>CM037840.1:27913519-30544278 GCA_021234535.1 Stichopus chloronotus
AAGGCCAATGCCGATTATAGTGGAAGTTTACGAAAGGGAATCATGTTAAATACCATTTCTAGATCAAGGTTTAGATCGAGGAACCAAAAACTAGCCAGTTTACAGTCAACGGTCTCTCCTATTATTCCAAACTGACTAATATTACCTATATTTTTCTTCGTAATTTTTCTTTGTTTTTTTTTTTTGTATGGTCGATAACTTCGTTAGATTTTACAGCTTGTTCTAGTGTCCTGTTTGTACTGTATTACCTTACTGTATGTATGTACGTATCGACGAAATAAATAACAAACAAATCAATCAATCAATCAATATTCAATACCAGCACGCATACATACAGCATAGATTATCGTTTCTTTTCTGTTTCCTTTTTTTTTTTTAGTTTTTTTTTCTTTTTTCACTTTTTGTGCTTTTGATGCTGTTTGTTTTCTCAACAGATTCATTTTCCAGAATTCGAAATCAAAATCTTTTGATGATTGTATAAATAATATTTCTGTTTATTTCAAGCAGATCTAAAGATCACACGTAATGCTTAAGCTAATAAAACACAAAACCATACCAGCACGATTCGACACGTGCTCTTATCACTTTGGCGCCAGTGACATTACTAATTAGAAAGTCATGTGACACGTGTGTGATTTGCTCACTCCATAAGCTAAAGTGGATATATCCCCGCAAGATAAATTTATCGTGATCAAGTTTACCTATGGAGACTATTAAGTGCTCGAAAGTCTCCCTATGTTCTACGTTTCCACTCCTAATATCCACTGCTTCAGTGTTTACCAAAGCGATAGTGAGTAAACAGATTGGAAAAGAAAATGTAGATTGTCTACTGCAATTAGAAATTCGTAAAGCTTGCATAAATTGAAGCTCCCGAACCGTTTACATAAATTTAATTTTTTTTTCTAAGAAAACGCACTGGACAGTTGGTCCAGGCATTTTCGTCTTGATCGACAAATCTAATGAATGTAACACGTAGATACGTCCAAAAAGTGATTAATTTTGCTTTATGGAAATGGGGACAATGTCACATTGCTCTAAGTAAAGAAAGTATTGATTAATGTATAAATGAATGAATTGATCAATCATTTTCAATCTAAAAAAAAAAAAGAAGAAAAACTTTACCGGTGATGATCCAGACGTAATTTTCTCCGTACATATCAAGTTTATATGCGGCACAGAAAACTCTCCTGGCCATGCTTTCGTAAAAGTTTCCAATGATGATCCTTGCCTCTCTAGCCTGCCACCAAAAAAGATGAAGATACCAAACAGAATCCTGCACATTTCCAGCTTGGCATGCGATAAACCATGAAAACATGAAATTTCATAAAAAAAAAAACATTAAATCTCCTATATGGTGTGGACGGTTAGGCAATGCCCAAATATGAAGGCTGCGGTTTAACCACTCTGCCCTAGTATTAAAATGAGTACGCGCACATCATGATAGCGTGCCGCGATGACACTTGTGCAATACCGTGCAACATCTGCATGTACGTATCACGGCTCGTAGGGAAAGATATGATTAGTGGACTGCGTGGACAAGTGACTGACCGGAGAAAGAGTGGGGGGGGGGGGAGGATCTCGCATTACATCATATACAAGCGGTTTATGACCCACAAAACGATTGCCTTTGGCAGTTACAAAATTTTGGAAAATTTGCAAAAACCTGAGTCCGGCATTTGCTGATTGCGTGCACAGGAAAAAATAAAAGCATTAAATTTGTGTCCAAAAGTTAAGTGTGTCTTACATTGCACAATCAGTGGTTGGCAGTTTTCATTCAGCTTAATCCCGGGCTTCTTTGAATAAGCCAATGAGAGGTAAACTAGTAATGAATATTCAGTTAGTCCATGCAATTGATCACTGAAGCCGTAATGTGGCGATATAAATTTGAGATAATTTGTAAATACAGTGGTTCGTTTTTGATTTATCCAATCTACATTCTATACTGACCAACATAATAGTGAGCCTAATGGAACCCATAGGTCACTGAGTACAAATTTCACATCAGATTAAACGTTCCTAATCATTTTAATTTTTTTGTGCCCTCTTAAATGCCTCCTGTTATTACAACTCTTCCAGTGTGGTATACGTCTTTTTTTTCCACGGCACTTGTAGCTATATGGTTTGCTTGGAAATTCGAAACTGTGTCCCAAAAGTGCACATAAAAAAAGAAAAAGGGGGAAAAGCGGAATGAGGAAGTTGATTAAACTTTACTACTGCTGGATGTCACTATAATATCGAGCAAAATAAACAGCCGTCCTTTAATTTGTCCGAGTAAGATGCAGCCCTCGACGTCTTCGAGTGGTGAAGATAAAACTTTGAAGTATCGAACCGCGTAGGCAGTGTAAAGAAAAACCCTAAAAAAGAGGGGGAAAATAAGAGAAGTGAAGCCTTATGGGAATAGGCAGACGGTAAGGTGGTGAACTTACAGCCGAAGGGGGAGTTTTAAGGCTTCACTTTGCTACAAGTTTTGTTTTTTAACAAGCACGATCATTTTAACGCGATTGGATTAAATTTTACACAAGAGGTTTAAAACTAATGAATGTCAAACCCTTTTCGGGATTTCTCGAAAAGAAGAGACGAGAATTTAACTTTTAAGTATTAGAAAGCTCACCTTAAGGTTTGAAAGTTGGACTGCCGGATCACCTGACACACTTTCGGCGGCAACTATTTCGATACCGTAATCCCCCGCTTGCTTACGAAACTCTGTCGTAGGCTGAATTGCAAAAGGATCGGGTATAGGAGAAAAAAAAAAAAGATGGCAGATGAATTGAAGAAGTTCATGAGTATTACAACAAGGCAAATACACAAACAGTACATGGTACATTTACCTGGTACAACGAACGTGGTACATTTAACAGTCAAAGCCACCGTTATTTTATTTATTTTTTATTGACTAATTTCTGTTTGCTTAATTTAGTTTACGATTACATGACCCTTGAGACAAAATAACTCCGTCAAACGCCGAGTTCGTTCGTAACATAACACCAGAGAAGGTCAAATAATAAGCAAGGTTGCAGAGTTCCTTCAACAGATATTTGCAAATCAAAATGTTTTGTGAATTATAGAAATCACAACTGCCGTCCTGAGGACTGAAAACAAAAGGTAGAGCGAATGCGGAAGTTATCAAATGTGTGTAAGATATTGACCTATGGCCTAATGTATGGATTACCTTTCATGGCAAAATGGAGGCGAAGCAGTTTATCTCGACGCAAATTGACCCTCAAAAATAATAATAACAACAACAACAAAACAAAACTGTATTTTGCTACTTCTAGCCCCACCTCGTCTACACTGTTTCAGGAATGGTGACAGTGCCGCGTCAGTGTAATAGAAGTATAATTAAAAAAAACATTTCATTTAATTCCAGCACTGATTCGATTTTGCAACACCATCAAACGCCGTATGAAGTAGTTGGAAGCCCGTTGACGAATATGCAGTAGTTTACTTTTCATATAATTTTACTTTATTTATTCATTTACATTTGCAGATTTATTTTCTTATGTCTTCTCGATGTTGGTACTAATTTCTTCATTTTCTACTTTACATGTCGATGTAGGCTACGTTACGAGAGGGACAAACTTTTCGTCAGGTTGGGCAAAAAGAAAAAAAAAAAAAAAACACACACGAACACACATTTATATGCATCATACTTCTTCGCACCAGTGTGGATACTGGAAGAAAAATTCCAGGCGAGGAACATATCTTCTGACTCACTTAAGCCATATTTAAACCATTTTCAGTCACGTTTGAGGTTTTGGAATGAACTTGTTATGGGCAACACGATATGTTCAAACTTCCCGGAAAAGAGATGTTCTAACACCGTGCATGTACTTACGAAGGGTGCTACCACTATGATGTGAATTGACCATGGCTTGTGACGTAGGCGAAGACCAGCTTTGGACAACTCCCTGGATTCATGGCAACCCACGTGATATGTTCTACATAATTAGAGGACATGTTCCTTGGCCGGTGTTCTCCTTAAATGTTCTATAAGTCTTCATTTTCATCATCCAAAACTATAATCTGTCTCTGACATTTCAAGCGAGGCCTAAAGACCTTCATCAACAGATATACCTATTTGTGACAGAACATTAGCCAATATTTTCACTGCCTCGGGGGTTTAAAAAGTAACTTAATGTATAGTACAAAATTATCGCTATCTGTAAACTTTGAAAATTTAATGAAAAAAAAAACAGTGACGTAATCTGCATCATAGCAACTGCTGAGATAATATAGTGTATAATCACGTGTATAGTCGTGAGATATTTAACGATTCATGTGGAAATGTCTTTAGAATGTAGAATTGATGATAAGTACCGTGCCGTTTACCCATGCATCAAAGCTTTAATTCTGTACTTGTAGGATTAAACACGACATTTATAAGTTAGTGATTGCGCATTGATCGTCAGAAAATTTTGACGGGAGAAAGAGACATAAGATAATTAAAAAAAGGTTGATATCACGTACCTGTAGCGCCAACCACCCCCCCCCCCCCTCCCTGCTTCCCACACCTGCGTGATCGATTCTCATGCGCAAGTATAAATACATCAAAGAGGGGATGAAGGAATACACGAAAACAGAGAGCCGATAGTTAGACGAGGTGGGATAAACATGAGATAGCCTATGTGGATGGACATCTACTTTTTTTTTACAGAAAAATAAATTATTTATTTGAAACCAATATTTATGGACACAGAACGATAGATTATTCAACACAAAGAGGGGACGGTAGCGTTCTTTTTCAAGAATGTCTCTCAGAGATAAAAATTTAATAATTTGTCGTTCAATAACAATTTATTCACCCAATTTCTTTGAAATCCCAACGATGCATCTTCCACAGCTCGTATGTTATGTACATTTCAGAGGGAGGGGGGTGGTGGGTGAAAGTAACGATGGCGTTGATCTGTGAGGCTGAATGGCGTAACAATGATTAACGCTATTATCTTTGTTTTAATATCAACATTTCGCTTTAAATAAATGGTCAGATAGACAAGTACAAATTTGACAGTTAGACAGATAGACCGTTAACCATGCAGATACAACACCATGTAAACTAGACATCCGTGACGTGAACCATTCGAAAGAGGAGTTTTATTATACTTCGTATACGGTTTAAATGCAATGGCCACTTCAACTGTTGAAGTGTACTTTTTCTATCGCATACATTATATTCTTCTTTTTCAGTGCGAAGTCTGAAGTCAAAATGCATTTTGTCTCTCTCATTAAAGAAAGACGAATGCAAGGGGTCGGAGAATGTTCTCAAATAACGGCACACTTTTTGACGTCTAGTGATAGGACCCTGAGGTTGCGACGGTTATCAACCGACCCAGACATCACTATGAGATTAGACCAAAAAAAATTATCGACGATGTCAGAATTCGCAATTATTCATTCTTATGTCCTTCAAGTCATCAATGCAGATTGTAAGACGGACATAAAAACTTTAAGTGTACGGTTTATTGACACCATAAAGATATGTACACAAAGTCAATCAGAGTTTATAAACAGATGAATGTATTTTTTACGGGTGTTTACGAAAAAATTCATCTAATCCAAATGGCTCAGTTATACGTGTATGATCGCTGACAGTAAACTTTCGATTTTTTTTTCTCTTTCATATAAACACATGGTAAAATAGGACAAAGAAGGGAATTATGAGTCATAAATTATCTAATTTGAGTACATAGGATGAGAAACTACATTCCTTAACGAGGGTAGGTAGCTCTAAGATTGGTTTTCACACACCTTCCTGTTTCGGCCATCGTCAAAATGACCCTTAAAAAAATACATCATCATGAAGTAATTAGGAGTGGAAAGTGACTTCACACTGCTGACATTTTTATGACGCAGTTCTCACAGTTGACTGGAATTGGATGGTTTGGATTTATTTGTTTCTTCTCCAATTTTATCCAACATTTGAGGAAAGAGGTTAGTTTATTTCATCTTTCCTGTGGATGTTAAGACTACCGTTTTTAGAAGGGGAATTTTGGAAGGGGGGGGGGGGGGGAGTGGAGTGGAATTTCACTAGCTCTGTTCAATTAGTCCTTGGTCACATTCTGTGAAAGACACTTCGTGCGACACTTCTCACCATAGTATTCATTATGGTATCCCGGTCATATCACGGTGTGTCGTAGGATATATGTTATATCGTACTTTCATTTGTAACGACTCAAAATTGTGCTAAAGAAATGATTTTTCGGTCATCGGAAGATCAAGCAGACTTTGACAACAAGTAAATACTGAAAAATCAGAGTTCACTTTATTTTTGACGATGTGTCCTCTTTGGTCGACCGTCGACATAACAATGTATTTTCCTTACCAAATCATAAGACGGATTTCGTAATTTAAAAGAATGACACGCAGACAAAAAAAAAAAACAAAAACGAATGAGCCGTTGTAATAAATCATGGAGTATATCGTATAACGCACCGGTTTTGTAACAAGGTTCGCTTACGAAATCCTTGCGAGACAGTAATAATTGCATTACTTACTTGCAGTAAACAGGACGATTTTATGGTGTGAAAGTTTCGTTCCTGCCCCAAGTCAAAACTAAAAGACAAACGAACGACATTATCTCCCTTACCTGGCATTAGGGTAATTTGCAGGACCTAGATTCCGACTTTGGCTTTGGGGTTTGTATTTTACTTCTTATTCCATATAGGGAAAGGGGAGAGAAAATAAGAGAATAGACGGAAAGATGCAATGAGGGGGGGGGGGGGGGGAGTAGAAAGATCGTGCCTCGATTATCCTTAGGAATCATTACTCAGGAAAATCAAAGCTCGGAAAAGCTTTAAACACAATCAATGTCACAGATCATTTTTTAATATCATTTTTCCTTTTACCACCACCGGCAGGAGGAAATTTTGTAAGGGTAAAACGGAAAAAAAATGAAACAAACACTTACCAAGGAAAATAGCTCGAAATTTTGATGAATAGTAGCTACTTTCCGCCATCCGTAATGCTTGAGTATGGCAAACTTTACGACGTTAAAGGCCGTCTCTGGCGGGTACATTCGAAACAACATCGGGAAGAGTGCTCGGTTAGATAAATGAGGGGATGCAGACGAGTAAGAAAGCTAGAAAAAAAGAGAGAAATGAGAGGTGAATATCTTTAAACACTGTAAAAAATATCTGTAAATTTATAGAAAATGAAACAAAGAAATAAATAAGAATTACAGAAATTGTCTGGAAACTAATTACCAGAACATTTTTGTATTTCTTGTGTATTTCTTTATTTTATTTTCTGTAAATTTACTCTTTACATTTTTAACAGTGTACTCGATTTGGAAGAAGAAGAAGGTTAAAAAGTTATGTCAAATGTACGTCACAACTATGCCACAACCAATCTTCCTTCGATGTTTCTTATGGAAATGATTAACAGGTGTTCCAGAGGTTTAGAGTTAAAGTGAATGTAATATGGTTGCCATTCGAGTCGTAGCATCACTTTTGGAAACATCACTCATGCATCAGTTGCAATTTCCATTCTTCGGCACCCACTGGTGTGATAAATTTTTGCACCGTAGACTTTTGTTTCACATATCATTCCATCTCTCCTGAGTAATTCTTCCCTCCAACCCATGAACCTCACTGGCCGACCGTTTACCTTTAATAAGCTTTTTCAAGTGAGAACCAGGTGAATAAGTCACAACGATATGATGAACAATTTACCTTTGAAGGTAAGGCAACATAAAACAGGTTGTTGCGCAATGTATTTTGTGGCTCAATGTATTGTGGTGCAATGCGGAGCAGTGTATTCAAGAAAAACAAACAAAAACAACAACAGAGAAACACGTTACCTACACTGCTGAGGTAATGGCACAAGAGATGATATGGACAGTGATATCACGTGACAAGGAATCCGAATTGATTACATCAATCCCGATACCGATTATTGCAATTTCCGTCGTGCCACATTCTGTCGATAATAGAAACCGACATCGTGTATTCTATAACGGCGGTTAACTGACACCGTGGCAATTACAGGTGATTGTAATTTGGTCTGACAGCAATCTCGAATATCAAATGTCCCCATTTCCGGTTGTGCGAAAGCAGTTAACAACCGTGTCTTCCATAGTCGAATCCGACAGCGGGTATTCTATAACGACGATTACTCGTATTATTCCTGTCATACTATTGACAGTAATTTGGGATGACATTTTAAAAAAAAAGAGAAGAAAAAATCCTTTGATCAATAGAGGTACAATCAAGGATGAGAGGCGGACGTCAGAGCCACTGGTCATCAGATTTCAACTGAAAGTGTTCGTTGGAGGGGACAAGCATGAGATCGAATCTGAATTAGTTGTAAAAGGATGAATGATATTGAACGAAAACAGAAAACACAGGAGTCAGAGATTTTCGCCTCTAATTTGTGATAGCCGTTTACCCATCGAGGCGGCGTGACGGAGCGATAATAGCCACACGGTAGTGGAGCGGATATTTGAAAGGAGATTGCGTGGACTTAAATAAAAGCTGATATATTGATCGACTTAACGTGATCTCGTGTACGGCTGAGTGACCATTGCACCGTCAATGTCAATTTAAAACTTTGTTCTGTCGTGTGGTGCGAATGCTTATGGTACTGTAAACGAGGGTGACAATTGACTACGCCATAGCCTGTTAGTGTAGGCTATTATTACCTTTTAGAGAATTTTGGTTAAGATACAAAATATTATCAGTTCGTGGCAGATAGCTTGTTATTGATGCGTCACCGTGATTGGACCAAACCTGACCTCCTTTTATGAACGAAGTATTTGATTGGTCGTAATATTTCGCTGTGCCATTATCATATCGCAACGCAGGGAAAAATATGCCCGTGGCTGCACAAAATGTCATGTAAGGACTGTTGTTTCATGGTCGAGGCCTAGTGTGATTTTGCTATAGGATGCTATATATGTCGTTACGTGTCGTTTTTTTTTTAAAGCGTCAGTGTGATTGGCCAAGATATAAGCTCTGATTGGTCTCGCGTGCATGTGTTCATTGCACCAAGTCACGGGTTTTGCAAACGTCTCCAGGGTTTCAAGTTTGCTATATTAGGTAATGTCAATTCAATATTCCGCTTCCCTGTATAAAACTACATTTTTTTTCGTTGAATTATTCTTTTCTTTACCAGATGTGTTACTACCAGATACGAAGTTCGCCCACGAATCATCAACGCTTCCGTCTTTCATAACTCTCTTTATCGAAAACAACACACAGAAAATATAATGATAATGAATGGTGGCCATACGAGTAGGGCGACCTCTACATGTAGTCTGACCAATGGACATATTTTCGTTCTTAAAAAGAGGGTGTGGGTGTTCTGACTAGTTCACTCAAAACGACCCTTAGCTTGCTCATGTAAGCGTAGGAAAGTGACCGTTCCGAGCGATTAAAAGTAGTCTATGGAGTCCTGTGCCATTTTCTGTTCGCTCCACATCTCCCATGATTCTCTTCACTTCATCCCTTGAAACACCGTTATTCATACACTGGTAATTTTATGACTTAAAAATTCTTAACCTGACTTTTTCTTTTTGCTTTGGGCTTTTATTAGAAAAGTGCGTGGATTACTAACCATCTGGATCTTAGGCGTAACAGATCTAAAGGAAGCAGACCTTAGAGGGCGTCCTAAAAGATACTGAACGAGACAGAGCAATGATATTTGAAAGCATCGTCGGACCTAAGTTTACATTGAGACTGAGGACTATTTCAAACAAGTCCCTTAGGTAGTTTCAAATAAAATTTATGGGTCCTGTGTTCAAGTCGTAAACTGTGTGAGAGAAACGACTTTGAAAGGCTCCTTACCAAAAAAAAAAAAAGTAAGTAAGACTTGTCCCTTATTTTGTCCCATCTGTTTATAATTTTTTAATCGAATGCCATTCAAAATATTTTCCTTATCGAATAACTTAACATATCGTGTCCCCATTTTTAACCGACGATTCTACAGCCAATCGACTCTGAACGGCGTTCCATGTTTTTCAAAAGCAACTTTGCTTGGAGTGACACCCACAGCAATGTTATTTATCCTGACCCCGTTCTTGTTTCATTCTGCTCACCTGGAAATAGGGCTGATTATTTTTTTTAACTTCCCAAACGAGACTGTAGGAATATCATTGGCCTCATCAGTGGTTCCATTAACTCTAAATATCGAACATTTCTTTTTTTTATTTCTTCCTCTCCCCTCCTTTTCTAGTGTCTCTCTCTTTAGCCTATTTTTTTTCTTTCTCTCGCAACCGGAGGGTGTCGGATCTTTTATTCATTAATTCGATCATGCCTTCGAACCTACATGTTTAGGTTTGTGTTTATTAAGTTTACGGAAGCATATTAAATCCTTTCAAACACAGACGGATTGACCTATTTTTTGGCCCTTTAATGGAAGTGGTCTCTTTGGAACGCCGGACAAGCATAAAAAAGATTACAACAAAAAAGTAAGCTCATTTCTAGTGAGGAACACGTCATTTGAGTAAGTTATCTACTTCGGCAAAGTGATTCGGACATGTATCAAGTTGAGTTTAGCTGAAAGAATTTTGAAAGGGGGAGATGTTAAAAATGTTAAGGTATTAAAGTTTTGTATCCTTTTTTTTTTTGTAATCTTTTTCTTACCATGAGAGTGCCGGTGTATTTTCCTTTCTCAAGAAATCCGATAAAGTTTACAACACTGTCACTTTGGTCAAATATTCTTGAGTTAATTGCATTACTGTCCCACCTACTTTTTTTCTTTCCAGCTGAAACATAGCCTCAGATGTTTGTTGTATCTTGTTTCTCAATGAGTTTGGGCGCCAAATGAGGAACCGAAGGTAAAAAACGCTGTTTGACCAACACGTTGTACCAACTTTATCATCGCAATATTTTCTCTTTTGTCTAAAATAATCCAAAGCCATTACTTGTTCTATCATCATCATCATTATCATCATCCTTTCCCCCTTCTGACCTCGAACCTAAACATAAACTGTACAGTACTCCTTTTCTCTTAAAGGCAGTAACTCAGCACCCAAAGCTATATTTTTGAATGGTGGAAAGCAAAATTCTGAACTGGTTCTGCTCTTTGATTGACAGAAAGTTCCAAAGACACAGAGTAGCTCATACTACCGCTCCACACAGGGGCTCAATGTTTTGATAACACATGTGGCGGAGTTTTAGACAGACTGTGGGAATGACTAGAACGAAGAGGTTGGGACAACTAGAATTGTCTGCGACTCTGAGTTTCTGTCTTTAATCAGACAGATCCCCCTCCCTCATAATCAGACCCCCCCTACTACAATGCCCACTCTCATCTTTCTCATAAGACTTTCGGTCAGCAATAAGCCTAATTCAAATATTCATGTCCAACTTATAGATTTCGATAGGTAACTTAAAAAGTGATAGGTCATCTTATTAAATCTCATGCGTGACGTCATCCTTTTCTTGCCAACTCCTTGCAAACGTCACTAAGTTTGTGGTTACTTTTTGCACGTTCACCGAGAATAAATAATACTTTGATAATACCAAAGATGTCTGTACACACACAAGCTACCGATGTTTCATTGCAAGCATCGACGGCAAACTAGCGATCTTTTCAGAGTGGTATCAAGAAAGAAGAGACTGACGTCACATGAAAATATTTATAAGACGACCAATCACCTTTAAACTTAAAAGTTAAAAAAATGAAGTCACTTCACCTGCAGTAAGTTCCAGTAATGAGATGCCTGAGCTGTTGGCGCTGTCACTAAAGAACATCCTGCTCCGAGGACCATGATGTATGTGACTGATTCGTTATAGAGTTCAGCGTACATTTCATTTATGCCTTTACCTCCGTCACACTGTATCAAAGAGAGCAATAAAGAAAGCATTGTTCATCTACGGAAGAAAGCTGAAATTCATGAATTACTAAACAACGATAACGGGGATGCATTTAGAGATCCGGCCCTAAAGTTAGCGCAAGGGTGTTGGAGACAACACTTCCGGCACCGTCCAAGGTCATTAGTTTGAAACACTTAACTTGTGTCATAATTAGTTCGAGGAGGATAAGCGAGGGGGGGGGGGGGTAAACATGGGTGCCTCCGTCGGCAGAATATTGATTTAACTTCAGCTCAGAAACAAAAATCATACCACATGCTTCATTCGATCAGAGAGCAGTTTGATAGTGCCATAACATAAGATAACATAACCTAACATAACATAAAATAGGCTTTTCAGATGGTAGAGAGAATAATTTAGTTAAATTATAGAGTTTTTTTTTTTCTTTTGAAAATGTTCCAAGACTAAGTACATGAACAACCCAAGAATGCGTTTTGTGAGGAAAGAAACGTTAAGACAACAATCACCTTATTTTGGCTTTCATTTATGTAACAAAACCGCCTTTACTCAAAGAGAACAATTCCTTGTCGAGATAAATTCATGTACAAAGGCAACGTTAAGGAAATTATATGAGTAGGCTTTGCTGTTCAGTTTAAATCTGGAATATTGCTTGAAAATTTGTCATTTGACACTGAAAGTCAAATATGTTATAGTCAATACAAAAGAAAAAGAAACCTTGTTTTAACCACATGTTTGCATACATGAATAATAATATCCATTCCCATTGGACTGTTTGATTTCAAGCATCAGTTACTGACGGCTAGTGCTTCTTTGGGGAAAGTCTGAATTTTGTAGGGCCAACACAACTGTCGACACAATTTTCATATTCAAATATCTATATCTAAATAATAAAAAAAAAAAAATATCTATCTATATCATATTCAAATAAGTATGAATGCATACTTCTCTTTCAGATTTTGTGACAGGTGATATTTTCCACTACATTCCCTTCAACGAAACACTGACGAAGAACGAAGTAGATGATCAGACGATTGTCAGTACAACTCGTATTCCGCCTTTAAGTCCACCCGATCATATCTCTATTACTCTAAGGTTTAAGCATTTATCTATCGATTTCACTGGTTTGTCGTAGGTTATGTCCTTTTTCTATTATTTTCTATTATATCTATTATATTCTTATGAATACAGAGAAAACCAAACTGTTATAAGTCAGATTAACGAAAAGAAGCTTTCATCCCGTTTTGACAAAAGAAAACGGAAGTGAATTAAGATTATGCTAAATTACCGTTTTTGATGGTCAAAGAAAACGGATAAAAGACAGAAAACAACAGATAGTATCCATCTCAAAACGAAATTTCTGAATAATTTATCATAACAAGACGGGCAAGGTTGGACGCCGCATCTTTCCAATCATTTTGAAAGAGGCTAATCGAGTTGGTTCACTAAAACCATGATATTTCGTCAAAAAATAGGAAGATATTTGCAGATATATTGATGGTAAATGGTAAAAAGAAGAAATTCTGAAGATCTGACACACAACTGAAGCTTCAGTGATTGGTTGATTAACGATCATCAAAATCAGTTATTCCAAATCTACGACCAAACACTTAAATTAACCGGCCATAAGCAACTCCTGTTAGTAAAATGCTACAATTTCTCATAATTCCTCCTCATTTATTACAAAACAAACAATATCAACTCAATAAGCTCCTTTGAAAAAATACCGGTTACCGAAATTAAAGACGAATGAAGTCAAATTGGACTTATTTGCGTGTTTTTTCTTCTTCATAACCTTTATAATAATGAGAATCGTTATATGTGCACGCACACAAGCACACACGCACTCGCATACACAGGGGCACATGCATTCACATACTTTCATATCTGTGGCGATATACATATCTATTTCGATATAAATATACATATCTAAATACGAAAGTTCACTGTGCAGGATTCTTTTATTTTACATGTTATTTTTATCAGTCAATTTCAATTTATGTCTTTTGTTGCCTTCGGGTGGATCCCATTTCAACCAATCAAAAATGATAGCACGAAAAAAAGGCAAAAAGTTGATGGGCTGCGTATCTGAAAGTTATACGATTTTGAAGGTGCCTATATGGAAAGCTGTGTTGTTATTCTGTTGCAGTGTTCTTTCCAAGACTGTATTGGTGTCTACGGCAGAGGAGTCGATTACTTAAATAAACTGAAAAAGTTAATTCGTCTGCACATTCTGGTAAGAAAATACATCCCCCCAAAACACGTTTCTTATCGAATTTGCGAAACTTTTGATGAATGTTTTACAGACATGTTCGGCAGCGTCAAGTTGAGTGATGTCCTCACATCGGTCACAATAAAACGTGTCTTTTGTCCCTCTTTGAAATGTTCCTTCGTGAAATTTATAAGTCTTATAATCCAGGGCGAAAGATAATTATATTTATCTGTGAGAGAAACGCCTCATTTGTTTTTTTAGAGACGCCAGACGCCAGTCTCACATACCAAGGAGGAAAAAACGATAGATGGTATAAAAGGAAAAAAAAATAGAAAAAAGGGGCTTTTGGGAGCGTTCGACATTCATGATCATTCTTTTTACAAACTTTCCTCCTTGAAACATGTTTCTTTATTTTCCAGTATTTTATGCTTTTAACAGGCAAGGTATCAGATACTTCAAAGATCAGCAACTGCCAAAATGCGAGAAATCGTTTTCTTGCCTCTGTAGTCGGTTTAATTAATGGAAGGGTTTGAAAAGAGGATGTTAGCCTCTCACCTTCAGACGTTTTTGCTAATTGAGACACCAAACAATGCGAAATAGTGCAATGGACAGGCGATTTCTTGCTCTGTTTAAAATGGCAGCAGTCTATTGTCTTTTTCTGCTAAGGAAGTTGGAGGGGGGGGGGGGGGTATTTAGTGAGACGGTCTCTATTTGGAGAGGTTTGGCAAAATTCCCTCAGAGTGCATCGCCCCCCCCCCCCCCCCCCCGTTCTCCCCCTTAGCGTAGACCCTTGTGGTAAACACTGTAGCAGAGTTAAATTAGATTATTTTTTTGTCGATACCGTAGTTACCCTTATCTTCTTTCAAATCTGCGAGCATAAGATCCATATGCTGTCAGATCGTCACAATGATGTTGTTCATATAGAAGCATCACGTTCCTTTGTTTACAAACGATGATTTGATTGGTGCTAAAATAGCGTTGCCGCCTTCCTAGTGTGTGGAACAACTCTTGTCACGAGCGCAATGCTTGTAAAATAAAAATGTTTTTCCTGATTGCTACGAATTTTCTTAATTACTGCTGTACTAAAAAACTTTCAGTGCATCTTAGACACCTTAAAAAAAGCAAAAGGTGTTCAAAGAAGAGAGGAACACCCCTCCCTAGGGCGCCGTGCAACGACTGGTCATGCGTCTACCCCGTCTTTCAAAAATAGAATGTTGTAATCAAAGAATGACCTCTTGAACCGGTTAAAAGTATAGGGGGACAGTAAATTCATTTCAGCAAGCAATCGCGTATGACCTATAATGGATATTCAAAGGAGATCCTCAACCGAATTTCCGCCGATCATGTGCTAGAGGAATTTTTTTAATCACCCCTTTAGACATAAATAGTGCTATCATAGAAGATTTATTTAATATCATTTTAGAGATGATATGAAACGAACTGTCAATAAAAGTGTGTGTTAATCTCCTGCAAGCACCATCGGCAAAACCCTCATCATCCTCGGCCGGTTTAAATTCATTTACAAAAAAAAATGTTTGACTTTTGAATACCGAACTTCTAGGATATCGTCTTATTTATATCGTCTTATTTTCTTCTTTTATTTTGGGATCCGCGATCTTACCAGGCTGTTGAGGAGATCCCACCCAAATTTTCACGATACTCTCCATTGCTTAGAACAAAATTAATGAATGACCCAGTGGACGACTCACGCAAATGACCTTGAATGGTGCTGTTGTTCATATGACCAGTGCCGACTGTTGCACGACAGTTTTAATTTCCAATAAGGGGAAAAGTCGAAGACACCCTGGATACAGACAAGTGGTGTAGTGGTCTAGAGCATATTCTTTGTTGTTGATTGGTCATCCCCTTTCGAGAGTCACCCCAAAAAGATTTTTTTTTTCGTTCTTTCAAATGATAAACAAAAAGGAAAGTTTGGATTTCTCCGATTATCACTTACGTACCAGCTTACAACCGTCGAGGCCATTTTAAATGTACGATAAGCCCCAGCGATGAAGCAATATCAACTTTAGCAACGTGGAAAGTTGGACGGATCGCTTTAAAATTTATAAATGTGCGGAGATGAAAGAAAGACTTTCCTCAATGTTATTTGGTGCAGCAAAAAAAAAAAAAAAGACCACGAATCTCTCGATCTAATAACATTGATAAAATTATTAAGCTGCCTCAGGGTCCCTAATTTGCTCCTCAAAAATTACGAGAGGTCCTCAACTTCTAGGTTAGAGAAAGGCTACGTAAGAAAATAAGGTTTCCAAATATATTGCTACATTTTGTTTCAAGTGCTCTTGGTCTCATCGTTTCTCTTCCTCACTTCTCTTTTTTTTTATCTCATTTTCAATCTCGAGATGCCATCTTCATCCTTATTCTTCTTTTTCGCTGTTTTCTGCCGTCAAAGTCGGTGGTAACATCTAGGAGAGACAGAGCCTATAACGAATGGAGGGGATTACCCCCGGAGCGATTCAGTTTAAAGAAAGTAATTTGGTTCCATCTCGAAATAAGAAGGACAACGATTTTGAAATGGAAACTATACCAAGATGATTTTTTTTACCAAAAATGGATTGAGAGGCAGATTACTCCAGAAGGGTAGTAATTCAAACCGCTGAGAAGAATCGATTTTAAGATAGCAGAACATATCCCGCGAAGGACGGTTACGGCGTTTGCGTTACATTTCGCGGAATTGATTTATGTGGCATAACTAACACTGATTAATTGAGAGCGCTTAAATGCGTAAGTGCATAGATATCGATATAACACTACATCAACGTTCGAAGAGCCGTGAAAAGGTTTTCCACAGAATATATAAACAACTAAGTCACTTTCGATGTTCGTCGTCTGCTACATTTCTTATTTACAAGTATAGAAGAATGTAAATAGAGGGAAAGATTTATACCGACAAGAAAGCATTTGGAATGTGTATAGAATTACATAACAGAAACGGAATGGCTTACTTGGCGTACCAAGTATTGTTTACAACGAGGGCGTCAAATAGCAGCCGAAATATTTTCTGATGCTCCATGCAAAGCTGTTTTTTGAATTTCATCCGTTAATTACTTTTTTTTTAAAATTTTGGTCGATGACTGACTCTACATTTTCTGGGTTTAAAATAATTCCAAATTCGAATCCCTTCAGAAATCCTCTTGGATGGTAATTTCTCGTACAATTCAGCTGTGATTTCCTCTGTACATTCTGGTCACTTTATGTGATGATCAAAAGATTGGCATTTCCTATATATGTCCTATTTTAGCCTTTGTTTTTACTTAAAGCAGGATGCCGTGTTGTTATTCCTGCGTTGTCCAAAGTGCACCAAATGGCTGACTATACCTTGTACAGTTGTAAAATGTTATAGAAAATCCTATACATAAGTCAATTTGTTAAAATAGAGCCTAATTCTGAAAGGGCATGCCTTTGCGGTATTAGTATTCCACGGTCGAAGTGAGGTACATTTACCACAGGGTCTAGTTCCGCTAAAATTTTAGCAGAATAATACTTAGTAACTCTTCTTTCTATTGTAATTAGCATTATAACCAATGAAATTACTCCTGAAAAGAAAGTTTTTATTTGATCGGAATCAAAGAGACAAAAATGACGGAAGATTAACGATAACGCCTATTTTTGTTCTTCAAACAGCACATCCTGCTTTAACCTTTGTTTCAAGGGAAATTGGGAATTTTGTAAGCTCCAAGTAATTTTTTTATATTTTTGCAAGCATATATTTTTTTCTTTCAAAATATCGATATCACTTAATTAAGTAATCAACGGCTATTTTTGTTCTCCAAACAGCACGCCCTGCTTTAACCTTGATTTCAAGGGGAAATTGGGAATTTTATATGCTCTAGGTATTTTTTTTTTTTTTTTGCAAGCATATATTTTCTTCTCTAAAAATATCGATATCACTTAATTAAGTAATCAAGAGACATTATACGTTTAAGTCTAACAAAGAAATACTGAAACTGTGCACCACTCTACGTCATCTGTTTTGCGTTTTCATCAAACTTTAAAGTCATATCTCAAAACGGTAAAAGATGTAACGACAATTTCAACGGATTTTCATTCAGGGTGTCACTCTGCAACTTTGGAATGAAACCAGCTCGTCTCTAGGTGAATTTCGGATGACCTTTAATTAGAAGTTTGGTTTGTTTGTCACCCTGAATTTAAGTTTTGACTTGCATTTTGTTGTACCCACATTTAAAAAGTAGAAAGTTGGCTCGGTCCATGCAGATATTGAGCATTTTTTTTTTTGGGGGGGGGCGGAGTTGCTGATATCGAATTCTTTATCCGGTTAAGTGAATTTCTTTGGTTAAGTCAATGGGATGAGATGTAACATGATAGCCAGACAGAAATGTACGTACCAGGATGCCATGTCAGGTGTTTAACAGAAACCACGCTGTAACAAGGCCTCCCCGCTTTTTAAGGCAAAGAAAGCGAGGGTTATAAACCTAGTAATGTATGACATAAAATACAATGAAAGAAATATCATCAGCTCCTATGCATTGAGCGCCTCAGAATTCGTTACGTCACTTCCGCATTTGAGTCAACCGTATTGCCCGCTGAGAAAAGACGAATTTGTCACTAACAGTTGACTTATGCACGCGAGTAACATAAACACAGTATATATATTTGGAACTACAGAGTGCACAGGCTCAGGCGTTCAAACGATTCGGGAGTAGGCTCGTTGTCTTTAAGACTATAATCTACAGTTCAGTCACCTTTTCGGGTTTAGAAGTCACGAACTGTCGGATGTTTTATAACTTCTCTCATGATGCTGAGGTAGATTTAAATTGACAGGTTTCTTTTTTTTAAGAAACTTGTAGTTACTTGTTATGTCATTTAATATTTTTTTTTTCTTGTTTCCTTTCATAGTTTTTTTACCTTTTTTGCTTCTTTCTTTACATAACTTTTATAAACAGTGACTGATCTTTCAGCAATGAAAGTCCAGACTTTACAGAGGTGATCGTAGGCTATGATTCACTGAAGGAATGTGAAAACATTTTATTTCATAAGTAACAACCGTGATCAGTTTGTGACTATTTTTAAATAGTTTTGCGTTGACCTGACTCAATTTTATCTCTGTGACAAGTGTCCAGATCATTCCGAGATATTTCGACAGATTGAATTAACATTTGCAAAAGCCACGATAGATATATTGTTCGCACTTACTTAAACAGATATAGTCTTTTGTTCGTTCATTGTCTTTTTTTACTTTATATTGAGTGCTATGGCGAAAGAAGAAAAGGATAGAACTAATTGTATCAGAAAAGTTATGTACTTAAAGATAAAGACAGTTGGTTAAAAAATTAAGAAGATATAGGGCAGAACATTGAAATTATTTCATTTGCGAATTTGCTTATTCGTATTTTGTATCCGTGAATGAATATGTCACTGGGAATTGGAGCACGCACAAAAAGTGACGGCGTCGCGCGACGGCTTCCAAGGAAACTTGAACGCTACATAATGAGGGCGCGATGAGCGATGGCTTTCAGTTACGTATTTTGTGAAATTTTTAAAGATAGAAACAATAAAGAGACTATTTTCATATCGAAAGCAGATTTACAATAAAAGAGCGATTTCGGGATTGGCTTTGGGTAAATAATCTATGCAATGTTATGACAAGGCAGAGTGATCGGACGGAACATATGACCACATATGGCAATATCTGAATAGATCTGAATATACAATGTATCAGTGGCGTGGACGAAGGTGAACCGGATTCGACCCCCCCCCCCCCCCCGATCTACACAGTCAATCAAAAATTAGATTACACCATTTTGCATTTTGAAAACAAGATTCCAAAAGGGAAGAATTGAGACCGCTATGTCAACTGGGGAATTGTACACTCCATAAAATCTCCCCCCGCCCCCCGAACCATTGATAATTGCCTCCGGCCTTTGCTGTCCGCTGCTAGTAGCTCTGAGGTGAATATCGAAGGAAACTTTCCTTAATTCACCTTGTTTATTTCTTTGTAACTTTCAGTTCATGTTCACTGAAGACTATAAATAATGTTGGGAATGTGAATGATTCTATAAGCTGACATCTCCAATGTTCTTACTCATAACTGAGTGCATTTAACATCGTCCGGTTTATATCTGCCCCACCTAACATCACTATCGCATCCAAATACTTAATTAAAAAATCGAGATGGACGGGTGAGCAAAACCTGGAAAAGAGCAATCAATTGTGACAATTAGGCAAACGTTTTAATCACGATGATCCGGGTAATTGGGGTCAGGTCTCCGTATATACCAAAATCTACAGAAATATTTTAAATGAGACAGTTTGTGGGTTTAATTCAACCGGAACAAGTCATCGCCGTAAATAGGACGCCAAACATCCTTACAGGCCCTTGAGTAACGCCTTCATTAAAATCAAGAATGTAATTTGGATACATGATGACAGAAGGACATAATAGAAACACGTTTAACTTTGAAACGTACAATTGGTAGCCCTGATAAAGATTAAAAAATATGCAATTGCTTCTTTTAAAGAATCTTCACACTTTTCATTAAGAAAAGAAACAAAAAAAAATTTGTGTCATCAGCGTACGTCATTATCTTTAAGTCCTTTTTTTAACGATATCTAGGGATGTCTTCAATTAAAGGGTGCACATAGCAAGGGTGGCTCATTCATTCAAAAAAACAATTATACCTCTTCCTTTTCCGTGGATAAGACTTAAAATGTCTACATTAAAGATAGCTCATGCACAAGCATGGTTCTATTTATCATGTCTAGGCTAGGACCAAACGGATAATTTCACTAAGATCAGCAGTCAACCAAACTTACAGCCAAGGAGAATAAAAGGATGTCGCAAAATCTTGAATGAGAATGAAAAGAAGTAGAACTTATTATGTCTCTTTTTGGGATGAAAGATGTAGCGTTACGTGTTTTGCTATTGTATTATTTGTGTGGGTGGGGCTGAGAATTGCGAGACATTGGTATAATTAATAGTCCAAAACGGTTGACTTTTCCCCTGCTATAGTAGATTTTTTTTCCTGCCATAGAGTTAAAGGTTGCCCTGTTTTGTTCTTTCAGTGGGTCCTGTCGTAGGTCTTGCAGTGTGGATATTGAGGTTTGTCAGATGTATTTACTGCGTTTAATGACAACTAGTACAACAAAGCAACAAACGATCAGAGCGTATTTGAATAAACCGTACATGCATTAACTACGTCACCTTTTATAATCATTCCCATGTTCAAGGGCTTTTAAAAAGTCACAGTCTGCTGGTGTAATGCCAATGAGTGAAACGATCACGCTGAATCGAAGCCACTAAAAATTTTGTTGGTGATTCCACACTTAGACAAAAGACTAGTGTGGTACGATATACCTTGTTACGGACCTCATCGTCTTAGGTCATTTTTCTTACCTCAAAGTGATTTTATCATACATCAGGCAGGTAAAGCTATTACACGCATAATTGAACGTCAAATTTCTACGTTTACTTGAGCTGCATTTCATATCATGACAGGGCATATTGGTTGCCATGCCCATACTATAAACTGTGTACCGTAATTGAAAAGGTAAGGATTCCTTTAAATGTTTTAACGGTATTAAAATCATCACGATACTTCGCAGACGCGATCTCGTAACCTTTAAGTAGGTTCTATAGGATTACCATATTCTGAAGAAAAAAAAATGTAACATGGTATGCGAAACAATGACCCGGTTTGTTATGTAAAGGCATTGAAACGCGACCAGTGCCTCAAATTTAACGACCTTAAATCGTGTCTTGCGTTGCATTCTTATCGATTGGTCTTAATTTTAGCAGACACTGATTGCAATGACCTGAAAATAAGATTTGCGATACATTCACGAATGGTCAACTCTTAATAAGAGAAGAAAAATACATATGCATATTTGATTGTTGATATTTGAAATTTGATTTTCCTTGTCCTTCTTCAGTTTCTTGTCACCTTAGCTGGCAAAATGACATATGTCACCGAAATTCAATCCCTCAAACTTTCTTTCCTGAGCTTTTGATATCAATGTGTTGTCGACACAGACGCCGACAGCGTAATACAGACATATCATATGTTGAAAATCGATGAACTTGAAGAAAAAAGTACCCGTACCGCCTCCTCAAACAAAAGCGATATTTCTGTCTGTAAGCAGAATAAGACATTCGACATAATTCTTCTATTGTTTGTAGAACTTTCAAAGCAATAAAGAAAGAGCTTTCAGGTTTGAAAGAAAATTATGCATGAAAACATAAAATCCTGAGGTCGTTCTTTTTTTTTTCTTTTTCTGTGAAGAGCCAAATCGGAGTCTCTCCTTAACAATGAAATTGCCTGTAGAGTGGAAGCTAGACAAAAAAGTAATACGTTAACCTCATACAAGGATTTTCTTTTTATGGTTCCTAAAACTTTCAACATTCTACATTCAAATGTAGTAAGGCAAAACAGTCTGTTAGCAAAAAGCTTGTAGAGGGCGTTTTGGTTTTCATCACGTACTCTCTATCTCCAAAGCTTAATAAAACTATAAATAATGATATGCACATTTGAAACACAACACCAAAAACTGTATTTACCTTAGGGATCTTATACGTGAATATTTGTGTCTACGATTGATACTATTCATGCGCGTATCATTCTTGTATGTTTAGATTAATTATCCCTAACGGAGAAGACATTGTTTTCAAATGTTAACTTACTGCACCTTTAAGGAGAAATACTAGCCGAAGATGTACGCAACGACAGTATTAACAAGGTGCGGACGTACGTTTACAGTTTGATGAGCTACAGACCGTCACAAAGTTATGATGACGTCAGCCGGCGAGACCGCTATACAGCAGAACGAAATAGCGTGACATTTTACGAAGGAGACAGTGGCCTTTAACTGCTACATAGAAGAGGACCCCAGAGAAATTGGAATGTCTTAGGAACAGTTTCGAGTATGATGCTAAAACATTTGCGTTTTCTCTGTCGTGAATCAAATAGTATAATTAAAACTTAGGGTAAGCGGTCACCGTAAGCTGTCACTTCCAGTTTCAATTTTTATTGCACCTTAGAGAGCAAGACAGGCGGGTGAGTGTTGAAGGCGGAAGCAGATTGAAGGGTGGGGTGCAGGTTGGGGGAGGGTGAAAATGGGTGTTGACGTTTTGAAGGGGAACTTGGGCTTGTAGTTTTGCTATTCCATCAAAAGAGATTCGTGTTTCAAAAGAGCATCTACCCACAATGCACCGGACTGGAATTTTATTTCTACAAAAACGAAATACAAAAGGTATCATATTCACAAAACATTTATGAAGGTATTCGTAATTTGGTAATTTTTAGCAGATGGACTACTCCGGTGTCCGAAGTAAATTTCTAGGAATTCGGGTTGGCAAATTAATCTCATAGTTGACTTTAAAGGGGTGATCTAATCATCATTGCTGATCATTTAGTCAGAGCTTCCCATTCCCCCCCCCCCTCCAACCTCGACCCCCGTCTTCCGTCATCTGCCCAGCTGGGACCTTCCCATCGAAGTGTAAACGTTGCAGTACCTGCTCTGTTGTGTAGAGTAATACCCTTTCTTCTATCCAGGGACCATTTTTTCTCTTTCAAATCACTGACCGTCTTGTACCTTACGTGTCATAATAAGTGTTTACGTTATTTGCTGCAAGTGTTGTAACCTCCTGTACATTTGGAAAGCAAAACCGTACACTGACCAATAGAATCCCAGAACAGCTTCAGCTGAAAACACCTGCTTTTTCAGTGGCCTCACGATTTTATCCACCAGGGGAATCAGATTTTTGTAACTAGTATTTGTGGACACCAAATGATAGATTACTTAACTTAAGGAAGGACCTATACATGAAATAAGTTTCTCACAGGTATAAATTCAAATGTTTGCAGCTAAAGAATAATTTGTACACCCAAACTTTCAGAAATTCAAATGATGCATTTTCTGTAACTCATCTTATCCATAATCCTTTGTGAAGATTAATCTTTTTCAGATGTTTATCGATAAGCCTGCATGGATTAACAATGATAAAAGCTGTTTTCGTTATGTGCCCTGTCTTTGCATTGGAAACGCCTTATTCCCATTCACACAGCAAATCGGTTTATTTACAAACTGGGCCCCCTGCATCCACAGATTAATAACAATTCTAAATTAGTTCTTTTTTTTTGTTTTTGGAAACGCTTTTACTCTTCTTGGGTGTTCCCGTCTTTATTCCTTTGGTGATTTCTCTTGTCTGATTAAGTCGGTATTAGACCCGAAACGCCCTAAATATATCCTCGTAATATATCTTATGATTCCACACATTGCACCTTTCTCTGTACTTTCTACCACTCTTTATCTCAGTTGCATTGCAGTACGTTTATACCTAAAAAAAAAATGTGAGTACGTTTCTTTATTATGTACTCACCAACGTATTCCTCGCCACCAGTTTTAACTCGTAGTCTGGCAATATGTATCTGTTTTCGTTGACACAGTCAAAACCGAGCTGAGTGGCCGGGTATTGACCTTGTCCCCCCGCCCAGTCCCCAGAAAAGGGATAAAGACCTAGGATATACAGCGGGGTCTTTTCGGCCAGAGATGCGGTAGACATGACTACCAAAATGACGATAGCTTTTATAAAAGCCACGATGTAATGATATCCGTACATCTTCGATAACATAGTCTTTGCTTCTTTTCGATTTTTTTTTGTTTGGTTAGTTGGTTTTCAATCCCAAATTATCTTCGAATACGACAAATACTTTCCGTGTTCCTTGAATAGGAATAAAATTCTGTTTGTCCCCGTCACTGCAGGGGTCGATGGTCCGTAGTCGCATGCAGACGTAGCTCTATAAATCTGTAGCTCTGTAAATCTGTATCTAATTCTTCCGACGTTACCGATACGACTTAAAATATGGTGTTAACATTTTAGACCTATCATTGTGCCCACTGCCTTCTACAATCTTTACGCTGCTTCATCTATAATTTTCCCTGTAACGTTTTCCACCCTCAATCAAACGTGATTAAAGCTGCAACGGCCTTGTCCGTTACTGTTTCCGATATTTTCAGTGAGAAACGATGATTCAGGACATGTTCAAAACATTTAACAAAAGGAGGCTTTTGCGTAGAATATGTGTCCATGGATTATCAATTCTTGTGATGAAAAAAAGAACGTTCTTTTAATAATGCTTTCCCCGCATCATGTCTCCATTTCTCAGAGAGAAAAAGCTGAGCGCTGAGATTCTGGTACGTACTTTCCTCGTCAGATTGCTTTAAGAAAATGAAACAAATTTCTTTGAAAGATGAATTCACTCATTTCTTACATCTCCCACGTGTTAGAGAATGGTCGTTCGAAGACATAAAAAAGAAATACAATGCCTTTGCTGAAATCATGTCTCGCCGCTCAACAAGACAGAAAAGTTGTGTGCTAGTTCCTTCTCCAATGAAAAAAAATATAAGTTGTTCACTTTTGGGGATCTCCAAAATTAAAAGTTTTTATTTATTTCCGTTCCCACGAGGAAATATAAACTTAAAAACTAAACGAAACTGTGGATGGTTTTCAAAGACCGAGATGAAGTTTATGGTGCACAGTATCGTAATCGTTTAAAAATATTTTCGTATTTCTCAGCTTCTATCAAAGACTGTCAAATGTGGATAGCTAAGCTAACCGACCTCAAATGACAAGCTTCGAACTTCGAAAATTGGTGTTTACACCGTCTACGGTAATATTCAACAAAATTATATCTTCCTCGAAAACATACGGTTATCGAATAGTGAAGTTCAAATACATTCAATCCACCTAATTGACCAGAATAATTAGAAATCAATATTTCTGCAGGTCTGTTGTTACATTTTTGTCGGGAAATACGTAGGCAGCGGAATATGCACCCAATGTTATCAACGTAATAAAAACAAAACGTAGAAACATATCACAATATCAATAAAATTCGAGAAGAGATTTTCAGCAAGAAAGAAGACTAACACAGTACCCAAGAACCGAGAACACGTGAAACTGGAAAATAAAAAGAAATGTCCAAAGCACAAATTGATCACGATTTCAGAAGAATGAAAGCGGAAAGTGCTTCTTTTAGTTTATAATCTGTCTGATATTTACTGACTCATCTTCAGTAGATAACCATGACAGGATGATGTCACAAAATCCCGACATTTCACTTTTTCACTTGCCAGTTTCGTTTACATCTATGGAAGCAGACCTACCAAAGGTGTCCTTCCCGAATAAAAATACAACAGAGAAGAATTAGGAAACAACTTGAGCAGGAAAATTCAACGGACACAGTTTGCAGAAGAAAAACAATCTTTACATTTACGACGATCGGGTGCTTCCAGTTAACTGCGAAAGTGTAAGCTACCGTAAAATGTTTCATGACTCGTTAATGCAATTACAGAAAGAGCATGAATTATCAGTTTCCAATATCGCTATAATTTTCTCACGAGCAATTGCAGGTTAACATCCGCAGAGCATGAAAGAGGACATCGCACCTGAATTACGTCACTCGTCCATTACATTTAAACAAAATCCTGGCCACTCTAAAACATGAAAAAAAAGATGTCGCTTCCGAGATGAACCAGTTGATCCACTCGAAATGCTCACAAGAAACTCTTAGAAGAAAAAAAGGTCAAACTTTGCTCAAATCCCACGAGGAGGAATTAATCGATATCCTACCGTCGAAACAGATAACGTTAGGTCCCAACTTCCCTCCTCAATCTGTCCCCAGTAATTGACTCTGTTGCGTAGTGCGAACCCATTATATAGCGAATGCTTGGAAAAATACAGGAACAATATACTCCATTAAGGGAGTATTTGCTCATCGCAAGAACGTCGAGCTTTTACGCGCGAAATCCTTCGGTCGTGAGCCTTAATACAAAGATGAGGGCAGAATACCAGTATTTAAAAATAGCAACAGTATTCTATACGCAGGTGGATGAACTCATAAAATGGGAGTGGCGGTGGTAAGCAGAAAGCCAATTGAAAGCTATACTTACCTTCAACGGATAGGCCTATGTGTGTGTGTGCGTGTGTGTGCGTGTGTGTGTGTGTGTGAGTGTTTCAACATCAGACATTTATAATGCCACATGTTACATAAGTGTTGCTTACTGCAATCGTATCTCTGATTTGAAAAAAAAGAAGTTACCCTCTCCTATAAAATAAGATTTCGTTGGTTTTTAATAGCAAAGCAGAGGACGTGCCATTTGGAATTGAATTCCAAAGGTAAAAATGGTCCATACTGATTATATAATTGAACACATACAAATGCAACACATATGGCACTCGTAATTAGTAAAGGTTGGTTAAATCTCAATAAAAAATTACATTTTTTTTACCCAAAGGAATAAAATCGAAAAAAAAAACACCAGGTGTGGCGTTCGGGAATGATTTCTGTCGTTTATTTTCATTTATTTATTTGATGTTCCACAACTTTACAAACAATAAAATTACATAACCAATATGTATGAGGAATGAAAAGAAGAAAATTAAAAAGAAAAGCGTTATAGCACAAAGAATTACTCCAAACACCCAGACACCTTACTTCCCCCGCCCTCCCCCCCCCCCCCACAAACACTCAATAAGTTAAATATAATATTTATTACATACATTACATATCATTGTCAATCCAAGAACATATCGCACCATTTCCATTGTACAATAGCACAAAGTAGAAAACTCTTTAATACATTTTTTCACCTCTTTTTAATCAAGTGAGAAGGATGAAATCTCCTGTTGTTCTTTTCAACTTCTCCCACCCCCTCCCCTTTCCCACGCGTGACGTAAAATACTGACAGGTAATAACACGACTCTGACTTCAAAGTTCACCCCTGCATCTCATCGTATATACGGTTGGCTGTCGTCGCGATGTCCACTGAATTCAATAAAAGAACAGTAAAACAGGCTAAAGATGAGTCGAAATTTCCACAAAACAAGGCTCACCTGTTTCATTGAACGAAACGATATTAAACGCAGGGACATCAGTTAACCTAAATATTAGTGTTGAATTCGTTACATTGATTCAGAACCCTACAGCGATACCCGTAGGAGTATGTTTAAAAAGCTTCTTGTAAGTATATATTTTTCTTCGCCACACTACACCCTATAATTTTTCCTGTTATGTTCGCTCACAAATGTATTCAATTTAACTGTATTCAATTTGATTCTGTTCCATTGTGACACTCTGTTTTTAGTTTGTTCGAATGAGGTTAACATTTTACCCGAACGACATTTAAAATGGGAATCAAGCTGTTCCACTGTTGTTGTTTTTTCGCCCTGAAGTACGAGCTCTAGGTTCGACCGACCTATAGCTGATTATCCTTCGATTCCTATTGCAATCCTTTAACAGTGCAAAAAAGGAACGTACAGTAGTTATGAAAGTTTAGAGCTCAAACTGCCCGGGACCGACAGAGACAATGGTAACGCATGCCGCCCTTTGCCCGCACAACAGACGTGTATTTCCCATGCATCAGCTCTCGTTTGTTTATAGGCCTTAAACGGCCGTACAAAGCAACACCTGCCGAGAAGGTTAATATGACCTCTGACCTCTGAGACTAAAATCGTAGCTTCTACGCCTCACCCAAAGCCAGATGCAAGCACCATGCACACAGAAAACTTACGCATAGATCATTCAAAGTGCTTTCAATTTCGAAACCTTAGGTAGTTACACATCTTCAGTGAATAAAAACTCCAAACTTCCCCAGTCTTTCATTAAAAACACATGAATCTGTAAAATTGATGTTTTCATTTCAATTTGTTATTAAGATCACATTGTTTCGATACCAGTGTTACTCAACCGCTTTAATGTTTCATTTCACGATAGAACTCAATACTAAAATATCCACAAAGCAAAGGAGTTCATTCGCAGTGTCTCTTTAGGGGGATTACATTACATAACACTTTACAGCAATCCTTCGGGAGAAAAAAAAAAACACACCCAAAATGGACTATTTGGATACTAGGCCAAAAGCTGCTCAGTTATTAGTACGATAAAAGACATTACAAACATCCGATACCAAATTTCGGATTTATAATTACCTCAAACTAAAATGAAAAAAAAAAATGGAGACCTCCGTGAGATATGAAATATGAAAAAGTTTACTCGATTTTAGACTTATGCAAGATGACAAGTATTGAACGTTTTAATATTTTGAATATAGCCGGGTAAAACCATTGATGAAAATGCAATGATTGACCTAGTCAAACATATTAAAACAACTATAGGGCTGATGAAAATCATTGCTGGACAGTTTCTACAAGTAACATTTATTTAATTAATCACATAAGTTTCATTTTTTACAAAGAAATGAACGTTTAGGTAGGCCATATTAAAGATAATCCGGTACAAGAAGTACAACTGCAGTCAGAAGTGAAAATTTCTTTGAATGCAAGACGTGTGTTGTTTCAGTTTACAATATTTTCCAATATTACGCTGAACAGAAGAAAGATTCAAAATTGACTGGCTGCAAAACAGCCGGGGGGGGGGGGGGGGAACTTCATACCAATATGTTTTTACATACATTTCATATCCATGAGTGACCTCTTCCCAGACATCACTCCATCAGACAAACTGAACTATACTCGTGAAATGGGAAATGGAAAACTTATGGCTACCAAATTTCACACGTGAACTTGAAACCTTCGAAAGATGGGGTAAAATATCTACTGCAAACTCAGGTCTAAGTTATTACACCTTTGGCGTCCCACGGGATTTCAAGTTTTAGAGGGAAGAAAGAGTGGGATTTTGTCATTAAGATTTATTGTTGAAATTATTCCATATCGACCTGTTTGTTATTATTCAGCATTATTTACTGTTAACTTACTCTCAAGGTCAGCATTTGATTTTATGATGATGAAGTTCCGTTCACGTTACAAACCAATGGAAAGAGACTGGAAATAGTTTTGATCTGCTTTGAGTCAAGCGTGGTCCGAACGGTCTTTGGTAAGCCTCCTTCAGTATAATCTTATAACCTTATATAAAAAAGAATACATATAAAAAAGAATATATATATATACTATTATTATTATTTTTTATTATAATTATTTTTTTGTCAACTTAAATAAATCATATATGTACTTTATGAAGAGCAAATGTCAACCTGGTGTTATATTGGTATTGAATGGAAGCCTACACCTCCCCTTCCAACACATCCAAGTGTTCATATGCACCATCAGTACCTTCCCCATGGTATGAAAATGTGACAATGCAGCTTTCAGTTTGTTTCCCCTTTCATTTTATGTATTTCGCAGTTGTATGCTAACCACAAAAAAAGGGGAAAGAAAAGCCTTTTTATTCTCATGAATGTGAGCAGCTGAATGAGAAGTAAATAAAACGTGATACTACTTTAGCTTTCTCACCGTCAGTGATGCTCGTCTGTTACTAATTTTTCTTGTATTCCCAGATTTTAGTATATTTGCTTTCAAAGAGTGATTCAGTCCTTTCCAAGAATTTTGTTAGATTTTTTTTTTCTCATCAGAAATGCAATCAATGCATGGAATAACAAAAGCCGCAGTTACCGGTCAGTGAAACTTTTCGATGTGACGTGACTGGTATCATCCAGGGTAGAAATGAAAAAAAATGTATTTAAACATCAACAACAAAAAAATCTGAATGAAAACTGAAATAAACGAAGCGATATTACAAGAAATGCTACGGAACTACATAATTTTGTCGTTTGGGTTGTTGATTATATTTACTTACCATATATGACCTTTACCTGGGTCATCATTTGCAACCTTGAGATTCACTAATTTAATAAACGACTGACTCCTTATTCTATTACTCCTTTATCATTATTTACGTTTTCCTTAATAATACCTTGTTTGCTATCGGACAATAAGTTTGTTTTTCACCATATTTCTGTTTATTATTATTACTTTTTATCTTCCGTGTATAACTTGTTTGCAACAGTAACCGTCTTCCGTTTCAAATTATTGCATGGTCGAAAACGGTAAAGGGGAGAAAAGATTCCGTAAACGGCCTGAAGAGTTAGCGTGAGATACGGATTTGTGGTTCTGTGGAGTTCTGTTGCCATTGGCAACGGTATTAATCACTGCTGTACTCATGCATATGTGTAGTAAATCATCGATCGATATTGAAAGTAATCAGTATAGGGATATGTTAATTCTCCTAAGTTAATCAAAGCAATTGATCAATTGAGCTATCGAAAAACTAATCGAAACAGAAAAAAAAAGTTAAAGTAATTTAATCAATGTAAACTGATTAAGAAACGAAACAAGAAAGTGTGAAAGTTTTAAAGTAAGTATGACCAACCTACGCGCGAACCACATACTGTCTGCGATGAGACACTTTGGCTGTAAAAAAGCCCCTTTTGAAACATATACAAAATGTTAAGAAAATGAGAAAAAAAAGGGAAAGTAATAAAGGGAGTGGAGAGTTAGCTTGGTGGTTAGAGTATCCGTCTTGCAATCTTTGGGCCCCCGGATCAACTCCCGGTGGACCCACTTGGAAAAAAATTGGGATTGTTCAGTAAAGCTGTTTACAGTGGTACTGATGGGGTTATTTGGGTTCCTGTTGTCCGATTTAGGTCTTGTCCGCTTCAGGCTGCTTGGTACAGCTGATGGGCTGCTGAGCTGGGCAGGTTCTCCACCACTTCCAGCCTTTGGGAAAGTAGCTAAAGATTCACACTCCCGTCCGTCGGATGGAGACGCCAGACGGTCCCGGGAGCAGGCTTGGGTTTACGTTGGTTTGCATGGCGATTGTCTGGTAAGTTCACCCTGCTTCGAGCATCCTCTGAAAACTGATCGAAAAGAGTAGGAGAAGCTCGCCGGTGTTCATCCACGGTCAGCATGGTCTAGGGTCCTTGATCAGCCCATATGAGGCTTCCTGATCCTCTAATAGAGATGTTATCCGCAAAAAAAAGTTCCATGAAGTGATAACGGCAAGTCTAGTACTGATATCATAAATCGATGTTACCGATTTGTACATTTTTGGCTTTTACTTTGCAATAGATATATCTTCGTGCATAGTTGTAATTCATATAATTCTATTGTCATACACGTTTCCGCGACATTTTTTTTTTCTTTTACTGTTCAGACTATATAAAGAGAAACGTAACAGAGGGCGGATTTGCAGGGTTTCCTATAAAGGAAACCTTTCTGTGGGCTTGGGGCGCCCCACTCCGAAGTTCAAAGGTGGCCCCTTGATTAAAAAAAAACAGCCAATCGTATTTTGTTAAAGGTTGAATGGAGTGTTCTCACCCAATGTATGCGACATGAATCACTGACATTTATCACTACATAACCAGAGAAGTGATTTAAATGTACGTCGTATATAATAAACAGATGATCAAAGATTTGTCACTGACATGCGATATGCTCGTCAGCGGAACGTAGACAGCACCCTCCAGTACCCTTCCACCGACCCCCAATCCTCCATGTTTAATACTGAAAAAAACCCTTAACACAAACTTTCGACAAAATATACAGCACCAGTTTGCATTGCATTTAAAGATCACAAATATCTACAAAGGAAGGAAGGTTACCCACCTCCCATACATTCTGAAAAAAAAGTGTTTTGTGTATGTCCCGTTAAAAGAATCCTATAGAGTTTCGAGAAAGATTTGCAGGAAATGCTGAGAAATAAAGGTTCTCTTGATACCCCCCCCCCATGACACTTAATAAAATCCTCAAGAATATTGTTTTCTTAAAGTATATGATTACATTCCCGCAAACACCCCTCCCTGCTCCCACCCCCTCCCCTCTCTCATAAAACGACAATACGATCCATGGACAAGTGGAGAAACGAATTCCTTAGAACGCCGAAAGACTCAGCATCTAACAAGCTTCCTCGAGCAGCTTGGCCTTCGTTACGTTCAACGATAACGGATTCTATACGAATCTTCAAGTACTCTCTTCAAATTTCTTATCCTTTTCATAGTACAAAATGGTCACTCTGAACAGACTGAAGTTTTTTTTTCAGATGAAGGGAAAAGTTACTGGTGAAAAAAAAAGAAGTTTATTTGACATTCAACTTGTAATTTTGAGCTAAAATACTTACCCTCTTTTGTGAATTATTAATACCTCGAACATCATATCCCTTTACCAACATGGAAAAAGCCGCCTCTCCCCTTCAGCTCTTAGAGCAGCAAAAACATCCATGGTCAAGAGGAAGAATATCATGGAAGGCCAAACGTCGCAACACCTAACGAGCTTCATTGAGTATCTTGGCCTTCCTCGGTAAAGGTCCGTTCGAATGAGAAACTGGATTCAATACTTATCTTCAAGTGCTCTCTTCAAATTTCTTAATTTTTTTGTAACATTCTTGTAATATTCTCTTTCTTTTGAGGAAAGAATATCACATTCTCAAGAATTCTACATAAGAGTTATTGTGACGAAGGACGGAATTACAGTGGCTCGTACGGTACAGTACACTATACATACTGTAAAGCGACACTCGCATAAGAAGCCACGGAGTTGCTCATAGATAAAAAAAAAGACCATGTCCCATTTTTTAGATATAATGCTTAGAAAATTGTGTAATTAAAGTTGCTGATTTTGTAATGTGTGACGTCACAGTGTCACGAATTATTTTTTTTTAATCTGGTTACAATAACTTTTGTTTACCTATTCACATGTTAAAGTTGAATAGAAAGTCATCACAGGTAACGAAGAAAGGGTACATATTTACATGTCACAGAATCTTAAATTCATGATATTCCGCAAACATAGAAACATTGTTTCTATTATGAATATAGGATGCAGTTAAATATGAAATCAACACAATATGAATTTGGCTTGATAATGTTGGATTTGTCAAGTCGAGGCTTTTAGCGTTGTCATTAAAGACATTGCATGAAACTATATGACACAAGATATATCACGTTTCCAACAAAAGATATGAAACATATCTTGACGTTTCGAAGATTTGTTTTACGTGAGTCAAGGAGAGGAAGGGGGGGGAGGCTTTGTTTAGTGCTTGTGTCTCTTCTGCTTGAGAGAGCTATTAATACCACAGGTCACATTACAGCGGCGATAAAACCTCGCCATGTTGTTCAAAATCTATCAGGAGTGTTGGTTCAAAAGTCCTAACCTTTGCGATATCTGCTTGTCTGTTACTTTTAAAGGTCTCCATAAGAGGACGTGCTTTGTACAGTGTGATATCATTATCTCACAATAAATTTGTCTTTTTCATTCTTTCATTCCTTCCCTTTTAGTTTCCTTTCTTGAAAATTAATCATCGATGTTAAGTTCTGTATTTGGCTTCCTCTATAGGTTACTAAATTATCCCAGTCACGTATAACGTAATCACTCTAGGAGAGCTGAAATTTGAAGAAAAAAAGCGAAATGGGGGCAAGCACGGAAATTTGGATGAATTTTGTTAATACTGTATAGTTCTATTACAAAATTAATGACTTTACTCTCTCTCTCTCTCTCTCTCTCTCTCTCTCTCTCTCTCTATATATATATATATATACACCCAAGAATTGGGTACAATTATAATGAATATTTATTTACCGTGAAGAGAATGTTTGGCAAACGTTCCAATACGTGCCATAAACATAAATGAGCATGAAGACATTTTTATCACCTCGATAATGTTGGCGGTGAAATATGCCAAAATGTGATCTTTCTTCCAGCGGTGACGTCATAAGCATGCTTAATCATTTTATTGTCCTCAGGTTGTGTTTTTCTTTTTGTCGATCGAATGGATTTGAAGCTCGTGCGGTAAAATTCATTAAGAAATGAAAATCCCCCCCCCCCCCCCCTTCAAATCTTGGGAAAAGGTATGGTTAAGTGAAATTGAAATTCAGGTAAACTGTAGACTCCTCCTTTGAGCGCCGTTTGGGCACAAAGTCGAAAAGCAAGAAGAGTAGATCTATCAACACTTCCTGAAAACATTACATGGCGTATGTTGCCTTTGTGTGAAGCCTCGGGCAGTGAAGATTTGTGATTTAATCATCATCGTGACAAGATTAGAAAGAAATCATTGAAACAGGCCTAGTTCTGATTGTTTTGGGCAAAACCCTTTCCCAATCTTTTCCGCTTTCATTACAAGTGTTATCTCAGACTAACAGGAAGTGTCTTTCTGCAAGCGTCAGATTTGTTCGCCTATAAATAATATAATAGCAAGAACTGCTGAACTGAGATCCTCCGGGAGGCGGCTAAGGTTGTTAACCGTGGAATACGGTGTAAAAGACAATGATTTGCTAAGCACAGTTACAACTGACCAATTATCTCAATTGACTCAATTATCCTGAACGTAAAATAGGACTCTGTATTATCCATCTAATGTAACCAATGACGATGTTTGAAAACCTAACACACACACAACCCCTTCCCCCGACAGCCTTCCTTTAATGGCTCTGGGCTCCTCCATTGAGGCACGCGATGAGGCTTGGAGTGACGTTTAAAAGGGCCCGTGAGGTTGGTTCACAAAATTTATGACATTTTGTCACGCTTGTTGAGTATTACTGATAGGTTGATGATAAATGGTCAAAATAAGAGATTCTCAACATCTGGCGAACAACTGAAGCAAAGGTGATCAGGTAATTAACAATGAAAATCACTTAATGCAAATTTTGTGACAAGGCAATTATTACCATTCAAGGTATTAAGAAAAGGCAAATGCCGGTTCATAAAAACCTACAACCATTCTCACAGTCCTAGTAACTGTAGGAAAAAAAGATATATGACTAATGACGCTACTCACAGACCCATCGTAGGCTCATCATAAAATCAGCACTATCAACAAAATGAGCCTCTTTAAACAAATACTGGACAAATATTGGAAAAAAAAACTTATTTTGGAAAGAAAACATAGCCTATTTTGACATTTCTCCAAAACTGAGATAATTTACTAAACCTTGAACATGTTGTGTAAAACAAATTGGATTGGATAAGTGAGCAAACTTTGAACAATTTCGCATCTTAGTTCCTATTGAAAGGTACAAATTCGAGGAGCATGTAGGTGGGAAGGGGGGGGGGGGTAAGGGGAGGACGAACACAATGGCGCAATACATGGACACAGTTTCAACTTGTGGCATTTTATCAAAGTAAATTGAGGAAACCTGTCCCAGAGAGGCACATTCCTGGACGATATGAAATGCTCCGGAGGAATATACATCTGCCTATTCACTGGCAGGGACAGACGATAAAATTATAACACACTATATCACATCACAATTAACCTCCCCTTTCTTAGTCGCCCAGTTGCAGAGCGTTGCTGTAAATAAAATATTTCGTATCATCTATTTCCGACATATCACATGTTTTAAGGTGACATCCCGTTTTCGAATGGGCCATGAACTTCAGTAGTTCCAACAAATTGTTTGTAGTCACGTGATCTGATGTTTGCAACTTCAAATTCATTGAATGATCGTTTATAGTTAACCCAGGTATTTTCGTTCCTTACCAGGATCGAGAGTTAATTCTAACGTTATTTTCAGATGATTGCACCCTAGGTGCTTATCGAGAAAATGTCAGTGTGAGACAATCTGACATTAGGGAGACATTTAGAATTGCTTTGGTTATGTTACTCGATCCAACGTCTATGGTTGGCCATTCCGGTCAGAACGTCTAACGGTCTTTACGCGTAAAGAGTTTAGACGTTGTGACCGGAACTGCCAACCTGGCTAAACCGGTCATAACGTCTAAATCTTTACGCGTAAAGAATGACAATGACGTCTTAGGGAAATGACCAATCACAATTCTTTAAAGGCATTCCTTTACGCGTAAAGAAAGCTTGCAACTCTTAACGCGTAAAGTAATCTTGACATTTCTTTACGCGTAAAGAATTTAAGCCTTCCTTTACGCGTAAAGAAAGGTTGAAATTCTTTACGCGTAAAGAAATGTCAAGATTACTTTACGCGTAAAGAGAATGCATTTCACCTGGCGAAGACGGTCATCACGTGTAAAAGTTTACGCGTAAAGAGGACTTCCACATTAAATAGCAGCAGCATTGAATTTAACATGAGGAATCATGATCGAGAGAACCACATCAGTATACTTGCTATTGCCCTGCCATTACTGTGATAAAGTTGCTTTAGCATACATGAAAGATTGATAGTGAGAGATGAGAATATTTACAAAAGTAAGAATTTGAGATCCTTTACCGGAAGATTGGAATTGTGACTTGTGGATGATGTAATTGAAGAAGCCATCATACTGTTTACACGTACACGCAGTCACCACTCGGTATAATCATATTATGTGGTGTTTGTGGTGTATATATGGTATGTGTAATAGTAATAAGTAGTTCCACAGGTTACATTCAGTTTTCTCTTCAGAGAGCTCTTACTTGTTTTTTTTATTAAGATACCTTTTCATCCCAACGAATGTCCTTCCCTTTGTTCTTAATTAGATGTATCAAGATCATAATGGAAAACTCTGTAAGTAACGATGTTATGGTTCTCTCAATCAAGTTCCCTTCTCTTATGTTTAATATTACTTCTCTGTAATGTGGAAGTCTACTTTACGCGTTGAGTTTTACACGTTATGACCGTCTCGGCCAGGTGACGTGTATTACTTTACGCGTAAAGAAAGGTTGCAATTCTTTATGGGTAAAGAAATGTCAAGATTTCTTTACGCGTAAAGACTTAGACGTTATGACCGGAATGGCCAACCATACTAAACGTCACCTCAGTGTCCGGTATAATACCAAAGACGTCCTCAGTTATTTTACAGCACTCCCTTGTGACGTAATCTGTTGCTAAGCAACTCTCTTCGTAGTTGCTACACCGTTATAACGCCGCTATATTGGTAAGAAAAGTACGATAAGAAAACGACGGTTCCTCCTTCCTACACCTCACTTTCTTACTTCACCGTATATGTCAAGAGTCTCAAAATTGCAATATTATCTCTCTGCATTATTAAAGTTTCCTCGAGAAGATGGCTAACTTGTCAGTCGGTACTCCAAAATGACGCTATCATTCCTTTTTTCAGTGATTATTCTTGTATGAAGCTGCTGTAGGTTATCTGTCCAAACAGTATCAGGTTATAAAGAAAGCAAAGGAAACTTAGGGAAAAATCTTTATAAAAAGAGAACACGTCGGCGTACTGTGGTCAAGTATTCCATAATCAAAAATTGAGATAGGTAATGAGAAAAGAGGAATATGTATACTTTGAGCATATCGAGAAATATACCTTATCGAGGTATCACACACACACATCCACACAACTTCAAGTTTGCTTTCCATTTATTCCGAGGACCTTATTGTGTTTTCTTTTGTTTTTTCTTCCTTAACCCTACCCTTAACAATAGACTGTCTATTGTTTATATTGAGAGGACCAGAGAAATGTACTTAATTTTCTACAGAGGACCTAAAATCTATTGTTTCGGTCCTCGATCCCACCTGAAAACAAGGGCACACACACACACACACGAATTAGGGACCGTTGATTCCAACCACCCCCCACCTTCCTTGCACGACCGTGACGAAGACCTTTGCGGTCTTAAAGGTGATTGGCCTTTTCACTGAATCTCATGTGCAGTCGGTCTTTTTTTTTTTTTTTGATAGCTTCCTGCAAACGTTTACTAGTTAACGGTATACTCTTATGCAGGAAGTTTCAGACTTCTACTAGAACACAGTGAATGTTATATTGAGAGCAATAAAAAACTACATACACACTCTGAACCAATCCTTCATTGCAACAACTACAAGTAGTAATAGTATACTACGGAATTATAAAGAAGAGACTGACGTCGCAAGATATATTGATACGACGACCAATCACATATCTAATAAACTTTGCACTTTAAAGGGACCCGATCGAGTTATTTCACAAAATTCATGATATTTTGTCACCATACCTGTTGAGTCAGCAATTTATTCCCATTTCACAGCAGCATGCACTCCTAACATATAGTCGCTCTTTTGGTAACCTGCATATTTTAAAGACTTTCACATCCGGCGTCCGTTTCGTTGGAACCAAAGTCTGGAACACCTTCCCCACCCCTGTTAAAGAGTGTAAACACATTTTATGCATTCAAAAAAAAATCTCAGAAATTATCTCATTATGAACTATCACGAGTCGGTGCAATTCTTTTGTTTCTATTTTTTGTGCTTACTCTCTATGTGTTTATTTTCTTATGTGCACTTTCTTTTGCATTTTTTTTTTTTTTTGCACATGTGTGTCGGGTGTCAACGTAAAGAAGCTCTCGCAAGCTTCTTGGTGCCACTCCACAATCTCTTTTATGTACGATAACAATTGTGTAATTTTTTTTGTACTGTTAAAAGAGATTGATATAAAGTCCATTGAATGGAATTGAATTGAAAAATTGACTTGTATTACTCACATGCATGTTGGCAAATGGTCAAACTAAGAGATTGTGAAGATCTGATACATAACTGAAGCAATAATGATAGGGTAGTTAACGGTCAAAATCACTTATTGCAAATCTATGACCCAACACTTTTTTAGCATAAGGTACTAAGGTCAACCCCGATCACATAAAACTAAATTTTCAAGTTTTCACATTTTCAGGAACAGTAGAAATAGGCTCATGGTTTAAAGAGGCTGCTGAACTTAGAAGTATTGGTATGCAGTGGTTTCCTTCAAGTGTGTCACAAGATAAACCGTACCAAGTCAATGAACCTCTTTGAGGTGTACCCCCCCCCCCCTCCCTTCGACGAGTCTCCTACTAATAATTCACTGGATTTGAGAACTTGAGCTCTGAGCAAAACAATGAAAGGCACAATGGATGATAAATGTGTTCTTGATTTGTCATATTGTGGTATTATTACTTCAATCAAAGATTGCTTACGCTGTCCCCCCAGGTGTGCCATACAGTCACATATGGTCGCCTTTAGTCATTTTGTTTCTTCATTCATGTCTCTGATATTTAGAGATTAACATTTTACAACTTGTGCCATATTATTAGTGATGAAAATGCTAAGTTATTAATTTTTCAAGCAATAACCACACAATATTGAGCTTTTTTATGGTGTAGTGTGTAACGTAGTGCATGTTTTGCAGGACGGAATCCTCCTCCCGTGAAAATGGCCGTCAACACGTCACTTCAGGTTTAACGCTCATGACGTCATACTGCCATACGCGTCGTCCATACCTCCTTATCAATGCATCGCAATACATACAAATCATATTTGTCAACATTGTTCTACTGCATTTTTTTTCTTTCTTCTTGGCTTTTATCTTTTATCTTCTTCCTTGTAAATATTTTCATGAGTGGGTAACCGATGAAGCCTGCAACACCGTCAAGTAAAGTTATATCAGGAGTTATAAAAAAAAAATATGCATATATATATATTCGACTATGAAAGTGATTTTCTCGCTTTCGACAGAAAAAATCAAAAATAGAAAAAGAGAAAGCCGTCAGATATGCTAGAGCTGTTGCTCAAATAACATGATTGATCGCTTCAAAATCCCGTCGAAGGCTATATTATTTTCTTAGATGAAACCGGTAAACCGCCAGAGGCCTCTTAATTGCTGTCTTTCGGGGTTTCGTTCAAAGACATCCAAGGCAAAAGAGTCTCTACAAATCTGACTTCCCCCCTGTCATCATCGAAAAAGGACTCGACTTCAGATTTCTCTTGTTTTCGTGTTTTCAACAAAATTCTTCAAAACTCTTTTTACAAAAGCTGACAAAATCACATGTAATTTCCAAGGTCTTTTAGATATCAAATTGGATTAGATTTCTGAAAGTGTTACCGAATATACATATTTTTTGAATAAACTGCTCAGGTTGTTGATAGTTTTAATCTTCCTTCTGTTTTACAGGAGATAAAAAATGCGCGGTGTGGACATTCTGGCTGGTCGCGCAGGCGTGGAACACTCGTCATATTAATCGTTCATGCTGATCAAGACAGGAAAGATGTTTTGAAAGATAACCAACCGTAATTTTAATTTCGTGTCTCACTGAAATCGTAAGGGCTTCAAGTAAACAATGAGCGTTTTCATTTGAATTGTTCCCCACCTGTGTTTCTTTGTTGAAGGCTTTTTCTTTCTTTTCTTCCTTGTTGAGATATTACTTCTTTCATAATCCTTTCTTTCACATTTTGTTTGATGTTAAGGTTTGCCTCTTGTAATAGAATTCCTCAGAGAGTACTATAATTTTTTTCTCTAAGTATGTTTGTATTTCAAGTTTTAATTTCTTCTCTTCTATATTTCTCCCCTTTTTCTTTACACCATTTTTTTTTCATAAAAGCTATTTTTTTCATGTCAATTTCGGAGAACAACTTTCAAGCTTTTATGCAACACACGAAGAAACGAGTAACAACGTGCCTAATGTGTTTTTACTTCCGGAACCATCTATTGGATTAGGGACACACCGACAAAAAAATGTGATGTGCGACATATCCATGTATTGCATGCACAGTCCGCAAAATGTACACATGGATCTGCCTTGGTCCAAGACGCCCTTCTCGTTCAAGTCCCCAACTAAATTTGCCAATGACTATATCTATCACGTACGCTTGGTATGACGTCAAAAAGAGGGAGCCATTATGTTTTTTTTTTTTTTTTACTTCAATGGAATATACTCTATTTGTTTCCTATTCTTTACGTGCGGCTTTCACAGCCATATATCTCAAAAGCAAAAAAAAAAAAAAAAAAAGGAAACAAACAAATAAGTCAAAGGAAGTATTGAAAAAATAAAGTAAAACACATTCTGGACTTAAGCAGTTCTGTTTTGCGTATCTGACAAGTACTTGTCTGTGAAGGGGGAAAATGCTAAAAGTGAAATAAAAAAGTTATTGAAAGCAAAAATATCGAAATGTGCTTCTTTTTGTCTGTTTTTGATAGAATATTCTATATAACAGACTTCTTTACCAGCCTGCTCTCTTCCCTCACCGACTACCCACTCCCTCCTCCCCTGACACACAAACACAAAATCTGCTCCAACAGAAGTTTTGTGCCCTCCATCGCACATTTTGAACATGATATTTATAATAACAATTTCAATATCGTATATAAAAGAAATAATGTTATCTAATTCACTGACCATTTCTGTCCAAAAACCTCGCGAGGTATCTGACAGAAAACACAACCATCTCTGTTTACCTAGTTATGAATCTGACAGAGAAAGAAAAATAGCTTCACAGAAAATGTATTTCACGTCCTGCTGTCCCTATGTCTCGATGGCCCGGTCTAATTTAAACTCCAGATTTTGCAGTCACTTGTAATTAATAGGCTCCGAGTTGGTGGAAATCGACCCAAATACGATAAATTTAATTTCATGTCATATGCTGATTACGTAATCACATGTGACGTAATACGGAGACCGTCATTGGATGCGCTCTCTAACGTTATGTTATAGTCTTGGTCAAGACGTTAGTAATTTTCGTTCTATTTCGAGTTTTCACACGCAGTACTTTTAACATACCTATCAAGCTGCTATTCTAACAACGCCCTGTCCGCCAGCTGTTTACATCTGAGCTCCTTACCCAACCGAGTTATGCATATCCGAGAATCTGTTCAATACAAACGTTTTGGAGATTTGTCAAAAATGGGGCGTAACCAAGTGCAAAACACTCATAACTTTATTCATGTGACGCAGTCCCTTGTGTACGGAGGCCCCACAAAGTCATAGGGAAGTGCTAGTTCACTCTTCACCCTGATTGGTTATTTTACCCGAAGAAATCATGAATAAACATGACAGTTTAGGCAGCGAACTAAATGATCAAATCTGATCTGTTTTTCCACTTTTTCAAAGGAAAATGGCGGTAAAAAGTGAGGATAGTAAGTGACAAATGTACAAGAGGTAGAAATCGACAGGAACGACAGAGGGCGCAGTCAGCTCTGTACAAAAGAAGAACGGTGTGTGTGATACAACATTACTTGGGTCTTAGCAAGACTACCATTATGTTTGACCTCTTCCGAAATGTAATGTGTAAATGTATCTATCCTATCCTAATTTCTAACCTTGATTTTTTCATTCCGTTGCCACGTCGAAGCGTGTTAGGGTCTTCGGACTAAATCCTAGGTTTATTGCAGCCAATCCTCACATGATATAATACATGATACAGTTCCATCGAAGGAACAAACCCTGACCATGATGGTATCTCTCGATGTCACTTCATGTTCTATCATGCAGGAAAGGGTATTCTCGAGACATGATTTTAGCACATTATGGAAATTCTTGTGGAATAGGTGAATTGTAACACACCCAGACAATGATGACGTCAGGGAAGTTGCGAAAGAATTCTCCATCGTAGGTGGACACGATATAAACACAGGTGGACACGGTGTACGAAACAGAATACAAGTAAGTTGGCTAATCTAATGGAGCCAATAATAGAATTATTCCTTCCACACAACTACACAAAACAAACCCGATTCAACAAGCAACAAAGAAAAAAATTCAACTGATGAAGGAGACGAGAGAGTACAAACGGTTATACTGACGTCAGTTGTTAAAGTACTACAATGGCGTCAACATAAAGAAGGACAAATAATTACTAATAAAAGCAAGAAACAAGTCAATGTCACGTACCTCAAAAGACAACATCTTACAAGATTAGCTGAGCACCGTAAAATGACTTGAAACAACATAGACTGATATAAGATTGGCCCGTTTGTTCCACGTGTACGGAACCAATGAAACTAGACAGCCGTTTGTGGACTCAAGGCTCCTAGTGACGAATGTAAGTGAGTTATACTCTGTACTCTACTAGAGATTCCAACGTTAATACACTGCACTTCCAATTATCAAATTAAGAAAAATTTAATGGAAACGTCCTCTTCATTGGCAACATTTGAAAAGTACTTGTTAAATTGAGAAATGAAGATGTCGACACAGAAGGAAACTTAATTAGCAGAAGTCTGTGAGGAATAGGCGACCTCATTCCTCGTTCGACACAGTGGGGCAATATGAGGTCCAGGAAAAGAGGTCGAAATTGAGGAGGCCAAATTCATGGCAAACCTAAGTATCACAGAGGACATGAGGGAGAGGGCCAGTGGATGTTTAGAGGAATAGAACAAAAAATAACCGACAAAAATGTTCATGCAGTCCGTCGAGGCCCGAGATGGACGAATACTCCTACGAATACTCCTACCCGTCATCCAAAAATGGAACATTCCTGGCACCATAAATTCACAGCGATTGCTGGAAATTCTGACTCCAAGCTATATAGACGAAATGGGTTACCAACATTTGACCGTGAACCACTCGATAGAACTTAAAAAAAAAAACAGAATTCGGTATCCTTTACGAAACAGTAAATGATATTAATAATACAATACAATAACGTAATCAACATTTTTCATTCATATCAAATGATACAACTCAAAAAGGTAAATGACTAAATTCCCTCATTTACCAGGTGCATGTGCAAATCACATTTAGAACGAATGGTGACAAAACTATGAAAGTATTTCCAGCATATGGAGCCAGGCACTAAATGCTGAGAGGATTCAGGACATCTTGGGAGAACCAAAGTGAAGACTCAAGATAAGGATCCATTTTTTTTTTTAATTTTGCATGCGGCCTCTGAAGTCCATGATGTCCACAATCCTCCCTTAATTTTTATCTACGTAATTTTAAGTGCATATATCTATGGACTATGCTCTACCCGTATGACCTAACCCTGTCTCCAAATCATGACGCCTAACGTGATCCTCTAACCTTACACCTATTCCCTAACCCTATATCCCCTAATCATGGCACCTTACCCTACATTCAGTGCCTGACCTTACTCTCGGTTTTGTCCCTAACAGCATCCCTAAATATGTTACATAATGTTTTGTGCAATGAATGCCGACATCTCGTCTATTCAACATCGCCTATTCATCCTCCTGCATTACCTATCGAAGCAGACCACTAAGCCCGACAGTATAAGTGGCCATTCATGCTAATCTAAATTCCAGCTGATTTTTCTTTACTTTCATGTAAGTGCCACTGTCATTTCTAATGACTTTCATAGAACTGAACGTGACATTGATAACCTACGAAAATCGAGACATAATATGGATGATCAAAGTGATAATGAAAAAGCACTTCTCGATTACAATTGTGCCCATTATATTAACGCTGATCTTGGTTTGACACTAATGATACTGTTTCGATGTTCATCATACCTGGTTTGAATTTAAAGCATTTAAACCAGATATGGGAGAAATGGGGGTCTACCGGCACTGTACGTTAATAATTCGTACAATGTTACCGAAGTAAATATTAATGTAGAATTCACAACTTTTGAACATCTCTTTGTTCGTGTTAACTCCGGTAACAACGGTAATCTCGTCGGTAATTTACAAACCGTCCAGTATTGATGGGCTTGACAAGCTATTAAATTACCTGAACGCAACCTTTAAAAACAAGATTTCGTACATTATGAGGGATTTTAATACTAATTTATTAGACAAGGATAACCGTGCCCTTAACACCTTCATAAATGCCATGGCTTCACATGGATTTTTTCCCCGTAATTGATGAAACAACTATATAGAACAACCGACCACTCTATAACTTTGCTTGAGGACATCTTTACAAACAATTTTCTGCAGTCCTATATAGTTTATAATACAAGTGATCATTTTCCGATATTATTGAGTGCAAATAGCACTACGAATTCTGATTTGTTACCAGGCATTCCTCATTAGTGGTGGCGCTCTTTTACGTGAGCTTAATATAACTTCAGTTAGTTATGAACTTCAAGGTTATGACCGGTCAGATATAATGACATCTGCATATGTCGGTTAATGGAATTGCAAACATAAAGGAGCCAAACCTATACACATTGGCTTACGCCAGGATTGTTGAAATCAATTCTGCGTAAAAAAAAAAAGTTTTTATACCGTAAATATGTCAGTACATTCTCTGAAAAGAATATACAAAATTATATTCAGCCTATCGGAACAAGTTGAACAATATTATCAAAAAGGCAATCATGATTATTACCCTGAAAAAAAAAACATGGGGGTGTTATTAACACTCTATTGAAGACTAAAAACAATAGACCAAATATTTCCAATATTGTTACTGTTACTTGGGAAAACTAAGAATTCGAAAATTATTGCACAGACTTGAATGAAATAATTATTTCATTAATGTTGTTCCATCTATAGCCAGTAGCATTTGCAAAAACAATAATCCAATCAGTTTTCGATTTACTCAGGGAACTTTCAAAGTGAGTATACGTTGTTTTTAATTATTCACTGACCCTTCTGAAGTTACAAAGATAATTCAATGCCAGATGAGAAGAGCCCCTGCATTGACGAAACTTCTTCTGATGTCTTTGAGGGAAGTGCTTATTTGATTACATGTGTTGTTGCTCATATTTTTAATGCTTCCATACACACTGGTGTTTTGTTTTCGGACAAGCTAGAAATTGCCAAGGTGATCCCGAATTTTAAGGCCGGTCATTCTTGCCAGCTAAAAAAAATTGCAGGCCTATTTCTGTGCTACCCGCTCTTTCTAAAGCATCGGGCAAAAACTTGATGCCTACTCTCTCATGATCAGTACGGTCTATGGCTCTCTGTAATGTTGTTAATGAGACATGATCTCGAAAATAAAATGTATTCTATTGGTCCTTTTTTTTACATTTGTCTAAGGCTTCCGATACAGTAGATTATAGTACATTACTTCACAAATTGTTCACATACTGTCTTAGAGGTAGAGTTCACAGCTGGATAGCCAGTTATCTCAGCAATCATAAACAATAAGTGAAGGTAAACTTCACTAGTTCTGGTTTACAAACCATAGTCCACAAGAATCCATTCTTGATCTTGTTCTGTTTACAATTTATATGAATGATATCAATGCTTCTTCAAAAAAATTAAATGTTACTACGTTTGCTGATGATACAACTATACTTCATGATCATATTGAACGGAAGCCGCCATACAAATAAACAGTGAACTTAATTATGTTAATAATTGGCTATGTAGTAGACTATCCTTAAACACTGATAAAACTAACTTTATTGTATTTCATCCTAAGGGAAAGAAGTTACCAACCGTCAATATTAAAGTAATATAATACTCCTTTAAAGAGAGTGACTTGCACAAAATTTTTAGGGGTTAAAGGAGAATGAAACCCTGGGAATTTCTTTATAAAATATGAAGCAGAAGTGTTTGACAAAACACTTGTCAAAGTTTCATTAAAAAATATTCTTCCCTTCCCAAGTTATGCACTTTTGAAATCTAGAGAAGGGTGTTGCCATTTTTGTCTCAGTTGAATGTGAACAGACTTGAGTAAGTCAAACTATGATGTCACGTAACCCCTGATGGCAGGAGTTTAATGTATTTCTTTGTTTTCCTTTCTCATAATTTCCATGAATGCATATACACTGTACACAACTTTGTGTTGAATTACTGAGGTGTACCATGCAATGATCAAATTATTCATACTTTGATTGTAATAGATGCATAACTGTTAAAACTATTTGTCAATAAATTATAAAGAAAAACAAAAGCTTTTTAATAACAAGTGGTCAGGTTATAATATCACAATCTCAGCATGGCAGCATCCTGATTGATTTTTATGAACTTTCAAATTGCAATATCTTGAAAAGTAAACGACATATGCACATGAAATTTGGTGACGGTGATCACCACATGTTAGTCTTTCATTTGACAGTGACGTTTTATTGTAAAACATTCTGACTTTCATTCTCCTTTAACAATACATGAGAACGATAATTGGACACGGCACATTAATAACGTATGTAGTGAAGTTGCAATGTCTATGGGTATTATAAATAGACTAAAAATGTCTTTGATTCTAAAATTCTTTTATTATTGTATAGTACTTTGGTTTTGCCGCTACTTTCATATGCAAATATTACATGGAGTGCGGCGAAATAGTTACCGAATCAATGGTGCCCATAAACTTAAAAAGAGGACTGTACGAGCCTGGTGCGAACAATCATTTGTAACTGATAGGCCCCAAGTTGGTGGAAATGGAACCCAAAATGATAAAATTAAGTTCTTGTCTTATATGTTGATTACGTAATCACAAGTGAAGTAGTGCAGTGACCGTCCTCGCGGGTGCTTGGCACCATTTTGTTGGACCTCGCTCGCAAATGTATTATTGTTTCAATTTTTATTCGTGATTTTTTCATGTCCATCGCCAATCAGGAAGGGTAACGGTCTAATTGGAACTCCCGATTTTGCGGTCAAGTGTAATTTAAAGACCCGTTGTTGGTGGAAATCGACTAAAAGATTTCTTGGACCTCTTCCGAAAAGTCATGCTATTCGTATTTTTTTTTTCATTTCATCCCTGATTAGTAGGGTCCCGGTCTTATTTAAACCAACGATTTTGTAGCCATTTGTAATTGATACGCTCCCAGTTGATGAAAATCAACCGATCTCTAGGTAAGGTCCCGGTAAATTTATAACCCCGAATTGATGAGGCCCCCCCCCCCCATTTGATTAAAATCGAGCCAAAAGCAATAAAATGAATTTCCATGTGATATGAAAATTTCGTAATCACATGTGACGTGGTGAGCGACCACCCTCTGCTGTGCACGTCACCATTTTATTGTACTTCGCACTAAATGTCATAAATAAAGGTAATATTTTTTTTAGGTGATTTTTACATTCCATCGACGATTAGGTAGGATCCCAGTCTAATTTAAACCCTCGATTCTGCAGCGATTTGTAACTGATACTCCCCCAGTTGATCAAAATCAAGCCGTAACCTACAAAATTCATACCATGTCATATGGTGATTACGTAATCACATGTGACGTAGTGCAGCGACCGTGGCTCCACTGAACACAGCACCAACCTGGGGGGGGGGGGGGCTCGTCCGAAATGTCACGTAGAAATGTTATATTTTCTACTTACTATTCTTGACTTTATCACTTCATGGACGATTGAGTTGGATCCGGTCTAATATAAAGCTTCGATTCTGTAGCGATTTGTAATTGATAGGCTCCCAGTGTATGAAAATCGAGACAAAAACGATCATATTCATACCATGTCATACGGTTATTACGTAACCACGTGTGACGTATAGTGCAGCGGCCGTGGCTCCACTGTGTACAAGAACATCGGGGGGGGGGGGCTCGTCCGAAATGTTATGTATAAATGTTATATTTTTTAATTATTTCTTCGTGATTTTATCACTCCATGGTCGATTTGGTTGGATCTGGTTTAATTTAAAGCTTGGATTATTTAGCGATTTGTAATTGATAGGCCCCCAGTTGATGAAATTCGAGACAAAAAAACGATTAAATTCATACCATGTTATATGGTAATTACGTTATCACAAGTGACGTAGTGTAGTCTCTGTGGCTACACTGTCACAGACATCATCTTGGCGGGCCTCGTCCAAAATGCCATGTTTAAATGTTATCTTTTTTATTTGTGATTTGAAAGTTCCATGAACGATTGGGTTGGGTCCCTGTTTAATTTAAGCCTCCGATTATACAGTGTTTTGTAATTGATAGGACCCCAGTTACTGAAAATCGAGACAAAAAAAAAATTAAATTCAAACCATGTCGTATGGTGACCGCATAATCACATGTGACGTGGATCAACATTCGTGGCTCCACGTGCACGACACCATCTTGGAGGGCATCTTCTGAAATGTCATGTATGAATGTAATATTTTTTAATGACTATTCGTGATGTTCTTATATCGTCGCCGATTAGATAGAGTCTCGATCTAATTTAAACCCTCGATATTGTAGTCATTTGTAAGTGTTAGACCCCCGTTGATGGAAATCGAGCCAAAAACGATTTAATTAATTCCAACGTGATATGATGATTACGTCATCACACGCAACATAGGCGACGTTTGTGTACGGTACCATTTTGTTTAACCTCGTACGAAATGCCATTCGGAAATGTCATATTTTTAATTGCTATTAGTGATTTGTTTCATTCCATCGTCGACGAGGAATCGTCTCGGCCTAAATTATAACTCCCGAATTTGTGGTCACTTGTTATTGATAGGACCCGCGGTTGCTGGAAATCGGACAACAATTTTTTTCTAACAATAATTTGATGCCATACGCCGACCACGTGATCACGTGTGACGTAGTGCGGCGACAGCTATCGAGTTCAGCACTCCACCATATTATTTGACCTGGTCCGGACTGTTACGTGTAAATGTAGTATTTTCAATTGTTTTATGGGAACTTTTCATTCCACAGCCGATTTTGACGTCATTTGTCATCGATTAGCTTCGATTCTGTGGAAATCGAGCCAAAAACTTTGAATAATGTGAGCTTTCGATAATGGAACACCAAAACTGCCACATCATATCATGATGATATCATCTGCCACTTTGTTGTAACGAAAATACACGTCTACATACCCAAAATATACGTCTACATACCCCAAATATACGTCTACATACCCCAAATATACGTCTACATACCCAAAATATACGTCTACATACCCAAAATATACGTCTACATACCCCAAATATACGTCTACATACCCCAAATATACGTCTACATACCCCAAATATACGTCTACATACCCCAAATATACGTCTACATACCCAAAATATACGTCTACATACCCCAAATATACGTCTACATACCCAAAATATACGTCTACATACCCCAAATATACGTCTACATACCCCAAATATACGTCTACATACCCAAATATACGTCTACATACCCCAAATATACGTCTACATACCCCAAATATACGTCTACATACCCAAAATATACGTCTACATACCCCAAATATACGTCTACATACCCCAAATATACGTCTACATACCCCAAATATACGTCTACATACCCAAAATTTACGTCTACATACCCCAAATATACGTCTACATACCCAAAATATACGTCTACATACCCAAAATATACGTCTACATACCCAAATATACGTCTACATACCCCAAATATACGTCTACATACCCCAAATATACGTCTACATACCCCAAATATACGTCTACATACCCCAAATATACGTCTACATACCCAAAATATACGTCTACATACCCCAAATATACGTCTACATACCCCAAATATACGTCTACATACCCCAAATATACGTCTACATACCCCAAATATACGTCTACATACCCCAAATATACGTCTACATACCCCAAATATACGTCTACATACCCCAAATATACGTCTACATACCCCAAATATACGTCTACATACCCAAAATTTACGTCTACATACCCCAAATATACGTCTACATACCCAAAATATACGTCTACATACCCAAAATATACGTCTACATACCCAAAATATACGTCTACATACCCCAAATATACGTCTACATACCCCAAATATACGTTTATATACAAAATATATGCAACTACATATCGAACATGTACGTCATTATATCGAAATGTTATGTCATTGTACCGTAAATAGACGTCGTTACATCAAAGTCTTACGTCTTGGCACTGACGTCATTGTACTAAGATTATACGTTAGCAGGACTTACGAAGTGTTGCTAAGGCCCGTAACTGGGGGAACCATATGCAAATAAGGAAGACTTGTAGGCGTGACTGAAGTAGGCATGATGTAAATAGGCGTGATGTATTGCTAATGGGAAAGACCAATTATATTACTGAGTTTTGGTTGGTTAATAGTCATTTTCAATCTTTTCAATCTTCTGAGCTCGCCGCTATTGGTATTAACAGCCAGTGCAGTATACGCCGAAAATGAAAACAACACAAGTGACTGATGTGTCTGCAATCCACCTCCAAACACGCCTTCAAGCCTTCCTTATTTGCATATGATTACCCTAGATACGGGCCTTAGCAACACATCATCACTTCTGCTAACGGTATCGACCTACAATTTTAGTACACTGACGTGTACTGTCAGTACATTAACATAAGATTTTGATACAATGACGTATATTTTCGAATGACATGACATGTCAATATAAAGACGTGCACTTTCGATGTGCAGTCGTATATATTTGGTATTTAGAAGTGTATGTTAGTATACAGAGATATACTTTCGGTACAACAAGGTAGTGTATGATGTCATCATCATATGCTGTGGCCCTTTTGGCGTTCCATATGCATTAGCGACCAAAATTCAATTTTTCAATTTTAATTTAATTTTTTTGATTTAATTTTCAAATTGATTCAATTTAGGCCTAGTTTATAAACTAGTGGTTCTTAACTACCCTGGGTATTCCACCCCCCCCCCCTCTTTTCTCAGGGATGTTTCAGTTATTAATATTCTTTCTGTTTTTTTTACAATAATAATCATTTCTTTGACACATTGAACCAGTAGCAGATGGCTCTTTCCTTTTCTTTATTTCTTTCTATGATCGAATTTCAAGTCGAATGACAAATATTCGTTAAAAGATTGACATAGTAACCAATTTTCTATGGAAAGTACGCCGTGAAAAATGTCCGTAAATTTAGCAGATGATAGAAACAAAGAAAGAAGTAAGAATTACAGGAATTGTCTAGATACAAATTACCAGAACATTTCCGTATTCCTTTTGTATTTCTTTATTTTATTTTCTGTAAATCTACATTTTACAATTTATATTTTTAACAGTGTAGGAAAAGTTTAGGGTAAAGTATTCCTAATTGTCTAATCAAAGACAAACCATGACCAAGACGACACTATGTGTTCTCTATCTCCCTTCTCTTTCCCTTCATCGATTCGATTCGATTTGTTTTTGCCATCGTATGATATTCCCCACCATTTGACATCGTGTCGCGAGCTGTCAGGAAAAAGTAACTAAAGTGACCCAAATAATGATAAGCCAAGCCGTAAGCTGTCTCACGATATATTTAGGTTGGAGTACCTTTCATGCTTCAGATGTCCTCGGAGTTCAATAACCTTACAGTTTAAGTTGGTACCTTTAAGCCTACTACAAAACCAGCAATTCACTGGGTGATACGTGTTACGCTCTATGTTAGTTTGAAGTGACTATCATAAATGCTATCATATACAGTCGTTCACAAGACTAAGTGTTACATGAACATTATATCGTTGTGAGTAGTGGCCTAAAATATTCCCTCCGAAGATAGGGATATGATACTGGAGTTCACCTCCCACCTCAACCCAGTATTGTTGCGTAGGCGTTTCTCGGTTGAAACGGATACTGTGCAGTAATTCGGCAGATGCTAACGGCATGGTCGACAAACCATTCACGTTTTGTTGGCGCCTCCGTCTTCGACACTTGTTGGGTTGTCTTTCTGAAGTGCAAAAGAAAAATAAAACAACATAGGTAAACGAAAATGTGGTATGTGTGTACATTGTGTATGTTCCGAAGTACATGAATTATTTAATGGCGCAAAAGTGCTAAGTTATTGAATATTTAATAAATCAGTACGACAGTTTTTTTTTTTTTTTGACAGTACATTATTTTGTATTTTTAATATATAGGTTTTGTCTAACCGTGCCCTGAAAGAATGACAATATTTCGTGCACTAAAAATATCAACAAATTTTCTCCACCATCCAGATTCCAGCTTCACTGGCTGACGGTAAGGCTGACCGTTACCCTTGACAACTGTTGCTTAGAGACACCTTAGTTAACGTACCTGATATACCGTTGGGTGGCACGTCTCCGCTTCTAGCGCCATAGTCGGTCTTGTCAGAAAGGCAGTGTTGGGTTGAACAGCACCGGTATCTTTCAGCTGTAGAATATCAGAAAGAACATTCTCATAAGCTAGGTTATATTGCCTAACGTACATTTTAATTTCTTAGTTTTCTAAGTTTAAAACGATACAACAAATTTGCCTCTGTTTGTTTTTTTTTTGTTTTGTTTTTTTTTTCAAATGAGATTGATAAGGAGGCAACAAACTAAGAAGGGATGCCCTAAAGCGGGAGATGCAATATGCCAGATCCTGGGCTCAAATTCAAGTTTAGCCTCTGCCAGACTGTCAAATTGTCACAACTAATTTGGTATCTGGACCAAGTCGAGTTAGCGACTTTCGTAGGTTGAAACGACATCTTCAAATTTACAAAAAAAAAACAAAATTATATGTAATATATGCATACGTCAGGATGACATCAACGATACTGTGCTTAAAAAAGTTTCATTGAAATGCCATAGGTTAAGGTAAAGGTGGCTTACGGATACAAAAAACAACATGATCACTTTTGTTGTCGTTGATGTGCCACCTTTAACGCCACTCTCTCGTACAACGAATCGGCGATGTTCACTAGTTTAAAAATGTACTCCACCAATAAAGCCACAAATAAAGTTTCTCGGGGGGGGGGGGAAGTTTCAGTTGGACCTATATTGACCTTTACCTACATTGTAACGAGACATTCAAAAGGGCTTTTCTTGGTTTCTTGAACTGTCACATCAACTGTACCATTTCGACATACTCCTTATTTTAGATACCCGCGAGTTACAGGTTTCAGTCTGATTATTCCGATGTCACAAATGTGACAAAGCCCTCAGTAATGTTCAAGTCTGACTCTTTGTATTTTATTTCATTTGTATTAATTGATTTGTGTATTTTTCTTTTTACCTCAGTGTTTTTCTTTTGTTTTCCTAACGAGGTAACTCTATACCCACCTGTCTCGTTTCAATCAATACACGATTATAACAGCAATCTGAAAAAAAAAAATATTCGTGTGACGTAAGCCAACCGATATTAAGATGAAACCTTTAATCTACATCTGCTCACACGTCTCCCATCGTCCCCCGTAGGATATGACCATAGTAAGATTTTTTTTTTTGTTTCATCATGCACCGTCGTTGCGTTACCTTGGGAATGAATACCATACAGAGCGTTAGTGTCGTGGCGAAGAATATAAACATGGAAATGAGGGCGTAGTGGACGGCTACGTCATCGACGGCGAGGGCCACTGGGGCCCCGACAAAAGAGAGTACCACCACGGTGTAAACACTCATGCCTGTAAAGAAAAACAAACACACGAATATTTAAAAGTTGATGAATATTCATTACACCTCTTTGAGAGCCTTTCTTATGCTTTCATTTTTTTTTCTTTCGAATCGTGTCTCAGACTTAAGATTTATCCTGCATGATGTAACGTGATGTGATAACATGGTTAGTGTGTGTACTCTCGGAAAAAAAAAAAAAACGTAGTACTTGCATGCCACACTGTGAGAGTGTATTCCAACCAATTGGTAATACTCTTCCCTCCTTAGTAGAGGAACTTCTTAGGCTACTAAGCGAACTGAGATGAGCTAACCCATGACTCTGATATTATTAAGATGTAGTTCTTAGTGGTTAGTTAAGTGAAAATGCAACCCTACTGTACCGTAAACTCGTTGGTGAACAAGAGACTAGACTCTTCATGTTAGGCCAAATCAACTTACCTATGTGTTTTGAGTCGTTCAAAGCCTTCACTGTCACTTGGCGGGTCTCCCACGCCAAGAAGGCGCCGAACATTAGTAGTACTGAGTTGATGCTGAGAATCACTCCATAGAAGTAAATCTGCCGCTTCGATTCACACACAGTCACCGAATACACTCTCGAAACGTAATTTTCCTCCAACTAAAAATGACGGAATGAAAGAAAACAAGAAACGAAAGCTGCTTCCTGTGCGACAATTAAATCATCTATGATTATGGAATTGAATATACATTTAACTTTAGGAAAATAAAATCTCTTTTGAATTGTGATTTATTTCAATATTTATAGCTTGTTCCAGGTTAACTTATTCACCGATTTGATTTCAAGTATACGTTAAAACGATATCTAACGAGGAGTTTGGGGGGCTTTGAAGTCTCGGAGAGTAACCATGAAACTTGAACGTAATTGGACTTGAAGTTATCATGGCATCTAACTCGGAATTTGTTCCTGAATCTGCCGATATCTGGACTTAAATATGAAGGAAACAAAGTGGACTATGAGATTGCCACGAAATCTAACTCGGAATGGTAATTAACTTGGACAATACCGAGGCGAGAGTTGGCATTAATGCCTGCGGTAGTCCAGAAAATGCAGCGAAGAAATCATAATTGTAACCAGTAGGTAACCAGTAGAGGGATACATGACTTGAATCTAATCTACCACCAATAAACCAAAATATTTGAACTTTTTTTTTTTTTAATTTTACCACGGTGAAATTCAAATTGCCAAATAACTTACCTGGATGTGAGTCTCTCTTTTGACCACTTCAAGTGGATCCATTATTTCCCACGTCACAAATACGAAGATATCTACGGCCAGGAGAGCGCCTATCATTACATACAAACGATGATCTTTTATAATCTGAAAAAGATGAAATTCGAATTCAAAATTTGCAGGATGAAAACTAGGCTAATTGTGGCATGAAAAAGGGGGATATCTTTTTGTTGCATTGGTCCCTCAATCATTACTCAATAACTTCAGAGACATACCTCGGCGATGGTTGCTAAAATCCTGGACAAAACACTTTAATACTGAATTTTAGGTGAGGGGATAACGCGCCCCTTCCCAATGTTGACCTGTAGGAGTGAATGTACACTTTGAACAGTAATCGTATAGCCAGCGTTGAACAGGGGGGGGGGGGGGGGCGAACGGGGTGTCCCAAGGTATTTTGTCCAAGATTGTAGTCTATTTTGTTTTTCCTCAATATTTGACCATTCATCTCATCAACGTTTGTCAATGTTTTGTGGTGTGGTTCTCAACCGATTTTAACTTAACGCCCTCTTTCACAGAATGCCATTAGAAAACTGCCGCCTATCTCCACCGTATGTTAGTTAGCACCAGCAAAAAAATCGTATACGGTGTGATTGTTCTGACAATTACCTCGCAGAGTGTTATTGTTCCATCTATTTTAACAGTACCACATCATTACACGTCAAATGGCCTATATGTAGTAATGTATTTAAAGGGAAATAGGGCGTTTCTTTTAGAGAAGACATCCATATTTTTGAAACCAATGTTTGTGGATGCAGAATGATTATTCAAAATAAGGAAGGACAGTAGCCTTCTCTTCAAGAAATAAGCTCCTCACAGACAGAAATTCAGTTATTTGTTGCTCAACACTAATTTGTTCACCCCAACTTTTCAAAATTCAAATGATGCATCTTCCGTTACTCATCACATGCATAATGTTTTGAGGAGATGAAGCTTTGGTAGATGTTTATTGAAGACACTGAATGGTTATGATTACCGCTATTTTCTTTAGTATGTCATGTTAGGGTATTCTAAACGCCCTATTTCCCTTTAAGAGAGGAGATTACTAGACTCAGATGAAATTTCAAAGCACTAGTGGATTCATTGTGTTCATATAATTTCCCCCCCCCCCCTCTCTCTCATAGGCTAATTGAAAATTAACAAATAGCAATAAAGTTGTAAAAAAATAGTTGGAAAGTAATTTTAGTGGAAACTTATTTCTTTCTTTTATAGTTCGGAGTTATATTTATTAGGTCTCTCGTGTGTAGCCTACGTGTGTGCGTGTGTGTGTGGGCCGTATGTACATTTACAGAATTTATGGAGCGTATTTGTAATGTAAGGTTAAGTGTTACATTGTTCACTGCTTATGCATTTTAATAGCTATTTCTTCCTAGTTCTTCAACGAGTTAAAGAGACGTGTAAACATGTATCAGTTGTGCCTTATCACTTCAGAACTTTTACTTTGAATATTTTCCCCATTTTCTTCTTATTTCTTCCCCTTTTCCTTTTTCTCGCCTCAACCTCCTCTTCGTATTCGTCCTTCTATATTTCTGTCCTTTAGGGCATGCATGTACCTCGTTCCCTTTTTAATGTACTTTTACTATCGGTCTAAATAGCCATTATTACGTTCACTACTTTGAGTTTTTTTATAGTTATTTGTTTGTCCCCAAAAATCCCTATTATTTTTGTAGTTTAGACCTTTATACATGTGACGGGAAGGCACGTGCACTCAGTTCTCTCTCTCGCGAGTGTGGGTGGATTTTCCATGCACGTGAGCTTGCTGGCTTGTCACCGGTTGTAACACGTGACTTGTATGCAGCAAATTAACGCAATAGAAGTTACATAAGGCAATGGAAAATAATGGCTTTCGGGGGTGATTAGCAAGTCACACACACACACAAACATTCATTCATTCATTTTACTGTAAACTAATTTAAAATACGCTTTTGTTTATTCTTCTCTTATCCTTTCATTTTGTCTAATATAGTTCACCAATTCACCCCACCCCTCACCCACACGCAAATGTTTTTTTTTTCTTGTCGTATTGTAACAATTCATTAACCATTCATCAAGGTTTTCTATTATGCGTTAAGTGCGTAACCGCTTTCATCCTTGTATTTCCTTTGTCTAAGCCCTGCGTTACCGTGCTCTTTAACCCTGTTTCTCGCGGTTAATAAAAATCGAGATTATTCCTTACACAGACGACGGACATTTGCGGATTAGGTCACTTTTGACTTGTGATAAAGAAACAAATCAAGTTAAATGAAAGGAATAGTGCAATTTTGGTTTGAAATAATCTGAATAATTTGCCAGGAGTCTTCGTGAGAAGTGATTGTGTGATCCAAATTGCAAAAAAAAAAAAGAATGTTGGGTTTCAGTTGAGCTCATCTGTTGCGTTCCATAAACAACCAGTCCTTTATGGTGATATGACGTGGGGCGGGGGGTAAACGGAATATAAGGGCCAATCCATTTTTTTTTCGTTGAGTGCAGTTGTTTTTGGCCAACCACAGCGGTGCTTCAGTAAACAGCATATGTCCGTCTATATAAAATTCTACCCACTCTATACAAAACAACCATACAGTGAAATAATCATCTGAAAGACAATACATCCTCGTCCCTTCCTTTGCTTTTAGTTTCTCTTACCATTTTTTGAAACTTTTTGTTTGTGAATATTCTGTGAACCCTCCAAGTTTTACCAAACATGGCACCATACGCTATAGAAAAGGCGGCCACGAACGTCCACAAGTGGCCCTGTAGGGAAAAAGGAACGAAATGGTGAAGTGGAAAACGTAACAACATTGTATTGCGTTTGCTTTTGTTTGTGATTCTTGGGGTGTTTTTTTTTTAATGGATCCTTCACATGTACAGTCACAGTGATGCAGTAAAACGTCCCCACCCCTACCCCTTCAGGGCAGGCTACTACGTCTGGTGCGTCTCTGCCATTCGATTTGTATGTGGTCACACACTGTTAGTTTGTATCCCCAGGGTCAGATCTATTTACATTTAAATAAATGGGGCTGGTTTACCCACAGACCAGGGAGTTGCAACAGACTGCACAGACATGGCGCCATTGTCTCTTGTTATTTGATGTCAATGCATGGGGGTCTATGAATAAAATGGTTAAATTGCATTCGTTGATTTTTTCGTCAACATGTTGTTTTTCGTAATTTATTGTTAAAATCCCCCAAACGGTGTTCATTAAAGTCAAAAACTCATCACCTCAGGGAGTTTTAATTCTCCCAATCGCTTAAGTCTACTACCTCCCTCAGCCTGTCCTAAATTCCTCCACATGATTAATCGAAACAGTGGATCGCTGGGTAATATGAGCTGTTCTGCATCTTTCGAATTTGCTGTCAATCAAAGATCACTGTAACGTAGAAGCAGTTGAGAATATTGCTTTCTGGAAGGAAAAAATATAGGCCAGGGTGATGAGTTACTGCCCTTTAAGAACTGCAGTCACACTCTTAGTTGATCGAAGAAAGACACTTTCACATTGTTCACTCTGACATGTGGAATAAAAGACGCCCGTGATTTAGAGCATTAATGTAATAATAAATCTATGTAATACATTACTGTGTAATACTGGCACAAGTCCCACCGTCAGTGTAATACTAACAATATGTACTACATTTTAGTATAACATTGAAAATAGTAAACAAAGTACTGTACTTCATTTAAGTACTTGCACTACATTGGTGTTATACTAAAACTATGTCTTTCATTAACACAATACTGCAACCTTGTTGTTAGTTTTGGCAGAAGTTAGACAAAGTGAAACAGGAAACACGTTGCAGTCATATTTCCGCACGGATATATACCACTTTAACTTTAAACCTAAAGCGTACTGCGTATACGACTTATAGAGATGGTCTGGTGTTGTATCCATTTTTCCCTTGTCCATACCAACGTATGGTGATCGATAGAATCGTAGATAGATAAAATAAATATTTGTACATCCCCGCTGCGGTCTTTGTCTGTGATGCCACGTACAGAAACACAGCTTAATGGCTGACTGTCGGGGAAGCTAATTATTCCTATAAGTACATAAACTTGTATTGTTTGTCTTTTTTGTAAGTCCGTCCAGTGCTGAAAACAATAGAAAAACGAAATGAACAAGAGTATATTATGTAACAGTTTCCCCCTGATTCAAAGTTGCAACCTAGTTATGTAAATTGCCTTTTAGACTAGTCGAAGAAAGAGAGAGAGAGAAAAAAAAAACAGCTTTTTATTTCGTGTGTAGTTGATCTTGCGTTAAAACCGAGGCCGAAATTGAAAACACAAAGGACGTTAGGTTAACGCACTGATTGCTTAGAGAGAGCGATGAAATAAAATGGCTGTATACCTTACACATCCACAGCAGGACGTCATCTGAGACTAGACCGCTATCGATCCCGAAGAAAATCATGGATATGTAGGCGAGGATCCCCCCGACGAGAATTAAATTATTTAAATTCGGGCTCGACATTTTTATGGATCTGTATGAAGAGAAATATTGTCAGATGATAGGCCTATGATCAGAAGACATGAAACAACTGTTACATTGAATGTGTAAGAATGAAAAGACAAGCATGCCTCAGTTGAAAACAAAAATGTGACGTGGGAGACGAATATAGTCTTTGTGTGTCACGAGGATTGACGTTCCATTTATACTGATCACGTGACAGCTATGCATATTTAGCGAAGTTATCAAGAAATCTGAAGCTTCTCTTCATCCTCAAGCAAATAAAGCCTCTGCTCAGAACGGTCGACTAAAGCTATCGTAAATGTTATAACCGGAGTGTGGCTGAAAAAAACTAGTTCGCACATCAAGGCTCCACGATGCCGAAATGCTAGGTCAAAGTCAGCTGCCATAATGTGACTATTGATTCAATTCAGTCGTCCCGCTCTCATCTTCGGGGACTTTTCGTGCTAAATTTGGGGCTACAAATAAAAAAAAACCAATTCACAATTGTAAAGAAAGTCTATAAATTGCGGAAGACAAAAAAAAATAATAATCATCATCGTGATTGCGAAAAATGGCCAATGAACGAACAATTCTCTTACCTCTTATTTCTATTCTTGACATTAAAACCGAGGAAGAAGACAGCCATGATTGCCCCCCCGACTGCAAGAGTTGCCATAGATACGAAAAGAAATCTCGGTATCGTTATGGCTAATTCCTCAACAGTGGGTGAGTCTGGTGGTGGACCTTCCCCTAAAGACGAAAAAAACATTTTTTTTTTCTATTTAACCAACTGTTCGTCTCGATATTCTCCGTTTGCTTTGAGTTTCAATAAATAAATTTCCCATGCACCTTACTTACAGAATGTTTTATTACAAACATCTCATTCATGTATTATTTCTTCAGTTCAGCTCTTCATAAACTCAGTGTGGACAAATTTGAATCCCCTGTTTATGGTGACAGCTAAGAAACTCACTAAAGAAATATGTAAGGATTTTTTTTTAAATGATAGTTGAATAACACAAACAACAGTTTTCTTACGACCCATGTTTATTGTGAATCAGTCATTTATTATTTTTCTTCTCGACAGTCTCAATTTTTTTGTAACCAGGATGTCAATATTTTGTTTCATTAAACGCAATTAAATTTAACAAGTTGCACAGAGATTTATCACAGGCTTCACCACGAACGACATGTCTTTTCTATTTCTACTTATGTTTTCTTTTCATTATTGTATCATTGTAATCTCTTTTTTGTCTGCTTATTTCGAAGTCACCTATTTTGCTTTTTGTTTTTCACACCACGTTCTAAAACCATTATTCCCGCAATTTAAGCATTGCGTGTTTTATAAACAGAATAAATGAAAAACAATCGCTCTAATTGTGAAAGAAACCTGTCAATCTGTGTCAGTTTCCCGTGACTTCAATCATCTTTGGTACAAAACTACTTTGTTTATCTCCTTATACGTATGACGTAACACCCATATACCCACCAACCATCAATTAGCTACGGCAATTTCAAAGGACCGCTATTTAATGACATCTCAAGGGTTTTAATGGTAAAAATTGAGACCACCAAAACGTGGTTTCTATTGAACTGCTCTTGGAGCTTTCGACACCGTAAGGCGTGAGTATGGTTACCATTGACTATCGCCGCGTGCGATTCAGCAATGATAACTCAGATTTTTTAAGTGCTTTCAATAGAACTGTTGTGGTAAAAATATATACACGTTCTTATGATATGACGCACTATTCTAATAAACTGACCCATTAGACCCACTAGGGCACAGCGGACTGGCCCAACGCTCCGACGACTTTCTCAGGTAATTCAGTTCTTGAAGGAGCAGTTGTTTGTCGACTAAAAGCGACCACACCCGTATGGAGGAAACCTGTGGTTTATATATTTCAAGTCGGGTGACTGCCAACTTTCCAATTTGGGATGTTACTGTAAAAAGGTCAGTTCAGATTGAAAAAACTTAAGCTAAGTCTTGGGGGAGATCCCATTCTACTGTGACCCGGCCAAGTCATCAAACCCAGAGCCGGGACCCTCCCCGTTTCTAAGCTTCCTCGCTTCAGATGCCACCACCTTTATCCACTCGAACACAGCACCGGTAATGATTTATAAGACATGAGAGACAGGGAGGGGCAATCGAGAAAAAAAGTCATCACCAGAGACGGTGACAAAACCAAAACCCATAGTCCTCCCATCATTAACCTCTGTCAGCTCATCCATCCTCCATCAAAGGAGCCTCCAGACAAGATAATATTTGGGGATGGAGAGTATTTCAGACTGAATCCATTCCAGAGGTGTAGTCTACGTGTAATACTGACGAAATTTCACATTGTCGATAACCGCATTTTTTTTGGCTGTCTCATATAATAGTAAGGCTACGCTAGAGATCTATATAGTTCATTTACTGCTGGAGGAGGGGGGGGGGGTATTAAAAGTGATCGCAACATTTTTCCACCTTTCGTGAGAGTAGCCACTTTAGCTTTTTGGAGAATTACACTTGTAGTCCCCCCCCCCCCCCATCAAAGTTAAACAGGATACCTTTCCAAATGACATCACGCAGCCATTTCAGTGGTTCATCTTCCGAAGATGGATCGTACAGTGCAACACGGGTTTCCACGCCGTCTAAAAACATCAATAAAACGTCATTAAACAAATATTATCAAGACAATTGTACTCTTTTCTCGTTTTCCTTTTTTAAATACCGAATTTACGTTTTATAACCACAATTGTATCTTTCAGCCATCTATTGTTGAATGGTTACACTCTTGAAACAAGTTGAGTCACAAATTGAGCAAAACCAAAAGGCAGATAGCACCAACATTTTCAACACGATCATGTTTGGACTGTCGGTAATTATTATATTACTTGCGTGATGTTAAGGACAATATCTCAAGTAACATCATTAGGCCAAATAATTACCAAAGAAATAGAAAACGAGTAGAGAAAGCTTTTACTTTGATTTTGTTCTAGAACCATATTGCCGGTTCTGCCGCCATCTTCGGTAAACGTCACTGGTCCCTGTATTGAAATACAAATTGAATCTGTCAGTCTCGAAAAATCTGCAGTGGGTCCTTTAGAATATGCAGCAAATATGCTCTAAGCCAGGGAGTAATCTCGATTTTGTATCATTAAAACCTATATTAAAAACTAGAAAAGTAATAAACGAGATGATGTAGTCGAAGCACTCGAGTCATGGAAATGTGGTTAGTGGAGTATAACAGCAGTTGGTATGGGATGTGGGGGGGGGGGGGGAACAGACCTACTGCAGCAACCCTTAAAGAATTGAAAAAATTAAAAAGGAGTCTATTTTTTTACTCTTTAGCAGACGACACCTATCCGTTATCTGCTTGTCTTATTTACATGACGTTAGAAGACTGAAACTTGAACTGCAATAGAGTTACCAGCCCTCAGTATACATCTTAAAATATCCAGTCACTATACGCAACCGAACTGTCACATAGCACAAGTGACTGATAAAAGGTTACATAAATATTGCTATTTTCTTGACATACTGCATTAAATGCATCTTCTTTGAAAACTAAATCTTCATGAAAGTAAGAAAAGCCAGTCGCTGAAAATCAAGTAATCGGCAAGCCTACCGAAACGCCAGAAAAATCCATCGTCCTCATGGCCTCAAATATGTACGTATATACGTCATTTTCGTAGGTGAATTCAGCGATACTTCGTGGTGGATCTGTTACCATGGTAAGGATAAGGAAACGAATTATATAACAAGCAAAGAACAAACATCTCAGAGAGATGACAACTAATCATAAAAAGGAACCGTAATTTTACTAAAAACAACCCAGGAATACACCCCGCTGGACATGTTGCCATGGGAACGACAAGAAACGACTTGCAGCAAACGAGAATCACAAGCGGGAAGAGAGTAAGTAGAACAATCAATAGGCTATTAAACGTTAGCAGAGTAGGCTAAGGAGCAATAAATACGTTTAGTACAGTCATAAATTAATACAAAAATGTGTTGAGACTCCATTGTCAAAATAGACCAACCGTTTATTAAACATCTCATCTTTTTCATCAGGTACAACAAAGAGAGAGAAGAATATTAAATCGGGACGAAGTCTGAATTTTGGAAGAATATTCCAGACGGTGTATAAAACAACGTAACAATAAATACAAAAGTACAGATAATATGTACGAGCATTGACGATAAAGTCGGTTACCGATTCAAAGTAAGTTTAGATTTCTTCCTACATTTGTATCTCCTTGTTCCAGAGAAACAATTTTGATCATTTAAACAAAAATCAAAAGTGGGTTTCGTATGTAGACAGAAAAGATGTATAAAAGATTTTCTTCGTTTAGCCTGTGTTTTTAAGTCAACAACATCCGGGGTATTTTATCTTCATTAAACTGCCTCCATTTTAGTAACGTTGACTTGATACGTGCTGGAGTCCCGCTCCTTATTAGTATGGTTCAAATATACGATATTCACGTAGGAATTATTCACACCCCGTTCTCTCGCTATATCTTGTTAATTAAAATGCAATGTAAAAGTTCAAAACTAATAGTACTCAATGATGACTTCATTGTCAGTGGTAACGTCTTGTCAAATGGGGGAGGGGGGGATGCTCACCACTGATGCAAAATTAATGATTTTGATTCCACTTCGATAAGCTGAAAAAATTAACCAGTTTTCAGGTACTTCTAAGGATGAATAATTCGTGGAAAATTACAGGGGCGATTTAAGCGATCTTTAAGCTGTCGATCAATGGATGAGGGAGGAGGACCAAAAGAGGACTTTAAACTGTAAGATGTCCCTTCTCGTGATCCGTTTCTGATAGAAAAGAAAAAATTGGAGCAATAGACAATCTCCTGAAAATTTTTAATACCTTGCTATTACTTTCAATTTTAATAGTTGTGACGAAATTGAAAAATTCATGAGTTCATCAATGTATTTTGCTTGTAAATGGTGACGAGTGCTGTAAAGTGTATACACTCTGTCCTATACGGGATGGGCGTACTGGCTGACCTTGTGATTGCAGCACTTCGTTTGCTTCGTGTAACGCCATGGCAATGGCCCAAGCGGAGTCGAACCCATACGGTGCAGTCTGGTACGCGGAGTCATTGTGCTGTACTGAAACGGTCTCTCCCAGCAACCGGAAATATTCATCTGTTGACTAATAACGAATAAAAAACAAAATTAAAAAATAAGAAAAGGAAAATGTAGGTAAGGAATATTTTAGTTTGATTTGTATTTATCGATCTATGTAAACCGATATCTATTAATCTATTGATCATGCGATACATTTATCTATCGATCAGTATCATTTAGTGTATGCTTGTGTTTCTACTCTATCGATATCCTTTTGTGATCTAAATATAGACAAAAACAAATTTTATGGTTTTCTCTAGTGGGAGACGACTAATATACGGTTCACAATCGATAGACAATCTATTTCTAAGTTCTGTAAATACTTTAAAGGTCACTGTGGTTATTTTCGATACGTATATTACCTGGAACCCCCTCATGCAAAAAGTCAAAAGTACTGTTTCCAAGATTATAGGCGCCATGTGTAAAAACGAAAATCGTGTTCTTAAGAGCGTCTTGTTGTCGTTATATAATAGTATTATTTTACCTCAACTGCATTATTATGTAATGTCCACCTTCTGTTCCAGAAAAATAATGGAATCAGAATTATTTGTAACACTCCCTATATCACCAGCACACTAAACCCTTTTTCAGTGACTTAAAGATCCTCACAATTTTTTTTTGACATATATAAGAACCAACTGTGAATTTAATGTTAAAGTGGAGTGAAAATTATTTATTACCTCTTAATTATTCCAGTATGTGTACCGTACCGGTAATAGTAATTAGCTAATGGTATTCAAATATATTGTACTCGTAACAACCATGCTTTAAACGCTCCGTTCATTCACACTTCACTGTCTGTATTTATACTCTGCCGTTCAATGGCTTCCAGATTTCGGAATTCTCTTGATCAAGAAACATTTGAAGACGTATTTTACTTAGGTCAGGACTAGATGTTTTTTCCTAAGTTAACATCTTTCTATTCTTTACTTTCCTTCTTATTTTCTGTTTCTTTTTTTTTCGGTTAATTTTCTTTACTTTTTGTTTACTTCTTTTTTATTTTGTTCTCTTTGAGAGGTGGCCTGACCTCAGAAAGCTAAGCTTCCGTCAGGTCTTCCACGCATTCTTTATTGTACTATTGGAAATATTTGTAAATTTTTACCGCCATTTGTTCTGAATGTGTAAATAAAGTTGATCAAATCAAATCATGTTCTCGCGAGAAGGACAAACATTTCGAACCCTGAGAAATCCTAAATAAAAAGAAAAAGAAAACAAAAATCATCGTGAGTTTGACGGAAAAGTTTGACACTATCGTGAATAAAGTGAAACGGGGATGGGGTGAGTCAAATACCAGAGAGAAGACTGGGAAGCGTTTATCCGTCTCATTTTATGGTACTTTGCTGGTCTAGTTTTCAGAAGTTATACCTCTGAGGTCACCTTTTTCCTTTTTTTTTTAATTTGTGTTCCAGAATTAAGCGTATATCCAGACTGCCTTCTTGGTAAGGTTACACCTCTGAAAGCAACCTTTTATTTTGTGTGTGTGTGTGGGGGGGGGGGGGGGTTTCAAGACCTAAGTATACACTCATACCGCCCTCTGATTAATTCACAGGACTTATGAGGGAGGTCAACTCACAATGTTAGCAGAACCACGATCAGGGGATCTGTTCCTGGGATCGTCTGCGGCTGAGAAGTAACCGTCGATGGCCTCGGTCATTTCTTCGACGGTACAATTGACGTCACTGGTGTCGTGCCACCAATGATTCGAATACCAGCCTAATGAAGGGGGATAGATTTAAATAAATTATTTTAAAAAATTGCAATTAATGACGTAGATAGGATATTCTTTTTATTATATTTTATATATAGCTATTTTTATTGTATATATTTTTTTATATTTTGTCTAAAATCTTTTGTCTGAGGAATACCCCATCACAATACTTGGTAAAGTGGGAAGAGTCATTTTCCAGGGGGGTCTTTTCACCCTCTCTGGTGACGTCACTGTCACATTACAATGCATCATGTGGATAACGTCTGAAACGATTCACAATTGAGGCAAACGTTACCAAAAGGGTGAAAGTTACAAAATCAACCTTTCTATTGTGTTCGTATATTATATCACTTACCAGTTCTGCAAAAAAATAAGTTTGACCACTACAGATCCCACTTCAGCACAGTCAGACAGTTATTTGGTAAAATCTCCTTAAATATGACGATGCATGGTGTGAAGAATCTATGGAGATGTTTAATCAATTGCAGGTCCATAAGCAGTCAGGAGCACGGGGGCCGCTCCCCCCCCCCCTCCTCGTCCCTTCCACAAAAGACAGTTCCTGGCAAAGGGCCAGACTAGTTGCAACAAGGCTTACCAATGGCAAGAAATGACTGGAAATCTTTTAACTGCTTTAATCAAGAAAGCGCCAAGTGCTGATCGATAATCCCAGATATGCGCCATTATTGAAAAATCAGGACTTTGTAAAGTCTCCTTTAAAACGAATCATTTTTTATTCCCAATAAAGGTGATTCAAATAACTTGAATCTCATATGCTGAGACACAACTTGTTTTCTTCACGAACTGTAAGCCTTCTCAAATGGTACATCATGAGGTTCTCTTTTTCCCCGAGGAAGTGACAGAGACGCCACGAAAACATAGACTGTTCGTCAGGCAAAGCGAACAGAGTTTAATTTCAAAGACAAGAATTTACGGTTTTGCAAACGTCGATTCCCGTTTTCCTTTCCGTTGTCTAAATGTTTATCGATTACAGTTTCTTTTTCTTTCTTTTTTACAAGCAAATTTTCTATTTTTGCCACAACTGTGATTCCGTACTGTAAATTCGAAATGCGGTACATTGCGAAAACGAAGGTCGCGCCAATAATTACTGTTCACATTTTTGGTGGGGGCGTGTATGAATCTCGGATCATACTTCAATGACATGATATTTCTTTTGAAAAAAAATAGGAAAATACTTAAATTGGAACATACTAAATTTGCTACACATTTGACGCTGACACACATTTGTTTTTAATACTAAATTTGCTACACATTTGACGCTGACACACTTTTTTTTTTTCGTCCCATCTTTTTTTTTTTGTCTGTTTCCCGTAAAACGATAGACTACCTGTCTTTTAATCTAATTTCTAATCCGGTTCCGTGTTACCTGTTATGATCCAGATGTAACCTCTACCGTAGAGGCCTTTCTTGTAAGCTTCGCAGAAGACCTTAATTGCGTTGCTCGTGTAAAAGCTACCAAGGATGATTCTTGCTCCATTTCTCTAAAACAGACAGACAGAGAGTAAGAAAGAACTGCGACGAAAGCTCTTTGAGGGTACTCGAGTATGTAATTAATCGTTATCGAGTGGTGCGTCGGTAACATCTTATGGCTTGTACCACGTTTAAAAGCGCTTAAAGCAGCAACTTGCGATGGAATAAGGCATTTCACGACGTTTCATTATGCAGTTTGCAGTACACAATACAGACAACAACTTATCAAACTAAGACATTCACTTACCTTTTTTCACACTAACAAAAGTTAATCACACTGAGTAATTTGAGGTATGTACTTGATTCTGAAGCACATATGCACGTGACAATTTACTTCTTTGATATTGGACCTAATCACATGTAACCAGGGGTTGTCGCCCGTTCAATAGGATTGTCGGTTAGTTGTTTGAACTGACAAATGTACTCCACGCTACTCTTATACAATCCGCCTCTATTTTTCAGACATTACTTGTGATTGTTCTGCTGTGATCACACCAACAAAATTTAATTGCTGAGTAATTGAGATATGTACTTGGATCTCGAGCACATGTCCTCCTGGTGATGTAATTATTTTATATTAGGCCTTTTCCCATAATCAGGGTTGTCCCCAGTCCAGTTTGAGTACCCCCTAATTGTTTGAATTGGCAAATGTGCCTCACCGACTTTTGTGGAATCTATCCCATATTTTCATCCGTTCATGATTTTATTTTTCAAACTTTTTTCAATTTTAATTTTTATATATGCCGATTGCTCGCCCAATACGGTATTTTACAGTGTCTGGGTTAGTGCTGTGAATAGGCCTGCAGTAGCATTCTACTCCTTCCTAGTGTGTGTGTGTGTGTGTGTGTGCGCGTGTGTGTGTGTGTGTGAGGGTGTGTGCTTGTGTGTGTGTATGCGTGTGTGTGTGTGTTTGTTATGATTTCTTGCATTTCGTAATTCGAGGATTTTCATGCTCAAAAGATTCACACTGATGATTTGCGGGCATATAGTTCATGATCAAATGGTATAGTGTGTGTATTAAAGGTCGATTTTTATTGGTCCTTTTTTTTCTGAAGTTGATAAGTTTAGTGCCGGTTGGTAGCCAGCAATTATATGGCTCACTGCCTTTTCGGCAAGAGCTAGCGCCGGTTAGGCCCGACCGGCCCCGACTGGCGTTGATTTATAAGCAAACTCTAAAAATAGAGCCATTTACAGATACTTCTCTCACATGTCGTGTCGGGATTACAGATACAGTATACTATATGACAGCGAAACGGTTGGGAGTACACCAGTGCTCAGTTAGAACTTAGGTAAGCAGGTCATACTAATTCAACGACCTATTCAACTTTAAAATGTTCCTAAATACTTTCGGAGTTCATCGCAACTTTGTAGTAACGGAGAGTAGAATCAAAGTGTACAAAACAGAATGTTATACTTTCTCGACTTTAATTTCACAGCTTTCAAGTAAAATAAAAAAAACTACTTAGATAAGCTCATAATATTTATATCTAAGGTAACTTAGGCCTATTTGTCACTGCGGTTTGCAACATCGAAGTCACGGACCCAAATTGCTGGTTCAGTGGAAAGATATGTGGAATTATTCATGATAAAGAGGTATTGGGCTGCTTTGTGCAGTCTTCCACAAACTTTGGTACAATTGCTTGGTTTCGCGAGATATATAAAAAGTATTAGGAACAATGAACAAGTTTCTGAATGAATTGATGTATGAATGGATGACTGCGTGAAGTGTGAATATATTAGTGTTGACAATGACAATCGATTACTCGCCAGTAATACCGATTACCCTATACCAAAGCTGATTAATCGCTCTCAAAAACAGAAATATCTCAGAAATATTCCGATTCAGGTAAGGATAGAAAAAAAAGTAGTCGCCACGTTGTCTTCACTTCCACAACAAGTTTTGTTTTCTTTCAGATTTATTATATTAAGATTTCCGTTAGAACAATTGGCTTGGATAGCTTAAGAATTTGTAGAAAAAAATGAAAGACAACAGAGCAAGGAAGATCGGGATAGATTTTTTTTTCAAATGGTGACGATGAAGTCACATATTTAATCAATCAATCAATCAATCAATTAAGAACCTGATGAAGAGTTACACGAGTAATCAACTTTTAGAAAAATTTGCAATTGTCAGCACTACGGTATGGTGTATATGAAAAATTACAAATGGGTTATTCTTATCCCGTAAAAATATCAACATAGCAAATCTTCTAAATTAATATGGCATACCGGTACTTTACAATCTAGGTGACTTCAGAAAGTGAATATTTTTTAAAGGGGTGTAGGTCATTTTGTTAGTAGTTTAAATGTTGTCTTCTTTCTGTATACAAGGAATGTCCCCCTGGGGTGGGGAAGAGGAAAGTGTATCTGAATCACTGAATGATTGCATAACTTACATTTATTTATTATTTCTTTCTGTTCTGTTATCACAATGCTCTTATTCGTTTTATATATGTTCCTCAGAGTATAGTACCATCCGCGCTCTGACCGTGATCCTACTTTCTGCAGTTATACCGTATATTGCTAATGAGACGATCTGCATGTAAAATAAGTACACTACCTTCAGGTTGTCTATTTGAACGGATGGATCTTTCGAGAAACTCTCCGTGGCTATGACTTCAATTCCATGATCCTTAGCTTCTCTCTGAAAATCTGCCGTTGGCTGCAGTGTCGGGTGATAAAAGCAAAGAAATTGGTCATACAAATACCATAAAACATGTAACATATAGGGAGGTTTCATGTGACGTCACGCGAGTGTCACTGCCGTGAATTGACGGAAAAACATAGGCATTGGGCCTAAGCTTAGGCCTACTTACAGCACATGTGTATCACTATCCATATAAATATTGTGACAAAGTATACTCATTCCCTTCAAAAACCAACGAGACGAGCGATCACGTGATGTTGTTGAAACCCCCTATAAAGATTATTCACGTGACGTCATTGGATTTCAGTGTTGCGTAGTGGGAGTCATTGCTCATGCAGAGAAGGTGTTCATCGATACGTGCGCACAACGCGACCTTAGTTACAGTTATTGTTACGATGACAATTGGCAGTCAAAATGGACAGACGTTCAGAGCAGTGAGGTCGGTGAATAACCTCTATACACGTATATGAATACGCTACACCGTTAAAGCATACCCTAGTAGTGCCTAAGCACAATTCCCCTTATGTTATCGGTTCCTCACTGGGGAAGTGGGTCTTACGATACCAGTTTTTCTTCGAAATACATACATACTTACACACACACACACCCATATACTCGGACCTTGTGAATTTCAGCTGGGAGCCCATTACTTGTTAGAAAACCCAAAAACACGTTTGGAAATTTCCACTTCATCTACGAAATGATGTTTTTGAGCCTATGATTTTCCTTGGGGACGGCAATGGCTGTGCAATAACGAGATTACGTATACATAGAATATTCACTGCTGATTACATACCGATCAATGCTCACACCAAGCACTCTCCTCGGCCAGGTATATTGATCCACCATTTTGTTTTTCTATATTTCTACATGTATACAAATTATCTCTATACACATATATGGTTTCAAAACTATCGTACGAGTGCAAGTAAAAAAAAAAAGTGCATGTTTATCAGAACACTTGATGTTGCTTTTTTCTTTTTATTTGTTTTAATATTTTTTTGGCGACGTGCTCACCACTAGTACAGATTTATTATTCATGACGCCATTACTCACTTAGAAGAGACAGCTCGGGTTTGAGAGGGAAAATAATTTCACATCGTCATTTCGTGTTCCATCCCCGTTTGAATTAAAGCTATCACATTTGCGATATTAATCCGGAGTACGAAATGTTGATAATTGGCGAAGAAACGAGCTTCGCGTCCAGATTAATTACTTAATGTCACTTAAATCAAATTAACATTTCTTCGCTATTTTACGCCTTCGCCATAACTGAATTGGAGTTGTTTTGATATCCATCATATATATACCGCACATTTATTATGTAAATTTAGTAAAAATCGCTCTTTCGGGCAAATATCTGATGCGTTTAACATTCGTTCAGTCACTGACAATATTTATGATAAGTTGTACACAAACTTCATTGGAATTTCGTATTACTTTTTTACTGCGTGCAATATGCGTGTTCCAAACAGCGGTCTTGGTATGCATTGATGTACTGGTACACAGAATATAGAGAAAAGCCTTATCTTACAAATGAATGAGCTATAATTTTGGGTTATGGTCAGTTTTATAGCCCCAGGATCATGGCGTGGTCCACAGCTTATATCGGCCGTGTCTTAGGTTACTCATGTGTCACATTACACGGTGTCAATAGCTTCAGTGATAACATGCACAGTACGTCATGTTTTACCATATATGCATTATGTCTCTGTATATCTGTCTGTCATCAGAAAAATCCACTTCATGATCGGTTTCGTTATTTTGTGGGACCTATCAGGAGACGGTATATATCGAAACCAGACCTCAAGCACCAGCGCGCGTACTTATAATATTCAGCTCTTGTTTCAAATGTTGGTAGGTTGTTTGAATGGCCCTATGTACAGTCTGCCGTATAACATAAGGTAACATACACTCACAATGGAGAACAGCTCGAAGTTTTCGTGTATGGTAGCTACTTTGGTCCATCCGTATGCCTTCAAAAATGCAAACTTGACCGCATTGAGGGACGACTCCACGGGCCACATCCTGAAGAGTAACGGAAAGATGGTGCGGTCCCGTAAGTAAGGCGACGACGAGGAGTAAGACATCTTGGGAGAAAAAAGTAAAAACAAAAATATATATTTTAATGAAAAGTCGCAGAAGAATAATCAGCACAATGTTGTGAGATATTTAGAGGACAAAGTCAAATACAGATGTCCACCGAAAGATGTCCACCGAAAGACAGATGTCCACCTTGCCATCTTGTCACCTTTCCCCTCACCCTCTTCGCTCTGTTTCTATCTCCATCTCCGTCCTTCCAGCCAAACTTTTGTAAGATTTTGCCTTAGAAGGCTCTTCGTGAAACTTGTTAGGCAAACTTCACGGCAGCTTCATTTGCTTTTGATAGTTCAAAGTCTTAAGAACTAATTCCAAACCATATCACAGTAAGAAGCTATATGGTGAGGAGATATATAACGTTTTTACTTTTCTTGTGACGTTCATTAATGGAAAACTTAATGATTTCTCAAATCAAAAGGTTCAAAGGTTTCAACAACGTAGAAAACGTTGGGGACAATAACAGGTCACATAATCACTATGACAACTCATCCCACCCCTCGCCTCTCTAAGAAAGAAAGGATGGAGTGAGGGTCACGAATGATGAAATTCAATATAGCGTATACCTGGCTGGGCTAATGAGCCTTGTCTTTATTGACAGGGATGAACCACAACCAAGAAAACAAAATACCCCAGGTATGGAAGACTTTAGACAATTCGTTTTCTCATATTTTGCTTAATTATTCTTCTTAAGTTCTTAATTCAGTAAAAATGCAACATTGTTTAATTAACTACGGTGGTCCTAAGGTGACATGCGAGAGGTAGTGATATTACAGTGGGGCTTCTAACTGGACAAAAAAAAAATACATTATTGTCGACAGGATTTGCCGATGTGTCGGGTTACCAAAAACGGTAATATTTCACAATAATTTGATTTTTTTCAGATATATACCGTTTTACCGTTATCTCAGTTAAAGACAATTGATATCGAATTATCTCAATTTCTGGAGTTATGGCACGCTAGGAGAACCGTAGAAGGAAAATAGGCGGGAACAAACCTGGACGAGATTGAAGTAATGTGACGACCTGGCTGTCGGTTGGGTGACCGTTGAACAGGCTGCACCGAGAATCATGACGTATTTCACGGAATCGTTGTACAACGATTTGTACATCTCATATATGCCTTTACCTGCGTCACACTTTCAAAGTGTAAATACGAGAAGGAAGAAGACGTAAAAACCGATGTTGCCCAGATGGATAAAAGCGAAGGGGGACGAGGGAGAGGGGGGAGGGGGGAATAAGCCTAAAAGTATGAGTACCATTTGTACTTCTGCTAGCCCTCAAAACTTTTGCAGAAAACATCGTGGATCAATCACAAAACTCCTTTACAGAAAAAAGTAAGCTTACTAGCTGATCATAGTGATTTTCAATGAAGAAGATATGATGAGACAGTGTAGGCAACCTTTAACAAAACGTTCTAAGAAGTAAAGATAACATATACAATACAATAACATCACGTGACACCCCTGACACCGTCAATTCATTGGGTACCGTAGTTTCAATAAGTCTTTGTACGACTGTTAGTGAGCGTATCAAAATTCCTTTTGAACGCTATCGTTTGCACGTGAAGTTATCACGTGGCAAACTAGCTGAAGTTATCGATGGCCTTGGCTGGTGTTAAGACAACCAGTGACTACTGTAATTACCCGACAATTTTCTTTGTTCTTAATACGGTAATTTCAGATGGATTAAGGAACAGATCCATTGGGTCGTCATGAATAGATTAGTCTAAGAGAACCAATTTTTTTGAAAGGATCAGCCTTCGGTTTTAGTGATGTTGCAACATTTAAGGTAATTGGTCGGCGTCTGATTGAATTTCATAACGCGTCAAGTCTCCTTTTGATCAATTTTCAGCAGATCCTACTAGGTCACGGCTTCTTTGCAGGTATTAGTCGGTAAATTAATTAATATTAAGATACCAAAGAGGTACATACACACACGCGCTACTGATGTTTCATTGATGCTTGCAAAGAGTGACTGTAAATTAATGACGTTTGCAGAGAATTATCAAGAAGAGAACGACGTCGATGAAGATATTAAAGAGGCTCATTGAGTTGTTTCGTGAAATTCACTCAATTTTTCTAAACCGGTCAAGTTTCCTTCACATACTAATGACAAACAGTCAAACTAAAAGGATCCCAAAGTTTTACATACGTTGGAACATTAATGAGTGAGTAACCAACGATTAAATTTGGTTTTTGAAACTTCGTGACCAGACATTTTCACATTAGTACATTCACATGCACACAATCAGAGCAAGTAACGGTTAAAAAAATTGAAAAAATTGACAGTTTTCATATAACTATTGGATGTGAAACTTGATTAATTATGCTGATTGTTAATATTGTCGTGTGTTTGTATACTTCAAAATCACCACAATCTTTACTGATATCAACTCAATAGCCCCTTTAACGAAAAGACGTATCACCTTCAAAGTGCTTCAATATCAAGAAATTTAGTGCGTTTAGAAAAGAGCTGACTTCAGTCAGAAATTGGCGAAGTAAAAAAAAAACCTAAGAGGTAATCCTTTGAAACTTTGTTTCTATCTATTACCGTCCTTGAGATACGGCATTTCCAAGTTAGATGAGAATGCAAACAGACTATGTAGAGTGTTGCACAGTGTCAGTATTTCTCTTTTTTCGCCAATATATATTGTCTTTTGGTTACTTAATTATTGAGTTTCATAATACATCGTAATTGGCAGATCGGTCGCTTTTCCTCATCAAAGGATGCAGCCGAGCATTCCTAGGAACACTTGAATGTAATAACAACCTAACATGCGTACGTAATGAAAAAGCTCCCAATATAAGGTTGAAAATCAGGAAAGTTGTAAGATATCGAGAAAAAGCTAATTACTGGTGTGAAATAAACTGAAATCGAAGTCAATAACCAGTTTGGTAAACCCTTAAACGGCAGAGACATGTGCTTGACTTTCTTTCCTAAAATTAAAGAGAAGAGATATGCATCAACATTTGAAAATACAGAAATAGTCAAAGTCTTTAAAGTCAGAGGCTAGACCACGAGTTTTGTTTTTTATGTTAATTCAAGTGATTGCGTGCGAAGACAAAATGTAACAACATTGAAATTTCGAGATTAAAAGTTTGGCAAGATTTTTAATTGCACCCTTCAGAGAATTTTGGGAAATAAATATATTTCATGTCGTTAATTCTGCCATATGATTTAAAATTTCCTAACATAACAACTAAACATCTAAAATACGATCGTATAGTGGTTGACAGTTAAGGTTCAAATCAACCGTGCAAAAAAGCAATGGTAAGTATACTACGGTAGTGGTGATAGTATTGAATATTCATGTTTGTCAAAACAACTCAGGATCGCTGGCGCCGCAATGACGTGATCAGTTTGTAGATTATTTCTTAACACAGTACTCCCTTTAATCTTCCTTGTAATACTATAATTCAAATAGCGAAGACTTGAGTGTATTTTTGACACATCACTTAGCACCTACAGCAGTGAAACCTGTACTGTTGCATATTCATTATAGTAAGAACCGTGACTTTTTCACGAATGATTTCTGTTTTTTTTTTTTTCTGTTTTTTTTTAACATTTTCTTCAAATCCCGTTGCTTTTCAAAGTAGTTACTGTCATTTTGGTTCGATGAAAGTCGTAGTCTGTCCACGTACAACCTCGGGTGTACATTTGGGATTAAACATAATCTTACCTTTCTGGTTTTTCAGTTATCAGCAATCACTTTAATGAAAGAAGCAAATACAAAGACAGTGGTAGAGCTTGAAGTTAATTTCAATGCAGTGTTGTGTTTCGTGATTTTTGTTGAACTAATCACCATTTTCGTAAATATCTTCATTTTTTTCACTTAAAATGAACTCGAAACCCATTTAGCAGCTGCTCACAGAAAACAAAAGGTAGTTCAGTCTTTTTTTCCCCCTAATCAATGCTTTGATGTGGAAATGAGTAAGGTGAGAGCTTGCTTAAAGGGGGTCACTGAGTACATGTCATACCAATGATAATTTGAATGTAAGGCATTGAATTCCTAAGAAATTGAAGAAAAGGAAATCATTCCCTGTAGCAGCTTTCCAACGTAACTTTGTAGCAAATCAGAAACACAAAATAGGGTTATCCCAAGATCATATTACAGGATAACCCTAGTTTGGGATTTTGTGTGTGTGTGCGTGTGGGTGCGTGTGTGTGTGCGGCTGTGTCAAAGCTATGCCTTTAAAACAAATATTATCACATGATTTAATCACGCTTGAATTAGTTGCAAAACATTTCAAATCTTTTTCATGACTGAAATCGAGAAATTTAGATTATTAATATTGGTTAACGAACGTTAACGAACGAAAGAAAAAAAAATACACATATGTATAGGCAAATTTCACATAATACCAAATAAGCATTGGATGGTGGTAGAGAAATTTTAAATTTTTCAATGTAAATTGTGTTACTTTTAAAGTTAGACTTTCATGTGCGGTATCGTAATTAAAGTTGACTTTAGTTGGCCATTCGCTCTCTGAATTCTAATCAGTGTTCCCCATAGGTCACATTACATCCGGGCTTTTATTTTAATGAGAGAAGAGCGCCTCCAGTATTGCCTCAGATGACCCACTTTGAAAGGACAGCACTATTCTGGGTCAATGGCAACGAAGCAGTTGTCTCTTGTGATCACACGATAGCAAACTTCTGATATGAGATTTTTACGTTGAATTTAAGTTGGAATTTGAAGTTAGCTGTTCATATACATACTGAAGATTGGTGATACTATTTCAGTTCCCGTTATAGCTTACTGAAGGCACATATCTATAACCCAATCTTAAACCTATTCCCCAATTTCTCAATATGGTGCCCTTTTTGGCACAAAAGTGCCGTTATTACACAAGATGACAATTTTCAGGATGCCGTCTTAAACATTTAAATCTCCGACTGATTTTTTAAGAGTGTCATTTTAGACATGTGAGAAAAATGTTGCCATGAGGTTGCCAGGAATTTTCCTCCTGAGGAAAATGGAAGAAGAACAGGATGTGCTTTTCACGGAAGGTTGCATGCATCTCATTCGTGATACTAGCATCCCATCAACAAGTCTCTGGTCCAACGAGAATTCGACGAGACCAGAGGTATTTTAAATCGAATGGCCACTCACGAATGAATGACGATACATAATAAAACAAAACCGAAGGAAAAGGAAAACAAGACTCAATGACGTCACAGGAATTAAGCCTCATGTGATATAGCCAGCAAGTCTTTCTTTCAAGAGCTACGCTCTTCGTTAACGTTTTTGAAGTCAGAGGAAGAATTGCGCTTCTAGTACAACAAGAACACATAAAAAACCAGATAGAATATACATATATGTAAGTAAATACGAAAATAAAAACCGAGGCTAAAACCTATTAACGGGTGGACAGTTCAGGGATAGGGCAAGTTGTAAGTTGTATAAGCTATGTATTATTGAAGCAGCGAGTGAGTTACGTTGGGGATATTCACCTCTTCGATAAGACAGTAAGTGCACTCCTCGAAAAAAAAAGCGAACATTCAAGATTATTTCTGGAGTTCATTTTGACTCTTTCGCAAATTACTGAGAGTGCATCCTTTCCTGAAACGTGACTTTTGTGTCATTTCGTTCATGAATATTTTTGTAACAAGGTTACTAGTTTTTTTATCATCTATTTGGATGTATGATTTCTTACGCATATGTTTACGACCTTAGGCAGAGAGGAGGGGGGTGCCCGCCCATTCCCCCATCCCACAGAAATTTTGTGGACACGATGAGAGTTTACGAAAAATACAAAAGAGCTCATAAAAGAAATTAATCGAGGAGAGGAGGGGAGAAAGGAAGGGAAGATGGTGAAAATGGGGAGGATATAGTTGGGAAATATTGGTTCCACAAGTATGATTTCTTTTTTTTCAAAACTTAAATGAAACGGAATAACAGACCAAGACAGAGCTTCTTAAAAGTTTTTCTTCATACCAAATATATAACTTGTATATGATGTCTTATGAAGCAATGGACATGAAAGTGGAAGCTATAGATGTAAGACAAATCTTCAACACCTATACAAACTGAAATTCACCCTTTTGTTTGCCTATTTACCTGTTCCTGTGACGCAATGAAACAAAAAAACTCCTCATAACGCCAAAGACGATGCCACTGGGAATGTTAATGGGGTTTAACCCCCTCCCCTCCCACCCCATACTCACACTTTTCAAACTTATCGAAAACTTCTTTTATGTTACAGATTTCTGTAAATGGGTGAGGAACACATTCTCCAGAAATTGGAGATTTAGTGTCCTCACTGGCAAAATCGACTGAAGCACTTGATAAATTATTTTCTCCGTGTGTGTGTGTGTGTTAATTTTAAGTCCTCGACGAGCGGACGGGGGGGGGGGGGCGGAAGTAAGATTCCTCGTTTTTTTATCGAAATTAGGAGTTATCGATAGTTGATAGAACGAAAATCAGGACATTTTCAGCACATGGGTCTAGTATGAAAAGAAGCAAACTATAAAATCACCATTTTACATCTAAGCCCTTTGAGATAGAAAACCAACTTCAAAGAGGGGAAGGCAACCACTCCCATTATTTCTCTCCCAAGGACTGGGGGCCATTAATGGGGACGATGCGTGGACCCCCCCCCCCCCCCTTCAGCTCACACACACACACACACACAAATCTTGGCTATGTCCCTGTATATCTTATTTTTTTTCATTTTCTCATCTTTTTTTTTCGTCATGAGTTTTCACCCACGTTTGTCCGATTTTTGAATAGTACCATGAAGCTAAAGAGAGGCAAGAAGTTATATCGAGAATAAGAGCTTGCATTTCTTTCACTGCTCTTTACTGTCCTGCTGGATACTTTGTTTATAAGTCAAAACTGTGGGTAGTGTTTTCAATTTTCCTCTAAGATTTCTTACGATTGCCGAATTTCAATTTTTTTTTCCAAATTTTCAATTTTTTTTGAGGTCTTTAGGTATTTGAATTTCAGTTTACTTGGTTAAGGACTTCACGTTGCTACATTTTAATGTCCTTTTTTTTCTTAAAGGTCTTCAGGTTTCCGAATTTCAATTGTCTTCCCAGTTCTTTATGCTGCCGAATTTCAATTTTTTTTTTTTTTTTTGAGATCTTTAGGTTGCCGAATTTCAATTTTCTTTTCAGGGGTCGTCAACTTGCTGAATTTCAATTCTCTTGTTGGGGGTCTTGATATGGCTGAATTTCAAATTTCTTCTTAGAGCTCTTTAGGTTGCTTAATTTCAATTTCGTTTTAGGAATCGTCAAGTTGTAAATTTTGATTTTCTTCTTAGAGGACTTCATGTTGCTGAATTTCATTTTTTTTTCATAAAGGTCTTTAAGTTGCCGAATTTTAAGTTTCGTCTTAGGGGTTGTGAGGTTCCTGAATTTTGATTTTCTTGTTAGGGGTTTTCATATTGCTGAATTTCAAATTTCTTCTTTGAGGTCCACGTTGTCTAATCTCAATTTTCTTTTTAGAAGTCTTCATGTTACTGAATTTCAATTTTCCTGGTATAGGCGTCTTCATGTATCTGAACTTCAATTTTCCCAAAATGGTCTTCATGTAACTGAACTTTAATTTTCCTCTTAAAGGTCTTCAGTTTTCTTGTTAGGGGTCTTTAAGTGCTTGAATTTCAATTTTCTTGCTAAGGGTCTTCGCGTTGCTGATCTTACTTACTCCTTCAAAAGCCATCAAACATCGCAATGCAATTCTCTATTCCATCCGACATATTAAGAACACTAACACTATCAAAATGCATATTAAAAGACATTCTTGTCAACAAGCCACACAAGACCATGATCTATCAATCAAATTCATTGGCCCTTGGTAGCAAAGGTCACTCACTTAAATCTAAGGTTTTCGTGCAATATACTAGCAATTGTCTCTTGCTCGGTTGCTACGTCATATAAAGTCCCCCCCCCTCCCCCTAGAATAAAACTTACTCAAGACTTTGTGGGGGGCTCGGCTAATTCTAGTGCTCTTTCTTGTTCTCGCCTTCTGTTTTTTTTTTGTTCTGTTTTTTTTTTTGTCCTCGTTTGCTTCGTTATTTTATGCTTTAGTACTAAATCGATCAATCAATTAAATGATGACCTAAATTTAATGAATTAATAACCTCTCGAAGTCTTACCTGCGTGTCTCGGCCGTGCATCCTGAGTTCGTAGTCCTTCAGTATCGTCGGATGCGCGTTGATCATCCTGAAGGCCATCTCCGCGGACGGTTTGCTGTATATGTCGACCCAGTCTCCCCCGTACGGGAATAACCCCAAGACGTCGAGGGGCGTCTTCTCGGGAAGCGAGAGGACGAAAATCGACGGCCATGCGAAGGTGATCGCGAAAAACAGGCCGACGTAATTCTTTGGTTTCAAATGCTTCATAGTTCTCGATCGAGATGGAGAAAAGAACGTATTCCGTCTACTGACGATGAACCCTTTAAACTTAGAAGACACAAAACGACACTTTTCTTTCCTAGTTTCTCTCCGATCGACTTCCTCCTGGAAATAACTGTTTTGTCAACTAGTGAACCTTTCAATTTCTACACACGTGATAATATTGCAGGTAACCTTATGCGGTGAAAAGAAGACATTTTCACGATGTATAAACGAAAGAAGCGGAAAAGCTCCGCGGAAAGCTTCGCTCTGCCTGACCCGATCTATTCTGTTTTCTTAGAAGCACGTCCCTCGTATACAAAAGTGTATGTTGATTGTGCTGTTCATGATACAACTGAAAGCCAAATGGAATTAAAAATTTAGTCTGTGAGGTTAAATTATGTAACTAAAATTGATACAGTAATAAAAAGGATTGTTTATATTTCGCAGAGGCAGATACATGGCGATGAAGATAGCGGGAGATGGAGAGGCAAGTGAGATGAAGATGATCAGAGATAGTAAGACCACTAGAAGTAAAGAGATTGGGAGTGTGCTCAGAAATAAATACGTCATTTTTATTAAGCTGGCCATGGATATCAATTCAGATCTCTGGGCATGCGTACTGTGGACTCTTTTTTTTTTTTTTTTGGTCACATTATGTTAGTTATTACACTCCACCAAGAGCAAAAACGAACTAAGTAAACAAAAAGTGAGAGTAAAACCTCCTGTCAGAATCTTTCCTGGGCTGTATACATGTTTGTCTGATTTTTCATAAATTTGAGAGTAAATTTAGGTGAAATATCGTTAGTGTTAGATTCTATTGACCCACTTCTACGCACGCAGGGACCTGTTTTTCTAACCACTCAATTGAATTACCCACAGAAGCATAAGTCTATTACGCTGCGTTGCAGCAGATGGACAGGTAGATGTTTGCCTGACGTTGCCTTTGATCTAAAGAAACGCTGACCTTCGCCAATATTAATGTATCATATTGAAAATATATCCTGTTCGATTGGGAAATTGAACTAACGAAATGATGTTTTGTGAGCGAATTGAATAAAATTAGTTTGCAAATTGTAAATCTATTTTGGCTGAATTGTGAGCGATATATTTAACAACATTGATTTTTTTTTTTAAATTGAAAAGGTTTATGTGCACTTTCGGATTTTTCACCTTCAACAACTTCATCGTAAAGGTGACTGTATATGACAGTAGTGATAGTGTGACTGGAGTTGAGGGAGAGCGGTCCCCCAACCCAGCAGCGGTTTTTTGTTTTTGGGGGGGAGGCACCGCAAGTGTGGAAGATCCCCTGTGGAGGCTGGTAAGGTGATTTCAGAGAACCAGGGTGTATTTTCGTCCAAAGGTAGGGCTCGCTTAGATATTCTCAGTTTTCTTCAATTTTAGCTATGTTATAAGTGGTGATGGGCGCCACAAAGTTGAGCCCTGCCCCCACCCCTCCTAGGCGGAAAGATGTACCCACACCGCCACTGCGTGACAGGATCATTGTCCAGTCATTCAAATGTAGAGTGATAGGTGACACTTCTTGAATAAATTTATATGTCTCTATCTGTCTATCTGTCTCTATCTGTCTCTATCCGTCTCTATCTGTCTCTATCTGTTTATATCTGTCTATATCTGTCTCTCTCTGTCTATATCTGTCTATATCTGTCTCTATCTGTCTATGTCTGTCTCTCTCTGTCTATATCTCTCTATCTGTCTATCTGTCTCTCTGTCTCTCTATCTATCTCTCTATCTGTCTATCTGTCTCTCTGTCTCTCTATCTATCTGTCTCTCTGTCTATCTCTCTATCTGTCTGTCTATTTTACATGAGGGAATTGCAATGCCCAAAAATTATCAAAAATCATGGAATATTTTCAAAGAGTGAAAAGAAATACCTACCGTTAAAACCATCATAACGACTACTCCATCACGTTGTGGTAATTCCAAAATAGATCTCGAAAAGAAAGTACAGTAACAAAGATCAAATATCATCGTAACTTGTTTAGAAAGAAATTCAGCGGAAAGGACAGACACAAGGTATCCATCGAAAAATTCCTTTTGAACAGGAACTTAATGTAATATATGTCACAGAAAACATCTCCGAGAAGGATTATCTACGTGATGCAACCATTGGAGAAACATGAGACAGATGAATTTGAAAGCGGTGTTCATGTTTTAATGTTTCACAATTAATGCTCTTGATCATTTGAGCGCGAAGGCCGACTCTCGCAGCGCAGTCTCCTTGTGAATTTACATAGTGTCTAATAGCATATTTGTCCGTGAAGAGCTAGAATGAGACTACAAACACACAAATACATACATACATACGCATGCAACTGTTTATGGAGAAGAGATGGCAGAGTATACTCTCTCTCCCTCTCTTTAAACACATGTGGAAAGAACAAATCAAGAAAACAAATAAAGCCTCTACTTCTACATTTACGCAAGTTAATTTAGCATGCAGGTTAATTGGCGGTGATACTATTAATGTGAGTTAGCTCGGGTGTGATGAAAAGAGCAAAAACGCCTAGTTCAGTGGTATTCATATCTGTTAGCTTCTAATCTATAGTCAATGAAATAATCGAGAGTTGGAATAAAAAAGACATGCAGATACGCGCAATGCGGTAAGTCATCAAAAATGCAATCCCTAATTGCAACAGATGTGCTGCTTTCTGTTAAAGCGGTGTGATATATATTGAATTAGGTAAACGGCGAGAGTCAACTACATGCTAAAAAAAGATAGATAGACAGCACCAGGCTGGGAAGCTTACGGTTATTTAATTCCACCTGCTTCAGCCAAACCAAAACGAAACAAGCAAGTGTGCATCTCTTAAAATGAACAACGTTACAGAGACGTTACAAAAGAAAAGATCAAAATGATAAAGCAACTCAGAGATGTAAAGACATGGAAGTAAAAGAGATGTAAAAGAGGCAAACCTCTCTCCACCCACCTCGCCACCAGCCTCTCCACCTCTCTCTCTCTCTATGTACATATGTGTGTGTGTCTATTCCTTGTTAGGCTACCGTACTTCTGCTATTGCTTTAACTTTCTTCATTTTTTTTTCTTTATCTGTAAGCAGTCATGGGGATTTCGTTGTTTCTTTAACAATAAATTATAATCTCCTATAGAGAGGTATCTTTGAGTGTTCAGTTTCATTAACATTTTAAGATCTTTTTTACACAAGTTAATCTAAATCGATACGACCCTAAAATTAGTAACATACCCCCCCTTTTTCCCCCCACTTTCCAAAGTCGTTCTTTGTGACCGAGCCAACGAGGGATGAATGAAGTTCAATACGTGATTTACAAAAATGGTAATAATCAAAGTACCTTCAGCTCTACGAGAAGATACAAATTTATCGATGGCGTCATTCTGTTTATTAATATTGTTTTCAATTAAGTCTCACTTTGCTCTGAATTTACCGTACACAAGTTGCTCCCAGTTTCAAATTGCACGATCTCCTACTGGAGCAGTTCTTCAAAATATTCGGCGTGTTTGGTATTTGATGTTTGACTTTTGATGACGCACAAAAGTGTGGGTAAAATATAAAAAAATATAAAAAAAAAACGTAAAACGTTCGAAAGCATAAAGCTAAGTTATTTTATTGTTGTTCTTTAAAGTCTTTTTTTTTTCAATCTTATTATAATTTACCAGACCATGAATGAGTTACATGACTTTAATTCTTTTGCTTTTTTTTTCATTTGTCCCATTTTTATCACGTTGTATTAATATGCATCAAAGGTGGCCTCCTCCGTATTCTCAGAGTAGAGTCTCCTTACCTCACTTGTTTAGTTGATGTTATTGTTTGCAGATCAAACATTTGTAACTAGTTATTCCAAACCCGCCGGCCAATGTGACAGTAATATGTGTCACGTGACATTTATGATGCGTATCCCTGAAAGGGCACACGCATTGTAATGTTATTGCTATTTCATGCTCCGCTTTCGTAAGCGTGTGCATACAACTTGCTATTGACGACGTGGGCTGCATTGCTGCAGGGAAACGTAACGACGGCTGAGAATTAATGAGTGCACTTAATTTTACATGACGTCGAAAACAATAGCACATTGACAAAGAAACTACATGTGCTTCAGGTGATAAGCCATTAAGAGAACAACTAGTGCTCTCTCGATAAACGAGTTAAATAATTTGAATCTTATATGACTAAAAACAATAGACGTGATAAATCGCTAATGAGCGACAGAATTTAGGAGACTACCGGTATGTAACCGTCTTGGCTTTGCAAAAAAAAAAAAAACTTCGCGTGGTGTAATTACTTATTTACCTTGCGAGGCCGAATGAAGTCAATTACCGAGTATTATTTTTAGCAGAAACTTTAAAAAAATCAACTGTCAAATTTGTCGTCATAGGTGGTTGGTTGTCTTGTTAATGTATAGCTAGCCTAGGTCAATGTGCATACATCACGTGATACCGTGAAATAACTAAGAAAGGATTACATCAGTTTGTGAGGGAATTGTATGTGAGAAATAGTTGTGCCGGCAGAGGCGCACTTGGAGAGGCCTAGCTGAGAAAACAGCTGAGCAACTCCACAGAACAATTATGGTAATTAAGGTAAGTTTTACTGTAACCCATGCCTAAAAGATCAGAGAATGCGAATGTATGTTTGAAAGATTGACCCCATATAGAAAGGTAGACATCGACTTCGCGGGTCCGTCGAGTGCGCCTAGCCTGACATTCACAAATCACAACCTTTGAAAACTTAGGCAGATTGAAGTAGTGAAGCACGCCACCTTTTTTGTCATTTCCGCGACAGGTCCACTGGACGTGCAACTTGGGGAAAGTTAACTTTGTTTAAGTTGTCCTAAAGAAGGCGGAATAATGTCACCTTTGGTGACAAAATTTTTGTAGAGTTGACATTTTGACCACTTAAGTAAAGTCTTCAAAATGACAAAAATCGCAAATTAAGGGATTTAATTAACTTGTCAAAACGTTAACATTGCAAAATTCTGAAATTTGTCATTATTACGAGATCCACTAGTCTAGAGAGTTGGAATTTTAACAATGAGGTTAGCTTCACAGTTTGCTGGTATAATCGATACTCCGTGTTGTATCCTGCATGCGATGTTTTCAACCAGTATATACTACAAGCTGTATTAACCGTGACTCTCCCGTTTTGAACTTCTAATTCAGCAAAATGTCAATTTTCCTAATTTCGCCATTTTGACAAGATTTTCTAATTCGGCAAGATGACAACTTTTGCCCAGTTTTGCCATTTTGACAAGATGTTCTAACTGACAAGATGTTGTAACACAATTTTCAAATTTGCCATTTTTTTTTTAATTCTTTAACTAGTATGACATCATATGACGTCATACAGGAATATAAAGATTTATAGAAGGGGAGCTTCCAACTTCCCATTTATTACCACGCACAATCCCCCTTTCAATACACCGGTTCCTTTCACCTCTCTCAATCCATAAGTAGGGTCATGTTTAATTTGTTCATGTTAAGCGAAGACTGCGAATATATCCTCTGTATATAGTTTCAGCAAGCATGGTATGGGCTGAAATGAAATATACCACTTTTCCATTCACACTTTGTTCTTGTAATCTTGTAATGTATACAGTTGTTTTCCCAAATATCATCCCAAAGTGAGCCAAAATATCAGACTTCACCTTATATGGCATTCACAATCAGAGAAGATGTCATTAAAGACAAAAACTCATCACCCCAGACAACTCGGCCCACGTTACATTTGGTATCAGCGGTGTTTTAAATACCGCTTTCACGGTAACAGCGTCGAATTTTACACCAAATAATTTTATATAATTCAGTGGAGGTTGTGCTGGAGACTACGGATATTTCGAAGAGTGCTTATTTCAACTTTTCTTGATACTAATAATCGGAAACTTGGTCAACTGTTTCACTCTTATCATCTTGGCATGCCGACATAGTGCACCATAGCAACAAATTCTACATTGCTGACGAATCTGACGCAGGTTTACGCCAACGTCTGTAGTAGAACCTGGAAAATTGAGCTTTCTGATCCATGGATTATCTGATGTACGATCTTCGATGATAGACAATCCTCTAAATGAGATATTCGTGGTTCGCGATGGATTGAAAAAATCACGAATAATAGTTTTCAAAAATAATAATTATACATGACATTTCGGACGAGGTCAAACAAAATGGTGCCATCCATGGCCGGGGACAGTTACTTCAATACGTCAATATCGTTTTTGGTTCCAATTCTGTCAACTGGGAGCATATTAGATACAAATGACTACAAAATCGGGAGTTTAAATCAGACCGGACCCTACCTAATCGGCGATAAAAGGAAAAAATTCAGGAATCATTATTTAAAAAAAATAATTGCAAATCACAAATCGGACGAGGTCAAAACAAAATGGTGCCACCCATGGCCAGGGATGGTCACTGCACTATGACACAAGTGATTACGTAATCATCATACGACATGGATTGAATTTTATCGTTTTTGGTTCCATTTCTATCAACTGGGGGCATATCAATTACAAATGACTGTAAAATCGGGAGTTTAAACTAGACCGGACCCTACCTTATCGGCGATGGAAGGAAAAAAAATCACGAATAATTACTTCAAAAAAAATAATTACAAATGACAAATCGGACGAGGTCAAACAAAATGGTGCCGTGCATATCCGAGGACGGTCACATGTGATTACGTAATCACCACACTTCTTCGACTGAATTTTATCATTTTTAGATCGATTTCTATCAACTCGAGCCTATCAAATACAAATGACTACCAAATCGAGAGTTTAAATTAGACCGGCGATCTAATCGGCGATGGAATGAAAAAATCAAGAATAATAATTTTTAAAAAATATAACTAAACATGAAATTTTGGGAGAAGTCACACAAAATGGTGCCGTGCATATCCGAGGACTGTCACATGTGATTACGTAATCACCACACTTCTTGGACTGAATTTTATCTTTTTTCGTTCGAGTTCAATCAGCACAGGGCCTGTCAGTTACAAATGACACAAATCCATTAACATAATTGATTAGATATGCCCGTCTGATATGATTTCTCTTCAATTTAATAGATCTTTTTTATAGAGCACCTCTAAAGCAATCCATGTTTTAAACGAACGTTAGGATTGTATAAAATAGCGGGCCTACATCTTCAAAAATTGAAGGGAAACACCTCCCTCTTCCCAACTGTGTCGCCACCTGTGGTGTCACAGATGGTAAATTTCCTATTTTTTTTTTTTTTTTAGAGCCAGGGGAGCAATCACCTCCCCCTCCACCCCCTTATAGATCCCCCTCTCATTGAGGTAGCAAGTCTAGTGGCAAGCAGAAGCGGTTGACAGAAAGCGTCCTGGTGATTTTTTGACTACGGTAAAGGAATATGTACAAATGCAGAAAAAGAGTGACTGAAATCAGAAGAGCCAACGAAGACAGGAAACAGACAATGAAGATCTCCCAATCAACTGCTGAAACTATCAGCTATTGCAATAACTGCAAGGTATATGGACTACCATTACAGGATCGGACCACTATACAGCCATATTCAATAATGGTTTCAGAACTAAGACGTGCAATCATTTTACTGTACTAAATCTCCAGGCACAAATCCATTGTCTTGCAAACATGAACAAATGAAGAAACAAAAAAAAATACTCAAATCGATGGTCGTAGCATAACCCCAGTGTATCCGTAGAAATGTTTGGAAAATTATCCTCGCTCTCCTCGAAGTCTCATAATTACATAACCTATCTAATAGATCCCCCCCCCCCCCATGTGTTAATTTAAAGTGTGCCACATGTTATGTGAGGGCGCTGTTATTTATTCGATGACAAAAAATCGTGATGTGGTATCTACTCTCTACAGCCTTCAGAGTAAACTCTTTTCGGAGTGAAATTAGGAATGTTCGACTCGACAAAGAATCATCCTCAAGGCTATCTATTAGAGAGAACATTTAGTCTTAATTTTGGAGTCATCCTTTAATTTTGGAGTGATCCCTTATTTCACTCTTCGAAATTTTGAGAGTGGTCTCATGAGGACCTCCGAATCGGATTTTGGGACCGGGGAAAGTATTGCCGCCGACTGGTTTTACTTTGAAGGTGGAGTTGTACAGACAATCGCACCGGGCCATCTCTCTTTGTTTCTTCCTCAGTGTTTCAGGGAAGAGAAAGTAGGAAAGAAGATCACTTGTCACAAAGTATGAAAAAGAGCTATGCAATAATTTTTTTTTACTTTTGACTTTAGCCACCACCACATGTAAGCTCGCCATTGGTCACACTTATAAAATGTTTGCGGACTGTTGTAAAATTACAGAACCAAAAGAAATAAGGAAAGAAATACATCAGCAAAACGGACAAAGTGCTGTCAAGTCGTGGGGCCAGAATGCCAGCACTTTTTTTTTCGTTTACTTCATGGTTTCATTATTTGTTATGAAATCTACAAGACATTTTTACAGAGCAGCTGTCGAAAATGGCAAATTTTAGACATATTTGTCACAAATTAACGCCATACTGGACCAAGTAGGAGATGCCTCCTCTCACATGAGTTTAACGCCTAAACTACTTCGTGTCATCTCCAAAATTGTGGTATTCAAATAGAGAATTTTGTCAAGTAGATCTAAGTTCGGTTATCGAGGCTATATATCGTTCAATTTGATCAGTGTCGGTTGGACTTGCGCAAATATTGACATAAGCTCATAAACGTTTAATTTGCTCTCACCTGCTTTTTATTTTTTGTAAAATAAACAATTGCATCACAAAGCAAATAAAGGAAACACCAGTTATATGAAATGTTAGCTGCATCTGTTTTTTTTTTTTAACGGTTACATGAAAATTCAAGGAAAACCATCTTTTATGATAATTTAACAAGCGAATGTAAATGTGGAAGAAGATAAATGGAACTAGTGTCACGTGATGTCAGTCTCTTCTTGAAAAATTCCCTGCTGAAACTTTACTAGTTTACCTTATACTCTTTTGCAGGAAGATGCCACATTAACGTTAAGAGTGGCATATCCCCCCGCTCTTTACAGGTACTCTTACGCCATAGTGAATAGGTAATATCATAGAGGTAAAAACAACTCTATTGTAATATTTTGATACCAAAGCGGTATACACATGCACGCACCACTGATGTTTACAGTGAGTGACCGTAAGCCATACAGTGAGATTTGCCGAGATTCTCGAGCAAAGACTGACGTCACATGAAATGTTAATAAGACGACCAATCACCTTTAATAGTAAAAAAAATATTGAAAAGTAACCTCCTCAAAGAATAACAAAACAAAAATCCATAAAAGCATTTTTCAGGAATTTAACTTAAAGGGATATATCAGATCTTTAAATGCACCAAAGTGGTATGTAAAAATACATTTGTTATGCATTGTTAAGTCGTTCAATGTCACCAACAAACGTCAGCAATAAGCTTCATCTACTCTAAACATGCACATAAGACGAGTTGTGAAGGATGCATCATTTGAACATTTTAAAAAGTTCTGGTGTTTTGGGGTTTTTTTAAGTTTGGGTGAACGAGTGTTCTTCTTGACAACAAACAACTGAATTTCTGTCTGTGAGAAACTATTATTTTTTTCTAAGAATGCAATCATTATGTCTTATTTTGAATAATCTATAATTCTTCGTTCGTAAACACTGCTTTTAAAAATACGATTTTTTTTTTATTTCATTTTCATGTGGACACTTTCAGGAGTAACGTAGGATACCGGTACTGAGAGCGTATACAGAGTATAACTGAAGTAGAACAACCGAAATATTATATATATAGATTTACAATTGTCCAATTTATTCAAAGACTTGTGTAATAATTGTTATACTTGTAAGGATTCTTTTACGCAAGCAACGGAACTTTCTAACATCTATGTTCCAGATGGACATATTATGGCCAGCATTGATGTAACTTCATTATTTACGAATGTCCCTTTAGCTTTTACTAGGGATATTATTCTTAACCTTATTTACAAGGATAAGTTAATTGACACCAACATCAAACGTGCTGATATGCGTAAGTTGATCGATCTTGCCAGCTGTTCATATTTCTCTTTCAATAATCACTTATTCAAGCAAATAGATGGTGTAGCTATGGGATCATCTCTTAGTGTATGTTTTGCCAATGTATTTGTGTGCCACCTTGAAAATTCTCTTCTGCCTAATGCAAAGTTTCATTACTATAGGCGATATGTTGATGATTCGTTCATAATTTTGCCTGAGCATGAGTTACCCAAACTTCTTGCCACTTTCAATGCTTTTCATCCTAGCATTAAATTTACCTATGAGATTGAAAAACACGGCAAAATACCGTTTCTTGATATCAACATTAGCAGAGACGTCTCCAGTAATTCGAGTACTTCTTTAATTACATCTATATACAGAAAACCGGTATTTATTGTAATTGGAAATCCTGGACCCCTAATAAGTACAAAACCAGTGTTATCAGAGCACTTCATTGTAGAGCTAGACGTATTTGCTCTACCGATGCACTTTTCCATAAGGAACTTCGTCATATTCGTAATTGCCTTCTTCTTAACGCTTATCCTCTTAAACTCATCAAGAGCTTTGAGAGATATACCTGTAATTTAAGATCTAGATTACTAATGGGCCCTGTCCCCTGCACTGTGGACGAGAATAAAGTCTTATCGAAATTCTATGTTAAGTTACCATACTGTGGTAATATATCTAATCAAATTGCTAGATCTATATCTAAGTCTTTCAAACGTTGCTCTAATGCAGAACTACAGATCTCTTTCAGATGTTCTAAAATTGGTTCATTTTTCAAGGTTAAAGACAAAATTCCTGATCTTAAAAGCAGTGGTTGTATTTATCATATTCTTCATATAACTTGTAAAGATAATTATATTGGGGAGTCCAAACTCAGGCTTTGTGATAGATTTAAAAAACATGTAAATGCTGACTATTTCAAAGAATTCAGTTCCATACACGATCACTGTAAAACGGCATCCCATAAACTTCCAAACCCAGGTGATATTAAAGTTCTCCATGTAGAGAATGCCTGGTATAGACGCAAGATCATGGAGTCTCTTTTCATTAAGGACTTACAACCTACCCTGGATAGAAACGTCCAGAGTTTTAATCTTCAGCTATTTTGAGCTGGTATTACTCACTTACTTCTGTTACAGCTGTTTTTGTAATGTACTGACTTGCATTATCAGTTTGCTATTTCGCCTTGACGATGTAAGGTGTATTCTTACGAAATATTGGCGTAATATATTTGATTCATCATGAATTTCAAACTCATCGCTATTTTCAGTTTTATTATTAGTATATGGACCTCTCCAATCTTTGTTTATATATATATATATATATATATATATATATATATATATATATATATATATATATATATATATATATATATATATATATATATATATATATATATATATAAGGAAGCTCAAGTGTTACATAAACAGATATAGGTTAAACTAACACTGGACTATTAGCCTACGTTTAAAGAGAGACGTATTTAAATTGAGGGAAGGTGTGTAATGAAGGTGTAAATCACAGTATAGTACACTCCAGGGAAAAACATGGACCAAGTGATGCGGGTCGTCAAATTATTTAAAACAAGAGAACAACTTAATCGTGAATCATGATTTCAGAAGAAATGGTGAGCAATCAGTAAATACATGGAGATAACAAAATAATGGCTTCACCTACATGAGTACTTGTTTCAGTTACATTCATCGACCATCTCTTCTCATGTCTCTGAAAAAAAGACGCTAACATTATTGTAGACGGGACATCGTTTTTATTTCCTGGAAATATCTCAAAGAATTCGCAAAATGAATATTTTAGTAAATATTCGAGGTACGAGCTTGTTGCTAGAAATCAATCGGTTGTGACGTAGTACCGACAAATGTAGATTGAACATTGCCCTTGATTTTTATCCCAAACTGTGGGTTACAGTACTGTTCTGATCTCTTATTTGCTGATAAAACCTTGTTTCACCATGCAGGGAGTGGCATTTACCTACCTTTGAAAGCATTGTTCGGAGCTACCTAATTGCGTAAGGATAAGTTGACGTAAATGACTTTGCTAGGCTGGTACCGACGAATAAAGGATAGAAATACCTTTGAGCAAATTACACAGCTTACCTCCGCTTCGTTTGGGGGGTTCTTAAAGTATAAGCAGCAATTACATTGCCCATCACAATAACAGTTCCTCTGGTTTCATGCCCTTAGTATGTTAGTATCTTACTTAGTGTAGACATTCACAGGGTATTTAAATTCCCTGAGCGAAAGAGTTTTTGCGTCCAAGACCTTGACAGAAACAGGAAGGGTGCAAAAGATGGAAATGGTATTTGTCGGTTCTACGTACGTCACACATTTTCAGGCTCGTGCTGATGCCCAACTTTCAAAGCGTTATTTCACATCTAAGGAAGCTTCCTTTGGTAAAATAGTTATGATTTAACTGATAGAACGGTAAATAATCTCATATATTATGTGAAATTCCTTTAAGGTGAGAAATATAGGTATACAAAATTTATATTCATGCATGTGCAATGATTGACGGGACTTCGTGATAGCCTTGCCAATATTGCCCGCGGACTGTTAGTAGATTTGGTCCAACCCGACCAAGTCAACCACCTTTTCCTATGTTACCTTAATATAGCCTATAGATATATACCCAAAACAGAGCAAAGTTTTTAAAAAACAAGCCCTAAATCAACTGCTGGATCTTCCACATGATGGCTCTTTTATTACCATATACAGAGCCATTATCTCAGGTGCACGGACAGTTTCCGTAAAAATTTGGGACCAGTGGACGGTATGTGCTCACTGTTGGAATGTATCTCAGTCTGCAAAGTGGCCACGCACGCAGAACAGAACAATTCAATGCTTGCTGCCCGCACCCGGCATAGAGAAAGACAATAAGGGAACAGACTTACAACACGCACACTCCGCAATTAACAAGCCAAGAGTGTATAATCTGAACCAGTGAATCATTGGGTCATAACCATTATATTAGCACTATTCATCAAACTTCAGAGACCCCGTTTCTATTGTTATTTCTTTATCTCTGTTATGTGCAATGATCCGTGTTATTACTGCTCCACCAAAAAAAAAAAAAAAGTGGTAACAAATAAAATAAAAGCTCTCGCACGATTTGATAGAAGTGGTAACGGTACAGGCCGTGCCTTATACTTTTCACGACCACACAGCCGTAAAGTCTTCTGTTGTGTACATACGACGCTGTTTACTTTTTGTTTTACCAGAAGGAACTCAACTAAAGCAATGGATGGGACTCGAACTTTACTCCGGATGCAGTGACGTTGATGTGGATAGTGATATATCAAAGTTTTATGGACTCATTTGCATCACATCTTCAAAACATATCAGGCCGGTGACTTCTTTAGAAATGTTGTGTAGCCTACCTGTAATTCCAATTGTAGGGGGAACAAACACTGTCTAGGTAGGCCGCACTAGTGTACTGGCACAGTACACCCTCATATGTGGGCACCTAATGCCTTGTATTCCATTGGATAATTTGTCGGCAAATGTTCTTTGGTTTCATATTCTGTAAACTGAACGAGCAGCTAAACCTTGTTTTTTGTTTTGCTTTGTTTTTTTTGTTTTTTGCTTTTCTTTTCCTGGAAAAACGTCTTGTGAAAGAAAAAAAAAACACTTCAAGACCACCGCGAGGGATTTTAGGAGTATATCTACTGAAATAAGGACAAAATGTTTAGAGCAACTCAGACTTACCCCGTGAGTATAACTTTCCTACTCAATATCTTGACATATTCATCGATTATATCTTATGTACAAGAATTTGTCGTCAATCGGTATAGGGTACACGAATAGGAAATCGTTCGATAAAGGCAGCTACCTAGGGAGCTGTGATTAGGGTAACAGTTCCCTGGCTTAACTACGTTGAGGGATGGGAGTCCGTGTGGTGTACGTCAGATTTTGGTATTTTTTATAGTTGAAATAAGATCGCAGTAACTAGACGACTATTGACATCCCTAGCTATATAGCTACTTCAAAATAAACATCGTTTAAGCCCCATTTTTGCATACATGTATCTTCATATCCATTACCATTGGTCTGTTTGATTACAAATAACAGTGATTTCTGCTATACTTTCTTAGAGAGTTTGAATTTTGTTGGGAAAACAAAAATGTGGAGTCATTTTCATATTCGAACAGCTGAAAGACTGGTGCATAGTTCCCTTCCAGATTTTGTGACAGGTGATCTTTTCTTCTACTTTCTCTTTCCTGACCCACTGACGAAGAACAAAGTATAGATGATCAGGCAATCACCAGTACAACTCATATTCCACCTTTATGGACTTTCTTCAAGGTCATATAAGTACCAGCCAGTCACTCAGTGCAATTTTGTGACCGGCCTGATTCAGCCACAGTGCAAAGTTATTTGTTTTTAGCTCGATGGCGGGCGGGATCATGATGCACTAGTGGCCTTGTCAAAACACATCAACTCCATAGTTCACAATTAAATTTCAGTTTCAGTTCCAACGTGCAAATTTGATTGATCAAACGGCTAATTGAAAAGACTAGGATTAGAGCAGAGACGTTTTTGTCAAACCCATCCTCTGTTTCAGGCTGTTTTCAACCAGCAGCTGCTTGAATGGGGCTAGCAAAATATTCTGAGAGCTTGGGTGATAGGAGTGAAACATATATAGGCATACATGTACAGTACCCAGTAATTAGGACGCCTCTAAAACAGACGTTTCGTTAAAAAAAATACTCACTAACTTTGTTAAAGTGAGCCCATCCTTCTTGAACCTTACCACAATTACGTATATTTCAGGTAGTACGCTCCCTCTGATAAATGGTTCAAGGAGGAGTTTAAAATGTTGACGGGGTATGACCAATCATGGCTACTGTATGTATATTAAGTTAGTTATTCATTACTGGAGTTACAAAAGACGAAACGCAACTTTTTTGGTTCAGTCACTGCGGTACTACTGCAAGAACAGAATGTGTTGTAATTATTGAATGAAGCAGTGTCGGAATCCCTCCCCCCCCCCCCATGTCCCCATCCCATTGGCTGGTATGTAATGGCAAAGGTTTCATTCCACCTCAGTAACTCAAAACAGACACAGCCTACTATTGAGATATAAATGTCTTGCACCAGACCTAAAGATTTTCCCTTATTTTCAATGATGAAACTTCAATATTTTGTGAAGTCTCAATCTATTTCACTGGTACATCCCGGTCATTCCCAGTGGTAGATCTTCCTCCCTCTGTTCATTCACCAATGAACTACTGCACATTTGCAGCAATGAGTAGAATTTAATCATAATCATTCAATTCTAATAAATAATTAGAGACTCCAATACTTCACACATAACACTTGTTAAACTGATTTCCAGTGTAATTACAAGGCAAACTGTGGTCCCCTTTCTTGAAACTTGGAGTGACATTAGCTAGTTTCCAATCTGATGGAACACTTAGCCGACATCTTGACATTTACGAAAGACGATATGAAGAGGAACAGACAAAATATCAGAACACTCCCGAAGCATGGCTGGATGAATCCCATCATCTCCTACACATTAACAAGTATTTAACTCCTTAATTTATTGGCAACCAAGTCGTCCTACAGGAACATGTCATCAAAAGTGAACTGACAATCAACAAATGAACGAGAGCCCAAAAGGGGTGATTCCATCGCAAAAACTGAGACAAAAGAAATCATTTATCAAGACGGTCATACCCTGATCACTGGTAACCGGGGTGCCATCATCACAAAGGAAAGGACCGACAATATCTTTCACAATCTGTTTTCACCTGACATATGCATGTTAAGGATTAACCTTAACCTCCCTCCCGAATTTTCTTTCAAAGTTCGCCTTAGCGGTTAGTCAAACAAGACCGTTTCTGACCAAAAAAAAGAAAAACATTCTAGAAACGATTCAACAACAAGTTAATGTTTATGATAGACCCCATAACTTTAGAAACAGCACTGGTAAGACTAACAGGCCTAAAGTTACAGGGAAGAAAACAACCTCACTCAAAGTGAATCACAAACCTCGGAATCCAAAACAAGTAGTAAACACCGAAGCAGAGTAATTATGCAATTTATCCTCAATCCTTTGAGCATCACTAATGATGCAACCCCAAAAGTCCCGAAGAGGAGCAACACTATCCTCGATTTTCTGAGATGGTGAGAAGAAAGCTCTCTTTAACATTCAAAGCAGTATCAAGCTCAAAAACAAATTTAGCACTGGAGATGAAACGATTCACAGAAACTCCCTGTCTCTTAAAATTGTCAAAATCTGTAGCATACCCAGAAGAACGCAATTTACCGTTTTTTAACAGAAAGAAATGCCTCCCTGGATATCCAGGAAGGTTTACGTCCTCTAACTTGACATCTCCGTGGAACAGAAGTTTTCATAATGTTATTAATTTCATCAAGAAAGCAATCAAAAGATTCCACAGCATTTTTATCCACAAAAAGTTCAGCAAATCAATCTCATTTAGAAAGTTAGAAATACCTGTAGGATCAGCACGAGGGTAATTTTGAACAATATCATTGCTCTTTGGAACAGATGTTTTACAGAGGACATCAAACACAGTTACATTATGATCATTGGCACCTACCGTACCAAAGCTCTGAACGCCACAAACCAAATTTAGGTCACTTCTCAAAACCAAATCCAAAAACATTGTCCCCCTGGTTGTGTAAAGGAACATTAGATTTGTCTTCAATATGTACTATCCTACAGATGTAATTGAAGTGTTTTAATAAATTGAAATGAAATAAAACAGGAGGAAAGGGGGAGGTGAGTGGTGAGTTTTAAGTTCCAGCTGCCGCCTTCGAGGCGTTTATTGAAACTTTGAAACTTCATCGGGCATGGCTGAGTAGTCTCGAACCGTGCATACATCAAAAATAAAGTTCGCGTCTACCGCCGTGACAAATCAAAATGTCCTTATATTCCTGTGACCCTAGTTCAGGCAAAACGATCATGACACGGACAAATATCCGATTTATCACGCAACACATGTTTTGTTGAAATTATCAATTATCTGATTAGGTCCGGATGGCAGAATTTTACCATCGGGAAGTTAACTTGCCAAACAAGGTGAACACGACATTCAATTTATTTAATTTTTATTACTGATTTGACTATTTTTATTTAATTATTATAATATGAATTATTGAACCTCTCTCAACATTGTACTGAACTTTTTACTGAACAACAATTTACTGAACTTTCCCGAAGACGTTACTTCGTTCCTTGATTCTGGTCACTGTGTTGATGTGATTTATCTTGATTTTCAAAAGGTTTTTATGGAGCACCTTTGTCTAAACTCATGACGAAGCTTCATCGGTTAGGAATTAAACGTAGGTGTCCTGATTGGATTAGCTCTTGGCTTCATAGAAGGTATCAGAGAGTTGCTGCAAAAGGCAGAAATGTGCTGAGTGGAGTTCCTCAGGGTTCTGTTCTTGGTTCAGTTCTTTTCTTGATTTTTCATCAATGACATTGATAGCTCAATCTCTTTTAGTATCAGCAAGTTTTCTGATGATACTATAAGCTTTATAGAGTCGTAGATGACTTGCATGATGCTTCTCTACTGCAAAAAAAGGTTTGGATAAATTAGCTTCTTGGTCAGCGACTCGGCCAATGTCCTTCAATGTCAGCAAATGCAAGGTATATCTCTCGGTGCGAAAAATAAAACTCACGATTGCTTCAAGAATGGTTGCAATTAGGACTTGTTTCCATGGAGAAGCGTCTTGTTTCCATGGAGAAGCATCTTGGTGTAGTGATTTCTGGTGATTTGAAGAATTCTAAGCAGTGTGCAGCAGCTGTTGCAAGAGCAAATATGGGTAGAAACATTAGTAGATTTAGTAGTAAAGAGATTGTGTGGAATTTGTATAAACAATTGGTTAGACCCCATCTTCATTGTGCTGTTCAAGCCTGGAGTACTTTTCGCGAAAAGGATAATTTTCTCATTGAACAAGTGCAAAGAAGGGCTACTAGGCTCATTCCAGATGTTGGTGATTTTCCCTATCTCAAAAGACTGAGGATTCTCGGGAACACTTGGTCTTAGAAGGGTGAAGGGTGACATGATTAAAGTTTTCAACTTCCTCACTGGGGGTAATGCCCAGAGCAATTGTAGCTTTTGAAAGGTTTGTACTATTTCCCGGGTTCGTTGTCACAGTAAAAACCTCGTCAAACTATGTAGACTCGGTATTAGGAAATTAGGCTTTTCCCATAGAGTTGTAAGTGAATGGAATAGTCGCAGTGAGTGAGTTGTCAGCTTCAGTTCTGTACACTATTTCAAAGTTAATATCGACAAGTTTTTCTAAGATTCTGGTAGAATTTAATTGTTCCTTGTGTCTTCGTGGTTTGGATATGCTACTTACCTGTACTTAAATTTGGGCCGGTTTCTTTAGGGCATTTATGGGGCATTTGGCCCTCCTTTGCCCCTTAACTTGTCATGTTATGTTAACCTTCTGGAATTCTTGGAAAGCCTTCGACAAGGTCCCTTATAGTCATTATTACCTAAGTTGCAAAGTCTGGGTATTGATTAGTTTAGTGATCGTAAACATAGAGTAGTCTTTAGTGGCTACACTTCTGATTAGGAAAAGGATTCTAGTGTGCCTCAGGGTTCGGTTCTTGGTCCTTTTTTACTTCTGGCATATATTAATGATATGGACGACACTGTTAGTTCTTCGGTTAAGAAATTTGCAGATGATACAAAAATATACTCTGATTTTTTATTCTAAACATGATACTGTTCAAAGTGATCTTGATAAAATTTGCAAATGGTCCAAGATTGACAAAGGCTGTTCAACGTAGACAAAGGTAAAGTAATGCATGTTGGTCATGGGAATCCTAAGATTAAGTCGGTGGTATCTCGGTGGTATTAATTTACAGGAAGTCCAAGTTTGAAAAAAGATCTTGGCATTTTGGTAGATTCTTCTACTAAATCCTCTAACCAGTTTGCAGAAGTGCTAGGAAAGGGAACCAAATTGTAGGTATGATTAGGTGGAATTTCAAATTCCTTCATAAGGACATTGTTATGAGGCTCTATACAAGCAGTTGGTTAGGCCCATCTATGGTATGGTGCACAGGCTTGGAATCCCCATTTATCATAGCAAATTTATTTTGGAAAAAGTTCAGAAAAGAGCCACTAGGCTTAGGTCAATGAAAGTTGTACGTATAGTCTATGATCCGTCTTTGATTAAAAGCAATCAATCTTACATCATTTGCGCTTAGACGACTGCGGGTGATCTGCTTCTAGTTCGAAATTGTGTAACGTGGGCCGAGTTGGTCTCGGGAAACGAGAAGACAGAATAAATCCAACAACGCACAACAATTTTAATGTGCAGAGGGAATGCATTTATTTTGCGTGCCTCTCCAGTCGCCGACCAAATCCAGACTCAACGAAATACAACGAAGTACAGCTTACCACTTAACCAAGACAAGCATAACTCATTAACATAACAAATACAAACTTTTAGCACAACAAGATACAAGCATGCTCCAACACAGGTGGAGCACAAATCAACAGCTGACAACATAACTCAAGATAATACAACTAAATTCAAGCAACAATACACATACAAATTACTTCCTTACAATTGTTCATGGTGTCTAAAATTTCAATAAGTTTTTAATGATTTTTTTTTCAGTGTTCTAATTGAAGGATGTTTCGTGGTCACAGATTTAAGCTCCAAATGTATAGGCTGGATGTTAGTATTTTTTTTTGGCAAAGAGTTGCGGATGAATGGATTGGCCTGCCAGAGTCTGTTGTGATGTCCAAGAGTGCTGATGCCTTTTAGAATGCATTTGAAAAATATTTTCCGCAGTGTGCACGTGGTAGATGTTGATTGTTATTGTTTTGAGTTTGTGGATGTCTACTCTGTCAGGGTCTCTTTATGAGCACATTGTCCTTTCTGAACCTTTACTTACTAAACTAAACTAAACTGAAAAATATGACCAGGCCCGTATGCAGCTTTTTCAGGGGGGGGGGGTCGATTTTACCACAAGTGGAACATTTTCCCGAATGAACAATGACAAACTTAAAACTCATTATATATATGTTGCTAACGTAGGCCTACTGTCATAGGCTGAGGGGAACTCCAGATTTTGGGGGCGGGTTCGTCCGAACCCCCTGAACCCCCCCCCCCCCTCCTGGATACGGGCTGATGACGGAGTGTGTACACTTACGAGGTTTCACCATACAAATCGATTCCAATGGTGTTGTGATATGTTGTTGCACTCTCATGTATTTACTTCAATTCAGTCAAAAGTCACCGAATTTGAAATACTTTGTGCTATTGATGGCAGTGAAAGGTAGGCCTAACCATATAGCTAAGTTACTAAGAGAACTTACATGCTGCAATCGAGCAGAGATGCCGTCGTAACAACTCAAATCCGTTGAAGCTAGCGAACAATAGCTGCGAACGAGAACGGCAAGGTTAACAATTTCATCATTACGGAAGTTCGTAATTGCCATTCTATCAGTTAATCGTGGAATACTGCAAATGTATAAAAAGAGATTTTGGCGACCAACAGGAATTTCAACACCAGTCTTGGCTAACAAATCCACATTGTAACTCGATATAATGAGGCACTGGTTATAGGGGGCACCACCCACTATCACCCCACAGACTGTAACCTGGGGGGGTGGGGGAATTGTCGCGGAAAAAGACATTCAATCCGAACCTCAGAACTAATGCAACATTTCTGACTTTCAACACAACTTTTGGCTAACAAATCAACATGGTAACGCAATATAATTGGGGTGCTGATTCTACGAGGAACCATTCACTATCATCCCACAGGCTGTAACCTTGGGGGAAATTGCCGAAGAAAAAGATATTCAACCTCAAACTCAGAACATAATGCAACACTTCTGACTTTCAAAACAACTTTTGAATTTGGTCGAGAAAAAGATATTCAACCGCAAACTCAGTACATATTGCAACATATCTGATTTTCAGCACAACTTTTGGCTACCAAATCAACGTTCTATGGTACCATAACAGGAGTGTTAGTTGTAGCCCCCCCCCCCCCCCCACTGTCACCCGACAGGCAGTGACGTTGGGGGGAAATTGTCGAGAGGAAAGATATTCAACCCCAAACAAAACAACATAAAGCGACCAATCTGATTTTCAACAGAACTTTTAGCTGACAAATCAACATTGTAACGCCAAATAATCGGGGTGCTAGTTGTAGGGGGCACTACCAACTACCATCTCAAAGGCCGTCATATTTGGGGAACCAAAGACCACTCCACGTGTCAAACAATTCCCAGCTGGATTTTAGAGTGACCATTTTACAAGTCAAACCTTTGGTAGATCCTTTCGGCTAGAGCCTAGTGTAACCATTTAGCATCACAATAAATTAGATAGACAAAAAGTCTACAGTACTGTATGTGATGTAGTTAAATAAGTTTTTTTTTTCATCTAGCACAGTACGAAGAATTTAGAAGTTTAATGCTTAAACATCTGCAATAGTTTACTCACTTGTGTACTGCATGGAGAATCCTGGTTAAATATTTCATCCATAAATGCGTTGTAGTGAGTAGGCTATGTCCAATTAAATAAAAGTTAAGTCCCTGAAATCGCACGGCAGAATTCACCAAGTAATCAATCAAAAGCTGACAAACCGTTTCTCCTTGCCAAAGAAAAAAAAATGTGGCCACCCACACTTTCCTTTGTTCTCTTAGTTTGACAGTATTTCAAGAATTTAAACTCCTCTCCCAGGGATACTGAACCACTAATCTCTCTGTGTCCGTCACAGCTCTGTAGTTATTTTTGTAGCTTTGAGACTCGCTGTTAAACAGTAGCGTATTAAATATAACGATAAGCCTTAATTTACTTGAAGCAAGGCTGTCTGACCAAGCTTAACATACCATATACTGTACCAGCTGAGATGTTCTAGTTGCAAAAAGCTTCAACAACCGCCTTTTCAGGTCCTAGAATTCTCGCCGTATTAAAAAGTATGGATATATGTTTACCCCGAAAGCACTGCATATCTCTTATTAAGGATGTACAGTAGCTTTCCTTTCCTGAGAGTAGAGTTAGAGCAATGGCGTTGATAATTAAACTTTCTCTCGTTTTCCTTGATGAAATAGTCGGCTGTTAAACTTCCCGCCTTCTTGTATCTTGATATGAGCGGCAAACGTCAGTGTCTGATTCATCTGCACTTTGCTAGAGTGTCCGTGTTCTGGGTGCAGTTTTACTAAATATGATATATATGTTAACACTAAATTTGATCTGCTTAATAGATCAAATACTTTGCCTATCATTTTACGCTGGAATTTCCTGATACCAGTTCACATTATTATGAATTGGATTGAAAAATTGAATAGAAACTTTCTGCTAAATTTCATACTAACCACTCCACATGTGAAACAACTAAATAGATTTTTCCGTTGGATTTTAGAGTATCCATTTTACAAGTCAAACCTCTGGTAGATTCTTTCGGCTAGATTTAGTGTAACCATTTATCAATGCAATAAATTGGTTAGACATTGTCTGCTAGATATTGTAATAACCATTTAACAAGCCAATTATTTTGCTAGATATTTTCTGCTAGATTTTTAAGGTAACCAATTAACAATGCGATATATTAGCCAGATGTATTCGGCTGGAAATACTTGTCACCTACGTTTGAGTAATGAATTATTTCGCTAGATATTTAATGCTAAAATTTAAGTGTGACAATTTTACAATACCATGAAATGGCTAAACATGGTCTGCTGTATTTCGTAGTGACCATTTTACCGGCCAACTATTTTGCTATATATTTCCTGCTTAATTTTTGTATGACCATTCAACAATGACTACAATAAATTGAGTAGACGTTTTTCGCTCGATATTGTACAAGTCATTCTACAAGTCAAAATGTCTTAAAATATATTGGCTATACATGTATTATGCTAAATTTGATGATTCATGGATATAGATATATACATTCAATTTATGTAGAAGCATATCTTTTTAACAGATTTGGTAAGAATGTGGTAAGAATGTTCTGCCAATGCCAAATTCTGTTGGAAAGAAAGTGCCCCAGTAGAGAGCAAAAAGCCGTTAACTTTTGATTTTTTCTGATATGGACGTCCGCAAGATATATTCATGAGTATGACTTTTATACCTCCCACCTAGTTTGAACACGAAATGTTGATTGGTCGAAGGTTATCGATGTTTACCAGGATTGTGTAGATCCAGGTAAGCAGAGATTAATCAATTGATGGCCTGGTTTTGCCAAGTGCTCCAAGAATAAATATAAGATGAAGCATAGTTGAGTATGATCCTTGTATCTTCTCACCCAATCTGATATGGAATACGATTTTTCATAGATTTCGTTTTCATTGATTGAAAATTGACACGAGATCAATATTACAATCAAGGCTACCTTCACGCAGCTTAGAATACCAGGGAGTGCCGTTCCGGCCACAGGAAAGGGGTTGCAAACGAAACGTTTTCTTGTACGCTCTTATACGCCAACAGATGGTGGCGCTCCGCTTAGTAATGTCGGGTCTCATCCCCCCCCCCCCCCCATTATTTTGCTCCGTCGCTCTTGGTCACAACCCTCGATTGTCGGAAACCTTCGGTGTTTATATGCTCCTCCGACTCATACAGTTTGCCCCCATTTAAATAATCCTGGCTACGCCAGGGTCTGTCATAGTGCTTCTATTCCACATATTAGCATTACTTTGCGGGTTCAAAGAAGACTCAATGTACTGTATTTATGTGTATACTTAGGGTACCAGCAATGAAAACCTGTGTCTTCACAGAATGTGTCCAACTGGCGGTACAATACCGCAGCACTGTAAAACAAAAGTAGTAGTGGGGACAGGGAAAACCCCAATAGTGAAGCTGGCCAATTACCTGGTTGATCCGGTAGCCCTCCAGCTGCCGCCCAGAAGATTTTCGTAGTGAGTAGCTGAACGAGAACGCTCTTCCTCTACGCTGGGTGTAGACGACGATGATAAAGGCGATTGCATTAAAGTACTAGCGAAGCAAACACGCCAGTTTTGAATACCTTTTCTTGGCACTGCGGATTCTCAAACGTTCTCGTCAACATGAGATGATGGATGGAAACCCTAATGTTTCTTAAAATAATGTGACGAAAATGTTTTGCAGAGCCATGTTGCATTTGTAACAGTGTAACTGCATTACGTCACGTTTTTACTGTGTGGGGAGTTGTTATTTCTGTGCAAGAAATCATTTCAGGACTGATGTGCAGGCAGAAACAAAGCCCTCAGTCAAGGTGGCATACATGGAACATTGGCTGACAATTAGTTGATGGAGAGGTGGGGAAGGTGTTGTGTAATTACAATCTACAAAGACTCATTTGAGTCAGCTTCCGTTACCTTGAGTTTGCCGTTTTTCATACAGCCATCCCTTTCTTACGCTTCTTCTTGGTCATGTTTTGAATAACGGATAGCATAAGTTAAATCGTAAAGACATTATTATCACACTTAAGCGTTAGACTCGACAGAGTCCTTGAAATTAATTTCACTAACCAGTAAACAGGTGGAAGTAGCCTGCTCATTATTACTATGCTCAACAATTTTACACCAAGTTACCGCCTGTGGGGTGATAGTGGGTGATCCCCCTACAATTAGCACCACGATTATTTTGCGTTACAATGTTGATGTGTTAGCTAAAAGTTGTGTTGAAAGCAGATATTTCTCATTATGTTCTGACATTGAGGTTCAACACCTTTTTCCTTGACAATTTTCTCCAAGCTACCGCCTGCGGGGTGATAGTGGGTGATGCCAGCGCCCCCCCCCCCCCCCTTATTTTATTGCGTTACAATGCTGATTTGTTAGCTAAGATTTGTATTGAAAATCAGATACCTCGCACTATGTACTGACTTTGAGGTTGAGTACATTTCTCCTCGACAATTTTCCCCCAAGGTTACCGCATGTGGGGTGACAGTGGGTGATGCAACCTTGCTTGCCACATAGTGACATATGTGCTGAGTTTTGGATTCGACAATTCTATCCCGATATTCATTTACAACATTGATTTGTTAATCAAAATAACTTTGAAATTCAGGTTGCCTGATGTGCTGATTTTTTTAAGGAATATTCTTGACACTCAGCCAGCATAAATTCGATCACACGTCACAGTTCGTACGAACCATTAGAAAATAATAACCTATGATTGTCCGTGTTGCATTTTCTCAAACGCCTCTTACAACAGTCATTATAGGATTCCTTAGTAGAATAAGTATTTGTTTGTCATTGGTCGCCTTTCGGTTGGCCGGACACGGCTGCTGCTGTTCGCTCTCATTGTTCGCTAGCTTCAGCCCGATGACAACTTCTTAGTATTTTTAGGACAATACCATACTAATTCATAACGTCAGCTGATCGCATGTACAGTGTGATAGCTAGCTAGGCTGTAGCTGTAAAATAAGTTCCATTTCACAAACAAATCGCACATGTAGGTTGAGGAGGGACCTACTTCGGCTCCGCTAGTTGTAAGCACAAATATCTTTTTTTAATTTAAGAGACCCTGTAGGAATGTAAGTTGTCTTTGCTTGTGCCCACGTTGGTGGTACGATTAGAATACAGTACTGGGCCCTACTTGACAATCAGTGACCACCAGTCTGGGCCCAGTACTGTACTGTAGTACTAGTAGCAGACGAAGTATTCAATCGTCAAGATTTTACGGTATTGTTAAAGTGCATGTCCTAATCATGTTTTCGAAAGGCGGACAAGTGTTTGGTGAGGTTGCGAATTCATTTGTTCCATAAAGACGTATCTTCAGATGTGTGGATGTAGTTTTACAGTCCAAACCAGTGAAAGATCTAACTGGCTCTTCCTACTGATGTAATGGTGCTCACCGATGGGGAGGGAAGAAATGGGGCAGATAGCCATCTCTGGCTTATGTAGAGCCCCCTTCTGTTCTGGAAAGAAGGATTTATAATGTTCTTGAAACTGTTGACTGTTGTAGCAGTGACAGCCTCCTGTGGCAGATTGTTCCATTCAGTGATGATATGCTGACTAAAGGAATACTTTCTAAAATTCTAGTATCCAGTCTACAGTAGTGCTTCTGGAATTGAAGTTGATGACGTCTTGTTCTACTTACATCTGACAAATTAAAAAAAAGCAGCCTGATCAACATTTCCAAGTCCAACACAAAGTATGATTATTTCGTGCCAAATGTGAAAGAATGTTTGTACAGTAACTGTATGCTTCAAGTTGGAAGCACAATCTTTGTACAGCAGGTTATGTCACATATGTTGCATTATGAGGTATGTAGCACCTGTGTTTGTTAGCGTGTGAATGTTAACACCTCGGCGTAGCATGACATCGACTGCACCCAGGACCACAAAAGGTGTAGCCCCTTCCACAGTCGTAATTTCTTGTTCAATAATATTGCAGCAACTGAGAACTAACCTACTGTAAGAACATCATTATGGTTTTGAAACAACAATTGCAATTCTTCCTTTTAATTTGACACAAGAGAATCGGAATCAGTTGGATCACTGATTGACAGTGTTCCGGATTTCATTATGAACAATAACTTGACTCACATATTGAAACAGTATCGACCAAAGCGGTTGTCTTCAGGTGTTTCCTAGTCCTAGTTTGCCTTTTGAAATAAATTGGGATGCTAGTCAAATAGGCATTGGGGCAGCTCTTGTGCAGAATTGTGACAACTTTCGCCATTTGATTTCTTTTGCTTCAAGTTTGAAATGAACTGGTCAACAACAGAGAGGAAAATTTTGGCTCAACATATTATGGTCTTTAGTAAAATGGCATGATTATTAAGACAGAAGAAAGTCAACAATTTTCTATTCAGATTATCAAGCACTGATATGGCTTTAAAAATTGAAAGATTTAAAAGGTCGACATGCACAATAGGTATTGCATAATTTTGAAGTAGAGTATATAAGTTAGGTCTGGAGATGGTGGTATATATACAGTATATAGAACTTGAGGAAGTGCAACCTGTCACACCCAACCAGACCATCAGACAATAAAACAGACACAAGAGAAACCAAAAGAGGATGTTGTTAGGCCAAGCCCCAGAAACAGAGTGAGAAATTTGTAATCTACAATTTTCAAGAACAGTGTGTCCGTCCAAACGTGATTGTAATCTAACAGAAAGAACAAAAGGAAGAGTTAATTGCACCAGTGTGCCTTTGCACCACAGTAGATTGTAGCATACCAAAGGAAACGTAAGGTTTAAAGCATATGGAATACAACAGGAATACATTGAAGTAGAGGGAAGTAATAATTAGTAGTGGAAATTCTCTGCTGTCGTTTAGACAACAAGCTAAATTTTTTTGTTAATTTGGCCTTGTCAGATGGTCTGTGATCATGGGGTAAACCTTTTTAACATGGCAGTCACCCTTAGTTCTAGCACTTAGTATCATAAGTATACATCATGTCATTGCTAAGAGCTAGGTTTTACAAATTCAAAAGATTCATGGGGTAGCTGTACAGTAAGTATTGACTCACATGATTTCAGCTAAATTCTTGCTAAAGTAAAAGATTATTTCTAAGAATCTCTTAGCATATATAGAGGTATTCAACCAACTGCATAAAAATAGAAATGAATTTTGAGTGATCACATGAGCTCTAAAAAAACATGATATATAAATCTTACGATAGATCTGCTGATAAAAATGGCAGAATATGTTAAAGTGCTTACAAAATTGAAATACCATTGAACTACAGAAATAAAATTTAACAGATTGTGGTGCACATTGAACATTTCAACTGTCGGATAACCAAACACTGTTGGTGAAAGGCTTAGAGCCATTAAGGAATTTAAGGAACCTAAAATAATCTGTTGCTGGATGGGAATTATAATTTCAAATATTTTCTGCTATCTTGGATGATCATTTAAGATAAAGAGAATGAAGAGATGGCAGCCTAGCCCCATACCAGTGAGTCGCATCTTTCTGATATTTTCTCGCTATCTGCAGAGTTACAGTCCAGAATATAGACGCGATCCGCGGTTTCTCGGTGACCCGAGGTACTATGGCAGTGGACCGCAACGAGGATACCCGTACGGGTATCCAGAACAACCCAGGGGAGGCTCCGGAAACTGTCTCATGATCGCAGGATGCGCCGTTTTCGTTGTGATCCTGGTGGTAACTGTGATAGGTGGTTTGGCCCTCGGCCTTGTGTTTGGCCGTAAGTACTGCATTCATCATTGTGATACATGTTTTGTCATGATGCAAGCACTATTGAATTGGCATTCTAGCATTCTCTGGCATTTTCCTTTTGGACACTGCATAGGTGTGCAAGCGTCGGCCATTGTTCATGAAAATATGAGACGGTAGGCCTGGCATCGTACTTTGTGATGGAATTAAGGTGACAGGTTGGCAACATCAGTCATCCTCATGTTATCCTTAATTTACATCATCCCACTCGACTCGGACAGTTTCTCATGCTCTGTGACACTAACACTTAATTGCAGAGGAATACTGTGGGTAGCTGTGAGAAAAAATTTACAAGCCTTGACATGCAACAGTCATTGTGCAAAGCAAATATGTAGAAAGATCAATACCGCCAATATTTTAACCAAATCGTTCATTCAAATGACAGAAAATACAGTGTAACAATGCATCAAAGAAACTAGCGGTCAATGCAGCAGTCAATAAAATCACTTTATATTCATAATCTTTTTTGGAATACACAGAAAGTATTAAGCAAAGCTTTTCTCAAAACTAGATACTGCATCTTCCCTTAGTAACAAGTTTTACCTACCCACATTTTTTCTTGTGATCGACATTCGCGGTCATTTGCAGTGTCTGGAAACAGCTCCTCCAATGGAACTGCTACTACAAATGCTGCAGTCGTCCCCAATGTCCCAACTACTCAGGCCGCTGGAGTGGTCCCGTCGGTCAACCCAAATGGTGAGTACATTTTGCTTGTGAGTTACATGTTATTCCTTTACTGTGCTTGATTGAAACTGTCAGACATCATAAAGAGTAAATTTTATCCACATTGTTAAAAGGGGTCGATCAAGGGCATTGTCGGTTTCTGCTTGCAGTTTTTCTTCCAGAAAGACAGTTTTGAATTGGTAATCAAAGCAAATGGCTTTGAAATGATGTTATATAACCTAAGATCTTTCCAAATGGTGGTCTTGTTAAAAATGATAAAAACTTCCAGAAAATGTTCACTTAATAAACTGTCCAAATTAAAGAACAAGTAACATGAAAAACACATTTTGGAGTACTGACTGAATGAATCTTCAAAAATGTTGATAATATCCTCAGTTTTCATCAACATTTATCAAACATTGGCACAAGTTTCTGTTTTATAATTGCATCATAAGTAAATGTCAGCATAATATCATTGCATAATAAATAAACATAAGCGTAATATGCAAATTTAAGGAGAATTTAGACCATGACCGGTGGCACTGAAATATAATCACCAAATTGTTGCACACAATGAGTGCAGTGTGTGAGAGCTACAGTGTGCCACACAGAGGAAATGTTCCTTAAATGTCATTTGATGTTTGAAGATTATATCAGTTACTTCTTTTGCAACTTGTCAATTCTGTCATGTACATCGCCCCAATACATTGCTTTGTGATGAGACTGCCAAAATTATCAGTTCTAAACAAACATGGATTCCTGCTTTGGTTTCAAAGCCACCATGGAAACACAAAAGCACTCCTTACTCAGTGACAACTATGATGTGACATGCTTTGTGTGTCAATGAGGAAACAATGATATGTATTGTTTTCTCCTCTGACTGAGTTCACACATATGGTACCCTTAAAGGGAAATAGGGCGTTTGTTTTGCAGAAAACATCCATATTTTTAAAACCAATGTTTGTGCATGCAGAATGATAGATTATTCAAAATAAGGGAGGGCAGTCATCTTTTATCAAGAAATAAGTTTCTCACAGATAGAGACTCAGTTATTTGTTGCTCGACACTAATTTGTTCACCCAAACTTTTCAAATTTCAAATGATGCATCTTCTGTTACTCCTCACATGCATAATGTTTTGAGGAGATGAAGCTTTGGCAGACATTTATTGATGAGACTGAATGGTTTAATAATGACCAAAGCTATTTCTTTAGTACGTCATGTTGGTGTATTCTAAACGCCCTATTTCCCTGTAAGCCATGCTCTACATTTAATTACACATTTCCTGTATGTACAATCTTTACACAAGGAACCCCTTGCAGTGTAGGACATTTGTCCATCTCAAAAGGTGTAGATCCTTAGCCAGGATTGTCTGATTAAGATCATGTTCACTAAAAGCACTGATTTAAATTGCAGTTTCAATCACATGATCTTTTTTTTTTAAAGTTAGTGATTTTAATCAGTTTTTCAAAATTTATGGACTTCAAACAAAGAAAAATATTAATTTTTGAATGAATTATAATTTTATGCATATTTATGGAAGGTTTGTAGAAAATTTGAAGGGGAATATAAAATTTGAATTTGACAAAGAAAAAAAATCAGATTTAATTGAAAAAAAAAACTGATTTTATTACAGAAATTGTATTTTCTTTATTATAAAAAAGCTAAAAAATGAAACACCATAGCACACCCTCAGCCATTTTAACAACCATGGTAAGGACAGTTTTCTAAGTGGGAAATTATCCAAGCAAAAAGCATGCTTTGACTGGAACCTAAAGTAGCTCTGAGGTTCTTTGCACATCTCTGAGGCAACTGGGGGCAAAGTCTCTGACTGTGAGAAAATTTCCCCCATCCCCTCCCCCTTGTCCTGGTTCCGAGTTGTCACTAGTACTACGAAAAAAAATTGTCTAGCAAATTGGATTATTAGCCAGAAGCTAAGTTCTTACCCATGAACACTGTTGAAGTTCCCCAGATTGTCTCAACAGTAATTCCAGATCAAAATTTAACATTGAATGAATGTGTGAGCTTTGGTAATGAAGTCATTGAAACCAATAGGACTAACGAGGTAGGAGTCATGTCTATTTGGATGCAAGTGCTTGACTCAAAAATATCATAATCACCAAAGACGAGTGCACATCTGTCCGTCTGTCTGTCGGTCTGCCTGTCTGTGTATCGTTGTTTGTGTGTCAGTCAGTCTGTCTGCATGAATGCAACTGTCAGTACTAGTTCTGTCTGTCTTCACTTGCTGCTCTGGTGGACAAACATTTTTCTAGATTCACTTCTTTTTCTCTTCCATCCCTTTCTTACCCCTCTTCATCCCTCCACAGATCTTGTTGCTGTTGACACCACCATGGACACAACAGTCTCCTTCAATCAAGGGTTCAGCGATACTTCGAGCTCATCATTTCGTGCCCTGCAATCGTTGCTGTTGGGACCTGTAAGTGTCACTCGACCACATGCATAACTTGATTTCATTATTTCATGTTTTCTATATTCCATCCTTGTTGAATCAGCAAAAGTGTCATAGGAAATGTAATGCAAACATGAGTTTTAGATAAAAAAAATGTTGAGAATGTATCTCACACAGAGCTCAGAAACAGATAACCATCTGTCAACTCTTGATTTTAACCAGTGTTGATTGCGGCATCTCTGCAAGTTTGTCAAGTTCCCCTGTACAATTTTCAGTGCCTGTCAATTAAAAGCAAGTCCAATAACTAGTAACATCTTAAACTGCAACAATTATTTTGTGCATGCAAAAATAAATATCAGATACATGAGTGTAAAAAAGATTATAAAGTAATAACAAAAACTACATACTGATATCTTTACAATTATTGATATCAAAGAAACTAGTGTAAGACAATGTGAAGTTAGGATATGCTTGATGTTCATGTAAACACCTCCCACTTTTTTTTCATCATTCCCAAATAACAAATTGTAGATCCTCTCAAGAATTCTGAAAGTTTGGGGGAATTTCCTCTTTGTAATTGTGCCAGTTGTGTAATTGCTCATTCGCCTTCTTTTCTTCGTTTTCTCCATGATTCGTTGAGTATGTAATTGCCAGTTGACTGTGTTACAAAACCGATAACAGACCATGCTTTTTTGTTTCATCTCTCTCTGTTTGTTTCGTCCAATCGATGTCGACTTTCAATCGACTTGCAGATTGATGACTCCTTTGCTTCCAGTGATTTGGCTGCCGTGTATCAGGGATCTGAGCTCATCGGAGCTGAAAAGTATGTGAGACGATGAAATTGATCTGAATAAACCAATTGCATATTCTGTGTTTCTTTTGATAACTCTTGTACCTTCTGCTCATCCTCCTGTGTACTATTTGAAGATAATATTTTACCATTTTAAAAAATTTGGATTTACATTTTCTTTTCCAGTTTCTAAATTTTAATTGATGTTGTGGAAGAAATTTTCCATGTTGCAAAGCTAAAGTTCTGTAATGTTATACAATGGAGGACGAAGATCGTGTTAAATGTTTATTTTGACATTTGTTCGAGAATGATGGGAAAAAATCCTTAAACTGCTATACATTGAGACACTTTCAGTTTTTATTTAAATTTTTTTTTCATTTCAAAATTTTGTGTTTTCCATGTTGTACTATGAGTTTTGTTCATTTTTTTCCATTTTCTGCAAAGTAGAAAACTTTTTGATGTTGCTTAACCTCCTCCTCCCACCCATTCTCCCTGCCAAGCCCTTTTCCTCCAAACCTGTTTGTTATTTACCTCGCAAGCTATCCTGCTCCTCTTCCTTTCTATCATCTTCCTGAGCATTCCCCTATTTTATGAAGTTCCTCTTAATCTTAACTATCTCTTCACCCAGGTAATTTCCTTCTCCTGAAACCTTTGTAATTTATCTGCTAGCCACACTCCTAGGCATACTCTCCTCTTATCGCCCTTCCTAACTGTTCCTTTTTTAGCTCACTGCTTTATCCTCCTTCCATTCTTTTGATCTCCATTTCCAACTAGTTAACTTTTAACTTTCTCCTCATAGTTTTTTTTATTTGAACCCCCTCCTTCTTCTACACCTGTTTGTGAATGAAGCTATTTCTAAAACTCGCCAGTTTTTTTATTCCTTGTCAAAGGCAGGCAAGGAATCTATGCGATGGTGATGGTGTCTGTGTGTATGTGTGTGTGTGACGCCTTGGCTTGTAGACACAATATCTCAAGAAGGGGAAGTTGCTTGAATGTCAAAGTTGCTGTGTAGGTAGTCCATTGTGAGTAGCTGGTCCTTATTCTTTTTCAGGTAGGTCAAAGGTCATTTGAGGACACTAGCTAGGATAGTCTGAAAACCTATTAAGGAGGATATTTCAGCAACTGAATGTTGCTGGAACTTCAAACTTAAACCATTAGTAGCACTTGATCAGTAGCTAATCTCTGTCAAGTTTGGTTGAGGTCAAAGGTCACATGAGGTCAGTAGAGGACATAGCTTGAAAACCTTGTAAACACACTATCTCAATGATGGAAAATTACTTGAACTTCAAAGTTGGTATGTAGGTAGTCCATTATGATTAGATGGTCCCTATTCTTTTCTAGGTAAGTCAAAGGTCATTTGAGGTCACCAGCATGGATAGTTTGAAAACCCATTACGGCAGATATCTCAGCAACTGAAAGTTGCTGGAACTTCTAAAAGTAAAAACTTCATCGCTTTTGTATGTATGACTCTCACAACTTACCTCTCTCACCCCGGCAGCATCAACGGCGGAACCAGGATCGTCGTGAGGTTGCGGTTCTTCGCAAGACCACCATTAGTTACGACAGGACAAAATGCCCTGCTGTCCAGTTCGGTGATCCTCGCGGACCGAGTCCTGTCCACAGATGCTGCAGATGGGAATATTCAAAACAGGTTCAGTGTTGTACCCAGTTCTGTCCAGTCAGCATCAGGTAAAACATGAATGTTTATCCCTCCTGAACATTTTGAATTGTAAGGAGAAACTTATCAGTTTTGAGGATTGCCCTTTAAAAACTTTTGAATTTTGATGTCATATTTAAGCAGATGACAGATTCAATTAGTAGTCATTGGCTGACCCACTTCTCACCTCTCTTGTAACCCCTTTTTCCTCAGTTTTAAGTCAGTTCAAATCAGACTGAAACCCCAAAGTCAGTAATTTGATGATCCATTCTATATCGTCTTCCTCTTTGTTTTCTCCATCAGCGGGGATAAATGTTCCTGTCCAGGTTCCAGGTGGATCTACAGGTAAAACTTTAACAAATTAAAGAGAATTTATAACTTTAGAACAGCCATGTTGCTCACATGACACAGATTTTTCAACTCTCCTGAGATCTCTCACAGGTACATACCATTCTTTTCCCTTTACCCAAATAACCTATCCAACCTGTGTGTTCAGTGCCCGACCAGTGGTTTCAGTCCCCGACCGGTGGGTTCAGTGCCGGACGGGTCCGGTGACTGATGGGTTAAATTTCCGATTAATGGGTCCAATGGCTCACAAGTGGGTTCCCTCCCTGACCAGCGTGTTCGGTGCCTGATGCACCGCTTGATTTAATAAGTACTGGACTCTAACACTGAGGGCTATAGTGTCAAGTGAATATTAAGTTTCCAAGCAATATTGCTCCTCCCTTGCTGGGTTTTGAGCAGTTTCTGTAAAGTTTCTAAGCAATATTGCTGCTCCCTTGCTGGGTATTGAGCAGTTTCTGTAAAGTTTCGAAGCATTAGTGCTGCTCTCTTGCCTGATATTGAGCAGTTTTACTGCCCTGCAGTAGTTTAGGTTGCTGAGATTTCAGCACGGTTTACCGCTCTAATGTACTGTGTATTGATTTTCAGCAGTAGAACAGCTCTAAAGGGAATGTTGAGATTCACAGCAAGCCTGCTGCTCTTGAGTAGGTTGTTGGGTAGTGATGCTGCTCTAATGTAGGGTGCTGAAATCCACTGGTGTAACACTGCTCTGGTGTAATATATTGAGATTTATACAGCAGTATAGCAGTAGATTTGTATAGCAGGGTGCCGAATTCCACCAGTGTTACTGGTCTATTTTTTCTTTCTTTTTTTTTTGTCAATATAGATTCCCTCAGCATCTCCTGTCCTGAGAACATTCTGACATCCGTCAGTCCCGGTGAGTCAAGCAGAACAGTCTCCTGGACCCCGGCAACCATAACAGGCTCGACAGGGTCGATAGTCTACACGGAGTCACATCCTAGTGACAGCGTCTTCCCCCTGGGAACCACTGTGGTGACGATCACCGCGGCTGACACGGTTGCCTCTGTGTCTTGTACCTTCATGGTAGAAGTTGCGGTATCAGGTAGGTCTATCCGCCGAGAAAATTATATATCACTGGTCACGGTAATTCCCTCGTCAGATAACGTTTTAAGCTCTGATGACCTCGGTCGTAGAATCCGGCAGGAACGAGTTTTTTTAACTGGTGTGTCATCGATCTTAAAGAGACTCATTGAGTTGTTCTGTGAAATTAACTAAATTTTTCTAAACCTGTCCTTAGTTTACTTCACACATACTAAGGACAAATGGTCACACTAAGAGGATTCCAGTGTTTCACATACAATGGAACATAAACAAGTGAGTAATTACGGATTTAATTTTGTTTTTGAAAATTTGTGACCAGACATGTTCATATTAGTATATTATTCACATGCACACAACCAGTTACAAGTAATGGTCGAAAATTTTGACAGTTTCCATAACTATTGAAGTGTGAAACTTGACCAATTATGCTAATTGTAAGTATTGTCCTTCAAAATCACCAGTGTTTAAGTGCCCTACATTAAATGAAAATTCCACTGAAAAACTTAAGGGATTTCGAAAATGAAAGGGAGATTCTTTTTTTCACTGCAAACACCTCAAACTTCCACATATATCCTGCTCATTGCTAAACATATTGTTGTTACAAGGAAGACTGCGCTTGTGAAAGAATAATTGTCAGTTGCAGACACATATCACAGCAATTGACTTTTTCGTTATTTTCTCCTAAAACGGAAGCGCATATTGGAACCTGGAAATTTTACACTGATAGAATACTAGAATGGGTTTGTGGAAGATTGAGCTTAAATTGTTGTGGAAAATGAAGGTTGCAGTGCTTACACTATTTTAATGTTTTGGGGTTGTTGTTTTAGCCCGTTAAAGATTGGCGAATCCGCAAGCTAGATCCACAAAAACCCTTCAGAAAGCAAGTGAAATCGTGAAACTGGCATAGAGAGCCCAAATGTGGTTCCGTCAGCGTGAATGATGAGCTTGGTGTAACGCTGAGAGATTGCCACTGTCTGGTTCCATCTCATCGAGGAGGAGATGCAGATCGCCTCCCCCAGTGATGTCAAAGTACTTTTGATGCAGAGGGGAACAGACCCTATTGTCTTCTGCAGTGATGTGTCAAAATTGCCAGGGACCCCCCAAATCATTTCCCTCCTCCGACCCCCATGTACTCCGTAGCACCCACCTCAGACCATTCCCAGTACCCTAACTGGGGGGAGGGTAGGAACCACTCGATCCAGCAGATTTTGATGATCTAAGTGTGGCATCTTCCACTGGGATATGGTGAACTATCATGTCCCGCAGTAATGCGAGCATTAACCCCGGGAGTAAGAACCTTGCACTCATCGGCAACCATTGAAATAATACAAAGAAGGGGAACATCAAACCCTGGGAACAATAAACCTCTGGAACATCAGGTAGACCCTAGCTTAATGATACTCTTTTCAATCAGTGAGTACTTAAATAGCCACATAGGCATATGTAACACTTCTATCTCTTGTGCCATATTTCATGTAGTTAAGCATCTTCATAGAGCTCATGGTGACAACAGGCTTTTCTTGAGTTCCTTTTGTACCTGTAACAGCTACATTATGACTCCCTCACCCCCCTTATCCACCCACCCCATCCCCTTATCCACCCACCCCACCCCCTTATCCACCCACCCCACCCCCTTATCCACCCACCCCACCCCCTTATCCACCCACCCCACCCCCTTATCCACCCACCCCACCCCCTTATCCACCCACCCCACCCCCTTATCCACCCACCCCACCCCCTTATCCACCCACCCCACCCCCTTATCCACCCACCCCACCCCCTTATCCACCCACCCCACCCCCTTATCCACCCACCCCCTATCCACCCACCCCACTTATCCACCCACCCCACCCCCTTATCCACCCACCCCACCCCCTTATCCACCCACCCCACCCCCTTATCCACCCACCCCCCTCTCTCATTGCTGTGAAGCAGCTATCAGCGTCTCCTGTTTGTTTTTGTTCGTTTTTTTTTTCCAGTCAAAAAGTAGTAGAAAGTGAGCAGTGTTCCTGCAGTCATGGAAAACTTGGTAATGTCATGGCAATTTGGCAAATCCTTTCAAGAGCTAGATAGCTTTGAAATTCGGAGAAATTGTGGCAAGTCTTGGAAGAGCCATGGAAATTCTCACAAAGTGACATTTTTTCTTGTTTCATGCATAGTATCAAAACGTGTTTTCACCAAAAATGTCAAAATTTTTTATTTTCTTCCCTTCACATTGCTTCTGGCTTTCTTGCTATTATGGTTGGAAACTTTATGTCATAGGGAAGAAAGTCATGGAAATTTAATTATTTGGTAAAAGGAAAGTCGTGGAAGAGTCATGAAAATTGATTCCCCAGAATCCCTCAGCTCATCAAACACCCATCTGAGTTTCTAATGCTGCCTCGACTGCACAATCCACTGCACAAATACGTTCTCAAGTGATTGAGTACGATTAAAAGATCTTTTATGCCCAGCGATCAAATAGATTTTCTCTAACATGAGAAAGTATAGTTCTGACCAGTCATGCAAATGTGCCTAAATTCATGCTGTGTTTTTAGTAAGGTGCCCCCAGGGGCATGGATCGTAGCAATTAATGCTATTGAGTAGCAATTATTAATTCATTCATTTCATTTTATAAATAAAAAACAAAATAATAAATAAAAACAAAATGAATTTATTAATCCTTCTGTGGATTGCAAGAGGACCATTCCTCCATCGGCTGGTCAGCCTTTCATGTTGTTCTTTTAGATCCAAACTACAATCACTTTTAAAGCTGGCAATTTTGCTACAGTAGCAATTTCATCTATTTGTGTTCTTCATCAGTGTTACAGTGAAGGCAAAATAGGGGAAAGATCACTTGTCTCAAAATCAGGAAGAGAACTGTGTATTCATCTTCCAGATATTTTGCAAGAATAGGGCTTAAATGATAATTTTCTTGTAGTAGATGTAACACATTTGACTTTCAGAGGCAAAATATGACAAATTTTTCATCTCACATGCCAGCTTTAAGTTTGAGATGATCAGTATATGATAATACCTTGAGAAAGTCGTGCAATCAAGCATCTCATTTCAACTATCTTGTCACTTACCCACAACCTTTTTCTTTACTTACTTACCTATTTTGTTAGAGCCACTCGCCCAAAGTATTAGTTTTGTCGTATGTAGTGTGAATTTAAAATTTATGAATTTACTGATGCCTCATCTCACAGATTGAAATGTCATGAGATGTCATGTTATGTTGAGTGAAGATGAGTATTCCCGACTAAACTTTGCAATTGACATCACAGAAGTGATACACAAGTCAGCTGCAGCTATAACACCCGTTTGTCATTGCTTGTTTGAGTGACAAATCTTGGCACATCTCTAAGAAACATCTGTAGCGTTAGCAACAGAAACCTACGTTTGTACCGTTACAGAATTAGTATGAGTTGGTCACCGAGTTTCAAAAAAAAATCTCAAAATTATCAAGATATCCATGAATACTTGCCCATAAGCTTCCCCAAATGTATGCTTTGACTAACCGCACAAAAAATTAAACACTGGGAAGCGATTAAGCGGTAAATGGGAACCTTGTGTTCAGTACCAAATGGTGTTTGGTTAAATTAAGATAGTTACTCCAGTTGCCACATGATCTATGCTTTCTTTCATGGATACAACTAGTCATGAAGTAATAAAACTAAAGGAAACACAACTAAGCGGTCAACAATGCCAGAAGCAAAAGTGTAGTGTGTTCTCAACAACCGATGGGAAATAAAAAAAAAGATGGAAATGCACAAAATACTACTTCTTAGTATCTGAATATTTACAGTACAAAACAGAATGTGAAACAACTTTGCTTAATAACAGCATGAATTGACATTGTCTTTTGCAAATTTAAAGTTTGGATTCCATCAAAATTAGAGAAACGTTGTAATGAAACATGTCTTACTTTTATCCGTTAACCACATATTACATCTTTTGACGTAAAGATTGCACGCTGTAAACATTGTGCGTGGGTGTCCATTTCAGTTGCAAACATGTGAAAAGAAAAAAAAAGAAGTTACAGAGTTCCCTCATTAGAAGTCTGGATTGCCCCCTCCCTAAATGTAACTCTGTCACAATGACTGAAAATTGCACCCACCGTGGACCAGCGTAACATACACAGAGATATGCACAATTTACATGCCTGAAACATGGATGGTGTAACCAATAGCTGGGTGAATCTGCTACATCACATTAAAATTATGCAATGCCTACCCTAGGTGGTACTGGTGCCTGCTGCTTTTGTACTTCGTCCTACGTAAACCATCAACAAAACTTACCTGTATCTGTGTTGCAGAAGTACGATTTACTCTCTGTTTATCGTGCAAAAGAAGCAGAGTAACTTTCACTTCTCCGAGGTCATTGTTATGCTACATTATTAATGCAGGGCACCTCACCAACATAGACGTACAGGCTGATGTCGAGAAGCTTATAATAAATTCATCTATTCCCGTACTCATTTTGTCAAAGAACATTGCAGTTTAAGGATAAGCAGTCATCGGGCAACTTCCCGAGACACATCACATGTCCCTTGTTTATGTCAGAACGTCTCATGTATTATTTGAAATTCGATGAGCCATCAGCGCCTTCCTGTCTCCGACGTCCTCGAGAGATGCAGTTTATGCATGATGTTCTTCCTTCCTTTGTTTCGTGTTAAAGGTGATACGTCCGACTCGTTTTCGGTCACGTGCCCGGGAGACGTGGTCGCATTCGCAGGACAGGACCAGTCCTCCGTCGCAGTGACGTGGGACCCTCCCGTGACGTCTAACGCCAATGGCCCCGTAACAGTGCAGTACTCCCCTGAGATCAACTCTCTTTTTCCGTTGGGAACCACAGTGGTGGTTGTCACAGCAGCCGATTCTACCAGTGCTATCCAGTGCAATTTCGAAGTTACTGTGCAAGGTTTGTGCATTACGTGAATTGTGCATTATTTGAATGAATGTGATTTTGTTTCTCTTTCATGTTGCTGTGGTGTTGATGTGGAAGGAGATGTATATGTATATTTTGGCCACTCAGTTGTGACCACCTGCCACTAGTGAATAGAAAATAATGGCAGACTTGAATATTTAAGTATAAAGGCAGGTTTGGTGGAGGTGAAAGGCCATTTATCTTAAACAGGTGTCAACTTGTGAAAACTTTGGAATCACAGTATCTCAAAAAGGGAACTTAGTTGGCACTGATTTCATATTTGCTAAGTAGGTGTAGTGGTGGTTTACCTCATTGAGGGCAAAAGCTTATGATATTTGATGGAGGCCAGTGTTGTTTTAGTCAACATGTATAACTGTGTGAACACCATGTACCCATGGGATCTCCAGCCAGAAGGCTGGTTATATCTACCCACCATGCAGGTGTGCATGTTGGGGCAGTGCCAATGTTCTCGAGGTCCCATGTTCCCTGGTTTCGATGTCCCAGAGATTCGATGCGGACCTTGAGAACATCGAATCCTTCTAACGAAGAACTCTGGGGAACATTCAACCTTGGGAACAGTGAACCTCAGGAATTACAGCGACATTTCTGGGAACCTCGAACCCCGGGAATAACGAACCTCGTACTCATCGGCAACCATTGAGGTACAGTAATACAAAAATGGAGAACATCGAACCCAGGAGGACCAGGAACCCCGGGGACATCGGGTACACCCCTGCATGTTGAGTCCTGATAATGTCTGTTAGTCATCATCTTGAGTTAGCAGATGTTGCTGTGTAGGTAGCAACTGTTATCATCTCAGTCAGTGATATGACATTGGGCACTCTTCTGCTTAGAAAGAGAAAAACGAGATTGAATGGTGTAATATTCCTCAATTAATTCACTGGAAAAACCCAGAAAAAAGAAAACCCAGGACCAGGAAGACAGCTGCTAGGTCCTGATATACCTCTAGGTCTTGATAGAAACAGTACAAGAAAGGAGCCATTATCAAAGAAACTGGATACCTAATTTGTTCTTAGTGATAATTTGGGCTCCTGTCTATAGATCTTATGTAATCAGCGTACGTAACAGAACATCAGCCTAAAACTATTTGTGTGAAGAGGGCAACGTAAATGACCTGTGTAATTGCAGAGTCCCTTTTCTCCACAAAGATGGTACACTATGGCTAAGTTTACAAAAGAAATTCATATGGCTACTACAAAGTGCATTCATGTTACAGCGCCTGTTCGCTTGCCAACCTGCTGTTCGTCACGGATTGCAGTACCCCTCATTTCCTTAGATATTGCATTCGATTCCAAATGATTAATTGGGCCATGAATGTGAATATTATGTGCAGAGAGGATGAACACAGTTCAAGTTTGCATGCAGTTACATTGTCTATAATAACAGACTGGCAGCACGCTGCGTTGTGTCGTCACTTTCTTGTTCACTTTTCAGTTTTCTATCATCAAAATTGGCAAAGAGCTGATTGATGAATATCCATAGGTATCATGCAATGAAAACCGCCTCGCAAACCATGGATGAATTTAAAATGCAGCCGTTTTGTCGCAAATCACTGTAGTATTTTATGAAAATCGTTTCATCGTTTCATCGAACGTGACTAAACTGGGGATGAAACAATGATTTTTTGGTAATGCCTATAACAGAAATTCCGCAGAATTTGATTTCACTGGTCTTCCCGTCCCCATTGGTCCTTTTAGCCGGAACAGCAGCCTTCTCGATAATATGCCCCAACGACAGGACGGTCGGAACCCGCCAGGGAGAGGTCTTCGCAATATTGAATTTCGACGAGCCTCAGATCCTAGGTCAGACTGTCGGAGGTTACACCGTCACGTACAACCCTCCCGAGACGACTCTCTACCAGATCGGGACGACGGCGGTAGTGGTGACGGTGGCAGACAGTGTCTCGGCTCTGTCCTGCACCTTTGACGTCACAGTTAGAGGTACAAAGCTTAGATCAGATTTAGCATAGAACAGATTTTGTTGTAAGAAAGACATAATACATGTTGGAAACTTGTTAGTGTTTGATCAGAAGATGAAGGAAATGATAAACTTTTTTTGTTTTTTGGTTTCATTATTACGTCAAATAAAGTTTCCTTTTGTCTGCTCAGAATGCAGGGCTGTAAATTTCTTGTTTTCGTTTACCTTGTGATTTTTTGACAGTCTTTGAAAGTTTGCTTTCATGAATACGCACAGCAGTGTGCGTCATTGTGGGTGCCTGTTCAAGTAAAAACACACTTGCTTGAAAAGCATATCTGTATTTTTGAGTCATGTATATTGCACATGCGTCCTTCTCTTGAACTCCCATCCATAATGCTTCAGTGAATGGTGCATACACGTACTGTATATTGTTATTATTAATATGTAAAATGCATGCATCATCAATGCAATATCTTAAGGAGGTAGAAATATAGGTGGGCCTGCCAAATGGAAGAGAAATTCCGTGTGTGTGTGTTACAGAGATCATCAAGTATGATGAGCAGGCTGCATAGCCCACACAACCATGTTTAGGGTTCATTTTGTCTACCTCAAACAACTTTCAAAGAAGATCAGAGAAGTTCATTTGTTGAGTTTATGCTTCCTTCCAGACCTCGAACTGCCCGTCCTTGTTTGCGACGCCGGCCGTGAAGTGGACACAGATCCTGGCCAGGACTATGCCACCATCTCGTGGACGGCACCCACGGCCTCGGACAACATGGACAATGGGCTGCAGGTCACCTTGAGCAGGCAACCGGGACGTTTCACCGTTGGGACCCACACTGTGACCGCTTCGGCAACAGACAGCAGTGGCAACACAGGGACTTGCTCGTGGACTTACGTCGTTAGAGGTGACTAATTGCGAAAGTTGTCTCACTGACATTCGGCTTACATGTAACTCATTGAGGAAAGAGAGTGTTCCTTTGTGTAGCAGATGTTGGGGGAGCTGAACGTAATCGGCAGACCCAAACATATCTTCAAATGTAGGTCACATTTCCCCAAAAATTTACAAACAGTGTCCTTAGAGGGAGAATTTGTAATTAAGGCTTTGTCAATGTCGATTGCATCGAACATCTTCTCACTTACTTTCAAGGTATGACATTTAAATTTGTCAGTCATCTTAGCTAAGGAATAATAGAAGCACTCTTGTATTATGTCGTATTGAAATGAATTCAGACTGACTTTTTCTTGGTCTTTAAAATACCTTCCTATCAGGGCATCTTTTCAATACGATTTAAGGCAAAACTAGTAGGACATGAGCAGCTTGCTTATCTGATCCATAAGGTGGACAGCATACGTGTAATTTATGTTTCTTCTGAACTATGGCAGAAGGTCAAATGGGAGCAGATTTAGGTTTGTTTTCTCAGAAACTTCCTCTCGGCCATGCATATTTTTAATACGGAGTTCTATGAAGTGCTTAAATCTACTGAGTATTCAGCAGTACTTTACAATCCTTATGTAAAACAGAATTAAGCAACTTAAACTTCATAGAGCAGAACGGATGGCTGTAGTGTTTAAATGCAACATTCCAAAATGTACTTTGTGACATTTTCGTGACTTCTTCCAGACATGGAACCACCGGTGGTCACATGCCCCTCACCCTTCACGGTCCGCATCCCGTCGACGCAGACTTCAGTGGTAGTGGACTATGAGAATCTGGTCAGCGCATCAGACAATGTTGCCATCGGAGTCGCAATCAACATCTCTCCTTCAGACATCTACCCTTTCAGGGTGGGGGTCTACAATCCCGTCGCCACGGCTACCGATTCCTCTGGGAATGTCCACCAGTGTACCTTCCAGATGACAGTGTCAGGTGAGTTTCAAATTTTTTTTTTTTTTATTTAAGTATTGCATGAATTGTTTTCATCTCTTGTATAAAAGACCTTTGTTGCTCTCAGGGTGTCTGGTAAACAGATGGTGTGGAGATTGATTGGTGTGGATGGTGTGAAATGGTGTGGAGGATTAAATTGTGTGGATTGTGTGAATGGTGTCAAATGGTGTAGAGAATTGGATGGTGTGAAATGGTGTGGAGGATTAAATTGTGTGAATGGTGTCAAATGGTGTAGAAAATTGGATGGTGTGAAATGGTGTGGAGGATTAAATTGTGTGGATTGTGTGAATGGTGTCAAATGGTGTAGAAAATTGGTTGGTGTGAAATGGTGTGGAGGATGAAATTGTGAGGATGGTGTTAATGGTGTGAAATGGTGTGGAGGATGGAATGGTGTGGATGTTGTGGATGGTGTGAAGGATTGAATCATTAACAAGTTGCCATCAGGAATCCTGTAATCCTTTATTGGCTGTTGGCAAATCTAAGAAATCTTCTGGTGTGTCTACTTGCATATCATAAAAAATTCTGGTGTATCCAAATAGAGAATGTTAAGAGATTTTTCTTTTTAACATACTTTCAAGAAATCAGGACAGTTTGTCACTATCAAAGAACTTATTTGTGACATTTGGGAAGTATTCTTCTGAAAGGACAAATGTCTCCCAGCAAATACCCACCAGACAGATTCCCTTGGAAAGTGGCTCCCCATTGGTTGTTATTTCACTGGATGGTAAGAGACCAAGAGGTATATATGTGGAGCTAAGTGTCCGCCAGTCCGTCCTCTCCACAGACAAAGGTGAAAGCAAAGGTTTAACATTGCCACTGAAATGCTTACATTTCCCCATGGCTATTATCTTTCAGACAGCTGTGGTAAGTCCGGGACGACTCTCAGCCCGAGAATCATAGGAGGCACAGATGCAGTTGCAGGTACGTTCCCCTGGATGGCATCGTTGTCCTTGGGCAGCCACTTTTGCGGATCCGTAGTAATTGACGAGAACTGGGTGCTGACAGCAGCCCACTGCGAGTGAGTAAATTAAATCTTTGGCTTGGTAGCATTGATTATCGTCCTTCTCTCACCTCTCTTCAAAACAGATTAATCCTCTCCACCCTTCTCCAAGTGACATGACTTCCATATTTAAACACTTCTTTCCTTTTAGTTTATTTTGTATTAACAATACAACTTAACTTGAAACAAGAAGTGAAGGGAATTGTAACTACAACTGGCCCAACGGCTTGTCAAGATCACAGTTCCTGCTTACAAAGTAACAAAAACAACAACAAGAAAAAAGCAACAAAGCTATGAATACATCAAAACCAGTGGAAGGAAAAACCCCGTTTCCATTGATAAGGAGGAAAAGAAATATCACTTTAATAGCCAAAAGGAATTCCTGTGAAAATTTGTGATTGCCATTAAGACCTACACACAGAAAAAAAATACAACAAAAGATACAACAAAAGCAACTTTGTTTGTTTCATGAAATGCAGTTGAGGATGGATAATTGTTACCCGAATCGTCGTGGTAACAGAATCGCTAAGATGAAGCTGTCATTAGGAGAGCAAAATCCTCGCAAGCCATAAGTCAATGGTGATCTCATTGGGCTACCACATTGCAGACTTCATCAGTTAGGCCATGATTATGTTTACCAACTTAAGGAGGACATATGCCTTCTCTTATAATCATTCACAGACAAGAAACGGTAGTGCTCTTGGGCTCTTGTTTATTTTTTTTTTATTCCTTGCTGCAGGCAAAAGGAATCTATGCAGTCCTGATGTCGTGTGCATGTGTGTGTGTGTGTAGGTGCGTGCGTGGGTGGGTGTGCGTGTGTGTGTGATGCTTCTTGTCAACACTACATCTCAAGAAGGGTAACCATGACTGATCTCATACTTGTTGTGTGGGTTGGTCATAGTAAGTAGAAGATCCCTATTGTTTTTGGTGGAGGTCAAAGGTTATTTGAGGTCACCAGAGGGCAAAATGCGAAAACTTGTAAACATGATATCTCAAGAACGGTAACTGTGACTGATGTTATACTTGGTGTGTGGGTTGGTCATATTGAGTAGATGATTCCTTTTGTTTTTGGTGGAGGTCAAAGGTTATTTGAGGTCACCAGAGGTCAAATTGTGAAAACCTTTAAAACACAGTATCTCCAGAAGGGTAACTGTGACTGATGTCATACTTAGTGTGTGGATTGTATACAGTCAGTAGAATACTCCTTTTGATTTTGGTTGAAGTCAAAGGTCATGTGAGGTTACCAAAGGTCAAACTGTGAAGACCTTGTAAACACATTATCTCCAGAAGGGTAACTGTGACTGATGTCATACTTAGTGTGTTGCTTGGTCATACTAATTAGATGATCCCTATCATCTTTGGTGAGGAGCAAAGGTCATTTGAGGTCACCAGAGGTCAAACTGTAAAAACTTGAAAACACAATATCTCCAGAAGAGTAACCATGACTGATGTAATACTTGGTGTGTGGGTTGGTAATGTTTTGATTGAGGTCAAGAGTCATTTGAGGTCACCATAGGTCAAACTGTAAAAATGTGTAAACACAATATCTCCAGAAGTCTAACCTTGACTGATGTCTTACTTAATGTGTAGATTGTATATACTAAGTGGAAGACTTCTTTTGTTTGTGGTGGAGCTCAAAGGTTGTTTGAGGTCACCCGAGGTCAAACCTTGCTAACACATTAACTCCACAAGGGTAATGTTGACTGATGTCATACTTGATGTGTGGGTTGGCCATACTGGGTAGGTGATCCCTATTGCTTTTGGTGGACGTCAAATGTCACGGTCATTTCAGGTCACCAAAATAAAGGTCATTTTGGGTAAAGGCTTGTGGTGTATCAAGAAAAATAACTGCAGTTGATCTTATACTTGTCACGTGGATAATTATGTTTGTTATGATAGAACCATGTAGCAAGGAATCACAAAGCCTTTTGGCTTTCTGGTTCTTTCTCCCCATCTCTCATCCCTTGGAACTACACCTACCCCACTCACACATTCCCATAAACTTCTCTCAGTCGTCTCTCCCATCTTGTGGTTCCTCTCTTGTGATGTATCCATATCACTAAATATCCTGTTTTCTCGCTTAGTTAAAAAACTTCCTTCCCTTCTTACACAGTTTTCTTATGTGGATAGCAACTGAGATCCCCTGCATTACATAAAATACAACTCAAGAGAACTTTGTCGTTTGATATATAGTTGACCGTGGTATTGTTTGCTCCCTGAGTGAAATGAAATAACTGTGAGGTGATCAAAATGAATGTAGGATCTGAGTCCATCTGGTGACAAGGTATACCACACTTATCCTTTGTCTCAGTGTGGTGTAAAAAACAGGATTTTTAGTTCCTTCAATTTAGCATGTTGTTCCCTTTCTTGAATTCCTCTCATGTTTGCTCTTCCCACCACTCGCAACTTTCTTTGCCTTTCCCCTTTTGAAAGTTGTCTTCCTAGTACACTTTCATCATTTTGTTTCTACTCTTCCATCTGCTTTGTTTGACCACCACACCCATCCCACTGTTTTTCAACTGTACGTCTTCAATTTTTCTATGCACCCTCCAATAGGGTGACGCTAGCTACTAACGTCATCGCCGGGGATGTGACCCTATCTACAGTCTCGCCGAACAGACAGTCACGCAGGGTCGTGCAGGAATTCAGCCATCCTTCGTATCAGCCAGACCAGACCTCTTATGACATTGCCCTGGTACGGCTCGACTCGCCTCTGGTGATGACAGATTATGTGCAGCCCGCATGTCTCACTACAGAGGCGGAGGAAACGGACCTCTTTGGAAGTGACGTCTGCAGGGTAGCTGGTTGGGGCACTGTCGTAGAAGATGAAACAGGTAAGAGATTGTTAAAGTTATAAGATATTATTGAATTGGACAGTTCCCAGACCACAAAAAACCTTGCACATACACTATCTACAGACATTTGGTATTCTTATTAGAAGAGGGCCAGGGTTAATTCGGTAACATACTTTCTCCTTTGTGTTCCTTTAGTTTCTCTTTTTTGATTTAAAAGTTCTAATAATTTAGCCAGGCACGACATTTTTAACAGTGTTCTGATTTTTGGTTCCTTGCGTCTGCCAAGGAACCTATGCAGTCAGGTTGGCGTGTGTGTGCATGTGGGTGTGGGTGTGTGTGTGTGCATCTGTGACACTTGCTTAGGTTCGCTCTAACTCAACAGGGGAAAGTCAGATGAAAGTCAAACTTGGTATGTAGGTTCGCCATATTGAGAAGGTGTGCCCTATTGTTTTTGGTGGAGGTCAAAGGTCATCTGAGGGAATTGGGGGCAAAAGTCTGTTTTGCTTGGGTACTCTGTAACTCAATAGGGGAAAGTCAGATGAAAGTCAAACTTAGTAAGTAGGTTTGCCATATTGAGAAGGTGTGCCCTGTTGTTTTTGGTGGAGGTCAAAGGTCATCTGGGGGAACTGGGGGCATAAGTCTGAAAACCTTGTTATGCTATGGATGCTCATATGTTCCATCAGTCCCCCACCAGTGCATCATGGAAGTACTGCTTGAGTTAGCAGCAGTTTCTTGATCCAATGAAGAAGCAGCAGTGTGCTGTTTGCAGTACTGTAGGTGGTCACACCAGACAAGTTTTGGCTGGATCAGTTTACCTCCTCGTGCGTGAGTGCTAATGTGTTCATTCATGTGTCTTTTCAATTAGTGAAGCGGGCAGAACACAATGAAAGAAAATAAGTCAGTTGGTGTTCTTACCCGTTTAAACTAGACCCAGGAGTTCCCTCCAGGGCATGTTGTCAGTTTGATGGACTTTAAAGGGGCATAGATATGATAAGCCTTATTGCAATTTGCAGAGATTCACAGCTGTTTGTGTTTTGTAAAATGAATGAGCTATTGCTGTTTATTGCAGTTCTAAATCAACATCTTCAATTCATTGCATTAATTGAAATGGCTTTTTTGATATTTATGAATTCAGGCATATCATTTTACAGTATGTGTATTTCAAGTACAAGGAACCATAGTGCCCATAGTCTGTTGTGAAATCATGCAAAATACTTCTTCTCTTACAGGTTGCATGTATTACACTGTTGATGGTAACATTAGTGCTATGGAAGTGGGTGCATGTTTGTCATGTTTGGGGTCCAATGTCTGAAATGGGCCATTTTATAAAAGCATGAAATGTGTTTTTCTCTCTACAGATTTAATGTTACAAAAGTGAGAGTTCATGGTCAGAAATGGACCATATGGGCTATCGTACAAAGTAATGCAATATGCTACCTTTTACTTCATAATTTACGTTATGTGCTCTCCATCTGTGTAAGGAACCACAATGCCCTTGGGCTCTTGTTATTCTAACAATTTCTGTTCTGTGGCTGTTTCACAAATTTTACTTCTGATTCATATTTCCCTGGGATCTGATCCCACTCTTTTCTTCTCTCACAACATCACAACTAAATCTAACATTGATGTAGAAAAATGAATAATTATTGCAGGTAGAACTTCTATCCCTTCAAAATAAGCGTAACTTTTAACAACAAGTTAATACTAGCCTCTTCTTTAAGCCTCAAGGTTTCTGGACCTTCTTTGCTATTCCCCTTTTTAAGATTTTTTTATCTTAATCTTACACTGACCTTACACTTTCACTTCTTTATCTTACACTGATTGCATTTTCGATTACCTGGGTTTCCAAATCACCTTCACTCAAAATGAACCTGTATCTTATCGATTGTTTCCTCTATCTCCGGTGAAAGTTGCCCCGTCTGGAGTACCGTCGGGTCCGCCTTGGAAGGGCGAGCCTCTGGATAGATGTTGACCTGAATGCAGAGAAGGCCCATTTTAGTAACTTTCTAAACCCTCGGGTATCTCGACATGTACGAACAGAAATTGTTGTGTACAGCAACTAACCACAACGAAAAGTCACATCATTCACACAGTGCATTTTTACATGGTACATTTTTTCACAGTAATATTTCTTTTGGTCGTCAAGATTTTACTTGCAAGATACTGCCTTTAGTTGGTTTGCTGACCTGATTACATGATGTGTATTACATGTTTACTTTAATTAAAATATTGTCAGCCGAGTTGTCTCGTACCAATCAGGTCAATTGAACTTTGGCAATCCTAAAACAGATCCAGTGCAGTTGATGGCCTGTACTACAGTGACTCCTACCTAGCCGGCATATTCCTCAAAACCAACATTGTTGCAGCTAATTTATTGAATGCAAGACGGCCTCAAATTCTTCCTCTAAATTTTTCGGATGGTTCCATCCTATACCCAGCTATAGAATTGTATCTAGAGTTGCTGTTTGGTGCCTCCTTCCTCTTATCCCTAACAGCAACAACTCTGGTCACAGACCTGCTCTCACCACGCTCCCTGCACTACATTTTTAGCTTTTAAGAAACCACAGGCATTCTAACTTGTACAGTATACACTCATTTACCACGTCACATATCCCAACTCATCTGATTAGAGTTTAATAGTGAATATTAAGTGAACTACTTTGTTCAGTTACTTAACTCGCTGTTGATGTACCTATAAATTCTTCACAGCCCCAGCTAGTAACACCCTGAAAGAAGTCACCGTCGAAGTCTACACCCAGGCAAGATGTGAAAGCATTTACAATAACAACATTCAGTTATCCACTGTAAACATCTGTGCGGGGCTTGAGGCAGGCGGAGCTGATGCATGCTTTGTAAGTGCAAGTTACTGGTGCTTTCTTTTTTTTGTAGTCGAAATTCAGAACACTTTAATTTGAAAATCCTCAGACCTATGAGGCCTCAATAACTAATTTTTGTGATGCACTTTGTCCAAAGATGAGCAATTTTTTTTTTTCTAGGATTCACTCCAAAATCGCTCGCTAAAAATTCAAACAATCTTGGACAAAAGTCCTTAGGACACCCCGCTCCCCCTTTTCAATGCTAGCTACAGGATTTCTGTTCACAGTGTACATTCACCCCTATAGCGCAACATTGAAAAGGGGCACAGGGTTTCATATTATCCTCTCAACTAAAATTCATTATTATAATCGCAACCTATGGCAAAGTGTCCCAACAGTTTCCCCAAGGTTGCAGTCATTTGACATGAGACCAAAGTCCAAATTCGGGGCCAATCTGCACTCATGAGTCTTTGATGCGCTTGCACACGTAATGTTTGTCATTGCTGGATTTAATAGATTGTTTTGGAGGTGGCGATTTAATGGCACTGTGAGATGCGGTATCAGCAAGAGTATCCCCCATCCCTTTGAAAAATATTTTTATTTCTGAATGTCCTCAGACAGTGACAGCATGGGTATACACTTTTCCTTGGGATGATTCTTCCATCATTACTTACATGGTAGTCTTGTAGAATTGTGGGGAGACGATCTTATGAGAATACTGCCATCAGTTGGCATGGAGTGTACCAGAAATCTTTTTTGGATATCCCCTAGATCACCAAAAACTGCCTAGACAGGCCCCCCCCCCTCCTACTCTTGCACAGGAGGGGAATGGACAATGCAAATGATTCTTTAATCATTCATCAACTTTTCAGAAGCAATTTTTTGACCCATCTTTAGGGCTGGCTTGGCCTCATTGGCCACCCCACATCTGCCAGTGATATTCATTAGTCCACAAGCATTGGAGTGTCCAGTCACGACCTTAAAACACCGGGCGGTTCCTTTGATTACCATGGGAACTTGTTATTGTCCCATCCATTTGGAAAATGCAATTCTTTGCAACTGCTTCTTGTCAGACTTTGGCCAGCTGGAGGAGACAAGGCTTTAGTCTTGAAAAATCATCTGAAAGTTCAACCTTCAACTGTTTATCGTCCACCCTTTCATGCTCTGTTTAACTATCCTTGTCAGAATCAATATGGGACACTCACAGGCAGGGCCAAGTTCAAACTGATAAACTTGATGTTTGATAATAGGAGGAGTCTGTTTGCCCGGAATGTGCGTATAAAGAATAGAATTGCCTCAAACAAGATATTGCCACCAATCAGCGATCATGATCGCCATCAGATTTTGAGTGGAGGTTTACGTTCATGCAGATGACAGAAGTTATTCACCTGTTTGTGGATGCAAATAGATTCAACCTCAATAATGTCAGCACTGGTTATTCTTCCAGAGTGCTGTCACTGAGGTAGACTTTCAGATGAAGTGTACACATGCAGTTTGGAGCATCTTGAGTAAAAACACTGAAAAATTGTCCTTTTTTTCTCTTGCTGAAATATTTTCTTCTACTTTCAATAAAAAATGATGGTCACGATTTACAGTACACTTTTTCCAAAGTGACTGACCGACTACTTCACTAACTGTGGTGTTGCCAGATGTTTAAGCTACTAAATTTTCAAGAAAAAGTTGGCTTCATATGGAGCTAATTAAAGGACATTTGGAAGTTAAGTCATATTGAAACCGATTCACTTTTTTGCCCACAATCTTCTTAGCACTTAGCATTACAAAGGTTGAAGAAAGACTGAGAAATGACTTAACCATCACTTCTTTGCCAGGAAGATCTCTTCAGATTTTAAGTATTGAGTGGTTCATGAAATTCATGATATTTTGTCACACCGGTTGAGTATTCCTCATACATCAATGGTAAAGTGGTAAACCTGAAGATCTGGCACACAACTGAAGCGGCAGTGATAGAGTAGTAAAGGATCAAAATCGCTTATAGCAAATCTTTGACCAGACATGTTTCGCCATGAGGTATGAACCATAGGAAACCCATGTTCACAAAAAAAAAAAACATTTTTTACTCATTTTCTGTGAGCCAAGGAATATAGGCATAAAAACTGGGCCTCATTAGAAGTACCTGTATTGACATGCAATGATTTCCTTCAACCCCGTCATCGAATCGACGATATTGACTCGATGAAACCCTGTAAACTTGAGATGTACGCTTCAATGAAACATAACATTGCATTCAATCTATAATGTTGCGTTTGTGGATGAATTGTAGAGGTTTACTCTGGCATTTTCTGCCAGCTAGTCTGTCTCTGGCCAAAATTGAAAAAAAAAAAAAAAAAGAGAACTGCACAAGACGTTTTTGAAAGTCCCAATTACCTAATCTCATTAAGGCAATTCTTTTCAAATGACCAGCAAAATCAGCTTGGGCTATTTGATAAAGGTCTGCAGTTCAATTCAGCAAGTTTGTAACTTATTTAGAAAGTTTCTCTAATCAAATAGAAATTGTGGTGCATTCACTTTTCTTACGATTCTTTTTTTTTTTTTTGCAAAGGGTGACAGCGGGGGTGGTTTAATCTGTCCAGATATGAACAACTTTTGGCATGTAGTCGGACTGGTCAGCGCAGGAAGAGGGTGCGGACAGCCTAACAGTCCAGGCATTTATGCCAGAATTTCCCAGTTTAACGACTTCATCTATGCCTACCTCGGTGCAGGTGAGTCCCTTATGCATAACCAACCATCGTGGGTCATCTTGAACGGCAACACAAACATGTATCAAGTATCTCTATGGAAATATGCAAAATAGCTCGTTAATGTATTTGACATTAGCGACTTGCATCCTGTCATTGTAATTGATTCAGTGGTCACTATGCAGAGTACCTGGTCCTAAATTTATAACCTACTGCAGTCATTTTGGGATAAACCCAATTATTCATTAGGTGAAGAAAATCTTGGGGAAAAATTAATAAATTAAAATTGATGATTGTTTGTCTGTAAAAGGGTGCAACCATTTGCAACAAACACTGTACATGTACAGGTGAACTGAAGGCGGGTTTTTTAACACTTGATGTAATTTGATTGTAAGCAGAGGTGATTTCCCAAACAAGAAGTTGGTATGTTACCTGCCATAGGAGCCTGGCACTGTTGTAGAGTGGTTGTTTCAAGCAAAGCAACCATGTTGCTCTGATGAATAGCAGCTTCTAAACCTGTCAAACTTTGTAGCAGATGCCAACCTTTGGAGTTTGGAGTGAATTTGATATTTAACTATGTGTTTCATAATTAGGTACAGTCACCTAAAAGAATTCAGGATAACTCACCAATAACCACTGGCAGTAGCCAGTGCTTATTTGTGAGTTATCCTGAATTCTGGGAGTGGCCAAGTCCCTTGTTCGTTGGACTAAATTGGTGGTAGAGTGATGTGGTCGAAGGGAGAAATTTTAAATAACCGAATTCCCCTCAGATGTAATTTGGTGCAACAAAAGTGTGCAACTGTGAAGTTCATCAAGTGGATCACCTCAAAACAGCCAACAACACTTTAAAAAGTCACCACAGTCTATGATTTTTTGCATTCCCTGTGATTTTTTCAACCGTTTTTGAATGATTTTCAGGTCTTTTAAAAGTAGTCTGCACATATTATTGAGCACAAACCATTCACTCTTCAGCAGGCTTGGACCATAGGCACAATTTACTATATCAACTGAAAGTAAGTACTGTTTTTAGCAGAAGGTATTGAAAAAACTCTGTCAAAGTATTCCAAAGTTTTTCCAGGATAGGGTTGGCATGACACATGGTAAGGAAAACAGTATGTGCACAGAGTGCATTGAGCTTTGTGTGCTGTTGTTGAGGCTTGCCAATGTGAGCAGTGTGCTTATGAGACAATTTTAAATGTGTGGACACAAACTTTGAAATTGTGGAATGCTATGAGCTGCTGATTATGCCCATTTCCCTATTTCACCACTTGTGAAACAAGACTCCCGGGTATTTCTTTACAGAACTGGTCGTGGTAGAACCGCTCCAGGATGCCACCTTTTCGTCTCAACCGTCCGGCACAACACAGTACGCGAACAACGTCGTCAAGGGCTGGAGATTCAGGAGATTCGGGGGCATCGGCTTCCGCCTGGACTTCACAGAGTTTGATGTGGCCTTTGGCGACACCCTCATTTTGGGCCATGGGTTAAATCCGTGGGACAGCAGCACCAACCTGGATCTCCTGACTTCAAGTTTCACTGCGTCCTCCTTAGATTACCGTGGCTACACAGACTTGTGGTTCAGGTTCCTCACTGACTCGTCACTGACAGCCACGGGATTCCTCATACGAGTGAGTGTCATAGCTTGATGTCGTTCTGTGCACCTACCCATCGATTACAGTGTAAACAATAGCTTGATGCCACTCTGGTACGTAACGCTACCAACACGACCCACCATGCATATAAACATTACCCACAGTGAGAGCAGAAAGGTGTTGGTCCCACATGTAATGGAGTTTATAGAATTCAAATGCTGAATGAAAGCAACAATGGAAGGGCTCCTTGCCATTGTGAAATAGTAGCAACTTTGATATTATTGAAGAAACTGGTCAGAGGCTCTCCCTCAAATCTCCTACCCAGAAATACAAAGTTTTGTGTTTCACAATTTGGAACTTTGCAATCATGTCTGGTTTGTTTACACTTGCTCCCAAAGATATGCGACTGAAAAAATAAGGAAACTTTTTCCCTCAAATATAAATTATTCTGATAACTTTCTCCCTCAAATATAAATTATTGTGATACTATCATGTCATTGCCAAATGCAAACACCTGCCCCCCCCCCCACACAAATTTAATGCTATGCTGGTTATGCTGGAAGGTCATATCCGAGGTCGCATGCCATCTGCATCGAAGATGCATGTGCATGTGATGGCGGTTTTCATCTCCAACCGGTGACTGAGAGTGATTCACATTAACTTGACCAAGCCTATACTATATGCTACAGATGAAGTACGGGGTGTTTTTTCTTGGACTGCCTATTCTTAATCATAAATGAACATTTTACTTGCAAGCAAATGATTTTAAAGTTCTTGCCACAGTATCATGACACACATCTAGAGTTTTTATCTTTTTACTGCAAATGTTACTTATCACTGATTGCTAAGTGTTGAGGACTTTCTTATGGAGCCTCTCAAAGTGTTCAACCAAGACTTTCCCAGATCATTAAATTCTCCCCTCATATCACAATCACACTGCAATCAATTGCATGTTGAGATGACTCGACGTCATGCCACTCGGCTTATGTCACCCATGACTACATCCTATCAAAAAATATTCAATTGTGAACTTGTGTGGCTATGATGACAGAATATCTCATTTTACTTTAAGGTCAACATGTCAAGATAAATTATCCCTGTTGACATACCCAGTCCAATTCACTGCTGCTCAACATCGACTTGTCGATATCACACGTTGACATTTTGATCGTACATGAAGACTAATCAAGACATTTTTCCTTGCTTTGCCAACATGCTTCATTTTATTTGCCATTGTGAGACCTTTGCAAGTCCCTTGTTTTTTTTTATCCATTAATATCCAATATTTACGCAAACCGTTTAAAATCGGATGTGGATCTTGTGCTCGACTTGTCAGAGGGATGGAAAATGCAGTGAACGCTCCATTGAAGCAAATGATACAAACTTATAGTCACCTTAGTCACTACGCCTCTGGTCATACCAGAAATGTACTAAAGATTGTATCCTAATGTACAATCCTCTTCAAGCACACCGTGTGCTCAAGTTAAACTTGGCACTAAATTAGTAGCATTTGTTCCATTTTAGGTTCACATACTGTGTATATGAAATCATCATTCCCAATCAAATGGAAGGGGGGGGGGGGGAAGGCTTAACTGGATAATTTTCTTTGCAGGTGATGAGAGGTCAATCCTAAGGTATCAATGTCTGGTTATGTTCCCCCTACCCCTTTCAGAAAAGTTTGGAAATTCCAAACAAATTAGTGCACTTCTACAATATTTTGTGATGCAAAATACAAGGAGAATTGCTCAACTGACAACCCAAGGAATGTCGATAGGGGAAGGGGCTGTCTGTTCAAAGGTATTGTTCTTTGCTTTTGTTTGTTTCTGCTACCATCGATATGCTGAAATCAGTATTTATTTGTCAACTTTAAAATGCTTTGTTTTAAACCATGGTTGAACAATGGCTATTACTAAGTGTCTTTTCTTTCTTTCTTTTTTCCAACATATTTTCTATTTTTTTTTACTCTCTGAGAACAATCTATTCTTTGTTATTGCAGCAATTGAAATAAAAGGATTTAAAAGTATTTTATTGTACCCTTTATTATTTCATATATCAAGATCTCAAAGCTACAAACTCCATTATCCTCTCAATAATATTCAGATCTGTTTTCCAATTCCCCCACTCTCTCCCTCCCCCCCCCCCCATCCCCCTTGAAAGATCAAAAGGCTTTTATCTTGCTTGAGGGCTACCAAGTTAAGATACATTACCCTCTAATGATTTTCTGATGACTAAGCTCATATATATGTATGCCTTTTGGCAAACTTTTCAATTGAGAAAACTTTCAAATTTTCCCTCTCTGGTTCTTGTGTCCAACCCCACCACTTCCTCTCTCAACCCAACCCTAGTCCTGCTTTCTTTGTAATAAAAAACTGTTGGGAACGATGGCCCACATCCTTGTTGATGAATAGGTCTTTCCAAGTTTCTTTAAACAGAAGATTTGATAAATGCATGATTTTTTGTCTCACCACCAAAGGCGTATTAAACAACGCAAGACAAAGGAAACTGGATACTTTGTAAGGCAGACTAGGCTGTTGGTTGAAGATTGTGAAGTTAAAAATAACCAAGACAATGAAACACACAGCTTGAGACATTTGAATTGAAGAAACTATATGTTTATAAACAGCAATTCTGAAAGTGCTGACAGACATGAAATATGATGAATGGAGACCAACAAACTGTCTGTTCTTTGCAAAATGTCTCTCACTATATCTACAAAATATTTACTTGATACCAAATAGTCATTTTTCCCCTCTAGAGGCAAGACTCTTGAAGGGGGACCATCCACAATAGATTTCTGTCACAAATGGAAGACCACTACAAAGGATTCCTGACTTATATACTTGATATTGAGAAATCTCACAGTTTCATACAATACATCATTTGTATACACTATCAGTGATTGGTTGAAACTGATGACAACACAGCACATCAACCAATGAGAGAAAGGGATCCTCACAAATTATGACATCTACGATTGTCTGGTCAGACAGTGGATGGGTTTTGAAACAGTCTGGTATCCAAGTTGCCAGTGCATCCTTTGAAACCAGGATTGCTCACTTCTCAATGCTGAGGTGTCACATAACAAAAAGTGTAGAACAGCACATCCAGAAAGACACCGAACGAACCAGATCAACCCGCACCAGAACTCACTTGAACACGGGAGAGCAGTGTCTAGTGCATTGTGACAGGAACAAAGTATGTCTTCAACCTCACATGGGCATGACTGACCGACAAGCAAGTTACTGGTGTTATGAGCACTTTTCACTGTACTCTGTGGTTTGGTCCAAATGCACATGTGGGTTGCAATGCACGCAGGCCTGTAAGGTGCATTGAATATGAGTGAATATGTCACAGACAGAGAGAAGGCCCCCATCAAATTACACCCATGATATTAACTTGGTCTTGTGGACCTTAAAAAATAACTACATAAATTGCAAAGAAAAGCATCCTGAAAAAGTGGAGTACCAACTCGTCTCTACAAGTCATATTTTTTTTCGTTCAGCAACTGCAGCAGATGGGTTCACAACTTTGAGATAACCACTGGCGCCACTTTGCTGCTGGAGTCACCTTCATCACCAAGGGAGGTTTCCTGTTGCTTCATGTCAGTGGTTTTGTTAATCCTCAAAGCACCGAGTCAGCCAGCCTTGCCAACCATGTGTCAGTTTTGTTTTTGATAATCTCGAGCAAACTGGGAAACTCGCTTCTGTAGCAGCTGTGACGGATCGCATGCACCGATGGTCCAGTGATCCTCTGGTGCAAGTGTATCATGACTCAGACGTCAGTTCCTCCACTTTGCCATCGGCGGACCACATGTACTCCAACTTCACTGCGAATTCTACTGTCTGTCTCCCGAGGAGTTTCTGCAAGAGATAGGTGGAGAGACGAAACGAGAAAATGTTGAATGAGTTTTTACTCAGAGACAACCTTTGAAGGCAGCAGATTTCTCTCTCGAAAGAAAGTTCAGAAAAGATCTGTATTTGTTTACACATTAAACCAAACAAACTACCGCTGATGGCTAAAATTGTTAGAAATTTCTCAAACTTTCCGGTGTCTTTCCATTTTGAATTAAAGCAATCACAAAAATATTAAACCTACAGGTGTGCACCATGAAAACATCTGAAACATTTTGGAGAATAGAGTTTCCTTGTTAGAGGGACCAGTATCTGTTGTCCTTCAACTCTCACAACGTTGCAAATAACATAAATAACTCAGAGACATGAAATATTGTTAAGACAAATACATTTTTTTGTGTGTTTAAAAGAACAGAGAATAAGTCTAGCAGTCTACCATGACAGAGCAGCATGTCAGGTACACCATAGATAACAGCAATTTCATTTGATGTCTGACAAATTTTTGCCCCCTGGCACTCCACAACATGACTGCATGTCATTTTGTTAATTCCCTCTTACAGCGATCACAGCTAATTTTGCATGTACAGTATTTTCATACTAACTTAACATACATTTGTCGAAAGTGTCTGGCAAAACAGCATTTTCCAAGGAAAGAAATTACTGTCAATCAAGCGAGTGAGAAATGCTGCAGATCAGATAAGCACTGAATCCGAATTACATGAGTTGCCAGTGGGTTGGCAACACTCGTCCAGCAATCTCAACATCAATTGCAAAACTGCTACAATGAAGTCTTATGCAGCAGTGTGTGGTTAGGACAGGATGGATATATCCCATCTTATACAGTATACTGCTTAGAGAATCCATTGGTATGGTCCTGGACCAAAGAACCCCCTTCATTTCTAGTACATGGGACATCACCTTCTCAATAGGAAGGTAATCCTGAGAATGATAACCACCGTTTTGTAATGAATTGTACCACTTGTTTTCTTTGAAACTCCCACAACATAAAGTATCTCCAATCAGAACGTTCTTTAGGACTGTCAGTGCGTTTCATTTGTAGGCCAAACTATCAGCAAAAGTGAAAGAGTTGCACTTTGTTTTTGTCCCCAAATGTACTAAATCCAAGTTGTTGTTATTGTTACTGTTAAGGATGACGTCTCACCAGTATTCTTGCTTGCTCTGGAGTGAGGGTTTCACCAGGTTTGCAGACGGTGTGTTCAGACCTCAGATGAATAATACCTGAATAGAACAAAATCAAAGAGCAGAAAAGACAAGATGGCTTTAGTTCTGTGGTCGCTTCAAATCCTGGAAGTGACTTGAACACCTTTAGAAGTCTATCTAAACAATACCTAATAGAAAAAAAAACTTTGATCGTTTACTTGTTTGCTATTTTTGTGGGGCAAGAGAATTGGCATTTCCACAGGAAACATTGAGACAACCTTTATCTAGATAATTTTGATGGAATAAAAAATTATTAAGTATAAAAAAGTTCCAGCATCTGTACATCTCCCCCCCCCACCCCCAGGGCCAAAAGTGACCACACATATAGCCATGTAGGAGGCAGAAGCTGTCCTCCATCGCTTTGAATCACATACGTTTCTGAGTTCTATCCGAAGTCCCGAGTGCCGGAGGTGCGTTCCATGCATCGCATGGAAATACTGGTACAAGAGCACCCACCGCAAGGAACAGCAGACTCTCCTCTACCCACTAAATGCCCCTCCCATGCCTCCCAGCAAACAGCAACTATTCAGCCAATTCCCTAGTGGAAGCAGAAACATTACTTCTCATCATCACAAGCATACTGTAAGAGGAGGGGAGGGGGAGCTATATTGCAACATTCAAGCAAAACTAGTTGATAAATTCTGGCAAAAAAGATACAAGAATAAATTACATACTTTAGGCAAGCCATGGCTAACTTTGTGGACCCTTGGAAGGGATATTTTGGGCAATCTAGGAGATATTTTTCTCCCAAAATTTTCTGGTACACTGTAAGCCAACCTCTATGGTGGCACTCTGCTTAATATTCCACAACTCTCATCCCCCTAGTCCAAAATCCTAGGTGTCCCACTGTAGTAGAGAGATACTGTATTTCGGCATCACTCTGTAACTTGACCCCCAACAACCCTTGTGATGCCATTGGAGCCAGAATAAAAGCAAACCCCAAACTTTAAAGCAACTTGGATAAAAATTCTAAATTTGGGAGAAGTATCCCTTCCCCCACCACTCCCACCCCCCAAGGCAATATTAATCCCTCTGCACCCTACAGTGACCACATACCTTTCCTGAGTTCTGTCGGGAGCCCCAACTGTCTGAGGTGCGGTTCCATGGCATGGGAAAACTGGTCCAATGGACCCTCTGGGAGCACCACCAGTTCACTGGCTTTGTTGCCAGACCTCGCAAACTCTGGTTCTGTGTACTCCTTAAACCACCTGCCAGAAGATTATTGAGGCAATAGATGGAGGTGAAAATTGTTTCATGAAACAAACTGCTGAAGAAAAGCCACATCTTGTGGAAACGCTGTTCATTTTTTAGCACCTGAATCAAACTCAGAATCTAGCACGAACTGTGAAGCAATACAATGAAATCTTGCGGTGAATTTGCACTTCATTTGGCATATATTTTTCTGTTCAGAGAAGAATAAACTGAAATGTTCATTTTCTCTATTCATGGGTCATACTCATGGCCATTTTTGGTAGTGCAATGTAATTTTTGGAAGGCCGAATTTTTAAGACCACCACACTAGACCAGATAAAATTTCCATAATTTCATCACTGCCTGTTCTTGTTTTTCACCATAATATCCACCCCCCTCCCTCCTTCATCCCACTCACCAGCAATCCACAGAGTGGCAATCATAGAAATAGACATAAAATTGCTGTTTCCTCCCTTTGGTGGGAAGTCTTATCTTTTTCCCACCAAAGGCTGTTTGATTGATATTTGTCTTTAAAAAGTCTTTGAATAGTTTTCTGCCTTTATTTGCAAAAACCATACCTCAATCGTACGTTTGCTTCGAAAGTCATGAGTACTTCTCCAACATATATTTCAAAGTGCAACACTGCACAATAGGGAACTTGTGATGTCATAAAGGCAAAAGTACATGAATATCTTTTGTATTTCTTTATGATCTTGACTGTCTTAAAAGAACCATTACAATAGTGTAAGAGATGTGACCTTAATTTCCACCATATTTTTTAGGTAAATCTACAATACATGCAAATTTACATTTGCACTAGTGGCAAACTTCACAGTTAAGCAAGTGCTTCAGTTTCCAAGAAGAACAAAGACTTTTTGCAATAACTTGACACTGTTACATCACATTTTGGTAATCTTCAGGCAAACGGAAACTTTCTCGACCAGAAAAGTCTTACTCCAAACAGCAATATCTTGCGTAGGGAACATGACATTGGCATGGAGTTTGAAATGCCTGCAGTGAAAAAATTGTCTCCTTTCATTAAGAACCTCTTTAATTGTCGGTAAAATATGTCTTAAATAGCACTACTCAGAATAATTTCTCAAAGGTCAAAAATAAAATGGGATAAAAGGTGGTGTTGTAGCCGATGCTGAGAACAATCTACTTTATTATCAAAATTAAAAACCAGGACACCTTTCATTCATTTTTAAACGACAAGCCCCGATTGACGGGACAACCGTGTGACACTCACTCCTCCACTTCCTGTTTGGTTTTATTTGTGAATAACAGACCGACATTCCCATGGAGCTTCTGAGTCACTTTGTGGAGGTTGTCTTTGTATTCGCTCTCCGCATGCTTCCCGAATGCCAACATGATGACTTTGTTCTTACCAAAGAAGAACCTGGAAAAGGGAAGTGACGAATAGTGAGAAATGTTACCAGACCAGAAAGTCAAAGCACTTGGAAACCATATATGAATATTGTGGTAACAAAGGGAGACATACTGTAAATCTCATGAGTGGATAGAAAGTTCCTGACACCAAAGTGTGGTTAAAAGTCTGCAAAGGCATCCTGAAAAATATTTCCCTGCCTAGGGTGATCCCCTTGTGAAAAGGTGACTGAAACAAAGAACTTTGTTAATATTGACAAGGAGGTGCTGGCAAAAAGGTTGCTGATATATCTAAAAGGCTATGTTAAGTGACGCTAAATGATTGTTTAGGCAGGGGTACGTAAAATGGACTTTTAATAGCTTGTTGTTAAAGAAAATGAGACAAAATTCTATCTATTTTGCAACATTTACAGTATCTGCCATTAAACATCTACTTTTCAATTTTTAGCAAAGGGGAGAGGGGGATGGCTAAGATCCATCCTATAACATTCCAGTGATGTCACAATGTGACATTTGACTTCCCCAAAATATTGCACAATTGTTTAGTCTACAAATGTCGGCTTTTGCTATAAATAAAAATCTCTAAGATCACTAACTCTGCAATTTTAACATTTGACACGGCATGAAAACATGATTTTCTCAGTCTCCCATGTGGCAATTCAAATAACAGAGATCATCTACTCATCAACTGCTACCAATTTTGACAGTTTGAAGTGCTTGTTACATTCAGTTGCTGGGATACCATGCTCAGTGTGCTTTCAGACTGTAACCTCTGGTGACCTCAGATGACCTTTAACCTATATGAAAAATTGATAGAGGTCACCCACCTGTAGCGGACTACCAACAGTACACCTTTGAAGTTCAAGCACCTTTCCCTCCTGCAGACATGTTTACATGGTTTTAAATCTATGTCTTCTATTGACCTCACATGACCTTTGACCTCCATAAAAATAACACACACTATCTACTTATTAAGTGTTACCAACGGTAATACTTTGCAGATACTTTGAACCCCATGAAAAACAATAGCGATCATTTATTCACAATTGACTATCTACATACCAACTTTGAAGTTCAAGCACCTTTCCCTTCTTGAGATACCTTGTTTACAAGATTTTCAAACTATGTCCTCTAATGACCTTTGACCTCCATACCAAATGCCAGACATCATATACTCATTAAGTGCTACCAAGGATAAGAGGGTGAAGTTCCATCAACATTCCATTGCTGAGATATCTCCTTTAACATCCATGAAAAACAATAGGGATCATCATACTCATGATGAACTACCAACACACAAGGTTTGAAGTTCAAGCACCTTTCCCTCCTTGAGATATTGTGTTTACAAGCCAGGGCATCACATACACAAACACGCCATCACCATCACACAGATTCCTTGCCTGCCTTTGGCAAGGAATCAAAAAGCAGATGACCCCTGGAAGCTACATCAAACTCTTATGTACTGTATATTTTGAAAGAATGTCTACAAAAAGTTACCTAAATGCACACAGCTTGAATAATCACCTCACACTCAAAGACGTCGCAGCTGACTTGATCCGCCACACACTGAGAATAGCGAGACCTTGTCTTTAACGACAAAAACAACAAACCAACTCAGGTCTAACACCTGCCCACCCCCTCACTCATCCTTGTCTACCGCAAATTGAAGACGGCACATCCATTGAGACTTTGCTTTGACACTAAACTTTGACCAAAAAGCTGTGGATGACCTACTCAAAATTCACATTTTTCAAGGACACAGCATATAATTGATAAATCTATTTTTGATTTGCCATATTCAGTATCCAGGTCAGCTCCGCTGCTCCCTGACAAGCAATTAAAGCCATATTACTAACTCCCACCAAAGAAGAAAAGGAAAAATGGTTCCCAAACAATCCCCCCGATCAATTCCCCCCCCCCCCGGTCGATTCTCTGGATGGGAATTGTTTGGGGGGAAATTGTCCCATCATAGGAAAAACAGTTACTGTAAGATAATGGGTTACTGATATGTCAACTACTGTACATAGAGAACCAGTGGGTATGTTGATCTTGAATAAATTTGATAAATTCACCCTTGTTTTGGTATTATTGAGTAATGAACTGTAGAAACACATGACAATTACTAATCACTTTGCAAGCTACTGCTAATTCACGTAATGTTACAAAGCAAGACAGCTTTGGAATGAAAGCAAAAGTATCGAGATGGCTCTGCATGTAACTCTAAATACAGCAAATGAGAACTTTCAGTTTTAACTCTCCTAAAATGTTAGGCACTGACCGAAATTTCCAATGTGAGATTAAAACAACAACGCGTGCAAATTTACAGAGTGCCCTCAAAGGTTTAACTGATGGAAGTAACGAGGGAAAACTATGGTTTTTTTGGTCTAGGAATTGCAAGTACAGAAGCCGATGATGATACCCACCGTCAACGAAAAATTTGTCCGGTATCATGAAATGGTCAAATTGGTACACAAGGGCAAAAGTCTGTGGCATATTTTTGCGTGCACAACTAGGACTTCAATCTATTTACCATAAACAACCCAACAAAAATTCACAGCTGCTTAATAAAAACTGCAAACTTGAAATACTAAAATTATTTACTGATCATCTCCACCATCTTACTCACGATCTGAATTTCCTGTTAATCCTAATCAAAAATATGGATTACTGTAGCTTGGACACTTTTCAAACAATTGGATACCCTGCCTTCGACAGCAAACAACTTAAAAAGGCTAGAAACAAAGATTTTCTCAGAGACAACCAACTCACCTGCTGTGTTTCCAAGCTGTCCGTATGTCCTTCAACTTTGAGTTTCTCATGTTCTCCACCGAGAAGACAAACAACCTCTTGTAAGTGTCCACGCATTCCCGAACCTGGCAAGAGAAAGGTCAAAAGAGACTGCTGGTAAAAACTTGGGCATCGTGAATATTAACTTTCCTTCTGTGCTACAAGAAGTGAGGGTAGTAAAGCACTTCCTGCACTGGAAGCAGCAGACCCTAAACTATATGTTTGATACTTGAAGCTCCTCAAAATTATCCAAAGTCTGCAGATGGTACGTGGACAGACAGAAATCGAGATAAACCCCACAAAGGATGTTTTCTCTGAGAGATGAGAAAGTTGGGCAAATGATGCTTCTGTTAAGCACCTTGGTCCCATGCTATGAGTCCTGTATCATATCAACATGACACTGGTAACTGTCTGAGTTCCATGCATGAAAGACTTGTGTGTTTTACTCACTATCTCACAAAGGCACACTAAACAGAGCTGCAATCGCTCCACTATGCAAAGATGTCATCGATAGCCAACGGTATTGTACATAAAGTCTGATACATATTTAATATTTGTTAAAAACAGATGGGTAGTGCATTTTTCCCCTTGACAATGTCAGCCAGGTCACACAATGTGGTTGCCCCCCCCCTGCCCTCTTTCAACTTCATTTCTTACGAGGATCACTAATTTCTTAATTCCACAGCCAAATTTAGAAAGTTTTTAAGATTTGCCAACCCTGCTTGTCTACTGAAACAATACACATCTGGCCGGACGACCGAACTATTCCTGCATAACCATTTGTTTCGGACGATCAATTACTGAGAGGCAGTTCTGTCATTGCAAACCTTCTAGAAACTGAATTCGATTAGAGGACGCCAGACATGCATCTTTCCGGGGCTGCTGACATACAGCGCCATCTGGGTTCGCAGGGAAATGTTTAATACAGTCAATGAAATAAATGCAAATACAGCTCCTCAAAATGCAAGAAAGGTATGTGATGGTCCACATTATCGCACTGACAAAGGTGCATTGCACGACCAAAATTGCAAATAGGCGACTTGTCCAAGCTTACGGTAGTACTGCCTTTAATGGCAAACAACACACAGACACATCATCACGAAGTCAGAGGTTGCAATTTTCACAGAAACCAAAATGAAAACCGAAGTTCTTCCGAGCGCAGTTAAAATGATATATGCAAAAAATAAAAGGGTCAAAATTTAATGTCAAAAAATTCACAGTATGTCAATTACTTGCACCACTCAGACAATTTGGGAAAACTAATAGGTCTGTGGTGCACAATAACACCCTGGGCCATGTGAGGCAGAGTAGGGAAACACTTTGTAATGTTATGCAACTTGCTTCTTACATTAAAGCAACATTAGGTAAGCAACATTAGGTAAGCTTATGTAATATTATGCAAATTCCGTCTCAATACCTGCTGCTGTATGTATAATAGGCATGTACCTGCAACAAAATACCTCATATCGTTATTACTTATTACTTTTGTCATCTCTACCTGCGACACACACTGACTTTGCCTCCGACATTCTTCTTTCATATTTTGAAGTTAAAAAAAAAAAAAACAGTCCAAAACCTCAATGTGGCTATTTATTCCGTCATACTATTTTACACCTCAATCACAGCATACCGAAAAAAAAACCTAAAGCACTACAGCCAAGGCCCCACCAATCAAACTAAAGGATCGAAACATGTACAGTATAATTTATGCAAGTACCATGTGCAAAATGATGGAAGAATTTCCACTTTTTCCATGTTTCCAACACTTTTTGGGTCATGTTGCAAAAAAGACTTATGAAACATATATATTCCGCACACCTTAACTAATAAAATCTTTTGCTTACATGCAAAGAAGCATGCTTGGGGGGGGGGAGGGTTTGATACACCATGACAACAGATCGAGACATCATCTTACACCTGAAACCATCTTAAAAGATACCAGAACATCCAGCTGGGGAAACATACTGTATCTCTATAGATGCAATGTACTGAGGTCATGACAACTTTAAGACAACCACATTTTGCAAACTACAGAACCCTTGAAAATGGCACAACCAGTTGAAATAGATTGAATTGATCAAAACATATCTTCTGTTTTCTTCTCTGCAATGATGTACAGTAAATTGGTGCATTTCCTTGTTTTACTGCTGTGATCCTTTGGGACCACTCTTGCACATGTAATTGAGTGCAGCTACATTTATACTGCAGTTGCCTTTGGGAACACTGTGTTGCTATATTCACTACTGACAAAACAGTTTTCCAACATTGACCACGCTCAAACGAGCACATTATCAGAGTTTGGTGTGGCTTGGACTGGAACTACAAATTTGAATCTGAAAAGTGCTTTCTTTCCCGTCACTAAAGTGAATAGAACTTGATATACATTTTACGGTTCATTTAGTTGACTAAAACCAAAAGTGGCATGATCCTGCACTCTGGAATGCATGAGTGCTTAAAAGGCTGTATTGGAGACCTCGGCGTTTTGCACCCAAACAGTATACATGCTGCGTGCATGCAACATAATGCAAACATCACGAGTGGTTGAAAACAATAGAATCATAAAAAAAAAAGAGAGGCTAAACTAATAAAAGCAAACTGACTTCACACTACACTCTAAGAGTCATTGAGACAGGTTTTTGTGATTAAGGAAACTCACCTTCTAGCCTATGAAGAAACTCAATATTACTTTAATTTACTTTAATTCTAGAAGCAATTTTTGTTCACTTAAATAGACACTGATTAGCCCCCCCAAAAAAAACAAAAAACAAAAAAACAACAATGCTGCTCCTTTGCATGTTCTTACAAAACTGGGTGAACTAGCCCAAATGACTAGGTGATTGCTTTTCTGGGATTAAACTGTAAAGTGAATTTTGAAGCCTTTGAAACTGTTATGTAATACCTCTTGACATGACTGTCCACCAGCTATGTCAACTTTACTATGTCCAGTCTTTGTGACCACTTTCAAATCACACACTGCAGGAATATCTTCTAGTATCAACTTCACCTGCGCACTTGAATTCTGTGAGGAACTTTGCTACATAAACTGGTCCAAACATTTGTTGCAGATATGTAAAAATACAGAGAGATATTTCAAATCACCAAAATTCAAGCACTTTTGACTTTTAAAATACTTTGATGCTAAAAAAAAAAGAGACTTTGCAAGACTTTGAAAATGACAGATTACTTTAAAGGTTTCTGAGACCTTGTTCATACCCTGCTACCATGCTTTGAACACAGCTCTGTAACTTCTATGAAGCAACCTTCAGGTTGTTTCAGGTTGCTGGTTACAGCTTTTAAGTTGCTGAGCTGGCCAAGTCATGGAGCCTTCCCTGCTATTAGGTAAGTGGCTAAAGACTGGGGGTTTGGTATATGGGAATCAGATCTATAGTCAAGCAAAAAGGTTGTGCCCCAAATTTCTTGAGGTGAAAAAAAAAAGAAGTTCAACATTAAGTCACATGTGCTGGTGGGTTTGCCCCCTCTACTTCTATATTTGCCCCACCTAGGGCTCTGGTCTGGTCTGTGGTGGATAAATACTCTGTTGCATGGGGACTTAAAATGCAAAGGGAAATTGACGACTTCAACGTATGAATCAGACAACGAAATGTCACAGGGTGCTAGAGAGACACTTTTTAGGCAGGAATTCTTGATACAGATGATAATGACGCTACGGGCATCCAGGATTAGGGGTCCCTCCAATGTTCCCAGGGTTCATTGTTATCACGGTTTGATGTTCCCCATTTTTGCATTATTTCAATGGTTGCCGATGACTACTGTACAAGGTTCATATTTCCAGGCTCTGATGTTCCCAGAAATGTCACTGTCTCACTGTTATACCCGAGGTTCGCTGTTCCCGAGGTTCGATGTTCCCAGGGTGCGATATTCCCTAACCCTGGGAACATCCAACCCTGGGAACATCAAACCTCTGAAATATGGAACTCTGGGAAGACTAAACATTGGAACATTGACAAACTGTAGTCCCCTCCCCCCCCTTCCAGGACTGACTACCCAATTCACATGCATGCTATTATGTAACCTAGAGGCTGACCACTACAGAAATCCATACATCCACAGAAAAGAAAGTTCTGTAAGCAATACAGCTTTTGGGTCGATACAACTGATATTTTACAACATTACCTCCTCCACCAGCTTCTGTTTGGACTCCAAGCCTTTTCTTTTAGTTTCTGTCAGAGAAACTGCAGTAAGATGAAAATGAAATGAGAGGATGACAGCATGTGGTAAATTACTTGACGAATTACTTGAAATTTTAGAGTCAACTATGCCTACATATGACAACGTCAGTGCTGCACTTACACATAAAGCAGGGCTCGAAATAAGCTCAAAAAACGGCACAGCCAGACTAGGAAAATTGGCTATATGTCTATGTTATTTCATAGTACATTTACCGAGGGACACCACGGCCATCTGCTGGGACTTGATGGCGATGGATGTCCGTGCCGTTGTTTCTACAAATCCAACCTACATTTTCCTTGAACATGTGCATCTATCAGGACTCAAATAATTTGGTGCCCTAAGGCAGCCTGTCTAATGACCAGGGCATCAAATATCAATGCATTGCACAACATAATATGCCCAAATGGGCACCCATTATGAGTAAGCATACATGAATAATCAAAATGGTTTACTACGCAAATGCCAACCTACCGTATTCATGGTGTGCAAACGTCAAAAGTGAGAACAATGGGGTATTAACCATTAAGTATGAAGCTCCAACAATGATTGTACGGAAAAATGACTTGAGACTTCAAGAGGATAATGGTTTGCAAATAGCTATTAAACGTAGGTAGATGATGAGTAACAGCCAAAGGAAATTTCCCTTCTATAATCTGATAGGATTCTGCAAGGGGTAGAATTTGAATAGACATTCTGAGGTCTACAATTGGAGAAGATTTATAGACAGGTACCAATAAACAAACAGCACACACACACTTAGAGTGTCAACATGGTTGCAATCTCCTGGGAAAGTAATTACTCTCAACATAACACTAAAAAGGAAATTTAAATTTCACTTCCCGCCAATGAGAAACTGTGAAGGACAGATTAGCAACAATAAAGGGGCTCCGAGACCCAAAAATTATACACAAATCACAGACTTGCTCAAAATGTGGACAAACCATGAAGTTAACAGGCCATTACTAGGATAATAAGCATCCACTGATTGTTACAGGTCAGTTTTGTATTATTTTCTTTCAATTTTACTGCTAAGTGATGGTTACAGGTCACTTTCTTTTAAGTTACTTCTCTTTTATCTCTAGATAAAATTTTATTTGTACCATTGCATTGTAATGAGGTATCTTAAATGTGTGCTTTACAGTACAATTATCATTTTGAATCATCCTACGGACGGAGGTGCAGGTGCCGTAACTGAGGCAAAAACCCCCTCAAGTCAACGTAGAGTGTAAGAAAACACTCATGGTTTGAAAAGAGTAACCTTTCTTTAGGGCAGGTTCTTGATTTCATGTACTGGGTGGGGCCGAAAAATTCACCAAAGATTTAACGTGAGATAGGCATTTCCTCAGCTACCTGCATGTACTGGTGTAATTTCGCAAGAGAAGTTTGTGAAGAGTATTTAATAAGACATAGTACACCAATAGGAGGTCCTAGGGCCAAAGTCAAAATAGACAAGGCGAAATCTGGATAAGAAAATTTATCACCGAGGTTGCATGCAAAAGGGTCAGCGGGTGTTTGGCGGATGGAAGAGTGACCAACGGGATGAGATATTCATGGGAGCAGTGGCCCCACGGGATGAGCAAACACTCCTGCCCCTTGTTAAGAAATGCATGTATTTTGACAGTAAACCACTCTGTGGAATTCACCAACCAAGAAACAGGTATGTACTCTTACAAGTATCTACAGTAATTGCTTCAATAGCAAAATATTATTCAAACTAACATCTTCCATTGCTCTGTACCACCAGGTGCCTGTACCAATCATTGAAACTGAGTGTTTGCATTAATGCCAAAAAGGGACTTCTAGCATATGAAGCAAAAAAAAACATATATACCAGGCAACCTCAAAGAATATCTTTGGAGGACCAAAGTAAAGTCACAACAGAAGGATCCATTTTTTTTAACTTCTGCATGCTGCCTCCGAAGTGTATGTAGTCCACAACCCACCTTTCAACATTTCTGCCTACTTGTAAGAATCAAGTTAATCGACAGTTTACCTCCTCATCCACCATTAAATGTGTGCAAATCCTCAACTATAACCCTATCATCACCTACTGTAACTCTGACCTCTAACTATATTCCTTGAACTATATCTAAAATGGTCTTTTTCAGCATCTCTACAATCAACTTGTGATCTTCTCCTTTGTCTCGTAATTTTGGTGTCTTTGTGCCTACCCACAGTCCATTCATCTTTTGTCCCACTTTGATGTCTCCTAATATGATGGTATGCAATCCATTCATCATTCAATCCCTTCAAAGAGTGTGATGACAATTCAACAGAGGTACGCCTGTTCGCCGGTTTTCCACTCTACAGAATGATACATGGTAGCCGAGATCAGTCACCTCCAGGGACGGATTCTAAATTAGCACACAACTCTCACTAGACTATTAAAGAGTATTACACTGAACACTGATGAAAGGCCAACGCAGGGTTGGAAAACCTTCCTAAATTTCCCGCGAACACGATAGAAAGACTGATTTACCGCTGACATTTGTGTAGCTCTGTGATGTAACGAACACGTGAAGGGTGTAAGCAAATCAGGGGGGGTGCGGGGTCTGCCTTAGGGTACCAGTGGGTACCCTTATATCTTATTCTTATTGAGCCTACCTTGGTGAAAGCACCAACAGTGTTAGTACAGTCACTAGTAGTAGGTCTAACTGAAGTAACGTAATGACTACAGACTTAACTAATAGTAATGTTGTTACTGTTAGTGTTACTGTTGCCGTACAAGGCCTAGCCAGTAGTAGCATGAAGTATTTAATAAGGTACCTTCGAAAAACCAATGGTAGCCTAAGGCAGTCTAACAATAAAGCCTATCTGAGAGTGGTATCAACATGAACAACTGCAGTTTTATCTTGTGGAAATCCTTCGTTCAAAACATAATAATTACCTTTCTTGTCCCTCTTTGATTTCGGCATGGTGGCTGTAACGATAAGGCTACACACTGTCACGGTACACTACATGTAAAGTACAAACTTTTAGTTCAATTCGGAAACGATACGCGATGCGAACAACGTGTGTAAAATCGGAGACGATACTACAGAGAATAACGCACCAGATATACCATCATCAACAAGACCGCGCTTGAAAAGAACAGATCACCATTCCAGTTTGTTCATTAACTTTCACAATAATCACATAATTTGCAATAAGATTACAATTTCATGCAGAAATATGCTATACGATCAGTTTTTCTAAAGTTTGATGAATGGCAGTAACTGACCTAAGATTATATCCACAATGCATGATTTCTGTTTATGTTAACGGCTGTATCTGTCAGCGAGGTAGGATTGCGCAAGAGCATCGAAATCTGCAAATGTGCCAGCCTGCACAACAACTGCACTGACTGATGCCTTACATTACATATCCTGCTTACAAGTTCGTAAATATATCTGTTGTTGCGATCTCGTGGCGTTGAGTTATCGGCGTTTTCCGATGAAGTGTGCTACCTCGCGCTCCAAGGCCAGTAGAGGCAACAGCGCGTACACACGTTAATCCCAGACTTGTGACAGTCAATTCTGTTGAAAAAGTTCGAAAAAATTTTAAGTCCCAGCTCCGTGAGGGGTGCCCGCTTTCCCATCAAATATCACAAAATGTAACCAGGGAATAGCCCCTTCTCTTATTAAGTTTTAAAGAAGGTGTATACGAGAATGTCCACACAAAATTTCGGGGGTCAAATCCATCAATAAGTGGGGTCCACGGGCCCGAGAGACATACCAACTTTGCTAATTTTACCCCCATTGGCTTTGCACGTAAAAGATTTTCGAAAAAAATTCTTAGTCCCAGCTCTGTGAGGGGTGCCCGCTTTCCCATCAAATATCACAAAATGTAATCAGGGAATAACCCCTTTTCTTAATTAAGCCTTAAAGGGGGTGTATACGAGAATGTCCACACAAAACTTCGGGGGTCAAATCGTTCGATAAGAGGGGCCCACGGGCCCAAAAGACATACTAACTTTGCTAATTTTACCCCCATTGACTTCGCACGTTAAAGATTTTCGAAAAAAATTCTTAGTCCCAGCTCTGTGAGGGGTGCCCGCTTTCTCCTTAAATATCACAAAATGTAATCAGGGAATAACCCCTTTTCTTAATTAAGCCTTAAAGAGGGTGTATACGAGAATGTCCACACAAAACTTCGGGGGTCAAATCCATCGATAAGTGGGGTCCCATGGCCCAAAAGACATACTAACTTTGCTAATTTTACCCCCCCCCCCCTGACTTTGCACGTAAAAAATTTTCCAAAAATTTTTTACCCCCATTAACATTTTACGTGAAACTTTTGAAAGAAAAAAGTAATTGCTTTACTTATTTCAGAATTAATTTCGGCTGAAATACATTTTTACTTCAAATTCACTCTCCTGAGAGATATTTAAGCTTTTTGATACTTTGCGCCTTGTCCACTTTCATTGAAAGAAAATCAAACCCAAGGATTTACTTGATTTATTTATTTGTTCATTGATATGCATGTACGGACATGTTAACTTTATATTTTGCATGAAATTAGAAGGGAAATATTTCTTTATTGATATATATAGAAAACTAAAATGAAAACTGCTGAGCATTTATTGATACTCTATAGTCTCATTTTTGTTTCGATGAAATCGTACCTTTTGTAATCATGTGGTGTATATATGTGTGTATGTATGTAGGGGTGTGTGTGTGTGTGTATGTATGTATGTATGTATGTTTGTGTATGCATCTTGTAAAGACGATATCTCAAGAAACGAAATGTTTACAGATCTCATATTTGGTTTGTGGGTGAATCATATATTGAGATAAAAGAGCCTTTGACTTTTGGTGATCTCACTGTCATTTTGGTTCAACAGGAGTCAAATTGGAAAAACCTTGTGAACACAATATGTCAAGAAGGGACTAAAACCGATCTCATGTTTGGTTTATTTGTGAGCCTAATAAGGACAAGAAGCCTATTGTTTTAGGTGGAGGTCTTATATCATTTTGGGTCACAGGGGTCAGTTAAAACCTTGAAAACATGATAACTCAAAAAAGGAAACTTGTACAGATCTTATATCTAGTATATAATGGAGCCTTATTGAGGAAAAGAAGCCTATTGTTTTAGTGTGAGGTGAAAGGTCATTTGAGGGTCAACATTGTCAAATATTGAAAACTTTGTAAACATCATATCTTAAGAAGAAAAGCTTGGATAGATGTAATATATGGTTTGTGGATGTACCATATTAAGTGCAAGAAGCCGATTTTTTTGTGGTGAATGTTAAAGGTTATGCCGGGTCCACAGGGCTCAAACAAGTAAAAACTTGTAAACACAATATCCTAAGACGGAAAACTTCTACAGATCTCATATTTAGTAGGCTGGTGTACTTTATGATGAAGTAGATGAAGTCTTTTGTGTTTGGTGGAGGTGAAAGGTCATTGATGGGTTAACAGGTTCAAAAAGTGAAAACCTTGTAAACACGATATTTCAATATGGGAGACTTTTCAAACCTCATATTTAGTACGTGGGTGTGCCATAATTAACACAAGAAGACCATTCTTTTGTGGAGGTCAAAGGTCATTTGTGGTCAGTGGGGTCAGATAGTCAAAACTTTCTAGGCACAATATTTCACTAGGTTAAACTGGCACGTATGTAGCATATTGATAAGTGGGTGTACTTTGTGAAGCACAAGTAGCCTAACGTTTTGTCGGAGGTCGAACGTCGTTTATGGTCAACGGGATCAAGTAGTGAAAACCTTGCAAACACATCTACGGAAGTAAGACTCATGAAAATAATTCCGCATGATGAATTCATGGAAACCACAGTGTATTTGTGCATTCTGGTTTATATATCAGTTATCGCCAATTATTCATAATTCATCCTTGACATCCAAGTTAAATTTAAGTTCAGTTACTTACATTGAATAGAATCTTCTGTTAAGTTTTGTGTAATATCAATTAAATGTTATTATTACCATGTCAACTATTTGACTGACAGGTAATTTTACGAAAGTTAAGCCTTTTATGATCACTATATGTTTTGCCATGAAATTAAGAGTGCAAAAAAAGTTTGTATAGTTGAATATTTAGAAAAACAAAATGAAAAATACTGATCAATCATTGCTACTTCAGTCTCATTTTTGGTTTCGATAAATCGTAACCTTTGTAATCATGCCATGTATGTGTGTATGTACGTACATACGTACGTGTGCGTGTATGTATGTATGTATGTATGTATATATGTATATATGTATATATGAATGTGACACCTACATTGTAAATAAGATATCTCAAGATAGGAAATATGTGCAGATTTCATATTTGGCTTGATTGTGAGTTCTATTGAGGGGAAGAAGCTGATTGCTCTTGGTGGAGGTCAAAGGTCATTTGGGGTCAACAGCTTTCAAAAAGTGAAAATCTTGTTAACATGATATCTCATAAAGGAAACATGTACATATCTCATGGTTAGCATGTGGGGGTACCATATTAAGTACAAAAAGACTACAGTTTTTGGTGGAGATTTAAGTTGTTTTGGGTCAACAAGGGTCAAATAATAAAAAAAAGTATAAGCACAAAATCTCAAGAAGGGAAACATTTACTGGTCTCATATATGGCATGTTAATGTACCATATTGGATGTACAAGGATCCTACTGTTTTTGGTGGGGGTCAAAGCTCATTTGGGCTCAACCGGGGCCAAATAGTAAAAACCTCGTAAACACGAGATCTCAGGAAAGCAAACTTATACAGATCTGATATTTAGTATGTAGGTGAACCTTATTGAGGAAAAATGCCTACTGTTTTAGTGTGAGGTCAAAGGTCATATGGGGTCAAAAGGGGTCAAATATTGAAAACCTTCCAAACATCATATCTCAAGAAGGAAAACTTGTACAGATGTCATGTCTAGTATATCGGTACACCTTATCGGGGACAAGAAGCCTATCATTTTAGTGAGAGATCGAAGGTCATTTGGGATAAACAGGGATCAAGTGGTTAAAACTTTGTACACATGATATCTTAAGAAGGGAATCTTCAAGAAGGGAAGCTGAGATACATATCACTAAGGTTAAACTTGCACATGCATGTCATACTGGTAAGTGGGTGTACCTAATTGAAGCGCAAAAAATCTAACGTTTTGTTGAAGGTCAAAGGTCATTTAGTGTCAACAGAGGTAAATTGTGAAACCTTGTCAACGCAATATCTCAAGAAGCAACATTCATGAAAATATTTCCTAATGATGATTTCATCGGAACCATGATGCAGTTGTGTATTCTGGTTTTACCGTGGCTACGTCATATGGTCGAAGGTTGTATTTTCCCACGCTAAGTATGATGGGTTTGGAAAAACGCATTATCTAATTCTCTTGGAGGGTATCATCGGAACATCCCGATATATTATTGTCTTCTTTGCATTTTTTTTTCAGATTTACCACTTACCTGTCAAAGATATAGTTAACAGAAGTAAACGTTCTAAACCCCGCGCGGAGAAAATCCCGAACACGTAACTATAGTGTGGTTTTGATGACTTCGTTATGAGGATTTTTTTTTAAATATGACATATCACATACGGCGATATGCTTCGTTTTTTGTGGTATTACATCAACTTATGATTTCACCACTTAAGATCTAACATCGTTCATAACTGATAGGCACATTATATCTCAACATGCACAACTGCATACTACATAGTAGCATAGATGTCCACAAGCATGTCCTGTGAATATTGACAAATCGACTCTTGTTTTCAAAGATGAAACCCCACATCAAACATGATAGTATCTTGTGGTCAATACACCACTACACCTACATAAGATATGAGTGCTCAGTGCCGGCTTCCCTCTTTGGAATATGATGTTCACAAGGTTTTCACTATCCTTCAACTATTGACCACAAATTACCTTTGACCTCTCAGAAAAACAATAGAGTATTGTACTTAACGTGGTATGTCTACCTATGAAATGCGACACATGTCCATGCATCCCTTCTTAAATATCGTGCTTACAAACTTTACAGAGATTGACCTATGTTGACCTCACGCGACTTTCGACTAGCACATATAGAAATCTGCAATTTATACTCAATGTGGTGCACCTACACATCAAATCTGTCGTAATTTCCCTTTGATTGTTTAAAGGTTTAAAATAGAATCCTTTAGTCGGAGATTTACAATGCCTTCTGACTCGTCGGCAGAACAGTAGTTTTATGAAATAACATAATCATATTCTTACCTACCTTCCTATAGTAATCCCCACGAGTATTTGAGCCGTAACCATCAAAAGGCTGCTGTTGCATGGGTCATTTCAGGTACAAAGGTTTTGTACGACGTAATTCATGTTTAAAATACTCTACCATAGAGCAAAATAAAATCAAAATTACCAACTACTCCCGATCGTGACATTGTTAATCCTTTAACAGTAGTTTTAAATGTTCAGGTACGTGGGCTTTTCACCACCACTACCTTTTCAATCGGAAACGTACTGTTTAGGGCAGCTCTATTAACAAAAGTAGTAATAAGGGGCAGGGGCGTAGATTTCTTTTCAACATTGGGGGGGGGGGGATGATGTGTGAACGCGAAGTGTGCACGGCGAGCGAGAAGCGCGAAGCCCCTAGAGGGTGGGGTCCAGGGGCCCGTCTTAGGGCCCCTGGTGGGGCCTAGGGGCGAAGCCCCTGTGGGGTCTAAGGGGCGAAGCCCCCGAAAGCTCCTGGGTTTTAACGCCTCAGAGGCCACAGGAAGACTGCTTTAAGGGGTAAAATACAGAGGTAATGTTGTAGGTTATTGACATGATTATACGCTTAGGAAAGGCTCTTTTGAGCACAAAACTCTTTATCAAGTTGCACTGGAGGACTGAAATTGAACAATTCTAGAGCAACGATGTACCGTTAAGTTTTAAAAGGCAGGTATCAACTCAGGCCTATCCCCGGTAACAAAAATTTGAGTTCGAAGACCATTACATGTCTTGCAAGTTGGCTGGAGATAACCAGAAAATTTTCAACTTTATTCATGAAAGTAATGCAAAGGACATACATATGAATACATAAAACTTAAGCTAAAATTTTTGTACAACCTAACAGAAGGAGATGATATAGTTCCCAAATTATCAACCATTCCCGCCAAAAAATCATCAAATATCGGTAAATAAATTGAGTTTGTAAAAAGGATTGTGACGGATTGAATAGTAAAACGTTAGAACAGTTTTGTAATATGGCTTTATCATATATTATTCTCACAACCTCAAACAACTTGAAATAGATTTAAAATACTTGCAACCATGGAAAAACGCATAGAGATTAAACGGAGACGGGAGATTTCCTTACGAAAATTACCCCATCGATATTCGCGAAAGTAACTAAACTTGGTGCCATTCACTGTCTTAAGGACGACAGAATTTGCCCGACGTACCCTTTGTGGTAATAATTCTTAATAAAAAATAGCTATTTAATGATATGAGACCATGTATCGGTCAAAGGGTTAGGGTTAGGGTTTTGCACAGCAAAGCGGTACAGCCAAACTGTCGCATCTCTTGGTAACCTTGGGTGCAGGTGTGACGATTGCAGCTAAAACAACTAGCCTGCACAGTGTAATTCTTCTCCATCGGGCAGGCACGTCTCCGGTAGAAGCCCGCCAAGGTTAAACGAATTATGTGGGACCGGTCTGGAGTATTTCAGCGAAGATGGGAGACTAGTGACTACCCAGCTTAAATGACAGAAACTTAAAGTATGTGACTTTCATGGCTTGAAACGTTTTGAAAATGATGTAAAAAGTTTGGAAACCTTCTGACGTAACGTAGCCTACATAGACAGCATTACATTACACACGTATGTGAACAACGTGAGTCATGTTAATCATGAGGGGAGAATAAATGTAGCTTACTTGTCAGTAAAAAACACGTATCTGTAGACTGAACATTGGGGGGATGATTACATTGACCATCCCCCCTAGTCAAATATTGGGGGATATGTATCCCCAATCCCCCCGGGATCTACGCCTATGATAAGGGGGTAATTTGACACCTACGTCGGGCACGTATATAGGGACTGTATTCCAGGGACCTCAAAGCGCCAGCAGCAGTGACAGGGACAGCATTGTGGGTGTCGGGAGGGCGTTTTGCGACTGCATAGGTTAGCATCGAGGTTCGGGGACGTATTTTGAGCTTTCACCAACGTATTCTCATTTTCTCATTTTTTTTTTCTCATTTTGTTCTCATTTTGTTCTCAGATTGCTCATTTTTCACGTTTGCATACATTCGGTTCTCATTTTGCAGCTTTCTCGCATATTTGCTACGTAGCACTCATTTAGCACTCACCCTCTTTCTCTCTCTCTCTCTCTCTCTCTCTCTCTCTCTCTCTCTCTCTCTCCACCTCTCTCTCTCTCTCTCTCTCCACCTCTCTCTCCACCTCCACCTCTCTCTCTCTCATCTTCTTCTACAGGTATCGTCCTCTACAAATTTCGTCCCTCCTCTTCCCGTTCTTTAACCCAACCCCCCCCCCCCCCCCCCCTGTTCGCCATTACTTGTATACTATTGCACGAGGGATAATGGAAAAGGGATAATGGAAAAATGGGTGTTACACTGATAAGCGGATAGTGGATTGGCTAAATGACGACAATAAACAATAAAACACAATAGCGTGAGTTTACTAGCATTTATTCAAAAGACCTCATATTCAGCCAAAATTAAAACGGCTATATGGGAATACGAGACATACAGATATGCGTGCGACCCCTTAAACCCGGCTTGAGGAAATAGTCTCAGACAGTTTAGTTTTTTTTCTCTGTGGTAGAGTAGTTTAATTTTTCTTCTATGGTACAGTGGTTTAATTTTTTTTCTTTCTGTGGCAGGAATGGGCCATCGTAGTTATCTCACTCAACCTACCCCGACCGTGTAGGTAGTAAAATTCTCCCCTAGTTATGCGACCTATGGATGCCTCGTGAAACCTCTCTTTGCCTACTGCGCATTGGTACATTTTGTTCTCCTCACCAGGTCACCGCTACAGTCGTAAACGAGTTTGTAAGTTAATTTGAATGCAGGAATTACTTGGCATGTGTCGATATTTTTTCCACTGAGGTGGTGTTTCGTATGCGTTATCGAAGACATATAGACGTGGCTGTTCGTATGTGCCGTTATACCATCTAGGCCAGGCCTACGTTTGTAGCAGCTTATCAATCTCAGTTTAGTTCCACCTATCTCGTAGCCTAAGTCGTATGTGTTACTGGGCGGATCTGCAATCAGGGGTGCAGCGCAAGCGTCCACTGTGGGAATCTACGTCCATGTTGTTGCCTGCAAGTTCAGTTCTTCTAGTGTCCGTCACATAGTTTTGTTTTCTGTGGAAGTCTCGCCGTTTGTCAGATGCGTCATCATCCCAATACCTCTTGGTCATGTGTTATAAAAGCAGGCACCCTTCACGACAGGCACGCTTTTGTGTGGACATTCTCGTGTAAACCCCCTTTAAGGTTCAATTAAGAAAATGGGTTACTCCCTGGTTACATTTTGTGATATTTGAGGTGAAGGCGGGCACCCCTCACGGAGCTGGGACTTAGAATTTTTTTCGAAAATCTTTTACGAGCAAAGTCAATGGGGGTAAAATTAGCAAAGTTAGTATGTCTCTCGAGCCCGTGGACCCCACTTATTGATGGATTTGACCCCAGACATTTTGTGTGGACATTCTCGTATACACCTTCTTTAAGACTTAATTAAGAGAAGGGGCTATTCCCTGGTTACATTTTGTGATATTTGAGGTGGAAGCGGGCACCCCTCACGGAGCTGGGACTTCGAATATTTTTCGAAAATCTTTTACGTGCAAAGTCAATGGGGGTAAAATTAGCAAAGTTAGTATGTCTCTCGGGCCCGTGGACCCCACTTATTGATGGATTTGACCCCCGAAATTTTGTGTGGACATTCTCGTATACACCTTCTTTAAGACTTAATTAAGAGAAGGGGCTATTCCCTGGTTACATTTTGTGATATTTGATGGTAAAGCGGGCACCCCTCACGGAGCTGGGACTTAGAATATTTTTCGAAATTTGTCACAACATTCTTTCGGGATTTAACCTACGCAAGCGCTGTAGCCCCTTCTCTCCAAGGCCAAGGCCAATAAAAAGTCTCAGAGAATATCTACTAATTTTGACTTAACTCCACCAAATTTTGTCTCGTAACCTGAAAAGTTTGATATGTAGTCATTTTTTTTTTCTTTATCTCAAAACTTTGTAATAAGGAAAGTTGAGTCCAATTATAACAGAGAATCAAGTGAGGAAGGTGCATTCAACCTAAACGGAGAACATGCCCGTATCGGGGGAGGGGGTTCAGGGGGTTCGGACGAACCCCCCCCCCCCCCCCACAAGATCTGGAATTCCACTCAGCCTATGACAGAAGGCCTACGTAAGCAACATGGATAATGAGTTTTTAAGTTGTTTGTCATTGTTATCAGGAAAATGTTCCACTTGTAGTAAAATCGAACCCCCTCCCCCCGCACTGAAAAAGCTGCATACGGGCCTGGAGAATACACTATCAATGCAAGAATCATTGCTGATGCCTTTACCTGTTTTTTTTTTTTCTTTTTCACGTTTGTATCTACAGCAAGTACACGTTCGAACAGTCAAGCTGGAATATCCAACTCTACTACTAGTCTTAACCAGTTTGCAAACCATTCTCGACACCAAACTTAATGTTTCCTTTATTCCCGAAGTAACTGAGGATTTCGTTTTTAAATTCTGAACAAAGTTAATTGACATTACGCTAGGTGACGTCTTGATGAAATTAGTTCGTTCATCCCACGTCATAAATTTAAGCGTAAGAAATGAATATGTTCCCATCTGAATGGAAAAATAGCTAAGGATCTCAGGAAGGCATTTGACCTCAAAGACGTACCAATTACAAAAAAAAAATCAGATGTTCAAGTTTTCCCCATCAAGTCATCGCCGGGTTTGAATCCTATAACAGGCAACAATGTGCATTTGCTAATGAAACGTGTTCAGGCTCTTAAACCACTTATCACTGTTGTACGTACCCCAGGGTTCAATTCACTTGGTCCTCTGCCAGTGTTTCTTATCTTTATGATCTTGAATTATGTTTATCTATATATACTAATGCTCTGCTGACGTGTACGTACGTACGCTATGCCGATGACACAACTTTTCACGTATATGGTTCCAGCGTTGACGAAATCGTTGACGTAAACTTAGGCCTAATATCGATTATAGTAGTAATATAAGTAATGACAACAAAATGGCATGTCAACTACGACATAAAAAAACAAGACTGATGTATGCTTACATGCACATTGAAGACATACCGAACATAATTTACTCGATAATGTATTTAATGTGTGTAAGAACGGCAGCGTGACTTTAAAATTCTAAGTAGTTTTTACTACGGTGAGGGTTGACTCGAAGTTAATGTGGCATGATCAATTTGCAACAGCGTTAATTAGTTCAAGAATAGCTACATTAAGACGTATCAAACAGTGTATTGACGTTCCTACGAGGATTTTATAATTCAAGTAACGCCAATACTTGAATATTGTGGCCTGGTATGGTCCACGTGTTCCCGGGAAAACATTGACAGGGTTGAGAGGTTACTAAAAAGTGCTGCGAGATTTTTATTATAGACGCAACATACAGCGAAAGGGGACCATATGCCCTAAACTGACAAATGAAGACTGCCGGAAAGAAAAAAATTGAAGGCACTACTGAATGCTTTATGATTGCCAGAAGCAATTTGTACAGGCAGCATTGAATTGTAAGGCTGGCAAGTGCCGCAATTTCGATGGCGATGAAGTCTTCGCTCTTTCGTCGCCAACCTTTGGTTGCCCCCCTCCACTTAGATAGCCCCTTCGTCGCAAAAGTAGTCACTTTCCTTAAAAGTCGAAAGCTGGGGGTCTCTCTGCTTTTAGCCTCACAGAGGCTCAATGTCCTAGTAGCCTGCTCTACGCAAGCTATTGTGTTTGTCTTTTAGCAAAAAAGTACAAAAGGTAATCCCAGCAAGTATATGGGCCTTCATGGCATAGCAACAGGTTTACAATAGTGTATACAGAGGGTATATTATGATTACTGAGAGAGCGCCATCTGTTAGAGGCCACTGCACGCAGAGCCGTATGTACAGATCTGACTGTACGGAGAGCCGTATATCTGTACATACGGCTCTGACTACCTTAGGAATCATGTACGTGCTCACTTGGTGCGCAAGCTAGGAGGGCTTCAGTGTACACAGTTCTGTGGCTAGCTGTGAAATTAAAATCTCAAATTTTCTTGGTACACCCAAGAAACATGCTGGTTTCTTATAGGATCATGATAAAAAATCTCACGGAAAACCAAAATTTCGACTTTATACACTTGACCTTGCACAATGAGTAGCATTATACCATCACGAAAACATGTTAAATTAAAACATGTAAATTTTTAAATGTAGATAGGTCCTATAAAAGTTCAAAATTAGGAAAAAAAACTACTACACTTGAAAATGTGCCATTTAGGTTAAGATATTAGTTGCATTGGGCACGCAATTGTTTGGTGGTACTATGAGTAGACTTGTGGAACACTTGACACAGTACCTGAACACCCAACGTATAAATTATTGCCAATTTTATTATCTCAATTTTAGGATACTCTTGGGGGTGAGCAACAGTATGGGAGAGTGGCCCGGGAGGGTGCCTCTGTCGCCTCTTTAATACAGTGGTGGGTGGTATGTACGAGTGGAATAGTGAAATGTAGAACTTCTTTGAATTAAATGATTTAGTGACATCAGCAAATGAATTCCCGATGTCAACAATTGCATGAATAAGTGATATGAACTGTCCATTTGTTGATATCATTATATCGATTGTCGATATCAGCAAATGATTTGTTGATATCAGCAAACAAATTGGTGATATGTCCCATTTGATAATATCAGCAAAGAATTGGTGATATCAGCAATTATTTGATGATATCATGCAAAAGGATTTGCTGATATCACCAGTTAATTTTTGACATCACCAAATATCGAATAAAAAGTAAAACGGCTTCCCATATATAGTCTTTACAATCAATTAGAGTTTCACAATTCCACTTTGCACTATGGGAGATTTGTAATGGCATATATGCACATACCAAATTAGCGAATATCCTATGCATTTTCTGTAATCGTTATTGCCTTAAATGATACAGCACTTCTAAGATGTTGAGACCTTCCGAATTTTCACTTTTCATTATTAAACAAAAACAAAACTTATGGGTGGGACTATACGTTTCAACAGCCTTCAACAAGCCCTCTGCTTGACAAGTTGCAAATCTGTGTCTGCAAGTCTTTTTACAATACATTACACCTAACAATAAAGCATACCGGTATATGCTTTCACTATACTGTAACTCACAGAAGTGTTTCCAACACTCAAGTATTTCACTCAAGAGTAATGCTCTTGAAAAAAAAAAAAAAATACTCAACGTATTTCCCCAAGCAACTTGTGAGGAGTTCTTTGCAATGCTTCTTATACGCACTTACAACAGATAAGTTAACTGGATACAAATAAGAGGGGGTTAACAAAATCGTTGACATTCGTCAATGAAACTGAAAAATAGAGAATAAAAAGGTAAATTTCAACTTTTAAGATTTGAAAATTTGTCCGAGTCACCCATGCGCCTCCATTATCATGTACAAGTCATATTATAATGCGGAGGAAAACTTTCAAGAAGCTGCGCTTCTGTGCTGCTAATCTGCTTCGTCTGGTGAATGCAGTATTTCCCACTGACTTCCCCCCAACCCTCCCGCCACCCTTCCACTCCTCCCACCAACTTCCCATTTACCCCCTCCCTTAATTCTCTGTCCGTTATACTTCAGCTTATGCCATCGCATATCCCAAATTTGTGTGTCAGTGGTGGGAGGGGACGGGATAGGGAAGGGCGTACCCAATCTTGTCTTTCACTGGTTCAACATTTACCAGGTTAAACACCCTCTTTACTGTCAAAGAGTCTTGGCACTTTGCCTATGTCACGTATTACTTAAAGCGAAGGCATTAGTTTGAGGAAACTTCTAACAGAAAATTAATTAATGTGCAACATATTAGTCATTCGTTTCAATCAGGTGGACCAATAGTAACCGGTGAAAATGAATGACGTTCAAAGTATACGTGTCAATCCAGTCCAAAGTATTCTACTAATTTTAGCTGCAGGAATATCGAACAAACGAGAGGAGGTAGAAAATAAGTCGCAGATTAAACTTTTATCCTTTCTTGAAGAGGTAAAGGAAAACTTGTAAGTTAAAACAGCTGATAGCTGATCGCACAACGCGTAGACACAATTAAAGTGAAGCAATGTGTTGTGCAATGAATTGTGTGCTCTTATAGCTATACATATATATCAGGGTATCGTATCATAGTAGTTCCGTGGCTTTCATTCATTCGTTCATTTATTAATTCACTCATTCCATTCATTCGTGCATTCACAATGTTTAAATACTATATAACGAAACTCCTCAGCCACTCCAAGAAGTGAGACAGACAAAGGTATGTTTAGCCCCCCCCCCCTCCCCTGATAGTGTGCTTGCCAATTGCTCCCAAAGGCTCTAGAATAAATGGAAAAATATGCATAATTCATGAGATGCCTAGTTCAAGGTTGGGTGAATACTGTAGGGGCTATAACTACGTGTTTTGTGTCTGCCGATCCGATGGCAGACAGTTTTATCACCATATCGGATCCGATCAGATTTCAAGAGTGTTTTTTCCTTAAAAAAAAGTCATTTTTTGTATGATGCATTTTGTCTCTGATGGAGTGCTTTAACTCGATTCGTATACATCATCGCAATTTTCTTTTACCTTGTCCGACGAAAAATAGCCTTCTTTGGGGCATTTCTCAATTCCTTCTTTTGTTCAGGGATATAGGGCCCGGGTGCAAAGATATTTCCAAGTTGGCTGAGCATCGGCAAACGTAGGGCCTGTATAGGGCCACAGACGTTTTTTTTTTTTTTGTACTCTGCATGCCAACGGAAGGTGGCGTTCCGCTTAGGTCGTCCTGCCGGCATTAACCCCCCCCCCCCCCCATAACTCTTACATTATCTATTCCGCCAAAAGGCTGGGAAAGGGAGAGCACAACAGCGGGAAAAAGTAAAACAAGGGATTTCAGCTCCGTTGGCGCAAAGCAATACATTAGATGAATAAATAATGGTCCAACTTTCATAACAGACAGTTTATTTTCAAAGCAGAATGTTTCATCGTCTTAAACGAAGGTCCCATGCAGGCAAATAAATTTTAATGTCGTTGCTTCAGGTTATTAATTGTCTTTCCAACGATTTATTTTGTAGTTATTACGACTTACTATGTCGTTCCTATATATATGTCGTTCCCATTATGTCATTCCGATGAATTATCACGTCCTTCCATCGGCCTTTCCCGCCAAATGCGCACCGTTCTTTCTTTCCTTCCTTATACCGAAATCATACACTAAACAAAGAGCATGGAATTGCAAGAAAGCCACATTTTGTACAATGCAGCAATTGCTTACAAAATAAATATTGCAAAGAATACAAATAAATTGGTGGTAAACCTTTTCAGACAAGTAGTAATAAATTTATCGCTTTCTGATTAAGAAAAAAATGCCAAAAGACATAATTCGAAGAGACAGCGATAATTTTGATAGGGAAAATGCTTATAAAAATAGGCTCCATTTCATTCCGAAGCAAAACTGATTAGGCTTCCCATAATGGGAGCAATCGGGTATGAGATGAGCAAATGATCTCTTTGTGTACAGAACTTCTCGATATGGAGGGCGCTACATGAAAGTACTACCCAAGTAATTGAATTTCCTTTACCTTTCCTTTAATTTATTTTCTCATTCTTTGTCTTCCTATCTCTTTATTTTTTTCTTTTCGTCCACTGCATTTTGCGCCCCCCCCCCCGCCAGTTTAAGGGAGTCCCGCCCCTTTCTTCTCCGCCACATCATGGAGCGAGAAGTGTATTCGAAAAGTTTGGTGGAAAACAACCCCACTCTAACATCACTGGCTGGAAGTGACATTCGCAGCGCCCCATTTTCTCTGTTATCAACACCTACCCCAACCTCACCTGACTTATAAAGGGTATAAATTTGGCTGGGAAACCTTTTAAGGTAGTTTGTTTTGCCAAGGTCAATATATGGCTCCGGTGTGCGTGTGGGGGGGGGGGGGGGGTCTGCGATAGATGCAGTGATACTCTCTTAAAGGGAAATAGGGCGTTTAGAATACACCGACATGACATACAAAAGAAAACAGCAGTAATCATTGTTAAACCATTCAGTCTCATCAATAAACATCTAACAAAGCTTCATCTTCTCAAAACATTATGCACGTGATGAGTAACGGAAGATGCATCATTTGAATTTTGAATTGTTTGGGTGAACAAATTAGTGTTGAGTTACAAATAACTGAATTTCTGTCTGTGAGGAGCTAATTTCTTGAAAAGAAGGCTACTGTCTTTCTTATTTTGAATAATCTATCATTCTACATTCACAAACATTGGTTTAAAAAAATATGGATGTTTTTTGTGAAACAAACGCCCTATTTCCCTTTAACTATGGCGATCTCTGGAGAAGAAGCATAAACATCTAGCTCTCAGTAATAGCTTCATGGCGTAAGTACTTGGCTGAGATGGCGGAGTTCCCCAAGGGACTCTACTAGCATTTAATCGAGAGGCAAATTTTTTGTAAGGGAGGGAGCAAGCTTTTGGGGGTTCTTTAAATGGTAAAATGCTCTATTTTCCGGTTACTGATCAACTTTATTTTCCGGTTAGACTTCTGATCACCTATTAAAGGGCTAATAAGCAGTTGTCCCCAAGTTTTACTTCGAAACAGTATCAAAATTTCGCAATCCTCTAGTTCAGTACACATAAGCAAGTTGTTCTGCTGCAAAGTTATAAGCAATCAATTCAACAACAAAAAATATCTCACATAATGAAAAAGAGCCATGCGTGAATTGGCCAAAGAGGGGTAAACTAATTTAGTTATGGAGTACTGCAAATTTCCCCTTTAGTTTTTACTTGCAGTGCTTTGACACTATTTTTCATGAGAGGAGGCATTTAATTTCATTTTCCTAGTATATGACTGGTTCAGATGTATTTACAATTCTATATTTCATTTACGATAGTAAGAAAAATGTTCCTTGAGCAAACTGGCTGGCCTTTGGCCAGATTCGAAGAGTACCATCGGAAAACTTTATTTTACATTTAGCCTGTTTTAAGGCCCTGAGTTCAAGTTTGTTTCGAAGTTCACTGTATCGGATATTTGCGGTGTAGCCTATATATTGAGAGCTGTTTACTGCAGCGTTAAGTGGCAGGTTCTACCACACACGCGCAACAAAGCCCTCTCAGTGCCTAGCCTGCTGACAATGTGATCGCGGAAATGATCTTCGTTCGACATCATTCTTTGGTGCTTATAATGATCATGTACAAATCGACGCGGGCTGATTGCAGGTTGTGAAGTATTTTGTGTTTGCTGGAGATCACACGCTTAAGTTATTTCCCGCCATAACCAGTGATTCAGAGAAACTTCCCGCATACCTAAAATGTGACATCATCTCCGATAAACCAATAATAGCTGACAGTTAGATGACATCACAAGCCCTGTGTTTGATCTTGGGACACCCGTCACGTCTTCAGCCGGGAATGTCCAACACTCTACTGAAACGATAAGCGCAGTAAAAACCACTTCCTCCTTCACAGAAAATTCCTCCCTAGGTAAGAAAGGTAAGCTTTTTAGAACATGATAAGAATTTTAACATCGTCTTTTATCTCTTGGTTAGCCTTATTACTCGTTGGGTTCTCCAAATATCATCCAAATCGCCAGCTTCATTGATTGTTGGGCGTAATCGACGCCATTTTCTTGTAATTTAGAACAGCACCTAACGTTGTGCTGTAATGAGCATTCTTAAGCCTAACATTAGCCTAACATTGGTGAAAGGCGCAGGCTAGGCTAATGTGTGTTGCTACAGACAAATGTGTCAAGCTAACGCCCAGTGATAGGCAGTAAGTATCCGATTTCAGTTCTTTCAAAGAGAAAAGACTTAACGTCTGAATTAAAAAAAAATCATTGAAAAGTTGTATTGCAGACTGTGTATATACATTTCTGCGTTTGTAATTTGCCGTTTGTTTTTAAGGCAATGGCTGTTAGTACTGTTTTAACTTTTTTTCGCAGGACCTCTTGAGACTAAGTTAGGCTACGCAATCTCTGTATTACCGCATTACGCCGCAAGGCCTAGGCTACTGTGCATAAGCTACTCGTTTCGGCGAAGTATCACTATTACGACAAGGGTTCGTCAACCAACTTCAAGCATCCAAGTCAGTTCATTTGTTGTCTGCATGAAATAACACCTTGTTTGTGACAAGATGTTTTTATTTTAGCAATTAGCCTACATTTGTTAACTGTGAGGCAAGGCTACCTGGCTTGGGCTACCATGTATGGGGTCTAGCCTAGGTAGCATTTTACTTCTGATGCTCCTTTTCTTCCAATTGATTTTGCGTTAGTCAAACTAAGCGTTTTAGATCCAGCCTAGGTCTATTTACTGGCCATTGTATATTAATATTACTACCCTGGAACCTCTGACTTGTGCCATCTTTTTTCAGGGCGGTGCTGGTGAAGGGTATTTGTAGACCTTGTTAGGGCCTAAGCACATGTGAGAAGTTGATCAGACTTTGTCAGTAATGTGCCTGCTGATAGTCAGAGAAGACTGACACACCCTTTTGTCATTTGTTCACCGTTTGTGCAGTGCAGACAAACATTTTCAGGCATCATCTGACACCTATCTTGCTGGAAATGTCCACTCTTAGTTTTAATTGGGTTAACGGCCAGTGGGGTTCTGTGGTTTACTTCATTTACAATGATTAGTGTTGCCATTTTCATTGTTATGGTTATTTTCCTTAGGTTTTGGCTACTCCTGGGAGTTAATTAGTTGAGTTACAGGCATGCACAAGATTTTGGCCAATTATCAATTGTGGGTAGGGGTTGCATACTTACAGATACGGGAACTTATTTGCCTGCAGTTGGCATGTTGTCTGTGTGCAGTCTCATCCTTTGCATTGAGCTAGTCATAGGCCCCTTTTTTCTGTATGAAATTTCAATTTTCTTGCCAAATGGTGTTATTTGATTTTTGAGTTATTTGATCAAATGCAAAGCAGTTGGCTTGGTACATTTGATAGGCCTAGTAAAGAACGTTGAAGGCATTCTGACAGTGTATGCTACATTTATATAGTCCAACATCAGTTGAAATCTTAATGCTTCAGAGACTTATGAATTGTTGGTCACCCCCTTTCCCGTTAACAAATTGATGTTTTAAGGCATTTCTTTAGATGCTCCTTTTGAACTTTGTATAGCAGTTGCTGCTCAAATCTGAACAGTATGGAAGAGGGTTGCTTGTCTGATGGTAAATTAGTGCATTTGATGGAGACTTTGAACAGCCCTCTTCCTGAACTTCAGATATCATATAGAGATAAACAAGTGGTCATGGGTAGGGATGCAACGTTTTTGTCATTTTTTTTTTTCTGAATGGTATTTCACAACCAGACTGTTTAATGTTGCCAAGTTGTAGTCTTTTTGTCCAGCACCTTTTAGTGGAACACAAGCTTTTTTCAACGATTTAGAGTTACGTGAATTTTTCAATACTGTGTTTAGGTATTTTTATGCTGCTTTCAGTAATCTGTGCGAAATTATTCTGAAACATTGTTATTTTTTTTTTTTCCTGTCCCTTTTTTGCATGCCCTTTTTTGCATGCCCTTTTATGCATTCTCTGTTCACTAAATAAGGTTTATGGTAGTCTTGTCTTTCAACCTGTTAATTGAATCAGTGAAGTAGAATAGTTTTACCTTGCAATCTGTAGTTCATAACTGGAAGAGGTATATTGCGTATCTTCAGTTTACGTCGTTCGGCAGGTTGCAATAAACTTAAGAAATTCTACTTGCTATGTAATATAATTGCATAGCAAAATCTCAAAGTGTAACAACATTAGTGCTTATAATTGCACTTTTTTTTTCAATTGTTCTTTTTTATTTGTGGAAATTAAATGCAGTGGAGTTATCCTTTCACAGGAGGGTAATGTCAACTACTCCTTGATTGTAGGCAGGATTTTATCAAACTTCATCCTCCACCTATCTAGTTAGCATGGGTGAAAAGAGTGAGTTAAAACAGTGTTAACAGTGTAGTAAAAAGAAAGAAAATCAACTGTTTAATAGATTTTGCAGTTGTCATTTCAGATGAAAAGAGATTGTGGAGAAGAGTTCCATATGTGCCCTGTGAAGGACTGTACAGGAAGTCTAAAAATTTCATATTACACCAACAAAAAAAAAAAGGAAAGGAATCAGAAAAAGCTAAAATGTCATTTTTCTGATTCTCTCAATTTGAGGTCAAAAATATTTGACATAGGGGTCTCTTCTCCACTTGCGACTCAGACAATGGAAATAAGGACACATTTTAGCACATATGGAGCTCATATCACACTTTCTCTTTTCTCTGAAGATAAAATGGACTCAAAAGAGGACCTTATAGTACAAGCCAAGCTTGCTGAACAGGCTGAGCGGTACGATGATATGGCAAAGGCAATGAAAAAAGTGACACAGGCTGGGCACAAACTGTCAAGTGAAGAGCGAAACCTGTTGTCAGTTGCTTACAAAAATGTAGTTGGTGCCCGAAGGTCGTCATGGAGAGTGATTTCTAGCATTGAACAAAAGTCAGAAAACCCAGATAAAAAGAAGTCTTGCACAGAAGAATACCGGAAGAAGGTGGAAAAGGAGTTGCAAGATATCTGTAAGGAGGTCTTGGTAAGTGTAAACCTGACTGAATATCATTTAAATTGTGTAAAAAGTTGTACCATTAACTAACAGTTTAACTAATATGACATGATCCAGTGTTGTTTGGCACCATAACAGTTGTTGGGCCACTCTTGGCAGTAAAAGAACTTCTTATTTTGTCTACATTTGCACAGTTGCAAGTAGCGTGAACTTAGTCTACCTTCCTGTTTTATTGTTGTGGAAACTGACCAGGCAAGTAATACTGTCTACAACAATAGGAAAGAGAATGATAGGATATGTTTTATTTCAATTTCAAGAGTTAAGGGTCATACATCTAAATGAGAACTTAGAACTTTCACTCCACAGTGCAGCTGTGTAAATGCTGCCGGACAGAAGCCTGGTTGTGATTCTGTCCACACCCATGTGAACCATTCTCTGAACTCCAGTTGCCTAAATTATCAATTGTTAGACCGCATCAAAGGTTGCCCCGCTGTTGTGCTCATTTCTTTCCTTCCAATGATTTTCAAGGAAGGGTGATGATCCAGCCCAGTCTGATCATTAAAAATATCCAAGGTTTATTCTTATATACATAAACACCATGTAGGTGATTGGATATAGAAGGAATAGCACTGACACACCATAATAGTTTGCTTGGTTCGTGGCAGATTGTCGCTTAGAGAAGTACAATAAGTGAACTGTTTCAGTTTGTAAGTGGTGTTGAGCGATGTTCAAGTACAGCCAGAAATTTGGTCATAGAACTCCAAATCATATTTTCTTATAAGCTTAGAATGGAGAACACACAGACGATACACAGCCCACCTTGCATTATCTTGGATTGTCGTATGTTCCTGCAGTTTCATTTTAGGACTTATGACAACCAATGTATTTCATAAGTGCAGATGGTGGTTCAAAGACATGCTGTTACCACTTTGTATTCAAATGTATGCAATATCTTAGTTTTACCATTTCTTCAGGATTTATTACAAAGCCATCTGACTCCCAGCTGTGGTGAGATCAAGCGTGATGATCAGAATGCTGAATCCCAGAAAAGAGAATTAACACCAGATGAATTAGCTCAAGTTGAGAGCCACGTCTTTTATCTGAAAATGGAAGGAGATTATTTCCGATACTTAGCTGAAGTGGCCACTGGTGAAGATCGTGAGCGTAAGTAATATATCATACCCTTGGTTTGTGTTTTTGTGGCTGATGGTGAGTTGGTTGGCATGCAGGGATGCTAGATGTTCGCAAATTTCTGCGTTCCCTATTAGTGTGCCCCCATTATTTTCCGAGAGTCGCAGATGCGCGGTTTCCCTACTTTGCTCAATCACGTTTCTCATGTGCACCTGCACTGTTCTCTCCAGCTGTACCTATGCCTATATACTTTGCTTCATTGCATGTTGTTAGCTGGCATCCTGATCTTCTATAGTCATGTATGTGTGCTATGCACAGAATGAGTCTTTCCTTGCATGCTCGTATGTGACAAATGTGCGTAGCGCCCTGTGATTGCCTTCCGGCAATAGCCCAAAATACCTTCCACAGAACCTAAAAATTGAACTTCATATTCATGAGCTTGAACGCCTCTTTGTCCTTTCCTGAGGTAGGCGGTGATTTCATTGTACCGTGTGTATGCACACATGGTACTACAGAGTACCAGGATAGTGTCAAGTGAGTTCACCACCGTGGTTCTGTAGTGTTGTGCGATGGAAACAGCTTTTCTTCCATGGAAGCATGTAAATGAAGTTTGCGTTGGATGTGGACGCCCTTAAAGTTTTTCTTGAAAGTTTTTCTCCCATGCCTGGCATTATTTTTTGGAGCGATAAGCACTATGGGGAAAAAAAATTGTCTGCCAAGGGGGGGGGGGGGGGGTGTGTGGCTGCTGCTTCACTCAGCAGTGTTTGTTTTTATCCAGCCCCCCACTCACATCCCTGAACATGGAATGTTGGCTGATTGATACGCCTGTATGGATGTTCTGCGTAAAAATCTCACTAGTTCAACTTATTAATCAGCAAAATGAAGTTATGTGAAAGCCAGGATTGTCTCAGGTGTGTCTTTTTGATTGTGAGTACACAGACAATTTTAGCATGGCCACTTGGTGTGATCCAGCTTTAAAATGATGTTTTCATGAAAATGTCTTCTGATTTGGTATTTTTGAAGATGTGCAGGGTAGTATATGGGTCATTCCACACTCTATTGGGATACAAAAGTGTGACATAGTTGAAAATTGAAGTCCTCCAAAGTAAAATAGATGTTGCTCTGTTGAGTTCGATTGGTAGCTTCAATTTGTTTTCTGAGATTTGGAAGGTCTTTCGCATCTACCATCACACTTTTTTTTTAAATGAATGTACTTTTTAAGGTATGTAACAAGGACAGACATGTAACTCTTCACTGCGCAAATCTTTAAATAGGAAAATAAGTATAAATAAACCATATGTGTTCAGTAGCATTATTAACAACAGACACAGTTTTTAACAAACGCTGTTATCAGTAGAAATGAAAATATATAACGCATGTAATGAGGACAGACATGTCTGTTTTTGAAATGTGTATAACCAAACTATCTTTTCTAATAATTACGCCCTTGGAATTCTTGAGTGCATTTAACCAAATTTTGCCCATTCCTGAGGTGTAAAGAAATGAACTGTAATAACCATAGCAAGCCAGATTACCATGTACTTGTAATAGGATTATAACATCAGGTCATGGCAACGTATGTAACATTGGACAGACATCACCTTCCAGTCCCTCTGTCCTTATTTTAAGCACAAATATTGAGGAAAGCACACCAAGCAGTTAAAAATATGGCCTTATGTCAACTGGTACATTTTTAACAAATTCTCTGGAATTTGTGTCCAATAGGCCTATAAGCATGATACACTTAGAGGATGGACATGTTTCGTTGCATCATCTGCTCTGCAATTAGCTATAGTGCACTTATTGCCAGAATATTTCAAATTGTTGTATTGTACACAACAATGATTAAATGTTGCAATGTAATTTTAGACCTGGAAAATTTTTCTTATGGTTAAAATATCAACTTATTAGATTCACCACTATGAGGATGTACAATTTTTTTTTCTAAATTTGCTGATTTAATTATGAGGTGCTTTTGCACCTTCATATGGTTGTTTCCCATATAACATTTTATTTTGTACATGACATTTATGAATGAAGACAAAAAAATGCATCTGACACATCTGCAAAAGGTTTTATTTACAACGCAGAATTACACCACATCTAATGTCAGACTTACTGGTGAAAAAATAGGGCAAAGTTGTCCCCAAAACATTCTTTATTTTATTTGGACATTGACAGAATTGTCTCTCTTTAGTCCTCCAATTATGGTGAAACTATAGAATCGCAACCATAACAATATCCCACAATATATTATGAAAGCAAAACACACATGCTAAAGGTACCCCATTATTGTGGAATTACCCATATGCAAGTGCCAGCCAATACCACCTGGAGAGGACACATCCCTGTTGTCTTCAAAACTGGTTGTTTTCAGAGATTTTGTTGCAGTTGATGATAATTTGGTTCATTTCTTTTTCTTTAAAGAAACCATTAAGAAATCACAGGAAGCATACGACAGAGCTTACAAGATCAGTTTAAATGACCTGCCACCTACTCATCCAATAAGATTGGGTTTGGCTTTAAACTTCTCAGTCTTCTACTACGAAATCCTAAACACTCCTGAAAAGGCTTGCGATCTAGCCAAGAAGGTAAGAAGGCGATGATGTTAGCTGTGTGATGTGTTAGAAAATGCTGTTTTGGTCATTGATGTGGTGCTTGTTGTGTTAGAAAATGGTAGACAATGACAATGCGAGTTGTCCTTCTATATGGCTGAATTTGGTAGACTTTCCTTCAAGTGTTTTGTAACAATGTCCTGAATAAGTTGGAAGTAAATGTTGAAGCCACTATTGCCATATTACTGGGGGAGATGCAGTACTGTACAGCTGGTCTGAAAATTTGAATTATCCCTGAATGAGCAATGTTGACCACCTGTAATTCAACCAGTGCCTCTCACCCTTGCATTTCATTGCAACATGCAAGGGTGAGTTTCCTTACTTAATTTTAAACATCAAATTTAAGTTGAGGACACACACTTCAATGTAATTGTTAAAAATTTGTGTTAGATGAAGGAAGGTCTTCTTCACTTAAAGATGTGTTTCCCTGACCCCTTTTCTTCTTTATGATATTAAATGAAAGTACAGGCAAATTAAATAGCGTCGGGTGGGGTCACAGATATTCTACTTGGAAACCATTTAAATCTGTTGGAAGTTGGTAAGAAGGTATTCCAGTGCTGCTACATATTGCTCTCTTAAATTGATACATTGTAACGGCAAATCCAACACAATAATTTTCCTTTGCAGTCCGTTGCACCCCATTTGAAAGCTGTGTTCACTGATATTTGGTTTGCAGCACTGTTGTGTCACAACCAAACATGTGCACCTTAATGAGCATATTCAAAATTAGAGTTCACTTGTGTGAACTTCAAACTGGTGGCGACTGTGTTGACAAGTCAAACACTACCCAAAACCGTGGTGCCAGAAAGCAGCTATGTCAAAGAGGGTAATAAATCGCTCTGGTCATTATTACCCTGTCTGACATAGCTGTTGGCTAGAAGCCTGGTTGTGATTAATACGTTAGTCAAAAATGGTGCACTTCAGTTTGGCTGATTCACGGCCTGGTGATCGTCATGAAGTTTTTAAGTCTCCTTCATGTCTCGATATTATTTGACTTACCATGTACATTGTTTTCTCTCTCAGGCATTTGACAAAGCGATTGCTGAATTAGACAAACTTCAAGAAGATACTTACAAAGACAGCACGCTTATCATGCAGCTTCTTAGAGATAATTTGACAGTAAGTTACCAGTTACATTCAGTTATGCTGCATTGTTTTGTGTGGAAGGTTTGTGCGGTTAGTGATTAATCAATTATTTAAAAACTTACCAAGTTCTGTCTTCCATCATTTTGTAGGGGGACAAAGTGTGGTCAGAATGTTTCCTTGTGTTTCTGTTAGAGGGAGTAATGAAGTGTTAACAGTGGATAGTAGTTTTGTGGATGCTTTAGGTTGGTCAACTATTGGTTAAAATGGAATGGGTATGCATGCAAGCAATTCTTACACTCTTAAAATTTGTAAAGCAGTTGGCATGTTTCTTGATAAATATTGGATAAATTATTCACTGACCGTAAATACAAATTGTATGGCATACAAATGAGGGCACCGTAGAGGTACTGTTAAAGAGATCATGACATGTAGACTTAAAGTGCCGCAAAATCCGGTTTTTCTAAATATTTGGAAAACTGATGTCCAAAACTGCCTTTGGTGTTCTTGTGACATCATCCAATGTTATGCAACTTTTTTTTTGAAAGGATGGTCTAGCCACAAATTTAGCTTTGATACAGTCAAGAGTAAGTTTACCTAATCATTCTGGCAAAACTTCCATTCAGTTCCCATGTGTGGTTCTCACGATATTATCAGTTGATGTTATCACTTTTGCTGCCAACTATGAACTTCAAACAAGCAGGAGTGACATCATCTTCTCACATTGATGAAGAGTCTTTTCATCATTGAATTTGTTATGACCTTGAAATCAATAGGTAGTCAACTTGAGCACTGGTTATGTGAAGGTCGCAAAGCTCCATACCCCCTCATACATTCACATTATGATAGCACTAGCTACTGAAGTGTTAAATTTGGTGTAGAAAGGAAAGACATGAAATGCTTTATCGGGGAGTTAACATCACTTTCGCTAGCTTGGCATATCTCAGGAATTACACATGAGAATGTAATGGAAGTTTCACCATAATGGTTGTATTTACTTACTTTTCAACATGTCAGAGCTATATTTGTGACTGGACACAGGTGTTAGTTCCCCTTTGAAAAATCTTTGTTTCTGTATGAGGTAATTTTTTCGGAGCATATTCATGCTTGAGCTATCTCTCCGCAAGTATTTATAATGCTTTTTCTCGCACATGCTTTCATGGATTCCTTGAAACTTGTTCACAATCATTTTAGATTGTGAAAGATGTGGGGCATTCAGGAATTTTTAGTACAAGGTCCCACGTTGGTCCCATGGCCCACTGGATGAAATTGTTCAAAATGCCTAGCCTCTTACAAAGTTTCATGCAGTTTTTTTTTGGTTTGTTTGGTTTATTGCTATGTTACATTGTCAGTCCGGGTGCTCATGAATTTTGATTCAAGGTCCCATGGGGCATGTGGCCCATTTTATGAAATCCCACAATAAACTTGTTCTCAAAGTGTCATGCAAATTTTTTGGTTTGTTTGGTTTATTGCTATGTTACATTGTTAATATGGGTGTTCATGAATTTTGGTTCAAAGTCCCATGGGGCATGTGGCCCATTTGTTGAAATCCTACAATAAACTTGTTCTCCTACAGATTCTCTTGTAGTGCTGATTATTTGACATAATGGTATTCTGCTAGTGACATTTTACAGTGTTCAGATATCCTGGGTCCAAAGCATGTACATAAATTTTGGGTCATAAGCTGAAGATTGACAATTCAATCTATCAATGAACAAGTGATGTTGCTATAGAGCGATTGTAGAACCATTGCCATCTTATATGGGAGATTAGTTCTTGAAGCCCTTTCAATGAATAAGCCTTTTGGCAATCGGAATAGTGGGATGCATAGAAGACAGTGCTCATTGAACACAGGGTAAAAATACACTTTTTGACAGATTCTAATGCAATTTTTGAGACGGTGGTTGCATGAACATGCTGTTCAAGACACTGCAGGTGCAAACCCTCTGTATATTTTCAGTTTGGCCCCCCCCCCCTAAAAAAAAAATAAAGGTACGACAGTGTGTTTGTTCATCTTCCAATTTGGTGGCTGTGTACATGGGCAGTTGCCATTGCAAAAAGGCTATTTTTCAGTTGGTGGGCTTATCAGTAGTCAGCCGTGCTACCCACACGGCCAGTGAAAAGCCCAACGTAGTAATGATTCTATGTTATACATGTATTCTTGAAAGTTGCCTTTTCTCCTCTCTTCCAGCTTTGGACACAAGAAACAGATGCAGATGAAGTCCAAGATGATGTGGACAACAACTAACCCCTAAAAAAAAAGGGTTTTTCCTCATTTATGTAGCCTGCTTCATCTGTCAATGACAAGTTGTGAGCCTTATACCCCAGAACAGTTAACCACAGGGCTGTATCTGTGTTCAGCATTAAGGGTGTCCTGGTAAAAGCATGCCAGTCTTTGGCATTGCCTTGCGTTTAGTCATCTCAGTGTTTGCTTTTACCAATTTTTGTGAAATGTGTTATAACAGCCTGATTTTAAGATCTTGCATCCTGGTATATCATCGTTTTTGGTATTGGTACTGCAGCTCTGCTGCATCTGGAGAAAGAAGATATTATGCTAGAATTAACTAAGGGTACTACTCACCAAGGAAAGGAATTTTTTTTTATCATGCATGAAATGTCAAGAGCTAGTTTGATTGCTTTCTTTTATCTGTTCCACAGCTATTATCAGTGGAGGATCGTATTTAGGCAAGATATAGTAATTTACTCACCAAACTGTTTATCTCATGGAAAGAATGGCTCACTAATCCTCGTTAAAAGTGACCTGATTGTACACCTTCAACATCTTTTTAACTTCCCTCGTGCATGTTCAAGGGTGTGTTGGTGACCTGCTACGAATCAAGGTCGCTGGATAGAATTGGTTTTCAGAAGAATTAAGTGTTCTTACCTATTGATGTTGATATACATTGTGATTACTATCAATAGTTCTGTAGAGATGAACAGAGAAAGTGCTCAAAGATAAAAACATAATATGAGAGTGTTCTGCGGCAAACATGTCTTGGAGGGATGATCTTCACTTTTAATGGTGGACCTGCTGCATCTTTCCAGGAATTTTTTCTTGCCGCCATTTGTGAGATATTCATGTTTTCGTTTCGTTATTGTCCTCTTTATGAAACTCGCTGCTGATTTATTCTTCATTTTATGTAGGCATGTGCGGTAGTTCCGAAGTGTTCTGAAAAAGCTCTGAGGAGGTAACCGGTAAAATCAACTTGATAATGCCGCCATAGTTGCATTAATGTGGTTACTTACTTTAGACATGTTTGTACTGCAACAAGTGAATGTGTAACTTTCAAAAGCTTAATAGGAACAGCTTCACATAAAAAAAAAATAATAAAATGCAAAAAAAAAAAAAAAGGAACTGCCCATTATGGTTAGAAATATCTTTCATTAATATTTACATATTCTTGCAAGGTCTGTAACTCTCGCAAGTATTTAACGTTTTTCCCGTGTAGTAAATGTTACCACTACTCGACTGTCGTTTTCTTGTCACTTAAGTCCTAGTCTTACGTCAGATAGATTTTATTTAGCTACTCTGCACCCAGTTAACATAACGTATTGGTACAGGCTGAATGTTGAGTTCTGGACTAATTTGGAGGAAGCTGTGCACCCTCTTTTTTTTCTTAAGTATTTTTCAGTAAACTTTACTCATTTTCAAGGGCAAATTTGACAGTTTCAATGTCTGCCAAATGTACTAAGTTTGCGCTGTCTCAGCATGTCATCCTCATTATAGTAATTAAGAGCTTTTGTTAGCACCTGAGTTCCATTCAGTATGTGAGGAAAGAAAATTCTGTATGGGGTTTTTATGTTTTATAATGGTATTCTTGTTTATACTTTGACACACAAAGATGGAACTGTACTGAAAAGTAGATCTCTCTTTTGCAGTGGTAGATGTAGCATTTTTTTCACACAGCCTGTCTTCTTTTTTTTGACAGTTGAAAACCTGTATGTTCAACCAATGCCCACTTATCACAGCTTCTTTTAGAGTGACTCAGTGATTAATGATAATAACGGTTTAAAATAGCTTATCTTGTCTTTTTGTCGTTCATACACCTCTAGGTGTTCATGTGAGAGATGGTGATCAAAGAATTTGAAACACACACTTTTGTCATCTTATTATTTTTGTGGATGTCCTGAGTTCTTTGACGAGGAGAGGCATGCTTTGAAAGAGCAAGTTTCACCCCTCGTCTTCCCCAAATTCTAGATCAAACACATCAGTCCGAGACTGCACCCTAATCTCCACCAAAACTGTGCAATAGCAAGAGTTAGTGCCTTCATCCCTTGGAGTGGTAACTTTCTTGTGGGAGATCAGCTAATCGGTGGCTTGTTCAGACACAGTTTGATGTTCTTTTTTGTTGCCTAACCCTTAAAGCCCTTGCTGCTGCTATATGTGTGTACTTCCTTGTTGAAAGTCACATGACCTGCGGTGTAAATTAGGTATTTTGAATGATTTGGTTGAGATGGGGTGTCTGCCTGTTGAAGTGAGGGTTTTGGCACCTGCCAAGCAGTAAATTGGTGCAGTATTTAAAGCTTGATTGTACTAGTTGCATTTGCCCAATGTGCCGATACTAACGAAATGTTGCAAATGCTAAGTAGGTTTGTACCACATTTGTGTTACTGCACATGGCACTATGTACTGGACTCGCTACACGTTTCATCGTGAAACAAAATTGATCAGAGCAAGCAGCTGATCAAAAATACCACTAATGCACCACCGATTTAAGATGATTCTAGGCTGATGTTAGCTTACAAATTTAAGGCCCATTGAGTTGTTTCTTGAGATTCACTAAATTTTCCTAATCCTCTCCAGTTTCCTTGACATGCAAACGGTGAAATCAAGAAGATCGTCATGTGTCACATACATAGGAACAGTAATTAACCAACTCGATTTGGCTTATGACCAGACACTTCACATTTCTACTTCGTTATGGGTGCAGTACAAGTCGGGTTAAAAAAACTGGTTACATAACTACTCCTGGATGTAAGACTGGACAAGTTATGCTAATAAAGCATTGTCATGTGTTGGTACTCTTAAAAAATCGTCACAAAGGTATTGATATCAATTCAATGAGCACCTTTATACTCCATATTTTTCTTTGCTGGGGTAGGGGATGGACATGTAGTTCAGCCAAGTTCCCTGGAGGAATGTACTCTATTATGCAGATATTGAGACACATTCCCACGCAAAACATGATACAGGATGTGACAGCCGTACTCACTTTTGTGGAAATGTGGAGCATCAGTTTTTGCCGGAATGCTCGCTTTTCCCTTTTTCCCCTTTAAAAAAGCAAAAACGGCAATCTCGATTCATGGGGGTGGATGGTCACCCTGTTCACAATTTTAGAGGAGACATTCAAGATTAGATGGCATGGAGGTGAACTTGTCCATGACTGGGATAGGGATCATGTACTGTTTTTTTTCTCTCTCTCTCTCTCTTGCTTTTTCTTGGCATACTTTTGTGGGGTTAGACGCTGTTGTTTTGTTCTATTTTCCGTTGTCATGTTTCCTGTCCTGTTATCTTGCAGGGGAAAAGAGAATGTGGAAGAGTTCCATATGTGCCGACACTAAAAGAAACAAAATTGTACTAAATCGCATACAGAAAGAAGTGAATACAGTTTATCTCATTCCAGTGTTAAAATCCTTTACGATAGTATCTTTTATTCTCGCTATGTTGTTTTTCTTACAGTGCTGTATTTCGTGCTGTCCCCACAAACTGAACTGATAATTTTAGTGGGTCCAACATTTTTCAGGAAGGGACTGTCCCTCAAGAAACATTGTCCAGGGATCCGAGTTTAAGGGTTTTTCTCTTACTCATCATAAATTATGCACATATGTAGCTCTCATCACACTTTCTCTTTTCTCTGAAGATAATAATGACCTCTGAAGAAAACCTGATAAAACGTGCAAAGCTAGCCGAGCAGGCTGAGCGGTACGATGATATGGCAAAGGCTATGAAAGAGGTAACACAGGCTGGTCACAAACTGGCATGTGAAGAACGAAACCTGTTGTCAGTTGCTTACAAAAATGTAGTCGGTGCCCGGAGGTCGTCATGGAGGGTAATCTCAAGCATTGAAAAGAAGGACACCGGTGAAGAGGTTGAACTTGTAACCAAGTACAAACAGGAGATCGAGAAGGAACTACAGCACACATGCAACGAGGCACTGGTGAGCCAATTTTATCAGTTGGGCTTAGTCAATGGTCTGGTGGGTGTGGGAATTCCTGCCTTGATTTGTGGCATTTGAAGTAGTATGGCAGCTTCCTTTAATACAGGATTGCATGATAACTGCCAAAACAGTTTGGCATTTCCACAGGTGTTTGCTTGATTCTTGCACATTGTAAATGAAGGGGAGTGGGTCAGGAGGGAGAGAGATTATACCTGTGGTGACGGTGTTATGGTACATGTTCGCAGTAGGTGACTTACGCACTGCATTCTTCATTTTTGATGGGCTTCATGAGGGTCCATGTGGGAGATGTTAACTGAATGTCAATTTAAATGCTTTCAGGTGTCCAAATTCAAATGTTCTATGTCAAGTTGTTTTATATTCCTTCACTTCAACAGGAATTGCTGAAAGACTACTTAATCCCAGGAGCAGATGAAACTGCACCTGATGAGAAAACTTTTTACTTAAAAATGAAAGGCGATTATTATCGATACCTTGCTGAAGTTGCATCGGATGCAGACAAAGATAGTAAGTTTCACGTCTCCTCTGTCCATCTTTTCCTCTGTCCAAGAGTTCCTCTGTCCATCTCATCCCTTCATCTTTTTCATCTCTTGCACTGCTCAGCTCTTCCTCTGTCCATATCATCATCTGTCCGTCTCTCATTTGTCAATCTCTTCCTATGCTCATCTCTTCTTTTGTGCATTTCTTCTTCTGTCCATCTCTTCTGTCCTTCTCTTCTGTCTCAACATGTTCAAGTTGAAAACCAAAGTCAAAGCATACCTTCGGAGGAGGAGGTCATGTGAAAAACAAGAATACATTCCACTTGTTCTGTGGGTTGATGTATTTTCATTCAAGTAGGGAGTTTTGTGGTTGTAAAAATGACATATTGGTTGAGGGGTTGAATGGAGCATATCTAGAAGGGATTGATATCAAAAATTGGAGACTGCTTGCTACTGATGATATGGGTCATCTCACACCCTCTGCACAAAGCAAGTTCTGTTGCCCTGTACCTTATTTCTTGAGCTGCCATTAACCTTGCTCGCCATTTGCAACCTCTCTCACAGAAACGGTGGAAGAAGCACGAAAAGCCTATGAAGAAGCTAATGCGACTGCCCAGAAGCTGCCACCTACCCATCCAATCCGTCTTGGGCTGGCTCTTAATTTCTCGGTTTTCCACTATGAAATCTGCAATGAGACAACAATGGCATGTAGCCTTGCAAAGAAGGTGAGTTTCTACGTATGCTCTCGTTCAGGCGGGGAATTTGTCACTGGCAGAACAGGCAAATTATGTGAAAGGGATGGTCAAAGCAGCAATAAGAAGTTAGGAGGTTCGTGGTGGTGGTGATGGAGGAAGGGGTAAAGTGGAAACACAAGATGGGAGGAGGGTCGAACACAAAAGTCATCCCACAGGCAAATCTTGCACATGCTCCCGCAAAGTTTGTCAAAAGATTGTAGAAGTCTCTACTTGAAGACACACAAGTTTTGATCGTTCTGAGATGAAAAAAAAAAACACAGAAATAATAGCATAGCACGGGAAGCACAAAAAAAGAAAGGGGAAAATATGTGAAAAATTAAAAGTAACCAAATGTATAGCCATTTGGTACTTCCCATTTTCAAATGACTAGGATGCTCCTTTTAGTGTGATCAGGACTCCAGTCCCACAGAAAGTTTAAACAGTTAATCTGTACTTTGTGTTCTGTGGTCTGTATGAAAATCATTTGCTTGGCAGTGAGCAATTGGGTTAATTTGATGCAAACTGAAGTCAATCCATATTTACGAAACAAAAACACAAACGGAAATCAGCATTTACAAAACGATACATTCTTGGCTTTAGATCTCTGTGATCTTAATGTAATCTACACTGAGACTATGGTACTATTGTTAAATGCTACATTTCTGGCACAAGTTTGCTGTCACCTCGATAAAGTGATGTGGGTGAAATGAAGACGAGATAAATAGAAACTTTATTGGAAGGAATGTTCACCAGATGTTTGTTCCAGTCCCTGTGGCAAACTTGGAAAGTGCTCTATCATTGGTGGAAAATTAGTACATCGTACCCAAGGTGGCAGGCGGATTTTTTCGTCCAATTCAGGGCTGCAAAATGTCGGCAGAGTTCAGAAAGAAATTTGCAAGTGGGTGGAATTCCAGTGCAAACTTAATTTAAAAAGCTCCTAAAGGTGACTGGCTGAAGTAAGGCTTTCAATTACTCATACAGAAGAGAAACATTGGTACCACGGCACAGTGGTTCTAGGACAATTCCCCTAGGACAAATCCGCAATGGCTAACTACCACCTGAACAACTTCTGAGGGGCATGTACATGTGTGTATATGTTCGTGAAGCCTGCCTTGTAAATTCGATATATATCTCAACAAGGGTTCACTTGGACAGATTTGATATTTAGTGTGTAGGTGTTACCACATTGACTGTAAGAACCCCATTGTTTGTCATAGTGGTCAAAGTTCATTTGGGGTCAACAATGCTCGAATTGTGAAAACCTTGTAAACATGATACTTCAAGTAGGAAACCTTACAATTTTGTGATATATAGGTGAAGTGGTCCACCATATTGAGTGCAAAAGCCTCTTACATTGCATGAAGGCCATTTGGGTGAACGAGGATCAATTTGCGAAAACCATGCTCATATGGAGTCTCATGACAGTTGGCCCGGAAACGGTTTTTAGTATGCAGGTGTGTATGTTGATATGATGGCTATCAGTCATGAACTCAGGTTAGCAGTTGTCAGTGGTTGCTACATCCTTTATCAGTCACATCTAGGATAAAATCACTAATAACACTGTAGCTGTTTTGCACTCTGGTTGTCATGGGTGGTTTTACCTCGTATGTAGAATTGTCGTCTGCCTCGTGCTGCCATTATGAGTGGTGATGGTTGTGGAACCTCAAGTTCATTCACGACATTTCTAGGGCCCCTTAATTTTTCTGGAAAATACCTGTTCAAAAACAAAATCCATGGAGTTGTGATGCAGAGTTTCCTTTGGTTTGCTGATGAGTTTTACAATCATTGTTGAGCAATAAAGTTGCATCTCTGCATCAAATCAACCTCAGTTCTGAATTCTTAAAACACAATACAATGTCCCTGAAAATAAGTCACAAGTGCGTTTGAATTGCTAGACCATCTGTAGCGCAAACATTTCTGTTGCTCTTTCATCTCCCTCCCCGCAACAGGGAGAAAAAACTTCCACCACTTCACAATGGAAATTGGTGGAATTTGTGCTGTACATGGAACAAAATTTAGCAGCATTTTCAATCTCAAAATTGCTAGTATTCTTGGAAATAGAGCGCACTGTCAAATTCCTCGAAACACATACACTTTAGCTGGTATTTTTCCAGACTTGTCTTGTTTTTTTTATGCTAATTTTGACTTGTTTGTTTCTCTCAATAGGCCTTTGACGACGCAATAGCAGAACTTGATAATCTAAAAGAAGACAGTTACAAAGATAGTACCCTTATCATGCAACTACTCCGAGATAACTTGACGGTGAGTTATGTTATTTTTGCCCATCCCTCTGTGGTTGATGCAAGCATTCGACCGTAGTGGTGATATGTTGGCTAAAAGCCAGTTCAACTGCTACCGGTCCAGTTTAAAGCCCTTCCAAAGGCGGTCCCGTCTGGCTACGTAAATTTGACTGTCCAACCTTCTTGAAAAAATTCAGCCACCGAAAAATTAGGATAGTCGTATTTAGTCAAGAAGATCATCACAAGTGGAAACTGGTCACTTCTATTTTGTACTGGGGTATTCACCATCAAAATGGTGTGGACCAATTTAACAGTTTCCAGGCCACTGGAATCTTATCCTGGGTGATCCTGCTATTGAAACCTGCAAAATGTTAGGTCATCATGGTGCTGTTTTGATGTTCTGACTATCCTTGACTCAGAGGCTCACTAACAGCTCTCATACATGCATGAGCATAAGAACCCTGGTTGAGATGAAATGACAGCCACATCCCTATTGCTCCCAACTGTGGCTATGATGATCAGTGTATGGCTGAGGTAGGAAGGTATACGGTCAAAGCAATTTCAAAATCGCTGTGTGCTACCATCCCTGATGGTGCGCCTCTTTGCAAGGGTGTAGATTACTATGGAAATGACCAGTCAGCCTCCGTGGAAAAAAGAGGAAGGCATCAGAGAAACAGTTGTGGTTGATTTCAGATGGTGTGATGACGAGTTACCGAGAGTGGTGACACCAATAACTTCTGCGTGTAGGGTACACTGTTGCAAGCCTCTCTGTAAAAGAAATAAAGCTGTTGAAGAACGGCATTTGCGATTGGCTTGATTGAATTTCTATGTAAAGAAAGTATCAGATGCAGCAGTGTTAATGGATTGTTAGATTTGTGGGAAAGTAGTTACCTGACTGTGGGAGGGGGTGGGATTTGTTGAAAAACAGTACCCGATGAAGATGACAATTTTTTCATTCTCTCTTCCTCCTTCTCTTTTTACCAGCTATGGACTGCCGACTCGGACGGCCAAGTGGACGATCAAGAGGACGAATCCTAAATCCTTTTACCAAGCCGCAACCCTTCCCTAGATTGACATGATCATAAAACATTTTTAAGTGCAAGTTGTTAGCTTATTATCAAAGAACTCACAGGATTGCTGGTACCACAAGTTAGTAGCAGGTTTCTGGTGCAGTAGCGACTAACTCGTGCAGGGTACCGTCTTCAGTCTATGTTACCTCACTGACGTGTTGTTAACTTCTGATGTATGAAGTACCCGGAGAGTAACAACTAGAACGTTACTTTGCCTCTTTGGAAAATATGAAAATGGTCTTCATAAGTTTGCATGTTACAGTTTATTTGTTCATAGTGCGATCCTGGTTCCCTATGTCTCCTCGTTCTGATTATTTTCGTTAAGCACACAAATTATGTTTTTTACTATTATATCTATCAACACGATGCTCCTTTGTTGAGTTTCATGAGGAGGTGGCTTAGCAGAAGTCCTCAGTACACCAAACAGCGAGCACACGATGTGCTTCGTTGGTGGTTTGCCATTAATCCTTGTTTGTATTAGTGAGTCACAGCACTTGCACAGTTGGGTTAAGATGCAGCCAGGGGATGAAGGGGAGGGGAATCTTGTACCATCAAAAGGAGCAAGTCTGGCAGTGAAATCAACCAATACATTCTGGCTGGGTGTGAGCAAGTACTTTCTCGCTGCGTTTACTGGAGAAAAGCATTTAGCTGCAGTTTCAAAGAAAATTGAGCACATGGTTTTTCAAATTTCTTGGTGTTCTTTATTGACGTGTAGGTGTCTACGATGCCTCCCATAGGTCTACATAATGACACAGGTTTGTAGAACATTCAAAGCTTCAGCAGTGTTTGTGTGGATGCAGATTTCTAGCACTCGTTAGACTTACATTTTGATCCATATTTTCCGTCGGTCAGTTTAGAAATTTGAAAATTTGAAACACATCATCCGTCGTAAATGCTCCCACACTTCTCTCGGCACAACACGATTCCAGTTCTTGTTCACACTTTGTTTGTGACAGTTTGTGTCAGGTTAAGTAGGAGAAAGAATGTTTGGTTGATTGAATTTGCATACACTGGGTCCTCTGCCTAAAGCCGTGATTACTCGCAAAGATTCCAGAACCATGGTTTCACATATGTGTAATTAAAGTTTGCATTGACTCCAGTAGGTAGGTTCATGTAGAGATCGGTCCACTTATTTGAGGCTGCGGTACTCTTCTAAAATGATTTCCTTGTCATGTCATGGACTCGTATGTTTACAAAGGCTGCTAATTAACCAAGACTCATTCAGTGTTGCTCGGTCCTTGTTGTTCTTCTTCCGATTTCTCGTCTGTAGTGCTTGTGTCCGTGTTGTGGTATATTTAACATTCCAGGGCTGCTAATTTGTGGTTTCTGTTTTTACAAAAGTACCGGAAGAACAAAAAGAAAAAGAAAAAAAAATTGCACAAAAAGGAAAAGGATAAAAAAAAAATATAGGGCCATTAATATACTTTTACGTGCGTAAAGAACGAGCCTATTACACTTAAAAAAGAAGAAAAAGGTGGTAATAAAGTTACCTTTGACATGAAGAAAAGCCACTAGCTTTACAGAAACTAAAAGTAATGCTTCGGTGAAAAGATAGCAGGGGGATGGAAAAGGGGGAGGGAATGTATCCAAAGAGGTGGTTGGGGGGTCAGCAGGTTACATGTGTGAAGGTTTCTATGATGGGACAATGGTTCAAATGCCAATTTTTAAGTAGTACAATTTATGCATGGACTTGCTTGCAATCTCCGAAAAGGGTTTTGAATATTGGTAGGTGCAGCGGGCGAATATGCTTCTTGCAGCCACTGGTTTCATCGTACGCCAGAGTCACGTTTGAGTAATATGTGCTCTTTATGTAGCTGGGTCAGCTTGCACAATGCATACATTACACACTCATGGCTTGTAGGTCTTGCTCGTTCTTCTGTGGAGAACAATTTCAGGTACCTTTATCTTTCATTTTTATTCAGTGTCCTGTTATCCCTGCAGACAGAGAACCATTTCTTACTTTAAGTTTAAAAATATCTAAGCTGGTGTTATAATTATTATTAGTAAAATCATTAGTATTGTTTAATATTTTCTCTTCTTTTTTTGTAAGCTTTACAGTAAGTAGTTCATAGTTACTTAAGTGTAGGGAAAGTTGCGAGTCAGAGAAAATGAAAATAGCATCAAGCGGAAAACATTGGGGCTGGATACTGTGTTGGGTAATTTGTGCAAACATCAGTGTTCCGTGCAAGAAAGAAGATACAAATTTAGACATAGGAAACATTTGGAGAGCTATGTTAGGAGAACAAATATTGTACACCCGTTTGGGACGGAGGTCATGAGCAGAGGCAAGGTTCCCACTAGAAAATCCATGAGGAAAAAGCACCGGCCCTCTTTGTGGACAGACCATCAAGATTGGCAAGGACAGTGAGAAAAAGCACAACCGAAAACTGGTACTTGTGTCAAACTGTTAGGATCAGGGTATTGTGGGCTTCTTGAGTTTCTGAATGCCATTGTAGTTGTTAAGTCTGAGAGAGATCTCAATATCTAGTCGTCAATCTGTGGGAGGTAATCTCAAGTATCTATATGTTGTCAAATTGCTGTTCAAAACTTAAAAAAAAAAAAAGGTTGTCCTTTTCTTTTTCTTTTTTTTTTTCTCTTTCCTAAAATCTCAATTTTTTCGGTGTTCTTTGTGCCACCGCTGTCACAGATATCTTGTACTAAGATGGAAAATATCTCTCCTTTTTGCCGTGGTAGATGTAGTGCAAACTCACAGTCTCGTGTGTGGGCTTTCCGTTGACTTGAACGGTCTCGTTAACATCTTGTCCACATCTCACAGCTTTCTCTAGCTTGACTCAGTGATGAAAAAGAACAATTACAAAAGAAATAAAAATTGAACCGTCTCTGGGTCATTTCTTTTTGTTTTAACCATCCCATGGTACGTTATATACTTTGCTGCAGCAGCCAGCTAGTCACAGCTCGTAAGAAACGGTGTGTATCTGCGGTAGGGCAGCCGACGGCCCTGCTGGCGATGCTGAGTATTTTCCCACCGGGCATTTGCGATCAGTTTATGCCTTTCTGCCGGGCACCAACTTCACAAATTGTAGTAGAAAATATGACAAGACAAGCAACCCTTTTGAGTTATCATTTGAAGATTTTGCAAGTGTTTTTGTGTAACAGTGCTCTCTGAGCACTCAGGTGTTGCTGCTCCCTGGCCCCCATCCTGGCATTAACCCTAGATGCCACCAGGAACCCTGGTGTGAGCCTTTGGACCAAAGTGACTAGTTCCCTTGCTCGGACCTCAGCACTGAAATTTAGCTGCAGTCTTGTAAAGAAACTATCCAACATTATCAGATTAAGCACTTTCGATGGTAAGTTGACTTCTTTGGTTTTGAAAAGGCTGGCATTTGCTTCTGTCAGGTACTAAGTGTACGAAAGAAAGAAAATTTTGCCAGTTTCCACAGTTTGCGTCACACAACTGTTGATTGCACAAGATGTGTGCAGGAGTCTGCCAGTAGTTCCGGGCATGGACCAAGAGGATATTTGGCCATGCAAGTTGAAGTAACAGGCCTTTTCTCAAATATTTTCTTAGAGAGTGGTTCATAGTTGTTTGGCTACATTATGTGGAGAGACTGCAAGTACTGACTTCAATAATAAGTGTCTTTCATTTACATACTGAAGCAGCACCATATTATTTTCTGTCCTTAAAATTGAAAGAGGACTGTCTGGTCACAACCAGTCTGTAGACCATCGTCACAGGTCTTTGCATTCCCCACACAAAACAAAGTCTTGTGATTTCGAACAACCGCTCTGGAGACTTAATGAGATCCATAGCCTTGCTATTGACAGGGTGTTGTCAGGAGAAACCTTAGTTTGTCTGTGGTGCATTGTACCATTCTTGCACCTAATAGACCCCTTGCATTGACATCACATACCAACGAACAAGGATGCCGCCTTCCTGGAGGCAAACAAACGAGCAGTATACACATTGCAACCTTTGGCACATGCACTTGTTGAATTTTGTCGCCTAACCTCAATCTGAAAGAAGGAGGGAGGTTCACTGTAGCTTTGTTACATCACATGCAAGGGGGTCTATTTAACCCACCCCCCAATGATGTGCTGTTTGATTTTCCTGAAAGGGAAATCTGTGCATTTGCCCTAGGTCAACTAGGCAGCCAGTTGTAACTGTATGTGCTGTCCACTTAACCAGGTTCCACTAACTTGTTAGACTGGAAAGTGGTACTATTACATTTGCATTGTAAACGTTGTGCATTACTTAAATTGCTTAACAAGTTTGCCAGTCAAAGGCAAAGTGGCAAAAGTGAAAGTGGCAATGGGCAGGCAACGATTGACTGCACTTATGTTTGTATGTGAAAATAACGTTAGAATAACGTGTCACATGCTGTTCTGGGTGCAGCATTTGTACTTGTATGGTTTCCTTGTAAACATTTGTAAGGATACAGTAGATAGTGTAAGCTGTACAAAGTCAAAGTTGTTATTTGGATGCTATGTTGTGGTGTCTGGAAGTGGTTGTTTCTGGTTACTTATTTTGTAGAGCTAGTAGTACTGTACTTTGGATGCTTGATATACACCCGAGAAAGGAAGTACAATTTATTAAGACTATACTCACTCTCCAAGTCTCCATCTCTGAGTAATTGCCTTATGAGGGTGCTGCCTTGCTAACTGTGTGATCTTCCACTTTTTTTTTTTGGAAATACAGTGTATTAAAAATGCCTTTCTTCATAACCTAGAGTTTGCTGTTTCGCAGGTAGTAGGTTGGTAGGTGAGATTTTTAGTGCTAAAAGGGAGACCTTTGATAAGGTTATTGAAATAGCACAGCAATTGAATAAAGTGTAAAGGCGATTGGTCGCTTTATGTTATGTCTCGTATGACATCATGCTCTTCTTGGAGACTGCAAGCATTACCAGTTGACAGTATACTCTGCACTTACTTGTGTATGGTGAACAACATCATTATTATATACCAATGCGGTATATACACACACACACACGGTACCGATGTTTGGTTGCTGCTCGCCAAGAGTGATCGTAAGCTAGCGACATTTGCAGAGGATTACAGTGGAGAGACATCACATAAATCACCCTTAAAATGAAAACAAGTGGTAAAGCCTCTACTATACATGCGTAATTATTTATGCTTACCTTTCTTCCGTAACCTCAAGTATTTCTCAAAGGAAGTAGACAGATAATCCTTGTGGGTAACAATTGTTTTGATTTATGCAGACCTTCCAAGTTGAACCGTATGGGGGGATGGCACCTGCATTTTTTTTTGCGTCATCTCCGGCTTATCTCCTCAGAATCTCCTGCTCCCTGCTCCAAAAATGCACTGCATTTGTACATAGCTTTCTTGCAGACAAAGTAAATTATTGCTTTTAGGCATACAATTCATTAAATTGAACCCTGAAATGAGACAAATAATCCCCAAACCACCAAGATGGAAAATTACTATAGATCTACAGATACAGTATTCCCAGCTAGAAGCAACAGTACCCATACAATCTGTGAAAATGACATTCCAACATTTGAATGCCATAGCATCTGCCAAGTTGAGGGGCTGGGAAGTGTCTTTTCTGGGGTTTAAAGGGGTACAGCTTGTCTCTGGCCAACATGGTTGCCCCCTATGCACCTACCCTATGATAGTGAACAAAGTTTGTGTCAAATATTTTCACCCTCTAAAGAAAAAATCATCCGACATTGGCATTTTTGTTTATCTACTTTGGCAGCGTGCCGCCTGGAGAAACCATGTCAGCAAGTAACTGGTATTAGACGTAGTTTATTGTGTGGAAAAAATTTGCTGACTTAAGTGTGCATTACACCAAATGTCGATAGTCATGCTTATGAAATGGTCAGCCATTGAAAATGATCACTGTAATATATTAGAGTTGGCTTTATTAGTTTAAGGAATAACATCTTGTGAATGGGACATTGATATCACCTGTTGCTAATGGGGGCAAGTGCCCAGTAGTGAATTTGAGTGCTCGGGCCGTTTTTACCTCATTCAGAAGTTCAAGGTACGGCGCATGTGCTCGCAAGAGTCACGTACTGTACCTTCCGTTGTCTGCTGTGGTAGCGACACATGTATCTCTCCTATCGGATGCGTTGATGTCCTATCAAAGGTTTTACATTCTTTGACACAGCAACGCAATTCGCTGTCATGGCTACCTCATAGGTCATTTACTGTGATAAATCAGTCGGACTGTAAAGTGCAGCAAACTTTATCAGTTAAAGTGTGTTAAGAGGAGGTCCTTATGTGTAATTGACCGAATCGGCAATATCCGACTGCGTGTCTGCATAGATTCCATACTTTTGGTTTCATCTCCTTGTCCTGCTGGTTTCGTAAATCGTTAATCCTGCTCACACGTTTCGTGTCTGTAGTGCAAAGACTATTGTAGGAGTGGCATGTATTGCACATCAATTTCGTATTAGCGTCGGTTTAATGACTTGCAAGGCTTCGAGTCGTGGAACCTGGCTTTATCTGTTCTGTGACTATTGTTGATGGATTTCAGAAACCACTTGGGTTGAGCTCTGAATTAGGAGTTCAGTTTCATCGAGGAAATAAATGAATGAGTTCAATTCCGTCCTGGCTTTTTGAAATCGGGTAAATGTGGGGAAGAGCACCAGTTCACAGGCCTGCCAACTGGCAAAAGCTTTTCTCCCCACCAACCAGACACCCCACAAATAACAACCCCTTCCCCTCCCACATTGCTGATGGAATGCACAAATAAAGGGGAACAGGGAGTTCAAAAGTGTGGGAACCACTGTTCTAACACCGTTTAAGAAAGCCTTTTAAAGTCTACACAAACCCTGTTTAAACATCTTTACACTGAAGGAATTGAGTAGGAACTGGCAGAGACTGTCAGAAAACCTATGACCTCGTCCCCTTCTTTTTGTGCAAGTTTGTATTCAATTGCTCCATTTGTGGGAGAAGCAAACTAATGCTTATGCAGCAAAGGTACGGAAATGATATTTTTGAACCCCTTTTGACAAAGTGTCCTATAAGTATAACATACAGTGACTAGGTGAGCTCTGTAGTAGTATCATGCTATGTGCTTTATTTTCCTTTCTACGTGTCTTTCTGTGATATTACCATCCCTACCCTTGACCTCGTGTGCAACCATCGGCAGATTTGGTTTTTAATGTGTGATACTTCCCTTATTTGCAGCGCATGTGTGTGAATGGAGAAATACCAAGACAGAACAAAGCCCCCAGAATGCCTTTGTTCTCGACCAGTGAGACGGACGACGTGTTTCGCATGTATCTACATTGTTGGTGCCAAAGTCGATATTGTGTCAATGTCTTAAATCGCTATACAGCATACATATTGAATGCAAACCTGAACCTTGGTGATACAGTACATTATGATCAATGTAGATGTACTTTTGTCTTGGACATTCCATTTTGCTTGGACTGTTTGCTTCAGTAGCCAAAACGAAGGCCATGGTGCGAAAAATTCCCAGAATGGGTTTGAAATAATGTATCCTTACTTGTTGGTGTTACAGCCAACTATAACTAAAACAGTTTTATAGCATACACTGTTGGGTTTTTTATTTGTTTTCCTTCGTTTTTCAGTTCATGTGAATCCCAGGTTTGGTCTTTTTTTTGTCTGTGTTTATATATACTAACAAACCCACAAACAAAAGCCAATAGATACCTGCTGTATTTAAAACTACTTTCATTTCACCAGTGAATGCCGGCATACAGGTATTAATTAATGAAATGAATGTTGCGTGTCAGCTCCGAACACACTCCGCAGCTACGTTTTCAGCCCGCAAGATGAAGTTGGGATCTTTTTTTTTGTTGGTAATTTGTCAATTTGCCAAGAGAAAAAGCATCCTATGGTAAAGCACCCATCAGGTCATTTATTTAGTGGTAGGCTGTACATACACAGTGGAAAAGCTCCCTGACATGGGAGCTATATTCCTTTCATTTCTCTTCATTCAGTTATTATAGTGTGTACACGAAGACGAGTGTCCTTGTTTTGTATAGAAGCACCATTACCCTTAACTTTTTTAAAATTTTTTCTGCTTCTGTTTGTAGACCTGTCGTATCTTTTTGATAAAGTGTAATGGATGCTCTGTGTCAAATGACCCTAAGCAGGTTAAGTCTATTTTGAACTATCTTTTGGGTCTATTGGGTTCTGATACTTGTTATTTGTTCCTTTTCTTGCATGGATATTTTAATGGGTAAGAGGATATAGGCTGGAATCCCAACAGGGTGGTATGCTCATTCTAAAATTGTGAGTCTATTTCATTGGTTCTCACAGTGGTCCCTATTGCCCCTGGGGGCATTGGGAAGTCATAGTTGGGTATATTGCAGAGTAGATAGGAAATGGTGAGGGGAGGACTTGGCTCTGATTGGGGGGTCCAAAGCAATTTCTAAACGTCAATGCTGTGATGAAGGACACAATAAAACATCCGGGGGGGTTCTATTCCCCTCTGCTAGTAAATCCTTTCCTTTCGCTTCAAAATTGCGTGGACATTTCTGGAAGAAGCAATCTGTTTAATCTCTTTAGTAGGATGGGACCATACAATTTTGAAGCATTACAACAAGGTCACCCTTCACACCAACTGAGACACAATTTGGGCTGACTGTACCGTTTCACAGTTATGGTTGGCTTCTTCAGGATTTTTTTTCTTGCAAACTGAGACGAAGTTGAGTGAGGAAAATATTGTCGAGCATCAGATTATGAATGGTAGTATAGTGGACAGGGGGGGATGGGCACTGAGACAGTTCAAGATGATGGTTGGAGGAGGGCAGTACTCTAAAAAATGCTTTAGAACCCCCTGGTCTATTCAGTCTCGTTTTGAAGCATGGAGTTTCTGTCAGAACTCTCCTGATCATGTGGTATTGATTGGCCTGATCTTTCCCAGTATTTAATTTTGAAACATTGAATCGAAATCAGACAGGCAGTCTGGTCTCGACGATAAATCAGCTCTGACCGAGAAAGATTTTCCTTAAGGTTATAGAATGATACACACGTAACACCGGCAAAGTACTGCAAAACTACACTGTACGTTGCTCGATGAAATGATGCATGTTTAACCCTTAAAGGCCAGTGGGAAATTGGATCTGGTTTGTCTCAAGTTCAACACATTTAAAAATAAAGGTTTGTATAACTCAGTTGCTATTGAGATACGGTTCTCACCAATAAAGATGGGAAAAATATTCCCTAATTTGTATGGAAGATCAATTTTCTTTGACAGTGACTGATCCCTTTTAACCCTCCAAATGGAAAAGACTGCTGTGTTGGCATTCCTCTTTGACCGCAAGCTTGCCCCCACGTAGCAGATGTTAAGGTTCAGTCCCTTTTGTTGAAAGCATTTCCAATTGTTGCGTGTTTTGCCCTTTTGAAAATACAGTACAACACCTTTCTTCAGTCGATGTTTTGTTATGTGGCAATCTTAATCAAGCTCCCTGCAAGGTTGTTGCACAAAAATTGTGGCAAGGAAAATCTTACGTCAATGGCAGAAGGAGTGGTGAGTGCTGCACATGCTGTACTTGTACTGTACGCACAGAGAAGATGACTCTGCTGTAGTGTGCGGTCATCAGAATATCACTTTAGAAGCTCTGGTTGTCAAGTGTGACACTGTTACTGTGGAAACATGGGGAAGGGGTGCTATATGTCAGGGCAGTAATAATAACATGAATAGGTGTCATCGAAGAGCCCTACTTAGAGACAGTGCACTTTGCAATATTGTTTCAGTAGATGCTGTTTGACATTTTAAGGTAAAATGACCAGTGTGGTCTCTTCGTATGCGTTTAGTGTGACACTGTGCTGTAATTTTGATTGACAGAAACTCTGACCCGAGCAAACCGTTGCCACAGTGCATTATACGTGGACCTCTTGGAGTGCTTGGCAATATTCATTTCCTGTACTGTATGTTCGGGTAATTGGTGGTATTTTCGATCATCAGAAACAAGCTCTAGGCAGACGAAATGAAGTCATCCAAATTTTGTTTCTTTGGTAGTACATAGATCTGTGATTGTTTTTTGACTTCTGGCTGAAACCAGAAATCATCGAGACTTACGCCGTAAGTGGGTTGCGGTCTCTTCTGCACTGTACGAGTCCTGACTCCCAGTTTACGTGTGATCACATTATTCGGATTTTGAGAGAGCATCCCGCCAGAGGTATCTTCTGAAGAAAATTGGTTTTACACAGTGGGTTTGGGGATTTTGTTATGGACATGCTGTTACAGCATACATATTGAATACAGAGACCGGTCATGCACGTACAAATGCATTGGCCTGTGCTGTGTGGTGGTTAATCTGTTGAAGCAAAAATGTCTGTAAAGGCACTTCTATTTATGTGGAAAAGCACCGTAATTAATGTACAGTAGTACACTAGTGTTTTGTGTCACTGATCTTTAGCAGTAACCAATGAATTCGGACATGAGTTTTCTCCTAATGACAGCAGTTGATACCACTGATGTAGGAAGCAAGGGTTTGCATTGTTGTAGTTCCAAAAAATCAGACGCTGATACCCTAGATCCACAGTCTGTCGCGTACTAAAAGTATACTGTAAGTTCCGTCAGACTTCAAGATCTTTGTGAATTGATAGTATGACACCTTCTTTCGTTATTCATAATACTATGAATCTTTCGTGACAATCAAGTGCTCTTAGTGAGAAAAAAACTGTATAAATGTTTTTGTCAAATGTTCTGTACAGTGTACTGTACCAATAGTGAAAGTTTGGACCCGGGTCGCAATTTCAGAACCCAGGTTGTGACTTCATCGGTCAGGCCCCGGGGTACTCGATGTAAAGACTAATCAAAACCCATACATACCCACCTGGGGTCCTAGCCACGCTGGCCAACTTTTAACAGCTCTGTTGCTTACTGGGCATCCAGAACAAATGTGTAAGGAAAGTGTGTAACTGGAACAGTGAAACTGGGACAAAAACACAACTTTGTTGAAATGTTTGGTCTTTATGTGCTATACATTTGCACAAAAATGTAACTTTTGGTCAGCCAGATTTCCTCGCGGACAACTAAAAGATTGGGTGGATTGAGTGGTCGACCACCAATCCAAAAATTGAGACCTGACTACAAGTGGTCAGCTTACTTGTACTCAATTGTACTAAAATGTAGCAAAATGGACACATTACTTGTTGGACTGGCTTCAGTTTCAGCAGAAAACAATAGTTGGATGTAAAGAAGAGTAACAAAATTGCTTGGTGCTGCTGCTGCACATTCAATTAAACTTATATACATCATAGAAATCAGAATGTATTCTTCCAGTCTGGGTTATTTGCTGAGTCATATTTTGACCTGCATCATAGAAATCAGAATGTATTCTTCCAGTCTGGGTTTTTTGCTGAGTCATATTTTACCCCTTCATTCGAACTCTGGTAACCTTCTTTCAAGTGCCTCAAGAACAGAAGCCCCAAGGACGTGTGTGTCACATTATCGTACATCCCCGAAGATCATCAATGGAAAGTTTGGATGAAAACCCGTGAATATGTCATACGTTGGTTCATTTTAATGTGATGTGACAAGAATTTTCCCTATGCATATTGATGCGTTGTAAGCATAGGGGAAATTTTGTGGTACCTACAGTATCGTATTTTGACTTTTCACTGGTGTCAAATTTTAAGTGTATTTGTGGCCTGTGGTATGTGGTAAAGTGGGTGCAGTGTCCCACCGCACCCACCTTTTAAATGTTTATAAAATGGCCAGGTTTTCCCCTGGCAAATCCCTTTAACACAATTTTTTAAATTTTTCTGATAAAAATCATCAATTTAACAAGAATTTTCTCTCTGTTCAGTCTTCTTAATTTGCAGAAAAGTAAAGGTGAAAAGATATGGCAAATTGTGCCGAAGACACGGTCCAACGCGCCAGGATAGCCGAACAGGCGGAGCGCTACGATGACATGGCCAAAGCAATGAAAGAGGTTACAGAGCAGGGAAACTCCCTGAACAATGAAGAGAGAAACCTCCTGTCGGTGGCCTACAAGAACGTCGTGGGTGCTAGGAGGTCCTCCTGGAGGATCATATCCAGCATCGAACAGAAGGGTGATCACTCAGAGAAGAAACTAGAAATGGTCCGGAAGTACCGCAAGGACGTAGAAAACGAGTTGCATAGTATCTGTGAAGAGGTTTTGGTGAGTTAAAAGAGGGATTGTATTGTGATTGTCTCTTTCTATTTTTTTTTCCTTGCATGTGGGTGTACGTATGTGTGAAACAAAATCCCGTGAACGCTCTAGCTTTTAAAGGGAAAGTGCAAGGTTGGTCAAAGTTGGTGTGGTCATAGAATATATGAAGATCTCGGCTTGGATTGTTTTCGGTGTAGGTCAAAGGTCATCTGACGTCACCAGCAGGCAGAATGTGGACAAAGTATTTATGCAGTATCTCAGAAATGACAAGTTGCATTATTTTCAAACTTGGAAGGCATGTACTGTCCTTTAAGTGAATGAGATTGTAAGGGTTTTCATGTAGGTTAAAGGTCATGTGGGGTCATCAGAAGTCATACGGTAAAACCTTTGTGAACACTCTAGCTTTTTAAGGGAATCTGTACATCAGTCCAAAGTCTGTGTGTGGGTAGGACATTGAAAGATCTTGGCTTGGATTGATTTTGGTGGATACCAAAGGTCACCTGAGGTCATCTGCAGGCAGACTATAGACAAACCGTGTTTGCAGTATCTCATGAACCACACATTGCACAAACTTTAAACTTGGAGGGTATGTAGGACTTTCTAAATAAACAATATGAGGTTTTTTTCTAGAGGTCATGTGGGGTCATCAGAGGTAATAAAATGAAAAGCTTGTAAACACGCTATATGCAAAGGGAAGATAATTTCACACTTCAAAGGAAAACTGTTGTTCAGCCTTCCAGATAGTCCTAATACTTCAAATATACTTTTCAAACAATAAGACACCATTCGGTAGTACAATAAATTCAGAGAGGAAACATGAAATTTTTATAAATATACATTTTATTCACCCCCAAGTCACCATGTTGTTGCAAAATTATGTGATTGGTGATGTGACACATGCACCTGTACATGTCACGTAGTATTGTTGGTGCGTGTGATACAGCATGCATTTCCAAAATGGTGATACTCTGCACAACTATTGCAGTTATATTTGGAAAGAAGTAACTACGAAAATAAAACCAATACTGTTGTGACTGTTTGTAAATAGATGTACACTAAGTGTGGTAAGTGCAGTATATAAATATCATTATTGGGGTTGGTTTTGTTGTGAACCAAAGGTCATCTGAGGTCCTTGAGTACAAAATGTTAAGACCTTTGCTGGTGTTGTTTCACTTTTCTGTCTTTTTCTTATGGGTAGAGGGTATTTGAACTGGCTTCCAAGCAAAGACTGGCAATGCTTACACATTTAGGAAGTTCCAATTTGAAAACTTTTGCCTGTCTGTTAGGTTATAAAGTGTTTGACTTGTAATGATGAAACTTCATCTATCCATCTTCAGCTAGCATTATGCTGGTCTCTGATAAAATATGTCTGTGTTTGCAGAGTATTATGCTATGGTTATTTGCTGACATCATAACAAAGAAGTTCTGCGGAAAAGTGGTGTCTCAAAGCCCAAAGATTTGGTTGATTAAATTCACCGGTATCAGGGGACAAGGGGTACGGGGTGTCCAGATGGTTGTGAACCTCTGGTATGGACGCACTCTCATCCCCTGGTATGGACTGCATCCTCATCTTGTAGGCATCCTGCATACAAGATGGGGATACAGGAAGGAGTGACGTACTGTACCCTGCCACAGTTTCAAATACTTAAGTTGCCATTGCAAATGCATTGTCATCCTCATGACAGGACTGTGAGTTGACTTTTTGTCTCAATTTTTTTCTCCACCTTCAGGTATTGTTAGACTCGTATTTAATACCCAAAGGTGAACCCCCAGCTGACAAAGAGGAACTGGAAAAGTTTCACGAGAAGAAAGTCTTTTTCCTGAAGATGAAAGGAGACTATTACAGGTATCTGGCAGAGGTAGCAGACGGAGAACAGAAGAAAGGTAAGGGATCTAGATGGATAGTAATGATGATCTCTTACACCCTGGAATCGGGATCAGAGGCTTGGGGGGGGGGGGGGGTCGCATTGTCTTGTGCCTCAACCTCACGGGGACCCTGTGTGAGATTGGGAATTTCCTGATTCCTGACTGAGCCTATCATCACAGTGTTGTCTGAATTTGGCATGGAAACAGAGGGGTCACCCTTTGCAATTTTTTGGAAACCAGAAAATAATAGAGCAAATGGAGCTAGTTACATCTAATTAATGGTCAGAGTATGGAAAGCTAGGTAAGAGATTTTTGAGGTACATACCAGACAAGAGCTTATGTATTGACCCCCTATTTATAAGAAATTGACTGCCATCACAGAAAAAAAGGTAATTTTTGTGAAGAACACCTCTTAACATTTGTCCTATAATGAGCAAAATCAATTGGAATTCTATTGATTACAGTAAATAGGAAAAGAGATTACCTTGCTTCCACATTACCTATTTTTCGGTGTAGAGTCGAGAAATGTCCAGTTTTACCTCTCCATTCAAGTTAATCATCATGTGGACTGGTGCTTAGTAAATTCACATCGGTGTCCCGTGAAAGCCTCGTCTCTAATGTGCTTAGTCATGTTTGAGATAGCCTCTAATAGATGTAGACTTTAAAAAAAAAAAAAAGTTATTGAATGCTTTGCTAGTTTAAGTACACCCAAGTAGCAACCAAAGACAAGATTCAGAGACACTTGTGAACGACATCCTTTCGTACAGATGTTACCACGTGTTGCGAAGGCTTCATCTTCAGAGTGTTTGCCGGTCAATTTACATGCTTCTGCATTTGGCCTGAGAGACAGCCTACAAAATTCTTGGTTAGATTTTTAAGAAGCACTCAGATGACTAAAATAGAACATTGAATCTTGCCCTCCCTGTGCAAACTGACTTAGAGGTTGATCCCAAATTTTGAGAGGTTCTGTTCGGCAGGTAGGTCATGTGGTGTTACACCATTGCAGTGGTTGGTTCAAGGTGGAGCTGTGACAGGTTGTTCCCTTTTTGAGTTCCGTGGGCTCATGTCTGTATCCCATCAGGAGGGACTTAGCCTGAATTGGCACCATCAGGGTATCCCTGCAGCCACTCAAGAAAACAAATCTGGTGCTGGGGATTAAAAAAAAATTGTCAACATTATTTTGCTCCAAAATAAATAATTCTTAGTTACAACTCAACCTGGATGATATTTATTCTTTCTGTCTTTTTGCAGAAACCATTGAGAACTCACAGAAGTCATACCAGTCTGCATTCGACATCAGCAAGGATTCCATGCCACCCACCCATCCTATCAGGCTTGGCTTAGCGCTCAACTTTTCCGTCTTTTATTATGAAATTCTCAACCACCCGGAGAAAGCGTGCCAGTTGGCGAGAAGCGTAAGTGTGAAACTTCCTGGGTTCCCATCTCTCGAGTTGCTGCGAACGGACTCCTGGTGACGGGGTTCCTCGCGCGGAAAATGTTTGGGGCTCTTGAGATGATGAAACAGAGGGGCAATGAGCCTGTACAGTACAGAGATTGGGTCTGGGTAGCTACATAGTAGATGTTTAGGTTTCTTCGTAATTTTGTCACAAAATACCCCAATGTTGTATTTACAAAAAAGCTGCTACAGTGCTACGTGATATTCCATCTGTGGCAGTTTCATCATTTTGTTTAGCAGAATGAGATGTGACACCAGTTATTATTTGCTGCCACAAATGTACCGGTTCTATGTTGTTCTCCCCCCCCCCCCACCCCTATTCCAGTCTCGACCAACGGTCCAGTCAGCTCTGATGAACATCAAAGACATGTTTTCAGGTTACTTTGTCTGAGATGTAAACAAAAAAAGAAGGTTTCTTTGTCCCTTTCCAAGGTGAGTGTGAATCAGTTGTGAGAGGAAAACTGTTGACTTTGGGTGTTCGGTCAGATTCCAGATCTAGACTGTTCCTGATGAGAGAATAAGGGTTAAAGTGGCCCACAGCACACTGCTAAAGGGCTGCTCTGTCATTGAAGTAAACTTTGCTTGGACTTAGTGTGTCATGCTTGTTAGTAAGTAACAGAAATTAAGCTAAGTAATATGCAAGTGTACTGAGGTATTACACCCTCATGCTTTTCTGTGTTGAAGTTAGCAGTCTTTTTTCATGCGATATCTCTCTCTTTGATTCGTTGCAGGCCTTTGATGAAGCTATTGCTGAGTTGGATAATTTGAAGGAGGATTCTTACAAAGATAGCACTCTGATTATGCAGTTACTCAGAGACAATCTAACGGTATGACAGTCAGTTTACCTTACATAATTTATATGGGATTTAGACTGCACAGCTCATAGCAGATGCTAAAGATACCCCGAATCCCCTTCAGGGAAGATCTGACTGTAGGACAGAGAAAGTGTGTTTTTATTACACAGTTTAATAGCAGACTTATCTAGTAGTATATACTGGTGTGACATCAGTGCTGGTGCAACCCTCTCACAATTGGGGGAGGTGGGATTGGGTGGGGTAAATGTCTTTAAGGTCACAGCTCTCAACATTGGGGGGAGTTAAAGTCCTATGTGTACTCCCTGAAAAAAATGTGTAATACAACAACAAGGGTACTTTCTGTAAAAAATGGCAAAATATATTTTTTTTCCTGGAGGGTTGAGGTAAAACCCCCTCTGCTTCCCCTGGCAGGACCAGCCCTGGACATTGTTTCTTAGAGACTACCTAACTTGTAGGAGAATGTTTTTGGTTTTGATAAATTTATAACCATTGTAATCATGAGGCAGTGTATGTGTGTTTCTGACACCTACATTGTAAGCACAATATCGCAAGAAGGGAAGCTTGAACAGATCTCATATTGAGTACATAGGTTTACCACAGTGAGCGCAAGTGGGGTCTCAAAGGTCATTTGGGGTCAGCAAGGGTCAAATTGTGAAAACCCTTGTAAACACACTATCTCAAGAATGGAAGCTTGGACAAATCTCATATGTGGTATGTAGGTGTGCCTCGTTGAGTAAAAGATACCTATTGATCTTGGTGGAGGTCAAAGGTCATTTGAGGTCAACAGGAGTCAAACTGTGAAAACCTTGTAAACAGTATCTCAAGAAGGGAAGCTTGGACAGATTTCATATTCAGTATGTAGTTGTATCTCATTGAGTCCAAGAACCAGCTGGTCTTTAATGGAGGCCAAAGACCATTTGATATCAAGGATATCAAGAAGGGTCAGATTGTGAAAACCTTGATCTCAAGAAAGAATGTACAGATCTCATATTTCGTATAAAGCATACATAGTTTAGTGTGACACATATTAATGCTACTATGTCAGATTCAGAAAAGAAATGCTGGTAATCTGATCATCGAAACCACAATGCATTTTTGCATTCTGGTTCTTATTTACATGCTTAGATTGCACAGCTAACAGTAGACTAACAGTAGACTAATTAGTTTACACAGGCAGTGTGAGATAATGTCAGTGCTCAGGAATGAAGACAGCACTGAAGGTTGCCAACCTGCACAAAGACAAAATCGCCAGATCTTTGGCCGACATAAAGTTCAGTGAAAATTCCATGGAGAATGGCTGAAAATACATGAAAGTATATGTTATTGCAAACTTACGTCAAAAGTTGGGAAAAAGGATGGCACCATTACCCATCTCAGCATAGTGTATATATTCCATGTGCAAAAAAGAATTCAAGAATGAAATGGGACATCCTTAGATTTTCCCTCACAACACTGACGAAGCACTACAGCCACCACTCAAAATCCTCTAGCTAGAACCCAGTAAGTGCTACAACAGTCTCCTGTTTTAATTTTCAGATGGGGTTTACCCAGTAACAACATAAAGGGGTAATTCTTCTTGTCAGTTGCTGTCTTTGTCAACCAAAGTCTAAAGATGTAGCTGGGCTATAACGCACTTCTTACTTCCAACAATTGAAACGTTTCTTCAAGTTATTGTTTCATAATGACCAGATTTCCCTTTTTTTTCCCACCTCTCCTCGGAGAACAAAATTTACGTATCTCCCACACCTAAGGTAACTGGATGGTGACATTGACATTTCGTTCTACTTTCCTTTTGAACCAGCTCTGGACATCAGACACGGGAGACGATGCTCAGCCTGATCTCCAAGGAGACACAGCAGCTCCATCCCAAGAGGCGGAGCCACAAGAATGATGAAGAGACAACAAAGAGTTAAAAGAAAGAAAAACTTTTTCATTTTTTTTTTTTAAACTCGATTTTATTTTATTTTTTCTTGTGATTGTTGTAGCACTTCTTGGGTCGTTTGTAATCTCTCTGTACGAGTCCAGATTTGACGTAGTAGTTATGGGTGGCTAATGGTTCATATTTTCAATGCAAAGAAAAAAAAAAGGATTTTGTGACTTATATTGGCCTGTGTATTCAGCTATGTTATGGGCAATAGCTTTTTCTGCCTGATAGAGGGCAATATTCTCATCACGGCTAGATGTCTTTTTTACCGTTCCTCTTGGAAAGCTTGAAAGAAGCAAGAGGAGAAAAGGTTGCCAAACCAAACGGAAATGGACACTTTGTCGACAGGCTAGGTGCTGAAGACAGTGGGGGGTTGAAGTGGCATTGAAGCGAATTGTTGCCGCCATGGCCCCCTTGCTGATGACAATGCCATAGTAACAATACAGAGAGCAGTATGCAGCCATGGGCAAACATCCCTGCCCTCCAGGGAACACCAAGCAATCAAACGGTTGGTTGGTTCGATTGCTCTCAAGTGTTACCAGTATCTTGCAGTATCTTGCAGGCAGGAAGTCGCGTATCCTCACCGCCAGTAGTCCCGGTGAACTTACTTACTGCCCTCATCAGTGTAGACTGCATCAGGTCCACGATTCACGGCATGTCAGCACTGCTTTTACACATGATGTTACATTTCTGTTTTCTTCTTTTTCAACCAAAGATCAAATTTAATAATCAGTAGGGAGACGGAGGGAGATAAAATTATGGATGTTTGTAGCTTTCAGCTGGTATTGACAGTCTATGTCTGTCAGAAACATATCTCCAACATCCCTGCCCCAACCCCTGACCAATCAAATGAGGAAAAAGGGAACATAATGGAAAGATTTAAAGAAAAGCAAGAAGAAATTGCCAAGTCACTTTTCTGCTAATTCCTTAGGAGGTATGGAAACCAATTCACTACTGCATAAAGTACCAGTAGAGAATAGATTTAAGAGCTCAAAAATGAGTTGTCAAATGTCCGTATTTTCAGAAATGTCTGGAAAAACATCTGCTTTAAAGGCAACCAGTCTATTTCGACAGATAAATGTAACTCTCCGTCTCTGTCCAAGGAATTTTGTCGTTTTTTAATATTTATGAATTTCTGTCCAATGACAATACACTAAAGTGGGGGCCAGGGGTTTAAATGTGCATTTTATTTTCTGGGAGTAGGGAAACCCCAGGCATTGAGACAGAATAGGTCAGCGGGGTGTGGCAAATCCAGTCTCCCTGGTGACAGGTCAGTACTTTTGCAAAAGACTTGGTACATGTGTGTTTGTTAGATCAAGACTAAACTAAGGACACTTGTCCCTTTGATTAGCCGATATCCAAGATTATCATGCTCTGGCAGGGCAGGGGAGGGGGTGTGCAACAAATCCTTTGCATCGCCCCAGTAAGTTCCATCCACCATTTGCTTCGATGTAGCCATGGGGACCATAATTTCGTGTCTTCCTTTATCTCTGCTTTAGCCCTTTCCACGTGTGGTTTCCTCTGATATGTCACCGAGTGGGGGTTAGGTCACGAAGGGGACGTCAGCGTTTGTCGCTGTCAACTGGAAAGGCCAGGGGACAGCAGCACAGAAAGGCACCAGAGTCAGTGTCAGATATGCAGGTTTTGCAGGATATAACAGTCTGAAATTTTGTCCAATCTCTTTCTTTTGAGGGAAATACTGTGTTTGTTTTACAGCAAAAAAATAAAAAATCAGATTTTTAAAACCAATATCAGTGGACATAGAATTAGAGATTATTCAGAATAAGGCAGGTCAGTTGCCTTCTGTATCAAGTAATTTGTTTCTCAGAGATAGAAATTCAGTCATGTCGTCCTCAAGAACAACTTGGTCACTGAAACTGTCAAAAAATCTAATGATACACCTTCCCTGACTCATCTTATTCATACTGTTTTGAGGAGATGAAGCTATTGCTGGTGTTTATCGATGAGACTGAATGGTCTAGCAGCGACTAAAAGCTGTTTTCTTTGGTCATCTTGTTGGTGCATTTTAAAGCAGTATTTCCCCTTTCAGGGCCACATTGGTGTCGGTGTTGGTCGCGGCGACCCATCAGTACTGATAACGAAGATCTGTTCTCTTCTTCTGATTAACAGTGCTGACCTACAGCGGTTGTAAAAGAATCTAAGTAGGTGATAATCTCTGGGATATGAAAATGCAACTAACAGTATCTTAATCAAAAGGAGTAGCTCCTTTATGCCCGCAGGGGTTTCGTAGTGTCCTATGCTGTCTTCGCTCGGTCCATCGTCTGCAGCGATACCGAAAGGGGGGAAAACATGTCATTTTACCACGACAGCCGTTCCACACCTCCGTTTCTATCCAGGAACCGTCCGTTGCATTTTGGCAAGGAGGGAAAAAATAAAGAAAGTTCAAAGCTTTGGACCAGTTGTGCCATCATCGCAGTGACGGTGACCGATCGCAACTGTGTCGTGGAACGGACAATTTGACAGAGTCATCGCCAGCACTTTGAGACAATATCAGGAATCTGCACCGAAACTTCTTTTTCGCGATTTGAAAAGGAAAATGCCCAGGATGTCATGGAGAGGTGTTAGGATGTGTTAACCACCGGACCGTTTTCTTTAATCTGTATTTTGTGGGGTGTCACGGAGAACAACATGATATTTGGCCCCTTTTTTTTTTTTCATTTCATTACATATCGACATCTGGGTTGTTAGTATACAATGTGGGTGGAATTATCAGAATGGTCACCAAGAATTAGAAAAGGAAAAAAAAAAAATGTGAATAGACCAGACCAGAGATGCCCTGAAGCTCGCACCCAGTTCCAAACCAAAAATCTTGAAAAGGAATTATACATGAAGCCTTGGTAACAGGAGAACTTTCTGCTGGTTTGCTTTTCCAGCCTGACAGCAATCTCGTATTTACCCAAAGTCGCCTATTCGTGCAATGTCAGAGCTGCTCTGGTGGGCCTTTCTGATTAATTGAAACAAATTTATATGAGTGTCATATTTATATGTCCAGTTATTTTTCCACATGTCTTTTGCCCTTTTTTTTTTTTTTTGCTAGCATACATTTCCTGCCCAAAGTGGGCAGCCCATAGAGGCAATTTCAGGGTAAAATGTGGAAGTAAGGCATACATATATATATCATTTGTAAGTACATATTTATATGTATATGGCTTATTTTCAAGTTGGCTTTATAATTACATTGCTTTTTAACGCTCTGGCAGGTAGCAAGAATTCCTCATATGGGTGAATATTTATCTTTGCATGGGCTGGATATATCTTTGGGTGGGATGTAAGCTGATGTGGTTAAATCCAGCCATTCCTGTAATCGCTAAGCCGCCTGCACTAGTAAGAAACAAAAGCTTTCACATATCTGTTTTTGTCACTTTTTGCGTATTCCGTTTTCTTCATCTTTTTTTTTATTCCTCGTGTACGAAGAACGGTTTTAATCGATACGGAAAAAAAAAAATATGGTTGATTTAAAAAAAAAAGGAAAAAAAAATGTAATTTAAAAATCGTGAAAAAACATGATATTAAAATGTAAGTAATAATGTAGCGAGAGAACACAAAAACAGTATAAATGCATTTCTGTTTTTTTAAAAGGAAAAAATGGTTAGAAAATAATTATGAAACTTGTATTTTTTTTTTTGTTCGGTTGGCAATTGAAATCTTAGACACAGGTATCACGAAAACAGTTTGTACTGCACTCTTATAGCACGTTGTTAGCGTTTTTGTGTGTGTGTGTGTGTGGTTGGAATCTAGTGATTATCGTGGTGAGACATGTCTTTAATGCCCACATTCCTCGTATGTAAAACACGCACGTACGCATGATATGGACGGATCTCTTTCGTTTTTTTTTGGACTCGTTTTTTTCTCTCTTCAGTTTTTTTTTCTTCTTTTTGGTTTTCATGTTTTTGTACCCTCCGTGAGTTAACTATGTGAATTGAAATATTGAAGTGACGAGGCTCAAACTCTGTGCTCATTCTTTGATGTCGTTTTCGATTTCTCGCCTTTTTTTTAGTTTTCTCTTCATAAATTTTTTTTTTTACTTTACATTAAGAGACTCCGTCTCCATGAAAACGGAAGTACATACGAGAAAGGTGGCCTCAAATTTCAGGCAATGGTAGATACCTTCACCATTGATCGAAATTCTTTTGGTATGTGCATATAACCCTGGTTGTTGCTGTACCACTTCTCGAAACAGTTGAGGCTAATTTACTTTATTTAGTAGGTGTGAAGCACATTGATCGGTGGCTCTTTCCTGGCCTTGGTGACCATCCCCCACCCCCACTCCTTATCATTTTTTCTGCCTGTAGTCTTGCAGTTATGCAACTTTGTGAGTTTTCCGCATCATTGATGACTTCACCTGCTTGCTGGCACGAGAACCGTCGAATGAACTTGATATTTCCCTTCAAGCCCTTGGCTTCCATTCTCCATAGAGACCATCATTCTCTTTTTTAGTTTGTGTACATAAAGGTCAACGAGCCGTTATCTAAATCCCTTCCGAACAGCAGTAATAATGACAACACATCACGCTTGTTCAGGAAGTAACATGTTGATGTACCGGCAATGACTCTGCATTACCCATAAGTAATTCAGGTGAAATGGTTTACAACTTGTCACAGTAAGCTTACAATAAAAGCAGGATGTTGTGATGTGGGTACTGGGGGGGGGGGGGGGGGCAGCAGTGAGCATTAATTGTATCAATCCTGGCAGTGTACAGTACTGACAACTTGCTATTCAACCTATCACGGGTAATTAGCTACAGAATTTGTTAATGCTGAGGAGTGACAGAAACCTGGGAAAGACACATTGCTACTTGATTTTAACCGTTTATGTATCCCGGGTGGATCGGCATTTGACTGCCTGAGATTGGCAACAAGTAACCCATGTCGCTGACACGATGGGAGTCGGTGTTTACTTGCACATGTGCACAAATCAAATGGTGTGAAAACTGAGGATGAGTTTGCCAGCAAATTTTAATGGCAACAAAAATGTAACCAGTAGAATTTTTGAAACAAAAAACATTCTTAAAAAAAAAAGTGTCATGATGCTAGATGAGGCTGTAATCTTCACGAGGGCGGCATTTGCAATTTCATCGGCAAATGGGGTCGAATTTCAGAGAGACAGCAAAGCGGGACATCTTCATTTTCGTTGCTTAAGTTTTGTACAAACTCAGCCTTGGGCTTTAATATGAATGAGGCAATGAGTGGTTATTCCAGCTTGCAACTACTAACTTTACATTAGAGTACATACGTGCCAGTGCATGGTCAACACCTCTACATATTCGAATCAACTGACCTATTTTCTTTGCGATTGGAATCTGTGCTTAAAGGCCATCTGTGTATGAAAACTGGGACATCAAATCAGGGACTTTTTCAGGGACAGAAGGTGACTAGCTTGAAAGGCAAGAAATGGGGGGGGGGGGGGCATGGACTGGGGTGGTAGAGTGCTTTGTTTTACTTGGCATAGTTAAAGGGCTTTGACCCTCATTACCTGATATTCACTGTACCTGATTGTCAAGGCCGCTCCTTTAAAAGCTTGCACTGCACCACACCGTGACAACATTAAGTAAAGTTCCGATTTAGCTTTAGGAATATTACAAGGACAAGAAAATAGGGGGTGTACCACTAAAAAAGGTACATCTGTGTGTTGGGATGATGGGGGGGGGGGGGGGCTACTGATGTATAGATGTACTGATATAGCCTAAGTTCGGGATTGAAAATGAAAAAGGCAGTATTTAAGTACTCTGTTTTTATTCAAGTGAGTCTGGCAGTTTTTTGTTTGAACAACTACTGGCAGAAACTTCACAGAGACCAAAATAACTTACCATTAACACTTACTTTCAAGGCATTTTCAGTTGGAATGAATTATCAAGCTTATAAAAAATTACCTATTTCAAATGACAGTTAATAGTTCTCCCCCCCCCCCCCCCCAAACTATAAGCTAATAAACAGCTTCGTAGACATAAGCCCCGTGTTTGTCCTTTCCCAAATTTTCCCCATTTCTAGTAAGTTATCCTAAACTGTTTCCCATACTACCCCTGAGGATATTGAGCATTGTCCAAACCCCCTCCTCCATGCAGAGGTTACACATGGTTGCGGCCCACGAGCTTGAAGATGCACTGTGAGAAGACTTTAATTAGTTCCAGTTGGACTGTAACTAATGAGGCTTCTCACACATGCAGAAAATACCTACGCAGATGACATATTATGCCCTCCCCCTCTCTTTAACACTTTCACACACTGAAAGTAAGCTGTAGTACCTTTGCACACACAAAAAAATGGAAAAAAAGAAAAAACAGGCCTTGGTAAAACGCAAGTCAAAAGCGCACTGAAAAGCTGACGATCTCTTACGGTCATATAGCTCTGCAAAAAGGGATGGTCTACTGGGATAATTCCACAAGTGCAGACATAAGGTATAAGAGAAGCATATCGCTGTCATTAGCTGAGCCATCTACAGCTGTCTTCTACCTAATAATTACAAAGTCAACAATCTGATCCTGAAATTGTGTGCCACTGACCATCGTAGTTCACCCGGCCACTCCACATGCCAAGAGCATGGCTCGAAGTAGAGCATAGCAACGATGCTCTTCGCCTCTGACACGCCTCGGTGCGATCAACGAATACTGAAGTGAACAAGGACTGCCGCAGTCACGGTTCAATGAATTTTAATCAGTAGCACTCTCCCATCACACCCCCCCCCCCCCTCCGGCCCCTCTTCCATAATAAATTCACCGCCTTTAGATAAACACGGGTAGTAGACACTGAGTTGCATACAGTTGATGCAGAATGTTACAGGTCCTTCAAAATCTGCCACACTGATTAAGAATGCGCCAAGTTCCACACTAAGTCACACATCGTTTCAAACCATCGGTTCTACACACCTTTTTAATTGTCATGCAAGCCTGCTGAGTCTATGCGTCTATGTTTCACTGGCAAATTCTATTGCCTTAAGCATGTCTTTTTCGAAGTCTTAAGAAGTACATTGTACTGATGACATAAAACAGTTCCTCTTAGGCAACCACACTCGGTAAAGGTTTGGAACATCCCAAAGTGTCAGATCAACATTTTGTCATAGCCTTTAAAAGTTACATTGCGCATTTATATCTACAAGTGTAATGACCGGTACCGTACCAACTGACCGAAGGGAAGTACTTTCTCCATAGTTTAAAAATTCAGGATATACCCCATACTGCTGTCCAACCCCCCACCCTCAGTCACCTCTCTTAAGGACCCAACAACCTCACCTTCTCTATCACTCTTATGCATCCTGCAACTTCCCCCCCCCCCCTCTTTAAAGCGGTTCAGTGATGGCAGCACAGCTGCCTTGGTCGATACATCATGGGCACCGGCACATCACACACATGCTGGCAAACTTGGTGAAAGACCTGGAACTATGAAATTTAAAATCTGGCAAAAAGCTCAGTCTTAACCGATATTCTAAAAAATATTTTTAGATGATGCCGTCTCATTTTAAAAGTTGCAAGCAATTTAATTGGAAAGTTAAGAGAATTCTTTGAAAAAAAAAAAAAAAAAACACTTCAGGATTGGAAAAGGCCAATTGAAGAGAAATACTTTCCTCTGACAGCATTTTAACATTATCAGACTTCTTAATTTGCAGTGGTAGCAGGATCAAGATCCCCCAGATAACAGTAATTTTTTCTTGATGGGGGGGGAGGGTTGGACCACAAGAGCCAGAGGGTGCTACATAATTATGGTTAATATATATATGGATAGCATAAAAACCAAAACACCATTGCAGACATCCTGCCTGGTTGCATCATTAGAAAATTCATCATCATCACAACCATGATTATCACATACCATCATAACTATCATCACCATCACCTACATGCTAGCTACTGTACCATAAAATGCTTTTAGGGGTGAGGGACTGTAAATGGGCCTACTTGAGCCCCTCCCCCTCACTTAAATATGCACCCACATCACCACTGGTGTTTGGTGTAGTAAGTGTATCCTTGCTTACAAAACTAATCTGTTTCAGTTTCGTCTCTCGGTAATTTGTAAAGCTACTCTGCCATTCGAAATTCTTCAAGAAGAAAAATCGTGCCAGCTCCAAACAGAACCGGCAGCCCTGCCCTGTAAATGTTATTTATTAAGTTCTCTGAAAAACCAAAATGAATGGACACTTTATAAGACAACCAGAGATACCTCTACTCCAGTATTTGCTCAAAAGCAATTTACTGCTTCGTGACGGAAAGCAGCGTCTAGGTAAAACATGGAAGTATTGGATATTCCTTCTTTGTTTATTTGGGTGAAGATGTCTATTACTGAGCCTCCCTTTTTAGCAGTAACTTTTAAAGACTAGAGAACTTTCCAACTGCTTGACATTTTATGAAAATCAACCTAAACCTAGCTTTTGACACAAATGGTGTTCTTAAGTAAATAGCGGCAATTTTCACAGGGTGTCAAAGTAATATGAGCTAAGCAATTCACATCAATATTTCAGAGACGGTTTGAGTGCCACAATCCTGAGTCCCCCCCCCAAACATCCACTGTCAATATTTGGAATCAATAAAGCCAAGTAAAAAACGCTCAAATTTTTAAAGAGAAGTCCAAAAATTGGGAGAAAGTACTAAAAATCAGCACAAAGCATCTTTGGTCCTATAATTTTAAATTTCAAGATTCTACTGCCATCAAATGTTACTTCAACCCCCTCTTTCAATTTCTTCACAGTATAAATTTCATGAAAATGTGGAATACATTTATCAAATCCCTGCCATTTCAGACCAAGAAGAAAGCAACAAAAGTATGAGCAAAAAAAAAAAAAAGAGAAAAACTTTTAGCACATACGAACAAAACCACTCTTAGGTTTTAGACCTCTGTAGAAATGAAACTATCTGTTAACTCCATTTTACTCATTTAAATTTTGTTTTTTAATCTTTTAAAACTTTTAAAATGGGCAATGCTTGGTACTGGATTGATCTTAAAACATGAACAATCATGCATAGTCTGTACAAAAATAAATCTATGTGTCAAAGAACAGCCTCTTTCTAGTAGTTTTGGTATCTCAAGCGCACTTCAAGCAAAAAAAAAAAAAAAATATTTCCCTCTTTCATGGCTGACTGATAAGGCACTGTTCAATCACTTCATCGCAGCAATGCGCGGCTGAAACTTGTTGTCGTTTTGCAAAGCTAGAGTGAGCCACCCCGTTGGCATGAACATGCGTCTGTGCTTTCGTTACGCGAATTTGTCAATGTTTTGAAGGCTGCCATTCCACCAGCATGTTCTGAAAAATCTAAATCTCTTCTGTCCCAGCATGTTAACACAGGCACAGAGACATTTTGGGTCTGGACTTTTAACAAATTCACAGAAACATGCAAATCTACCTCAAACCTTGGGTGAACTGGCATCAGAAGGGAAACAGACTAGCCTCTGCTGAATAGGATTAGCTGGCATCTATTCAAGGTCGGCTTGCAATAAGCACATACGGAAACTTGGCGCCAAGTTACACCACACCAAGGAGGCACGATGGTAGAAAACGCCCGTCAGAAATGAAATCTATGATACTATCTTGTAACTGGTTATCATATACATTCCCAATCAGAGTCTGGTTGTTTGTACCCCTGAGACGGACACCATGAATGTAGCATGTATGCACGACAAAATATTCTGGAATGTAACATCAGTCAATACAAGTAGTTGAATTATTCATAATATGACCATTCAATAGCAAAAATATTAAGTTACATTCAAGGTGTCAATATCTACTAAAAAAATGTAAAAAAAATGTAACCTCTTCTTGCATCAACATACTTGGATAAAAATCCATATTTTTGCAAATACTCTCGATAAAAATTTAGTCTTAATACATAGCACAATTGAAATCAAGGTGTAGATGGAAAAAATGAGAAAAAGATATAACACTTAAACTTAGACAATATTTAGGTAAAAAATATCATAATTTACACTCAATCTGTCCAAACAGTCTAGAAAATTTAAAATCAAAATGACATGTTGCTGTGGTAACAATGTATGAAACATGATTAGCTTGGATTTCACTGCTGAAATAGGTAACACTTAGATTCAAAGCCTTAAAACCAGCTTACAGATACTACAGTTTGAGCCACAACAGAGTGTTTGGTTTAAAAACGATAAGACACACAAGTGAATCATTTGGTCTGAGCCATAAAAGGCCAATTATTCAGTTTGGTAGACGATGACTTGTTTGGTCTAATACCCAGCATGTCATTTCTTCTTTTTAGCGGCACAGACAGTCATTTGGCGGGAAACAGTGAGTCCTTTTTGTAATTGTTGGGTCATACTCAAAGATTTTGGTAGTGACAAACTTGTTTGCTTTTGAAAAAGTGAGTCGGTCAGACTGAGGTCAAGATTAGCCACTTCGTTCAAGACACGATAAGTCCTTTCAGGATATCTACAGTCATCGGGTATCAGACAGAATGCTTTGAGCAGCTCAAAGACCAACCCAAAAGACCACTGGCAAAGTAGGTCTGCAGTTGATTGACTTAGAAATCTTAAGAAATTTCAGTAATATTAAACACATGATTTGTGTAAGAAAATAGTTTCGTACTTCTCCAAAAGATTGCATGTTAAGATGTTAAGTCTGACCATGAACTGATATACGCTACTAATCCCATAAAAACACGCCCACAGATACCATGGAAAAGGGAAAAAAAAACCATGATCGAAATTTACCGGAACAGCCAAACGGCAGCATGCCAGACAAAATCCACCATAAAAAATCAAGAGAATCTCCAAATGTGACTCCACGATTTTGGGTAACGCTTCACCCAACAGACCTCCGAAGAGCTGAGTGTAAGTTTTGAGAGAGGTGTCAAAATACGCTTTCTTTTTCCTGCCAATTTGTTGCAGACTCTTTTAATCACCAGATGACAGAGAAAAAGAAAAGTCTTCTCTTCCTCTGAAGTAAACACTGCTCGACTGGCATCGACTTTCCGCTTAAAAACTGATGACATTTTTCAAAGATCAACTACACACACGTATCAATCTGATAGCCGTATCTTGCTTTACTGAAGTCGACCAAAGTTCCCTGTTTCCCGTACTTCACATTTCTGACGCATCCCTCGATGGAAGAATCGAACAAGCCACCCGTCGATGCAGAGACGTCTCCGTTCATCCTGAACCCGCCTAGATGAACCAAAACGAGAGGCAAGTACAAAATTAGTCCCATCACATCTGATGTTGTTTTGAAGTTTCATAATAAACTTTAAAATGTCAAAGTGATGGGAGGGGGGTTAGCAAGCATTTTGTTATACGTAGCAGCTGTCTTCATCTCATAAAAGGTCGATTCTGCAGACAGATGTCAAAACATTGGACATGGGAGTGTTCGAATTAGTAAATTATTTTGATGTACAGCAAAAGGAGCTACACAAGAAAGGTTTTGTCTTTCAGTTTTTCATCTTAGTGTAGCAATTTTGCCTGACAATGAAACTCATTAAAGCAGGATGCACTGCTACACCTGTAATTTCTTTAAAGTTTACCAAAGCACTGCCTGTAAAACTAAAAGAAAACGTACCATGGTATATTGGTCAGAAAACAAACAAAAGATTGCCAAACTTCAAAAAATTTCATCCTTAGCAGAACTGGGGCCTGCGGTAAATGTACAGAATTTCTATGTGAATGTGAGCTACATTTTGAGCAAATTTTGCACTTATCTTTCAAGGAAGGGGTGGGTGGAAGAACAGTTGTTAGTATGGGTGCTTGGCAGCACTACATAGTGCTTGTTACTGCCACCCTGGGCGGTCCACCAAAGCTACATCCATGGTCCACAATCTGATATTTGAGGGACGGGGGGAGCCCACCATCCCCCCACCCCCATAGCTATTGCACTGCCTTGACCATAGTCACATTCCATTATTCTGTTTTCACTGACATAATCCAAGATTTAACTTTCCAGATATTCTGCGCCGCACTTGGCTTTAAGCTCCAAGCGAGCCGTCATACATATGACTTGCTTATCACCGATATGTTTGTCTGTTGGGAATGTTAGATGGTAACCTTCGCACAATATAATGATAACAGTGCTTGGAATTCAAATGTTTTTTAGATTTTCTTTTTGATATCCAAACAGTATAATGAGATCTGCATTCGTGGTAAATAAGCCTAGAAATTGAGTACATTGAAAGTTTTAAGTGTTAGTTGCACCTTGGACAATCAGACAAAATTAATTAAATTTCAGCACTGTGGTAGGTGCCCGGAATCAATTCTGCTAGATATCTTCAAGGCCTCTGAGCTCGAGACAGTTTTGTCAACAAAATATTACCACAGTTGGGAACAGCTGACTGCAAAAGAACATGGGTGGTGACTGTCCACCAATTTACTTTTCATTAACATCATCTTCCTTGTTTATTTCTCACGAATTTGTACTCACCAAAATGATAATGCCCCTCTGTGTTGAGACTGGAATAGCTGCCTCCGACGTCCAGCGTCACCGGTAGCTCCTCGTCGACGTACACAGAGACAATCGTAGAGGATCTGTATGAAACATCAACACTGCGACTATCTTTTCAATACACAAGAAAGGGGTCATCTCTGTTTGAGGAATTTTGCAATTTACATTCATATTGTGATTATCTTTTCAGTTCGCAAGAACAGGGGGTTACTTCTTTTGGGAAAAAAAATTTTTGGTGAATGAGGTTGTTGTTGTGACTATCTTTTCAGTGAGTTCCCACTCCAGTGTCTCACAGAGTGATCAATTGCATGTTCTGGAAAGAATCAACCATTTCAGGATATTAAAACAAAGAGGTTACTATCCTCCGTTCACATTCTCATTCCAAGTGTATACATACCTGCAGTGGTTTCCAACAATTTTGGACATGTGACACCCCTGGGTAAAGGTGACTTATAAAGTGGCCGCCCTGTTAATACCGTCTGAAGCACAGCGGCACTGTGGGTCAGCGCGGATCATCCCAAGAACATCAGGGCTAGCACGCTCCCTAGATTGCAAAATATGGCACTTCCCATGTCTTCTTACTTTATAGTAAGAAGGTATGCAGTTACTTCATCTTCAATCACTAAAAATAGACACACTGTTGTTTTTGTATTTTTGTTGAATTCTTGATTGACTGACTGATTGATTGATTACTTTGATTTTATGCTGGCACCTCCTTGAGAATTTTTCTGGTATCACCTGGGTGCCACGGCACCCCTCTTGGGAACCGTCATATTACAGTCATACAGTAGAGCACATGTGAATGGCTCATATTGAAACTTTCACAGCTTCATGATCATTATCATTGTAAGAAAACAAAAACTGATTTCATGTGACTCTCATTTGTTTAAAAACAAAAAATGCCTCGAAAAGATTATTATCATTATTATCATCACAAGAGAATGAAAAGCAAGACCAGATGTATGTGTGAAGTTGACCTACGGAACCATCGGAGAGCCAATCGCCAGCTTGCTTTGTAATAGTGCCAATTTTGTGCCTTGTGCCATTCCATGATTTTAGCCCGAGTGTTTTAGAGTCGCTTCTTCAAAGCAGTCATATTTTCCCTGCTCTTTTTTTTATTTAGTACTTTAGAAGCTGGAATTTTAAAGAGTTTACATTCCATCGGAGATTGAAACTGGGAGAGACAAAAATGAGAACAAAATCTGCCATGATACAAACTTTATGCAATCCTACGTCAACCATTTCGAAAATTTACATTGCTTACCTTAGGACTGTCACGTTATGCCAGGTGCCATCGTTAATCTCCATGACATGGTTGATTATCGTCGATGAGTCGTGCCCAAGATGAATCCTAGGTGTGAAATGGTGAGGAAAAATTTGTCAAATACTTAAAACATGAAGTTAAAGGAGAAAGTAGGTGTTTCAGAGACATTCAAGAAAGCCGAGGAAAATCTAGGCAGGAGAGGATGGGGAGGGGAAGACAGTAGAAGAGCAGAGAAGACACTTACACCAAATGAGTCCTGGTGTTTAACCGGTCAGAATCATGAGAAAATCTTATTTGAGACTTACCCCACCTTGACCCTTCCTTCGTCGACTCCGAGGGCCAAGTAGTCCCTCGTCAGTCCGATCTCTGGAGACCCCACCCAGAGCAGGAGTCCATTCTCAGACAGCGTCTTGAATGAGATGGAGAGGTTGGTCTGCATCGCATCTAAGGAGGGGTTGTGCTCTTCATCAACAAACAACAGAGAGCTCCGAGAAGACAGCAGGATGTCGGTCGAAAACATTACGGCTGAAATAAGAAGAAAGAACCAGGATTACGGGAGACGGATGTACCAAAAGGGATGAACCAGAATTACGGGAGGGAGCTGTAATAAAAGGGAAGAACCAGAATTATGGGACAAAAAGACAAAAAAAAACAAAGGAGTTTGTTGTTCCACTTGTCAAGTGAAATTTGTCTCAACTGAAAAGCAGCTGACCTGAAATGGCACAGACAGTACCAGTTGGTGCAGATTAAAACTCTGCAGTTCCAGAGGTACAGTTTCATTTGACAGGCAACCTCTCACAGAGACTGCCTACACTTCAATTAGTTCACCCGATGGTGAATGGGGTCACCCGATGGTGAATGGGGTCACCCGATGGTGAATGGGGTCACCCGATGGTGAATGGGGTCACCCGATGGTGAATGGGGTCACCCGATGGTGAATTGGGAACATCGGGCACTGTAAAATCTTTGTAATTTCTTGTTCAAACATGCTCAAATTAAACCCTGTCTATACTGCATACAGATACTTTATGTCATATTGCAGAAACGCTCCTGTTGGGGAAAACTTAAGTCAAGACGAAAGACTAACCTCGTATGATAGAGATTAAGGTGCAAGACAGACACTCCAAATTCTTCAGATGTTGTTCTGAAGTTGATTGCCACAGTCATGGACTATTCTATCTAAATGTAACCTTGAGTGAACTCAAGTACAACTCATCTACTACTAAATGCAGGTAAATCTATTTGTCATTTTACAAGCAATGCATTTACAACTGTGACAAACCAAAAAAGGAAAAGGAAAAAACAAAATACAGACTTGCAGATAAAAAGGAAAAGGAAAAAACAAAATACAGACTTGCAGATAATAAGCACTCACAATTGACAAACTGAATTGTCTTCTCAAATAGCTCACTCGATGAAACCGTTCAGACTTATCCTCTTTTGGGTTTAAAGTCTGCCAATACTCACATTGGTTGCAATAGGGTCCCGTCCATCCCAGGTTGCAGACGCACGTGTAATCTCTGGATTCAAACCGAGGCACGCAGGTTCCATTGTCGCCGCAGAGGTGTCCCGAACAGTAGGTGACTTCGGAGCAGGTCTCTCCTTCAAAAGGCTGATGAGACAGAGACAGGTAAAAGCAACCTACCCATCGTTCATCGACTAGCAATTACTTCATAAATTATTTTGTAAGGCATTAATTTTCAGTTGAACCTCCTGTCTTCTATCAACTTCACCACACCTGAACATTGGCGGAGACGCCTGATACCGACCAAACTGGCCTGTACAGGATGAGGATCGCCACTTGAAGCCGTCCACCAATGGACGAGGATCGCAGCAATAAACTGTCCAATAGAGGAAGAGGTCAAAGCATCGAACCATCTGGTAAAGGACGAGAATCCCTGCATTTCCTTGATGGACACAATCTGACTCGATGACAGATTGCTCATTCTTTCGCCACCAAACAAATATAAAATACTACAAACTAGAAATTTCATAAATCTATGAACAAAATACAATATCCCAGAAGTTATTAAAAAATGTTACTATCTAAGTGCTTTTGCTTTTTTTTTTTTTTTTTTTATTCAGTTTTTCAAAAGGCTTGTCTTTTACGTAAATCTACCAATTTTAAAGGAACGTGATGGTAAAGCCAAGCATACACCGAACTCACCGGTTGGCAGAGACACATAAAATCTTGCATGTCTAGGCCCTGGACAAGGCAGGTGCCGTTGTTCCTACAGACTGCTGAGCCACATCCGGTCCCATCACAGTCACCGATGTTCCTGCCATCTTTGGCTCCTAGACACAAAAAAAGAAATGACAATTACTCATTATGCATGCAGGAGAAATGGAAACTCATTAATTAAGAGTCCTCAATAAAGTGAAATTATCTATTCAATACTTTTAATTAATCATCATTTTGCTTACTGACAAGTTATTTATAAGCTCTTAACTTAATTGATGTATTTCTTGCATTCTCCCAGAGTTCATAATTTCTCATCTCCTTCACTCAATTACCGTTCGCTGCAATGATAACCCTCTATTTTCTTGTCCTTTTTCATGCTTCTTGAATTCATGCTTGTGTACCACCTGCCTTGACGGTATGCCTCTGGTCCTGCTATCACACAACTTTCAGGTCAACTCACTTTTATTCAGGCCCGTAGCCAGGTCAGACTCCTGGGGGAGCCAAAATAAAATTAGGAAGGGGTCGGGTTCACTGATCAAGGATGACAAGTTTTAACCCCAAAAAGTCTGGCAAGAAAAAAATTCTATGGGGTCACACCCTCTCCACCCCCCTCCCCAACTTGATTTCGGGCCTGCTTTTATTCCTGTACCATTGTAGGATGTCTAGTGTCGTAAATTCTGCCGACATTCTCTCTTCTACATAAATTGGGAATGCCAAGACCAGAGCTGGCTTTCATATACCACCTCAAAACAGTTCGGTGACTAGGAAATTCTGATTCAATGACTACAATTTTTGGGTATTGGTCAATCATCTCACCTAACTGTGGAAGCTCATCTCTACATATTGAGCTCGTTTGGCAGCATATCAAATTACTCTTTGTCGATGGTGAACTTCACCATTCTATATTGAGTTGACATAATAACGCTGTCTGCGTGACATGCATCTGTGCTTTCATGTGACTTGTCAAAGGTGATGGAAAAATTGGAGTTGCTTTTGTCTGTCTGATGTTGATTTGTGACACAGAGTGATCATACTGCAATGTAAATGCAAACAAGTTGTAGTAGATGTTGTTTTCTAGTAAATGTGGGAATTTTCCAAGTCTTTACTACAGAAATCTCACAAGGCTTCAAAACTGCCAAACTATTCCATGCTGCACTCTCGCAATAAATTACTGACATCCTACACCTCAAGTCTTTGAGAAGAGATTTTAATAGTGAGTCTAACATGGCATGTCACAAAACATCACCTGTGATTCAATTTGAATTCTACATCTTCACAGGGTATTGCTACCGGAGATGCTAAAATTAGATTCTTTAACCTAAGGATGCATACAGCATTCACTAAATTCTTTAAGCTCCACCACATTACCGTTCACTGTCAATTCCAAGTTGATGCCATTGACCGAGACTCTTCGAATGCAGCCTTCGAATCCGAGGACCTCGTTCTCCACCGCCAACGGGTTCACCGACGACAAATCTGGGGTGCCGCCGACGAAGAAATCCGTCCCTGCATCCAGAGATATCAGGTTTCCCGGTGCGCTGATGCGGAGCACCTCCCCGCCCGCTCTCAAAACTCCAAGCTGGTTGAAACGGCCGACTTCGACGCTGTGCCACCTGTCGGAGGCCAAGTCGAGTGGAAGGGACGTTTTCACGACAGCAGGATCGCTTCGTCCGTCTGCAAATTAGAATGGAAGATCTTTCTCGTTTGAACGTCCTAATTATGAATAGAGATGCTTAACTGATCAATTTGGCCAAGGTATGGAAAAAAAACTGCAACAACAGCACAGATGAAATAACCCCTGAAAATTAACATATCGAATGAAATTACCGAACAGACAATTTTGGGGTTTGAGAGTCCTAAAAATATGTTGAAAATGTTGAAATCACTTGAGAGAGGGAACAAGCAAAACTAGAAATGAAAATGAACTCTGACTATAAAAGAAGAACAAAGCAATGTCATGTCTTTCATTTTTGTTTATTTGCATTTAACCTGGAAAATGCTCACTTTCACCCATCAACATACCTAACGAAAATCTGAACTCCACATATCTGTTCACAAGGGCAATAGACATGAAGTCACCAGCATCCGGCCGCAAGCTCTGAGCTGTGTAAAAGAGAAGTCCTGAATGGCCTATGGCTTTGAACTCAAGTTCGATGTTCATCTCAAATCTAATGTCGCTGGTGACCGCGAACGACATGAAACTCCAATCCCCGCGAAAGAGGGGATCGCTGATGCTGTGTTCTGGAAAAATCATCAAAGTGTATCCAAAACATGGGTTAAAAGGAATAAAAGAGGGGAAGGAGACATCACAGAGGAGGGGGGGGGGGGAGTATGAAGGGCAGAACTGATAAAGAGATCAGTAGGGTTGAAGTATCACAGGTTAATAGTATCATCTTTAAGATTTCAAAAATGACCAGGGTTTGATTTTTTCTAACTTGTGAGGGAAACTTTCAGGGAATGCTGATCACAGGGGAAAAATGAGCAAAGAAGAACATGGCAGGGCATGGCAGAGTGGACAAGGGCAGGGGGGTAACAGGTGGGGAAAGCAGAGACAGGTGAAAAAGTGCAGAGCAGAGGATGGCATGTCTTTGAAATGAAAAGCAGAGGAAGTCAAAGAGAAAAACCAGGAGAGTGAACACAGAGCAGACAAGGGCAGGAAAGTACAGAACAGGGCAGAAAAAAGGAGTGGATATAGCAGACAACCACAGGGGATTGTAAGAGTGGGGTAAGGAGAGACAAGTGGGAGAGTGCAGAGTAGGGAAGGGCAGATGACTACAGGGATGGTACAGCAGAGAAGGACAGGAAAGTACACGGGTGGGGAAACAAAGAAAGACAGGAGAATTGAAGGGCAGAACAGAGAAGGGCAAGGAATGGGTAGAGTAAAGAAGGGCAGAAGATTCCAGTGCAGAGATGGATGGCACAGAATGGATCAGTGAGGGGAAAGACAATGCAGAGTATGGCAATGCAAAGAAAAGCAGAACATAAGAGGGTATAGATAATACCAGAACAAGAAAAAGGGCAGATCAAGGTACATCATAAATATTTACATTTTAATACAATTGGTATGATATCTAGCAGTGCTCCTTAACCTTTTCCCTGGAATACGCAAACAGTATTATTCTATATGTTGTTCATCACCAACTCACCAAAAGTACAAAGTCGGCCAGTTTTTCCCAACGGACAGAGGCAGGCGTAGCCGACAGCTTGCAGAACACAGAGGGAGCCTTCGCTGCACAGCGGGGGCGGGTCGTGCTCGGGACTGCATGCGTTGATTTTGTCCTCACAGAGAGGGCCCTTCCAACCTGACCTACATTCACATCTAAAAAGAAAAAAAAATTATTTGAAGAATGCAGAAATAAATCAATAAATATCACAAAGCAGGTACTTCATTACCAAGCCCCATCTCTTTCCTGCAGTGATCTTTGTATTTGAAAACCCCATCTGTTAGGAAATGTTTTAGGAATTATGTATTTTGGTAATGTAGACAGTTTTTACGTCTATGAACAAGAACTTTACCATTACACAATTTCCAAAGGCAAGAGGATGAACGTAGGATAAACTTCCTTCCTTAACGAGGGTCTCTTCTTCTCTCACTGAAAAGGTTTGCAGTGAGAAAGTAGGGTTTGGCGGAGGGAAGGTTTGGAAGCATGGAGTAGGGAAGGACAATACAAGGAGGAGGGATTTATGGAAGAAAGGGGTAAGGGAGGCAAAAGGAGGACAGTAAGATGGGGCGGTTAGGGCATATCCTGCCCTCTAGTCCTCCTCTTCCACTCCAAACTCACCCTCCTCCAATCTCCTTTACCCTTATCATCCATTTCTAGCCCTCTTAAAAACCCTCCTCCTGGCCCCCTCCTCTTCACTCTCCATCTCTCCCTACCTCTTAACTCTGTTCATCTCCATCCTCAGTCACATCGTTCATCACCAGGAGAAATTAAAAAAATTAAAGTAACCCAAGGTAACCCACTCAAAACGAAAAATATCAACATCAAACAACATTGCATTCAGTTTCCTTTTTCTTCCAATTTTTGGACAAAGCTAAAGTAACAACCATGGATGACATGTTGTTTCTGCTAGGCATAGGACTGCAAGTCCACAGACGCAATAAAGGTTGCGATAATATGAACAGACATGCCATTATCTTTGACGACCAGACGCATTCACAGCTTGAATGACTTACCTGTACGACGCACCCAAGTCGACACACGTTCCACCATTTTTGCACTCACTGAGGGCGCACTCCGAGAGGGAACACTGGCCGACGTTGACGGCAGAGTCCACGTGACCGGGTGGTTCACCGACCGTCGAGAAGTCACCGTAACGACCGGCCTTCACTTCCAGGTCGTAAATGCACCCTTTGGTATGGATGCAGGCAAGGAAAGTAATAACGTATAAATGAAAACAATCGCCACAGCATTCAATATCTGTAATTTCTGTCATACCTGTCCAAAATGTTGACTGTTTTTTTTCCTTTTTTTTTCTCTGTAGTTCTTACAGTAATACAAGGCAAATGCTGGCTGGGTTAAACATTGGCATTTTCACAATACCACACACCACATTGGTTGGAGGGATCCTACTAGTGTACTTCATACACACACCTATTCATTAATACAGGGGTGGGCAACCTTTTGATTGACTGAGCCAAACACGAGGACTGGAATATTGTCCAGGCCACACTTGACAAACTACCTGGCAGTATTCAATGAAATGTCCATCACTGACGATTTTTTTTTTCTTAAAACACCTCTCCGGCCATAAAAAAAAAAATCACTGGCGGGTTGCATGTGGCCAATTGAGCAGTGTGCAACTTACACAATGTACCATCCAGGATTAATGAGATATTCCTTCTTATACAATACGATAAAAAGCAATCACATAAATTTGATAACTTTACAAATGGAATTTCTAAGAGGCATATCTAAGATTGTCCAAAGTTGGTATATGCTGACAAACCTTGAAAGCCATTTTGAAAGGACAGATTATCTGGTAGGAAAGCGCCCTCTTCTGGGCTCAACCCACCGATGAATAGATCCCTGTATGTGTTGAGACCAATCAGGTGACCTTGAGTGGTAGCGCTGACATTGACCTGGTTGTCCACCTAATGATACAACAAAATATCAAAATATAACGATGCTCAGGAAACTTGTTTATACAATAAGTAGGGATGTGATACCATTTGTCGACAAGCTTGGCATTTTCTTCCCAAAACCCCCAAATGACAAAACAGATAAATAAACATGATGAACAAAAATAGCAAAGTCACCTTACATCCTTCCATGTTCGCAGTTACCTAAGTTCATGTTACCAAATTCAATTCATGTAATAGCAAATGTTTACGTAGTGACTAGAGCATTGACACCACAATCTCCTATAGCAGGGGAGGGGGCAAGCAGGAAGGGGGATCAGAAAAATCCTTGAATAAAGAAAGTTTTAACAACTATTGCTCATGTGGCACCAGGAAGCACCACAAAGTCCAGGCTGGTTTGCACTTCTTCTCATTCAGTAGTGAGTAAAAATTGATGGAAAATCGAAATCTGTGGGAATTTTCTTTACTGACACACTGGTCCTTACCCACATATTTTGAGGCCATATTTTGCAGTTTTTATCTCAAAACTCACCTGCAACCAACCCACTTGTTGATGTCTGCCTACTTGCAGGGTGTGGTATGGCAATGACAGATTCAGTGGCTGGGGGCTTCTTAAAATCGCAGCTCCTAACAAAAGAAAAGGTCGATTTTGTTTTTTTACCTGGTCAAGTTTTCTCTTGATCATACATTATAGCTTTCTTGAACACAGAAAAGCCAAAGATGGTCTAATTTTTAATTCTTAGGTGGAAACAAGTCTGGTCTGAGCAGTAAGCAGCACTTTTTGCAGAGCTGTTTGAATGGGTAGGGGACCCCAAGAGCGTGATCCACCATATCATGTTTGGCTTGTCGGCGAGTAATAAGACACAGGTTACATAAATTGCATTTAAGAAAAGAGCTTGCAGGCCCGGCAAAGTGATATTGTAAACTTGAATAAAGAGAGAATAATTTCAATACATCAAAGCCTCTATGTTGATGAGTTTTGCACATACGAGAAGACAAACTTCTTACTTCAAAATGAAGAAAACCTGTCACAACGAAAAGAAATTTTATTTTACGAAGACTTTTTGGCAAAAAAGATTCATCAAAAAACTGTTTATCAGCTGTTCCACATTGGAAAGTTTACCCATCTTCGTAGTTCTTGTCAACAAAACTGACTTTGCCATTGGCACACATTCTGTTGTAAAGGGGACACATAGATTAGAGGAACTATAACTTCATGAAAAATATCTGTTACGGGTTAGTACGTTTATCTTTCCAAAAGATGTACTCACCTGTCCCAAGGTCAAACTGTAACCTCAAGAAGCTGTCTTGGATACCCAGAGCGATATAGTCACTTCCACGATAACCTTGACCTAGGAGAAAAAAAAATAATATTTCAGGTTTCAGGTGACAGAGTGAAGACCTTACTCATGCGGGTAAACTTGATAATGCATATATAAGTCAAATACAGTGTTACCTCTAAACAAATAAGTGAATATTTCAGTGACAGTATAATAGGCACTTAAACACTGAAGGAATGTAACACTCCGCACCAGTTTTAAACTCAAGATTCAACATTCTTGGTTGAGGAAAGACTGCACCGATCATAAAAGATTTCCACTTGCCTCAAGGTTACGAGAAACGCACGTAACAAAGCAAATGACTGCAGAAAATCTTTACTGTCCTATGAAAGGAATGGTTCTTACTTTTGAGTGGGATATTAAGGCAAACAACTTAATGAAGGAAATTTTGTCACTCCCCCAACCCTCTCTTTGAATATCAGATAATTGTTGTATTTAAGCTAGAGATGTAAAACCATCTACAAAAACCCTCACAAGAAATTTTCTGAGCATGAAGGGGTCCTTTTTACTTTTTACCATCACATATAAACTGCATCATAAACAAAGACAATCTACGATTTACAGCAACTACAAACACATTGTTCTTTACAAGAAGTTAATATAAATCAAGACAGTTCATACTCTTGACTCATCATCTCATTCAAAAAAAATTTCTAAACTATTCAATAAAATGCAGACCTCTCTGACCAGAGTACAGCAACCAGTTACTCGTGACGGCGGAATCACTGTTCGCCAGGGCAAACCTGAGTCTAAGGGCCAGGACGAAATCCCAGTTGAGGACCCTGGCGTACTGAAGATGAGACGCGTGACCAAAGACTGTCCCGGCGAACAGGGGTCGACTGATGGCCAGTGCTGAAAGAATTGATTATTGTAAAGGTAACCTGAGGAAGCTAGTGTGACAATTTAATATTGCATAAAATGTCACCACAATGTTAATCTTTAAACTTTTAACTTGGGGCATTCATTGGAAGATGAATTATGAATAAGAAATTATCAAGACAGCTTCTTTGATATTTGACTAAAGCAGAATCTTGACTTGAACTAAATGAAAGTAGACTACAGCAGTAACTTGTCAATCCAGCTACTTCAAAGTGTAACACTGCAGGTTTTATTTTCTTACAGAGACAACATTACAATGTCATGCACTTTAGTTCTGGTCACTTCCTCTCTCTCCCTCACCCCCTTCCCCCTTCCAACCTAAGTTCTAGAATATGCATCTCCATGGGGTCAGAGTTAGCAGATTCTGCTTTGATGTGATGATTCGCCTTCAGAAATTTCAAATTTTCGTCGTTGTGAAAGATGTGATAAGACATGCCAATTGACCCAACATATCCATTTATCCTCACACGATTTATTTGTCTTTCGTCAGAATCGTATCTCCAAGAGATTTTTCTCGCGAAGTACAATATGATGTGGTTGAGGATTGGCCGAATGTAATAACTTGATATAATGAACTTCCATGATGGGTTTTTTTTTAGTAAATCTTCACTCAGTGTGACAGATACCTCAATACAGTCACAAAGTACGACAATTTGACAGAAATTAAGATGTGTAATATTTGTAATATACTAAATTTTAAAATAGCTTTAAACTGGACAAAGAAATGAAAAATTCAGGTATCAATGAAAAATTCAAAACAAGTGACAAAAAAAAAAAACTCACTCTCGTTGCAGGTCAAACCGAATCTACCATAGGGACACAGACAGACAAATGACTCTTGGTCCTCCAAAGGTACACAAGTTGCACCAGCATGGCAGGGATTGGGCCAGCAAAAATGGATCTGATGCTCACAGAGAAGCCCACTGTAGCCCTCCTCACACAGACACATAAACAGATTGCCTGTAGTGAGACTTTGGGAGAAATAATTAAACAAAGAATTAATGTGATGCTCAAAGAGCATCCCACTAGGACTTTCTTCACAAAAACATACTAACAGACTACCTGTAGCAAGACTGTCAAAAGTATCTGATGCTCACAGAGCAGCCCACTCTAGCCCGTCTTACACAGACACATAAACAGATTGCCTGTAGTGAGACTTTGGGAGAAGTAATTGAACGAAGAATTAATGTGATGCTCAAAGAGCATTCCACTACAACATTTCTTCACACAAACACAGGAGCTGACTACCTCCCATACTGGGGTGGCCAACCTTTTGGAAAGAAGGGGCTGCACTGCATAGAAGATTGCACAGGTTGCACTGTCCATTTAAGGCATCTGGCAACTGTGAAAACAGTTCTCACACAAGCAAACAAGCATGTTACTAGGGCATGGTTTTTCACCTATAAGTGCAGAACATTCACTGATCTTTTCTTCCTCATCAAATAGTCACCTATGATCAACAGAAACTTCTTTTACTATCACTCTAAGGTAAAAAAAAAAACAATAGTTTAAAGCATGAGCCACATAGCTAGAATCCTGTTTACAAGTTATTTGCTTGTTTTTTATATATCAATCCTGTTTCTGAATTTGCAACACTACAATGAGCAAACTGAGTGCAGGCAGTTTTAGGATATTGGACATTTTGGATTTTCAAGGCAATTCATCGCAAAAAGTCGCTTTCAGAAATGCAGGATGGAGTGAAAGGTAATGTTTTAGGTGTAAAAGATCAGAAGCAGAGTCAAAAGAAATGACTAACAGAAGTAGCCGAGTAAGCAGAGAGATAATTTCAAACAGTGTGACTCCTTATATAGGTCCCAAGTTTATATGTAGGGGAATTTTGGGGTCCAATTTTCTGAGAAAACCTAAGCAGAAAAAACTTGACTGATTTAATGTTTTTGATAAACTCCTATTCTCTCTGAGAATTACACTTCCTGAGGTGTAATGTACTAAATACCTATGACAAATCTGCATTCATTCAGTGGAAAACGAAGAACAGAATCGGAGGAAAAAATGCAAAAAGTTAAAAAAAATGACACCAAATGTCATAAAGAGGTCACTTAATACAAATAATTACCCACACACCACTTACTTAAATTATGCCATGATCCTAGAGAGTCGCTAAAATTCTCACCTCACACAAGTGCCGTTATTCCTGCATGGCTCATACTGACACTTCTCATCCACCAAGCAGCCACCGACATTACGGCCGTCCACGGCATCTCCGTACACATTGTACTCCACCGAGTTCACCTGCAAGTATCGTATACAGCCGACAAGCCCAGACGTCACAGGAGCCGAGGTATGGGGTGAAAAATCCGTGGGTAGTCCAGCCACGTACAACGGTCCCAGCGGTTGGGGATATATGAACGAAACGGTTTCTATGGAAGACACCTGACCTTTGACCTCTATTTGCAGTTTACAAACAAATTCAACACCTGCTGGTCTTGTTTGTCTGAAGGAGGAGAAAGATGAGGTCTTTAAGCAGTAGGAAAAGTTGTTGATCTTAGACTGCAAGGTTTTCATAATCCTGATAAATTGATCTAGTTAAAATGGTCAGAAAATCTTCCCTTCTCAATTACACATTTTCGTCTATCGACATGACAACTAATATTTCCCCACCACGATAAGAAATACAGCTCCAATATTTGAAAAAGCGAGTTGAACAAATGATATGCCTCACTGTTATGATAATTTTAATTCTGGCCCACCACAGGAGTGCTGAGTGTATAAAAACACACACTGCATAACTGCACACAAGAAGTACTCAACAGACCAGAGCAAAATCAGGAGACCAGAGTACAGGTAGTTTGTATGTGGCATGTAATTCAATTTAGTCAGAGGTTGCTATGTGTTTCCTTCATGAGGAGAAAGTAAGAGCAATGGTACAGTAGGAAATTTAATCCCCCTCCCCCACAACCACTGCTCATCAACTTTTTTTTTTTTTAATCTCAGAGGATGTAAGCACTTTACGGCTGTTGGTAATCTTAAATCTTCTTTAATCAACAGAATCCAAAACTGATCATTTCAAAGAACAAAACACTCAAAACAGTGTCAAGGTGCAACGGTGCCATGGTAGCACCCTCAGCAGCAACCTTTTTCAAATTGAATCACCTTGTCGGACCCATCATCTTTTGTCTGTGATCTCGAAAAGGTTCCAATGAGGGTTTGAGTATGGGTCTATTAAACCATCCATTACAAAGTGAAAAAGCAGAAACTATGATCTTACCATGCCCTTTGCCAGCCACTTATGTAATATTACATATCCTTAAAAGTTTCCGTTTACAGCCACATATGTACTCTTATGTAAAATTTGAAAGTGTCACTTTATGTAGTTGGCTGAAACCGTTGGTGTCTAAGTAATGGACGCTGAATGTGAAAGGGTTGAAACGACATTGGAGTCTTTACAATTGAACAATGATTGTGTGTCTGGAGGAGGGGGGAGGGTAGGGTCTAGGACAAGATGGGAGGAGGATAGGATGGGAAGAGGGTGAGGGAAATAGGTACGTGAGGCATCAATTAGAGGAGTTGATTCTCAATCACTGCTTCTCACTTCAGAACTGCACTGAGCAAAATCAACTATATATGGGTGTAATTTTTCTACTTAAGATGTACCTTGTGGCCTCAACATGCATGGTCACAATTGTTTGAATGAGAACCAGTCAGGCGCCTTACCTCAAGAGGACACCGACATGTTCGCCCGAATCAACTGCGACGTCGGAATGAACTCGCAAAATCTGTCCGTAGCCGCACGATATCTCTGCCGAGACCCTCCAGTCGTGAAGGTAGACGTACAGGTAATCGTCGGAGGATGATGTGGGTATGGATTCAGAGAATAGGAGGAGGCCCGATCCCGACCGAGATACAAAAGACACGAAGACCTCGCCGGATGCGTACCCGGCCAGGCCGAGGCGGGCAGTGCTCCAAATATCCATCTCCATCAAAGGACGGGAAGAATATTGTCAACTCTGGCCGGGGATGAAGCAGACAAGAGGAAGGGATTACAGTCACTGAGTAAACTGTTGGTGGTGAGTCTTGTGATATAGCTGGTTACTAACTTTGACATAATTACAACAGCACATCATCTATCGATATTTGATGCATTCCAAACAAAACGAAAACTGGGGATTTCCAAACTATGCCTTACACGCTTTCTATGTGTTGATACGGACTACTTCAAGTAGCAATTACAACGTCCTGTTGATATTTGGTCTGAATGATCGCTGCGTGACTGGACTCTCTCCAGAGAAACATGACATGTTTTACTCATGTGAATAAGATGATGAAAAGGTGATGAAGATGGATAGTTAATTGTCACAGTGGCCTTAACATACTACTTTCACTTTTGAGTGAGTTTGAGTTTTTATCTTCCCACATTAAAAAAAATAATACTACTCCAGGATTTGAAGGGTGATTCGTTTTAAAATGCTATGCAAACACCTCAGTGTAGAAGAAGCCTTTGGCAATACATATGATGGATTTACATCGAACATTTCTGGATCAAATTTGCCACCTTTACGTTTCTCACAAGGTTTACTCAAATAGGAAAACCTTAGATTGCTCAAGGATGGAAAACCCAACTTACTGTGACCTGTCGAGAATCGAACCCTGAACCTCCATGTTTCAGTATAGATGGTATTTTTTTTTCATTCAGATTATCCACCCACAAAATATTCACTATTTGCCCTAAAAATTTCAGATTTTTTTAAATGGGGCCGGTACAATTCCCCCCCCCCCCCTGTCCTGCATGCCTACGCATTTATTCAAGAGTCAGTGGTTGCAACATGATACCAATTTACTTGAGTGGAGGATAGACAGAAAATTGTGATATTAAGGGAAGTTAAAGCACACAAGAAATCATTTTAAAGGAAATAAGCAGCTCAAACTTTATCAATACACAGCTTGTTTCAACAGAGGATCTGGTATCAACAATGTTTGTCCTGCACCGTGAGTTCATAGTGCAACATCACCACATAGCCATGCTATTCACAAAAAAGGTGAACGAAAGTAGAAGGAAATCAAAAAACATACCTTGTTCACAGAAACTACCTCCAAATCTGAATGGGCAGTCGCAAGTGTACCTCACAGCACCAGACATCGGAATCTCTCTGCAAGTTCCGCCATTATGGCAACGTAGGGACCGACATGTCACCGGACTTGTGCTGGTTGAAACAGGCTCTAATGTGGACGACGTCATCAAATCTTGCACGGTGGTAACAGAAACGGTTGTTGAGAATTTCTGATCGGCTGAGGTTGTAGACTGTATTTCGGTCGAAGATTCCATGACTTGGGGAAGAGTTGAGTGAACTTTTGGTGGAGTCGTACTAACATCAGTTGATGTGACATAAGGAGATGGGGTGGGGGATGGCGTTGAGGCTGAACCATCCATCACATCAGATGTAGGGATGATGCTAGAAGATTTCATTCTTGACGAAGGTGTAAGAATATTTTCAGTTGATGTCAGCGAAGTCAAATCAGTTTCAGATGACGTTTGATGCAGATGAGAGATACTAACTCTATGGGTAGTGCTGGGGCTCTCTGTTGGTGATTTCTTCAAAGGAGTCCCTGTGACCATCGGAGATGAGAAATTGTTCTGCTCTGTTCTTGCTTCTGTCCTGGATACATTACTTCTGGTTTGACCCATCGTCGACAGTTCAAAACTTGTCGAAGGAACTGTGCTACTTTCATCGGGTGGCCCTGAGACTTCCGCTGGAGAGGTTGTTTTGGGCATAGGGTTGGTCAAGCTTGTGCCTGATGTTCCCTGTGGCTCAGAATAACTGGTGGACAATTTTAAAACTTCTGACGTTGCCTTAAAAGTCGCTCCATGACTGATACCAATGGCAGCAGAAGAAAGTTGAGAAACTGTTGAGCTCACATGGTCTATCACAGTGATGCCTTGAGGACTGGAAGCAGTGACACCAAGCGATCTTGTAAAATGGGGAGTACTAGTTGAAATCTCTGATGGAAATGATACAGGCATCGTTGTCGGTGGCATTTTTGTCGACGTCGAAGTTGAACGTGTTTGTGTAACGGTTGACATGGGAAGAAATGTTGACAAGAAAGGAGGAGCTTCCGATGACAATGAAACTAGCTTCAAAGATGTTGTTGACCTCTGGGTCGATGTCGATCCAACTCTTCTTCCAGTCATCATCGTTTCTGACACAACAGGTGCTACTTGAGAAGTAGACGCTGGTGGGACGGAACTCTCGACATCTCTGCTGACTACAGAAGATGTACCAGGACCGTGACTTACAGAAGTTACAATTGAATCTCCGGTGAAGGTTGACATTCCATTACTAGATGTGACCGATGCTGACCTCGCTACAGATGTTGATTCTACAATCTGTGTACTCAGTTTTTGACTTGCCAAAGTAGTAGTTTCCGTAGCAACTGTACTTGTGTAGAGATCTGAAGTAGGTTCTGTGGTCCTCTCAGCATCAACTGTGGCCCTCCTTGTCGAAAACATCCCCTCTGTGGAGGCTTCAGCAGCATTAGTACCAAATGAAAGAGCATCTGTCACATAGGTCTTAGAAACACCAGGACTTTGGTAAGATGATGACGCAACTGCAGTTTGAGGCGCTCCTTCTGTACTGGTAGTAAGGGACTCGACAGTGGCTGTTACACCATCAGTACTCTGAGCTGTTCTAATATGAGTTTGCTCTTCTCCAGTCTGGAGTTCAGTGTTAGAATCAGTGCCAGTTGGGGCAGTAGTAGCAGGGTCCGTGCGTGATCTAGTCTGAGATACATCGGTGGAAAACTGCTTGGAGGTGCTACCCACGGAGAGTTCTTCAGATGAACCTGATAGCACGGTTGTGATTATATCTGAGAGGCCTTCCTCCGTCAGGGCAGTCTTAGTGGTGTAGTTATTTTCAGGGCTTTGTGTAACTCCAGTAATTTCTGTCGCCGTGGCCGAAACTGACCGATGCGATGGAGTAGATGGAGTAGATCTGCCGTAACGGCTGACGGCTGTCGTCTGAAGCTCGGTTTCAGTGGCAACCAATGTCGTTGGAATGGCTCCGGGACTCTGAGGGCCGAATGATGCACCACCTGTAACTTTTGCCTCTGTTGGAAGTGTTGAACTTGAAGAAATGACAAACGTCCCCGAGGTCCCGCTGCTTGTAAATTGCATCGTTTTACTTGACGAATATTCAGCGGACGAAAATGATGACTCCGTCTTTGTGATTGAGCTTGAACTGGTTTTGGGAGTCATTTGATTGGTTTTGGATCCAACAGATGAGACTGACGTATAAGATGAAGCAGGAGTCATCTCGGATGTTGGCATTCTTGTGGTCTTCACACGTTTCGTTGAAACGGGAGACAAAGTGGTCAAAATGCTTTGACATCGGTCACCATGGTAACCGGGACGGCAAACGCAACTGAATGATTCTTGCGACAGTTGGCACGTGCCACCGTTGCCACAGGGCGAAAGTGAGCAAGGATTTTCTCTCCCACAGTCGGTACCAACAAATCCATCTGGACAGCTGCAATTATACTTTCCAGGTCCAAGAAAAGTGCAGGTCGCATTGTTACGGCACGGTTGGGCATCGCACACGTCGATTTCATCACCACACACTACTCCGGAATATCCGACAGGGCACACGCACCGAAAGAAGTTAACGTCATCCAAACAGGTGGCACCATGGAGACATGGGTCCGACAGGCATTCATTGTAGTCCATCCCGCAAAGTACCCCTTGATAACCCGGGGGGCAAAAACAGAGAAACCCTCCAGGAGGGGGTAACGTGGAGCATATGCCGCCATTCTGGCAGGGTTCAGAGGAACACTCATCCAGATCGACATTGCAAAATTCACCGGTCCATCCTAGGACAAAAAATACGTAAGCATGTACTTAATTTGTGACACAGATTACTTTATCAATTAGCTTATTAAGCAGCATCCCAGACTGGCTTAAAATTAAAACAGTCAAAAGCATCCCATCTAGCTACAAGTGATCCTCAAGTACGAAAAAAAATAATCCAGTGACAAATTTAAGAATTTTTTTTGTGGGAGACGTGTTTCCTCATTCCAAACCACTCCAAGTCAAGATAAAGACAGCTGTGGTTTAATAGAAAGATTTTCAGCTGCCCCAAGATTATAGAATGTCATGTCATACCAGCAAACTACTGCAATATGTCTTTGCTATTCTCTGAAACTGAATTGCTAGTTAAACCTCGAAGTTTGACACCAGTCGAACATTATCATGGATTTTATAAAGTGTTGAGGAAATTAGGCGTCACGTCTCGTGAACTATCATGACACATCTTTTAATTTACCCCAACAAATCAGATTATAGAGCATATCGGGAAACACACCCTCAAGACATGAGCAGGTGACACCATTGACTCGATCAGAGCAGGTCGCACCATTCCGGCACGGGGTGGACTGGCATTCGTCGATCTCAACCTCGCAGAATTCTCCTGAATATCCGTTCGCGCACACGCAGTCGAAGGAACCACCGGGGCCATCCACACAGGATCCACCGTTCAAGCACTGGGAACGGTTGAGGGCAGTGTCATTGCAGACGTCGATGTCAAATTCACAACTGACACCTGGGATGAAAGAAAAAGTGTGATTGGCAGTGAAGGCAATTGTTTTCAATAACTACCTAATAATTATGGCTACACCTTTTGGATGCCTCAGGTGAAGCGACATCAATACACAAATTTATCTGTATTTCAAGTATGACAAGGAGCCTATACACTATCACCATTGACACAAAGCTTTTGCTCCTGACATTTTTGCTCTTTTTGCAACACTTAAAAAAGAATTTCATTGCTTGACCAAAGCAATCACTGCATGTGTGTATGTCATAACAAGAATGAGTCCACATTTTTAACCTGCATGATACCAGTGGGGTATGTTGCTGAAGGCCACTCTCTCTTTGCTGAGCAGTGCTTTGAATAAAGAGGAAATCCCAGACTTAGAATTGTTACATGCCTCTTTTTAAGAGGAGTGTTGAGTAAGTCTGAGATAGTTTCAGACAAAAAGAAATGAAATCTACATGGTGCTTACAACCAAGTTCGTCACTGCTGGTGTAACTCTCGTTGCAGTGCACGTGCTTAAAATTTGATCACCACCTACCTCTGTAGCCGAGGTTGCAGACACATCTGTAGCTATCGACAAGATCCAGACAGGTGGCTCCGTTCAGGCAAGGTTGACTGGAACATTCATTTATTTCCTCAAGGCAAGTGGAACCGGTGTAACCATGGTGACAGGAGCAGGTGAATCCAGAGATCTCATCGTTACAGCTATTGACGTAAGAAAGTCAAGTGTGAACATTCGTTGGTTATTTGCAAATGTCAGCCGGTTTTGAGTTTGATGCTAAACAGCAAGGATAGAACAATATTTCTAGGTGCAATTCTGCACCTGGCATAATTGCCACCAACAATGCATTACCTTGTCTGTTACCTACTTAAGATTTGAACCTGTTAGAAGAAAAGAAAATCATGAAACCCAAACAATTTGTATTACACAAAAAATCCTACCGGCCATTGTTGCACGGAAATGGATCGCAGTCATCAATATTATTGTCACATAAGGTACCAGTAAAACCATCCAGACAGACGCAAGTGACGTTTGCGATGCCGTCAAAACATGTGCCATTATTACGGCAGGGTTGACTCAAACACTCGTCGATATCGACCTCGCAATTGTTGCCTGCAAGGAAAAAAGTACGACAGATTGTGAACGGACACCTCCACACTATTGCATCATCATCCTATGTAAAAAATCAGAACTTGGAGAAGATTGGAGATGTTTCAAACAAGGATTGATAAAAAACATTTTCTTTCATCATGTTAACTTAAATCTTTCCAAAGCCATTGGCTTCAAAGTCAGTGATTAACTACAGTTTCCTTGTTGTTAAGCAGATAGGAATTTAACTCCCTCCCTGGACAGAATACCAGCCCACTGCAGCTCAACTCCCCAAACATCGCTGAGTGGACTGAGGGAGATAAAGCAAAGTGTCTTGCTCAAGGACAAAATGCAATCTTATGCACATTCTTTGAGAGATCCACTGGGTACTGAATCCAGCCTAGGTCGCCTTGATGAGAGTCATGAGTTAGGACCACTAGGCAATGGAGATCCTCTCATATGAACACATTTTCCTGGTATGAGTGACGATACAAATTGACAACCATCAAACGAGAAAACGACAGGTTGCTTGGTCATATATGAAACTTGCTTCATACACAGCACTGTTGGTTGTCTCATTCATAACGAGTGACAAATGACCAACATGAGAGTAATCTTGAGCCAGTGACTCAGCAGTTACCCTGATATCCGAGAGGACAGATGCATTGGTAAGAGTCCAGGAGGTCGATGCATGTCGCTCCATTTTGGCAAGGTCTGGGTACGCACTCGTTGATGTCGTCGGTGCAATTGGGACCGCTCCAGCCCCCGGAACATTCACAGGTGTAGCTGGCACGGAAAGATGAAAATGCATTCAATGTGATTCATTCAGAGATCAATCTGTGGGTCAGATTTGTTCTAAAGCTTAAGAGACCGGGTGACATCGATAACCTTTAAAGGAATAATTCCGTTTTAAATGGTTCGGGCATATGTCTTAACTGACAGATAAAGTCATACATATACTAAGCCCAGTGCTCTCTAAGCTTTCAATCCTGACACATCTGCGACTTTATGAGAAGATTCCTTCGACACTGCACAAGTGCTGTGTTCAAAATCATTCCCATGGCAACAAGACCTTCATCAAATTCAGAGCATTGGTGAGTGATCTTCGAACTACATCTGCGTGGCACGTTATCATCGTATCAGTGAAGATGTGGGCCACTTTCGGATACACGATACAAAATGAACAGATTGTCACTGGAACTTCACTGTTTGCTTAAACTTGCTTTTATACATGTAATACTCAGAGATTTTACTGCTTTTCCTTGCTGACCATAGTACGCTTTTCCTCGCTAATTATATGTATGTTCTCTGAACCAAGTAGAGGTCCTAAACAACATTGTCACACTTTAAAGAGATCAGTATCTTTTGCGAGCATTACCTATTTACTCGGTCGAGGCACGTCCCACCATTCAGACAAGCATTCTCAAAACAGTCGTCGACGTTCTCTTCGCAGAAAACTCCCGAGAAGCCGGCCGAGCAATGACAGAGGAAACCAGAGACGGCATCCTGGCAGAGGGCGCCATTGCGGCAGGGGGAGGAGGCACATTCGTTGACATTGACCTCACAGCGGATACCTTCGTAGCCTACGATATGAAGAAAGGCAAACATCGAGAGATGGGTTTGGGATGCGATATTTTCGTCAAAGGAAATGCATCAGTGTTTTCAATCGGGACGTCTAAAATAAGGAAAGGTGGACTTGAAAATGTATTCTGCAGTACATTGCATTCAAATAATTTAGCCTGCCATTTCACACAGCGATCACAGGTCCTAAATCCAGGTAATTTGTCTGACAGTCTGAGAGGAGAAAAAAATCGATGAGTGAAGAAAAACAGTGTACGTGCAATGTTTACAAGCTGGCATTGTATCTGCTTAGTCTGAACTGAGTCTTGTGGACTCAGTTCACAAGATCCCCTCACAGATCACATTATATGATGGCATTTGGGTGCTGAATACAAATAAAAATTCTGACATTTTAAGAAATGACCCTCACAGATTTCTATACAATGTGCAGTCATGCATGTAATGTGTATTTCCTCAGTTCTCTTTAATACCATTGTTCTCATTCTCTCTCTGCAGTTAAAGGCCCTTTCAAAGGCCCATGTATGAAGTATTTAAAAGTGTGTGTTCTTTGTGACAGGGGATTTTTTTGTAACAGGATATTTTGTTGGTGGGGAGCTAATATCATGAATCCATTCACTTTTTTTGTCACTGAAAAAATTAACAGTCAACCATCGCACCTTGAATAAAAACCTGTGTATGGAATGTATCCCAAGGAAAATAAACTACTAGTTTTCCTTATGTTACAAAGAACCAAAGTTCCTTTGTTACATGTCATATTTATTAAACAGTAATATCTCAAAATTTTTTCTCTCTGGTCAGCCACATTCTTCTATTTTCAGACTTCTGCTACCAAATATTCTTTACACTGATAACATGAACACCTCATCTGAGGGAATGTATAGAGTTTGCAAATACTTCGACAAAACCTTTGACATCACACGACGACTTTCCACCACAATGCCAATTCTTTCACAGTTTGAGAGTTTGCCCCGCATTGCCTTTTCTTGGTGAACAAAAGAGAGAACATAGCTAGAGAACTTTGAACGATGATGATCAAGTTGATAAGATGAAAGCAGGCATAGTATCAAAATCCTCCGGTCATTAAATACCTTGGTCAGTTTTCCTATCGACAGTGTTTGCGACACAAATTACCTTTCTATTGTACATGACTGTCACAAGTACAAACCTTTCTTTCCTTTTGGGTAATATTCATGTGCTGGTTTACGTGACAGTTATACAAGTGACAGTATGTGACTGTTTTTAGCAACCAGGTGACAAATGGCTCTTTCATGGTGGTTTCCAATATCCAGCTATCACCAGGGGACTGCTGGAAACCAGTTCAACTTGTAAATTATTACTCTGCTAAAAAAAGCAAACTGGTTTCATACACAGAAACTTGGTATCAGTTAGTTGCAGGGTAGGTGACAGCTGATGCATTACCTTCTTGGCAGCTGCACACTGCTGTTCCGTTGACTTGCGTAACACAGGTGGCATTATTCTCGCACGTGTTGACACTGATGTCACATGGGTCAAAGGTCAGGTCGCAAAGTCTCCCTGAGTAAAATGGCGGACAGACACAGCTGAATAGGCCCTCCTGATTGAGGCAGGTGGCGTTATTTGAGCACGGATTGGAGGAGCACTCGTCCAGGTCCAATGAGCAGTTTTTCCCTGTCCAGCCGGGCAAGCAGTTACACCTGAGGAAAAGCCAGAAGACAGGTTGCCATGACAACAAGGGGGAGTTTGAACACTCGCTACACTCATGAATTTTTATCTGAGATTCTTGAACAATACATTGCTAGACTGGATATTTAATTGACATGTGAGACTTTCATTGAAGGAAAGAGGTCAAAGTTAGTAAATCTCACAATAGCCTCCCTGTTCCTTTTCCCCCCTAATGACCCCCTCCCACAAAATGGAATCAGAAAAGAAATCACCATCTCTTTGCAAACAATATCAACAAAAACAAGTATAAAATAATTTATTTCATACTGTAATACCACTTTTTTTAAGTGTGAATGCAGAGAATGTATAGGGTCTGGGATGGTCCAATGGAAGGGGTGGTCAGGAGGAGAAGTGTTGGTGAGCAGAATAAATAACGGGGGGGGGGGTGAGACATCTTCCCCTGGGCCCTCCTTGTTTGACGCTTCCCCTCTGCAGGTTCAAAGTACCTGTAATCGTTGAAGAGGTCGACACACGGAGCTCCATTCTCGCAAGGATCTCCCGAGCACTCATTCGTCTCTCTTTCGCAGAGGTCACCTTCGAGTCCATCTGGACACAAGCACTCGTAGCTTTCGGTCAGGTCCATACAGGTTGAATTATTCTGACACAAGTCCGACAAAACAACAACAACAACAAAAGAGAAAAAGGAGAGGGGAGGAGGGAAATGAGTATGCAGGTGAGAATCAATACTAATTTTGTAAATGATGAGACATGAAAGTGGGACAATTGAAAGCATTTGAGCAAATCATTGCTTATGTCTGTATCACGGTCAATTTTCTGGTATTTTTTGTCTTACATTATTTCTCCTTTACCTTAGTTCTCTTGTTTTAGAAGTTTTATGAAGTTTCTAGTTACACATTTACTGGGAGCATTAAATTGCCATCATCTTGGGATTTAGTTCAAAGTGAATCTGAGTTTGAATTAGTCTTCCTAACTGTTACAAGGACTTCTATCGACAGAAACGTTCCTCGGCAAAGCAAATGGGAACTAAGGCATCTGTTTTACAGGGAAGAATTATGTTTTTTTTAAGCCAAATTGTGGACAAAGAATGACAGATTATTCAGAACAAGAAAGGACAGCGGCCTTCTCTTCAAAAAAGAAGTTTCTCACAAGTACAAATTCACTGATTTATTGCTCCACGATAATTTGTTCGCCCAAAGTTTCAAAAGTTCAAATGATGCTTCTGTAGTGACTCATTTTAATGCATAATGCGTCGAGGAGATGAACCTTTATTGAAGAACCTCAATGTGCCTGAAAGTTTTATCGTATTCATCCACCGGTGATTTTACCGAGGTTTATCCAAGTGGTTTGTTTGTAGGATAACCCACGTTCACCTGAATGAATTAGGCCAATAGGAATTGAGGATTCTTCCCAAGTAAGTATGAACAACGTGTAAAACTATTTTTCTTGTATGCTATGCTGGTGCATTGTAAATGCCCTTTTCCCCCTTCAAACAAGTTCACAAACAAGACTCAGCTATGCAGAAAAGCTGAAAGGCTGACTGAAGTTTTTTACAACACCTGCATGATTTCAAAAGAAAACATGAATCAACAAAGTTTACACTCGGTTGTCCAAAAATTTTGAATGTAAAGTTTGACTTGTAATCAATACTCTGACATTGGTTTTAGCACTATTATTATGCAAAATCATTCTAGTCAGGGCTAAAACAAAGGAGAAAATCATGCTGACAACAAGAAAGTACAGCAATACTGATGTTTTTCACAATAATTACTTTCTCAGATGACGAGCTGTCCCTCTGCTCAGATTACCACACATCGCAATCAATACCTGACAAAGATTATCCACACAGTCGTCGATCGGTTGGCTGCAATCGAGTCCATCCCATCCTGGTCCGCACAGGCAGGTGTACGTGTTGACACCATCCAGACAGAACCCGTTGCCACTGCAGGCATTCTCTGGGCATTCGTTGATATTCATGTCACAACGGGAGCCTGCGATACAATGACAAGCAAAAATCTCCATGTAAATCTCCGTGACAACAAAACCCTACCACAAACAAAGACCCTACCAGGATGTCGGGCCTCGACTGTGGGAGTGCAATCACACACCACCACTCAAATCAAATCTCAGTAAGGAGTGCCATTTTTTGCACACCTAAATAAGAATGGGAAATCACATGAATTTATTAAAGTTTAACAAAATGTTACATCCTAACACACTCCTTAATTTTCTGAGGAGCGTGATGAGTTGCACACATGGAATATCTAAAACTCACTGCCTGGCATGTACTGATCAACAAACTGAATTTTGGCACATAGAGACTCAAAGTGTCTAATGACAGAGAGAAAAACCAGGCAAGTTTCAAGAGGGTAGTACCTCTTTCATCGTTCTAAACTCTTTTTTTTTTCCCTTACATAAGTTACTTTTTTGCTTTCATTCATAAACTTTGCCAGACCAAACTTTTCACACCTCTTTCTTCCGTCTTCCCAAAGTGTAAGCTCCCTTCAGAAATTTCAATCTGAAATTGCATTTTCTCTTAAAGGAATTCTCCACCAACAAAAAAACTTCACATAATATCTGAGATTCTTTACCGTTCTATCAGTTAAACATGACTATTTTACCAGAGGAAGCTTCCCTAGATGTGAAATAACGCTTTGAAAGTTGGGCTTCAGCACGAGCCTGAAAATGTGTGACGTAGAACCGACAAAAACCGTTTTCCATTTTGTACACTCTTCCTGTTTCTGGCAAGGTCTTGGACGCACACACTTTCCTTCAGAGATTTTGAAAACCCTATGAATGGGGTCTGCATAACACCTCCCTGCTATATATAAGATACTTTCAGTAAGATACATTCCGTACGATACTACCTACTAAGCACATGAAACGAGCGGAGCTGGTATTGAGATGGATATAAAATTTAATTGCTTCTTATACTTTACAACCCACCAAACCAAGCGAGAAGGTAAGCTGTGTAATTAGCTCCAAGGTATTTCTATCCTTTATTCGTCGGTACCAGTTCAATATCATTCACAGACCAACGTCATTAAAGTCAACTAATCCTTGGACAATTAGGTAGCTCCGAACAATGCTTTCAAAGGTAGGTCTATGCCACTCCCTGTTGAAACGAAGTTCTTATCACCAAATAAGAGATCAGAACAGCACTGTAACCCACAGCTTGAGCTAAAAATAAAGGGCAATGTTCAATCTAGATTTGCCGGTACTACGTCACAACCTATCGATTTCTAACAACAGGCTCGTACCTCGAATATTTACTACGATAATTCATTTTGCGAATTCTTTGAAAAATTTCCTGAAGATGAGAACGATGACTTGTCTACAATAATGTTTGCATCTTTTTTAAGTAAAATAAGAAGCGATGGTGGAGAAATCCTTCAATAAATTCTTCTCGGTTTTACTTTTCTCCGCCAGGCGCTGATCACCTAGTCGAACCTGGGCGTAACGTACCTGGTGTTGCATCTCATTTTGCTACACACAACGATAAATGCACCACACAAATGGAACGCTGTGTAGCAGCTTTTTTACATATAACACAAGGGTTTTCACCAAATTTTGGACCAAAAAAAAAACCCCAAAGAACCTGAAAAATGGTCTCCAAAATTGTTATCGCTAAATTATTCCCTGCAAATATGTCTCGCTCTTGCCTGTTTATCAAAAGTATATTTGTATTAATTGATTAAATTATACTCAGTCTAGTCTGCCTGTCTCTGAGGCTCTGTTAGGATGTGAGGTCAGTTCCAGTGAGATGTACCTCATATCCAAACATTATTTGCCAGTTTCTGGACTGCTCCAAAAAAAACCCAAAAATATCAACAATAGGGCACTTCCATCTTACCATAGAATCCTGAGAGACAATCACATTTGAAGCCGAGAGGATGGTTTCCTGGGTCGTCACGGGCATCTCTGCAGATGCCGTCGTTTTCACACTGAAAAACTTCACAGGGAAGAAGCGAGCAGTCGTCTCCGTAATAAGTGGGCAAGCAATCGCAGGTGAAGCCATTGACAAGATCGAAGCACGTACCATTATGGTTACAGGGGTGAGAAGCGCATTCGTTAATATTGATTTCACAATTAGCACCTGCAAACAGAGGTAACAGACTTGAGGAGCATTTTCTGGATGTTTGGTTTGTGGGAGGGGGAAAAAGGCTGGGAATATGAGTCATAGCTACGGAAGCATCTTACTATATAAAGACAAAGAGTGCTCTGGACTGAAAACAAAAATACTTCAAAACATGCAAATTAAAAGCAGAAGGGCTACATTAAAAGCTCTGAATGAGTTAATTGGGTATTAAAGTGTGCAATTAGTTTTGTTGCAATTTGCGACACATGCATCATATATGAGTTGTTTGGATAAATGAAAAAAGGGAGAAGAGAAAAAAAAAATCCAGAAAAATGTTGTTCCAAACTAATTACACCAGCCATGACGTCTTTCAACCAATCCTCTGTGAAGGGAAAAACAAAGAACTTGGCATTCTTATGTACAGCTAAGGCTCTGACCATTTGTCCCCCCCTCTGTGTATTTACAAACGAGTGAATAAAATCCAAGAGAATGGTAGTCGAAAGGAAATTCCACCAAGTGTGCAGACAGAAAATGAAATGATGTGTCAAGCAGGGGCAGGCAGATGAATTTTATTTTTAATTTGTGAAGTTTCAAAAATTTAAATTGCAAAATTTATACAATCATAACTGCTGCTGCCAGTGGAAGCATGACTTCTAGTGCCTGGCTAAAATACTTTATTATCCGATATTCTTTTTTTATTGGGGGGAGGAAGGGAGAGGAGAAGGGAGGACAAGGGAGGAGGGGCAAGCTATGCTAGAAAACAGTTGGTAAAACAGCAAATGCTCACTATTTTAAAAGCAATTAAAATATTGCAAAAGATGATGGGCTTTGGTTGTAGTACGCACAAGTCAATGCATTGCATATGCCATGTAAAAATGCAAGACAAAAACTCATGTATTCTATTAATTAGCACTATTACTCAGCATTTGTTTAAAACAAAATCATCTGGGTTCCTTGTTAAAAAAAAAAATCATCTGGGTTCTTGCTGACTGTAAGGAAAAGAAGGCTTATAATCAATGCAACATATTTTCAATAAGTGTCACTGGTTTCGACACAGAGCTTCACACATTTCAATGAAAAGGACAAGTGATATTCTCTCTTCCAAATAAAGCGTTTTTAGCAAATTCATACCTTCATAGCCGGCCACGCAGATGCAGTCGTAGCCAGCGAGGGTGTCAACACAGGACGTGGCATGCAGACAGGGTTCTGAGATGCACTCATCAATTTCAACCTATGTAAAAATGTTAACGAGAAAGAAATGTAGCTTACGTGTCGGCAAACAAGAGTTTGATATGATCAACAAAGGACGAGCAAAACAGACGAGTATAACCTGAAACTATCAAGTCAGCACAGATACTAGTAGCTCATGAGGCAGTTTGACCATGCTTAGATGTCCACAACATAGGTACTTGTACTCTATGAGGCAAGTTGGCCATTTTCAGATGGCCATGACATGGATATTAGTACTCTATTATGAGGTCAGACCATGGTAAAAAGCAGACATTTATACTTCTACGCCATGAGGCAAGTTGAACATGGTAAGATAGCCACCACATGGATAATAGTACTCAACAAGACTCCCCCCTTCTCATCATCTGAACAAAAGTGGCTATAACAGAGCTTTTCCTGACTACACTGTAATTCATGTAGATATGTAAAGTGAAATGAATAAGAAGAGTTCCATACAAAACGAATCCTGAATATGCAAATGAACTGAACATGTAGCATTCCTCATTGACGGAATATTGTGTCCATTCCTTGGCAAGTACAAAAGGGCAGTTTCACTGATTACTTTTGGAAAGAGTTGACTGCAAACCAAGAGAGCTGATGTGAACTTTTTAGAGAGTTGCATGGCTGAACATGTTTGAAGGAGAAGGTGCCATAGTTCCCACATGACATGAAACTGACATGAAAATCTCCCTTAACTTGGAAACAAGAATGCGAGGCATTCACTCTGGCGAATATGGACCGAATTGCAGATCTAAACGGGACTGTGGCATCCCTCGAGTAACGCAATGCGGTTCACTGCTTATGATAAGCGTAGCACTAGTAGTCTAGGGTCCTAAAAGGAGCACCAATATCTCAATAACTTACGATTGAAAAGCATAAAAGGCTATGCACACAATTCAGTCTATGACTAGGAAGACTACGAGTTTGTACGCTAACTTAGACTCGAGTTGAATTAGCCTAGCATAGGAGTTACAACTTTGCAACAGTTGGCTTAGCTTCAGTAAACTTCTTTTTCTTTTTTTATTTTCACACAGTAAACAGTAAACTTCTACTCATCATGATACGATTCATATGAACGTTTGAAAAGACAGTAACCGTATGCTGATTACATCATTATCTCTAGGCCTAGTGTCAATGACAATTCTGAAAAAGACAACACAGTATAACAATCATTTGCCAATCTTTGTAGCCCTGCCTGGACAGAACTGACATTGGAAACATACAGTATAATAGTCGACGCTTAGGTGTGCAACATAACACGGCACTGCAGTACAATGGCACACGTACCCAACCATATTATGAAGACAAATATGCAAAGTTTTACAGAACAGCTCGACGTGTTACCATGTGTCATCTTTCTTTTTATTGAGATATAAAACAAACAAGTTTGTAATCATGCAGTATCAACCTCCGGAGTTGAAATATTGACAACCAAATTTCAATATTTCATCCCTTTATCAGAAGAAAAAATAGAAGCCACAGTCCACTACAATGTATTTAAAATATTTCAGAATACCGACAGTGAAGGGTTCAGATTTTCATACCGAACATCCCTTGGGTGCTATTCATGTTTTACAGTCGTTTTGTTGTGCAAACACTCAGAAACCTTTGTGTTTACAAAGTAATAGTCTATGAACTGTTCTAAAAGCATATAGTAATTGATATACATATCTGAAAGTTTCTTTTTAAGCAATTTTAATTGGTTAAATTGAAAGCAATTTTCAGTCATACAAAGGAAAGACTGTCAAGAGGCTGAAACACGACTGTTATATATACTTCTCTATTCACTCGTAACAAACCAGTAAACCCTTAACTTAAGGATGCAATGTCTCCGCAACTCACCTCACAGTTAGATCCTCCGTATCCTTCCACACACTGACATGAATATTCATTGATTCCATCAATGCAGGTGGCACCATTAAAGCAGGGCTGAGAGAGACACTCATCAATATTCATGGTGCAGGTAGGTCCAGCCCACCCGCTCAGACAGAAGCACTGGTAGCCGTCCAGTAGATCGACACACATACCGGTGTTCCTGTTGCAAGGCTGTGATAAGCATTCATTGAACTCTTCCTCACAGAAATCACCCGCATATCCCCTGGGACACACGCAGCTGAAAATGTGGAAAGAAACAGGAAAGCACTTGAGGTGATACATCAAAGTTTTGTACAAACATCACTCAAGAAAACATATGTAGCATTTGTCTGCGATGAAGCTAAATTCAACAAGTTTTGACCGTGCACTTCATAAGTGACTATCATCTTTGCACACCAAGCTAGAGGAATATGCCACTGACAATTGCAAGGGTTCTAAAATGAAAGAAAATAACTTTTCACTGAGGGCACTGAAAATTCCATGTCAATATTTCGTTCATAACTCAAGATGTTGCTCTTTGAACGGAGAATTCTCTGGTCAATAAAAATTTAGAATTGCCTCGAAGTCTGCAAAAATGCCCAATAATAGTTGCAAATTATTGAAGTCTTTGCGCCCCTCTGAAATTGAAGCGCTTATTTGACTTTGAAACTTGACATCGAAGCAAATTTAGATTGGGGATATATTGTAGATTTACCATAAAATACTGAGGGGGATGAAAGTCACATAACTATCAAGACAAAGTCAATAAGAACTAAAATGGATGTTCGACTCCATGTGCCTCTGTTACATTATAGACTTCGCATAATCCAATGGACCAGTTTGGAGGAAGTATTTCTTTAAAGCCAAGTTTCTAAATGTAACATCATACTGTTGGTTTTTCTCTCGATTTGTTATCACTAATGACGAGAAATATTGCTAGTTTTCTATGAAATGTCATCGATTTTCTTCAGTAGCCTATCCTTTAAAGTCAATGGTATCCTCGTCTCGATAAGTATCCACGAATGACAAAAAAGCAGAGATCGTCAATACCTGTATCCATTCACTTCGTCGACGCAGGTCGCGTTACGGAGGCAGCCATGGGACGCGCACTCGTCGACGTCCACCTCGCAGTGGAAGCCCTCGTAGCCCTCCCGGCAGACGCAGCTGTAGTTGTTGTAGAGGTCGATGCAGGTGGAATTGTGGAGGCAGGGGGAGCTGAAGCACTCATTGATCTCAAACTCACAGTTATCACCAACGTATCCTACAAGAGTTGAAAAACAATCATAGAAAGGAGAGAACGACAATTGGTCAGATGATGACTATCATTCACTTCCGAAATTCAAGTCACTGTCTCTCTAGTTGTAGCTAACCATCATCGGCAGAGGTCTTGGTCGTAACACATCCACAAAATAACTCGCAGTGACTGGTCAGAAAATGGGCAAACAGACGAGCAATTGCTTTTGGTGTCTGACTCTTTCGATATCTTATCATGGCATTCGCAATTTATTCCGTGGATTATCGACTTACAAGAGACTTGCACATACAGCTGGCGAAGTAGGTTTCACCGGAAAGAATGGAATTAAATAATGTTCCTTATCAAAAAAAAAATATGTTCATATTCTCCTGAGAATGTGCCTTTACAGGGGCAAAAGAAATCTAATTGTTGCGTGCTACAGACCTGGAAGACAATAGCATTGGTAGGCACCTGCTGCGTCTCTGCAGATGGCATTATTTTGGCAGGGAGAAGACGAACACTCGTCGATGTCCACCTCGCAGCTGCGGCCGGTGAAACCTGCAAAACAAGTTTCAAAATCAACATCACGACTACATGGTCGGTGTGATTAGAGATCGCCTCGTCAACGGTATGCGTGAAGGCGTAGCGAACTACACAGAGAAGGTATTAAACATGGGCAACTTCACCTGTCTTAAATACAGAGCATGCAGGGCTTATCCAAATCAAACATCCATTTTGTGCATGGTGAAGTCCACTTTGGGAGTCCCGTAGAGCAGGATTTGACTCACCGGGGAAGCAGACACAGATGTAGTCATGTCCACCTTCGACTTCGGAGCAAGATGAATTATTCTGGCAGACGTCCATGGAGCAGAGATCCAGATCGAGAGAACAATCCGTTCCGTTGTAACCTTCGGTGTGAGAGAAAACAAAAATTTGACGACGAAGAGAGAACACTGTGCAACGCACAAATTTGTTTTGACTCACGAGAATGAATGATAAAAGTACCGTGCAGTGAAATCAACGGGTAATCACACCAAAAATTGTCAACTCTGATCAAATCAGATCCTGTTATTGCTGACAGTTATTCAAACTGATGCCAAAGGAATGTTGCTCAGCTTCTTTTCTGATGTAAAATGTGCAAATGAGAACTCCTGTAGAGCCTGCTCCAAATTACCATAGTACTAGCTAAAGAAGCCTATGCTACTTTCCCAATCTTCTGGGGGTCTCACACTGAAGCTATCAATTTCTTCCTCAACAAGGAAAATATTTCTCTTTAAGACCTATTGGCCGAATGTTGTTCAATTTCATTTTTTTTTTACATAATAGTGGAAACTCAGATCCTCAAATGCTTATTATCAAGAGCAGAGCTTCTCAAGTTTAAGCAGTGAGTTTTGAGACTGTGACACACACAGACAGCATGCACCAGTATCTGGAAGTGTAGTGTCATATTTTCTTTTTTTTGGTTGTATCTATGCGGTGCTTTCATAGCACATGCTGCAAGCTCCACACTAGCGTAATTCTGTCCTCTGTAGAGCACTTTACGAGAACACATCATCTCACGGTTTTAAGATCTCACAACTTTTGTCTTTTAAGGGGGACAGAGGTTTGATGTCTCATCACCCATTGTTGTTGATTTTGGAATGGCAAACTTACAAAAAGAAAGGAAAATGATTTATTCCAAAATGGCCCTGAATAAGTGGTCACAATAGCCAAAATCAAGGAAGGGAATGTTATTCCCGGTCGCGGCAGAAACAATTCACTGTAGGATGCTTGTGACTGTACGCGTCAACACATCGCTTATTACAGGTAAATGGGAATTCAAAGGATATATCCCAGACGAGAATGGTGCAAGGTTTGCCTTGTTCAACTATCGTATACCATTACAACTGCACTTGCATTTATTGATCAATTTGAAGAAACCTTTCAAATACGTGCAGCAACTTTTTTGTAAGCATATCCATACCTAAAAACATTCCCAAAAACTGCTACACAAAATTTAAACACTCCATTATTTCCTGAAATCTTATCAGCTGAAATCTTACCAGAAATGACTGCATAGAGTTGAATATATTTACCTATGCCACATTCACATCGGAATTCATTCACGCCATCTATACAGCTGCCACCGTTGATGCACGGCACCGAACCACATTCGTCTACGTCGACTTCGCAGACGCTGCCCTCGTACCCGGCCAGGCAGAGGCACAGATATGCATCAACCAGATCCAGACAAGTTCCTCTGTTCGTGCAGGGATTCGAGGCACATTCATTCACTTCGATCTCGCAGTAGCTGCCATCGAATCCCGATGGACAGACACAGAGGAACTCATTGACGCCGTCCACGCATGAGGCACCATTCGCACAGGAAACGTTTGCACAATCGTCGATGTTGATTTCACAGAACTGTCCTTGAAAGCCGATGAAGCAATCGCAGCTGTAACCAGATTCCTCTTCAATGCACATAGAGTCAAAGGAGCAGATGTTTTCTCCACAAAAAGGGACGTAAACCTCACAGTTCACTCCTTCATACCTTTCCGGGCACAAGCAGGAGTAGGTGAAGTCATCCAGGATGTTGCATGTGCCGTTGTGTTGGCAAGGATAAAAGGAGCAGTCATGAAGGGGTATCTCACAGTGTGTACCTGTGACGAGGGAAGCAGGCCACACTAAAGAGACAATTTTTTTACAACACCGTCGGAACTATGGCAAGCATGTCTCTAGTGATGTGAATGCTATTTAATGTCTCGCAACCCATTTACGTGCCCCCTCTACCAAGCCCTGGTAGGTTCATATACCCATACGTCCCTTCCTTCCTCCCTTCCTCCCCACAGGTGAACACTGGTAGGTATATTCACACTTGGATTGATGCATAAACTATGCTAGCACTTAACCTCTCCTCACCCATACCCACACAACAAAGCAAATTGATCAAACTCTACCAATGTTACACCTAAACATTTCAATATTCAGATATCGTCCTCATTTGGTGAATACCGCACCTCCTCTTCTGTTGATCCTATTTACTCCCTTCTCACAGCTTCAAGATTCAGAGATATTTAACACCCTTTTAGTTCCTGAGAACAGTCTTGGCTATTGTATATTAAATATGAAAGAGAAGTCAAGTTTGACGTATGTCTACATCTTTGAAGGAAGAGACTTTCTCAAAAACGTAAATATTTCTTTCGAGAAACATGCAGCACGACAGCCCTACGTTTTCCATCAAATCTTATAAATCTCACCATCAAGAAGATGAGACCACGACCTCTTCCCCAAGCATCCCTTTCCCCATGGGAAAACTATGATACTTTTCTCACCAGCAAATAAGTCAGGCAGACAGCTGCATGTGTAACCGTTGCTCCGCTCGTGGCATTCTCCGTTATTCAGGCAGGGGACCGAGGAACATTCCAAGACGTCCACATCACAGAGTGGACCCGTCCATCCCTGTGCGCATTCACACGTGAACCCGTTCACGCGGTCTCTGCAGGTGCCATTATTGCCACAGGGAGACGAAGAGCATTCGTCTAGGTCTTCGCCGCAGAGAGACCCTGAGTAACCCGAGGGACAGAAACACCTGAGAAAGAAATAGAAAGAAGATTAATTCTTAGCTGATTAATTCTTATGCCGTTAAATAACATTGAATGAAGTTCTTTGGATTGCCATAAACTACAGAATCAATTTTAAAATATTTCATACATTTTAAGGATCTTTTGAATTCAGCATTAATGATCCAGTTGCTACATCTGAACATGCACACTGGATCATGGAAGAAACCATTGGCTTTGATATATCAGATGACAATCATCAATATTCATGATATACTCATCAATATTCATCAACTGATTCTACCCAGTCGACATTCAGGTAGCAATTCAAGTTTACTCGAACATGTTGATACGATCCTAGCAAACACCATTACTTTGACAGGTATCACCAGAATATTACCCATTAAATAAATATTCATGAGGAAATGCAAAGCTGGCTGAGAACAGCTTGTAGCCAAACTTGGCTATACGATAACTTGATAATTACCAGTACTCTTAGGCTGACATACAGACTGCAACTTACATCAGTATTGTTAGATGCAATCTATATTTTCTCAAGCAAAATTTACTCGCCCTACCTGAACATGGCAACCTGATCCTGGCATGTACCATTATTTTGACAAGGGAACGAGGCACACTCGTCAATATTCACGGAGCAATTTTGCCCGGCGAAACCGGTCGCACATGTGCAGTTGTACCCACCAAAGAATGGAGAACAGACACCATTGTTTAGGCAAGGCTGGAAGAAAACAAATGTTAAAGAAGATAAAGAGTCTCTCTTTGATGCGATGTTTCTTCAGGACCAACTGCTTCACTGTTTATTAAATAATATAGTTCACATAGTGGTAGGGATAAACTTGGAAAAAAGCTCTTAGGGGAACACTCACTGGTGTCCATCTCCCTGAGCTGCAACTGACTTGTAAATAAAATCTGCCAGAAAGTTGTTGGCACCAACTTTGAGGAATGATGGACAGAATGAAAACCATTCTACTCTTTGTTTAACCCAGTTTCTAAGCTTTACATCTTTGACACAAACAAGAGATAATCCTGATTATACCTCAAGTCCAGGAATGAAAGTAATAGGGCTACTGACATTCTGGTAACATTATGTAGAAACTAGAAAAGAAACAAAATTCATCAAAATGTGAAACAGAACACAAATGGAGTTGGCTTTTGCTACTAAAGCCTTTACATTTTATTAATAAAGTGACAGTTGTGACTAAAAAAAAATCCATTAAAATTAAGTAGCACAGGCAATAAGGTTCGAAGTTACCAATTCAATACAATGTGACAGGTGGATTTACTGCAGCGTATGCTGGGAGTCACAGATAGCTAGCTTTGCATGATCACTTGTCTAATAAACAACACTGAAACCACCTGACATCACCTGAAATCACCTGAAATCACCAGACGAAATGGAAATTCAGAACTTTGATGTCACATCAAACCAAATTTTAGCAGAATTTGAAATCTTGCCACTGATTTTTTGTTATTTTCAATGTGGAAAATCCATTTTCCTAAAATGAATGCCAACAATGATATCATCAAGGTTGGTAAGAGTGTAGATGGGAAGTCTAAATTTTCCGTTGTCTGAGTTTTCATGCTACTTGGCCGCAGCTAAGGAAAACATTTTGTGTTCATTTATGGGCATGTTGTCTTGTCGTCCTGGAGGTGAAAGCAACAAGGCATAGGCCTGACTGTATCTTGAGTGTAAAAGATTACACGTGTTACATTTATCATTCTGGGTGATATAGCATTTTTGACAGGCAGTCAGAGGTAAAGCAACAAAAACTGACCAATACACGTGACTCGATCTGTTACCTTTCTGACATCTCTGACCATTTAAGGTTTTCTTACAGTTCTTCCTCTCTTCATAAATAAATTATTAGCAAGAATTATATCTTATCTTCAGTGGGTGTATAATATTGATGAAAATAAAATACAGTAAATGGAATTCTCTGGGATGCTACTGTATTATAGCCCCTCTAAAATGTCAAATATTAGCAATCCATATCAGCGTTCTCTACAGGTTTTCAAGAAAGGGGGTGGGGTCGGAGAGCAACCTCACATGAAAGACATACATGACCACCAGCAAGGGGTTCGAGGGAGGGGTTCAATCTCACTCTGCCAAATTGGTAATTGAAATTATAGATGAGGCAAACTGGTGCCATGTGGGGAGGACTACTAGCTCTACTTGAGATAGCAGTTAGTCTTTTTCAACTTTGTTATGGCCTATATAACAGAGCTTTTGTAAGGGAGTAAGAATTCTTTTCAGGCGAAAGTTGCTACTTTTAGAGAGAAATTATTTTTACTACGGGCCGGCCACACCCCTTACAACTCCCATAGGGAGCACTGCAGGTATTTTCACGAAGGTCGGCTCGAAATGCTGACTACCTTTTGGTCGCAGTAATTCTTCTCTTCTCCACAATGGACTCCAACGTAATGCTCTTCACAGACACATTCGTAACCGGCGATCCGGTCCATGCAGGTGGCGCCATTGAAGCAAGGACCTGAGGAGCACTCGTCGATGTTGTCACTGCAGAATACCCCTATGGATCAACCACAGAAACAGCACTTGCTTATTATTCCTACACTTTACAAACAGACAGTCACGCTTCTGTTGGGATTACTGCTTGTCAATGAAATTTTTTTGTGAATTGCTCTTTTGCCATTTTACCATGTGGAGTCATTTTCCATTTTACCATCTGGAGTCATCGCCTGGTCATTACAGCACAAGTGACGCTCTTGTTTCTTGTCCACAACTTAATTAACATCACCATGCGCAAATAATGCAAAATCATATGTCTGGACAGATCCAAAACTCACAAAAAAAAACCACACACACTAGTATCCTTAACTTAGAGAAAGATAATTTCTCCTTCTGTGTTAAGTTTCTCTTCAAAGTTTGGTTTAAAATTACACTAAGAGGGGTTCAAACGATAAATGCTAATTGAGACAGTAATATTGAAAAAATTGACTTCCAGTTGGTCCTTTGTGAAACCTAAGAAAAAAAAAAAAAACGGGAATCATTTAAAATCATCCAACGTAATTACCAGAAAACCCTTCGTGGCACGAGCAAGTGTGCGAATCCGAAGATGAATTTCTGCAGATCCCGTTTACACATCTGTGGTTTGCATCACAACCTCCTTCAATCTCTTTGCACGTCAAACCTGCCGAGCAAGGAGCAAAGGTAGAAATGAAATAAATGTAAATTAAAGAAATCAATTGATTACAGAAGCAGTTGTAAAAAGTGTAACAGGTGTTTGAACGGAACCGTGACGGCAATTCTTTATCTCACACGCTAGCTATATGCAGTCTCGCTGACTAAATGAGTAGATGACAGGGCAGGCAAGGAAACAACATATTCTCAAATTTCAATTAATAAACAAAAAAGCAGCTTTACACACATGCAAAACAAGGACTTATATGTGCAAGGGAGATGCAAAATAAGGCAAAATAAATATGGCAAAATCAGCAACTTGTAATCAGGGAATGATGTAGTGTTCAAAATTTGCCTAGCAGTTTTCAGGTTTCTTTGATATTTCTCATAAAATGAGAGAAAACCCTTAAAGTTGTATGTACAAAAAATACTGCACAATACTCCATTTGTGTAGCAATTTTATTAATTTGTGTAGCAAAATGAGATGTGATACCATATAAATTAATACCTAAACTGCATGAAAATTTAAGATTGCACACTTATCAATACACATGCATTTTGCGTCTGTTATATGCATTTCACGATGCTCACATGCTGTCACAAGCATAACAGCCTCAACTGTAATTGCTTACTCAAATAGGGAAAAACCAGATCTTTGGTACAACAATTATCGCAGCAACGAATTTTCACCACTAAAAAAAAAGTGTTCACACAATTGCACCACATGACGCACTAGCTGGCAAATGACAGCCCTAATGATGGTTAATTGACGCAGTTCATAAGTTGACTTGCAAAAGGCATGCAATAATAAAGAAATTTTCGTCCTTGGGAGACCCAATCCCCGGAATGACATTCGCACACCTAAAATTCCTGTCACGTTTGAAAGCCATGCAGAGTTTCAGGCCATCTGACCAATCCTGTCCAATCTTACGTAGCAAGTGTCATGGTTTGTATCATCAAATTAAGCCACCTGTTTGTTTGGATTATGATCAGCAACTGCTTCAACAAGTCTTCTCAATAACGACAGATATTCTGTTTAAGTCTTTGACATCACAAACCAGAAGGCACCTTGTAAAAACAACATTTCTTGTGGTGGAATGTCCTATGAATTTACAAGTCAGATGAAGATAAATCACTTTTAAGAACAGAATGTAATACGGCTTGTATTGCTTTACCTGTGAGATGTTCCGGACAAACACACAAGAACCCTTCGTCGACATCTCCAAGTGTAAGGTCTACACAAGTTCCACCATTATTGCATGGATGGACGGTGCAACCATTGTACTCTTCACAATATTGTCCTGTATAGTTTTGAGTGCATTCACAGCGATAGCCGGCGTCCAACCATCTGCTCACGCAGTCTCCCCGCCCCCCGCACAACTCCGACCTCGAGCTTCTTCGGCAGTCGATGCTCTTTGCCAGCACTCTGAGGCGTAGTCCGAATTCGCAGGTGGCAAAGACGCTGCTGGGCAGCTGGACGAAGAACGCTACCTGACCCGCAGGTAGAAAGTTGGAAGGCACTTGCACAGGAGAACTGACGGGTGAAGCAGTCAGCTTTTGATCCTCAGAGATGTTCTGAAAGGAACATCCCAAGAAGCTTACCTCGGAAACCTTTGCTGCATAGACAGCCTGAAAGTCATTTGTAGGTGGGAGAAGAATGAGACTGTCTCCAGGCTGAAGTTCGAGGGGACACAGCTGAGGTAAGAAATCGATGTCACCAGGACGGCCGTAGCACTCTTGGTGCGAGAAGCAGAGGTCGCTCTGGACGGACCAGTCGACGTACCTTGTGACCGGCTCCTCATGGTAGAGGCTCACATTTTGGTACACACACTGTTTACTGGCGACAATTTGTAACGTGTAAAGGAGCAAAAAAATGATCCTCCACCGTAAGGACCATCGTGTTCTGAAGTACAGACAGAGGAGCATGCTGCCAGATGCGAAGTCAGAGACACTTTACTTGAGAGATAGTCTCCTCCAAGTTGAGAGAAACACAGGTCACACTGTTAGGCATGGAAGGCCGGCAAGGCCAAAACAATAGCAATGCTGGGGTTGTAAACATCTGCAATTCACACTGTTTGGCATGGAAGTCCCTCCACGAATCTCCTTGCATCGTAAAATGTATGACACACAGGTCTCTATGGATCTCATCCACAGCATTGCCCAATGAGCCTTGAAGAGGCATCCCGGTTAACTTCTGTGATTATATTTCCATATCTGACATCTTGTTTTGAGTGTCTATTGTTGATGTATCTGTGGGGAAAGAATACAAAAAAAATTCACAACAATTGCAGGTTCAAGATAAAACAATGAAAAAAGTGATGTAGGCCTATGCTCCACAAAAAAAAGAAGGCATATTCAGTTTTGTTGTTAGTTCATACTTTTATTCTGTAAGGTACTGGTGGTCACAATGCTGTTGAAGGCATACTGTAGTTTTCGTCTAATTAAACAATTGTAAGAGAATCTCTGATCAGACCAGCCCATGGAGAAAGCATCCTCTCCTAACCCATTGCAGGATTAATGATTGTACTACTTGATACCAATAGTGACAACAATCAGTGCCCCCAGGACCCAGGTTCTATCCCTTTTCTAACTCATTTGCATCAATGACAAAACCTATACTGTACTTTGTTGTGTCTGAGCGCACTTCTGTTTAACCACTGGGCATCAAGGCATACTAGGTCACTTGAGAACAAATTTGTGCACCAGACCATAGTCAAGATTACAGAGGTAAATAACTTTGATGAATATTGAATCTGACCTGTTTTTGATCAGAAACAGGAAAAGGCAGATAAAAAGCCGTTGCTAGGACACATGATACAACAAGGCTGCTTAGCCAAAGTCAGTGCTGCTGCCATATTGGAGGGTCAGTCACAACTGTCAGTAGACTTGGAGAGCTCATGAATTTTCTCTTGCCTGTAATCAACAGTGCCAGAAACTTGCAATAAATATTGGTCAGTGACAACAACGGAAGATTCAGGGTATAATTAAGTGTTTAAAACTTGCACAGCAATTACTTTCTGGTTTCTTGGGTTTAAGGCCAAAACTCAATGGAAAACCTAATGTTGGATCTACACAAAAACTGCTTCACAACATTTCACTTGTGTAGCAATTAGATCATTTATATAGTAAAATGCGATGGAGAAGGCCTACTAGATAAATCATCCCCTGATGAGGTATGTCACCACCAATTAAACCAGGACCAGACAAATCCCCCTCCCCGGACAATCAATTCCCACCCTCGCATTTCCTAACCCAGAAAATTCCCCCTCGGACAACTCCACCCTGATGAATTCAGAGTAACTAGAATGCAGGGTCATTCAACAGTAGTATCTTCAAATTCTCGTGGATGCGAAGTCCAAGTTCGTGGTTCAGCATATCACCACGTTGTGGTGTAATAAGTTGGAAAAGTTGATGGAAGTACTTTGTGGATGGATGCACAGATGCAAATTTTTTTCTGTGACAAAAAAGGGCGTAACAATATGGATACCTTTTTGAGACTGTCAAGTGGGAGCCTATAGTGGCAGTTTATAATATTAATGTGTCTATAATAATAATGTGTCCATACCAAGCAGCACCACGTGGGTGGATACATGTACGGATGCGAAGTCAAGGTTTCAGATAGTCTAATGGGTAGTTTATACAGGACTAATTATACAGGACTTAGTATTTTATAAGGGAAGGTGGGAATTTAGAGGGGAAAATTGTCCAAGTGAGGGAATTGTATGGGTGTGGATTTTCTGGGATGAAGTTGCCTGGGTTTGAAGTTGTCTGAGGTTGGATATTATCGAGGGGGATGTTGTCCGGGAATCAATCAATCATACATACTGTCTTGAGGTCATGGAGTGTATGAGCCTCTATCATGCCTAAGTGTGATTAGGTACAGACAGAACTGCACAGATAATGCATCATTCATTATTTCAGACCTTTGAATGTCCATACTACTGTAAACTTTAGGCCTAGGCCAAAGGGTTGTCTTATGAGTTATGTACAGTACTCAGTAGGCCTAACAGTAGCACTACAGTTAACAATAACACAAACGAGTTACAGTTACTGAGTTACACAAGTAGCGTTATCAGGAGGCGAACCACTACTTACGGCTCCTGGGAGTAATGACAAACTTTCGGCGAAGAAAAACCGGTATCACATTAAATTTGACTTCGGATAAACTTGGACTGCCTACTGTTACTTTATTTCCCGTTTCCAATGCGATATTGCAACCATGGTGGTAATGTAGCCTATCCACTATTTTGCAAGTACAAGTGCAAGAATTTTACTAACGAGTGTAAATGGGCTGAGCTCGGAGATTACTCTCTCAGCTCACAGGCTGAGGATTGGGTGTGGTCGCTCTGCATCACAAGCTGGGCAGGTGTATCATGGTAAGAGACATTATAAGAAAGGTTAGGGGATTACAAGTCTTAAGACTTATCAAAATACATGATATCATGTTATGTTAGGTGTTGTTGTACATTTGAATATGTACACGGCTCTCTACTATACTATGAAATAATTTAATCATATGAAAACTTTTTGACAGCGGGCCGAGGGGCCGGCTTAGCCCCGATGCGGGATTGAAATCGCCACCAAATGTCTGGAGTTGGAATAAATTTTTCTCATATTTCCCGATTTCCAGTGAGAAGTTTGTGAAAATGTGTTTTGGGGGCTTATTTTGTAATTTTTGATCAGAATCTACACAAAAAGGGTAGTCTTTTTAGGGAGAATATGATTCTTTTAGGGAAATTATACTACTCGCCAAGAACGTACGTAGTTTTGGGTCTCTTTGTCGGGAAATTGTGACGCCATCTACCCATCTCCCACCTATGAGGACCCATTTATGAGGACCACTAAATATTCCAATTTCTACGGAATGTGTACCTCACCTAAAGCTCCCTACAACCAGTTGGTTAGGAAGCATCTTGACTATGCCTGTGCAGGCACGGAGTCCCTATCATGAAAAGGACAAGTTCCTTTTAGAGCAGGGCCACTTTGATAATTTATCATTTTCTGATTTTTTTTCAAGTTTGCTAATAGTAAAATTACTAGAGGTCATTGTCTTAAACTCCAGAAGGTTCAAAGTAGGATCAATATTCGTCGATGCGTCTTTTCTCAGAGGGTAGTGAATGAGTGGAATGGGTTGCCTGAAGGATGTAGTGATGGCAAGAAGTGTAGCCTAAATGGGTTTAAGAATGCACCGGACAAGTACTTTAGTCAGTTTGTGACAGGGTTTGATTTTTGTCACTTTTTTCAGGGTCCTTGATGGGGACTTAATTGTCCCTCCTGATCCTTTTTATAAACTAAACTAAACTAAACACTCGGCTTATTCCTGATGTACGTCATCTCCCTTATAATGATAGGCTTAAATGTCTGGGACTAACTACTCTTGAGTTTAGAAGGATCAGAGGGGGATATGTTGCAGGTTTTCAAATTCCTATCTGGTAGGAATTCTCTATCTAATTTTGATTACGAAGAGATTTGTCCTAATTCTCCCCGTGTTCGTGGTCATTGTAAGAAGCTGTCGAAATGCTTCTCTAAGCTTGATGTGAGAAAGTTGATAGCTTCTCTCATAGAGTTGTCAATGAGTGGAATAGTCTGCCTGATTGTTTTGTAAATTGCACTTCAGTACGTAGCTTCAAAGGTAACATTGTAGTTTTATTGTGACATGTGGCAGAATCTAATTATGCTGGGATATATTGGATATTAGTTTGCTTAGGTTTTTTTTGGGGGGGGTCTGGATTACAGGGCATCTTATGGGGCTTTGGCCCTCCTTTGCCCTTAAACTTGTTATGTTATGTTATGTCACGTTACAAACACCCTCAGCTTGATAATTATAAATATATTTCGATAATTAAATTAATCCTCTGAAAACTTGGCGCTAATTCGGCATCCCCACCCCAGTGGCCCGGGCCTCTGGCAATAGCCTGTGGGATTTTAATTTCGGTGTGTCAAACGCACTTATGACAAATTAACGGGACACAAATAAGGAAACGAAATGGTTGAAATTCGTCAAGGAAATGGATAAATAGGACTAAAGAAAAGTGAATTTCGATTTTTTAAGTCCATTATTTCATAACACCGTCATATAGTATGGAGGCAAACTTTCAGGCTGCTTCTATTTTGTGCATCGCTTTTGTCCAAGTTTTGATTATCATAAAAATAGCTCACACTTGCGAAGTCAGTACGTATAGCAATTACCGCACCCTCAGTCTCTTCCTCTACACTAAGCCTCACCAACTTCCCACCCCTGTCTGATTTGGATCTTCATGCAGTCTTTATACTCTTTATTATTCAGAATTTCAGAATTTTTAAAACAATTCCTTTCACAACTATATGCAACTACACACTTAGATTGTTTTTCCTGTCCGGAAGAAAGAAATTAAATAGAAAATAAATAATTTATTGGCACTAACTGGCGAGAAGGGGAGAGGGAGATAAATGACACTTTTCAAGTTTTACATATACGGAAATCTTACAGCGAACCCTGCCCCCGCTTTCACTGATATCAATTTAATTGGCCACTCCTAAGCTTAGTAAGCAAAACTTGGATCCACATCGACTCTAAAATACGTCTGTGCCTTCTTCGAACTGTTTCAAGTTTTCAGTTTTAAGTAATTTCTTTTAATTATTTCGTTTGTGAGCCATGAGCAAAAGTAAACCCACATGTGCTTGAATATTACTTAACTATTTTCTTGCACACAGACCTGCCAACACCCATAATATCTGAAAATATGTGGTGGGAAGGGGTTCATGAAGGGGGTGGGGGACGTGGCACTGAATGTCTGAGTGCGAAGGAACTCACTGAGAAAATTTTAAATTTTAAAATTTAAAATTCATAGACGGAGGGTTCTATTAAGTGGTCATCCCCAGTGAAGAAAGTGAGGGATTAATGGTATGTTTAATGGTTGGCCTATGTACTTTAGATTACGTCATTGAAATCACAATTCCATTGGCCACACCAGGATTTTATATTTGGGAGGGGTTGGGGAAAATGGGGGCAAGAGAAACTGTTCGCAGGATTAAAAATTTCGAATTCTATCACATGGCTCGCATTGATTCGTCTATACAGTAGTTGCAATTTTGCGTGTGTTTCGATAATCAAGTTCCATACATCCTATACGTATGTGCACTGATTTCACTTCACCTCATACACTTAATCACACGCAATTGAGTTATATTTTAGTTAATAATAAAAATTTTGTCGGTGACTGCAATTTATGATATCCTGATCGTAGGGGTGAGTTTACTTATTCTCACAGTGTTAGTTAATTGTTTACTGAATAATGTCAACCATTTGGGCCGGCTTCTTAGGCTCTCACGGTCTCATTTGTGCATTTGTTTAATTGTTTCACATTTCTACAGGTTTTGCTTTCATTTCCAAGAGAGTCTATCTTTATCCAGATCCATTCTGAGCTGTATCCATACTCCTTTTTTTTTTACTACGTACTTAATTGTCCGTGGATGTAGTGATTACTGTATCCAAAGCTCGGTTCACACCTCACCGACAACCCACGACCCGACGAGACTCGACGCCGCCTCGGATATAATCGTGGCGGTGTGGCCAGCCCTACGACTACGATTCCGTCGATTTTCGTCGGATCGTATGCCGTCGGCCAGGTTGATCTTGTTCACTCGTATACTTCTTCTCCTGCGACCCGACAAGCAATCGTTTGTAATCTAGCCAATGAGAAAGTAATATACAGTCACATGACGACACTGCTCGACTTGCAAGGTAACCCAGCAATCATAAAACAAGCACGGTATAACTGAATCCAAGAAATGTGGAAAGAGCTTGTAATTATGTGGGTAGAGAGACCACGCATGTGCAATTCGACTTTGAAAACTCGCTCGAATGGTAACATTATACAACAAGCCGAGGCGGAAATGTGCAAGGCACTGTGAGATTAGTTACAGCAATAAAACAAAACAGAATATTTGTCATTGATGTTTACTTTTGATGTTTACTTTACTTGCGACCGTATACAGACAAATTTCCTACAACAACATGGTATAATTGTGTTTTTGAAAGATTTGGCTCATACTGCGTGGGCAAATTGGGAATAATACATCCTGTGTTGCCACTTTGAAGGACTTGGTTTTCCGAACACAAAAAATATTCACGATGCCTTTTGTATTTTGGGCTTATGAAAGATTACAAGCTACTAAAAAGTCTATTTTGGCTATGTTTTCGCACTGTTCCGAAAATGAGATAAAAACAGCCAGAACTGCAGCACATATCTATATGACAATGCATAGGCGACATCTTGTGAAATTGAACTGAGAGGAGTTTGTGGGATAAGGTAATTCTTCACTGCCACCCAGGTCTACGATATAGGCCATCGCTCAGGGTCGGTGCAGTGTCGCATGGTGTTGTCGTAAGCGAGGGAGACTCCAGACTGTCTACGACTTTTTCACGACTGTCCCCGATTGCTGAGTTTTGTCGTGAGTGGTCGGAGCGTAGTGACTAGGACTTAAGAGATTAACATAATCCTGGAATGTCACAAAATTGGGAGTGTATCTATTATCCAAACTATAAGCTTGAAGGCTAATTATATAACTTTTGCAGAAAATTGTGACCACTGAATAGGCTGTCAGCATTGAGATTATTGAATTAACATTGTAACACTTCAATTTCACAGCTTTATAAATAAGCATAGTCATCATGATGAGGGGGTGTGAGGGAAGGGGTCCCCTCCCCTTTGAAAAAAAGTTTTGATGAAGTAGTGTGGACTACATGTTTTAAAAAAAAAGACAGTCACAAAATTGTTCCATATTCAATGCTGGATTTGAACTGAATATGTCACCAGGAATTCAGGAATGATTTCATTTCTTCTTTTTTTGTCATTTTGCTTTGCACAGCCGAGTATGTTGCATAGCTGAGTATGTATAATTCAGAATGACAATGGGAGTAAATAAACATGCAGTGCAGTTTTGAAATATTGGTAGACCATTTTCCCAATTCTGACCCATCTGTCCCCCAACAAGCAATGTCCAAAACATCCTGGCCCAATATAAAGGAGGAAGCAGGGCGGGGGAAGCGCACCAGAGAGAGAGAGAGAGAGAGAGAGAGAGAGAGAGAGAGAGAGAGGAGAGAGAGAGAGAGAGAGAGAGAGAGAGAGAGAGAGAGAGAAGAGAGAGAGAGAGAGAAGAGAGAGAGAGAGAGAGAGAGAGAGAGAGACAGAGACAGAGAAAGAGAGACAGAGAGAAAGAGAGACAGAGAGAAAGAGAGAGAGAGAAAGAGAGACAGAGAGAGAGAGAGAAAGAGAGAAAGAGAGAAAGAGAGAAAGAGAGGAGAGAGAGAGAGAGAGAGAGAGAGAGAGAGAGAGAGAGACAGAGACAGAGAACAGAGAGAGACAAGAGAGACAGAGAGAAAGAGAGACAGATAGAGACAGAGAGAGAGAGAGAGAGAGAGAGAGAGAGACAGATAGACAGAGAACAGAGAGACAGAGATACAGATAGACAGAGAGACAGAGAGATAGAGAGAGAGAGAGAGAGATAGATATAGATATAGATATATATACATATACATACATATATATACATATATACATATATACATATATATACATATATATATATATATATATATATATATATATATATATATATGTATTGGCCAACACACCGATAGTCATTCCAATACATGCAACGAAAGTCAGAGACATAAAGGAGGAAATTCTGTGTAACGCGACTCTGGCATGCGTCATGCCGCCTTGAAAGTAGAAATCTGCCCTGGGGAAATATATAGCACTAAAATGAGAATCATACATGAAAACGTTTTACAATTTATCCTGGGGAAAAATCAGAAATGGGAAAGGATATTTCCTCAAATTCCCCGAATTCCCCCCCCCCCCAAATATTTTAAGGTAGGGCAAATTGTCCCCCATCCCTGCCCCCTAACATATTGGCTACGCTACCATGTCTTTACACTAATATTTTATTTTCGGTCAGCGCGAAATTACCGCTATGCTCCTTTCAATGCACTGACCTATGATAGACTGGAAACTAGTAAGTAATTTTCATAAAAGAGTAAGATTCGCAAACGGCTGTAATTTTTAAGACAGTGGTATGGGGAAGACGGGAGGGCATGTGACCACCCCCCTTCCTCACCATGCACACAAACACTATTTTCCAAATATATACAGTGCTTATACACGAAGATAATTAGTTTTGCTAGGCAAACGAAGTCATACGAGTCTACATGTTAGTGCTGAACAACTTCTAATTGAAATGATTTCATTTTTCATAATAACAAAAATAAAAATCTTAAAATAAATACGATTTAGCATGTCTGAGTTTTACTTATTCTTACACTATGATTTGGTTAATACCCCCCCCCCCCTCCCTGTTCAACAAATCTTACAACCCTTGTTTCAACTGTGTATGTGCAGCCACGCCAGTGAGCGGACGGTACTTGTATCGATTGTAATGATGCAAACACGTGCAAACAGCACGTTTAGTAAAGATCAGAAGGGACACTTAAGTCCCCATCAAGGACCCTGAAAAATATAAAAAACTAATGCTACCGAACTCAACTTCAACCTGGTCACAAAGCTAGTACTTGCCGGTGCCTTAAAGCCGTTTACACTTCTTGCCATCACTACATCCTCATTCGCCCATTCCACTCATTTATATACCCTCTGAGAAAAGAAGTAATCACGAACATCGTTTTTACTTTGAACTTTCTGAAGTTTAAGACAATGACCTCTTGTAATTTTACTATTTGCAAACTTGAAAAAGTACGAAAAAAAAAAAAATTATCAAAACCATGACCACTGAATCTTTTAAACTTGCATCAAATCACGCCATGCAGCTATGTAAGCTACGGGCGTCATCGCCAACTGAGCTTCTAATGGGACTCACAGAGGGATCGAGTCACCGTTCGTTTTATTTTTTTTTATATTTCATGAATATGCATATAAACTATAGCTTTCAACAGAGTTACAGGGTTTCATGGCGAATACTCACTTCTAGGACGTATTACAAACTCACAATCAGAAAAGCTGGTACAAATAGGCCTAAGTTGACCGAACTTTTCTGTCGGGAGAAAATTTCACTCGATTTCCCGACCGGGAACTAGGGTTCAAGTTTTCATGCAAAATTTTCCTGGTAAAGTTACCCGCCAACCGATTATAGTCTCCCCATTAATTCTCATCCCCAGTCTAAGATCCTGGCTGGGCCATTGCAAACATACAGTATATCTAGCTACTGCAAAGTAGTTTAAAATGATCCCGTAGCCTTGACTTCTTGTTGAAGCCCTCTCATTCGTGTGGCAACCCGAAACTCTGTATCCACGTCCCTGATCATGAGGGGGGGGGGGGGGATGGGGGTCAGTAGTAAAGGAAATGCCCTGCAAAGTCTTCATGATTTGACAAAATCACTTGGATTTTGACCGTGAAACCCAATCACCACTGAGTCATCTCCCTTTTCATAATTTCTGAGTCCCTAATTTAAGGACGAAAATAGTGCTCAAATTGCATAGGCCTAGCTGGGGGGGGGGGGTGCCCCAGAAGGTCTCCCGCTTCGACCTCAAATGCGCTTATGCGACATCCGCGTAAGCTACCTCACTCACCTTACTTTCGAATTCGCTCCTGTGCCCATAGAAAAAAAAACTGTAATCGAACCACAGGTGCACTATTGTGTAGGCGTATGTAATATGTATAGTTGTGTACTTAACGCAAAGACGACCTGTGAATCTGAACAGACACAAATTTGCAGAGTGGCCGTATGAGCTCTCGCTGAAAATGAGCCATAACTTAGGTCAAAAATAAAAGGTTACTGCAACTTCAAATATTTTCAATTTTCCCTTCCCGTGAAATGTCCGAATACCAATCAAACGCTGTAACTGTGCCAACACTCTCGACACAGCATTATTTAGCCTCGTTGCTTTCTGCGGTCAAATCCCTAGAAACGGGACGCTATGTCAAAGGTCAGGTGGCGTATTGCAATATTCTGCGTTGAATCATACGCCGACGCCTTTCTCCATGTTTCTTCTATCTTCGTTACAGAAAGATGGATGACAATGAAGGAGAACTGGACCAGGAACAAACGGAGAAGCTTCTCCAGTTTCAGGTATAAATTACAATGTGTTGGTTTTCATTTTGTTTCGTAGTAGACTTAATAGGATTTTTGAAGGAAAATATTCTTTACTGATGTAGGATTTCAATATGTTATTAAAATATGACAAGAAGCTCGAGAAAAGGCCAGCCTAAGTTCCCTAACGAACTCTAGCATCGAACTTGTGCCTATTTGTACTTGTAGTGTACGAGTACGACACTTGAATTACGATCTTAACTGGCATAACTACTAGCGGACTAGTATTAAGTAGAATACTGTCGCCTAGCCTCCTGAACTTACACTTACACTGTTATAGTAGGGGAATAACATAAGTAACTAGTTAGGCTATTTAAGCAGATAGGCTAGGACTAGGCCTAGTAGGAGTTGGGATCCAGACTGGAAAGTTTGCCTTTCGTGCGCAAGTTCTGGCCCGCGCAGCGTCGATCTTGAATTCGGCATCTGGCCACGCAAGAGCCTACTAGCCGCTTGATCTGGCCGCGCACGTGGGAGAAAGTCGCGGGCGCACATAGGGCTGGCCGCTGTTGAAAGTACCGTCTCGCAATCCTTTGAATTCATTCCTAGCTTTTTCGATTTGAGTGGTTGGGCAACTTGAGCCCGCCAAAACTGTATATGGTAAAGGTACTGCTCCTTCAGCAGCTTCGGATCACCGTTCAGTTCAACCGCGCATATTTCGTGAAACTGAGTCTCGGCCGCGCAAGAGCTAAAGATCTGTAGTCACTTGCCCGCACGGAATGTAAACTTTCCAGTCTGGGTTGGGATGAGCGTAAGTTTTTTGGCCTTAGCCCTAGTACAGTGGTAGTGGACAAATTTGTTTTCGTTCAGCCGCTTGCTATGGAAAGGTAATGTCTGCCTGCTTTGAACACAAATTTCTTCCAGTTCCGGAAAAATTCTAAGCAACCTTCAGTTGCAAAGCTCTAAGGCGATTGGCTAAAGCAGGGCTTTTAATTAAAAGAGAAACACTGCTACCATCACACACAGCTGTGTAGTTCAACTGGGATCGAACTGTAACTGGGCACTCCTTGTCCTATAAAATTGAACCATGTGCACATGGCAGTTCCAGCGAAAATGGAACAGTGGCCATTACTGCTAAATTCATCAAGGTTTAAGCTCTGTGAAAGGAATGTTTGGGTCTAATTTAGAATTCAGCGACTGTAACTTACATTAGGAATCTGCAGCAGGTGCACCTAACACAATGGCCCACAACATGATGAAAGGAAATCTAACACAATGAAAGGAGATTAACCGATTGAATGTCCCTACCACAGAACAGAGAATAGTACACAAAAGAGAAACACAATAGCAAAGTCAAGTCAGGAATAGTCAGGCTCGCTGGCTGTATGCTGGAATGCTGAGAGAGTAAAAATGGAGAACAGTGTATGAGGTTATAATATCCAGGAAAAGTAAATGCAAAAACAAAAAAGGAAATAAATCAGAAATTAACAAATAAAAGTAGGAACTAGTTAGTGTGAACAGTTAGGGCATTTTCTCAAACTTACATGGGATTCATGTGGAAAGGGTGATGGGAGGGTTCCATTCACTGTACACCTCCGAGGCTGCATACAGGAACTCAAGAAATGGATCCTCTCCTTCGGACTTTACCTTTGTCCTCCAAGGGTGTTTGGCCAGATAACCCACGATGTGAGCATGCCTGGCTCCATATGCTGGAAGTACTCTCTATGCATGCAGCCATTCATTCTCGGTGTGGTTAGTACACACACCTAGCATCGAAAAAAGGCATGATCAACTTGGCATAATCGCATTCGGAAAACCAACCAAAAATAGTAATGGGCTCAACTCAAAATTGGGGGGGGGGATGCACGATCAACAGTTGGTTAAATAGTGAGATGACATACCTGTCTCTTGAGTAGTGAGCTCAACAGAGTGGTTCGCAGTCAGATGCATGTACCCCATGTCTTTCAAATTGGAGTCGGACTTCCAGCAGTCACTGTGAATGATGGAGCCAGAAAGGATCCATTTCTTGATTAGGGCCAGGAGTGTTTCCTCGTCCCGTGATGGTACTGGGACCATGAATATTTTCAGTCGGTTCTCCTCTTCGCATCCACCAAATACCCACTGGCCCGCCTGCAGCCGGCCCCGATGGTACTTCCTTTTACCAAATTTGGCCTCATCTATTTCCACATGAATTCTAGGTCCTCCAATTGGTAAACTCTTCTTTACCACAACCTCTTCTCAATCTCCCTTGCAAAGCTGCACCAGTCCACGCAGGTAGCTGAAGAGATATTTAGCTCGTGTTCCATGAGGTCCAAGGGAGCATTCTGGCCCTACCAGCATGTGAATTGGAGCAGTTCGTAAATTGACAGGTTGCTCTTCACAAACCAGGAATGCTTCCGACTTGACTGCGTAGACTGGTGCGTCTTCTTCCCCCGGCTCAAAATATTGATGTATGTGATATTTCCACACATCGTTATTATAAATGATTTGAAGAGTACACTCACCGATAGCTATCACTTGTTGCATTATCTTCTGTAACAGCTTACAGTTTCATTGCACGACCACAGGTACTGCAAACAGGGTAATCGCACAGGACACCCTTTTCATGGAGCCAACATAACGTTTTTTCTTGTGAAGTTAGAATGTTTGGAAACAAAATTGCAAAGTAATATGTTTTCCACTTTTCTTGTCTGTGTAATTGGCCAAAAGTTGAAAGTTCCAATCTATGATAAACTTGATTGCGCCATATCGAAGTCTGTCTAATGTGCACTGCCTGAAACATGTATTTATCCCCTTCTAGTACAGCTCTTGTAATGTCTGTCTTAATTCTACTCAACTGCTACTTCTTTTCGTCTTTACTTCCTATGCAAATCATTGTTATCCTATTGAATTTGTGAAAGATTTGTGTAAAAGAACTGACTCTGAACAAAGCCTTACACTCCCATTGATATTGTGTGTCGAAAGCTTCTGAATATGTAATATGCTGCATATTCAACTTACAGCACTGATTATGCAAGATTATGATAATTATCGGTGTGGTTTTACATGTGTAAGGGTACACGCCCCAGGGGTCTATGAGACCTTAAGTACCAATGGCTAAACTTGGGGGCATCCTTAGTGATGTTAAATATTGGGGGGTCGTTGGCCAAGCCTACTGGGTATCAGGCCAGTAGTTGTGAGGCAACATACAATTATTCAGCTACTGAGGGTAACATTACTACGTTCGACGGACGGAGGGGACTTGAGCCAACTCCTCCTTGCAACAAAGCTTAGTGCCTACAAACACAACAATTGCCTCTCATCATAGATCCTAAGGGATGACATTACGTCACGGCATGGTTGTCCAACTTCCCTTGTCTATATCCTCGGCAAACAAACACAAAGACAAATACAGGCGCATAGAAACTGTGTCGGTAATTACACCTTTCTCGTTTGAGACTGACACACAGAACTATCTCAGACTATTCACAAGTGACGGTTTGTCTCCGAAGAACAATAGCAATTCTCTATCCTAGTTTCTTCTGCAACAAACACTAGAGACATGGACACAACAACATGACACAACTGTCTATGATTTGAACCTCCCAATTTATTAAAACCCAATAACTAAAGAGAGAATAAAAGGAAATAAAAAGACTTAAAGAATACTTTCAACACTTTACACCATGTACAGTAAACCCAGATTTGGATACACCCCTGCTTTGTACCAGCTCACACAAAGCTTTCATGACACATGACAGAAAATGTAAACAAAGTTAACCTTTGACCCACTGAGGTCGTACTATAAACAACGTCAACACACCAGGCTAACACTAGCCAGCACACAGTAATCACACAAATGGCCATATCACGCTAAAGTTAACACACACTTGGGGAACTGCACATCATTAGCCTAACACTAGGCCTCACACTACACACAACACCGTTAGCCTAACACTAGGCCTCACAGTACACACAACATTCAAAACACACTTGGGAGCCTAACTTTCAGAATACATTGTACCATTATGTAAGTCACATAACTCATAATGATGCAGTAATAAATACGTTAACATTAACATTTAGTTCCATGGCAATACGAATTGAATTGTGAACATCTGAAATAACATTAATTAGCCTATGGATCCATCGCGGACGCGACTCGGTAAGGTACCTGTTTCAGCTGTAGTGTTAGTAGAGTTGACCTTATAGCTTCTCGGTGGTAATCATCGCTAATGTTCAGCTCAGGAGTACAGCGGAAATACACGGGGTTGGTAGTTTGATCGTCATACATCTGGTTTCAGGTTAAAGATGGTGGCCACATGCCTTGAACAGGTACATGTACACATTCATAGTGATGTACAGTAAGAAACATTCTGGAACCTCACAGGTGGTCTGGCGGCTATAAAAGGGTTCTGACAGTGATGTGACATCTACACCAGTTCTGGCCAGAGTTCCAGCAGCAGGTAGGGGCAGTTCATTAACAGGATGACGATGAATTAAGAATAAAAACGCCGGAGTCAAGGAGTCGACGTCTGCACAGGCCAAGTGCTCCTCCAAGACTAACGCGTGCACCAGAGGGGTTTCCGCATCTTGAACGGAGGACGCTTCCGGTGTTGGGTTTCTTGGCTTAACTTCCAAAGAACAAAGGAACTTTCTTAAACTCTTAAAATGAGAGCAGCATACTCTCAGTTTCTCAAAACTGGTCTCCCTACACATGCATATGTATGATACGTAAATTTGCTACGTTGCTCTCATCAAGGTTTTAATAATTTCAACAACCCAATCTCCCATGTGCACTCGTGGCGCAGTGGGTATTCCTACTTTCTTAATGATTAGTTAATTAATTGTTGTAATTATGAGTCAAGTTGAAATCCTATACATGTTTACTGATAGCTTTCAGTAACATTCACTCCTCTTTCACACAGCCAGCCTATAAACATATATGTATGGAGTTAACTCTGATATAGCATCAGGGAAAGGAAAATAATAGAATATCAAGGACCAAAGAAGAAAAGAAAAAACTCCCAGGAAATGAAAAAAAAAAAAACCCACAGGAAACTTCTAGGAGACGTAAATTCAAAATGATGACGCTATCCGCCTTTATTTATTTATTTATTTATTAACATTTGAAAGGAGGGTAAGACTCGGTTAGCAAAGAATGCTAATCTCCCCCGAGGCCCTCGTGTAAAATGACATGAAAGTACAGAGAAAAAATACAAAAGAGTAAAACAATGAAAACAAGGTAAAATGTACAAGCAAGAGAATGCATAAACACATGGACCAGAATAAAGCAGAAATATAAAACAAAATAAAGGAGTAAATTAAATGTGAATAGAAAGTTGAAGAATGAAACACAGATGAGTAACACATATAAGAACGTAAATTTTTAAAACAGGATTAAAGAATTAAACAGTTAACATGTGATAACAAATTAAAATCATTTGATTCACTGAAATCATGATACTACGTAGTAGGTATGTGGCTGTGAAGTTGACTTTTAAAACCATTCAGAGATTTAACATTTCTTAGCTCCATGGGCAGTTCATTCCATTCTTTAGCGTCTAAATATGAAAACTTTTTCCTGTGATGGTGAGTTTCCTGCCGGAAAGATATAGTTTATTCTCTGTAGTTGATCGTAAAGAATGAGAATGGACATTTCTGTTAAAAGTAAACATTTCTTCCATGTATGAAGGAGCAAGTTCATTAAGCGATTTATAAACCATTACCAGTCTTTTCTTACAGATTCGCATGTCAAGGCCGTCCATGTTTAATGCATTAAACATATCATGTGACCTTTGATCGTAACCAGCATTTAAAATGATTCTTGCAGCTGTTTTTTGTAATCGTATAAGTCTTTGGAGATCACTTTCACTACATGTACCCCATACGATACTACAATAGTCTAAAATTGGTAAAATATAGCCATTATAAAACATAAAACTGGTTCCTAAATCGATAAAAGGTTGAATTCACCTTAGCAAAGCTATCCTCTGGCCGACCGTTTTAGAGATAAAATCAATTTGCATTTTCCATGTTAAGTTACTATCAATTCTGACCCCTAGTAACTTTTCACAATCTTCATTAAGCAAAGTGGTGCCTGCAATCTTAACATGAAGTGTATTATCATTTCCAAGTGTAGCAATCCTCTGTCTTGACCCTATGAGCATCGTTTTGGTTTTGTCTGCATTCAGGACCATTTTATTTGCTTGGCACCAGTGGTGAATATGAGTTGCATCTTCCTTTAACTTTTTATTCAGGTCCTGTACATTAGTGCCATGCAAATAAAATGTATCATCAGCATACATGTGCGCAGAACAGTGAAGAAGACTTAAGTCCATGTCGTTGATAAATATTAAAAATAATAATGGCCCAAGAATTGATCCCTGTGGAACTCCTGAGGTCACATTCATTGGAGAAGAGGAAACTTTATTTACAAAGGTACATTGCATTCTACCAGTAAGATATGTCTTAAACCATCTAGTTGTATCTTCGGACAATCCATATAAGGACAACTTTTGTACTAATATGTTGTGATCAACTAGATCGAAGGCTTTATGGAGGTCAACAAACACTGATCCTATTAGGTAACCATTATCTATGGCATCCATCCATTCATCAATAATCTTTATAAGAGCTGTCTCACATGAGTATTTTTCCCTAAAGCCAGATTGAATACTTCGCAGTAATTTGAATTTTGTAAGATACGCAGTTAAAGTCTCATGAACATGCCTTTCAAGAATCTTTGACAAAACTGGTAGGACCGATATAGGTCTATAATTTGAGACATCAAGCTTAGAGTCACTTTTGTGGATTGGGATAACTTTTGCTTTCTTCCATTCTGTAGGGAATGTGTTACTTTGAATGCTTCTGTTCAGGATGTGAGTTAAGCTACTCGCGAACTCTCCTGCGGCCAATTTTAAGACGTGAGAGCTAATACCATCAAGACCAGTAGCTTTACGAGAATCAACAGACTTCAATGACTTAAGTACATAGTCAGTGGATATAAGTGGAATATCAAACTTAACTCCAGTCGGTAATCTAGAAGTAACATAAGTTTTTACTCTCTCCAAATACAAAGAATCATTAGTTGACATGCATGAACATATTGGGAAGAAATAGAAGTAAAGAATTTATTAAAAGTGTTAGCAATTTCAAAAGGATCTGATATTTCTTGTTCATTCATAATTAACATATGGGGTGTGTGTTTGTTCTTTTGCTGAGGGTCGTTAGACTGTACATTTCTAAGAATTTCCCAGATAGCCTTAGAATAGCCTTTAAATATATGTAAATCTTTTAGTACCTCCAAAAAACCATGCCCCATTGCTCTGCCATCACCCCATCAAAAAGAGTGACCTCTTTCAGCTTGTCTGATAAAGAACCTGACGTCAGTTCTGCTCACTGATTCTAAAGTAGTACCAAACATTTGACCATTGCCAGCAAGCAATGGTCAAACATCGTCTTTGTCAAACATCGTATTTGTCAAACAGGTGTTTGTTATTTTTCCATTACTTTATTCTTTCAAAAATGTTCGTTCTTTTTCATTATTTTGAGAACGACGCATCATTGTAGGCTAGTTAAAAAATCTCTAACTTTGTGCCAATAGTTTGGAGTGGATTCGCAAATGCTAAGGTTCAGAGTGCTAGAATGTGGCTTCTGCTTCCCTCATCTGACAATAACTAAAAGCACAATTCTGGTTGCACATATAGTGTGTGAAGGAGTCCACGTCAAATCTGCACATCTGGATGCTTGGATACACCTCTTGAGTGGCTTAGTGGGCCTATTCCAAAGTTGTACCCACCCATTTTTACCCACTATCCTAGTGTTTTTAGTCTAGTCTCTTACAGTGTAGTGATAATAGGTCTCACAAAAAGCGGGCAACCTAAATCTGAGCCAACAACCTAAAAGAGCCGACAACTTAAATCCCAAGTTGCAAAAAGATCAAACTATCCCACACTGCTGGAAATATCTCTCAAGGCACTCTTAAAGACACTGAAACTCTCAGACATCACCACAGACTAGACCACTTCATTCATCACCAACTCTATGTGAGGGCAACTTCTTTATTCATTTCATGTTTTTTTGCCTTCAAAGGATTTGTCCGGCATAGAAGACATTGAAAGATGTAAACAAATTTTAGAACAACACAACTACAACATTGAGGTGAGTGATCTTCCGTGTGGTTAGTGTTCGGGATGCCGGGGATTGTCTGGTCGTGGGGTCAACTCTTGTAGTATGTGCTTTCACTGATTAATACATCTATTCGTGATAAGGTGATGTTAGTTGACAGTGGCAGTCACACAGTAACCACGCAATGTTTAAATCAAATAGGCTCAAGTACTGCATGTGTTGGATTTGCATTCGAATTGTAAGAAATTTTTTGTTAGTTTGTAACACATCATTACCATTTTAGCAGGTTTTAGTTCTTCAATGGCAAAGGAGGTAACTTAGCTCTGTGCTCCCTGAATACTCACTTCATCAATTTTTTTTTTCCCTCGTGGATGACCTAGGCTGCTGTTCAGGATACGTTGAATGAATCTGAAGGGCGCCCTCCAGTGTACAACCAGCAGGAAAATCAACCTGTAGAAAGACAACCAGCAGTAGACACCCAACCGTTTGCTCAAAGGTAATCGTTGTTTCGTAAAAAAAATTGACAAACGGGAAAAATGATGGCTCCTCCTTGCGAAAAAGAAGAGAGCACACAGTTTCAATTGCTTCGGTTGATAAAACTTAATTCCTCAAACGTTCTCATTTTTTCTTTGAATTGGAAACTTTCTTAGGGGTCGTAGTGTAGTTTTCAATGCATGTAAAGTGAAAAGTAACACCGAACTTAACACATTTGCTTTATCAGAGTGTATACAGTAGCGAGGCCCCTACCAAGCCATGGCTGGATACAGTGGAGCTACATGCTGCTCGCTTTCCCGTTCCGTTTCATATACACCACGATTTGGGAGGTGCTAGGATGGGTCAGCAGATTCCTGTGGAGTGACCCGAGGTTAAATGTCGTGGACCCCCAGGGCGATGTCCTAAAATTCATCAGCTACTTCACGGGACTCTACGGAAACGTCCATCCTAACTTTCACCGTGGAACGTACAGTCAGGTGGGTATAAACCCCTAAGTGTGCAACATACAGGGATCATGAGGTAGGGGGATGATAATGGATCAGGTGGCCTTTGGTCCAGTCCACCAAATTTGTTTTCCCTCATCATTGAATCCACTTTTTCCATTTCTTTTAATGAGAAGGATTTTTAAAAGTTTTACCGCTCATGAGTGAAGGACTAACAAACTGCAGGGCTTCAAACTATGATTTTCTGTAATTTTTATTTGAGTAAGTCTCATTCATTGTCTATGTGTGTGTGTGTGTAATATCCAAGTACAGTGCACTTTACTTGTGATGCACTAGCTTGAAAAGGATTCTGAGTGTAATACTGCCACCTGGTCAGTTCTGATGTTAGGTATGTGGTTTCTGTAAAAACTACTTGATAACCTTCATCTTGGAAGCAAAGGGCAGTGAATTTGATGTCAAAAAAAGAGTCATTCAGTCACATGTGATATTCAGTGGTCTTCTCAGATAAACCCCCCTATATTACCCTGTGGGGTAATATGGGGGGATGAAGTTTTGTTGATTAAAATGTACCATCTTTGCCTGACCAAGGCGTCATTGAGACTGGAATCATATATTCATCTTTGGTATGTACACTTCTTGTTCATTGTCCTCCCTTTTAGGCCCTGAACCAAGCTAAAAGGGACCTTACATATGTCTTGGTTTATCTGCATAGCAATGAACACCAAGATACGGACCACTTTTGCCGGTGAGTTTGCCATTTCTCTTACCAGTATTGTGTTCTGTTATCGTCAAATTTCCTGTCGTTGTCTTTTGTAAGATCTGAAACAACTGACATCTGTATATAATCACATTTACCCCGACACCGGAGGATGCACCGGTCATGTATGACAGAGGGGCCAAGGGGAAAGGTTTCCCCTATCGGCTTCTGTATTCCATTTGAAATTCTTGCGAGTGGCCTGCTCATTGACACCTTCCCCTCTTCTCCTCACCCCCCAACTGGCTCCATAGAACCATCCCTGGTCTTCTGATGGATCACTCGGGATGATTGAATTTACAGTTGATCATGTTTAGCTGACAATCACTTACTCATCCTGCCTTCATCAGTTCTTTACTACATCATTGTATCATTTTAATTTTTTTTCTCTTTGATCTCCCTTCAGAACCACTCTAGCCAACGACGACGTCGCCAACTTTGTTGACGAAAACATGATATTCTGGGCAGCGTCTGTGGACACTCCTGAAGGTTACAGAGGTCAGTCACCATCAATAGAAGCATAACATATCAGAGGGTAACTTGAGATTAAATTGTCCAGAAAAATGTTGTCATCGGTCAGCTTGAATTATCAAATGAACATTTCGGCTAGCTTTTGAACCTCAGTCAATGCAAAACGATGCAAAACATTTTGGTTTCAATGATACACGTGACCTTTTGCAGTCATAATGGTGTATTTTTGTGGTAGTAATACTTGTTAGTGTGTAGGACGTTTTCTGTCTCAATGGTGGGTTTTTGTCGGAGATCAGTCTCCATTTACGGTCAGCTTGGGTCAAATTGCAAACACCTTGAAGATAAGAAGTGAAGCTTGGGTTGATCTCTCTTTGTATGTACAGTGGTAGATCCAGGGGAAGTGCAGGGATGGTACAACACCTCCATATGCCATCTGTCGTTACTTGACAAAAAAAAAATGAAATTGGGAAGAGCAATGGGAGAGAAAGAAAAATCATGGAAGAAAGCCAGCTTCATGTGTGAGGTCGAGCAGGTGCCGCCGTTGACTTTTCAAAAGTGAAGTTTTGCAGCGTTATTCAAATTTTTTCAGTAGAGAGAGAGAAACACCCCAAGTAGGGGTGGACACCCCTCTTCTCAGACCCGTTTGTCAGGATTTAGATTCCTCAGCACCCCCATTATCAGGAAATCCTGAATACACCACTGATATTAGTATGTGAACCACATCGATTGAAAGTAACCTATTCTTTTGGTGAACCAAAGCTAATTACAAAAAAAAGCTTTTAAACAGTGAAATGATTTGCTAGTGTGTCAGACTGAACAACAACAATATATCTATACATGTGACTATGTTTGAAGAGCAGCTATTGTGGGAACTGTATTGTTGATTACAAAAATGCTTTTCTGTGAGAATATTTTCAAATGTGTTTTACACATAGAAATAGATAAACTAGAATAACATCACTGTAACTGTTCACACACTGAACAAATGAACCCGAACAATTACATTGGATGCCCTGCATGGTAAGGCAAAACATCTCTGCCTTCAAGATTTGCCTGTATGTAATGCACGTATGGCCTGAGAATTTGTTCATTTGATGTCTAACATCTTCGGGGAAAAAAAGAAGTAAATGCAACCGTTTGATTTTTTGAGATAACCTGACAATATGCAAGGAAAACTATGTCCCAACGTTTGGCTGTCTGCCAGATACATTATCTTTAAATTTTTGTTGGAATTGTGTTGCGCGGTTTCACAAGGACGCATTTTGCTGGACAGAATTTGGACACATTTATCTATTTCTCTAGTTGTAGCAATGTGCATAGATGTCAGATTTCATTGAAGGAATACTATGCATACATCACTGACATTTCAGGAACATTGGTGAATGCGAAGTATCTTATCTTTTGACAAAGAACCACCTTCTGGAGTTTCAGCTGAGCACTGGTTGTTCTCCCATTTCGCTAGCACACACACTGGTACACTATGTACATATACTGTATGTGTAATGCCGATGATACAGGTGGGAGGGTCTTCTGCAAATGGATCTATTTTTAGTGCTTGGTCATGAATAAACATCACATCACTGATTGGTTGAATTTGAAGCAGCGGTTAGATGAGATTAATATCAAAGTATCAACTTAACCAGCACATATTTGCTTGAGAATTAAGTATCTACCTTAATTATTCAGTAATTAAGGTTTGTAAGTGGAATAAAAGTAAATGGATGTCTTAGTTTGATATTTTGTTTCGACATTGTATCACAATATGGGTGGAGGTAACATAGTCGTGTTGAATGAGTGTTTTCAATGCAAAAAGCTGCCTTACCCTTTTCACAGAGAGTGTCCATAACTTGGAAACCACCCTTTTTCAGCCAAACAACATAAAGTAGAACATTGAAATGTTACTCAGTAGAACTGTACATACATGGCTGTAAACAGAAACTTTTCAGGATCACTAATATTACGTAAGTGGCAAAAAGGATCAAAAGAAATAACTCATTTACTTCGTCAAATTTCGAGGCATCTTGTACTCCTGTCAAACAGAGTATGCACTAGTAATGCTCCATCCTTTGTTCTTCCTGTCTGCAGTTTCCAGGGCCCTGAGAGAAAACACTTACCCATTTCTTGCTCTGATCGTTATTCGCAACTCAAAATTGACCGTGGTGCTAAGGATAGAAGGTCCAATAGAGCCGGATGACCTGGTCGCCAAACTGACCAGGGCTATGAGGGACAATGAAGGGTACCTGGCGGCAGCCAGGCAAGAGAGGGCGGATATCTCTCAGTCACAGAACCTGAGGCAGCAACAGGATGTAGCGTACTTGGAGTCTCTACGGCAAGATGAAGAGAAGGTAGGAACAGGTGGTTGGAGTGGTCATGGTATGAGTGAGCCAGTGGGTGTAATAAGGAGGGAAAGGTTAAATTTGGTAGGATAACGAGAAATCGTTTATCGGTTCAGAGCTTTTTTTTAAGAGTATATATTTCCCATAGGATCGAGGCTAGTAGGCTACTGTAGGACTTGTTGCTTCCTATAAGCCACTGTGATGAGATTTTGATGCATGGGAATGGGATGCCTTGATGTCCGTGAGGTGAAAAAAATGTAAAATAGAGGGTTTTGGGGTGTTTCTGAAACTGATGCACTTTGAGGAACAATTTCATGGAATTTGAGGAACAATTTCATGCAGTTCCATGAAATTGAAATTTTCTCATAAAAAACTTTCTCACATTGAACCTATTGACCTAATGAATATTTTCTAGGAGGAAACACTGGTTGGACAATTTTATTCATCTTCGGTACTGGGTTAATATTCTTTGGTTGCCAGGCATGCGGGATGCATGGAAATGTGTGCTTACAGTCTGGTTACAGTTTGCCCATTTGGGGTTTAATTGTTCCCGTCTGGTGGTTAGGTCTTTTGTTGAAATTGGTAAATTGTTTGGTTTTTAATAGCCTGGTTGATGACAGGTGATTGACTTTGCAATCACAATCAAGTGAGGGTAGTGGAATTAAACAGAAATGTCTGGTTAGCAGACTGACCAAGATGGAGGACCACCAGTTTATCCTCTTGATTTGATTGGGAAAAGGCTTTCGTGATCGACTGGCTGGTTAAATATTGGGCTGTCTGGGTTAATCAGGCTTTTAGAATGTTGGTTTAATCAGGCTTTCATTTTGATGTTAGGCTGTCAGTTCAGGCAGACTGGTCATTAACCGTTCCACCCTATTGTTGAAACTTTATTTTGGTACACAGATAAATTGATACAGTGATAGGAGGGGTAGTTGTTTTCGTTGGACACTCTTTTTAATATTTCTGTCTTATTCACCGGCAGGAGAAAAAGAGGCGGGAAGAGAAGGAGAAGCTGGAACAAGAAGAGGCAGCGAGGAAAGAGGAAGAACAAAAGACCCAGCAGTTGAAAGAGGTCAGTCTCCAAAGCGATGTTTTTTTTCCCTTTTAGAACAGATTTATCCTCTTAGAATGTGTGTACTGTCAGCAAAGTGCAAAGTTTAGGCATTTGATTGCCATACATGTTAGACCGGAACAACAGATGATCTGATTTCGGAGAGAAATTTACAATTATCCTGGAAAGTTCTCCAAAACTCTCTTGCCCAGTTCCCGTCCTTCATCTGAAACGTGTTGCAAATTCCCAGACGATGGGCGTGTGATTTGTCTATTTACCTTGATTGAAGTTTGCTGACAAATTGTAATCGTATTGTGGCACCTGAGTGAAATTCGGAGATATAGTGCTGGACTTGTCCAAGTGCTGGACTGAAAATGTCAAATTAATTAGTTCTTTATTTGGTAAACTATTAATGAATAAACTTCAAGCACAAAGTGAAGTTTATTTAATAATTTGAACCTCTTGCGCCACACACAGAATGGCAGCTTCAGTTAACACTCCACCCCCCCTTCCTCTTACCTCATCTAATCTCCTTGATTGCCATTATTATTAACTCCTACCAATGGCAAAAAAAAAAAATACTCATTTAAACCTGATTTCCAGAAATCCACCTGTCTTTTGAATGTCTGTTTGACTGACTTTGTCAGGAAATGCGTCAAACCTTATTTTCATCAATGATTCTCCTGTCTCGCAGGACAAGCTGAGAAAGAGACTTGAGAAAGCTGCAAATCTCGCCCCCGAGCCCCACCCAGACGATCCTGAATGTGTGCGGCTCCTCATCAAGTTGCCCAACGGTCTCCGGCTGGACAGATGCTTCCGAAAGAGCGACTCCCTTGAGGTGAGTCCAGATGTTTCGAGATGAGAAGTCGTGGATGTCGATGTGCTGGGCAGTGTTGAGCGGTGTATCGGAAAAACGTCGCAAAGAGATGTGTTTTATCAAGTCCTGTAAGGGTTTGTTGGAGTGTGTTTTAAGCTTTACCTGTGAACTTTCAGTCGGAGAAAGCTGTTGGCACCTAAAAGTTGGTGTGTTGGTAGCTTCTGGTTTATCGAAGATCACAGGTCGTTTGAGGTCTTTGGAAGGTAGCAATTTTTAGTAAATGAGTCTTACTGCCAAAGAGGCGGGAGTTCCCTTAGAAGTCAGTCTCTATCATATAGGCTCGTGACAAAAAAATTAAACTTAAAAATTTTTAAATTTCTTAAAATTACTGCAAAAAAAATTGCACTGCATGAGATTTTACTTCTCAGCAGTTTAGCATGTTTTGTTTTTGCAGTTTAGGATGTTTTGCATCCAAAGTTTCATCTTGTATTTGCAACGACTCACTATCAAGCCATACAACTTTCTTCTTTTCATACAAGTAGCTAGCACTGTCAGTGTTGAAGTTTTAACATCTTCATCTGGCAGCCCTTAGCATTGTCGTGGAAAGTCCGCGTCCCACATAAGCTAGATGTGTCAAAAGATTGCTTTGTTGAATTCGACAATGGCATATAGAAAATTCCAATAAAAAAAAGCTATTGTTAGGAAACCTTCGACAATTTCACAGTGACTACCGTATTCCAACTTTTGCCGTCGCTAGCAGTCTCGTCAGTGACCATAATGTGTACCGTACACTACTACAGCACATCAACTTGCAAAAGTGTGGTAGGTCGACCGCTGCGTGCCTTGATCTGCTTCATTCTGTCTCGTCACGTAAATATCAACTTGACCTTGGACCGTTTCACAAGTTTTGAACGGGTTGGAATATGGGGCAATTTCATACCAACTTTAATTATTTTTGATTATATGTTTGATATTCTTGTTCAGCACTCATTTCTCTTTGCAGTGATACTAAATTCAGACACATTTAGAATCAATGAATAGTGGCTTTAAAAACTTGTTTCTTTAATCACCATATCTCTCTCTTCTCAAACTTGTGTGATAGCATCTTTGTCGTGATACTGTCAATTTTCTTTTTTGTAGTTGGGGATGGGGGTCGGGGGTGTTGCCCTCTTTGTTTGTGCCATCTACAGACAGCATCTCACCCGCTTCTTTCAGGTCATATATGACTACGTCTTCGTCCAGGACGACGTACCGGAGGAATTCCAGCTGCAGACCAACTATCCGAGGCGGATTCTCCAGTGTCTGCCCCCAGAGGACGGGGGAGCCCCCGTACCCACCGTAGAAGAGGCCGGCCTGCAGCAGAAGGAAATGCTCTTCGTCCAGGACATCAGTGACTGAAACCAACACGTTCATCAGCTGCTCAATTCAACGTAAGCTTGTTACTTTTGGGAGAGAGGAGTTTTCATGACAAAGAGTACGTCCATTATCTTGGAGAGAGTTGTCCTCAGACTTCTTGGTTGAGCAAGGCGATAAAATTCCAAGAGTGAACCCCCAGATCAGGGGAGGGACAGAGATACCTCAGGAGTGTCGCCAAAACCATTTTTGAGGGGATCATTATGCCCCATCATAGTTGCTCTCGATCGGAACATGTCTCATCAACGTTTTCTCTTATGGTGAGAGGAATATTTCAGGGGAAGGTGTTGATGAACAAATGTTTTCGATTCTGGTGACCTTGGGGATCGGCATCGTGCGGGTTTGTTCCTGCAATGCCAGTGACCCTCGTAGCAGGAACCACTTCCGTAGTTCATATGTATTAGGACTGATCATGTCTGGAGGAAGCATCCAGATGTTTAGTTACTAGACGAGTCGTCTTGCCGAGACCAAAACGCCAGTATTTCAATTCAATAGCTACGTTCGTATTTACTTGCCATATTTCTTTCTCGTGGCCTGTGAATTTAAAAACCACCAATATTTATTCTAGACAAGTTTTGTTTAACCCACAGGTTATACTATATTTACACAACTTCATGTGAATAAGCTTAGTGTACAGCTGGATTTACACACCAGCCATTGTTGTCTTATGACCTTAAAATGTAATCTGACGAGGACACCCTCATCACGGAGGTCTTCTTGAGCCAGATTGGTGCGTAAGTGTGGTGATTCACGGGCCACCTTTCTCTCGGCGGCCTGCAAAGTTAACCCTTTCAGCTGACATTGTGGTAGACATGACAGCTTGAGTTAGTTTGAGCAAAGATAATTTATGTACATAGATGTGACACTTCATGGATTCATTGTGTTTGACCATGTTACTCTAAAGCTGCAGTTCCCTTTGGTTTATAGAGAAATTTGCTATGAAGCATTGTAACTCATAGGTGTAGGCTAGGCTTTCAAACGGTGAGCATAGTTAGTTCGGCTACTCTTGACACTATTGTCACTAGCTTAAGCACTCTAATCATTGGTAAAAACGTCTTACAACATGATGTAAATGCGACTCACCACACAAAAAATGAATGTAATAACGCAGTTTCCTTTTCAGAAGCCGCGGCATTTCCCTACAAATCGATAGCTGGTGCTATTCCCCACATGTTTTCATTTTTATCTGGTGTGTCAGGTATTTCTGTAGGTAGATTATCTTCAGCTTGAGACAGCTTGGTATGGTATGTCGCTTGATTTATTTGCGGGTCATCTCTCTCTTGTGATCTGCAATGTTTATCCTCATGTTACCTCGTCCACACCTTTTTGGGGTTTATTTTTTTTCAGCTCGAGTAAGAGTGAGAGCATTCTAGATGTTACTGGTTCTCACCTAACATCAACATAATCAAATAAAACAGTCTAGTATGACACCCACAGGTATGTATATTCCATAAAGGAGGGATATGCCTACCTCATAGTGTGTTTAGTCGACAATGTATTTGGAATTCAAGGAATACAAATACCAGAGAAGCTTATTCTCCAAACCAGTGTCAAAATATTTTGTTGGTAAATTCACCAGTGGATCGCAGCTCGTTCTTTTGATCGGTATCGAGGATTTGCTCATGTCGTTCAGCATGTATGGAGAAATCTCCACAGAAGCAGACTACTAAATGCAGCCATTCGGCACAAATTCAACACTTTCAATACTGGACCATTTCGACTTGTTGAGTGTGCATGACTCTGTCGGACAGAAAGGAACGAGGGGGTTACATTGGATTAGAAAAAAAAACTGGCGAGAAAAAAAAATCGGCGATTGTCATGCAGTCTTCATTTGGGGAAGAACTTATCCCAGTCCAGGTGACAGTTATCGACATCTCTCTGCAAAGCTTTTAAAGTGTATGTTAAATGATAGTGGATTATCTAAAAGAACCCACCTCTGACCTCCGCCCTCTATTGGACAGTAAAGAGTATACGTTGCTTCATCTCGAATGATGTTTTGGCTCTGGGGTGGATGATGGCTTGTAGTGATGCAGTTCTGCTGGTTGCAGTGTTCGTCGTTAGACTGCAAACACTGGTAGGTAGAGACAAACATGTTCCAGCAGGATACTGAAATTTTCCACGATTTCTCCTCCCCCTCTTTGTTGCTGGGGGGTGGGGTCATTGGTGATTGTTTTCACAGTCTTTCACCAGAGAAATGTTTCTGTTACCTGAGAATTACGTTGAAACATTGGCTTTGAAAAATGGATAGCAGTGTGTAACTTGCAAAATTTCAACAATATTGGCAAAAATCTCTGCAAGGTAGAATGATCTATGTAGACATTGTGGCACTGGACATTTGGAAAGGTGTCTGAGGTTTGCGAGATTTGTGATGCTCTGCGGCATCACGAATTATCTTCACAAAATGCTGCCTTGTGGCGAGGCTCTTGTGACAGTTTTGTTGGGATGAAATGTGTCTGTGCCCACCATCAGCTAGTGTATGTCAAAGTTCAAAAGCTATGTCTAGTATGATTCCCCTTTGGTACCTCTTAAGTTCCAACCATTACTCCTATTCAATAATATGTAAGATGTTTTTTATTTTCTTTTATAAGGAAAAATCAGTCTGCAGTTTCTTGAAAGTCTCTCTCTACTCGCCTCCTCTTCTATTGGGAGTATTCCACCCTTCTTGATGCACTAAAAGCCACCATTGCTTCTGGTCTAAATGGATTATCCAGTCGCCCTAGGTCAGTGGTTGCCAAATGTTTGGAGTCCCTTTACCCCGTATTTGTGAATGCTATCTCCTTGTATCCCTTTGACCACCATTACAAATAGTAAAACCGACCCATACCCCGTAGTCAAGCCTACCCTTAAAATTGCCCTCCCCCAACACCTATGCATATTTCTTGTTTGTGTACCAATCCTTCTTTGGAGAAATTGTCTTAGATGACTTCTGGTACCCTCAAGGGGCACTAGTACCTCCATTTGGGAACAAAGGTCCTAAATTGACTCTACGCAGTACAATTCCCACCTAAAAAAAAAAAAGAAATGAAGTGTCCCTTAACAAAAATGGTTTGGATTGTTTTCTGCCCTGCTCCATTGCAATTGGGATGAGGCTTCCCCTCCCTTTTAAATGGAATGTTCCTGCCCTTACAAATGGACTTAGCTCAGTCAGACAGGGTTTCTCTCCCACTCCTGTTTCACACTAACTGGCGTCTGTTTCTGGACGTTTTTTTTTGGTAGTTCTTTCGAATTTTTTCATGGTGTGCGGACTTGTGTTTATTCATAATTAACTATGGCGTTTGTTGCTTTATGTCTTACCCCTAATTTGCTTTTCCATGTGAAGCTTACCTGTGAAAAGTTTTCGTTTACAGGGCATTGCTTCTTGCAATAATTTTCATCAGAAACCATTTTCTCTAATTATTTGGAATAAAGATTACAAACTACAGCTCAATAGCTGTTGAAATAAACCCAACCTGATTTTCAATTGGTCTGATTCATTTTTTTTTCTTCGTGTTTTCCTCTTTATTTCTGTTCGTGACTCAGATCAGGATATCTGTATGAGCTTATGGTATTTTGATGTGTCTGGCCCTGTATGTCTGTATCTATATCTACAAGGGCGGATCCAAGGGATGGGGTAAAGATGGTTCAGCGACGTACAGTAGCTACACCTCTTGTTGAAGGAAGCACCTAAATTTTCCGTATTTTTTCTACGATTGAACATTATTACATTAAGGAACGTTCTGCCCTCTGCAAGGTAAGTTACAAACATATGGCCATGGGTTGCCCCTACATAGGTAGGCTATTTTCCAAGGGGTGTGGGGAGCAAACTTCAGAAATTTCCCCAAGTTTCTTAAGGTCACATGAGCGTCTGCTTGATTTTGAAAGTGAGGTGAGTATCAGTGGAGGGAGGCGGACGTTAGTTGGTCTGTAAGGTGACAATGGAAATGACAGATCACCACTGCGGGGGAGGGGTGTAAGGGGAGTGGGTTTGGGAAAAGTTTTTACTCACATAGGGTGGACCAAGTGCAAATTTTGTGGTAGGGACAAAAGCGAACTTCGTGAATAATTCCTATTTCTTAAGTAATTATTTTTATCATCTGTCTGTGTGAAATAAAGAAGACCTTATCTGGTTGTTAATCTGGCGCCTGTCTAGGATTTCCCGCAGGTGAGTTGGCCGTTTTCGACCATCTTGTGAGCTTGCCGTCAACATGGTGACGCCGATTCGATAGTCCTGTTGTTACTCAGCTGCATGCCCCTCCCCTTCTTTCTTTTTCACCGACTTTAATGGTGCCCTTTTCCCCTCACTGTGCTGGAATTCCTTCCTGATAAGGTATTCCTAGTGTCCACCCATTCAGTTGTATAAAACATCAAGTCGGTCAGAATTTGTATACCTTAACCCACCATCCTCACTCCCCCAAAGATATGACCCTAGATACTGTCCTGCTTTCGCAGAAGTTAGAACTAAATCTAGCACCCACAAACCAAAATTCTGGTACCGCCTCTGATCTGCCTGTTTGTCTGTCTACCTGTTTTTTTTTTCTATTTGTCTTTGCATTGCAAACCTAATTGGCGACCTTAACCATATATGCTCCAGCTGGCCAAGTTATAACCATCATGTGCTCCGTGTAGGATTTAGAAAACTGACCCATCATCTATTACATCAACCGTGTTTTCGTAATGCCGCTAGAACATTTCAGTTTTTTCAAAAATTCAAATTGCAGTGCATCAATTTTCAGCTGTCCATCATTTCAACGTTGTGGACCTTTCATTACATATTTATATCATATATCTTATATCATATTTATATCATATATATTATACCATTCCAAACGCTTGTGCGGTTACGGGTTCCACTATAAAAAAAAATGGAACGAGGCTTCGCGGTTGACTTTTGCAGCCAATCGTAAAGATTCTCACATCAATCGAAAGAATGTTTTGTATTCCGTTTGGGACCTTCAAAACCCGTGACGCAACTCAGTGTTACTTAGAAGCGATGAAAAACAGTTTGAAGTTGGAGGAAAATTCTTCTAATCAAAAACAGCGTTTTATTCACTGTTTCTTGGTTTATTGTTACGGCCTTAAATTTATTCAAATTCGAGGACACAATTAGGACGTCGGCGGGAATACCCTTTTGATACTCGTAAATGGTTCGAGGCAAAAGAAATCGCTTAACAAAAGACAATGTTATGCTAGTTTGCAGACAAAAAGGGGGTATTTGGGGGTCGAATGTAGGTCCAAGATATTGAGAAGCGATAAGCGGAGTCCGTAAAGACTTCGATTCGAAATTCTGCGACTGTGTCACTTTGTTAATTTTCAGAGGAAACATGGGCAGAGTTCATATTTACATAGGGAGGGTACCCTGGCTTCAATCTTTGACCCTAAAAAGCAACGTGCTTTAATATTCAAAAGGATAAGCCTCGGGCTTCCTAAGATTTGCATTTTGTTTTTCCACTAGCAGTGCAGTATAACAAGGAGGTGTCAGGCCTTTAGCTCTAGAAGATTCACCTACGGCAAATTTATCTCACGGTAACGGCCTTTCAGTTCTACGACTTCGTCAAGGCTATTTAGGTATATGTTTCTCAACATAACGTAGCTAAATCGGTCACCGAGTAAGTACCCTTATTTCTGACGACGTATATGTACGGATTCAGCAGTAATCTTCCGCTTTCCACATATTTTATTAAACTTTTGGGTCAGCTGTCACTTCAATATTTCCCTAAAAAGCATGTTGATATTGCTCAATTTGACAAGAGATCAACTGCAGAGCCAGATTGAAGCATTTCTTTCCCCCTACCTGACGTTTGGCTCACGAGCGGATTTCCCCGCCGATTAAACATTAAGTTATGTTTTGCGTTCCATGAAGGATTCAGCAAGCAGCTTGCAGCCGTCTTCTCTGTTTCCTAGTCGCTACCATTCAGAGTGCTGGTTATTTAGAAGATGAAACGCTTCGAAATATGATCGTGATCCTTATAGTAGCGTTAATTGATCAGTTCGACGCTACGTGAAAAATATTTTAAGTTTATAAAGGTGAATAAATTTAAGCAAATCCCGAAAGAAAAAATAAGGGCGGAATTTCATTGCATGTATAAAAGAAGTCTTTTTTTCATAAACCTGACATAAATGATAACAAAACTGCATATTAATGGCAAATACTTCTGCTCTATTGTTTAATTATTATTACTTGTATGTATTAATTTTACATAATTACGAAAATGTCTTCGAGTTTCTTAAATCAATTTTCCATTTTTTTTTCTGAAGTCACAAAGTGTGACATGAAAAGAATCAAAATCGGTAAAGTCGTCAATCTGTTATAATGTAGCTATCCCAGCAAATTGCAAGCGATCATATCATATAAAGAGGTATATGATAACAGTAACAGTCATTCTTGCATTGCTTTTCTAGCACCTGAAGAAGGATCAGGGGTCCAAAAATTTGTGTACTTTGTTGTTTAAAATGTGCTATGTTAAAAACAAAGACATTCTCTCATTCTCTCTCTATATACATATATATGTATATATATATATATTTCTACGTGTTGGAAACATACAATTATATATATATAAACAAAATTCATGCACCCCTGCATACATATCCATACTGCATGCTTTTGAACAATTATTAATACCGAAATAAGGAAATAAATGGAACTTGTACTTGCTACTGAAGTTCTTCAGACCTTATTTTTTTATTATTCTGGATCTACATAACTTTCTTATCCTTTGCATTTATTCTTCCATGTTCCCTGAACAGCTTCTTGTGCTTATTGCATCTTTCTCGTGCATGTGACAGCCGGCCCTCCCCATTGCACCCATGCCATCATCTGCATGGATGTTCATCGAACTATCCCGCGAAATCCTTCTGTAAAAAAAAGGAAAAGCTTTATATGCTTCCATTCTAACGTTTATGAATGTCGTTTTCATCCATGAAGGGAGCATCTTACATCTGTTTAAATATTTTCTGTATAATAGCAAAATACCGTCATGCATAATAAGTCATAATAACGTAAAGTTGGGTGGTGAAAGCGTGTTTAAAATGAACCTTAAATCTTATCGTCTCCTGGAATCTCAAACTCAACGGACTTTGTCGGCGAATGGACTTTCGTAAGTGCTTTGAATATTTCGCTTTTCATGCTAGTAAATTCATGGAACAGCTCGCCCATTTTCCTTTCTATGTTTTCCAACTTCTGTTTGTCCCCATCGGCCAGCGATGCAGAGACGCCGGATAAACGAACTGGAAGGTTGGCTGCCGCGGGGGCCTGCCCATGAATTAATCCTGGCCTTTTTCTCGCCGTGACATCGGCTTTTACTTTCATAGGTATCCCCCCGCTTTTGGGAGCTCCATTTTGGAGGTTTGAAGGTTTACCGCTGGAATCTTGCATATTTCGTACCGCCGGGTCCGAAGTTGTGAGCATTTCTAACAGTTCGAAGCGCAGACTGCTAATGTCGTTCTTTATTTCGTCCAGTTCGCCCTCGTTTACTTCGTCACTTTCTTTACTTCGCTGAAGCTGAAACAGGTATCGCCTGACGATAGCTTTCATCATGTTCTGTGGAACGCCAAAAGTGTAAAATAGTTATAGCACTGATCTTGTTTTTTAACAGTGACAATTACGCCAGAAAAAGATGTAAAATAGTAAAGCTGATCTTGTTTCTAAATGTCACAGTTACATGTTGATATCCACATATTTATGTACGGTAGACATATTTAATAAGAGCGACGTATAGGGTAAGGCTAATAACAATATAGCTGCAAGGGGAGGAGAATGAAGGGGATGGGGGAGGACTGCAGGTGCAGGGCACTACAGGTGGAAAGAGTAAGATCGACAGGTATTAATTTCACTGGTGTGGCATTCTGGCGGGGGGGGGGGGGGGAATGTAACAGTCTCCTTTCTTGCAATATGAGGTAATTTCATCCTTTGTCAATGCCGCCCTCTAAGAAGGACAGTATTTGGGACAACAAGATATGTAAGGAGACGATAGAAGGAGCTTTGTGGTAAATGTGGCGTTCATTCTTGAGAGAAAGACCACGTTGACACAAACACTGGCACGTCCCACCACGCGCCAATGAAACACAAGTAATTTAAGCAACGGGGTTATTTTCAAGCATTCTACAGAACGTATAGGCTTATCTATAGGGTGCGGCACTACTTGCCATACTGTTTTTTTTTCCCTCACTAAACTGTTGTCTACATTGTCCTATCAGTCAAGAGACTCAGAACCTGAATATAATTTACGAGTCTGAAAGAAGGAATTCGTGAAGATTCCTGCCTTTAGATTACCAAAGCATTTCTTTAAATACCATAGAATAATAAAGAGATATGTACATATATATATGTACCTGATGAGAAAGTCTTTCTACTATGGTGGTGTCGTTGTTGGTGACAATATTGTAAACACCTTTTCTCTGTTGACAGAAAAAAATACCGCAACCATCATAAGCATAACAAATACAAAATGAGTGTACACATTACATCGAATGTCATTCTTACTTGAGGCAGTGACGGCGTGGGGTAGGGTCGACTGTTTCTGCGCAGTCGCAAGAGGGAATAGACGCCGAATATGGCACATGGGTGGCAGTCACCGAAATGAATTGTGGGAATAAAAGTATGATGAACTCGTCGTCACTTCATGCATGCTTAATAACATGTAAGTAACGATGGACGCCACTTGAACCCCCACCTACAAAAATGCCCGCCCCCCCCCCCCCCATGCTGCCAATGTGTAAAGGCGTTCTTACTTTTTCATTGAGGTGAATGTTCTGTCTCCTTGTTGGCTCAGTCCTTTTGCAACAACGTCTCGTGATCGGCTTTGCCATCCATCGGTAGGCCCGGAGAAAGGACTTTGGCGAAGGAATGATGTTGAAAGGCACAGGTATAGTAGCTCCCTTCTCGAAGTACGACATCCAAAGTTTTGCGCGAGCAAATTTCCATTCCACATCTTCGTCGCCCTGCGTATCCAGTATAGTATTAGTATATATGTTATTCATGTAACTATCATGTGACAACGTGCAGTATGGGTGACGTACACTGCGTTACAATAAAAAAAAGTGTCACAGAAATAGCGGAAGCCTTATTGCCTTGACATCCCACTTTAAACAGACACATGGATTAATACACCCTCCCTTGTAGTCACGTCACACAAGGACGCCCTCCTAAGGGCAGAAAAACCAACGGTACATATTGCTACACCAGGTGCGTGCAGATAGAATGACAGAGACACTGCCCGTGCAAAAGTGTAACATGTTAATGTTAGTGGCTTATCCCTAAGGACGGCGCTTCACCATATATCACTGTGACGTTACATGCAAGAGGTCTTTACATGCTACTTCAGCACCAAATGCAAGGGATCGATTCCTACCCTTCAACAATGCGGGTAGACTACAAAATCAATTAATCAAGGCTATTTTAAAAAATGAATCACGGAAAAAGGGCAAAACGAAGATATAAAAACAATTGAAGCGGCGCTAGAGTAATTAGTGAAGGCGTAATTTCGGGGGGGTATCTAAAAAATAGAGGTCTTAATTATTAAGCACAACAGTCTGTCATGATTACTCATAACGTGATTGCAAATACTTTCCAATATAATTGCATTTCGTAATATTTATCATATTTTTTTCTGATTCACTGAAGATATATACACTACACTGCGGAATCTGTGTTGTAAAACAATTAACTCAAGTAATTGACAGGTTTTACTCGGCCGATATGAGTCAGGTGTGGCTACGTCGAGGTTTTTATGTCTCCCTGACACAGTTTCCGTTTCAGTTTCAAGAGGAACCACCTCCTCCCCTTCTTCTTTTGATCAAGCGAGACGGCAACAGTGGACGGCATAAATTGACGGGATGGTTTTGAAGCATAAAAAAGTCACCTCCCTAAAAGGATTCGAGACAACTTAAACATCAGTTAAAACAGAGGGGAAGGAGAACATTAGGCTATAGTAGCAAACTGCTCGCTGGCCTTTCATGTCCAGATTGTGTGAAAATTATTTACTGAATTGAAAAAACTTCGTATCACATAACTGGAACGAACAACTTGTCACAACCCTCTTCTAAGGAACGGCGCACCATCAACGCACCTTCCCCGAGAAACAAACAACAACAAGCAAACAAACAAACAAACGAGAAAATATCTGAGAGAGAGAGCAAAACAAAACCTAGGACAGGACGACAATCGCCCCACCCCATATCCCCCTCCCTTACTCCACCCCTGTGACCCCTCCTTCCATTCTTACCTCGATTTCCTCAAAGGAATTTGCCATCATGGCGATGAGCATGTTCAACATCACAAGGCTCATGATTATGTGGTAAGCTGCGAACATCATTGTACCTACGGTGGAAGTAAATTTGAAGGTATTGCTGAGAGTTTCAACGCCGTCACCGATATCTGTGTCTGTCCTTTCGGCCATTCCAAAGAGGGACCAGAACAGCGTTTGAAGTGTCCCGAAAAATCTGTAGAAAAACATATGAAGAAAGACAGATTGATGATGACATAATGGTAATATTGATCATCGTGATGATCATTATGACAATATGATGCTATAGTAGCAGGTAATAGTAATAATAATCATGCTAATATGAATAATAATTAGGATACATGGATACTAATAATCATCATACTTACATTATTACAAATAATACTATATTACAATAAAACAGTTATAATAACAATAACAGCAATCATATTAGTATTATTAGCAGTAGCAGTAGTAATATCAATAATCATTGTCATCACGAGTGTATCCTGTATAGGTAGTTATGTATGGCCTAGTCTTTGTTTCTCATATTACCATTTACAAGTGCACCTTTATCGTTATGATTTAACATAGCCTAATTAAGGAACCGCTTCACTTCTTCAGCTGCCTGCATACGGGCCTGTACTCGTATTCATGGCTTTGGTCTCGTAATCGTACCCATGGCTTCGGACTCTGGGGATTTGAAAATCAGGTACTCGTACTCATGGCTTAATTTGTACTCCTACTCGGGGTGTTGCGCTAGCACTACAAGTCTGACATGTACACTGAATGAGTGTACTTACGTTCCAAACTGACTCTCATCCCCCAAGAACCAATAAAGGTTCAGGAACGAACAGAAGAACGCCAAAAACACGACAGTGAAGACCGCCCCGAACCGCACTATGTCCCCGATCATCCGGCCCAGGGAAATCTGAAGAGGGCCAAGAAACTCGTTGATTGGGAGTATATACGACAGTCTGGAGAAGCTCAAGACGTTGGCAAAGGCAAACAACGCCTCACAAACAAAAATGGGATCGTGAGGCGACCAGTACTTGCGTTCTGTCGAAAGAAATGAAAATATCATCGAAACCATCATCATCACTGCACCATCATCATCGTTATGATCAATATCATTATTATCATTATTATTGTCATCATCATTATCATGATCACTTCCATCAGTAACCTAAGCTTCTCACCAGTTTAGGGGATGTACCCTTTTTTTTTCTAACGTTCACACTCTAACACTTCCGAACTATTACAGATGTGGCCCATCTAAGATATACATCTCTATATTTATGAATCTTTCTGAACGATTGGTGATTGGCTCAAAAAGGGCACGAATATTTATATATTGAGGAAAAGAGGCATTGAGTCCTACTGGGTATAATTGATTACTTTGGCATGCATGAACTTTAATGACGCACAATCTGTCGGAATTCAAGCGATAGTTCGGGACGTTCGTATCACGAATGCTATCAGATCCGATGCATCATGTGATACACGTCCTTTGTGAGAACTATATCATCAGTATCATCATTATCCTTATCGTTATCTTTATCATCATATTTGTCATCACTATCATCGTCATCATTACTATCGTTGTCTTCATCATCATTATCATTATCATTATCATCATCATCATCATCATCATCATCATCATCATCATCATCAACATCATCATCATCATCATCATCATCATCATCATCATCATCATCATCATCATCATCATCATCATCATCATCACTATCGTCATCATCATCATCATCATCATCATCATCATCATCATCATCATCATCATCATCATCATCATCATCACTATCGTCATCATTATCATCATCATCATCAACATCATCATCATCATCACTATCGTCATCATTATCATCATCATCATCATCACCATCACCATCACCATCACCATCACCATCATCATCATCATCATCATCATCATCACTATCGTCATCATTATCATCATCATCATCATCAACATCATCATCATCATCATCATCATCATCATCATCATCACTATCGTCATCATTATCATCATCATTATCAAAATCTTGATTCTCATCATGATCAGTATCTTCACCATGATCATCACCACCACGGTGATCATACTGAAAATGATAATTATCACATTATCACAAATCGTCATCGTAATCATCATCACATTATTTTCATCATCATCACTGTAATCATCATTATCACAATCACTATCTTCTTTGTTATTATAATCATTATCTTGCTCATGGTCATCAACACCAAGGTGATCATCCTGTTCATGATATCTTCATTTCATAGTCATCATTATCATCATCGTCATCATCATCTTCATCCTTATCATGATCATTACCATCACCATAATCATCGTCATGGTAATCATCATCGTCCCATCATCATCGTCATCATTTTCATCATCATCATCATATATATATATATATATATAATATATATAGATATATATATATATATATATATATATATATATATATATATATATATATATATATATATATATATATATATATATATATATATATATATATATATATATACATTTTTACCCGACCCACCTGCGATGAGGTAATAAAAATCCATGTGTTCGGTTTCGTTTTGTTCGATGATGAAGGAGCAATAGGTATCATTAGTCTTTGCAAGCCTCAAGGCCCGATCGTTGAAAACGTTGGCGTATGCCTTGGCGTAGTAGGAGCCAAAGTAAAGATTCAACATACAGATGTCAATCCAGTTCCAGACCGAAGACAAGTACCGGCGGTATCCTTCTCCCCAAATCTGTTTCACCTCACCCCAAAACATTCCTAGAGAAAAAAGAGAAGCACATACAAAATAATGTTCAAGGGAGAAAAGACATTCCACTTTGTTTTGGCGAATGTCACAGTTTAGAATCTACCAGATGGGTTATGCTTGTATGATAGTAACTTTTTAATCCTCGCATAAAAGAATGACACTTTGTAATACCTCACTGTGTTTAGAGTGATCGTAGTGGGGTGGGTGGGGGTGGGGGAGGAAGCTCTAGACCCAGCCCGACCGGCCCTTAAAAATTTGGGGTAAATGTTTTTGGTGTTATTGTGGCAAATGTCCCTTGAAGACCCAGTGACAGGCACCTAGGAAAGAACTGGCTTCAGTCCGAAGCTGAGAGAGAGAAACCCGAAATACAGTAATTGAAATTATATGTTTAAATAATATCGACAACTAACAGTGCCAGAAAACTGTGTTGCTTTTGTACATTCTGAAATTAGCATTATTTGTTCGTATTTTCTAGACGTTACAAATAGTATACATCTGGTCTCTCTTCGTCTCACCAGTTTTTTCCTCGTTTTTTTTTTCCGGTGGGGGGGGGGGTTAAAATTGCCCCACTCCCCTAAAACTCCATCTCCCACAAAAGTTTGATCTCCGTGGAAGACGAACAAAAGGCTACTGCTATTCAAAATGGAGTTACAAATCGTTACTGAATGGCACCATTTTGCATTATTCAGCACAACAGTTACGGTGTCAAAACGCTCCTGTCCCTTCTCGCCTCGAACTCCTCCCCGGCGATCGCTTCTCTCCAAAGGTACCACCCCTCAATATAAATCTGTGGATAATGCTCGCTGACGAAATTTCCTGCATCAAACAGAATGGAAGGTGAGGAAGGGAACAATAACATAAGGGAACGTCAAATGGAGCAGGATGTTGGAATAGGGTGGGGAAAGAAGATAAAGAACAAGCTGGTGACATGATTCAAATCTTTATATTCACCAATGAGTAAGAGTATAATGAACTGGTCGACCCTGTTTATTCCCGTCCCACGGACTTGGTACTCCCCGTCGCTCGTTTTATTCAAATATCGCCCAAAAAGATCCTCGCATTTTTTCCACTCTTGATCAGTTTGGCTGTGGTTCAACGCGACCTCGATGGAACCCCCGGAAGCGTCTGCAAATACGGATTGTAAGAAGAGGGCCAACAAGAAGCACAGGTAGGCCACCGTGTGGGTCGCGAACTTGGCCAAGGGGGTCGATACGATGCGACTGACCTGGGTATGTGACATAGGAGGCATAGAGGTAGAAAGAAGAATGACGTCATTGGATCTATACAGTTATGTCACACTTCTTTAGGGCAATACGATGAATAACTGGAGCTAGAAAACAAAGAACCGGAAATATGAATACACCATGCTTCACACGTGCAGATATATATCACGAAATTTGTAGAAAATACATGAGTTTCACGTTTATTTTTTGTTTTCTTTCTTTAAATTGATAGTAGGGCCGAAATGTGTACAAGTAATAAGTACAAGCTGCATGTATAGACCCTATTAACCTCGTGTCAAAATATACATTATTGCTGAAATGGCAAATATCATATGCATTTTAACACAACTACGTAATTCCATGAAATATATAAGTATGTAATATTTCAGGTACTGCTGTTAAATCAGTATCTTTTTAATATAATTTTTGCCCATTCTGTTGACGCCATATTCATTTCTATCACAAAATTTCATCTTCTGCAGTGATGAAGCTAGAAAGAATTGAGAAAAGAAGATAGATTCGACCAAACGACATAATTACCTTGCAAGTTGGTGCGAACCAATAAATGAATGCCCAAACTGGACACGAGATGTATAAGAGCAAAGGTATCATGGCCTTGACTGGAATAGCTAACTGGCGCCATCCCGGAAAGCTGTTGTACCATATCGTGGCCAAGTGATGCTGGCAATGTGGATGTGCTACAAACTGTGTGAGACAAGTGGTTTCAACATTTGGACTTATTCACTGAATCAAGGAATTGGTGGAGGGAGTGGGGGGCAACGGGAGCAAAAACAATATTTTTAGGAGAAAAACAACAAGTTAATTATGCAATTTCAAAGATTTACAATTTCAACCTTCTATTGCACCAAATCGCCTCTGAGGCCATTCAGTTATGAGAAACTCTCCCATAGGAGGGGTTTCTCTTATGGGTTAGGGGAATATTTCAATGTACTACCGACTTGGTACCTTCCAAAACAAAGGAGTGGTATCCAAAAGTACACATGTATCTGTCTTTGTATACAGTCAGTCCTTCCATTTCATTGATGGACTATATGAATTCGTTTATTATTTATCGTGTTTTAATTATCGTGTTTCTTCACCTACATCATTGCCTGGTTTTGTGCAACCACGTTACACATCTTTAAAAGTATGTACTAATTTACGTTTAATTGATGGTTATAGGACGGTTCTAGGGGGAACAAAATTAGGTAAGACCCAACATCAAAAAAAAAAAAAAAAATGGACACTGACTGATTTATATAAACTGTAATTCATTTTCATAGTATTTTTCAGGAAAAGTAAGTTTTTGAATACAAGATCTCAAAATAAAGAAAGTCTGGATGTCTTTAGCGAGGCCCAAGAAGAACCTCTTTTTTTTTGTAATGTGGATGAAAAATTCTTGGTTACTCTACGAACCAACGGATGCTTGGGCCAAGTTTCCTTGGTAACGCCTGAATAAGCCTCCCAAAAGAACGTCGCCAGAACCACGCCTGATTAAATTCTATATATGTATCACAAATTACGTTACACGTTGCCTTGCAAAATGTTTAAAAATATAAATTAAAAAAAAAATGCTTTGAAAATGCTTTGAAAAATCATCGTTTGATAATTTAAAAGTGATATGCCCGCGTTATAATCAGTTAGTTGTACTTGTTTATATTTTTCCCCTCACCTGTTTCTGGTTGTACCGTACCGCTAGCTTCAACCTCTCCAGCGTGCTCCCTTGGTAACTCTCCGGCTGATCTGCGCGCCTGTTAGTTTCGTCTCTGTTATGGCTCCCCTTGGTGTCGGTGTTCATACTCTCTTCCAAAGTCGTCGCCTCTTGGTTCAAAATCAGAGCTACCTCTTTGGAGTTTTGACACATGTCCAACAGATCTGACGTGTACTGTTTACACTGCGAAGAAAGCTCTCGGTATTCGTTCTGTGAAGTCAGATGACGACATGAAAAAGAAAAAAAAGGAGCCAGAGTCAGTGGTGGCCACGGTGCAGTCGGGGGGAGGGGGGTGCCCATCAGCACGTGCAAGATAGCTAACATTGTGAGAGACCCATTTAAGAAGCGCGCCACTACCAGTTGGTGTGTAGAGGTTTTTTTCATACATACACAATTTAGGTCTCCGGAAATTGCTTTCCCATGCTTCACCCTTTCTCTCACGCGGCGTTCCCGGAAAATCGCTGCGGACTTGGTGTGCACCCCTTTACTGCCTCGCCACCTCTGCACAGGTGACTCTGTTCGGAACAGTCACTGTAATTGTTTTCTTTGTTTTGCATAACTCAATATTTTTTAAAATAAATTATTCGTTCACTGTATAAATGTCAAATTTGTAAACAAGACATAAAACGAGGACAGCATTAATTCCTTTCCTCTCAGTAAGTAGCAACACTATGAAGTCTTCATAATCTGATTGTCACCCTTTCCCCCCTCCCCAACAAAAAAATAAAAATAAAAATGCTGGAAGGTCGAAGGTCAAGGAATAGACGGACGCAAGGAAAACTTCAAGTATCTCGAAAATATTGTAAATGCCGTTTCATACTCAGCAATGTTGCTGTTTTATATCTTTTCACACCGCCCCCCCCCCCCACCTTCTTTACATTCGCAAATTGCATTTGAAATCATTTCCTGTCACAAGTTGTCTAGCTTCAAGAAAACTATTAAGTGGACGGTCGTCATACTGGATATGTACCTTGAATTCTTTTTCCGTCCGTGCGAGCTGCGACAGCTCTTTACTCAGCAGGAATGCTGTGAGGATCGGGTCCCTACTGGTCAGCGAGATGTAAGCGGGACTAGCCAGAGCTTTGTAAGTATGAATGGCCGATTTCGAGTGTTTCAGAGGGTCGAATTTCCGCCTGTTTTGACAGTAGTTGCACTGACAGGAAGGAACGTGGGGACTTTTGATGCTCTCCCCGCGTTCCAAAAATATTCGAATGATGTCGACCTCGTTACAGTGCGCCGCCAGCATCAACGGCGTGACGTCCTGGTCGAATTTCGAGTGGTTCACCCTTTGGTAGTAGTTGGTTATCGTCCCCAGGCGGTTCAGGGTTCCTCTATTTCTTTGGTAGACGGGGTGCTCCAACAAGGATAATATTATCCTGATGTAACCTTTGCTGATGGCGAGCATGATGCTTTCGTGCACCGTCTCGTAATTGAGCATGCGCGCCCAATTGTCGATGAAAAACTCGACGATGTCGAGGTGTTCATTTTCGGTCGCTATCTCCAAGATGGTCAGGTCTTTCGCGTTGACGCAGTTGATGAACCGCCCCGCCTTCTGTTCGTCGCTGTTTTCGAGCAGCGATCGGATCGTACCCAGGTCACCGAGTTCGGTGGCCTTGATGAACCTCTGTTCGTCTTCCGGTATGTCCTGCATCGTACGGCTAAACGCTGATAGCGCCACGGAACTTGCCCGGCGACGCTTCATTTCCCTTTGTTATCGAAATTACAATGATGATATCGTAAATGATGACAAGTATGAAAAAAAAAAGAGGCGGTGAGCATCCACCCTTCGGTTATCGACTGACGAACCCTAACTTCTGTGGCCTCTGATATTGACTGTAAAGAAAAATACAGAAATACAATCTGATTTCAATGAACGCAAACAAAGGCAGTCGCAGCCCCCTCCCTCCCCTATCGCATCCAAGAATTAAGAAAGTAGGGATCCGTACTGCAAAGTATGTTCGCAGAAAACGGAAAACTTAAGTTTGCATATGCAGTTAAAGGTGGTAATGATATCATTTTTAAGTAAGGGTCCCCTGCTTAAGTAAATTGTTCAAAAGGGCAGGAAGATGCACTATATCTGTGCTTAAAACGGAACCACAATTGATGTAATTTACAAGCGGTTTGAGTACCTCGTCTTTACATGCAATACGTAATGTGGCAATGTATACAGTTGACAGATTCAAAACTTGTTAGCGAATGCTTCTGATTATATTTCATTTATTTGATTGAAACTTGAATGATAAAATAAACCTTCTTGGTGTGGTGTCAAATACGATAAGTTACGCATAAAAAAAATAGACGAACATGTAATAATACTGGCATGTTAGTTTGAATTCTTCTTAAATGTGATACTGCACAATTTGAATCTATCTTAATCACGTAGGATGATTCATGTTTATATGGAAAATTTATGGGGACGTTTGATGATGTGAAACAAGACAAAAGAATAGCAAATTACAATTTTCGTGACTTTGTGTCCCTGTATATATTTTCATATTCTTATCACCACCGCAATCTTGAGGTGGGCCATGGAGTGCAGTGCAACCCCGGGGTATACAACCCCGGACTCTTCTTTTTATGATTGTGGCTAATCGCTATTCGCACGAACAAATTCGTGCCAATAAAACGTATTATTGGCATGGAATGAGATTTAAGCCAATCAGCCATCGTTATCAGGGTTACGTTTAGGGCATAGATTTGCGAATAGCCTCCGTTGTTCGCCCTTCATTCCCCCTTGTTCGTGCAGATCGTTTCAGTAAACTTTTTTTTTCTAAAACAGGAAAAGAAATATAGGTAGCCAAGAAAGAACAGCATCGATTAGTTACCGACATAAAAAACAAAACTCAATTTGCAGACATTGTACGCCTCAGTTGTCCTTAATTTCAATACGTCAGTTTTCACTCTTCGTTGTTCTGTGCAAGTCTTCGTCTGGAAGACTTCTGACGCACTGACAGATTGTCAAACTACAAAATTTTCTAGTCCAATTTACCAAAATTACAGGAAAATCTGCAACGGTAACTCGTCAATGTACAGTCACCTTTATGAGTCCTTAGACACCATATGGACAACTGTTCCTTTGATGTATGAAACACATATGTTTCAACTGTTTAAATTACTATTATTTTGTGGAAGGCAGGGGGTCATGAATGACACACATCTTGCAGATTTTCAATCGCGTAAAAACTCCACTTATCTGAATCTTTTTTAAATTTGTCAAATTACAAAAAAAAAAAAAATAATAATAATAAAAGAAAAGAATGTTGTTTTGTTGAGTCGGTAGCTCGTCAATGCAATGTTTCTTTCACGCTTCCTTAAACACCATATGCCGTATCTTTCTGTATATATATCAATACAAGGTTAAATCCATCGTTCAACTGTTTAAATTATTATCATTTTGTTTTTCTTTTTTTTTACCTGACCATGCGTGACATGTCTCGCGGATTTGGTTCATTAAACTTTACATTACTGATTTATCTGGGAGGCCGTAAGCCTTGCTTATAGCATCTGGAAGTACCCCGTGCTTTTTACCAGGAGATATACAATTAGATACCATCTGTATACATGCCACATGTTTCATAACTCTTGTAACAGAATCGATGTATATAGTAATCGAAGGGGATCATGCATACCACTATACAAAGCATACGAAACTGTTAGTGCTCCTCAGCTTTATGTCTAGTTGTATTTTAATCGAAGGTATGAAATTAATCTTAGCACTGTTTTGCTTCTTTTATATCTTATTTTGAACTTTTACGCAGGTACAATACTTATGGTTCAGTGCTAGGTGATAAATTCATGTATGATATCATGTGAGGATTGGCTGTAAATTCCCAATGTTCATCAACTGTAGCAAGGAAACCTACAAGCGCTGACAGAAAGAATAGCGACATAAAGGGAGGGAAAAAGTCAGTACAGCAATCAGTGCCCATGATACGTGGATACAATTTACAACTGAAGTTATGAATTAAATCTTGATTCAGCTGCTTCGCACTTCTTTGTGTTCGTTTATGTTTTGTTGTCTTACATCTTAATTGTAGTGTTATGTTCGTCAGGGTCGTCGCGACCCTCAGAAAAAAAAAAAAAAAATTCAGAGCGACAATAGTAGGAAAATTTGAATTACCACAGTCTGAAGTTTTCATATCTCAGTCTATCACATTTTATGGCATTAAATGTTGCCAAATATTTCACTAGATTGTGTCTAAGGTTACCTGATAATTGAAGAACACCTCAATAAATCTGAAACGCCACTTGAATTTCTCATATCTAAGTCTAGGAGAGACGATAGTGGGTAAATCTGAAACAGCAGTTGGAATTGTTCACATTTCAATCTAATACTACATTTTACCGCATTGATAGATTCCAAATATTGGACCATATTGCGTTTAAGGTTACTTGGTAATTGAAAAATTTCTCAATAAATCTGAAACGCCAGTTCAGTGAATGTCTGGGCACCTCCTCTCTTATATCCCTCTCTCAGGGCAACCATCAATCATCTCATATAGCCTTTCCCCACTTATCAAAATCATGACATTTTTTTTTCTCATCGAGCTGGCTATCGTTTACAAAGTTATCGGCACCGTTATGCAATCATCGACGGTTGTACCAAAAAAATAAAAATAAACAACTTATCACCAGAGAGCAAAAAAATTGTTGGTATAACTTTACTGGAACTATGATTTCTGGGGGAAAATGATTGCAATAAATGCAAAATATTGCATCAAATTTTTCAAAAAAAAAAAATTGTTATTGTTAGAAAGTAAACGCTGTCTAATTTACTTTCCTTGAAATAACGATGGCATAAATATTCTAGATAAGTGCAAACTAAATTTCCATTCAATGTTTTTATCGTTAATTGAGAGTTTGCGGGTATAACATCAACATTTCTATTCTAGGTACATGCAGCCCAAGTTCACCCGGAAAGTGACTTCCCTGCCTTCTGAAGGTTTTGATAAGCCAAAGTTTTCTTGTACGCTGACCCGCCAACCAATGGTGGAGCTCTGCTTAGTACCCCTGGTAGTTAGTAACAACCATAAATTGGGCAATCTCGCGTCCAGTTTCTAGGCACCGTGCGCCAGGGTGTTCAATCAACAGTATTTGCCAAGTACTCAAAGAATCACATGATACGCACATTTCAAGGCTGAGTAGATATGCAGCTCAAGTATAACCGAGAAATGCCATTTCCCTGCTGTCTGGGGGAATGGGGTGAAAAGTCTAAATTTTCTTGTACGATTAGCGTCAACTAATGGTGGCGTTCCGTTAGTAATACCGTTCATTGGTAACAAACATAATTCGGGCAAACAATCTGACCCCCTCCCAATTTCTAGGCACCGACTCGGCTTTGTATTCAGACCAAAAAATATTTGCCAAGTACTCAAGGAATAAATGGAAGAGGATGCGTAACTCACTCTGATTTTTGTATCACCTCAGAACATACGTTTTACCATCTTTCAAAGTTTGATATTTCTTGTTACATGAATTGAGGAATTGCAGACATGACACGCCCATTTCAAAGCTGGGGTACATGCAGCCCAAGTACCCCTGGAGGGGCCGTTTCCTGCCATGGGGGAGGGAGGGGGGTTGAAAAGCCAATATTTGTCTGCACGTTCCCCCCTCCCCCACAATGGCGGCTCTCCACTTCAATAGTCCTGCGGTTACTCAGCTTCCTCCCCCACCCCTTCCCCGACCTTTTTTTTTTTTGTTTCGCTGAGCCTGATAATGCCCTTTTCGTGAAGGCCTAACCCGCTTAATTCTTCGTCCTTCTTCATCTCCTCTTGGTAGGGTATTCCTAAGGTGGGCTGGGGTGTATGTGTCCCCACATCAACGGAAATTTGATCTCTAATGATCTACAAGGTTAAGAATTGTATGCACGTAAATGAGATAAAAGCACTTGTCTATAGTAAATCGGACGTTCTACTAGTGAACCCCATTCCCTGTGCATACTCCGCACCCCTGTGCGCAATCTGTTCTGAGTTTAAAACAGTTGCAACATTTACATGGCTAAATTGTTTGCATTCATTTTTCAATGCCTATATAGTAAATGATTATAATGTAACAAACATCACCATGCATAATATTAACGAACGGGCTGTTTTAAGCTATATGATACAGCCTGTCAAAGTCATTCTTTCTATAGCAGATAAATGTGTGCACTCTGGCAAAGATTAAGTGACCCGGTAACCCCTGACCAAGTGCCAACCAAACATAGCTGTTACATAAATGACTACCCGTAAAGTATCACATTTGCGTCGGCTGTACTAATATCATTACATGCAGTCAACTAAAATTACGAGTTAGCTAGGGAAAACCAAAGCCATAGGTATCATTTGAAACTAAAGTATCGGGGGTTGACTCAGGCTGGGTATGTGAATTTACGATTGATGTGGGAAATAGCAAGAATGCCAAACACGACCAAAACAAAGTCCTAGAGACGAAATGGTACGTCACGGTTGCGTCAGCTACAATTAATTTCCGGACAATGAGAGAAAAATACCATAGTCTATGTAACAATGCTATTGTTTTCCACCAATTCAAAGAATTGCATCGGTGGAATGGGAGGGCACGGATGAAATTTGTGATCGATTTTTAAATGAGTAAGAAAAGTCAAACATGGTCCAAAGAGGGTCGTGACGATGTAATGTAAGTGTTTTGATACTAACGTCAGGTCTTTTCGCTTTGTAATAATGTAGCGGTAGTTCTTCATGGTGTAACTCCGTTAGCGAACGGAAGACCGTTGTGAGAGATGAATCGCAGATAAAATTGTACGTAATGTGAGGTCCGATTCTCCTCTTTGCTGATTAGGACCGGCCGAGCCGAAATGTTTGGAAGACAAAATGACGAAGAAAGAAGAAGATGAAGGAAACTGCTTATTCCAACCATTCTCCGCAAAGCTGGTTTTAAATTAAAGCTTTCACCAACTTGAGACAATTTCTATTCTTCTCTGCGCCATCGTTGCATTAATGATTCATAACGTAGATCGCAGTGGTTCTCAAACATTTACCGTCCACTTGAACCCCCTTGAACTGTTTCACAGCGGCCGCCCTCATTAATACCTCAATATTTCTTTTATCTGATATAACTTTGTCTATTTGCAATGACAACGAAAATCTGCAGAGGGCGGGCGTATAATGTGATACTGGTACAGAGAGTTGGTACAGAGGTATAGACTGTAGTTCAGTCAGGGTCAAGGGTGATCTTGCTGTAACGCAGGATGTCTGGCTCCATCCAGTAGCAGGGCACAGGGGGGGGGAACAACTTGAGGGAGGAAGACGTGGAGAGAAAGAACCAGTGGAACAGATCTACTGGATGTATGATTATGCTTTTACTTCACTGCAGTAATGTGTCGTAATGACCAGGCACCCCAGAGTGGAAACGCCCCTTATTCCCCCACCCCCACGGTGTGCTCTGAAGCGCTCAGCTTATCACTGTATTTTAACCATACCAATAACTATAAAGAAAGTGAATATCTACGTAAATTATTCAATATTTACATAAAAAAGGATGGCGTTTAACCAAAAGGTTTCTGTGTAGCTCCTAATGTACAAAAAATGTAATGAGGTAAAAACGTGAAGAACATGAAGAGCCTCTCCTCGCTTGGCGATATTGAGAGCTGCACGTGACTGGAGTATATCGTCAACACACCATACACTGGCTTCGGCTTATATTTGAGAGTATCACGTCAGCTGATTTTTGTAAGCCTGGATCACAGACTTTGTTTCATGTTTTCAAATCGAATAAACACCGAAATCAGCAAATCTAATCTATCAGATGCATTGGTGTGAAAAAAAAAAACAATGCTTGGAAGCCTACCGGGTATACCATTAAAACCTAAGGAAAAAAAAACGAAATAACTTTTTTGCTTTGTAGCTGACACGAGCTGGATGTGCGCGTGATCCACACGATATGAAACAATTTATTCCGTCTGATGATAGTGAAGATTAAAAAGAGTAAGAATCATAGTTATACCAAAGTTACACTCATTGTTTTTGCTACTCTAAGCATTCAAATGATGAAAACAAAAATAGAAAAATGAAGGAAAAAATAAAATGTTATCATTTTGACTATTTTTTTTTTTTGAGAAACGATGCAAATGAGTAAAAACTCTAGAGAGAAAAAAAAAACTTCAAAAGAAAAGGGACAACACCAAAGAGGGCATGAAGAAAACCATGTCCTTGCACAATGTCCTTGCATGTCCTCCAATGAGTATGTCCTTGCACAATTTACACCCAGATGAACAAACTTCGTTCCAATTTTGCTGTCAGACGAAGGATAAAAAAGACTACTTAGGAAGTGGACGTCTGTTTCTCTTTTCTTTTAGTGTCTTATTTCATATAAATCACATACCAGCATTTATCAAACTTTTTTTTTTCTCCGAGACGCTACGAAGAAGTTATATCTCAACCGTTGCGTTTGAACGCATATATACGAATGTATTAATATCACATTGTGTGTGGTGCTTTGTACAGACCTTATTGCAAATTGATCGAGTGAGTTGAAATTGACGGGTAAGAAATTCTGAGTAGCAACGGAAAAAAAAAATCCCTAGCTTTGTCATTTGGCATTCTCGTTAATAATAAAGTTCATCGAAAGTTCTCTACGCTATAGCCCTGCGCAAAGGAAGAACCTCAGTGTGAGAAAAACAAAACATTCATGCTTGTCAAGTTCGGTTGCACGTCGTCCTGTAAGTGAACCACAAATTTACATCATGGAAAAATAAAGAATGTGCCAAAAACGCTGACATGAAAGGGAATAGGCCACTGACGAAATAGACATTTCTCAAAAAATAGGAATCAGTTTTTTCTTTCTTAATTAGTAAAATCCGTATCCTCGATAGCATGTACGACTTCCACATTTATAGAGTATAAAAGATGCATTTATTTCAAAATGAAACATTACATAATGAAGAACTTGTGATGTCACACAGTCACACAGGCACACAGGCACAGCTACTTCAATACCCTTTGTATTTCTTTATAATCATGACTGTCATATAAAAATAACAATAATTTCAGATGTTTTACGGTAAACCTATACAATATACCCAGTCTACGTTTTCACTAGTGTCAAAGTTCAAGGATAAATTAGTACTTAAATTTTGAAGGCAAACAAAGTTTTCTTGGAATAATTTACCACTTTTGAATGGCATTCTGGTAACCTTGAGACAATTGCAAATCTTTCTTGACCGGAGAAGTCTTCCTTCAATATCTTGAGCTAGGAACAAGATGTTGGCGTGGGGTTTGAAATGCGTGCAGTGGAAAATTATTCTCTTTTATTCGATAACCCCTTGAACTGTCAGTAATACGTCATTAACAGGAAGTCGCACTGCAGGGTAAACCGCAAAATGCATTATAAAAATTGGAATTTTTTTCTATAGGCTTTTGGTCGAACTCCCCCCCCCCCCACTACAAAGTAAAATCAACAAAAGAAAAAAAAACAAAAGAAAAGAAAATAACCCAAACATAATGCGCCTATATGCAAATCGTGAGCACTATTGGTGCAGATACCTTCCTTTGCAGTCTTCAAGGCTCCAAATGAACCATAAATATGCATCCACGCAGAGATTATCATTAAATAACTAACTTCGAAGTCAGAGTCAATTCTCCAAAGGTAGAGTAGAAAATATATACTCTAAATTTATTTATTTTTTCTTTAATTGTTGAACGTAGCGATTAAACGGTCTTTGGAGTGAATGTTTATCGGAGGATTACAAAAGATCTTACTAATAACGAAAGCTCCACAGATGCATGTTTTGACCGTGAGCAGTGTCAAGGGACTTTAACAAATACAAATAACACCAGAGAAATTGTGTACTTAAAAGGTTCGTGCACCGCCCCACATCATACCCTAGCTGTGTTTCAACGTACAGAGGCCGAAAAAAGAAAAAGAAAGCGGGAGAAATTAATAGAACTGGTTTGCTCGAAATCGATACCACCTGCGCCCTTTCACGGAAAATTTTCCAAACTTGAAACGATTTCTGTCAACTGAGGGAGACCTTGAAAACCCGATAAACGACTAAACAAGGAAGGGGGAGGAAATGCATATTAACTGCAGAAATAATCTAAAAAAGTGTGTCGTATATATTGAAAACAAATAAAAAAAGAAAAGAATCCATGATATTCGTGGATTTGAATTTTGAATGTTCGTCAACCCTTGATGACTCCGTTTCAAGGGAATGACGATCGTAACTAGGGCAAGGGGAGACTTGGGCAAGAACTGTGTATCAACTTTGGCCTATTATGAGAAACGACTTGTTTCTATTGGTCCACACAACTTAGGGAAAAATCGACTCTTACTATTCCTTTTTTTAAGAAGGGGGAGGGGTTGGGGATGTCTGTTGGTGGTGTATGGACTCATTCTTTCGTAATGTTAAATTCGCAATCAATGTCGGGTGTGGACTTCTCTGTGTATACATAACGTCAAAAAAAAAAAAAAACGTTGCGCTTCAGACGTTTACCGACGCTTTTTTATTCAAATGGTAACCATGGTGACAGGGAGCGTGTATACGCTTCGATCATTTATATAAAAAAAATAGACTTGCAATACGAACACTTGCAGACATGCACCTATACTTCTTTTCGATGTCGAGCTACATATACCTTGTACATTTGAGAGACTCGTAAAGTTAATTAACATTATTTGGGTAAGGAGAGAATGACGTTAAAGAAGTAATTGAAAATAATTGCTTAAACAGGACCTCGTACTTTTTGTGGTTTAGGGTCACCCTCGGTGTAAGATGCACCACAAATTGATACATTTGCCAGAAAGTGGTCACACTGCGTGACTGCTCTCTTCGACCTGCGACACCAAACTAAATTGACGTTACATTCTAGTGATGATCACACCGCGTCCCATTTGACAAAGGAAAAAGAAAGAGACAGAGAGAGGGGTGGGGGAGAAGGCGGAGAAGGGTGGGGGGGGGGGTGGAGAGAGAGAGAAAAAAATGTCAGACGGGGATATACTGCTGTAATGGCTATATGTTTTACCGAATAAGCCAATGACGATACATGCTTTGGGAGTCTGTTTGTGCGGCATATTAAGGTTGGAATATGAGTTGAAAATTTGTCCGTGAGAGTCAAATTCTGAAGAATGTGTGATAGCCACTACAAAAGAAAAAGAAAAGAAAAAAAAAATGTTTAAGTCTCATTTTTGCATACATGAGTATCCATGTCCATTCCCATTTGTCTGTTTGATTTGAAGTAACGGTGAGTGACTGCCATACGTTGCTTGGAGAGTTTGGAATTTGTAGGGTCAACAACTTGAACAATTTCGAGACAATTTTCGAATTCAACTATCCGGAAGATGAGTGCATAGCTATCTTTCATATTTGGATTTTTCCCTCCTACTTTCTCTTCCATAAAACATCGAAGAACAAAGATAGATGACCAGGCGATTGGCAGTACAACTCATATTTCGCTCTGCAAATGATATTTTCAGTGGCCAATCCCTTAAAAGGATTTGGGCCTATCATAGGCCGATACAGTTGACACAAACTACCAACCAGAAAGCAACAACAATAGTATATATAGTGTGAATACAAAGGGGAGAGAGAAGGTGCTAAGCTGTTTGTGAGAGTTTCTGTGACTGTACTTTATAAAAACAAAAGAATGAAATTCAATAAAAAATACGAATGATGTGTACATGGCCCTACACACAATCTTTTGTGAGTGAATTTCACTGATTTCTCCTAGAGATTATTCCTACGTTGGTTTGGGATGGCCTTGGATTATGTAACATTTTGTAAAGAAAAACCACTGTAATTTTGCTTTAGTCTATAGAGTATTGGCTTTCTAGTAGTTTTGGTTTAGTCTAATAAGAATTTTAAACAAAAGACCCTTCCTTGACTTTTGGGCCCATGAAGACTGACTTTGTAGTATTTCACATGAAATCATGAGGCCGCAGGTATTTTCATTGCAACCTAAAGATCAGTGTAGATTTCACGAGTTTAATATTGTTACTAAATTAAACCATTACACAAAAAAATGAACGTGGTAATGTATTTGAGGTTTTGAAGCAGTTCAAAATTTACAAAAATGAAGAAAAATAACCAGCATAGCTTGCCATAACATTTTCAAGTCCGTAGTTTCATGAAGAGGTAGAACCTGACTGACTGTACACCAAACAGTGCTCGCCATGTGAGAAACTGCTTCTTAGTATATGGCTGTCGCACAACACTTGCCGGTGTCTTTTTAAACACCACTGCAAGCTACGTTTATAGTTAGAAATTTTGCCTTGTTTTTATGCAGGTTGGTTAGGAAAAGGATGAGAAATTTTCGTGGCTGAAACGTCCTTCGCATGTCTACAAGAGCCCAGTAACCCACATGCCATGCAAGACAACATATGGCCAATTAAGCTTCACTGAACCGCAAATTCAAATATTGATATTGCAGGTGTGACAAAAAATAGTTAAAATTTTTCAAAGATTCAATTATTGCTTGGACCTTTGGATTCATGTAACTTCCTGATATTATCTGCAGAAAGAAAGAAAATTGACTGGAGTTAAGGCCGCATTGTTTTACTGAAAAAGTATGCCAATCTTATTTGCAAGTATTTTCCACCGTGACAGTAAGGCTGGGTATAACGAATATGCCTATAATTGAATTCCCCCTCCCTCTTCCCTCTTCAGTAAGACGCCAGGACAAAAGAAAGAAAAAAGGTAGGGCCAAGATCTTTTAAAAAAAGTTATTTTGAGGACCTAGTAGGGGTCTTTTCAATGATAACAGATAAGGGACACGGAGATCTTGCGCAAATGTTGAAAACAAGGTAAAAAAAACAGTAAAAAGAAAAGAAAAAATACCCATATTTTGTGTCTAAATATGAATTCAAGTCGTACACTTTGATCAAGAACAATTTGCGGACATGAATGTTAGAACTAATGTAGGTGCTGCTTTATTACCTCCAGGATAATGTGATGAACGTCGGAAGTCTAACAAATTAATTAGATAATTAATACAATACTCAATTACCCAATAACTCAACAAACTAAACGCTAAATTCACACACGCTCACATACGCAGACACAAACAACAACAAAAAAAAGAAAAAAAAAAGAAAACTTACCAACTGATGACCGTCCGCATGAAATATAAATAAAAAACCACAAAGGAAACATCAAAATGTGTCTGACTGCCGCTTTGGCGCCGTCAAAGCATCCACATGGAGGGTTACTACGGAGAAACTCACGATCCACAAACGAAGATAAAGAAAAAAACAAATTCGAACACAGTTTACCTGAAAAACGATTTGCTGTCCACTGTATTATAATTCACGTTATGTGCGATACACAGTCCTGCGGCTCAGCGTTCATATTTTTAATCAAGCTTTAGAAAGTAGAAATTCAGAGACCTTTAATACATATAGCCCAGCTTTATCGCTAATTGAAATTATGACATGATGCTGTCTGAAATATTTGCTGCCTGGTTTTTTTTTCGTGTTTGTGTGAAAGAAGGTAGGAAAATGGACGAATATTCATGGCTTGCGATATGCATGATGGATGTTACTTAATTGGATGTTCGTGTACAGCTGCAACCCTGCATATCAAGCATCCAGCCAGCGGGAATACCAGCATGTTTGCCTTGCCAACATCTCTTCCCCGTCTGCACATAGCAATTACGAAATATGAAACTGAGTTGCCATCAGAAAGTTTTTCAGTGTATACTAACAGCAGTGGAGTTTGTTACCCTGTGCTTATACTATAGGATACGACCTCTTTGCATGCATGCGTATATATATATATCCCTTATATATAATCCCTTATATTGGTATAAAGGGATATATAATCCCTTTCATATTGGTAAGTGATATCGATATTTTTGAAGAAGATAAAACATGCTTCCAAAATAAAACCCTCCGGGTAGGCCTATATAAAATTCTCAAATGTCTTTGCAATAGAGGCTATACATAAACAAAGGATTAACATATAGTATACGGTATCATGGGAGTCCATTTCTTGACGTCACAAATTTGCATTCTTAGCCAATTTTTATTGATGATACAGCTGTGAGACACTAATTTCCCTGTAAATTGGTCAATCTCTAATAGATTTTGATGATAGTTGTGGCTATTTTTAATATTTTCTAATGCTTAATTCACCCAATACCCTACTCCAAAATGTCATTTTCATGTCACACGACCTTTAAGGTTATTTTGAAGGTTTCGGCGCAGTCGCGGAACGAGAGAAAGCCATTTACTATGTGGAAATATTCTAGTTAAATGCAATCCAAATTATTACTCTTTTTCATAGTCGAAGTGCCGTTTTCAGATAACAGTGCTGGATTTGTACTTCCCGATAACTGCTGGATTTGTACAGCCAACAATTTTTCTCTGCCCACCCCGCCAGCCTACGGTGGAGCTCCGCTTAGATAATCCAGCCCGCAGAATGTCCGTCCTCCGGCGGCCTCCCGTTGCTGAAAACCCTGACCACGCATCTAAAATGTTACGGTCCTTTCGGAAACGTTTATGAAGAAGATATGCCTATGTGCTCCCCATCACATTTCGACGGTGACGGCCACTTAGAAATCAAATGGCCCCTCATTTGAAATGAATTGTACAATCTTTCCATTTCAAACTTCATTTTGTATTTTCTTTCTCCCTTACGGTTTCCAGTTGTAGGCTGAACAATATTTCGGATAATTCATAGTATTGCATTGCAAAACTTGTGTACAGCCAAGCTGTGGTACTGTCCCAGAGTAACGTCTGGAAGGATACTGGTTGCCGTGGTAACAGGAGTAGATGCACCTGTACTGCGGACTGTTCAAAATCAATTCAATGGACATGATGTGGCTGATGTTGATACGTACACTGGGTATGGCCCTAGACCAACAATTAGGATAGTATTTTAGAATAGTAAAACAGGTATCTACTGTAATAATGGGCTGTTATTGGTATGTGTTCTTTTCTCTTGAAAGGTAGTGAAGATGGATTGAACTCAAAGTACTGTTTTCATCACTGCCTCAGCCTGACCTATTGTAAATGTAAGTACTAACGTTGAACTTTATTACGGTAACTTATTCAGCCTGTCTGTGAGTGTGAGATTACGTTTTCACTTCATTTCAGTCGGTCCTGTATCCTTAGTACGCATTGGCCCATGTACTGCACTGGGGACAGGACAGTACGAGGCCTAGCCGCTCGTCTAGGAACAATGTATCGAATGCTGTTGTAAGTTATGTAACAGTTGTTTTTAACCAAGTGCGTGACTTTGAAAGTGAATTTATTTGCTATAGAAAGTACACCTAGAATGACACATCCCATTCTAGGCTAGAATGAAGCACCTCTAGCTATAACTGAAATTGTATTACTACCTTTAGATTCAATTTTATTGAAACTGAAAGCAGAATGACAAATTTCATAATGTACATAGTATGTTTGTTGTTTGTTGCTGACGAAACCTGTCACATCTCTGTTTCTTTGATAAGGGTTTTCCACCCTTGCCTATAGGTTAGACTTTGTATCCTAATTTGAAATGTCACTTCAACAAAACAACCCAGAATACACTTCAAAATACCACCATATTATATGTACAGTACCCCGTAAATGGCGCACTTAAGGAATCCATCGCTGATATTTTGAATGTCACAAATGAGCCCTTATTTAGAAGAAACATACCTGAAATGGGTTCATAATCGTGAAATACGTAATTGTGGTCGGATTCAAGAAGGTTAGGCTCACTTCAGTAACGTTGCCACAGTGACAGCGAGTAATTTTTGAAGGAAGCGCCAGTCTCGGGGGCGCGCCGACTACAGGGTACTGTATATACCATACCACCACCTGCTATCTCATAAGTTTGCATGGTAGTTTTTACATATATCTCATGACTTATGCTGCTCTGCCATTTGACTTTGCTTGCATCAAAATACTTTAAACATCACAAATTGTGGGTTCACATTGTGCTTGATCTTAAATGAGAAGGAACAACACAGAAAATCTTTTCATATCATTACATTTGTGAGGTACTGCCTGTACTGAAACTTCATCTTTATTAGTGTTTTGGATTTTTAACAACTTCACAATCATTGATAAAATCCTTAGGTGCCTCATTCTAGGTGCAGCCATGGTACGCATTCATTTTTGTATGTGTGGGATGCAAATTTATGACTTCCGTTCCCTTGGCCCCGTAGTTACACCAGACAAAGCCTAATTTATTTACTTGAAACGTTACTCTCTCAGTACGTTAGGCTACCGTGACATTTACATGAGAGGAATTTCCCATTAGCTTCTTTTAAAAAAATTTGCAGCAGAGTTTATCGATGGAATGGTCAACCACAAGGACTGTGGACCCAGAGGTTATGCTATATAACAACCCTAATGTTAATACCCATCCAAGCAGGTGATACTGTGTATGTGCAGGAAATGATCGTGGCCAGGGAGAGGCAACAAACTAATCAAGTGCACTGGAGCAGAGAATCTCTCTTCCCCGACATGCTACTGGCGGGTCAGGAAGACCATCGCTAATGGGAATGCCATCTAACGTAGATTTATTTATTGTGGGAAACTGGCAACTCCATGATTAGCAACAGAAAAATAATGACAAATTAAGCCAGCACAGAGCTGTAATTACTACTGCCACAGAATACATTGTATTTTAAAGCATAATACTGTATGCAAATACAAGTTACCTTTTGTTGGCATTACAGTATTTTCCACAGCTACAAAGACCATATGGAGAGTGGAAACAACGAACTTTTACCCCATTTTCTTAAAGGCTGTATTGCATCACCCTAAGCTATATTTTTACCTCCCTGAAAGGAAAATTCTCAACTGGTTCTAAGTTACAGTACTCTTAGATTGCCAGCAAATTCAAAAGATGCAGAGCAGCTGGTATTACACAGCGTACACAGGGATCCATTGTTTTGATTACACATGTGGAGGAATGTAAGACAGGCTGAGGTGGGGACTAGAGGTAGGTGGTTGGGAGAATTCAAACTGTCTGGGGTGATGCATTACAGCCTTTAACTATTGCATAAATTGTGAAGTATTCAAGTATAAAAACAGTTTGAAAATGTGCAAATTCTGCAGACTTTCAGACCTCTGAAAAATCAGTCAGGATTTAAGAAATTAAATGTTCAGAGACATTATCAGATTTGAAAAATAACACTGTACTGTAGCAGTGAGACCATGCTCAGCTGTTTCCAGATTAGAATCAAAGATTTCATTTCTTTTTGCAGGGATACACAAAGCAAATCTCAATTTTGTCACTAGAGATTGACCGTGACTATATATTGTAAATTCTGAAATTGTATTGTAGCCCTTCTACACATTAGAACTACTGTACTTACAGTACTTACTGTACATGCTTACCTTTCGTAAGAGCTCTCAATGCAGTATCTTTTCCTTCATTTTTGTTTTAGGAATACGTTCAACTTGTAGCCATGTCTCCGTCCAAAGCAGGTGATGTAAGAAGTTTCATCAGTCCCTCGCCTCTCCCAATCAGATCTCATCAGGGACTGAAAATAACAGCCCGCTCAGAGGGCCACTACAACTGTGCTGTGCCAAGTCGGCAGGAGGTGGCCCACCAAAACTATGTCAGGAGGACGAAACAGCTGTCTGAGGAGGGTTACCAGGCACCTAATTACAAACCTTACCAACTTCTTGGGGAGCCCTTGATACTAGAAGATAAACAGTTGATACTTTATGCTCTTGGACAACTAGATGAGGTACGGTATATATGACTGCTCCAGAATGCTACATTCTAAAGTCGAGTTGTTTTTCTCTGTACATAATGTATGTTTTGTATGATTCAAACTTTTGTATCTATTTGCCTAAAGAGGGAGAATACAGTATCTTTGAAAACGCCTCTCACGAGCTTTCAGGTTGTATTTACCCTTTTATTTGATTTTACAACTGAGCCTATCCTTTTTTCTATGTGGAGCTCAAGAACAACTTGAAATTCCTTCTCTCTCTGTCTCTGCAAACAGCTTTTTACAAATCTAATGCTTTATGCTCTTCACTTCTGATTTTTTTTGGTGCACTGGTAAGCATTCCAGTAGTTGACACCAAGCAGACATAAAATGAAAACATAATTGCTTTTAATTTTCCCATAACTAGATTTTTGTACATCGATACTCAAAATAGTTACCCGCCAAAAGTTGTTAATTTAGTGAACGCTCTTGGATGACTCAGTGATGTATAGAGCAGTCCAAATTAACTTACCCAGATGCAAATAATGAGGTGTACTGCTAGTGCTTACCCTGGAATGAGACAAAGTATTTATCCATTGTTGTGTAGGTCCCTTCATGACCTCGTGAGTGGTTGTCAAGTGCCACTGAAGTGTTGCGATGTAATTGTATAAGATTTGGGAATTTGTTTCCGTCTTCAAAAACTTGCAGAAGGAAGTTGATGAACTTACGAGTAAGAAGAAGGAAGAAGCAGCCCAGAAGACGAGACCAGAGGAGACCAAAAAGGATGCCGCTTCTGACGCTCCACCCCCCAAGAAGTTCGTGATTCGTAGAAGCACCAAGTCCCAAAAGTCCCTTGGGAAAGAAGTGGTTTATGGCAGGTAAACAGAAGAATGTAGCTTGAAGTTGTTTAATTAACATCAGAGGTCTGCAGGTTGAAGGATGGCAATTGTTCAATAATGCTTTTAATTTCACATACTGTACACAGTGAGGAAAATTATTGTCAGTGTTGGCTGCTTAAGATCACTTTCATATCTTGATAAGCCAGAATTTTTCTGTTAGACTTAGGATGATATGACGAGGGATCCCTTTCTGCTCAGATATTTTATGCTATTGAATAAATGCATCGAAGGCAAGTTGTTCTGCACCGATTGTCATAGATTTGAAATATTTGTAATATTTGTCAAAACTTATCTCTTGTCTGAAATTAATCATTCTGTGTTTGACTTGGTAAGTTGAATGTCAGTCATACAGGGACCCTTGTATTGCTGGTTCATATCTCGTTTTTGATTCCTTGCCGTAGGCAGGGGAATCTATGCAGTCCTGATGTCGTGTGTGGGTATGTATGGGTGTGTGTGTGTGTGATGGTTGCTCGTAAACACTCTATCTCAAGAAGGGTAACTCTGAGTAATTTCATTTTTGGCATGTTGGTTGCCCATATTGAGTAGATGATCCCTATTGTTTTTGGTGTCCAAATCTTGCATATTAATGAGGTTATGGGGTAAAACATAAAAAATTTTAAAACTGCCATAGTTCCTTATCCATGGGTCAGATTTGTTTTAAACTTGATAAGGTTGTCTGTTATTAACAGGTTCACGACCCTGTGAAATTTAATGCTTATCAATAGAGAGGAAGGGATAGTTTTTCACTATAAAACAATAATAATGGCCTAAACACCATTATTGTGGTTATTATAAACTACCGTACAAATATATATTGATCTACATTGTGCAATAGCAGGTGTTTATTCTCTCGCACACAGTTAACTCAATGGGATTGCTCCCTACAGTACTGCATTTGTAACTTAGTGAGTAACTTCTAGTGTGGGGGGCTAATAAGTTGTCCAGAGAGAGAGTCTTGGTATGGGAGGTCATGGGGTCAGATAGAAAAGCATGCAATGGAATGTTAATGGGTTTATGAAAAAAATGAAGAAAATAAAAAAACCATCTGTTCTGTCATTTATTTGGATAATATCAATGTCCAGAGGAACAGCTGGTAGCAGAACAAGGTTTCTTAACAATCAAATTGGAGTGCTGTCAATCATATTTCACAATGTCGGAAAAGATGGAGGAAGCAAAAATATTGCGGAGGAATCATAACTTAGGGTCAACTTACCAGGACTTTGAGTGTGTTAAAAACTACTTGTAACAAGGAAGAAATTATCCTGGTGGTTTACGAAGAATTTTGAGGTAAATATGGCAGACAAGCTGAGTTCAGATGAGGTAAGGTTGAGTTATTTGATTCAACTAACAACAGGCAAGACTAGAAGCAGCATTGATTACTTGTGTGTTTCTTGGAGCTCAGAGATAATGTTGACTGATTTCATACCGTACTCATACTGTAATTGATGTGTGGGTTGTATGGCCTGGGTAGGTGATCCCTATTGCTTTTGGTGGACATCAAATGTTGCAGTCATTTTAGGTCACCAAAATAAAGGTCATTTTGGGTTAAAGGCTTGTGGTGTATCAAGAAAAATAACTGCAGTTGATCTTATACTTGTTATTTGAATAATTCATGTTTGTTGTAATATAACCATGTAGCAAGGAATCACAAAGCCTTTTGGCTTTCTGGTTATGGACAAGCAGTGTTTGTGATTGTTGCATTTATTCTTTGCTCTTTTTTTTCTTTCAAGGAAAATGGTGAACCTTGCAAAACTAGGACATGGCTTTTTTACTTTGATTAAAGAAGAGGAGGAAGCGAGGGTAAGTAATTAAAGCAAAGCCTGTGAAACTATTGCGGAATATCCCTAGTCCAATGGCAATTTAAAGAGAGGTTGGAATCAAGGTGATGACGAGAGAAACAGGTGCTGTCTGACGTAGTCTTCAAAAAGAGATATAAGGACTATTTGAAAGTCAGTTTGGATTTTTCGTACACAACAACATTGGTGACATGATTAATGACAAGTTACTATAAAATGGTCGCAGTTACATCTTTGATCTAGTCTCTTCCGGTAAAAGGTCAGCAGGGGTTTGCTTGCAATCATTTTCAGAGATCTTTCACTTGTGTGCTGCCTCTTGATGAATTTTGCTTTGTGGCAAAACGGTCGCCGTGCATGCTCGCCATTGAATTTACAATGAAATTGGTATTCCCAAGAACTGTTTTAGTGTTTGGAGCCAAGATTGTTTTTAGTTCCTCAGCAGTCTGATATATGTACACATGTCATCAGTGGTGGTGTGGGTACATCCTCCTTTGTAGGAGGAAGGGTGGGAGAAAGACTCAAGTGCTGTCCATCATCACTTACTTGTCATCTGTCATGGGAGTGATGGTGACTTCATCATCCTTTTGTTCTTGAAATTTATGTCAAGGACTGTCACCCATTAACCATATTTGGTGCCCTTTTGCTTCTGCATTGTCCTCTAAAATGTTGTTGCCGGGGGTAGCATAGCTTTCCACCCCCCCATCCTGTCTGCCACTCTGCCACTGTATCTCAGCAGAGACAGATAGATGAAGAGAATGAAATTTGGAGTTTTGGAGAGAAAGTGAGCCATAGAGAACAACAGCACAGTACTATTTTGTGTGATATTTTGTGTGATATGCCGAAAGGCATATGTTACGTAAGCTCACAACAACTATTGCGGTATTTAGTGGGAATAACATTGCTTTGAAATGAATTGAAATGACTGCCAAAAGGCAGTTCCACCGGGCTACATGCAGTATCACCTCTCATTCAGTACCATTCACAGCTTATGATATTCTTGTTACAATGAAAGAAGTTACACTGTATCAGAAAAGCCAATGTATACCAGGACTGGGCGTTACGTTACATCACTTTCTCAAGGTAGAATTTAAAAAAAAAAAAAAGTGTGTCTTTCGTCTTCATCAACAATAATACTATCACGAAGCCGATCACTTTATCGCCAGTGTCTATCTTCCAAATCTAGAAAACTGAAGAACTGAGGGAACAACAGGAGCTGATTGAGCAAAAGAAGAGAGAGTGGCAACCTGCGCTCGTCGAGAGCTCGGACGAGGAAGAGGTTGATCCAGACCTCGGGCGGGATGAAGCTCTGAGGTGCAGTATGCAGTTTTGTTCGCACACACAAACACTGATGGTTAAGTAGGACTTTGACAGGTCGCCGTGGGGAACAAGGCAAAATTCTTTATGGTTGTTTGGTCATCCAAGAAAAGCAAATGATCAACATTTTGCCAGTGATGCCACTTTTTGCTACTTTAATTTTTGCAGGTTTCATTTTTTTTTTTTTCACCCATTTGGATGAAGGGCTACACAAAAGAATAATAAAAATGTCTACCCCACAAATGCCTATCCTCTTGAAATGGGAAAGCAGGTCATGTCAGAGGGCAAACCCTTGCAGGATGGAATCATTAATTTCAGTGGTACAGGCTTTCTCGTACCATCATCTTTCCTTCAGCATCCCCTCTTTCCATCCCACATGTCTACTGTCAAATTTTCTGTTGCATTTTATAAGGTGTACCGTAATAGCAAAATGTGGCAATGTGCAAAATGTAGTCTTTTTGACGACTGGCTTGATGATTGGAGCTGTTTGTAACTGTTATACTATTTGATCCTTTACCATAGAACCTATTTTTCAACCTTACTGGTGAAGTGCTTTTTATCAATAACATGCATTCTCCATCACAAAGATTTAGACCTTTGCTTTCTTACTCATCTCTCACCAGTCCGTACATGAACCATGGAGAAAAGAGAAGTCAAGAGTCGTTTGGGTAAGTTCAAGGAAACCAAATCTGGATGTTAATTTACAATCCAGTATGGGACCTTGGTCACCGTTTGTCAGTTCCCCCCCCCCCCCTTCCAAGTCCGACTGTTTCAAGGATAAGGGATACATGTTTCCAACCATTTGAGGCCACAAAACCCAGTATCTGTCAAAGGATGAAAGGTTTCTGTCTGAGGGTGGTAGTTTAAATGACATTTGAATGATGACCATTCATCACTTTGCCTCTTCGCTTGCTTGTTTTTTTCATCATGTGATGTTGAGAAAACTCCCCTCAGTTGTAGACCAGGTAACTTAATGTTTTTCAGGATTTAGCTAATAAGGAAACCATTTTGTATCTCATCTGCTACCTGCTCATGTTTACAAGAGGAAGAAACAGCGGCTGTGTTTCTGGCATTTCTGCTGATGTGTGACGAACAATAAATTTAAAGAGATTGTCCTTGAAATGCATTTTTCAGACCGCCAGATGTTATTTTACATGTAAATTGAAGTAAGCTGATTCATTCTTCAAAAGCTATATGTTAATGATACATGATTAGTTTACACACTGCTGTCTTGTAAGGGTTAGCTTGTCCATCTTGACCATTGTACCTTGGATTGCTCTTACTCTCCCTGGTGGGGGGCAGGGGATTTTGGGAAGTCGGTAGATTTGCACTGTCTCAGCTCCGTTGCTGGCTTGGTAAAGGGACATTTATATGACGTAGATTAACTTCGGGTAGGAAAAGTGTGTAAAATATGAATCCAGCACTGGTAAATTTGATCAACTGGGGAGCATTACCATACGTTAAACAACTTTCAGATTAGTCATATTTCCAATCAACACTGATGTATTGTGTTTGCAGATTAGTGGTGTTTTTCAACATGGAATATTTTAAAAAGTCTTTTGAAGTAATAATAAATTTAAGTGACCCTAAAGACAACTTGGTGAAGAAGTACTCTGACTACTGTCCTTCGGTTTTCTCGGCTCACCGAGACATAAACGTTTTAATTTTGGTCTTTATCGATACTTGAACCGATTCAAAAAATGATTAGGTCAAGGAGGATGCATTTGAAAATTATAACTGCTCAGCTGACAAAGCTGGGAGATACCAATTCTTCGGGTTCAGTCGATGCCAATACTAGGGACATCCGAGGGAAGATTTGGCTATTTCTCGTCAGGAGGAGGGAGATAGGCAAATTGCTCCAAAATAAGTACAACCAATTAATGTACAGTGTGACTTTTTTTCCCTATCCCTCAGATTTCTGTCATTGGTAGTATAACTGATCACTTTTATATTGTGCATTTTGTGAGAGAGCATTGAAAAAAAAAAGAACTGATAATCAGTCTCTAGAGGGAGTCGCATTTTAAGCTCTCCTCTGACAGCCTTTCATAAAGATGTCAGGACATCTCAACCAATAACTTACTTCGTATTTACCTTGCTCGGCCCTGCATTACACAGACTTGGAATACTGTTTACAGACAGATGTTCGAGTCGGTTGAGCTGTACCGGCTAGGATCAGTAAAGTGGTTTAAACACTTTTGCAGTTTTTTAAGTCACTGCACTTGTAACTGACCAAGTAAACCTCCATCCCCGCACACTTTTATATCTGATTCTACAGACTGAATCCATCAGAACTGAGTGGGAAAGAGTCTACTTTGCAAGTACCTTCCCAGAATTCCTTGCACCTCCTGCCTTCCCCATCACCGCTGGCTGCTGGAACCTCACCTGAGAGAAAGCGCAGGAAGAAGAAAAAATATCAAGAATCGGTGAGGCCGTACACCCCTTGCCGATCTAACATTAACACAGAAATAGAGGAGGAGGATGCACCCGACATGTAAGTTGAAATCATAATCACCATTTTATGTTTTTTTTTCTCTTCCCTCCTTCCATTAAAAACTCTAATACCAGAGAGAAGTTATGAATAAGCACCGATAACTTTTCCGCTACGTTTATAGAAAGGGAATCTGCCATTGAGAACGTGTCATTGTGCACCGTCTGAATGAGGATTTAACTGAGGTCTTGAAACCTCCGCAGATGCAAAGAAGTGAGAATATGGGGAAATTGGTTGAGTTGGGACCAAGGGTCCATTTTAAGGAGAATTCCTCATGGACAAAGATTGGTTGGAATTTTTGAATGGTATGATTGTGTGAAATTGCTTTGTGGATTTTTATGTAACTCACTGGTGGAGGGACTGTGCGACTTGCTTCTAACTCCAATGCTGCCCTCTCAAAGCAGTTCAGTTTTCTGCAGTTGCTGTAGCCCTGTCTGGTCCAAGAATCTCTACAGTCAGCAGGGAATGCCGACCGCAACTGACTGCTCTCGGCCATTCAGACAGACACTGCTATAGCTTGATGGCACGATAGCATGATAACTTGAGAAGACCACAATTACTCTCTATTCTCACCCGGTTTCAACTATACATACTGACCACATGTTGTATACTTACACCGGACATATCTACTACATTCACACTCCAAGTCCAGGTCATAACCCCTTCATCCCCCCCGCAAAACAAGTACACCCCCTTAAAACAAAATGTACGCCACATGCTGCAGTCTTAAAACTAACCAGAGACTTCTTTCTCGCTTTTTCGACTAAGAAGCTGAGTTTGTTTCTCACTCCTCACCACATGTGTATTGAGTTTTCGTTTGTTTTCAAGAACTTGACCGACATCGACATTGTTCCAAAACTGAGAAGTGTCTGATAACGCCTTTAAAGAGAATGTGGGAAAATACACCTTTAACAATCTTGCTGGAACATACCAGCAAGTTTGCGCTGAAAGATACTGAAGGACAAACTTTGGCATACACTTTGATCACCACTTGAGGGGATTTTGCTGGACCAATGGTTAAAACTTGTAATGCAATTTGTGTCTAAAATTCTCTTCACTCATGACTTGATACTTGGACTGCTGTGTTGTCCTGAGTCGGTTTGGTTCAGATTAGTTCCTGTTTGTTGCTCAAATTTGGTATTTCAAAAATCACTTCTGGTATCTGTGAAGGATGAGTTGAAAACTGATTCATTTTTATTCAATTCTAATGAATTCTTGTCTCTTTGTTTTAGAATCTCATTCCCCAGTTGTGAATGGATTTTGGAAAATTTCTTGAAACCACTAAAATATAATGTGCAATATTTGGGTGCAATTAAGCTTTTTAATTTTTTTATATATGGTATGTTATACAAGTTCAATAACCTTCATTTTAGCCATTCATCACAGTTTTGGGTTCCATCGTTTTCAAAAAGTGAGGGGGTTGTTTTGAAGCTGTCCCCCTTCCAAAAAGGTGAGGGGGGATCCCTGCCCAGGAGTGTGGTATATCTTGTTTCCGAACTCCATCGCTTTAGATCATTTTCATCACCTCACAGTGATCCTATCCCAGTCATGTCGCCTTCAGTAACATGTTCAAGTAGATATCAAAACCCTAGGTTTTCATGAGCTGTACATATTTCATATCACAGCAACAATGGGGCATTGCTTTTGTCATGTCCATAAAATCACAGAAAAAAAAAAACATGTTATCTTTGTTGTTCTTGTTTTTTTTTATGTTGCTCCAGTATCGTTATTAATTAATAGAGAATCAGTTATAACCAGCAAAAAAGGGATGGACTTTGCGGCTAGTAGGAACTTGAGCAAAGGTTTTCAAACCAGTACGTTCAACTTATAGAAAAAAAAAGAGGCAAAAACACATGGCCAAGAGAGGGGATCAAACCTGTGACATAAACATCTCAGGCCAGCTGGAGTAACCGAATGAGCCACTTCTTGCGTAGGTGATTGCAGGGGGCTAAAGAAATATACAAGGATAGACACCCAGGAGGCACGCAAAAAAAACACATCACTGGTATTATACCTAAATGTAGCTATTTCTGTTTACACTTTTACATAGCTGGGTTGTTCTTCCTCAATTCACTTTTGGTCAGTATGACACATGGATGCTTTACTTTTCATTTATAGTAAGTTAGTGTTAACAAAATAGGCAATATGTGTAGGCCTAGCTTGCTTGGTTTGCTTGATTTTACAGACATAATGGAAAATAGCTCCTTTATTAGCCATAAGACAAGTAACCGCCACTGTGTACTGTGTACCAGGTTTACCAAGATCGTACGTCGATGAATACATTTGCTTTCAGAAGCCTTGAGGTTTGTTTTTGTGAGATACTGAAATAAAAAGTTTTAAAATGTATCTGGAATTTCCTTTTGGTCCATTTTGATTTTGATATGTAAGTATTAACCTTGAACCAAGAATTTCCCCCGGTACTGCGAAGTATTGAAAAACACCGGTACTCGCAGAAAAAAAATTTTGCTCTGGTACTGCGAATACCGGTACTGCGAATACTGGCATTGACTTGGGTACCGAATACCTCCCAACTCTAATTGACTGTTTCATTATGTAAACTATTTCTGTTATGGTCAGGACCTTGTCGAGACTGCGGGAACCAGGCATATATATGCAAGCTGGTGGACAATGTCCCGGGCCCACCCAAATCAAATGCGTAAAAATTTGTCAAAAAATGAGCCTGCGATATCCATCGTTTCGGACTCCTTGCTGTCTCTTGTCCATGGACCTCCAATGGTCTGTCTGCACTGCTGGATGGGACTTTCAGTTTCAAAATTAAATTACTGAACATTAATTTGCATTTGGTTCTTGCAACTGACTTTGATTTAATGTTATTTCTGTCTAGTAGTCACTAGTGACTTGTCCACCACATACATTGAGGCATTTTTATTTGGGACAGAATTTGTGAAGTGGTGGTCATAAATTCAACTCCAACTCTATTTTACTTTGATTCTTCCAATTCAAAATTTGAATTTTTGTCGTTGAATTAGTGTGTTTCACCTCTTATATAAATGCCGCCTTTCTATTTGACAGCATTTATCAATGTACAAAAGCTATAAATGGTGATTCAAATCAATTGACAATGCTTTGGGACAGAAAATAAAATCCAGATCCCTTGACTAGTTCTCATGTGTTGTTGTCCAGCCCTTGGATTGATGCTCAGTGTTTAAGAGTGACTAGTTGGTGAACTCATCAGTGAGTGCCTAAGAGGCAGCCATGATGTCATTGTACCCAGAGACTCAAGAAAAAATTTTTTCTGCATGCGACTATGCCGGCAGTCGATGGATATCAGAGCTTTGAGCATAAATTCAGTGTGGATTTACCTCGCTATATGAGAACTTGTCGCTGTTATCACCTTCTTCCTACAGAATGTGCTTTGTTTGCTCTTCTAAAATGCTTCTCTTCCAATTTCCGTATGTTTTTATGATTTATTTTGTTGATTTCTATCATCAGGTACGTCTTGTTCAGACAACTCTGCGCCCTCAACTGGATTCTCGAAGCAATGATGACTGAGCCGCCGTTGGCTATGGAATCCATCACGAAATGTTGGAACATAAAATACAGGTGCCTATCATAGAGGAGGTTACTACTGTTTCCTCAAAATGTGTTGATGATTCAATTTGCCACAGTTTCTAGATATTCATTTCATTTAAAAACGTTGTTACGATTGTGCATACAACTCTAATCGCTTTTCGGGAGCCATAGAGACTAGTCAAGCAAGTAACATGTAAAATTTGTCCACCCTGCTATGTGGTGCTGTTTGTTTTTTAAGGGTTTAACTTTTTGACCACAACGATCGAGTGACTGGACAGCATGTTTGGAAGGGACGTGGTAAAATATCACAGTCATGTGTCATCGGAGTAAAACTGCATGATAGCTGCTTTCATTGTCGTTTCTGACGTACTTTTCCTCACAGAGAACTACGCCAGAACACTTTCTGCAAGACTTCGCAGCAGAAACTTCGCAAGGAGAAGCACCTGGAGAGCAAATGGAACATGTTCGTCACCCATCCGGGGGCTGGACATTTGGTGAGCATCTCAACACATGCAATAGTTTGAAAATGAAGTTGTTGTGTCACGCATAAATTTGAATATACGTAGGAGAGAGAGGGCTGGACAAAAATAAAAATGAATGCAGGAAAAGAACGTATTATCTTTCTCTTGCAGACAAAACATAGTTAATGACAGGGAAAGCAAAGCATAGTTTGTTGAAGGATTTTTGAACTTTCAATTGTTTTTTTTTTTGGCCTTGACATACACCCTAACTTAAGAAGCCTCTACTTCTGCTTCCCCCAGTAAACTTACCCCCTCTTTATGTGTTCCTTCCTAACCATTCCCCTTCACCACATACTTCAAGGAGGACTGGTACACAGCCTTCCAATTAGTCCTGATTCTCCAAGTACAGTTTTTCAAACAAGACACCATTTGGTAGAAGTACAAAACAAAAAGAAGAATACAATTTTTTTACAAATATTCCTTTTTTACTCACTCACAAGTAGCCATGTTATTGTGACATTACCTGATCTGTGATGTCACACACACACACCTTCAGAAGTCAGGCAGTACCGCAGGTGTGTGTGCTACGTCATAATTTTCAAACATGGCGATACTCTGTACAACAATGCCAGGAAAGTTGAAATAACATGTGGAAAAAAGTCACTAAGAAAATAAGACCTTTATAGTTGCAACTGTGTGTGAGTAGATTTACATCAAGCGCAGGCTGAAATTGAAACAGTCGCTACGGTTCCCCTCTAAAGTTTAGCCAAAAGCACAAAGGCGTGATGTCGTGACCAGCGTCATCTTGACGTATCCAGGAGTGTGTGAGGTCAGAGAAAGAGGTACTTGTGCTTGCTATTGGAAACAGAGATGTGTCTTTATAGGCAACAAGACAGGAATCACATTTGATACATATGGTATTGAACTGACTTGTAAGGTTTCATGTAAACAAGAGGGAGCTAGAAAATAACAAACAGGTGACTAAAAATAGCAGATACTCTTACACTAAAGTTAGAACTTAACTTAAAACTTCACAATTTGGTGAAATCCAAAATGCAGTTGAGTACTTAAAGACAATGTAAATGACAGATGTAAACGAAAATTAGTTGAGGGAGAGGGTGAATGTGTTAGTGAATAAAGGAAAGAACAAAGGAGAAATTATGATCGAATTCTGTTAGATTCATTTCAGGGAATTCGCATTAGCTAGTCTTCTCTGACCTGCCAGTAGCAGGTTGGGGAACAAAGATTTTCTGCTCCAGTGCACTTGATTAGTTGGTTGCCTCTCTCTGACCAAGATCATTCCCTGTACAAACACTGTGACCAGATAAGAGGCATACTTCTCAATAGTGCTGGACAGTATCGCATGCTTCGATGAGTCTTAACAACAGGGTAATTGCAGTATAGCCTTTGAGTCCTGAGACCTTGTGGTTGACCATTTATTAATCCATGGATTTTTTTTTAAATAGTATCTAATGAGAGATTCCTGTCATGTGCTTCAACCCAGTTAGTCTTATGTGGCAGTGTGTAGTGTCGTTGCGATATGAAATTTTCAAAAACGACATCAGGAACACTTTTCTCCGAAATTGCCAGTTGATATCACAGTGTTACAGGAGTAAGTTGGTACCAAAGCCCATGCACCTGAATGAATGTGTGTAGATCTATAGATTGTGTAGAGAAGTCACATTGAACAGCCCAAGTCTGCCCTTAATATCTGACATGACGCTTTGTTTTCATGTAAATCAAACTAATTTATTGAGGTGAAATACAACTTTAAGGTCTGATTCCTTGTTACCATATGTTATTTGCTAGTAGTAAGCAATCCAAATCTGTTCTAAGAAACATTGGGGTTTTTTTTCCCTTAAGATTGCAGACTGTATCGTTTGGTTTGCTTCACAAACGATATCAGAAGCAAGGTCTCATTTACGATGTTGTTTCCCGATACCACAATCTCATAATTACAACACTAGCAACGTGTTTAAGTCTATCCTTGTTTGTGTAACGTTTCATTGACAGACTTTTTACTGTCCCTTGTGGTGGTTTGTGATACAAACTGCCAGCATATTGTACTATTTTTAACCATATTAGGTTAATTTAGTTTTGGTCTGTGTGTAGGACAAAGTAGGTCAAGTGTCCCATTGGCATTGGTTATTTGGGTAATACCTAGCAGGGAAGGTTGGGTATCTAAAGGAGGGGGGGGGGGGGAGCAGAGAGGTACCTTTATAGATGTTTTGGTATCAAAGGTAGGTAGGTAGGTAGGTAGGTAGGTAGGTAGGTAGGTAGGTAGGTAGGTGGGTGGAAAGATAGGTGAGAAAAAATTGGTAGCCAGGATAGGTAAAGTAGGAAGGGTCTGTAGATAAGTTGAATCGATAGTAAAGGTTGGTATTTAAGTAGGATATTAGATATGGCAGATAGGTAACTAAGGTATGCAGTAGAGTAGGTAGACAGGATAGTCCAGGTAGATAGGATAGGTAGGTAAGTTTGTTATTTTGGATATGGTCGACACTATAGTCAGACACTAACTAGGTCTATAGTGAGAAAAATGATGGATTAGAAATCCACTGCGTAAGTATTTTATCTCAACCTACTTGCTGAAACATTTAGAGATACTTCGATGGGGCAAGAACTAGCTGGGAAAATGTTTTCAAGACCAGCTTTGTAAGTAGCTCATCTGCATCAGAGTCAAGGCCGACATGCATGCGCAGTCAGTTTCTAAATTAATGTGACTGTTGGTTCCAAGACAGACGCTACCACAGCGTGGACAATGTCAAGGTAAAGACCTTCTTAACTGTGTGACGAAGTCCGGGATATGTGTGGTTTACCAAGCATGGCAAAGAATTTCTGTAATTGATTCACTTCGTATCTTGTCTTTTCATTGGACAATTTTTTTCATATATGCAATTGAGAAGTACACACTTGCCCTTTGAATGCAGCCGCAGTTCAAAATGCCAGACACGCTGCATGACAGGAAACTTGAAAGCATAGCTACTCAATCTTGCAGAGGGTCGTATGGCCTCGAATCAGTAAAGTCTTTGTGAAACTTCAGCCTACCATCAAATTTAAATTTTGAGCGGAGTGAAGCCATCCATCACTTGGAATATTATATGCAGCTCGGATGAATAAATAAATAAAAAAAAAACATTCAGAGTTACTGGTAGTTGCTTTCCCTGTCGTTTGCTCTCTTACTCAACAGTATATGTTAATGGCACTGGGAGTAATAACTATACTTGTGCTCTGCTTGATATGCGACTAACCTTTTTAAAACAGAAGTCTCCTCAGTTTAAGTTTGATGAAGTCGGTTAGTTAGTATCAGACTGACCCTGTTCTCAGTATATCCTATGGGTCGTTAAATCAGTGGACTGTTCATTGATGATGTTCACGCTTGAAAACCATTTCAGAAGTTTGTTTTGCTGTAGTCTATCTTAGTGTTGGGTCGTCTCATTGAACTAGCTAGCAGAGCAACCGGTATAGCTTGACGTTTGGCAAAGGTTAGGCATTGATAATGACGTAAATTTGACTCAAATAATTTGATATCAATTTATCTTGGTAATTCTGGTATGCATGAGAAAAGCCGTCTGTGTCTCTCTGAACGCGTCGCAAGGTTGGAAACAAGCTCTAGCAGGTGCAGTGCATAGCCTAACACATAGCTTACCATGCCCTTGACTCTCAAAACCTAGATGCCTAAAGAGAGTAACATTGGGGACCAGGAAAAAAAATACAGAAGTAAATACAACCAAATTATCAGGGATTTGGAAAATGTGACGGCTTTTGTGGCTACGTTGCTCAGTTTCCCACTTGTTTACTTTCTGTGCAGAATTTTGTCGATAGTGGCAAATATTTCTTCCGAATTTGGCATGGAAAATGCTTTAATTAGACTTGTAACAGCTAATCTGAGGTTTGTTTCAGTGACTGATCAACGTATTAAACATTTACTCGCTTTCAAGCAACATTTCAGTACGATTTAACTTCGTTGCAAGTCAAGTATATGTTCAAAAGCCATCATGCGGCAATTGGTAATGTTGAAGAATGGGTTTTGGAATAAAGTGGGGAAAGTAGCACCCTTGCGGTGCAGATACTTGTTTTTTGTTTTTTTTTTGTAATGTGACGGCAAGTATAATATGTGTCTGTGAGCATGTCTCACTGAACACATGCTGGATATGGTCAGTCAATGACTTGCTTTTATAGGAAATGCATTACCTTCCTATGTTAGGAATTTTGGTCAGGGTAAGCAGGAAAGTGTACCCTGTGCAATATTTTTCTATCATTTGCACGTTTTTCAGTACATCTAGGAATGTATCTGTTGGCTGTAGGGCTCATACTCTTAGCTGATTTTGTTTTACAGATGCCCTCCTGTAATGATTGTCGTTGCTTTTCCATGATCACCCACCCCTTGCATTTGAGATGGATCGGGCCATGGATTTATAAGGGTACCTTGAGAACCTCCCCCCCGACAAATTCCTTCTGGGAAGGTAAAGTTTATGGTGGTTGGGAATTATCTGAGGAGAAATTGTCCGGTTGGGAATCATCTGGATGGCAATCGTCCATTGTCCAGGTGGAAGTTGTCTGGGGGGCAGTCTTCCATATCCATGAACCCTCTGACTACCCTTGCATGGTCACCATGGAAACAGGATAGCGACGTTATGAAGGTAGGTCAATGTAGACTTCTCCCTTACCTATCCTGCTGCGCCTACCCCATGAGACTGAAATGCCATAATGCAGGGTGGTTCAAAGACACATTTCTGAACTCTCTGTCGCTTTTCCTTTCGTTCACCGCTGAGACGGACCTGTCTGTGGCAATAGTCATTAGATATGAAGGACTTTTTTCTCATCTTCACGCTCTCACTAATGTTTTAAGTATCTCCACAGCTGTTATACGTACATTACTGTCATTCACGGTCGTTTTCTTTTATTTCCACATTTGCCTTCAAGCATGAGAATACCTTAGGGCTACCCACCGTTCAGGTAAACACTTTGAGGTTGAGTTTTCACCGTCATTTCACCTACACGATCCCAGCACGGCCCTAGGGCCGTCCCCACGTCCTGCACTCTCTACACCTTGCAATAAAAGAATGCAATACACGATGCCTCACTTGAGCATTTGCACGTCAATGTACCATTCACTTAAATGACACATTTTAGGGTTTGTTTTCTTCTGTGAATGTACTGTATATGAAGGTCTGCTCTGTGGGTTCCAAAAATTTTGCTGTCTTCATTGTCGGTGTGTTTTCCCCAGTGAATCATAGACTCAAAGCAACTGGCATTAACCAAAGAACATCAGTTAGTACCCAATGTCTTAGCAACACTGTTCATTCCTTTTTGTGACGATGTTGCCAAGATTTTACTCTGTACCGATGGAAAAAAAATGGTGATATTTTTCTCTGTCTTTTTGTTTGTATGTGCACTACAATTTTTTTTTTCCAACCAGCATGTTGCACGCTTCCACCTGGTTTGTTGTTTCTTTGACACTGTCACTCAACACGGGATATCACTGCGGTATAGAAGTTGTGAGGTGCATCTCCATTACAGGTTATCACTGATAAAGAAAGATTTTTCCTCTGTTTACCCCTACTTGTTCCTCTGTTTACCCCTCCTTGTCCCTCTGTTGATCCCTTCTTGTTCCTCTGTTGGCCCCCCTTGTTCCCCTGCTGACCCCTTTGTTCATCTTTTGGCCCCTCCTTGTCCCTCTGTTGACCCATCCTTGTTACTCTGTTGACCCCTCCATGCTGAGTTACATTCTTAAATATTGGAAAGAGTCTGTCCAAACAATTACCAAGAGTTTTTTTTTATTTTTTTATTTTTTATGAGAAGAATTTCTTCAACCATTTTAACCAAACATGTTTAAAATGTTGAGCTCTGTTGAATCAATTAAAACAAACGGTTAAATGTTTTTGACTGTTCAAGCTCATTTCATGCTAAAACTGTCTTATTTAGCTTGACTTTCTCTGACAAAACCTGTTTGTAACTGAAAATCACTGGAATCTTAGCTAGTCTGTCAGCCAAATGTTGTATGGTTCATTATTTGAGGCACAACATATTTTTACCCTGGAATCGTAGATGACTCTGAAAGCCAGATATTGTAGTTTTCATAATTTGAGAGCAAAAAATGTTTATAAAATCAAAATATGGCCTCCAAACTATTTGACTGCCAGCTACTGACAAATATTTTAAATTTCCTCACTGTCACACTGTTTTATCAATTGTTTCGGTAGTCAAAGCATCCTTGACCGCAAAACTGTCTCTCAGAAATAACAGTCTTTCTTGACTGCCAATAATATTTGGGTTTTTTTTACACTTTTGCCGGCAAACTTCCCCATCTTCTGAACTGTTTAAGATAACAAATTTTCTTGGTTGCTAGACTGATCTCCTGAAACTTTTTATACGTAGATACATATCTATATCTGGTAGCAGGCACACATGTGCCTATAACACCAGCTCTTCTTCGTCAAATGGGTTGCTGCCTCCAGAATTTATCAAGCTTCTTTTCAAAGCTTTGGACTGATGTGGCATTAACAACATCCTGTGGCAGACTGTTCCATGTGTCAACAACTCTGTGTGTGAAGTTATTTTTTCCTTATGTTCAGTCGTGATCTCCTTTTATAAATTTTTTGACAGTGGCCTCTTGTGGAAGAATCCTTTACTAATGGAAGAATTTGAGAAATGGCCACATCATATTTTGCAGAGATTTATAATCCATTTGAGAGCCAGGTGATGTTTGAATGTTGAATATGGTTTGATGGTGATCAAATTTTCTCACTGACTGGCACTTTGCATGTCAATCTGACCAACTGCCAGGCGAACTCTTGTTATTGCAAAACAGATCAACTGCCAAAGTGTTGTTGGTCTTCCATTACTGACACTTGCAAAATATGTTTCAACAAATGCAAAATCTTCCTTTTTTTTCAAAGTGTTTGTAAATACAGTGAGTCTGTAAAAGAACTTTATACTTCGGTCAGAGGTGCACTCAAACCAACTGTTGAGGGCATTCTCCTTCCTTTTTGGATTTGTATAAAATTTTGGATTATTCCTCTCTCTCTCTCTCGGTAGATAACACCTCTGTCTCTGAATCGTGGTGTTTATCTTTACGTACATAACTATGATTACTTTAGACCACAGAGCTATTACAGACATATATTTTGTACTTGTGAAGCATTTAAATCTGTGAAAACATGGTCACAGGTTGTCATGATGCCCATATAAGGTTAAAGGCAGTCTAGATTGATCTTGGTCCTTTCGTTGTGCATTTGTGACAGAGTTATTGTCCCCTTATCTTTTAGTGGCAAAGCTGGAGGGCAGCCATTAGGCCCACTTGGTCCACTGTGTTTAATTGTTCTTCATTCCCAGACTTTGTATCTATAATCTAACATGTGGTGTGATAATGTTTTATGTCTCCATTGTGCATAGATAAGAACTCGAGGTTATGAGGTACCCTAGTTAACAAGGTATGTCATCATTTATGACTCTAGATCATCATCGTAAAATATGACAGTTGAGAAGATACCGTTCAAAGACTGATTGGCTCCCGACTCAACTTTCTGTTAAAGTAATCAAAAATAGATAGGAATTTCTTTAATATCCCTGTTGAAGTGTAATTTGATGTCACAAGAAACGTCTTGGCTCGTCGAAGATCCCGGTACATTTCACGCACGTGGCCGTACGGTCTCTCCTTCCGTATGGAACGATGTCATCGCGAAGAGTCGGCTCACATGTGCACGTATCATTTTTCATCGGGTGATTCATCTAGTGGTTCAACAGCTGCGGGATTGTCTGCAAAGTTTTGGTTCACTTCGAAGAAGATTGGTACGTGTGCTCCCACTTTTGCTAAAATGATACGATAGATCATCAGGGACTATATGAGCACCCAAAATGGCCTCTGAAATGTATCTTCTATTGATGCTGTCTTTGTCTTTATTTTCTGGACCTTTCCTGGACCAATTTCTGGCTATTAGAAAATCTGAGAGCAGTGCATGTGCCTCCTATGAGTGGCGTTCATGTTGATAATAAGTAAATGGATGGTTGCCATGGTGATTTGGCTATCTTCTAGGACCAAACTTGTACACCAGTTCTGGTGACAATTGCTGATACTGTCTGTGCAACATGTGGTACCATCCTCTCTGTTGTAGGAAATTGCATTGTATTTTAAAAATCCTAGCGCTGATGGGGCAGCTAAAGTGGCATGGCAAAATTGTAGGTTTTGTACATAGATTGTGACTAATTGTGGCTAATGACCAGTTTTAGGAATGTTCGGTAGTATTTGACTATATTATGCTGAATTTTCGAACTGCTCAAATCAGATAATAGGTTACTTCATTTTAACAGAAGGTTGCAAAGATTAACAGGTAGATGTAAGGAAGCAAAGTACGAGATTAGAATCTGCAGCATTGCTGTGTTATGTTTACCTGGTGCTAGAAAACTATGAATTGGAATGCAAAGGAAAGATTTTGTCCAATTAATTTCCATCGCTCATGGGACAGAATGGTACTGTAATGTTAGAACCTCCAACAGCATGTTCAAAATTTATAATTATGAAAACAAACAAACAAAACATTGAACCAGAACATACAAAAACTATGAAATGTAAAAATGGGAGATACTTGCTGTATCTCTACCACTCAGCCCTATTGCATGTGTGGGAGCTTTTGTTTGGAGAGAAGAGGGGGATGGGGTAGAGTGGGGGCCAGTGGTGGACTTTGATTGCCTTGACGTCTGCCTGACTGAAACATTTCACACAAAAATTTAGAATAGGATTAAAATGGTGCTTTTGTTATGTGACTTTTTCAGACACAATTCAAGGGGTGCTATGTTATTTAACTACCTCAAGTCTCTGTTGCTAGAAAGATACTATGCATTCATTTCTAATTTAGCCCACTGGGTGTTTTTATTTTCCCATATCAACTAGGAATGTGAAAACAGAAAGAGTATTGTTGATGCATCCCTGCACAGTCCACCCTCTGTATCTTGTTGCAATGATCGTAGCAGCGAAATTTGCCGTTTTTCTTGATCTTGACGGAACCGAAATGCATGGGTGACCGCGTTGCGAAAGGGGAAAATTCAGCTTTGGACGATGTATGAACTGTCATTGAATTCCACTGTCAGAGTTATAATGCATTCATCGTAGATCACACGTTATGAAGTGAAACCCTCGCTTCGTGGACAAAGATCTTCTGTGCAATACCAGCTTTCATGTGAGATATATATGCCAGTTGTATGGTATGATCACTTTTGGTCTGGACACAAACCACTTGTACCGCCACTCTAGTCACCACTTACCCCCTGAAATTATTACTTCATCCACAAATGTTCTGCTCTTGACCTCACAAGAACCATTAAGAGGAGTAAAGACCTTTTGGAGAGCGCCCCTCTCGTAATCTTTGGCAAATTTTCAAATGTGGACATTTGATGCCACTCCAGAACACCACTGGGTATCTCTAAGGAAAGATGACAGTTTCCCTACCAGCAGCCTGTTGGGGTTGTCAGTGTATCTAGGCACCCTCTGTCATTAGTCATCTCAGTCCAGGCACTCACTTTTATTAGGGACTTTTCGATTCCAGGATGGTAGATAAAGATGACAGAACATGCAGCAAGAATTTTCACTGCTCATGAGCAGAAACCAACATCTCTCCATCCCGTCGATCTTTAAGGCTGTCGTCGACTGATTTAATGTCAGATCTAGAAACAGGACGGTACAGGGGTTGTCAACGGTAATCCCCCTCTGTCCATAATGTATGTGTTTCTGGGATGTGGTTTTGCCATTGCTACAACATAGCAATGAGTGTGGAAGCTAACAAAGCCCTGCAACTTTGTTAATGAAAGCTAGTATTACTGTTAATTTTTACGACGTCGTTCTGACACACGATCATCTCAAAAAAGCGACACACATTAGATGTCACGATGCAACGCCGCGTGCGTGTGTTTTCTAAACCCTCTATCCTGTTGCTCTGCCATACTGAATTGGAAAGTCCCAATCATTCAGTTTGTCCAGGCATTCACCATTATTGGTATCAGGGCAAACAGTCAAGTTTATTTTCATTTGCTGATGTGACTTGTTGGTTGCATGCTTAAAGAAATACATCATCATGTTTGAGTGTTTATCCTGTGAAGCCTCCTCCTTGTGCCAAACACCGATATCGGCTCGAAAGAAATCGTCCACAAAATTTTTGTATCGGGTTTCAACCTCTTTTATGTTTCAGTGACCTTGAAGGTTAGTCTTACTTTCAATTAAAACATCATCCAATGATACCAGTGTATCTCACTGAAATTAAATCTGAGAGTGAAAACTTGGTTCATGTTTCAATGCTATTAATTTACGTGGTGTCAGTTTACCCAGTTCCTCCCCGTCTGCCGTGCGCTACTAACTGCAGAGCTGTGAATCCCTTGGTTAGCTGCATGGGTACACCCACTAGGAAGTTACAGTGATAACTGTACCTTGTACAGACCTGTATGTTTTTTCTCCAGTCATACTGTAGTAGAGCTATAGCAAGAAAAGTTTGTCTCTCATGAGTAAAACATGTACGCAACCATCTGCCATGTTTGTGAAATACTCTCCAGGGTTCTTAAAATTGCACCGCATACATGTGCACTGCTTTTTCCTTCCTTGAATGTCTGTTGTATTGTCATGCTAGGAGAGCATTAATTGCATCATCGTAATCAAGACTCTGAAAAGAAAGTCAGTGAGACAACGATGTACCTCCTTTAGTCCATTGCTTGTAAACTCACCCTGAGCTTAATGTATTTTGAAAAGAAGTTTTTCTCCCTCACCCCCAAATTATATTTAATAATAATAGAGGTCTTCACCCTTAGGTCGAAATGTACATCTTGTCATGTCTGGCTGGATATGATTAAAGATATCCATAAATCCATCAGACTGTAAATCATCCTGTTTAAGGGTGGGAGATTGTAGACCATAGACAAATGTGGCATGGCTAGATGGCAACAGCGACTTTTTGGGGGTCATTGGATGAGTGGAAGGGTGCCCTTGGAGCCTGGGAAGGTGATTTTCTTGTTGTCTTAGGGGTAGTTTCATCCAAAAATTTCCTTGTATGTCATTTTATGTTACCTAGAATAATTTACTGCTAACATGTGTTAAATGTGTATTTTTCCACAAATGGTCTTGCACCGATGTCTATCAGTGAATTCAACTTACTTGTGCACTCTGCCTAACTTGTTTTCCCTTACAGAGAGGCAGGCAAAGGTTGTCTTATTCCCTGAGCAGACAAATGCGTAAAATGTCGGTGCAGCCCCAGCAAGGGGCTGGACAGAGCGTGCAGTCGCCGTCTTTCGTCACAAGCTCGATGTCCTTCATCCCAGACCAGCAGTCAAACAGTCGAATGGACGAGGAGAGGATGAGTTCAGCGAGGGGTTCTGCTAAGAGGATCTGCGAGGGGCTCCATTCGAGGTAATCATCATGACACCGCTTGTTTGTCGTCATCGTTGATGTGTTTGTGTCACGGCTAGTTGTTCAACTTTTTCCAATATGTGTGGCTCACTTTCCAGAATCCTGAGCATGGTCAGTCAAATGTGGGCCATTGACACTGAAACAGTTTGCATCTGGTCTCTTTTACAAAATTCAAGTAGCCACTCTTTTGGTGTGGGGTGGGCCTTTGACTCGTATGTGATTCAGATTTCACAACAACACATTCCCCTGCCTTCAAGATCCAAAAAGGGTTCAAACGTGGGTCAACACTCTCACCGATGTGAGCGTGATGGCATCGGTTGCTTTTGTGATCCTTATGTCATTTTGTGCACAAAGATGTGGGTAGAAGAGTAATACGTACACACACTAACTCACGCGGCATGTACACCGAACCACCGTATCCTGCTGTGCGGGGGTGACTACTACAGTTAACAATAATGTTGAAAGGGTATCAGTTTGTGTAAACCGGCCCATACTGTCAGTCAGGTCTATATGTCATGTTTGTCATGGACGGCCCTTCAACCAAGGTCCCACCCTCCCACTCTGCATCGCACTAGTGAACGATTCAACGTAGACGGGGAGAATGTGGACTCTGACTCTTCTGTCAGGTCCAAGATTGTACACTGTGCTGTTTGGCCAATGTTGTCCAAAATGGTTGCCAATCTTAGGCATTGAACCGGCCATTCTGAGCAAGTGCACATCATATTTGCAGATTGAAATTAGGCTAGCTGAAAAGGTTTGTTTCATCGGTTTGCACTGAAATATCACTTTGCAGTATCTTCTTTCCATACCTGTCACTGTATTAATTACCTGACAACTACAGTAACCTAAACTGTATAGTTTGCCACAGTTTACATCTTAAAAAAGACACTAAACAACTGGGTGTACACAATTAGTTTTTTACACAGGTGAAAAAGGCTATGATGAAGAATGGCAGTGAATGTCATGTTACCAAGGGAAGAAATTTATTTAAGAGAGTGGGGGGGGGGGGTGGCAGGGGGAAAGGGTGGGCTGATGTGATGCAAAATATAGAAGCACGATCTTGACCACTAGATACCATCCCGGGGAAAGGGTCTAAGGGGAGGGGTTTTTGTCAAGTGTTAGTGAGTATTAAAGTTAGTCTAGAGCACACGAGAAAAAGTAGATATACATAATCCCGAGAATGTTTAGAATAGCTGGTTTGAACTGCATTCAAACAGAACTTGAAATGCATCGTAATGTATAGATAAATGGCAAGAAAAAATTCCTTGCACAGAGCAATATGGGGGATATGTTGTATTACATCTCCTCCATCAGTTTTCATGAGGGATATATATCCCCATGCGCCCATCCCGCCAGGATTGCCACCCCTTGATGTTACATTCTTTTGCCCTTTTCACATCTTAGAAACATCTTCTTTCGCAAACCTGAACAATCATACGAGATGGACTGGACAAATACATGCCTCATACCACTGCTGTTGGCAAACTCAATTTCTGTTTTATTTCCTGGTATTGAGCTCTTTGAAACTAGATCAGAGGGTAGTCATCAAGCAGCATGGTCAGTTTCAGATCTTATCATAGACATCGACCCGTGTATATTTCTTGGCGGTATGCAAGTTTGTGTTTCAAAATTTCTGCAGCTGCCAAGTGTAATGTAATTCTAGAAGAGATGTAAACATGAAAGGCAACTAGCCTTTTTTTGGGGGGATGTTTTATGACTAGCTTGTTTGAAAGGTGGTTTCGGTTACCTGAAATGATTGATAGTAGGTTTCATGTCCAGCAAAAGAAAGCCAATAAAGTTGGAAGTCATCAGATTATAAATACCTCAGTATTATGTGTTGTGAATATGCCATCGGTTTCACAGCATGTTTGCAGCTTGTCTACCGTTGAAAGTTTTGGCAATAGTGAAGAAGAAACTTATTCCATGTGTGTATGTGGATTCCACCACTGGGTGGATCCAAGTCATTTGTTGGGGGAGGGACCAAACTTCGCTTATGCCCTGTCAGTTATTTAGCTAAATTTATAGCCTCACCTAGCTGTTTCTGTTCACTGTTAAAAGTCTTCCTGTTGCCGTTTGTTCCGTAATGAAAACAATTTTTTGAGCAAATCTTTGTTTGGCACCATGGCCTTCATTGTGCCCCTCCCCCCTCCTGGGTCTGCCAGTGACTTCTGCACAGTGAACATTTTGATACATATGTAAATCCACCTTATGGTCTGATCCTAGCAGGCAGTATTTTCTGTATTTTCTTTCCAAAGGCAACATTTATAAAGTTTTGCCTTTGCAGAGGGCACTGCCAGGACCAATCTACGTATTCCACCAGAGGGGTTTTTAAGTAGATGAGCAGATTGCTATCTCTTTGGTATTAATGCTCTCAGATGACTAAGCTGCTATTTGGAAAATTCCCCCTTTGGAACTGGCAAGACTATGACCTGTAAAAGCCTTTTTCCATCACATCAGTTCGTTGTAGCTGTAGCATACTGTCTCTAAGCCTGGAGGGATGTGCATGAGAATCGGACAACGAATTGACAAAGTCTGAACTATTCTTTTACCCGGTGTATTACAAGTTTCATTTGTCAGCATAATTGTCACTCTACATGCTGTCGGGTAATCTGAGGCTGCAGGACTATGTCAGAGGAGATCTTTTTTTGTTTGGTCAGAAAGTTTGCTGGTTCTGTAAAGTTTGGGGGAGTTGACAAAATAAAAACCCGCAAAACATTGCCCATATCTATCTATTTCAGACTATTAAGACTGCGTTCAAAGACGTTATGTCTGATAGAAAAGCTTATGGGCCTGGTTCCCTCCATTGCACCCTGTTTATCAGAAGGCAGCAGTTGTTTTCCTCGTTTAATGAGAAGTTCTTTCTCAATTTCATCTGATGTAATGAGCTGAACAAAATGTCACAAACAGTGCATCTTTAAAATTATTGGATTTGTTTACTATCACCACTGAAAGAGTCCAATCTCAGTGTTTTCAACCAGTAGCAGATATATCCATTCAGACCCATTAAATCCGACTTTTACAAAGTCCTTGTCAGATTGCTGGATGTCACAGCCTTTCAGGGAAACGATCAGAATTACAGCAAAGTAAGAAAAATTTACTCAGAAGTCCATCAGTTGATCTTCTATCGTTTGTTTCAGGAGGAGGAGGGGCCATCGACTGGGACAGTCTCTCCCAGACCAAGACGGAGGATGGAGAAGCAAAGACATCAGCCAGTAGAGCGGAAAGGTATTACTCCACTCGTCTTTGATGGTTGTAATAAGGTCAAACGATTCTTGACATGATGAGTGAACATGATCAAGGAGTGAACTGTTAGGGGCTAAATATTGTAGACCCTTCTAAAACGTATTATCCTTCACCATTAGCCTTTTTAAGTAGCTGATGCATACGTTAATAAAGTAGCTGATGCGTACCTCAATAAAGCCACTGAAGAATGCCTTAAAGGGAGGTGTTTGTTTTATGGAAGAAAAGATATTTTAAAAACCAATATTTTTGAAAACAGAATGATAGATTATTTAAAACAAGGAAGGACGGTGGCCCTCTTTTCAAGAGATCAGTTTCTCACGGAAAGTATTTCAGTTATTTGTTGCTCAAATGAGATAAATGTCCTCATTTGGGAAGCTGAAAGGAAGGACAGTGACAGGTTCACAGAGAGTCCAGTGGTCAGACCTGGCCAAGCGAATTGAAACGGTAGATTACAACCTGTGCTTTAAACAGTCGTGGATGTTTCAACTTCATCCAACATTTAATTTATGTATATTAACAAATAGTCACGACCTTAACTGGCATATTTGGTAGTGAGTTCTTTCCAAGTATCACTTCACGTTTCCCGCCGTTTTTGTGTAGTGTGTCGCCATGTTAGAAAAGAATGATGTCACCCATGAACCTTGCTATATCAACGTCGTGGAGGTTCATGTGTGACATCACAATTTGGATAATTTTGTAGTTACACAGCCACTTGAAAGTGAGTGAAAAAACTTAGTAATCAGAGCTTTGTATTTGCTTCGACTTGTATGTCTTCTACTGTTAAATGGTGTCTTCTTATCAGAAAAAATGTGCTTGAGGTATCAGGACTATCTTAAAGAGTGTAAAACAGTTTTCCTTTAAGGAGGGTAAGAGCCATTTGACACTGGAAAGCACTCTTGTTCTCCTCTCATATAAAAGCCTTAAGTATCACATGACAAAAGGACTAAAGACACCTTTACCACTTGGATGAAGGATGATAGAGTGGCATTCAAGGGTTGTATAAGGTATAATTAGTACACTAACAGCAAAATCTCCTGGTATTTTTGCATCAAATTGTCAACACAGAAAGGTGCATATTTCTGTCTTTGAACAGGTGGCTATCAGGTCTGTAGCAGATCTCTGAATAGTCGGGGGAACATCTTTCGATAGCATAGATTTGGCCTAAAAATTCCCCCCTTTAAATTCTAATGAATTTGTGGTGTTAGGTATTCATTGAGCTCACTGAAGGCATTGATTAAGAAGGCAAAACCAGGTGACAAAATTTCTCCAAGACAGAAAGTTTAGCTTGCACTACCCAATCCTGAGTTCTTGGTAAAATGTTTTAAAAAAGTATTTTTGGTTGTGTTTGTGGTCGTCACAAACCTGGGGTTTATAAACAAAATTGTATTTTCCCAAGAAACAGAGGCATGGCACGGAATGCATTTGATCACCTGATGTGTTTGATATTCTTACAGGTCTGCCTCTGTGGCTAGTGAGATGAGCGTAGTGAGGGAGTTATCCTCATCAGAGATGAAGAGGATGAATAAGAGACGGTCTACGCTCTCTGTAAGTATGAGCGTTTTTGTTCTGCTGTATAAGTGTATACCTGCAAGAAGTCAAACCTCATGTACCAGTGAAGATAACATACAGTAGCATGCAATGGTAAGGTGAAGCGTTATGAGGTGCACAGTTCAAAGTTTTCCAATTGAAAGCAGGCATTTGTCTAAGGAAAAAATATGCAAAAAAGAACAAAAGTAGAAATGGGGCAACCTAATCAGCTGCTCGATTTGACATTGTGTTGTGTATGTGATGTTTACGAGGACATCTGTAAATGGCCGTCTGACATGCTGGCCCTCTGCCCAGATTTGTTGCTAGAGGGTGGGGGGGGGGGCACCAAAGTCAATGACTGCTGTTCTGGAGAGGATATAAGGGGAGGGGGTATAACTGCCTCCATTTGAAAAGGGGCTCAGTTGTAAAATGTGGCTATCATTACCATATTTTTGACTGCATATATATGCACTTAGATTTTACATTTTTCTGTCCTCCCTTCTGTAGTTACGGCCGTGTGGTGGTAGCCCTTTGATGGCAATTTTAGACACCAGCCATGCTAGAAATTTTCAATTTTTTTCTCATAGAGAGGAAGATTTTGTCACTGTCATAAGTTTGGTGGACCTTGTTTCTGTTCTCTTTCTCACATAGACCTTCCATGATAGCCTGCTAATAAGTCTTAGATGTTTTGAGATACATGTAGACTGGATTTTGATAAAATAATCAACCTTGCCACACCTACTGTATGCCATTAAGATATCGCAATATGTATTTCTTCCTTTCATTTTCGTTTGTCCTTTGTACAGAAAGAACAATTGGAAGAGAGAGATGAGGAGGAAGAACCCTCAGAGCAGCAGGTCAGCAGCTGGGTGGAGTCGACCAATCAGAAAATGTCGTCATCCGATCTCAGACCGGCCAGTGCCGAGTGAGTGAATGTAATTTCCTGCTTGCTGAATTGCTTTTACAAGGTCAATATCATGTTCATTGTGCATACACATAACTAACCAAATGAGTGGACTTGGGGGAATTCAGGTGGAGGAGAGGTGATGGTGGGGGAGGGGGGTTCTGAGGTGACAGAGGCGGGCAGAGGCGCAAATGCACACCTTGTTCAACCAATGTAAATGGATTCTCCTGACCTCTTCCTTTCTTCAGTTTTATAACATACCAACATAAGCCCTGGAAAGTGATCATCTCATTCGCCCCCAATCTCTGTCAAAACAGCTGTGTGCCAACATTTACTAGTACACACCACATCTCTCAATGAAATGACATGGGGGAGGCAGAAGAATGGGAAAGGCAAGGACTGGGGGGAGTCACAGAAAGTTTGGGGGAATGAGGAAAATTGTGTTAAAAACAAAATTCTTAAGTGTTGAGAATAATGGACTTTTGAGGGAAACTCAAAACTTTGGGGAAAATGTTGCTCTGTGGTGGAAAGGTGCTTCTTTTACCAAAAATTGTATATATTTTTCGTTAAGAGAAATCCACTCCCCCCTTCCTCAAAATAGAACCATCTCTGTAAACTGGAAATTGTCGCTATGACAAAGGTATTTTCCTCATGATGCTTTCTTAGCTTGAGACCAAGGAAGAAACCGTTCAAGCCATCGTTCCCAAGCAAGAAGCTCGTCGACATGACGGAAAGGCTACGCAACAGATTCGCTGACGTCAAGGAAGACAATGCCCTGGAGCTGCACGACAAACTGGAGGCTCTTGAAAAGTAAAGACTTTGCTACTTTCTTCCACCCTTCTCCTCCTTCCAAATCATGAATTCAAACCTCAGACGAGGAATTTCTCATAGGGAGTATAGGTAGTTGCAAGAAAGACTGTGTGTAGTTTAAGTCTTGCTAATAACCAAAAGTATGCATTGTGCAAAGCTTGTAAGTAAAAAGGTTAGTTTGCAGAAATTCCATTCAAAATGCATGAGGGGTAGAGGGTATTGTTCCCCATATTCTGATACAATGCCCTTTTTGGCCAAAAAAACCCTTGTTACACATTGTAGAATTTTTCAGAATTTGCTTTTAGACATTTACCCCCTCAACAGTTTTTTTTTGTTGAGAGTGCCCTTTTACACATTTACTCCCCTGCCTCCCTCCCTCCCCACTGTCAGAGGGTTGCACCAGCCATGGCAAATCTTGTAAATGGTGATTTCATCCCCGTTTGCCCGATGTGCAGACATTACATTTTGCCTCGTGTATATACCCATTTTGCAGAAAAAAGTATTTGAGGGTGGAGAAGAAATTCAATTCCATAGACTGCAAGAAAAACCGGCACATCAGTCTGCAGCTGACAGAGTTCAGGGAGGTCGGCAGAGACAGGGAGGAGTCCGCCGAGGAGAAGAGAAAGAAGAAGAAATTGGAAGATGAGAGCAAATGGTGAGGAAGGAGCGGGGCACATCCTCGTACCTGAAGGCAAAATTTAAAGGCAATAGTGTGGTAGTATTAATGGAGGTGCTTGACACATGCTCATACCTGGAGGCAGTAGTTAGAGGCAGTTGTATGCAGCCCAATAGTTTGATGGTAAAGGAGGATTTGGATACATCGTTGTACTTATAGGCAATATTTAAGGTAATCATGCAGCAAAATATTTTGTATAACAAGGAAGGAGCAGGGCAGATGCATCCTAAGCCCTTAAGGCAATAGTTAAAGGCAGTTGTATGCAACCCAAAAGTTTGATGGTATTGATGATAGCGAAAGCCAATCGTTAGTTAAGGAAAAGTTAATAGTAAGGGAGGAGCAGGTCACATGTTTATGCCGCAGTGTCATAATTAATGGCAATCATACATGCGACGCAATAGTTGATGGTGGTTAAGGTGTACCTTAAGTCAGAAACTTAAAAAAAAAAATTTCCAAAAATATGTCACTTTTGTCGAAGCCTTAAACAGTGAATTCAAATGGTCCAACTCCCATCTTCACAGGATATTCCTGAGCTCAGATATAAAATAATAATGGTCTTTTTTATATAGCACACTCCTCCAGTAATATTAACTGCTCAAGGCACTCTGAAGGAATTCACCCATTACCCCTGTACATTGGAACCAGGTCCGCTCAGAGATCAGATAATCTCGGGGAATATAGGGCAGCCATCAAGGTGAGAGTTGTATTCAGGTCCCCTGAAAGGCCCCCAATTACTAAGCGGGTGGAGAGGAGCAAGTTGAGACGTATACCTTGCCCAAGGATGTTATGTGAATTTGAACTCATTACCACTAGATTATGAGTCCGAAGTCCTAATCACTAAGATACCATGCTCTAACATGATATTCAATGTTGATGCTTATTAACCTCAAGTTAAAACAATAGAGTGCACAATAATTTGTGATGTTATTCTTGTGCTACTCAAATTACTTTCTTTGTTTTTCTCTGTTTTTTTTTTCTTTTTCAAAAGCCAGTGCACGGTGTCATGAAACATGATCAATGTCCTACTGGTATAAGTTCACAATGTACTATGCAAAACAAAAAAGAATAAAGAAAACACAATTTTTTTTCACGATAATACAGACATTTTTAATTTCAAAAGTTAACAAACCAGGTAACATGAGTTGTGCAAGAAAGACATCACAAATGATTGTGAGATTGACTACTTGCGAGTGAGTTTTGCAACATTTTACATTTCAGTAATGCCATGAAGATGGCAGTTTGATGCCTACATTTATTTTCCAACTGCTAATGTATATATCATCAGGTAACGGTCCCATTGAGAGAGATCTGCAGAAAACTATACTTTCCAGTCAATTTAGCAGTCAAATTAAACATGTGCCGTCGGGCCGAATGACCTTTTGATGTTACTGAAAAGGTCATCATACCCTACGGGCATTCAGGCTGGTGCTGATATGCAAAGAAAAGGACTCATTGTTTTTGCTGAACAATGGACGTTTGCAACTGAGAGTTTTGCCAGTGATTATTAACAACCTGACATGAGGGTAAAGTTGTAAACTTAGAGAATCGGGTAGATTATTGAGCTGGCAGGTCAGGTGATTCACTGAGAAACTTTTGAGGCGGTGATCATCGCATGATTTTCTCGTAATTCTAGACTTTAAGAGGTAAACTGTACAGCAGTAACATGTGGCATCTTCCCGACTGGAAGCGAAAAAGAAACCTCACGGAACACACAAGAGCTGATGCCAAGTGTTTCATGCATGTAAAATATCCAAAGTAGCTCTCTACATGCCACTCTCCACAACACCTCTGCAAGTCATTAAATCTCATTATCGTCTGCGGGTCGGTGAACTTTGGACTTTCCCTTCCTTCCCTCTGTACGGCAGGTTTCAAGAATTGGTCCGATTGCTTCCGGACAACATCTGGTCAGACCGCCAGTGCGCTGCCATGATGGACAAGCTTCAGAGCATGGGTAAAATCGAGAGTAGGAAGATAACACCGCAGAAGTTCCTGAACGTCTTGATGAGCCTCAAGCACTGGGAGCTCTGTGCCCCGGACGTCAGGGCAGCCATGGAGGTATGCTTTAGTTTAGTGTGTACATGCTGTCCATTGTAGTTACTGTGGTAAACATTGCTGTAAACAACGGTGGTGTCTCAAGCATTTTCATGGCCAACATCAAAATCTGCCCTTTTTCCATCTCTGTCAACATTGTTTCCACTTTTACACAGATATTTTATAGCCCAGTTCGTGAAGTGTAAATGAATGACTTCCAGTAAGAGAACTGTGTGTTGCTACTCACACAAAACTGTAAATTAAATAGATTTACAAAAGTTTGTTCCCAAACCAAAAAGCAAATTGCATGACAATGATTTTTATTTGCTTTTATCGTAACTTTATTTTGTACCTAGTCCAACTCTGCCCACCAACATCACATTTCTCCCTTTATTGTTTTCATTCGTCCTCAGTTTGTGCGGGAGAAAGTGGTCGGGATGTCCGTGGAGGAATTCGAGGCCTGGTATCGATCAGAGATTGAGGATCTCAACAGGTCAAAGAGTGCTCCCCCTCTGTCCAGTTGACCGTCCATGGGCAAAATATTAATTACTGTTTCGGGATCGTGCAAGACAGAAAAGGAGTCTACTTAAAAATCACCGATGAGAGACATGGAGGGATAGCCCACAGGGCAAGGCAGTGTTCTCCACCGATTATTATGTGGGGGGGGGGGGGAGCCACGCACAAAGTGCATGAATGACAGGTCACCAAGGGGTTGCTGAGGGAGGTAGTATCCCCCTCACCTCTGGAAATTTTTGATAATGGAGATGCTCAATGATGCAAAATTGTACTGCTGAAGGACTTGAACATATATGTTAGGCCTACATTTGAAACAGCAATACTGCTATTGATCAATTGTTAAGGAGACTGAGCAGAGTTTTGTAGGAAAAAGGATTTTTATTTTTTTGAGGACGGGGGGGGGGGGGCAGGAGTGGTCACTTTTTTTTATTTTTGCCTTTAGGTGGCAATTTTCACTTGGAATGTGGACCGCCACCTATAACCAATCGTGGAGAACACTGCAAGAGGATAAATTTCACGTGAATCTACTAAATAAATAAAATCGTAGCATGCTCTTTTTACTAAAAGTTGTTTTATAAGACCCATAGATTTTTGTAGGCCGTGAAACTTATATGACCATGTTCTATTAACAGCTTTATGTTTTCAAGACTGAAAAATATCAACTTTGCATGGCTACCAGTTGCAGGTTTTTTTTTTTTCTTTTTCTGCCTTTTGTATTTGAAAATGTTTAATTAGAGAACACTCAGAAAGCAAAATATCACACAGGGAAGAGGAGGGTATGTTGGTCAAGGTGACCTTATGCCTGCAGCCCACTGCCATTCTTGATGGTACCACTTTTGATGGCACCACTCTTGATAAAACCGTAAGCACCAGGGAGGGAGCAGAGCTGGGGATGGTGGGAGGGGTTGTATAGGTTTGGGTGTCTTTTGGGTAACCAACATTGAAAGTACCTGTATCTCGTCCCTAAGTTTCCAAGTCAGTATCCTTAATTCCTGCAGTACTTACTGGAAGAATAGATTACGAGTAGTAAGCATTTTCCTTTTTCTTTAGGACATTTGTGTGCATGTGCTGTATGATATGAGCCAAAGAGACTCAACATTGACCCTCTTATAGGCAAAGGTACTAAAAAGAAAAAGTATCTCCACAATCAAGGCAAAGTAAATGAACAGGTATTGTTTGTGTCAAAGCAAATTAGTCGTACAAAAGAAACGATGGTGATTCGTACCAGTCGTAATTAAGGGGACGTTGTTTTTTAGGTCACAAACCCCAGTACATACTATCTTGTCCAAGCACACAGTCACTGACTCTTTTCACCCTTCCCCCCTTACCCATGTTCCACCTCTTATGACATAAAACAGATAGCAATATGAAAATCATCCAGATTGCACCAGACGGTTTCTTATCCGAAAGTCATTAAATGATTACTCACAAATTTTTTAATCAAAATTTCTGAAATGGTCTTCCATTGGTACAATCATGCTTCCATGACTCTTCTCAGGGTAGACTTTGCTGAAGTTACACTTTACAACTTTAATGTTGCAAAACCAAAAAAAAAATAAGTTGCAACAATGAAGTTGTAATGGTCAGTATGTTAGCTGCAATGATGCACTTTTTTGCATATGTTCATCCTTCTTGTGCTAATACAATGCCTTCATGTGTGCCCCTCTTTATGCCGGATCTTTCAACTTCAGTGTGCTAATTTACAGTTGCTTCCAACTCATCTTTGTACAAATGCAATTTTCCGTTATTTTCTTATTTCTGTTTTTCTTCCCATTTTCTGACAACTGTCGACAAATTTTCAAAATTTGGATCAACGAACTTGATTGCAAGTGTTGGTCCAAATTCTCTTGCATAATCTTGCGACAAAGCTTGGTCATAGAGTGTGTTGTAATGGTACTTTTTATATTGCTTCAATGTAACTGAATTGAAAATATGGTCACCACTTGTAATGATCTTACATTAACACTCCTTGGGGAAGCTTTTTTTCTTCCTTCAGGAGATTAATCCATCCAAAATTTGGCACTGTGTTTAAAGACAAGGACTCATTGCCCCATACAGTTTCAATTCTCCTAACTACTTTTGAGTAGTCCCTCCCACAGTCTGTCTTAAATTCCTCCACATGTGTATTCAAACCAATGGGTCCCTAGGCCTGTGTATGCTGTGTCATATGAGCTACTCTGCATCTTTTGAATTTGAGATCAAAGAGCAGAACCCGTTGAGAATTTTGCTATCCCCCGGCCAAAAATATAGCTTGGGGTGATGAGTGACTGCCTTTCAATAAAGTGAGAATCATGGGTAAAACTAAAGTAGTCCCAAGAAGTGGTAGTTCGCAGAAATTTAGGACTAGTACCTCTAGATATTGTTCTCTTTGTACGACCAAACTTACTGCTGAAGTACCAGTAGCATTGTTTTTGCCTTACTTGAGTCAAGCAACACTTTTTGAACAGTTCTGCACATACTGGCTGTACTTTAGAAATCTGTTAAAACTCGAGAAATGGGTATCATTTTACAAATCAGATTCGCCATCCTATTGGTACATAACCATCAAACGACACTGCTTCAGTCTGCAGTTTAAGTGAAACACCGCAGTCTCACTACTCGCGAGGACTAATCTCGAGAAAATTGCTTCATAAAAAATGGCTCACGCAGGGTAACTTGTAGCAAGTTGTATCACCTGATTTAAATGTCAGAGGTCTTGTTACTGTAAAGAAGCTTGATCAAGTGATGATTATGTAAGCTGCCAGGGTCGTAAAACGACATCTGACAAAAGGAAAACTGGGAAACTTTAGGGCGCTCATTGCTCGAGTGTCTTTGTGTCAAACCAGTTGACGCAGAAGAATGTGTATCCTTGAGTGGGCCATTCAGCTTGGTTTATCATGTTTGTAGGTCAGGTCAGTGACTCAACTTAAAAAGGAAACTGCTAAAATAAGCTGTAAAACTATGGGGCAAATGCTGCAGAAACTTCAAATAACAATTTGAAGAAAAATGAATATAATTCCATTCTGAAAGTCTGCATGTTATATTTCAAGAGTTATTATACTTAATTATGAACAGAAAAATATTATTACTATTCTTTGTATAATGCTCAAAACTTTTGCTCTACAACGTTTCCATTTTGTAAACATTATTTTGTACAAGAATTTATCCGTCTGTATATTTTGCTAGAAATTCCGAGATCCATAGATTTCCATCTAAAGTTACATGATAATAAAGTGAATGGAAGCAAGAATCGTTTCTCTGTTTGGGATGTTGCCTGTTCAAGTGCCATTTTACCTCCCTACAGCAAAACAAAGTAAAAATAACTTTTTGATTACGTGTGACCGACGAAGATGCACACCCATATACTCCTAAGTCTTCACCTCCAACCTGTTGCTAACCCTCTGATGTGTTTTATACAAAATCCTCTCAAATTTGTTCACCCTCAATTCCCTCCCCCCCCCCCCCCCCTACATTAGGATTTCATTGACAATTCAGTTAAACCAATCACCTAACCAGTTTAAGCATCACTGGCTATCTTGGATTTCTGTGATTGAAATATCTTTACACATTTATGCCTTTCTTAAAATAGCATATTGAACAGCTGACACTACTTTAAGGGGTGTACAGCTTTTGCACTCCACACACGTGGACATTTGGGTGATAAAATGCCCACAAGGTAGTTTGAAAGCCAGAAACTCTGAAAGTGAACATGTAATCACACTTTCAGCAGGTTTACATGCTAGTAAATTAGGAGCAGTGATACAAAAACTCTGCAACTCTCTCTGAATTTCAAAAATGATTTGGAAAGAAAACTCGGGGGACCATCAGTGTTTACCACAATTACTGGACGTTGCACGTTGGGGAAACTTTAACTTCCACAAAATAAGCCTTCCACGGAAGGAACTCAACGTCGCATCTCATGTGCCAGTCCTACCAGCCATCTCCATGCTCCGGGCATCTGCTGTTGCGTCAGGGAAACTCTAAAAGGGCACACGTACAAAATCTTACATGTCATAAGGGCACTTTGTCAAAAAGGACACCATATCTAGAATTTTTTATAAGGAAAGGTGTTTGGGGAAGGGACAAATATATCCCCCTTCAAGTGGAAACCACAAATAATATAAGAATTATTAGTACTAAAACTATGACACCCGCGTGAAACGGCATTTTACTTAGGAAGACATCAGGAAATTTAAGCTTATGGAGCTGAAGTCACATTGCGCTACCCGGAATGTAAAATCTGGGAATAACAAACCCTCAAGGTCCATGAATTTGGTGAGATGTCTGCCTGATGTTCCTTCTTGGAAGCAAACATTATTGCTACAGGGTATGTAGAAGTCGTACCAAGTGACAAAACACCAAGATTCAAATTGTGACCCATGAAAGGTCAGTTGACATTCAGTTATTTGTGTGTTTTGTAATAGTTGCAAAATGACATTTTCTCTGGTCCTCTGGTCTTTTTGTTGAGCAAGTTGCAAATAAATACCAAGTAGTATTTGTCTTTTTGAATTTTATTGCAAATAAGGGATGTAGGCCTATTGCATTTTGAAGCGCTTAAAGTACATCCGACTGAGTTAGGCTTTCAACTTCAACCACATGTCCACAATGCAATGTTTAACATCTGCAAATGGAAAATTGGTTAACTGGCTACCCAACTCACAGACTGACTGGCAAAAATTGAGTATCAATTTATTGTTCACATTATTTTGTCCCTTGTGTATTTACATCACGATATTTCTGCCTTATCAATCAGTTGTTGGATGACAAAGGTATGCACGTGCAAAGCACTGTTGTTGCTCTTTATTGGTTCATTTCCTTTCCAAGATTTCACTGGTTGATCCAGGATCTTTTTTATTTTTTTTTGGGGGGGGGGGGCAAACTGGTGTTAGCATACAGTAACATGGGGAGTCTTAGGATGATCATTATTCCCATCCTATTTTCATTTTTTTTCTTTAACTCAATATCCTCAGACAGTGGCGTGGGGGCATCTTTTGTCACTTACATGGAACTAGAATTCTGGGATGGAAATTGCCTTCTCAGGCTCCACACTACTGTGGTGGGGGTAGGAACAATGCAGTTTGTCTGAATTATTAAAGTGACTTTGGAAACAACTTTTTTACCCACCTTTGGGGGACCATGTGCCCAACCCCCCCCCCCCCACATTGGATTCACCAGTGCAAGTTTCCTGATTCAGTTTAATTCAACTTCTTTTTGACTGTCCTCAATGATTCTGACAAGAATGCCAATCAAGCAAACAATAAAATATCCTGCTAAATACATTCACCAGCCCAAAGACAAAAGCACCTAAATTAAATATGCATTTGCTTTTGTGTGGCAACTTGTGAAGGTGAAGATCGCGCATTTTTGCCATCCAACATCACTGATCGAAGTGGGTATGTACATGGTACCCTGTTTAAGGTGGTACATGCATAGACCCTATCCACATTTCAGTAACTACCTACTACAGGGCAACCAGACCAAGAGCTACAGCTTTCAACAACTGTTAGAAAACAAAAAATTATGGTGACTTGCTGTAATCTGCAAATTTCTTCTCAATGAGGAGGCATCAAGATGATAACTCGACCACCGGCTGGCCTTCTCCGAGAGTCCGGTTGTATTGTTTCAATATTTCAGAGGGTGTCCTCCATCATGCCAGGATTCTCGTGATTTTCCTGAAAATCCCACCAGTGAAGCAAGCTGAAGAGAAAGAGACAGGAGAGATAAAATCAAACCTACATTTCAGGGTTTGTAATAAACCCAAGAAATGCTAAAAAAAAAATTGAATATTTTAGTTGATATATATATGCTAGCAGTCAGTTTTCTATTTTGGATTATATAGTTTTGCTTTTATATTTTAAATTTTTATTGTTCACATACATATAGTGAAGGTCTTGATTACAACAGCTGGTTGACTAGCAAAAAACGGACAACTTGGTGGTGAAAGTTGATTGACAGTAAGTTCAGCAGTCACGATGTTGAGTGCGATACAAAGGGTATAGATGTTACATGTGAAGTGAAGAAGAAACGAAAAGCAGTTGCTACAGCAACAGCAGGGATGGGAGGGGGGAAAATCATACAGAAAACAGAGGACTGAAAAAGATAAAAACACAGCAATATTTTGTTAACAGAGACTCTTTCTATGAGGTAAATGTTCAAAAGTTGACACAGTTACAAACAGAAAAGAAATTTTGACCCGACAGCCGCTCAATATCGACAATCCCTCCACTTGAGTCACAGAAAGAAAATTCTAATCATGCAATATGAAGATGGAGCCACCAGTGACATGAAAAGCATTAGAATCCCAGTTAGTGAAAAACTGCTGATTTTGGCAAAAATATTGACAGCACAAATTTTGCCCGCCTGTCCAACTCACTGCTCCGTGTCCTGTCCGTCGAAGCTCCTGACGACCCTCTTGACACGATCGGTGGTTCTGCAAAAGAAGTAAAGAGTCGATGAATCACTTGCTGTTTTAAGGGTCATTTGGGATCACAAGGGTTAGTTTTTACAAGATCAGGTGGTCAACAATCGCTCTCGTACATGTCGGTTTGACGAGCAACGTCTCTTAAAGAGCCAAGTGACAGTTGACACTTCAAAAATGCTGAAATTGTGCTTAAAAGCAGATGTAACATACTGTAATCAAAGCAACGTTAAAGTATTGAACTGAGTGTGTGGAATATCCACAACCTTAGACCACTTTGCATCATACTTTGTAACGTCGAGGCCAGTGGTGGAGGGACTTAAAGTGAATTTTCTCGCACCAGTTAAATGGTACCGCATGCAAGATACGATGCCAAAATTTTCATAGGTAACAGTAAAATATTGAATTGGGAGTGTGAAATTTCCAAACCTTTGACCATATTGTATCAGATTTTTTTTAACACTGAGACCAGTGGTGGAGGGGCTTAAAGTAAATTTTCTCTCACCTGTTTCATGGTGCTGCATGCAAGGTAAGATGCCAAAATGCAAATCATTTGGCTAACTATGTATAAAAGAAATTGTACTTACAGAATCGGAAATAAAATTCAGGATGGCTCAAACTGTAGTAGTGCACTACTTCACAAAAGAAAGCTGGACATACACTAACAGCATTGATGCTATTTTTAATGTGATATGCGACCTCCACCATCGTTTTGCAACATTTGACATATCGTACAAACACCAATAACTTTTTAAACTGTCACACAAAATATGTATTTGATATTCAATAACTTGTCTGCTGTAAGGTCTGCCACTAAGTGCCACACCTTGTTAGATTTAATACATAAAAAATCTGCCATTCAATTAAAACAGTCTGAAAAAATGACCTTGACCTTTGACCTGACTTACAGTGTCACTAAGTGGGTGACATTCAATTGATATTACCTTTGACATGTTTCAACCTGTCAAAGGTGTCAAGCCAGAATCTAGTAGGTCAGTTGCTGCAAGTTGGTCTGTTGAAACACACGGACCTTTGACATGGCTAACACAATAGTAATAACTTTTCAAACAGGTCTGACGTACACTTTCAACCAGACTGACTGCTACGTCTGAAATGATGTCAACTCACTTACACATCAGTGTGGTGAACACAATCAGACTGTTGCCACATGGAACAGAATATCAACATTGCTGCAACTTGGTTTGCCTGACAAAATTAACATAATATATAGCTTTAAAAGCCACTCAATCTTTAGACAAAGTTAAAGATCTCCTACTTGCACAAATTTGGTTTGATTTGCTTCACACTGTGATTATTCACTATTAATCTGAGGGTTCCTGGGACATTAGTGGCTCCTAAAAGACAGGTCCAAGCTAACAAAACACTGCTCTGAAATCCTATGCTGGAACATCTACCAGAAAATATTTCTCAAGAAGAGTAGAAATTTACAGTGACGTTTATAATCTTTTCTGTGAAAGTCTTTAGCGAGGCGAGAGTTTCAAACTGTATTGCTGTAGATCATCTTGAAATTTTTAGTGGTGTTGTTTTAATGAACAGTCAAACTTCATTAAATATCAACAAGTTGCTTACACACTTGAGTCGTCATGTCTCGAAGGGGATGTCGCTTCAGCCGAACGGCGGTCCTCCTCGGGAAACTCTGGGAGAGACTGGAGGATGTATGTGCATGTGAACCAAAATGAAAAATTTGCAACTCACAAACTGTGACCTACTAAAAACAGCATGGAATGGAAACGGTGGGGGGGGGGGGGGGGTTAGGGAGGAAAAGAGAAGGAAAGGGGAGGGAAAGGGAAAAAAAAGTTAAGAGAAATGAAGGGCAAGTGGTCTGTAGGAATGGTTGCTAGACCCTTGGGACTCCAGTACCCCTTACTTGTAAACCCTTTCTCCTGGTACCGGACCTCTAAATAAGAAAATAAAGAACCAACCCGCATCTCCTAAGATTGTCCCCCCCCACACACACACACTTCTGGTTAATAATTAAATAGCACTACCTTTTCTCAAATTGCCCAAGAGGGTAACAAAGTATTCCCTGTGGCGTTCTTGATACCCACAAAGGGGCACTGGTACCCGTGGTTGGGAACTAAGGGTCTAGAGGGAGAACGGTATCTTTCAAACTTGTGAGAATCTTATGGCTTGATGCGGTTTAAACTGGAATGAAAATGACAATAAAGGTGACAGCTATCACAAAGACTTTTTTTCAGCAGGCATCGGATGGCAAAGAGGGGGGAGAACTGGTTAACAGCATCCCTGACTTTAAAGTAGGTACTCTCCGATGATTTTGACATCGCTTCTTCATATCAACGGAATAATCACACCATCAGTCAGAGTGGTTAATTTTTTATTTAAAAGAAAAAAAATCATGATTTTAATAAAAAACAGTGACTCAAATGAAAGAAATCAATGTAAACCATTTTTTCACACAAAGATCATGATTTCAATCACCTTAACTTAAATCAAGCAACCCTGCCATCAACCTAATGGTATCCTTAGTTTCTTAAAACCTAATTTGGTTTGTCCTGTGAGTGACATAAGTCAGATCCAGAAACAGAGCATTGTATCTACATTCCTGCTGGGGAAGGATACCATCCCTCCATTTTGTCCCCTCCCCCAACTCCTTCTCCGTACTTTTGAAACTTCTTCAATCACAAGTACATTTGGGTATACATCTGTCACCTGTAAGATTCTTTGTGACATGTTTTGGGACAACGTAACGTTTGAAATATGGAAAGGGTTAAAATTTAACAGACAGTACCAGCTGAAGGATGAGGGTGAAGGATCACAGTGACGGAGGAAATAAAGAGGGGGAGGGGAGGGAGTGAGGGGTGAGAGAGGGGGAGGGATAATTCACGGGGGAGGGCATTTGGGAAATACAGGAAAACACACAGAAATACAAACTGATTTGTGATGATTAGTAATACGATCGATTTCTCTGCAACAGTCAGTCACAGCAAAGACCACCTCAAGGTATCAGCATGCTGCCAAACTCCAAAGCCACTCCAAACTTCACTGAAACATTGCTCTTTGTTTTTTCGAATATGCCCACATATTAGCTTTCTGTCAGCTCTTTGAGATTATACTCACATACCCCAAGGCTGATTCAGAAATACGGCGATCGTTACCAACTGCTTGTGAGTGCACGCGACCATTTGTGATTGCACGCGATTGCTTACGGTTGATTGCCTTTGCACACGAAAAATCACGACTGCTCACGGTCGTTTATGATTGCCTATGGTCGATCATGACTGCCAATCCTCGAACCAAATCTCTTTAAAACATCTCCTTACAAGCAAGCCAGACAGAGAGGTGTAATCTTGTATAACAAGTCACCAGTTCTCTCAAATGAATTATCTTCCAGTTAAGAAAATATATATCAAAAAAGTGTGCGAAAGAATGCTTTCAGGAAAAGTTCAGTCATGAATTTAAGTTGGACAGCTCCGTCAATTAAATGTATGGATACTAATCTCATGGCTACTAACACACAAGTCTCATCTTTGATATCTTTATGATGGTGTTTTCCAGAAAGATTTTGTCCCCAATACTACGTGGGTTTAGAAATTCATCAAACAGAGTGTCACAAATGGAAGTTGCCCACTGCGTAAACTGTAATGCCTTACTTACCCTCTATTGCTAATTGTGAAAACAGGTGGCATTCACCACAAATACTGTGCGATGTAACAAGCAGCCGGTACTTCCAATGGCTCGCCATGTCAGCAGATCATGATTTTAAGTCAAACAAATTTGGAGCGGTTGTATCTCAAGCTAGACCTCACACTTTTGTAAGTTGACAACACAAACCTGAGTTCTTGTGAGATGACTACTTATACTGTTGAACAGGTCGTGATCATGTTAAAAGACAAACACATGGTCAAAGGTCAACCACCAAAACAAGCACACGGTCTAGCCTTCACAGGTCAACAGCTGATGGTCGTAGGTGGAGTAATTTATAAAAAAAAAAAAAAAACAGGGCTAGCAGAACTTTACTACAGTGACGATGGACTGTCCACCATTTGTACCAGACTGAACCAAAAAGACCACGACAAAGTATCGCCCTCCGGCAATCCATAATAAAACTGTCCTGAACTTTGATATCGTAGAATGTATTCTCATGTTCTTTTCCGTGACATTTAACATAGTATTTATTATGTACATGTATTAAACTTTCTTGTTCACTACATCATCAAACAAGAAAAATGAAAACCTGACTAAATAGGAAGAACCAAAAAAGGTCAACCAGCAATATACAAAGCTTTGAAACAGTACTGATACCAATTCACTGACAAGACACTTATAACTATCTTTTCTTCTCCCTCACTCACTTCTTCTCTCTTCCCACCATGCACCAACCTTTGTGAATCTCCAAACATATTGACTGTAAATGCTATCTCCTGGTACCTCTTTAACCACCATAAGAAAAAAAAAACCCACCCATAACTACCCAACACATACTTCTTATTACTACATAGCACTATTTTCTTACATTGTCTGAGTGACTTCTCAGGTGACCCCCGTGGTGTTTGCAAGTACCCTCATGGGGTACTAGTATCCCTGGATGGGAAACAAGGCTCTACACTTTCTCCTTGCAATCTATCTTTTGAATGAAATGAATGCCCCCACAAAACAAAGACAAGGTGTTTTGATTGACAAATGTTAATCTTACATTTTTATTCCATTCACAGAAATAAAAGTAAATGAAACGGTTAGAGTGAAAAACATTTCCTAGTGACATTATGCAGCACTAATGAAGGAGAAAAACAAAAACTGGACAACAAATCCGAGACTGTCTAATGCCCGCCTTTTGCTACGTAACTACTATCCGCAAAATATGATCTAAACAAAACAGACTGAAGCATCGCCATAAGGTTACCGAAAATAGCAACTATTTTCAGCTCTTAATGTTTTACTGATGAAAAAATTGTTACAAAAAGTACCAGCAGAAGTAGAACAAAGAAAAACAAAAGTCAAAACCAGCATTATTTGCTGGTGCCTAAGCTAGGTCCAAGATTCTTTCTCATACAGTTAGTGTGGCAACATCGATGGATGGCCTTATAAAAGAAAAATACGAGTAAACTCCATTTCAAATGGAATGTCACAATGGCTTGGGATTTTCATATTTCCCTTGTTAGAATCTATATTTTCAAAGATAACTTTTTGGTGAGATCAAACATGAGATGTGGAATCTCTATCAAACCTTGAATGCTTACCCAACTTTTCCAAAAGGTATCGCCTTCTATACTGATACAAAAGTTAAAAAGAATGAGATTAAAAAAACCTTTACCCTCGGCAGAAAGTTTGCCATAGTTTGCGAAGAGAACTGTAGCTTGCGACCTATTCTCTCGTGTGCTTTTCAAGGAGAATGGGCAGGATTGTGAGAAATTATTTACACATTTTCTTTTTTCTGTGTCCCCTTACTCCAACAAGAGTCAAAGCCATCACGCCATGCAAAATTTATGACTGGAAACAGACTTGGCAGCTAAAGATCTGACCGACAAATCCCTGAACCCACAGCACCATTACCTTTAAATTGTTCTGAAAAATAAGAGAAATGCCTGGGAGAGGTTTGAATTCAAACTGCTATCAACTGAACAACATTTGGCCTAAGTTATGGCTGTCTTAGTATCTATGTAGCATCAACCAGAATCTACTTGTATCTACTTAGTATCCAACTAGTACCCAATGAATACCAGATTAGTATCTACTCAGTGTCTACTTGGTATCTACTCAGTATCCATCTAGTGTCAACTTACTATCTACTCAGTGTCCACTTAGTATCTTCTCAGTATCTACTTAACTATGTAATGAGTATGGTAGAGACATGTTTTTCATCTAATTATAAAGACTTCACTGAGTAAGTGCGTAAGTCAGTGCTACAATTTTGTCTGATAGTCCAAGGGACAACCAACATGTGAAATGTGGTTGTCATCTAATTGTCATTGGCAAAAAATTTATATTGAGACATATTGCTAGGTTCGGTGTAACAAGAACTCACTTGCGTTGAGGTGTTAGCAGATTCACTACCACTTTCATGACGTTGTTTAAGGTATCAATCTCAAGAACCTTTTGACGTGAAACTATGCCCTTTGAAAAGGAGGAGCTGATGACAGGACCAGACTTAGCTGCTCATAAGCAATGAACTGTGATGCACGACTAATAATTGGTGAACTCATTAAAGTGATCACTATTAGGCCCATCCAGATATTGGGCCCAATCAGTTTGCTGCAGATTTTTCGTCCCTGATAAACTAATTTTAATGACAAGGCCTGACAGCTTGAGTAGGCAGAGTTGCAAAGAGAAAGCAAATTTATGAAAAATCCTGCCAACATTCAAAACCTTTTCTTTAAAACACAGACTCATATACATATATATTTACAAAGCGGTTAGAAAAAGGAAGGGAAAGAAAAAAGAAAAAGGAGAAAAATGGCAAGGTTTTGTTTCCTTTTCATGGTTTACAAACAAAAAAGGTGACAAATATAACTGTAATTGTTTAAAAAAGTTTCAATAATATAAAAGACAAATGTGACCTTAAAAGACCTGCTGCATTCCAATGATTAACATGGGATAAAAGTTTGTCCTAATGGCAGACCAAAACTGCAGAAACTCTGTTAACGAATGATAGGAAAATAGCTGTTCTTAATCGAAACACCTCAGTCAAGAACATGTTTCTTAATATAGCCACATTTACATGAAGGAGGTCAAACAGGAAGCATGCAATGCAAACTAATTTGTAGTCAGAAGTGATTTGACATCCATGAAAGAATACTGTTGTAACAGCCTATGCTATGATTAGCTTTGTTAAGTTATACAGCTGACCATTACAAAAGCAAAATTTCAGTTAAGCATGAAAAGTTTTGATGTCTATAAAATTCAAAACCAAATATTTAAACGGAGTCCCTTTGTCCTTGTAAGGATATTTCCATGCAGAAAAATAAATAATTGACGATGGACCAGACAGGTCTTACTCTTTTTACAAATATCTTGAAACAGGTAAGTTGTTAACAGTTACACTGAACATTTTGAGGAAACAAAGAACAGAAAATCGAAAAACCAAACAGAGACAAGATGAACAATCTTAGGGGCACCTTTAACTTCAATTATACGAACCTATTTCCTACTCTGACTGCTCACCAGATTCTTATAACAACGAAAGAAAATAAACGAAAACGACAAATGATCTTTGTAAAAAATGAGTGAATACAAAACCAAAGTACTTCACGAGATTTCTCAAAACTTAAACAAACCAATCGCTCACAGATGAACTACCATTATAGGCATTCATCAAGGGACAAATGAGGTAAGAGTGACTAAAAGGAATCTACTTCTCGATTGGTTGAAAGAAAATGAAAGAGCTTATCACTTACCAGTCTTCTAAGAATCTTGGGTAAAGATCTGGAATGATTATCTTAAGGAGATGAGATGGGTTAGTGATGGTTTATTGGGAAAGATGCGACATGCAAAATGCCAAATTAAATAGCAGCTTTTAAGGTCCCCTGTAATGGCGTTTATGGCAGCCTTCTACTCTGAGAAAAGCCCTCACGATCATTTGAAACAAAGGCAATGTTCTACATGAATTTGCTGTGACTTTCCAGGATGTGGTTACAAACAACTTACAGAGCCTTGAACAAAAAAAGTCACAATTGCAATCAATGTACAATAAACTGAATATAATGAAATCTGAAATTTGGGACTGGCTATTTTTCCCCAAAAAATTCCCAACTTTTTCATTTTGTTTTTCTCCCTTTCCCTGACTTTCCAGGAATTCCAGGGACTTGGGTGATTCCTGCCTGAATTTGTACCATAGATCGGCCATAATCCTGTGGCTCTGTGGATTAGGCTGACCTCTTACTTCTCTGCGCCTTGTCCATTCACATGATCCACCCAATGCAAGCAAACTTTTTATGGTGCAGTACGCCTACTTTGGTGTCAATACAGCGAAACTTTAACCCTCTAGAGTGTGCATGTGGTTAGTGATGACGGAAGGTTATATTGTTGATTGTTCACAGGTGACTGCAGTCATGTCAGTGAAGACCTGTGTTTCATGGCTGATAAGGGAGGAACCTCTTTCCAAACCATGCCATTCCCCATTCCACAAAACAAGCTCCTTCTAATTTTCAATCTGTTCTGAAAACTCTGCTGATCCTATCGATTCACTGCATGATCTTAATTGGCTCACCACCTGATAGTTGTCCAACAGTTGGTAATCCAGATAAGGATCCAGCTAAGGATGAATCCATCACAAAACACTAAAAAATCGAAGAGATAATTCCACCTACTTCCCTGCCCTGGTGGCCATCAACCTTTCTCTTTGCACCTTTCACCTCTGTCACCACTCGTCTACATCTTCCCACCCCCCCCTCCTCTTATCCACCAAACTTCCGGTTCCCTTGATCCTTAAGCAAAGATTGGATCAAATGGATGTAGTACCAACCAAGGTGAGTATTGCCCACCAGGAAATTTCAGAAAAAGAAAATGTAGCACATGCAAACGTACATGCTTAAATTTGCACCAAAAAACCACTGTTGCATGTTTGAAATTATATTTAAAGAGGGGACCATACCAAAATGCTTCCAATTAGTGAATCTGCTGTAAACTCTCATGCATGTTAGTAATTGCCATGCAATTTTGACAAACACAAAAACTCAAAACTTTTCTTGATGGTGGCTCGGTCGTTACCATTCCTGACAATCTTGTGAATCTACAGCTCGTCGTAATCTGAATATTTTTTTTTTTTTGCACGCATTTTTTTGTCTGTCTATTTTTTTTTTTGCTCAACAATATGCTAACCAGCTGCTCGTCAACAGATTCAAATAGCCGACTCGAGAAACTGACAGCTAGGCAACAGAAAAAAGTGACACTAATGGTCTCAAAACTTGAGATAGAGATGAAACAGTTGGCCTCACAACTTTTGAACAATCGAGCCACAGTCAAGAATGATCGTCTGCAATCGATTTTGTTTAACAGGAAAGCCCAACGATGCAGCGGGACGTGCGATTTATCAAACGACAGTCTCTTTCTCGGTAACCTCCGAGTGCGGTTTGTTGTACCTCCTGACTCGAGGGGCATCCTCTGGCAGTATCACCTGGGTGTTCTAGAAGATAAAATAAAAACAGACAAACACAATTAAAGTAAACACAAGAATCCAAAGAAAATAAGAAACAAATTAAAGAAAAAGAGTACAAGGATTACTAAATGGCATGGATGTACCCATACATTTACCATGGAGGGGGGGTCTGCTGGCTTAAAAATTCTAGTCATAGGGCCAGTCATATTGATGTTTGTGTTAGGGATTAGGTTTAGGATTTAGGATTAGACTAGGGTCAATGACAATGCAGCAGGGCATATATAGGATCACAGATGCACTTAACAAGTCTGCCATGCTAATAATGTCCACCACTGTTACAAGGAATTGCTCTTCTAACCAGATTAAGCGATTAAACTTTCTCAAGTAGCTACGAAAACTCTCTTGTCCACACACTTCAATGATGCCACTTGAAATATCCTAAATGAAACAGAGTTTTTGTTCAAACACTTGTGGGAAAATGTGGCTGACAGGGAGTAAATATGCACTACATGTTGTAATTTGAAGGCATTATTTCATGATATGAAGCAAATGCTGAAATTCTTTATCAAATCCTACTAAAAACAATCAATGGTTTTTACGTGCATTTCAAAACAATTTTCATCTGGTTGTCCATACAATTGATACAGGAGTCCTAATTTGTAAATTGTATTGCATTCGACGGATTGAATACTCAATTTATAAAAGAAACCTCAATTTTTTAATGGCATTTCTTGATGATAAATTTGGGATTACTTATTTATTGATCACATAACAATGAAGCTCACCGTGTAGTTCAACCAGTTATCGATACTCTCTGCCTCCTTTTCTCTCTTCTTGTCCTGATGAAGTTAAAGAAAAAGAAAATCAAAGACTTTTATAGCAAGGTGATGGAAGTGCGAAGCAAAGACATTTATGAATATAATAATCTAAACCAAAGATTAACTAGAAGTGCTCGGCAAATGCAGTTGCGTGCACACACTGTGTACTGCCATATCAGATCTGCAATTACAAGGCAAGATTCTTGAGGGCAAGGGAGGTGGGGGGGGGGCAAAGCAGAAAATGAGGGGGAAAGCTCACCAGCAGATACAACATGTTTATACCTTTTTCGCTACAAATAATTCTAGGATGGGGCAACAAATTTTATGGAAAGGAAAGGCAACTATTTCTACCACCATCCATTCTCTAAACTAAGGGCCTGCATCTTTAAAGTCTCGTTAGCTATTTGACGATGAATTTTACAAAGGCAGAGCTTTACATAGCAGAAGAGGAAAGGTCATATTCCAAATGTTCTCAACAAAAAGTGGATTTGATGTAGAAAAAAAAAATTCTGACACAATTGCAAAAAGTTACTTAACTCTAGGTTGACCTTATGGCACAAATGATTCATTGTAGAATCAATAAAAAAAAAAAGGTTCAACAACTGATTTTGATGTGGGTTAAACTAGAGTGAGAAAGACTTTAAATAAACCTAGAAAGAAATTGCTGGAAAGAGGACCAGGGCCTGATGGGATGTGCATGAAAGGGGGGGGTGTTGAGACAGAACTTTTTTGTGAGTGGCTGTGAATAGCTTTCACCCATCTGATTATGGTAACTAGCAAATATAGGGGTGAGATTGCTTTCATCTTTATTAGGGTTGGATTTACATCCATTGGTAGGTATCTGTTTCTCATAACACTGTCAAGTAAGGCAAAACACTCTTCAAATATTTCTTAAGTTTAATGTACGATTTTTGACATACCGGCTGCTACAGTGTTGTTCATTTTCCATTTCAAGCCCAGAAATATATTAAACAACCATAGAAATCATTTTTGAACACTTTGGATAAAAAATTATTGGTAAATCATTGACCCAGTAGCTGTTACTGTAAGGACACTGCCCTTATGTAGGTTGGTTAGTCTCCTGGTATAGATGTTTACACATTAGGGAACAGCAAAAGTCTCAAGCCACTTTGGAGAAAATTATCTAGTGTTAAGAACCCTGCTCATCAAAAACTATGAAAATATTGTAGATTGTTAGTTCACTGTCTTTTGCACATGTGAATTAAATGTTTTTAGCATTCATTGCTGACAGAGGTTTTTTTGCTACACCCATGGTCTTACTCCTTTAATTGCTGTGCAACAACTACAAAGGGTACTGTATGCAGAAAATGATACAACTTCGGAGATAAAACAACTTTGCTTTGGACTATACCATCTCCCTAGTTTAAAGAGGCGAAAAACTGCCCACATTATGACAGATTACCAAAACAATCAACACAATAATTTAATGCTCAACATAATTTTTTCAAGTATTTGTAAATTGATAAGTGTAATGTTTCCCTTGAGATAATTTTAAGGGCATTCATGTAGCTATTGCCACACATAGTTTCAGCCAATCACAGCCATGGTTACAAAGAAAAATTTCCTATTTATGCATCTGACAATCTTCAGTTCAGACATCGATCTATTGACCACAGTATAGTACGCCACTATGCAGTTATGACTGAAACAGACTTGACAGAGACAGCGGAAATAATTAGAAAGTGTAAAATAGCGGGTATAAATAGTTGAATATTTTTATATTTTTGGGATGGAATGTTACACAAAACTCTCAATGAATGAAGTTGGTGAAAATTAACTTTCACTTTCTCGAAACACTTGGGGATTGGACATATGGCTGCAGCTATAGCCTCCCAGCCATAGCTTCACAGTTCACAAGAACACGTCCATCTTCTGTGGTGCAGCCGGCTGCTCAGACTAGCAAGGCCTTGTTGCTAAGGTGCCCCTTTGCACCTTAACTCAACAGCAGCCGCAGCAGTGGCCGGGCGACCAACTTTTGAAATGGTGCCAAACTTAAATGAGGTTACTGTAATGAGGTCACTAATATGAGGTAACTGTTATGAGGTAACTGTACTGAGGTCAGTAAAATGAGGTTACTGAAAATGAGGTTCCTAAAATGAGGCAGCTGTGAATGGCAATTAATAGTGAGATTATTTCCGCCGATAAAGATGATTGACTTACGAAGTGATGGATGATGCAACTGCAGGGTACCCAGAATATCAGACTGATCATGATGGTGGCGCCGACTACATTATCCTTCAGAATTCGACCTGGCAACAGGAAAAGATGACAAATGAGCAAGACGTTATTTTCTGAGAATAGCGGTCAACAAAAATAGAAGTACTTGGAATCTCTCATCCCATGGTAGGAAATAAGTTTTGTTCCAGATCTTTCACCTTTTCTGTTGCTTGTTGGCTGATGTAAAGAGTTGATTCCAAATGATCTAGCATTCTAGTTTCAAATTAAACATATAACAGGGGTGGGCAACCTACTGTCTGCAGGCGGCGTGCGGCCTGCCAACAGTTTTCGTACAGCAAGCGAGATACTTTAAAGAAAAGAAAAAAATGTCGTCAATGCCAGATATCTCACTGAATACTACCTGGTAGGCCAATATTTCCCATTACTTATCAACAACGCTATCCTACATTGAGATTAAGTTTTTGTGAATTAAGACTTATATTGCTTAAAAGTCCTCAGAATTAAAGGTTTGAAATCAGCAGCAGGACGTTGGTCAATTTTTCATTCCTCATATCTGGCCCGTGTCATCAAAAAGTTTGCCCACCCCTGACTTTAGAAGATACACCTTCTTCTTTGTCCAACATTTCTTCCAGAGTTAAAGAAAATGTACTGACAGAACACAGACACCCTCCCAGATACTCTGGTAAGGAATACTTAAATTGATAACAGCGACTTCATCTCTCTTGAATTTCTGTTCAAACACTTCCTGGCAGTCTGAGATTTTTAGCATGTGGTTCCTAAATACGACCATCCGACAAGGACTACATGCGGCATCACTTGGGTTATCGTGCATGAATGTTGACTGCAAAGAACAAAAGTGATGCCGGAACGAAAACAAACGGTCTCTCGAATCTACGGCAGGGGAACACTCACGTAGAATGCTGATGTTAATCTTCTCAAAGACGTCAAAGAACCGTTGGATGAGATCCTGCGTCTGCACCTCACACTGGCCCTGTCGATGAAACGAGTACATCATCCCGTGTCAAAATAAAGTGGTAACAGAATAAACACTGTCAGAATATGTCATGAACGTAATAAGATTATTAAGTAAAACCTGGTGCTGGTACTAGTTCCACTCCACCCCCCGGAGGGGGGGATGCAGTAGCCTCACCAGGTTCCAGAAAGTGGGAGTAAAAAAATTTGGGTTTATCAAAGCAACTGATTTTCTGCTGGGAGACTACAACAAGACCCTCTGGGCTCTGTGGTTCCTTGCATGATTATTTTAACAGTAGTCCTTTAGTCTTAGCCATGGATAATCCACAAGTTATCACATCCCAAAAAGTTATGGACTCCATTTTGTCCTTAAGAATGCTGATCAGCCAAATGTAATCCACTACCATAGTAATTATCTGAACTAGAAGACAGCATGCGATGTCCCTTATCAAACTGCTGAACAAGGAATGCTAGCTATTGCAGAAATAATCTCAATGAAACCAATGAGGAATGTTAATGACTATCAATTGGAACCTGTTTCCCCCCCCCCCCTGTTGACCAACATTTTCAAACAGGGAGTTAATGTGTAAAAAATTCATGTTTCGGTAACGTACCTCAATGCAGACTCCTTCCTCGCACGGCCTGCCATTTGGCACGGGAATCATCTCTCCGGAAGTTGCATTATGGAAAGGCTCGCATGCCCCATCTTCAGAAACCTTGCAACATCTGAAACAAGCATTTTCTGACAAAAACAGAAAAGAAACGTTGATGAAATGCACACCTGGCTATCTACACGAATGGTGACACTTTCAGAGTAATTCCAGCTGAGAAGAGACAAGTAAGAGGATAGCTCCAATCTAAAGCCCCATATAATGATGCAACTATCGAAAACAGGCTAATAATCTTACAATAGCATTTCACCATTCTCGCTGTAAAAATGTTTGTTGTGGTTACCGCGTAGATTCCTTTCTCCTACCTAAGGGATACACAATGGGTTAGCTAGGAGGTGCTTCACTGTCTAAAGTCACCATGGTATCAAAAAAGAGCAAAAAGTTCTCAATAACACTTTCCTTCCTGTTTCTTCGGCCAGTGGTTTGGGGAAAGAAAAATCGGGCTGGCATGGTGAGATTAGTTTCCTCGAATTGAAGAGAATGGGATAAAATATTGGTCTTCTGAGTGAATCAAAAGCCAAAACCACCAGGAGTGAAGGGAGAGGTGCCAAGCTGGACCCAAAGGTAATTGTTACATGCAAAACTCACATCTTGCTATTTCATGCCTTCTACCTTCTCATTTCTGAGCTTCCATCACTTGATACTGGTTTTAGATCTGTAAACGATACCCCCTCCACCTACCCTCCCATCCCTCCCCCCTATTGCGTCTTTGGTGAGAACACCGTACTCACCTCCAGAACAAAGACAGGACACCAGACCCCTCTGCTGACTCTCACAGAATGGTAAGCAAACACCGGACATGCACTTGCCTCTGAGATAAGAGAATATCAAGAAAAAGAATGCATCACAAGATGTGACCAATGTTGCATTAGAGTATTTAAAACACAGAGAAAGAAACGCCTTTTAATAGATTGAGATGGCATGATTAGAGCCAAGGAGATAACACTTGATTTGCTGTAACTTCAAGAGAGGAAACATATTACTTTTGAAAATACTTCAGGTGGCACAGACTGTTGGCTGAACTCTTCAAAAGTAAAAGTAATCATTTCACACAGCAAAGAAAGTTTTTCAACACACATACTTCCCACCTATTTTGATCGTCGATTTTCCACACAAGTCACAAACCTCCCCTCTCGTTTGCCAGTGAGCACAATGGAAGAAGAAATAAACGTTAACCTTGACTGTTTGTTGGGCATATATATATATATGTATGTGTATATACAGATATATATATATTGTATCATTATTATTGTAGGTGACCGACTTTTAGCCCCCAATTGCCTGATTCTGGCCAGTGCCTTAATCGACAAGTTAGATGGATTCATAATGACCACTTCTAATGCTTAATCGACAAGTTAGATGGATTCATAATGACCACTTCTAACGCTTAAGAAGACTCATTTGGGGACTTACTTGGGGAAAAAGAAAGCTATTTGAATCATTCCGAATCATTCAACTCAAAGATGATCATGAAATATCAAAAATAATATCTGAAATAATTGTGATATACCAAAAATAATTGTAAAGGAAACATGCAACCGGTTTATATTTGTGACATATGTGTACATATGACGGGTGAATGGTGACATCTCTGGCACCTCTCAATGTGAATATGGACATCATATCAATGCGATAAATTATCTACATCATAGAAACAAAATTTTACAAATATTTTGTGGCTCAACAGTTTTGCAATGTAAAAGTAATGTTCATTTCACGTACCCATCAATGCAAGAGGAATTGTCCTGCCTCGGTTTCGATGGGGGACACTCGCTGCTGCTCCCTGTGCAGTAGGCAGTTTGGCTGCAGTCGGTGTCAAACTCAGAGGCCTGCCTGCAGATGACATCCCTTCCCGCGTATCGACAGTTGCTGCAGCAAGGGTGGTTCTGGTCGCTGGTGTGTGAAAAGAGGTTAGCTTGTTAAGAAATACTATTCCACATAAATCAAAGGGTTAGTTTGTGTGTCCTGAACAGTGTTCAACAAACTGGAACAATCCAGATGTGACAAATTACGGTAACACACAGTTGAGTGTGACCTCATCTGACTACTGCATATTACTGCAACTCCTACGTGAGGATGGATGGGGCTAAATCTGATCTCACCAGGTTGAAGAATATTGGGGCAACTCGGATGTAGGGCTGGACGCACGCAAATGCCATCGCTACGATCGCTACTTGTTGCAGCTGAAAACTCCTTACATGTGTCAAAACAGGTCATAGGCACTGGTAAACCTGATCTCACATGTATTTGGTAACCTACACCAACTTGCAGGTAACATAATAAGGTTGGACAAAAGCAAATATGTATCGCCAATCCTGCTTGTTCATAGCAGGAATTTTGTACCTAACACAATCGACTGGGTGCATGCACACACTGTATCTTACGCGACAAGTTCTACTGTAACTTGTATTAAGCATGCAATGGTGGGTGGTGTACAAAACTGTGATCTCACCTGCACAAGGCACCGGGCTTCAGCTGGCAAGATGAATCGCAGCAGGGATCGTTGTTGTTCCTGCCTCTGTGTCCCGCATCGCAGGCTTCTTTGTCGTCGATCCTGTAGTTCCCGCACCAGGAGGTACCAGACTCCTCTGGTTACAAAAAAAAAGAAAAAAAAAACTATGAAGATACGAGTCGCTATCACCACATCCATATGGAATCACTAGGAGGGGGTGACCCAAACAAATTATATCCCTATGATTTCTTTTGATGGCGATATTATCAGGAATAGCTCTTACAATCGGTCTAAAAATCAAACCAGGGATCCCTTCACACTTTGTTTCATCGCTCCATACTTTAGATTATCACTCTAAGGTTTCATCTATGGCTCTGCACTTAGCACTATCACACCAAACATTAATTCGTTGCTCCATACTTATTAAAGTTATCACTCGACACATTCATTAATTGCTCTATACTTATTGAGTTATAAGTCCACACCTTGATTCACTGCTTCATACTTATTAAGTTGTCACTCCATACACTGATTCATATGCATTATTATCAATCTTAACAAATTAATTGCTCCACACTTACTGTTAATCAAACATTAATTGACAGCTCCATCTTCCATTACATCAGTCCACCACTCTAAACTTTAATAGTTACCACTCTAAAGATCAACCCACTGTTCTCTGCCGACAGTTCTCACTATAAGCATTCATCAATGCTCCTTACAATGCTCATCAATGCACCTTTCTCTCAGAGGAATGTGATTCATTGCTCTGCACTTACGAATGTTGCTCTACTGTTTATTCACTGCACCATTTTCCTTTATATCAGTCCACTACTCTACACTTAGTTACCACTCTAAAGACTAATTCACTGCTCTCTACTAACAATTTACTTTAAACACTATAAACACACAAAGATTCCTGCTCCAACTTAGACATCCCTCAAAACACAGAATTCATTGCTCTACCCTTAGGGATGCCACTCCTCTAACATTAACTCCATGCTTTGTACTTAATTAGTAAACACTTAATGAATTAATGCACTGCTCTACAGTTGAACCAATTACTCCGACCATTGACTTATTGCTCTACGCTCGAGGCATCATCACGCTATGCAATGACTCAGGAATTCGATACTTGAAGTCACTGCTGTGTGTGTACACTGATTCATTGCCCTACAACACATGGAGTATAAAATTTGAATTTTAAATTTGAAACTTTGAGGATCAGGGAGGCTCATGAAATGGGTTCATCAGGGACCCTATACCATGTTGACTGGGTATGAACACCGGAAGATTCACCTACTCCTTTTAGATAAGTGTCCAGAGGATAACAAGGCAGGGGTAAAACCAGACCATCACCAACGCAAACCCAAACCTGCTCCCAGGACCGCCATTTAACGCCCCCATCGAACAGACGAGAGTGCATCCCCCAGTCTTTTAGTTGCTTTCCTGAAGGCTGGGAGGGGTGGAGAACCTGCCTAGCTAAGCAGCTCATCAGCTGCACCAAGCAACCTGAAGCAGACAAAACCTAAATCGGACAACAGGAACCCAAATAACCCCCTCAGTACCACTTCGAATCCCCAGAAGCTTTCCAAAGAAATCAGTGCATCTAGACTGATGACTGTAGGTAAAGAGTGATGCATCGGTGTCCTGAGTGATGAAATGGGGGGCGACAAAATGGAAGGGAAGGACAATCCTTGAGTCCGCTGGCACTTTACACATTGATCCATCACTCTGTGCCTTCAGTAATCGATCTAGACACATTGATTTCTTCCCTCTTTCAAGTAGATCGACTCACTCGTAAAACACAACGGAGATTTACTCTCGAGGACACGCACGATCAGGTGTTTGCTGCAGACCGAAAATTTCTGAGAAAACGACAGAAATTATGAAATGTTAGGCAACATAATATTAAAGCTTATCCTGACAGAAAAATCTGCCTGATATTTGAAGGCGAAAAATTAAAAAAAAAAGGGGAGAAAAAGAGACAATTTCACAGACACATGAAGTCTTTTCATGCATTTCCATTCGTTCTCTCGTTTCTACTACTGTGATCTTTGAAATTACGACAATTTCATACAATTTCTGCTTAAACGTGTACATTTCACTCCATTTTAATGATCCAGACATTTTCAATCTCACCTTGTTATTGGTCTGATCACCAGTAACAGAGGCAGGGTACATCAGATATTTTCCTCCTGCAGCCGTGGACGGGGAGCACTCGTCGTCCGTCCCCGGGTCGTGCTCGCTCCCGAAGTTGTGTCCCAATTCTGCAGGGAAAAAAGAAACTGTGGTCTGAGGGCTTAATCCTCATCTTTCAGGATTCCTACCAAAATATTATGGGTGGGGGGAGGTGATGAAATGGAAGAGAGGGAGAATCCTAAGGTCTGTTTTTCGGTTGAAGTTACACATCATGCTATTTATCATGTGGAAAACACCTTGTCTACACCTCTGTCACATTGACGAAAGATGTCGGTTTTCGTACCGATTCCGAAGTTTGGACGGTCAGATCAGTAATAATGAATGTCTAAATGGTTATCGTTTTGAAAAATGAGAATTCAACATCTGCGACGTACGATTGGCTGGCCGGATACGCTTACGGTGGGATGATGCTACGCACACAGGTAAGTGCAGTGCGGAGTGACCGTTTATGACCTTTTCAGTTACATTGAGAGACAAACACGTTTCCCCGTACTACCACTGGAATGATTCTTTCCAGCAAAGAGCTGGTAGGTCAGAGGAGCAACCACCATCCGAGTCCGATCGACTGCCATTCCCAGTCTCTGAATATTCCTCCGCTGCTGCAGCAGTTTGCTATGATTCTATGATGCTCACTTTGACAGAAACTGAATGACAGAACATCCATCCAAGAGATGAGGGGGAGGGTTGGGGTTGCAGGACTCACCGTGAGCAGTCACAAGATCTGCCTCATCCGTGAGGACATTTCTTCCCCAGTTCAGGGTGGTGGTCAGTCCTGTGTTCAGATATTGGTCACCGGAGGGTGAAGGATACTCTGCAGAAGGAAACAAGAAGCAGAGAGAGGGAGAAGGAGATCAAAGTCCACGAAGCAACCACATTATAGTTACTCAGAAAGCACTGTAAAACATGATGCCATTACAGGATAAAATATAGCAGGAAAAGGAGCTATGCCGTCTGCTCTGCGTAAACGAACCTCCCGCCTCTCACAACATGGAAACCCTCTCCCACCCCATTCCACATTCAGACCATCTCCAATAACCTTCCACTGCATCCCACATTGAGTTTCTATCCCCATCTGAGCCTTTGTTCCCTTGATCTCCCCACAATAAACCTCTTCTCCACACCTTTGCACAATAGATCCAATTCATCTGCTGTGATTTTAACATCTACCCATTTACAACCATTTTTCACATATTTGAGTTTCTCCCTCCCCTCTCACCACTTTGGTATCCCTGCATAATACATCTCATTTCTGAGGCAGTCTCTTCCTTCATTCTTTTGAACAGTTCTTCCTTTCACTATCAGCCATTGCTGAGCAGCGGAGGTCTTTATCCCTAAGAAGGCCCACCTTTGAAGATGAAGTCCTGCCTCCCTCAAAAACAACCTTCAAGTTATGATCATAGTAACTGGTACATCTATGCACTTGATGCAGGGCAGGGCAAACCAAGAAACTGCCTCCCGACCAATCCCATATTTGAGTCCATCACTGACCACCTTCCGCTGCTCCCTCACTGAGCCTTTGTTCCCTCCACCTTCCCACACTAAAGTCCCTTTTCCACACCCTCCCACGCTAAATTCATGTGCGCTCCATTTTAACATCTATCAATCTATCACCATTTTCTCCCCACATGAACCCCCCCTCTCACCACTTCCAATACTCTTAAGTAACTTTGGTATCTCTGCACGACACACCTCATTTCTGACACCATTCTCGTAATTCTCTCGTACTTTGAACAGGCCTTGAATTCTTTCACTATCTGTCATTATTGGGGAGAGGTGCTCTTCATTCTTACAAAGACCCACTTTTGAAAATCAAATCATGCCTTCGTACCAAAACAATCTTCCTTCAAGTTACCATCTCAGTATCCGGTACATGTGTACACCCAAAGCAATGCAAACCAAGAACAACTGACTGTTACTTACTGATCTTTGAATGGATTTTAAACCAAAACAAAATTCTTTAAGAGCCTCGTAATGTTTGGCAATAACAATTTCCAGGAGAAACACCACACAGGTTAAGAACCATAACATTGCAAACCTGCCCCCCTTCCCCTCCCCCCAAGGCCATTTAAGCAAGACTGTGAGGGTGTCAAGTTGACACTTGGTAGAACGAAGTACCGATTTGAATTTTCAAAGAACCGTTGATGGAATGCATATATAAATCTCCGACCATTTTGTTCTCTGGCGAGTTAAATCTTACTTTTGGTGCAGATTCCTCCCACCGCGTTCGTTCTCGGAGTTCCGATGTAGGCGAGGCCCAGCACCCCCTCATGGAAGTCTTGAAAGGTGAAGAGGTGGGCCAAGCAAAATGAGCTGTGATCTATTTTGCTGTAAGCCTGAATGGTATGAGACAACATGATGTTCTTACATGAGAAAAGTACAACATCCCTACAATTTAAAATATGACAAAAACACACTAAGAGTCACATTTCTGGAACGGCATCTATCTGAAACGGCATCTATCTTTCAACCTTGCATACATGACAAAATTTTTAAAATGTAGGGAACCTAAAGAAAATCTGCTCTCCCCCATTTCATCTGCTGGTATATTATATACATACATATATGCTACACATGAAAGACAAGATGTGAAACTTTCGTTGCCATGACTGAATGGGTGGACGGCTTTGTCATTATTGTTGCTGACCATTCAACAACATTTCGTCGTCATTTGCCATCGTCATACCAGAAGAATGTATTCGCTGTACTGATGATCAGCTGGTCAAATTACAAGACGATGTCTCACTACGCAGGGAATCCTGTCACTTTTAGCGAGCTGACTCAATGAATCCAAGATCAGCATTCGCTTTGTAATCCAGAATGTGAGGTAGGAAAAACCCCTGAAAAATTCATTAGCGGACAGCCTGTTCAATGGCACTTAACAAATTTGTAGTTTAGCTCTGTGACTTCTTACACAGAAGACACTATCACATCACCATGCTAGCCAATGCCACAAGGAGGGGGGGGGAACTTATTAGAAACCACCGAATATGCTTTAATATGCTTCAGTTTTAAAAATCTGTGTTCAAAACCAGCAGTTGCTTAGAAATAGCAGGGTTAGCCATCAGGTTGACGTGACTGTAAGGCTAGCTTTTTAGGGTGAAAAGTGAGCTACAATGATTTGAAGCTAGCAGAGAGTCAATGACACCTCGGATTCGGACAAAGTGAGCATGTATGCACGCTGTTGGAAACAGAAACAAAAAAGACCTACGGTAATTTTGGTATAACTGCAAAAAAACTTATGTTTCCCTGGAAAATGTCAGCAAACACTAAGAACTCTGGTATTCCATATTAATCCACAAGTCTTACATCTCTGGGTTCTGTGTCCACTATGTTCACTATCCAATGAAATCTTCAGTAAAAATTCACGAGACTATTACGAGACATTTAAAAAAAAGATCAAACCTCCAACAGATCCCGAACATCCCAGGCGACTCCGTCAGGTTTGAAGCTGTTGTAATGATCGGTTCGGTCAAGGTTCGGGGAATCGTGAACCATGATCTGCATGGGAAAAGGACAACGACAACTAACTTATCAAAAAAACAAAGAAAAACTCTCCTTCACGACAACTGATCGCTACTTTTGTGAGTCTCTGTTGAGATGCAAATTGTGTTTCCAGACTTTGCTACACATCGAGCACACATTTGTGCGTAATTGTCGCTGCTGGCGAAACCCTCCGGACAAACAATTGCAATGAGCACCACCTTAATAGCATTTGCAAGTGGTCAGTGTTGGAGGTCAGTCACTGGTGGATCTGGGGGTTATGGGGTCATGGTCCCTCCCAATGGTAGTTAAATAAAAAAATAAAACAACTGTCTCAAGAATTCACATAGAGAGGAAACAAAAAATTCTAAGAAAGCAATTAACTTCTCTATTGCACATTTTTGTTATACCAAATAGTGAGTGAGATTATTTAGTTGCAATAAAATTTTCCAAAGGAGAGAGGGAATGGCTTTATGCCTTAACATTTGTTTTACACCTCCTCACCTGTATCTCCCCGCCTTACCTGTTTGATTTCAAAACCAAACCCTCGGTAACCTTGCTTCCATTCTGTGTTCTTGTAGATGCCGTTGACTGTGTCGATGAGGCTGATCTGACATGATCGAGAGAAATACGACTTGTTGTAACCTTCGCAGGTCGCCCGTGATTGGGGAAAAAATGAAACTAGCCTACAATCCTACTATTACAAATAACTGGCAAATAACAATAAATTAGAGTACAAATGTGGCGAACAACCACTGCCTCGGTGTCAGCGACACTTTACCTGTGGAGGTGATTAAGTGCCATACACATAGTACATTCACTGTAAAACAGTTTACACTGTTTTACAGTGAATGATGCAAATAAGACGCTACGTCACACAGCTGGCTGATTGACTAATAAATCAAATGAAAACTAAGTGGACTGACAGAATGGAACATTGCAATTTTTACGCGGCCAGTCATCGCCACCCTGCCCCACAACAAAGTGCCAGCAGTCCAACAAAAATTTGCCCCAGTGCAATGTCACCTTTTGTTAGTCACCTTGAGACCATTAACTGCACGTTCAACGTTTATTTGCAGCAATTACGAGATGTAAGTATTGCCACACATGTCTTCTTGGAAAATTACTATTTTTAACGTTAACGTGAGGTTATATTCCTTTATTATAGTTTTCACTTTGTTTTTACAAAATCTGTTAAATGACTGAAGCGCTTTAGAAACAAAAGGACCAGAACGTGATCTTGAGTCAGATTTCTTCGAGAGTGTCGTAAGATATCGATCGTCAAGACGCCGACTCGAAGATTACGACCACCTCTTTAAGACTGGCAGCGGTCAGTACACCCCGTGCGGGATGCAGAAGCGGAGACAAAAGCACAGATGTCTTTTTAAAAAAAAAAAAGAAAAATCAATCGCACAAATGATTTCGGAAAAAATGTTTCGACGAGCCTACCAAGTAGTTGATGGAGATGTTCATGCTGCTCAACCCCATCTTTTGAAAGAATCTGTAATCAGCCGTCAAGAGGAGGGGACACGTGTTGACCGGAGGGGGCGCCTGCCTCTTATCCCTGAGGTGAGAAGACTCTGAAAGGAGGGGGCAAAAAAAAAGCGAACCGGAACGAACGAGTGCGTTGTAGATTCGATGGTCCAATTATGGGCACGACACTGTAGCATTCAGGATGTGTGTCGAACTACCTAAGCTTTACGTGAATTATGAGATCTGTACAAGCTTCCTTTCTTTGAGATCATGCCTATAAGGTTTCCAATTTGACCCATGTTGACCTCAACTTCTGACATTTAACCTCCACTAAAAACTAAAAGGTTCTTGCACTCAATGAGATGCACTGATGCCCTGAGGTATGTTTACAAGAATTTTGTAATAAGACCTTGCTGACCTAAAATGACCTTTAACCCTCACCGAAGACAACAGAATTCTTGTATATGTATGAGATACACCTGTATACTAAATATGAGATCTGTGAAAGCTTCCCTTCTTGATATAATGTGATTACAAGGTTTTCACAATTTGACCCATTTTGACCCAAAGGACCTTTAATCTCCACCAGAAACAATAGGGTTCTTCCTCCTAATATGACAAGCCTAAATACCAAGTATGAAGAGTATCCATCCTTCTCGTCTAGGGATATCATGTACACAGGGTTTTCAGTATTTGACCTCTGGTGACCCCAGATGACCTCCACCAACCTTTCCTATTAATATGAAAAACCTACATACCAAGCATGAAGAGTATCCAGCATTCCTATCTGGAGATATTGCATACACAAGGTTTTCAGTATTTGACCTCTGGTGACCCCAAATGACCTTTGCCCTCCACCAAAAACAATAGGGTTCTTCCTCTTATTATGACAAGCCTACATACTACATATGAAGAGTATCCATTATTCCTTACTGATGATATTGCTTGCACAAGGTTTTCAGTATCTGACCTTTGGTGACCCCACATGACCTTTGATTTCCACCAAAAACAATAGGGTTCTTTCTCTCACAATATAACAGACCTACATACCAAGTATGAAGAGCATTTATCATTCCTCTCTGGCGACATCGTGCACAAAAGTTAAGTGGCAAAAGGATGTGGACCTCTCTCGAGAGGGCAAGGAATGAGGATGGGGGAGCAGGGAAGCAAAGCAGACGACAGGGAACGAGAATGATTGGTGGCAGTACAGGTGAGATAACATTTCACATGAAACTTTAAAAGGAAGGATGAAGTTAAAGTTTTATCTGACTATTTAATTACACCCTGTGATCACTGCAGGGCATATTTAACAACTCTTCGAGATTTTCACACTCCAGAAAATATCACTCTCAGAGACATTGTACAAAGGGTCACCAATACACGTGACTCACCTTGATGAGTCCCGCCCACTGTTTCAGCAGCTCTTTCGTATTTCAATCCATCTGGCAAGAAGTGGCTGCTGGCGCAATATGCCGAGCTGAGTATGGAAAGCGGACAAAAAAGTTGTAGAATGTATGACTTCACTCAAAATAATACCATCTGTCCACGAAATGTGACAAAATGTGGAAGCGTTTTGGGAGGTTTCTCTTAAAAAGGACAAGAATATCTCAGACCATTGAAATGTTTAAGCAGTCAAAGCAATCCAGTTAGAAAAGATGGGTCCAATTGCTGGAGCTTCGTGCTTTCAGTTAAAAATTAGTACTTTAATCTTAAAATTGTGGCAGACCATCAATTTTGTATGGCACATATATGTGACCAACATGTTTTGAAGTTTTAAATTCTGTCAAGTAGAACCCTTAGAAGAAAGGTTTTCACTCCAAACTGACCTGGAATTTCTCTTCACGTCCGATGATTTGTATGCAATCATACTGAAACCATGAGGCTCCGAGATGTGCCTCCATGACGGCTGTTGACAGGAGAAGGCAGAGAGCAAAAAAAAAAAAAATACAGCAAATGCACTTTTTGCAATAGACAGGCTTATCTCATTTCCTGCATCCTCTTTGTTACAATGAGAGATTATGAGGGAACAATTGGGATGCACGTTTACAGCAATGCTGAAAAATGTTTTAAAAAAATGCCTTGATCCCTTTAAAAATGATAATGAACTAAAAATTCACGAGATTCTTTTGACAATGTTGTCATTCCATGTTTTCAAGTTTCAGTTTTAAACATCAGCTGATCGATATTTTAATCAGAGAGGCTTGCCTCAGTACCTACTGAGCTGTTCATTCAGGTGCTGAGTGGCACAACATCAAACGACATGAATTTACCTACTAGGACAGTTAATTCAAGGACTCAAGATATTTCAAGCAGAGTAGGAGAATATCGACGATTTAATTGGAATGACTTCCTGGAGGAGGTTCTCAGATGCTTGAATAGTCGTTAGACAAATCCTAAATGCCATTGAGATGGATAAATTGAAATAAGTGTCTTAACAGAAAGCTCAGGTACCCGGCCTAAATTTAATACCAGTTTCTAAAACTCAATTCTTGGTTTCCTCATTAAGTTAACATTTCATAATTTGACAATTTCACAATTTGATAACCACTTCATTTTGCCTTCTTCCACCTTTGAAAGGACCAATTCCAACCATAAAATATTACATATCGTGTACCTACCTCAATCCTGTATTCTTCCTCTGGAGTGACAATCTTGGCTGTAAGATCTTCTCCATCAAAATGTGCTGTGACTGCAGAATCAGGCATGCCTGGAACAAGGGTTAGTCAAGAAACAATGAAGAAAAAAGAAAAAGATCTGCACCTTTCTTATGAAGTAGTTGTTTTCATTAAATTCAACTCAAAGATCGAAATCCAGTGTTATTCTGTAGACCAACCATCATATGACCTAATGAGTTCCTTGCTATGTACCGCAAGCTTCTTACTATCATCAGTTTTTCATTGACCTACATCCTTCAAGGTTTATACTAATGCCTGTATAAAGGAGTCTACATCAACTTTAAACTGTAGGATAGGCTTTTTCGATCACCCATCAGCAACAAGTTACCGAACAAAAACAATATTGGATCAAAGGATAGGAACAAGTGGCACAATTCTTCCCTGTGAAATTTTGGCAAGTGATTGTTTGCTCTGAATGGAATCCTCCCATTAATAGCATCTTACTTCTCACAATGCAAAAGCAGTCTCCCCAATGTGATAATCACCAAGCTGCAAAAATTGGGCACAGCAAATAAAATCGTGTAGTACGCGTATTCATCAGCGTAGGCTAGGATTAGTTAATTTCCATGCACGTATGGGTAGCAAGTACTAAAGTTTATTGCTTAAAGCGCACAGTTGTTACCACAATGTGCTGTACAGCAAACGCAATTCCGACAGATTGTCATTCAGTTTCATCCTGCGACTCTCGAACGAAGTCAACTCCTTTCAAGGAACATGTCACGTGGTTTTCAACAAGCCAAAGACATTTGACTGTCTTACTATTCTCACCTTTCACATGTCCCCTATAGAAGGCCCTCTTGTTGATGTGGTGCTGCTTCTTGATCCCGTTTCCGTCGACCGAGAAGGCCTTGAAGTCATCGTGAAAGATGTCCGTCCTCTGTGACAAGTCCATTGTGAATTGCCTTGAAAGTAAAATCAACGCCTGCCAATTGTCGGTCTGCCAACAGATCTCGAACTCTGCTTACATTTGACAAAACTTATAAATAGAGAAGGCGTCGCATCTTTAAATTTGATGGGGTATGAAGAGCCTTTGACAACGAATTCGTCATCATGGGTTTTGTTGGAGGATGCTTTTTCATGAAGAAGGTCAAATAACATAAAAACAAAAAGAGAGCTTTAGGCTTTCAAGTGGACTCAGGTAAAAAAAAAAGAAGGATGTGTCAAGAATGAAAACTCTCAATTGAATCGGAGAAAATTGGAATTTTGCAGATCATAAGTAAAATCAAAGTCTTACTCAGGATTCTGTATCCAATCCACAAATATTGGTTTTAGAAATATGATTTTTATTCCTGTAAAACAAACACCCTATTTCCCTTTACAAACAACTTAAATAACAATTTACTGAGCCAACTGTAAGGGTGTTTAGTCTTATAGGGTACAGACCTGACAGCACTTTTAATTTGTTCATAGTTTGACATGTCAAATATTACTTTCAATACTTTCATCTGCATTGCAAGATACAAACCATAGCAATTCACCATATATACTGCTTCAAATCTAGTTTCACACATTACATAATGAATCACAAGAAGCAAAACCAGGAAGTCAAAGGGCTTTGTGATTCCTCGCCAATATTATGATAAAGGACAACCAACAAACCAATACTGAATATCAATCACCTTACCGTTCTTGAGATACTGTACCGTGTCTACCACATTTTCAGGCTGTGGCTTTTGCTGACCTCATATGACTTTTGAACTTTCCAAAACATGATAAAGAGCATACATCTACTCATTAAGGCAACCAATGTTTGTCAGACCTAAACTTCTGGTGAACTCAGATAACCTTTGACCTCACTGAAAATCACCAGAGGCCATCTACTAACAATGGACAACCTTCACACCAAGTTTGAAGTTCAGCTACTTTGGTAATCCCTTAGAGAGATATCGTGTTTAGGAGGTTTCCCTGCTATGATCTCTATTCACCTTATGAGACCAGTGACCTCCCCTACACTTATTATGCACCGAGAGAGCTCTACCAGCGTCAGGGTTGTTCATTTTGTTTTTATTTTTACAGCACCTATATAATGAATATGAAACAGCACAGGTCCAAATGGTGTATTAGAATATCTACTACTGAAGTCTTCACTCCTCGGTCGATATTGGGAATTGCGGTATTTGGTGAAAGGGAGCACTGTGTTTACAAATAACCTGCAAACTGATCACATCATTGTGGCATCAGTGATCCTGAGTTGTTTTGACTAACTGAATATTCATAACTATCATACTTCCCATTTGGTTTGTTCAAAGAAGCACATGGTTCATTTGCATGGCAAGTGTAGACCACTTCATTATCATATTTTTCACTTCTTGTCATTATGTTACAATTTGAAATCATATGGCAGAACTAACCACCTGAAACCTACTTATTTTCCTGAATTGTGTCTGAATGGTACAATTTAAAGGGTCAACAAACTTTTGGACATGAAATTTCAATGTTTTTACTTTTTGTCTGTGCATGCGATCACTTCAGTGTATCTTTGTAAGGATGTTCTGAATATGTTAGAAACGGTTCAGTTGTGACTGAAGAGTCTTACAACAGAAATAGAGAATTCTGAATCAGGTTGATGTATCTGTTTGATGAAGCTGATTGATGAATCTTGTTTACTCTGGTTGGCAAAATACTCGACTTCTGCCCCTTTTTTTTCTTAGGGATTATTTGCATGCCTCCCTTGTTAACACATTAAAAGTATTCATTTATGTCAATTAAACAGTTGTTTTGAGTTTTGCATCACCTTCTCTGAAAATTTGGGTGGTTAAACACCTGGGATCAAAGTATTATTCTAATTGTGTAGGATTAGTTGACTTAAATAATGTTGCCAGATGAATGATGTTGAATTGGAATCGCCTAAAGTCTCTGAGCTAATTGAGCAGCTTATCTGCACTCGATTTGGTGGGTCTTAAAAGTGTTAACAGTAACTAAACGCGCACCTGCCATCTGGCAGAACTTTTTACTGTACTTTATGTTTAAGTTGAGAATACACACAATTGAGTTGGAAGCCTCAATACAGTAATACTCTGCCCTTTACTATTACACACTTCAAGCACAGCAAATCGAAGGAAGAGCTTTATAAACTAGTGCCCAGTACCCACCAATCCAAACAAAGGATCAACACATAGATACTTTATGTTATTACCATGTGAAAGACTATGGGAGACAATCTACCTTTTCCAGGTTTCAGGCACATTTTTTGGTCAACAATCTGCAGAAAAGAGTTACATTCTTCACATCTTAACTAGTAACATCTGTTGCTTAGATGTGAAGAAGCATGGTGGAGACGTTTGATACACATTGACAATGGATTGAGACCCTGACACCATTTTAAACGAGTACCTGAATGTCCAGCTAAAGTGACAATATCTCCATACATGTAATGTATTGAGGAAATAAAAAACATGATTTTTATTGTGATTCTAATGGGCTTGATTTAAATCAACCCTGACCAATGTTCACAGTTTGAAGTTCCAGCAAGTTTCAGCTGCTGAGAAATCTTTCTTTACAGGCATACAGACTTAAACTTAAACCTCTAGTGACCTCAAATCACTTTTCACCTACGTGGAAAAGAATAAGGATCATCTACTCACTTGAAAATCAAGCAACTTTCCCCCATTGAGATACCATGTTTACAAGGTTTTCAAACTACGACCTCTACTCACTTCACATGACCTTTGACACTCAAAAACTTGACAGAGATCATCTACTTATCAAGGGCTTCCAACGGTTACAGCTAGAAGTTCCAGCAACATTCAGTTGTTGATATACAGTACATTTCTTAAAAGGTTTTCAGACTTTCCCCTCTGGTGACCTCAAATAACCTTTGAACTACCTGAAAAAGTATATGGATCATCTACTCACAACAGACTACCTTAGAGAATATACCAACTTTGAACTTTAAGCAACTTTCCCAGGGATGAAATTTAGCGGTCGTCCGGTCGTCCGAGACGACCAAAATTTCTGTAGGACGACCAAAGTTACTACCTCAGGTTGTCCTTTGGACGACCAAATTTTACCCCTGCTCATTTACATTGTGACACAATTCGCACAACCCCACACCGAGATGCAACCAAAATATTTAACAAGCATGAACTCCATTCCAAAACACATCTGTTGTCATTCACAAAAAACCGCCAAAACAACCTGAAATCCAACGTACGTACAACACCCAACAAACAGCCTCAGTATACGATCATGTTTTAACTGATTTTACTGTACTGTTCATGCACATACTGTACACAGCAAGTACCAGATCGATGACTCGCAGTTGAAGAATTCGGCCATTTTTCTTGCTTAAATACTACGCAATCTGTGCTACGTGCAAGGTGAACTGGTGCAAATATTGTAGAGTTTTTAAACCCCCATAATTTGGGCTAGTCCAAGTAGTATGTAATTCAACCAATCACAGTGCAAAATTTTCCCGCTGGCCTACAGTGTATTTGACATTAACAAAATGGATTGCTCCCACAGAGGGGGGAAAAATATTTTAGAACTGTTTTATTCTCCGGGATTATGTTCTCGCACCGGCGCAGGGAAAAAAAATTCCTTGGAAAGGAGAGTGGACTGGTGGAATGAGTTGACAGTTGAAGCAAATAGGTAAGCCACTCAGATGATGAGTGTCGTCTGTTTATAGCATTGGTGTGTGTTCAATAGACACTTCATGCGTACGACTGTCAGATTTTGATTCAAAAGGAATGAATTTTCTAAATAGTAACAGTAACATTCAAGATTAGAAATGCATCATATTTTGATTTGAAACAAACAATATATTATACAGAGATTTTCTTCTATATGATATATATTTAACAGCATCAGTGATGCTACAATCTTGGACAAAATTCCTTGGGACACCCCGCTCCCCCTTTCAATGTTGGCTGCAGAAAAACTGGTCACAGGGTACATTCACTCCTTTAGCGCAACATTGAAAAGGGGCGCGGGGTTTCTTGTTATCCAGTGAAGAAAGATTTTGGAATAAAGTCAGAAAGTATGACAAAGTGTCCCAACAATTTTGTCCAAGATTGTAGATATTGACATTTTTTTTATTGTCAAAGTGAAAAGGTGGAATTTTACTGGCCTCCTGGAGGAAATCCCCCCCCCTCCCCTTCCCTTTGGAAAAACCCTGAGCATTACTTTTAAGTTACAAGTCAGTGGTGTAATTTAGCTGTGGGAAGTTTCAACCTGTGTAAGAAAGACAAATAAAAACATGGTCTTGAATGCGCAAAATACACATTTTGCACATTTCTTATTTTTATATAATTTAACTGTAGAAAGTTCAAACCTGTATAAGAAAGACAAATAAAAACATGGTCTTGAACGTGCAAAATACACATTTTGCACATTTCTTATTTTTATATGTCCTTTGTGGAGGACGACCAAATTTTTGGGAGGACGACCAAATTTTTGGGAGGACAACCAAATTTTTGCAGCTGGTTGTCCTTGGGACAACCATTTTTAGTTGCTTAAGGATCATCCCTGTTTCCCTTCTTGAGATATTGTGTTTAAAGCTTGTGTGACATGAAAAATGACATGCTAGAATATCACCTGTGCATATTAAACATTAAAAATTTTGAAGTAAACCACAAAGTCCATCTAAATCAATTGAACATTGACAATTTTAGAGGCACATTCCTGTCTTTTACCTGCATAATGCATAAACATTGGTTAGGTATGCTAATTTATGACATCAAGAGAGGGACTTGCATGATATGTTTTTTGTTAATCCTGTTTTACTTAACTTTTAATTCAGAATTTGATATGCCCCAAGGGCTTTGTTTTGGAAGCTTGTATTTTTTTCTTTAAAATATTGGTATCACGTACCAGTTATCAATGTGAAACCCAGTAATTAAGAGATCAGATGTAGAGGCCTACCAAAAGGAATACCGATACTGCACAACACTCCACGTCATCATATCTGCTTTTCATAAAACTTCAAAAAGCCATATCTCAAAAATGGTAACAGATATTAACAAAATTCCAACAGATTTTCATCCAGGTTTTCACTCTGTAACTTTTGAGTAAAGGAAGCTCTTTTCTAGAAGCATGTCACATAACCTTTAAAGGCCAAGGCATCACATACACACTCACATATGCCCACAAACACACATATACACACACGCCATCACCATACTTCACCTCCTTTTGGCAAGGGATCAAAAGAGAGATCATAACTTTACAAAAGAATTGAAACTAATCTGGAAAATCTCTGCACAGAAAAAAATAAATAAAAAGAGATGTTCTTTCTTTTTACCTATCCATCATATTTACTGTTATGGATTTTTTGCTGGAATCAGTGGATATGATACTTCTCTTGGATACATGGTGTTTGATGTCGCTAGCTTTCAACGGCTGGTAGTAATGGAGAACATGATGCAAAGCACCTGAAATTATGAAAATAAAACAAAAGTAGTTAATGCACATTGGAAATGAAATGAAGTAGAATGAAAATCATCAGCAGCTTAGATCTACAGATAGACATGTATCCATTATATTCAGGAAAATAGATGATATCTTCACTTTGAATTGACTGAACAAAATGTGGAAGACAGGTGGGCAAACATTACTCAAAACACTTTTTGAGCAGAAAAGCTTTAATGAGGTCAATATTCATTTTGTGTAAACCAGGCTTTGGGAATATTGAACCTCTGCAGGTGTCTAGCAGTGGTCAGTGTAGGTCTAGTAAAGTTTGTAAAGATAGAAATCTTGTTACTTGTTGGCCTACTGTGGTGTAGTGGTACAGTAGATTCTGCAGATGATGATTCTGCAGATAAGCAACTTGCATGAATAGTCATAATTTTCTACAGTTGCGTGGATAGTTCATCCTTATTTTTATTTCTATGTGCTGCATTTGCAGCCTGCTATTAAGAAACTTTCCAATGTGGTTGTAGGCCTACTTGTAGCTGAACAAACAATGCAATATCACACAGGCAAGCCACTCTGCACTTCAACTGTGAACAAGTTGAAGTGGAACACTTTCTCATCTGCAGGTTTGACCCAGGCTCCTGTGGATATCAGTCACCTAACGTTAGCGCCAGTATCGATAGTCATTTTGCTCAAAGCTGGTATGATCCTGATACTGAAAATTGCACTCACTTGCATGTGGGCCTAAGATGTGAAAGTACTAACTTGTAGGCCTAGCCTACCTCAATTGTTAGGCCTAAGTTAGTACTAGTACAATACAACTACAAGTTGGCTACGTACCTTCCACCATTTGCATAGGTTGTATTACACTGACGAGTATTGCACATAGGAGCACATAGATGTACACTGGAGTTGGCAAGCGATCCATGGCTACGAATTTTACGGTACGAAACAAAATGACAATAACGAATGAAAATAGAAGAATGAATTCAAGTGTCCGCTCCCATAATAGGGTCGTTGTAGTTCTTAATCAAGAAACCCACTTTTTTGGTCAATTAGACTTCATTTGATTAGTCTTGGCCGTAGGCCATCTCATTTTGCTTTTCCTGTTTTTTTCCTTTTACAGTGGGTTTGTTACAAAGAGTGGCTATAATGGTATAGATACAATGTTCTAGTTTATCGTTCCTGGAATGTGCTAGAATTTTGTCGTTCAATATACTGAAAAAGGATAGTCCAGCCAGAAATTTAGCTTTGATGGGTTTAACAAGTAAATCTGACACTTATGGTAAAACTTCCATTCAGTTCCCATGAACGGTTCTCGAGATTTCATTAGTTAGAGTTACCTCTTTTGCTACCAACTGGGAACTTGAAGCAAACAGGAGTGACATCATCTCTTCACATTGCTAAAGAGTCTTGTTTTCTTCATTTTAAATTTATTATTTTGAAATCAGTAGGTGGTCAGCCTACATACTGGTTACGTGAAGGTCATAAAACTCTCATATCCCTCCTACATTCACATTATGATATCACTATACACTGAAGTATTAAATTTGGTATATATTTTAAAGAAAAACATAAAATACCTTATCGATGTGAGGAGATGACATCACTCCTGCTTGCTTCAAGTTAACCGTCAGTAACAAATGTCGCAACTTCAACTGCTCATGTCAAGGGAACCACACATGGGAATTGAATGGAAGTTTCACTGTACAGTATATGATAAGATTCACTTACTCTTCAACACATCAAAGCTATATTTGTGGCTAGACCATCCTTTAAAGCTCATGCTTGATCGATGAATTTTATTGTTATAATCGAGTCACTAAAGTTCGAGTGAGTCGAGTGTCCTGCTAGTCGAGTCAGAGTCGAGTCAGACTCCGGCTTTCACAAGTCATGTCGAGTCGAGTTATCAACTGAACTAGTCGAGTCGAGTCCCCAACCACACTTGAGTCAAGTTACTCTCTCTACTACGAGTCATCTCGAATTGTTAAGCAATGCTGACTTGGTCACTCCAGATCCTGAAACCGTTGTTGGAGTGAGAAATGTGCCTCCTCGTTTCATCCATACGTCAACGAGTATCGAAATAAGAAGAATTCTACCATTACAGATGTTTTAACCTTTTTACTTTGCACAGCTCACTTTCACTCTCCATGTCACTTAAATTATAGTTTTTTTCTTTCCTTTTTCGAGAATTACATGTCGTTTCTATTTCTGTATCCAGGAATCTATATCAGACGCTAGTGTTGATGTCACACCACCAGGTTTCAATAAAAGTGTTCATGTAGCAAAACTTTTCTGCAATTAAAAAATATTACAATAAAAGAAAAAAAATCAGATAAAACAAAGCCATCGTACAAAACGAGTGTCACACACAAAAATGATTTCTTCTATTAATCACAATTCAAAATGTAGGCTACCCTTGTTCCCTGGACAGACTCTTATTTGGTGAGCATAACTAAATTACTTAAAGGCTGTAATGCATCACCCCAGACAGTTTCAATTCTCCCAACCACCTACCTCTCAGGGAGGTAAAAATATAGCTTAGGGTGATGCAATATTGCCTTTAAAATACTTAAAATAGATGGCTTGCTCTAAGTTATACCAAGAAAATGACTACAACAATATGATCTATATAAGTTTTGTATAAGGAAAGAAGACATATATGCCATTATGCTTGATTCCACTTCTGTTTAATGTTTTCATTAATGTTTTGTTACTCAATCTGTTCAAGAAAATGTGGAAAGTAATCCACTTGTAGATAATCACTTAAGAATAGCGCCACCATTTAACAAACTATGAACCATATATGGCACTCACTTAGCAAAACGACATTCTCCACTACACAAGAATGGCCCAACACACTGGCATACATAGTCCAATACATAGTGTAATCAGTAAAAATTCGAAAATTCTGTCCCCACCCAGTTATCATCACTAGTTGCGTTTCACATCCAATAATTATTAAAACTGTCTTTTTTTTCACTGTACGTCCAGGGATCAAATCCAAGTTTAATCAAATTCAATTGGGAAATTTCTGGTGATCGACTCAAAATTACTGGTTAAGTGAAGCTGTTTAAACATAACGTAACAAGTTTAAGGGCAAATGAGGGCATAAGCCCCTAAGGACGAGCCCTTTTTTCCAGACTCTAACCAGACTCTATCCAGACTCTAACTCTGACTAATACATGAATACATGGCGAGAGAAAGAAGCTCTACGAAAAAGACTCTAAGAAATTACCCGTTTTCTATGCTTTTGGATTGTTCTGAACCCTCTAATTTGTGCCGTTTTGCAGGTATGACCTACCTGTTAAGTGCAGATCTTGCGGACGAAAGGGTCATAAAGAAAAGTTCTGTTTTGTTTACTAGGAATCTGGCCAAGATGAGAGTGCCGACAATTATTCCTCTGCTACTGCAACTTCATCGGTAAAAAGCACTTTCAATGTTTTCAATCTTAAGAACAAAGGAAGAAAGGGAATGCAGATAGGTTTTGTCAATATAAATCATCTATATCCTAAGATGGACCAGCTTGGAACTCTGCTAGTGCACGAAAACACTGCAGTCAACATTTTAGCAATCACTGAGTCCTACTTAAATGAAAATTATTCTGACCATGAGATAAGTCTGCCTGGATACAAAACAATCCGCAGAGACCGAGGTTACAGATGAGGAGGGGGAATTGTACTTTATATTGATAACAATACAGTCTTTTTAAGTAGAAAGGAATTTGAAGTTGAAGACATCGAGGTAATCTGGCTGGAAATTAAGCCCTCCTTTTCTAAGAGCATCCTACTATGTTTAATTTACCGTCCTCCGGATGCCAAGGCAGACTGGATAAACAGCTTTCATAATATGCTCAACCTGCCTTACAGCTCTTGCCATGATATTGTAATTATTGCTGATTTTAATTTTAATATGTTAGTTGGGGGCAACAATGCATGGAACAATACAATACGCCATTTCAATTTAAAACAAGTAGTGAACCAACCAACCAGAGTCACTGAAACTACTAGTTCCATTTTAGATCACATATATACAACTGAAGAGAGGTTAGTAAATGGTGTTACCGTTCCTCATGTTAGAATCAGTGATCATTTTCATTTTCATTGATTTATTTTAGATTAAGGTACGGAAAAGAACAAAGTTATAAGGCTGTCCATACGACAATAACCTACAGAGATATTACTAAGATAAACAAGGAAGCCTTTACACGGGATCTACTAAATTGTAGATGGGCCGATCTTACGTCTGAAAACAATGTAGATGTTGCTCTCAGCCGGTGGGAACAAATGTTGCTGCATACTCTGAATCAACATGCGCCACAAAAAAAGAAAAGGGTGAAAAGAAAATATCAAACCAGAATGGTTCAATGAAGATATTAGATCAGCAATACGAAACAGAGACAAAACAAAGGCCAGAGAACAAGATGTGTATAGCTTTTGGAGGAATAAAGTCACATCCCTTATTCGACAGGCAAAGAGAGATTATTTCAAAAATGCTATTTCAAAGAAAAAAAGTGATACAAAAGAAATTTGGCAGATTCTAAGGAGCGTACAGTCTAGTTATAATACATCGCAGTCCCCTCAAATCAATCTTCTCCATGCTGACGGGAAAGATATTGGTAATGTAAATGACATAGTAAATGCTTTTAACTCTTTTTTCACTTCTGTCTCCGAGAAGTACTTTACAAGGGGAAATAGTTGCAATAATGACAGTCTTGAATCTCTAAAGCACTACCTGTCATACAAATTTCCACATGATTGTTTTTTCGAAATCCCCATCGTATCTGAAGAATTTGTTTTAAAATATTTAAAAAATGTTGACACAAAAAAAGCGACAGATATCGATGGAATAAGTGCCTACATTCTTAAATTGTGTGTGCCTTGTATAGTCCCGAGTCTCGCCCATATACTTAATCTAAGTATCAGGCAAAATGTTTTTCCAACCAGATGGAAATTAGCAAAAGTAGTGCCTATTTATAAAAGCGGGTCAAGTCTAGATGTAGGCAACTATAGACCAATCTCTGTACTCCCGATTGTTTCCAAAATTCTAGAAAAACACGTTCACATAGCCTTTTACGATTTTATAGAGAGATTTCAACTTCTCAGAGTCGCACAGTCTGGTTTCCGAGCAAAGCACTCATGTGAAACCTCTTAACTAAAGATGATAGACAAATGGCTTAAAGTCATTGATGATGGTGAAATGATAGGATCTATCCTTCTAGACTTACGACAGGCATTTGATCTTGTAAACCATGATATTTTACTTAAGAAATTACACTTGTATCACTGTTCCAAGAACGATATTTATTGGTTTCAGTCATACTTATCGGACAGGAAGCAATGTGTCCACTTAAATGGAACGTACTCAAATCCTTTGCCAGTTGTAAGCGGTGTCCCTTAGGGATCAATCATTGGCCCACTCTTGTTCCTTATTTATATCAATGATTTTGGCTTATGTCTTTCACACTGTTCAGCTGACATGTATGCTGATGACACAACTTTCCATGTTTCTGGTAAGAGTACTGAAGAACTATCCATAAAGTTAAGCGAGGATCTAAAAAATATTTGTAAATGGTGCAATGATAACAAAATGTTAGTGAATGTAGACAAAACAAAAAGCATGTTGATATGTTCTAAACAGAGGCAGCACACCCTCTCCGAAGCAGACTCCCTGAATGTTTCTTTTGATGACAACAGACTAAAGAACACCCAGCAGGAGAAGTTACTGGGATAGATTAGGATTAGGATAGATTCAAATTTGACGTGGAAACAACAAATCGATTATGTGTCTAAAATTGTAAGTACTCGTTTAGCATTATTGAGAAGGATTAAGCAATTTATTGACGTACCTACAAGGATATTATTTTTTAACGGATATATTTTACCCTATTTTAATTACTGTAACCTTGTATGGAGTTCATGTAGGTGCAATAATATAATATGAGAATAGAAAAGCTTCTAAAGAGTGCTGCCAGAATAATACTTGATGCCACATATGAAGAGAGATCCGAAGACCTTTTTAATAAACTAGGATGGAAAACATTTTTACAAAGTGTGAAGGAAAAGCGTCTGGTTATGGTATATAAATCTCTTAATGGTCATACCCCTTCTTACATGAGAGATATGTTTCAATATACACACTCTATTCATGACTATGGCCTACGATCAACGTCCTCGCAAACTTTATACATATCAGGAGGCAGAACTGATTTTAATAACAAAAGGTTCTCTTATATAGCTGCAAAAGAATGGAACAATCTTCCTAGTATCATTAAGAGTGCTACTAATTTAAATCGTTTTAAAGCTCTTATAAAGGAAATTTCATGATATTATTACTGACTGTTTACTGTCTTAGTACCTTTTATGATTCACGTAGTTATTATTGTATGTATGGAAGTTCTCTCTTATCAATTCTTGTGTTTTTTTGTTTGTTTTTTTTTTCCTTGTCTTATGCTGTTGTATATATTTGCCTTCTTTAGTTTCTTTTACGTTTCATATAACTGTTTTATATTTATTTGTCTTAAGTATGAATTGTTTTACAATTTCCTTTTATTTTTTATGATAACCTTTCACAGTTTACATGGCTTACTTTTGTGCTTAGAATTCCCCCCCCCCCCCTTTTTCACCTTTCGTGTACTTTAACCTTTTTCCATGTCCCATGTTGTTGTATATTTGGCCCTTTTTTGTTTTCCTTACGTTTCATTTAATTTTCCTTCTACAACCGGTTTGTATTAATATGTCATAATTATGAATTGTTTTATATTTCTTTTATTTTTCTAACTTTTAAAGTCTCTTACATTGTACAGAGGGCCTCGGGGAAGATTAGCTCTGGCTAACCGAGTCTTACCCTCTTTTTATAAAGTTTAAATAAAATAAATAAAAAATTAAATAAATAAAATCCCCAACAAAGCAATGGTAGCATAATCGGATTCCGTATAAATTATCAAATCGTGGCTACTAGAGGCAAGTGTTACCACAAATGTTTCAAGTTGGGGTTTTAAAAAAGTCGTCCATTCGACGTTTAACAGCGTCGTCAAAAGTATTAAGACATTAGAGCGATGTCCAGTGGACGTCGTAGCGACTTCTGAAAGTAACTGGCCAGCAGTGTGACGTCTTCGAGAGGACGTCAGCATATCTGACGCTGACTCCAATCAGACCAACTGAAACTAATCCTGACGTCGATCAGACCACAAAATGTTTACTGGGTTAATGAGTAAAAATATTATGCAATGAAGTATTTTGATAGGTGGGGAAAGCATGAGATGAGTGATGGTTAACCTGCTGTGGGAGAGGGTTGTAAGGGACTGGAGGTGTCCCCCATTCTCTTTTGAGAAATTTTCACCTACGAGGTAACCTTAGATGCAATCTGGTGCAATATTTTGCATCTTCTGAAGTCATAAAATGTGCTAGACTGAGATATGCAAACTCATGTCCAACTGCAGGTGTTTCACATATTCCGCGGGACTATCGTCGCACCTATCTGGAATATGGAAAATTCAAACTTGCATTCCAGAGTGGATGAGAATTTTGCCAATATCAGATAACCTTAAACACAATCTGTTGTAATATATAGTAGACTTCTTTCCATGTCATAAAAATGAGCTAGACTGAGATATGAAAAATTCAAACTGGCATTTCAGAGTTATTGAGATTTTTTTTCAATTATCAGATTACCTTAAACAGACACTCCTGCAATAGTAGGCATCTTTCTATGTCATAAAATGAACTAAACTGAGATAGGAAAAATTCCATTTGGTATTTCAGATTTTACCACTATTAACGCTTCAACACACTTTAATATGAGAAATTCCAAGTGGTATGTCGGATTTATTGCGAATTTCCCAATTACCAGATAACCTTAGACGCAATCTGGTGCAATTTTAGGCATCTTTCTATATACAATGAGCTAGACTGAGTCTACTGAGATATGAAAAATTCCAACTTTTATTTCAGATTTACTGAGAAATTTTTCAATTAGGTCTACCATCTAACCTTAGACATAATTTTGGGCAATATTTGGCATGGCATTTCAAGCCATAAGATGAGACACCCCCCACACCCCGGTCGCGACGGCCCTGTCTGCGGCCACGAACGGTTCTGAAAATTCAAGCGCAGGCGCAGTGTTGTTTCAAGTTTCAACAGTTTGAGGTTTTGGATATTTTGCGATGGCATGGTAATTTAGCAAAGGCTAGGTACTGGTACCGGTACACTACATGTACACTGCACTGACACTGTTATCCAATCAAACCCGACAGCTGAACTGTGTGAACACCGAGCAGGAGAGTATAACATTCAATTTACCCAACGATCGTTCAGTTTACAAGGTTTCTGTTGAGACCTCTTTTGAAACTTACTTATTATATTAACTTCATTTAATTGAATGATTACAGTAGCCCAAGCAACTTCAAATAGCATGTATTTCGAATAAACGACACATGTTTTTATCAGGCATGCCTTTGCTTTTAATTCTTATCGTATCCTACCACACGTGTGTATTGGGTGAAATTGTAACATTAGGCTGTGAATCCTGTGAAGGGGAATCCCATGTTGATTTGCTTTTGGGACTCTAAAATTTGGCGTTATAGTGTATGCTTTCATTTGAAGGATATTCTGTAAGCCATTGAAGACAAAAAGAAGTGAATTCATGTTTTTCACTACATAATGATTATCGTCGGGAAATATAGTCATTAGTCAGAAATGGGGCCTAGCCTGGGGAGACAAGTCTCTACCTAGTAGTACTCAGTAGTAAGACCTAACGTTAACGTTATAGACAATGAAAAATGAGTAAGAAAGTAAGAGCAAGACACCTAGGCTAGCCTGGTAGGCCCTTTATCCACTGACAGTGCCCTGTTTATAGCCTGCATAATGTGAGGCTTAGGCTACAGTCAACTTGTGAAATTGTGTCAATGTTTACCGAGTTATACTGAGTTATAGACCATACTGCCTAAGCAGGCTAGAGAAAATGTAAGTTTGACCTAGGCCTGTGTCAGATCATAAATTTAGTATTTTCAGGGGAAAAATCCCCTGCACAGAATTGCCAGTTTGGAATGTTTGCACACTGGGTGGGGGATAGTTTTGGCCAGACTGTAAACTTTTTTTTTTTGCACGGGGAATGCAAAAATGCAGTGGGAAAATTGCGTGGGGAAAACTCGGAATACCAATTCAATTTAATTTTGCACGGATTACTAAACGATGCGAAGAAAATAACGAAGCTAAGTATGAACAAACTCACAAAAACACAAGTCACAACCCTCAAAAGCATGTTACTTTCTCTTTCAATGATGTCCATATAACGTTTGGTAAAACATCATAAGTCAGTCCTGTGCTCTTTCCTACAGGTTAGAAACGTGGTCAGACTAGTTTAATCGAGTGGCTGTTAAAGAAAATTGTTTATGCGATCAGCGATCCCACTGCTTCAAAGAAACAGCTATGATGATAAGCCACCCATATAGGAACACCATGCAATGATTCTGTACGATGTAACACATTGTATAGAAAAGTAAAGTTTATGTTCTCAATGAAATGCATTAATCAAGGAATAATTTGCGCTGCACGGGGCTGCATGCGGCCGCGTGGAACAACTTAATATTGATTAAAAAAGTGCACAGATTGCACTAAAAACTGCAGAAGTGCACGGACGGGAAAACGGCAGTCTGGCCTGCGCGGGCAACGCGATCCACGCGCAGGCCAAACTTTACAGTCTGGAGTTTTGGTAGTTCAGGAGGGCACAGATAAACCTTTCTTCATCTGTGAAATTGTGTTGGCAAGTATTGTTAGTCGGTTTAGAAGTTTATCATCAGTGAGTACTGCCTGTTACTCATATACTGTCATAACGCTGGTAGCAGATTGCGCGGATAATGTGAAATTTTGTTTAATTTACCCTTCTGTTCATAACTTTTTTAACTCTTGGAGGTAAATCATCTTTGCTTTCATTTCTGCACAGGGAATGTCTCTCCTGAAAATAGCAAATATTCCTATCAGGGCAGAAATTCAGACAAAGATTAGCTAGTCCTATCCATGTAGGTTACAAAAATGATGACTGTGATCTGTGCAAAGAAGCCAAGAAATGTTACATAATCTGCACAGTCCAAGGAAATTTCTATTGGTAGATGTGTAGAAGGTCCACTGATAGGTTTCATCTCCAACGTAACGGACACTAGTATTCTTCCCCCACTGATTTATGAATGGTGAACTTTTATCAGCACACTTTTGAACTGCCGAAAGATATCCCGAAATTCTCATGCAGTTTGCCAACATTCCAGTCTAGCCTTATTTTGACTGGCAACTTTTAGAGCGTGCAGTGTATGCAAATTCATGACTTTCATTCTTTTGGCCTAGGAAGCATATCTCAAGTTATGCTGATACTTAGACCTTGGCCATACCGGAAAGTATGTTGACCATGTACATCAAACAATTACACGAAGGTAGAGCTGAATCTGTTCTGCATGTAGGCAGTTGCTGCAGTCCAAGCAAAACGTTTATGACATGAATCCCAAAATTTCAAAATGGTGCAATTACGATCGCCCTTAATTTTGTATTAGGTGAATCCCAATTTTTACATTTTACAAAAAAAGATAACATTTTCATATGATATACATAGTGAAATTTGCACAGTTTATAAGGTATGTCATTTATCAAATAAATCCTAGTAATTCCAAATGTTATTTACTCCTAAATACATAGAAGTAGATGACAAGAGTGACAAAGCTAAACTTGTACCATACATCACATTTGAACTGAAAAGAACTTTGAGCAATAGTCTACTTTATTTGGAAACATACTCAGTTACAGTTTATTGAATCTTAGCAATTACCATCAAAATCTAGTACCACGCAACATTTTGATGTCTATCTGTCTGTGGTTAGCTGTGATTCATTTTGGCTTTTGGCTGAACTGCGATTGAGCGGGCGGTATCAACAATGGTGTCTTTACACAGCTTTACTAGGCACTGTGTTATCTTGTTGTCCAGATGCACAGTACCTGCTATTTTTCTGTATACCTGTTAGCTGTAAATTTTGATACCATTGATGTAGGTATCAACTGCCATACCAGGTATATGAGTATATCGATGCAGCTTACTTGACATGATAATAATATTTAATTACTCCTAAGCAGTTGGTTGCTATCCCAGGCCACTTTAATTCATTGTCTGGAAATGCCTTAAGTCTCCCAATTGCCCTGCCCCCATGGAACTACATAGATATTAAAAACAGCATAGCTCCATGCTAAGACACCCATAAACTATGTAAAAATCTCATCTTGCGCAATAAATCTTACGTAAAAGACATAAGAGAAAAAACTCAGTAAAGTTAAAAAAGTACTCTCTCTGGGATAAACCTTAACCCACCACGATGTTGACCGTCAAGATCGTCAATATCAAAGGAAGGAATTCTGTGAATGGGCCTGTTAGATTTGAAGATACATTAGGTCCTGGCCTCTTTTTTGTGCAGCCGGTCATCAATGAATCTGATTTTAATTCAACCATGGGTCAGTTGTTTGTGTCCCAGAGTTTCCTCAAGTCAGTGGTGTATCTGACTGAGGAGTAACTGCAGTAAAGTCTTATTCATTCATACTGGACGCCACTCATTTTCGGTCATTTCATGTTTTGTTTCGGTATCGTTGATCTCGTAATTTTTCATGGTCAGCTACTCACGTACAACAATGTATGTGTGTGTGTCATGCTGCGACAGAATGCTAATGTCACTTTTCCTTTGAAAATGCGAAAATGTATTGATGAGATGAGCAAAATCATATGTGGATACCTTTAAAGCAACCTGACTCACAAAATGTGACCACAGGCGACTCTTTCTTCATTGCTCTGTGATTTCACTGGAAGTCAATGATTTGTCTGAAGAAAAATGTCGCCATGGTATGTGATTACAGTTAATCATGTCACATCGTATTGTGTCTGGTGTGAAAAGGTCATTATTTCAGCTTCTCGTCTCATTGCATGGTATCACATGATATCACACCTGAAGGGCCTTAGGTGACCGCTTTCCCACTCATTGCAGTTGTGCAAAGAGAAGACAACTATTGACCTAATAATGCATCTTTAGAAAGAGATCTCTCTTTTATTTTCCGTTAGAACCCTGACACTTTAACAATGGAAGCTGACAGCGTAAAGCATCTTTTGGATAAACCTGTGGAGTCCAGTGGGGTTCCGGTAGAACACATGGATTACGAGTACATAACAAAGTCGTCGGATGTCAAAGAGTTGGAGAAGATTCTCAAAGCTCTCAGGTACAGTCATTTTCTTCGACACTACTCGCTCGTTGTTGGGCTGCTCTCAGTGCATTTAGCCCTGAAATGGTTTGAACGAAAACCATTTTAAAAAAAAATGACGTAATTATTTCTGAAAAATCTGATTGTTCATTTAAATATTGGTGCCTATTGATGATGTACAGCTTTCTTATCAGGTTTTACATTTTTCCACCATATGAGCAATTGTAAAAGCTCGGTGGCTTTTTGCAGTGTCGTGGGTCTTATTAGGGTTACTTGGGTTTGAGAGTATACATTCAAGGACCATACCGGTACTGGTGTAATAGTGTGAGATTGACCAAGGATATCGTTATGAGCTCCTGATATCGTTTGTGAAATGACCCAAATGTTGTCATCTGTAAGGAAAAAAAGCCAAGGTCTCTCCAAACAGATTTGGATGATGTACAATTAGTAAATAGCACATGGAAGCAAGAATTCAGACTTTACCAAATACACTTTAGTGAACTGCTTTCATCAATATGCAAATAGAGTATTGTCATTTTACAAAGTTCTACACAAGGTCACCATGTATAATGGGACATGTTTGCCAGCTGTAGCGAAGTTGAAGTTGATTCAACAGATCCATATTAATGGCAGTAACCCATCACCCCAAGCTACATTCAAATTCTCAACTGGATCTACTCTTTGATCGACAGCAAAATGGAGAGATGCAGAGTAGCTCGTATTGCACAGCGTACACAGGGATCCATTGTTTTGATTACACATGTGGAGGAATTTTAGACTGGCTGGGGGAGGGGTTAGACGTAAGTGGTCGGGAGAAATAAAACAGTCTGGGATGATGACACGTTAATCTTTAAGCATGATTTCTGCTCACTCAGGTCCGGTAAGGAGGGGTTCTATCCCGATCTCATCCGTCACTGTGAAGATCGGATCAGAAAACTCAACCCTAAAAGGTAAGCAATGTTCAAGAGTTTATTCCTTTGCTGAAATGTGAACGATGCTATGAGTTTCTGCTAAGTATGTCTGTTTAGTACGTACAGGTGGATGCTAATTTTGTATGTGCGTGATCTTAAAATCGACATCGTTCCTGTCGTGTGCAAATGTTATAGCTCATTTGGAGACTTTAAATACTTCTCAGAAGATATTTTAAATCTGTCTCAAAAAGTATCTCATAATCGTTATTTCTAAATCTATCTCTGACATGTATCTAGTCTACCAGGGCTCTCCACAGGTTACCAGTTTAAGTTTCATTACCCTTCCCTACTTCTGGGTTTAAAATTGACTGCATCGTTTGAAAAATTGGACATCTGGTATGGCAGTATGGACTGCTGCACAAGAAATAACCGCTTCATTCTAACTGTTACAATCAGTGCTCCACACGATTGGATACAATTGGAACTTGTAAAGTTAGAAATCAGTCTGATCGGTACAGGCCTACACACAGGCTAGACTCCACAAGTGACTCTGAGGCGGGTCCATTGACCCCCAGGTCTAAATGGTGATTGCTGCAGTAATGATAAGGTTAATCTGCATGGTTTGCAATCGCAAGCCACTCAGTTTTCTTCGTAAGGAAAAGCTGGCTTGAACCATGAGTACTGTACATTTCCTGCTTAGTTTTTAGGTGCAAGATAGTTTCAGTTTACAGTTAAACATATTTTGCTTTGGGTCAAAGGTCAGTACTGGTCGTAAGATTTCAATGTAATACTAGAGGCAATGCTAGTTGACTGAAGAAAAAAGTTGAGTGAGGTTTTGAGTAGAGGTCAAAGGTTGCATGACATCAGCAGATAGGTAAATTGAAAGTCGGTGTAATTTTAATCCAACCAAGCAGTAGCATTTGTTAATCCTGCATTTGCAGCAAAGCGTTACGAAAGGACAAACGGCCTGCAACGGAATTTGATGTTGGCAAGGAGGAATGGCAAAGGCTGAACTCTGACATCAAAGTAAGTAAATATCCTCATGGAAGTTTAATGCCCTGAAGTTTTGGCCAAAAAAAGTCCTCAGTTTAAAAAAAAAAATTGCCCCTTGGACATGAATTTTGATTGAGGTTATGATTCCATTCTTTGACTCTCTCAGTTTTGATCTGATGTTCATCTTTGTGGATCCACTGTAGTTCAGTAGTAGCACTTGAACCAGAGCTTGTGAAGTGGTTGATGAGTTGAAATGCCTTGTGAATGATATGTACCAGGAAAAAAGAAACACAAAGACAGTTGTTTCACATCTACATTTTTGCCTCTCAGAAGGTTTTTAGAGCTACAGCACTTTATTTTGAAGGAGCACGGGTACTTATGAAACACATCTTACATAACTTTTTGCACTTCCCGTCTCCGAAATGAAGTATAGAGATCATATCTATTTTACACATCTGTGGTAATGTTTGAATTTTTCTAAGTGTTGATGCTAAAATAATATCATATTATTTCTAACATATAATCCAAACTAAAACATTGGCCATCAGTGTTAAACCAGGGTATCACAACTGCTTGCTTCAAGTTCACTCTTTGTAGAAAATGTGTCAACTTCAGTCACTACATGTCAAGAATGGAAAATGAGAAATGAGTGAAAATTTCACCAGTATACTTGAAATATGTCCCACGTTAACGTATCAAACATAAATTTGGTTCTGGACTATTCTTTTAAGGAATAGACTTCATATTGAAAAGAAAAACTTTTTAAACGCAGTATCTCAAGAAGTGATGCTTTTGACAGATGTTGCATAATTTGGTATGTACTTGTACAGTACCACATTTGTAGAAATGATTTTCTGTTTGGTGGAGACCAGAGCTCAGCTTATGTCATCAGAGGACAGATTTTGAAAACCACTTTAAACACGAGAATGAAACCCTCAGCAGATTGTCTATTTAGTATGTAGTTGTACCACTATTGCTTCAGCTGAAAAACATGTCAGGTGAGAAGGTGTCAGATTGTGAAAAACACACAAATTCTTCCAGTGGTAAAACTTGGATAGATTTCTTGTTTAGTTTGTAAGTGTACAATGTTGATTACAATATGCCTATTGTTTGTGGTGGAGCTCAAATTTCATTTGGAATCAACACTGTCAAGTTGTGTAAACATCCGACCATCACAATTTTATCAGGACAGAATTCCCGGCAGTTCACATAATTATTATGCAGTGTACTACATGGGAAGAGATGGAAATTATTTTGGGTGAAGATTGGTTGGAATAAATTGCAGTTGTTTTGTTCATGAGATATGTTAAGCACAACAAGCGTTGGTTGTCATTTTAAGTCAACAGTAGTTAATGTGAGGGTGCTGTTTGATCATATAGTTTGTCAGAAAATGTATGAGTTACCTGAAAAAGTCTTGGAACACTCTGATAATTTTGTTTTCACTTTTCATGCCTGGAAACGTCAGGATAAAAAATGTCATGAAATATACTTTGAACTAGTAAAAAAAAATTTCTGTCTTTCACAAATGTTTGCCATTATTTTTTTTTTATCAAATTCTGGTATGTTTATCAGCTTTTTGGTCATTAGTTGGTCATGTTAAAGTCATGAAATTTTATTTTCCTTAAAGTGCAGGAACCCTGTTTTTCTAATTCAAAACAATGCATGCTTCATTAAATGCTTTTTTATCTCAGATGGTGTCAGTTGTCCATTGCCTTCACGTAAATTCATAAACTAAAGTAAAATTGCTGGCTCATGAGGCTTTGCTTTTCCCTGTAGGACTTCGTCGACCAGGCCCATTTGGCTGATCAGTCTATGAAGGACGAGGCAGAGATGGACGACAAAGAGAACATACCGGTCAGGGGTTCTGTCACCATCGATACATCCGGTCAGAAATCCGCAGTAAGTAACCATGACAATCCAGACATATGAATTGTCTCAAATTGTGCAGTCTCTGTAATGTTCACTCAAAGTTGGTATTTATAAGAGACAAAGCTTTTAGTGCTCATATCTTACTACTGAAAATTCTTTCCAACTTATGTAACCTTGCTTCCCATTCCTCTGCACTTTCAGACGAGTTCAGAGCCAGATTTCAAGCCGTCCGGCGACCGGATCAGATCCCACGATTACAGGTCCTGGGAGAAGTACGATGCAGACAAAGAAGTGGAAAGGGTGGATGAGTCGGAAGAGACCAAGACTACCCGGAGGCAGGCCCAGCAGCTCAACTCATCCAGATCGGCAGGCATTCAGGAAAAGCTGAAAACGGAGGGTATGTGTCTAGAGTTTATGGTCGTGAAACGAGAGATCCTCTGATACTTGTGTTATTTTCAAACAGCAGTCTGTCCTTTGCTGTGAAAATGTACACATTTACTAATTTCTTATCAAAAGTATGTGTGTTAATGTGGTTTTTTTTTTTTTATGTTCATAGCCTGTTTTGCATTGTCATGTTTGTATATCCTGGCTGGCAAAGAGGTTAGAATTCACATAGATATATTTAGATAGTGGCTAGGATACCCTAATTTGTCCTCCTTTCAGTGGAGGTCAAACGTCACTCAAGTATGGCATTTACATCCTTGTATTTTCTGGTTCTCCTTGTCCCAAGAGGGCAATGGATCTGTTTCAGCAGCTGTTACTCCATCAAATCGACTGTGATTCGCTCAGAAGAAAATTTCTAGAAGCCTCAAAAAGATGCTTGATTAGCTGATTATCCTCTCCACCCTGACAAGTGATTCTATCAAACAAAATACAATTTTCTATTCCTCATGTAATGTAATCTTATCTACCCCCCACACACACACGCCCTGCCTTCACTTGTCTGGATTTGGTCAAAGCGTCTGCTCTGCAACCTTAGCAAGGCTCACGTTCACTCAACAAAAAAGAAGCTAATTCTTTCGTATGTTTTGTGGCGGGAGGGGGGGGGGGGGATGGTAGGGTGGGAAAGAGGGCATGTAACTGTGCCTTAAGACATCCTCCTGTTCTATAATTTCCCGCATTGGCATTGTGTGCCTCAAGAAACATCACTGTTTAATTTTCTTTGTTTGCCCTCTCTAGGTTATTCACCCAAAGAACTGGAGATGCTAGCTAACAGAGAAAAGGATAAAGGCAATGAGGTAATAATTTCGTTTTGCAGTTCATGAAACATCACAACCTGTTGAGGCTGGGGTGGTGTGGATGGAGGGGGGTGGAAGAGGAGGAAGATAAGTAAGGGAGTGAGATGGGGGAAGGATAGGGTTGATGTTGGCAAAATTAGTTAAAGGACTCAAAAGATTGCTTTCCATTTGAAGGTGATGGTATCTCACGTCAGACTCTGTATGTTATAGTGATGAGGGAAAGCAAACTCAGTCTATTGTCTCCGTGTTTACTAAATTTACTTCTGTGACTTTGTGTGACTTTCCCCCAATACTTCCTACCCTCAAGAACCCCACACAGCTCATCAAAAAAGCAAAGATTTAATTTTCACTCTTAACAAATTTGATTTGCTATTCTCCTAAAAAAAGGGCTTGTCACAGCATGGGAATGGTTACCAATTTTGACCCTTATAAATAAATGGAAGCTTCCATGAATGGTGGGGGTTTTTCTGTGCCACAATTCTTCACACAACTTCTCAGAGTAGATCATACCATTGTTTCATCTCAGGCATTCAGGGCAGGAGACTATTCTGAAGCCATTGTCTATTACTCTCGAAGTCTCTCTGTCATACCGTCAGCGCCGGCTTACAACAACAGAGCTTTGGCAAGTAAGTGTATGTGTGTATTATGATTTGGTGGATGGCCATGGTACTTCAATTTTTAGTTGTCTCATGTTTGTATGTAATTATTCATACAAAGATGTAATGTTTTGGAATGTCTTGGTTACCCTTAGCACTAGGTTTAGAATTTGTTGTTTCTGCCCACTTGAAATGTCTTAATAAGTGTCTTTTGCAGTGTCTTGTGGGTTTATTTTTAGGATGCCTTGTCACTCGCCTGGTAACTCAAATGTTACCTGTTCACATGGCGGAAGTTGTAACCAGTCTGAATGATTTCACAAATCTGGACTGTCTGGACAATTCTTTAGCCCAAAATTTGTCGATAAATGGGCATTAATTTCTGCTCTTTTCTTTCTACTCTTTTCTTTCTGCTCTTTTCTTTTGGAACATGTGGAGGACGTATCAAAGAGATATGAATACAATCCTGCAATATGGAAGCAACAGACTGAAAATATTACAGGAGCATGTGTCTAAATCACACCAAAGTTGGCAGTCGAGATTCAGGCAGTGTCACTGCTCTTGTTTTGCCTTTCTCCTTTTCACAGGAATTCGTTTGGAGCAGTTCGCATCTGCCGTCGGCGATTGCAACAAGGTCCTGGAAATCGAGTCTGATAATTTGAAAGGTACGCATGTTTGGAAAGGCTGGTGCTTAATGGAGCAGGTGATCAAAGGCTCTTTAAGTTTTGAAAGCGATTACTGTCCAGCGAGCTTTTGCAGGAAAACATTGTAGGTCTGTGAACATGGAATTTGAGTACCAAGATGTTCAATGTTGGCCTTGCACAACTTGTTGAAAGCAACATCCATAGAATACATGTGGGATGGAAGTAAAATGAGGTAACAGAATCGTCTCTTCTCCAATCCTGTTGCTTCTATGATGTTGGCTGTATCCGAGACAGATGATTGGTACTTGGATCTTATAAACTTGCACACTGGTGGTGGTGGTGGGGTGTGATCATGAGGGTTCTTGTTGCCACATCACCATAAGATTTTCAGTGGTAGGTAGCTCTATTTAACTTTGATGAAAGGACAGAAGTATAACAATCAACTTTAGTATTTTTTTGCAAATCTGAACTTTGTAAAACTTTGAAAAGAAGAAAACACAAGTTGTCTTTTCAACTTTGATGTCTGACTGCTTATTAGGAAGAGGATGTGTGCATGTTAGGAAGACTTCTTACATTGTCTTTTGTACAGCTCTCCTCCACATGAGTCATCTAGTATGCATCTTACGAAAATTATTTAAGGACGGCCATGACTGCCAAACTTTGGTCATTTTGTCAGTAGAGACAGATTAATTGAATGTTCCTCAAATCCTTTAAAAGGAAAATCTCAATGAAAACTGTGTCTTGTTTCATTTATGGATTATTTTGGTAGAGTTTAATTGCAATTCAGTCGCTATAATTTCCATCCTTATGACTTAATTTAATTGAAATTTTGCACAGAATAATATGTAAAGGTCCTTCAAACTATTACCAATGATGCTTTTAATGTGAGAACTTCATCATTCTACATTTATTAACATTTGCGTAAAACCAACAAAACGGTGATATCATCTCCACTTTCCAACATAGCTTTGCTACGTAGGGGGACCGCCAGGAAGTCGCTGAAGCAGTACAAGGAAGCTTGCAAAGATCTGGAGTACGTACTCTCTGTAGAGCCAGGCAATAAACAGGCCAAGGTGAGACATACATACACAAGTCCTACATGTGTGATGTGTCTGCACGAACAGAACTGGTCTAGTACTTCCAGTTTGAAAGAGCAGCATTTTGTATTTGTGGATCAAGAAACCAAATCATCTGTTACAGAACTTAACCTGCAACCACTCCTTTCAAATAACAGTAAATAAGAATACATTAACTTTATGTAGCGCTTTATATAGAAACCATTACAAAGTTTAATCAACAAAAGTTCAGATGGACAAGTTTGATCAAAAGATCTTGTGGTACAAATGTTGAACGACAGGTAGTTCCATATGGGTTAGTCTCTGCACAGGATACCTGGCAGTTGATATCAGAACCTGGTTCGGAAATTGCTATTCAGATACTTTAACTTAAATCCATTGTAGGTATGACAAAAATTGCCATATATTTTCCTAAGAAGGCTTCATTGCCATGGCAATCTGTAAGGTACCTGGTGTTACATTATCATGCCTGGTGTTACATTATCATGCCAAGCAAAATGTCGTATCATGACTTTACATGCAACAAACTCATAGTCTAATGGAAGTTATAGTTTTAGGTAACTGGGTATTGTGGACCGACTATGTACTTAGAGTACCAATGCTCATATGGTTTTAGTGATGATGTTCTTATTGTCAGAAAGTTTTGCCTGAGAAGCTGAAGAGATAGCAAAAGAATGATTATTAATGTGTTACATAACAGAGCAGGGGGATGGGTGGGGGGATGGGGGAAGGCAAGCTTGGCTGTTCAGCACTTGCCAACATGGACTGCACCCATGACAAACTGTAGACATTTTCTCACTTACATTTACTCTGGTGCATGTCGATATTGTGTCAGTCCTAACGATTAAGTTGTTCAAACTTGTCTGCAAAAAAAACCCTACAACTCGGACACAGAAGAAGAGTAATTTCAAGATATGATTGAAGGTCACGGTGTCAAACATATTGTTCCTGACAAGAGCAAACCATTCTTTTTCTGCTTTATCATCAGGACCTCTTGAAGGATGTAAAAAAAAAGATGGCCGCTGAGAATAGCAAACCGTCGCCTACCGTCCAGAATGGTCTAAGCAATGGGCCACCCAGCGGCGGAAAGAGGATGGTCATAGAGGAGGTCGAGGGAAGCGACTCCTCCGACAGCGAAGCAGACGAGGCAGATGGGAACATCTCGAGTCGCCGGAAAACTCCAGAGGGGAAGGAGAAAGCCAGCCAGAGAACAAATAGTTCTTCAAACGGCAGCACTGGTGGCGCAGAAGTCCTCAAAGGGAAAACCAAAGACCAGCCTGCACCATCTTCAAGCGAGGCCGCCAAGAACGGAACACCTCCGCCCAATAATTCCCCTGTTCCATCCTTAAGAGAGCAGGCGGAAGGGTCACATATCACTTTGCCAGAACAAGGAAAGAATCCGTCCTCTCAGGAGAAGAAGGAACCTGTGGCACCCGCCAAGCCTCTGCCAGAGAAAGTGGTGAAGCTGCAAGAAGAGGGCACCAGGCTTTACAAGGCAGGACAATATGGGAATGCCAAGGAGAAATATGAAATGGCACTCCGTATACTGGAAAAAGGTCAGTCAAGGATGCGATTCCCATCCTCCCTCTTTAAAGTGCATTTTACTAATCTTCTCCAGTGAATCCATTGAGTGACGGATCCAGAAGAGTATCACGTAAGCATTAAAAGAAATTTCAACCATTTGGGAAGAACAAAAGAAATAGGAAAGAACGACGGAATTTTGAAAGTTACGATGGTCATGACACCGTAAGTCTCAGTTTAGACTGATGTGTGACCCTAGATTAAGGATAAAGTTTGATCTCTGCCTGTTTTCTTTGTCCTGTTGTTTTGAATGCAGCAACTGTTTGTGCGGCGTTTAAATTGTCAATTTTAGTACCGTCAGAGTTTGTTAAACTGTTGATCAGTGAGGGAAGTATTGGTGCCTACTCAGATGGATTCCTTTTATTTGGTAGAATAGTATCAAAAAGTTGGTGGACATTTGTCCAACAAACAAACCAGTGAAGCTAAGATAACAGTTAAAAATACGGATGAGAGGATTTGTAGGAAAGGCATGGAGGTCAAATATTAGAATTGATCGCTGTGGTGTTGACATTTTGGCCAACATGATTACGTGCCTGTAAATTTTGCAGAATTGTTTGCTTCATTCATAGAAATAGATCAACTAGAATGAAATCGCTGTAAATACTCGCGTACTGAAGGAATTTAGCTTAACAATAATAGGTGGCGTCTTACATGGTAAGGCAAAACGCTCTACCTGTAACATTTTGCCCTATGTAATGCATGTACAGCAGGAGAATTTCTTCTTTCGATACCTAACTACTCCTCAGGGGGAAACACAGTAAATGCAAATGTTTCATTTTTTTAGATAACCTGATAACATGCATGGAAAACTTTGTCTTAATGTTTAGCTGTTTACGAGTTGTATTATCCTAAAATTTCCATTGGATTTGTGTTATGCGGTGTCATTAAAACACCTTCTGCCATACAGAGTTTGGGCTTCAATTATCGTTCCATGGCGTCATTCTCATTTATCTATTTCTCTGGATACATCTGATGTTACCACCAGTATTACAATGGGAAATCAGTCGGAATGATATCAGCAGATTGTTCAGGTTACGGTGTTGGTAGAGCAAAAGAAATAGTTGTGTGCTGTTAATCACTGAGGATTGATATAAATTTTGTTGAATAATTTTGCTTAATTCTTTACCATGGGGTTGAAGCTGACCACAAGGGGTCAAGTTTGCAGGTTTTAGTTTTGTCTCTGTAGTATACCAGATGTCAATATCCCTTGAAACTAGCATATTAAACATTCACATCATAGAGATATACTTACTCCTTTGCTTTGCTAATGCATTCATTTACCCTTGTTCTAAGTGCCCTTTGAAATTAATGATAGCACCGTGCCCTCTAAAGCCTAGCCCACCCTTGTTTGCCCTTTGCTCAAGTTGACCACTACATGTTGAACTGTGTCCTCTCTTTGTTAAATGAATGCATTAGTGAAGCAAGGGGTAAGTTAAGTCACCCTTGAATAGCTCCACCAGTGAGTTGTGGGGAATTCATGGCAGCTGGCTCCCCGCAATGGAATCGATCGTTATCGCATGAGATTCTTTTTGATGTAAACTTAGTCCATTTCAATTCATCTTCTTTCATCTAGATGTACCGTCGTACCAGTCGGTTATTGTGTCCCTCTACAGCAACAGTGCTGCCTGCCACTTGAAGCTTGGTGATTGCCAGGGTTGCATCAGCGACTGTAATAAGGTCCTTGAGACCTCCCCATACAACATCAAAGTTTACCTTCGCCGTGGCAGTGCGTACGAGACCCTGGAGAGGTAGCGTTTATCAATATCGTAAAGTCAACTTTTTTTTAAAGTTCTTTGTCCTTTTTCTTTGAGAGAATTTCTTTCATTCCTCAAATTTGTAACTAGTGAAAAAGTTAAGGCATTCACAAACTTTAAGGCATGTGTTAAGTTTAAGTCATTGCTACACTTAAGGCATGCACTTAAAAGACATACGTTAAATGTAAGGCCTACATTTGTGACCTTGCATGTATGGCAAACTTGATAGTACTTTGAAGTGCAGATAAAGATTTCAAATGGAACAAGTGGAGTTCATTGCAAAATTAATTTTTTTTTAAGCAAGAACACAGTTTTTCGATAAACAAGAATTACCAATCTAAATTCAGCATTTCAAATGTTTTTTTAGATAACCTCAGTTCCTTTTCAAAGCACTGTTTTTCGCTTGATAAACCTTGTTAATCGAAACACCCGGTTTGTATTTATTTCTGTTTCACCTGAAGAACCCATCACATCTCTGCCTAAACCAGATTTGTCCCAGAGAAACACTTTTCCTCTGAATTGTTATACATTAATCTTGCCATATGCTTAATTCTGTTTAAGGTGTCATTTACTCCTGTTTCAATTGTCTCATATGTAACTTCTACTTGCAGGTACAAGCTTGCTTACTTGGACTTCCATCAGGCAATGACCCTGGACCCTTACAACCAAACTGCTCAAGTGGGTGCGTCAAGGTGAGTGTTCTGCCCCCCCCCCCCTCTCCTTGTTGAGACCAACAAACAAGGTACTTGATTAACACATTCCATCTACGTCTGGAATAAATATGGTGCAAATAGGCGTGGTCTAGAAGGGGTATTGCAATCACAGGTTTGAGTCACTCTAGGGAGGTTCAGCTTTTGGACGAAGTTTGTCTGCTAGACATGTTTTGTGAATTTTACTAACTTGATAAAAACTGGCAGAACATGGCAACATATATGTCCTCATTGGGATGTGAAGGTGTTGTGCACAAGATCATCAGTTGTTACGTGAATGTTGATTTTAGAACAGAATGTATTCAGAAGGCTTGAAAATCAAATGTATATTCTATCAAATCTGTTAGTTGTCATTTTGGACAGGATTCATTACTGGTCTTCAAATATTTCCTAAAATATCGAAGTTCATGGCACCTAGGAAACACCTGGATGTTCTTGCTTGCCAGTCCCCAGGAGGACAGGTAGTTACAAGATACATATCACTGAGGTTTTGAGCGGCCTTTTTCTTCCAGGATAGGAAATGTAGGCATGCTGTCAACATTCTGAGTAGAAAATGGCTTAGACAGCCAAGTTTTGGCCAAACAAAACACCCCAAAACAACGCAACATCTTTCTGACAACATTCTGTCCTATTTCAAGCCAGTTTCTGAATGTTTATCATGTGTGTCATCATTTCTTATTTTGTTCCATCATGTTTTACAGCTGTCCCTTGTACTGCTATGAACTCTCACCCACTTTGGTCTTTTCTTATTGTCAGAGAATTATATGCCATATTTTGTGCTAAATCTCTCTTCTTCTTTTTTTTTTGCGGGGGGGGGGGGCTCTTTCCTTCGTTAAAAGGCTCAGTAGCCTAGTAAGTCAGAAAAGAACGATTGCATAGGATCATTATCGTCATAAGTTTCTCTCTGAATTAGGAAAGATGCACCTTTGCTAATCTCTACAATCTCATCTTACGTTTTATCCGGTTTTGCATCAGGGTGCAGAAAGTCCTCTACCAACACCATGGCCCTTCTTGGAGACAAGAGCTACCTGCCCACTCGCTACTCATGGCTCCCCTGCCCCAGCAGTCACAACCCACACCCGCTGTAAATCTCTCCGGGACACGACAGAAACAGGGAGACCCGACAGAGAAGATACCGGACGGTCCAGAGGTGGGCGATTGGTCAGAGGCAGGTCAGACCCAAAAGCAAGGCAAATCGAGGACTCCTGAGTCTGATGTGAAATCATCGCCAGAGAAGAACGTAAAGGAAGAAGAGCTGCCCAAGAAAAAAATTTCACCCGAAGAGAACTTTCAGAAACTGAAAGCAGAGGGAAATGACTTTGTCAAAAAGGTATGAAGAAATCAGGTCAGGAAAAATTTTGGTAAAAGTAATTATTAACTGCAACCTCCAGTGTGACTTGCATTAATGGAAGGAGCAGATTTCATCCATACCATGGAAAATGTGTCATTGCTCAAGTGGCTGGCCACTCGATGGATATGACAGTGACAAAGTTTTGAGTCTTGGGGAGGTAACAGCATCTCTACTAGATTGCTGTGAGATTTGTGTGTGAAGTCTTACAGCAGAAACTATGAAACATGGCAAAGAAAGGTTTTCAGGCCCGCGATAAACCCTCCGCCGACATGCTTGCGAGTCATTTGGTAAATGTGTGTCACTGATGTCATTAATCCGATTACTGAAAGTCTCGCTTCAGAGATGTAAAGAGTTCCTGGAATTTTGTAAGAGTAGCCTCAAGTGTGTGAAGCATCATAGAAGTTAATTTTGGCATTTCTTGAGTGGAGTTTGGACATTTTGAAAGGTGTCTGGAAGGTGTAATGTTTGTTGTAAGGAATGGTATACAACTATTCCCCGCAGCTTTCCTTCAAAATGACACAAAAGCATACATTTTATAAAAGATTAATGAGGAGAAATTATTGCAACAGTCCAAAAACATTGTCTAGTTACGTTCTTGGTCAAAAGTTCACCGCTCAAAAGTGTGCTTCCAACTCTCAAGACGAAATTTGCAAACGTAAAACCATATTTTATTATTTTATTTGATTAAGGGACATTTTGGGTGAGAAGTTTTGCTACATAGTTCATTGTCCTTCTCACAACATCTGTCTCTTATTTGTATGAATTTCCTCTGTTGATTTTGTTTTTTTTTTTCTTTTCTCCAGGGTAAATTTGTTGATGCAATAAGATGCTACACATCTTGTATAGAGATAGATCCATCCCAGGCCGTGCCGTTTACCAACAGAGCCCTCTGTCACCTCAAGCTTCAACAGGTGATTATACGGGAAGTCAGAAGTTGAAAAGAAATTAAGTTTCCACATGCGATGTTTTGACCCGTGGTATCTTGAAGCTTTTCTTTCAAGCATCCAGTTCCATTTAGCTTATTTAAATGTACTTCAATGAATTTTGTCGACACATTGGCTTCAATTTGTGTTCATTTTGTGAGTTACCCCCAACACATTACCATTTCCTGTATTTATAGACTACGTCGCTTACAGCAATGTGGGGGGTGCACATTGCCAGTTAATATCAGGCTAAACATAAACTGCATTTCACATGTTGACATATTGCGTGTGGCTTTGTTCCCTCCAAGGCGCGGGATCGCGTGATTCCCGCATTTGTCTCCTGAATCCCGCAGAAGATAATCTTATCTGGAGAAAATCCTGCACATTTTTCCACAGCTGAGGTTTTAACTACAATTGCACACAATACACACTATAAGAATTGCAACAATATTTACCAAGTGACAACTCCCTCCTTAAATTTTGATAATCCCTCCCAAAATTTGTTTTAGAAAGTGATACCCCTCCCAGGTTCAATTCCTTAGTGCGAATGCTAGCACATAGGCAGAATTTTCTTTATGTGCACATCCTTCATGTTACCCACACATTACGTACTTATGTATGGATGACGTACAAGGCTCTCATGTTGTCTGTTCATTAAAAAAAAACAAAAAAACTGTGGACTGCTTTAAAGTTTCCACATATATCACCTACACATTGCCCACATATTTCCTACTTTCATTGCACTTTCTCCATTTGCAGTACAAAGAAGCAGAGCAAGACTGTACTGTGGCCTTAGAATTGGATCCCAAGAATGTCAAGGGATACTACAGGAGAGGACTGGCGAGAAAAGTAAGTACCTTGAAAAAAACAGAAACTGTAACTTTGATGTATTTGAGACAAACACTTTTCTTTTTTTTGTTTTCAATTAATCTTAAGTGTTTGACATTTCTTATTGTAATCATGTGACTTACTTCAGGCAAAAAGTTTTTGGAAAGTCTTGTAGTAGAGTGGCGTCGATTCACCATCCCACCTGTCAAACCATGCATGTCCGTTCGTGGAAAACCGTCGGGGCAACTTGCGAGTCAATTGCTTCTTTTTTTTTGTGATTAATAGGGCCTGGAAAACTACTTTGAAAGTATCAAGGACCTCACAGCTCTGCTGAAGTTAGAACCGTCGAACGGTTCTGCGAAGAAAGAACTGGAGACAGTTAAAGACTTTTGGAGGAAGGTTTGTTGATAAATTCATGTTTTAAGTTTTGTGTGGCAAATAGTCAGCTGTGAATAATGGCCTTGTAAGAAAGTGAAGGTTTCCTTAGTGTAGTGTCTACTTCCCTGTGTTACGTCTCAGCTCTTCAAAAGATAGAATAGTTTCTATGTTGACTTTCGAATCTATTTCGTGGAGGTAGTTGAGTAATCTACCTAGTTCACTTTTCCTTACCTCAATGTTCTATGTTCTATTTTGTTTGTATCGAGAATATGTACATAGAAGTGTTACTACTGGAATATAAAAAAAAAATATTTTGAAAGATGAAGTTGTTAGTGCTTGCAGTAGTCAAAATTTGTGGAGGATGCTATCATTGTATGAATCTCACCATGGCCTTGTTGTCACTAATCTGGTACTTTCTGATAAACTGTCTCTGAAAGGACTTAAAGGAGAAGCATCAGACCCCTCCAGGCCATCCTTCCAGCCAACCAGCAGCTGCTGAGACCAGCAAAAAGAAGAATATACTCATTGAAGATGCGGAATCTGACAGCGAAGAAGAAAAGGTAAGACTTATTACTGTCATGCTACAGTTTGGACACACTCAGTTTTTGCTTGTCTTCTCTAAGTTTTTCATATTTTTTGTGTTGTATTGTGATTTCTGTAAATTTTTCTATTTTCGACAAAATGGTGACATGAGATGTGAAATGAAGGTTAGAAAGACTTGCCATCATCTAGGGACCAGTGAAACAATAGGCATATTTCATGTGGTCATTTTTATTTTCCTATTGTTTACAGGATGATAAACAAAGCAATGCCTCCTCCACTGGGAAGCCCTCTGGTAAAAAGGTGCCATCTTCGTCTTCAAATGGCAAAGAGAAAGATGGCAAGGAAGAGAAGCATGGCAAGCATCAGAACAGTCGAACTGACTCCAAACAGTCCGACAAACATAAAAGTTCTAGGTCAAAGTCCAAGAAAGAAGACAAGGAATCACGAAACTCAAAGGCTGCCCAGTCGACCCATTCGCCAAAACTTAATAAGGTATGCCGAGGAATTTTTTCAGGTAAATTTGGGGTGAGCGTGACCACAAACTTGGTTTTTTTTTGTCGTTCCTTATGTATGGAGTTCTTTTTTCAAATGAAGGTAGGAGTATTTCGTAAATTTGGAAGATTTGGAAAGATGGGCAAGTGAGAAGGTGAGATTTAGTGTTCTTGGTGGGGGGGGGGGGGGGAGTGGCAAGAGGTAGAGGGTAATTTTTTTTATCCACCGCAGGAATCTTTCGCACACCGACAGTATAGATATGGTGCCTGGAGAAGGATGCGGCATAACGATAGGGACTGACGTTTACCAGTTTGCCCCCTCAAAATATACTTCATTAATACTGTGAGCTAACTTAATTGTTAGGTTGCTGCTGTATCATGGATGTACGTGTATGATGCCGATCACAATGCAAAATTCATTACAAGATTGATTCCATTGTTTGAGATGTATTTAAATAAAATTTGAATTTGGTGAAAGCACAAGCCAGTTTTGGCTGTTTTAGGAATTTTTGGCTCTGATGCAGGAACCACTGGTAACCTTCCAAGCTTTAATGTGATTTGCGTTTTGATATCGTCTGCCCTGGTATGATCTGATTATTGCACAAGATTTTTTTGATATTTTAAATTTGGTCATCCTCATAAAATGTACGCCATTAGTGGTCTGGTATGAGCAGATTATTTTAGCACTAATGACGACTCTCAAATGATAGTCTATTGGCCATACACATTTTACCAATGAAATGTTCGATGGAAACTCCACTGTACTGTATCTTTTGCAGCCAACATCTTATGCTTCTTTCCACAACTGGTTGGGGGGGGGGGTTGATGCCCATTGTAGGAGCATGCAATCAGTCATTTGATGACGAAAATTGCTATAGCACAACAGCAACAGTAATGTCGTTAAACATAATTGGAGTGTAATATTTCTTGAAACAATAGGCTAGAAATACATCCAACTAAAAGCTGTAATTTTATGGTGGTTTGTAGATACAGGCATGAAAATATTTGTGGCCCAGAGATTTGTGGGGGGATAAATTGTGTTGCATGGAAATGTCCCCCCAGTTTAAAGTTTTATGAATTGTTGGACGCAACGCTGTACCTGAAAACCACAGTAGCAACTTCTGCAAACTTTGTTATTACATTGCCAGTTCTTTACTTACAGTCACAGATTGTCCAAAGTGTCATTTCCTCACTAAACTTCCTGGAAATGATCCAGATTTTGTCACCTTTAGAGCGATTTTCTCCTTTTCCCTTCAAAAGGTTACAGCTTATGAATTCATGCAGGCTTGGATGTCGGTGAAGTCTAAAAATTCTCAACCTTATGCGAAGCTGCTACAGCAAGTCCCCCCAGAACAACTACCTACAGGTGAGTCCAGACCGTCGATAGCCATTTTCTGGTGAGTTTCTACGTTGTCAGTTGCAAGAAGTCACCTCTCAGTTAGCTTCCATCTTAGTTTTTGAGTTGAATGTAAGAATGACTAGCATATGACTAGCAGGGCATGCTCCCAGGGCTCTCACAAAAAGTTCCCCCCACACAATTAAATTTTATTCATTTTTTTTTGAATAGTATTCCAGTTGTAGCCACTGTAGGAAACAGAGTATATCCCACATCATCAATTACCTTAATTAACGCCGGTGTGGCATAATTATATGGGTTGTGCCAAAGATCGATTCAGCCCGACCATGAACTGATATACAATAGCCGAAAATTTAACAACCATTTGTGCAGCATAAGATGAGGTGGGGGGCCCGGGGGAGGGAATGAAAGGGATCACAACCTTTTCCTTTGTTTCTTGACTTGTGGTACTTTAATCGTGTAGATGATTATAGGGGAAGGGGACAACACATCAGTTTGTGTCCAGGCTCCCTTAATAGGTAAATGGTTGATGCCTGCAATCACGCTCATACATGGTTCATCCTTATCTGAAAAACTGTTTTCTAATCATGAGTTATTGCTAAGTGGACGGTCCACAGGTTCGACAAATGGCATTTTTTGTGTTATCATTCCCCAAGAAGTGTTCTGCGTAGGCAATTTCCCGTCTCTATCTCTTCACGTAAAGTCAGTCACAAATAGATCTCCTCAGGTTGCCCTTGAATTTTCTCATTTGTGGAGTGATAATCAAGCAAACAATTCTGATATCGTGTCTGAAAAATTTCTGTTGTGATGCTCAACCCTGCAACTGCTACCTGGATACATCAAGAGTTGGCCTTCTTTTCCTTGTCTTTTTCAGTCCTTTCAAATAAACTGGACGCCCCGATGTTGACGAAGATACTGAAGGCGGTAGAGGATCACTTGGTAAAGAGTGGTAAGTGACCAGATTACTTCAGAGACAGGTTGGCTGATCATTGGAGAGATGTGTGGCATTGTGTGACTGAAGGGTGTGTTGGACATGATGATGGGAAAATAATGTATTCAGACTTTCGCAGTTGGATACAGTAATCTGTTGGTTATGTGAATGGTAGGAAAAACAATGAAACATTCCACAAAGCTCTGTCACACAAACATCATTTTTAAAGCAAGGTCAGGAGAGGAGAGGTGTACCAATATTGATTGTTATACAAATTTAAATATTATTTACCAGTGAGAGGGAAACACTTGGGAGGCACCATTGTGGACTGTGGGGGTGGGTGGAAAATCATCCAGATAGTATGGATGTGAAAAGGTTGTACCACTGGGAAACTTGATGGTTGTCTGAAGAATGGAAATAGGAGAACGCTGTGCCAGTTTTGCTTAAAATACATTATGTTGTCGGAAGATAAGAGATATGTTGGGGACATAGCATTATTGACTTGCTGAAAATTGAAAGGTTGTTGGGAAAACATGGACCAATAAGTTTGCACCATTTCTTACTGTAACGCAAATCTTAAAGTTGTTGGAAGAACATGAAAGATCAGGAGAGGTATGTACCAGATCTAGAATACTAGCATTTTTTATCTTACATATGGAAGTTTATTTTGGTTTGTATTTACCTGTCAAGCGTACATCCTTTGAAGGAGCGAGGGCTTCTTGCGTTGCTACTCAAATCAATCAACGTTTATATTTTCGTCTCTTTGGCCTCCCTTAGATCCAGAGAGAAGCTACAGATTACTCAGTAATCTATGTAAAGCTCAACGATTTCAGACCGTGCTTCTTTTCATGACCAATGAAGAAAAGCAAGGTGGGTCTTTGGTTTCCATGGAAATATGCAAGCTATCTATAGGCTAAGCTAGAATACTTGCACTTTGTGCTTGGTCCAAATTCTTTCTGTCAGTTTGTGTTACAGAAGAGTCGTGGAGACATTTAATTGCGTCTGAAAAGTATGGCTGTAACACTTCAAGTAAAAACTCAAACATGATTCCCAAAGCTGTGTTCTTTTTTTTTTCCCTGGACTCAGAATTGGCCTACAATGTTCTGCAATGGGAATTGGCCTGTAATAGGCTGCAATTGGACTCTTACTTGAAACCGAGTCCAGGCAAATGGAAATTAGGCGCAGTGAGTGTCAGTTTTGTGACTTCTGTCTAGTATTCAAAAGTTGAGAATCATTGCCCATTTTCCTCTGAGACAGAGGGGAGTACCTCAATTGTATTGGAACTGTCACGAGATGTGTGTACATGTCAAGGTTTCTATCGCACTTATAGTTATGGGATGGACTCGAACTTGGCTCGACTGAGGTCCTCCTCAAGATCTCATTTTTGGTGAAGAAGTGTGATGCCAATGTCCCTGATTTCTGCTTTCAGCATTTGCATTAGTTTCAAAATTTTTTGCTGATATTCACCTCATAGACATTTACTTTCTTGTCGTCCTTTCTTCCACAGGTATCGACAAGTGCCTCGCGAGCTTGTCGGCCAACGAAAGCCAGTTTTGCTCAAAGGAGGATGTGGAGAAGCTTCGCAAGAGTTTTGGTTTGATCAGTTAAGAAAAAAGTGCATATCAGAGATGATGTGAAAGTGATATTAGTTGCCCTCTTTTTTTTTCTCTGTTTGCCAAAAAAGAGAAGTGTTATCGTTCGTGGAGACCTAAATTATCTTTAACATATCGTTTTGTTTTTCCTTTTCGAAAAGAAAAAAAGTATTTGCTTGATCTCATTGTTTTTCGGATTGCTTTTTGGCAGGTATTGTAAAGATGATCAAAAAGGTGATTAGAATTGATAACATCTGAAAGTATTAAAAAGGCGTGTTTCATGCAAAAGTGAATTCGAAATTAAATTGATTTAAGGATGAACCAAAGTCACAAATATTACCCAAACTGGGCGCTTTTCCTCGTCCGTCCAGTGATCATTTGAAGCACTTTTATGAGTTAGCTTTGATGAGGGTGAAGGAAGCGTGATGGGAAAACAAAAACCCTTGTCCAAAATGTGGATGGGGTCAGTTACTTCTCCCCCAGTTTCCAAGGACAAAAACCACTTTTTGTGTCTTGTGACAGCAAAATGCAAAATAATAAACATTTCATAAATGACTTAGGGAATATGATATAGTTTTGTTACAAATTCAGACATTTGGTGGCACTAAACAAAATATGACTATCTATAATTTTACCAAAATTTGCCAACTTTGTTGGGGACATCATCTCTTCTTAGGCCTATCCCAGGATGGCCATTCCACTAGATTCACCCCTACCCCCACCCTTTCCAGAAAAAGTCCCTTCCTATGCCTATGGTATTACATTTTGGTGGTACACAAGGTGGTTGCAAACTGGTATTGCAATGTGTAGCAGTATATTGAGTTGATGTAATTGCAAAACTTTAAAAAAGTGTTGCTACAGAAAACATAGAAGACTTTTGAAAATGTTATTTGAAATGTGAAAGCTAAATTAGTTTCCACTTTTGTTCAGTTGTTCATCTACCTCACGCTGTGTGATCCTTCAATTATTTGAAAATGAGACAAAGTGAGATGTCATAAATCTTCCATTTCGATAGGTATTTAAAGTGATATGTATGGTAAAGAATACATAATGTAATAGATATTGTACACAGGGGTAGGAAATATTTACAATTTGATAGTTTTTGCACCTTTCTTGATGGGGCTCCTAGCCATTTTACTCAAGTGCGGTAGCTCTCGGTTTGCATTTTATCAATCGTTGATTTAACTTTCATATTTCTCCCAATTTTCCTCTGAGCACACAATTTCAAATGGTAAATTCTGTAGGTAAAATTTTGTTGCTTCTCCATGCCAGCAGGGAACGGTTGCAATGGCTCGACTGGTTGCTTATACCCCAAATTCAGGAAATGCATTCTTATGAAGCTGATGGCTGATTGTGGTGCCAATTATTTGTTAATTACATGTCTACCCCCCCTCTCTTCCATGGAAAAACCCTACAAAAATGCCCCCTAGTTTTTTGAAACATTTCTTGTTTTGTTTTGTCCTTTTTTGATGTCTCCGAGGGCTTTAAGGTGAAAATCTCTGCAAACTTCATCTGTGAACATTTTGGAACATCCAAAGTTGAAAAACCCAGTCAGTGAGTGTGCAGAATTGGTGAAGAAATAGCTGCACTAAGTCGGAAATGTTTTTCTGATAGCACTGCTGTAATGTTGTAATAATATCCAAATACTGCAAGAAAAAAAAAGGCAACTGCATTCAGAATGAACACAAAATATTGTCGCAAATATTTGCTGTCGCCCTTGATTGCAGCATGCTTATGGCTTAGAAATGTTTTCAGTTTTGTCATCGGCCACGGTAGTAAAACCACCTCATAATTCTACAAATATTCGTGCTTAGTAGTATGACACTTTGTGGGCCTCATTGTCAAACCAACGGGTTGTATCATGTCCTTGTGTCAGGCAGGTCACTGTACGGAGGCTGGCTTTTGGAGTGATAATACCAACTGTTGTTACTGATCGGTCAGTACAGAAACACGGCAACCCTTTGTCGTTGAACACAAGCCTGCTTGTCTATGATGTTTTATTCTGTGATGCTTCATTACGTTACAGATAACACAGTAGACGTGGCAGAATTATTGCAGCCTGAAATATGAGTATAAAATGAATTCAAATGGAAAATGTGAATGAATGATACCAAAAAAAAAAATTCCATTGGAATATTTTTCATACTGTTACACTTTTTGACTGAATTTTCCATTGGCAGATCATTTTATGCCACTAATATTGTTAGGAGATTTGCTTATACCTGATTTAGAAGAAGAAAATGCAAAACCTCATGTAAAATGTTTATCAAAAACTAACTATCCTCCTGTAAACCCTACATAAATCTGTTTGGCTGTTCAAACTTATTACCACATGGACTAACATATTCATTCCTATATCCTGTTTTGTTTCTTTCCAGAAAAAGGTCATAAGTGGGACTCAAAGGGATTTCAAAAAGGTAGAGAATGAAGAGCAAGGGGGGGGGGGGGGCAGGAGGGGGTGAGGAGTAGAGGTATGAATGGGGATTAGACAAGGATGAACTCGCTATGGGGTCAGTTGGAATAGATATATTTCATGTTATGGTGGAAGCCACAGGCCCTCAATTTAAAAGCATCCTCATTTCGAGGGATGTGGGAGCAGAGAGACGACGCCTTACCAGTGCTCTTATGACCCTTGCTGAGACATTTTTTATCCAGCATTACCATTGTCTCATTGCCTAGCTGTGTGATGTTCATACTTGCGTGGCAATTTTCCCATTTAAACCTCAGAATCATTTAAATTTGATTGAGTTTTTAAATTTGGTTAACTGAATTGCATGACATTATTATCCAGTATCGATTCGTCTGCAAGCGGTGAACGCCAGTGGTCCATTTTGTGAAATAATTTTTGTGGAGAACGTTGACATTCTTGTGTCTTTGTGGCTTAATTAATCACCTGCAGATTAGGGATTGCACAAGGGTGACAGACGCAACTGTTTTTTTTTTAATGACTCATTTGTTTTTATTCTGAGAAAGCAAATGTTGATGTTGATGTTTTTTTGTTTGTTTTGTTTTTGTTCTTTTTCACTTGGTTGGTATGTACTTCGCTGAGATTGTATGGATGTCCATGATCATTTCTATGCAGCTATATGAGTGTGATAATGCCTTGCTATATCGACTTTTTTCTTGATAATTCTCTTAAAAAAGTAATTGACTCTTTACTCATTTAATACAGAAGGTTTCTATTGACTCGACATTAACCAAATAAAATTTCAAATGATCAACATGTTGATTATTAGTTTGTTACCTCTTTTTCTAGTCAGGCTCTTATCCTCTCCTTTATCCCAACTGTTAGCGCTTCCACCGTTATACTCTTTGGTATTTCTTATGCCTTGATGCAGTAAAATGTAAAAGCAGCGCTCTTAGTTGGTTTGTGAAATTGACTTCATTTCCACAAAGCTTTCACAATTTCTTCACACTCTTGCACAAATGGCCAAACTAAGATGAGCATCTTCATCTTTGGCAGCCATGCTGCCAAAGATGAAGATGAGAGCCCAGCAGTGGATTCTGGGGGGGGGGGGGGGGTAGTTGCAAGAGTGAAAGGCCCCCTGTGGAGTCTGGAAAGGTGATTTCTGGTGACCAAGGGGGTATTTTCATCCCAAAATTTTCTGGTATGCTAAGGGCCAACTGATGGTGGTGCTCTGCTCAGAAAGCTTTCCCACGATTTTAGCTATTATGTCAGTGACGATGGGTGCCATGTGAGTCTCAGCCTCCTCCAAGAAAGGTGCACCCAAGCCACCACTGGCCATCTTGATGATATCCTACCTTACAAAAGGAACATTAGGGAATGAGTAATTAATCCATTTCGATTTTCCAAAAGTTGTGACTAGACACTTCTCATTAGTATTAACCACATGACTAGCCAGAATTGAAACAACGTAGAAGGTTAAAAGGAATAGCAATTAATTACTGACATTGCGAGTAGTGGATCATGTGGTTCTTGATTAATTGTGATAATTATTAACATATGCAGTGCCTAGTTCAAAAATCCAAATTTGCAAATCCTCGCTAATTTATTGATATCGTCAACACAGTGTCCTGATGTCTGTTTGGCCTTGTGTTAACACGAGATGTATTCCTTTGTTCCTAATATTTCCCTCATTCTGACCTCGTATCGATTCGCTGGAAAACGAACCCCACCGTTTCATTCTGGAAACTGCATCATAAATTTTTGTTGTGATGTAAACAATGCATGCGTCATTTTCTGTGGTTGACGGGAAGCACTTTCGGTTCATGTGTACCAAAGAACTAGATAATCTATACCTAATCCATCTAGCTAATTCGTCGGTCTGATTTATGGCATCACTCTGTGGTAGAAATTGGCATTTCAAAAAATTTAGTAAGACTGGACAGGTATCAACAAGAATCTGTCTGCCGGCTAATTATCATGCTACTGTCCCTTATTCCATCATGACGGGCAGAACAGGCGACGAAGATGGAAAAGTTACAAAATTTTGTTCGAAGGAATGTTCCTTAACGACTGTTTGCATTTTGCAGTTGGTGAGTTTTTTTTAATCGTTTTCGCTGAGATTTCATACTTCGTAGATTTGCTTGGTCGCTCACAGGGAGAGCTGCTGTACAAGTTACTTATACAGCATTCACTGCAAACGCAATGAAGCATTCACTGCGCACGAAATGGGCCGAGTCCAAATTGTATTGTACTTCACACAGTGATTCATGGATCTTGCAATAAATATCAAGTAGGCCTAACTGAGTAGTAATGACGTTCTTAGTAACTACTTAGGTTATTGCCTTCCATATCGTGATATCGTTTCGTTCATTTAAAATTGTTTTATTCCATGATGAATTCATGGTTGTTTTCCTCAGGCTCAAGTGTTGATCACTTTCAATGAATAATGCGCTTCAAGTTATGAATTGATACGGTGACTGTTTAACAACAGGTAGCCTAAATTACAGTAAGTCTTACATTTGATTGCTATGTGCCTAAATCACTCAATTATCATTACGCTTGATCTTAAATATTGGTAATCAGTAAGTTTGACCAATGGTAGCCTACACTGTTCAAGTTGAGGCATTATTAAATTCTGGAATATAGTGCACGGATACAGATATCAACATAAGGGGGCAATGCTCTTTCTGCCATTTGGAACTGAACACATAGGTAATTAACTGTCTTCGTACAGTAGATTGTATCACAAGAATGGATAAAGCTAGAAAAGTGTTGAAAAAAAGTCTGATTTTCATTTTTAGTACATTTGTCAATTATTGACAGTATCCTACTGTAGCATTCCTGGTCAGCTGTACCATGGCTTCCCTTTTTGTTTCGAAACATTCTGTGAATTGTCTACATCTACACATCACCATGTATTGACTGGCATACTGCTCTAACAATTTGGATGTGTTCATAGCCAACTATTTTGATAGTTCATTGCTCTGTGCTCAATGATTCAATAATGTCTGCCTTATACTGTAGCCTAATGTTCCTGACGTTCTATTTTACTGCGTTACGATTTTTATTTCAATTAGAGTGCTGTACGTACAGAAAGCAAAAATTTATTAAAGGGGAGGGACCCTTCAATTCTTCCGCTAGACCTTCCCTGGACAGCATTCATTGACTACACGGTCATGCTTAATGATCAGTCAATGTGACGATTGATGTTCATGAAAAAAAAAAAGCATGCAATCAATGTGAAGCATGCCGTTGAAATTTAAGAGTCAGTTTTTCCTCCAAATTCATGGTTTTGACCCAACTGCTATTTTCCTTTTCATGGCAAGCACTGCCCATGCTTTTACATTTTGCATCATATCCCCCCCTCTCCCACACACTCAAAAACGCTCATGTGCATTTTTACAGCTGTAAATGAGCTATTGGTGGTGGTACAGTGTAGTCCCATCATTCCGAATGCTTAAAATGTCCAATATGGGATAGACAGATCTATGCATTTCAAATGCAAGGTTTCCCAATGTACATGTCTGACTATTTGCAGCATTTTTGTAGGGCATCTGAAGTAAGTAATTCCAAGTAAAAGGAAAACTACTTTGTCGTCAGAACTTCAAAAAAAATTTGGGTGTGCGGACCTTGTCTTCTTTTTTTTAACAAGCAGGGACTCAATGTTGCGGCATTTTTTTCAACATTTAGCAAGCTTTCAAAGTGCCTCATCTCATCAGTAAGTGCTATATGTTGCAGAGACATTGCTAAAGACTTGGAGAGATGAGTCCTGCGGTCAGGACAATTTATGGTTAAAAATTCTTCTTTTGATATAATGATCATGATATACTAATATCAATAAATTTTCCACGTAAAAAAACACAGTGTGGGGGTGGCAATTGCATCACAACTTGTTAATTATGTTTAGTCACTGATTTAATGAGGTAATTTGGGAGGGACTGTTCGGTTGATCGACCATTGGGCAACAGCTGAAATTATTAAAATTTTAACACTGCCTATCGACAGATCACAAGGTTTGCTAGAGGCACTGTATGTTGTTATTAGGACTTAGAAAAAAAAAAGACCCCACAGTGTGAAGATCTGGGAACTTTGATCAAAAAGACAACATTTTCAACCATTTTACATTCTTTGCCCTAAAATGTGAAGCTCCACACTAGTCACAACAGATCCTGTACTGTACACACATTTTTGCATTTAAATAGTCGTACATGTAGTTGTTCAAACTTGTAGATACTGTAAGAACCTACATGTTGCGGAACAAAAATGTGTCAATGAAACACCTACAATGTAGGATCAACACTGCACAAAGTCATGCTGATGGGACAGCAATGTTGTTACAGTATATTGCACAATATTAGAGAGAGTATTCTATTTTGGCATAAATATTTTGAAAATGCATTTACTGCTGTAAGGACACTGTCTGCAGCAGAGATACTGTATGTGGGTATGATTGCTGGTTAGTACGTAGCTGGAGAAGGAACCATCGTCAGGTCTCCTGTAGTGTACTAATGTGAATACATGCATGTGCAAATGGTTTGTAAACTACTGTCCTGTATTTGATGTCATGAATTTAAGAGCCATGTGTGACAATTATGATTGTTTTGTTATTCATTATAGTTCATAGACTAGAGTATGTACACAGTGTCACCACTTATTTTGATCATCAAGATCAAGTTGGTGTGTGCATGTGTTCATGAACATGATACAACCCATGTACAGGAAAGTCATGGGCGATGGTCTTTTGCATTTATGATTCAAGAAATTGACATTTACTGTCTCAACATGGACCAAGGTAGCTATGTAGATGTTGACCTAGAGGCTAAGAAACTTTTCGATGTGAGTGAAAAGACAGGACAGGTATGCAGATTTTTTCCTCTGCCAGTCTAGTACCTAGTAGTTTAAGGTCATCATCAAAAGTACATCATTTACCTCCATTTTAACCGTATGCTCACTCTAACCTGCCCACTTCAGTATCCAGTTTACAAGGAAACCCATCTTGGTTGGTAACATCTTTATGGGCCTTTCATGAACAGTGAACAATGGGATACTGTAACTTGCTGAGAAATCCTCCAATGGTGAAGGGTGTGCCTCCCCAAGGGTCAGTTATTTTTTACCGATATACTGTACATATATGCATCACAATGTCAGACACATTAAGTACATCTCTTTGTTGTCCAGTGCAGTAATGTTCATTGTTCAAAGGGATATCTGCATTTGGTTTACAGAAGAAAATCGTAATTTTTCAAACCATTATTTGGGGACACAGAATAATAGATCAATCAAAATCAAGAAAGACAATGGTACAGTACTTTCTCTTCAAGAATTAAGAGTCTCAGAGGTAGAAGTTTAGTTATTTGTTACTCAAGAATAATTGGTTTAACAACTAAAAATGTTTTCTTGTAGTATGCTACGTTGCTGCATTGTAAATGCCCTATAGTACAGTAGTTCCCTTCCCTGCATGGAAGCCTAAACTTCCCTTAAGTGCTGGCTAGTGACCTGTATGTGATATTCAAGACTTTCACTTTTGAAAAACAGATTCTTTTGAGTTGTAACAGCTAACAAATTTATAAACTCATTTCCATTTGCTGGAAAGTCAATTGAATTCTGTAGGAGTTAAAGTTAAATTTCAACATGATGTACAAAGTATTGATCCGTTCTTGGATTTTTGCTGATCTGAAGTGTTGCTGATAATTCACACTGGCCACCCCGCATCGGTGTCATCCAAATCTTGCAGATGCAATTTCCACTTTAATCCAATTCCAATTGCCCCTCAGCTGTTTTCACTAACCATTGAGCCCAGCAAGCTGTGGCTGCATTTTAGAATAACTCTCCAGTGTAAATATTGACAACTTGGAATATTTTGCATGTATGGCAGTGACCTTGAATCCAGAAAAGGAATAAATTGGCATGATTTTCATAGAGTGAATGAGAGAGTGAAAGGAAGGGCTCATTCAGTACTTCTGGAAGGTGTTTCAATGCAATTTCACAATACTGTGAAGTAGGGTAATGGTTCGCTCCCCCTCGGGCGGATTACATGATACAAGCATGCTTGCTGCAGCTCTGTAAATTGTTATGTCAGAAAAAAAAACCCTCTGCACTGTGTGGGTGGTCTGACTATGACAAATCAAATGTTTGGGATATAGGCTACAGTACTGTGCCTACAGTACATGTTCAGTGATGTGAGTTCATGAATGCAATTCTAGCAGGAGGTTGCCTGTTAAAGGACTCCATGGTTCAGTCACACAGGATACAATGCCCTACACCTCGAGATACAGAAGTTGCAAAATCACGATGACTTGAGCCTACTGTACTGTACATGTACAGACCTGTCTGTTTGCAATGCATCCATTAGTATGTCAGTATACTTGTCTAATACACACATTACTTTTACAGTACAGTACGTGTAGGATTCATGGTTTACAGTACAGTTTCACCTACCAACTGTGGTGATATTGTTACAACCGTGTGACCCAGTCAACCACATTGCAAACATGGCTGAATATTCTGTTAAATGGGAAAGGGAAGAAGGGAGAAAATGGCAAACTTTAGTTTCCTGTACAGTACATATTTTCTGTCAAAACGTACAAAGTCTGAACTCGACCTGACCTAGTTAGTGGCACTGTAGTATAACCTAGCCACAGATATCAGAACTACATAACCCCATGGCCCACTTTTATCATCGATGTCTGACAATCCATTCTGGGTAGATTTCACTGTGAATATGCAGGTCCTGCACTGTCCATTCACTTGTCAAGAGCCCTCATTGCTTCCCGTAGGGATTGGGTGGGAGGGGGTTAAGTTCATTTTCATCCTCCTACTTTTGCCAGTACCTGTATTTCCAAAAGTATAATACCTGTGCTACTTTCCAAAAGTTTGCTGTGCTGTACATATTGTGCAGGCTAATGCATTTTAAGTACTGTGGCCTGCTCTACTGTGTTGTTGTTCAACCAAATACACAGTACCTATACAGTAGGTGGCCTACATTGGTGTGTATTTGTCAGTACAATGACAGTGGTGCCTTCAGCATTGCCTTATTGTAGGTTGTTCCATATGTGTTAATATAATAGACTGTACAAGTGTTGTTGTTGTTGTTGTTCAAGGAAGACTATTTCAATCCATTTTGTCAGTGATCTGGCCCTAAGCAGTGTTGTGCGAGGGCGTGTTAATTGTCCGCTCCATGGTTTGTTGTTTTCAGCTACTGGAAGTTCTACAGTAAATCAGGTGGGAATAAGAATATGGAGAGTTTTCTGAAGAAAAAGAACAAAAAGAAAGCTTGGCCCTTTGGGTTTCTTGAAGCAATTAGTTGCTACTTAGTGAAATGTATGGGCACCAGTACCTCGGTCTTAGTAATCACTGTTTGCAAACAGTGCTAAATTTTGTAACTCCCCTGAGTAAGTAAATGTTGCATTCTAGGTGCAAACTCTATTCAGAGTTAAAGTGTTTGCGAGTGTAAACATATGACACATTAAGATGGCTGTACTGCCAGTTTAAAGCTTCTTGAAAGTTCTTTTAAAAAAGGGTGTTGGAATGGTTACACAGTAGATATTCCAGTTTTCATGCAATTGATGCCAAAATAAAGTGTCCCATATGTGGGTCACATGTCACAAGTTTGAAAATTTGATGTTGAGCCAACATCTTGATTTACTTGATTTTAACTTACTGTATCAGTAGGACAGAGAAACAATAGATCTTGTCAACCCTGTTCACAAAGCCTTTCACAGCATTGTATGGTATTTCAGTTTAGAAAGGAAGGATTTGCAAGGCCCTAGCTTCCAATTGATCTAATACTCCTGGAAAGATGTTCATCAGAATCTCCTCTCGCTATCTCAACCCCCTTAAATTTCTGCCCCCTCACAAAGTCTACACTCTTACAACAGCCCTCAGTTTTAACTCCAAAAGTGTGTATCTGTTCTATACATCCTTTCTTTGCGTTTTCAAGAGAAAATCTGGAAAGTGGATTCGATTCATCCTGGTTGAAAAGATGATTCACCAACACAGGAATTACCATATAGGTGACTCCACCAGTCCGCCTTAAGTCAGCTCTTCAGCTCTGTAAAACTTATAACTTTTTTAGTGATTGGTACTGTACTGTAGTGCTAATTAGTACTTTAGAATCAAGTTAAAAATTTGTAACAGACAAGTGCAATATCTCAGACAATAGCATAAAATGTGGAGATGAATTTGCCAACAAGTTGCCAACACAATACCAGTGTGTTTGCAGCTACATCAGCCAAGTCATGATGTAATTCTTGACAAATTTTTAAAAGTACAGCTACATTTTACACATGTACCGTATAGGCGTATACAGTATGGTACCTGTAATTTCCACATGGACTACGTACCAGATGAATGCCGAAATTTCAGCTCTGTGAAGTGCAGTATGTTCTTCGTACGCTACTTGTAGTTATTGAGCTTACATTGTACCATAATCTACAGCATTGTACATGGGTACATCTCACTGCACATCCTGCTATCTGTACAGTACTGCAAAATGTTTTTAATAAAATAGCTCACAGCGTATGCAACTCTTGATCAATAAATTGTTACATTGTGACTCTACGGTATGTCTGTAGTCAGTACGGTATAGGCCTATAACCTATGCATGTAGTTTATTAAGCATACATACAGGGTAAGGCCAACATCAACCGGTTTACAATTTATTCCTTGTGCCTCGGTTTACAGCATGGATCCCCACTAGACTTTAGAGTTCACTGGAATGGGAAGTAACCTCCAAACTTACTTTTGCCACTTTCAGCTAATTTGTTTATCTCCCAAAGGTATTTTAAAATATGGTGTGTGATAAAATTCAAAGTATTAAAAATTTAAAGGGATTGCAGTTCAGTTTTAAGTGTTGTTTTGTTTTGTATGTGTATCATGAACACTCACCTGTGGCAATCTGTAGTACCGTGTGATTGATTAATTTGTAATGCATTTAGATTGGAAACTAATCCTGTTCCCTCAAGATTTATTCCCACATTGAATACCTGTGGAACTGAAAGCAAGATATTACTCGTTTCAAATATGATATTTTTATTTTTGATCCAGGCATGTTTATGCTTAACCATATTTGAAAGTGTGTCCCTCATGCATTGATACAGTTTTAAAAGTCCTCGGGAGATCATTCTTTTTTGTCCATCATCTCGTAAAATTTGTGTGGTCGTGTTCATCAAACTGATGACAATCGATATTTCTTCCGTGGCCAGCCGTGACCTACAGTGTGTAGGCCCACAGCGTTATAGGCCCCTATTGTAGACACTTTTCGTAATATTTTCTCCAAGAAGATTTGATATATCCTTCCAAATTGTTAAATTATCTTGAAGACTTTCAGTGCCACTTTACATCTGCTTAAACTGGCACAGGAGCTTGGAGAGTGCAGTATTATTAAAACAGTGCAGAGTTAAAGTGAACTTTTAACATGCAGCAGTTTTACCAAAGCGTGAAACTCTCCACCTCAAAAGTTGCCATGAGAGGTCTCAACGTGTGCGGCAAATTCAAAAGGGTCACCGGTGGTAGGTCCCGTGGGCCTTGTGAAACAGCAGTTTGTCAGGCTGCATTTGTTGAGGCTTTAAATCCATTACTGTAGACCACCAATGGTGTTGCGATGCATGCTCAGATTTATCAGAATAATGGAAAATTGGAAATCGATGTTGATTCCTTCGATGAAGGAAGAATTTAGTTATCTTCACATTCAAGGAGCCCTGAGTGTCTTTGACACAGTACAAAAATAACAAAATATCCAAAATGCACTTTGTATGACAATGACAACTCGTCACAAGTTTTTAATCGCCCCTTCCTGCTTTTATTGGAACACACCTCGTTTTGGCCATCATCACACGTTCTGTATAGGATGTAATTACTGTATGTATGGGCCTTAGTTCACTTAATTGTGAAAACATAAAAAGGTTGGGCTCTTGCGACACTCATACTGTACATGTTCCCATTTCTATGCATCTAGCCCCACCGTACATGCATGCTGTCAAGTGCTATTCCTCAAAATTTTTTTCGCCATTGTGGGACAATTTTTCCAGCCCTACAGTATGTTAGTGCACTGCAGTACTTGCAAACTTTTGTTGTGCCATCATGCAATTTTGGATCATGTCTTTCATTCAGCTTGTGCAGCTAAATACCCATCCAAATATTCCACAGTTTCTTCTTTCCTCTCCCCCCCTATTATTTGTCCTTTTCCTTGCAAAAATAATATTTTAGCAAGACCTACACTTCGAGAAATGTTCTCCTGTCCAATGACTTCTGCACACATTTGGGCCTACTTCTTTAATATTCATATTACAGTACTGTACATGTAAATTTGTGGGCAACTTTAAGGTTACGACACAAATTATAGAACAGATCCCTCATACAATAATACAGTGATTTTTACATTGCTGTAACACTGTATCCAGAAGTGAAATGAATTTTACGACGAAATATGGATGGAACGAAAACAACTTGCTAATTTACCAGCCCACCTGAAAATCTATAATTTGTTTCTGATAATGTTTTTGCCGAGAGTTCCTTCAAGGATGAGTTAGTAGATTTCAAAAAACAGTCAAAGATGTGTTTCCAACTTATTTGATGGCACTCTACAGTAAATGTATAATCATACATTCTTTTATTACAGTATATTGTGAAAGATGTGTACTCATGCAATGTACGAGGGTGTGGCAGCATAACTGTATATCTTTACACTTATTCAGATGATTGGTATTATTCAAGGCTGCTCAAGTTTTTTTTTTCAAGAAAATTATTATGTGGAATGTTTGCAGTGTGACTGTTCCACCTACATGATCACTTGAGTTGAATTTGAAAGATGTGCACAGTGTATACTTTTTAAACAGGTTTCAGTGTAATTGGTACAGTACAAAAATAACCACTTTTAGATATTATGTACATCTGTGTGTGTAGATGCAGTACAGTGTGCTGTTGGCCTACAGTACATGTGTAGTGCTATACACAAAGAATGCAACATACAGTAATCTGTTTTTGCAAGATGAGTGTGTTCAGATAAACGTTGTTTGCTAGGTACAGATTGTTGTTTTTTTCTTTAATTTTCTATTGTTTAGTTATTTATTTTTTCACAGCACTTGAAAACTTGCCTTGATTTAGAAATGGTTTTGTTGATTGCAAACTGGAATTCTGTCAAGTTTCTTTGCTTGGGAGATGGAAATGCATATGGTTGTTGAACTGATAAGATGTTCGTAATAATCACACAGTTTGTTGCACACAGTGTCTAGCTTAAATCTATTTATAATTCTGTTTAATACCTTTCTGCAATGAGTATCTGCAATTTTGTTTCATCGGCCCTTTGTGGTGAACATACAGTACTGTACTGTAGGCCTAGACAGTACATTAACTGTATACTGCACAGTAGGCCTATTAATTGTACAGTAGCTGTCCAGCATATTGCTCCAACTACACGATGGTGCTGTAAACACATTTTTGAAAATCTCTTCTGCCTTTATCACTGGTGCTATGTAGTTGTGTCCAACTTTGTGTTGAACTTTACTTAAGTATACAGTATATAGCAGCCCATGTTTGCATGAATGTCTGTGTGTACACACTTTGCAAGCAATTAGTCTTGTGTGTTGTGCATGGATGTGTAAGTTAGAGGTTTATATATGATAAACCCACCAAGATAGCAAAATTTTTCATGGATGTGACCTTTAGCTGGTAGTTTTCTGCCTTACTTGTGGCGGTGTGAATTATCCCAAGGGTGTATTGATTTGTCAAAAGGCCCTGCCCAGGAGGAAGTGAAGAAAGTCACAAGCACTCCCAGTGGTACATAAAACATAATTGACGAAACTTTATCACCACCTTTTGAAAAATGTGTCTTTTTATCTCCATGTGCATGTTGGCTCTGTTTTGTGTGAAATGTGTACAGTCCCTGGAATTGAAGTGGCAGCAAAATTGTTATACTACCATCATGGAACTCGGTGGTTAAACCACAGTACCTGCAACTCTGGATGCATTTGGCAGTGAAATAGGAGATAAAACTTTTTCAGTTTAGTCAGGTTGATGATACAAGCATTATTGCAATGTTACTTGTAACAGGGAGAGCTGTTATGGAGAAGGAGAAATGACACTTGAGGTCAATGTGGGCAGTGACAAGGTCACACAGTAATCCGTCTTTTGTATCGTTCTTTACATTTCCATGTGGTTTATACATAATCAGAAAGTATTTGCACAATATATGACATCTGTTGTCTGTTACAGTTACAGTATGAGTTGGGAAGTTTTCTAAATTGCCATATCATGGCCAGTCCGTCAGTGAATTTATAATTATTTTGCCTTAGGTCACTCAGTGCCACTTCTGACAATATAGCAGACCTTTCTAAAGGTCAGTTAAAACATGAAGTACTGTAGGATCTGTACCTGCCTATTTCAGGAAACTGAGCCCATAATACTGTACAGTTGTCAAAATATTTGACTTCTGCCTCTACAATATATTTGCATGGGAAAAGGGTAAGATTATGTTTGACCTAAAGGTTTTCTTTATTTTAATTTTACATAGGGAGTTGTTCATTGTTGGAATACTGGGTGTGACCATGACCAAAAAGGACAGTGACTACTTTGAAAGCACTGAAAACTGCGTAAAAACACTTACAAACAGAATTTTTATTTTTGAAAATTAACAATTCTTCCTTCAGTGTATAAGATGTAGACCTGCTAATGCAACAGTACAGTTCTCACCAGTTGGTGTATTAAAATCATAAGTTCTGATGCAATTAATCTCCTTATTAGGAATTGTGGTAAAGTGAAACAATGCTCTCACTGTAAACAGCTGCATACTGATCACCTCATTATGCCGCATCATGCAGTCAGCTGTTTTGACCAACCGACGTATTGTACTCTCCACTGGCTTGGCCAAAGAAGCGCATGGCAAAGTTTAATGCAAACTGTCAACCACTGTTTGGGTGTTACACTTTTGGTTGTCAATTGTAAATCGCATGGCTGAATTATCCTGTGAAACCAGCTTATTTTCCAAAGTTGTCTGAATTGGGGGGAGGGGGGGAACTTAACTTTTGAACATGAAATTTCAATATTTTTACTTTTTTCCTACTGTATCTGCACACAGTCACCTTAGGTTAAGATTTGCCCGCTGCAGTTTTTATTTGCCTTTCATCTTTGTGCAGGGCTTGATGTTCATTTGGTTTCACTTAAAAGTAGTCAAATAAGTTAAACCAGCTCAAGATTGTATTGTGATACAAGATTACTCAACATTTCTAAAATTCTTTTGCTATCACTTTTCGCACACCTTGTCATTCCCCTACCCTCTTCTTCACTTCCATGTTCAAGACTTTTTACCCTGACTTCTTCCTCCTCCCAAACCCCACAGTCACTGTACCTGAAAAACAACTTTTCTGACCATATGAACTCTGAACTCTTTCTTAGTCCTGGCTGAAACCTAGTTCTGGTGCAGCCCTAGAAAAGAGTACACCTAGTTCAGTTTACTGCCTATTGTGCAAACACAATGTGCCTTTAGCAGAGGAATATTGATGTTTATACGCACGTACAGTATACGCAGTGTCTACTGTATGCAGCCATTTTTTGTCTACATGATTCAACTTAATTGTACTTGTTTCAAAGTGTCTCTGCTTTCTTCTGCACGTAGACTTCGAGAGTTGATCTTTAGCTGTATACTGTAGGCCTACAGTAGGCATCCGATTTGAACTAGACTTGACTTATTTTAGTCTCGCTGATGACGGTATGGGTAGTTATGATGGTCTTTTTATATTTTAATTAGAGCCAATAAACGAATCCCAAGGCTTCTCTCTTAATTCAACAGGGATTTGAGGGATTTCAATCTTCTACCAGCCTCCCGTCTATTGACATACTGTAGAACATAATTCAACATATTTGGCCATATCTTACATGGCAGAGTATTCCTGGCATGTTGTCCAGGTACTTACAGCACTGTATCTGTCATTTGTCATCATGTGAATTTATCACCCCGTGCATAACAGAGATATAAACCATCACTCTTCAGGTTGAGTCCATCCCAAAACCAGCATATAGTCTTTGTTGTCACTGCAGAGCGTAACACCTGGGTGACACACCAAACTGGATAGCACTCAACAGTTTATCTGATCCCAAAACAAAAAGTGCAAGAAAAAGGTTTAGTGATTAAGCCAGCCGCATGATGTCAAAGCTATCACTTCGGAAGGATTTCATTTCATTTCTAAATGTTTATAAGATTCCAATCTCAGTGCTTTGTCAATGAAGGAAGGCTAGCATCCAAAATTGCCCCCATTCTTTTGCCCTGCAACTACATAGGAAGTATTGTAACTAGGATTGAGTTGTTAGAAGACTGCAGGTACATATAGTTCGTACTTCGTAGCATATAATTGATAAATACTTCATAATTTGCATAGTTCTTCCTACATAATCATCCCACATAATTCATACCATACTCTTACATTAGTCATTTGAATATGCATGCATGCATCCTGTAAAGATAAACGAGTGGAAAGTTGGAAACTCACAAGGGAGGATATTTCCAGTTTGAAAATTGAGTGCTTGTTGAGAAAAATAGTAGTCTGAGAGCAGAACATTTGCTGTACTAGAAAAGAAATGCCATCCAAGTTTTAACTGTTGAACTTGATGAATGATACAAACAACACACGTGTATGCGGACCATGTTTAGCTTCCTGTACATAAAAACAGAATCGTCAGCATGCTGCAAAGACTTTACACACAGACTTACACAGTACACACTACAGTACCTCGTCATGTTCTCAGTGACCCCGAGCAAAAGACAAACGAGCGCGGGCTAGGCCTTTGAGGGCCCGGTGCTAGAATTAGTTTCGAGGACGTTTATTGCAAGGTCAAATGTATGCATTAGTGAAGCAAGGGGTAAGTATATGTCTACGGTGTGAATTACACAGTACTTCCTCCTCGTGCACTCAGTGACGTACCCCTTGTGGGGTGTTGATCACTCAATAAAGTTGATTGCTCGTGTGCCTGCAGTGAGCCTGCAGACAGTATTGCTCCTTAGGTACACAGTACTCTACACAAGAGAGATCTCCCTGCTTACACTGAAGGATGTTTCTATGCACACGTCAGATCAACTGCAGTAGGTCACAGTTACAGTTGGTTGACAACACTTGCTATTTTACAGTCTCAAAATTAATGTAAAGTATCGTATTTCTAGAATATTGTAGGATCAACTACACCAAAGCCATTTGTAGAAATGTTACAGTCTTCTGTGATTTTAAATTGACTGTGCTGTTTTCTCGCATCAATTTTTAACCGACTGTGACTCGATACTTCTTATTCTCTCATTGGTTGAATTAGCTTGCACTTCTCTTTCGTTTGCCCAATGCTATTCATTTATATTTCTTTCTTTCCTTGCAGTGTTGTACCTTAATTTCTCTTCAGGGTGTAGGCCTACAGTAGCACTGTACGTTTTTATGGGACTACACTGTAGATGTTTCCTTGTTACTTTTATTTTTTTCTCTCTTGTACTTTGATTTTTTGTGTGTGCATATTGAGGGCCCAGAAAAATGAGGAAATGTTTACCATGGATACGTACTGGAAACTGGATCTTTTTCTTTGTGGGTTACGTGAGTTAAAGTTAAAAAAAAAGAAAGAAATGGATATAATTATTGAGGGGATGGCCTCAATTTCAGGCAATAACAGTTTAAAATTTCTTTTTCAGAACTTTACAGTATTGGCACTTCATTCTCTTGAATAAAACTTCAAGTAGCAATTTGTGCTTCTCCATGCAGCTTATTGTAGCTCTTTCTGCTTTTTTTTTTTTTTACTTGTAACAGCTGCTTCTGAAAGATTCAGACCAGGTGACCTTTTAATTTGCCTACTTACTTAAGCCATTTCTTCTCTTCTGCTTTCCCTGGCTCCCTTAAAACTTTCTGTATCCTGTTAACAATAAAACTAAAAAACCAGACCTTGTGAATAGCTTCATCATTTACTTTATCAGGTTAATACTTCTCTCAATGGAGGATTTTAAACTTGTGTCCCTTTGTGAGGCCTGCAGAGGTGTTGCATTGTCTTCCACTGAAAAGTGAAATACTGTAATAACCCCTCTATTGTACTATGTCCTTTGTTGGTGGGACTATTCCTAGGAACTGGATCATTTAAAATAGGTAAGTATTGAAACCCTTAATTCCTAAAAGTATTTTTGGTCTGTCAGTGTGCATTTTGACCATGGCATATGATGGTGATAGTGTGTTACCATGAAAATGACAAGAAAATGCTTCCATTGGTGTCAGTACTATTGTACAGTAAATTGTAAAGTGGTCTCTGCTATAGACACATAGCCAAATGTTCTAAAGTGCCTCAAAAAGTGTTGCATAAAGAGGAAAAGGACAAGAGGAAAGGTTCTCGGGGATTCATATCTCGAAACTTATTAAAATGCATTATATTATGTTATGGATTAGGTAACAAAACACCATTTAATTTTAGTCATCACTATTCTAGTCTGTCACAATATGTATGACACCAAGACTTGCCACCTGGACTTCGAATCTTCTTGCCTGACATTCAGATACCAGTGCACATTTAACTCTGAAAACTGTAAGATACTTTACTACACTATCTTGTACATCTTTCCTCACTGTCTTTTCTTACCAATCCTAAGCAATTACTGTAGCATGCATTGTGAGCATGCTAACTGACAACTGTCCAGCTGGTGTGATCAAGGATGCATGTTTCGTAAACTTTCCAAAACATGTCACGGAGCAACCAATTCCGTGTTACCAGCCAGTTTGCTCAGTCTGTAGTGTAAATGGTTTCTATTACGGCAAATGTGCAGACTGCAGTACCTGTGCATGCCGTCCCTGCAGATGGTCGTTACTATAAAGGTACTAGCGCGACGTTCATTTTGCGATGATTTTTACTTAATACCTGTCTTCCAAGCTTCTGAATGGCATTTGACAACATTCAGCTGCCCTTTGCCAAAACAGTATATGCAGTGATAAATGAAGAAAGGTGACAATACATTACTTGTGAATTGGACAATTGATGGCGATTGTAGATAGGTAGCAGGCTCGATTTGGATGTTGAATGGATGCGTTTATCAAGCATCGATCCTTAGTGATGGAGCGAATATTCATTGGGAATCCCGGTAAATGGTAGAGGTGTTCCTTTTGCAATTTACTGTAAGTACAATAGACCACAGTGTGAATTTTAAATCTAAAAGTGGTGTCATCACTGCTTTATCGTTTGTTGACTTTTGTTTACATTTTGTTGATTGGCAATTTAAAATGGTATGTATGTATACACAGTTTTGTTTATTCAGAATGCAGATTGTAACAGCTCTTCTTACCAAATATTACAGTCCTGACTGTTCTCAGGTCATGGAAATACACCTCTGTTGTTTGCTGTGTGTACTGTACCACGTAATTACTTGATGCACTCATGTGGAGTGGCACTCACACTGTGCTTTTGTTTATTAGACTGTACTGTATCTTCATTTGGTGAAGAGCCGTAGAATTGTATACTGTAGGTACATGTAGTAAGGAGCAGGGGCATCACAACAGTTGTTTGCAGGCTGTTCAAGAGACTCCACATGCACCCATAGGGCATAGCTTGTCTTCAGTTTCCACTGGGCGAGTATAACACTGTATCTATCACACTCAACGAAATACAGTATGCCTCTACTGCAGTAGTCTTGTGTTAAGACGATGGTGGTATTTTCTTCTTCCTTTACACATCCCATACAGTTCTACTAACTCATTCATACAGCACGCGTCTCACTACGCTATAAGAGTCGATCAATGCCCAACCATCGTCTTGTCAGATTCCTCACAGCGTGTTTATGATTTTTATTGAAATCAAGCCATTTTCCTTCCAATAATGGAAGGAACCAATCACATTAATGCAAATGAAAAAAATGACTATTCATTATGACGTGGCACATTACAATCCACGCATCATGTCAAGACGTGTCTAGCTCAGACCAATTTTTCTGTGCATTGCACGTTGATAGTATGTGATTGACACAGCGTGGATATGAATAGTGAACGTATGGGCTGTGTCTCATTTCACTACGTACAACACCCATGACAAAGGAGTTATCCAAGACTTACTGAACGAAAGCAACTCTAGGATAACAGTTCAGAACAGAAGGGGCCGTACAAGGGAGTAGCGGTAATAACAGGCGTTGTTAGAATGTGGACAGGAAAAGGGGAAAGATTCACTAAGTCTTGACCAAGACTACTACTGCAGTAGCGCACCCAGAATTTTGGACGGACTGAGAATTTTTGTGGGGAGACTTAAACTGGATAGCCACTACCTGTAGTGTGTAGCGTACCGTAAAATTTTAACCCAGGCTCAGCGAGTGAGCGCCGGGAAATGGTACGTCCCGAGTGTTTTCTCGGATAGAAAACCCTTTTTCTCACTTTATTGGAAGCTTTTCTCTTTAAATTCTGACAAAATTTCTAAATATCCTGATGAAGACTGAACCACTTTTTATTCTTGCTTGTATTTAAATGCTGAGACTGTGTACGGTCAACACCATCATCATTCCCCCGGATGCAGAGGGCACTAAAAGTAATGGCACTTGAGCTTGCAATTTGCTGAGTACATTCTCTTTCAATGTTTTCACACTTCTTTGTCTAAATCCTGTATTGTTTTTTTTTTATTCTTCAAATTAAAAGACACTTTTTTTTTTCTGTGTGAATCAGCTGCTCAGATTACGGTACACAATAGAGCCATTCGATCATGTGTACAGTACCATCAAATATACTGTACAGTACCTCTCCTAAGTACTTTCTGAGGCCGGACTCAAGCCTCAAGGACTCTTTTTAGCCCTGTATACCATGTGTGCAAATGAACGCAAGGTCTCTAGAGATACTGCACATTTAACCGAGAATGGTCATTGTTTCATTTTTGTTTTGTTGTCGGTGGGACTATTGCCTCGTCCAAACACAGCACATGATGTGGCAATGTGTAGTGTAATTTGATTGAATGATTGATTGATTAATTTTTATGAATTCCAATAATCCGACGTAAGTGTCAAGTTTTAAGAAGGACTTGAGATGAGTACATACTGCAGTGTCAAGAGTTACTGTAAATAGTAAACAAGTTATTCATCGGAGCAACTGTTACAGTAATATGGTCTGATGAATTATGAAGCATTTCCAGTTAATGATAGCTTTGTAGATAAATGAGTTCTTGTACAGTGTGATTTTGTAAGTTGACGAGATACTGTACCTGCGGTAGGATTGCATAAATTGAACGTTTTTGACAAATCTGGCAAATTCTTAATTTGCAATTAAATTTCTTAGCAATCTTCCAAAAGAACTTACACTTCTGATTGACAGCAATTCAGCACTGTAGCTTATATTACGCAGCATACACGTATGTGGGCCATTATTTGATTACACATGTGCAGGAGTTTTTGACAGTTTAATGGAGGCTGTGGGAGCTAGGGCTAGAAGTATGTGGTTGGGAGAATTGGAACTATCTGAGGCAATGAGTCACTGTCTTCAAGTGGACTGGTAAGTTTACTCCAAAAAGTTTGGAAATCAAAAGTGTACTTGCAGCCCTAATCTTCTCCTTGGTTTCGAAGATGTATGGTACAGTATGAACATATCCAAAGAGACAAGCAATGACTACAGTAGGTTTAAATGTTCTTAAAGACGAATGACATATAGTTGTTCGAAACTCTTCAACCGCTAACTAACAGACACTGTTTTATATCGGAACAGTCATAGTCGAAGAATTCCATCCAGATATTCCTGATGGTGATGTCACTAGATGTTAACTGTAGGCAATTAAATGCTGGTTGACTAGTTTACATTCATCACATCACTGACATCAGGTACAGTAACCTAGGGACTTGTTTCAACTATATCTTGAAATCTGATAACCCTTTTGAAAAGTATTTTGAAGGGGATGTGGAGTTACAATGGGATAGAACTCATCACTAGAATAATACCTTCATGCACTGTTTTCAGTGGACGACGTCATCCAAAGTCGAACCGCGTAGTTTGCTCAGTTAATCTCTACTCGTTTAAATGTGACGGCGTTACTTCAACTGGATTGTTGAATATTTTCTCACTGAGGAAGTGGAGAAGTGGGTTGTAAATTTATATGCATTCACTTTCTTCACCAATGCATTCATTTAGTGAAGCAAGGGGTAAGTCACTTTGTAAATACAGTAACCACTGGTCAGTGAGTTTTGGGGATTCCAGCTGTGGATTATACAGTACATGGTTCATCAGATGTTAATTTCATCGCAGACATCCTGTGTTAATCAATGCTTATCTCATCATGCTAATCAGTAGAATGATTTATCACTGTAGTAGGACACCCCAAGAGGAACATGCCCTGAAAAATGTGTGCCTGGAGGAGTTCCTGGGACCTTAATTCCTGATATCCATGATCATGACTTCCATGACTTCTGTGATAGTTTACTGTGTGGTTCATAAAAGGGAAAAAAGGCGTTTCTCCACAGCAAACAATCATATATTTAAAGTCAATGTTTGTGGACATAACATGATAGCTAAATACAAAATAAGAATGGACAGTAGCCTTCTTTCAAGAAATAAGTTTCTCACATATGAACATTCAGTTGTTTATTGCTCAGCATTAATTTGTTCACCTAAACTTTTTCAAAATATAAATGATGCAACTTCCATTACTCATCACATGCATGATGTTTTGAGGAGATGAAGCTTTTGTGGATGTTTATTGATGAGACTGAGTGGTTCAACAATGAGTGAAGCTATTTTCTTTGTATGCCATGTTGGCATGTACTCTAACCGCCCTTTTTCCCTTGAAGGTACAGTATGATACTGCTGTGCATGCTCAATGTTGCGGTCTGCATGACTAGAAAGTTATTTTATAGGTCTGAAATTTTTAGTGACTGATAAAACTTTGAATTTTTAACTTCATTTTTTTGTCAACTGGAGGAAAGTTTTGGTCAAACCTTTGGTCACAGTTTTGGTTTCTGTTTTGCTAGTGTCTCATCCTAAGCTACTGCTGTGATGCATGTTTGTAGCTCTTTGAAGGGAGAATACATAAAAGAACAGGCCTAAGAGAATCTTTCTCAGCTACTGTAAGGCCTGCATTATACACAGGAAATGTCTTTAGTCACAGTTTGAACTGTCCATTCAGTAGTATGGCTTTCACTTCTTACCTTCATTCCTCTGCTTTCGATCCCCTGTGTCGATGGTATGGTAACATATCGGGTTATCTTTTGCTTTGTTTACCTTGTGTTATAAGAGCCTTTCCAAAATCTTTTTCTTGAGTGACCAATATTAAATTTTGACATTAAACTACCTTTTCTCTCAACTAAAGGAAGGTCAGAAAGAAAGTTGGTTAAAGTCTTAGCTATGTTTTTTGCTAGTTTCTTGTCTGAACTTGAACGTGATGCATATTTTTGGACTCTTTGCAGAAAGGATGCACAGAAGGGCACATGTATACATCCTTAACTGTCTACACTATTCCTTAATACCTGTACATGTACGTACAGTACAGTATACCTAACTGTGTTCCTCAAGGATCCCTCAAGCTGACGATTTAAAATGTTTTCTTTCATCTTCAGGACTGTTTAGTGTACATCAATCACACTAAGAGAGCCTTTTCACAATCGTTTTCTCGATTGTAATTGGGCAAGATTTATGTGTGTTTTTGCACATGGGTGTCGGTTGATGCTAGCCGACGGAACTTTGGACTCGCCGCCGTCGTTATCTGCCAAAAGCTGTCGGCAGGTGATGAATCATTTTTGCAACAATGAGATGAAAGCGCTTTGCAGACTTCAGAAAGGAATTGTACATAACACCAGAGCCCACTCTATAAGAATGGCATTGGAAACATGGCACTGACTAAATGTCAGCATGCATGATCATGTACAGTACACAATTCAAATGCAGTTTAACTGTATTCATGGCAGAAATGTTTTCTGAATCTGCATGTGCAATATCGTGTCGCAAGTACTTTGGGTTACACCTTGAAGTTCAATTTGCTAAGCTCTTCAGCATGGCAGAGCTAGCCAATAATAGCTTAGATTTTGTAGAACCATATCTTACTGCAGTAAACTAAAAATGTCAGACTTTTAAATTAGCAGTGAAACCTAATCATGCCACTGATTTGCAACAGACAATTGCACTTGTAATATAGGGACATCAAGTTAATTGGGTATCATTGTATATAATTGCGAGGTGAAAGGCAAAACACTGAGCTCAACATGTTTTTTTTTTCTTTAGTTTTAACTTGTTTACAGTCACATGTAGCAGTTCCACTAAAACTCAATTGGAACTTAGCTCGATATGACCTTGTTAGGCTGTATCATAATCAGCACCGTCAGATATTGCTGATATGATTTTAAAGTTAAGCCAAGGCCTACGCTAATGTGGTACATTTTCTGTCAGAAGTCGTTGACGAAACCTGCTAGCCTTGCGTATGCTGGAGCACTTAAAGGTTGTGTGATATGGAAATGACACATTGGAGTATTGGGTGCATTGAGCATTAAAAATGTTATCAGCACCCACAAATTTCATAAAAATCTGTCAAAGATTGACAAATTTACAGGCAAATTAGTGTCTCACAACTGTATCGTGAATAAACATTGGCTAATTATGCAAATTTGTGGCGTCAAGAGATGGATTCCTATGATATGTTTCATGTTAATCCTTTGTTTACGTAACCTTTATTTCAAGGATATTTGGGAATTTTACATGCCCAGAGGGTTTTTATTTTGGAAGCATATACTTTCTTCTTCAAAAATATGGATATCACTTACCAATGTGAAACTCAGTAATTAAGTAATCAAGAGGCAAAATATACAGGCTTAACAAACGAAATAATGACGCAATGCAACACTCCACGTCATCTGCCTTGCATTTTTCTGGAACTTTGAAAAGTCATATCTCAAAAGCCGTGATAGATGTAAACAAAATTCCAACCGATTTTCACTCAGAATTTTACTTTACAACTTCTGAGTGAGAGTGCTCATTCTAGGGAGTTTCTATTCGTCAAATAGCAACTCCCTGCTCATTTCTAGAGCATGTTACACAACCTTTAAAACTTGATGGCATGACTGCAGTGTTGTGCTTTATTTGTATCGAAAATCCCTAGAACCTTTTCACAAAAGTTCACAGCACAATGTGACATTATACGGTGAGAAATTGACATGACTGTCCGCACAGCCACAGGTGATACAAGATACTGTCAGACTATAACTGATGGTACTCAATAAAGGTTACACAGTAGAACTTTATCTACTGTGCACAGTATTAGTATAGTTCAAAATGGCTGCATGCTGTCTCATGCAGGCTTGGTTGTTCATCACAAGCTGTACATCATCCACATAAAAAAGTCAAAACATTTTGCTTTTTAAATTTGATACACAGCACCGTGAATCAGACCTTAACTATGTGTGTGATCGCTTGAACGAATGGAAGTTAAGGGATTCACATTATCAGTTGCCATGACAACTACTGTAATGTTGCTCACTCTTGGGACTTTCGCAGGGCACAAACTGCAGTAGGTACAGATTGATCTCAGAGCATGGGTCACCTTTATTCACACAGGTCATTTTGACCAACCTAGCCAAACAATGACTCTGAAAGCACTCAATTGACGCAATGTCCTGCAGTTTGTACAATTTATTAGAGTGGCGCACCCAGCCAGTCGGTCGTGAAAATTTTAAAATAATACACAGAGTTTCCACTTGTAGAATTTCTTTATTGTGTATTAGAACTAAACAGTGATGTATTAAACTTTGGAGTGGGGAAAAATTTCAGGGCCAGTCTACAAAATGGTAATACTTTCATAAGCATGGATGCTTTAATTTCTGTGATTTACTTGTGTGCAAGGTGATGGTTGCAAATCAGTTAAACTCTAACAGAGAAACTTTGTCGGAAGTTGCGTGTTATGAATTTCAATTGCCGATTGGCATGAACAAACTTTTGGTACATCATGTTTTGGATACTTTGGGCTAATAATTTACAGGTACTACATATTGAGGTATTGGCACTATAGGTACATATTAGTATCGAAAGTTAGCACAGCAGGTTGCCACTCTATCTTTGTAAGATAATTTGTCTTCCCCCTCCGCAGCACTCAATATGGTGTCAAGTTACACACATCCAGCTGTGAGCTGAGAAAGTGCCCCTGATCTTCCTGATTCTTAACAAAACAAGACAGAGTCACAGTTAGTGTCACCCATGCCACTGAATGGATAATATAGAGATACGCCATGTGTCACACGGTTTGGTTGGTGTAGATTTGACATGTGTTCAGTGTTGTAGTAACACTTTAGGCTGAGCCGTTGAGGTTATTGGTAAGACAAAGCAACAGACTATCTAGTCCCACAAGGGAGGAAGTGGTATCAGGGTAACAATATTTGTCAATTCATGCATGTAAGCCTTTGTTAGAGGCTCCCATACTATGGGGCATTATTCACCTAAGCATCTACTGTATTTTATTGAACTTCATAGTGTAGAGTAGCCTTAATCTTGACTGCATACTGTACAATTACCCATGCTATTCAACAGCAATCAATATTTTGGAGGCATGCATTGTTGGCCTTGGTAGTTGGCCCTTGGTTCCTTCTCGCGCCCTTGTGCCTTTATGAAAGAGATCAAAATGACTATACAGTCTATAGCCTCCTTTTTTATTGTTCCCTTTCACTCATTTGTCAAAGAGTTGTCTTTGACTCTGGTTATAAGGTGACTGCACTGTGTTTGTTGAAAACTTTTGACAAAGCTAAGTGTGACATGGACAAAGGTGCCATACATTTGTGATGTAGTACCACCGGTAACCACCAGTTCTTCCTCCTCGTTCTTCCTCCTCGATTCTCCTCTCTACCAACTGCTCTTCTCTCACCTCACCTCCCCCCTCCCTCCATTACAACCCCATTCCTCCCTGGACATTCTTTGACTGGCTTGCTGGCAGGTGCAGCACAGTGCTACAGCTGTATGCTAGGAGATGGCTTTTTCTCACCTTAGCAGACATTCAAGAGCAATTTCAGTCATAGTCTCAGACACGTTGTGTTATGGCAAGCTAATTCCTTCCCCCCTCCTCCCACTCTGTAAAATACATATATTGGGACCCATTATCCAGTTTGCTCAGAAATAATTTGTAATTCCATAGATCTACTGTAAGTCTGTTGTGCTTTGTGGTTTTAACTGGTTATCCGCTAATAATCTGTGCAGAATGTTGTTGTCCTAAAGTTCGAAAAATATTTGTTGTTCGACAAAAAATTGTGCAATTTAGTAGGTCGATGCACTATGGACGTATCTGCTGTGATCGAGCTGTGTGCCGTGCTACAATTCATCGCCAGATATCGGTTATTTAATTCAGATATATTCTAAATTGTAAAAATGTGCATTTGGTTAAAGTAGTAAAACTAATTTGGTAGTCTGCAGGACAGCCTTGTTTAAAAAGTCTGGTTTTACGACATGAGTCGCCTCTCAGAATATGCAGGCAACTCTGACAGCAGGACTATATTCCGTCCTAATTTTCCTCATAATTTTTTAAAAGATTTTCATACTTCGAGACAGCTATTCAGCTTCTCGATTAATTTGGCAATGTAATGTTGTTGTTTTCTGAAAATCAGACTACCAATGAAATTATCACTCATGAAGTTACTTTTATTCAAGTCCATATCAAGGCATTCAAATTCACAACATGTTCACCCTTGCCTCATGTACACCTAGACAACTGATGCTACTTGTTTATTATGCTGAACAATAAATACCTCTAATCCACAATCAATCCAGACTAGCTTCAAAACTGAAGAAGAGAAACGAGAAATCAACGATCTTTCGTTTCAACCGAAAGAGTTGTCCAAAAATATTTAAAAAAAATAAACACAACTACTGTACCTGTTCTGTATACGACTAACATAATTATTAGAGTAGAGGATAATCCTTCCTAATTATAGTCCAACAGACAGAAAAACAACGTACTTGACTTAAATTGGAGTTTGAAAGGTTGTGGAAATTGGAGCTGTGTCACTGATGTTAAAGTGAATCAGGGTCAGATTTAGCTTTAGGTGGTGCAAACTGATGTGTGGGGTTCCCCTTTGACTATGATTCTTGTGGACAAGACTAGGTGGCGCAAGTCACCAAAGGAGAAAAAATTTAGGGGTCTTTAGGGGTCTTTGGCACTGAATGAAGCATGACCATCGGTTGGCGTGTAGCGTATTGTTCAGTGAAAATAACTCAGATCGCAGGATATTAAAACTTTGCAGGCTCACTTTCCCCGCGACAGATTTCATCCAAGACCATTTTGAAGGGGGCTAATGTTTGTGGTTATTTACTGGGATTGAAATGTCAAGGATCAACTAGGGATTATTTTGACATAAAAAAAGGGTCATTTTGGAACCAAGTGGGTATTGAAAAAAAAAAAAATGCTTCTTATGTAGATCGATAGTCATAACGTTATGTTCAGTATTATAATGGTTCATAGAGTGTTCATTGATTTGTAGGAAAAGTTCATGCAGGTAGTGCTTACTGTAGTTTCATCTATACTGATCACAAAATGATAATGAATGAAATAGTATGTATTTTGTTATTTGTAATTTTTTTTTTTGTCTACACATTTCATTATTCAATAAGCGATCTGCATAGTATCATGTACTCATTTGGTAGATTGTAGGTTTTAGGAACCATGTACATGTATCAAAAATTAAGGCTCTTTACTGTAATCTGTATTCTGTACCATAAAGTTACAGTTGCACAACGTTCAGATTTAAACCAACACATTAGCTTTTCACTGTAGTAAACAAAATGTCCAGAATCACAAACAGACCTATAAAGTTTATAGTACTGTGCTAAATACTGATTTACCTTTTTCTTGATTAGGTTGATAACTATTTATTAACGCCGACTTTCTTCGTCATGTCTTTATATTTTTATAGGTGGCAACCTTGGAGAGACTGGTGTTTGATTTCCTCGGTTACATGTGGGCACCGATCCTTACCGGCTTCCTCAACATCATATTCATACTTTTCGGTATATTTGGGACTCACCAGTTCCGTCCGAAACTGCTGGTGGCAGTGAGTACCTCCAATTTTAACTTTGAATTGTAATTCTGATGTACAGTAAGAATCACTTAACAGAGACCAGACTGTCCCAAATGAGCTATTGGATGACACTTTGCCACAGCTTGCTGAAAGTGCAGGTTGCTTCAGTTTTAAGCAACAGTCAGTTTAGTAAGTTTAACTACTGTACTTTGTTTTTTAAATATGGGAGGTTGAGCAGTAAAGTTATCCTCATAGTCCATATGTCTTTACACAATTTGCTCTCATGTATTTTTCATCAACCTTCAACTTGATTAGCTTCTCCATACATTAAAAAACCAAAACAGGGTCTTTTGAACTTTGGCTTTATATAGCAGTGCAGCATAATTTATGGATATTGCTTGATTATTAGATGTATATAATCACATTAATTCAATACTATATTGTCACCTACAGTAGAAGTGTATATTATAAAGTAAAGTTTTTCTCATCTCCTCCATCTATAGCAGGTGTATCCCAATAACAAGCAGCATGCTACATTCTTGGTTAAACCACCCCCTCCCCCCACACATCACCATGCATACCTTGTCGGCCCGGTTTCTGTGGTGCTTTAAGTTGCTTAAAAACAGTCATGGTGACCCTGACTTCTCTTCTTCTTTTCATTCCAGTATGCCGTTTGGTCAGCGGTCTGGCTTCTCTGGAATTTGTTTGTTATATTTTTGTACTTGGAAATTGCTGGCCTATCTCTGGAAGTAAGTTTGAAAAACATTGCAGCTGTTCAGAGCATTAACTGGAAGTACATGCTGAGCAGTTTTAAAAGATTCCAGTCACTAAGTAGATACCATCTAGTGAACTCTTCCCTTATCGTTGTCCATGCCCCCGCTTCACCTCCTCCCCCAGATCTAGTACAGGTTTTGAGAGAAGCGACCTTCAAAAGGGTGAGAGGAATAGCTTGAAATGTTCTTGACTATGTCATGTTACCATGGAGATGGCACTCTCTGATGCTACATTGAAGTTTCTTAGTCACATCAACAGTACTATTTACAGTATTGCACGGTGAAGTTACAGCATACTGTATGTTACCTTCCAACACTGAAATAATGTAATCGCTCAAAAATACTGCCAAGCGTGTTAATCCTGATAGTTCTATTGTTTGAATATTTGAAAACATCAGACTAGTCACAATTTCACAAAGCTGTTCAGTTGTCCCTGTGAAGACCATGTACCTTAGAAGTGAAGATAACCAAGGTAGGTCATTTTCAGTGAAGATTCTGTTTGTTACCAGTACAGAAGTCTGCTGCTGTACTGTACAGAAAAATTTGTGTGTTTGATGGTAGCAGTGATTTCTCTATTTCGTATACATTTGTCATGTATCAACTCACTTTTGCAATGAATCCCTTTGAACAGAAACATTCCGTTGTGCTCAACTTCGGCACAGGCAGCGAGAGCTGGTGGTACGAGAATGGGTTCGGCTGTAACGTGACCTACAACGTCACGACCAGAATGGATGGATACGTGAGAGAGATGAGGCTCGGCGTTGAGGGGTGTTTGTTAGACTATCGGTACGTGGAGGTGGTCCATGCAGCGGTGCATATAGTTCTCACTGTAAGTACCTGCAGGTTGGTAACAGTGGACAGAATGAGTTAGGAAAGGAGAGGGGGGGGGGGGGGGGGGGGGAGGCAGAGGGTAGCAGATTCTCTTGTTCCAACATAGTTTACAGTGCTTTGTCCGATTGCTTTGACCAATTGCTCAGCTCGTTTTTTTCATCTCCATCTACTACCAGCTCTTGGCAATTCCTGACTTCTTGAAGGTGACTTCCACCACAAAATGAAGACAGCTAGGATTTGATTCATGGAAACCAAAATGCAATCTGCAAAGAGTTGTGTGAATAGTAGACTAGATTTTAATGACATAGGGGGAGGACCATGGGGGGGGGGGTGGTTCTGTGAAGACTGCATGATGAAGTCCGCGGGTGTGCATCTTTAGGAAAGGAAACAATTTTGGTGACTGTGGAAAAGACAAATTACATAAAAATTTAGTAACACCAAGCAAATTTGGTATGTGGAGAAAAGAAATGTCACAAAAATTTGGTCACCAAGCCTGAACTGGTAGACTGACAATGACAAATGGAACAGTGAACAGGTAGGAGTGGGTGGGACTGATGTGCGGTTGGTCCACAGGGGTGCACCACATTAAACCTTTAATAAATGTGTTAGCAAAAGGGATAGTTTGCAGTGTGAGTGCCATCATTTGCAAATACTCAATCCCAGCAATTTTCATTGCATTTTAAGTTAAACCAATGGCATTGCATCATCGTGGAAGTAAACTGCTTTACCATGCTGCTAACCACAATATTACTTACACGAAAGCCTTGTCAGGAAAGGAAATAAATGGTATTAACGAAATAATGCACTGACTACTTCAAATCCCAAGTTGTGTTGCCAAAGAGCTTACAATACTCATCTATGTGTGTTTGGTGTGCATTGTTATTCACGTTCCCGTCACTCGCCTGGACATCGTCCAACCTCAGATACCAGCCATGTTGTCTTTTAATCATCACTGGTAAGAGTTAAACCACTGTCCACCGCTGTCATCTATTTTACGTACGACCTAAACACCGCCATCACGAACCTTGCAACGTCGTCATACAAAATCAACTCCTCGGTATTGGGCTCGATTAAAACAGGCACATACGGTACAAAGAAACATGAGCCAAGGCGTAGATAGTGTAATGTTCTAAGTAGTGGTGAAATAGAAATAAAATATTAGGCTGCAACCTCAAGAAAATGCTCTCCCCATTTTGTTCCACTTGAGTGATTTTTCTGTGGCTGTTCCATGCTGGCTTAACGATTCGTCTGAATGCTGGAATGTGGTATGCCAACTCTGATGCTGTTTTGCTGCACTATGAAAGTTTGAGTCAAGAATCCTACATCAATTCGTTTATTTATAAGGTTTGTTCTTATCCCAGAACTACAGTATTGTTCCTTTTTTTTGGTCCTCTTAAATTACGCCACCTTGTTGTGAATTTGACTGTGTCTGTGAATGCTTCAAAACATCAGAATCTTGTTTATTATTGTTCAAAGTAAAATATAATAATTCTGCAATCTGTGGACATTGTAGAGCATTTCTCTTTTTCAATATTTTGTGTTCCTTTTCCAAGAGAGGGGAATGCAGAATGCTCGGTCTATTCTTCATGCAGTTTAGTTGGCATTAGAAAAGTTTCAGTAGAAAGTTTGTCCTAGTCAAAGGTTTGGTTTGTTCAAACTAGGATGCCACTTTCAGAAACTCATCCGACCTCCTCTATTGCATCAAGGGAAATTGGGTAGCCATGGCTACCAGTGTAGCAGGGTCTCTGTGCCACCCATCATATTGAAATAAAAGTTGTCTTTACTCCGTCATTCTCGCTGCAGTTGCGTTAAATGTTCGAAAAAACTGACATTGACAGATAGAAAATAAGCAGAATTTTTTATTTTTCTCTGGCTTCTCATTTTACTCTGACGTTGTTCTCCTTTCTGGATGAGCTTCTCTCAAAGCATCACCATTTAAAGTCCTTTCATTACGCCATTTTGTTTTGCTCTCGCCCTTTGTTTTTGTCTGCAGGTGATTGGGTTAGCCCTAACTTTCGTTTTCATTTCAAAACTTAACGAGGAAGAAGACACATGTAAGTAGGACTCTCAACGGCGCTGACCGGTGGTCATTTTTTCGTCCCTCCTCGTTGCATGCCGTCGTGTAAAACATTTACGTCCTTGCATTTAAATCCGTCGCAGAGTACCGGTACTCCATCCCGAGGAAGCCGCAGTACATCATCTCCTGCCTCTTGTTCCTCCCCCACCCTCCATCACCCTATGTATGCCTTTGTGTAAACCATTGTCGTACCGTACATGCATTTAATTTGTATTGATTTATTTCAAGTGTAGCCTGTATCATATATGTAACATGCGATTTTTATTCCAAGCTTTGGATTTTATTTCAGTTTGTATTTGTATTGTGTTTGATAGACGTACAAAGTTAAAATTTGATTTCTTAAAAATTGGGGTACACACTTAAAACACAAATTCAAATTTTTACCTGTCTGTATTGTCAAATTGTAAAAAAGTTCTGGTAAATCTTTTGGCCATGTCGCTGGTTTCTGCACTTAGACTTTTCTTGATACAGTTTTTGGGATCAGTTTGGACAGTGGAGTAACGTTGAGTCTGGGGTCCCAGGCTCCTTGGAAGAGGGCCCCTTTGCAGGGGTGCCACCAGGTGTCCATGATTGGGGAACTTATGATGACTTGCCATCTAAGGGGAGCACCACCATAAGTTGGCATTGAGCATACCAGAAAATTTTGTCCCCAGAAGGCCACCAGATGGCACAAGATCACATCTCTAAATTGATATTTCTTGATCTGGAATTCTGTGTGATGAGAAATATTTTACCACTCAGTGGAGAGGGATGTTTTTGATTAGCACCTTCCACAGAAGCAGATGTTTTGGGAGTAGGTATCACCAATCGACACACATGTGTGTCAGACTTATGTACAACTGCACAGTTTATGGGACAATGGAGCAAAGAAACACATTAATCTCGCATCAATCAATCAAAAATTTCAGGGTTTTCATTAATTTGGTGTTATTTTGACCTTTCTTCTTGATACTTCTATGAAAAAAACACACCCACCCCACCCCCTATGAAACAAATTGCTTTGACGCACGTACAGTATTCAAGTAATCAAGCACATTAGAATACGTCCATTGTCTTGTTTATAGTTTCCTTTCTAATGAAGACATGCCATTCCTATAAAAAAGAATACCCCTTTTCTGTCGACCAATGCAATGGGGTCCCCTTTAGTTGAGGGGGGCAGCCCATAGGTTAGAGCCCATAGGTGTTTATACCACTGATCTTGGAGGGAAGAGGGCACCGAAAGCTTACTCTACTTCTTTGCTGTGCTCCTGCCAACACTGAGATATGGATGTTTTTACTCAGTCTTATTTGCTTGTTGGCAAATAGTGTAATCATTTTTCTAACAGTCAAAGACAAGCAATGTGGACGTAGAAAATGTTCACAATTCAGGAGTGAAGATCCCTGAAGATTGCCTCTCATGTAGTACTCGCAGAATGTACTCCATGTGACCTCTGGCCGTCTAGAAATGTTTACTTGCATACACCTTTTACACAGAAACAGTTCCTCTTGTCCTGTGCTCTCTTCGATCTCTGTTAGCACGTCGGTCGTAGTTTTACGTATTACAAGATACTAACTTGACTGGTATCAATTGATATTTTCGTATCCAGCCTTTAGAGTTTTTGTCTTGCATCGATGACGTTTGTGAGTCCGTCTTTTTCATCCCTTCCCTTCCTTTTTCTTTCTCCTTTTTTCAGTTGATTTCATCGGTGGTTTTGATTCCTCTTACACTGTCCATAATTCTCATGCACCGAGCAAGTCACAGCCGGTCCAACTCCAGCCAATATATGCGTGAGTCTGGTCTCACTTAAGAAGTTCCATTGATTGAATTCTTCAAGGAAGGTAGTGAGGGTGGGGGGGGGGGTGGGTAAGTAGGTATTAGGTGAGGTTGATAGGCATAGAATGGATTTCCTTTAAAGTCGGTGTTTATAGTTTTAACGAAGCTTTGGGCTCATCAGAAGTTTCTCAAGATCCTACTTCAAATCAGTCCAAAGACGTGTATTAATGTAGTCGGCTGTATCGGTACATTTAAGAAATGACCTTTTCAGTGAACGAAAAGATGTAATTCAAACCACCATTAGGGGTCTTGTATTTCATGTTGTTAGTTCTTTTGTACGAAGAATTGAATATGCTAGCAGGTGATTCTTTTTATTTAGTACACCAATCATATGACATTTTGGAGTCCCCAGTTGACATGACGTGTTGTCAGTCATTGGTTCAGTTGGTAAATCATCACTTCATAAAAGAACAGTCTTTTTTACTTTTTTAGAATAATGGATATATTGCATGAGAAGGCAAAACTTTGCAAGTTAGGTGGAAAGGGGGTAATTTTAGCTGGTTTGGAAGTATTTGAACTTGGAAATCAAAATGTCTCAAAACTTGGGGCCCCAAATAAAAGAAATACCCATGTGCGTTTTCACATACACACAAAATTCGAAGTGACTGAATCTGTTGTCTCATCGTCTTAACGTTATCTTGTTCGAAATTGTTTCCTCCAAGTTCTATGGGTTTCTTGAAGCAAACGATTTCTTCATCATCAGTCACATTTTAACATGACTGATGTTAGAGACGGGCTACGAGATGTGTGTCAGCATCAACTGCTGTAGTTCCTTATTCCATCTTGGAACAGCTGGACTTCAGTGCTTTCCATGATGCAATTTTGAACCTCATACCCTGAACTCCCTGGATCATATATGGAGTGTTATCAGGCTCTGTCAATAGAAGTTTTGCTGCGGGCATAAATCATTGCAGAAGGTTTGCTTTTACTACCTTATCACCTCCCAAGCCTGACGTACCTTAATTAATATTGCTACATCTTCCAGACATAGAGATGTCCGATAGCAGAAGTTGACCCCCCCACTGGACGGATGGTGCAGTGTCATCGATGAAATCCCTGACGTCCCTGCCAAGGCCGGGTTTAACCCAATGGTGGGATCTTGTTTGGTTTCATCCAAGAGTTTGCTGCATGTATAATTCATGCAAACACCAGCTGGCAGGAAAGGAATCGTGCAGATTCGAAATCAAATGGAGTTTGCAACGTCTTGAAAGAATGACAGATAGTTTCCTTTTAGTGTGATCCAAGTGCATGGTCAGCTGCAGTGACAATTTTTACAACTGTGATGTACACGAAGGCCAAATCTTGTCTTCGGTACGGACTGGAAAATCATAAAGAATGATTACCTAAAGATGTAATCGTGGACCATGTTGTTATTTAGTGTATCATCTGGAAGGCCTAGTTCCATCAGCCTGATGGCTTTAGGATGAAATGCTCATAATTTCAGCAGGTTCTGTGACATCTCTTTGTACATGATGCAGTAACACCATCAGTATGATGATACCACATAAGCATCAGTGAATATTAAAAAGTCGATTTTTTTTCCTTTTTTTTATTCGCTGGATGGTTTCACTACTCTTTTGCAGTTTGTCAGTCACTTTTGAGTGATTTAGTCCTCAAGGTGATCGCACTAAACTAATAAAGCGTATTTAAACCAAGTGTAATTATATCACAAGTCATAAGTTCACTCCCCTCTGTGGGTTCGTTAGCAACTTCATCACATTAATGGGCAATTACTCCAAAGATAACGTGTCTCTGACAGCAAAATCATTAAAAGAAATAAAAAAGTTGCGATTACTGCCAGACGGGAGTGTATCCAGGATTGTTGTCTGGTTTGTGCACTAGACTGCATTCCGGCTTTGTGAGAGAGCGTTGCCCACTTGGAGGACTTGGATGAAAAAAAACAAGGTGCTGTCAGTGTATGGTTTATGAGTTTCTGTATCGAAATGCTGACAATGAGAGCTACAGTGAGGTATTTGAAGTGAGAAATCGGTGAGAAATCAGAAGTATACCAGGGTGCATTTAATGAGTACTATTTGAATTGTCAGATATGGTCCACCGTAGAGTGTGGAAATTTTAGTTTTGGAAATTTTGGGGAGTGTGCATGCATTCATGTCACCCCCTCTGGACCTGCCCTTGCTGGTAGAGAAATAAATTTGTACCTTTCCCTACCACTGAATGGATTGCAATGTGTTAAAGAGTGTGTGGTGATCTTGTATTCAGCTCTGTATGTTGTATTTTTCTACCTTGTTTGCAACCAGCATGATTGCGGAATACCACAAAAAAACATCCGACAATTATTTGTACAGTCTCTTATTAATTGAAATGAATTGGGTTGCTTTTGTCTGAGATGTTATATTGCTCTATTTTATAAACATTTCATATTTTCTGGGTACTTGAATTTTTGAATGATTAAATGTACGCTGTTTGACTGCAAAGAACCTGGGCACACTCTCAGAAGAATCACGGCCTCGGCATTTCTTTGTCTTTAGTATTGGCCTTCATGTTGTCACAAGTTTTCAACACAGTGCTCTGTGATCTGAAATTCTCTTTATCAACTCGTAAAGGACGATTTCGAGCCGCAAAGCTCCTCAAGGGTAGATCATGTCTATCAATGCTGTTTACCAAAAAGTTACGTTAGCAGGGAACCTCATCAGTTCAGGCTAACATTTTAAAGAACAAATGGCAGATTTAACATAGTCTTTTCTTCTTTGCTTTTGGCAGTTATGGCAAAGTTTGTGGTTGCTCAATAGTTTTTAGGTATGTTAGACAAGTCTTCTCAAACATTTTCTACCACATTTTGATGTTTTTGATGTTCATCTTACATGTGCCTTAAAATGATCCAAAGCAAAAGATAATTTGATCAGAGGGTCAATATTGTGACTCGATAGCAAATGTATTGACCTACCGTTATGCAGTGCAGAAATGTAGGCTAAGGAACAAACACACATTGTGTGTTTGTTGATCTCAGATAAATGCTGAGATGTACCTGCCTCTGTCGATTGGTCTGATTCTTCCATCGGAAGAGAAGTTTGTCACTTTGTTGACACTAAATCTTGGTCTTAAGAAGGAAACTTATTCAGAATTGCATCAAAGCAATTTTCATCGTGAGATCTGACATTTTCACCGTGAGATGGTGTCTGAAACCATGAGACTAACAGTGAAACCCTGAGAGTCGGCAAGTCTGATTTTTTAGTGAATTTTTTGGTGGCTGCTATTGCCGGTGAGTTGGATTGACAGCTTTGATGTTGAGTTACTGACTTGGGCTGCGGCAATGAGATTAGGGAAAATGTCACAGGCTTTCTTCAAATCTTGTTATTTATCCAAGTTTTCAGCAGTGTTTCTGCAGCATGGCACTCATGGAAACAAAGAGGCACATAACAACATTGTGCTGTGTTGCTAAAGAGCATTTCGGGTTCCTGCTGAAAATTTAACATATAGAGGGGGCAGTATACTCAAATTTTCTGAAAAGTTATGTTGAGAAATTAGTTTTAGCTCAGACACATTAGTGTGTGCGAGGTTACAGAATGAAGCAGATGTTGTCGACTTCTCCAGATGTGAGAACTACAGTGGCATTGCTGCACTGTTTTATTTTTCTCTGCCTAATCAAGTGTAATCAAAGTGTAACATACCCAAGGCTGTTCATGTTAGAAAAGCATAAACAAAATTTTGGTACCCTTTAACCCTGCCCTGTACAATTATTCGGAATGGATGCAGCCTTGATAATTTTTTACTCTTTTTCAGCGTACTGTATTCATCATAACCACATACCTGTCAACCATTCCGATTTTGGTGGAATTTTTTTTATTTCTACATCGTAATTCTACTTACTGATTTTCTCTCACCAAATTCCGATTTTCTCAATAATTGTATGATAAATGATTGGAAAAAGAGGCCTTAAAAGTAGGAATGCTTGGAGTTGTATTCAAATCAAACGTAGCATCAAATGTAGCACCATTCTTCATCTGGCCCACCCTCCATCAGCCAAAATTTTTTGATGGGGGACAGCTTTTCCTCTTAGACCTCTCCCACAGGACAGTGATCAATCATTTCATCTGCCCCCCTCCCATCTTGATTGGTATACTGAATTTTTTGTATCTGAGGTTGGCAGGTGTGTGAGGATTCAAATTTCCACTCATTCCTGCTTTCAGTTTTTTGTGGTTAATGTGTACTTACTCATAAAAGTCCATGCATAGATGTTGTTAATTTTTTTAATTGATTTCACTTATTCAGTCACTTTCTTGCCGAGGCCGCTTTAATTGTATGTATTAAGGAAAATTGCTGCAGGACACAACTAACAGAACTACTTGTTAATGAAGAATATTTTAAGTAGGAAATTGAAAATAGGAAATATTTATTGAATAATTAACTCATTATATTTCTTGTTACTTACAGAAACAATTGCACACTGCAGCCAGAAACATACGAAAGCTAGTGCCATGTAAAAAAAAATTTAATCTGTAAATTACATATTATTAACCTGTAATTACAAATTAATAATCAGTAATTACAGATTATTAATCTGTACAGATTGAATATATTTATATAGATGGCACTAATAGGCTGTGGTAGAAACAGGACAGTGCTTGTAAAATATTGTTAACCAGTTGTAAGAAAGTGGTGTATATCAACAGTAAAACCTTAGTGTGAGTTTGCAAGTGAATTCGAATGGCAAAAAGGTGTTGTACAATTGCTTCCAGTAGCTGTGCAAACATAACCAGTAGAAGTTTGGGGATAAAAGAACTGTAATGGTGGGTGGAAAGAAATTTCATAAAAATGTCATTACAACGGTAGCATTTGCAACTTCATTTGGCAATTAAAATTAAGCTTGGAGAGAGATTACTGAGGAACTAAGAAGACACATCTGGGTCGGTTAGAAGCTTCTAAGTTCTAAATCATTCTAAAATTTACATAATCTAGCGTTTTTGGATCTGTATATTTGGTTGCTAAATTTTTATACAAACTCCTGCAAAGCACATTCAAGCATGCTTTTATGGTGTATCTTAATGGAATCAGCACTATGCCTTTTACAAGTTATAAAACATTTATTTTTATTTTGGGACACGAATATTAGGTGAGCAAGGTGTTACTGAAATCTAATTTAGTTTTGACAGCAGCTCAGGTTTGTTAATGGATAAAATTTTAGGCGTGTTTCATCTCACAGTACGAAATGTTGTAAATATCGATGTTTAATGCCAAGATCAAATTTCAAGGTTATTTTGTAAATATGGTATCATTTGTTTTGTGAAATACTTCTTTATACAGTGTATACCCTTTCTGGCCTATGTATTCTTGCAAGTTCACAAATTATAGTACAATTTGTTGAAATTTGAATAAAATCGCATAACAGGAGACCCTGCCTGTGGTGTTGTTCTCTCTCAGACTCTCACATCAGGGGGGTAGCCACGGGGGGCATGGGGGGGCACGAGGGGGCACGTCCCCCCATGACAAAGCTGTGCCACCCCAGGTGCCCCCCATGAAAAATTTTGAAATGTGCAGTTTTATCTTGCCGTCAATTTATTAAGTCAAAATATATATATATAGACAAAACTTGTGCCCCACCAGGAAAGGTCTGTGCCCCACCAGTGCCCCCCTGCTCAAAAAATCCTGGCTACGCCACTGTCTCACACTGTGTTTCCAGGTTTAGAAAAGACAAGAATCAAGAAAATCCTGTAGAGTTACGCATGTGAGTAACACCTACTTTGTCCACAAAGATATCAAAATAGTAATGCGTGTTATGATGGATAACCTTTACAGCCAATCCTCACATGATATCATGCACGGTAAGGTTTCATCCAAGGAACAAACCCTAACCATTACGGTTTGTCTCGATATCACCTCATGTTCTATCATGCAGAAAAGAGTGTTCTCGAGAAATGATTTTAGTACATTATGGAAATTCTGTGAGGTCTAGGTGAGCTTTGAGACAGCCGCATGAATAACTCATAATCGCAGTCTGATGATGTTAAAGTCAAACAATAGTTTTGTTGTCCTTTGTTTCTGTGCAACCCCTATGCCATAGGCTTTGTCAGGCCTATTAAAAAAATTTATTTCAAATGATCTGTAGCTGTACACAGGCTCAGAGCAAATTGAAAGTTGTTGACAGGTAGTTTCATATCATTATGGACTTTACCAGAATATTAGGAATGTTGCCTACTGGCTAGCCTGTTCTTTTAATCCGATCTAACTTTTTCACTAAGACCAACTAAGACTGTCGGACATGACATTATGATTTTGCAGGCTTGAGACCATTGAAGTCCAGTGGCACTGCCAGGGTCTAGTGATTGGGTGGTCATATTCTCATACATGACTATACAGAAATCCAACTGTGCGAACTAACCCATGAGAGACATAATAACCAATAAAAGCATCAGTTGGCACAGAGCATACAAGGAAACTTCAGGTGTTACAATTTCCCCAAATTAGTGGAAATGGCACTTCCTGGGTGGATCTAAGCTGCATGTACCTAGCCTTCTAATAAGGATCTCATGTCTGCAATCTCTCAATGAGGAAAACTCTACGAAGTAATGGTAGTAAGTTAACTTTTATGTTGCGTGTTCTACTTATTGCATCACATTCGCATGTTTGGGGGGTGCGCATTTGGAGCAAAGGAATCTTAAGGGCTGCATAGACCGTCTGAGCAGAAAGCCAACCAATTTCTCAGAATGTACCCCCAAAAGGGCTTTTGGGGTACTCTGAGAAGTTGTTTTGCCCCAAAACACTTCCCAAAATGGCATTTCCAAGTAAGTGTGGTCAGGGGTAAAACCAAACCTAGCTCCCCACCCTAAAATACTTTTAAAAGTGGCTGGGGTGTAAGTTTGCAAGTGAAACCAGGCAAAGCAACTAGAATGGTCACCCCATTACACCCAATGACAACCCACTAGCGCTGATCTACGTCTGTCGCTATCAATGACACTATTGCAATCACAAAGTTGATCACCTACTGTAATCCTGTCCTCCATATTAGTTGAACAAGTCAGAAAAGGATAACACTGTTACTGTTAGGGAAATGGAAGGTCAGGCCCCAAGTTAAAAAAGTCCAAGGGTAGCATAGCAAAGGCCCCTCTGGTAAAAATGCAATAATGGTAACATGGCTTGTCAGCAATTACATGTAACATACCAGCCAACCTCTCAATACACCAGTATACATTCATGATACATAATCTGAATACATAAATGACCTGAAACTGGACAGGTTAGTCCAACTATCACCTAGACCTTGCCTAATGTTAAGCTTAGATTTTAACTTAGAAATAAGACACAAAACAATGCATGTTTAAAAGGAGGAAGAATCCTGCTCTTTCTGGAGGATTTGGTGGCCCTAAAAAGAGCCGTTGAATTCGAATCTGCAGCCTCACTGCCGGGGATAACCCAACAAGGACATCTACTTCTTTGCCTTCTTTGTTACCTTCTTGGCTGTTGCCTTCTTGGCAGACTTCTTTGTCGGTTTCTTTGCAGCAGGCTTCTTAGGCTTCACAGGTTTCTTCGGCTTGGAAGCGCTTTTCTTGGTTTTCTTGGCAGCAGGTTTCTTGGCTGCCTTCTTCTTCTTGGCAGCAGCAACCTTCTTGGCCTTGGCAGCAGCTTTCTTTGCCTTGGCCTTCTCTTGAGCTGCCTTCTTCTTAGCCTGATCCTTCACCTTCTTTTCCTTCAGCTTTTGTGCTGCCTTTGCCTTTGCTGTATCGAGTTTGAAGGTACCACTGGCACCGGTACCTTTCACTTGTTTCAGTACCCCAGTCTCGACACCGCGCTTCAGAGCTTTGTTGACGATGACGTTGCTCTTCACGATACCCTTTCCGGCCATTTGCTTCTTGATGGCGGTACCTGATGACCCTTTGGGGTCATTCAATTCGGCGATTGCCTTCTTGATCAGGTCGAGGGTTGTAGGCCCAGCAGGCTTTGACTTCTTGGCTTTTTTCTGTTGGGTGCCAGACATGGTGAATAATTTCTGCTGCAGTGTAACTAAAATGGAAATTGACAAATCTCGTTCGTGCTCTACAAAGGAGTAGCAATGTAATGAATACGTATTTCGCGGTAAATTTGTTTATATACAACTAGACGGACGTGACAGAGAGTACAAATAGCTTGTTGCTGATTGGTCAATCGATTGCAAGGAGGTTTGTGTGGCAAAGTGCTTTCATCATTTTCAGTGAATATCGTGTTAGTATTTTAAAATAATGCCCTATTTTTCTCTAATTTTAGCAGTCACAAACAGGAAATAGTTAACACTAGTTTGTCAGGACAAATTAAATTTTGATTTTACGTACTTGTTTTTGTGATGTTTGTTGAAATAACATTGGAATTTTATTAGAATATCTCTACTTGACAAAAACAAAATAAATACTTTCAAAATTCTCCTAATTTTTACACTTTATGAGGATAAACTATGTTTGACGTAATTGTAAGAAGGGGCAAAAATTCATGAGCAAGAACCAAGTATAATTTAAGTTAGGATGCATTCCAACAAGGCTCTGAAAATCACACTGTCGTTATGCAAGTTTAAAACGGACTTAGCTGACTTACGAGGCTCGGTGTTGGTGTTTACGACTGACCAGTGTCATAGGCCTATATACCACACGATTTTCTTTTGTTACAGTTAAAAATTTGTCAAAATTGTTTCTTTTTGAACGAATTCTACTGCAAACTATTCTATTTGAGCAAACCATTCATGCATAGTTCTTCAAATTTACCGAATTACTCTTAAATACATGTCAGTTATATTCGCATGTAAAGTACCAGATAAGGTTGTCAACATTAGTACTGTAGCCTGAACATATAGGTCTAACCCTTGAAACTTAATCTTGGAAAATAGGGATTTCTTGCATATATAAATAACGTATTTCTGTCATACGTTTCTTTTGTGAGATGCACTAGATTTTTCTTCATTTGCAGGCGTTCAGCATGCAAAATGTCTATCATTCAATCTTTTTATTTATGCAATATATGCGTATAGGCGGCGATCGCGGAAGCCCAATGTGTATCACAAACGTAGTTAGTACATCAGTGGGGATCTGGACTAATTTGACTAAAATGTTTTTTTTTTCTTCTTTTTTGATGCCTGTAATGGCTACATTAGGACTATTGAATTACGTGAACCACGAATGTGGTAATAAGAGACCACAACTGTCAACCAGATGGCCACATTTCCTCCCTATTGCCACGAGAAATCGTCGACATTTTTGCATCGCTTAGTTATAGCAACATGAAGTTGGAGACTACCGGTTGTACGTACAGTGCAGCATAATCGGCTCAATATGGTGTGTCATTAGCTGCGAATATATAATTCCTACTCCTAACCCACTCACGGGGCCCCAAAAACCTATTTTCAAGTTTGGTAAATAGGAGAAAAAAAAAAGATTCGATAAATGATCGAGTTTAAGCATGATTTTTCTATCTTTACATTTTAAAACAAAAATAACGTCGGCAACCAAACTTTTAAATTGGCCTAGTTTTTGTTACGCATTCTAGCTGTTCCCCAACTTTCCCGGACGGACCTATACTGACAGTTTCCCATAATGCATCTAAATTGGATTCAAGTACCTATACGGTATATCTGATGTATTTATTAGTAATCACGTAGCCATGTGTCTACTGCCTAAATAAAAATGTAGCCTAATACAGTGATCAGCTTCTTCGAGATTTTGAAGACATGTAATGTCTATAATAAGGAAGATATATCGTATTGGGGCTATGTGATTTTTTTTTACGTTTCAACATATTAGACATGAAAAAGAAAAATCCAATTTTTAATTTTAATAAACAACTTATCATAATTAAACAAACTAATGATCTAATTAAAACGAATAAAAAATTTCATTAAACAAGCAAATAATTTCATTAAACTAAGTAAAAGAAACGTGGTCTTAATGGGCTTTAATTCGTGTAGGCCTATCTGTTAGTCTGTGTGGAAATCAATGTGAAATTTAATTGTTATCATGGTAAGTGCATGTTCACTCTGCGATAGTTTCAAGTATTATTTTCCTTTTTTTTTTTGGGGGGGGGGGGGAGTTAATTGTCACCACGGTAGTGAATTTTCACCAGTTAATGTAGGAAATATGATTCGATAGACAAAAGTAGTCATATTCTAAATGCATGTGTCGATAGGCAAAAGACTTGAACACTTCCGTTTTCTTTTTTCTTTCTTCTTTTGACATTGTTACTCCAACTTGAAGATGGGTATTTCTTAAGTTCCTCACTCTCCATATAACGTTTTGGTCAAGTCAGGTATAGTAGAATGTATGAGTGAGGGAGTTCTGTGAGGGAAGAGGGTAGTCTATATAGCAATTGAGCCCCGGGAGGAGTTCCTTCGGGATACTAGGATTTTTTTAGTAATAGTAAGTAATTTTTCTACGGTAAGTTTCTGACTAATTCCACACATATGAACAAGCTTTCCATGTATTTGACGGACTTACAGAGTATACACTATTTTAGGCCTCTGATTAGTCCATGCATTTTAATTGGCGCTGTAAAAATTGCACTCACAATTAAAATACCTATTCCATGCAGAGGATCGAATAAAGAATCTTAGCCTCACATTCAACCTTTATACTAGGATCGTATTCATATTGAAAAGTTTACCAGAAGCTCAGTAGAAGTGTTTGAAATAAGTCACATATCACATTTTTGTGTGCATCGTAATTACCGTATCCGCTGCATGCATCGGCATTGAAATGGGCGTTTATGGAAGTGCCGTATCGGTAGCTTTGGCAGGCTAAGTGTATAGGAAACGACTGACGCTACTCCGTGCCTTGTATAAAAAAGTGTAAAAATAAAGTGAACTTAAGGGTTCATTGTGATCACATATTGTAGAGCGGGGGAGTGGAGTGGGGGGGGGGGGGGCAGTGGGGGGTGCAGTGGACTCGGACGAACCCCTCCCCTACAAGATCTAGAGTTTCGTTCAGCCTATCGTCATTAGGCTTATACGTTATAGTAACGTATATGATGAGTTTTAATTTGTTGGTCATAATTGTCTGCTAAAATATGGCCACTTGTGGTAAAATTGCCCCCCCCCCCCCCATTCACTGTAAAAAGTGCATACGGGCCTGGTCCCGACCGTTACAATTTATTTAAATTTCTGTATTAAAGATGGCAATCACTTTGTGCGCCATGAACAGTATTTGTAACGCGTAATGCGCAGTTAGGCGTATCGCCTTTCCATGTTAGGCTATCAGAAATGCCGTAAATGTTCACATAACTTCCATTGCTCTTATTGCTGACTCCTAGCTTGAAGGTCTCTCCTCTTCTTCATACACCACCGTCTTAAAGCGAGGCTTATAATAAGACTAAGCAGCCTAATAAAACTAAATGACTTAAAGTGTATCTAGAGCCTGATAAAACAAATCCAGCTGTTTATCCAACTTCAATCTTCAATAGTCTAACTTATTCCGTATAGCTAAGGTAAAAATAAACACGTTGAAAGACACTCACTTTTACAGTTATTGGCCACTGTAGGAAATTGACATTTCATAAGAAGAAACAATAACAAGTTATCGTTAGAGTCTCGACAATTTTCAAAATTTTCCCCGCAACTCGGTAATTCGACAATTTGCAATCTTTTGTCGAGATAAAATATTATTTGTAGCACGTTATCTCCAAAAGTAACGTTAAGTTCCGTTGAATCCAGTTGAATGGGACTTGAGGTGGTCCCATAAATCCCCCTTCAAATTGAGTTCCCATTGAATTCCCATGAATACTTGTTATATTTAATGGAATTTAATATGGAATTTGGACAGTCACAACGTAAAATGCCATTAAATTGACGGGAAAATCCATCATCCCATTGATTCAGCATGTAATTTGGAACGTCCCATGAGAGTCCCATTAAATTCCTTTAAAACGTATTTTGGGACTCAATGGGAATTTATCCCATGTGTCGACGGACAATTTCGTTGGAAAATTTCCCCAGATGTCGAGTTAGCCGCCTTGGTCTGTAACTCGACAAATTGCAAAATTCTGTAGAGGTAACAAGTTATTTGCAAGGAAATATCTCGACAATTTACAATATTTTCCCCAGATGTCGAGCAGGGGCGTAGCCACGGGGGGCACGAGGGGGCACGTGCCCCCATGACAAAGCTGTGCCACCCCAGGTGCCCCCCCCCCCCCCATGAAAAATTTTGAAATGCGCAGTTTTATCTTGCGGTTAATTTATTAAGTCAAAATGTATATATATAGACAAAACTTGTGCCCCACCAGGAAAGGTCTGTGCCCCACCAGTGCCCCCCTGCTCAAAAAATTCTGGCTACGCCACTGATGTCGAGTCTGGAACTCGACAATTTGCAAAATTCCCTCGAGATACGTCATTTTAATACAATAACTTAACATCTCGCATGTAACATCATGTCCGCCGTAGGTGTCCGCGCTTCGTTGCCAACAGTCTCAAAAAGGGCGACATTCCTGTTTGTAACAGTTTTTGCTATCGTGAAAACGTTTTTCTACAGTGATAATTGTAGTTAAAAACCATCACAACTACATTTGACGGTCATTTACTTCAACGAGACGAATTAGTAGGTAGTTTGGGGGCGAAACGACTCTTTCTGGTGTCGAACTTTCAAGAGGGCGAAATGACCGATAACCGTGGATCATTAAAATAGGTGATTACTGAGGAAGGACCACAGAAGACGACCTCCCATTTCTTGTATTGCAGAGACTTTTGCAGACAATTTAAGAGTTATCACTAGTCCTGTGTTAAAGACTTCTTCCATGAACTAAGTATACAGTTCTTAAATCTCATACATACAGCACGCCCCCCCCCCCCCAAAAAAAAATAATATATGTATATTATGACTTGACTACGTATTTACCTGTTTAGTCACTACAGAATTAGCCCGCAGAACGGACGTGTGTCACTAATGCATCAGCTTTGACTGCATTCGTAATACGACATTTATTAAAAAAAAAAGAAAAAAAAGGGGTACATACCAACACCTGATGGGAAGGTTATTAGAGAACGTAAAGTTCAGAGCAAAGCCGCGTACTTTGGAAAAGCGCGGCCAACTAACGTGTATGCTGTGTTGTGGGAATTTTTGACCGAAGGTAACGATTCACTATAGTCTTGATCAAAACTTATACATGACGTATAAAATAGTACTTAACCATAAGCTACACCCACGCTGGAATTAATTCCCAATCAAATGCCGCTAAAACTCCATTAATGTGCCAGATGTGCGAGACTCAGCAGGTTTTCTTACAATATTCCCACACACCGCACTCTACGCACCGCACTCTCCGACCCACTCGGCCGGACCTGATAGCTTATTGGCAAACTAAACATTGCAATTCATATTTTTAGACTGCGCTAGATCGGTGTCGCTATTGTACATCTGAGTTTCGAATCAATTGGTCGTAACAGTGATTTTCGGGAAGGACGCCGCTTACATAACCGCGAAAAAGTCCGACCATAACCCCCAAATGGGTTAAAACATCGCGTTCGATAATTTCGGACATCCAATCCAATCGGTATTACTGGACGGTAATAGAACTGTAAATTGAAAAGGGTCACATGACCTCACACCTTTTCCTACCCCCAGTCCCATCCATGCTTGCCTCGGTCAGTTGCCTTACTCACTACAATTAGAATATGAAGTTTAGATGTAATTAGTAGATCGCCCGGGTTTGACTTTAAGTAATTGAGGTAACTATTGCCCATAGTGTTTGAATTATATAAGTTTTTTTTATATAAAACATGTATACCATTACGTCTAAAAATTTCTTTTGCGCTGTGTCTTGCAGTGCCACCTTTATCCTTCTGCTAATCACCGTGTTACCTTCAAAATGGATCACATGAAGTACCAACTATAATTACTGTCAGCGGTCATGTTAATGTAAACATGTCTTCACGTTTGACGAAGATTTATCTCTTTTTTTTGTACGATAAACTGTACGTGTGTACTGTATATTGGCAAGACGTTAAGCAATAAGATGACTGGTTCGGTCATTGTTGTAAATATATAGTTGGACATCATGGCAAAGATTAATTGTCTACTTTGGACGAGTTATTCATTAACAGTGTTCGATGCATACAATGGAGGGTAAACCTTCGTTGACACCAGCCAAGTGCTTGTTGGGTTTTCTATTAAAGCGATGCACCAAACATGCCTCAGCTTAACTCTTGTGTAGTGTTCCAAAATTGTTATAAATGAACACACTTCAGAGTTTCTCTGTAGTATTGCTGCTGTATATTTCTATTTTTTTTTTATCGAGGGAGGCCGTTTGACTATAGCTCCAGAGTTTGACAAAATCCATTTCAAAGCACCAAGCATCTATTACTAGACCTGAAGTTAGGCCAGTGTCATGGAACGGACCCACCCGGCATCTGTGATAAAGGAATACTTTTTAAATTTTGACGATACTTCATTTTGTGTTAATTTACGGTTAAAAATTCTATTATTTACACTTTTCATTCGACATCTGGAAGTGTCATTCTTGAAGCCACAACGTTTATCGGAACTATAGTAATTTTACGCTTTCATTCAGCTATTTTACTCATCATTGAGACAGATTATTCGGTATGCATACATTTCTATACACTCCGACAACAGTTGAGTAACAAGGTCGGTTTAGGTATGCCTCTAACTAAACTGATGAAAAAAAAAATGAGCCAAGAAGCACTGTAATATAATTCATACAAATTACCTTCCTTTTCCTCAGAATTATACCGTATTTATAGATCTTGAAAACCCTAAAAATGTTATCGTACATTTACGAAGTAACGTCAAGACAGTTTAACAAAGTATTTTTTATTGAATACTGGCCATGCGCGGTGTAACAATTTTCTGGCGTAACTTCTCTTCCAAGAACACAGCAAGTGTGGTTTGCTGTTTTCAGGTCATCGCAATGGTTACAAAGGGCCGGGAAAATACACCTTAGCCTGATTACAGTATTTTACAGCTAGCAGCATTGCTTTAATGTGACTTACTAAAATTTCGTAGTTTATTAAATTCAGCGATTATATTTCGCAAAGATGTAACCCACCTTACAACAAAAAAAAAAGGGAGAGAAAAAAAAAAGTTTGTCCAGAATAACGGGCGGCGGAAAAGGGAGGAGACTTGAAAAGAGAAAGAAGGAGGCCGGGTCGGAGCGGGGGGGGGGGGGGGGGGTGCGTTGAATTAAAAGAACATGTGACAATATTAGGTGTCATCATGATTGGTCATGCCGTCCTGATCTTTAAAAGCACCAAAAGTGTCACTTATACCCCCAATCGCTCTCTCGTCTCATTGCACCCCTTCCCCATTGCTAAACCATAATTTAAAGGAACACTGTATTCAAATGCAAAAATGTAACTTTATGTGGGGGAGGGTGGAAGGAGGGTGTATCATTTTTTCGTGCACTCCTGAAAACCTCTCCCTTCTTCACATTATGTCAACAGCTTGTTCATCAAGGCGAGTTGCAAACAAAAGAAATGACGTCGCCCATTTTGAAAATTGAAACAGAACAAAGTCTTAACGGTAAATCGGTCGCATGCTCCGTTAGCACATTTCCCATACCATAAACCGTTCGGCATGCATGCAGTGTACATTGAGCAGACTGCTTTAAAGACAATCGTGTTGGGTTAAAAGCAAATATTTCACTAACGGTGACTTTGTTGTATGTTTTGTTTCGTCATGATAGGTGAAATTAGAACTTTGACCGATAGCGTTCAAAAAAAAAAAAAAAAGGAAAAGAAAAAAGCCGTAGTCAGTGTCTGCGTGCATGCACAGACTGGCAATAGTTATACTTGCATACGCAATATTTAAACTTCGCCTTTTCGTAAGTATCAATTTAATTGTTGCCGTCGAATGAACTTTTAGTTTTCAATGTTTATAAAGCTCAGTGACACATAGTACTGTAAGTACATATCTACAAACCTCCTATACATGAGAACGCGAGTGTAAACACATATGTATTTTATATATATACATCGTCCTAAATAAACTGTGCATGTCTAAAACAATGGACTGTGAAGTTTGGTGGATTTAAAATTCAAGTGAAGGAAGCCCATGCAAAAAGGACTATTTTTTTATTTGAATATTCTTTTCGAGAACTCGGCAGGTCCTGAAATAGCGTCGGTGAGTACTACGATATTGTACATAATATTACAATTATTCTCTTTTTATTGGCATTATTGTTTATTTACCTAAAGGTCTTATATTGCAGGGGAGGACTTCATGCATTTTATCAATATACTGTACTCTACGTAAAAAGCATACGCCAAAAGAAAGTAGATACTGTCTTAATTTATATAAGTTCATTTTATTTTATTTTTTTTTGTTTGTTGGTTGGTTTGTCGGTTTTTACCCAAATGTTTTCTTCAAGTTTTACAGTCCCAACCACGACATTATACTTCTGTTTGTGTCATTCAGTGGGAAAAAAAAATAATTGTATTTTTATTTTATAATTTTAAATTACACAAGTTTCACAAAGTATCCGAAAGTAAAGTGTGCACAGTTTATAAAGAAGTATAACACGAATGCGATTATTGGTCCATAAGCTGCGTCTTCATGTTTCTTCGGCACGCTTGAAGGGAAACATTAATTCATTAAATTCTAGACTGGTCATTCTGAAATGGTCACGACAGTAGGCTGGCTATACCTGACAACACCCGTCCACACGTCTCTAATTTCGTATAGTGTATTTCTTTGTATTGAGTCCATTGATATGGAAGCGGAAGGGACAGCAAATCATGCGCCACACGGAGTGAGGACCTTTATTTTTGTTCAGACCATTGATATATATAGGCTACGATTTTTTTGTGCGATTGTGACGTCAGTATAGTAATTACTCAGTCACTCTCTTCTTCTTCTTCTTGTGAAAAATGGTGAAACATCCGAGGACATTGGTACACCACGTACGCATCGTGAGGTCGGTCAAACCCTCAGTGAATTTATAATTAACTCCACAGGCCTATGGTGACCAACAGCCCTCTCAATGAGACAGCCAAGAAGATCATTCCAATCCCAACTCCATCACGGCAAGCCCTCTATAGCCTGCAGCCATGACTCAATCTTTACAGGATAGCTTTCAACGCATGTAGGTCTACATGTCACGCTGGTAATATGTGTATGTATGTGCCCAAACCCGTTTACATAACAGCGATTGGCAAAACCGGGAAAACGCCTGAAACTTTCACTACCGTATTTCATTTTGTCAATTCTTGGAGATTATGGTTTCCTTACCCTAAAGTTGTATAATACATGGGACTCTTTTACTGAGAGAGACCCCCACGCACCCTAACATCGGCGCAGAAACTGGCGAGGGGGACAGTACGACAGATAGGGGACATTGCCCCCTGATTCGCCTAAAATTCGCCTAAAATCCGACTGTAATTTTTCTAACGTTTCTATATTCCATGCCAAATTCCTTCCCCTTTGTGGTCGTTTGCCGTTTACGGGGCATAAATTTGCTTCTCATCCAATGTTTGACTCCCCGCCCCACTCAAAACCATGTTGGTACGCCACTGCATCCTGACACACTGTCAGTGTCTGAAGCTTCCAAACGTCCACTGAGTTGGAAACTGTTTTATATGTACCCTTGACTCATTTTTCTATATTTACCACAAGGGAAAGTCCCTTTCATGATGTCGGGGCTTGTTTTGTCAAAAGAGGAAATGACGAAGCACCATCAGGGTTGTTCAGTTAAACCACGCAAAGTCTCCGTGCACAGTTGTTATCACAGGAAAAAACAGCCAAGTTAAAGCGTCAGAAAGTTACTCATTCCTTAAAACTTCAGAGAATTGATATAATTAACTTTAAGGAAAACTTAGAGACTGATATGAAGTGGTCATGCTCTTGAACAAGAGTTCGTAACACAAATGAAACCTGTAGCCATCTTTCTTTCTACAAGGACAGCGGTATAGTCCCTGATATTAGAGTTCACTCGCAGTGACGTTAGTCTTACAGTTCACAGTTAAATTTACTTCTCGAAAGAGATTCATCACACATGCAAATTTCAACATGAGTAATTTCTTATCTTTGTGGCATTAGGCGAGCATTGACTGTGTAAATCGAGGGTGCATACGTCGCAACTTCCGAACCCAAAAGGACTAAAAAAAGGGAGAAAAAAAATAGTGCTTGTAGACGGGATAAACAAGAGTCGTATTATTGTTTAGAAATTGAAACCCGCCAACCCTACGGTTTCTTTCTATCCTCTTTGCATGAAATTTGTTAGAAATTGCTCTCAAGGGTTTTCAATGAAAGAATTTAAAAGCAAGAGAAGGTTACGAATATAAGTCCCAATATGCGAACCGGTCGTAAGAATTACGTAATGGCAAAGATGGATCCCGAGACTTAAAAACAAAATATGTCTATCTTACCCTTGATTAAATTCAGAACTCAAGAAAAGATAAGAACCTCTAGTGTGTAAGCGACTTGGGGTAAAGTATAAATTATATCTGCCAACCAACACGTTCTTCTAAAACTCTGCTGGCTATTGAGCTTCAAGTTAGCTCACTTGAGAAAAAAAAAAATCATACATATTTCATTTGTCATTTGTCATTGGTATGACAGATTTGCCCATCAGCTTTTGTTGTCGCAATATGCACAGGATTTTCCCTTTTACTGCGGGATACAAAGGTCATCCAATATGCTTACATAAACGGTATGTTGGTCAAGCACGGGGAAAAAGTAAATACATGTAGTATGCAGATCTTATGTCCATGCAGTTTTCGAGACCCTTCGTGCCATGATGCGGATTCCGTACGGTTTATAGACTCTTCCATAAGCCTATGATAAACTATATATATATATATGGCTTAATTTCTTGCACCATTATTGTATCCTCACAGCCGAAGTGTAATTGAAAGTTGTTGAAATGAACGCAACCCCCTTCCTACCCCCCCCCCACTCCAGTCTCGGCTCCCCTCTTAACTTTTGTCCAGTCATTAATGTTATGACTACATAATAAACAAGACTGGGTATCTTGAATAGGAACCGAAGTAACAAGCCACATGAGGAGTAGTTTGGGGCGTGGCCAAAGTGGAAAGAGAGAGTATTTGAAAAAAAAAAAACAGGAGATGGCGAAATTAATGAGGAGGATGAATAAACATGAACCGTACAAAATACCTGCTCAGCCAATCCTCACGTGATGTCATACATGTTTATGCATTGTCGAGAGGACACACCCTAACTATGGTATGCCTGGATTTCACGTCATAATCTATCATAGAGAAAAAGTCTTCTCGAGACATGATTTTAGCACATTATTTGAGGACTAAATGTAATACTTCACCAAATCCATACAGTTTTGCTTTGTTAGGTTTTACATTCCTGTCTCGAGACATGAATATCATACCTGATAGACGCGACAAGGTTAGGTTATGGGCAGAGACATATGGAAAGGTCAGGCCGGATACAAGTCTTGAGACTTGTCAAAATGCAGAATATCATGTTATGGATTGGTTGAAATATTGCCAGGTGGACAAGACTTCGAGCACTTCAGGGGGGTATAAATCGATCATATTGTAACTCTGTTGGTGATTAGAAGGCTGTCGACTAGAGTGATTTGGTAAGAATAGGAAGGCCGTCACTTAAAAAAAAAAAAAAAAACCGAAATATTTCAATATGATTACACTGAAAAGCCACGTTCTGTAATACTAGACCATTTGAAGTTCTTGTTTTCTTTTCCTTCTTTTGCTCTGTGCGCGTCGAGTGGTTGAAGATTGGAATGGTCTTTGTGGTTTGATTGTTACTGTAATTAATATATGTTGCTTTAAAGGAAGTATAGCTATTGCAATAATGTATATCCTCTCCTCACGGTACTAAACGACCGTGATTGCGCGGTAGTCGGTGACGTCATATGATGACAACTTCGCCGGTATCGCAGAATAAGGATTTCCTATATGACATATTTTAAGGGTATATAACAGGAATTCGAAATCATATCTACAAACAGAAGTTCGAGGGTCTTGAAATAAAAGAGTGGATTCAGATTGTAGTTGGTCGAACACAAAATGCTTCGTAGTGTGAAATACATGCAGTATTACTTGCAATTATAGAGTATTTATTTTGTATACTTGATTCTTCTATGAACAGGATTGGCACGTATTGATCCATCGAAATTTATCAATCGAGGAGGCAAAAGCGGCAAATCTGTGTGAAACAAGGAAAAATTGTCTCTCACCTCCTATCCTTCTTCTAAGAGAAACCCCCAACCGGTGAATCTTTGTGACGTCAACGCCCCAGTCTAGGTGTCTGGAGGAAGAGGAAAAGAAAAAAACAGGAAGGAAAAAAAGTTCCCCAGACAATATGGCGTCCGTACCCTATAAATGTACGTTGAGTCCCGAGATGCAGAAACGGGCAGAGAGGGAACTCGGAGAGAATCATCTGATGAGAAAATTAGCCTTTAATACCTTATACAAATACATGGAAGAGAAACCCCACATCAAATTCTGCAGGGACGAAAATTTTCTCATCCGTTTCTTGAGGGCCAAAAAATTCGAGGTCGACAGGGCGTTTAAAGCCCTGAAGAAGTACTACGAACTGCACATGAAAATACCGGAGTTCTTCAACGAATACAATCCCAGAGGCATCAAACACGTGCTCGACGACGGGTACCCCTACGTGCTGACAGATACAGATAAAGAAGGCAGGAAGGTGGTAGCTATGAGAGCTGGTAAGTCTCAGAGAATCCTTACAGCCTATGCATTTTACGAAAGTTAATCACTCTTTTAAAACGTCTTGGAAGATCACTCTCCAAAGACACGTGAGATTTGGCTCTATAACGTGGCGTAGCTAGACTTTTTTTCCTGGGAGTAGGGGGTTGAAATTCAATCCCAGCCAAATGTAGCTAAGTCACTGGTCCCGTCATGAAATAGTGTTTTGAGTGATCACCGGCCTTCCAAGACTGGCAGGTCAGTTTTAAGTCGATCGTGAGGTAGTGTCTTCAGGAAGCGGTAGGATATTAAAGCCCGGTACATCTTTCAAAGACTAAATATCAATTATTCGAAAGAGTAATAATGGATCCTTTCCATGTACAGGCGGAGGTAAAAGGGATATTTGAAACCAATTCATTCTTAGACAGTGACTGTAGTCACTCTTCGAAAACGTGGTCACATTCTCGGCTTAAAGTAAATAAAGGTCGTATTATTTTAATCGCAGCGACACTCTGTGTTACCATAATCGACCCAGAAAATCTAATGTCTAGCAACATCAGTTTGTATCCAGTGACCAGGAACGGTAAGGAGAATTTAAGTTTCGGCGCCCCTCTCATTGCTATAACTAAACCCCGAATGTAAGCCAACGGCACATTTAGGCCTCAATTTACAAATGAACACCCTGTACATCTTTTCGCGCTACCAGGAAGAAACTGAATAATTCCCACCCCCCCTCACGTCCATAGTGCTCATATCACAACTGCTCTTCTTATGTTCTTGCTTTATGAAACATCAAAGTACTGAGTTGAAAATTCCAGATTGCCGCCAATATCGTATGAAAATACACTCTTCCCAGACACAAGGAAAGAAAACTTGTGATTTGACATTGGTTAAAACAAGCACAAGAGATTAGACCTACGTTCATTCTATCTCATAAACAGCTAAGTGAGAGGGGGGGGGGGGGGGAAGAGGTGGGAGTGGGCATATTACATCATACTTGACGTAAGTGTTATGTTCTTATACTCTCATCTTTGTCTCTTGGTTCACCTCATAGTCAAATTTGTTCATGCATGCCCTAAAAATAAAATAACAATTTCAAGAGTTATACATGCGTAAGAAAGAAAATGACTACGACAAAAAAACAAAAAAAAAACAAGTTATTTTCCATCTGTCTGTCTGTCTGTCTGTCTGTTGGTCTGCCTGTCTGTCTGTATGTTTCATGTTTATTCATTTAAGGTTTAACGGTTTACCATTTACGGTTTAGCGGTTCGTAAAAACTTTCCTATAGTCTGTCCAGTTATGGATGCAGCAGACTACAGGAACCTGAAATCGAAATTTCCCCTTTTTCCCGCCAATTCCTTTGAGAAAGGAACTAAAGGGTTGCTATGGAGAAAATAACACTAAACACATAATCAATCCTCGTGGCATACACTTACATAGAAAAGGGTAAAAAATGTGGTAACAGCTTCAATCACTCTGGTCTTTCCAAATTCAAACGATTTATTCTCTCTATAGTCATTGTGGACAAGCAAAAATCGAAGATCAATTTTTAGCATGTCAGACGTTTTGAGTTTCACTTCGGAAATCCTGATAGTCCTAATATGTAGGTAAACTAAATGTAAAATCCTAAAAAAATCCAACGAAAATAATTTATGCTGTATCATTCAGTTCGGAGGGTTCTTGTTTATAATACTATATCTGAAATCAGTTATACCTCATTTTCAGACAGTCTATGTCACTTTGTTTTGGGACTGCTGAAGTCTATTTTCGTTATTTTTTTTCCTGTTTCTAGACCCTATACGTATATTGTGCATGTAATTTACTTGATAGTTCACAGCACGTCTCCATCGTTTTGACATTTCCCCGTGTCTGAATCATGCCGTGTCTGCGACTCTGCTTGTCTGTCAATATGTCAGTCAATCTTTTGTCTGGGTGTGTGTGTATACCATATCGCCATGTAAAACAATTTAATTATCTTCTTTAGTATTTTTAATAGGTTAACAGAGAATGGGTAACCTAATTCCGATAAAGACTACACAATTTCCGTTTAGGTTTCTTCAAAATAAAGATAACAGGCAAAATATTACGAGAGGAGAGTAGCTACTGGATGACTTGAGAACAAAACCAAAGATAACCCTTGGATGAATGGAACTAATATTCACTTTAATATTTTCTTGAGCTGTGTTTTCTTATTATAAAATATACGCAGTTGCCTTACTGCAACCATTTTATTTTAAAAAAAAAAAAGTATGCCGTATCCCACATGTTTGGATGACGTTAAAATTAACAACTTCTCAACCGGCTGTCCCTCTTTCTGGATGAATCTTTGCCTCCATTTGGACATCTGTGATATGACCACGCTCGTGTTAAGGCATAGACTGTATACCAGTTATAAGCTATACGGACGTATTACATCACCTGATCATGTCATCTTTCTCCTTTTTCATGATTGAAAAATCTTTTGTCTCTAGTCTGCTGACCATTACCCCCACCCCCTCTCCACCACCAACATCAACTTCTAAAGTTGGTTCATAATTTAAAGGCAGTGACTCATCGCCCCAGACGGTTCTAATTCCCATAACCACTTATTTCAAGCCCATGCCAACACCCTGCATGTCTATATCAAAACAATGTCTAAGCTGTACAATATCACCTACTTTGCATCTTTTTAATTTGTTGTCAATCAAAGAGTAAGTGTTGAACCAATTGGGACTTTAGCTTACCCCTCGATGAAAAATGTAGCGAGAGGTGATGGGTGACAGCCTCAAGTCGAAACCACCCACCTCGACAGACCTTAGCCATCCAAACAGCCAGTTTGTTTATCGCTCGTGATGGGTGCTTAAACTATTTACCTTGATTTGAGATTTATAACGAAAATGAAAATGGCATGCATACACCCTGAGTGGTAATCACGTGCGTATACATGCTTATACGTATAGAAAAAAAAAAAGGGCAGTATACTTTGTGTTACAACTTATCACTCCCCCTCTCTCTATATATATTTATATGTATACGTTAAAACTGTATGCATTATATGTATAAATTTAAACTGCAGGGTTTGGACTTTGGACACGAAATAAGTAGCCTAATACACACGTCTATGAACCGAATATTAGAGTTAACTTGTGACTAGAAGATAAAAACAAATGATTTTAGACTGTATATCTCTTGCAATATTGGTATTGCGTCAGAACAGGGAGTTGGTAAGCTTTATCTGTTAATGAATCCAATGGATAAAATTGTGCTGTACTGTGCTGTACAGTCACAGATGCTACTCAGCTATTGTCGTATTTTATGAAAGTGTATTGTTTGTATTGTTATGATTATGGGTTTACTAATAAGATTAAATTGATTGAGCTCATCCTCTAAAAAAATAAAAGAACCTTTCTTTTGTCTTGTTGTTTTAATGGCTTACAGTGAACAGGGTTTAGTTTGGAGGTACATGAACTTGGAAGTAGGGATCCATGGCACTGTTGCTACAACGCATATCCTTTCTCCTGCTCTTCTGTAAATCGGTGACAATCGCACGTTTTCATCTCTGCGGTGAATGCATGCAGTTTTGTCACTTGATGCCATGTGATTATCATGTGATTAATGTTGCTATTATATCTAAAACCCCAGCCGTAGTGTCAAAATCGTTTGAATTGGCAAATCTCGAAAAAAAGTTCAACTTAAGATCTTCTACCATCTATAATTATTGTGCGACGATACGTGGCCACATGTGAGATTTCAGATCCTTGCTTTGGTTACTTAGGTTTTCCATCTAGTTCTTGGAGATTTCACGCACGCGTCATGCAAATTCTCCCCACGATTCCTTAATTGCTGCTTTTGCCAAAATTGGCAACCTCTAGGGCCGTAGTGAGCTGTAGATGCAATGGCCGAGTGGTTAACTAACGTTTATACAAAAGGAACTTTCTAACTTCTCCTATCCCCCGTCTGCAGAAGTCTACAAATCGAACGAAGTGGACACATAAAATGACGAATGACTTGTCCGAAAGGAACGCTTTCTGCAGTAAGGCGAGAGCGTAGAAACAGTACTAAAAGAGGTCACTAAACTTGACCACATTTGGGTGCACTCAGACTTGGAACGTAGATGGGATCTGACCCAGCTAACACTATAAATAAAGGCTTATCTTCAATGAGTAGCCTGTAACCCAAATCTGAACTTTTTCTTATTGATATACAACAAGCCGTCTGACTTTTTGTACACTTCAATCAATCATATAAAGATTTCGTCACTTCAAGTGGAAAAGGTATCTTTTAAATAAGACAGAATAAAAAAATATGTGACGTCATATCTGATGATATTTTGATTCGAGTCAAGATATCTTTAAGTAATTAAACGATATGCAGCTTCATATTTATGGTTTATTCAACGAATTCACTGAAATCATACATTGAATTATTGATATAAATAGCTTCATCATTTTTAGCATCATTTTAGAGAAAGCATTAATCTTCTCAAGATATCATTTATATGCCACTGGTTGATATCATCAAATGCACTTATAATATCTAAAGCTTGAACGATTTGCAGATATCTTTAGTAAATTGAAGATGTATCTTCGAAATGATTTCCAGATATATCTTTAAATATTTCACGATACCAGTAATGATTTGATGGCATCACTGAATTAAGAATAAAAAGTACGGAACGACATGCATGTGCAGACATCAACGGTCAATATTTAAGATGTTGCAATAGAAACATCCAAAACAGGTACAACAATATCCTGTAAAAGCGATCGTCAGGCATGAACTAAACGTTTCGGTTTTCATCACTTCCGGTTAAGGTCATAGCCCAAGGTTTACGGTTGTTGTGAAATCGTGGAACCAGGGTGAGACTGAAACATTCTAGTTCAGTTTCGAAAGTTTTCCCTTTAACGGGTCCATAACGGGGTCACGTAAGGTCACGTAACTGGGAAAACAACTCCAACATAGCGGCAGTTTTGGATATTATAATAAGTCTTATAACAAAAGTCATGATGAATCGGCGCTTTAAAGCCTTGATTTAAATATCTTTGCAACTTTTTTATCACTTCTTACAGCAAATCCTGTTCCCTGTAAGTTCCCTATAACTATACAAAAAATTGATATTTACAATATAGGCCTATATACTGAATTCCACTGTGCAATTAACAGGTTAATGATATATGAGTTTTATGTGAGTTTAACTCTAATGATGGGGTTACATTTGGATATGACCCGATACCTCAGAATTCATACATTGGAGCTTGATGTACGTCAGTATATATGTGTATTAAATCCATTGCGTACAATGTATGTATGTATGTATGTATGTATGTATGTATGTATGTATGTATGTATGTATGTATGTATGTATGTATGTATGTATGTATGTATGTATGTATGTATGTATGTATGTATGTATGTATGTATGTATGTATGTATGTATGTATGTATGTATGTATGTATGTATGTATGTATGTATGTATGTATAACGGTATATCTGTACTTACACATAAATCATATGACTTTGTGGAACGTCATTCTCGTGCATCTCCTCTTAGAACAAAAAGCAGAAAAAACTATACATGCACTTAATTGGTACCTGAGAGTTTCTTTTCAACGCCACAAACCACAAGGAAATGCATCACCTATGACGTCATCATTAGAGTTAGGGTTAGGAAATACATTTCCATCAGCATCATAGTAACGTCAGGCATGTATCACTTGCTTCTAAGCTGGGAGGGCATGTGTAGAATTGGCTGATATATGTGTAGTTTTAATTCATGAATGTTCATTATTCTACATATTCAACAGGTCACTGGGACCCCTCGAAATACCCTATGCTGGATATATGTAAAGCCTTGTTCATGGTTATAGACCATCTTGTGGAGGACGAGGAGACGCAGATTACGGGTGTGGTCCTCATCTTCGATCTAGGAGGAGTGAGCATGTATCAAGCCAGCCAGTTGACACCGTCATCTGCAAAGAAAGTCACATCTATATTCCAGGTAAATAACTTGACTGAAAATGGATTAATTTCACAAGTAGCTGGTTCTATACGTTCCCTGGGTAATAGAAAGGCATCGTTTGCATTCTTTGTTATACTAACAGTCATTCTCTATAATGGTTTTGCCCATGAAGGATACATGCCTACATACGTAAGGAAAGTTTTGTCTGCATGCTATCATTCTGAATGCATGCATTCCACGAAAACTCCCTTTCGATGATTTCGTCAAAGCATACACTTTTATTTAATTAACGTCGGAGTTTTTTTTTTCCAGCAGCTCGTGGACTCGCATTAGATCCTAATCTAATCTAATCTGAATTTACTGAGACAAATGACTCTCGTCCATGTGTGTTTATAGTCCTTTGTGTGTTAAGCAAACGATTGTTTGGCGATAGCACAGTATATGCCCATGGTATTTTATAATAGTGCTGGGTTTGTTAGGAAAGAAACGCCACGTATGGATGGAGCACCAAACGCTATAGTCCTAATGATATATGACTATTTGTCTTACCGTAATTTTACCACGTAGGTCTATTATTAAACATATTTTGTTCTATGAAATCAAACAGCGTAATTAATATTGAAATTTGACACTTGTGGAAAATAGATTGAATCCATTATACATGTAAAACTTACAATATTGTGAAAATGACGGCCTCTTACATAATCCCGATAAATCTTAACTGATATGGGCTGGTGTTATGATACACATTTCCAATAATGCGATGTATACCACTGAGGAATTTCTTTAAAATTCCATATTTTCCAGAACACGCTAATGAGGTACTGAACACATTATTTTCACCAATAAAGAGAGAAAATAACCCTAATTGTCTATGAAATGTCATTTGTGGTAAATCTCAGTGCTCTCTAAACAGTCGAATACAGTGTACGTTCAACTCCTATTGGGAACATGCCAAATTTTTATGTAAACTGTGTTTGTTAACGATTAACGGGAGATGGTTAAAGTGGACATGGGAGGGGGAGGGGGGACGGAGGTGTTTTGTAGAATATTTCCGCCATTTGCACTGGTATGATTTGATGTAATCTTTGCAAGACACAAATATGCCGGACCATATTTTACAGCAAAAACAAGAGTATATAATCTCTTTCACAACTAAATTTCCATCCACTTTTACCGCGAACATTAATGGCGTAAATCATTAACCATTGGACTTGAACCATGGCAACAATTAACGATGTTTTGATCGCGTTGTGTTTGTCATGGAAGGAGTTGAAAGTCCGGGTATGACGTGGGTAAATTATTGAATTATATAGGTGATGCTCACTTAGGTTCACTGTGTTGTTTGACTATGATTGTATAAATTAAATGGAGAGGACAAAAGATAAAGTAACCGCACCCCCTGGAGAGTCATCTTCCGGTGTATTCATACTCCCGTTCAATATCCGGAATGTTGTTTTGATGCAAACGATCTCTGACGAATGACTACATCATGGCGGCCTTTAAAATCTGGAGGACCTTTTAAACATGGCACACATTATTAATTTCATAAACCGCACTCCACTTTCAGCAAAAGTTGAATCATGTCATTCCTATATGCCTTGTTAAAAATGTTTCAAGGCCACGGGCCCGAAAAGTGGGCGCTGTGTCCGTTAGCAACTTAGAGCACTTTCTTTCGTAACCGGTACACTCTCCAGCGTTTGAATATCTATGTTCTCGTGGTTCCGGTTGGATATGAATAGTAACAAAATGCCATAGATATAGAGTTCGTTTTGTGTGAAAGACGTACCAGGCATTCAGAGTGGATCCTCCGGAGAATTGAAGAGGATCCTGCCCTTACTCCACGAATCTGTCACACCATAAGGAGAATTTAGACCATAATTGTTATTTGTAACACTGCAGTCTATAGAAGTCGAAGAAGTTTTCGCAGAACTGGTGCACACGAGTAATCGTTCTTGAAATGGCATCTTTTTCGTAGCCCTTCTTTTAGAGTGTTATTAACAATGTTTATTACACAATTATGAATCTGCCACATATTACCACATAAGTGTTTTACAGACTAGGTGTCCTTGTGACAAAAGTTTATGTAAAAAAAACAAACACTAATTCCCACTCTATATAAATATTTGGGACGAACTTTCTTTTGATCATATTGTCTTTAACGTGGGTTTATATTTGATTTATCACTTCTTGGAATATCTGCCTGCTGATTGCTTACATGTTCCTGCATTCTTTTCCTGACGCATACAGAACTGTATACCAGTCCGAATAAGCGGTATCCACTTCGTCAACGAACCGGTCATCTTCGACGGCGCATTTACTATCATGAAACCTTTCATGAACGATAAAATGAGGCAGCGGGTACGTTATCGACAAATATATCGGAAGGGGGGGGGGGGGAGGAGGGAGGCTGGAGGGGAGGGAAGGGGGAAGGCTGTTGTTTATCACAGTCTAGAGCTTGGGAATGCTCTTCATCCTTCGTATGAAAACTTTTACACAATATGAATTATAAACCAGCTTTCATTATCCAGGAGTTTGTATCTCATCTGGAGAAGGACTGAAAATAAAAAGGTAATTCCAGACATCGTTATTTCATTTTGGAAGTATATGTGATAGAAATTTGAACTTTAAATTGTCTGTACATTCATTCTCATTCAACTCAGAGGGAATTTTGCGCCTTAAGTTATGTCAGGCATATTTTACAACTGCCTCATCTTCACTGAAGGTCAATGCACTTTCAAAAGTTTCAGTATGTGCAGTACATCAGTTCACCAAAGCGTATCAATAAAACGGAGACTATCAACTTCCGAAAAAAAAGTACTCAAAATTGAAAACAGAGAAGCTAAAAAACAGGTGCTATCTTTCCACTGAATTTGCTAAAGGGAAGGGGTGGAAGTGCTAACCTATATAAACAATAACGATTTATATTAACTGCACTGGATTTTGTCTCTTTTGAACTCAAATATAGGTGAAGATGCACGGCACCAACTACTCATCCCTCCACAAATTCGTGTCACCGAAGATTCTTCCTCGGGAGTGGGGAGGCACCATGGGGGACTACGACAACACCCCTTGGAAGGAAAAGTTTCTAAAGATAGAGTTGGCCTGGACGCCATCTTTAGAAGGAACCGTTCTAAAGAAAAAGAAATTCATGAAGTTCAAAAAGCACAGGAAGTCTTCGTCGTTCGGAACCGTGAATGACTTTAAAAAGGTCACTGAGCCACAGGCGGGAAGTTCGGAGGACTCATTTGAATCCGCAGAGGAAGATATCTCTAATTGAACACCGAGTGGGACAGTCGTCCAGTTTTCATGCTTTAATAAGACACGAGATATGGCAGAATACTGATACATCAACAGTTGGTCAACACTGATGGAAGGATCACGTTCACGTTGAGATGAGTTCCAGGAGAGGTAAAATGTCGTCATAAAGAACAAGCTCTTTCGCTCTATCGACGTCAACTATATAACTAAGGTCAAGTTTTCCTGTTGACACAATCGGCGTGCCATGATCGTTCGTAAAATAACGCACAGACTGACTGCCACACTTTTAGCTTGCACTGGCTCTCCCATTCTTCACATTATCGTCTGCAGTGTAAAGTCACTGAGTTACCAATCACAGTGTTATGGTTGGACAAATGTTGTCAGTACGAGCAGTGTAAATAACGTGTTTATTCATGTTTCTCATGTTTATTCAGGTTCACAGTGTAACTCTTTAACTTTTTTTAGGCTGATTTAGGCTGACTAAGCCTGTCAGTCTGAGGGCCGCTTCTGTGACATTTTTGGGCGTTGGCTGTCACTGTACTTTATTAATATGGCAATGCAAGCAACGCGATGATCTTAGTATGTACAACAAAGTGTGTGTGTCACGTGGTTGCAATCTTAATAAAGTTGTGTAGTGCCGACTGATACGATACTTGGTTTGGTTAATACACGCAAAGGATTAAAGGAGTGATAGATAGGAGGCGACACTTTTATTCAAAAGGAAGGTATCGTTGCTATGCAGACTTACGATAACACTTCAGGGTAAGACCGCAATGTTCTCGCCAACTCATAAACTGTATGATAGGAAGATGGCGGGTATTGTTATCTACAGCTAGTATGGAAAAATACAAAAGAAAAATGTTGCTTTATGATTAATTATCACAAACCCATTGCACATTCAGTGGTGTGATAACTATTGTTTATATTTGAGCCATATATCTCTCAAAGCAACTGAATGTCAAATGACGGAGCTAGCAAGAGACACAGCTGAGGGGCTTAAATTGCGAAGATTCTGGAAATCGATCCGGTTTCCCTGCAATTTGTAAAGGCCCTACCTCACCCCTCCCCCCTTTAAGCTTCACCATACGTGAAGACACTTCCTACAGTTGCAGTCTGAAGTACATATCCAAATTGCACGGTTCTCATCGAACCGATGATTTCCAAAATTTCTGGGCGAGGGGATTACACACACTGCCTGTTTGTCGAACACCACTCGCATCAACTTTTACAGGGCTTTTCAGTTTTGGTAAGTGATATCCAGTGTACTGAGAACACTTTCACGCTTTTCTTCTCATTGAAAAAAATCCTGGCTATGCGTTTAAGTCTATAATATAGCTGAAATTTTACAGAAACTAACAGAAAATTGTATTCTATGGACGTTTTGAAGTGCCACCACCGAGTTGTCTCGGTGCTGAGATTTTTATCTCTCTGAATCAACATGACAAGTGCAAGAAATAATCTCACCGTGGATAACTGTCTGAATCGCCTCTTGCCTCCCCTACAGCAGCTAGCTGCCACCCTAACTCCCTGGATACAGTATCTCTCAAAATCGACCTACCTCCGTGACATGCCGATATGTTGAAATACGTTATGGTGAAATTTCAACATGTCGAGATAAAAACGTTTCTACAACCCGATGTATTCAGACAGGATATTTACAATTTCGAGAAAGTAAAACTTTCATTTTCGAAATGTCGACAGCTTTCAGTGAGGATGTGGATGTCGGAAAAACAACCTCGACACTTCGACTTCTGTTAAATGTCGACATGATGAGATCCATTTGCACATTATTTTTTTTTACCATTTTGAGAGCTCCCTAAGTGTTATTGCTAACTGGAATGTACGATACTGTAGGATCAACCTTTGCCATAGCTACGAAGTGAAGGTTTAGGAAACTTCTCACAGCACATTCAGCAGGTGCATAGTTCCCTCGTCCGATTTTGTGAGAGGCGATCTTTTTACCTCCTTTTTCTTCACTGTAACACTGACGAAGAACCAAGATGAACAAGTGATTGCCAGGACAAATCCAACTTTAAAGACCAAGTAACATGCATCTAGAAAAGAGTTAGCTTACATGCACAAGTTGCAGAGCAAAATCCTGAGAATGATAATCCGTATAGGAATTGTGTTTCTATCTATTACAGTTCTTGAGATATGGTTTTTCAAAGTTTGACGAAAATGCAAAACAGATAATGCAGGATGTTGCATAGTGTCAGTATTTCTTTTGTTAGGATTTTACATTTTATCTCTTAATTACTTAATTACTGGGTCTCATATCGGTAAGTGATAACAATATTTCTAAAGAAAGCAATACGTGCTTCCGAAATAAACCCTCAGGACATGTAAAATTCTTAGTTGTCCTTGAACAAAGGTTAAGTAAACAATGGATAACATGAGGCATATCAGGTGAGTCCCTACCTGCAAGTCACAAATTTTGCATATTTGGCTTATGTTTATTCATAATGCAATTGTAAAAGTGATATTTGTTTGTAAAATGGTCAATGTTTAATAGATTTTCATGAAAATTGTGACTATTTACAACATTTTTAATGATAAATTCGGTCAATACTCCAATATATGTTTATCATGTCACATGTACTTTAACAATATGCACTATGAAATGTTATTGTGTCAGATGTGTGTGTGTCTGTGTGTCGTGGAATGATACTAGGTCAACTTTCATCCTTAGCTGTTACAGTACTCAGTGAAAGCATCAAAAAGGGGCAAATTGTATTGTGTGAGAACATTGTTCTTTGTTCTGCTGATCAATTGCAATTGATAACAAAGAGTGTTTAAACCAAAATGACGTTTGGCCAAAATGACGTCATGAATTGAACTGTTGCCAGATGTCAGTCACGTGTAATTGCAGAAAGTAATATAATTTGAGACAATCACGTCTTTCTAAATAAAAAAGACTGGGGTGTGATGAAACTAGTGCAACTTTAATAAGTTAATAAATAAAGGAATTAAATTGCAAAATCAACAGAAAAGCAAAAAAGTAGTTTCTTTTCATCAATCAAGTTGCTTTCGTATCTCAGAGGAAAAGGACAAACTACTCCAAAACTTGGCAGTTAGAATAAGTCGTCATGCAGAAATAGTTGGGTGAAAAGGGAAAAATGTCTTATCTCGCAGACATAACTTTGATGAAAAAAGAAACGGTTGAAAAAAAGGTATAAACGGTCTAGTTTGATATGCAGACTTGTGATTCAAAGTGAACGTCATCGTAACGTCACTTGGAGCCCATTTTGACCTATATTAGTGACAGATTTTGTCACTGTTCGGGGAGGATGGGGGGGGGGGGGTATAGGGCAGGGAAATATTTAGATCTTGACGAGCGGTCCGTCGTCCTTCTGCAAAGATATTATATGTCATGCGACATTAATAATGACTTATATAATATTTTGTGCTTAATTTTAAAGAACTTTCGGTTTACTGATGGCACGAGTGGATACTATTTCTCCTTTTGTTTGGCTCCTTCGTTTTGTAAAGAAACCATAAAGGATTGTCCTTAGTCATAACGAAAAGCGCATGCGCAGTTGTATAATTAAGAACAGACAGGGAGGAAATTCATGATGTCATTATGTTGTTTTGTATAAACCATTTTGACGGAGGTACCAAAACATGCAATACACAGTTTATGATAAACAAATTGAATACTGACTTGTGATTGTTGTAGTCTCTCTTTTTTTTCTCAAAATACGATTTTCTTGTTCATATCCCACCCCGTCGGTGATACTTCACGTGGTATAAGTTCAAGGAGTGGGGTCGGTCGGTGGGTGTTGGTGAGTGTGTGTTGGTGGGTTTGACGATACACCGGGATGGGCATATTCTTCAGTAACCCTATGAGAATTACACCATTAATATGTGCAGGGTACTTTTAGGAAAAGCCGTATGGACGGAGTTAGAACTACTTAACTTTTTTTTCCTCCATCACATTTGCATCAAAGTTCTTAAGTGAGAGAGGAGGGTTTGGTGGGTTGTAAAAGGGGTCTCAACACGGATTCGAGGATTTTTTTCTTGACTGAACATTTACAGCAAAATTTGCATCTATGGGAACTATTAACCAAACGAACGTTAGACAAGTTGGCTTCACAAAGGATATCAATCAGCTAAGTAACCCCCTATCACTTCCACGCCCCCCTTCCACGACCCCTTCCACGCCCCCCCCCCCTTCCACGCCCTTAGTTCCTCGTGGGGATCTTAGCGATGACGTGTAATACAATAAACCGAGAATTTTCATCTGACGGTTATCCTAGCTTGTGATTCGATACATCGCGGTTTTATCACTAGATACCAGTATTTATTCTGATAAACCATAATTATCGGTGGATAAAGCTGGAATCTCTTTGTCGATCGTGATTATCACGCGATGATCTTGATTTATGGAATAAATTTTGACTAACACAGATTTTCAATCGATCAACCTGGATTGTCATCGGTAATCCAAGTTTATTGACTGATATTCCACGATCATCTAGGTGTAAAACTGGATTAAAGAATGTTAGGCTTGTGTCAGACAAACTTGTCTGCACCTTAAATTAGACTGAACACTCTCTAAATTCCAGAGAGTTCAATTAGCGATGTCTCCAGAATTAAGACTTGATATTCACTCTAATAGAATGAGAATGAGACCCTTTTGTGATTGAATGTTTTCCCTCCAAATTTTGATTGGTCCCTTGTTTTACTTTTAGAGGAATTACCCAACCAAAGAAAGTGATATTTCTCAACCATTAGGGAATATATTTTTCTCTCTTTAGTGGTAAAAGCCATATCTTAGAATGTTCGGTTAGGTAGTCATGAATATTTAAAGAATTGGGGACCTTGAGATTTCACACAGGCAGGCACAACTATACATGAATATTGTTTGTCTTCATATTCTTGTGTGTCTTAAAAGAAGCAACTTTGAGGCAACTCTCTCTTGACCAGAGAACTCTTTCTTCAAACTGAAATATCTTGAGTCAGGAACGAGATAAAGGCATGGGGATTAAAATGCCCGCAGTGGAAAATTCTTTTCTTTCATTTATAAGAGCCCCTTCAATTGATAGTAAAATATGCCTTGCAAGCGTCATTGTCCTAAAACGTCGTAGAGAGCAGGGTGGAGTTATAAGAAACAGCCATCAGCTCCAGAACAAATACCGTTTGGGATACGTGGAAAGAAGCAGAAAACGTTATACATTGTGGTTTCTAACTTTAATTTGCACCAGTTACTTGACTCAATATAGGGAAAAATAAGAAAATCACTTCCCGTTACACATACCTTATAACAGACGGGATAGGCCGAATATTGGGCAAGTTGAAATCACCCTGACGTAAATAGACCCGTTACAGTGGTGTTTCCCTGGCAACTGATTTGTACCGGTCACCACGTTTCGTCGATTTGCGCACCGCATACGGTGGACTTTGGATCTGGGATGGTGGATGCAAACAAACTGTTTGCTTAAATTCTTTTAGGCCTTTGTATTAGGTGACGGGATTAAAGAGAAGAAAATACACCTCTAATTTATCATAGAAGATTGGTCAGTTGAGAAAATAAAACCAAAAAAAAATCAAAAGAAGATAAACTGGTCAAGTCAAAGAACGGTCTGTCACTGGATCAAAGGGTATACTGTTCTTCACTCAAAACGAATACAATGACCATACGACGTATGGCATGTGAAAAAAAAAAGCTGGTCGGCAAGCTTTGTGTGGTTAGATCTTATGTTCGACCTGTCAAATTTACAAGTCCACCCATCAAAATCTGTGTTCTGATGAACTGACCAAACTAAGAAAGAAAAAAAAAAGAACCTGCATCATACGATTAGACTGACCATGAGGGGAAAGATGTGGCCAAGTTGGCTGGAATAGATTTGTTGGATGGTTGGCTCTAGACTGACGCAACCATGACAGGGCTGCTAGCCAGAATTCAAGGCGTTTCCCCTGCCAAGAAAAAAAAGGGGGGGGGTAAACTTATGGACATCTCTCAGAATCCTTGGCACTCTTTCTCTCGGGGGATGTAAAATTAGTCAAATTTAAAGTGAACTTGAATACTTTTTCCTTGAACACGTGTTCACGCTGCCCTGATCTAGCAAATGCTTTGCACTGTTTTTTGTTTTTCTTGGAGTGTTACATTCATACAGATGGGAAATTTCAGTCGAGTCAATAAGTCATAGCAAGTTGAATATACACGGGACTGGAGTCACATTTTTGACTGGTAGATGGATTACGGTATCCTTACACTAACAGGGAATTGATTTCATTGCCCCACACATACGGGTGGCGATCAGAGAGAAAAAGACAAAGCACAAAATTGATTGTTTACGTCCTCTGAAGAAAAGAGTATTCTTCAAAAGATTCATACCGAATACCGAGAAAATACAATTTGCAATGTTTGAAAATGAAGTAAAAGTAAATTCCATTACAGAATACTGTATAGTTGCTAAGTCATTTCTGCCCGATCAAATACAATCTACGATAATCGGGCAAAGGCACTTAATGTGTATTGAAAGTGCGCCCTAAATATTAGATCAACGCCATAATGGCTCCATAATAAAGCTGACTTTCGCGAGGATTTTATCATCTGGTATAGCCGCTCAAAATTGAACAGGAATGGCAGAGAAAATACACATAAAGCATGTTTGGGAAACTTAAAGTTATTTTGTCTTTTTTTCCTCCAATCGTTATGCAGTCAAAGTTCATTCCATCACTTTATATTACACGATATACCTTACAGTAGGCCTATACTTGGGGAAACTTTAAGTTTTGTTTTGAAATTTAACTTACTTTGTCAAATATAAACTTACTTTGGTCAAGTTTTATTCCACGAGGACACACGTTTATACCGTATTCTCTATTGAAAGTTGAAGTTTTTTTCAAACATTTAAAAATGTATTTTCTATAGGCCTACATCTTATTGAAAAACTTTGACAAATAAAGTTAATTTTTGGAAGTAAACGATCAAGTTTCTGCTTTCTCTTTTTTGCTCCGATCGCCGCCCATACACATGCTCGTAAGTACGGAAATGTTGTTCACTGGGTGTACAGTCACGTGTTTTATCACGTAATGACACATATAAGTACATTGACCTCTCGTGTTTTCTTTGACTGATATCTCTGGTTGGTGATGCAACTGATGTCTGCATGTGTTTGTGTATGCGTATGGCTGTGAGAAACCAGGCAGTACCGGTGACGAAGCCTCGTTGTAGATAAGAAAGAAGAGAGAAGAAAAGGAAAAGAAAAAGAAACGACTTTGTGGGCCACCCACTTGAAACACACGAATGTTTACCTAACCAGGGTTGGTTATCTAGTTGGTACAAATTTCAAATTGAATTTATGTTGAATACTTAATTCTCGTTAACGACATTGCACGCCTTTGTCGAAAAGGGGGTATGTTCTATGAAGACTGCATGTATACCACTATGTAAACAAGTTGCTAAGACAGCCATACAATTCATTGGAAAATACTTTAATTCGAATGTACTCAGATAATGACTGACAGAAATATAAGTAGAGAATAAGGCGAGTAACTCTCAATTGATATTGTTTGGTCAATCTGCCGAGCCTATATTATCTTATTCGGTAACTCAATCCATTTATCCTGTCGGTTTCCAGTCCAGGCTCTGCACACACCGCCCTCTACAAGTTGGATATTATTTTCTTGGCGACACTCTTCAATGTACACCCATGTCAATAAATCTCATCAAATTCTAGAGACTCTGTAGTAGGAAGTCTCTGATTCCTTTCAAACTAAGCCTCCAATCCCGTCTATGTTATTCCAATGCGTATCAACCTTGGCGGCTACCATGACCTATTTTCCCATCGATGTATTCATCCATATATCCACACTTATATCCATCCATGTATCCATTGTTCATCCATGTATTCATGAATCCATTCATATATCCACCAATATATCCATCTAAGTATTCACGCGTTCATCCATCCATCCTCAGTCTGTCTGATACAACTCACTTTCATCTCTCGCAATCCATTGTGCCCATCGTTAAATCTGTTCCCCCTTTTCCCGTCTTTTTTTAACCCTTTGGTCAAAGTTTGCAGTTCCCCACCACGGATTATCACCTTTTAAATATTGTCACCAATTACAACCTTCCCCCAGTTAAGTATATTATTCCATTCCGTGATGCCTGACAGGTAGTTCTAACTAACCAGTGCCTTTAATGTAATGATATTCTTGTTATGTAGATAAAGGAATAAATTGGTCAATAAAAATACCCTTGTGATTATTTTGAAACTTCGTTGCTATGTGCTGTGACAAGGATAACTGACCACGGTCTCCAATATGGTATCTTAATAAATTAATCAAAGACTCCCAACAATACAAATATTTTTATGTTACGTCAACATATAACCAGAAATTTTGGCCCTGTATCGACACGATGCGTTGTTTTGTTTTCAAACAAGCCCATCCATTAGCCGATTACGGATGGCTAGTATAACACATCAAGAGGGGATGGGAGACGCCTCACAGACAGTGAGTAACTTACTGGACTGCCTGGGAGAAAATTCAGCAGAATTAATTACCTGCTGGTTCAATAGAAGGAAAGCATTTGACCAAAAATTCCTGCACATTAGAGCAATGTAACACCGATCAGTGGCACACGGCCGATTTTACAATCAAACAATTTCTTGTGGATTGATTTACAAAGAAAGCGTAAATCATCATTTTAATTGTTTATCTTGGATACTCCAAATGTATGGGTCAATGGACATAGCTTGTGTAAAGCAGTAAGGGTACATCGTGAATGGATGATTTTGTAAAACTTAAACGCACATCGGCCCGGAATTCCTATTTTAGAGTTGTGTGCGCTCAGTGGTTCACTTGAAGTCACATTCGCCCTCAGTTTGACTTGTTTATATGCAAACGGACTTTATATGCAAACGGAGTATTCAGGACCCATTTATCAATAATAATAATAATAGCAAATTAAATGATCAACTATAAAGTGTCATCCAAGCTGTCTCGATGTCTTACCCATTCCCTGGATCACGCGCTCAAATGACCGCGGCCATGATGAAAGAACACCAGCTCCGTAAAAGTGAACAAGAGTCGGAATCAACCGCATCTAAAGGATTAATATCTTTGTCCTTGATCCAATCGTTGACCGCCTTGATCGTCATTGGATTTGGAATCTATCGTCTGCTCATGATTTGTAACAATGGTAACTTAGCAACAGGAGCTTGGGTCGGTTGTACGGTAAGTAACATTATATTAGGTATTACACGCCGCCCCCTTCCCTACTCTTTTCTCCATTTTTGCCAGTGTTCAAGAGGATGGTCTACATCATATCTTCTCAACTTACAGTTTAAGCTAGTAAGAATTTCTGGGTCTTTCTTAATTGCTTGTCTTTCATTAAAATTACATTTCGACATTTTATTGTCTTCTTAAATATGATTACACGTCTCTGTAATTTAAATTATTTATTTTAGGAGATTTTAACTTCCCTAGTATTGAATGTGGTTGTCACACTTTCGCACAACTGGTGTATGTATAAACAATCGTCCATGACAGAGTGAGGAAGAGTGCCACTTTGTTACTTTTCGTCTTTAAACAGATTACCTGTAAAATTTTCCCATAAATTGCTCATTTACCACATATTGTTGCATTACGCATTGAAGTGTGATGTGGTATTCTGCAGTCAACAACGTTATAGATAAACACTAGGTTTTAATTTTAACTTAACAAAGCTATACTTAGTTTGTTGTGTCCGTCATCGAATGACGTCACGACTGTATACGTCTTGCCTCTTCCTTGGAACACAAGTGGTCAGAGGTTTGCATCACCATACGTCCCTGAACATGTCATATTTGCAATGAATTTGTAAATAGTGGCATGGAAATTAAAAAAGATACGAGCTCATTTAAAGTTTTCAAGTAGAGCGTATCGTTTTTTTTTTCCACAGTTGATTCTGCGTGATTGCGTTTGCATGCCTTTCGTAAAAAGGGACCAACAGATGGAAAAAGAGAATAAGACACCAGCCCATTTACGATCATGATGATTGCGTTGAAGGGAATCACTTATTATTGAACAGTAAACAGAGTATTCCACAAACCTAGTACAATCGATGGCGCCAAAGATCGTCTAATATAACGCGCTGTGGATGGCAATTCAAAAGTACCCCCTCTAAAAACTAAGTTTCATCTCCGCATTGTATTGCAAAAACTCCCAAAGTGGTAATCGTGGCCTGATGTCTCCATATTAATCCTTTTCCACTAATGTCACATCTAGCCATTCGTTATGTCCTGTAAGGTGTGATTAAACTTCTTCATAAATCCTTCACCTCATAAATCGTCCCATTTCAGGGGATTACCCCGAGGTGTGCTAGCATTTGAAAGTGCATGAAGGTTCCTGTTGTCAGTTTTTCGACTGTTGCAAAGTAGGAACCGCTCATATGTGGCCACATTTAAGTGTTGCATTGTGAGGAGGGATTCTGCAGAAACGAATGTTTACAAATCGAAACAAACTTTTTTTCACAAATGTTTTGATTCCCTCTTCAAACTTTCTTTTCTTCTGAATTCACAGGTAATGTCTTCCGGTATTTTGGGAATAGTCGCTGGACTGTCGAGAGAAGAAAAACCGGTAAAGGATTAAATTAATCTGGTTTCAACACCACACCAGTGAATATGATACACCTGCAGAATCATCTTAATGTTGTTTTCACCAATGGACCTATATTTAACACTTTACAAAGACAATTGTTCAGCACAAAGGAAGTCAAGGGAGAAGGAGAAGATTGTTGTAGGGTGGGGAAGGGTGGGTAAGGACATGGGGGAGTCAATAATATTGTGACTGATGGCCACAGCAAGGTCCTTCGTTTTCAATTACTTTTCAACAGTTGTCCAGTTTTCTCGTGACGTCACTGCTGGCTGTCATCCTCTCTTTGGTTTTGATCGTAATGGAGAGCTTAGGGCTTTCGTCGGAGATTCAGAATTGCAATTCCGCCACCATCCCTTGTCAAGTAAGTTTCATCTACTTCTCCTGGAGCAGCTTGATTGGTTAAAATTTTAGCCAACAGTATGCTGAAGCAATTTTAGTGACAAGGAAAACTTGGTCAGGAGTTTTCTGGGGTGGTGAGGAATTACATGTCGATGTTACGAAAGACAAAGAGTTTGGGTAAGGATATCAAGTGAATATTCTAAATGTATGTAGGCTTAATTTGACTGAAGTGACATCTAGAAATCCCTAGAATTAATACGTCACTTTCTTTCATTGTTCACAGCCTGGATGTCTCGTTGGCTCAACCGTTCTGGTCGTACTGGGACTTTTCCATTTGTGTTTAGGGGGAGCACTTGCTTTTCTAAGTACAAGAATAACGCGGAAGAATACAAACGCTGATAACATGGTATGTCTACGACGATGGCGTATTCTCTCTTTCCCTTCTTTACCTCTCGATCCGTGCCATTCTCCCAGCCCCCCCTCATGTTCAGATATCCCTCTACGTTTCTTCAACACCCAGGTAACATGCCGACAGCGGTCTCTTATGGTCCCCATATCGACGAACACATGGGGCCCCATATGGTTTTGTACCCAGGATTCATAAAGGGCCCACCCATATGGGTCAGTCCAGGTAATCCATATGCCCCATATGGGGTAGTTCTGAGGACCAAGTGTGCAATTGTTCCATATGGACACCATCACTATCCCATACGGGTTATATGGTTATTTTGATGGACCCATATGAGCCCCTTATGAATCGTAGGAGCAAAATCGTATAGGTCCCACATTGGTTCACCTTTATGGGGCCCATGTTAGAATGTTACAAGGGATTCGTTTCCCTAATGTTCCTTCTGTTCACTGAGATACATCTAATAGTGTTCCTTGGATGAGGATTATGTCGCTACCATTGTAACCATTGATAACAGCAAACTATGAAAATATCACACCAGCAGACATTAAAATGTCTTGTGGATGTGTGTTTCCCATTCGATTACTTTGAAAAGGTACGTTCTGTGTAATTACTGTTTATTGTTCTGTGTAATTACGGTTTATTGATGTTTACAGCAGGTTATTGTAACGTTGAGCGTTTCATTTTGTGACAGCCACGAATAGAGGTCGCTATACATGTTTAAGTTTGCAAATCGTTATCTGAGTGATTCTATTTCTTTTGAAAAAAAAAAGGTCCACCGAGGTTGTTCGTTGTACCGTGGCACCCTCACGGTTTTACAAAAGCTGGCAAGTGGAAAATATGTTACATCGTTACTAAATATTGAGTTCTCCAGACATTTCGCAGCCGTAATTACATGAACACAGTAGAGATACAAGAACCATGTTGTGGAAGTATGGCCTAATTAGCTTTGTAAATGTAATTCAGTGGGCATAAATTGACTCTGACGACGAATGGGGCAATTACATAAGTCTATTTCAATCCTAACCTCTATCCTAACGGATAATATTCGTAAGATTCGTTTTGGGGAAAATGGAAAAATACTTTTTGACCGGTTTCAAGAAAAGACGATCTTGCCATTACACTCCTGTTGCAAGGTATGATGAAATGGCAAAACAAAAAGTTGTAATTAAAAAGTATTCTAACCTCCCAGCAATCATTGTTAGTGCACCTAGTGTAGTGATATTTGAAAGAAGATCCGATAAGTATAGGGAAAAGCTACTGATCGTTTCAATTATAAGGAATTTATCAAGAAATATACCTCTCCGTTATTCACACTACACGATACAGAAGAAGAGCTGGCCCTATTGGCGCTCAAGTGCCTTATATCAGAATTAACCTATGATAAGTTGTGCTATGAACTGTGTATGGTAATGAACTTGTTCATTGAAATTTTACCGGTAGGTAAAGAGGAATTACATGAGAAAAAAGGAAGGATTCATCTTGTCTTTTTATGTAATTTCAGTCACTTCCGGTGCTCATCTAACAAAAAGAAATTTTGATTGTGAGTTGAAGAATAAACAGGAGAATAATGGAGATATGAGGTGGGAGGTGAGGTCCATCGGGCAAATCTTTATTTTTTTTCAGAATTTGTTTTAAATTTCACTGACGCAGATCATGCCGTTATGGGCAATACCCTCTTCGTCCGGTTACTACAGAGATTTCTACCTTAGTAACCAGCCTACGTCAACGATCCAAGAAAAACGAGGCACCCATCCTGGATTACCCGCCATTCAAGAACACGATCAAGGTATGTTGTAGACTTAGTCAAGTCGTTTAAATAGTCTTGCTAGTATTTCATGGCAGGGACTTATCGCACACCTAAGAAGGTGACCTTGGACAAGTGTAAGAACACGATAAATGTATGTCGTAGACTATAGGCAAGTCGTTTTAAATAGTTTTGCTAGTATTTGATCGGATTTATCGCACACCTAAGAAGGTAAACTAGGGCAACTGTTGAACTCTATAGTTAATTGGTTATTATATGAGTTAGACTTGAAGAGCAGCTGTATCTGCATGATGATAAAGTAATTCATTAAAAATTGATTAAACTATTTTGTTTTGTTCTAGGTTTGATAGTCACTGCCCGAATTTGAGAGAATGTATTGAGCCATGAACATGCATGAACTTAGAAGTATTAAATGGTAGCAAACCAGTATGTAACAACTTCACTAAATCTTCCTCAGACAACGAAATGATAATTACTTGAACGAGGGAAGGTTGGGGGATAGGTGTTTGTGTCTGTATGGGCCATTTCGTAACAACTTTTTTTTTTCCTGTTCGCTTCAGATGTGGAACTTCAAGACGAGTCCACTACATCGCAGGGGCGACAGACGACCGATGACAAATTCGTATTCCCATAGAGCAATGAAACAGTCCACCATGTTGATATCTAATGAAACTTATGAATCTTATTACCTTAAACTTTCATCCGTATGTTGACATGTTATATCGTAAGCAATGCTCCGCAACCACGAATAATGCCAAAATGACTTTATTACCCAAACGCTTACGAGGAACGCAGCTACAAATGCATAATTCCACATTTTCTTATAATTAAATAGCAGTGCCAGTAAAAACATTTATTGGCAATGCGAATAAAGAAAAGGGGGACCTATGAAGGATATGTATCGAGAATTTCTCTACTAATGTACTCTCACCTCCTTCCGTCCACCCTACACACACACCCGATGGTGTTCCGATTGTCATGCATTTATGATGTCTCCGTACAACGGAGTAAGCCTTAGATATCACTGTGCAGGTTGCACACAAAGTGACAAGATACCTTACAAAATCAAGAAAAAAAGAGAGAAAAATACTCCCCCTCTTTCCTCAATACTAATGGTGATTTTAAAATTGTATGTCCGTTAAAAATTATATTCCCCAGTTACGTCACTCTTAGGTGGTCACTGTAAGACTGGGAACCAATTTAAGCAAATTCACTCAAAATTGCACTGTGACGTAATGACTGGCATGAGTGAGAATTATGAAGATGTTGAAATGACGAGATATTCGTTAAAAAAAACGATGTAACGAAGTAAATTATATGAAGGATTAGGTCTTTAACATTTCATTATATTGAAGTTGATGCTTGCGTTATCATTGGCTCTTTAGGATATTGACCTGCCGAGATAACGATACATCAATAAGACTCTTAAAGATGTCGACAGTGAGGTAAAATGAAGCTGACAATCACGAGCTGACGAGGCAACGTATGTCCTCAAGTCTGATTCTTTGCATATCGACTTGACGAGGCATCTCATTTAAATAATTCGACCTCTCCAAGTAGTTAAGTAAGTATATTGTAAAATGAATTAGTTTTAAAAGTAGAATTTATGAAGAAAGATATATTCAGAAAAAAATATACAACTCTATTAATACTTTTACAGGTGACTAGGTAAAGCCAATCAGTATTGACGGCAGTACAGTGTTTGACTGGACTTTTTTCCCTGTGATTTGGCACTTCATAAAGGATTATAACAGCAGTGGTATGTTGTTTTTCTTTTCGCATTTCCGTCCGGGAGATTAAACGGTTCCGAAAGGTGTTACAAACTCAGGGAAAGAAACTTTGAATAAACTGAAATGATGCATACTTTCCGTATCTGAAACGGAGTATTCATCTATAAACACTGGTCTATCTTTTCCGAGAACTTGGTGCAAAAATAAATTTTGAGTTGTCCGCAGACTAAGTAGAATCGGTTTATCTCAATGTATCCAAGTACCATGCATTTAACGGGTAATCAGCACAGAGGAAGGAGAAAGGGTACAGTTCTCAGAGTAATTTAGACAAAGTAGCCTCTGTTTACTCTAAGCATCACTCCCCTCTTGCTTCAATGATTATGATAAAAATTACGATAATTTGACAACAACACTTTCTTATTATAGAGCGTATTACAATATGCATCAATATCACAATGAGCTTCACAAACTTTTAAGATGTAAATACCTGATACATTATTAAGAACAGGTAAAGACAAAGAAACAAATAAACAATTAAAAAGGACCATCACAATAGATTCTAAAGTTAACAAAATTCTCTTTATAAAATCGTCTCCAGTCATGACAGATTTAAAGTTATTTGTTGACCTTATTTCAGACGGACCATCGTCCGATGACGTAGGGGCACTGCACAAGCGCTCTGTTACCTTTATTATGGAAAAAAAAAACACGTAACGTATGTAAGAAAAATATGTATATTTTGCAAATAATTAAATCTCATATCCTTTCAGGTCGAGACTCATTTGACCAGGATCCCGGTTGTCGAATATCGACTGTCAAAGACCACTCTCCAGTGTTTTTATTAAGTTTTGCATGTTTTTGTTTGTCTTTTGATGGAGAACAGAGGTAAAATGTTAAACGTCACAGGCAAGGGAATGGGAATTGCTCGGAAAATTCTTTGAGAGGAAGTAAACTGTCGAAATTTATTTGATCATTTCTGCTTACCCAAGCAAGAAGTGCAAAATGTAAAGTATCCGTGACACTGCATTTATTTCAGAAGACTGATAGGTGACTGATAAGGAGTTAAAAGTTCATTTTACACGAGTCCCTCATAAACATAAAAAAATGAAAGTAAAAAAAAAAATAAACAAACATGGAGTCAGATTACTGACAAAAAGGAACGCCGTTAGGAAGTCAAAAAAAAAAAAAAAATGGACAGTCACACTAGAACGAGGAAAAAAACGATCAAGTTACCATGACTCAATTCCTTTTAAAGGGGACGTATGTCGTCATGAAAATGCCAATATTCTAAACATGGCCACAAAATGCCAGGTGCATTCCTTCTTGTTCTGCCATTAGGTACATTTTCTTTTGTTATGCTAATGCCCTTCAGTTTCTTTTTTTTTTTTCTTTTCGTAAATTCTTCCAGAAATCTGATGTACTCATCCGATTGATTGATTGATTGATGTTGTGTATGCAGCACAGTTGCAGCACCAGTTGACCAATACAGGATTAAGTGACAGCGGCCATGGAACTTATATGCAAATTAAAGGCTGTATTGCATCACCCTAAGCTATATTTTTACCTCCTTGAAAGGAAAATTCTCAACTGGTTCTAAGTTACAGTACTCTTAGATTGCCAGCAAATTCGAAAGATGCAGAGCAGCTGGTATTACACAGCGTACACAGGGATCCATTGTTTTGATTACGCATGTGGAGGAATGTAAGACAGGCTGAGGGAGGGACTAGAGGTAGGTAGTTGGGAGAATTGGAACTGTCTGGGGTGATGCATTACAGCCTTTAAAGAAAAAAATTCTACTACGTGAAAAATTAACAGTGTACCTATTTAGTCACATGAAACAGGTAAAAAGAAAAGAAAAGAAAAATATGTCTCGATGACCTTTTCTCATAAGTTCAGAAGTGATGAGATATCATGTTAGGTGTGCAAAATTCTTCCAGCTTATGTCATTGGACATACAATATGTATGGTTTCACTTTTTTTTTTTCTCAGAAGTGAGAGTTGTTAACTGCGTTACCTAAAGATAATACACATAAATTGTTTGTGCAGTGTTTCGTTACATAAGTCATAGACTTAGATCCTGGAAACGTAATGGCACGAAAAGTAAAATGACCTTTGCCAGAAACGATACTTTAAATATTTCATTTTATTTTGTATTACTGTGTGCACCTATTTTCGATTAAGGAATTTCTGTAATGATATATTGTTTAGTTCAAGTCTGTATCGGACGACAGTAAAACGAGTTTTGGCGGGGTTTACTTACGTGGAGATTTTGAAGTAAATAAAGTCTTTCCCATTGTTTTCTTGCAAATGATACGTTATATAGTGTAACGGATGTGGGAAAGGTAAGGTAAGTGTTTTACAAGCAAGGGGTGTACATTAAACAATGTTGCTTTGCCCGAGTGTCTCACTGGATTCGAGAATTTAAGGGAGATATGGGAGCGATTGCATGATTTAGCGAAAAATTTTTTATAATTAGTGTCTCCAAAACTTTAAGACTCAAAAAATAAAAATTAAACGACCCAGCGATATGGGAGAAATTTGAAAAAGCTGTCTGAAGTTCCTTGAAATGAAGCACAAAAAAGAAAGAAAAGGAAACAGATTATCGCAAAATCGAGAATGCCTACAACTGCCTGATTTGTTGCTATTTTTTGGAAATGTGACGTAAGTTACCCCTTCCAGGATTTTATGATCTACATATATAGCTAGGATGTGAATGTCTCTAGTCCCTCATGCTGGTACTTTGTCAGTGTCTCGGTCGTTAACCGAGACACTATGATAACGAGGTCTCTTAAAACCTTGTGGGAGTTTTCCCAATGCGGAAAGCTACGGTATACACGTGGTCCAGGACTTTGACGCATCGGCCATTCACGGTACTTTAAATTGTATAAGCTCATTCATAATACTGATCCAAACCTGATCGTCAGTTTCCTTGATTTACGGAAATTACGCCACTCGCACTGAAATTAAAGCATTAAAAGAAAAATAAAATTCTTTGATTTCCTTGCATTTTAAGCAGATGTGGGACTTTGTAGTGCATTCCTCTTTTCTTTTATTTATGAATGTTACTTCACACCTTTATTGTCTGTTTCATTTTAAGCCACACATTCCGAAGTACTGTACCTCTCACCTGTTCGTGGTTGAACTTTGACCTAAAATGTTGCCTCACCGTCAAGCCCCACTCAAGCGCCTGTTTTTTTCTTTTTGGTTACAGGATATAGCCTACCGTATTATACATGCACATGTAAGCCTAATGATACATACACTGTACTTTGTGTCCTATGCCGCACTCCACTGCATTGTGCTCTGTGTCTGGTGCAGTCAGTTGATTTATATTGCGCGACGGATTTGCAAATGAATTCTTCCCTTTCCCTCTATCGAAACCTACTTTACAAAACGACTTTGCCCATCTACCCATGCCCATCCACCCACCCAAGAAGAAAAGGAAGAAAAAAATATGTAAAAGGATATCTTTTATATAAAAGGATTTCTTTACCATAGCAACAGCTCAGGGACAAAACGGTTAACGAAGACTACACGTGCAGAAAGCAGATCGCATAAAATTCTGCTCTCATTAAGTCGTGTGTGTATATTAATAATATCTTTGGTCAACGGCATGATTTATGCCAATATTTGTTTCCATGAAGACTGGTTTATATGAAAGCAAAATTCAGACGATGCGATGGTGATGTAGCATGAAGCCTTCATTTGAAAAAAAAAAAGAAGAAAAACGTAGCAATTTTTTTTTTTATATCAGAACACCTCCAGAAAACAAAACCTGATTAATTGACCGAATTGGTCAATTATTTACAGAACCGGAACCTCTATGCATCCATGGCAAATATCAATTTCAAGCATACGACGCAAGTGAACGCTGTTATGTAACAGCTTAGCTATATACTCATTGTTTTGATTGCATCTAATTACTTTGGATAACCCTTACTTCCTCTTTCTTATGAAGCAAAGAAAACATGCCTGGATGATAAGGAGGGTAAGGAGGAACCCTGCAACTCAAAAAAGCTATACGAACTGAACAATATTTAAATATGTTGATATAACTTTATGTTAAACAGTTAAGCTACAAAAAAAAAAAAATCTTCAGATGTTTAATTTTTACAATCTCCATTTTGGCAAAGAACACTTTCCATCTAAATGTACCTCCAGAGAGCAAACTATAGTTCCACTTACTGATCCATCCACTCCAGCTGTGATTTTTTTTCGTACACCCCACTCTATTTTGTTCCACACTGGAAACAAAAATATGTCATGTCGAGGGGTGAGGGGGGGGTTGGATCTTTAGTTCAGGTTATCATGTACGCTTCACTCTATATATACAACGTATAGGCCTATATAGCTGCAAAGGGACTCGAACATACAGATTAGAACAGTGAATACTTTACTAGAAACAACGCTTTACCAACTCCATATGCCGAAGTGCGAATAAATAGATACGAAATTATCCGGATTCATGGAGATGGCCTTCCTTCACCCTGGTCCAAGAAAACCGTCTATTTGTGCTTTTGAGTGGTCTCTTTACGCAGACCGAGGTGACGTATCTGTGGTCACCCCGTGGGGGGGGGGGGATTGCATCCTTCCTGAAGTTAGGGATGAGGCCCAAATGGAGCTTAGTTGTCACTTAAATGGTAGCTAAAATCATGCAGAGGCTATCAGAGCGAAGGGCTACCATCAGTTGGTCCGGAGAGGCCAGAAAATTTTTCGATAAAAATACACCCTAGATCGTCGGGAAATCGCTTCCCCTCCAGGAAAAAAAACCCGCTGAAAAGGAAGGAGTGGTCCCTCGGCCCCCCCCCCCGTCACGCCGCCACTGTGGTCACCTGTCTGGACAGGGATTGGGGAACGTGTTTGATGGGATGTCATACACCAACATCACTGACCCCTCCATATGTTCGTGTGATTTATGGGATGTTCGCCTTTACAATTTTAATATCGGAGCTCCTTTTTTTCTCCTCTTCGTTCTCACGCTAATATCTTCTTTATAAGTTAGAGATACTGCAACGTTTAACAAATTAAGTTACGGTCAAGAAAGATTTTCAATTGTCTCGTACAAAAAGATATGTAACATCAGCAAATAAGTGAAAAGTCTTTGATCCTCCATTGAGATATGGCTTTCGTCAATTAAAATAAAACAGCTTTCCCCCTTTAAAAGACGGTTGGGTATGTTTGAATATAGGGCTTTCCAAGTACACTAAGCTTTCACGGTAAACCGGTCACATACAACTGAAACCGGTAATAGCTTGTTTCGATTCGACTTGATTATCTCAGACACATCGTTGAATCTAACAAAAAAAAATCGTTAATGCCGCAAAAAATAATCTTTAAATATCAAAGGCAATAGTGAAATAATGAAAGTAATCGTGGAAATAATCAGGGAAAAATTAATGGAAATATTAGCTGAAATTGAAGATCAATAGAATGACTGAAAAAAAAACCCTACAACATGCTGCTGAGAATTTTCTAGCAAAATCGAAACTGCAGCACCGGGTACAACATCATACATTTGCCGATGGTTTGTGATACCCATCAGGAAGTTCAACTTACAAGCAGCGTGAAGGAAAAGCCGAAGTACGATTGGTATAGACGTTTCCATTGTACCGCTTATCTTTCTCTTAATACCGTGAAAGTTTGATTGGACAGTGTTCCTCATAGAAATGACCTATCGGCTTGGATTCTGCACTGTAACACCAAAGAAAACAAAACAACAACAACAACAACAACAAAGAAACAAAAAGAAAAAAACAAAGGAACAAAATAACAAAACAGAAAACTCTTTCGTGAAGAGGAAACTTTAATTTTTTTTGGTTTGTTTTTTGTTTTTGGCTGGTTATTCAGCTCCTTTGCAATTTGAGTTGTGGCTACAAACAGTTGCTTATATCATCGTACCCAATTTGATCACCCGACTCAGCCGACCTATACCAACTTAGTCACATCACACTAACGTACGTATAGGTTTCGTATGTGTTTTGCCAACTGTCAGTCATTCTTTTGTAATTAAACTATATATGCAGGAGAGCCAAGCTTTTGTATGCGAGTTTATATACAAATGGTCATATCAACAATAACATACACGATTTGAGTGTCCATTTTTGATAGTATTATGTATTCTTTGACTTGACTAACACTGCACGGATTTGAAAGTTTTCTCGTACCGTATACCTGTCAGGTGTTTTCCATACACTATTTGGCATCAATTATTACTATCCCATTTTGCATCTTTCTGGAAATATAAAGGCAAACAATACGTTAAAGATTGACAGTCAACAAATGAGTTTTGGTAGCTAGGGTAAAGTCTAATTGGTTAATAAATATAACAGAAGCAAGGCATGGCGTCCACTCTTGCAATCTCCATGGTAACGTTACAATGACCTCCTCTGTATTACTGAGTACACACCGTTCAAATTCCATCCGATAGTACATTGGTATGAACCAGCATAGATTGACGAGCGCGTAACTAAAGTATTATAATACTTCTGTCCTCTGCAATTTTCATGTGTCCAATTTTCATCTCAGAAGAGGACAGTCGATGGTCTGTCCTGAAGGAAAGAAAAGCTTCTCATTTTGTTACGATCTTGGGAGCGAGTTTCCGTTCGTTTAAATCTTTCCTCAGCGGAGTATCATAACTTGTGTGATATCAACTGACTCCTGAAATCTGAAGAAGTGATACGAATTTTCGTAATTTGGAAAATAAACACCTGCGAACAGTCGCTACCCCGGTTATTCAAAATGGAACGTCCAATTGTAGTTTTCATTCAACAACGGAGATCCTTCATGCGATACCTCTTAATGTAAAAAAAAAAAAATTATTGAAGACAGAAATGATAAATGCTCCTTCAAGAAGTAAAGACCTGTAATTGTTGCTTTCCGGACCATCATGGCAAGACATTCTCGACGTCGACTGGCTGTCATTAATATCGTCCTTCAAAGCTACGTCACAGTTACGTCATTTGCGGTCTGACCATATTGATGGAGATTATTCAAAGTGGGATAGTCTCAAAATATTCCTGCACGTGCTTGTATCATAAAACAGTTCTGAAGGCGACAAAAAATCAGCAAAGTCAATTGCACAGTTGTTACACCTTGCTTTGCGTTGCGTCTCTGTACTTCTGCATGAGTAACAATTGAATTTTCGATGACATACACAAACTCAAATTAACATCGACCAAGTATTGGACAACATGGACTGTACGTTGGAAACATGAACCACGTGACTGCTGTAAACATGGATCGCGTGTTTCATAGACACACTTTTGCCTTTTCTTTTCAAGTATATATTCGTTTCATGTAATTAATTCACATTGCGGTCATTTTCGGATCGATTTAGCAGTCTTTTGTCATAAATCTTGGTGACGTCATGTCATACTACCCCAGTGGTAGGTTTTATTACCCACCACCATCGACAGACAGGGGCGGGGATTCTATAAATACTTCGAAACCCAAGGAACGGAAGTCGGTTATTGGACCGGGTCTGGTCATTATCGGTGTGATACAAATACTGGTGGGATTACTTACTGCACTCGTTGCTGTCTATAGACTGGTCGCAGGCTGCCAACTTGCAACCATAGCTACCGGTACCTGGGTCGGAGCTGTGGTAAGTTTGCCGTGGTCATTATTCACATTACAACTATTACAATACGCATTGATAGGCCTATACACACATACACACGAATATACACGAATATACGCTTGGGACGTCATGGCTCAAGACATGAAGTGGTCCACAATTGTATTTATTTCGTACACGTTCGTTGATACTTTTTTACCTTGGATTATGCACAAGCCACAGGCGCAGTGGGTCTGTTCTTTCAGTAGAAGGGAGGGAAAAAGTTCAAAGAAGGTAGGAGTGGCAGGGGAGGGCTAAACACCACAAAGTATGAGGTGCCGAATCTGACTGTAGAAGCCATGGATTTTTCACCAGCTGAGATGTATCCAAGTAGATAAAGATAAATGTACTTTTATAAAGTCATTCGTTTCATTCTCTTGGTTCAAATGATAGATTATGCTCCTGGGAGTCCTCGCTATCATCGCCGGGCAAAGCAGAGATGAAAAATCGGTAAGAAAAGATACCAAAGGGAATCATTTTTTTTACGCTCCGTTGCGATGGTGTTCATGTTGCAGATGGTATACATGGCGTGGGTGGAGAATTTCAAACGATTGAGCTCTTGAGGTGAGACGAATCACCGAGAGGCTTGATATGATAAAATTAATACAGGTTATTCAAGACACTGGAAGGATATTTCAATGTTTCGCCTGACATGTGAATGTCTGAGTCCTTGCAAATGTCATATTCGTGTTTGCTCTTAAGTTTAGTGAGCCACATTTAAACGAAACGATTTCAGATTCATTAGATTCGTTGCTGTACAGTGGACTTTACAAAGTTTCCACGGAAACCTTTTATTTTTTTCATTGAATCCAGGATGAATATAAAATATTTACAAAAGGGAGCAATGCATGAAAATAAAAAAAATAGAATATACTGAAACATATAACTTTAAAATGACACTGACATGAGTACATAGCCTAACGTGTAATGAAACTGTCCGAAACATTGTTACAACTGCAGCCTATAATTTTATAGTTCTGCCGGACGCAATGGACATGAGTGTGTAGCCTAACGTGCCATTGAAGTGTCAAATTATTACTGATATGACTGAAGCCTAACCTATTAAAGAACGGATATATATTGATAGGAATGAAGTATTGTCAGAAATCATTGATAAAACGTAGGCATACTTTTGATCTGTCACAATTAAATCATTGTGCTAATGGTAAAAAAAAAGGCGTATGAGACTCCCCTTTGCTTTCGACGGGGGGGGGGGGGGGATGAGACCGAACCTGCAAGAAAAATAGAACTTCTGTCAGAATTGCCGCCAACGATGACACATCTACGAGCAAAACGAGGTAAATGAGCTGGATGTATATTCGAATGGATCTAATGTAACAACAATATATTAGGTATACTTTTTTGGTCATGTAAGATCATCAAGTTGCAGTTGGCCCGCCACCCCCTCCCTCAAGGTACTTTAAGATATGACCAAGGACCACCTTTTTACTATCCATGCATCGGATTTTATCTACCTTTTCTTTCAATTTATGTTTTATTTTTTTTACTCTTAGAATTCCTAATTTTCACCATGAAAAGTAATTTAATCAGCTCTTCCTTCTGCCAGAAGAAATGATGATTGCGTCACTGCTCAAAAAAAAAAAAGGTTGGGAGGGGTCCCCCTGCCCATCCGGTCCATAAACCAATAATCGTATATTCTTGTATTGTGAGCCGATTCAATAGAATGTTCATTATTTTTGTAACAGAAACGTCGCAATGTCTCTAAAAAGAACATTTTACAGCGCTGTGTATCAACAAGTAACTATTACAGCTCCATCGTATCAATTGGAAACCCCCTCTACCAAGAGTGTGAAGTCCTTATGTTAATTCACCTCATGAATATTTGTTGTTGTCTCTTGCAGCTCACAACCGTGACAGTGATGTCGTTTCTCTCCATGGTACTTTCAATTGTCATGTTGTCAATAGAGGGCGTTGCCTTAAGCCGAGAGATCACCAACTGTGACCCAAACGTTAATGCGTGTCAGGTAAGACTCACAAGGGAGGTGGACTCACAAAGACACATGTAAACAAATAATGACCTGCATTTCTAGTATTTTTTGCACGTTTATTAAATCGTCACTATTAGCAAGAATCAATACAAGTCAAAGAAACAACCGGTAGATTAAGCTTACATTCAAAACATTACCATAGTTCCGAAGTGATTCAAACGCCACCATCTACACGGTAAATAGGCTATAATAACCATTGTACGGCCTAGCGTTTACTTTCTCATTGACCACCGCATGCCGGGTAAAAGAGGCTACATCTCACAATGAACAGAAACGAAGCACAGGAACTTTTCCATATACAGTTAAGGCAATGGAACGACTCAGTTGAAGCCATATTCTGTGAATTGGGGTAACTTCTTGGCGTGGGTGACACATTCGTATAATGCAAGCAACAGTAGTAAGTTTTGCAGATATTGCTTCGGGTCTCAGTTACCTGCGTATTTCTGAAATAGGGTTTGAGTAAAATGGCACCCTTGCTTGTCTTACCAAAGATATACCCAGATAAGTAATTGGAACATTTTCGGGCTCAAACATCATCATTACTTTCGAAATGTTTAAGTGTAACAAAATGCCTCTAAACGCTAAACTAACGTTGTTTGTTTGCCTAGCGCAATATTAAATATTCAGCATAAAATCGTAAGCAAACGTACACTTTCTATACGATCACCTTTACATAGCCAACGGGCTATTCAATTGATGCCAAGACTTTAGCCTAAACAGCTGTTACAAAAAAAAGAAGAACTAATAATTGAAAAACAAAGCTGCAGAATGCAACTCCCTGTGAGATTTTCATCTTGTATACATTTTCAGAGTTTACAAGTTTAACTACATAGAATAATGCCCATAAATCCACCGGTCAATGCTTCTCCTTCGGATCGTATATGCTGCAATTATATAACACAAAAGGCATTTTTCAAATGTCTGCTCTGCACCTTAAACACATGGCATTTTTGTTGTTTTCAAATATCGATCCATGACCTTACCGTCATACCACTCAAGCTGTTATAGTGCAATGCCGAACCATGAACCGCTATAATAATTTCCGGAGGTAAACTTCTAATCATTCCTTGCCTACGTCTCATCCTTGTATCTTTTTCTTGCTCTCTTTTCTTTTCGCAGCCTCTCTGCTTCTTCTCTTCAAATAATTTGGTCTTCATCGGTTTGTTCGAATTTTCCTTCTGCTTTGCGATCGCAATCATGGCGATGAAAGTGACGCGCAAAACATCGAGTACCTCTCAGGCGTTCCAGAACAGGGTAAGTTATAACTCAGTGGTGTCTCCGGTGTTTCAGGTAGGCTATTGCTGGGGTTGTTGTAGGTGTAAGCCTCTATGTGCATACTTGTAATCGCCTGTTTAGGTTTAAGACACGGGGCAACCCTGTTGGAGGGATAAATGTCTAAAAAAACAACACCCTATTATTAACACCGGAGCACTTTTGTCATGAAGGGCACCGTATCTAGATATTTCAGTTGTAAATATCTCCTCCACCCCAGCGCAGGTGTTCAGCTTGTATATGAGATGGGGGACTGGGGGGGGGGGGGGACTGAGGAGATATCACGCAACCAATCAGTCAATAACCAATCCAGGATGCACCCGGTAGTGAGAAATCGGTGACGTAATTATTTGCTAGCAACTGGACGAACTGAAACTATTATCATCATTGACTGCTATCTGGTTTCCCCAAAGAATGAAATTTCAAAAGAGGTAGAATGTGTCAATACGAGTTGCCTGGGCTAGGTACCTCTCTTTTAAGGCAGTTCCTTCATAAATGCCAAGGTATGTGACACGACTCACCTTTAAAAATTGATGAAGTCATGCAGTGACGATAAGGGTACATCCTTGTGGGGAGGGCTGGGCGGTGAAGGGAGGCTCAAGTGATTTTCATCATTTGCATGATAGTTAAAATTGTTGGAAGACTATGTAAGCGGAGTGTTACATTGGGACCTTACCAGAAAATGTTTGGATTAAAATACCCCATAGATAACAGAAAATCGCCTTCACAGGCTACATAGCTGTCCTTTCGTTCTTGCGGAGTTTTCCGGAAAACCGCTGCCCGATACCGTGCCCCCCACCACACCGTCTCTACAGACATGTGCTTTTTACATTGAACATCCCTGCAGATGCAGTGCAATCTTGTATATTGTACTTTTGAAAGATCTGTGGTGTTGATGCAAAATTCACAACTCATAAAAATTTTTACTTCTCCTGGATAGGTCGAACCATTACCAAGATGGGCTTTTCCTAATATTTACGAAATAAATCCCAGGGTATATAATGACGAAATTCAAGCAAGGGGACTCGCAGCAGAACCTCTGCCAGCCTTACCATCTCCACAGCGTGTTCGAAGTACGTAATTTTATATTGCACATTTCATAATCCTATCCTGTTTTTGAGGTTATGTTTACTTTAATTATTCAGGGGACCAAGGCTATGGAGTGAGGTTTAATCTTCTCAGGTTTGGGGAGAATGTCACACACAATTTGCCAAGAGAAGAAGTACGTTACCTTCTTTTTGTGTGTGTTTGTGGACTGCGAAGATTGCCATTGACGATTTAATACACTGACAATAGAAAGTAGAAGAAATTGCATTTGTTGAGAGTTAGTAACCTGTTTCGATATTAAAACAGTTATGGACTACTAGTTTTCATTTGAAACAAATACCAGATACTAAGGTATTATAATTATCATCAGGGCGAATTTCGTTTGAGCATGTTTTACCATTTTCTGTCTCTTTGGCAGGGTACGACCACTCGACGCAAACAAACTTTCCCAGATACGATGACGATCGGTATCGGTTTCCTTAGTTTATTTACAGTTCAACTGGAGACTTCTCAGCCCAGCCGTTTCTAACTATATTTGTTACAAAGAACGTTAAAAGATCAACGAAAATCAAGGATGCAAACAGCAGAGTGTGGATTTAAATGTCACTGCTGTCACTATGCTGTACATATGATATTGTATCAGCAGGGGAAGGGGATTAATGGGCGTTTTCGTCTATTGTGAGGACGTGTGAATTTAATTCCCACCGCTGCCACCATGTTGCTTTTTAAATTATTTAAAAACGAAAGGAGAATGCAGATCACTTAAAGCAGTATGTGATTTAAGTGCAGTAAGTTGCGATTTTAGAACAACAACAGGCTAGTGCAGTGCAACAATGAGAGAGTGTAAATTTTGGTAACATATGATTGCAGCACAGCAGGTTGTTATTACAGAGCAGTAACACGTCAACGGAGCATTACAACCTTTTCCCCAAGACTACACTGTAAGAAGTGTCTGCAAATTTACACGAAATAAAGAAGAAATAATTTAAAATTACAGAATTTGTCCGGAAACTAATGAACAGGACATTTCTGTATTTCGTGTGTACTTTTTTATTTTATTTTCTGTAAATTTACGTTTTACAATTTCCATTTTTAACACTTTATATACTAAAGGAAGACATGTGATGAAGCGCAAAGTGTCATGTTGGAAAGAAAATGCCAGTAATGTGCAGGAACTTAATAGTGCATGTAACACAATGGGTTGGTATAGTGACATGACCGACCTATAAAATAACGTGATTGTATGGTGCAGCAACATAACCGTGTGGTAAAGTAACATGTGAATGTCGTAATGTAACATAATAGTGTGGTAGGTGACGTAAGAGTGTGGTATAATGATATAATAGTGTAGCACAGTAGCATACAAGTGCGATGCAACAAAAAAAAAAAAAAATAGTAGTGTGATATAGTAACGTAAAAGTGTGGTACAGTTATACACAGTAATTCTTTAGTGTATGACTATTAGTTCCAACCGTTTATATTTCGCGATGATAATAAATATGATGACTCCTTTCATTGCAACACTTTTATTTTCCTTGCTATAATATTGGTTAAACGAAACTTTTGAAACCTCCAAGGATATCCCAAGATGTTGTTTTAAGTCTCCATCGTCGACCAGAGAACTTCGTAAAATGTAACACAACTTGTGTCCTTCAGCACAATGCCATTATTATAAAAAACAACAGAATGACTGGTTAAAGGGAGATAAGGCGTTTGTTTTATAGAAAACACTCGTAGATTTAAAAAAAAACCCTGTGTTTGTAAAAAGGTAGAATGACAGACTATTAAAAATAAGGAAGGACGGTAGCCTTCTTTTCAAACAATAAGTTTCCCATAGATAGAAATTCAGTCATTTGTTCCTCAGCAATAATTTGTTCACCCAAACTTTTCAAAATTCAAACGATGCATCATCTGTTACTCACGAAAGACGAGATGAAGCTCTGGCAGATGTTTATTGATGAGACTGAATGGTTTAATAATGATTGATTTATTTTCTTCGTATGCCAGGTTGGAATATTCTAAACGCCCTATTTCCCTTTAAGACTCACGCGGTTAGAGAGGTTTACCAGCTGCAGAAAGTAGCAGAAGGAGCCAATAATTTGTTAATTAACAATGGATAAAATATAAGTGGCCCGAAGGGCTCTCCATTAAAGAAAATAAAAATCGTGTAGAAACGAAAAGATCAAATTAAGAAGGAATGATCTCCAAGTTGTTTTAAGGTAATGTGGACGAGGTTTATTTTATACTTATTATATAAGTCATGTTATTAAATGCAAATACTATTATAAAGTTCAGTAAAGTATTATAATTGTGAATGTAGGAAAATTGAAAACGAAGAAGAAATACGACATCGACCTCATGGCAATCCAATGGTGGTTGAAAGGCTAATGAACTCATCCGAGCAACATACACTTAAAGGTGATTGGTCTTCTTGTGCAAATTTCATGTGACGTCAGTCTCCTCTTCATAACTCTCTGTACACGTCACGAGTTTACGGTTTTTCTCCTAGCAAGTGCCAATGAAACTTCATTCGTTGGTGTATATAAAGCTTTGTCATCATAATAACATGCGCGGGTCGAGGATTTTCAGAAACAGGGGAAGGGGTGGTAGTGGCGCACACACGGTCGGCTGAAGGCGAGAACCAGTTGAGCGAAGCCACAAAGAGGGTTTGGGATCCTTCCAGAAGAAAATTTAAACCCTAGGTGCGTTTAGATGCAATTTCCCAGCATCCGGGAAGTAAATTTCTCATATCTATTTGCTCGTATTTTCGGAGCATTTGAAAAAAAAAATCGTTGGTGAAAAAAGCGTTGGTCATCGACTAAAGGGGGGGGGGGGTGCGCAACCCTGATCCACTGGCGACGTATATTATTAACTGCACACGAGTACGTGCAAAGAGTAACCGGAGGAAACATTTGCAGGAAGTTCAGTCACTCTCAGAGTTCGGTAGCAAACTCTTCATTTATCTCTCAAATCTGAACCAAACCCGGCGGCTAACACTTAGATCTTAATTTTCAGACTGCTACAAGTTTGCCGCCGTTTTTGGAGCAATTTCCTTTATCTCCTCCCTGGCATAAATCATTAGGAAGTAAGTGTTCACAACCAAAGTACAGTCATACAAAAGCGGAACACAACCACACAAGGAAGTCGGAGTGCTTTTATAACCTGCGATTTGATACAACGAAAACATTCCAAATTAACTTTAATTTTATAACCTTTCGTAGACGCACTTCACCAAACGTTTTTTTTTTTACTTTCCTAAACGAACAAGTTACTGAAGTCCTATCAACACAGCTGTAAAAGTGCTCATAATGGCACTTACCCCGGTAAAAAAGTATATTAAGTATAAGTTTGCTTGCCGTATTGAATCCAGCAGTAGAGAGCTAAGAAATAGAAAAAAAAAAAAAAAACAACAACTCCGAACAACTTTCTTTTAGGACGAAAGCCTCACGGCCCGTAACTTTTCTATGTGACGTTCATTTGACTGCAGGCTTACTCAAATAGCGACGCGCGTCACTTGTGGCGCGACGTGGTTGGAGTGACCCAAAAAAATTACTGGGAGAATCATATCTCAGCTAATCGATCTTCAAAGTAATGATGAATTGAAAGTTTTGCACGGTCGCAAAATATCAGCGGACTTCTGGAGAAGTGTTCCCCAAACTTTCAGAGAGCTGAAATCATTGTCATTGAAAGTGGTGACCGGATATTCGGATCCACCTACATCTGAGAAAGTTCCTTCATCAACATGAACTTTATCAAGAACAAGTTTCGAACACGACTGTCTCACAACCTCCTGCAGGACATCATGACAATATCTACGACTACATTTGTTCCAGATTTTCCAAGGCTTGCCAGATCATCTAAATGTCATTTCAGTCACTAGGTGGGTGGAGAATGTTTCCTTGTTGGTTTCTTAATCTGATGCAAAGTTCCCACATTCGATAAGATGATTTATCAAAAAAATTGTTAAGTTTGGAAAAAAAATTTGGCCGGGAAAATTCAACAGACTTGCACCATTTTGCATCTAAGCCCCTTCTGAAATGCAAACATTTTCAAAAAGGGAGGGGGCACCTCCTCCCCTTATACCCCTCCCCCAGGACGGCGATCAGTGGCACATTACATCAGTAACATTTTGTAATGTTACGTTTCAGAAAATTTAAGTGGGATTTACTGTATTGTTATACAAATAATTGCAAATGTGTTTTATAAACTTTTGATACTGCGATTTCCACATGTTCTCTATGGCATACCAGAATATACACAATAAGTCCTTGGAAACGTTTTAAAATTTGTATTTTATGCATGGTAACAATAAAAAAGTATATTTCATAGACATTCAACTAAGACTAAACCGGTGTAATATTAAACCCACAAAATAACATTAGGATCTGCGATAATTATCTGATACCATAACGGCTGGGCTATGTTCCTCGCTAGAGGGCATTAGCATGTATAATATCACGTCAGGATTGTCTGAACCAGCCTGTTCTCACAATAAACACATAATGTGGTAAAAGCATGTCTCGAGAAGACCTTTCTCCACATGATAGAACATGGCATGATATCCAGATATGCCATCATGGTTAGGGTATGTTTCTCTCGAGAAGGCATAAACATGTATGATACTTTGTGAGGACTGGCTGCCAGTGTTAATTTTTCTTATGAATATTTATAGCTAAAGAGCCGAAGTGATCCACATAATCGTAATCTAATTGGCTGTCTAATTGTCTGTTGGTTCCACCTTCTGGAACGTTGTAATAAGGTACCGAAATGGCATAAGCGCCGTTATGACTTGATTTCGCTTTCCCTGGTCCAGCCACGGCCCTCTCTCGTCTCCTCCCTTTGTTAAGCAAGAAGTCATTCTGATAATGTACTTTGTCTTTTAACCCCCAACCCTTAGCAGTCAGCGGTTTGGCCGACGGCTTCTGGACACCGTCAGAATGTTGTTTCAGCTGAGTCACACTAGCGTCCACACCGGTAGCATCTAACTTTAAAGAGGCCTCCGATAACGGAGCTGTTTCGCTCTTTAACGTCGCCGAAGTGGTTTTATTTGATTGATAATACATGAAGCACATTATTGCCAATAATATGGATAATATCACAACCAAGATCACTGGGATAGTAATCACAGGACCATTCTCACCTGACGGGTCGGATATGGTCAGGTTTCCAAAGGTGGGACCAGGCAACGTAGTGAGAAACGGATCCAAAGACACCGTTAGTTCATATCGAACAGTCAAAATCCTACATGAATAATTTCCCTCCCAATGGGGGCTCATATTTTGTATCACAAGTCCACCGTCGCTCCGCATCGTCAGGGATGTAGACTTGTTTAAGTCGTTTACCCTGCTGATTATCCATTCCACATATCCTGTGGTTAGTCCGGGACAGCCTACCGTCAACGTTTCCCCAAGATCGGGTCTCAAGACGCAGACGAGTTCGCTATTAGAAAGGTTTAGGAGATTATGGTTCTGGAAGTTCGGAGGTTGCTGACATATTGCTTTGATTAAATTTGTCATCGAAAATAAATTCTGTTCAAAGATCCATCCCAGGTGGCAATCACAGTTTAAAGGGTTTCCCTTTAAATGTACCTGCAACTGAATCAATGAACTGATATTGCTATCGTAAGTTGGCCTCAAGAGCGCCAGTTGGTTATCTTGCAAGTCAATAGTGACCTTTAAACTTCGATTTAAAGCGTGACTGTCGTCAAATCCAAAAATGGTTTCAGTGACTTTGTTATAGTTAAGTCGAAGCGTGCTTTCAGGGATGACGTCACTGTGCCCTAGTATAGCGTTACTAAAGTCAGAAATGTAATCTAGCGTAACGGATCCCTCAAAGGCATTGTGGGAAAGATCAAGAACAAATTTGTCGAATTTGTCCGCTAATGGAATTTTTACGCTTGACTCATTGATGTTATTGTAACTGAAATCGAGAAGCAATTCCCGTCCAAGTGACAAATTAGAAAAATAAAAACTATCAAAGCTGATTAAGTCGTTGTTGGAGAAATTGAACACCTGGAATGGAACACCTCTCTTTAAGTAAACACTGACATCGCTTACGTTTCTGAGACCTAGCCCACTGCAGTCTAGCTCTCTCATGGTCACACTACAAGGCCACCTTCTTCCTTGGGTAGGGGCCTCAAGTACATAGCGAGGAATTGCCAAATCGGTTGCGACGATTTGTAGTATGACGAAGTACCAAGTAGGCTCTAAAATCGCCATGACAACGGACGAGATAAATGCAGCAATTTTACTGTCGAAACATTAAAAAAGTACGAAATGGCTTTGGTTAAACACTTTGATCTACGTACCGTAATCGTCCAGTTGTGGTGAGTGGCTAATCACTTTGTGGTCGTATATTTTTTTCTCACTGTTTTCGTGTTCGATTTGACTGAATTGCTTCACACCAGTTGGATATAATGTTTCCACTTTCACACTTACCAAGAGTAAAGTACAGACAAACACGGTCGTATAGTTGGGTGTACTAGTATACTCCTTCCTCTTGGTCATTGCGGTTTACCGTACTAGGAAGTTGTGGCACGTGATTAAGCACATACTTAACAGGGTTATTTTGGTTTGAAATTGTCACGCTAAGAGACTCCCTCACTGATTGGTAGACTGTCAGATTTACTCATTGATTGGCTAAATAGCCTGACTTACTCGCTGATTGGCTTACCGACTTATTCACTGGTTGGTTGACTAACCTATTCACTGACTGGCTGAACGACTCCGCCCGACTGATAAGCTGGCTGACTTACTCACTGATTGGTCAAACTGACCTACCCACTGGTTGGCTATCTGACCTCATTGATTGGCCGGCTTACTTACTCACTGACTAAGTCGCTGATTAGCTGGCTGACGTACTCACTGATAGGATGACCGGCCTACTCCTTGACTGGTTGACTGACGCCGTCACTGACTGGCTGATTCTCATATCTCCGGTTGGCTGTCTGATCTCATTGATATATATATATATTCATATTCATTTAGTCATTTAGAACTTTACAAAATAGCCACAAATTTCATTAAAATCTAAGGAATATTGGACGATTTTATAGACACAGAATTCCTGTCTCATAACTGCATTGTAAATGATCATTGCCTAAGTATGCAAAATATATGACGTCAAGAGAGGGACTCGCATCATATGTCTTATGTTATCCCTTATTGCAAAGATATTCTTTATGTGTCTTTTGTTTTGTCATGGTAGCATGTGTTTTCGTCTTTACATGATATTGATATCACTTGCAAATTATGGCACCTTTGAAAAATATGAAAATGTTCACTATAAACAAATACTGACGCTGGGAACTACCCCACGTTATCATCATATTTTTTCATCAAACTTTGAAAAAGGGTATGTCAAAAACGGAAACAGATATTAGCACAATTTCAACGGATTTTTGTTCTGAGTTTCACTCTGCAAATTTTGAATAAAAAAATGGACTTTAAAAACAGGGACATATAGCTAGATACATACGTACAATGATAAAGTTCACCCCTGACCACCCTTACGAAAGGTCCTGCAAGGGAGTGTGGATGAGCTACGTGTCACATTTTCTCCCTTCTTTTTTAAGGCAAAACTATCCATTGACAACGATGGATTAGCCATTCAAATGAAGATTGTCTACAATCACACTGCATTTTTAAAAGAAGCTGTAACAATTCACTTGTAATATAATGGAAGTGAGACAACTAAGGAATGCGGATTAAGGGGAGAGGAGTTTCTGCATAACTAGGATGTTTTGGGAAATGCGTTGTAGCAGCTTGGTATTTTAGTCGCTAGCGTTCAGATCTACTACCTACAACCGAGTTCTTATCCTTGTAAAGTTTCAAATATTAAAGTCTCTGAAGAAATGAAAAAAAAGAGAGAGTAAATTGCGTAGTCAGGATTGTGGGTATGAGACCTGCCAATGTAACCAGGGATTTTACGAGCGAGCCGATATGGGTTGTAACTTGCACGAATTCTGTTCAGAATTTACTCATTCAGGTCAGCTAAAGTTGTGAGAGAAGTTCTATAGTAAAGGACGGGACGGATTTTTTGTTTGCAATCTTCACGAGGATATCGGACAGAACCTCAGAGTAATTAGAGAGGCAATGGAGATATTGCAGTTGTGCCCATCCAGCAACGGAATGGCAGGGTTATTGCATTGACGTTTGAAGTTAAAGTTTGTTTCCGAAAGTGACACCAAGGAAAGCTGCACTGGGAGAGGCTCTAATAAAGCATTATAGATATTTTGAAGACAAATGCACGGTGTTTTTTTTTTTTAAAACGTTACAAGAGAAAGAGTGTATAAAAAAGAGTATCTGATATACAAAATTAGAGTATATTAAGGAAAATCAAGTTCGAGACGACAGTTCATGAAGTACCAGCTTTCAAGGTAAGAAATTGTAAATTTCGGTTTAGGGGTTTTTTTTTTTTTGGTACGTTGTACATCATTATTATCGCCATACTGCCTGAATTTGCAGTTCGTAGCCTGGAGAATATTCAGGTTACGAAAAGGGATGCTTGCGTTAAGGGTATTGCTCGGATAAGATTTGCAGTGCATTTGGACTTCCCGGTTGGGGAGAAAGAGAAGAGTCTAGTTAACCGTAGGTTGAATCTGGGCATTTCGTATCTGATACTGGTGAGTAATGCTTTATTAAAAGCTTTTTTCGACAAGTAGGAATAAACCATTTGTAGAAGAATATTTGATAAGACCAATGTGAATTTCGGAGAGCCAAAAAGCCTGATTTATGTTGGGTTTACCTTGGCGAAAAAAGTAGATGTTTTGTTCCAGGTGGGTCGTTGTGCGATTGTCGATTATTCTTTCTATTTTTACTAAAGGTGGGGGTAGGCTGTTAGAAGTTGTGTTGTTTAGTACGATCTTTACTAACTTACTGATTTGAATTAATATCATTTTGGTCGTATTCCTCAAGAGCTGTTTGGAAATAACCCATCTTTGAAGTTCATTAAAAAGTAGACATATGGGAAGACGGGCGTAAATGTCAGGAATTTGATACATAGTATTATGTCCAGGGGAAGTCTTAAATTTAAAGATGTCAGCTTCCAATTCGTTTAAAAATAGTGAAATATTTTCATTAAAATCTCAAAAATGGAAACCAAAATGTTTCATCTTTGATGCATTGATCTGTAACTTGTCACTGTGTCGGTTATGGGTAGCGTTTATGAGGGCTTTCAACTCCCTCCAAAATATTTTGAGATTTGTCGTCGTTAAGAGTTCATGAGCAATTATTTTGGATGCCGATAATGTCGCCCATCCGAGTTCATTTTCTAATTTTCAAGATGGTCATCTCATCCCTATACGTAGTATAATAGCGAAGGGCTCCTGTACTCCATTGAGCTGCTTAAGTGAATTGACACTTACATGGTTACAGTGGCCGGCTTCTTAAGTATTCAGCTAAAACCAAATGGCGTTAGTAGGTTCCCTTAGGATGCACAAATCACATGGATCAGGGTTACCGATTGTGGTGAGATGGCAGGAAGGGGTATCTAGATGTGTCTGTGTTTGTGTGAGTGCATCGGTATGTATCTAAGTACACCATCTCCTCCTACAGACGGTAAGTTGGATGAACTTGATAGGTAGATGCCCGAGGGTAGGATACAATTTCCACCCGAAGGATGATGTCATAGGTCAAAGGCCAAGGGTCACCATTATTAAAACAGATAATACAGTGTGTCATAGTTGCTGTTAGTGCGAGGTGTCAAGGTTACTTTTTACATCTTTTATTTTCCATGAATGTCACACAGTAGTTCAACCTATGTAGCTATGCTTTTAGTTGAGATATTAGACATTACGTCTGTTTACAATGTAATTTTCATGTGCTGGTCTATGTTAGCACTCTCCTCCCTGTTGCACATGGGAGGAGTTGGAATATTAAGATATTATTAAGACCATCTACGTTTAAAGTAAGAGGAGCAGTTTGCAATTATAGTTATTCTTAATTTTTTTTATTTTTTTTTTTCAATTGAAAATATACATTAAGCATTTTAAGGGGAGTGATTATTAGCTACGGACAAAATGTAACTATTGTCCTCTTTTAATGGTGAACTGATTGCCAACGGAAAACCAAATGAATAGGCTCTGGCAGACAACAGCCACAGACAGTAAAGGTGGCCTTTTTTGCGAACAATGAACTCAAACGTACAGAAAAAAGGTGTTAATGAAGTAAGATAAAGACACCTACAATAGCCGATATTAAAAGTCCTCGTAGCCAAAGGTTCAAGGTGGAGCCATGGTGCGCAGTCACTGTAGGAAAGACGTAAGAGTTATGCCTTTTAGATTTCGAATAAGTATGATGTGTTGTAAAGGTAGGGCATTTCAACCACCCAACCCTTTAGTTGTTGCAAAATTTTAAGATATTCTAACACATGTCTCTATAAAGCAAGTGAATTGCAAACCCATAAGTTTTCACTACTTGTAGGAATTGCAATCATCGCAACTCACTATACAGCCGAACTTGACTTTTTATGCCACTTCCAAGTTACCATAGCCTGACTATGGCTTTTAAAGGTTAGTTGCAAGAGGTAAATTTTTTCTCTTATTTACCATTTGTTTTTGTAATCATGTCCTTCTAAATTGTTAAATCAGGTTCCAAGATGCTATTGGAGGCAAGTACTAACACAACATATTTTAAGACAGGAAGGTCACAACTGCACACGTTTTCATGAACGTTTTCCACGTTTACGTGATCTGGACGACTAAACCCCACAACCTTAAACGAAGCAATTTTTTCAAGGCTCCAATTCGTGTTTTTTAAATAAATAGTTTCCAAGTATACGATCCAACAGTTTCTATACTTCATGTAATCATCAAATTGAAAAGATCTCAATAAAAACAGAAGCCTTCTGTTTTTATTGTGACCAACTTCATCTTTATACCTTTTAAAATAAAGAAAAAAAATATTTTGAGAGAAGAAGCAGTTTGTAATGAATATTCATAAGTTGTTCTTTCTTTAAAAGGTTTTTTTTATTGACCACAAAAAAGGGAGGGGGGTATAAGGCACGAAAAATATGTGACTATTGTCCTCGTTTCATGGTGAACTGATTGTTAAAGGATGGCAAAATGAATAGATGCTTGGAAACAACAGCAGCACTCAGTAAAGGTGGCCTTCTCTGTTAACAATGAACTTTAACGGACAGAAATTTACAAATGCTATTCTTTAAACTATGTGTATCTGAGTAATAATTCTAAGTGTTGAATGAATTACAAGAAAAGATATCTACAATAGGCTTCATGAAAAGTCCCTCTAGCTGAAAGGTTCAACGACCATCGTGCACAGTGACTGCAGTAAAGACGTTAGAGTTATACCTGTTAGCTTTCCAATAAGTAAGGTGTGTTGTACAGGATATAGCTGAATTGAGGTGACTTTTATGTCACTTCCAAGTTACCATACTGTCACTTCCAAGTTACCATAATCTGACCATGAAGTCTTCAGTTAAGTTGCCAGAGGTTAATAGTTTGTTCCCCTATTTACCCCTTGTTTTTGTAATTATGTCCTTTTATTAATTCCCAAATCAGGGCACAATAAATTATTGCAGACAAGTGCTGGCACAAAATATTTTAAAACGTGAATATCGCAACTTTACACGTAGTTTTCAGAAACGTTTTCTTGATTGACATGATCAAGACGAGTAAACCCCACCCCCTTAAACAAAGAATTTTTTCATGGCTCCAGTTTGTGTGTTTGAAATGAATAGTTTCCCAAACCGTTTCTATATTTCATGTAATCATGATCTGATAGGTAAGGTCTCAATAAAAACAGAAGCCCCGGAGTACAAGTCTCCGAGGCTTCTATTTTTATTAAGACTAAATTTGTCTACATATAAATCGAATGTTTTGTTTGGAGAGGAGAAGCAGTTTCAAAAAACGTTTTTTAGTTTTTTTCATTAAGTTTTTTGTTCAATTATCCGCACAAGTAAAACCTTTTTGAGTCAAAAATCAATTACTTTTATACATCTCTGCTCCTGTATTCAATACATGAACAGGAAGTGTAAAAAAAATTGTCGTGGAGCTATGGTTGATAATAAAATTTTTAAACGTTGTTAAAAGTAATGTCCCGGTAAAAATGTCTGCAACTCAGCAATTAATAAGCTAACGTTTTGTTTATTAAAGAAAATTATTATGAATGTACGGATATGTTTATCTGGGACTCGTAAAAATTGACATGCGCCTTTTTAAAGGAAATAGTCGTTCTTAATGAATATAACTTGTTGTAAACTTTTTTGGTATATAACGTACATGAATTTTTATTTTTTGCCGATTTTTAAACAATTCTTACGAAATAGTTGGTATTGTCTTTGAAAAAAAAATTATTTCCATCACAAGTCATGTCGTGTATAGAATGTATCATGTGTTACTTAAATTAACGTTACTCACTTGATGGTGTCACGTGTGTTAATGTTAAGGTCAAGGTCAGTCAAATCTTCTTCTTTTAATCGTTTCGACATTACTTATAGCCTTTGTTATGAAACTGGATTTGTTTCTTAGCTACAGTTGAAAATATTAACACATCTATTAAAGATACCCTGAATGTACAGATACGAATATCTCCAACTTGTTATCATATCTCATATATTCTTTCTTAAGAAATAGGTGGTGTTTACAAAGTTCGAGTCGAAAATCAATTAATTGTATGCATTTTTGTTAGTTGATATTACGATTCTTGGCAAATGCACAGAAAGGATTAAATAGAATTATCGAGGAGTTATGGTTGATAACAAAATAGACTTTTAAACGATGCCAGAAGAGAGGTACCGGTAAGAACGTCTGGAACTCAGCAATCATGAAGGTTACGTTTTGTGAATCAATGGGAATGATCTTAGAAGAACCGATAAGTATATCTGGAACTCATAAACAAATCGGCATTCCACCTTTTAAAAATAAATCGATGGTGCTTACCATGTCTTGTTGTTGAATGTTTTTATGCAAATCTGGTACTATATCCATGATTTCGTATATATCTTGGACTTGAAAGTAATCTTGACTGTGTAGTAGGTTTTGTCTTTTGGTAAGTAAATACATGTTTATTACAGTCTGAACCTGCATGTCCTAGTAAGAATGTCATTTAAATAGACCCTATTACGTTGATAGTTTCAGTTGTGAGGATGTTAAAATCAAAGTTAATCAAAACTTCTATTGTAATCATTTTCAAATTAGTTATAATCTTAAATAAAAACTGGATTTGTTTCTAAAATACACTACAAACGATATAATTAAGGACATCCTGAATGTACTAATGTACCGATAACAAAATATCTAACTCGTGACCAAATCTTACATATTTTTCCAAAAGAAATAGATGACGCTTAATAGCTACTAGTCGAAAAATTAAATTCATCCCTATTATTGTTCTTTCCGTTACGATATGTAACATATCCGTACAAAGTCTAAAAATAGTATTTTTGAGCTCTGAAAACAAAATCGATTTTTAAGCGATGTTCAAAGCCATATCACGGTAAGAATGTCTGGAACTTAGCAATCATGAAGGTACCGTTTTATTCATCAATGCGAATTATCTTGAACGTACCGATAAGAATATCTGGACCTCGTAAAAAGGACATTTTTCTCCATAATAAGCAACTCGATGGTGTGTACTGAATATATCTGTTGTAAAGTGATATCCATGATTATTGTTAATTAGTGAATTTTCAAGTGTTTTTGACGAAAATAGTTGGTATCCTCTTTGAATAAAAAAATCGTTGTTCATTACAATCTAAGTCATATCGCGCCAAGAATGTCTCCGACTTAGCGTCATTGAAACAAACATTATTATGTTGATGTTTTCACCTGCTTCGAAATTCAAGAAATTGAAATCTTCCCTTTCAATCCTTCTGCTAAACAGTTGTACGGTAATCTTTGTTCAAAAACTGGATTTGCCTTTTATGTACCTTATGTATCGTTTGACACATCCATTAAAAACTTTCAAGAGAAATTTGTTGACGCTTACTGACTACGAGTGGTAGATAAATGAATTTTATGTAACCCATGTATGTGATATTCGACGTTCGATAATTAATACATGTCCTCTTAATAATATTCTGAAATTGTGGTTGATAACGAAGTAGACTGCTAAGATATGATTCTATTCATGTCCGGGTAAGAATGTCTAGGAACTCATCAATACTCGTAAAAATTTTTTTTACGCATCGCTGGTAAGCATTTTTAATGTACCATTCAGAATACCTCCAATTCGTTGACAAATTAACATTTTTTTTCGTTCTTTACATAAGTGGATACACTGTCACAAGTTATTATTCTACTTTACGGAAAATGTGTACTTAATATAATCTTCAAGTGTCTCGAATTATAAAGACATCATTACAATGCCTGCAGTTGGAATTTCTTTTATAATGCTTCACAGTATTTTCTGCTTGTTAGTGCTTAATTCCCGTAGTTTTCTGCAACTGCCTGATAGCAGTGTTAAAAAAGAGGGCTCTGTTAGAAAGCAAATAGACCTCTTTGACAATTGACCAGGCAGATCCTGTTAGTCGGGCAAATATATAATAAAAATATGTACAAATAATCGCGTCACATAAAGTGTGTAAATGTGCCTACTGGGGTATTTTTGATATGCTGAGTTCAAAAATTGCCGTAACCTTTCTCAAACATTTCAAATCAATCCGTCATAAAATTCAGTGTGTGAAATTCCCCATGAGTACTAAATTTCAGTGCCACAGATCGTCTTGAACTCAAGATAGGGAAATTTCACCATTTCGCATGGCGGCCATATTGGAATTCAAAATGGCTACCATCAAGTTTGCTACAAATGTGAAATAAATTCTTGATTATTCAGCATGTCAAAATGTCTATGTACCATATTTCAGTGCCAAATATCATATGGAAGCCCAAATAGTAAGCTCAACATTTCGTTATGGCGACCATATTGGAATTCAAAACGCCGGCCTATTGGTTAAACAGTCAGTTTGAATATGGCATTTTGTGAATTCAGAATGTCCAGATACCCCAACATATCAACTTTAAACATTGTCTGCCAGTAGTGGACATCCTTTCCTCAAATCTTACCCTCTATAATCATTTTTACAGTTCGAGTGCCGAAATTTGATTAACAATGTCCCTACTTTTGTTTACAATTGATTACCCATACCATGAAGTAGTGCTATGCCAATGGTATATCCTGACAAGGACACACAAATAGTTCGCCAGACCTCGTAGCTATATGTGGAACTCTTAGAAAGGACCGATAAGGAATGTCCCCGCAAGGTAGTAAATGTGCGTGTGTGTGTGTGTGTGTCTGAATATCAATTATCACCGTTCAGATCCTTATTTACAGTGAAACACTAATTAAGACACAGGTTTTAGTTAATATTTCTCTGTCTTTATGGTTCTTGCACTTCGTGCATACCCACAGTTACACGATTCCGTCCATGCGCTTATATAATATAGGCTACGATACTTCTGCGAGGGCGGATCCTGGATTTTTGTTCGATTTCGAGGAAGCACTCTGGTGCCCAAAATAAGAACGTCATACACTACACATGTAAAGCAGTCCTTATATCCACAGGCAACGTGGACCGTGACACTCTTCTGGGGGCCGAGACTGAAGTGGCGCCTGTATATCACCATCTAGATTCTAGCTGTGATGTAAGTGAGGTCCCTGCGACCGGATTAACAAATTAAATTCAGACAGCAACAGATGAAGTCATGTTAGTAGTTGTTGCTCTTTTCTTCTTTATTCTCATCTATAGAGTAAGCTCTGATTTGTGCTTCAGTGTACAAATGACGATGAATCTACAAATCTCCATAAATTAAACATGGGAATATACCTACTTGGCTTAGAAAAACAGTGTTGAAAACATATTTTAAACTCTTGAAAATGTCAAAGGGAAATTTCTTCGAAATTAGGAAAGAGGATTTTAAAAATATCGAGATTCTGTAATGGCATTAAGAAGTTTATAATACACAGGTTAATTTAAGTCAATATACCTACTTGCAATGTTTCTACAGTCACTTGGAATGTTTAAGTTAAAAAAAAAAACCGAACAAGAAATCTCCTGGCTGAATGTCAATGGTTTACGTTATTAAGATGAATGACTATGGTCTTATACTACACCATCGGAACCACAAATCCCATTTCCCACTGATGGTACGTGTGCTTATTACGTCATCATAGTCCTTCCTAACAGGAAAAGTCTTTTTCTGCCTCTCATTAGATAAAAAAGAAGAAAAAAAAGAAAAATGTACTGACAAGAAAATTGCGAGGGCTACAACTGTCATCATTATAACAGGAGGAAAAAGGTCAATAACGTAGGTGGTTTCTCCCATTTGGGTGGTAAGGGAGGGGGGAGAGTCGAGGTTCCAGTGACGCCTACCAACTTGTTATAGTTACATGTTAGCTACAGATGTGGGGGGATCATGCCAGAAAAGCTTTGCACAAAAATATCCCAGAGACGACCGGAAATCCCCTTCTCAGGCTGCGCAGGCGTCGTTTCACTTTTGGGGAGCCAGCTAAAAAACTGCTACTGTGGAGCCACCCCAAGCCACTGAAATAGATCTTCCGTAAGAGCCACCTCTGAGGTGAGCGCTAAGAAGACCAAAGGGACCAGAGGAGAAGGACGAGTCTGGAAATCTTTCAGAACACGTTGGAAGACACAAGAACGAGATAATGAGAGAAACCTTCCACGGTATGATTACAAAGTGGTGGAAAGAAAACGAAAAGTGTCCTAAGTGCAGAAGAGAGCAAGTGAATTGGAGGTATGGTCTTCTGGGACCTGTTCCTCTGCCAGAGACTAGGCCTCTGTTACAGAATATCACTCTGAGGTAAATGACAGCGAGTGATAGATTTTTGTCTCATGTACGATGACCAATGCACTTTTTTTCCTTCCTATAAGAAGCTTACGGTGAAAATGGTATAGCCCATGGCAATAATCGACAGTCTCACTCAATCCGTTTCCATATGCGTTCTGCTGATATCAGAGAGCGTGTAATTACCTAAAGCTGGAATATGAATGGAAAAGACAATCCCCTCGTCATCTACCTTTGTTCTTTGTCAGTGTTTCAGGGAAGAGAAAGCAGGGCAAAATATCACCATCTGTCACAAAAGTTGAAAGAGAACTATGTACTCATTTTTATAGATAATTGAATATGAAAATTGTCTCCACATTTATGTTGGCCCTACAAAATTCAAACCCTTCAAGGAAGCATAGCAGTCAATCACAGTCACTTGAACACGAACAAACCAATGGGAATTAATGTGAATAATTATGTATGCAAAAATGGGGCTTAAACGATCGCCTTTTTTGTAGTGGCTACGACATGTTCCTCAGAATTTGACTTTTCACTGACAAAATTTCAGCTCATAGTCCAGCTTTAAACCTCCATTTAAATCACAGGTCAAGAGTTTATATGGAGTGGCAATTATGTCATCGTTGTGATAGATGTCGCCCTTCACTTGTCGTTTTTCTTTTTTTAACTTGATTAAACTTGACGATAGGTTGTCGTTAATGTTCAGAGTTTGTATATCAGAGGGTAACTGGTGCCATTTTGAAGGGATTCTGCCACTCAATTCCTATTTGGCTACAATGTTATCGTACGGCGCGTCACGAGCGTTGACGACATTTTGCATGATAGTTCACTATCTCTCTCTCTCTATATATATATCTATATATACATATTATCGGCAGTGCTTAAGGTTGGACTTTATCGTCTGAGGGGCTCTCTGCGGGTTTGTATGAGAAAAGTGCCGCGGTGAAAAACAGCAGCGACAAGGACCGACAAATCACCAGAATCACAAACGCCGAATTAGAGAACTGTTCGTTCTGGTACATCCAACAGGTTTTGGCGCCATCGCAGTCGTACTCCCAAATCAGACAGACGCCATCAATGAGTGTTCCAAAGATTATAGGACCGGGGACAGAACCTGTCGGAAGGAAGGGAGAAGGAGAGAGAATTGTTTCATTAAATAATTTCAAATTCGTTCAGTGGCGAGTTAGACGAATAGGTGTCCGATTTGATGAACACCGATTTAATAAACGAAAGAGACAAGAAACTGGAATACCATGAATAATCTGTGAAGCCACATTTGTTCAACTCCTGACTTGATTTGAAAGCTTACTTTCATAATGTAACGCATTTAAAATTACCGAATGCCCGGAACATCAGCGACTGTAGGCCCATGGCAGTGGTGCGCTGGGAGGGCGAGACAACGCTGTGATGAAGAAAACACAATAAGTTGAAATAGTCAAAGTAAACGAAACATTCGAAAAAAAAAAATTCTGCTTTTTCATTATAATCGTGCACAGGTCGTTCACTGGGTGTTTCAAGTTGTTCACTATTGGGAGTTATTAATGTGGAAATTTAGAACCTGGAGTATTAATCAACAGAGTTACCAGAGAAGATCTAATAGCGTGAGTTACTCAAGCAATGAGAAAGGATGGCAGTCTCCCTATATTGGATCATCGTGGAGAGGAGCTTCTAAACAGAATCGGCTATAAATCAGACAATAAACACCTTGTGGACAAGGAATACACCACTAGGAGGGAGGGGGGGGGGTTATGAATCAGTTGGTATAATAGACTGCAATGTTATTTTAAGCTCATGGAGATCAAATGGTGATGGTGACCAAGACCTTTGTTACGGTCATTGTACTTGCAGTGACGCAAGTTGATCGTTTCTCATTTCTGTAGAGCGCCGCCACTTTTCCATAGTTTCTCAGTTGCTCCGCTGCTGTGTCATCGAAGACCCTAGGCTGGTAAGATTTCGGAAAAACAGAAACTGTGATCATTTCTCTTCGTGGCTCGACTACGGGTACCCTACGCCGTACAACACGATGCCAAATGTAAAAGTCAACCAGGATTATTTCGGACAAATATCGTGTATTTGGTCTTAAAAGGAGTTAGCTGCCAGTTTCGCCACAGAGGCTTATATATTTTCCGACGTCCGATATTTTCCGACAATTTATTTCGAAAGGGAACATTGTGGAAGGAGACGGACCTTCATTGCCTGAAAGGGGACATTCCAAAATGTACCTTGATGAATACAGCTTTTTCTTGTTACTCACTTCATCATTACATTCCATGCGATAGAATAAACACAGGAGATATTTAACGTATGACCTTCAGATTAATCTTCTGAACGGTCTACTTACCCGAGAAGCATCGTTTGAGACGGCACCAAAACCAGAGACGAACAAATCACGAGGAAAAATACCAAAAGGAAGAAGAAGTATATGCTATTACAATCCGTTGTACAACGTCCAGGAATAGCCATCCCTCCTCCTCCTCCTTCGAGCACACCAGAGGATGTACCCGAGATGCAGGAACAATCGACGTACATCTACACAGAGAATGTAAAGCAAAGAAAAAAGCACTATTATTCTAATGACACTGTCATATAATCGAAACAAAAGACGGTTTATTAAGTTTTCATTTTAGGGGGAAATTTAATTTTCGTTTTGTTCGCAGTATCATATCATAGATGTGGCAGCAGTAACTCGGGGCTATGGTGATCAAATTCCATGGTGTAATTTTATAGACATGTAAAAAAGTTACTTTTTAACGAATATTATCAGTTTTTTCACTGTCATGGTTTTACTCATGGTGGTTACAGGTACACAGCTTGAGAAATTACAGGCTTCATGACTGTCGATGATTTCTGGAACAATTGAAACGTTAGCATTAGAAACATTCTTCAACTTAGTTTGCAGAAAAGAAAAAGAAAAGATATGTGACTGTGGTTGGCGTAAGAGTAGCTGTTGGCACCGTACACGCTGTCTCCAGCATAATAAAGTTACAAATAGCGTATGCATATCACTCCTTCTTTCATGACATTTGACCGCTATACGCAGAAATCAGAACGGTTCGACCAGTAACGCGTAGTTTAATAGCACTAATGATTGTGTGGACTCAGTTTGAGAAAACAACGTTATTCGAACGTGTGTTGAAACAAAATTTGAACAGCTATTCGATATTCACGTTATGGGGTTATGTTTAGAAATATCAACGACGTAATGGTATCTCCTATAGCTAAGAGCCCTATAATCTGCATTTGTTTCAATACTAATGAATTAATAAACGAATGAATACCTTTGTCCCATTCACAGATTCTAGGGATGAGCATCCAGCGTGACAAGCGGAGTAATACATGACGTCATTAGTACCACAGACCGGCGAGAAGGGATCCTCGCAATGGCAACGTGAATTGCAAGAATTCGTTAAGTTCATCACCTCGCTAACCTCAAATGAGCCGTGACTGGGGATGACGAAGAATGTACAACTCAGACTGTATACGGTTGAAATAGCATTTATTAAAGTCATTCTGTCTGCTCATCTCAAACAGGAAAACAAACCTGCACGGAGAGAACTACATGTAAAGATAGCCACTATTGACCAACCGATCTTTGAAAGACCAGAAATTTTCAAACGAAGTGAGAGAGAGAGATCGATGAAATGTCGTAAAGGCAAATGACTTTGTTTTGTCTGTGTGTTCATTATTTTCTTTTTTGTCTCTCCACGAACCACATTTTATGAACAAATAATCGTTTCGTTGATTCACTTTTGTAGTAAAAAAAAAAAAAAAAAAAACACCCACCCAAACCGTCGTACGACGGTACGGGCCTTTTCGTACGATTGCCCTTTTCCTACACTGTTAAAATATAAATCGTAAAATGTAACTTTACAGAAAATAGAATGAAGAAATACAAAAGGAATACAGAAATGTTCTGGTAGTTAGTTTACCAGACAATTTCTGGTAATTCTTATTTCTTCTTATGTTTCATTGTCTGTAAATTTACAGACATTTTTTACAGTGTACGACGTTGGACATAAATATCTGGCGATTAAAATATGCAAACCTCCATCATTCATTAGAAAGTACACTTTAATTATTTATTTAGTTTTTGCTACAATACTTCATGTTCATTTGAGGCCTACTTGGATGCGTAGGTCGACGTCACCCCGGCAAGATCAACGTTGGGACATCTCATCAAGAAGGCAGTGAGTAAGTATGAGGGATCCGAGTAACGCCAAGACACTAAACCGTGCCTGCCCGGTGTACTGGAGGTCGAATTTCTTGATGAACCATCCGCCGAGGAGCACACCGATGATGCTCGTAGGGACCAATACTGCTCCTTAACAACACGGGGAGGAAAAACAAAAACTACCTTTAATGAATCTGTCATTCGGAAACTGTGTCGAAGAAAATCAGCACCTATCCATCGCTACGTATATTGAAGGGCATTTGTATTTTTGACAAGTGCCAGCAACGAGTAACCAAATGTGGTTACGGAAATCGCAACCACTTACATATCCAAGATTGCTCCTGTGCCAGGCTATTTTGGAACATCCTAGGAGTTTCTTGATTAACAGTGCGACTGTAGACTATGCCTCCATAGCATGGTATTGTAGAGAGTGTATTATATAGTGCAGAGTGTTTGTAGCCTCTCCGGAGTGACTGCCACCACAGAGATATGTGATACATGGAAGCAACGATAATCATCCTTGCATGTACATACACTGGTTGGGAGTTTGACTTACTCAAGTTACTGAAGTTGCAAAACAACAAAATACATAACTGCCAAATTAAACTGGTCGCATCCCAACCACAACTATTAAAGAATTCTCTCTCTCGTCTACATGATTCGCTCAACACAATGAGCTCAATCGTCAGTAGAGCAAACCACTCAATGTGAATCAAGAAACACTGCACAAAAGGTCGGCCTTTCGAAAATGAAAGAAGCATGCCCTAGGTACTCTCCATGACGTCATGAAAAGTACAAAGATTTCCGTTTTTCCAGAAAGTCTGCTTAAAGGTGCACTAAGCCAATTGATGAGGGCTTTCATTTTTCGGGGATTTTCGTTTAAGTTGACGAAAGCGTTTCTATCTCTTTGTACTCTTGTATCTCTAGTACCTCTACAACACAGTTACATGATATTTATTCATATCCAACGACCCGCCGTTATGAAACTGCTTGCACTAAGGTTCAATGACTACTTCTTACAGCGTTTACGTGCAGACAAAACATTTACGCTGTGCGAAGCTTTCACAACAGCAGCTTTCACAACAGCAGCAGCATACATGACGTGCACAAGCTAAGTGTCACAAACACACACACACACATACACTCACATACACACACAGCCATCATGATCGCAGAGGTTTCTCTTATCATCGAAACCAAAAATAAGATGAAAATGGCAAAATTGAGGAAAGTAGGGACCATTGCTTGTTCCCTTTTGAAACTTGCATTTATGGCAACATGTTCACGACTTTCCAATCATTTTTCGATTCTCCAGGCATTCTAGCGGATTGTGTAGTAACCGATTTTCTTCTATAAATGTAGCGTTTCAGTTGGCATCTCCATGTCAGTTGTTGATTTGGTCATTTCGTCATTAAACAGATTAAAAGTGCCGAATGTTAATTATGGTAGAGTCTGCTAGTACTTTTCACCTTGTCTATATTTCTAATTTCTTCCATTTCTTTGAACCTAGTACGTACAATTATTTCAACAATCATTTAAACCTAACACAGACTGGATGATCGGTACCCTAGAAAAATTAGAATACACTTACCTGTCGGTCAACGCAGAAGTCCCAGGTTGCAAGTTAAACTGGGTTTCGACAAATTTCGGTCCAAAAACAGTGGTGCAGGAAATGACGAAAAACTCGGCCGATACTCCAAAGTTGATACACATCAACGGGATGTTTTTGATCAGATTCCACATCGCTCGTGGGAAGTCCTTCAGGAGGCCTTTTAATCCTCTCGTGGAGTAAAACTCTGATCCCTTTTGTGGCCGAGTCTGCTCATTGTTAGCCTTTCTTATTGCACTTGTTCCTGTAAAAGTGTGCGAAGGGGTATGTACAGATACTGAACATTTCGTAAACATAATCTGCGGCGAAAAATCGTCAGAACTTTCTTTCTCACCGTTAACGAAACGAGGGAATAATTCTGATTGTATATAATTGTGAGAAAGTTCTGGCAAATAATATAGGGTAAAGATCGTGGTGGAGCTACGTCTAAATAGCTTGGATTACTATCGACCAACGATGTTGCTTAAGCAACCGAGTTAAAAACGCATCCACGGCTTTCAAAGAACATGGACGCATGGTCCAGCAAACGTCTTGAAGGTTGCGTGACATGCTCCTAGAAAAAAAGTTAGCCTCTTTTAGAAGTTGCAGAAAATCCGAGTGAAAATCCGTTGAACATGTTGTTTATATCTATTACAGATTTAGAGATATAATTTTTCAAAGTTTGATAATAATGCTAAATAAATGACGTGAAGTGTTGCACAGTGTCAGTATTTCTTTGGTTAAGCCTATTTATATTGCTTCTTAATTACTTAATTACCGAGTTTCAGATGGATAAATAGTATCGATATTTTTCAAGAAGAAAGTAAACGATTCCAAAATAAAACTTTCTAGGTATGCAAAATTCTCAAATGTCATTGAAATAAAGGTTGATCAAACAAAGGATTAACATAAGACATACAATAGGAGTCCATCTCTTCATCAGTGTGACAGATTTGCATAATTAGCCAATGTTTATTCATGATGCAGCCGTGAGAACACAAATTTGCCAGTAAAAATGTCAATCTTTGATGGATATTGAGGTAATGTGTGACTATTTCTAACATTTTCAATTATTAATGCACCCAGTACTACAAATTGTCATATTCATGTCACGCGACCTTTAATAATATACAGTATCTACATTGACTTCTTGCACCACTAGTGAAAAAATGACCTTGGCCGTCTCATTAAAGTTTTCAAAATAGTGGTTCGAACTGCAAAACACAAGATCGAAACAGAAATATGATTCATGAAATCGTAATCATCCTAAGAAATAATCTTCGCCTCCACTGTTCGGTTGATCTCAGATGACCTCTGACCACCGAAATACACTTATTACAAAAGTATGATGATTTGAACAAAATTCAGCAAGCTAGTCAGATATGGAAGCTAAAACAGTGACTTCGACTGGTCGTCACGTACCCTTAGCAAATGCAAACGTCATATAACTGTTATCTGTGATAGGCGCGCCACCAAAAAAGAAAAAAAAAAAAAGAACAAAAACAAATGTGCCTGAAGCGTTTTGTGGAGAAAAACGTTTTTCCATGTGACGATATAGTGATACAGTGAAACTCCCTCAAATATATATATATATAACAGCAACTTCATAGCTTCCTGTTCTTGAGAATTAATTACGAAATAGCAGGCATGCAGATGAATAGAATAAAAAAGTGCGTACTTCTCAAAGTCTTCGGAAAACCCGTTAAAGGAATGGAGACTAAAAACGCACAAGATCCAAAAACGAAAAATCCGATCCACCAGTTACCGATCCAAAGAGGACTTTCGGGAGTGATATCTAGTCTATAAAATAAAAACAGTATAAAAAAGGAAGAAACATTAAAGGGTGCATTTTTGTCGTTGTTAATGTTGTGACGATTTTGTTCTACTTTTACGGGACCTTAATCTAACGTAGACAGTCTATGATGCAATAATGTATGTGACAGAAAAGTCTATGATATAATAATGTATACGTACTTACGCTGATAATCTTCGAAACGAAACTAATCAAGGCGCACCCACGACGGTATTGCGGAGTCAGATGGACAAAAGCGCTTTCGTTCTAGTTCCGCGAAAAAATGGTCACAAAATACTGCAGTCGCAATGATATGGTTTCAATTATATTTGAAAGTAGGTCGATTTACGGTACCGTAATGGATCCTATGAAAGTTTTAAGATGGGGTTTACTACAGAAAAAGATAAAGGCAAAATTTCAGTGACAGAAGTTAGAAATTGTAAGTTTTGATATATTAATTATTTTGATAAAAAAAAAAAAGATGAGCAGTAGGGAATTCTTCATCACGGTTTTTGTCTACTTCAGGGCATGGACTGACTTACAGTGACAGTTTGTTAGTAAATAATGCTCTTATGAAATTTGCGTGTAGTAATGAGATTTCAGCAAAGTTGGATTTATTCTTCAAAGAAAAATTATTTGACAGATTTTCTCTCTTCTTTTTCGATCGTTTTTTCGAATATAAATCAACACCGTCAGCGTTGTCCATAATTTCCGAGCGCTTTATACACTCAATGGCCAGGAATCGAGTACCATGCAACATTGCGGAACACGCGAGATGAGAAACACATACGGAAGATGGCGCTATGTAGTAACTAGAAAATGTGGTTACGAATACCGCAACCACCTTCTGTTTACGATTGCTCCTGCCCCAGATTATTTTGGAACGTTCTAGCAGTTCCGTGATAAACAGTGCGAGTGTAGGCTATGGCTCCCTATCATGGTATTTTCATATGTGTATTGTAGGGATGCAGAGCGTCTACAGTCTCCGCGGAGGGACCATATGAAGAGGTATACGATACATGGAACCAGTAGCGTAGCCACGGGGGGGGGGGGGGGCACGAGGGGCACGTGCCCCCATGACAAAGCTGTGCCACCCCAGGTGCCCCCCATGAAAAATTTTGAAATGTGCAGTTTTATCTTGCGGTCAATTTATTAAGTCAAAATGGCCCAGCTTTGACATGTCAAGCTAAAAATCCTTTATTACCTCACGTATATATATATATATGTATATATATATATATATATATATATATATATATATATATATATATATACAAAACTTGTGCCCCACCAGGAAAGGTCTGTACCCCACCAGTGCCCCCTGCTCAAAAAATCATGGCTACGCTACTGCATGGAACGACTACACTACACTTGCATGTACATTATAATGCCTGGAGTTTGACTTAAGTCTTGAATCGTGAGACAGTAAAATACACAACTATCAGGGAAAAAAAAATAATCGATCTTTTTAAGCCAAAGCCCAACCAAAATTTACAAAGAAGTCTAGTCCCGTCTACATGATCCGCTCAACACAATGAGCTCAGTTGTAGAGCAAACCACTGAATGTGGATCAAGAAACATTGAACAAAAGAACTGCCTCTCGAAAATGAGAAGCGTGCCTAGGTACGGTCCATGACATTCCACTACAGTAGAAATAGCTCGCTCACTTGTATACAGTCTACGGTCAACATGCAGTACTACGATCAGTGGAAAAAAAAAAACGACGCTGAAAGGCCTTATAAGACTATCAAAGAGAGCTCGTAGGATTAAACCTAAAAAAAAAAAAAAATAGCGTCCACGATTTAAATCAACATATACAGTAAGATAGTGAAGAGTGCGTTGCATTAAGGAGGTGCAGGTGAAGGACTCGGAATATGTGACATAAATTGTTTTGTTCAAGTTGAATTTAGTAATGCTATGAACTTGCATATTATTAATAAGTCAAGATGAAGCATTGGACATTCCATATCTTCAGATTAACAGTACAATACTCTACAGAAGATCATAGAGAGACGCGACGGAATGCAAACGGGCCGTGGCACTGATTCTTTTGTTTGTTTTTGTTTTAAAACGGGAATCAAATGTAAAGCGTGTTAATCTGTGAGCAGATTATCTCATCACAATGCAATGTATAACGCATGGCGATTGAGAGCAACCATTGAAGATTGCGCTGTTTACGCAGAAGACAGAGTGTTCACGCTTTCGTGAAAGCCTTACGTGCTTGTATCTACACTCAGGTCGGTGTATAGCTGGAGGAAAATCCCGCCAAGGACGTATCCGACGGCTATTCCTAACGATGACAGTAGCTGAAAAATCGCTGTAAAAGGAAAAGAAGTCACTTAGCCATTCTTCATGATATGCCACTATTTCGCTGTAGTAATTGAGCTCAAGTCAGTTGCATATAGGTTAAATAAAGCCTTAAGCTGAATGGGGATGCAATTGATTGAAATACGCACTACGTTTACACGTAATTATATCAAGTTAACTTCAGGGTTGTTTACCAAAAAGGAAAAGAAAAAAGAAACGGCCTGCCATAGCTTCTTACTCTGACAGATTCTGCAGACCATGTACTTGGAAAATAACACGAAGCGTTCCTGTGTATATTTGTATTGCAAAACGAGTCTATGGACTCTTATGTGCAAGTGGTTTTAAACCACATTACAAAATTTAGTTAGACATAGACTTTCAAAATAACTCGCAAGACTTTAAGTTACGTAGGATCTCTAACATAATCAAATTCATTTTCATACGGTCATTTTCACAGCTTACCGTAATATACAGGAACCAGATTAGTTCGGACATTTTCGTAAATGAAGGTTCTTCCGTTAGTATATAAGGGACACGCCCCTATCCCGTGAAGCACCTGGCCTGCTATGAAGTACCAATAGAAACCACTTAAGCTATGGTTTGATTCCGTCTCACATTTCCCGCTACTAGTGCCATTTAAGTGACATATCTCGCCCTCTTCAAGATTCTGCAGATAGAAAGAAATGCGATTTTTCATTTAGAAAGACGTTATTGGTACAATTGGATAAATGTTGCCACTTCATTAAGGAATCAGGGGCGTTGTTTAAAAAAAAAAAACATAATTCGAAAGCACGGTCTGTTCTGTGAGCGTGGGAATTTCGGATTAATAATCTAAAAAGTAAGAGGTTTTCATAAACACATTCCTACGAGTGTGTAAATGCCCATCAATATTCCCGTTACTCAGTTCCCTTTCCCTTTTTTTCAGTTTCAGAGTTCACTCCGTTTTCCTTTCAAAGAGTCTTAAAACTTGCCCGGTGAGAAGAGTTTGCCTACTCTTGGCAGGAACTGTATACAATTTCCAGTTTGTTTACTCTACAGAAGGAACTTCTGCATCATGTCACGCAAGACCAAACGGTCGTATGCTTGGCCTCTCATCAAAGGAATATACTATGAAAATATTGAGAGGAATGGCTCTATATAGGGAACCTCACTACTTTCAAGGGTTTGGCGCCACTGTTGCCACAGTATTCCACAATAGTTTGGTCTGAATAGAATTCAAATCTTCAAAAGATTTTCGTCTTCATTTAAATCTAATCTACTAGTTAGTGTTTTGTTTGAAAACAGAATAAAGTAAGAAAAAAAAAACAGTCATCCCTTTGAAAGTCTATTAAAAAATAATATTTTGCTTACACGAGGTGAATATTTCGGTGAAAGAAAATGGGGTAATGTGAAAACGTAGGATCCGAACCCGAAAACGATGGCGCCGACTCCGAGCAACAGAGGTTTGTGCAATCGCTCTGTCAAATACGTGACGAATACAATGAGGGCTAACACGGTGAAGTCGAATGAACTGGAGATGGCGCCGCTTTGGGCGCTGGGTAGACTGAATCGTCTCTCCAAAGTCGTGGTTACGACGTAGACGAGACCGTTGACCGTGCTAGACTGAAACAACGCGAACGCAGACCAGAACACGAGAAAACAGGCGGCTCTGTTGCACCCCTGGAATGGAAGATAAAAAACAAACAAGTGAAATCAGAGGCAGTATGGGCGGCATCGTTGTACGTGTTACTGTATGGCCCACAGTTAATGATTCATACATTGTCCAGGATTTTTTATCTCCAGGATACTTTTCTCGTATCCGGGGTTCTGTGCAGTATCAAACTTTAGCCGACATTTAGTCTACATTGCGAAAAATTTTTACCCGAAGTCGCGGAGAAATGACCTTACTCGTTTTCCAGATTGTTGAAAACATCGACGGAAGAAGATGTTTCCTGAATAACCTATTTCCAGAATGTTCTATAATTAGGTAAAGCAAACGGCCTTAAAAATTCTCCCTAGAGAAAGCTGCTGACAAAGCTGTTCGAAATCTTGAGTTAAATGTTATTGTCCCTTAATTAAAGGTTAATTAAGAAACTTTGGGTGCAAAGAAATCTGTAAATTGTTGTAAAAAGTACATACCGGACATTTGTGCATGGGTTTCGTGTGAATGTTATTGTAATTATTAGTAAACAATGAAAGACAATGTGTTCAAACTTATGCTCAGTGACATGATTACTTGTATGTACTGTTTCGAGCAATACTGCAACCAAGTAATCTGTCCGAGTAATGACAGAGATTACCAGCGTCCAGAATATTCTTCAGTAGGACTGTATGGTCTATGTTACAAAGCCGGTTGAGTAGCAACTGATTTACGACCTGGTAAAGTTGGAGCTTCTAACTGTCACTGAAACCTACCAGGCTGGGAAACGTTACAATTCCCTCCTGTTATCATTCATGTTAAAAAGGCACATTCAGGTCTTTTGTAAAATTCACTACAATTTCTTAACCTGTCAAGTTTCTTTTTCAAACTCATGGCAATTAATCAGACTGAGAGGATCTCCATGTTTCACACACAAAGGAATGTTATTGAGTTAGTAATTGTCGATTTAATTCGATTTTTGAAAATTCATGACAAAACACTTTTCACATTGGTACTAATTCATGTACACATAGCCTATACAAGTCAGGGTAAAAGAATTAAAAAAAACAAATCATAACTATTGGATGTGAAACTTCACAAATTATGCTAATTATAAGCATTATCATGTTTTTGTACCCTTCAAAGTCCTCACAAATTTATTGATATAAACTCATCAGTCCCTTTAAGAGTGGCATCACGTGGGTGTGACGTACCAAAGCAAATTGTCTCTTTCGTTTGTCGAAATATTGTATGCACTGGTAGATAATTATACAAAACACAGACATTTTGTTTTTCGATATATTTGCTCTTTTCTCAAAAAAAAGAAGAAAAAAGTGAAGAGCTACGACCCAAAGAACAATACTTTGTGTATAAGCCTTTTCGAAATCTCGACTGCGCATGTGTACATCTTTCGGAAGATAACACACGTAGATAACACATCTTCGTGCAGCCCGCACAATGGGCGTGTATTAGTCAAGTATCAGCTCTGACGGACTCCATTCGTAATACCGGTTATGTTCTTCAAAGAAAGATACATTGCCGACACCTGCTTGGAATGTTATCATGTGTTTACAGATCAAGAATGCGTTGACCCGTGTAAGTCCCTGCGGGGATGTGATGACAGTCACGCCTTGTCCTCTGACTTGCAGACAGAAAAAAAAAAATCATTCTCGATGTTTTTATATAGTTTCTTAATTTCTTTACAGCATTTATACAAAAAAAAGTAAAAAAAAAAAATGGGGAAATATGGGAAAGTATGTGATTCTAGTCTTGATATCAGTACCGAAGAAAGCGTCACACCAGGGAGTCACACGACCCCATTTTTGCACCCGTCAAACAGAATCTTCGACCCCCTCCACCTCAATTAGCTAAGTCTTCATTGGACAGCAAGACGACGACGAATCTTTGTCCAGAACAAATTTCATTGAACCTTGAATCCTGCATGGGGTGAACCGGCGAAGCGACGGAACAATTTCACAGCTGAAAAGTGCATCAACTTTCGAATCAGTAGACTCTGCAGAGTCTGCTTGGGCTGGAAAGTTTCTGTTTCTAATCTTGGTTCCGCCACCTCTGAAGGAACATCCCGAAATATTTACTGTGCTGCTCTTCCGGAAGAGTGTTTACTCCCCTCATTGATCACTGCCCTCGCAGACTCTGGACACTCGTTTTAATTATGCACACAACTTTTAACTAAAACCATTGTTTTTCGCCACCAAATTCGGTAGAAGCCAATCACGGCCATCCTGAGAAATGATGCGAGTGATGATAGGGAAATGACCTACGACTGATTAGTTTCGTAAATATCATGGTAATTTTCTACTCTTCTTCAACTGCTTTAGGTCTCTCTTAGCGATGTCCTTTTTCTGCCGTCGGCAAATCTGGTGATAGGGTGATAGTTAGCCTAACTACCATTATTTTCTCTCATTGTTCGATCGCTGCTATTGGCTCATTTCATGAGTCCAACGCGTCAGACATGACTATTCATGTGCACATAATTATATCGAGTGTCCAAAGTCTTTCCGGCCGACGGCGATCACAGGGAAACGCGATTACTAGATGAGTACATATATCCTCGGTTGGGTATAAGTAGGCTGCAGCTCAAATTGTGAGGAATGTATCAAAGGAGGGGAATTCATTCGCCGAGAAAGACTGCAAAGTCTAGCGAGTCAGCGGCAAGGAGACAATCAGTGGACGACCAAAACATGTGTTATACAAGGGTCAGTACTGTCCTGGGAATGGGTACATTGTTGCACGTTTCCTTGAAACAATAATATCAGTAGTAGATCGGTCCCACGGTCAGTGATTATGGGGATGCACAGAGCATCCGTTTCAATCGACAGAAGCGTAGTGGAGGGATATTTCTAGCAAGTAGCTAGTTAGGATTGTTATGAGAATGGTCAGTTGAAATGAATGAAATGAAACAAAAAAAAAAAAGACATTGGCAAAATCTGTCATTTTCTTTACAAAGATGCATAGGCTATGTGGACACCTTATCAAACTCATAATGACTTCATTGGTGAACTTAGGTAATGACCTGTCGTCTTCCTACATTGATAAGGTTCAAGAGGTGTGGCCTTGTGGTAGAGCTTCAGCCTGTAAACTGGGAAATAATAGGTCTGATTCATGCCTGCCTTCAACAAAAAATGATTGAACAGAAGGACTTACTGCTGCTTTATCTTGAAGACATAGCATAACATTCTTTAGGGGTGTCGTTACATTTTAAGCTCGTATCCACCATTGGGTCAATCACAGGCAAGGCTTTTTGGGATCTGCAGTTACCGAGTACGGTGTCCCTTATGAGATGACTTAGTGGAGAGAACAATCCATCCTCAAATTGGTATATTTTTTTACTTTTGACAAAATTTCATGGCAAATGAAAGCTTAGTGAATCTATGCCTTAAACTTTTCATGAAAGAGTGAATACTGTGAAGTTGAGGTGAGTGTGTGTGTGTGTGTGTGGGGGGGGGGGGGGGGGGTGGGAGGTTGAAGGTTTTGTTATGGCAATATAAAAAATATGGTGGATATGTTGGATTTTTTTCAATACCGTCTGATGTGAATCTTCTCGTTGTAACATTTTGGACCAACTTTCATAGTTGTTGCATTTTTGGCAGAAAGTTGTTACATTTTTGGACGAAGTTGTTGCGTTTCAGAAGGTTGTTACAAAATTGGTCTCACCAAAGCTCACCGGCTGACTGGGATATATAGGACAGTCACAAGAACGTGTTAAATGGTACAACTCCCACTGACAATGTACAATGATCTCTAATGTTATGTATGTGCGATATGGAATACTGCGATAGTATTAATGTTTTGGATGTTTCCATTTTGCATATTTGCAAATCCGATTTGGGCAAAATGGGGTTAGGTATCGTAATTACATACAGGATAGCATTCTCTGTAATAATCAATACGACTTTGGAGAGAAACGCACTACGACTATGGCTCTCTGTAATGTTGTTAATTAGATAACATATGCTCTTGAAAATAAAATGCACTCTAACGGTACTTTTTTTTGATTTGTCTAAGGCTTTCGACACTGTAGCTTATAGTGCATTACTTCACAAATTGTTCACATACGGTCTTAGAGGTAGAGTTCAAAGCTGGATCTACAGTTATCTCAGTAACCCTAAACATAAATTGAACGTAAACTTCACCAATTCTGGTTTTACAGGCCATAGTGCGTGGTGTTCCATAACGATTTATTCTAGGTCCTCTTCTATTTATAATTTATATGAATGATATCAATGTTTCTTCCAACAAATTAAATTTTAAAAATGTTTGCTGATAATACGTGACACAACTCTACTTTATGATCATAAAGATTGAACGGAAGCCGCCATTTAAACTATGACCTTTATCATGTTAATAATTGGCTATGTAGCAACAAAGTATCATCAAATACTGATAAAACCAACTGAATTGTATTTCATCCTAAGGTTAAGAAGTTACCAATTATCAATATTAAAAATAAATAATACTCCTATAAAGAGAGTGACTTGCACAAATTTTTTAGGGATTGCAATTATACATGAGAACCTTAATTGGACATGGCACATTAATAACGTAGTAAAGTATACGGGCATTATATATAAATAGACCAAACGATGCCCTTGATTCTTGAGATTTTTATTGCTGTATAGTGCATTGATTTTGCCATTACTTTTGTACACAAATATTATGTGGGGTTCGGGAAATAGTTATGCACTTAATAGAGTTCACAAACTGCAAAAGAGGGCTTTATGAGCCATGTGTAATGCTAGCATTATTGATCACACACCACCACTGTTATATAAACTTGATGTAATGACCATTTATGATATACATACTATGCAACTAGGTTTGTTTATGTACCGTCTTGTAAACAATCTTCTCCCTCGTACTATATGTAATCCTACACAATTTAATTACCTACTACAACCATGAGGTCATAAATAAATGAATGTATGCATGAATGAATGAATATACAGACAGCTACTGTGTGTACAAATGCAGTAACAGCCATAGTGTGTACATTACTAGCAATAATGTGTGTTGCTTCGGCGACCACGATAAACTACTGCAACGGCAAAGTTCTACAGCGATTTCGGATCGGATTACTATCCGACTTTTATCTCATCCCTATACATGTAATGTACCCTACACATGTAATGTACCCTACACATGTAATGTACCCTATACATGTAATGTACCCTATACATGTAATGTACCCTATACATGTAATGTACCCTATACATGTAATGTACCCTATACATGTAATGTACCCTATACATGTAATGTACCCTATACATGTAATGTACCCTATACATGTAATGTACCCTATACATGTAATGTACCCTATACATGTAATGTACCCTATACATGTAATGTACCCTATACATGTAATGTACCCTATACATGTAATGTACCCTATACATGTAATGTACCCTATACATGTAATGCACCCTATATATGTAATGTACCCTATATATGTAATGTACCCTATACATGTAATGTACCCTATACATTTAATGTACCCTATACATGTAATGTACCCTATACATGTAATGCACCCTATACATGTAATGTACCCTATACATGTAATGCACCCTATACATGTAATGCACCCTACACATGTAATGTACCCTATACATGTAATGTACCCTATACATGTAATGCACCCTATACATGTAATGCACCCTACACATGTAATGTACCCTATACATGTAATGTACCCTATACATGTAATGTACCCTATACATGTAATGTACCCTATACATGTAATGTACCCTATACATGTAATGTACCCTATACATGTAATGTACGGGAGGAGATATTGTAGTTGCTGAACGGTGGGACTCTAGAATGTATTGTCTCTCTCAGGTGCCATAACAACAGTTGCCATGGTAATATTATGTACGGTTGATATATGAGACATGGGAGATCTAAAATGGTATGGTCCTTAATTTTAATTAAGGTGACCTGAGACCCCTCATTACGGAAGAGGTCATAATGTGTAAAGATATGTGTGTGTGTGTGCGCGCGAAAGAAAATTTCGATCTCAAACTCCTCCTAGACCATAAAGCCGATAAGGGTTAAAGTTGGCAGATAGGTGACCCATGGTCTGAAGTTGTGTCCCCCGTCAAACTTTAAGGTAAGAAGTTAAAGGTCAAATTAGTAAAAATCTTAACTTTAAATCCTAAAATTAATCTATTTCTTAATCTAAAATGGCTACTCTATGTGACCTCCAAATATACGACCAGTATACAAGATCTATCTAAAAAAAGTTTGTATGTGTTTGAGATCAAAGGTCAAGTTCAGGGGTCAAGGGTCAAAGTGTGATATCACAACTCCTCCTAGACCGCGAAGCCAATGAGGGTCAAAGTTAGAAGATAAAAAAAAAAAACATGCCTACACCTAACTCTGTGATTAACCACCTGCTTCAATGAATCAAGTGTTCAATTCAGCACTTAAAGTTCCATTACATAGCTTAGCATCTTGCCAGTGCCCATGTAGAGGGACTGTGCCGAAGGTGCTATAGAACAGCACCACATTAAGTGGTGAAAAATAAATTAGCACTAAAAAGATGTTGAAAAGTGCACTTTAGAAGCCCAAAAAGAAGTAAGCCTGCGTCAAGTCTCCGACAGAGTGACCAATTGATAGGAAATACTCAATGGAGTTCCACAAAATGTGGAGACAGCACTGCAACATATCCGTGGGCCTCTTTCAGATAAAAATGAAGATTGCGCACTCTCGCCAGCCAGATACGAGTAACGTATAAAACTATGCCGAGGTTTACTGATTGCTAAAACTATAAAACCTTCCTATCGAGAATATTTCCTCTAGTCTAAATAACACTTAACGTGTTCGACCGATCACGTGATGCTTACTTGAAGGCAACCAGGCCGAAAACCAAACCATCCACAGGTAGTTTCATCTTCTTCATCTTGTTCATCTTCTTCATCTTGGAGGTCGCTCTTGCCAACCTCTCGGTTGTCTTTTTCGTCGTCAAGCCCTGATTCAAAGCTTGGATTTGACGTCATCATCAAACTTGAATACGTCACTTGTCTGTGGGGGGAAACAGAAAGAAAACACAAAATTTAATTTTCAAGATCAACTCTGCCAATATGGGAACTAACTGGCAAGGTTCGGGTTTCGGGAAATATAAATGGTGCGCCAAACTAAATAGAGGTTGAAACATATTTCAATATCGATGTTATGCATACACATTTGCAAATTAAAACGAATTTTTTTATCTTCAAGGGACAATTTTTTGTTACTTTTATAGTACGTCTTCTAGACTTTCGGTGGAAAGTGATTCCCACGAAATGGAGTATGGATCACCTACCATATTCTCGGATTCACATAGCAAATATTTCAGTCTTTTGGTCATGTGACCAAATAAATTTAAATTCACTCAAACACCTAGAAATGATTGCAAGAAGCTTGGGATGCTGGGTAATCCCATGAACGAAACAAAATCATGAATAACTTCTTCAAACTTGTGATATTCGAGCAGTATTTATTTTTTAGTCATTCTATTGTTAAGGTTCCATTTTCAAAGGTAGGCGTACTCTTATCACTTCACGCGATCGCTGGTCATCGTGGAATATGTGGCATGACAACGTGACATCACAAACTCACAGTCAACATAAGTTTTTTTTTTTTTTTTAACGACTCCTCACAATGGCGTCACAGTACGTGACATGCGATACAGTGATCTCCCACGACGGTTTTGCGAAAATTGATAAAATTTCGATGTCAAAAGATGCTAAGTTCTGGATCAAGCTTTTTACACAACTTCCAAGGGAAAACGTCATCAGTATAGAAAGCAACACTACGAAGGGACAAACGAGTAAATAGCTAATCTAATATAAGGGGAATTAGAACGAGGAGGAAGTAAATAACTTGGGTAATTTTGTGAACTGTGAAATAATGTACTGTAATTGACATAGGCCTATGTTGTATTTTTTTTTTTTCATAAACTGTTCCAAAGAACATTGAATAGTAGTCCCGTACAGTAGCAACGTAGCTGGGGAATAAGGTCGAGGGGGGGGGGGTGGTGGGTGGGAACTCCACAGCAGCCGTTTTTCGGAGGAAGGTGGCTCAAGAGTGAAAGGGCAATTACGGAGCGTGGGAAGGGGATTTCCGGTGATGTAGAAGGTGTTTGCATCCAAACGTTTTCTGGTACCTTCTCTGCTAACTAATGGTGGCGCTCCGCTTAATAAGTCTTCCTACATTTTTAGCTATCGTGTCATCAATGTCATCAGCATAAGAGCGAAAATAAACTTTGTGCATACGCATTATATTACCAATAGGTTGTGTATACATAATTTACAGAAGAGGGCCCAAAATGGGGCCTTGAGGTACCCCATACAACAATCTAATTTGAACGGAAGGGACATCTTTGATGCTTACGTAAATGGTTCTACTTTATACACGCAAAGTTGAGGATACGTTAGTAGTATTATTACTAGTGCATAAATCAATAATCGTTACGACAGGGGTTGTAGCCTACTAACATAATTATATTCACGTTGCTTTGTTTTGTTTCTTTCTGAGATCCACGAGATCAATTGCACATGCATGTATGTATTGATTTCAATTCGGTATAACACTGTGAGGAGGAATGAATGCGTTTAAAGTGATTGCGTGCCCAGGGGCAAAGTGGGAACATTAAAATTTCGTGTTCAAAAGTCAAGTGCACCCATTCAGACAATTCTGTAACATAAATAGGTTTCAGGAAATAAATACTACCATATGACTTCAAATTCACCGACATAAAGTGTAAAATATTATAACGTAGACAGTTGGCAGTTTTCATTCAACTTTCACCGTGCGCTTCACCGTGCGCAACCTTCAGTTCTGAAGGTTGCGCACGGTGAAGCGCACGGTGAAAGTTGAATGAAAACTGCCAACTGTCTACGTTGGTCAGGGCAGCCGACCAATGACACCTTAACAATGTGATCGATTCAGGGTTGTTGGTGAATACAGTGCCTCGTGTCACTAAATACTGCAACTCCCGATACCGAAGAAGCGAAGACTTGAGTAGTTACATTGTTGATATATCGGTGAGGCGTGTATTGTTGTATTCATTGCGTCTAGGCATTTAAAACGAGAAGTGTTAATTTTTCAAATATTGACTTCTGTTGTTTACTGACTTATGTCCTTCCCGTTGCTTTTCGAAGTGTTAAATGGTACGTTTGATCATCGGGTGACGTATTTCGTCCACGAACAATCTCGCATGCATATTTTAAACATGAAGAAAACCTTAAAGGCAGCGACTCATCACTCTAAGCTATATTTTTGGCTTCCGGAAAGCAAAATTCTCAACTGGTTCTAAGCTACAGTGCTCTTTGATTGACAGCAAAAGATGCAGAGCAGCTCATATTACAAAGCGCACACCAGGATCCATTGTTTTGATGACACATGTGGATGAATTTTAGACAGGCTGTGGGAGGAACTAGACTAAGTGGTTAGGAGAGTAGAAACTGTCTGGGGTGATGACGTTTTGTCTTTAAAGATCAAACACAGTCTTTTCCTTCTGGTTTTCGCGTACGCAATCACATTAACCTCACTCCAGACTCAAAGATATTTTGTTATTCTTGTCTTAAGTCTTCGAAAGGGTACCCTTAACTTTGGTGTAAAGTGTTTAATGATATACACTTCAGTCTTAGATTTTGCTGGTTATGGTGTTGTGGCGCCAAGGCCTATAATGGAGTATACTGGCTGGAGTATACTAATAAGCAAAAGTGCGGGTCTAAAATGGAACTTTCTCTTGATACAGCATACTATAGAAAGCTAAGTGCAGTAGATTTAACTTACAGTGTATGTACTCTCAAGTACAGTATGCCAATGTATTAAGGGAACTTGCAGATAAAGGTAATCGGTGTCATATAAAACCTCTTCAAAGGAGGATAGCCTGTCGCCCGGGCGTTTTGACCATTTAACAAATAAATTTCTGTTTTTTTTTTTCAATTGCGTCATGAATAACACAGGCCGAATATGCAAATTTGTGACGTCAAGGGAAGGACTCTCATGATTATATGCTATCCGTTGTTTATGCATGACCTTTATTTCCAGGACAATGGAGAATTTTATATGCAATATGTGCTTTATTTTGGAAGAATGTAGGAGATTGCTGTCTTTGATAATATCACTCACCAAATGTGTAAATCAGATAGTAAGTAATTAAGACACAATCTATAAATATATGCATGTATAAAAAAAAAGTACCAACACCGAGCAAGACTACATCATGGTTTTTGCATTTTCACCCTTATGTCATCCTTCGTTTACATAACCTTTCTTTCGGGACGATTGAGAATTTTATTAGCCATAGAAGACTTTATTTGGGAAGAATATATTTTCTTCATTAAAAATATCGATATCTCCTACCAATTGGAAACTCAGCAATAAAGTAATTAAAACAATAGGGTATAAACACTCGAAGTCATAACTGTTTTGCATTTTCATCAAACTTTGAAAAGTCATATCTCAAAAACGATGAAAGATACGTACAGAATGCCAACGTATTCTCATTCAGGGTTTCGCCTTGCAACCTTTGCACGAATCCAGATCTTTTCTGGATGCATTTCATACGACGTAACCAGCGGCGGCGCTACGGTGGGGGGGGGGGCACGAGGGGGCATTCCCCCCCCCAGTTGCTCTCACCCTTCCCAATCAGATCTTATACTCATCCAAAATTAATCACAAAGCTATGTATTGGCATTGGACTGAATAAGAACAGCTTCCGGGGAACCATGATTGATTAATGCCTAATTTATGTTACACAGGCTGCCAGTTTTAACATCATGCCCGTAGCCACTTCAACAGTAGGCCAGCATGGTCAGACCAATTTTCTCTGGAATGTTTACCGTCCAGCATAAGGGAAGGTCGGATAGGTGGTTGTTTTCCTAAATATAGGAATGTCGTTGTTTTCCTAAATATAGGAATGGAACGGAAGTGTACGTAGCCTATGTGTGTGTGTGTGTGTGTATGTGTGTGTACTCGGTGGTACCGCGTAAATGTGAAATGGTACTCCCAAAGAAAAAAGTTGAGAACCTTGGAGTACGGTCAACCGAAAAAATAAATAATATAAAAATAAATGATATACCTTTCTTGGGGCTTAATTTTCCACCCAGAGATATGCTAAAACCTCAGAGCTTCAGGGGGCTTCGCCCCTAGACCCCCACTGCCTTAGGGCCCCTGGATCCCACCCGCGGGGCCTCACGCTTCGCGCGAAAATCTTTGCCCCCAAACACTTCCTCTGCCCTCAGTTTGCCCCCCCCCCCAAATCTGACATCCTGGGGCCGCCACTGGACGTAACGCTCTCATCACATTTCCTCTTGACTGTTAAAGTGAATCCCATGTGCATATATGCAATGTTTGAAAGGCAAGGCCACAACATCCGGTGTGGCCATATCATCATCGTTTTAATAACTTTTCTAAATTCCAACTTCCGTCGCCATTTTCACACACAATGTTGGGATAGGGACGACATGTTACATATATCATGCAGCTAATGCCAGAGCAACGGAAAATATAGTACACACATATTGTATATATACATATATGCATTGGAACTTGTAGCATTCAATTTTACGAACAAAGTAAATCTTGCATTTGAATTTTAATCGCCAATTTTCCAATCCTGGCCTTTGCTTGACTTGAAACGGCACTTCAATACACGTTTGTAGCTATTGGTATTCATCTATCCGTTGTAAGGTCAAATCGATCAATTTACTAAGAAATTAAAAAAAAACCAAAAAACAATAAAACCGCTCGTGGTTAGCCAGTTTGCACACAGGCTTCACGCCTTTCTTTTTAGGTCTTTATTTTGCTTTAGATATAGTGAAAACTCTCATAATATCATGTTAAAATCAGGCTGTAAATTAATAGGCACAACCGTAAAGATTGCGAAAAAGTGTGACAAATCTTTGTCAATTGTTAGTCTTGAGTAGCATGGGCCCGTCTATAGCCTACAGTTAGTCTACTACGGTAGCACGAGGCATTCCTTTACAGTGGCAATAACAATATACAGTGAATGGGGAGGGGGAAATGGAAGGTAAAAAAAAAAAACTGTGATGGGGGAAGCAAATATCACGCGTGGTGCAAAATCGAACGTGCAGTACGAGTTTTAGCCAGTGGGGTTCACCTGCAAGCCCCTGGTTGGGTCCAGGGTCTCTGGGTGCAAAGTTAAAAAAGTTAAATAGGTAAATGTATTTTGGTTCATATTGTATCATCCAATACAAGATCTCAAATGATTTAAATAAATTTGGTATTCTTCTAAGTTGACATCATTATAACTAAGGGGTCCTTGTGGCGTCTAAATGCAAAATCCCTGGAAACTACGGAGTCTTAGCATATCTCTTCGTGAAACACTTGATCTCAAGATCGCTATACTTTGGTTCATAACATAAAAGATTTCAAATGATGATTTTAATACAATATGTTATTCGTCCAGGTTGACGGCTGGACGTAAAAACATTGGACTAATGGTGGAATCCATGGGCACAGCTTCTATGGGTCCAGGTGGCGAAGTCTACGAAAGTTCTGAGGTTTTAGTTCATGCAGGGCGTCCAGGACGTCTTAGGACAGAAATATGAACATCATGTACATAACCAGTTAATAGATATAAACATTTGTACCTGCCAGATGACTAAACTCCAGCTGAGTTGGGAGAGGTGAACTGGGGATGGGCGGATGGTTCTGACTGGGGAACTCGCCACTCTTGGTGTGACTATAGTTAATTAGGGCAGAGGTATTACTATCAATGTAATACGTTAATGTTATTTCTCGTATAGAATCGAGACTGCATGGTGCTGCAGACGTTTTGCCTAGGGCTATAATGTGTACAGATATGTACTGCATTACACTGTACTGTGCAGACTAAACCTCCATTTAAATATTCCTTTCTTAAAAAAAAAAGCAAAAGAAGAAGAAAATTTCCAAAAATGTTTTGAAGTTTCGAAACAGCGACACATTCCGATATACTGTACTACTGTTAAGGGTGAGTAAGACTCCATCATACTGTACTTTCATTTCATAACATTTTCTTTATAATTCCCCACGGTGGGGGGGGGTCATATTTCCCTCAGTCTACTTCAGTAAAGTATCCATTGACCTTTTAACGTGAAACCACTTCAACAATTTTGTAGCTTTTCTTAAATCGAAAATGAATTATGCACATAAAGACATATCTCTCTATAGATACGCACTGTCCACACAATACAAATTACCGGTCAATGTCCTGGCAACAGCGTAATTGTCATTTACTTAGAATCTCCAAGTTAAACCGACGATCCCACAGAGATTACTGCGTGTGGACGTTAATTGTTTCTCTACATTAGTATGTAACGTAAAGGAATTAGTTCTATTCTAGACATTGTGGGAGTCCCCTTACCTGCCCAAATCTATGAATACACTACGAACAAGTTACCATTGTAATTAAAGATGCCAAACCCTTGTAAAGGACCATATTTATTCTACACACAAACCCGCGGCTGGCAATTTTACCTGTGTACTGTACACTGTACACAGATCTGTATATTTATACCTACCTGGACATGTTGGTGATGCTATGTATAGGTTGTCCTATCAAAACAGAGAACCACGGATAATTCGTCGCAATTAATAAAACCGTCCTTGGTGGACTTTTCTACAAGTTTTGTGCTTCCATGAGTGCTCTCCTAAAAATTAAATTACACGTGACAGACAAGTCTTCTCTAATCGAGGAAAGTTTGTTTCTAGATCGCTTGGTTTATTACAGCGACCACTTGCACGAAAACCACGCGCTCATTACTCACGGCGCCCACAAGCTATACCCACTGATAGCTGTAGTGATATCAGCGGCCACGGCAATCACTGGAGCGTTCAACGCTCGTGACAAGCTCGCAGACGTCTTTAAAGCAGGAAATCGTTCTGTAATGTTTACAGGTTAATACTACAGCAGTGCAAACCAGGTAACAGCAGTTGACTTGAAAAGTTGAACTTGACTTAAACAGTTCACCAAAGTTCCAATTTTGCTTGTTATTTACCCAAAGCTTCGTTGTCTAAGTCTAACATAATAGACCCTGGTACAGTGCATTAAAATCTTCTATGAAAACAAGATCGAGCACCGTTTGGCACCAAACACAATGAACGAACTTCAAGCGAAAAAAACATAAAGTTATAAAATCATGTTACGAGATCTTCCCACGGTTGGTTTGTAGAACATTTATCTTGTCGGCTGAGCTAGCCTGGCTATGTTTGTGTTAGCAGAGAAAGTCATTGGGTACGTGTCAGTCATAGAGCTAGAGCGACGTTAGGACTAGTCAACCAGACAAGGACAAAAAACAAACAAAAAAATAGAAAAAAAAAGATTTTATTGACACTTGTTACAATTGATAATGTAGTAATTAACCGATAACACGAACCGACAATGTAGTGAAAAATTAACCGATAATGTAAAACGAACCGATAATGAAGTAAAAAAATAACCGATAATGTAACACGAACCAATAATGCAGTAAAAAATTAACCGATAATGTGGTAAAAAAAAATAAGCTAGAAATAACGGAACAGTAAGGTCGTAACGGAAGCAGTTCAGCCAAAGTGATAACTTCGAATATTCCGTGTAATAAAAAAATTCAACAGTTTATTTTACGTTAAAGGTAACCTCTCGTCATTTTCCCAAGGCCGGTACCCACGAGGGCATTTCCGGGCAATGCCGAGCCAGAAAATGTTTCTTCCCAACTAGATGTAATATGAAACAGTGGGGTGGAATCTACTCTGTGGCGTTCACTAGGGCATGGGGAGAGGCGAGGGGGGAGGGCGTGGTGCCCCAATTATATTTTGACCCCAAAACAAATTTACTTCAAAACAAGGAAAATTGATATTTCACAAAAAGAAAAGATAGGATATATTTCTCTATTGGTAAAACCCATATCTCAATATGTTTGGTTTTAGAAGTTGTGGAGTTTTAAAGAAATATTTCAAAATGGTACATTGCGTGTAATGGGAACTTGTGATGCCCAGGCACAACCACATGCATGAACATACTTTATATATCTCTATCATCTCGACTGTCTGAAAAGGAACGTCCCGATATATTAAAAGACGTGACCTTAATTTCCACAATATCTCACGATATATCTGCCTTAAAGGGAAATAGGGCGTTTAGAATATACCTACATGGCATACAAATAAAACAGGTTTAAACATTGTTAAACCATTCAGTCTTATCAATAAACATCTGCAAAAGCTTCATCTCCTCCAAATATTATGCATGTGATGTGTAATGGAAGATGCATCATTTGAATTTTGAAAAGTTTGGGTGAACAAATTATTGATGCACGACAAATAACTGAATTTCTATCTGTGAAAAACTTATTTCTTGAAAAGAGGACTACTGTCCTTCCTTATTTTGAATAACCTATCCTTTTATGTTCACAAACATTGGTTTTAAAAATATGGTTGTTTACTGTCAAACAAACGCCTTATTTCCCTTTAAACCAAATCTGGATTTTCACTAAGTGTCAAATTTCAAGGTTGATTGAGGACGTCGATGTCAAATAAAAAAAAAAGCAAAGAGTTCTTGCGATAATTTGCAGCTGTTTAATAAAGACATTTCTGCAACCTTGAGACGACTGAAAATCTTTCTGGACAAGCGAAGTCTTTCTTCAAACGGCGACATCCAGATTAGGAACAAGATACTGGCATGGGGTTTAAAATGCCTGCAGTGGAAAATTGGTCTCTATCAGTTCAGAACTTTTTTTTTTTTTTCAAAAGTTAGTAATCTACTTTTATTTGTAAAAAGTGGGGTGAGGAGTAAAATAAGGGAAACAAAAATGGTTCCCTGAATTCGATTTCCAGTGATGCACGAGATCAGTGTTTTCGATCACAAATTTGGTGCCCATCTTAATAGAGTTCCTTTATAAAGTAATTCTTAGAGTGTATATGCAGGTGACCGTTAGCTTTCTACCTGGCACCGACCTTAAAGGGAAACAGGACGTTTAGAATACCCCAACATGACGTACTAAAGAAAATAGCGGTAATCATTGTTAAACCATTCAGTGTCATCAATAAACATCTACCAAAGCTTCATCTCCTCAAAACATTATGCATGTGATGAGTAACGGAAGATTCATCATTTGAATTTTGAAAAGTTTGGGTGAACAAATTAGTGTTGAGCAACAAAGAACTGAATTTCTGTCTGTGAGGAGCTTCTTGCTTGAAGAGAAGGCTACTGTCCTTCCTTATTTTGAATAATCTATCATTCTGCATCCACAAACATTGGTTTCAAAAATATGGATGTCTTCTCTAAAAGAAACGCCCTATTTCCCTTGAAGATGTTTTGGAGGTTAACGCACATGTGGAATGTCGATTTTAAATTTAACCAGAAATTTTAGAGATCTCTTATTAATATAGATATCTCAAATTTAATTTCATACGTCTCACACTTATCAGAGCTCTCTGAAATTAATTGAAGAATCTTGAAATCATTTCAGATATCTCGAAATATCGTAGAATTTTAGATATCCAAAATTCTGTTTCAGATATCTCAGTTTCTATTTCTGATATCTTAATTTATATTCCAGATATTTCTTATTTTCATTTCAGATATGTAAAACTGTACTTCAGATATCTAAAACTATTTTTCAGATATCTCCCTAATTCTACTTCATATACCTTAAATTCTATTTCAGATATCTGAAATTCAGTTTTAGATATCTAGAACTGAGTAGTAGATATTTCGAACAGAATTTTAGATATCTGCAATTCAAAATTACAAATCTAAAATTGCATTCGACATATCTGGAATTCAATTTTAGATATCTGACATGTAGCAAACACCATGTTAAATTCATGGTTGTATACTGTCGGCCAATTCTGAAAGGTCAACAAGTATCTCAAATATAAAAATGATGATGATGATAATAATAATAATAATTAATTTCCAGATATACTGAATTAAAGGAGGGTAGGGAGTTTTAAAATACATCTCACATATTTTTTTGCTCTTTCTTCCTCCAAATAGAGTAGACGCATATCTGTTCAACAGATTTGTGGTAAAAGATGATCTGTCATTGACAAATTTTGTTAGCGAGATTTTTCAGATATCTCAATTAAATTTTAAGGTTTCCCCAATAACACACAAATCTGAGATATCTAAAGTTTGTGATTAGATGTTAAAACAGCTTTACATACATGCTCTCGTCGAACAGGCGAACGGTGGAAATGTTCTAGATAAAAGCAATTATCACCATTGTCCCGTAGGCTGATGTTTTTGTCATTACTTGAACAAATTGCAGACATTAGGTAACACCTATTACAGGCTGGGTACATGCAGCTTAGGACACCCGGGAAGTGCCTTTTTCGGCCATCTTGGTGGTTTGAGAGCCAAAAAGGTTCTTTGACGCTCCAGATGATGGTATGCTGGTCTGCTATAAACAATCCTGCCGGCGCAGAGCGCTCATAATGGCTTGGCCCTCGGGCAAAATCGTAGTTCAAATTTCTCAGCGAAATTTGGAAAAAAAAAAAAATGTTTCGTTGGTTAGGCAGAATGCGAACGTGAATAAAAGTAAACAGAAATTACCCGGGCACCGCACAGGGTCTATGGTCGGAGAGCACATATTGCCTATACGACGTTCTAGATATATGAGGCGCCTATCCAGGGTTCTTGTCATCAAAGACTGGGGACCTGGTCTGAGGTGTAGCCCTTTTGCGGGGATCTGGCGGGCAGGACTATCTAAGCGGAGCGCCACCATCAGCTGGCGTTGAGCCTATGCGAGAAAACTTTTGGTTTTACAACTCCCCCACCCCGATGACTGGAAACAACAACTTCCCGGGTGTCCTGGGCTGCATGTACCCAGCCTTGAAATGGTGATCTCATGCCTGAAATTCCTCCATTAATAAAAAACATCATTCAATTAAAAAAGAGGCAAATGATTTGGATTACTCTTTTCTGAATCGATGATGCTATCTAATATTCCAGAAAAGTTAATTCAACAATTTTTACTCTCTAGCGGTAACGGCTTTCTTTTCTTGTTTGTCTTTTTGAGAAATTTAAAAGAACAGGTTTGTGTGAGATGGACAATGTTCCACCAATGATGTTTTTTGTGTGAGACAGCAGACGACCAAACACTGTTGATCTATATTTTTATTGTATTCATCCGCCTGTGATTTTACTATTTAATCAACCGTGTTTTATCGGTAGGATAATGCACGATTGCCCGAATGAAATAGGCCAATAGGAGTTGAGGATTCTTCCTATGTATTTAGGAATGTACGTGACTCCTTGTAGACTCTGTACAAGCTACTCTGTGCACATTGTACACCGTAAGACATGACATATTCCACGTTTTCCTTACAAATAACGTAACTTAATTTCCAGTGCTTGTTCCGGCTTCTCTGACGCAACTTTGGTCATTTAATCAGTGAAATTTTGACAAGTCGGTGAGCAAGCCATCACACTGATCTCTGTGTGATGTATTACTTTATTACATATTTACTCCCGCAGTCCGAGAAATTTGACTTGCTCATATCTGCCATACGTATGACACGTTGAGGATACTTCGTTAGAGTTTCGATTGTTTCCGCTTTCTTGGAAGCTAAACGGTTTCGGGAAGACCCCTTTCAGCTCTGAGCCGAAAAAGAAAAATGAAAACAATTTTTCCCGCTTTCATTTCAGTGAAGTAACATGAACGAGAGACACTGACCACAGTATTTCTGCCATGTTATTTAATATTATATCAGGTACCGTCTGAATTTCCGTCCCAGTTCCTCTTAAAATCAACCTTCCTGTATAGTAAGACTGAGGCATGAGGCAAAGCTTGCGTACTTATTACTCGAAAGACACACGTAAGATTTGTGACAAACTGTACGGTACGGCTACCTTACAGCAACCTAAGTGACTTGGGGCTGTACACCATTAGAAAAGCATTTCTGCATCTGCTTAAATTTTACATAACAATTGCATTCTATAACTCTTCTAGACTGTCGTATGATACGGTGATATGTCATGTTCTCCTTTCTTCTTGAGATCAGCATAGGCAATCCAGTCTAAATGTGAAACTCCCTAAACACTTTCACGTTCAAATTGCAATATACCGCTCAAATTTGACTGTCTGGGACACTTACGCCTCTGGGAATTCGGGGGCGCTGTCCTTAAATGGTGTCACAATTTTTCTCTGTAAGTATTTGCTATACATTGTTATTTCTGGGGAAAGGAACCTTTCTAAACCATCTGTTCACGACACTACAATATGTATCCCACTGGTGAAAGGGTAGCACTAACTTGATGTCTTTTAACTACAGTAAAAGATACGCTGTCAGACGTAAGTACGTCTTTTCACAACTTTCAATTTACAGGGAAGCAATACCAAATTCACTTTACAGGCAACGCATGTGGAAGGTTGGATTGCAGTTTACCGACCTTAATTCCGACCTATCCGACGAAAGGGATTGATTGTACCAACAATATAAACTATTAAACATCTCCCATTCCATTTTTTTCCCATCTCCCATTTCATTTTTTTTTTGGTTCGAGTTTTCAACATAAAATATGTGCATTGGTTGCTTAACATGAGTGACAATTACCCCTTCATATGTTCACACCTTCATGACATGTGAAACTTTCAGAGTATCACATGCTGGGCTTTTGAACCTAGGGCAGCAGATCTCTGGAATGATAGAACTAATTCGTTTCATATCATAATACAGTGATGACAAGTCTCCCATGGAACATTTCAAATGACAGATATCATCTACTCACCAAGTGCTACCGTTGTTGACAGTGATTTGCAGTTCCAGCCACATTCAGTTGCTGAGATATCATCTTGAATTAACCTCTGGTGACCTTTGACTTCCATGAAAAAACAATAGGGAACATCTACTCACAATGGGTTACCAAAACGTCAACTTTGAATTTCGAGTACCTATCCCTTCACCTAGATACTGTGTTTACAAGGTTGTCAAACTATTTCCGCTGTTGATCTCACATGACCTTTGACCTCCATAACAGAATGCTAGCTATCATCTACTTTTAGCTGCTACCAATGGCAGGAGTTTAATGTTCCAGCAACATTCAGATTCTGAGATATATCTACCTTTATAGGTTTTCATACTTTAAGGGCAGGTGATCTCATATGACCTTTGAACCCCATAACAAGCGATATGAATCATCTACTTGCAATGGACTACCAACATACCACCTTTGAAGTTCGAGCACTGTTCCCTTTTTGAGATATCGTGTTAAGAAACCAGAGCGTCAAATACGCACACACATCCAAACCCACACACACGACTTCGAGCGCCATCACAATCGAATAGATGCCTTGTAAGTCTTTGGCAAGGGATCGGAAAGGTGGCTGCTGCATTGTCTATGGACGTTCCACTCGTTCAAATCGAGCAATAGTCGTCAAGTAGTCAACACCTGCTACTAATAACTCATCAGGGAGAGACGACTAGGCCTAAAAGCCTAACGACACTTTCAATCGAAAGGAACTTTCGTCCGTGCATGGCTCAGTGCAATTCGTTTAAAAAGCTCACGATGAAGACTTCAAACCATGTCACCGAATGTGCTCGAAACAGTTCGTTTCTGGTTAGTTTTAGGGTGTTTCTTTTATTTTTGAGGTAGTATGATACGAACCAGAAAAGTGTAGTAGCAGCTTCGACACTACACTGACTTATGGCCAAAGCCTGACGTTACTAACATTCCAATATGAGAAGAGTTATCAAGAATAAAAACCACAACATACCTGGTTGCTTATATTTAAAAGTGGTTGTGGAATTTCCTTTACTGAACTGGTACACAGACATTAACTGCGCACTGACTGAACGCACGTGTGAAGTATAGGTGTTGGGCTTTCCTGCGTCTCGAACCGTTTGTTTAGTACGTACACGTGCTTTCTACTGGGTTCTCCTTTGAGCTGCTAGGGATGACATCATAGAGTGACTAGGAATGACGTTATATTGTAGTTTTGACCTCAATTTCACTGACGTAGGCTGGCGTGATGTGGTGTTCTAGGCCATAGCAGAGTGTTTCCTGCTCTAAAATCGTCAACTTTCGATTATTCAAGTTCATTGAGTAGACTGAAGTTGCATTTCTTTGATCTCTCCACAGTGCTGGTAGCTTGGTTTGGTGTCTGTTGTATGTATTTGATTTTACTTCTCTTACAGATGAGTTTAGCTTTGCAGTTAGTGTGTAATACTCTAAATGGTTGTTTGGCAAAGTTACTTTTCATCTCTTAAAAACATGCTTAAATCCTTAGGATGGAAAGCTGTACGCTTTCTGTATTTTGATGTATTTTGATGTATTTGTATCTATTGTAACTTTCTATCGGTGGACTAAAAATTTCAAACTGCATATATATTTCTGACTGAGGAAGATATTTCTTGATGAGGAAGAAGTCATTCTTTGAAAACGTTCGTGACAACACTATATTTAAAGAACATTTTTGTGTTGATTTGTTTTTTTTTTGTTTTGTTTTTAAAATGTGCAACTCTTCCGAATCTATACTTTGATGTTTTCATACTTTCAAGCCTCAATGGGTCACAAATTATCATGGAGAAATCAACTTGATTATAAAGAACAGGCGATGGTATACCGACAGACATGGCTTAAAAAGCAATTCATGTCTCAAGAAGGAGGAACTTTTTGAAGAATGGTTGGCGAAGCAACATTCTCATTTATTTATAACCTTTCCACCCGATTTCATGTTGTTGTCTTCAGGGATATGTTTATGAAAAATAAACAGAAATACTTTTTTTTTCACAGATCCCTAATTTACAGCATGTAAATTAATTTGCATTGTTTCTCACTGTTATTCAGTATTTCTAATTTGTTTGGGTACATATTCATTTGCATCCCTTTATGTCGCCAATCCGTGACATAATCAACTGAACGCGTATAGCATCATATTTGTGTGTACTTTTTTTCTGTTGCAAATTTTAAATTGTCATTTTTTTTTTACTGCAGACCTCGAACCTACTGCTTGATCAGCAAGAAAATATCACACCTTATATTGAGTGAAGAACATACGTTATGACATTTTCAAGGGCACGATTAATTCTTGGAGTGCAGTGGCGTAGCTACCGGAAGGGGGAGGGAGGACTATGTGAGTGGGGTAACTTGGGGAAATTTCATGCAACATATTTCGACAGACTTCGTCTGTGTCACTGCGGTATATGAAGTATACAGTTGATTGGAGTTCCACAGAAATTTCCACTTCCGGCTGAGATTCCTCTCCAGGACTGCGATTACTCATCAGTTCCCCATAATATTAGAAGTCCCATCCATACACAGTAGACTCGGATCACATTACGCCCGTAATATACCCAACCCCATTTTCAGTTCAAATTGATGACTATGTGACCTTGAAATTAGGAGAGAGTGTTCAACTAAACACTTCTCTAAGAAGTGTTTAGTTGAACCAACAAGTGATCAGAGTAGAAGGCATATTGCGTATGTCAGTAGAACTTTCATCAGCTTGTCTGTGGTTCAAGAGTAAACGTTAATTTCATTCATATATTGATATCATACACTGCTTGAAGTTTTGTTTCACAACATTGAAAATTAGATTGGTAAAAACGAATATACAAATGTAATTAATCATTTAATTAGCAGTGAATATTCATTTGACACAAGGTTCCTATGACTTTATTAATACCAGTGGTGGAGAAAAAGTTTTGCAGAAACCACTTTTGTCACTCAGGGGAAGCCTGTTCCAGGGCCACATGCATGCTGGTACAGATCATCTTGACGGGAAACTGCCTCAATATGCAACTCAGCGTCAGTCATAGGGTCAGCCACTATTTTACCAATTAGGCCTACATTCAACAAAAAAGGAATCTGTGCATATTTTTAAACAGCAAATGCCACAACTGAGTATCAAATTTATTAATATTGATAAAGTGGTTTAAGAGGGGCGTGAGGCCATTCTTTAATCATATAAACTTGGGTAATAAATTAGTGTCGTCTTATCACATACGGTAACATTTATCTTGACAATGTCATTTGTGAAATATTTTACACTTGTTACGATATGAAGAATGAAAATTAAAAGAATTTCATCGGAAGCCAAATTGTAGCTGTAAATTTTATGTCTACAAGAAAAACCTGTAAACCTTTAAGTTGTCATAATGAAATGACTTGGAATGCTTCATGGGGCAGAGGGCAAAATACGATAACATATCAGTGGTATCATAAATTCAACTTAACAGTGCCATAAAATCAAACTAATGCATGGTATCCTGTATTATTGGCTGACATATCAGCCAATTTGAAGCTCGGGATTTGGTCCTAGTATCCGCCAACAATTTACGGCCTGAAGAAAAACTTTTTTACAGTCTTTCAGATAGCCCTGATAGTTCTCTTACATTTTTTTCTAACAGAAAGACACTATTTAGTAGTATCGAATGCAAGTCGAAGAAAGTATGAAGTTTACTTTTTCTCACTCGCCAGTCACCAGGTCATTGCAAAATGACTAAAGATGCCAACAGATGCACTGCACAGATATACCGCTTTCGACAATAAATATACTTCTTTCACCGATAAATATATTATTTTCGACCAGTTTGGAAGACCGACGGTGTGTGCTTTCAGAAATGTCCTAGGGGCGAAGGAGGAGAATTCAGGAAAATGTTCTTTTAGTCAGTATGTCAATGGCTTGGTCATTTACAGAAAATTCTGATTCAGTGATTAATAAATAACTATACTGCTCATCTTCTGTAGATGAGACATTGTAAGCCCGACTAAGAGATCGCTACACCTAGCTAACCAGTTTACAGGTTATATAAGCGTGCGGAAACTAAGATGTTTGTGCTTGAAGTAACATTTTACCAGCGAAAGTAGAGAAGAGAAAAAAAATATATATCATGAATGTTATTGTATGCATGACTTATTTAATCTGTTATTGCGGATTGCGGCACAGTAATCTGTGATTACTAAGGTAGCTCAAGTGTGTTGTTTTGTATTTTTGTATGATAGTATTAAGCAGTGGAACTTAGCAAAATCAAAGAGAAAGGATAAAATATTTGTAAGAAGTACTGTGCACTTGATTAAGAAGAAGATGAACGAATACTTTTCACGCGTTATGTTTAAATTCATGTTTTACATATCGATACTTCACATTCCCCGTCTAGCACTATGGATAGGTGGTATGCCTTAACCATGCATGAAGTCATGAGCAATTCAAAGCTATGTTTGGCTATATTTGATTACGACGATTAAGGTTTTTCATCGACGTCACTGCGCTGCGCGTTTATCTGTTTTGACGGGTGGGCGTATATTGCACAACAGTACCTAAAGCCATGGCGCATATCGATAACACACCGTCTGCGCATGTGCAGTGACGACCAGTATGCCAAACTGAAGACGGTCGACATCAGGTTTATTCTTTCACCAGAGGTACTTTAAACCTAGACTTTGCAAAATCTTTCCCCGGCGAATGAATTCCCTTCCTTTGATACATTCCTCACAATTTGAGCTGCAGCCTACTTATACCCAACCGAGGATATGTACTCATCTAGTAATCGCGTTTACCTGTGATCGCTGTCCGATCCCCAGCGAACGATGAGGGGTGTAAACACTCTTCTGGAAGAGCAGTGCAGTCAATATATGGATGTTCCTTCAGAGGTGGAGGAACCAAGATAAGGAACAGAAACTTTCCAGCCCAAGCAAACTCTGCAGTCTACTTTAAACCCCACACAAGTAATGGTACGTAACCCAAGATATTCCTGTTTGAAGAAAAACAGCTCTGACCATGCCAATAAAGATTTACATCTACGTTCCACAGGCAAGTTACTGTAGTAAGTGTTTGCTTTTCTGTCAAAGTGAAGTGCTAATTGAACCTACAAATTTCACACTAGTGAAAAAAAAATAAAGCTTGTGCTATTGTAAATTGACCTTAAAATACATGGCGTGGAATTCAATATCACACCTTTTAAACTGTGACATTTCGTTTTAAGACAGTCAACACTATGAAGAATTGCAAAGGATATCGTGACACGTACAGATTTCCCTTGATGCATTGTATCACTGTAAAGTATTTTCTTTTCAATAACAGAAAAATTTATACACAGAACATACTATTGAGATGCTGGTTTACGCCATTAATGTAAGAAAACTTTCCCAATCATTATGAACTGTGTCACTCTATGGATTTTAATTTTACCAAAGGTAAAGCTCGGATGGAACACGGACAATTTCTTAATTAAATGGTATGTGAGTGCAGATTGTTATATTACGTTGCAGAAGTCAGTATAGTGATAGTTCCTTGGGGGTGTCTAAACAGTTCCACACTCTCTATGAGACTTCACCAACTTGAAGTCTGTATTTTCGTGTTTTCAGTGTACATATTAATAGTTACGACGATTGTAACACGTAGTTCATTGTGTCCCTGTGTCTTAGGGCATGCTGTATATTTGCAATATGGCATACTCGAATAGTATACTTCCACTACCTTAGTTTGTTCACGTTTTTAGTGCCATACATAAGAGGATTACTATAGTTTGCCATCTTAGCGTTCCATGGACTTTCAATTTATGTCCATTGTCTTAACTTTTGTCTTCGAGGATTTTCGAGTTGCTTCTTTTCACAGTGGAGCGATTTTGTCACATGTGGCTAGAAAGAACCCTCTCGGTTGTGGCCTATTACATCTGGGGTAGGTCACCATACTGGATTTCCAGAATTATCGAGAAGGATTCGAGAGCACTTTAAGTAGTATATATGTTATGTAGGTCATGTGCAGAAGATACGATTCGTAATCCAGACTGACCCCGTGATCCATCTCAATGTTAGCATACCCACTGCAGTGCCAAATTTCATATTCCTCGCCTATGGTCCAGTTCACAGAGCACATATTGACTGTGTCTCCATTGACTTAGTGGGTATTGTACCTACTGTATATATTCACTGTACATATTTGAACACTGCTGATTCAACGGTCTGAAGCCTACCCATCTGTTGTTGCACTTGTCTGCCTGTCAAGTGTCTTTGAAAATGCTGTCCGAAGTCTTCCCGCAGGTTGATGATTTATAGACACTATAGACGTCAGTGCCTGTCCCTGATTATGCACTCCCACACCTGGCCGGCTTTCCTCCATGTGTGGGAATCTCTTATGTGGACCCATAATCGAGTCTCCTTGCTTACTAGCATTCGTCACAGCCTTGAAAGACAATGGACTGAAAATTAATCTTGGCCCTGGTAGACACAATTTTCATTGCTTTGAACACGTTGAAAAAAAAAGGATCGACAGACCAATCTAATGCACGAAGATGTGTTTTTCGTTTACCCATTTTCAACAGGCTGAAAGTCGAATTATCTCCATTAGGATCAATCAGAGTACGGAGTGATGAACAGAGTGATGACTAAACAACATTAAAAACAAATATTTGTATCATCAGAATTTATGGGCGTCAAAACCGACAAAATTCACAAGGCGAGATGGCTCTGTCCACCGTTAACCTCTCATGACAACCAAAATGTGTTGTGATACGAAATATTTTGGACGTATCTATTGTAATTCATCAGTGTAGCATATAAAGACATTCGCGGCTGTACCAAGGTAACTCTGTTTAAAGTTCAAGTACAGACCGTCTCGATGCCTCGCGCATTAAAGTGATTGCGTGTGTACTGAAAAACCAAAGAAAAATAAGATTATGTTTGATCCTAACTTTTTCTTTATTTGTATTGTAGTATTTGGTGAAAGGAAACGCTGTATTTACAAATAACCTACGAACTGAACACAACCTTGCCGGCGGCGTGAGTGATCCTGAGTTGGTAACTGAATATTTAATACTAGTATACTTCCCATTGGCTTGCTGAAAGAAGCACACCGTTGATTTGAATGAAAACTGTCAACCACTACATTATCGTATTCTACACTTTTTGTCGTTATGTAAGAAGAATTTGAAATCATATGGCAAAATAAACCAACTGAAACCTACTTATTTTCCCAGATTGTCTGAGTGGTGCAAATAAAAAGCCTTACCAAAATTTTGGAGATGAAATATCAATGTTTTTACTTTTTGCCTACGCACGCAATCACTTTTAGTATTTATAACCCGCCACACAGCCCTGGCAAACAAAAGAATGACTAGCAAATGATCGTACGTACAGTCAACTACATACAATGCATGCGTAAACGAATATGACTCTTGGGGACAACTACATGGAACATTAAATGCGCTGGGAGGTTCTGAAGAGATCGAACGATCTCAAGCTCACATCAGTGTTTTGTAACATTTTGATTGAAGATGATAAACTTGAGAGTATGTTCCCGCCTTTTATGTCCTTTCCGTAATGTTTAGATACTTGTTTACCTCATTCCTTCATGCATATCACAAACCGCTTTCTGGAGAACGTCGTTTAGCCTACTAAAGCTAAGAAATCGCTATAATTGAATATCTTTTGACGAGAATATTTGCAGCCTTTTTCTTTTGTAGGTAGGCGTATACTGGGAACGAAAGGTGTGGAACGCGAATGAGCTGGTGGAACGGTAGGCAGGGTTATAAAAAGGGAGAAGTGACCTTTTTTGATTGTAAACATATATTATTTTAGATAAATGAATACCAATCACACCAGATACAGCTTACCACTGTATAAGCATCAGTTTGAAGGGAAATAGGGCGTTTGTTTGAGAGAAGCCATCCACAATTTTTAAACCATTGTTTGTGGATGCAGAATGGTAGATTATCCAAAGTGAGGAATAAAAAAAGCCTTCCCTTCAAGAAATTAAGCTCCTCACAGATAGAAATTCAGTTATTTGTTGCTCAACACTAATTTGTTCTCCCAAACTTTTCAAAATTCAAATTCTTCCATTACTCATCACATGCATAATGTTTTGAGGACATGAAGCTTTGCTGGATATGTATTGATGAGAATGAATGGTTTAATAATGACTAAAGCTATTTTCTTTTGTATGTCATGTTGGTGTATTCTAAACGCCCTATTTCCCTTTAAATCTATAACCTTTTTAAACGCTGTTCAAATATCATTTTCTTACTGCGATCATACCAGGGTAATACATACAATCCCATAATGACTTGTTTTCGTACAGATGTCTCATTTTAAACTTTGTAATGAATATTCAGAACTGACGGTCGTGGCCCCCTATAGGGGCTAAGATGGATATTGTAGTCACTTGGCTATGTGGAGCTATATATTACACTGTGCACCCTTGGGAGATTGGTTGCCATGGAAACGCTTGGAGTGGATGAATAGCGACATCCCAGGGGTAGAATGACCAAGGGGTACAGGTGGGTCATGTTGGGTGCTATAAGTGAAAACGTGTCCGTGCCAATGGGTGTGCGTGTGTGCGTGGGTGCGTGTGTGTGCGTCCGCACCTGTCCAAATTGTGTTTTTTCCAGAATACTTTGAAAAGTATATGAAAGTATATAAATTTGGTAAGGTTATCCATGATGTCAATACGTCCAAGATGTGGGAGTTGTGTGGAAAATTGAGTCAAATTTGCTGACTTTTCAGGAAAAATTCTGCAATTTCTCTCTCCCCCCAAATTGGTATTTAAGACATATCTTGAGAAGTACTTGAATAATTAATGCAAAATTTTGCAAGGACTTATCTGAGAATGTAATATTCAATGTATCTTACTTTTGTAGTGAAGAGGGTGAAATTTGCTGATTTTTTTTTAAACAAAAAGCCAATTTTTCCGAAAGATTTGCATTTCCAGCATATCTTGAGAAATATTAGACCAATTAACTTAAAGCTTTGTAAGGACTTACCTGAGAATACATTGTTCAACATTTTATTACTGCAATGGTAAACTCACTGAAATTTGCTGATTTTTTAGGAAAAAGCCAATTCCCCCCCCCCCCCAAAAAAATTAGTATTTCAAGCATATCTACTTTTGGTGTTTGATGTTGTAACTCTATATCTTTGTTTTAATGGTGTAGAGGGCATTACACGTAAGCTTTTACAAGCTCAAGGGTATCTCTCCCAGTCTAACTTTGTTGTTATATTTTTATTATGTGCGTGTATTTTAGGCCTTTAGACCGACCTGGTCTAACGGGAGTCCCCGCTATTCGCTGTCAAATTTCTCACCTTCTTCGGTCACCCTCCCCCCACACCCCCCTCCACACCCCCCCCCTTCAATGGACATTGTTCTACCGGTGAGCACAGCATGGAAACTTACATCAGATACACTGTACATCAATTTCCTTACCCCGCCGCTGGTGAATAGAGGCCAAATAGCCTATGTATTATTTACTTAAGTCTCATGTGATCAGTTAATTGTGCCAGTAACTCAGAGCAGAACAGATATCATGGCCAACAGAAGTTACTTATCTCAAGTGGAGGGTGTAATAAAACACAATCGAAGCAATAAAATCCTATTAAATAGCCAAGTCTTTATCTCTCTCTCACCTGGTGTTGTAAATTGAGCTTCCAAAATACGTATGCTGTATTATCATATCCGACATACAGTATGGACACTAGTGAGGTGTTTCTCTATCGTCACTACGAAGGCAGAAGATCTCGAGTGATGGCGTGAGTTTGAAGAAACTAAAAACATAGCCATTGTGCTTCTTTTCGTCGTTTTTCTCTTTTACACGATATCCTACGAGTGTCGTGTATATGCAATGATAGACAATGATGCTGGAAGTTTTTCAAACCTGACCGTACCTGGGTAAATCGGGGAAAATTTGACCTCCTGTTTTGACGATCATAATCTTATTATGAACGTTTCACCATGCCTGCAATGCGGCACCGCACATATTTATCGTATGTTCCGTGTGCCGGAGACAAATCAGTCGTTATTTTTTTTGCGTTCTTCTCGCTGACGGATGAACAAGGTAGAACTCAAGCCTTTGGGGTCCCCATCTTGCTGTTAACTTGTTGCTTTCTGTGCAACAAACGTGTGGTATGCTGTCCCTCTACTTGTGTAGGCCTACGTTGTGTTGCACAACTGCGACGAAGTGTTGTGTCGTGAACGTGAAGCGTTAAGTCCTATTGCTACATTTTCATTGTCCTGTTCAAGGAAGGTTGGTTGCGAGACTGAATAAGTTTTGTTTGCAAACAAATTTTAGATTTCCCCACCTTTGGTAGATATTTCTGCTGAAGCACAAAAAATTTGGACTAGTCTGACTGTTTGAACCTCAGCAGTTTTCCCTAATTATTTACTCGAATCCACTCACACGAATCGCGACAATAAAGTTGGGCATGGATTTTCTATGTTTACAGTTTTTTTTTTCAAACTCCCGCCATCACTTTAAAGTGACGGAAAAAAAGGAAGAAAGTCATATCTACCTTCGTAAGGAATGATTCTCCAAAAGTGCTTACTGAACAATTGATGTCACGGGGAAATATTGGTGACGATGCTCCACGTTTGTCTGTTGTGTTGGTAGTAATTGTCAAAACGTTTACAGCGTTTTCCAGTAGCTGTGACTATAGGTAAACGTGGTCTGACCTGACTTGTGGTGCTGAAACACTTCGCAGTTCCATTTGAAGTAATTGATAAACAGATTGCATGCCTGCCTTTGAACTATTATGATTTTATATGCCATAACAATTGAATGGGGGACCGCTTGATTGCCTATTGATAACAGTGTGTACAAAGTTTTATTTTGTGTAATCGGGGTTTAAATTTACCCTGTAAGATTTTTATAAAGTTATTGGGGTGACAAATTTTAGGGGAGCAAAGTAAAAGGAATTGTCTGCAAGCGAAGAGGAGTGGAATTTTGAAACACAATGTCTCCCTCTGTATTGGTGAAAACCATATCCCTGTCGCATGTTCCGTTGTGGACGATATGGAGTTTAATCGGATACCTATTTTACTGGAGTGTGTTGCATTATGGGAAATCCTTGACGACACAAAGAGTTGAATTGTTTGGACATCGTTTGTATTTCTTTATAATTTTGACTTCGTTAAAAAAGAACTGTTACAATAGTTTTGGAGATGTGACCTGAATGTTGCTTACTTAATTGTGAGCGACACCAAATTCCTAATTGTTTTGAACGTTTATGTTTTGTTGTGTCCAACTTTTACATATAGTCAGGCTCCCTCACTGAAACGTAATGAACAGGACAGGAGAGGACAGGACAGGAATTCTACCTCTACTACAGTGATCAAACTACATATTGGTTTGTAAGCGAATGTCTTGGAATGTCTTGGAATCTGCACTTGAAGCAGGTATGTTTTCTTTCTTTGACGAGTTGTTTCCTTCATTAGAGTGAGTTTTTCCAACTTAGATTTATTGAAGAATAACAGTTTCGAATGTTGTTTGTCTTGTTATTGGTTGTGGTCCAAAGTCTCCTTGTATTAGATTAAGATTAGTATTTTAAGTTGTCAAAAATTGTCATTGTGAACTTTCCGTAGATATAGTTTATGATGAATAGACCAGCTAACAAGTGATGTTGCGGAGACACGAAGGCTTTCAGAAAGCTCCATTTGTTCGACACCCGGGCGTGTCTGATCACCTGTCTTTCATGTCATTGGATAACAATGGAGCTTCATGGAATGCCATTAAGCTTGATGTACAAATGGTGAGGTATTGTCCGGTAATGGTTCGGATATTTGTGGGTAAAAATCTACGATTTCAAATATTAGCATTGTTTTGTCCTTCCACTCTGGTTGTGAAATCAGAGTGTAATTTCGTTGGTTATCCTTTATTTGTCCGATTTTGTTTGTAAGCTGTCGGGATTTGTTTACGTTTTGGGAAAACCTTTACAGTGAGTGTGTCCATCTCGTTTTTGGCTGGGTGTATGAGGTGGTTCATCAGTTTGTCCTTGAACCTTTCCAACATATGATCTCTTTGGTTGGTGAAACTTCCCTTCTCGATCATTGGTGTGATTCGTTCTTGAATGTTGAGGTCCGTCGCAGTCCTGCTAGTGACGCTTTGGGATTGGGAGTATCGGTTAGTGTCCATTATGTATAGGTATAGGTCTCTTGTTTGGTCGGCTGCTTGCTGAAAAATGCTATTGTGTACTTAAAGTTGATGTAAAGCTTTCAGTGAAAAGGGTCACTTTACAAAGTAGACCTCTTGGTCCATACTTTTCATATCTGCCTCAGTCCTGCACCGGTCCAGAGAGAGAGAGGTAGAGAGAGAGAGGGGGGGGGGGGGTCATCTGATGCGATTTTAACGCATCCAATCGGTGTGACTTCAGGGACGGTCACAAAAGCCTTTTCCTTTATTGAAGGAAAGTGCAGTCCATGGACCCGAGGTCTTCTGAAGCAGATGTGAAAATTTTATCGAAACACTTGGTTTCTAAAACTACTGGTTTTCGTCCTACAGTGAGGTCTTAATTTGCATAACTTTACAATAAAGTGGAAAGCCTCGCTCGCCAATTTGCCATTTCGTGGCCTTGTTTCTCGATAGTCACTTACCTTAGCTTTCCAACTTACCCTTTCTTCCGTTTTTACATTTTCTTTTGCTGGTTACTTTGTGTTTAAGCAGATTCTAAACGATAATCTTAAGATCTTACATTTGCGCTAGGTCGTTCACCCACGCCTGTATCACTTTGAAACGCTTCTCGAGGATGACAATAGCGCCCTCTCTTTTTGTACACCTGGGTTGAAAGGATTCAGTTTTTATGGAAATGGCGGTGCCTGCAAAATGTCTTAATCTAAAATTCAACAGGAGACAAAAAGACTATAGCCGTTTTCAAAAGATTGGAGTTTCATAAACTACCGGATTTCCACAAAGACGACGCAATTTTCATAGGCTACAGAATTTTTGACATAATCTGTACATGTTTGTCATTGAAAACTTAAATTATACTAACATTTTGTTTTAATTAGGGGAGATCTATTGCATTGTTAGATGTTGTATACTTTTGCCTCGCCTTGAAATGGATACTGACACGTTTAAAAATGCTATGTTTCCCATCACTGATATTTACATTTGATTCCCGTTCGTTAACATGCCATTTTGGTTGCAATGAGTCTACTTTCCTTTTGCAATCTTTGTTGACTTTATTTATGCTAGTCAAAAAATAACAAACAGATATACGTTTATTAACTTGAAACAAGTGGAAAATTCCGAACACGAATATTCGTGGAGCCGTGGAACATTTTTTAGACTTTTCAGCTTTGACTTCAGTATATGTAGGATGGTAAATGACAGGCTGCAGGCTAAAGACACCGGTTCTGTGAACTCCAGAAGACGTTCCGCTGAAGAGACCCAAGTCACGTCAAAAAAACAAAAAAGGCCGTAAAAAGTTCGAATTTATGTCGAAGATAACGTGCCCAGTCTGTTCAAAAGACGGAGAAAGACACGACCGAAATCTGGGAGGTCCTTTTCTGGAAACAAAAAAAAAAAACAAAAAAAAAAAACAGAGAAATATAAGGGAGCAGTTTACACAATAAGAGCAATAGCGATCTGGGACATTTTGAAATTTCTGCTTCATTGGTCACAATTACAACATGATATAGTTGGGAAAGTTTCAGATTGCGTAATTTTTCTTGCCATTGATTATTCATCTATGTTAGATGATAATTTAAATGGTGGATGACGCTTTATATTCTGTCCAATGACGTGGGTGGTACCACCTGAACAACGATAAGTGTCGTTCACTCGTGGATATGTGGCTCTTCATAGCCTAGCTTGTTGAGAATCTCATTCAACATGGGATCAGTGATTTTGGTGACTCTATACTACACTGTAAACGGTTTCGATGAGAGAATAGCAAGTTTAACAACCAGTGTTGTTTAATCAAGCCAGTCCTTAAAAGCGAGTGTATTCTATTAATTGGATTATTAGTGTAGAGACAGTATTGATATTGATCATTGATAGTGAACCAAGTCTGCTTACTTCGATAACATCCCTTTCAACTTCGTTAGTTTTTTGCCTACTCGTTTCCTTCCAAGTAAAGGGAATTTTTCTCCTGAGTGAAACGTAATTTGAGTTTGCTGGCAACTTTTTACTGCTGCCACTTTTTTTTTTCAGAACTCAAAAGACAATCTTTCCTTTCAAACTTTTGTGATGGAGGATTGACAGTGACCAGAGAATATTTCCTCTGAATTGTGCTTCCCGATATATCATAGTTTTGGATTATTCACAGTGTTGTCATTTTGTTGTCTCTTGTTGGACAGAAATGTATCATTATTTCACTTTCTTTCGAATTATTACCACGCGCATTTTAACTAGCCTCTTCTACTTTATTTTTTGCACAATGGATCTTTTTAAACCAACTTAAATCTGCACAGGAAAGTGTGAAAAGTTTTTTTTTTTTGACCACATGGCTCTCCTCCTGTTTAAACAGCTTCAGTGATTCGAATCGGATAAGGTGTAACGAGATCGCCACCAGCAACTTTCTCATTTTCTCACTCACACCTTTCGGTCAGGTAATTCAAATACCAGCAAAAAAAATTATGTGGGCCTATCCTTGTCGACCTTGAGAAGTAAAACGAGTTTCTGCCGGTTAACTGGGGTAAATGTTGACGACCATCACTTTGGGGGCTAGCTTAAGTTAGTCAGGGATCTTAGGTTTGACAAACAGAAATCCTTCTCCGGTCAGCGATGATGAGAGATCCAGCAGATTCTTGGAGGTATCTAGCACGTTGTGATTGAACCTCTATACATGAACCTTAATCACGATGTTCGTCCTTTACTAGCAATGATATATAAACGTAACAGAGCTTCGTATACGAATTTATGCAGCCTAGTTACACAGGTTACACGTTTACGCGTGTGCTGGAAACGGAGTTACTACACGAACTGCTAAATATATATATATATATATATATATATATATATATATATATATATATATATATATATATATATATATATATATATATATATATATATATATATATATATATACATATATATATATTACCAAATGGTCTACGTAGCACAAAACTTGAAAGTATAAAAGAAAACACCACAGATTTTAAAGAATACATCTAAAAAGTGAAGAAATTAATGCAGAAAATGCGACATGTTTCGAAAGGCACTGCTTTCATCGTCAGATGAAAACTGAAATGAACTCTAATGCATGGAATTTGTGACAAATTGCTGAGAAAGAAGAAAAAAACATGAGAAAAGTAGATTAATGGAACAAAGTGGACAATGGACTATCGAGCTGTTTGTTTAGATTAGGTTTCTCCCAGCTGATGTGTAGACTTTCTTTTATCTAATATATATATATATATATATATATATATATACTTGCACTGCATATATGTACATGCACTGTAATGTTCAAACAAACTAGACAGTTGATGAAGGCGTAAGTTACCGGTACATTTTAGTACGTCTATACCAGTTCGTCTCTGGATAAGACAGTCTCTTATTTGAAATACGGAACAGAAAGGTGTATTAAACTTGAGAGAGAGAGCGAGAGGAGTGTTATGCAGGTAGCAATCCACTTCCCGGTTGTCATTTCCCCAACTCCCATTGCAAAGGTAAGCTTCTACCGACATTTTAAAAATTAAAAAAATGTATAGCGTAACCCGTGATTATTTATGATCGAAAATGTTACCGAAAAATATGCTAATAAAAATATCTTCATGAATGTATGATTCAACTGATCTGTGTATCAAATATATTTGAAAATTTTCTATCTCACTGGACATAGCAAACGCCGACAGCATTTGGCCTTCGCTGTCTAGATCCACGAAGTACGTAACCGAGTCTAAGTTCAAGCTCATCGGCGACCACCTACTGTTTTTTTTTTTTCGATGACTAAAGTTCAACAGAAACGATGTGAATGGAGCTGTGACAGAATGGAAGAAAATAATCTTGGCTAGTTTTATCAATCAAACAGTAACGCAATTGACGTTTTTCAGGTAATGCACATATCGTATCGAAAATGACACAGATGACCCTTAAACTGTAGCTTTGACTGTTCCAAATCCGACATTTACTCCTCACCGAGCGCCAAACTTTCTTTCTTTTTTTATTTTCTATTTTTTTTTTTTTGGCATGGGCTTAATATCCTCAGCTGAAGGTCTTGTGGGAAACGGTTCGCTTTCAGCTACAGAAAGTTAATGGTGCGAGTCAGTTCCTGTAACCCGCTAGATAACGGTATCCTTATCAGCGGTCGCTGTACTATTTCATTCAGCAAACAAGCTGTACGTTTGTTATACGGATTACCATACACATACAGTAACACCAACGCAATCACTAGATGAGAGGTTTATGCTACCCTCCAAGTTTTAACGCAATTAACGAATTTGAGAACACACCGGGACACAAAGCTCATTATAATTAAGTAAGCAAAAGTGACACCGTTACGGCACAGACACACACACACACACACACAAAAATTGTAGTTAATAATCCTCCATTTGATGAGCAAATGTTTTACGGTATAGTTCAAGTTCATCCATTTAGATTATTACGTGAATAATGCACATTAATGTACTACACGTGTTTGAGGCGTAGATTTGATTACAGTAGTACACTCTCGACATAACTGCTTCAAGTTAAGCGAAAAGATCAAATAACTAAAAAGGTATCGAAGTTCTTGCTTCGTTTTCGCGTTTGCTGATAAGTTTTGGAAAGCAAAATTACTCAAGAAATGACCAAAAAAAAAAAAAAATAGAAAAACAAAGCAGAAGAAACAAAGAGAAAAAAGGAAAACCTATTTACTCAAATGTTCTTTGAAAACAAAGTCGGGTTAATAAGTAACTCTTTGATTATACTTTGTTTTCTCGTTTATGTTGTTGTTTGACTTTATCGTATAAAAAAAAAAAAACACTTTACCGAGGACGGACCCATAGATAGGGGCACTAGTAACTTAAGTTTGTGTGTGTAGTAAGCCATATCGCAGATCAAGAAAATTAGTGTGCAATGTGCAACGTGGTAGTTAATTTCAATGAGATTAATCAGACGTTGAACTCTGGTGGTCATCTGCAGTGCATGGGCAACACAAATGCACGACTATCAACTCTCACATACACCTTCACGGCTGCAAGAAAAGTTTGGCAGCCTCCAAAGCACACTTTCATCACGATAATTATATTTGTTTCTCATTTGTTTGTCATTATATAGATATAATTAAAGACGTTCATAATACGGTTTCTCAATCATAAAATGGTGACATAAATCCTCGCTACTAACGAGTATTGAGACGTTTAACTTTACTAGTGTGTAAAATTGAACGTTTTCGCAGAACTAGTACCCAAGAGCACTAGCGTATGGTTCATTCTCATCCTCTAGAAGATAACCCATACTATATTTTTCTTGGCAAGTTATGAATCTATAATACATTGCAGTTTGATACATTGCATAGTGATGAATGAGGTACTCCGATGACAGCTTTTAATCCACTCTGTGTTGGATATTGTTACACCCACTTCGGTTTTTTATTTTCCTTTATTTTAATAGTACGTGGTACCTGCATAGCTTGGTATCTCTCGGTTGATTCTCTGTGTGTGACAGTTTGACCTTAACAGCATCACACACAGAAAGTCAGCCATTTCAGGGCTACATTTCAGGGCTCCTCTTTGTAGCGTACTCAGGATGGAAAAACAAAGACTTTTTGTACTCGGCATTTTTTTTTAAATGCTATATAAATGCTTCGGTTTTTTTTTTTACATGGAAGCAAAACAAATCCTTTTGAATGCCGTTTTACGTGCATTGGAACTTGACTTTGTCTTGTCTTATACAGTCAAAATCAGATGAAAATCTGATTTGCAGCTAATGATCATCCTTCCTAGGTGAAAGGAGAGAAAAAATGTAGACAAGAAGATAAAAAAGCTTGTTTTAGGACAGCAAACAACTGACCGAAATCCATTTGTTAATAATCTCACGTGAAATTTCCCAAAATAAACAATAAAGATTTTTCACGTTTTCTGTTAAATCTTCTCAGAACAATATTTTTTTAGTACCGTACCTCAGATGGGATGCGGTGGTGCAGTACTTGCTTGTTGTTTTTTCTTTGTTTGTTTGATACGACAGAATTAGTAAAAAATACCTAAAGATGGATGGGACGTTTATGGTCTTGCTTTTAAAAGCGTTTTTTCTCTCCTCATTTGAAGAGGGTCCAATCAGAACACAGACCCCTTGTCTTCAATTGAGTGGGATTTTAAATATTCATGACAGTTCGCCACAAGAAAATCGTAAAGACTTGGGTTAAGAATCCATTCACGAAAGAAATAATATAGTCAATTTATGAAACAAATGAAATACGTAGGTTGCTTTCAAGGGAAGAAGTAACAAAGAAAATTTGCTTATTATACATTTATGAAATAGTATCTGAAATGATATACATTCCCACGACATATTTGCACACAGACTTCTTGCGAAGAAGTTGCACTGTGAATATTCTAGATTTCTTTAATCCATGTCACGTTGCACCCGCATCTCTTACTCTTAATTTAAGAATTTTGGCAAAGGCTGGGTCAAATCTCCTTAGAGTCCAATTCACATTTAACTCTTCTCATCATAACGAAGGAGTTGCAACAACCCTTCGTTGGTTAAGTCTCTACCGTATAACAACTGGACCGAATCGACTATCTACAGTATACGGGTATCAAAACTGATCATTTACAGGCTACAAAGATCTGTGGCAGTAATCGATTAAGTTGACCAACGGCTTTTCAGAATCAGCCTATTGTCTACATAATTGGCAAATTTGTTGCATCAAATTTAGCAGCAAGCCGTCCGATCCGAAGGGGATTTGGCAGAGGACTGTGGAAATTGCTCTAACAGATCCTGAGGTATAATTGGGGATTCAAGTTGGTGAAGTGCACTTTAAGGACTGCCGCGAAAGTAGTATCTATTGCTCTCTAAAGGTGTTTTAGGGAAAGCAAGCCCCCCCCCCCACGGGTAAAATTGAACCACCCTGAAAAACCGAGTGTTTCTCTCTTTTTTTGTAGGAAAATCTTGCTCTTATTACGACAGCTGGACTTGGTAAAAAGAAGTTGACAATATGCTATTGTCATTCAATGGAGAAAGAAATCCCTAAATGCACCATTTTGAATCATTTAGCATCTCAATTACCAATAATTTGTGGAGGTGATGAAAATTCCCTCCCCTCATACCTCCCCTTTTTGCGACAGCTTTGCGATCGATTACTCACTCCCTTTCCGAGGGGCAGCCCGCTCTTGAAACTTTTTGGAGAGCTCATAGTATCTGAAAAAAAAAATGGACTTGAGAATACAGTTTAAGGATGCTCATGTTGGTGAATAGTATCCATCGCTCAAAATGTCTACACTTGACGGTATTTGTTCATTTCTGCTCGTGCTTGTTTTTGCCCTAGTGTGAGCAGAATACCTGCCCCGATATTCCAGGGAGCGATGTCAAACAAACAGCTATGTAGAGCAATCACGGTTTGGGTAATAGTTTGATAAAAAACCGACTTTAGCTTACAACCCAAAGAAAAATCATTGCGGGTTTAGATCCTCATGGTCGTTTCCTTTCATATGGCAGTTAACGAAACAAATTACCCGCAGCCTATTCAATATTTGGCAAAGTTTCAAGATATTTTAAGGAAATGAAGAAATGTGTATTGATTATTTACTTTGAATGGTATTAGAATGAACTGTCGTCAATAGTCAGATTTGACTTTGTGGGATAGTCGCAGCTGAAGGTCAAAGTTGAAGGTTATGGTAAGTTTGCAGGCCTTAGCGGTAGGTTAAGAATATAGTATAGGCTACTTGCACGGAGGCCTGTCTGGCCAATACATTTCAAAGGATTATTTACCGACAAGCTAACGGGCGGCATTTCAAACCTTATGCCAACATCACGTTCCTAGCTCAAGATATTGCTGTTTTAAGAAAGACGTCTCTGGACGAGAAAGAGAGCAAGGTGTCTCTAGGTTACTAACGGTTCTGTTTTATCAACATTGCCCCCAGCTGGGGTTTGACTTCCCACACACACACACACACGCACACAAGGAACCACTGATGTTCTGGTACGTTCCCCGTCAACCGATTGTGGCTCATATACTCTGCCCGCGATTCTCAGTCCACCTCTTGTCTAAAAGTATGGGTGCGCCACTACAGTAAAGGTGCACTGTATTTCGGTATCACACTGTCTGTACAACACTCGTTGAGATTCCCCAGCAACACACATGATAGACACCTCATCTCTTGACCCCCCTACCTTTGTGCCGCCACTGCTGATGTGATGTTACATGTGTAGCCTACGCAGTTACCATACATTAATGTACTTTCGAACGTCACATAATAGCATTCTTATGCGTTATTATTTTTATTATTATTTTCAAATGCAATGTTGCATATTACTACAAACCCTACCAGTACCTTTTCCGTGAAATATCGTCAGTAGATACATGTGTGTGTGATTTTTCGAAGACAAACATAGAGCTATTATCGTAAGTATATATCAGTGCTGTGCTCATATTTCGAATATTAATATATTCACAAGATGATGACGAATGTAAAACAATGTTTGTTAATTAATTTGATAAGCTTCAAATTCATAACCTGACATACAGTTACCATACATTAAGGTACTTTCGAAGGTCACATAATAGCATTCTTATGCATTATTGTTATTTTTATTATTATTTTCAAATGCAATGTTGCATATTATAACAAACCCTACCAGTACCTTTTCCGTGAAATATCGTCAGTAGATACATGTGTGTGTGTGATTTTTCGAAGACAAACATAGAGCTATTATCGTAAGTATATATCAGTGCTGTGCTCATATTTCGAATATTAATATATTCACAAGATAATGACGAATGTAAAACAATGTTTGTTAATTAATTTGATAAGCTTCAAATTCATAACCTGACATACAAAGGGATCGTACATTCTTCATTCTTTTATGTATACTACATATATCACATTACCGTAAATGACTACATCATTGGGCATCTCGGCATGACTGGTGTCTATGGTAGAACCATAACATAAGTGGCAAGGTATAGAAGTTTGCCTCATGCATAACGTTTGTTGTTACTGAAGATCTAATTGACTTTTGGAGGCCTCCGTATGCAGCACGTTTTCCACGACAAACGCCCAAGGAACAGTACGTACCAGTACAGCCATTCACCACCTACATGTAGTGAAACTTGTTTGGACCTCGGGATTGCACCATTGCGTTGACACGGTATTGTACAAACTCACCAGTTCAAATTATTTTTAACATTCGGAACTTGTAAGTACCACCTCAGGCTGTCCAAAATATAAAGTGGTTTTATTTATGCGCTGCACACCAAAGGGACTGAAGTATCAAAATTATACAATACATAGCACATTACAAAAAAACGTAAAAAAGGAGAAAAGTACAAACAGATGTCAAAGCAGCAAGTGAAAAGAAAAGACAAAGAATTCTCTCTCAAATAAAGTAAGACAGCAAAATAATTAAAACAAAGAGGAAAGCAAGAGTTGAAGTTGGAAATTAGTGAAAGGTAGATTTGACGAGCATAATTTTCAATTGCCGTTTGAAAGCAGGCAGATTGTCAGGACGAACTTTTGATACAAATAGGCAGAATGTTCCATAGAAGGACAGCACATACATTAAATCGAAGCTTCTTGTAAAGTGAAGAAGTCTGCAGCTCTGCCGACTACGAGGAGGGATTTGGATTGTTAACGAAGGGCTTTGGATGGTTAATAACTCCGAAGTCGTTTACTGATATTAAAAGGAGTCGCTCCGTTGAGGGACTTATATATATACGTACTTGCGAAATGAAAAACCGAAAACCAGAGAAAATAGATCATTAGTTGGTTAATATGTTCAATTTATTATCCATTACGTCATTAAGCACACACTGTGCCTTGTTGAGCCTACAGCATCCCATCAATGTATCCTATCACAATGAAACTACCATGGCTATATCGAAACCATTAAGTATGGAGACGGAAAAAGTCGGAAATTCGAGACCAAAAACACCTAATATCAAAATTTAGCAATGAAAATGTCAAAATTTCGAGTCGAAATATAGAAACGAAAAAGTCGAAGCATCGAAAAATCGAAACGAGAGCCTCGAAGTATCAAAAAGTCTCCCTAGGGCCAGGGTATAATAGAATTACATATATGGGATATTTCTGACCTTCCAATACGAATGACTGAGTTTTTACGCAATTGATGTAAAATTTCAGTGAAATAAGTCAAAGCCACTACCTAACATACACGACTATGAAGTAAAATCTGCCACCCTTTTTTACGATAAGTATTAGATAAGTATTGACAAAGTTTAAGAGTTAGCTCATGTAGTACACTCCTGACATTAGCATCATCATGAGTTAATAAAATCATTATTACCTTTCTTTCATAACAGCTGGATAACTTCGATCCACCAGATCGTTTCGTGAAACTTAAGGGGAATTATTACTCAATTAATTAATTCTATACAGCCATGATGTTGATATAATGATGAATAATATAATAAAAACCAATTACAAAATGGAGATCCTAGTGTGAAGTATGTGGATGCTTCAAAGGTCAAAGTTTTGTATCGAACGCACTAAAAAGGTCTACATGCGGACTGCAAGATGGTGACGTCTGATGTGACGTAATCTGAGTAATTATTTGTAGTATGAAAACCAAACTGGTGATGAGGAATTTTTTGGTGTCCTTTTTACCAAAAGAAAGCAATCTTAATGAGATTCCGTCTTCTTGACAACTTTCTAAGTGTTCGAGTTCGTGAAATGTAAATTTTTGCTGAAAGACTTCAACTTCAATACCGATAATGTAAAAAGTGTTCTAACATGGATTTCATATGGTCCTATACGCACAAGTGTGTATCTGCGTTTTTTGTTCCGGGTTGAGCTAGATCTTTTATATGTTTTACTCGCATCTACTTTAGTTGAGTACGATACATCAGGCAAGGCTCCTTGATGGCATCAAGACTGGGGTTGTTTTGTGATAATTTGGACTAATTGTAGCAGAAAAAAAAATTAGAAGAGAAATTTACATTTCTTGCCATTTCTTTGTCTGTTATACTTAACGGATCCAACAAAATCTGCTACACTGCAAATCGTTCTAGGCTAAGAAGAATCTAGAGACTTTGTCTTTGCTAACATTGAATGTCGTTAGCCTTATTTTTTTGCAGAAGCGGAACATAAGCAGAATAAATCCTATAGGCCTTAACTTATATCATTTTCATCTAAGACTAGTACCAGGATATTTTTTTGGCAATGATGAATCTCCCATAAATTAGTAGTTTTTATATTACATTAAAGTTAAGGAAAATTTAGACTTTGTACTACTGCTGAATGTGGTTAGTCGGAACGTAAGTAGAAGAAATCCTATAAACTAATCACAAAGTTAACTTACGTCATTTTCATCTAAACTATCGGGAACTTTTCTTTTACAGTGATGAATGTCACATAAACTGTTTATTTATATATCACATTATCATAAAAGCAATAGAAATAACCACTGATATCCTCTTTAATTGTAGTGAGTCATTAGTAGCACTGCCATGCATTTGATTCATCCAGTTTGCTACGTATTATTCTGTTTCATTATCACTTTGCTAGAATTCAAAAATTCATTCTCCACGGGAAGTTGTCTACCCTCTCCTTTTGTGCAATTTTCTCTGAAATTACCAGGTAATACACATGATGGGTCAAGGCAGTACAGTTGATCGTAGACACAAGCATTGCTGAAGAACCTTCACTACTGCAAAATACTTCCCCAAGCAACTACTACTGAACTACTGAACTGTTTCTAGAGTTTTCTTTCAAATTATTTGCAACTTGAAGAGAGTGGCCAAGATTTTGTATTGGTTATTTAACATCAACAGTGCGATTGCGTGAACAGAAAATCTTGACCCTGTTATTATTAAGGTCCAGTTTGGCTATGATCAAATAAAATCTGATTTTTTACTTAATTCTACTTTCACCAAGTTGTGAGTGAGCAATTGGCCGTAACTGTCGTGTTATCGCTTACTATCATGAGTCATTTGCAGTCATGGTTACTTGACATTGAGGACGTGCACACTTCCTTCGACTTTAATATCAGACTTAGATGAATACATAGTTTCATCATGGTTGAATTCCACGTCGAACACTAACTGGAACGGATATAGACGTATGCGCATGACGTCTCCACCGATATGCAACCTCACGTGACCCTCAGAAATATTTAAACATAAGAGAGTCCATAGAAATAAAAAAGTATCACGTGAATACATCACGTGTCCTTAAATTGTCAATGTGGGTGAGTGGGATATCGAAGGACTGAGGAAACAAAACAGGGCGGGTTCTGTAAAGGGTGGTTAGAGGTTTTTTCCTTTTCGTTCCTAAGACACTTTTGAATGAATTTCATTTTTACACTATTCGTGTGTAACTTTCTGATGATCACTCTACCAGACAAACAATCGGGTTTTGTTAGAGCGCTTCCTTTCATATTATCTTGAACCTGTAAAATCATTTGATACGCTTGTTCAGTTGTTTTTTTTTTTTCAATTGTCATCGGATATTGTGTGTTACCAAATAAAAAAAATAAATACAACACATCGTTAACACTTTAAATTGTAAAATGTAAATTTACGGAAAATAAAATAAAGAAATACAGAAAGGATTACAGAAGTGTTCTGGTAATTAGTTTCCAGACAATTGATTAGTTTATTTCTGTAATTCTTATTTATTTCTTTTTTATTTTATCGTTATTTGATTTTTATTTTTTTTGTAAAATTACAGATTCTTTTACACTGTAAAATGAATAAAAATGAATGGTAGTATTATCTCCCTCTATTGGTTAAAGAGTTAATCCAAGCCACTGCACCAACAGGTCATGATAAGCACTGAACCATACAGTAACTACTGTATTCAGTTTGATGGTGGCTGCAGGATCAAGCAGTTGAAAACTTTCACTGTGGAAGGTTCACTGTACTGGTTGTGTATACGAAGCCTGTTTAGTTTTAATTTCTATCTCGTTGGCAAGATGTTTAGTAGAGAGTAACAGCTACCTGTTTATAGTTTCTTGTTGGATCTATAGCCATAGCTAAGTGGTATTTTAGAATCGTTTGACATCTTTATACATCGCAAGGAATCGACCTTAATTAATTAAGTCATTAGTATTCTACAATAATTATCTCTTCTAACAGGATAAGTTAGCTTTCGTCAAGGATGGACAGATGGTTCGTTTTCTTCGGGAGGGTAACGTTCTTATTTTTCTTCAGCGGTACATTAAAATCAAATGGCGTAATACTGGCTGAAATGGTAGAAAAACTACAAACTTCTCATCTCCTTGTCAGCTGGGCCTTTTCTCTTCAGAACGGCATCGCCTATATTATCTGTGAGTACATTTAAGCACTTTGAATATATTTTTAAAATAAATAAACTTTTTGCGAAAGCTTAATCCCAGTGATGTTCATGGATAAGTTAGGTTTAAGAGTTAAAACATTGTGCACATTCAGCATCTTACGCCTTACTCTGAGTTCATATCGATAAATTTGTGAGCATTTTGAAGGCTGCGATCACATCCCAATACTTTATGACTAACATAAATTTACTCTCAAGTTTTGCATCCAATTGTTATTAAAACTGTCATATTATTATCTTGATTTGCACTGACTGTGTGCATATTTGTAGAAGTTACGCTGGAACACTCAAACATGATTCTTGCGGTATGTTATCAAGAACTTTAAGAAACTTGTATGTAAATTCAGATTGTTGAAAATTCTTATGTTATATGAAAACAGGGATGGATACAACGAACAGAATATTATCGCTTTGTATTGCCGAAAAATGATCTGAAATCATAGGTTTTGCTGTTTATGTAGAGCACATTGGTCAAGGGTTAAAGCTGAATTAACTGCGTATTTTTCGGATAGTCTGATATGCTTTCTCCATCGTTGATTTGATCTATTTTGTTTGTATACAAGGCTGTGATTTGTTGTTTCAAGTAGGACACAAAGTGAAGTATCGTTACCTGCAGGAAACCTGAACAATTCTGAGTAACTGTGGGCAACATTTGCGTAAAAATTAAATATATCTTAACGTACCGTTTTAGAAATTTCTGTTTACGGTTGAAAGTTTTCACCTTAGTTAATTTCACCTTTGTTGTTTACGTCAACTGCAAATATTACCCAGGTATCATTTATAAGCCACGACAACAGAAGAACATGATATAAACGGTTTATCGCGGTTGACAAGAATCGCGATGAACCGTAAACAGATCAACCCTACAGCACATCAACATGTTCATCATCATGTGTCTTTATGAATAAACAATATGCTGACATAAATAATGCTGGCACTCATTAAACGGTGACTCGTTAGTGAAATGATATCGACTAAAATAGAGAAAAAGAAATATATAAACAATGTGATAGCCTTTCCAATCTAAAACCACATTGCTTGTACAGAAAATTTGCACAAATAGTTTTATTCTGTTCTTTCTCTCTTTTTGTTTTCCTCTTTTTTCTCGATTATTATTTTTTTCTTTTATCAATTTGCCTTACCAAACCCATTAGCAAACGGTTAGTGAAACGAGAAACTTTATAACTCTTTGTTTCATATTTGATATCTTTTGCTTAAACCGAAGCAGTTAGGTCAAGATAATGTATTAACCAAACATTAGTATGAACACACTTAGTCAATTAATGTTTCATTATCGAAACTTCGAAAGAATCATTTTCACTGTAACATTTTGGTAACTTTGAGTTAGAACGGGCCGAATTCAGTTCATTAAATGGAGGTTTCTTTCCTGCATATTTTTTTAGTCGTATAGATATCAGTTTTGAATGCCAATTACATTAAAGTTCGGTGAGACCTGGTGATTCTAAACTTGCTATTTCCATTCAACGTAGGGCTGTATGGAGTTAATATCACACATTTTCACCAATCTTACTACGCACAGTGATTCGCAACAACATTACAGCGAACCGGCATAACCTATTCATACAGAAACTGACTTCTATCATTAACTTTCTGCGGTTGATAGCGATTAGCGAATCGTTGCTGACGGGCCTTCAGTCTTATTAAAGGCAATCACTCGTCGTCCCAGACATTTCCAATCCTCCGGTCCAATCACTTACTTATAGCACCCCCCCAACCTGTCTAAAACTCCTCCACATGTGTAGTCAATACACTGTGTATTCTGTGTATTCTGTGTATTCTGTGTAATATGAGCTACTCTGCATCGTTCGAATTTGCTGCCAATCAAAGGGTAGAATCAGCTGAGAATTTTGCTTATCGCTAACTAGCCAAAAAAAAAAAAAATGTAGCTTGGGTGATTAGTGATTGTCTTGCAAACCTTGAAAAAAAAACTCTGACGAGCAAAGTGAGAGAATGTGCAGGTATAAACTGATAAATGTTGCAGACTGGAGTAGCTCAGCCATGTGGCAGGCGTAATCGTTAGCATATCTCGTAAAGCCAAACTTTAATGATTTAGTTCACTTTGCAATTTAGATTATCTTTGTTTAATCATGCCGCTCTTCCATAACCCTTGTCGAATGCACTGGATCTGAAGTAGACATGGCCGGTGCCTTTAAACCACTCAGAATGATTAGCATGAAAGGCATTAGTTTTCTGGGAGCCTTTTTAGCTAAAGTTAAAGCAAATCTTTAAATATTGATCATGCTGAGAAATGACTGGAAAATTAACCAAATTTTTGTTTTGGCCTCTGACGCAGCTCCACTCACAGCGTTTCTGTTGAACGTATTCAGCAAGAAAACAGTCGGGGCCGCTGGTGGGTTTCTATGTGGGCTCGGTTACGTCCTCTGTGGGTTTCTGGTGACCAACGAGGCAGAGATGCTGGCGGTGTTTGCTCTCTCCGGTGAGATGAGATAATTTCAAAGATATTTGATTCAATGTTCAGTTGAAACACATAGTCATGAGGTGTATTTTAATCAGTATCCATCTAATTTATTTATTATTTTCTGTTTTTTATTTCAATATGTTAAGAGGGGCTCTCCCAAGCAGAAATTGGGGGACAGGGAACGGAAAATGGAAAGTTGGTTGAACCCCGACCGTGCCCTCCCATACCTCACTTAACACACCTTTCTGTTTCGTATTCATGACGTTACACTGCTTTATCCAAAAAGTAATTGGAAAATTTAAAATACGAATTAGGTTTTCACCAACAATTTTATTTTGCTTGTAACATTGTGCATGTACACGATGTAACATTGTAGTGCAGATTAGTAACATTGCCATATGTTTTGTTTTTCGTAAACTTTTACTTTAGTGCAAGGTTAATTGAAAAAGTGTTCTCTTTAAAGAGGTGGAGAAAGTTGAAAAGACGTTCCTAAACATTAATAATAAAATTTAATCTCATATAGATTCTAATCGTGCAAACATTTGAGACAAAGGGCAAGTTGGATAAAAAGGATGTGCTTCTACAAATCACGGTCAGTTAAGGACTCCCTGTTTACCTTCTCATTCGAACCAATTAATAAAACAGTACAGGAAAGAAAGAGTAACAGACAAGCAGCGTTTGGAAGATTGATATAATGATTGTAATCAAGAATAACAAGAAACCTTATTAAAACTGCTTAATCTTCCAAAATGGCTGAAAAAAGAAGGTTTTATATTTAACAAAACCCGTGATTGAACTTAGCCCAAAATATCGGTTGTTATTTTTTTCTAGTTAACCCGCAGATACTCGTGTCTTCTCAAAAGACTGGCAGTGGTAGGCCTAACTTTTGTTGGTATGTGAATTATGTGCCCCATTAGGGGAAAATAAAAGTTTTAGGTGATCATCTTACCGTTCACCTTCTCATTCAAAACAGTTAAAGCTAAAGAAGAAGGGGGTATCACAAAAGCCACACTTTTCTGTGCAAATCAAAATTGACCTACGAACAATCTAAAAATTAATGAGTAGAACAGGCAAACTAAACAGCACATGCTAAAAAAGAAGCCAGAAAAAATTAAAAAAAAGAAGAAAAGATATACTTCCCATTGAGATGAATGCCCAAATAATAATGCCTATAGAGCATCATATAAGTTCAATCAAATGGGCGTATGAAAACAAGAAAGTTTTAGAGAGGCATTTAAAAAAAGAAGAAGAAATATTCAACATGAGGATCGGTCATTTTGACTACACCCCTACACACCCCCTAAACACCTCCTACACACCCCTACACACCCCTACACACCCCTACACACCCCTACACACCCCTACACACCCCTACACACCCCTACACACCCCTACACACCCTACACACCCCCTACAACCCCTACACACCCCTACACACCCCTACACACCCCTACACACCCCCTACACACCCCTACACACCCCCTTCACACCCAAAAAGACTTACAAAATCTAATACATGACGCACCTGAAATTACAAGTCAGAAGAGACGTACTCTAGTCACTGTCAATACTCCATATCAAAGAAGTTTGCTAGAGCTAAAGGACAGAGTGTCTTTAATTTCTGAAACGAATTGACAGTGGAATATCGATATCTCCGTCTAAACCTGTGACATGAGACCAAAGTCAATGGCGTGATATTTTTGCAAACATATCAATACAACTCATGCCGAACTAACTTCCAGTTTGCAGGTAGTTATATTTAGTTATTTAGTTAGAATTACGAAATGAAGCTACTTATTTTTCAATATTTCATCTGAAACTTTGAAATTTGTTTTAGAGAGGAGATTTCGTGCTTTTGACCTTACCTTAATTGGAGATGAAAATATTAAGAAACACGACAACCAAAATTTAGAAGCTATGCGATACCTTTCTGAATTACTATTTGCCACTTGTAATTGCCATGGGAGAAGGGGCAGAAAGCATGCAGTTTCCAAGGTATCCCAAATTGTCGTCTCACCGGTCATTGCCAGAACAAGACAGCTGTTAATTTTAAGCCCCCGGATCCAATCACTTGGACTTCATTTACAGAACTAAAGTTCGCAAAGCGTATTTAATTTAAATTTCTTGTCACTTGACCAGCATACTTTAGAGTGGTCTCATAAGGAAAATGAGAAATTCCAACAACAATGAGCACATGGCTACACATTCCCAAACCGACGAAAGAGAACGACAAGACTAAGATCTTCCGGAACTTCAAAATCAGGAGTGTCAGAGTAATAACGTCTCGTAGACCGGACCTGGTAATCATACACAAAGAAACACATGAATTAAGGACTGATAATTGATGTGGCAATACCAAACGACTCTTTTTTTTTCATTTTCATGAACATTTTTTTGAGTCACAATATATTACAGAGTATATACATAGATAAGAGTAGATGAAACAGATGAAAACTCCGGAGGAACTCAAAGAAAACTCCATAGAGCTTGTAATATGAGTCCTCCATAAGCAATATACAAGCACAAAATCCACAGAACAGAAAAACAAAAGGGAAAGGGAAATGAAAGGAAAGAAACAGAAAAAAAAGGGAAAGAAAAACGGAATCGTGTACGTTTGTTTATTAAATAAAGTTTCAGAGATTTCGTAAAAGTATACTTACAGCTACAATATTGAATTGCTGTGGAAAGGGAGTTCCAAAAGTCAGGACCGACGAAGCCTGTTGTACGTCGGAAAGACGTGAGTCTAAAAGCATGAGTTGAAAGCTAATTTCTGCCACGAGTAAGGTGACTATGAGTTTCATGTCATGACGGAATTGGGAAATATGTCTAAAGATATTCGGCAGGATATTCTGAATCCTAGAGTACATGAAAATACCAAATGATAGCGATAAATGTCGAAAAAAGGAAGTATGTTAAGCCAAGTTGAAGAATGAGTCCTTTAAAGGACGAGATGGCTGGTAGTTAAGTATTGAATGAACGAGTATTTTGAATTGAGTAAATAACTACTTGGCACAGAACCATTCACGTACGTAATATAATTCATTTCTTACAATTTCCATAAGAGTAGTTGGATTATCGTGGGAGCAGAAAACATTGGTATCATCGGCATATAAAATGAAATGAAAGATACTTATCACTGGCCTTAGAAAGATCATTTACATAGATAACCAAAAAGTAGTGGTCCAAGAATGGAGCCCTGTGGGACGCCACAGTCAATGGGTAAGTAATCAGAATTAATGCTACGAATAACAATTCAAGTAACTCCTGAACCAGTTGAGTAACCACGGGTACAGCGCAGTAATCTAGTTTATTTCACAAACTGTTATGATTGAGGCAATCAAATGGAGAGGTCAAGAAAGGTTCTTTTCAAATGCACCGGTCAATAAATCAGTGAAATGTAAAAGAGCGTGAACAGTAGAGCGGCCAGGAGGAAGCCAAGTTGATAATCATTTTAAATTTTGCATTGAGTAGGAAAGTTATGTAAGCGAACGAAAATTAACTTCTCAAGAATTTTCGAAAAGCAGGGCAGAACGGAGATTGGTATAAAGTTGCTGACTGAATTTAAATTTCCTTTTCTTAAACACAGGAGTAACACGTTCTATTTTTATGGCGGTAGTAAAGACTCCCTGATCAAAAGGCAAATTAAATACGTGTACCAAAGGATCGCTGATGAGATGAGCAACAGCCTTTTGCCACTTTTTTTTTTTGGGGGGGGGGGGGGTCATCAGGACGTGGGGAATTGTTTCTTAAGATTATGAATTGTAGGGAGGACTTCATCGTGGTTGGTATGTTCAAAGTACATGGAGCTGGAGTTGAGGGAAGTAAGATAGTGATCGAGAAGAGTAGCGAAGTATCATTAACACTTGCAGGACGAGAATGGATAGATTCAGATGCTTATGGTTCAAAAGTTCAAAAATGAGTTGAAACTCATTAAATTGCAGTTAAAATCACTCATGATGACACACCCCTGAGCTTCAATGGATTCAAATACTGGGACTAGCTTATCAAGATTCAAGCATAGTCAAGAAGGAAAGTGAAAAGGTAGACAAGTACAAGACCTGCAACTAGAAATACAGAGACTGTGGAACATGCAAGGGTAATGCCCGTAGTAATCGGTGCACTCGGAGCAAACACCAACAATCTGGAGAGACTCCTGCAACACATCGTTGGTATACGCAAAGTGCAACAACTCACAAAGACAGCCTCACTAGGCAAAGCCCACCTCCTAAGAAGGGTAATCGATCTCCCAGGGTCAGGGTAAGACTTCGAGATCAGAGTCAAACACATACCAACATAGAAATTGACAAAAACAAATAATAATTGCGTAGATTGCACACCTACCCAATGACGCAATATATACTCATTCAACTTTTTAGTGATCAACTCAAATGAATGAATCATGCTCAGGATAATCAACGTAAAGAAAAGTTACGCAATCAGACACTTTCACAGCTATGCTATAAGTTTGGTCAATGCAGCAAAAAATCTTTAAAATGCCCCAGAAACTCCATACTTGCGTAAAACAAACAACAACAAAAATTGGAAAGACGTACGACTTCATTAAGACTCTCTGTGTTACCTACACGATACCGAAAGTATGACCGGCAATTTATTGTTTATAACTTACCTGAAAACAAACACAAAATCTCAACTTAACAGATAAATGTTTGGCATAATGAACATTGCTGATTTTTGTTTCTCTTTAGGTGTCGGATTTGGATTACTGGGTATCACATCATTCCTGGCCTTTCAAGAACACTTTGAAGACAATTTCTCTACGATGACGTCCTGTGCGTCACTCTTTGAGTACGCAGGCGTGGCTTTGCTTCCTCCTGTCTTAAAATATTTCAAATCCACCTATGGTCTCGACGTTGCACTCTCTCTGTTTGGAGTCCTCTGTTGGCAACTGATCGCCGGAAGTGTCGCCCTAAGGAAACCTAAACGACAAAGGAAACCTCGCAGGAAAGACACAATTCATTCTGTAGAACTGATAAAGCATCGCAAACACAATTTACCGTCCGACGAGATCAGCAAAGACGAATGTGGAGATGTCTCTCGAAAATTTCTGTTTCTATGCTCATCTTTAGTCGAACACAGAAAATTCCGATATTTCATGGCGTTGGAGTTCATCGGCTACGTTATTTTTACATCGTGGGCTCTGTTTCTCGTTTCAGTTGGAGTCGCATTGGGACTCAACGAGGACCAAGCGGTATTTTTATCGACGATTGGCGGTATCGGAGGAGTCTCCGGTAAACTGCTCGCTATATTCCTCTGTCATTTTGAGAAAATGAACTCCCAGACTTGTTGTTTCATTCCCTTCCTGTTGAATGGGCTCTCCATGTTACTATCGACGTTCGTTTCAAATTTTTACGTCCTTTGTGGATTGACACTATTGAGCGGAACTTCTTTGGGAGTTCACAGCACCGGCGTTTTCAGCCTGCTCCCTGCAATGATCTGCAAAACTCATCTCAAGCAGGCAGTTGCCGTAGATTTCACTTTAAACGGTGTCGCCGTACAGCTTGGTGGGTTAGCGTCTGGTGAGTGCCACCACATGAATGAATTCGGGACTTGTTCATAGTTTAGTTTTGTAAAATTATTTTTCTACATTTGTGTGTCAAGTGAATGTGATCGTTGGTGTTCCATTTATCGAGAAACCAATTTAAAGACAAAAACTCATCACCCCAGACAGTTTCAATTCTCCGAACCACCTACCTCTAGTCCCTCCCTCAGCCTGTCTTAAATTCCTCCACATGTGTAATCAAAACAATGGATCCCTGTATACGCTGTGTAATACGAGCTGCTCAGCATCTTTTGAATTTGCTATCAATCTAAGAGCACTGTAACTTAGAACCAGTTGAGAATTTTGCTTTCCGGGAGGAAAAATATAGCTTAGGGTGATGCAATACAGCCTTTAAATCAAGTGATTTGGATGCTTTTTGAAAAAAAAAAATACATCTTTCTGGGCTTGTATATTTTGTGAGAATGCCGTAATTATACTAAAAATCTTCAGCAACATGTTCTTTTTGTTAACTGAAAACTTTACCACAGAACTTTACACTGGCTTTATTCCTTTCTTTTGAAAATTCCCATGAATGTTAACATCGACATTGATTCAATTTTTTCCTTTTATGTAGGAATTTTTAGAGGTAAAAACAATTTTCTGTATAGTTTCCATCGATTGCCATTATAATGATTCCATCACATACTTAAATTGACTGTATCAGCTCTCTATCTGGTCTGCTTGTGGCAAAGACCTATGTCTACAATTTTGCCGAAACACGGTAAGATAATCATAGAAATGTGTCACTTGAAAATCCGGTACTCGCTCACACTTCAGTTTACATTTTCTGAACGTTTTGCGGTTTTTGACATACGACCTACCTTACTTAACGGCGTTATTGAGAGTTGTCTGTCAGACATAGACGGATATATGAACACAAAATGTCAGCTGCAAAGATGGAATTTCCTAGGAATGATATGTGAATGCTAGCACTCACGTTTATTCGCCAATGATGGAGGCCTAGGAACACTGCAATGAGATATCGGTTTCTCGTTGGTTGACTAAAAACGCTGGTTTATGAGAGTATGTTATTATTTTTCGACTGGTTTTCCATGATATTATACATGTTTATGCTTTCTAGAAACAATAAACCCTCTCCTTGATAGCACGTCTTCTTACTTAGTTATACAGTATCACACAGAGTAAGTCTTCTCAAGACGTGATTTTCAAACGAAAGTGAATGTGTAACAATCCGGTTAATAACACGATAATAATGTTTAAGGCCACATGACTGAAAATGTTTATCAGACATAGACAAGTATTAACACATGTCAATTCCAAAGATCCGATATCTCTAGAAATGAAACATGATTGTTGCTGAATTCCGGGGACAGAAAAAAAATATATACGTCAATTCCATTAACGAGAGAATTTTCAAATGATAGACTATTCAAATCTCAAAAAAAAAGAAAAAAAGAAAGGAAACAGTCTTTCTATGTTTTAGGTTCCAGTACATAGTCATTTTAGTTTATCTCTGTTCAGCTAAATACCCAGTCCCTCGGTGAAAGGAAAGTTTAAACATCATCCCTGTGGTACTTTCACGTAAAATCTTAAGGAACATCAAATCTTAATTTTGTTAAACATCAATTTTTTCCTTAAATGCAAATGCAAACTGACCGTCGGTGAACGTCGAAAGTCGCATGGAACGTTTATGTCAATTCCACTAAACAGTGGCAGATTTTCACATTGTGCTTTCTGTGTCCTACTTACTGAACAAAAGTATAACATGGATGAATGAGGTTTACTAAATGTACTCTTATTCTTTGCTTATTCTTAATTACCGCAAATGTATTTAGTATTTTTTCTCTTATTCGAATTGATACATGGCAGGCTTGTTGAACGGTATATTTGGATCGGCTATCCCCGTCTTCCAGTTCAACGCAATCCTCTGTTTTCTCTCGTTGCCACTGGCAGTGATGTGGGCCATGATCGACGGCCAGCCGATCAAAGACTGTGGACAAACGTGAAAAGTTGCTTTGCGGTGACCCGGCACATCCACCACATAAGACAGAGTCAATGAATGCATGTCAGGCGGTAGTTCGAGGCATGATTTTGAAACTGACAGTTTTTTTAATAACCTTGAAATTCTACACTCTCTTTCATCGGTTTGTACCTAATCAAAAAAGTGTTCTTCATATAATGAAAATCTTTCCCCGTTCCAGTTGTATCGTTTAGAAAGGAATGGCCTGTAACGATAATTAATATGTTCATCGTTTATGGATATTTTGTAAATTGTTTGAATCACTTTTAATTTTACTACTTAAGTCGAGGGATCCTAAAAGTGACATACGATGATGTATTACCTTTGCCTGAAATTTGACTGAGTACTGACCGTTTTTTTCTTCTGACAGTGGTACTGTCTTCGTTGTTTCCTTTAAGGTGCCAAACAGATGGTTGCCCACTCTATGTGCTATTATGTGCTATTGCATTGTGCTATTGTGTAATGTGCTATCGTATTGTGCTATTTGCTACTATATTGTGAGACTGATGGACGAAAATTGAACAGTGCCGATCCGAGTTACAACACTAAATGTAACACATTTCCTGATTGGTACACATTTTCCACGATTTACGTAACAATATTTTCTAGTAGGCTATCATGGTTGGCTTTATCTCCAACTAAAGCAACCTTCAATCTGTTTGAAAAATCATTCATTTCGATTGTTTAAAAGTTGATAGTATTGCTGCAGATAAAATAAAATGTTTTGCCAAATTACCAATTAATTTAATGAGTATGTAAAATTCAACGCTTTTAAACTGATTTTCAATTAATTGATTTTATTTGATTGATTGATTCAAATTGATGTAAATTGATTGATTGGTTGATTTAAATTGATTAATTGATAAATTTTAAATTGATAATTGATTGAAGATGTGGAAAAATATGTGACTAATATGAATACATCATAAATGTTATTATTAAAGACAATGTTCCTTAAAGCACCGACTCTTACCATGACTTCATGCCCTCAACTATAAGTGCATTGTCATAGCAGTGTTAGTTGTTCCTCAAATTAAATCACGATCTTCCTCCAAATGAAACATATACATGAGAGTTACAGCTAGAGCGTTCTGAGTGCTTACTGTAGTTCTGTGCCAGTGTAGTGCAAAACGCCGTTCTGGGGCGGGGGGGGGGGGGTGTATTGGGACAACCCCTTCGAATTTGCTTATGTACATAGAATATGCTGAAATTGTAGATGGTGCAATAGTTTTTCCTATTTATGAGCTACGTTTATAGAAAAACAAAAACAAAAAACGTATATTTCCATGAACCTTCCAACATTTTCCGTCACATTTTTTTTTATCATTTCTTTGTAAGTAGTCTGCAAATTTGCTTTCCATGTTGGTTGACAAGAGTCAGTATATAAATACTGACGTTCTGCGTGTCCCCTGTAGTTCTGTGACAGTATAGTGCAAACGCCGTTCTGGTGGCGGGGTGTATGGGGACAATCCCTTCGAATTTGCTTTTGTATATAGAATATGCTGCAATTTTAAATGGTGCAATAGTTTTTCCTATTTATGAGCTAAATTTAGAAAAAAAGGACGGTGGAAAGTCTATCTTAATTGACTCTACCGAAGTCCGAACTCTGAACCTTCCTCTTTTTGGTCAAGTAAATAAAACGTTTATTTGCTCTTTTCAAATTGACATATTAACAGCGAAACCGACAAATCTTGCAAATATGAAGGCAGCCTTACGCAGCCAAAATGGGTGACGAGTGCTAAAACCTGGCAATGAGAGAAAATGTAGGTGCATGATTAGAAACAAAGTATTTATTTGAGCTCATCGATGTAGATTTCAGGTAACGGCAAAAGTAATACGACAAACATCTCAAGCAACATCCCATTAAAATGATATCAATGTAATGGAAATCTATTACGAAAATGTAACAACGCATACGGGAATAAACTAATGTAATGTCCAACGAATTTTCTCTCCTCTGTGGAATGTGAATCGCGCCTGCAGTTTATGGAACTTAACATTTGAAGTAAATACGGTCTGCTTCAACCCCTTTTTGAAATACGCCGTAATGATTTCAATTGTTTTCTGTTTTTAATGTTTTGAGTTTCAGCTTAAAGAATGTACAGGGACCGTACTTTCCCTTGGTATATAAGTTTTGGGTCAGAAAATGGATCACATTTTTATGCAAATATACTCATTCGTAATTAGCCTTCGAGACGCCTACGATGAACCCACTATGTTGTACATCGACATTTGAAATTCCTATTTACTAAAGATATGAAGAGAAAGACCTTGCATTTTCTCCAGAGGACAACAAGTTTTGGAAGAAACTGCTTTTGAAAGAAACTTCGGGTTTGGATCATACTTAGCTATTTGCTCCTACAGGCCTTCAAATCTACAGCGGGAACTTTCCTTTGATGGAGAAGCCGATAGTTGTGATGCTGCTGCCCTGGCTCATCATATGGGGTATGATCGCGTAAATTTCAGGATCCCACTTTGCCTCACACAAACACACACTTGAGGCGGATATGGAACGTAAGGTGGAAGACATTAAGTTAAGTTGGTTTCCAAAATGCAGTGAGAGACCTTTCCAATAAAGTGCTACAGTGGCATCAAGGATATTGCATCGTTAGTTTCCTGCTCCTACAGGCCTTCAAATCTACAGAGGGAACTTTCCTTTGATGGAGGAGCCGATAGTCGTGATACTGCTGCCCTTGGCTCATCATATGGGGTAAGATCGCGTAAATGTCAGGATCCCACTTTGCCTCACACAAACACACACTTGAGGCGGATATGGAACGTAAGGTGGAAGACATTAAGTTAAGTTGGTTTCCAAAATGCAGTGAGTGACCTTTCCAATCAAGTGCTACAGTGGCATCAAGGATATTGCATCGTTAGTACACGTTCTCGTATCTTCGCACAATGGAAGTCAATCTATTCAACTGGAGAAGAACAAAAGAACCGGTGATTGGCGTTGGAAAGTCACAATTACGAAACAAAACGCAAGAACAATAAACTGATATATCTGTAAAACTAGGTGTGATTATTCCAAGGACATATCACCTCTGTGTTTTTCGTCCTTTCCTTGTGTTAATTAACCTTCTAATGATGATACACGTAAAATAAGTTTCCGATGAAGTTTACAAGAAATCAAATAAAGCTTTCCAAGTTTCAATATAACTGATATTAAAAATAGTACTTGTTGTCTGTTAAATATGGTTTCTCCCCGGACACCAAGGTTCTTCCTCGAAGGCGTCAAGAGATGTCCAAGCATATGTAAGTAGATGGTGTTTATTTTGGTTTTGGTGGTCTCCCCTGGTAGACCGAAACATATGTAGTGGCCTTTTAGCTAATCTTTTTACATTTATCCTCAACGAAAGTTTGGTACCATCCCCTTTGTATGAAAATACGTCAAGACATTACTGTTGCCAAAAGTAATCCTACTTAAATTGCCTGTAAACCCATTGATGTTCTAAGAACTGTATTGTACCGTTTGCAGAGACTGGTTCTTCCACATGTTATGAACGCTATTACCGAAAAAGGTGACAACAACCAAGAAAGGTGAACTGATGCTGTCACTACTTCTGTATATGATATAGCTTGGAATGAATCAAAGGAACACAACCACTTGTGGGGTTATTTTTCTCAACTTCGTCGGAGCCTTTAACACCGCGTTTAATGACCTTGCAAACGTCATTGATTGAAATGGTAATCCACTGCCAGATTTAATTCAGGGTCAAGGTCAGGAGAAGGCAAGTTACGGAAAGGCACCCATACCGTCTATGCTCCGATAAGACTGATAGGTTCCAATGGGTACTCTTCTGTCAGAGCAATTATTCACAATTTATGCCGATGATTTTCGCTCATGTCAAAATTGTGGTGTCGTGAAATATGCCAACCACACGACAATATGTTGCGTAATTTTGTTAAAAATAGAAGTAGGCCTACCCATCTCATCAATCAAAGTGAATATCAGGGTTTCATTTATGATATTGCGAGTCTAACTTTATTAGATCCAATGAAATGGCATGAACCGGTGTTTGAAAGCGTTAATATAAAACATAAGCCATGATGTGGTACAAAAGGTGGAAAGTTGCATACTGAAAACTAAGACGAACCAATTAACAACACAATTGAAACAAGGTGATCGTAAAGGTGTGAAAAATAGTTGATTCGAGGTTTCGATTGGCAATAAATGAAGCTGTTGCTTAGAGGTAGTATATAAGTATTCGACTATATCCGCAGCAGAACGGTCACCATATTTATTTTACGCATGGCGCATTGGCAATAAGCTTCCCAGACAGTCAATAAATCTCTTGGATAGAATGATGGCATAGATGCTAGAAACAATGTTCCTCAAACTCTAAAGTTGAATTAAAGAGGAAAACTAAATCCCAAACAAGTGTTAGTTGTCAATGCCAAAGAAAGCCATTGCTAATAGAAATTAATGTTCTGTCATGTTACTGTTTGAAAGTACGTCAATTTTACTACTTAAAAGAGTATAATTTTTATTTATATTTTTTCAAAAGTTGGAAATGTTTCACCACGGCCGGGTGCAGCAAGCTCATGTTTTACCTAGACGCATTTTTTGCAAAATTATCGTTGCTTAATAATTAAATAATGGGTCATTATTAACCGGACAAAAAATTGGGGTCGAAAGGTACGTTCAGCACCCCCCCCCCCTTGCTATTTGTCAACTGTTCCCAGAATGGCTGAAACAGGATGCATAATTCAGGATAATTCTTGTATCATGTGACCCCATCTGATTGCAGGCATAAGATCCCTATTTCACGGCTGGGTACAAGGCTGGGAATACGTAGGTAAGTAGCTAGTTAAGTGAGTAGGTATAGGTATTGTAGGTAGGTGGACAGGTGGGCGCAGGTGGGGGAGCCATAGTGAAATTTAGCGTATCCTATGATATAAATGGGAGTTTCTTTTACCCCTATCCTGCACTTTTAATGAGAGTCACTTCAGATCTTTCTATGAAATTTGTAACTTTCAAACGAACCACACTATCGAGATATGGTTTTCAACAATAAAAAGAGACTTCTTTTGACTAAGGAATCTTCGTCGCCGTAGGTACATCCTTTAACCTTTCTTCTCTAAGACTTTGTCACCGTAACAGTTCCAATAAATTCCCATAGTGTATTTAAACAGGAATAAGGGTACACTCTGTTTTCGGTATCTAATTAAGCGGTCTCCTCTTTCGTCATAAAATAATATACGTATATTTCGAGCTTACACCAATTACGTCAGCTGGAACTGCCCAATGTTTCAATAATGACGACACATCAGACCAGGTCCGAATCAATTTTATGCTGGTTGCAGTGAAAAGGGAAACGCACACACTGGTATTGACAATTACTAATAAACAAAAAAAAACCCCAAAACAAACACACACACACCAGGGAGTTGTACAACTCCATGCACACACACACAAAAAAAAAAACACACAAACACACATACACATTAAATAATATACGTGTATTTCGAGCTTACACCAATTACGTCAGCTGGAACTGCCCAATGTGTCAATAATGACGACACATCAGACCAGGTCCGAATCAATTTTATGCTGGTTCAGTGAAAAGGGAAACGCACACACTGGTATTGACAATTACTAATAAACAAAAAAAAAAACCCCAAAACAAACACACACACACCAGGGAGTTGTACAACTCCATGCACACACACAAAAACACACACACACACACACACACACAAAAACGAACGAACGAAGCCTCAACGCCAACAATTAGTTCCCAATGCCCTTGAGGAAGCACGTTCAACCAGAAACAAGAAACCTATTTGTTCTGATCCCAAGAAGAATGATTACAGATTGAAGTGGATTACAGATTACAAAAAAATGGGGTAATTATAAAAGAAAAGTAATCCAAATATGTCCTCAATCAAATATTAGTATAATAATGTAGGAAAACAATCTGGTGCTTCATATAAATCGTTTAGTTAACTGAACATTTTGTAACGGAGGAAGAGTGGGTTTGTAGGAGACAAGTACCTCGAATTTGTAATTAAACAGAGACAATGCATCCGTCGAGAATCAAGGCCATTGTGGCAGGACGAAGCGGGTTGAAATAACAATAAAATACCATAATTCAAATGAGGTGGGTTTAGAGTAGTGTTAAGAGGCGCACATGGATCGACAGAAAGTTTTTAATCTTGTTAATTACACCAACCTATCATTAGTATGCCTTTTAAATAAGGATTTTTGCTGTTGTTGTTCTTATCGATACGTTGATATGTCTGGACAGTCTGTACCGTATTTTAGAAGCGCAATCTACAAAACCAGGTGAGAGACATAAAGATGATATAAAATGGAAAGGTTCCATTTCACTAAAATTAGAAAAAAAGGGGATTTATTTGAAAGCCAGTGGCTAACCCCTTGGTTGTGTAATGTATGATAAAACAAGGGCAATCACGTGGGACGGGGAGGAGTCTATACGAAACCTTACACTTTAACAAAATGTCCTTTTAAGTAACATTTTCGTAAGTTATGGTTGAACGTGCTACAAAGCATCATTTCTCAAAAGGTGGATAAAAATGTCTTCTAGTTGATAGATTTTAGTAAGACTTTAGTAAAATTTAAAGTGATTGCGTGCGTAGGCAAAAAGTTAAGGCATTAAAATTTAACGTTCAAAATTTGGGAAAATAAAACTGGCTTTAGGTGGTTAATTCTGCCATATGATATCAAGTTCTTCGAACATAACGACAAAACTGATGAGTAAAATAGTGGTTGACAATTTTCATTCAAATTAACCCTGGGAAGTATACTAGTGTCTAATATTCAGCTAGTCAAAACAGCACAGGATCAATGACGCCCCACCGATGTGATCAGTTTGTAGGTTTTTTGTAAATATTGGTTTCTTTCACCATACACTACAACACCGACCAAGGAGCGTCGACTTGAGTGAACATGTTTTGATGCATCAGTGAGACCTCCATTGCTGCATATTCCTTGTATAGGTGCTTTTAACAAGAACCTTTCATATTGAAATATGATTTTTTTTCACTGTTTTTCTGCCAGTTCCGTTGCTTTTCAAAGTGGTTACCCGCGTCGTCTTCGTTCTGTGAAAGACTTAGTCCGTCGATATACAACCTCGCGTGTACATTTAAAAAACGTAAAAGTGAAGATAAAACATAATCTTATCCTTGTGGGTTTTCAGTACACACGCAATCACTTTAATTTCATCTGAAATTTTTAGACCTATATATTCGACGTTCTGACCTAGAGGTGTTTAGCTTTATCTCATATCGCCATTTGTAGTTGATCCAGGGACCAATATTAAATGGTCATATTTACACAACAACCTACCAAGCTGTTGCAAATCTCAAAGGATGTTTTGTTACAGGGCTGGTGAGTTAATATTATTCACCTTTGAACTCTCCCAGGAAACAACAATGGGTCAACAGGCGGTAAAGTATCCCCTCCCTACCCCGAGATCCAATACACTTTCTTTGGTTTATTAATCCTGCCCTATCGCAAAGGCAGTTACATATTTTCTGAGGCTGAGAGAGAGAAATAAAAGAAGTAAATGCAGGGTGCTTTGAAAAATTTGTCCCAGTTAGTTGTGCTACTGATTTGTTTGGTAAACTAAGAGACTTTGGCCTTGAAAGGCATCTTTCTTCTACAACAGTTTCTTCTTATCGCTGCTGATCGTGCAGATTGTTCTAGTATAGTACAAGATGGCCTTGAACGGTCAAAACAAAACGTGAACATTCCAATGAATTCTGATGGCTAGTATATAGTAGAATGTTGTGTTCTTTATCTGTGCTAAGAATGGTCAATAGCCTATGACAGTATACAGCTCTCACTCGGTGGTGTCTGGAAAACTTGGGGAAACTTCATGTTACGTCAATCTTCCTGTGATTTCTGAACATCCAAATTCCAGTAAGTTGTGTCACAGCCTGCGTAAGTGCCGTTGTGGCTGCCAGACCCTTGGGATGCGGTCCATAAGTACTATTTTGGCATCGAAAAGCTGGACGAAAAATCGTTCCACATGCATGCGGGGTAGAGTTATCATAACACAGTTTAGTTTAGTGGGGTAAGGGTCAGAAAGGACAATGTCCTCATAAAAAGACCAAAGAAGGTTACTATACAACGTGAAAAACTACATGTATCGTTTTGTCTTCGACAAAATCATTATTGTGAGAACGCCCATCGTCACTGTAACCCTTCTCTCAGACTCACATAAACTAAATGCTACACTCTCCTCTAGACTGGCAAAAGTCTTTGCAATTTTGTTGAATTGCCAACAAACTGTCTCGCCTGTTCTCACAACGATCATAAATCCTGGCTGTCGCCTAACCTGCATGGATGCACTACAAACTATGAGAAGTTATCAACATGATTTATTATCCCATGTCGTTTTTTTCGAACTGCATTCATTGCGTTTGGTAGACTTCGGCGCAAAACGATGAACAGTCTCTTTTGCGTAGTACAGTTTACAACACCCAACGCCAAGTCCTATGATATCAGTCATCGATGCTTTGGGCAAACACAAGAAAATAAAATTGTAACTGTGGTGAACTGCTGATGCCAAGTTAAATTAAAGATCAACCGAGATCCACCGTTAACTGGTTTGCACTGTCATCGTTATGCTGTATATGAAGTACATCACGATTAGGTACTGTAAAAAGTACACGAGGCACAGGTATTGAACAGTCCAAAGATGGCTATCGTGTAGGCTTATACAGTTTCGTGACAACGTGTGGGCGCGGAGGTTTTCGATGAAGCGGTTGGTGTTACTTAGTAACAAACGTAGCGACTACGTTTCCTTTTAAAAGTGCGGACGCAATTCTTTTTCGCAACCCAATTAAGGAAGACTGTCACGAGTATATTCAGCTTTAAAAGAGCACTCATGAAAGTTCGGAACTTGTAAAAGTGACAATTTAAAACGGTTTTATTGTATTCGACAATGCGCCGGTGGTTCTGTTGTTTTCGAAGGGGCAACTAAGTATCATAAACATGTCCAGGTAGGGTAAATACAGATGTGTTTTGATGTATAGTAGTTGTGTAGCATACATAGTAAATGTTGTGGCATTGTTAATTACATCGTAGACTTGTTTGTACTGGATTATTACATTCGGTCAGGTACAGGGGAGGGGGGAGGCTAAGAATACCTAGAATTGAAACAATTCTCTAAAATGGAATCAATTCTCTAACGTCAGGTGTGATTTTCAATTTAAGTCGGGAGTCAATATGGAGTAGACCCTCGAGTTCAAGGACAATGTGACCTTGGATCGTATATTATGGATAGGCTACTTGAAGTTCATTTTAGGCGTCTCATGAAGGGGCAGGGGGGAGGGGGCAATCCCGCCTACTTTTCAGAATTTTTTCAGAGGTTTTCTTTTTTTAGTTAGCTGAAACCACGTTTCAGCTTTCGATTCCTGCGGAGAGTAGGGTGAGTACCCGACGCAATTCCACCCCCCAAAAAACCTCAAAAGGCTTGCAACACCATGTAATTCATTGATGAAAATTTATATTTCTCCCCCTCCCCCCCAAAAAAAATCCCAAGTGTATATTTTGTCTGGCGTTTTGAAGCTTCCAGTCGAATTTTCGCTGTGTAATTTACCACAAAACAGGCGTGTATCGAGCAATTTTCTATATTTTCTAGTATTTATTTTGGCTGCTCCAAAGCATGCTTGAAAACCGACGTACTCACCTCAGCCCCCCCTCCCTCTCGGTAGCACGCCCTATCTGTAACTGATTTTCCTCCCCACCCCCATTTTTCCGGAAGTTTGCGCCTTCACTGTACAAGTTGTTGAGGTACCGTAATCATGTTAGATGTCAGTGTTGTGTTCTGTCTGCCTGTAAGAAATTATGCTTTTCTTCACACCTTGACGCTTTTAAATGTGAGTCACTGCTGTGGAAATGTAAATACAAGATAATACGATAGAATAGAATACAATGCAATACAATACAAAATACTACAATTCTCTGTACCGATCAAGGGGCTACCAACTTTTGATGTACTGTTGCATATTCAGTATGAACGCTCGGTTTACTCCTTTTATTACGAACCCTCAGAATTCAATTACAATGTTTATTTACAATGTTTAATTACTGTTTTATGCCGTATTCATTACTTTTCAAAGTAGTAACTATTATTTTCGTTCATTGAAAGAAGTATCCCGTCCATGAACAACTTGAAACCTAAGATCGAACATAATCTTATCCTTCTGTTTTTTTTTTTCGTACATACTGAATCACTTCGAATATTTACTGTAATCATCAATACTTGTGTTACTATGTGAAATATACATCGATATTTCAAAATGTGCTTTGCATATATTTTTCACCTACATACATGGAGGCAATTTCACTTTTTAAAATAAAAAATATAATTTCAAAAATATATTTGGAATATATTAAATTGTATTATTAACTTCATGTTTTATCATCAGGCAGCAAATAAGCAATACAAAGACGCTTACATCATATTACTTAAGTGTTACCCAACCGATACAGATAGACATGATAAAGTAAAACATTCATTACTTCCCGTCGAAACATTGAATGAAATGAATTAGTTTTTCTTAAGTTATTTGGGATATGTTTTAATATGTTTCTATTACTTACACATTACATTATTGCCATTTTTTTTAATATTAGTAGACAACTATTGAAAAAGCTGTTTCTACCACGGAATTTTAAACGTAAAATGGCTGGGCGTGCGTGCTCGGGAACTAACACTTTTTAATGGCTTTTCAGTTTGATTCAAACAACTACACCAACAACCCAAAAGCTTATATTAGCAGACGGTAGAACTATAATGTGTGATGACATAAACTAGTAAATTTGTCCGTTGAAGATAAAAAACTCGATTTGATCTTCAAATTTGTATGCATAGCATCACCTCTGGATATCTTTGGTCCGCCTCACATCTCCACGTTGGTTTCCATATTGAAAGAGGGATGTGCATTTTTGAGCTTATTCATCTCTTTTTTTCATTTGTTCAGGCAAGTGACGTACACAAGTTTGATGATGACGTCAAATCCAAGTTTAGGATCAGGCGTTGACGACGATAAAGAAAACCGAGAGGTTGACGAGAAAGACCTGAAAGATGAAGATGATACAACCTGTGGATGGTTTGGTTTTCGGCCTGGTTGTATGCAAGTAAGCATCCAGAAAGGGAAAGATATAACGAATTTTGTTTAGGTCAGAGGTGTTATTCTTGATCGAAAAGGTTAGTTTTAAACAACCAGTTAACCACAGGAATAGTTTTGACTGTTTCATATACAATTCTTGTACTTTACGCGTATCTAACAGACAAAAATGACCCAAACTACAATTTTCTCAAAATTACTTAAGATACGGGATGTTGCAGTGCTTACCCCACAATTTATGGAACGCCACCTGGCTAAACTCCTCTCACTAATTCACAAATTTGAATTATACATCATTTAAGCGCCAACACGGGAGGCCGGAGTGGGTTGGTGCGTCCTGGATGTGAACCGTTTGAGTGTCTTCTGTGCTTAGAGAAATCGTCTGGCACAGGTTATTCTGCTATCAATCACTGACTGTGCCATGCACTTACACGTATATAGCAATGCCACCCATGCTGCGCCTGATTTCTTTGTTTTCTTGTTATCTTCCATTCCAGGGGTGCAACAGAGCCGCTTGTTTTCTCGTGTTCTGGTCTGCGTTCGCGTTGTTTCAGTCTAGCACGGTCAACGGACTAGTCTACGTTGCGATCACAACATTAGAGAGACGATTCAGTTTACCCAGCACCCAAAGCGGCGCCATCTCCAGTTCATTCGACTTCACCGTGTTAGCCCTCATTGTATTCTTCACGTATTTGACTGAGCGATTTCACAAACCTCTGTTGATCGGATTCGGCGCCATCGTTTTGGGGTTCGGATCCTACGTTTTCACATTACCCCATTTTCTGTCACCGAAATATTCACCTCGTGTAAGCAAAATATTATTTTCATAACTTTCAAAGTTATATTTTTTGTTGTCATTTTTTAAAAAAAAAATTAAAGCTAACGAGTAGATTAGATTAGGATGAGTAAGAAGATCTTGTGAAGTTTTAAATTGTACTTTTATTTCGTTATACAATCCTAACTTTGTAGAATACTTTGGAAGTGGTGGAACCATACACTGAACACAATATGTCCTCGAAAACTATTGTCTGTTGTGTTGATGGCACTTTGAAAGATCTGGCAAGCATAAAAAAAAAATATCCTTTTACCAAAATGTTCTATGAAAAAGGTGGATTTTGATGAAGAGAAGCAGCCTGGGTTAATCAGTGGCATGTTAGATACCAAGTAGAAGCCTCATGAGCATGACGTCATCCATTTCAACTGATTACATGTTATGTAGATCGGCTGTTCAAGGGGTGCACCATGGAGTGTACAGCTTGTTTCTATCTTAACAGAACAGCTATACAACTGACGTGTATTATACTGGAATGGGAATTGCAGGCTCTAAATGATACCAGGAGGATCTGCGGACTCTTCAGACATTTATCAAATTGAATTTGAGCTCTCCCGTAACCATAGAAACCTCAGCGAGGAAAATGAATATATTTGACTGATAATGTCCTCACGTACCATGGTACCATTTCATCCAAATGTTTCGTGCCATTATCTCGATAGGGGTTGCAGTTTCCACAGTGCAAAACCCGTTATGAACCTTTCATGTTAACTCATCCACTGATACACGTCTTCTCTGCATTTTAAAACGATGTTGTTATCTCATAATTCTGTACCATTTGAAAAAATAAGCAAATTTAGGTTTAGGTTTCAGCTATTACCCACTGAAACACGAATTATGACATCCCTAAAACGAAATCGCTAATTTTTCGTTTTGCAGAGTGTTGAGGAGATCGAGGTATGTCACGTAAATGGCACTGTTGGTGGGAAATGTGGGGCGGAATCAAACGGTGGCTTGAGTAGTTTCTATTGGTGCTTCGTAGCAGGCCAGGTGCTTCACGGCATAGGGACGTGCCCCATTTACGCCCACGGGAGAACCTTCATTTACGAAAATGTCGGAACTAATTTAGTTCCAGTATATTATGGTAAGCTGTTGAAAATGTTATTCACAAATATATTTCGTTGCGTCGTAGGTTTTCATCGTTTTAAGTCAGGAGTTCTTTTTGAGGGTATCATGATTTTTAAAAAGACGCCACTGTTAACTGGTAAAATTATATATAGCTTAAAACCACGCATAGATTTCACCAATACTGCAAACCCCCTTGCAAAGCGTATGCACGCCAATGGTTCTTGTTCTTTATATATAAAGAATATTATCTGATATAAAGGATATCTGACAAAGTAAGAACTTAGGGCAAACCATTATTTAATTTGTACCCGTGGGCAGGGGGGATCTAGGATTTTTGTTTTGGGGGTGCACTAGGCCCACTCATTGAAGGAACGGAGGGGGGGGGGGGGCTAGAATGGCAGCTTCCTGGAAAGAGAATGTCTTCCACATGAAGAATTGCTCCCCATATGGTGTATAAGTTTCTATGCTAAAATTGTGACATGAGCAAGAGTGAGACGTCAGTGATATAACATTAAAGGCGCAATTGATAATTTTTTTTATTTTTACTTTGAGGACGAGGGGAGATGGTGTACGTCTCCCCCTTTGGATCCGCCACTTCTGGCGTAAAATTTACTTAATTCTTCCTCACTTTAGTGATCATTTCAACTAATTACAAGTAGTCACATAAACTGAAAATTTTGTATTTCCCTTGATTAAATTCAAGTATAAAATTAAACTTAAAGTGAAATCGTGAAACGTTTTGATAAATCTGTGAAGTGGTACACTATGTTTTTCAATTTTACAGCAATTTCACAACTACTGTCATCTTTGGGGATAGCTGTCGGTTATGTGCTTGGCGGAGTTCTTCTCCAACTTTACACCGATCTCAGCGTAGATGTCAACACGTAAGGATTTCTTGGACATGGAAGAGTGTCCGCCTGGGTGTGTGATGTGTGCTATATATATACGATAGTCTAGCGTTTGCACCTGCTCCAAAATTCGGACCCGAGTACCCGCCTTTTATATTCAGTCGGGTACTCGTTTACCAGAGAAGACAACTTCTAGTTGGCTTTGAGTCCATTGTGAAGTCATAAGAATGTGTCTTACGTCATGTGCATGACAAAGAAATTGTTCCTACAGATGCAGCAAAATTTTGTCTCAACTGAATTTTTGTCAAAGTACGTTGACGAAACTTTGGATCCGGGCCGCAATTTCTGAAGCGGGTCCTGATATCGGTCGGTCGGGTACTCGGATACCCTTTGCAAACACTGTATGATATTTAGATGGCGCAATCTTCACCAAATGTCTTCATTCCTCACATAGGCCTACGTATTGCACTGTGATTCAGTAATGATGATAAATTAATACTTTTAATAATTGCGTTTACTTTTAAAAGAAGAGCCAACATCAGTGCCACATCTGCAGCTTGTACAATAAATTATCAATCGGTAGGAATTCCAATACTTCATCGTTGCAGATTCATAATGTGAAAGTTGCTATTGTCACTGATGATCTAAAATATGACAAATGGTACCCCATACACGATTAAGCACACTGTCTCGTGTACGAACCAGTTCTGAGAAAATTTAATGAGGTCTTATAATACCCTCAGATAGAACAATTTGTTGTGTGCAAGATTGATGGAGACTTTACTCTTCTGGTGTCCTATGCGAAGTCTATTACGTAATGCACTCTTTACTGAGCTTCTTTGTATGTTGAAATAAATTCCAACACAGACTGCTCACTGTTTAAAGATGTACAACCTCAGTTTTCAACGTTCCGAAGCAAATCATCTGCTGTAGACTAGCATAGTAACAGTCCTTACAATAGCAGTCATAATCCGGTATGTAATCCCATATGAAAGTGTAGACTTACTGCCAAAGAAGAGGGAAGGATGTACGTTGATTATACAGTTGTAGGTTAAAGAGTGTATGTTCGGGGTTCTGCTTAACTCTAATTGTCGATCCGGATTGAAAGCTTGTTTGCACCTTTCCAGAATTAAAGGAAGAACTAGCGTTTATTTTGGACTTAACATTCTCTATTAAGGCACCATGACCTTTGAAATCTCATGTCAAAGCAGTGCATGACCTTCCTGATTGAAAATGTGGAAGGAAACCTTTTTTAAATCTCGGGAAACTTATTTCTAAGGTTTAGAAGAAAATAGAAATATCTAATGAATATTCATAAATACGGGCTGACGGTAAGCGCTTTGTGATGCAAGGTTTACGACTGAGACATCGAAACTTAAAACTTTCTTCATGACAACCTTTGTGAGAGTATTCTTACCTTCCAAACATCTACTTTTGGCAGAAACTGAAGTCGTTCCGAAATGTTTTCTATCTTTTGCATTTGAATATTTCTCTAGATTAGGTTTTAATCCTGAAAGCCCTCTTTGGATCGGTAACTGGTGGATCGGGTTTTTGATTTTCGGAACTTGTAATTTGTTAATTTCCATTCCACTGACAAGTTTTCCGAGGACTTTGAGAGGTACGCATATTTTGCTTCTACTACATTCATTTCAATTAGTCACTTAAGTCACTTAATCTCATCAACATCATCACAGTGAACTTGTTGCTAACTTACTACCTAACAAGAGCTTAGGAACGGGGCAATAGGGTGGGAATGGATCGAAAGCTGAAAGACCAAAACACTGGGGACGGAAATATACTTCCCTATAGGTTTCCAAGGGAGAGAATCCTGTTTTGAAAGACCCAAGAAACTGGGAGATATCATTTCCTGAAAAGTGACAGGCCTTTTTTATGGAAAAAGGTTTCTCTTGGCTCCAATTGGTGATGGCGCTCCGCTTAGATGGAACCATCACTTCTCTTCTTCCCCTTCTCTGATTCAAAAGTCTGTTTACACCACCAAGAGGACAGATCCCTCCACAGTGGGGTGCTACCTGTGTGCTGTGTTATCATCAAAATGTGTGCTTCTTGAAGGATTATCTTGGAACTTTTTCCAGAGTCATTTTTCCACCAACAAAATAAAAAACGTCTTTTTAAGTTCTATCCAGGATATGTGAGAAACTATTTAATGGCATTAATTAAGACTATCTGAGCAGGGAGTCCGTGGGAGCTCTCTGATGTGAGGGATTCTGTTTCTTCAATATTTCGCAAGGTGATGAGGACCCCCCAGGGCAGAGTGCACAATCCATCCGGTTTAGTTCCACCACACGGACAAAAATTCCTTCTTGCGCCTACGCTACGCAACGATTTTATTCGTTTAGTCTGAAAATCTACAATACGAGGTTAAGCAACTGGAATTCTGTGATTTCCGTACATCCGGTCTCTGTGCCCACCACCAACCAGCGCTCCTCTTGCAATGGTGCGGAAGGTTAGATCTGCATATAATATCGTAAGAAGGTCCTACACCTTACATTGTACTTGCCCACGGTATATCCGGATGAGCTTTGTCCTGGGACCGTACTAGCTATCCACTCTTTTCATCCTAATCGTCATCAGTCGCACCAGGGAGTTGTTAGAACAACTCCGTGGTCACATTTTTCCTGAGATGTAAGCTGGTCGCATGAAGTGATCTGACGTTCATTTTACCGTGATCTTTGAACCGCAGTGTACTTTTCACTTTGATCTTAATTTCCCTTTTCCAATAATGATCTAGCGTTTAGAATTAAAATGAAATAAGACGTTTCCTTTACAAAAACAATCTCACAAAAAAGTGAAATTGAAAGGGAATCAGGGCGTTTAGAATACACCAACATGCCAGAAAAAAAAAAAAAAAAAACGCTTTAGTCACTGTTAGACCATTCTTTCTCATCAATAAACAATTATAAATGCTTTATCTCTTCAAAAAACTATATATGTGATGAATAGCGATAGATGCATCATTTGAATTTTGGAATGTTTGGGTAAACAAATCAATGTTGAGCAAAACTTAACTGCATGCCTATCTATAAGAAACTTCTTACTCGAAAGGGAAGTTTACTGTCCTTCCTTATTTTGAATAATCTATTATTCTATGTCCACAAACATTGTTTTTGAAAATATGATTGTTTTCTGTAAAGCAAACGCCTTATCTCCCTTTAAAGCCAATGTTCGTGGACATAGACTGAAGGATCATTCAAAATAACGGTGGAAAAAAGTCTCTCTTCAAGAAATAACTTTCTCAGGCTTACAGAAATTATTTGTTGATCAACAAACTTGATAAAATTCAAATGATGCATGTTCGGTTACTTTTAAGGAGACGATGAAGCATTTCTTTGCAGATGTTTATTGATGAGACTGAATGGTTTATCAATGATTAAAGGCTGTAAGGCATCACCCCAGACAGTTCCAATTCTCCCAACCACCTACCTCTAGTCCCTCCCTCAGCCTGTCTTAAATTCCTCCACATGTGTAATCCAAACAATGGATCCCTGTGTACGCTGTGTAATACCAGCTGCTCTGCATCTTTCGAATTTGCTGTCAATCTAAGAGTACTGTAACTTAGAACCAGTTGAGAATTTTCCCTTCCGGGAGGTAAAAATATAGCTTAGGGTGATGCAATACAGCCTTTAAATCTATTTCCTTTGGTTGCCATGTATTCTAAATGAATTATTTCCCTGAAATCCACGATAGCGCTTGCACGATGTAATTGGCGGGGAATTTATATCACCATGAAAATGAAAGTATTGTTTCAAATTTAAAGGACAATTATTTACAAAACCAATCGTTGATGAGGATTCCCGCAAACTGAGGCTGAAAGTTGAATGATGCACCACATCATTTAATTTTGCTTGCAAAGTATTCCAGAACAACCTCCCCACCGACAATTTCCCACCTGATAATTCTCCTCTTTTCTTATCCCTAAACCTTCCCTGAAGGAGTTTGCAAGGGGGAGTTGTCTGAGGTGAGTTCAGTTGTCCGAGGGGGATTTTGATGGGGGGGGGGGGGGGAATGGTCCTGAGGAAAATTTTACGTGGGGGTGGGAAGTTGTCTAGTTACGTTGCAAAGTGGGATAGGGTTTGTCCAAGATTTGGTGCACACATATTTCAGAGTGCAAAAAGTGAGAGAAAGAAAGTGCCCACAAACTTAAGTGGGTTGATGACACTCTAAAAGCAAACGAGTCATTTTCACTCCAAATGAGCGTACACAGGGACCCACTAGAAGTAAAAATTTACTCTAATTAACTAAGAGCGATATTTCATTTCATGTGCATGAAACATTGCTCATTTTAGAGTGAATTTTCGCTCCACTCCTGGTGAAATTCACTCTTACTTCGAGTGGTCCCCCAGTTCTCTCTTCACGTTTGTTTTCATAGTGTAAACCTAATCGAGTTGGTTAAAAATGTGCACATGATTTTGTCAGTCAACATTTTTTTTTTCATTTTAGGAACAAGTGCAATAAGAAAGGCTAACGATGAACAGACGCGGCCACAAAAGGGATCAGAATTTTACTCCACGAGAGGATTAAAAGGTCTAATCGGGGATTTCCCACGAGCGATGTGGAATCTGATCAAAAACATTCCGTTGATGTGCATCAACTTTGGGGTCGCTGCAGAGTTTGCTGTTATTGTCTGTACCACTGTTTTTGGGCCGAAATTTGTCGAAACCCAATTTAACTTGCAACCTGGGACTGCTGCACTGACTACGGGTAAGGATATTTTAATTTTTAAATGAGCCGAAGACTAACTTCACTTTTTGGTTTAATCACAGAAATGAAAAGGAGCAAAATCCCTTTGAAGTACAATAGTTACTGCCAGCCTAGTATCAGTTACACTGTTCACTAAATACTTGAATCTGACTTTGAACCGTGTTACGTAACACATATATGGGCAACATTTGCGGTCAGCAGTGCGGGTATGTAGATCTGATCAGCTGTTTGATAATAGCGCCTCCTTCTGGATGTATACGTTCACAATGTCAGCGGCATAGCAGAGTTATCGGTCAACAATGTCACTACGAAAAACAAGAATAGACGAACCTGGAGATATATAAAATACATCTAAACATCTCGTTCCATGCCAAAATTCCATGCCAAAATTCCCCCCAAACCTACCAACAGGGAAAACATTTCTCTTTCTAGTGCCCTCACTAGCGCCCTCACTCGGTCATGTGAGAAGTTGTGACGTAATCTGGGACATCCCCCCTTAGTCGATTTGAACAAGTACCATCAGCAACCATACATGATAATCGTTGTTTTGTTCTCTGCTGTTTGAAACAATGAAATAAATTCCATGAAATCATAAAACTACGGATGTTCAAAATGACCACGCCCAGATCTTAACGTCCTTGATGTTAGGGTGTTGAACTCTCACAAAAATAATACACAATTTTTCTTCTCTTAGGTATTTCGTGTTTCGCTTTCAATATTTTTTTAGTTCACTTTTGTATCAGTTCACTTTTGTATACAATGTAGTCATTGTGACGTAGGCAGGGCCATAACGGGATATAAATAATGGTGTAACAAATATACAAAGGGATAAGGACGGAGGATGAATGGCCTCACCACAGTGTAAAAAATGTTTGTAAATTTACAGAAAATAAAACAAAGAAGTAAATAAGAATTACAGAAATTGTCTGGAAACTAATTGCCAGAACATTTCTGTATTCCTTTTGTATGTCTTTATTTTGTTTTCTGTAAGTATACAGTTTGCAATTTACATTTTTAAGAATGCATTTTTCTACATTAACTTTGCTTCACCGTAAAACAGAAGAATTGCAAAAATGGGAAATCGCATGTTCTTGGTGCTGAAAATCGCATGTAAATTAACACTGGAAATGATTTTAAACAAAATTACTGTTTCGCATACTTCTTTTTGCAACATTGTCTCTTCGAATAAAACAAACATAAATTTCTTTTCATGTTGTTTAGGAGCAATAATAGTTCCTGCGAGCATCATCGGTGTGCTTCTCGGAGGATGGATTATAAAAAAATTTCGCCTCCAGTACAGAGGACAGGCAAGATTTTGTTTGCTGACGTTACCTGCCTCTCTGTTACTCCTGACTGCATTCTTCATAAGGTGTCCGAACGTTGACTTTGCAGGAGTAACATCGACGTACACACTCAAGTAGGTAAAAGTAATAAGAATATAAAAATGTGGCAAATACCAAAATAAAAATGTTGACTTTCAATAAATGTTAGATTGGGTGGATATGCACAGATTAAAAGGAACACAAACATGTGTTTTTTTTTTTTCATTAGAACTATGAATCAATGAAACGGGCTGATTGTTTATGAAACGTGGTTCTTGGAGAGAGAAATAAAAGCAGCACATAAGCACATAGCACTCATTTGCCCTACACCATTCCTTTGAACTCTCGTACTTTAATTAATGTCGGGTAAAAGATCGTAAAATAGGTAGCACTATATATTAACGTCCTTACTTTGTGACGTTCCTTTCTTGTATAAGACAAAAAGAAATTGAAAAAAAAAAGAATTAGTTTAGCTAAAACTGTTTCCACTGAATGGCCTAAGTTGTGTATTCCTTGTCTTCTCCCGCCACAGGGCATTTGACGATAGCATAATGAACATCACCAATTCTTGCAATTCACGTTGTCAATGCGGAGATTCCTATTCCCCGGTCTGTGGAACTAATGACGTCATGTATTACTCCGCTTGCCACGCTGGATGCTCATCCTTAGAATATGTGAATGGGACAAAGGTATTAAATAATTCATTAATTCTAAAACATATCTTTCAATCCAGTATCTAGGTTATGTTGCTGTATAAAATATCAAATCCTAGTGTAGACATTGTAACACTACCATATGTATTACAACATGACTGTTGAGCGGTCACTTTGACAGCTGCCTTTTTTTTATCGCAAGTCCAGATAATGTGTCATTCTCAAAAATTAGCGGACGACATTTAGCGTCAACCGAAATGACATAACGTCTTTGCTTTTCCTCGTTGACAGATTTAAAGAATGTGTCTGTCGATCGTTCTAGAACTTTCTGCTGAAAAATATTGCGATATAAATTAACAAGCTTCTTCAGGTGTGCATATGCAAAAGTTACCACCACTTCTCTTTATAAATAAAGAGAAGTTGATAATATTCTGAGGAAGCTTGGTAGGCTAATATAATTGTACCCTGAAAACTGGAGCAAGAACAGCGGAGGCTGATACGATTTGCACTAGCCCCTATTCGTCCCACCGCCGTTGTCACATTTGTGATGCGATTTTGCAAACAAAACATTAAAATGAAATCTTCTCCTTCAACTGAAAAAAGACTCATAAATATTTCAATTACATGATCAATTATTATACCGTAGTATAATAGTTAGACTCTTTCTCATGGATTTATATTTGCAATCTAGATATACGTCGGTTGTTCCTGCATCCCGAGTGCATCCTCTGGTGGGTCCGAAGGAGGAGGGATGGCTATTCCTGGACGTTGTACAACGGATTGTAATAGAATATACTTCTTTTTCCTCATGATATTTTTCCTCGTGATTTGTACATCTCTTTCGTTGGTGCCTTACCAGACGATGCTTCTAGGGTGAGTAAACTACTGAGAAATTGATATGAAGATCATTCAGTTAAATATTCCTCTTCTGTCACTCAAAGCCCTAAAAGCGGAGAGAAAATGGGTAATAAAACTGTCAACTCATTCCCTTGAGTCGGTGAGGATATTCTCCTCTGTAAGGGGTGGGGGAAGGACACTAATTGAGAACGCAGCGCTGAATTTAGGTGTGAGTGCGCAAGCGTCCGCACTACATTGTTTATGCTTGTGGTGTCCAAGTACGCAATGTACAAAGCCTTTCTGATCTGCTCTTAAAAAAAATGTAAAAAAAAAATCATGCAATCGTTATTGTTGAAGAAGGACACATGGGTGCCTGAAATACATACTGTTATGTAAACATATTTGTGCTTGGCCTATTGTCATGTTTGTTATTGTTCCTTCTATATATAAAAAGCAAAGGTTTAGCGGTTTATTGTTTCTCTTTGTTGGAAAACTATTACGAGGAGGACCATCTACCTCAGCAAGTTGACAGTTTATATATTGCTTTAACAACACAAGTTTTAATAGTGTAAGTAAAATATAATACATTGAAAATTGCACAAAATGTGGGTTTTAACTCTGTGTACGTATTTAGCCAGAATGAAAACAATTGCATTTTTGGAGGAAAATAATGAATTTTTCCTGACAGAAAAATAAAATCCATTTTTGCAACTGCTTAAGCCACTCACTTTATCGAAGTTTTGTTACAAACATACCAGAATCTCGATTATCTTTGCTCTTCTTCGGTATTTTTATTACGAACGTAATAGGCCTACACAAGCTAAAGTTCTAAACTAACAACTTTCAGGAGTGAGCAAAGTGCAAATGAGCAGATTTCCAAATGCAAATCTTACTCTATTTGTTAATTTTTGTATTTTTTCCGTACCAGTGTTGTTTCGCCATCTCAGCGCACTACTGCCCTGGGCTTACATTCCTTAATACTTCGCTCATTCGGTAAGTTCATTTTCCGTTATATGTGTGAAGGTTATCTTCCACCAGGAAAAGCAGAAATAGAATACCTTCTTCAAATCTTAAAAAAACCGCCTTTTGAATTACTTGCCTGTTCTAACCGTAGAAGGCAATGGGCAATCTCTTCTTTCTCTTTTCCACTTAAAGGAAAAATGGTGGGTCCGATTTACAGATAAAAAAGTGATGCTTTTAAGAAAATCAATATTTAAAGATACAAAAACAATGACAGATTATTCAAAAAATGGTAGCCTTCTTTTCAAGAAATTAGTCCCTCACCGAAGGAATTCAGGTATTCAATTGCTTAAAAAATTTGTCTACCCGAACTTCAGTTTTCAAAAATCCCAGTGATGCATCTTCAATAACTCACCTTGTGCATAATATTTAATATTTAGACGATTGCTGATGAGCTTTGGTGAGACATGAATGGCTCAAAATGACCAAACTTATTTTGCTTGTATGCCAGGTTAGTACACTTTAATGAAATGTTAAATGGTGTATGCAACGGCAGCCTCTTCTTTATAACTGTCTGCAAACGTTGCAGCTGTAGTTTACGGTTGCGCAGTATCGCCCACTTATGCGCAGTTGCGAATACTGTTATAGCAAGGGGTGTGAACACTAACGGTCTATATCGATGTTTCACCGCCCCTGGTAATGAGCAACTGTAGACTATAGTGACGTTCGCAGAGCGTTATCAAGGAAAGACTTATACGTCACATGATATATTTGTTAGACTACCAATCACCTTTGAGCATAGATTCATTGATTCTCTATAGTTGAAAATATTTAAAATCATTAAAGAAAAAAATCGGCTTCCCTATTTTTTTTTTCTTGTAAGGTTCTGTGCCTGGCCCGATAATCTTCGGAAGAATCATTGATGGCGTCTGTCTGATTTGGGAGTACGACTGCGATGGCGCCAAAACCTGTTGGATGTACCAGAACGACAAGCTCTCCCTTTGGGCGTTCGTGATTCTGGTGATTTGTCGGTCCTTGTCGCTGCTGTTTTTCACCGGGGCACTTTTATCGTACAAACCATCGGAGAACCCCTCGAACGATAAAATCGAAATTTAAACACAGTAGAGAATATATGCAGAGAACTTTCTTGCAAAAATTCTGTAAACACTTTTAACGTAAGGTTCACATTCGATGATCTTGTGGCCAGAAACGTCCGTGAGTGACAAAATTCCTCCAAATGACGGGCGCGTAGCGACATGGAGGCGGGGGAGGGGGGACTTAGGGGCAAGTTGGGATGTGCCTCTCCCTTGATATTCAACAGGTTCACATTAAAATTGGACCTGCTGTTTTGGAATACAAATACCAAACAAAATACAAGCAAAATCAGAAAAAGATAGAAATCTTTCACCAGTTTTCATCTATAATCCTTGAAAAGGCAAAAAATTTTCAAAGCCCTCTCCTTAGACCACCTTCCCTAGGCCGACAAAACTCCTACACTGACGATTGGTCTGGCTTCGGGCCTGCTAAATGGCACAATTTACTTTCGGTTTCCAAAACATGAACATGTACAGTAAACTATTCATCGTATTGTCAAGTTTTATGAGATTAAAATTCTTACATTCTTTCATAATAATTACTTGTCAACATCTGTCCATGAATCTGTCTGTTTGTTTCTCTGTCCGTCCGTCCATCTGTCTTCCTACTATGTAATGAGAATAAATTCAAAGCTAGGTGCAACAACTATCTACTTCTCATATTTCCTGTCCATCTTCAACAGATGTAGAAGCACTGTAGCAATATTTGCCACTTCGTTCTTTGAACCAATTTTTCTTGTAAATATGATATGGTAAATACGGTTTGTGACTGATCGATGAACACTGTAAATTGACAACGTCTATTACGTAACTGCAACATAGCTTCCACGAGAGGACGATTTTGATGGTCTAGAAAGCATCGAAGAGAGGCGGTATCATTTTAAAAGAACATTCATCGCTTTCTGTGGTCGTTGACTTTCTTCTTTACTGTACATCAAGGGATAGATATCTGATAAATGAAAACCAAAGAATTTAACCCCATGAACTTTGATGGAAACTATGATTAGATATTCCATGAGCGGAAATCAAGGCAACAAGTGTTGGCAGATGTCTGTTTCTTAAAGGTGACCAGAAAAAAAAAATAATGGGAAAAGAAAGAAAATCAAGAATTCGGATCTCAGGCTGCCGTCGGATTTAAACGACAATTAACTCGCTTTCAATTACGTAACCAGGTAACAAAATTTGTAGATTTTTTTACCCGTCAGGACAAACTATCGACTATCCATCCCAGATATTTAAATTGTACAAATATAATAAAAACAGAATTATTATAGTAGTTTATATAACGTTACGCGATTGTTAGTCCTTACTAATATCAGTGTAACATCAGATGGAATTTGAACGTTGGCATCATATACTGGAGAATACAACGAAGGAGTCTGAATTAATACCATGGGAATGATACTAGTAGAATACACTTTGCCTCTGTCACATTTTCTAATCAATTACACTTTAACTCGGCCAAAACTCATTTCCTGACTGTTAATCTTTAACGTATTGTGTTCCTCGATTTTGTGTCCAAAGAGGTACAAAATGAATAGCAATAATTAATGTCAATGGAGCTCAGGCTACATCGAAAGTGAAAACTTTCAGACTCGTGCGCTACAATTCCAAGAATGCAGTATACTACCAATTAGAAATTACACACTGCACAAGAACTTTGGCGTAAATTACTACTAAAGTAACCAGTTTTATCAGTTGAAGTTACCCCCTTTGCCACCAACTGTGAACATTCAGGAAGCAGGAGTGACGTCATCTCCTCATATTGATGAAGAGTCTTTTGTTTCCTCATCATTGAATTTATTATTTTGACCTTGAAATCAATATTTGGTCAACTTAAGTACTGGTGATGAGACGGTTACAAAACTCTCATACCCCTCATACGTTCACATTATAATAGCACTATATATTGAAGTATTCAGTTTGGTGTAAAGATTAACTTAGAAATCATAAAGTGCTTTGTCAATGTGGGGAGATGACACCACTCCTGCTTGCTCCAGTTTACCTGTCTCTAACAAATGTGGCAACGTCAAATGTTCACATCTCTCGAACGACCGTACACACCTGGGAATTGAATGGAAGGTTCACTGCAATGGTCAGATCTATATTTTTGGCTGACCATCCTTGTAAAAAGGTTATTTAAAAAATATAAGGTAAAAAGATATTCGACAAAATGTATAAAACCAAAGAAAAAAATTCGCGAACACACTGTTTATGTAGTGGACGTGTAAAACTGTTTTAGGAAAGAAAGAATACTTGGCTGAAATTCACAACCTTGAAAAATGTCATTACATCTTACCTCCATTCAACCCTTTGCCCCACCCATCACCATCGTTCGGTTATGCCACCGTAGCCTACATGGAGTCTGCTGTGTACCAGATCTAGGGGTTCTCGAAATGTTGGCCGGGAATTGCATTGCTTAAAATTCTGTAGTTGGGGAATAGCACCAGCTAAACATTTTTATCACAAAAATTTCAACAAAGTTACATAAGAGGTGTCCGTTTAATGAAAGTATGCACTAATCTTGCTAATGTGATTTTATTTCAATCCAGGTATCTGACTTTACACCTTCAGATCCCTTGGTTTTGGTGCCAAATGTTGTCAGATGAAAACACCTCAGCGAACAGGTTTGGGCTGTCACTGTGAAACCAGGATAGACATGACAAATCAAATTAAATTTAAACAACATTTTTTTTACTTTTAATCCGTGTTTATTTAACAAAATAGATTCTCTGAAAGTCATAGACACATCTCAACTGGATGGAAACTAAGTACTTCAGTATGCAAAATATGATTTTCAATTTACGACGCATAGACAACACACGATTAAGGACGTTACTATAGTTAGTACACTACCCGTGTGACTCCATTAGCTATTCTCACATTCTATTCCTAATTGCACATTTGCTTTCTTTTACAGTGACTAGATATTTGACCGGTTGTATCCTATTCCTTATCAGGTTTGAGTTTCCTTGAGTTTTATTGCAATCACGATCAATTGCAGAGGACAGCAAAGACTAAGTCACGTGACAGTCAATAAAAACTACATTTAGTCGGGGGGAAACTGTAGGAAAAGATAGCGAAGTCGAACCCGTAACGTAAAAAAAAGACCTGACAAATAAAAAATACTGTACACAAAGTGCGTTACTCTCTAATTTTCTTTTGTACATATGATTACATAATGAATTGATGACATTAAAACGGTGGACAGACCACCTTCTTTTCTCAGTTACTAATGTTTGCCTATGGACGTGAAAAAGAAATATTGCCTGCCATGGCATGAACTACACCTTGTATAACGTTGGCAAACATAAACTTCGTCCGTAGTCAGGACAACTTTAAGTCTTTCCGTGAGACGATTTGATATTTCGTTAAAGATCGTAAAAACGATGTATCACGCAACAAATTGACGCCGCGCCATGTTCACTAATCACACAAAATATAAAAGTGATTCATGCTAGTGGAATATTATGCCAAAGGTGCATTATTCCTCTCTGGATATCATGTTATTATTAAAAAAAACCATGTTCTTTTGTTTTATTTCTTTGTCTCCTCCACCTCTATTGGTTTGTACGTGAAATATGAACCCGAGAAGAAGAAAAGGGACAAAATCCTACAGATTACGACGATTCCAAACGTGTACAAAGCAAAATCCTGATTCCTGTAGGCCCAACAGGTCCTTGAACCGTCGCATTCAGTCTCCCAGAGGATGCACGATTTATCGATCAGTGCTCCGAATACAATTGGTCCTGGGACGGTACCTGCAAAACCAAAAAAAAAAACAAAACAAAAGATGCATATAATCACAATAAAATTATTTTTGCCCCTTTTAGCGAGACAACGAAGTAAACTGTTTTTTCCTTCAACGAAATTTGTTTTTTGATAACACTTTTTTTACAGGTAGCAACACGAATATTTCTTATTTTTAGATGACGTATAAGCCAGTGTTACTGTATACTTGCTATATTTCTTTTAGTTAGATTTCCCATTTAATTGTCTTGAGAGAGATTCTCAAGCGACGTCTTGTTGAAATTTTATCTCATACTCGTTTCGAAAACTGTAAAAATATGAAATACATTATAAATATTAAAGAGTGAACGTCAGTCGCTGCAAACTGACTATTATAAATACAATCGAATGACCTGCACGCTTTGGTACTTAAAAGAGTTGTGAAAATTCTGGGCATATGCAGTAGTTTTAAACTTCATTTACACAAACCCTCTTTCTGTTTTGAAAAACAAATGAAAAAGCAAAATTGCACGAACATTTTGATGACTTGAGAAACACCAACGATGCACCTCTAATAAAATAATTTTGATGCTCAATTGTGAGTGGATGTATTGAACATACTTTGGAATAATATATCCCAATCTTTACATTATACATCAACTACACATGATACCGATGGATGCTATTTGAAAACGGCCTTTATAGGCAAATGTCTTCAAGAAGAAATGATTCGATCAGTGCTCAGTAGATTAAAAGCAAAAATTTCTCTATTGGCATCCCTATACATGTTTACAATTTGTGGGAAATAGCTGAAAAGCTAAACATGATTAATTTGGTTGACTTCCCTTTGGGTCTGACGTCTGCCTTTCATTCACCATTGGGTGAAATCAAATCTGGTGTATTACAAGGTTTCAGGGCCTTATCTTCCGTTTTATCGTTTATTTAAATGATGTTCCAAACTGCACAGCAATATTTACATGTTCATCATGGAATTTATGATTATCATAATCGTCAGCACCATGATAATCATCATGATAATTATCATCATCAGGAGCGGCGGCTGCGGCGGCTGCGGCGGCAGCGGTGGTAGCCGCAAATTTTAACGCGTCTACCCGTCGTCTGAGGGACTCTCATCAAGAAAGTTGTTTGGGAAAGAGCTAAACATATACTGATGTGCAAAGTGAAATAACCCACCCCCCTTCCGTGGAAAGAACCATTAGATGTTCTCTATTCACGTTACACCTGTCATAACATTCCTAGAGGCACACTCTTCTGGCAATTCTGTTGTGTTTATGTTAATAACCACTCACATGGTTAGAGTCTCTTTGGTTATAATCTATATTTTAACCTGACAACCATTATCTCTCCACTTTAAATTTATCATAAAAAACAGACGTTTGTCAAATCGAACTTCTTACCGAGTCCTCTGTACAACAAGGACTGCAAACCCATGGCGGTGGACCTCTGTGAGGGCGCTACAACTCTGTGAGGAAAAAGAACATTATTAACTAGAAAACATTGCTATGACAATCAATGTAATACATACAAACGGTACTATCAGTTGCCCTTTTGTTTACGACAGGACTCTTACATATACACTATTTAGGGATAAAGACCTGTTATACAGAAGCAAGCACTTGCATGAACTGTTTTAAAAAGGACAATTATCGAACAATTTTGTTAGTCAGACTGGTGATAATGTCAAAGTAAAGTTAGCAGTGTGAGGGTTTGAAATGAAAAAATAAAAGCTGAACTTATATTCTGCCTATACACGGTTAACGCAATTTTGCCAGTGTATATATATATTCCTAAACCTGTCATGTTTCCTTCACGCACTAATCACAAATGGTCAAACTAAGAGGATCCCCATGTGTCACATACATTAGTACTTAAATGAATGGGAAATTGACGATTCCATGTGGTTTTGAAAATTTATGGCCAGACGCATTTCACGTTAATACTTAGTAGCTAGTACAAGGTCAGGATAAAAAATTAAACTTAGGGTTTTAATCACTATTGGATATGAAACTTGGACAATTATGCAAAGTATGGGCATGTTCATGATCTTTACCAGTCATGGTTCTCAAAAACTTATCCATGTTAACTCAATGAGCCCCTTTAAATACTCTTTATTTGATTGGATTATTAACTGGGTTGTCAATTAAGTACCCGGAACAAACCACGTCGCGAAATAATCCTTTGAAGACACTGCTGTTTTCTTATATAAACTTTATTCCCGGTTGTAAAAGGTCTTTTATGAGACTTGGGGTTGTCTGACACAATTTTACCTTTAAAATGATACAGATACAATTCGTATGGATTCTGACAAAAAGATCCTGTTTCAGTTCTGTACTCACTGCAAGACTGCTGTTATGGTAGGGACGGTAATAGAAAAAGAGAGAGCTAAGACGAAGGCCACAATGACGAAAAAGATTGGTTTGAATTTGCATCTGACATCTTCACATGTTCCCTGAAAGGCGGTACCGTAGCTGGTTAGGTTGTTGTTGGTGATACAATGACAATTGGAGTATTGCTGAAAATCAAGAACAGGTCGAATACATTAGTGTAATGTTCGTAATAATTATCACGTGGCACAGAAAGAAATCATCGTTATGAATAAAATATTTCCCAATTGAAGACCAACGAACGTTTTGTTATTCTTTCTAGAGAACATTAAAAGAACACTGATTAGTAATTTGTACTTGATGTACACAGAAACCCTCGACGGAGTGGTAGAGTACTAAAGAGTTTAAATGTCAAATCCACAACGAACTTCCATCATGGAAGGATAGCAGAGCTGGAAAGGTGGCGCCAGTCCGGTTTAGTCAGAACTGCGTTAAGGCGTTAAAAAAGTTATCAGCACTATTAATGGTGTGGTAGGTAGTAGTATTTTTAAGTAAAAGGCTTCAGTATTTAGACTCAAACTGGAGCATTGACAAACTTGCCAGACTTAAAATTACAGTGAGTACATGACAATCCCATCTCAACTCCAGTCACAAACACCCACACAAAACGAAAACGAATAGACCTTTGTCACTTAGATACAAAGAGAGAAAATTTCGAAGAGAATAAACAACTTCATATGACTTCATAGTGAAAACATTTAACAGTGGCATCGTTGAATGGATGTTTTGCAGGAAAAAGTAACTTATTTGTTAAATTTTTCTTTGGTATTTCTAAAAATTTAAAGAGTTGAGTATTATTTAGAATTCATCATCAAATAAATATATATTTGGTATTAACATTACTCAGATGCAATTAGTAAGATTTAAGAATAAACTTATCACTTGGCCATTGACAATCCGCCGCGGCCATTACGTTTTATAGAATTTTGCTTTATATGCTATAAATAAAGTTACCCTCTTGCCGTCGATGACGTCATCTTGTTGCGTGCAACCTGCATGGCAAGGTGAATAGTAAAGTACGTCGTTGCTACCGCATACCGGATCATAGTCATTCGTGCATGCGCAGTCATCGTTACAGACGGCATTGATATTCGAATCTCCCTGGATAGGGCCGCTGCAGGTGAAACAGATGAAACAAATAAGATAGGGCCTACATTGAAGGCTAGAAAACAAAACTGCACTTTTTCCAAAAAGAAATAAAAGGGAAAGGGTAACTCTTTCAATCTCCTCTTATGTCTTATTTTGTTATGAAATGTAATGGCCTAAGTTAATAGAGTAAAGCATACACCGTCGAAATCTGGGGTTCAGATGACCAGCTTTCTGGTTGAGGTACCCTCACGTCAAATTCTCAAGCTTTTACGTCAAATTAAGTTAATCAATCTGTAGAAGGATGACGCTGTTGCCACATTAAATATGGTGGCTTAGTTGCTTCATTTTTACCTCACCAACTAACGTCCACTTTTAAATTTAGGTTTATGGAAAGCGCCTTTTGACTTGGCTACGTCGATGTGCTTCTTCAATGCACAAGGCAAGCACAATGCATTTCATTGTTCCAGTTCTTGAACTCAACTTAGGGACTTTTGAAACATCTACTGAAAGTAACTTGAAAATTTCCGTGGAAATATGGTTGACTCTCTTAGTGAGTTCTCTTTTATGTTAGCCGTATGTGATAACATGATGAAACTGACTTCTAAAAATGCAACTGTATATTTAAATGAGCAAAATTCATTTGCTTTGTTCACATTTTCATTTTATAAATTTGACTACCTACATCGTTGCACATAAGGTCACCCTGATTTAAAGCATCATATTGAAAGATATTCAAGGTTCATCATAACTTTCATTAAAGCTTTCGCGAATGCTACATTTAGATATGAAAGAGCAAAACCACTCACGGATCATCATAATGTCTGGTAACTCCAGCGAATGGGACATTTGAGCAGGTCAACAAGAATGCAAATGTCAGAAACAGTGACGTCAGAAGAACCGTTAAACAGAACAGAATTTGACCTTTGAACTCCAGCTTGAACTTCTTAATGACCCAACCTCCAAACAGACAGCCGAACAATCCCGTGGGGATGACCAGCACACCTGCATGTGTGTAAAGAAAAGATCAAAAATCGGTAAAATGTTGATGCAGCCATTGGCGGAGGTAGGTCCTAGACAGTGGCCCCGTCAAATATGGGTGTAGCGGCAAACTGAACGTTTGGCAGAGAAGCAAAGGCTATTTGACCCAGGAAAATATGCACATAATACATAAATACATTAGCTGTAATCACCGTGTTGCTTGTTAGACCCCATGCTTCCAGACAGACAACCCAGTGAAGAAAGCTTTGAAATGTTGAAGGATTTAAAACGAGATACACATTTCAAATCCACTGTTTCTATCGTCTTGTAAGACGCCATGCTTCGAGGCAGACAACCAATTGACGAAAGCATCAGTTAATTGATGACTACGTAGTACATGCACCAGCTGGTCGATTTCACAAGATCTTGACTGAGGAGAACGACCATGGAGTCCGACAACATTTGGGCTACGTAATCCTGTCCACCGGGTATAAGCAGGTGTGAATTAGAACGACTTTGATATACCAACTAGAAACTGGACATCTCATACAAAAGTGAAAACACTCGATAAGCCGTAATCATCTGCTGTGAATTGCAACTCTTGTCACACCTAAAAAAATCTAATAGAATTAGTATAACGGTTTACCACAGGCTATCAGAAAATAAACTCTATGTTCAAGGTAGAACAGCCTTAAACTAAAGTCTACTAAAAAGGAACTACTCGCAGAAACTTTAAAACACTTCCCCTCGGTTAAGGTAGTATAGCCATTTGGAATATCTTTTATTTTTCTTGTTAGCATCCTTTGTTTTTTTTTTCTCAGTGCCGTGGGCTACCTTTGTTTATTTTTCAAACTGAAGTAGGTGATGTAGAAAAATACATCAGAAACGACTGGACGTCAAAGTTACGGAGTTCGGTTAGGTCTTTCAGATTTACCATCGACAAGTGGATCCAGTAGGATCGGACAGTTTGCTTCGTTATAGACGTATGTATTGACAGTGTTTTAGAAGACCTGAACATGTAATGCATACAGACAAGTGCGCATTACATGGGTAATGCGCGCAGACAAGTGCGCACCATACACACACAGAAGGAAACGTTTTCATCATAAAATCTGAACTGGTGGAGCAGATCAGTGGAGCAATCGAGGGAGCCAAAATATTTGACAGATGGACATGTCTGCAGAAACAGAATGACAGGAATGGGGAAAACAAGATATTTCCATATGGAACTTTACATACTAAGCAGTTAACACGTTTCGACTAGTTAACCATAAGGAAGACTAAACATACATACAACATAGTCTAAACATACATACAAGCCTATTCAAATTCTCACCGAGCAGGATTGCTGCTTCTCCTGATGTAACGTTGAACTGAGATTCCACAAATTTAGGACCAAAAACGGAAACACAGGCGATTATGAAACTCTCTGATCCCACTGCGAGATTGATGAAAAGGAATGGCACATTTTTGAGCAGCGTATATAACGCTCGAGGAAAGTCCTTTAGGCTTCCACCGAACCCAGCACTAGGCACGAACTCTGATCCCCTCTGCGTGGATGGCTTACGCTGGTTTTGGAATTTCCTTGCACCTGTGAGAATACAAAATGATGTAACAATTACATAATTTTTCTTCTCCAATATTTTTTTTTATTTATCTTAACGCCATGGCCGCGAAAGTGTTAAGGCGAATGACGTCATAACCTTTGTTCGACCCCCAAATTTGGCTGTTAGTGACGTCGTGTGTACCTGTAACTCGATCAAAATTGGTAATACTATGTGAAGATCCTGTAAGTCTAAATAACAAGGGAGGGGATTTTAAAACAGAATGTAAACCAAATTACGTAACGTATACTAGTAGTGAACCTCACAGTCGAATACAGAGTACATGTAAAGAGACACAAGACTTATTTTCCTCAGTTGCAGTGCTAGGGAGATGTTTTTCACGGGTTCAATTGATTCAAACACCCAGTAATTCGGAAACTCAACACTGATAGAACTCACTTCTTTACTGGTATGGTTGTATGGTTGAATAAAATGACGGACTGAGCTAGTGGCACAATCAGGATGTAAGACGGAAGTGGCGGAGGGGGGGGGGGGGGGGGGTGAGAGGGATGGTGGTTGTGGGTCGTGGGAACACAACCTAATAGAAGCGTCACCATCATTTGGGTTGACGCTGCTACTAGATTAGAACTGAGAAAATTATTGAATAATTAAGAATTAAAGAAATATGAGAAAATTACTTAGACTGGAGAAAATTAGAATTCAATTTAGAATAAGAATTGAGAATATTATTGAATAAAAACAACCCCCCTAGATTCTCCATTTCCCCCCTTGTAAACTCCTGGAATTAATTCACGGTCAATGTTTTGTTTGATAAAAAATGTGATTCTCCTCATAAATTTGCAGATTCTCAAAATACAATCACGTCTGTCCCATGCTCTACCATACTCAAAAATGTAGTGAAATTTTTATTAGGGGGAATCCTGTCGCCCTCAAAACGGTGACACTGGTACATGTATATAGCAAAATGCTATGGAAGACTTCTTGCAAGTATGCAAAATTCAGACAAAATTTGTACTTTATCTGATTATTGGTTTATTACGGTATATGTTCAAGAAAAGAACAATTCAACACCCACCCCCTCATCTAATGAAAACAAAAACACACCGGGACGAGACCCTCGAACGTCCCCCACCTGTTCCTCCCTCCCACCAATTCGTCCCTCCCACACTCCCTCCCTCCCAGCCAGTTGCCCCCCCCCCCCCTCAGCTGAGGTGACCTGACAAATGCATACATATATATGTCTATTGCCTGTTTATATTTTATTTCTGTTTCTGTTCTATGAAGTTCATGAGACTTAATTTTTCACCCAAAGATATGCTAAAGCCTCAGTTTCACCGCCGGTGGTAAGTTTTCATATTTAAAGTACACTATCCTGAGACTTAATTTTTCACCCAGAAATATGCAAAAAATTCAGAGATCTGGAGGACCCTCATCGGAGCCTTGCCCATGGACTCCATGAGAGGGGGAGGTTCCAAAGTGCTCATCTTGTCAATTTAGAGGAGAGGAATTGCCGGAATAATTAAAATCGTTTGGAATCTTTTGGTATAATTACGCACTTTGAACAAAAATATACCTACCATGAGATTTAAGTTTTCACCCAGAGATATGCTAAAGCCACGGAGCTTCAGAGGGCTTCGCCCCCCCCTGGACCCAAACTGGGGCTTTGCCCTCTGTTGCCCCTCCCCCATCTAAAATCCTGGTGCAACCACTGTTGGAAAGACAGGCCCCCTTATTTTTTATATACTCACCAGGTAAATATTTGGGGTATGCTATCAAGGGTATGCTGGCAAGGAGAGACACTATTCCCATGATCAGAAATCCCAACCACCAATTACCAACCCAGAGCGGACTGGTATAATCAATCTTAATTCTGTGAAAAGAGCGTAGAAAACAAAATTAATGATTGCTAACAAAAGGTTCAAAAAATTTCCCCAGAACATTGGATTTCTAGTAGTTTTGTTTTCATTTTCGTGATGTACAAGCAATGTTTATTAACGATAACTTTTCTCTGCTAGATTTTACTAACTTCTACTTACATATGTTAATATGACCACGTGCTCATGGCTAAACTTAAGATATGTTAGTATTTATTTACATATCTAGTGCAATTTATTTATCAGTCTGGTCCTTCTCTGATCGCATTAGTTTTCCATCTGTCTTTCTTTATTTCCTCCTTCACAGTTCTATTCATCCCAGTATATTTTGATTTGATCTTCCAAATCAAAACCGACTAGAGATTGCGCTCTGCCCACCCTTGCTTCCCTTCAGTCGTTTCGATTCACTAAAATCTTCCGCTTGTCCTTCCCGTACTTTAACGTCGGCCTGTTTTGATACGCATGACATTTCAGCAATTCAGTGACCCCAAGTTTATCCACTTTCCCCGGCTACATCCTTTTAGTTTTAATCCTTTTAAATCTCTAACGCTGTACTTTTTCTGCGCAATGAGTTACAGACAAAATGTTACACAATACTGATGTAACAAAAGAAAAATAAAGAAATGAACAAAACAAACAATACATCACACTTTTTTGTGGGAACGTGTAAGCTTACTCATCGCTTGGTAACGACAAATCTGTATAGAGATTATCCAGAAACAGTCCACCACCCAAAAAGCCAATCGCAGGGGAGAAGGTTGCCGCTGCTTGAAATACACCTGTCAGAATGCAAAAATAATAAAAAAAAACAAAGACAAGGATATTAAATAAGGGAAAAACACAAAAATATGTATCCTGACGGTTTTTTGTTTTCATCATGGTCTTTTGTCATGAGGAAACTGGAAGTATGAACCCTTATGTTTGCGGCTACGTTGTTATCAATACTCTCCTCTGTGACGTTACGTGATTTGCGGTAGTTTGTACCAAAGTATTTATTTTTCAACGGTTTTCATCATATGTGTGGTTTCAGTTTAGGACATTTCTTCGATAATTACGTAGCCTCACAGGCTACGTCTCTGGAATCGTCCTTCGGGTTTTCCGCGCCGGTTGACACAAGATTCGTACCCTTGCAGGAAAAATAGATCCCTTAACCACATAGTCGGCGGACATGCGACTTAGTGCACAATCTCAAGTACAGTTCCGGCTGGCCCCGCCCCCACGTTCCATCATAATAACCGTAAATGTTTGTGAGCGAAGGGAATAAAGCACCAAGACAAGTATTAGGTTTCAGCAATCAAGCCATAAATCAAGATTCTGGCTCTATGAAACTTCCTCGAAATTTTACGCAGGGAAAGATTGCATATGAGTTTTACACAAAGATTACAAATAACTTACATTCGTAGTCTAGGTTTGGTAGCTTCCTGAAAAGGATTCATTCGTGGAGTGATAGAGCACTGATGAACTTACATATAAATAAGACATGACTAGAACAACGTGATTTTTACTACATTGATCACATGGGCACACATTACGTCCTTATGATTGGCGTCATTTGTAACCCTGTCTAGTCCGCATTATATATCAATGACATTTATATGGTATCGTCCCAAAGAAGGTACATTATTTACTATTTTTATCATTTATGGATTAACTATCGGTTTATGTTTATGGCGACATTGAGATATAAAATTACAAGCTGAATGCACTATCTTTTCGATAGATTTTATTCGAAAAGTTTAAATACATGTTTCTTTATTTTCTCTCAGTTAAGGGGTTGTACCCTTGTTTTCGTGGTAAAAAATCCAATTTGGAGAGCACTAAGCCCCACCCCAATTCAATTGTAGTAGATTTGCCACAGCTTACGGAAGCTAGCGGGATATGGCCAGGCTCGCGACCAAGGAAACTGCGAAAAATTCTCCGTACTTACACTGTGCATTTCGTGAGAGAGCGCAACGTTAATACAGTACGTGTTGTGAATTTACATACATGTATTAATATCAGTATAAAATAGGTAGCTTTATCGGTCGCCGCGCGGAGGCAACTTTTCGGAGAGATGTCATTGAAAGTTCACCTAAGATTATCAAAACCACTGTTTATTGAGACCTCAAACATTTTTGGATGTGTTCCAGTGAATTTTTCTTCACTTAAACTGCTTTTGTTTGATTCGTGGGCCTAATTCGTAAGCGAGGTAGATAGATCCTACGCATCCTGCTAGTCTTAGACGTTATAGCTGAGTTTGTGTTCAATTTGATTAGCCTACTGAACATCAACCAGAAAGTGAGAGAAGAACTGTAAAATAAAAATTACCTCATTTTCTATTTCTTCCTAAAATGTACATGTGTGCTGGTATATCTGCTATATCTTTTTTATGCTATTTCAATCTTGCAAATTTAATGCATGAGTATGCCTATGCAAAGTAAGCTTAACTTTCATAGAAGATAACACAAGACAACTTCACTAAATCTACAAGGGAAATTGAAATCTGTGGTAGAGCAGTAAGACGTAAGATGTATTGCATCGCCCTTAGCTATATTTTTACCTCCCGGAAAGCAAAATTCTCAACTGGTTCTTAGTTACAGTACTCTTAGATTGATAGCAAATTCGAAAAATGCAGAGCAGCTCGTATTACGCAGCGTACACAGGGATCCATTGTTTTGATTACACATGTGGAGGAATTTAAGACAGGCTGAGGGAGGGACTAGAGGTAGGTGGTTGGGAGAACTGAAACTGTCTGGGGTGATGAGTTTTTGTCTTTAAGCACAGAACAGGGCAAAAAAGAGAGACAAAATAACACATGAGAAGAAAAGAGAAAGTAAAAGTTGACGAAACATCAACAGCAAAAGTCAAAGCAAGTTCAAACGTAAGATATAAAAGCAAAGTACCCAATCATCTTAAAGGAGTGGACGCTAATTGTGAAATGGTTCTGCCCATGAAAGAGTTAGGCACGGAAGCGATTAGCATGGCTATATACCGACAGTAGGCTCACAATTTTTGCGTGTGAAATTGTCATGAATTTTCAGTCGTCATTCAAACTGGTCTCAGTCTCATATACCATATATATAAGTGGAGAGTGAGATCATGTCCGCCTATTGATTAAGGAGAATGAGGTCAACCATCCACCACTTCCATTTTCAGACTTTTTTCCTGTAAGATCATAATTTTCAAGAAGTACCCCGGTGACGCCTGAACAAAAAGCGACCTTGAAAATCATAAAATAAGAATCACTTTACCTGGTCAACTGCTAGGCCTAACCTAGTACACGAAAAAAAATCTAGGGCCTAAGTCAGTAGACCCAAGTGGGTTATGTCATAAAGTTTTATTGCACTCTTGCCTGTCTTGGTGGAACGGACCATTTCTTTCCTCTCACGCTTACATACCGGTATAGTGTACTTGAAAAAGGTATGTAAGAATAGTTTCTGTTACCCACAGACGCTGGTTTAAAAACTCAATTTTGGTTATTCTAAATTTATATGAGAATCACTTAGTAATAACATTTTTATGCGCGTTATCTTGTCTTTTGTTAATTAGAGTCTTGGTCTTGAACTTCTAATTGTAAAGTTTGACTGTTCGTGTGACTTTTAATTTGATTGGTTTGCGGTTATAATCATGGCGAAAGGACGTTAATAGTCATAAGTAGGTCAAGTGCTAATTGATACGGCACAAACAAACTTGACCTTAAGTCACACAACAATCATAACAATGAAGCATATGGCAATATCCTGAGCGGTTTAGGACTTTCAAAATAGCCACAAAATCATAACCGGGCAATTGTTTTCCCACAAAACATTGGACGTGGGGTAACAAAAATGATTTCGTCCACATAATTTATTACTTGATTGCTTTTGGAAGTTATCAATGTCCTCTACAATGTTTTACATCTCTACCTGAAGTGGATAGTAGGTTGATTATAGTTGTTTCCTGTACTACACTAAGAATTATCTGCAAGTATCATTACAGCGATTTACCCAACTTTAGTTTTTATTTCAAGCCTGTCTCTGGCCGATCGTGGCTACGTCGAATTTGCCATGCAAATTCAAATTTCTAGTTCCTCTTTTAGCTCTTCAGCAAAGCGTCAGGTGCTTTCAAATGTCAAAGATACCTTCTTTCATACCATTATTTTAATACAGGATGTTGGTCGTAAATTGACAAAGAAATCAACTAATAACATGCAAATTTCACTCAAGCTGGCTTGCAGGAGAGGAAGGGGAAATGGGGAAAGGGAGCGGTTGTCACATATGATGAAATGGTGCAAGCGGACTGAATAGAGTGGTAGGAGGAGGGGGTATGGGGCCCGCGGAGTAAAGAAAATCGTTGAATACCGTTGAATACCAAACCGTTGAATAAAAATAAAACAGAAGGCGGAAATGATGAGAACTAGTGTCGAAATCTTCGATCAGTGTAACCTAGTACACATATAGGTTTTAAATTCTTCTTAAACGAGATAAAAAGATTCACAAATATTGATGGGACTATTCCGTACCTATATAAACAGAGGATGAATCTGGCTTTACGTTTTCATAGAGGAACGTCTGTGTCAAGGCATAAAGGGGAGCAGCACCGAGGCCGTGGAGCACCTGCGCCGCTACAAACACCCAGAAGTACGCACTGAGATTCTCCTCAACGATAAAGTCGTTATCCCCACACCTCAGGTCTTCCGTTCTATTCGCGATGCAGTAGTTGTCACGTTCATTCTGCGTTTATAAAAAGAAACATTAAAGAAACGTAAATAATATCAAATTATTTCAGATTTATGTTCAGGTGAACACTTTCATGTCACTTTCCCTGTTTTTTTCGTTGTCGGTCTCGTTTGTATTAGTAGGGTGAAGACGCAACACGGTGTACGTGAGTGTGCGCTCAGTCACGTAACAATACAGCTATAGGTCAATATTTGAGGGAAATAATAAAAACAAAAAGGAAAAGAAAACAACGAAATGCAACCCTCAGTGGCGTAGTGTTAGGTCGCGTAGAAATATTTTGTTACGTTACTTTCGTGAAGATTGTGCTCCGTCTATAGGGCACTGTTGTGCTCTGTCTATAGACACCTTATAAACAAATTATCGTGCTTGTTTTTTTTTTTTTTCGAAGTTCTGTTGGCAAGGAGGTAGAGAGTACGCTATTGTTTCTCCGGTATGGAATTCCAATGACTTGTTTAAAGTATTTATTGCATTCTTTTGATTAAGTTATTCAACTTTCCCTTCAAAATGAATAAAAGTTGAACGAATCTACAGTTAGAATTGTTCTACCGCCATTAGGGAGATTGCGCATATTACAAAAAAAAAGAAAAAAAGCTAATGTAACTTTTGCATCAAGTCAAAGTTAAGATGGGATAAATGTAACGAAATGGATTTTCGCCTGCAACAATTGAAACACATCGATTAGATTTTTTGGGTGGATTAGTTCAAGATGGGAAGCATCTTAAAGGTCGTGTAGAGGGCATCTGCAAAAGTGATGGCTTCATTCAGACAAAAAAAAAAAAAAGAGAAAAAAAAACGAGAGTAAAATCCTTCATCTGCTAGGACTGTGTTAATATCTGTTAGTGTTATTGAGATACAGCTTTTCAAAGTTGATGGAAATGCACCTACGATGATGTGGATTGTTGCTTGTTGCACTGTCTCGGTATTTCTTTTCTCGGGCCTATATATTTTGTCTTTTAAGTACTTGTAATCTGGTTTACATATTGGTAAATGACATCAATATTCTTACAGAAGAAAATGCAGCATCCAAAATAAAACCCACAGGGCATATAAAATTGTCAATTGTCTCGGCTTGAAACAAAAGGTTAAGGAAAAAAAAAGGATAAAACATATCATGCGAGCCCCACTCTTGATGCCACAAATTTCCATATTCAGCCTAATGTTTATTCATGAAGCAGATTCAAGACAGGAAATTCCCCGTTAAATTGTCAATTTTTCATGAATTTCTGATGAAATTTGCGGCTATCTTCAACATGTACAATTATTCATACAGTCAGTACGCTAAAATGTCATTTTTATGTCACACAACTCAAGTACCATGATCGGAAGTCTTTCACTGCGTCAAAGTAAATTGGAATTATGACTAATTTGTCATCCAAAGAGGTCGGAGGAAGGTTTGATGAAACCACCCACAAAACAGGCGCTATGGGCTTACTCTATCACCATCATTGTCCTCATCACCACCACCATCACCACTATCGTCACTATCTTCATTGGCGTCATCACCATCACCGCTATCATCATCATCACCATCATCAGGGGAAACATTATCACCATCTTCATCCTCATCATCACCATCATCATCATTATCCAGCATCATCACCCCATCTCTATCATCCTCATGGTCATCGTCATCATCATCATCATCATCATCATCATCATCATCATCATCATCATCATCATCATCATCATCATCATCATCATCGCATGTATTGCCGCACAGATCCCATGGCAAGGACGATAGGAAAGCAAACCTTTACAACATTGAGTTTGTTGCTATCACTACGTCAAGAAAAAGAAGTTGTTGAAATCAGGACTCGTATCTTGAGCAACTCTGAATTACCCACAAGTCATCTCTCCAAGCAAAACACATTTTTTCTGCCAAATTCTCTCTATATTCTTCATAGGAAACTGAATGTGAAGCAATAGTTACGTGGTACAGTCATGTGGAAGTTAATTTATTAATTTAAATCTAGTTTTATCGAAAATGTGATCATAGATGTAAGCCAGACTGCAGGAGGCGAGGAGCAATTGCCCTCACCTCAGCTGAAAAAATAACATCTTCTAGAAATTGTGAATAGTCTTTCTATGTAGGAAGATAATGCGAATAAAAAAACATGCCGACTGTACAGGTTTATTCAAGGAAGATAAGAACTCAACTTAAAACTCTCTCAAACGCAAAACTAAAGTCAAGAGTCAAAGACTTTTAAAGTCACTGGGACAATAAAGGCTCCATCTTCACATCGAGTTGGAATGAAAACTTTTTTCTGTATTTTTTTTTTTTTGTTCTGGCAAAAGTTACCTTGCTCACCTCACACAAAATTATTTCCGTGGGCCTTAACCCGTATAATGTTACATGAAGATAAAGGTGATGTCCTTTGATGTCCTTTGTTTTGCTTTTTGGACATAAGTGTTTTGGCATGTCACAGAAGACACCATTTAGCTGGAAACACCGTCTAAGGTTTAATCAAAGTTTTCTTCGAGTAGACTTCCACATATTTTCTCCGAAAACAGCCACGATGAACGCCGAATGCCATGATATTTCGCAGGAATTTTGTCACATTGTAACTGTTGTCATATTCGTATTTCACAGAAATGAGAGTAACCAAATCTGTTTATCCGATCAACAATACTTTTCGCCCTTAAGTAGGAGTTTATCGTTTTTACACATTTTGAATGTACAGGGGTTACGCTACGTCATTTTCCGTTTGGATGGTTTTCTTAGAGTGCGGCCGTATCAAGCAACGACTTTCGACTGTTGATAGGTTCGGGTCGCAAACACACAACGGAAATTGTTACACCGATTAACCTGTCTGTGATTTTCAAAAGATTTTCAAGTTTGTCCAACATATTGAAAGAAAGATCCATGAGGTAACATATATACTTTAAAAATCGGAAAAAAGGAAGAAAACTTAAATCGGAAGACCAGGAATAACTGCAATATACACTCTATAAAATATATATGAAGTGAAATTTGGAGTCAGAAGGTACTTAAAAGGGAAATAAAGCGATTGTGTACAGTGGAAAAAAAATCGTACTTTTTAAGACCAAAAGTTATGGACAGAGAAAGACAGATTATCCGAGCAGGATGGTGGTCATCTTTTCAAGAAACACGCTCATCGCAGACAGAAATTCATTAATTTATTAATTTGTCGCTCAAAAATAATTTGCTTGCACAAGCTTTCAAAACTTGAAATGATGCATCTTCCGTAACATCATATATATTAAAGACATTAATTTTGAGGAATGGGAACTTTATTTGTAAATGTTTATTGAATGGTTTAACAATGATTCAAGCTGCTTTGCTCACATGTCATTTTGTGCACTTGAAAACACCATATTTTGCTTTAACTAAGTGAAATTTTCTTGCCCTGAATATGAGAGGGAAGAAAAGGGTGCGCTTTGCGGACAGTATATATGCCTCCTAAAACACTTTTTGTAAGTTCCGTCTGTACGTTACATTGACTAGGATATAGATAACCGAGTCCAAACCAGGTTCAATCTAATGTCGTTCTCAAGGTGGCGGTGGGGGGGGGGGTGGAGTATATTCATGGTATATTTTAAATCCCGTTATGATATTGATATTCCCACTATTTTTTATGAGGGAGGCCTGGACTTAAAAGGCATGAGAACTGCCATTTCTATCTGATGGATATTTTGAGCCCAGAACATTCTTGTACGCTTTGCTCCAATCGGTTCTAAGAGCAAGCCAACTTAGACAGTCTTCTACCGGTTTCTTCCCGTCCTTGACGAGTTTCTAGCTACGCCCCAGATTCGACCACCACTTAAAAACGAATCGCCCTGGACCAGTGGTGTTCCGATACTTCTATTAAGCTTCTCAGTAAAACACAAAAAAAAAGAGGGGGGGGGGGGGAAGGAGACGTAAGTACCGTAGGCGTCAATTACAACCTACGACCACGTTTATGCCAGTTAAATAAATGATTGCTATGACTCAAAAGGCCAACGTTTTCCGCACAGGAAGATCTAAGAGACGGTTAACCACTAATACACTTATATTCTTTACAGTCAATGACTTATTGTGCATTCATTCCATGTTGTGACATTTTAAAAATATAATTGCCTTTTTAAAAAGAAAAAACTTTTCTCTGCTTAAAGTAAATTTATCACACTATCATTGTATTATCAATCGAACGATAACCTTTTAAAAATCTAATTCGAGTAGTCACAACCAGCGAAAACAATATTTTGTTTCCAGAAGAGTGGTTTGTTTGTGGCAGTAATCGCGAGCAGCAAACCGACCCTATTTGTTTATTTCGTTTTTATTCAAGAAAAACAAGACTTGTCATTGCTAAGTTTTGCTTTTATAATTCCCTGTCCTTTCGGGTTGATTGAACTTTACGCATAGATTAATTGTCATAATTCTCAAATATACAATGCCGATATCGTTAATATGAAAGTGAGTTTCCAATCCGTAAATTACGGAATTCTCCATCACAACTTTTCAAGGGAAGCAGAAAATGGCCTGGGAGGTTCATCTTCATCCGTTGACCACTAATGGGAGAGACAGCACCGTCAGCCCATACTGCATGGTTGGTGGTTTTTGGCTATGTCTAATCTTTGCACAGAGTAAATTTGAAGCAGAGTTAATGGATCCTCTACCCTGGCGTTGATATTTAGCAAAGAGAGAAAACTTTACATATTTAGTTTACCCAAAGATCGTTAAGCCTAACTTACAAAGACAAAGGCTATACTTGACAACGAAATGTCTTTTTTTTTCTTTATTTTTCTATGAAAAATGTGGTGTACTCTATACGAAAGATTCACCAAACTTTTTTTTTTGTTTTCTGCAGAAGATAGGGAATCAAATATAAAAGAACGAAGGAGAACAAAATCAAGGAAGGTGAAGCGAAGGAAATATTTGATGATAATAGAGCTGACCTGCAAGTGCGTAGTATTACAAGGAGGGATGCGATTCGCAGGAATGTTCGTCTCAATCTCTCGCTTTCCCAACGATTAGTACGCTGAATAAGGTTCGCAGATTCGGTACCAAATAGCTACCTCTGCACCACCATGATTGTGGTACAGAATAGCGTGCACCACTAATTTTATTGTTTATAAAAAAAAAATGGCAAGGGGTTGGCCAATCACGGGGATGCTTAAATAATGGCCCTCTCCGGTGCCACCGTCACACCTTCGTACTTCACCGGTCTTGACATTGTTATTAAAACTGTGCATGCGCGCTTCAATTGTGGTATCTCTTTGCCGCGGGTCTGCTCTTCGTGGCTGCTTGTCGAAAGTTGAAGGGTTTGCTATCGAGTTCTGTTATGAATATCAAGATGACACTAGCCACGAAGACGATTTGTTAAGTTAGAATAAATGAAAAACAAAAAATGAGGTGCGTGAACTGAACTGAACTTAAGCAAAGTTGTTCACGGCTCTCAGTTGCCATATTCATGTATTTAACGAAAGTAAGTGATGCCACTCTTGATGATTCAACACAATTCAGAGGTCAAAGGGAATAAAAAACAGGAAATAATTTAACTTCCGGTGCGACTTTATACCAAACACATATAAACAATAGTCATAAGTCATCGTAAAACCAACGATGGACTCTACTAACTTCAGTGAGGGTAACTGTTTCTATCAAGTAGATATTTTTTTCCCGAACAACTGAAGGAAAGGAAAAATGGAGCCTTATCTTTGAATGAAACTTTCCCACATGTCTTGTTAGACATCTTGCCTTCTTCTCACCCTATGTTTCCTTCTGTTCTTTTCATGAAAGTAAAAATTACCCCTACATTATCTCTCAGGTCTGTGGTAATGTTATGGAGAGAACTGATCGGATTGCCAGTTAGACTTTATTCACAAACGCAAGAACTACACAGAAGCAATGCAAAACTTGAAATCAAAGACAGCTATATAGAAGACTGATTACAAATTTCCATACAATAATACACTCACCCCACCGTACTGGTAAATGTCACTCAAAAAATGCGGCAGCGTAAACAGAAAAGATCCTAGACCGAAAATGGCCGCCCCGATGCCGATGAACACCGGTTTGTTTCCTTTCTCCCCTGTGTAAGTCACGAAGACTATGACGGCCATGACCACGAAGTCAAAACAGCTCGAGATGGTCCCCGTCCGGGTGCTCGCCAGGTTGAACCTCCTCTCGAGGGTGGTGATACTGACCAGGACCAACCCGCTGATGGTGGCACTCTGGGCCATCGCAAATGCGCAGACAAAAACCATGAACATAAACGAATTATTCAGCTTCTGTTTGAAAAAAGAATCAGCATAAAAACGAAGTTTGATAGACTGTCCATTAATCTAAAACCTTAGTACGTAAGATATGCACTGGAGTCTTTTTTCGTTTTTGCAGGATATTTAGAGGGAAAAGTTGAAAGCCCAAAATTGGACTACGGTAGTTGAAGGAACCATCGTATTACTTTATAAAAGAAGTTTCTTTATTCTCAAATCAATGCATTCTTTATGAAAATAAGAACAAATTCAACAAGATGTGAAAAGTGATACTCACATTATAATCATAAAAAAGATATCTATACACTGTATTATTTTATTTAATTTGTGTTTCAGTGCGATGTTATTGGTGACAGAATTTCAGCGTGATCCACCTCCTTAAATAGTATTTACGGTGCAAATTTAAGAAAAGCTTTCTTTATTAGTTAAACATGTTGAGACAGTAATTACTATTATCATGTAAATACCACCTCTCTAATTTTGAAACTGTCATATGGTTAACTACAGCTGTGGTGATCTTCATAAGACCAATTTTTCTTTTTTACCGTCAGCAAGACTCATCATCGCAAATTAATCACATCATGAAGAAAATCGGCAGAGCCCAATTCGAGTTTTGTTCCATCGGACCTCTACCTTAAAATATTCCAGGGTTTTAAATGGCACTGTTTACCTCTGTGTCAGCTGAATTTCTGTCTCGCAGACAAAAAGGCTTTTGTTTCCTTTCAAAACAACAGTTAAGTTAAGGAGCCTACGCCTAAAAAAGTTCATCACATTTCGCGCATGTTTTGAAACTGGTGAATCATGATGCATGCACTTTCACGATCACGAAATCTGTTTTTGCATTGACGATATCGCCATCACCTCTCTTTTTTAGTAATCTATTGTGTTATTTTTTTTCCGTCCGAAAAAAAAAAAAACCTTTCATAGAAAATACTGTGGAAGATCTTTTACATTTGTCTCATATAATTTCCTGTATCTCTTCTCAGAGACTGACCGTGACTTCGCAGCAAAATTTTCTGGCTTTGGTTTCGATCAATATATTCAATTGTTCTATACGACTTTATATTAGCTATCAATGCTCACCGATACAGCACTTAGGCTATGTCAAAGATTGATCACGTTCTGTACATCGTATTCTGTCATATTAGCGTAGACAAGCAGCACAGCAGATCCATACATATATACGTCAGAATCCTATCCCTATGCCACATGTTTGATTATCGTTCAGTAGAAAATATCTCAAACACAATTCACAACATGTATGAATACATGTGTGTATGATAGAGCTATATATCGAAGTCACAGCTGAAACAATCCATACACAGATCTGAACAAATAATTACGATCGATCTACAGTCTATTTCATAACACATCACCCTGTCCAAAGGTCACAGTGTGTGATCAACACATCACAGTTGCTTAAATGCGGAAGAAACACTAAATAACACATGTGATACCGATGCGTGTATTAAAAAATCACATACAATATATTCCGAAGATAAACGAGCCGATTTGTTCGTCACGAAGTATAAAAATAATATCAAGGTAGTCAACTCAAGTATGCAACTCAAACTGAAGCACCCTACTTCCTCTTTGTCCAACATCAAATATTCGCGTCTACTTTTGATACTTATAGTCACAATATGTTATTCTGTGTTTAAATCGAGACGCTTTCGGCTTCCCAAAGAATTCCAAAGCAAATTCGTTTGAGTTGTCACACAGTCGGGCAACCTTTCCATATGGAAAACGAAAGAAGGTGCTGAAACGTACAAAACACAGAGTATACTGCTTAGAATGCTTCTGAGCCAAGTTACAGATCTACAGTCTAATTACTTCTATCAACCTTGGAGGTTATGCTCCGTAAAAAGACTACAAGTTGCATTTGCCATTGTGATATAATCCCTCTCATTAAGACATAGTATCTTGAACAGCCTTTACTATCACGGCCATCTTCTGTCGATGACGAAGCCTAGTGTTAACGCAATGCGTGATACATCCTGTTGTCAACGCACTGTACTAAGCCTAATGGTACACGGTAGTATCTATTAAATGAACAGGTGAACCCTCTAATTGATTTTCGCCAATATCGCTGGGACCTGACCGCTTCGAAGACATCATCCATAGATTGAAAACCCTGAGAAAGCTCCTGGTGTAACTAATCTGAACTCTGTATCGAAGTTTTAGTGACATTATTCCTGCAATTGATCATTATTCCGATAATCCTGAGGGCCGTGTGAAAAAGGACGCATCATCTGAACTTAGAAAGTGTTTAGAAAGTGTTTAAACAGAGTACGAAATTATCATTCACTGTCTTACTGTAAGGTTTCATATGTTTCTTATTTCCTTGTTGTCATTCCTTAACAGTACACATTATATATAATTTACATACCCAAAATTAATGTACAATTTTTACTTCAGGAATAAAATCATTGAAATTATATCAACCCAAGTACATTGTGGATTTTACGGAAATGTAATCTCTACTGCCTCATATTTCTGCAACTACTAAGTTGCCTTTGAGAACGGTAAACTATAAAATCAGCTGAAGTTGCTGTCTCGAGGATTATTTCGTCACGACAGGTATGCCGAAACATAAAGGAACCTCCCTTGTTTGTGACCACTTGGGTGTCACCGATCCCTAATTCCTTGATCTGTCACAGACGACTGTAAAACCGTAACGAAAAACAACAATGGCATTTCGATGTTCATTGAAAGTGACGTGAAAACGTCAGGGTCACGTACAGGTCTAGGCATTTGCCATGCAGTGTGCGCAACGTGAGTAGTCGCTTGGGAGGTGAAGCATAAGAACAGCAGCTTATACGTTTTAAGATGAGAGCAAATTTCACTGGCATTCCTCTCGTAACCTGTGAGTGCAGGAGGATTATTGTAAAGGGTACGTGCCTGTCGTACTATACCAGAGAAGTAAACTTAACGTAAAAGAAGGTATATTTAGAACGTTATTTCATCTATTTCATTTCCTCGATCTAGTTTAGTTTACCAATAGATGGGGCGCGTTTGCTGTAAACGTTGTGACCTACAGTGAACATAATCTCCGATTACAGAAGAACTGGTTACGTTCAAGATATTAAGCTGTCTTAGACTCAAATGTCAGCTAGCAACAAACAAAGGAGCAAACAGAGAAACAAACAAACAAACAACAAAGAAAGAAAGAAACAACATGAGCTGTAAGCTGTAAACAAATGTATGCTCACAACAAACAGAGAAAGGAAATAGAGACTGACTGGCATGCAAAAACAACAGCAAACTAGAATTAAAGTGCGTGATCTGACATTTCATTTTTTTTTTCTTCATTGGTTTTTCTCTATGACCTAGTACGGTAACCTACCCTCGCTGTTGACTGGGGGACACATTACAAACGAACATTGTTTCCAGTCATGACTTTGAATCTCACTCAGCTCACACAGCTTTGCATGCAGGCGCGGTGTTTTTACGAAGCTTGAGCTCAGTTTGCAACTATGGCAGGCCAATCCCAACATTCAGGAGATTCAGGACAGTTTCTCACCAATAAGTGGGTCTGGTTCAGGCATTTTCAAAAGAAAAGATACGTTAAGCCTTAGATTCAAAGAAGCACAATTAAATATTTTCCCATACCTGCAAGCAGCGTGGTCTCAAAGCGCACCACCCGCAGGATTCGGGATCTCTGTTTCCTGGTAAGAACACTTCATCATATTCCTTCTTCTCCATGGAATCCATCCTCTCAGTGATCCCGGGACCACTGGTCACGGAACTGACTCCAGAATCAGACGACATTTTCACCTCCGCTTGTGTAAGCTGCATCTGGGAGTCCTGTCGGTCGTAACCGAAATTGACTTGTCCGGACGCCATCTTCTTACTTTTTTTTCCCTTTTTTTTTCTTTTCGAGAGCCAAACTATATATGCATATACATATAGGCGAACTTAATAAGAAAATAAGTGTTGGTTCGTAAGGTAACTAATTCAGCGAATTTTATCTCTTTCAGCTTTTGGGAATCCCTCCTGAAATATTCTTTATGTAAATAGTTTAATCACGGTCTTTGGGCACAACCTAATCGCTTCACCTATGGTATATGAAGGCCGTAACAAAGTGTTACAATTGTCTATAACGTGGTTCCAATTTTTCTGTTTTCATAGAAACTGTGAATGAAAAGAAATTGAAAATTGTTTGTCGCTACCTTCACATCTCCATATGAAATAAGAGATGGTTCATAAGAACTCCCTCATAAAATGATAACAGCTTCGTAATGATAACAGCCTCTTATCACCACGCATATACGTTAACGGTTATAGTAGCGTATCGACCTCCTTAGCAATCTTTGAGCACGAAAAATTAGAAATTTAAACAAGAAATTTATTATTAAGTGATTAAGTGTTTGCACAGCTAATACTAACTCTCAGGATCGTTCCTCTCTCCAGAAAGTTCCCAGGACGATTGAAGGTAACTACTCAAGGTTGGGTATACGTGTCGTCTACCGCTAAGCTTTTGGAAATCTTCGTGCAGAAATGTCCGTTTGAAGTTCCTGTGTGGGCACGAAGGTTTCAACAACTTTCTTGTTGTACGCTATGCCAAATCTCGAGTATACTGATTCATTCACTTACCCTCGTTGGAACACCTTTTCCCCCCCCGGGAAATATTGACTTCTATCACTGTTACAGCGGGTTTACTTCAATGCCCAAGTAGTAAGGTCGAGTTTTTTTGTTTTTGTTTTTTTTTTGTAACGTTTGTATCGGCATACACACAGGCGACGGTTGTAGGCCTAATAACCTCACTGAATCGCCGGTTGCCTACAGGTTAATTGGTACGGTAAAGATGTTTTTTATTTTCACAAACGAACGAAGAGACGTTGTGCAGCTTTGGTCCCAGCAATTGTTACTTTAAACTCAGGAAGTGCTAAAGGTGGTATTATGCCTGGACAGGGTGACACAGACCGCGTGTAGGATTGAAGGTCATCGGGAGGTGTATAGGTCATTGACTTGAAATATTTCCAAGTTAAAAACAAAGCTGGGGACCGTGGCGTAACCAGACAGGGTTGGGGGCAGTAATGACACTATCTAAGCTGAGCGCCACCATATGCTGGCGGGTAGTAGCGTGCAGAGAAGATTTCCTGAAAAATAAAAATGCCTTTCGGATTGCAGGAAAAGGCACTTCTCAGTCTCTCTGACTTTGTAAATTTCATCTAACATTTTCTTTATTCTTTAAAACACAGCGTCTGAAAATGTCTGGACATTTTCACTACAAATCGTCCGGAGGGGATGACAACATAATAGGACTACAATTCATCCACGGATGTCAACATGTAATCATCATTTATGCTGCCTACCAAAAGAAGTCCTGCTAGGTTTTTAGCGTAGGTTGGTAATAACGATTCACGTTTACCTCCACATCACTGCGTCGCACGTCCCTTATATTTATTACACAAGACAGAGGGCAGTCTTTGGTTGCATTGTACCTGTGGCCCACTTTCTAACGCTCTAACCTGCTTAAATTCATTTCTTCAAAGACAACACGTCTGCTCATAATTTTTTCGTTGCTATTTCAATCACAAAAGTTTTGCTACTACTAAATCAGATTCCAGATTTGCAATTCTTGAATTCTCTATTTTGAAAAAAAAGAAAAAAATGAGATAGCATAGATACTTTACCACTTCAGTTCAGTTCTCATTTCAATTGCTTTGGTTCCTCAGCGTCTGTCATCTTGGTCTTGATTATTTATCAGTATCCAATTTATTTATGTTCAGCCTATATCTTGTTTTAGGTAAAATATACTTTATTAGTAGTATAGTTTTTGTCTTGCAAACAAATGTTGCACTATTTTTTTCAACCTTCGAATTTCATAGGACTGGGGTTCAGAGGAGGGGCTTCGGCCCCTGTCCCCAGCTGGTTACGCCACTGGCTAGGGACACAGTACCCCAACCAACCATTTGCTGCAATTTCCCATACTGTGGACTTCTCTACACTTTCACTTGCAGCGCTTCATTACACTTTAACTATATTTCCTTTTCTATGCTTTCATGTCCCACTTAACTTGTCAGTACGGGCAGTGTGGATAACCCCAAAATCTTCGCTTGCTAAGATTGGTTTCACATTGTGTCTCTAGTCACGTATATGATACATGGTATCAGCTAACAATGCCAGGTTAGAGTGAGAGACATGAATGAAGGTTACGATTTAAAATCTCAAGACGTGTTATCATGCATGATACGATGTTACATACATGGAAGGGATAACATGTTAAGTCATATTTCTTTGAAAAAAAGGTTAGAAACTGCTTGGTGGTTTTAAACCTTTCAAGCACAGTGTGTCAGGATAGTACAGTGTGTACAGTATGTCAGGATAATACGGGATTGTATGTCAGAATAGTACAGTATGTTAGGATAGTAGAGTGTAGTTTACATCACAGAAAATTTTTCTAACTTGGTAGCCAGCAGGTTTCGTCTCTATTGTCGAACTTAACATTTTCTGATGTCATTTCGACTCATCTATAGTTGTTCATCCAACCATAACGCATCATGACGTATTAAACACGTGACAATCGTGTGATTAGAAACACGTTGTCCACAACGTAATGCCACAAACTCTTAAACATATGTGTGCAATATTGACATTCGGCATGTTTGTATTACGAATAGCAATGAAAGTCAATATTTTCTCCGTCGGGATAATAGTAGAAAATAGGGCATTTAGAATACACCAACATGACATTCTAAAGAAATAGCTTTAGTCATTATTAAACCATTCACTTTCATCAAAAAACGTCTGCCAACGCTTTATCTCCTCAAAACGTTATGCATGTGATGAGTAACAGAAGATGCATCATTTGAATTTTGAAAAGTTTGGGTGAACAAATTAGTGTTGAGCAACAAATAACTGAGTTTCTATCTGTGAGAAACTTATTTCTTGGAAAATAAGACCACTGTCCTTCCTTATTTTGAATAATCTATCATTCTGCATCCACGAACATTGGTTTTAAAAATATGGATGTTTTCAGTAAAACAAACGCGCTATTTCCCTTTAATTCAAATGGTCCTGATGGTTCCAGTTGAATAGAGTTTTCCACTCCCGCAGACAAACACAGACAAACCAAACGATGTTTGCAGGATGTTTACAAGAATATAGTTGTGAATGTGTTTTACAATTAGATCAGCAGATACAGAAGGTGATTCTTAGTCTCATTTAATGTCATGTAGTGTCAGTCTCTCCTTGGTAACCCTCTGCAAACTTTACAAGTTTAAGATATATATCTTTCCACGTACCCGTGTACAGAGAAAGAATAGACAGTATTGTCATGATACCAAAGCCGTGGCGGGATCTATATGGATAGAGGCGCTGTCAGTGTTTGTGTCATTGGTCGGTGCAGTGGGTGACTGTGAGTTGGAACTACTATCCTGATAGGGTTAGTAGTTCCATGGGCGATCACTGGGTTGACCTTCCGTTTCATGACAGTGTATATAGGCTAGCTGTATGTAATGTACATGTAAACTCACTTCACGTGACTCAGTGATCATCGAGGCACGGTACGTGCACACTGCCACTGGTAGAGTAGAAGCGGTTTCGTAAAGCACTGTTCAAACTAGATTGTTTACAAGCCAAGTTTGATCAGGTACATACAATACTGCCATCCGGGTATCATGATGGTGTGTGTAACATGTACGAAAACGTGTTTTCGTTCAGCCGACTGAGGCTGATTAAAGCTGGTGACCTAGCAATTCAAGCTGAACCTAGGCCATCAGCTGATTCAATTTCAACTACATTTCAGGAAACTCATACAGGCAGGAGTGGGTACACCCACCGGTTAGGAGTTCAGCCTGATCACGACTTACGTACACAACCTCAGCTTGACGGTCAAAACTTCAGAAAACCGACAATACATGCAAGCAAGCAAGGCTCCCGGGTCTGAACTTATTGCATATACCCCAATCAATCTGAAATTAATGAAACGTTTTACCGTCACATTTCTCCGAGGGCCTCGTATATTCACCTTATTATGACTCAGCCGTTCTTGATCCCGATTATCGTTCATGTATGAACATCCATTGCAATTGCATGGACATTTGGGTTCCCTGACGGCTATGATATACACACTAAAAGTACCGTATACATTAATCAGCAGCTTTTGTCTCCCACATACCGTAACAAACCTCATTACCTTTAAAGTACGTATTAAGTTCTATTTTACTTACCCAAGTATGGTAAAAAGAAACGCTTCTGCGAATCCTTCTTCCTGACCGGCTTAACACAAACCGGGGCCGAGAGCTTATGACCTGTTGAGCCTGCGTATAGCTAGCAGCGGACTGCGGGTAGGAATCCGATAACTGAATTTAACTGAAAACCTAACTAGGATAGCACAAACAGAACAGCGGGGATATTAAACTTAAACAAACCTGTGATAAAAATACTTGAATTGTTCGGGAGCTGTGCACGAACACAAAGGTAAGAACGTTGATCATCCTATTGTGCTTCGGGTATAGTCACCACTCACGCGGAACCGAAACGATACCAGAGGCACGATTCACATCGGTGAATCCCTCTATAAATACGGTGATGAAATATCCTGTACTACAATAAAGCACCTGAATACAATTAATGCAGTTCCACTTTTCAACAAGTGTAGCGCTTAACAGTTGAAAAACATTTCTTGGTAAAAATTACATATGCTCTATAAATACAGCGATGAAATATCCTGTAATGCTATAAAGCACGGAATACAATGCAGTTCCACTTTTTTTTTAACAAGTAGCGCTTAACAGTTGACAAACATTTTTTGGTAAAATTTAAATATGCCATATACCATATATGGCTACTACATGTCACGTATGGCTACACCGCACTTCCCTCTGTTTCAACGACTGCAGAATTTGATAACAAAAGAAAAGCAAAAAAAAAAAAAAAAAAAATAAAGAAAGAAAAATTGAAGTTAATTGTTTGCTCAAAACAATGGATAGAACCAATGATGTATTGGAAATAGAGCCATCCATCCAATTTTGTACATTTTTTTTTTAAATCTCAGGGATGGCTTGCTCTTGAACCTTCTTTTGCGTGACCCAGTCGTCGGTTAATCTACTCGGGTGTGTGTGTGTGGGGGGGGGGGGGAGTGTAGGCTCATACTCCAGATACTTCTTTTAAGGTAAAGTCCTTGTATGCAAATGTCTGGACTTACATAAACAAAGGCGAGGGAAGGAAATCAGAAATCGTAGTAAGATGACCATCCTGCAAGTATTGATAGAACAAGCTTGACATTTTAGAAACCAGTCCTCTGGCTGTGCCATCCGGCGACGGTGTCGACTGAGTAAGAATACCTTCGGTTCTGAGTGTGAAAAACAGGTTGCTTAGAATGTAAGTGCAGATGTATTTTGGGAATGAATGACTAGAATATAGTTTAAGGGGTAGTGGTACCGTAAATTTGCTTTGGTCCTTACAATCCACAGGATCTCCAAGACATTCCTGCAGACTGAGTCATATGCGAATTCAAGTTGACCTTTAAACGTAATCAAGTCTTAAAAGTTAAAGATGTCTTATCTTCCACTTGAGTTGTGTTAGAGCTTACAGAAATTTAAGGGCGCTTTTTATTGTCATTCATGTTTGATTGCCTACTCTCTCCGTGATATGTTGGTATAAAGCAGATTGTCACTTTTTGTCATACCACTGAACGTTGCTGACGAGAATCGACGCTAGTCATAAAGGGTCACCTCTAATTAGGCCCTGTATCTCCCTGCATGTAACCTTAACAGAAGCCATAGCTTGGAAACAACGCCCTCAGGACCTAATCGACAGATACACTAAGTTAAACATAGCATGAATTTTCCAAATATGCTTGATATCTTTGCACCTTGAAACAACTCGAAGAAGTTTTACGAGGCGCTTTGTCGCATTTAACTTTTTGTGCTGGATCGCAACTGAATTCAATACAAATGGTTGCGGGGGATGTCTGATGATATTATTCTGCTATTTCTACTCCGCAGCAAGTGGCAAACTGAGGTAGGCCTAAATCCGTGAACACATAGTCGTTTCCTATACTACATACGCACAAATAACCATTATCGAACGTGCTGTACGGCCAGTTCAGAAAAAAAAAACCCATCCGTTCAAAAGACATCCATTCTTCATCTTTACATCTCTGGAAAGGAAGCAGAAAAACAGGAGACTTCTGGGTTCTTCTCATCACACCAAGGTAGCATACCATCGGTTAAAGGGATCTTTGAAATTTCTAGTGATCCAGAATGACATCATGGAACAATCAGTGAAGCCCAAACTTTGCTTGGGAAAAGACGTTCTCATGAAACCTCGTAACACAAATCCAACGGGAAATTTTAGGATAATATAACTCGCAAATAGCTTAACGATGAAATGCAGTTTCCCTGAATATTATCAGGTTATCTAGTCAAAATATCATGCATTTAGTCCAGTGTTTCCCCAAAATGTAGTTAGATATAAAACAAACAAGTTGTCGGGCCGTAGGTGCATTACATATGGCAAATGTTGAAGGCAGAGCTGTTTTGTATACAGAGCCGGGAAAGAGTATTAGTTCGGCTTCATTTGTTGAGAGTTGAGTAGGTAGTCTGACATCGTTCTTGTCTAGTCCTATGGTGAATGCAGACACTACAAGGGCAACTAATAACAAAAAGCAAAGAGCGCCATCGAAAGCACACCATTCTTCCCTCCAAAAGAAAGATAAAAATGCACGGATAGTCAGAATTGGACCACGTTTGTTAAAACAAAAATATAAAAGTATCTATCGTATAAAACTATACTGCAATAACATAACTGTGTGGCGTTGCATTGCTGTGGTTCTAGGGTTACAATATAGCGCCCCCTAACGGCAAATGGCAGGGGAAATTAGTTCAAGGAATGTACAATTTTGCTACCATTTTCATTGTGGCAACGTTCCTTGTACGGCACGATACTTGTTCAAAAGCAAAAACAAACGCGCCGTTAACCATTATCATATGATAGAAGCGATGTGTTAATATCCAGCGTAGATATTGTTGCAAGACAATAATGGTAATCACTTAATTTCTGTGTTGGGAACTATAGATAGATCTTGAAACTTTGACCAATTGTAATGTATGTGTTAGTTACTGTGACTGGAGCACAGAAATGATCGTACAGGCTAGTGTTACCTTCTATACGGTATATTCAATAGGGTATTTATGCTGCTATATCATCACAAAGATGTCCTTTATTGAGGTATAGTTGTGGTCGGCCAACCACCAGCCTTCTTTTATAAACAATGAATTGATTGGCCCCTAGCATTCAATGCCATGGTCGTAAAGACAAAGATGTTCCTTGGGTCTTGAGCACTGAGATCACAACCCAAAATGGACCCAATGACAGCAAAGACTCTTGCGCTTCGTTTTTTCTTTGTTAGTGTTGGGCAACACTTAGTGAATCTTTGCCCTGCCCACAACGCCCATATTTTATGTTGGTAGCGCTACTCCCGTGTAAGGCCCCTTCTGTACACTGCTCTGCTTTGAAATTTTAGATTCTCGGATTGCTTTGATCCACTAGATGGAGAACATAAACTCGTACATTTTAGTAACAGCGTCCTGTATGTACGAGTTTCTAGAACTGCATGGGATGTGTCAATAGGTTCCTGGGAGGAGAAAACATTACCATCGCCTAAACACAAGATTACGTTCTTCTAAGACTCCGCAAACTGTCCAAGGACTGTGAACTAACTTAGCCCTACTTTAATAGAATTCTCCAACGGCGCATTCTCATATGCCTCTTACAAAATTACAATCAATGTTCTGACTTTCAGGAAATATCTCACAAACTTCAGAAAATAAATTATTCTAGTAACTATTCGTATAAATATTCTTCGCCGGAAGTGCAAGCTTGATGCTAAAAATCAACAATCCGTGCGTGTTCATTGTCATTGATATGGTGCGCATTGTGGACCACAGCGCCCCTCTGCTAGTAATTTCTGATGAAATCACAGTATCACAAAGGAAAAAAAAAATATTACATGTAGACATTCATGGGGTTTTCATAATTGCTGAAAGATACAAAACCTCGCACACTACTTTAATTGTTGGAACAATTCCTCAGAGAAACATTTGGATGTAACATAGAGTGATTTAGGGTTAAGTGTTTCCGCAATTACTGTATTGAACCTGTTCAGTATTTTATTTGGATAGCGCCATCAATACATCATTCCAGATGAAGAACTTAAGTCTCAGTGTTTAGCGCGAACATTGTGAATTGTCGCTGATAGATTTCTCCATTTATCCAAGGGCCTATGACGGAGGAATGGTATGTATTGATGTATAAATGTTTAGTTTGTTTAGTTAACGTGTTTGTTGCATAAGCCTTATGTTATAATGGCCTAGTTTGTGTGTTGTGGCCAGTACATAGGATACGCCGAAGAAAGGCATAAAATTACAGTCTTTTAGTGTGGATTTCCCTGTTTAGAAAGTACATTCAGTGCAGTTTGTGAGCATATCGTTATGAATAATACTGTTTGCAAGTTACTATGAAGAGTTTTTGTTTAAGTTGCAGGTTTAAGAAAGCTAAGCGAAGCATGTAATTGCGTTAGGGTGTTAATGAATGGTTATAGCATCAGTTGTTTACTGCGCGCTCACAAGCGAGTTTCTCAAAAAGAGGGAGCTATGCCAGAATGTTTCATCACAAGCTGTATATATTATTATGAAGTTGTTGATACGTTTTGAAGATGTTTAGAGCCGTTTTTTATTTTCATTTCAGTAATTTACGGCATCCTAAAAGAAGAAAGATATAAAGAAAGAAATAAATTGAACCAGCCAGTAAATTCACCCGACTTAAAATTTATTAGCTGCAAGTCAGTTACAATGATTAACAATCAATAGCGACAGCGATGGTTTTATCTGGGATTATCTGGTAAAGATCAAATCATACAAGTTCATATAATGATCTGATCCATCGATACTTCTTTGCTCTTTCCATTTGATCACCTGGAGGGATCAATTCAAACTACAAGAAAATACTCTATTGCGTTGTATTGATCAGAGCTGATCTGAGTTGGGGTCTAAATACAAGTAGGCTACTCATGATCAGATCTGCGGTGCTATATCTCTCTCCCCATTCTGATCACTCTTGGGATCAAGATCTGAGGTAAAAATGGAGATCATGATCTGCATTTAAAGCAGGGTGTGCTGTTCACTCTGCTGATTTCAAAAGTTCACAAAAGGACTGGCCATAGCCCGTACAGTCATAAATAGCTACGGATACACAATACCGTGGTATTTTTTGTCTGTTTGTTCGAAAAAAGGGAAAGAAAATGTCAAAGTTATCCCAAACAATTTTAGCAGAATCGGGTCTGGTGATAATTTTACGGAATTCACTTCCTTGCACATAACCACATTTCGTCTTTACGTCACTGTTTAGCAGAAAAAAAATACTAATCTATTTTCTTACTCCCGTAGTTAAGACTCCTCTCAATGGAATTTTTTCCAGAAAAAAAGTTTCGTAGTTGTTTTCCAATTTGGTTGTCTAATGGAAGAGAATGACGGAATATTAAACAATACAGGCATCAAAAAATGCATTTTGTTTTAACACTAGACTGTCTATTTTGATACCAAACTGATCTCCGCCACATCTGATGGTTAGTATGATGACTGGTATCAAGTTAGGAACGTCACATACAACGTCACATACGTCCAAACGAAAGGATATCAAGTTTCTTTTCGACTATGATAATAGCATCTTATTAACAGCCTGAACGGCAATATCAATATTGGCCTGTTTGAGAGCCGGGAAGAGTAACTCTTTACACATATGTTAATACAGACTTTGGAAAGATATTCCGCAAACTGCCAATTCTTTTAATACACTTCAACCCTTTCATTACCATATCCAGTCGATATTCGAGCATTTAGACCAATGTCAGAAACCAGCTATACACAGGTCGATAATATATATTATATATATATATTGTCCAGTGACTATAGTACACTAAGAAGCCAACTATTTCTTTGAAAAAAAAAATCGATTTTCCCTTCCATGTATTGAACTTTGCACAAAATTTGCGAAATCGTCGTCCTTCAGCCATGCATCTAATTAAATCCACGAGTTTCCAAGTACTACACTGTCCACCGTGAAAGCAATCGAAAATACGAATTTTTAATTTTATGTACCATGGCATTGAGTCCGACCAGTTTAAATACGTCACTGAATGGTGATTCTCCATTCCCTCTTTTTAATGCTACTTCACTCTTAAATAAGTCAAACCAGCCATAATTATTCTTATAGGAGGCCATCTTTCCTTTTTACTAAATTTAGTCATGATAATGAAGGTTATTTTGGGTACATACTTAGCGAACCTGAAACTGACTTGCACAGACACCTGCTTAATCCTATTCAGTAGGAGCTATTCAGTCTATTAATTAGCTTTGTGATGTCTGTTCTACTAGCCAGGGTATCATCAGCAACCACAATAAGGCATTCGCACTTTTTAACCATCCTCTAGTTTACTAATTTTTATCAGACTATGAAATGTAATTGTCATATATTTAGTACATGGCAGTGCATGACCTTGGAAGGTGATATAGTTAAGACTTTCCTGTCTCTTATTATGGCGCTGTACTGAGTATCTTCCGCTTCTTGGAGGAAAATATGCTAGTACATTAATTATCATGAATATTGCATTTCTTCCGGTCTCGGTGACTAGACTCGGTCTTGATACGGACTCGAATTCAAATGACTCGGCCTTGGACTCGAAACCATGGGACTCGATCTCGGGCAGTGTCGTCGCGAATACAACACTGGTTTGGCATAGGGCTTCCTTGAAGTGTAACACCTAGATTGACTAAATTGTTTTAAGTGTTATAAAAAATAGGGTTCAATCAACGTATACCACTATAGTAATAATCATCAAAACGATATCCAACAAAGGAGCGAGAAGGATGAAGAAAGTGCCAGTTATTCTATTGTTGAATCAAGCTCTATCAAAAAAAGAAAGAAAAGAAACACGTTTCATATGTTTATTTGATATTCCCTATCTTATTCAGTATATGTCTCACTGGCAAAGTTTGGCACCGTTGTCCCATTTTTTATTATTTTCTTTATTCACGACATGGCAGTGTTTGTTACAGTAGACAAGTGGGAGATGGGCATAAAGCGAGAAAATTTCTTCAAGATTTGGTAAAGCAATCAGAGAAAATCCTATGAGGTTACTTTACAGAATTTTACCCTTTCATTGATTGATTGTTGTCCTGTATATTACAGCCGGTGAGATTTTGTTCACTGCCTTTGCGATAAATATCCCCAAAACGAGAAAATGTGTCAACATCTTGCACGTCCTAAATTAAATGCAGGCACCAACAAATCTACTTCATGACCGGGGTAACTCAGTGAAGAACAAGGTGCTCCACTTCGAGTAGTTTGGCAAGTCTGTGAGAAATGCATGCGCAATCTCAATTACTCATGCGCGCACACCCTTGAGATAAAGAAACACACCTTTGTATCTACAGTTCGTGACAAAGGGGGAAAAAAAAAAGAAAATTTAGTTTATGTAGGAAGATATTCAACTCCTCCATTTTATTACTGAAAATATTCAGGGGTTTAGCACCTGATGTGGTTTGTATCTTCAACAACAAGCCCGTTTTTTTTTTTTCGTCTAAAAAAAATGTGATGGGACCTTTGAAAGAATTCGTGTATTTTCACACAATGCATGGTTATCTCCATTTGCTCGTATTCCTTGCCTCTCACAATCAGTAATTCCTTGCTCGAGTCACGATTGAGGAAGGCTTGTTGTGTATCCTTTAAAATCTCTTAAAGGGTTTGGTTTTTATACTGTTAATGAGGGACGTATTATTTCCCCGGGGCATCTCCTCAGTATCATAAGTTCCTCCAAGTCGTTGACGGAAGGAACTCCAGTGACCTTTGACCTCCATTAAAATGGAATAGCCATGCCCTGCACTCGATGCACCATAGAGCTACATAAGAAGATATTAGCTGTGTCAGTTATCTTTCTTTAAAAACAAGTGTTTCCAAATATTTCAGGCCTTGAAGGGCAGTTACTTTACCACGCTAAGGGATCACACGAGTGCGGAGGAAGCATGGAGCTAAAAAAATTACAACTTAACGTTGGTGACTACCAACCAAACAATTTGGTATCTTTTCTCACAATGTCAGTTCAGATGGGAAAACCTTAGATTTTTCTTGAACAGACAAAACAAAAAGAGAAAAAAAGTCCTACTGTGATTCGGCCAGGGATCGAACCTAGAACTTCTCGATTGGTAAGCTTCATTTATCCAAATATACCACCACCTTCATCCACTCAGTTACATCACCGATTGACCCCAAATTGACTTTAGACCTCCAAACAAACAACAGGTTTATTAAACTCAGCGTGGAACTTTGAAACGAAATTTTAGAAAAGCAAATGCTTCTGTTTTAGATGAATCATGTTTGAAAGTTCTTCTCTGTTTGACCCCTGCTGACCCCAACGACCTACGTACCCTATGAAAACAATAGGCATCTTTTATAGATTCATCACACACCTAAACAACAAGTGGGACACATTTATACTCATACGTTATTATACCAAAAGTTTTTGATTTACGATATATCATGTTTACATCTTTGACCTGTGTTGACTCAAAATGCATGGCTTTTGACCTCTACTAAAAAGAAACAACTTTTCTGAACCTATGCATCAGGTCGATTAAACAATTTCGCCTTGAGATAGCGTATTACACAAGGTTTACTTAATATGACTCCTATTTTACCGTGCTACATAGCCAATCTTGACGTCCCTAGGAAATAATGGGTTTCAAGCGAGTAATTTGGTACAACTATATACCAATTGTACGAAAGGTAAGAAAAAAAAAAAAACAGAGGGTATTGACGACCTGCAACTATTCCCAACTTAATGTTCACCTGTTGTCTTCCTTGATAGTGTCAATAACGTATGCGCCCCCAGTCTTGTGAAAAACAATCACCGGAAGTCGATGGTCGTTTTTATAGATGTGTTACGTAGGTCTTCCTCATTTCGTAACAGGACATAACCGAGCCGTTCCATCGGCCCTTCGCAGGCGTCCTGTATCTGTTTGACGAAAGACCAGTGCATATCTTTCCTCCATGAATCGAGGACGAGGCTCGAATTTCGCTTCGTTCCGTATGTGTTTTTACCCGCTGTGCTCGTGCTCTCCTTGACCCACCTAATGACGTCATCGTGGAGGTCATATCCGGCGAAGTGGAGCATCTCTTTCGTCTCAGACACGGGACTACGAGCTACATCTTCATAGCGAACTAACAAATAGTGACCAGCTAGCCAGTCCGGGGGATCGCGAAAATACTTAAAATTGCGTTCCATATGCTCACACAGGTCAACTTCGTCTGCAGCATTTTTACCTTTCCGACGAATCAAATCCGCGTTACGGCCAGTCTTTGTGCGTGATCTTTCGGTAGGTCTGGGGTCACGCACAAGATGGATGATGCGTAAATCTAAAGAGTGGCTTAACGGTTCTAGCTCTGCGATGTCTTGTATCCGTATGACTTTCATCGCAACCGAATCTTGAGACGCGCACGCACGATTCCACTTTTGGATGACATTGTCTTGAAGAGGTTTGTTACAAAATTGCCTTCTTTTCAAGATCGCGTTCTTCCTACATAAATCACGAGAAATGGACGGGATATCCGCATACGGATCTCGTAGGATACAGTGACAGGACTCGTTAATGCGTGTAATCGCCAGTTCGTTGAATGTTACCTCAGAAGTGCTAGAAGATCGCCGTATGTGATAAGACGATAACTGAAAGAGCGGTTCAAAAATGTAAAAAAGCCTAGGGTGGTGATTAAAAATGTCTCCAATAAACGAGGAACCGGAACGTTTACTGGAGACGATGATAATTGCAACTCGTCGCTTGGGTTGTAGTTGGTCATCTTCCTTAGACGGTGGAGGTGTTATTTTTTCTTTGCTCGTCTCTGGGTCATTTAGAACTGAGGAAGTCGTATTTACGTAATCGAAGCTTTGATGGCGTCTTTTTTCTGCACCTTCCAAAGAGAAAAAATAAACACTAAAAAAAAAAAAAGATGATGAAAAATGAAAGCGTAATTTTACCCGGTGAATTGGCTGACTTAGGTGCTACGTGCTATTCCTACAGTGTGGATCATAACTCATTCCTATACTGTTGATTACAAAAAGGATATTGTATACCAACACAAACAATGCGCAACAACTTAAAGGGATTGCCAACAGAAGAAAATTGATACTTTTTAAACAGTGGGAATGTTTTCTGTCTTTATTGGTGAAAACTACATCCCAATAACATGTATCGTTTGGAACTTCGATTTTTAAGGAAATATCTATTTTAAGATAATACATTTCATCATGGGGAAGCCGCGACGTCACATAGATACAAGCAAATGAATGTCTTTTGAAGTCAAGTGAATTTTTTTGTTACCGCGACTGATTGTCGTGAATGATAAAGGGATTAACCAGATGTGACCTTAATGATTTCCGCAATATTATAAGGTAGATCTACAGTTTACCGAATCTAGTTTCACCGAAGTTTCACTGGCGTCAAATTTTAGGATTAAGTAAGCACATCAATTTAAAAGAACAACAAAACCATTTTGCAATAACTTTCCCCTGTTACATGACATTTCTATATCCATGAGGCTACTGAAAACTTTCTCCAAGAGCGATGTCTCCCCTTCAAACAGCAATATCATAAGTTAGAAACAAGATATTGTCAAAGGGTTTGAAATAACTCCTTGCATCAGTAAAATTTTCCTTTGAAAGGAAAACAAGAAAAATGATGGATAATTCTGTATACCTGTCCCTGGGTTTGATTTCTGAGTGGTCAAGCACGCCACGAGGAAGACGGTGAAGACAACGGAACTGGTGTAAACGAAAATCTTCAAACGACTGTGACGTCGGAAGCGAATATCTGAAAAAAAACAAAAAAAAAACAATCATCGTGAATCAGAGAGCCATAACAATCGATATCTTCATAATTATCATCATGCCGTATCTCTTGCGCTAAAATGAAAGTCCCTCTAACCTCACCTTTCTATCGTTTAAGTGAGGTTCAATTTATTGCAAACCCTCATCATCTGAGGTCAGTTTTATCACCTCATGCGGAGATGATCCACACAGTCAATTAAACATTATTCTCGTAAAGTAGTGTCAATCCAATGTCTAGGCTTTCTTGAGCGACATTGCAGGGGATAGTAAGTGTCATGTCAATAGGCAAAACATGAGTAATCGAGCATGGAACAGAGTCTGCTGACTATCACACAATTGCACAAGTATAACGTCACGTCATTTACCACAGCAACCACCATCATCATCTCAGTCAAGATCACCAATACCACAATGAACATCACCCTAATCGATATCACCATCACCATGATCGATATGACCGGTATCACGATCAATATTGATATCACCATGATTACATCACAATGAATATCACCATCATCATCATCACAATCATTATTGATATCACTATCACCCTGCTGTGATCACCATCAAGCAATCAACAACGCAGTCTACATTAATCATTGTCACAATAAATATCACCACTGATCACAATTATCAATACCAGCATTACCACAATCGATATCATCAGTATAAAGATTGACATTCCTTTCACCATAATCAGCATTATCACAATAAATATCACCAATATCACAATCAATATCACCGTATTGCAATCACCATCACCATCAACCAATCAACATAATTAGTATCATCACTGTCACAATTAGCATCACTGTCACCAATCACCACAATAAATACCACTTGTCATTACAACTGTTATCGATATCATTATCACCGTGATCGATATAATTTATGTCCACATTAAACATAACTCTAACATCACAATCGATATCATCATTATTGCAATCAGTGTCGTCTTCACGGTGATCAATATTACCATGACCAGGATCATCAAAAGGTTTTTAATCTTAATCTTATTTCGACATTTCGAATCGGTTTTCTCACCCTTCTCTTTGTCGAGATAAAACTACTCATTCGCCATATAAGTTTCAACGTACACCATGGTAGTGCAGACTGCAGACCATGAGTATCGAACATACATTAGTGAAACAAGCATTTAATTCCTTTGAGTATGTCTTAGCGGCTCGTGTATTACACATGTTACAAAAGAGCGTCAAATAGCGGGGAGGGTACCGGCAAGCTATTCATGTAAACAGTTGTACAAACAACTCTTGTATCCCTCGAAATTATTACAGAGGTGACAGTCGTCCTACCAACGTCTTGGTTTTTATGTAAAACAGACGTAATGACGAGGCTATCGGAGTACAGACCTTTGTAGTACACACGGTAGGATTATGACTACAATGGGACAGACACTGGGAAAAATAAAGTTTGTCCAAAATGTCTTAATTAGTTCTGTGAGACAATGGAAGACACCACTCGATTAATCTTTAGTCAGCATACCCATATGTACAGAAGTTGGAGATTCCTCTGCATTTTGTTCACCGTCGGTGAAAGTTCCTAAAAAAGAACATTTGGGCAACTGTTTCGGTATTTTACCCTTTGGGATGGGTTCTTTTTTGAACTGAATAATGAAGTAGGCGAGTTGAGGTATACTGTGCGTGGTGTGAAAATTGTGCCACTGAATTGAAGCAATAGGGGAGGGGGGGGGGGTCAATGGGGCAATTAATAGGGGTATGCTACATTTAGTCAAAATTATGTCTCATACAATTAATTAAGGCTGTTTGATTAACTTATTTTAAGGGTGAAGCTACTACTAGTGTATATATGAGTAGAGTAGAACAGTACTACGTACAGTGCATAACAATACAGACCATATTTACCGATTTACCGGAGCCCACCGGCATCAAATGTCGATGGGGTCGTGAGAACTGGGGCAGACAGCCATCTCTGGCTTATGTAGAGCCCCCTTCTATTCTGAAAAATAGGATCGATGATGTTTTTAAATCCGTTGACTGTTGTGGCAGTGACAGCCTCCTGTGGCAGATTGTTCCATTCAGTAATAACCCGCTGACTGAAAAAATACTTCCTAATGTCTAGTCTACAGTAGTGCTTCTGGAACTTAAGCTGATGACCTCTTGTTTTACTAACATCCGACAATTTAAAAAAAGTAGCCTGATTAACATTTTCCAGACCCTTAACTATTTTAAAAACTTCAATCAAGTCGGCTCTTAGTATACGCACTTCAAGAGAAATCAAACCACTTCTTTCAAGCCTTTCTTCGTAACTGAGAGTAGACAAATCTGGAATCAATTTTGTAGCACGACGTTGTACCTTTTCAATGTTATCAATATCTTTCTGTAGATAAGGGCGCCATACCTGACAACAGTATTCCAGATGTGGTCTAACAAGAGATTTATACAATTTCAGTATATTAGTACTACTTTTACAATCATACGTTCTATTAATAATACCAAGGACTTTGTTGGCAGAGCTCACAGCCTTAGCACACTGTCTACTAGGGCTCAATAAATTATCAATAATAACACCTAAATCCTTCTCATACTCAGTGGTTTCAACTTGAACACCACCAATAAAGTAACTAGCTTGAGCATTTGAATGACCGAGGTGAAGACACTTGCACTTCTGTGCATTAAATAGCATTTGCCAATCACAAGACCATTTATACAATGTATCCAAGTCCTGTTGCAACTCAGTCACTTTACCCATGGAAAGAACATCAGAAAAGACCTTAGTATCATCTGCAAACTTCAGTACTGAATTATTCAAACTGGCATCCAGATCATTAAAAGGATGGTCTAGCCACAGATTTGGCTTTGATATGTTGAAGAGTAAGTTTATCTGACCATTACAATGAAACTTCCATTCAATTCCCATGTGTGGTTCCCGAGATATGAGCAGTTGAAGTTGGCACATTTGTTACCAACAGTTGACTTGAAGCAAGCAGGAGTGATGTCATTTCCCCACATTGATAAAGTATTTTATGTTTTTCTTTAAAATGTACACCAAATTTAATACTTCAATATATAGTGATATCATAATGTGAATGTATGAGGGGTATGAGAGTTTTGTGACCTTCACGTAACCAGTATGTAGGCTGACCACCTGCTGATTTCAAGGTCAAAATAATAAATTTAAAAATGAAGAAAACAAAAGAATCTTTAGCAATGTGAAGAGATGATGTCACTCTTGTTTGCTTCAAGTTCCCAGTTGGTAGCAAAGGGTGTAACTCGAACTGATAAAATCGTGAGAACCATGTATGGGAACTGAATGGAAGTTTTACTATAAGGGTCACATTTACTTACTCTTAAACATATCAAAGCTAAATTTCTGGCTGGACTATCCTTTTAATATACAATATGAAAAGAATAGGACCTAACACAGATCCCTGTGGTACGCCACTAGTCACTGGAAGCCAATCGGAAAAATGACCATTTAATACAACTCTTTGCCACCTATTATCCAGCCAGTTTTCAATCCAGTCAGCCACTACTGAACCAACACCTTTAACCTTTAAAATAAGCCGCTTGTGAGGAACTTTGTCGAAGGCTTTACTGAAATCTAAATAGACAACATCTACAGGATGACCTTCATCAACCTTTCGAGTAACAACTTCTAGAAAGCAGAGAAGGTTGGTAAGACAAGACCTCTGTGACCTAAAACCATGCTGAGAATCAACTATCATGTCATTACCCTCCAGATGGCTAACAATACTTTCCTTCATAATTGATTCCATCACTTTACAGACCTGGGAAGTCAAGCTGACCGGTCTATAACTACTAGGTTGCTTCTTAGGACCTTTTTTATACAAAGGAGTCACGTTTGCTAGCTTCCAATCCATAGGAATCTGACTACATTGCAAACTCTTGCTAAAAATAATGCTTAAAGGCATGGAAATGACTTTAGCAAGATTTTGTAACATAACCGGATAGATACCATCAGCACCAGGTGCTTTGTCAGGACGTAGATTCTGCAACTTCCGGAAAACCACCTCCTGAGAAACATTTAGATCATTTAGTGCATGAGTTACACCACTGACACCATTGACAACTGGAAGATTATTGACATCTTCCGTAGTGAAAACCGACGAAAAATACTCATTTAACAATCTGGCACTGACATTATCATCCTGAACTGGATGACCATTTTCATCGATCAAAGGACCCACTACATCCTTAGTCTTGACCTTACTACGAACATACCTGTAGAAGGCTTTGGGATCATTCGCCACATTCTAAGCCAACTTACTTTCAAAATTGCGCTTCGCTAACCTTACAATTCTAGTAGCAGAATCAAGCGCACTTTTGTACCTTACATGATCATGATAGCTACCAGTCTGCTTGTAAGTTATCCAAGCTCTCTTTTTCTTCTTTCTTGCTACTTCCACATTGAATGACCACCAAAGTGGCTTAAGATCCTTCCTTCTCTTTTTCCTTGGAGTATACTTTACGACAACCTCACTTAACTAACTCTTAAAAATATTCCACATACTTTCAACACTAACATCACTAAAACATTGAAACCAGTTGACCGAGATCAGTTCCTTTCTCATTCTCTTGTAATTAGCTCTTCTGTAGTCATAATAAAATTCTTTCCATTTCTTCCTTTCGACATTGCAAACCAGGTTGAAGGTAAAAAAGTTATGGTCACTACTTGCAAACTGCTCATGGACATGCAAATTGTCCACCATGGACACATCGGAAGACAGAACAAGACCCAGAATATTGTCACCCCTGGTGGGCTCAAAAACATGCTCATTAAGGAAACAGTCTAAAGTAAGATCCAAGAATTTCTGGCCTTCGGTACTGGAGTGTAAAAGCTCCCAATTAATAGACCTGTGATTAAAGTCACCACATATAAGGACACTAACGTACCTACTGTAGCGATAGGTGTTTTATTTGAGATGCACGCCCTCGATCAGGGGCCTCCAACATGGCGTAGAATGAGAAACAAGCACGCAGAAAATATACTTAAATAAATTGTTTAAAATCAATCATAAATGTTTGTGTATGATTAACATCGCTCGGCCCGAAGACACAACATGGTGTCAAAAAGTGGGATCAATTTTCAGAGGTGATAATATCGTCGTAATAATAAAGGACTCACGGTAAGAACAGTTCTTGGACTGTACTGAGGCATGGGCAGTAACACCGCAACATTCGTTACCGTCAGTAGTACGCAGGCCTATACCCACTGCACTGTGCACACCTAGGATGTTCGATACTAACGTTACCCTGCATAACCTGATAGCCTACTTAGTAACAGTTACTAGCCTTACGTAACGGAAAGCTAACGTCAGAGGGTTGGAGACTCCATTCCCGTATAAAGGTGGCCACAGAGTCAATAGCCTAATATTTACACGATGGAGAGATTAAATCCACCCCCGAATCTCCAAATGGAGGGAAACTTGGCAGAGAATTGGAAGAGATTCAAACAAAAATTTGAACTTTACCTTAATGCTTTGCAATATGATACTAGGGAAGATAAAGTTAAGACTTCACTGCTATTGCACGTGATCGGTGAAAATGCATTGGATGTATATAACACATTTCAATTTGAGGATGACAGAGAGGGTAATCCAACCAACATGAAATATGATGTGGTGATGCAAGCATTCGAGAAATACTGCTCTCCAAAAAGCAATGTGACATTCGACAGGCACAAGTTTTTTACATGCATACCACAACCAGGAGAGTCCATAGACCAATATGTTACAGAGCTAAAAAACAAGGCCAAACCTTGCAATTTCGGTGATCTGTCTGATTCCTTAATAAGAGATCGACTGATTTGTGGCATTACCGACAATGGGTTACGTGAGCGACTGCTCAGAGAAGAAGACTTAACCCTACAGAAGGCGGTTCAGATATGCCGTGCTACGGAGATAACAAAGTCACAAGCAAAGGAGCTGCAGAATGGTGGTGCGACAGTACATGCACTGGACAAAACTCAACGTCAGGTAGAAAGAAGACGAGAGAAGCAGAGACCAAGTAAGCCTGGTTCGGGACGGCTCAAACCAAATCCTGGACAGCAAAACCAAGGCAAATGTGGCAAGTGTGGGAGAAACCATAAGCCAAGACAATGTCCAGCATATGGCGAGAAATGTCATAAGTGTGGAAGACTTGGACACTTTTCAAAATGCTGTAAGACAAAGCAACCACAGGTTGATAGCGTGGAAGATACCACCGCTCAAGAGCCACAAGAATTTTTCATAGATGCTGTTACTGATGACAGAGATTCAACACAAAGAAATAAGGACTGGATTTTGCCTTTAACTCTTAATGACTCAGTGATTCCTTTTAAGTTGGATACTGGTTCACATGTAAATGTAATTCCTGAGATTGAGTATAACAGGCTTGTGCCAAAACCAAAGCTGCACAAGTCAGATATTAAGGTAAAAGGGTACTCAGGTAAAGAAATCCCTACAATTGGGAAATGTATGGCATCTGTGGCTTATAAACAGGCAAAGTTTAAGTTAGCGTTTGTAGTGGTACCGCAAAATGTACAGCCGCTTATAGGCGTGGAAGCATGTGAGAGGCTGAGGCTTGTAAAAAGAGTATGGGCTTTGGAAACAGAACAGACTTCTGTTGGAAACTATGATCAACTGCTTAGTGAGTATAATGATGTGTTTGAAGGCTTGGGGTGCTTAGCAGGTGAGCACAAAATAGTTATTGACGAACACATTCCCCCCGTCACACAGGCATGTCGAAAGGTACCATTTCCTATCAGAGACAAGTTGAAAGAGGAGTTAGACCGAATGGAAAGCATGAATGTTATAGCTAAGGTAGACAAGCCAACCAAGTGGGTTAGTACTCTTGTTGTAGTGGATAAAAAGAATGGCAAGCTACGTGTGTGCCTAGATCCACGAGAACTTAACAAGGCAGTGAGACGGGAGCATTACAAATTACCAAGCAGAGAGGAAATTATGGCAGAATTTGCTGGGGCAAAATATTTCAGTAAATTAGATGCCTCCTCAGGGTTTTGGCAAATGAAATTAGACAATCCAAGCTCAGACCTATGCACATTTATCACTCCTTTTGGAAGATACAAATTCCTTAGATTGCCATTTGGCATTGTTTCAGCACCGGAAGTGTATCATAAAACGATACATTCCATATTTCAGGATATTGAAGGGGTCAATACGTCAATGGATGACATAGTTGTTTGGGGAAAAACTAAAGCTGAACATGATAGTAGGCTTAGACAAGTACTTGATGCTACTAGGAAGGCCAATCTCAAACTAAACAAAGATAAGTGCCAACTAGGCTTAGAGGAATTAACATTCATTGGAGATGTCATTTCAGCATCAGGGGTTAAGCCAGATCCTAACAAGGTATCTGCTATCAGGAACTTCCCACAACCTGCTTGTAAGAAAGATCTACAAAGATTCTTAGGAATGGTAAACTACCTAGCCAAGTTTGTTCCTGATCTCTCAACCAAAACTGCCCCTCTCAGGATCCTTCTCGACAAAAAGATGGAATGGCAGTGGACAGACACTCAGGAAAATGCTTGGTCAAAGCTGAAAACTTTATTGTCCACACAGCCAGTTTTGAAGTTCTATGACCCTAAAAAAGAGATAAGAATCTCTGCGGACTCATCACAAACAGGAATAGGATCAGTTCTCTTACAGAAGCATAATGAAGAGTGGATGCCTGTGGCATATGCATCAAGAGCATTATCCCAGGCTGAAACCAGGTATGCTCAGATAGAAAAAGAACTCCTTGCTATCACATATGCATGTGAAAGGTTCAACCAGTATGTGTATGGTAGGACTGTTGATGTAGAAACAGATCACAAACCACTTGTTTCTATATTTACCAAGTCGCTCAATGATTGTCCGCTAAGAATACAACGCTTGATGATCAGATTGCAAAGGTATGATCTCAAAGTGTTTCATACAGCAGGCAAATACATGTATACAGCAGATGCATTGTCAAGGGCAGTTGATAGCACTGCTGAAGCAACCGACACAGAACAGGAGATATACCAGTATGTTCATGTAGTTACTGAATCTGTACCCATGTCAACTAAGAGACTAAGTCAGATTAAATTAGAGACTAGTAAAGATGAGACCATGAAAAGCTTATGTGAGACCATTATCCAAGGATGGCCAGATCAAAGACACTTATGTCCCAGTAGTATCCACCCATTCTGGTCAGTTAGAAGTGAATTGACAGTTGTTGGGGGTGTAGTGTTTAAAGGGAAGAAAGTGACAATTCCAAAATCCCTACAGAAGGATATGCTAAATAAAATCCATGAGGGTCATTTAGGAATAGAAAAATGTAAACAAAGAGCCCGTGAGGTGTTGTATTGGCCAGGTATGAATCAAGACATAGCAAATCTGGTCAAGAGGTGTGACACATGTCAAGAGCACCAACATGCACAGCAGTCTGAAACATTGCGGCCACATGAGGTAACTGTGCGACCATGGCAAAAAGTGGGGGTAGATCTGTTTACTTGGGAGAATCAAGAATTTCTGATTGTAACAGATTATTACAGTAATTATCCAGAAGTAGTAAGCTTGAAGAGCACTTCCAGTAAGGCTGTCATCGAGAAGCTCAAGTCAGTATTTTCTAGATTTGGAATTCCAGAAAAAGTATTCAGTGATAATGGTCCCCAGTTTAATAGTAATGAGTTTCAAAGATTCTCAGAAACCTGGGACTTTGAACATTCTACATCAAGCCCACTATATCCCAAGTCTAATGGGTTCGTGGAAAGGTCGGTTCAGACAATGAAAAGCCTACTTAAGAAATCCAAACACAGCCAACAAGATTTTTTAAAGGCGTTGTTAGCCTTTAGGAGCACTCCATTAAATTGTGGGAAGTCACCGGCACAATTGCTCATGGGAAGGAGAATTCGTGCTGGGTTACCAACTCATGAGGATCTGTTGGGTCCAAAAGATACTCAGGTCATCAGATCTAAAGAGAAAATGCGGCGCAAAGAGAAATTGTATCATGACCGCAGAAGTAAAGATCTGCCACCTTTAAGAGCAGGTGACAAAGTTAGGGTTTCTGATCAAGGTTTATGGAAGACCAAGGGTACAATCACAGAAGAGGTTGCCCCAAGGTCATATGTTGTTGAGACAGATAGGGGTACGGTCCTTAGAAGAAACAGACATGACCTTAGAAAGAACATGTCTGATGACCCTATGGTTGAGCAAGTTGTACCAAATACTGTTTCTGACTCCCAACCACCAGTGGTAACAACCAAAACCAGTGACCCTGAACCAAGACAGTCAAACAGAATAATAAAGAAACCAGAACGCTTGATTGAAGTTATTTAGTTAGGTATTTTATTAATCTGCATGTATCGGAATGATTCTTTTTCAGATCAAGTAGTACTGTAGATACTAGTTGTTCTTGATATTAAGCATGATCTTCATATTGATTCTTAAAAGCATTTAAAGTAATTTTCTCAGGGGAAGGGAGATGTAGCGATAGGTGTTTTATTTGAGATGCACGCCCTCGATCAGGGGCTTCCAACATGGCGTAGAATGAGAAACAAGCACGCAGAAAATATACTTAAATAAATTGTTTAAAATCAATCATAAATGTTTGTGTATGATTAACATCGCTCGGCCCGAAGACACAACACCTACTACATGCTGTTCTAATAACGGAGTGGAGAGCCTCCTCATTAACATCTGAGGCAGAAGTACTATGATAGCAAACACCAATGGCAATACTAGAGCCAGGAGTAAAAATTTCACACCAGACAGTTTCAGTGCTCGGAAAATAAGTTAAATCCTCAATCAAAGTGCTAGAAAAGAAATCTTTAATGTATAGAATGCAGCCGCCTCCTCTGGAAACTGTTCTATCATTAGGGAAAGTCTTGTAGCCCTTAATACTAAGTTCAGCATCTGCAATAGCATCACTGGCCCAAGACTCAGTAATCATAATAATGTCTGGATTATATTCATAAACATAACACTCAAGATCACTCATTTTATTGACAATACTTCTTGCATTTGCTAAGAAACATTTTAGTATTCCATAGCTTCTAAAGAGATGTGACATAGGCCTACTGCTATGAATACTTGCTGTAGGAGAGGACTGCTCGTCTATACTATAAAGCTTATCAGGGACAGAATTTACAACATTTACATTATTACTATCTTGAGATTTATCAGGAGTACTATTTACAATATTTACATTGGTAGCATTGGCCTGTGCTAGGACACATCTGAAGTGTGCCCTCTGTGCAAAAAAGATGCACCAGTACTAGTGTGAGATCTTCTAACAATTTCACCACGGCGCAAAATTAAATCAGTCTCACCACTTCCCCGTCTACGTTTCTATTCGGTTCTAAGCTCATAGTCCTTTTTTCTTTCCTTTAACGTTAAATCAGGGTTGATGTACACTCCTTTCCAATCTTCCATATCTCTTAGCTTCTTGGCTACTCTTAGAACTTTATGTTTTTGGTTGGCAGAGCCGAGTTTCACTACTATTTTACGGTCATATCCATCTCCATGAGGCTTGATTTTTGGCACCCTGGTAGCAGAAACTACATCAACTTCATTAGCTCCTAGCACATGGTGAATCAGCTGGTCGACAATTGTTTTGTCTGTAAGAGACCCTTGAGTTGAGTCACCAGAAGCTTCAGATCCAATATTAGTTTCTTTGATATTGGAAATAACCACATTACACTCACGAAATTCTTTTTCTTTAGCCTCTTGTATCTCCTCACGGGTAATCTCTCTAATTTTTTTCTGAAAACTACCTTTTACAAGAGCGATGTCGTTTACTTTACCACTGACTTTGTTTAAGTTAGCTTCCAGTAAGTCATTTCTTTCTTTCAGCCCTTGGACTAACTTCATGACATCAATAGCTTTGACGTTGCAACTTTTGCAAAACCAGTGCACTTGATCACCCCCTGTATTCAGGAATATGTACACTTCATCAGAAATACCTCCGCATCGTGTATGAAACCAGGAGGCACAGTACTCACAGCATACAGCTTTTTGCCTCATCTTTAACAACCTTGTCACATTTACCACACTTTTAAGATTGATGATGTAAAGCTGGATTTAAACTTGGTACATGCACCTGAGGAGAACCACTCCTAGTTTGCATCCTCTCAGATCTAGTACTAACTCCAGCCATGGCATAGAAAAACAACACAGTTCACCTTGAGGAAAAAGAGACCTTATTACTATAGGCTAAGTAATATTAGCAATTTTTTAGATACTCCTGACAGAAGAATGAGTTGCAGCTTGTATCCTAAGGTGCATGACTTAGTGCATATACTGAATTGGATTAGCCTGTATCGTACAACCCATAGCAGTACAGACCATATCAAAATAGACCATAGCGGGTGTTAAATCCTAGTGTATGACCATGATTAGGGAACATACCATCATAGGAGTAAAGAGCGGGAGTACATGCCCATACACTGTACAGAAGGTCTATTGATCAACACGAAACCATGAACTCGACAAACATCTAACAGTTTGATCAATTAATTTCTGCTTTTATACGACCAGACAAATTTGTTCTATAAAGTTATGTTTTTTTTATCCGATCATATGGTAGCAACTGAGATGTTATCTTGTACTGCATGTCGTTTAGTTTCAAAGTACAAAACACTCTTAATTAGCAACTTTCAAAGTACTGTAGTGTACGTACAGTATGTACAGTACGTGCGTACTTCGACTTCATTTAAGTATGAAAAGTTGTGTAAAGTATGTTTCCAATATGTTGATGGCGTGTGAAGACCTAGCATAGAAACTATTTAGTGCATCACTACACTACAAGCATGAATTGCTTCCTTGAGAAAGTCACCATCACCACCATACAGCCCCACTGAGAAAACCAAAAAGGACTAACAAAACTTACTCATATGCATCACAAAACACTCCTTTTGTGAAAGAGTTGGGTCTTCAATTAAAAAATAATAAAACCTGCCAATAAAACCTCGAGCAGTAGTAATTTAGAATCAGTGACCGTAAGTGACGTATTCTTGCTAATATCCTTGTTTTTGCCTAATTTCACCCTAAACTTAACCCTGACTCTCAATTTTAACCATGATTGGTGGTTATATTTAGGTTAAAGCTAGGCCTAAAAAGCTTTTTACACCTTCAACTTGGTTTATTCTCATCACATACTTAATCCTAACCATCATCAATAACCTTGACTGGTGGTCACTGATTCTAAATTAGAGCCCCTCGAGCCCCTCCCCAACGAATATCTCTCTGTTATACCTGTACTTCCATGTGCAAAAGTTGTAAACGTGAAGGCATTAACAACGTTGTATAAGCTTACTGTTATAGAAGTACTGTACTCTCCTTGAATGCGACGATGGATAGTACGTACTAGCTCACTCAGTTCGACTTGTTCATCGATCCACTACACTACAATGCAGTTTGCCTAATCGCACAACAAAGGAACGGGCACTTACCTGATAAGACACCCATAGTCAACGTCTACACCCTCCGATAAAAGTAATGAGAAAAATACAACACAACTTCGTCGACTTCGGTTACATGATGATATTCACGACACAGCGCCCGTTTGTTTTGAACAAGTTCCATCTTCCGCCTCACATTGTACTAGATAGTATATTCCTATAGGTCTTGCAGTAGATGTCTCGCTAGTATCATTGTAATTCAAGTGGTAGGAGGTTTATCTACTATAATACGCGTTGCCTCTCTTTGCAGTCTTAACCCTGAAGTCCCCACTGAATAGTTCATGTGCAGACGCTACGTGCATGGCTGCACAACCACAGTAGAACTCACGTTGCCAGTTTCCACTTAGAGCTATGCTACAAACTGCGTTACGGTGTTTTGTGAATAAAAAAGAAGCTATGCTATTTTCCTTTCAAACAAGCAGATTTTTGAACAACCTGTAATTACTGGTTCACTCCTCATTGCCTTGTTTGCAGGTTGAGAAAGTACAATAAATTCATTTGGTTTTAAACGGCAGCTATATGAGTGTAAATGATAGATTAACTTCACGTTACACTATCTTAAGCCACCGATTTCTATGTTTAGGCCTACATGTGTGTAAGCTGAACTAAATTTGCTTATTTCTTTGCACGATCTAGCCAACTTTCTTCCATATGGAAGCGTCGTGACCGTTTCCCGCTGCGACCATGGGCTCTCAGCTTGCACTTAAAGCATCACCACAATTTCGGTTTCATTTTTATCAAAACTAGGCCTATATATTTTACTTGATTTTGCTGTGACCGAAATATTAAAAAAAAAAAAAATCATTTCGTAAATATTTACACCCGAAGAAGGACGAACTCGCCCCAAATGTCATGGGTAACATTATATGGTTGATACTTCACAACACATCACTGCATTTTTCAGTATATTTTCATTTTCTACCTACCTGACAAAGTGAGTTATTATGTTATTGATTTGAAATTGTTTAGTTCGATGTAACTTCCTTGATCAATGCACTTAACAAGCAGGACGTAGTGGAAAGGAAATCGAATGAAAATGAGGTAGGTCAGTTGACCTACAAATCTCACAATAGCAGAAAAATATGAAAGAACAAGATGTTTGAAAATTAATTATAACCCAGTGGCATTGAGGAGGAAAGACTGCAGTGGGGGTGGGGAGTGGAGTGGGGGTAGATGTGACAAAACTGTCTTCCATTGGAACTAACTCTCTACATCAGATACTATATGTGTAACAAAAGACTTCTTTCACATGTTTACGAAATAAGCCTTGAAATATTTCCTTTAATTTGATACAAAAAATGGTAACTACATTCACATGTTTGCACCCATATTGTGTATATCTGTAATTTTTATTGATTTATATTTTGCATATTCTTTTTTAAAACTTTTCAGTAACTGAGATACTTTTAAGACATCAGACCTTGCCCTGTGTTTAATTTTGCATATATTACGACAAGGCTGAAGCAAAATGCTTTATGCTGAGAGAACATACTATAAGATAAAAGCGACATGAGATAGTAATATCAGTAAAACTCAGTAAAGTAGACCTATTGCGGTGTGCTTAAAATATAACTCTGCTTTATTGTGCCGCGGTTGGCAGGGTGCCACTGAAGCAGTAGCTACTCTGGATGAAGTAAAATAGCTCATGTCTAGAAGTTACTACAAGAACATTATATTAGACTCTGCTGAGTAATCAGACACTCCCACCGACTCTCAGCAATAATGAAAAAAAATAAAAAATACGAAACTCGACTGTCACTTTAAGACATGTCGGGAATGCAAAGAAAACAATAAACCATTACCCCACCCCCACCCACCACGTTCATTGGGAAATCATCAAGAGATACTCGGAAACAGAGTGGGGTGACAGTGGGAACATGAGACCTTCCATCAAAAACTAGACTACATAGAAGAAACACACATATTAGTCATGGTTTGTCAAAACGGAGAAACTATTGACAAGGGCACTTGTCTATATATCTCCGTAAAGGGCAACAAACCATGCCCGCATAAACTTTCAAGGAGAGAAAAAAGAGATAAGTCTTAACAAGTGACGATCATGGGAATTGGTAACCGTAACGTATTTGCCTGATTGTTATACTGATTTTCCGATAATAGTATTAAAACTATTTCTCCTAACTTACGAACAGATAACTGGGTAAAGATCTTTTATCGGTAAGAGCTCCTTAAACGACGGCAGCAAAGAAAAAAAATAATAAAAAATGACATGATAACATATCTCGCAGATGTACCATTCTGTGGCACTTTAATTTAAACCAAGGACTGCCAGTAAAGTCATATTAATATTGGCGGGTATATTACATGCATGCTGATGAGAATGTAGAGGAATTGGAAAGAGAAAATGTAAAATACACAGAAAACCTTCACAGGACTTGCATAAAAAATACAGCTAATTAGGACAAGCACAGTCGTAGGAAGTAGACTGGAATAGGATAAAGACTGTTGTACGATGCAGACTGTTGTATAGTGTGACCGTTGTATGATGTAGACTTTTGCATGATGTAAACTGTCACTGGTGTAGAGTTGTAGACTGTTGTAGGATGTAGACTGTTGTATGAGGTAGACTGTTATATGGTACAGACAGTTGTATGGTGAAGACTGGTATGTGGTGTAGATTGCTGTAGAATGTAGGCAGTTGTATATATGCTGTATACTGTTGAGTGATGGAGAGTGTTGATGTTGTAGACTGATGTATGTTGTAGACTGTAATAGGATCATGTAGAGTGGTAGGCTGCTGCATGGTGTAGGCTGTAATAGGATCATGTAGAGTGGTAAGCTGCTGCATGACGTAGGCTGTTTTATGATGCAGGTCGTAGAATGATGTAAACTAGGCTTGTTCAAATGACAGTTAGCAGGACAATCGTGATTTGGAGTGGCGACTATGAAATATTGAAAAGTTGAATATATTTTAACCATGCTGACAAAAATTACTTTGTCTAAAAATGGCAAATCTGTTTTTCCCCACAGACTAATTAAAACAAAAACGTTGCACCATCTTGAAACTGAAGCACAAAGATTTTCAAAAGATGAGGGGGAGGGGTATTTCCTGTTTTATCCCTCCACATGCAATCGGTGGCGCATCACATCAAAAGCAGTTAACCACGTGGCTCTTCAGCAAATGTAACTGAGGGAAGCCTCATGTAGACCGTCGAAGGATGAAGAATATTGAATAATGTAGACCGTTGTGTGTTAAAGACTGCTGTAGGGTGTACGCTGTCTGACAATGTGGGACTTCATAGTGTGGGAACAGGCGTTGGCCGTTGTGTAAGCCGTGAACTGTCCAATACCTTGTGTGTTGACGTTTTGGTTTCCGACTTACACTGTTAAAAATGTAAATTGTAAAATGTAAATTTACAGAAAATAAAATAAACACAAAAGGAATACAGAAATGTTCTGGTAATTAGTTTCCAGACACAAAAATTTCTGTAACTCTTAGTTATTTCTTTGTTTTATTTTCTGTAAATTTACAGACATTTTTTACATTGTAGGCTCAGGACTTAGGCTTTGGGGTCATTGTCTGTCACTTTACGAACCTACACTGCAATCATAAATGTTGCAATTGCATTGTACTCGGATTGTGGGTATCATGAAGTGATGCTACGTCAGGGAAGAGAACATATCCCAGAGCTTTCATCGGTTTCGAACAAACGTTCTGTATTTTGTCAATTAACCCCCAGTCCATATCACGTCGCCAACTTTCTAACACCTCGGCACTGTTTCTCTCCGTGCCGTATGTGTAAGAGTTGGATTGTTTCAGTTCTGTGTGTTTCTTGATCCATTCCTCGACCTTAGCGACCATGGTGAGACCAACGAAGTCGTAAAGTTCTCCCGCCATCTTTTGCGGAGATGACGCAATGTCCTCAAAGCGAACGAACTTGTATTTACCTTTGAGCCAAGGAGGTGTGTTTCTCCAGAACTGAAGGTTTCGTTCTAAAGTATCACATAAATCTACCTCGTCGTTCTCGTCAGTGCCCTTTCTGCGGATCAAATTGAAGTTTGGTCTAGTTCTACTTCGAGACCTCTCCGTGGGCCGTGGGTCACGGACTAGGTGAATTACCTTCAGCTCGATATCAGTCGCTTCCACAAGAGGTCTGATGTTATTCAGGTCGTGTATCCGAATTACTTTTACAACCACGTACGTGTAGTTGTTGCATATTCGTTCCCTCACAGAGCGGTCAGTGTACGCCATTTCACGGGACAGCTTGGCAGTTTTCAAGAGAAAAGGACTCTCAATGGACAATTCGCAAGGGTGTTTGGTATGGAAGTCGCAGCGCATAGTACCGTTTAGAATGGTGATACTGTTTTTCACGAAAGTTTTGTTTAACTCCTTCGATTTTAGAGCAGCGTGGTCGAGAGCCCACAGGGGTTCAAAGACGTAGAAGACGTCGGGGTGTTGGTTAAAAATCTCACCAACAAAGCTGGACCCTGACCGTTTAGCTGACACGATGATCACAGCGACTTTTTTCGCCGTCTGGGATTGAAGGGCGGACACGTCCATCGGCGTCATTCGAGAAGGCGCGACCGTGGCCGATGAGGAATTGTACGGTTTATCGACATGAAGGACTGACGCATTCAAAGGAAAGTTTCTGTAGATCATCTTGGGTGCCATATCTCCCGAGTGATTTGACTTGGGTACTGAGTTGACGATGTTAAAATCTGAAAGCGAAAACAAATGTTAACCAGATGAAAAAAAAAAAAAAAACGTGTATAGAAAAAAAAGTGATACGTCATAAACTACAAAGAAATCTTCAAGACTTCCATGTACGTGTGGTCGTTAAGGTGAACAGACCTAAAGTAGAAAAACAAAATAAGACGTTGAGTGCACGGGATCATTGCGTGCATACATAATGAGACATTGTACAATTCAATGATTTTTCGTAGATAGACCCCCCTTGCAGTGACGTCACATACAAAATAAAGGCACCCACCCTTAGGCAAGCAAACTAACAGTACATTCGGCTACACTAGGAGCGTGTGGGTCGAATGGCAGTCTGAAGGACACAATGTGCACATGTCTAATTTAGTAGTTTATCCTCGAGGAAGGCCCGTCACTGTATCACTGTGGCGTCACATGTAAAGGGTCCATGAACAGTCGAGTTACCGATCAGAATCAGTTCGTTGGACAGGTGTCGACGGTGAAAGAAAGTCACCATATCACTCCACTTATTCGAAAATAAGACTAAATATAGCTTACAGGGGAAAGGATATATCAAATTGGTTGTACCGTGGTGTTCAGTGAGTGTAGAAATGTTGAATGAGTCCGTGATGTAACGACGACGGAAAGCATTGGGAGTTCAGCTTATTCAATGAGGGATCCGTTGTAGTTGTGTCCCATTAAATCAAGTGATTAGACCAAGGAGGTTCTACAGCAGAAAAAAAAAAAAATCACTGCCGGCCCGCATGAGGCCGGCGGCTTGTTGAATTCCCACCTCTGGCCTACACCTTCACGTCGAGTACATTACTACCAACTTAACAATTTTGCATCAAATTGGTGTTTGTGTTTTTGATTTTTTTTTAAAATGATACAGCCACTAAATTTAAACAAGTGTATATTGTTTCTTTGCCATTCGATGTGTGTGCGTCTATAGCCTAGCTAAAATACTGTCCTTTTGTTGCGTGACTTGACCATATATGGTCATCCATTACACAGAGAAGCTACATGCATGCTAGCTTATTTCTCATATCTGAGCTATTTGAATGTCTCAGAGATGATATAGCTGTATTTGGTCTAGCCAAATTTACTTTTGATTTCTATGTAAAACTTTTGTGCCTTGTTTGTGTTATGACGTGACATTAAAGGTCAGGTGCCCACGAACAGGAAGTCATTGTTAGTGGCTTGTCTTGGGTGCTTGATATTGAAAAAAAAAAGATGCAAAAACCACTTCAAAAACATGATAATAATTGCATACCTCACGTAATATCACGGGCATGAGAGAATGAATAAATACTGATTTTGGTCCTTTTTTTTCGTAATAGCAACTTTCGCATTGCGTAATACGTCAACCGTAAGATATTACGAAGTCAGGTTGATTGATTTCTGTTTTTTACTTTGGACTGAAACGACCATAAAAAATACATCATTGAAGCCATTCCAACGCACAAGCAAAAATTCAGGTCAAGTGACACATAGTTTTGAAATATCCCCAAGTTCAGATCAGAAAATCTTAGATTACTCTTGGACCCCCCAAAAAAAACCCATCCTACTGCCACCCGGTCTAGGGATCGAAACCAGAACATACCCTCACCCCACCCTCGGGTTGCTGAAGTTTATTTCTCCAAATGAGACCTCTTATTCTCATTATGGTACACCTATACACTGTACATGAGATCAGTGCAAGCTCCCCTTTCTGAACATGGCCAAAAGGGAGTTTACTTTTTTATTTGTACACAATGCTAACCCACTCGAACACTAGCAAATGTATCTTTGCGTATCCTGTGGTGCCGCTTGTGTGTTGTAACCCGATCACAGGTGTTAACCCCGGGGTGCTTGAAAAAACTAAGTGTATTAAAACATCTTGAAAAAGAGGGGAAGGAGAAGGAAGGAAAAAATTAAGGGCTTTCCCCCGCGTTGGTCCTGGCCTTGTCTACGAGCCTACCCCTGCTCCAACTAATGTGAACTACAAAACCTAAATACAAACATGAAATAAAAAAAAACTTGAAGATTTAACACAGGGTTTTTATAAAAGCGGCAAAATCATAACCTGTGTTTGTATGTTTGTCATGGGTCACAATGTGTACCGCATAGATTCTGTTCGTATAAGGTATTGTTTTTGTTTTTTTTCAAGTTTTTGTCATTAAGCTGACCCTTGACAAACCAGAGTGAGTTAAACGTCCCATCCCTTACAAGAGGTTGCTTGCTCTTATTGTCGCACACCAACACTCAAAGTGTAAGTAAGTCCATACTTAACTTCTTGAGATATTAACTTAAATTTTTGTGGTGTCATTTTACCCCTGTTGACTTTAGATGACTTCTAATTACTGCCAAACAGTATGCCTCGTTGTACTCAATGTATTACACCCATACACCAAATTTTAGTTTCAAGTCTACCATGGCTTCTTGAGATATCGTATAACAAACACACATACATACAGTACATAAACATGCGCACACATGCACACGGCGACATATATGCAAAGCATAACTTTTGTTATCGAAACTCCACTGCAAGGCGAACTATATACAGTTGCGTACGTTAGCCATTGCATCAATGAAATACAACTGCAATAAATGAATCATTATGAAAAAAAAAAAAAAATCAACTGGATATAGCTATTCACATTACTGTACTGCCCAATTGGTATCACTTCCTTGCTTCCATTGCCTATACATACCTGTCGTAATTTTGCAGTGCAGTTTTCTTAAGTGCCTACTATCACTATAAAAACGAGGACAGTGGCGAACATTCACTGTGACGACGCCCCAATGAAGTTCCCGTAAAGGACAAGTGTGGAATATTTACCTTGAAGACTTGTAGTGTAATAGCTACATAGTGGTGCGAATAAAATCAGAATCAAAATTAATCCATAGAAGCCACGACCGCAGTTAAAATAGTAATCCGTTGCCATGTGCTTTCCCTACCTGTGTAGCAAAAGAAAAAAAAGGTAAAGAGTGTATACGGCGAGGTGGCACATTTGAGTCACAGTCGACGTTGATGGTATGTGTCGACGGATTATGTTGCACCATGACGAAAATTCGTTGAAATTAAGCTGGTTGATAAATATCATATATGTAGCACGGTAGGCTGTAAAAACTGTTCTTGAGAAGGATTTAATTAACCACTTGTAAGTACTTAAAATCCAAAGCACTCAGTCATTTAGATGGGGTTTGCCATAATCACGAAACATCGTTGACTACGCACATTACCCGTATTCAGGCCGTTTACAGCCGATATCGAGGTTGTTTTATCATTTTGGATTCATAGCCTCACCTCATCACAGCGCAATATAGCACCTCATTAGAACATCCTCTGAGAGTAAAATTTAGCGGGCCCGACGACGGACCTCCTGACGACCACATGGCAAGCCGTTTTAACATTTACCTTCCAATTTTTACTTCAGCAGAATTAATTCTGCTGAAGTATAATTCAACTCTACTTAAGTGAAATTAATTAAAGGGGAAATCAGGGTTTGACTGAGAAAATTCACCTTTGGTTGATTTTTATTTCTAAACTGATTGTTCACCGAAATATTGAGACTTTGGGGAGGTGTTTGAAGGTAGAAGGAACAGTAATTATTGCGTTAATTACTGTTGAATGAGAACTCGTAATATTTGTTGGGTGCAAAAAATAAATGTTCATGTACAAGGCAAGACACGCTCCTGTATACGATTATACCGAAATTGTCCACATGCTTTGAGATAATCTTGATCGTATTTGTTAGTTATAAGTCATTGTACAATACCTGTGGGGAATTGTAGTGAAACAAATTTTGAAAATAAACCCTGAATTCCCCTTCAAGCTTGAGCAAAATTGCATTTGGCTTAAGTAAAATTCATTATGCTTACGGAACATTGAATTTTACTTAAGTGGAATTAACGAAAGCTAACTGTTGTTCAATTCCACTCACTCAAAATAGTATTTTACTTAAGCAAAATTCAAGTTTAGCGTAAATGGAAAACCGCTTCATTTTACTGAAGGCAAAAGTACATTACCCTCAAGTGTAATTATATATTACTTAAGCATTGTATCTAACCTAAGATTAATTGCAACAAACTGGAGCAAAAATGAATCAAAAGTGCTTCGAAATTTTGCTTTAGTAAGATATTACTATACTTCAGTAGTATGCGTTAATCCTACTTAAGCTTAAAAATATAGTTAGTTTCTTAAAAATGGTAAGGAATTCAAAGGGCAAAATATAATTGAACGACATACTGATTAACCTATATTGTATTCCATTTCAGTAATATTCAATCTCCTTAAGCAAAACTGAATAGTACTTAAGCTAAATTGTATTCCACTTCAGCTTAATTTAGTTTAGCCTATGTAAAATTAAATTTTACTCAAGCTAAATTGTATTTCACATAAAGCGCAATTTATTCCAGGTTAAGTAGAATTAAATTTTGCACTATTGAATTTGCCTTAGCTAAATTGCATTTCACTTCAGCTAAATTGATTTCAGCTTAAATAAAATTAAATTTCACTTAGGCCAAATCGAATTTTTCATACGCTAAATTGGATTTTACTTAGTAGAATTTAATTTCACTTAAGTGAAATACAGTTACCACTTTAAGTGGAATTATGAGTTAAAATGGCTTGCCAGACGGTCGCTTTGTCGGTCCGTTAGAGCAATGTCCGGTAGCTCAATGGTGGTCCGCCAGTTGAGGCGATGCTCATTGGTTAAAAAACGGAGGCTCTTCATTAAATGTTTTTGTTCATCCAGTGGACCTGGCGGCCTCTCAAATATTGCTGACTCATCTCAAAGCAATATATTACATCTCAGAATGCACCAGCGTATCTACTCACGTTTGGTTCCACGCACGGTACTTATAACATAAGGAAGAAAAAAGAACCTTTATGCTTTGTCATAAACGACTGCTTGCATTTCTAGTTCTGCAACCTCAGAAATGTAATGGAACAATACTGTTTAGGCCTACAGATATCTATGATGTAGAACTGAACAACGGTTTGCAACGTTTTTTAGGGTTTTACCACGAGCTGTGTACTTCGGCAGAATCTCTTCATACCATCCTATAAGGACACATTGTAACTGTGCACAGAGCAGAGAACGACGACAGGGTAGCCTTCTTCATGCGCAGACACATATACCAGGCTTACCCTACATGTATAGCAGTGATATTGTTATTACTTAGAGATAGCTGTTTTCTTTCTCACTTATAGTGTAGTTTGGGTTACCATTCTCGCTGTCTATTGCACTGGCATATTTAATTGTATTGTACTGAAATTTTCAAGGTACTGTTATACAAAACAGAATAATAAATTGTTTTCATGTGTGTTGAAGTGTAAACTTGCAGCATGGATGAATAAAACTTCGCGTATCTAACGTAAAACCCTTGGAATAGTTCTAGCCTTTGTCTATTGCTCGGGCATATTTAATTTTATTGTATTGGAATTTTCAAAGTACTGTTATACGAAGCAGAATAGATTGCCTTCCATATATGTTGAAGTGTTCTGAAAAAGTGTAGACTTTAGTCTGTAAGCATGGTTGTATAAAACTTCGCGCATCTAACGTAAAACCCTTAGAATAGCTCTAGCTGTTGGAAATGTAAAATCCCTATATCCTACTGATCTTGTTTAAGTATAGTCTGAAGTTCCTTTTTGATACAATTTGACCTAATGTGCTAGAGGTCTGTACCTTGAAATCTATTATTTTAACCAACGTTTGCTTGGGTTAACGATACATAGTAATCCATGCCAAACTTCTCGCACCTCACCGTGTTAGCATGACAATCATTGCGCGAGATGTGTCCTTTTGAACAAATTCTGAGCCTAAACCTACAGCAAAAATCTGTGAACAAGTTAGCAACAAAAATGGTTAGGAAAAATAGCACTGAAGAGTCAAAATCATAGTAAAATGCAGGCAGGTAACAGTGCTGATAAAGAAAATGACTGCCATGTGTTTGTAATGCATTGATGTTCATGAAATAAGTTACACTGTTTGCGATAGAAATAGCTGAAATTGGCAACCGATAGGCCTATTCCTACGGTAATAGCGAAGTGAGTGCCAGTTCATTGGCCCAACTCAGGCTATTGCCCTCACTTAAATTCTTGATCAAGGGAGAACCGGAATCTGCCCATACTGTCCGCGAAATTTAGTAACGGTTAGAAAACACCATAAACGTAGAAGGGAAGGCCTAGATATAACGAGGACTACCTGAGATACACTGACTTAATTAATGTGGTTGCACACAATAGAATCCCGTGTGAAGACTAGTAATACTTAAATATTGCAGACACAACTGCTGCAATATCGCCTAATACCAATAAAGCACCTGCTTCATATAACTGTAATACTTACGACTACCCACGATCACTGCACTCAACTCAGTTCAACAATAAGGTAGTTTACCGGCGTACAACTACCATGCATCCGCATTCATCGAAAGCTCAAAACAACTCTGCAAGTCATACGCGTACATGGACAAGTCTCACAAAAGAATACAATGTGTCCTTGTCATTAAACGCTGGCGCCCTAATCGGTCACAGCGCGCACAACTGGTCTTCCACGCACATTCTGAGCAACCATAGAAATAGCTAGATGAACCATTGAGAGCCTATTTATATCTGGAAGTATTTTTCCGCGATAAGAAAATGATCGAACACTGGAAGGTCACGTGCTGTGAGAATATAATCTTACGGTGAGTATAATAAGTTTGGGCACCCTATTTTTCTTTCCTGCTTAAATAGATGTACAGAAGATTATAATTTTAACTCAGCCGTTCGAAGTAAGGAGTAGTTACAAGACAGCACAAATATTCTGCATTTGAGGAACAAATCATTGGATTGTTACTCTGCTACAAGTAATGAAATATCTCAGTTAGCAGCACGGTACTGTACAGTGTACGCTGCGTGATGTGCGAGTCGTTTGTTTGAAGTATTGCTGTTGCTATATTATTAAGCAGGAACGTATGAAACGTGACCCTCCATGACGCGGACAGTTTGACGCCATTTTTGTCCTTTGGCGCCTCTCTTCCAGCTATAAGGATTCCCATTTCTATGAGATAGACCAGAATGACGTCATGGAACAATAATGTGAAGTCCAAAGCAAAAGCCGTTCTCAAGAAACGGTGTAACACACATTCTAGGGGAATGTTAGGATAACATAATTCGCAAACAGCCCAACGTTGGGACCCAGTTTTCCCAGAATACTATGAGGTTGTCTAAAAAAAAATCAAACGGTTGCCTTTACTTCTGTTTTTTCCCCAAAATGTCAGATCGAACGAACAAATTCTCATTGTATATGTCAAGCCTTGACAACATTGCTGTTTGTCTTACATGTAAGGACGCCACATATTTTTGTTTGGGATCGTTTATCCAGTGTAAGAGTTACCCTGACGTCATTTTATTCCTGTTTATCTATTTCTATGGAGGAAAACACAGTTTCAGATTCTTTTATAGATCCTCCCTTGCACTGACGTCACATAAACAACAAACAAGGGTGGCCTCCTCAAGGCAAACCAACGCACAGGATACACATAACCACGATAGGCGGGTAAATAAAATAAATGGTATAAATTTTATGAACAGGATAAAACAATGAGTACATAACATGAAAACTACAAAAAGTAATGGATCAATTAATGAACAAAATACGATAGAATACTTACTGGTATAAAATAGTTGAAAACATACCAGCTAAAACACATCATACGATGTCATATAGATCTAAATCTCCATTCTGAATCAATAGGAACAGTCTTGTGAATGAACGAATTTTTAAAAGGCACGGTTCTAAAACTTGACTTGACTGCAGTATTTCTTATTCTGTAGTTTGCCCTATTAAAGAGTGAAGTTAGCTCTGCGTGAATGTAAAGGACAGCTTGTTATACAAACCACATTGTTAAGTTAACCGATGATGTAAAAACGACCGTTAATGTAAAAGAAAATTACAGATAATGTAAAAAAAAAATTATCCTTAATGTAAAGAGCTCTTTGAACCGAAAAATGCAAAAAAAAAAAAAAATAATAATAATAGCCAACAGTATAAAACCTGTCTTCACTAGGATTTCGTATGGTGCAGCATGCAAGTGTCTGGGTGTGTATTCGTGGTTATACACTTAGGCTAGGCAGGTAAGCAGGTATAGTCCGGGAGCAAAGAACGTCTTTTTTCTTCTCTTTTTCAGCTGAAAAGGTACAAAAGGTTTGATGGTCCCATCATGTAGGTATTGTTCCGGGCACATCCTGTACATTTGGCCTAGTGAAATGGGAGGGGGGGGGGGGGCAACTTTCACTTATTTAGTTGAAAAGGTACATAGATAACTTTAAGTGGAAATGTCCACTAGAACTCACTAATAGTGAAAATGGGTGTGTTTTTTTAAGATCAAACTAATATGCCGTTTGACATATAATCTTCCAATACAAAAAAAAAAAAATAGGAAACGTTTGTCTAAATGCTACAAAAACTGCTTTTCAGTCATATCGACATACAAAAACGGGTAACAGCTAACCATAGATTACTACTTTGCAACACGTCACAGTAATTTGGAATCGATTTAATTTTCAATATAGTGTCACAGTGTCACCTAGCCCTATACGCGTATGATTTTGTTATAACAATGTTGATCACTAATCTTAAAGGGTGGGTAAAATCAAATTTAAAAGAAAAGTGCACACTCGGAATCTTCCGAAAGGATTTTTTTTTTTTTGAACGATTGGTATAACACAGAAACAAACTGTTGGGATCACGCTTGTCCATGTGAAAGTGGGAATTACTACGTCAGAACAAACTAAAACGTCAGACACCCCGTGAATGTTAGCGATATACTATGCAGAAATGACTTTCACTTACTTCGATAAACAGCTGGTTACATTGTAGAAAAGTAGCTTTATTATAGGGAAGAGAATCAATTCTCATTCAAGTCACGTGTTACTGAACTAAAAAATGGTGGCCACATTGGCTAAATCAGAATTTCACTCTGACGAAAAGGAGTGGACTCAGTACTTTGGGAAGCCCGGAGTCTCATATCGCACACTAATTGCAAAGCTAACACACTTAGACTCAGTGGTAAGACACAGAGTTACGTAATTTAATGTCATAGGGACAAGCACATGCAACCTCATAGGTCTGAAATATTCAGTAACTCATTTATTCCTTTTACAGCATGCTATTTTTTTTTTTTTGGTTGTTGCATACGATAAACTTTTTTACTCTCTTTACTCTTTTAGACCAAAAAAGGTTCTTTAATTGAACTGCAGGGAGAATAAATATGGTTCTTCGAGGTTATTAAAAGATGAAGGTTCCTACTGCAGGAACCTTTTTTTTTCGTCCAGATAGAAACCTTTCTTCGTCAAGATCACGATCTACCTTAAAATTTCTAGATTACTTACTTGATAGCACCCGCCAAACGAGGAAAAAGGCCGTTTATGAAAGTACGCTTTATAGTAATGACAATCTTTGATACCAAGCGGTCAGATATCTCCCAGAGATTAAGTTCAGCATCATCGAAGAAGACAACCAGTAGAAATCATCACCTATATATATGCCTTTCTCTACTTGTCCTAGTTACAGAATCTTGATCAACGTTCGTAAACTTCGGCCCAAAAATAATAGGGGACATGTTGCGGTGATCGACTTCGTTATGCAGACTTCAGGAAAATAACAGGACGGTTTAAAACAGTGAGGGGTTATCGAAACTTCCCTGTTCAAACATAGCTATGTTTGCTCTACCCGGAGGGAATCGGCTCTCACGTTGAAAGGGCTTTATAATTGGCTACTGGAGTAGAATTGAAAGAACTGTACCACGCATACAGTACCACAGAAACATCATCATCACTATGCCAAGTCGAAGGAACAGAACTGACTGATCTGTTTGGGCCCAAACTCCGGGATCTTCCTTTACATTTCTGTTTGTGAGTCTCAAGAGGGAAGAATTTTTGAGAGAGTAAACTTTGCGGATTGAAATTATTTACTCCAGATTTTGTATTTTTTTAGTCTGTATGGACAATTCGCTACGAAAAAAGTGAAAGAACAAAAAAAAAAATGGTTAAGAAATGACGAAATAAGCTCATGTTTTTTCCCTGACATTTGGGCCTGAAAATAGCAAGTCAGAGATCCGTTCACTGTACTTTCACCCTCATCTAGTATAGTTCTGTTTAAATTTCATTCATTGTGAGATACACGGTGTGTATATAACTAGAAAAGTTATATTGAAAAACTGTCTAAAAACTCCTGAGTTTAAAGATAGACGACAGGGTTACGTTTCTTCAAAATTTTTCTCAGTTTCAACTAACGACCACCGCTTTTACACTTGCGGAACTCCCTATGCATGTGACAGTATTGATATGCGCAGGGAGCCTTCAGTAGGCCTACACAGAAAGTTACCTACATTTCGAAGTAGCCTAGGTTAAGCTCCCCGCAGCACTGCATGTTGCATGTTGTGTGTGTGTGTAACAAACCAAAACATCTCACCGAAGAAAAAGCTTCGGCCGTTGCTACTTTTGAGATTTGAATATACTGTAACTACTGTCTTTGTATGGTTAGTGTACGTTTACTATGCATGGAATGCAGTTAATCACTCGGTACCAAGTGCACTGTCGGTAATGACAAGGTATGTGCTACCGCTATGTGTTATTGGAACCACTGATAAATCTATCTGTCTATCTGTCTATCTGTCTAACTGTCCATCTGTCTATCTGTCTAACTGTCCATCTGTCCATCTGTCTATCTGTCTATCTGTCTATCTGTCTATCTGTCTATCTGTCTATCTGTCTATCTGTGTATCTGTCTATCTGTCTATCTATCTGTTCAATAGCCATAATCAAACAGGACCTATCCGTTGTTTTCCTGGAGAGTAATGAGAACAGTAAACGAATATTCCTTACACCCTCTGTCATGTGAATATTCTACTTCACTGTTCACTTGTACCACTGGTTCTTCTCATTTATTCACACGGAAATAGTAACTAGTGAAAACAGAAGGAACAAAATGAAAAATAAGTACAAGGAATATTGTAGTAGACATTTCAATTAATTTTGATGTAAAATTATCAATTTACCAATTCATACAACTGTATTTCAATCTCTTTCATAGAAGTAACAAAGTGAATATGCACATATCACATGTGTATATACAAACAAAATAAAATGAAAGAGGAAAGAGACTGAGGGGAGGCAACAAGAAGCTCCAGAGAGCTTGTTAATGTTCCCACCCCTTTGAACGAAAAGAAAAACATGAACGAATGAAAGCGAAATAGGAAGAAAAGAGAACAAAGCAACAAACAAGAAACAAAGACCTAAAATAAAAGGATATGACAAAGACGTGCTCAAGAAAGATGATTGTTGATGAATATCCCGAGAAAACTAGTAGAAGTAGCAAGGTTTACATTAACACCATTGAGACGAATACACGTGTGCCTTAAGAGGCGTGGTTGTGGGGATGGGAGAGGGGGTGGTAGGGGATCATCGCCAGGTTCACTGTTTACATTGATTACGTTGTAGGTAAACTTTTTTCTCCATTATCTATATAAAGTTAAGAATTGTAACATATAACATTAGGGCGACCACCTGCGTAGATAGGATCAGTTATCTCGGACGTTTTATATGGAGCCAAACATTTTCTTGCACTATCTGCCCCAACAGAGGAGAGGATTTCATAGGGGGCAAAAATTACTTAAGACAATAGCTTTCCGGCCATTTAAGGGGAGAACAACCGTCAGCTAGCTCGGAGTCCGCGAGAGCCTTTGTAACTAATATACTTGTCAGATCGCAAGGAATGCCACTTTCGCATGTCCATTTCCAACGTAATAAATTTTACTCAAGGGGTGTGTAAAAGGGAAACAATTTACATCATTATTCAGGCTCCTCCGCCGTACGCACATTTTGGCTCCAAGGGGGTTTGCTTTGGAAACAAAGATGGGGGGGGGGGGGGTGCTAAGTGTCGGAAGTTAAGCAGAGCACCACCATCGGTTGGGGCAGATAGTGCAAAGAAATTTTGGCTTCATAAAAAACGCCCCCAGATAACCGTAACGGGCTCTTTCGGTAGTCTATTAAAGCTACATGTAAACAGCATTGAATCAAGAATCTCATATCTGCAAATTCTGATTTAATGAGGAAAAAATCAACTTATGGAAAAATGGTAACATACCGTACATCACATGGGTTAACAGGCGCCGATCCAGACATTTTGAAAAGGGGGCGGGGTAGGGTTGAAATAAGAGAAAGCGGGATGGAGGAAATTGTGGCAAGACTAAGCGGAGCGCCATCATCGTTTGGTGCAGAAAGTACAAAAAATTGATAAAACACCCGTTAGATCTCCCATGATAGCCCTTCCCAGACTCTGCAAGTGATCTTCTGAAAATGTTGCGATCAGTATTTTTTTTTTTTGGGGGGGGGGGTGAAAAACTCTTCTCCTTAATATTTATGAAATTAATGAAATGAATCAAAAACTGTTTGCAGTTTTTTTCTCAAGTCTTCATAACTAATAGCGCCATATGGTTGTTTGTAGGGGGGGGGGGTCACGATACTCGACGTGCGTCCAGAGAGTAGCTAGAATTTTCTTTAAAGTGGGGCCTGGAGCAGGAATGAGGAAGTAATGATGGCTCATTCAAAACAAATTTACTTGTTTGTAATTATTATTAAATAATTACATAAGAAAATATTAAATTTACTTAAATTGCCTCAGGCAATCGTAAAACTTTCGGTACTGTATTCTTTTCTCTTTCTTATTTTTCATTTTTGTTTCATTTCTTCTTTACTTTTGTTCATTCTAGTTTGTTTTCGGGATGAACAAGTGCGTCCCCTGTCTACACCAGTGAGTATGACGGAGGCGCAAAATGTTAGTATAGGCTGTTGTTACCTAATACAGTATTTTCAATAATAGGATACTGTTGCTGTCACATCAACACATTGGTGTCATTTTTTTCTAAGCATCCTGTGCAATATATGTCATGATATAAGTCACATCAAATAACACATTTTGTCTATTGTCTGCATCCTGGGTGACGTGGAGATGTGCATATAAAGGCTTTAGCATCTGAATTTGTATGTCATTAATAAAGTCGTATGCATCCAGTAGTATAATACACAAATTTCAACCTAACATGTTTTATTGGTGATTGACGGCAGAATCCATCCTCGACTTGGCTAGTGGACGAACTTGGAGACGATGCGCAAAGGGCTATAATGACCTAGCAATCTGCTACGTGTACATGTCGAAATTTTCCTAATAACATTTTCAAGTGCCGATACCAGTTTTACTCACATATGTACCAAGCGTACCTAAAAGTACGTCTTTGCACCTAAGAGGTTGAATCTCTTTACTGGTGCATGTGACAAGCTCATGTTTACCCTAGCATTTCCCTTCACAAGGCCTAGGACTTATATCGGGTTCTTGGTTGCTTATGCATTCAGTTACATAGTGTTCAATTCCATATCCCTTTTTATTCTTTTGATTGAATGTACGTACGTACGTGCGTGCATGGTCGTCGGCGCCTATGTGTTTATCCGTGCACTCCACAAAGTGCATCCATAGCCAAGCTGGGACAGTCCAGGCCACCTTACATTATTGCATATACCTTCCACTGACATCGGGGTTCAAAAAAATCGGGCCTATGTTTGAGTCCAAAGTGGCTTCATGGGATTAGTACCGCAGGGGTAAAATTTCTTCAGGCATGTCATGACGCATTCTTACAGCATTCTATGACTATATCATTTTTTAATTTTTTTTTCACATTTTAGGCAATGAACAGGGAGAATAAGGCCCCCTTGTGTCCCCTCTTTTAGTGGAGATCAATTCAATCACGTCCCTTAATGAGTGCTCTAACAAGAAACAATTTCTACATCACATACATTTTCCTGTATTGTCATATAAAATAAATCTGCGAAGTTAGTGCTAGCTTCAAGATTGTGTGACAGAACAGAAGAATAAACTATGTGAACACACTCCGATAGTCGAGTGTTTGCGTGCATGCATAGAAGCTTTTTGTTATATATTTTACGTAGCCTATAACTGCATGTAATTTCAGATATTACGCTGCATGACTAACTTTGGGAAGAATCGAGACTTCAGACTGCTGCCAAATTTCGTTCTCATTCAAAGCACAAGATTTGCATTTTTTTTTTAAAAGGCTCGGGCTTCGGTCACATGCTGCGGTGAGTGTAATATTATGGCGAGTAAAATGAGTTTGCGCACTTAAATTTTTGACTGCATAACGGTACGAAAGATAACAACTCACCCCAGTCGCAGTATTTTCAAAAACAGCACAATTGTCTGCATTTTAGGAGCAAATCACGAGACTGTTACTCTATTTTATGACTACCTACAACTGATAAAAAGTCTCAGCAGCAAAGTACTGTACAGTGTACATTGCGCTATATGTGTTTGTTCGAACTTACTGTGGTGCGATTTTTATGTCGGAATGGGTAAGACTATAACACCTACCATACCAAGTCATTCCTGGGGTACTTGACCATCCATGCAGCACACAGTTTGAGGCCATTTCTTTCCCCTGGGGACTTAGTCCGGCTATTAGGCTTCAGATTTCATGGGGGGAGGGGCTACACTTAAAAGGAATTCTCCACCAACAAAAAACTTCGAACAATCATAAATGAGATTCTTTACCGTTCTATCAGTTACACATAACTATTATAGCAGGTGAAGCTTCTTTAGATGTGGAAAGGAAAAAAAAAACGGCTTTGAAAGTTTGGCTTCAGCAAGAGCCTGAAAACAAGTAAAACCTTTTCAATTTTTTGCACTCTTCCTGTTTCTGGCTAGGTCTTGGACGCAAAAACTTTTTCGTTCAGAGATTATAAAAACCCTATGAAACGTCTACTTTCAGTAAGATACATTCCGTAAGATACTAACATACTAAGCGCATAAAACCAGAGTGGATGTCATTGCGATGGACATGAAATTTAATTGCTGCTTATACTTTATGATCCACCAAACCAAGCGAAGGAAAACTATATAATTAGCTCAAAGGTATCTCTATCCTTTATTCGTCGGTACCAGTTCAATATCATTCACAGACCAACGTCATTACAGTCAACTAATCCGTAGGCAATTAGGTATCTCCGAACAATGCTTTCAAAGGTAAGTCTATGTCACTCCCTGGTAGAACGAAGGTTTTATTACCAAGTATAAGAGATCAGAACAGTACTGTAACCCACAGGTTGAGCTAAATATCAAGGGCAATGTTCAATCTACATTTGTTGGTACTACGTCACAATCGATTGATTTCTAGCAACAGGCTCGTACCTCGAATATTTATTAAAATAATTCATTTTGCGAATTCTTTGAGATATTTCCTTAAAATGATAACGATGTCTTGTCTACGATAATGTTTGCATCTTTCTAAGAGACATAAGAAGCTATGAGAATTCCTTTAAGATGATGCCGGGGACTTTTCCACATTGCGCATGCGTATCAAGGTATGACAGAAATGAAACTGGGACATTTCATCTTCTTCGGATTCATTTGCCATGCAGGTAAACGCTACCAGGTTCGTGGCCAGCCTATTTTTAGTAGTGGCAACTTATCGGGATCTGCATGGCCCGTTAAGGGCCCTTCATGGGGGTCGAGGGGCAAAGTCCAAGGCTTTTTCTAGTGTTTTGGACTTAAAAGTCTTTATATTGTCTAACAGTTTCAATTGTATATTCCTAATTTCGATAATAACAGGACTTGTTTCTTTCATTACAGTTTTACTAGCAATAATTTCGAGTTTTTCGGTTATGGAATATAAAAGTATGGTTTATTTTTAAAGACATTTTAAAAGCTATCCCAAACGAAGTAGTACGTACATTTTGGATTACTTTTTTTTTCATTTTCACTTGTGTTTTATGAAACAAATTGTGGTGGGTGGTATTGTATCATCTAGCTTCGAGTGGTGAGCAGGTGATTCGACTGCACCGCTCACCGTCAGCCATCGTAGCTACAACCCTGTACGTGAATATCAAATGAATGTTACGAAACATAAACAAGAGACAGAGAATGATTTTGCAAATTATAGGGGCGGTGAATCCATGGGTTGCCAACATGTTTTGTATTTCTCGCGTCAGACGTATACCTCCCCCAATATGGAATATTCGTTTTGAAGGAAAAAATATAATGACAAATGAGAAAACATTTTTTGCAAAATAAAATGACTGAAAGAAATCGTGTTAATATCTTAAGTAAATATCTTACTGCCAACTGAGTACATAACACATGCAAATTCACACATACGCACACGCCCACTCACTGACCAAAACAAACATTCTGACGCACACCCATGAACACACACATACATACACACACACGTGTTTATATTACATTAATAAAATACAATGTATTTTCGAAAGTATGGTCTAAAATGTTGTATATGTTACTACCGATGGATCATGTTCATGGCAATGGAACAGATGAAATAGAGCAACTACACTTTCGTAAATTTCCTTACTTAATACAGTGACAAGTCTCTCTGTCTTTTACTCAAATCAAAACAAAAAGCCATGATTGACCTACGTCACATTTCAATCGTACCCGTTGGGAAATATTTGAGTAATTGCTTCTTATTTTTGTCTGTTTTTAGCCATTATCTTTCCAAATTGTAGGAAAAAATTCCTATTGGCGTATTATGTTCAATCTATGTTTAGTCATGAATTTCTACAGCTTCGTGAATCTCATTTTATCTATTGCTCAAGTCAAAAGTCGAAACAGTGAAGATTCAACTATAGTAAACTGTATTTTAGTACTTCATATGTGTCTTTATGCAAGGTTAAACTTGGCGATTAAAAAGTAAGTAAAAAAACGAAACAATAAACTACAGAGCAACAAACAGTAGAAAACAATTTTCAAGCTGAGATAAACCTTTCTTTTGGGCTTTCCTTTTTGTAGCCATTGTTAAGTATTTTTATCATTTTAGGTCCACAAAGAGTGCCATAACAATACCAGAAAATTAGAACAATGTTCTCATTTGAAAGATCATCGTACGTTGCTTAATAATTGACAAATTTGTGTTTAAATAAGGAAAAAAAGAAAATGAAATAAAATAGTGGAGATTTTATTTGATCATTATTATCTGATCTCCTTGAATAACAGGTAAAACGTCTCGCCTTCTCAACTACACATCTTTACCTAATACATCGCAACTGATGTTTTAATCTCCTGCCACGATATGAAACACGGCTCGTGGAAACCTAGGCATTTGATAGCTTATTGACCTTCTTATGTTTTCTACCTAAGTGGGATAGAACATACCGTGAGGTGATGAAAATAACCTACTAAGGCGATGGAATTGGTAACACGACATACCACAGTTATTTTTGTCTAAGTGTAGTACGAAAAACAGGAATTTCGGCAGTTTTGATTCAGCGTGAGGGTAGAAGTAAAATCAGGTGAATGACCTAATAACGTATACAGTCGTGTACTTATAACCTAAATCCAGAAAAATTTCAATCGCATGAAAATTCAACTTGAAGATTAAGAAAGTATTAAATATAAATGTAAATATTATTTCTCATATGGAAATAGAAACTGCTAAAGTTTGCAGTGGCTTCCAAAGTCAGCTTATGGTCAAAGTACTCGACAACACACACGCTTGTCTTATTTAGTAGAAAGTTAGTTGCACTTAAAAAAAAAAAAAAACTTCAAATGTGTGACAGCCTAGGCGGAAACACTGCCATGTATACACTAATCTGTGTTTGCAAACCATGTAAATAAATAAAAAAGTTTTTTTTTATGAGCAGGGTTATTTTATCACAAAGTATATACCTATCTCCGTCCATCGTTTATTTAGTTATGCAAATATATTATTCAATTTTTCCTTTTAATATAAACTAAATGTTCCAAATAACCTAATCGAGATGTTGTCCACAATATGGACACCTAAATGAAAAATTCATCCTTACAGCTATACTGTCATATAATTTTTGGTTTAATTGCTAATTGATCAAAAGTTTTGCCCTTTCAACCACCAATTATCCAAACTCCTTTCCACTACTCACTTTGCTTTTGGTGATCGTATTTCGCAGAACACGGCCTACGGTTCATACAAATGACAAAATGGTGACCATACAAGCATCGGAGATCGGACGTCTGTAGGACAGTTTTACTAATGGGTGGATTTTCAAGAGGAGCTCGAAATGAGAATATGCACTGAAAAACGTGAATGCAGTATTCACACCGAAGTTACTGAGTAGTCCTGGGCCTAAGTTAGCTGAACGGCACGAATGTGAACTTATGATATGGTAAGGCATCAACTTGGTCCTCTCCGAATTGTACCATCAATTCGGACATCGTCATTACCACTATAGCAACCGTTTCTTTCGTTACTAGTTTTCATAACTTCTAGTAGTATGTGGCGTCAGGTACTCCTCACGAACAGCTTCTTCCTGTTGTAATTTGCAACTGCTCAGGGAGATCCTGATTTGTTCTCTAAAGGATCTGTTATTCTGCCGTTTTCTTGTACGACGTAATGGTCACCGAATCACTTAATTCTAGATTACTCGGTAGATCAGCATTGGCTTGCCTCTCCTCGTCGAACGGGGTCTCTCGACCTTGTTCCGGTTGCGTCTCCGAGATCGGTTTGTAGAACAAATAGGCCAGCACGAAGAAGCATATCGTCACGAAGCGACAACTGAAGAGAATTTTGAAAGCGTATGCCCCGAAGTCTGAGTTATCGTACAACCAACAAACCTGCCCGTCATTGTCACAAACCGAGTACTCCCAAATGAGGCAAGCTTTGTCGATAAGTGAACCGAAGATAATCGGACCAGGGACGGTACCTGGAGTAAAACAAATATAAGACACCGCTAAGGACGTGGCTTGTGCCTCAGACAAATTCACAGGGATCAGAAATTATACAATCCATCCCAAATTTCAACTAAATATTCAATTGTGTATTTTTTTCTTATATAAACATATTTGGGTCTTTACTTTCAGGTGTTACTTCGTTTAATCCCCAATACTTCCGCAAAAATGGCGACGTAACTTTAACTTACCCAATGCCCTATACATGAGAGACTGTACACCCATGGCAGTTGTTCTCTGGTCCGGTGATACCACACTGTAAGTAATCGTAAATGTAAATATTCAAAATCTCATTTTATTTTTAACAATAAGAAAAGCGTCTAACACAGTCCTGATTCAAGGAAAAATGTATAAAATAATCGACAAGACGGATAAATTTTCATGTTGAGTGATACTTTTCTCAATGCACCCTTTCTCAAAATAGGTCTATTTCATAAACAATTTCCCCCCCCCCCCTTCAAAAAAAAAATAAACAAACAGAATACACTTAGTGTTCTTGATTACAGGTTATGTTCAGGAGCTTGGAATACCACGCAACCGTCTTTACGGGTCTATCGTATATGTTGGAACTTTCTCATATGTAGCCTTGTAGGCCTATACACGATAGGTTAGTATGCCACGCTCACGCAAATAACCACGTTGTCAAATATTATGTTAATCATTCCCCTGGGTGCGTCAATATAAAAACGGATGACACATAACCTGCCTACATTTTGGTTAATAATTACCAAAACCACCATTTGCTGTTTAATATCCCAACTGTATTGTGTTCTCTTATCTAGTAAAGTGTTTTTAATTTTTAATTTTGTGTGCGTTTTTAATAGCAGTGTGATCACGGACCATCGACTGAAAGAGGCACTAAAAGAAGGGGGAGGGGTGGTGGGGGGATTCTCATTATGACAACCGTTTCAACTTTCGAATAAATCTGGGACATGTGTGAAATGGCAAAGTTACTCCATGTTCGAAAGAAGGAAGTTCATATTTGCAAAATGACGGTCGTATAGTGGAATAAACAACTAATGAAATATTAACTGACAAAACACTGTTTACTCCAGAAAGGGGAGGGGGGTGGGGTGGGGTTATTTCGAATGTTTGTTATGACTATGTGTGGAATATTGTATACAATAACTTGCAAGAAGAGCGATTCGTGCAGTTTCTGAAGGTTTTTATTTTTTATGTTGATCTAATTCACACCCCCTCCGCTCACACACCACTTGGGGATCCACCATCAGTATTAGTCTAAACTTAGTCATTAATTATGCTAATATTACCATCCCTTGGAATTAGTAACGACGTATTGCGTGATAGTAATATTTCTACCAGCAAACCTATAAAACCCAACCACGTGGTGAAGTACGTAATGAACGGCCGCTTGAACTTGGCGAAGTGTAATTTTATCACCAGTGACACAAATGTGCATGTGCCCGGTACGAGTTTTTTGCACCAGTTTGAGAATCAAATGTACTAGAATCAGCCAATTCAATACAACGTAGTTAAAATTGATAAATACGATAAAGAGTAGCATTTTATGCAGAGGAAACGTGCACAGGAAACTAAATGACAACAGGTAGCCCTGCCGTTCATTTACTCCTTAAATTTGAAATTTTCTGATATACTGACAGTGTTAGGGTTTGTCTTCTTCAGAAGGTATGATAAAAATGTATGGTGTCATGTGATAATTAGATGCATCGAACACCTAGTCCTCACAAAATGCACATAATGTGGTAAAATCATGTCTGGAGGAAAACTCTTCTTCTTAATAGAACAGGACGTGATATGGTTGGGGTTTGTTCCTCTCGAGAATGCATTACCATGTACGATATCATGTGAGGATTGGCTGATCAGGATGAACAAGTCATGAATATGCATGATACTCACGCGTAGAGCATAGTGACACTGGGAACTATGATGAGTAGCGACGTAAATAAGACCACGATGACACAGAAGAGGAAGGGAGCTGCAATGTTGCACATCGGATAGGTACACCTGCCTTCATTAGCTGTGTTGATGTTGTCACCAATACAGGAACAATTCGAATAAGTCTACGTAGAAAATAAAATATTAGATTATTTATAACTTTGAAAACATGCAGAGAGGGATATCCACAAAAACAACAACAACATCAACAACAACAAGAACATCAACAATAACAACAACAGCAACAAAAAATAAATATAAGTAAATACAAAAATACAAAAAAAAAAAATAAACCTTAGGAAAAGTGATACTCCGAAGGACAGACTAAATTTAGCAGTAGTTCTGCCATAGAAAAGACTGACGCTTAGCGATAAGCCCCAAAGGACGTACTGAAGCTTAGTGAGTCCCGAAAGACAGACAGGAACTTGGTGGTACTCCAAAAGAAAAGTGACACTCCTGAAGGACAGTCTGAAGTTAAGTGATACTCCAGAAACATACTGAAGCTTAGTGATACTCAAACGACAAGACTGAAGCGAAGTGATGCTCCTGAAGGACAGACTGAAGCTTAGAGATATTCCCAAAGGACAGACTGAAAGCTCAGTAATACTCCAAAACAAGCCTAAAACTTAGTGATACTCCAAAGAAAAGACTGACGTTTAGTGACACTTCCAAAGGACAGACCGAAGCTTAGTGATACTCCAAAAGTACAGATTAAAGCTTCGCGATACTCCAGAAACAGACATAAGCTTAGTGATACTCCTGAAGGAAAGACTGAAACTTAGAGATGTTCCCAAAGGACAGACTGAAGCTCAGTAATACTCCAGAAACAGACTAAAACTTAGTGATACGCCAAAGAAAAGACTGAAGTTTAGTGACCCTCCCAAAGGACGGACTGAAGCCTAGTGATACTTTGATCATTGCGGGAAACCTCATTTTGCCTTCTTGTAAGTAGAGCCATAGGGATTGAATTGTATACATTTGCTCACTGTTACTTGTGTACGTTATTATAGAAGTTGTTCACAGCTGTCAAATGTTCAATGTTAAATTCGTCCTCCGGCTGTAACTTGATTCTCAGACAGAATAAGTTCGTTCGCAGTCTCTTCCTCCCTGCTTATTTTTGTTGAAAGTTTCTATCTGTACACCCATATGACAAGCCATTTTCCTTTTTTTTTTTCTAGAATTAGAGATATATTCAAATAATTTAAGACATCGTTAAAAGAATTTACGACACTGTAAGTCGAACAACTGTAGATACCTGTAAATTCATTTCAGATATCAATATAAGATAATTAAAGATATTTTGAGATATCTTTAAATAACTAAACGAATTTTCAATCTTTTGAAGATATCTTTAATTGTTTGAAGACTTTAATTGTGAAATAAAACCTTAAATGGCTTTCCATACTACACCCACTTGAGGTCGACAATTTAGATTTTCTTACACCTGCAGTTTTGCCAAGTTGGCAAAAAGAAAGAAAAAAAAAGTGTTAGTTTTTCTTCTGTTAATTCGGTATTCGCGATGGTCTTGACCACTAGGAAAAGTCAGCACGTAAGTATAAATGGGGGGGGGGGGGGGAGACCGGTAACACTTATTCAAAACCAATGAGTTACCTTTGAGTTAGAACCCTCCATTACTTCGCATCCTGCGTGACAAGCGGAATAATATATGACGTCATTACTGCCACAGACCGGATCGTATTCGTTGGTGCAACCACAGTGAACGTTGCACGTGGACGTCAGATTCACATCTTCACGGTCGATCGAGTATGAACTGCACAGTGAAGGGAAAAATCCTGTACAGTCATTCAATGGAAATGGCAGAATGTGAAAAAAATAATCGAATTTTACTTCGTCAGTTTCGGAAAACACACCCAAAAAATTAACTCATGTAGGCCTACAAGCACCCACACGTACACACAAATATACACCTGCATACAATCTTAAGATCAAAATAAGGCACTGAAAGTGCCATTTGGGTACTCCCTTGTTACATAATGCACAATCTCTTGCAACGGCAGGAAAGTCATATGACATGAAGTCTTTCCCTTGTCCATAACGTGTTTGATTACAAATTTTCTACTCGAATAGGTCAAATGCACATGTACAGAGATACACACAAAGAGATAACATACAAAGCTTACACTGGAAATTCGCAGGTAAAGCGTCATAGTATTTTCGTAGTACGTACCCATGTCAAACCTCTTTGTAATTGTAAACACGTCTTGTAACTTTAAAAAATGAAGGAACCAATAAATGATTGAAAAGTTGTAAAAAATAACAAAAATAAGAAAGAAAGAGATTTATTTTGACAAGCCAAGACTTACATATTGTTGTAATCAACAGTGACGCCCACCATAGGTAGATTTGGACAAGTCAACATCAACATCAACATGCAGAGCCAGGAGAAGAACAAAGAGAATAGAACCATTCGGATTTGACCTCTGAACAACCAATTAAACTTTTTGATCAGCCATCCACCGAGAAGACACCCGAGAAGACTCGTTGGAACCACTGCGAGACCTGGTGTGAAGATTAAAGCAAAATCAACAAAAGTTAGATCAGAGTTAAAAGTATAAATCAGAGTTAAAATCATAAATAATATAAATCAGAAAAATAGAAATAATATAAATCAGATATAATCAGATATAAATAAATATAATCAGATGTAAATCAGATATAATATAATAATGTAAATATAATGTAATAAATATAAAAAAATATGGAAAATATAGATCATAAAAAATATACATCACAGTTAAAAGTATAAAATCAGAGTTAAAAGTATAAATGAAAATGTCGAAGTCAGTATATTGTGACAGTTTGTCCTCTTGCATAGATTAACTGGTTTTACAGCATTGTACGATGATTTCATGAGTGGACCACGTGACAGAAAAGTCCAAAAATCGATACATTGGTGGTTTGAAAGAAAACTGAAATATACGAGTTACCAACAATATATAAGTAAGTTAGTTACTAACATAAAAAAATAGTATCAGACTGAGTGCTAGATTAAGAAAGAAACACAAAAGGAAAATGCAAACTAAAGTATCACGATCAACTGCAAATCACGGAGAAGAAAGTTTAAAACTGCCACTTATACAGAACAAACCAATGAGAGAGATGTATTAATTATAATAACTGAAACAAAACAAAAATTATCTACAAATCGATACATAAGTAGATTAAGAGAAAACGTAAACATATTAGTTACCAACGATGAGAGCTGCATTCTTAGATGATAAGCTAAACATTGATTCGATGTATTTAGGGCCAAATACTGCCACACTGGCCACGATCATGTTTTCGGAAGACACCGCGAAGTTAATACACATCAAAGGGACGTTTTTGACTAAATTCCAGACCGCTCTGGGAAAGTCCTTGATGGAGCCTTCGAACCCAGCTTTCATGGTAAATTCTGAACCGGCCTGAGCTGTGTTCACGCGTTCAAGTTCGGCTTCCTTCCACCCTTCGAAAAAAAAAAAGAGGAAATATGAATATAATTCGTATCTTAAAAATCATAAAAATGTGTTGTAAAGTCTGCTAATTAATCCCTTTATGTAAGGCATCTACCCTGGATCAAATTTTATATAAAAATAATCTTAAATAAAAAAATAATAGTGACATGTTTTGAACGAGAAAGATGGAGGCAACATAAAAAAGTCGAGTACCGACAAAGTTAAGGATCATTATAAGAGCACTTTTCGAAGTCTAACTCATGAAACCGCACGCCCTCACCTGGAAGATTTCTGGGAAACGCGAAGAGCGGAATTGCCACGAGGAGAGATAGTGATCCAGAAAATATGAAACCGATCCACCAGGCACCGACCCACAACGGACTGGTCGAATCAATACTGACCCTAAAAAAAAAAAACACGATATGGGGAAAAAGGGGTAAGACCAACATGACGACAAAGTTTGCAAGGATCTTTCATGCACATCCGTAATATAGTTTTCAGGAGAAATCTGGTCGATGAGGCATTTCATTGAGCACACTGTAAAATGTATTGTGTCAATGCGTCTTTGTTACTTATACTTTTGGACTTTGTAGAAACTAATCGAAGAATTTAATTACTGCGAAAAGTGGCCTCGAATTTGAGCAAAAATAATTCAGCAATTCAACCACTTTCTTTAAAGAGGCTCATTGAGTTGTTGTGTGAAATTCACTCAATTTTTCTAAACCGGTCAAGTTTCCTTCACATACTAATGACAAACAGTCAAACTAAAAGGATCCCAAAGTTTTACATACGTTGGAACATTAATGAGTGAGTAACCAACGATTAAATTTGGTTTCTGAAACTTTGTGACCAGACATTTTCACATTAGTACATTCACATGCACACAATCAGAGCAAGTAGCAGTCAAAAATTCGAAAAAATTGACAGTTTTCATATAACTATTGGATGTGAAACTGGATTAATTATGCTAATTGTGAGTATTGTCGTGTGTTTGTATACTTCAAAATCACCACAATCTTCACTGATATCAACTCAATGAGCCCCTTTAAAAAAAAAAAGAAAAAAAAATGACGAAGTATGCTACATCAGAGGTATATTCTTGCTCATAGCTTCCACACCTTATTTTGACTTTTCTTTTTGTTCCTCACACTTTTTTCACCATACGGCTCACAGTATAAACAGGTCTATCAGTAGGTTTTTTTTTTTCATTTGTTTTTATTTTTTGTTTTACTGGTAACAGCTGTTTCTCAACGGTTCAGGCCACGTACCCTTTAAAATACATACGGGTAGCTGAACCAATAAAAAAAAAAACAGACAGTCTGTTTTGCGTATATTAATGTGACAACAGCTGAGGGTGAATAAGAAGAATATTAGTTGTGAATATAAAAAAAAGAATGATTACTTATGTTCTTTTGCTGTAAGTGCCATAGAAATGAGAGCGAGGGAGAATGGCAGAGTACTTAGCAAAGGAACGGTAGTTTGTGCATCGCGCTTCAACTGTAAATCCCAATATGTGTGTATCCATACCTTTAGCGACAGCTGTTCATCTTGACGAATCGATTTAAATTTCGCCAAGAAATATGTCTGTATATTCAAGACTAAGAAAAGCACATGTGAATCTATATAGTCTACATACTGTGTTGTTGACAACACAAAGCTCAACGTCCAATATCACCATTTCGTTGGTCTGATCTATGTAAACGGCGTCTCCGTTAGAAATTGGCCCCGGTTACCCGAAGGCCAAATATGTGACTTACAACAAACAAAGTCCATTTCTACGGTGGATAGAAAGATTGAAATTTTAAGACTCATATTTATCATTATATATATACACATGCACATGTACATATTGTTCTTGTATAGGCCTATATATACCTTTGTCTAAGAGTAATCATGGAATTTATGCCAATCAGTGTTGATACAATTCTGATATCTGTGACAATACGTCCAAAGTACGAGATCAAAATTACTGCTCAAACACGGTATGCTTATATGCATTCCTCAAAGTGTTTTTGACGATTCTCTTAACGTATCTATATATAGAGATGACGTTTCCTTATCTTTCTTAACAGAGGATTTAACCATGGTGATCCAAAGAACACGATGACGTCGTGCATGACTCACTCATAACGTTGGTCGATGTCTGTGTAAATGTTGAGGAAGAGGGCGCCACATATATAACCAATCGCAGGCGCGAACGTTGATACTGCCATGAAAATGCCTGAGCAAAAGAAAGAAAAAAAAAATGATCACGTGAATTTGGAGACTCCTTATCTATATAGGTTAGTTATGTCCGTGATCTTACAGGCAAAGATGTATACTTGCTGACGTAAGGACGTGGATCTACAACATATTTAGGAAATTCATCGTCTGCGGATTTTAAGAGTAAAACCAAGACAGCACAATTGAAAAAAAAAAAGCACACTGGGACTCACGTAACTAATAGATTCATATTAGATAGGCTAGGTCCCTCTAAGGCTTTCGTTCCCATGCTCCACCAACCACCGTATGTACAACCAAATTGTAGTGTAGTTCTATCACGTCTTTTTTGTCCTTCTCAAGCTAAGGTGAAATCTGATACGGTGCTCAAATGCAAAAGAATGGCGACGAACGTCAAATTTTCAAAAATGAGAAAGGCCTAGTACTGTAAACATCTTCATCTTCGAGTGTATACACGCTTGGAATTCCCCTCATTAACATCTCAGTTCTGCTGTCTCCCAAAGAGCACTGCTATTTTCCTCACTACCAAATTGGACATCAGCTCAAACTGTTACCACTGTCACTCACCGATATACATCGATGCGACACCCGGCTTGACGTTGTTGTAGATGTACGTCTGTCCGTGTGTATAGATCGAGCAGGAGCCGAAGCCGTGTAAGACCTGTGCCACGATGAAGAACCCGTAGAATCGGCTGAGATTCTCATCGTCGTCACATTCCGTATCATTGATCAAACTCTGATTAACTGGGCAAGTCTCTCCCGCAGCGACCTGAGATGGATATTATCAAAATGCATAAAAAATTAAAACACCGACGACAAAGGAAAAATAAAGGGGAAAAATAAATAAGTAATTTTACACACATTTTTACAATTCTCTTTTGCAGACCGTAAAGATCTGGTCAATACTTCAAACAGAGGAACAGAAATATTTGGCGCTTAATAATTTTTCACTGGTTTCGGCAATGCTTGCTTTCAAGACAAGAAATAAACCTTTCATATATAAATATTCCATTTACTTTTTACCCAAGGCCGTCTTCCAGCCCCAACCTGTGCACCACTGCAGATCCATAGTCAGTTTAGTCAGATTCCATGGGATGGGGCTACAAATAGGGGGGTCCACCGGTACATGTGACACAATGTTAATTCTGTGTGTAAGAAAAACGTATAAAAGGTGGCGCCCCTGCCTTCCAGTCCCTCCCCCCGTGACTTTATACCGGCCTGCACCACTGAAAATGTTTCATTCGATGTATATTTGAACGCAGTTGCCTCGGTAATCTATGTAGCTACACAGAACAAAAGATGACATTGTTCGCTCTCGTCAATGAAAATTCTTGTGTTTTGTTATTTGTCCGATATATATATATATATATATATTCTTTACAAAAATCATTATAGCCCACCATTGTTTCAAAACAATTTCTCCTAAGAAAAAAAATGTACTCATGGTTATAAATCGATCTTGATTCTGAATAAAAGTTATTCTATTTTATTTTATGAAGGCGAGCCGACAGTAAATATACTTTCATGTATCTGTGGTGTAAGTGGTAACTTACTCACCCCGTATGTATAGTCATTAGACAAAAAATGCGGCAGGGTAAACATCCAGGATCCAATACCGAAGACGACAGCGCCTACTCCCAGCCACATCGGCTTGTGGCCCTTCTCCCCGAAGTAGGTCACGAAGACGATTATAGCCATCACCGTGAAGTCGTAGGAACTAGATATGGCACCGCTCTTGGTACTGGACAGGTTGAAACGTCTTTCCAAAGTCGACGTCACGACGTATACGAACCCATTGCAAGTCATACTTTGGGCGAGTACGAAAATGCAGAGAAAAAATAGAAAACCGGCGGGGCCGTAGAACTTCTGTAACAGGAGGAAGGGTAGAAGAAGACGACGGTGAATGCGATTCAGTGGATGATGAAACAGAAAAAAGAATAGTGTAACATGATGGTTTCAAGTAAGGAAAACCATTCCAAATTATACACCAGTAATTCCATTTAGATACTAAAGTATACACTTGTAGAAAAAGTTTAAAAAAAAAAAATATCGTGACTGCATGTATGAGCTAGTTGTGTCAGTAACTTATAAATGGAATATTCCAGCAGGCCAATAGTATTTTAGTTAGTTTAAAATAATTTTTTATCGTTTTTCTTTTTGAATTTGGTTTTTTTTCTGCTTTTATTTGAAAACAAAAGTGTTGTACGATAATACTACTACAAAATATGTGAACGAATAATAGTCTGGGCCAAGAAATGTAACCAAAATTTAATGCATATGCCAGGAGTCTTCAGCAGTTGTCCATAAATGAACAGCAAATCCGAGAATGTGCTGCTGTTTATCTTTTTCACTCTAAGAAATGTCGCGAACGAAACAGTACAACTACCTGATAGGTATCACCTGGATTATGTTACTTTAGATTTTGTAGCGTTTTTGTTTGCAAAGATCAAGATTTTATTTGTCATCAGAAAATGTTTGAAAATTAGTTTTGAAAGTGGTTCAAGCTTTCAGATCGATAAAGCCTTTGTCCGATGAAATAGGTATCATCGTGAAAACAAGTACCGATACATAATTAGATTTAAAAAGGGAAAGCTAAGTAACTGAAAAGGCATAATTGGCCACAGTGACGTCACAAACGTCTCAGAATGCATATTACCGGTACTTATTTAATAATTACTTTAGTACAATTGAGTCAAGTTCGAAAAGCCGTTTCTAGACTTCACAGACTTAAACAAAATGACGCTTTTACAAAGCAATGTGCATGTGGGATGATTTTGGTCTTTCCATTTAACTGCATATTAGGATGCACCATGTTTCTTTAAGCAACATTCTTTACTTTACCATACCATACCATTCCTTTCCTTAACCCACCCTCCCTTTTATCTCTCTCTTTCTTCGAAGTTTCTGTCTCAGTTACTTTGCTTAGATTTTTTTTAAGGTATTTTCAATATGTAGGCATTTTTTTTTTTTTTGTAGCCGCGGGATTCTCTTCATGAAGTCCTACCCTGTGTAACTGCTTCGTGTCAAAACTTTTGTCTTATTTTGGTTTAATTTAAAACAAAGCCTTAGTTAAGTTCCAAATGTGACCAACAAGACATTAGTTTGTTGAATGAGTCCTTACACGTAGTCCACTGTTACATCAAGTCATAAAAAAGTTACTTGTAACACTGCCGACGTCCAATGAAATAGAGAGAAACAAGAAAAAACAGAATGCATAACTATCTATCAATCTTAAACTTAATTTTCAATATTTTTTTCTTTTCATTTTCCATGTGTCTGAGTAGTAAATTGATCCAAAACCTAATTTTCCTTTATTCGATAACAAAAATGGCATCTTTAGTCTACAGATCTCTAGGGAGTCTGTACAAGGATCCTTGTAAACCCGTCGTTGCATCTCACTTGAAATTGTCTTTTTCTCTCATTATATCACTCTAGTGGTTCCTCCCTTTTTCTGTGAATCATGAGAATGCCAAACTTTATTTACATATTGTAGCTTCTTTGTTTAAGCCACAACGTCCTGTTGTAAAACCGTCCGGTGTCTCACTTCAAAGTCCGGGAATTTCTTTTTTCCCTCGTTGTGTCTATATGTAGAGTAAATAAAACGCTTCTCTTATCTATACAGTTTTCGTGAGTGCTCACATTGTAAATTACGTACTTACAACACTCACAATGTGTGTAAAGCTGACTCTCCGTGCGTGAATGTAAACGTAATACCTAGGCTGGAATCTTCCCATGTGTTATCGTGCTAGGAATCAGTATAGGTTACATAGAGTTATTTTATTATGTTTACCGTGACATCTGTGCTATGGTTAGTTCAGTGTTCTCCAGACATTTTCAATGAAGGGGTGGGGGGGGGGTTGGGGTAATCAAGTAAAACACGTACGCCATCGACGTGGAGGGGTCTGAGGGGAAGAGTTTCAGTCTCACCTCTGTTTTTTTCAAGTTGAGATGCTAAATGATGCAAAATGGTGCCACGCTTAAGCCGACTTCCCCCTCTATTGACATAGCAGCAGCCTATTGCCAACTTTTTTCCTGCCCAGCGAGGCATTTGTAGTGTGCTTGTGTATGTGTGTGTTGGTTGTTGAACAGGAACTTATGGGCGCTTGCCATCATTTCGGGAGGTGGGGGGGGGGGGGGGGAGGAGGCAGGTAATTATCACCCGTGGGGTCGCTCCTACAATTTCCTGTGGAGAACGCTGATATCATGTATCATTTGCAGACATATACATACACTCGTGTTCCCTCAAAATACTAAACACAAACCTACTAATTAAGACAGAAAACGATGCAATTTTATAGTGATGAAATGGTGATACCTGAAGGGCGAGGAAAAGAGGACGGCGAGAGGGTAATTTTCTTTGATCACACGTGCTGCAGCCCGGTACATGTTAAATTAAACATCCATGAGGGGAATTTCCCATTAGCTACTTTTGAAAAAGTTGCAACAGCCTTCAGTCATTCATGAATAAATAAATGGTCAACCATAATGGTCAACCACAATGTCAGCAGCTATTGTGCAATTACCCTGTCGTTAAGACCCATCCAAGCCTGTGATACAAGCCTGTGCCTCTTATCTAGTCACTGCGTGTGTAAAATGAATGATCATGGCCACAGAGAGGCAGCAACCGAATCACAAGCACTGAAGCAGAAAATATTTTTTTTCAGAGCGGAAGACTATATTATGGGAATTAACTCTAACTTCTCTTTTCTAAGGTGTCTTTCAATCAGGGAATGTACTCAGTAAATTGAATTATCCTTTCTGCACATCGATGGGAGAGGAGGGGGGGGGGGGGTTGAGAAAAGCAAGCAACTGGAATGTAGCGTTTTGAATCTGTGTTCCAATTCTTAGTTATTAAATTTCTCAAATTGGAGAACGTTATTGAACTGTTCAACATGACCAGCTCTAAAGAGAGGGGTGGGACGCGGTGGTGAATGTGAAACCAGAAAGGTGAGATGTGTGATTGGCCAATTTATGTACACAATAAAAATTTCAAAACAAATGATTAATGAGTGTTAGTGTGTGTCACGGAAACAAAAGGCGGGTGTATAACCCACGGATTTAATACCAACTAAAATGTAATACCGTAATAATGTAAATGTCATGCCGTTATTCGTACGTTAAAATGGGATTGAATTCAACCTCAGTCTTCTTTTGTTCTACTGAGGTTCAACTTCTTGCAAATTGTCATGGCCTTAAGTCAGTTTTATCACCCCATGCTGTGATAATCCACATGGTCAATTAAACATCGTTCTCCTAAAGTAATTCAGGTGTGTCAATCCAATGTCTAGGCTTTCTTAAGCTGCCTGGCAAGGGGTATTAGGCGTCATGTCAATTGGTATTACATGTGTAATCGGACATGAAAGAGGGTGTGTTGAACACTTCAGCACCGGTTTTAAAGTCATGAACAATTTTTAACCATAAAGGTAAAACCTTCTAGAAATCTTGTACCTTTTTACCGGCATAAATGAAATGATGTGACGCGACCATAAATGTATTAATTTGCAATCATAACTGCAATAAATTATAAAACACTGAAGGGGACTGGGTGGCATACGACCTACATTTAAGCAATTTAAAGGTATAGCCACTGAAGAATTGATATTCCATAAAAATCCGTAAAAAACGTTTTTTCTCTCTTTATTGGTCAAAACCATATCTCAATAGCATTTTCCGTTTGGTCGTTACGAATTTTTGTAAAGAAAGATTCCTTGCATTTTTGAAAATTTCTGATTCCACCCAGTCACAACTTCTTCAATATCTTTTGTATTCCTTTATAATCTTAACTGTTCTAAAAGAAAAAAAATACAATAGTGATAAAAATCATCTCCTGCCTGCAAATTTAGTCAGAAAGTGCCCAAATAGTCAGAAAAACTTTTCATAGTTTTTCTTTTCCTGACGTCCCACAGATAATATTCATGAGTGCGTGTTTCATGACTCTATCTTGAACATGAAATGTTTACCAGAGTTCAGTTCTGTCTTATGTCGATTCCCAGTCGTCTGTAATCATATGCAGGTTTTGTTTTAGGTAGGTGTGGCTATCCAATTCCCCTGGCCTGATCAGTTCTTACCGTTAACAGTAGATGATCGTTGTCAGTTCTTATCGTTAACAGTAGATATTCAAACTCTGTTGTATTATAACACGATAACACAGGTTTGAAGCGTCGGCATATATTATTGCTTTAAGGATGGTTGTAATAATTTCAGCTACCGAAGCTTCCATGTGCACTCGTGGTGCAGTGGGTTAGGGGACACTTTTAATAATTACTTAAGTAACTTTTATAACCATGAGTTCAAATCCAATGCGTACTGATGTAACTTTCACCAAAGGTCTCTCTCCTTTACAGCTTCAAGAGAAAGAAAATACAGCGTACAGATTCAAGGAAAAAAACCTTTCAGAGAAGAAGAAAAGGGGGAAACACACAGACGTAACTCCAAATAGTGGCGCTCTCCACCTTTCACTTAGTGCCCAAAAAAGCATGGACCATTTTCAAGGTTCACCCAATCGAAATGGGCGCATTCTTTTGTCTGACAGAGAACCCGGCTGTGTTACAAATTACTGACTGAGACGTGTTTTTACTCTGTAATGGTGTTAATTTATCAGCGGTTAGTATTGTACATGCTAGGAGAATTGACTGGTGTGGCCATACTGCCACTGATTGCTTCATTCGTTGTCGGATCAACTTCTTGACGTGCAGATCTATACAATTGCGTAACACTTCGTTTATTATTGTTTTAAAATATGTGGGTAAAGTTGAACTCGAAAAATATGGAGGCCATTCAGCAATGACACCTTGTCTTGTCAAACACAGATTTGCTTCAAAAGATATTCTCATCGCGGTTTAAATTTGTCTTATTCCACCAGCCTACCTATTTCACCATATTGTTAGCTGGCATCTATCGGTTCAACTATACACGGTGCCCTTGCTTACAGAGACGGAATTGCCTAGGGTGCGGGAAGGGCACATGGTGATGAGGGAGCCCCTTCCACCAGAAACTTCCACGAGACTACAGAGCTGCAACATGTGAAAGGAGGGCAGAGGATGTGGTCACTTTCCCGCAAAGCCCCACACTCCCCCCCCCCCCCAAAAAAATGAACCTCATAGATTTCTTTCTGAGTCAGATGTTCTTCCCACATACTCCAACATTAAGTGCTTCATTACAACGATGGTAGTGATCCTTCTGTGACGTAAGAACTACCTTATTAGATCTTTAATTCCTTGCAAAATTACAAAATGTAGTCTTGTGGGGAGGGTTCCTGAACACCTGCGGACCCGCATTCTTCAATTCAATACTGTAATCAAATCCAATCACTGCACGGACCGATGGATACTGTACACTCTTTCATAGTCCCTCTTACAGTGGGTAATGTTTAATGTACACCCTAGTTGTACACACAGTCATTTATATTTGTCATTCGGTTAATGTCCACCTACTGCTGCTCCTGTTACAGCTTCCAACAAGACAAGATGCTTTGAAACCATCGACGCAATTTGCAAGGATTGTAATCATTATTACATTAGGCTATTATTCATTATTTACCATTATTATTTGTGATGGGGTCAGATTATTACTTTAATGGTGGGTCAGTTATTAAAGTTACAGTTAAAAATTATTAAATGTATTGTGGTTATCTGATTTACGGTGGATGTTACATTTATGGTTGTTGTTGTTTTTTTTTTCATTTTTCTGTTGTTGCCCCGGAATAAAAAAAATCTGTTAGTGGATTTATGACAGAGAAGTCCTGCAAATTATTAAAATGAAAACAAGATTATCTTTCCAAATATAGTTCTTCTTGAGTCTATATTAAAAGAATATACTAGTTAGAGACATACGGTATAGTAACCCGTGATTAGTCGGCATAAGCTTTTCATTCGCAAATTACTTGTTTACACTGTGACAACGGTAGTATACTGAAGTGAGCCTAATCTTCTTGAACCAGAGCACAGTACCACGTATTTCAAGATTATCGACCTATTTCAGGGATACGTTCCTTCTAAAATAATGGCTCGACTGAGCCTTTTAAAAGATCGACGATAGATGGGGTATTGGACCATAACACTTAAAGACTCACTGACCTGAATAAAAGCCGGTCTGAAGTTTAACCATCCGCAAGTACCCGGATCATCGTCATCTTTCCCAACCAGCGGTACCTGTGAGGTTCCGCTCACTGTCGATAACCTGGCTTCTTTGGCTACCCCGTTTTGTTTACCGGTCCTCACGGTCACGGTATTGTCTTCAACACCGACATCGCCGTTAGACTTTTTCGGTAGTTCAACGCCATTTGAAAGATCGTATTTGACGGAACCATTCCCGGTTCCTTCCGACGGTTTTTCGGTCGTCTCATACCCGGGGTTGTCCCAACCTGAATCAATACTCATCGTCCTTTCGGGTTTAAGGATGGTTCAAATTAAAAAAAATTCAATCCTTCAAATTTCTTACAGTGATGATTTCTATATATTCTTCTCTTTTTTTTTTTTCGTGCTCGTCAGAAACTTAGCACAAAATCTGTGGATAAATAAAGAATGAAAGAAAACACAAAGCTGAAAAGCGGGTAATTAATAAATTTAATAATATAACACACGTATTTGTTTTTTGTTTTTACATTAGCCATTACCTTCAAAGAAACAGTATACCTGGACTTGATTTCGTACCACGATAAAAATTAAAAGAACAAGGTGTATGATTAAAAATTTGCAAACATCGGTTTAATAAAGAGGGACACGTCCTTTCATCGAATTTGTTAGTACGGTACGTCCTGGCCAGGTATTACACAGCGCAGTTATTTGGGGGATAAACTCAGGGATAGTAAAGGAACCCCCCCCCCTTCCTCTCATATTTGTCCTCTTTAGTAAATATGAAATCATTTGTGGATTTCATCGCATTTGCATGTAAATTCAAATCACAAAAATATGAAGACATTATCTTCTTACATTCGTATTATCTGTAGGACAGCATATTAAAAATTACACAAAATAAACACAGACTTGATTATAGTCATTTCTCGATGACCATCAAAGGTTAAATAATTTAAAGTCATCGAGCCGTAAGATACAATATGGAACACTCTTGCGAAATTAAAATCTTTTAAAAATAGCTTTTTCGTTTGTGTAAATTTCATGTAAAAGGGAGAGTCCCATCCTTACAGTATGCAGGAACAAATATGTTGTTATTTTGAAGTAAGAAGCACAAAGCTGCGTACGTTAAAATAATCACTTCATTTATGGATAACTTGACTAATATTTTTTTTATAGGATGCTACATCGTCAACATTTCTTGACAATAATCACAAACAAAATGTTTATTTTTTATTGCATTGAACGTATGTTGAAAAGAAACATTCATAATGTTCTGAGTATTAAAGGACTACGGTATATTTTATGTAAGCTCTCTCTAACATGTTAAAGAGGCTCACTGAGTTGATTAGACAAATTTCATGACATTTTGTACCAACTGTTGAGTATTACACATACGTTGATGGTAAATGGTCAAGCTAAGAGATTCTCAATATCTGACACACAATTGAAGGAACAGTGTTGGGGTCATTAACGATTAAAATCACCTATTGCAAACTTAGGACCAGACACTTTCTATCACAACATATTGACCACCGATTGAAAATTCCTGTTCATAGAAGTTATCTTCACACTTTCAGTAACTGTTGGAATAAAAACATAAAAAAAGCTGATTAAAAGTATTAGCGTGCAATGGTTTCCATTCGAACTCGCAACAAAATAAACATTTTCAACTTAATAAGCCCCTTTTAAAGATTTCCAGTGACATCATCCAATGGATTATACGGAGTTTATTTTTGTCTTCGTTTGTTTCACATCTGTAATAAATGATGACAATTAAGAACTTCAATCTCAACGTTTTAGTTGTATCATATTCCTGCTAAATTCTAAGAGAATTTTTACAAGAATTAATTTAAAGCATGCGAAGGGGACTGCAGTTGTAGTCATTGCTAAAAAGTACAACTTAGTCAACAGGGTGTGGCCATGAATCACAGAAAACGGAGGTATTACTAAAGTGATTGCGTGTGTACGAGAAAAAAAAAAAAAACAGAGGGAATGGATACTATGTTTCATCCTAGGTTTTCTTTATTTTAAATGTAAACGTGAGGTTATTCATGAATAGCATTCACCTTTATCACTGAATGAGCGAAAATTTCAGAAACCTCTTTGACTGAAAATTAATCATAGGAAAGGAACAAAAACCGGAAAAAACTGAAAAAAAAAAATATTTGAAATCAACGGTTCTTATCATAAGCACCTACGTAGTGAATATATAACAGTACACGTCTCATGGACGTACAGTAGTCGCTCATTGAACGGTCTCGGGATCTGCAGTATTAAATGAAACAAAGCACTGCATTTAAAAATATCCTACAAAATAACCTCATCATGGCGTTAGTGATCCCGTGTTCCTACCAACTGAATATTCATTACTTTTATACTTCTCATTGGCTTGTTACCGACATTATCCTAATAAACATTTTTTTGCAGAAATGTAAAAAATAAAGTTGAAATCATATGGCAGACATTATCACCTGAAATCTATTTATTTTTCCAAATTGTTTAAATGTTGCAATGAAAAGACATGATGAATTTTTGAAATGAAATTTTAATGTTTTTGCTTTTTGTCTACGCACATCAATCACTTCAAGCAGCAAATGATATAAATTTTGTATCTAGTCTATGTTTTCATGATGCCGGGAAAATGCCGAGAAAGTTGAACTGTAACAACGAAGTGACAGTAATGTAAATAAGTAGTCACCAAAATGTATCATCCCATCACACAAAAGAGTTGATACCAGAAGCAAGTTTAATTAATGAGAGGTTGAAGGAAATTAAAAACAATATTTCAGTGCAGACACTTCACAAGTCCTCACCAATATCTTAACTCAAGCTATTTGGTGCTTGAAACAGTCCTGGCAAAGAAAGATTTTCATGTGTCTCGTTGCTACAAAATGTATCCTAACATCCGCAAATTACTGTAAGCAAGTCTTTCCATTATATTGGAAATATAGTGCTTATTTTTTACTTTATTGTAGACTGACCTTAAGGCGATCGTCCAATCACGAAAATTGCCATATTCCGTTACAAATTAGGAATATTTTTCTCTCTCTTGTTAGTGACAAACCGTATCTTAATAGCACGTTTGGTTTTGGGAATAGCCATATTTTGAAATGGCATATTACGTCATGGAAAGTCTGTTCTGTCACACAGACAACAACTATTTAAATATTCTTTGTACATCTTTATTGTATTTACTGTCTGAAAGGAGGAAAAAAGTTTTAACAGCTGAGTTACCATGTTTCAATGAACAATATGTTAGGGTAAATCTTCAACCAATCTAGCAGCGCCTCTAATGTCAAATTTCAAGGTTAAATAAGTGCTCAATTTCCAAGAAGAACAACGATTTTTACCAATAATTTGCTACTCTTTCATGGCATTTGTTTAACCAGTTTTGAGGCAGCTGAAAATGTCTCATGACCGGGTAGGCCTTTCTCCAAACAGCGATGTCTTGAGTGAGGAACTCCAAACTATATTGGCACAGGGTATACGGAATGCGTGCGGTGAAAACTTACTCTCGTTAGAGTGATTGCGTGTGTACTAAAAAACCAGGAGGATAAGATTACGCTTGATATTAACTTTTTGTTTATTTTTAAATGTATACGCATGGTTGCACATGGACGGACTACGTCATTCAAGGAAGGAAAATAACAGTAACTACTTTGAAAAGCAACGGGACTGGCATAAAACAGTAAAAAACAGAAATCTTACTTGAAAATTAACGGTTCTTACAATAAGCGCCTTCATAATAAATATGCAACAGTACAGGTCTCACTGGTGTATCAAAAACATACTACTCAAGTCATCGCTCCTTGGTTAGTCATCAGGAATTGTAGTATTTGGTGAAAGGAATCACTGTACATACAAATAACCTACAAACTGCACACAACATTGAGGCGTCAGTGGTCCTGAGTTGTTTTGACTAACTGAATATTCAGTGCTAATATACTTTCCATTGGCTTGTTCAAAGAAGCACACCGTTGATTTGAATGAAAACTGTCAACCACTACATTATCGTATTCTACACTTTTTGTCATTATGTTATAAGAATTCGAAATCATATTGCAGAATTAACCAACTGAAACCTATTATTTTCCCAGATTGTCTGAATGGTGCAATTAAAAGCCTTACCAAAATTTTGGAGATGAAATTTCAATGTTTTTATTTTTCGCCTACGCAGGCAATCACTTTAAGAGCCCCTTTATCTGCCATAAAATATTCTTTCAGTATGTTGTTGAAATTAAAGGTCACATCTCTTATATTTTCATAATTTTTATTTTTAAGATAATGAAGATTATAAAGAAATAAAAAGGATACCCAAGAGATTGTGAATGTGAGGTATCACAAATTACCCATAATGCAATGTACCATTTCGAAACAGAATAGTTTTCTTTATGTTTTTAAGCCCATAACTTCCCAAACAAATCATGCTATTGAGATTGCTTTCACCGAAAAGACGAGAAAAAAGTCTTATCATTTTATGCAATTTTAATGCTCAGTAGCAGATCAGTGTAAGAAAGACACAGCGGTAACTTGTACTGACACCTTAACCTCAGAAAAAAAAAAGCAGGGATTTCACATAACAAAGATCTCACAAACGCTTTCAAATTATTATTTTTACTTGTTTATGGACTGATTTAGACTTGAGATTTTCGACTCACAGAGTAAAGTAAGAACTTTTGGAATGAGGCCTAAGAGTTTTGATGTCTCCCCGGATTTTTAATGCAATGTATTTCGAGGAAAAGTGGAATAACAAATTGTTAAAATTTTAAATCCCAATACACAAAAAAAAAAAAAAAAATAAAAACAAAATACGAGAAATACTGTGTGCATCCCGAGCTGTTGCACTAGTCCCACTATGAAAGTACCTTTTCCTCCTTCCTAATTGCAATACGAACTTTGTTTCTCCTTAAATATAATGCTTTGTTCAAAAGGAACCTATCAGGTTACATTCTCCTTTTAGTTAAGGTTACATGTATTTTATTTATGCATTTTATTTATACATATTGTCCAAGTTCATATATTGGCTTATACCAATTCTCAACGGGACGTCATAATTGTCATGAGAGATGCTGTAAAAGTAAACACAAAAAACACAGACCAACCCAATTGATGAAAATTCGATATTTACTCTGCGACCGCAGAACAGTGTGCCTCAATCTCATAGGCGTAATATCCTTCTTCTCAAGAATTTTATGGTCTACTGAAAGTTTTCTTTTTAGACGGAAAATGTATCCGGTTATGAAGACTACGGTACTTAATGCGTCAGTTCGGTGAACGTTTTAGTTTTGAGGAGTAGTGAATGACTTATTTTCGTCTCCGAATGAAGTAATTCATGTACAACCACTAGCTTGTTATTTTCTAAGAGATTAAGAAGAAGCTCATGTTCTAATAAAATAACAATCAATCAAAATTCAACAATCGTAACAATTTTTGTCTCGTCTCAATGCTTGATTTCTGTTCCAACATCAAACGTTGAGTTCGACACAGAGGCCATAGCATGAAAACATAGATAAGAATGAACTATTTACTAACATCGATATATCTGGTTTAAATTTGAAATATTTTCAGGAAAAGTATCGTACATATTTATAAACGGGGTCTACACACAAAATTACGTACTTTTATGGAGTTAATAGAGTGCACGAGAGTTTGTTAAGCGTACACTCACAAAACGTAACGGTAAAATAAGGACTCCATAACTTTTAAGTAAAATTTTACACACAGTTAATGTAAGTCTTACATTGTGTATATAACAATCTTACTGTATTAAAATTTACCAAAATTATGTAAAATTTACATATACTGTTAATGTAAATTCTACATAATTTTAGTAAATTTTACTACATTTTAGTAAAAATGTACACAATGTAAGACTTACATTAACTGTGTGTAAAATTTTACCTAAAAGTTATGGAGTCCTTATTTTACCGGTAACGTTTTGTGAGTGTACAAGTAATTTTAGGAAAATTGATTGTGATTTTTTTGTGATATTTGCCAGTGACCAAATTTCTTCAGTCAAAGGTAAGTTCCAGAATTCAATCTAATAGCAGTATGTATCTGAATGGTTCTTTCTTTTCTTGCAAAGGTGGGTTGGATGTAGAAAACTCTTAAGAAATCCACAATTTATGAGCACTGTAGGCTAATACCAATCCTCATGGTCTAGGCTCAAATTGATTCGTGTTAAAGTTTAATGTCCCACAATCCAACCTCAAAGTCAAACTTATATCTTTATTGAATTTACATAGAAAAATGCCATAATTATTTTCAAAGTGCGTGTCCCAAAATACGTAAAAAAATAGCCCGTATTCAAAATGAAGTTAAACTTAAAATTCAGCTTAAAGAATAAAAATTCGTTCTGAGTTGTGTGCTTTAAATCATTACTCTCAACCATGGATATTGATTGGTAAGCAGAAATTTACACAGATGGACTGGTATGATGTCGTAAACTAAATTACAAATGCGAGCAGACATATTACATTTCTTGAATAACTCTATAGATTACTTAATTCAATTATGACTATTCTCACATTTCTCAATCAATGGTGAATAGTTCGTTTTGTTATCCTCTATGCCGTTATGAATTCTTTTAATGCTCTATATGAAGTTTTGTTCAAACTAGGATCTAGTGACATTGAGTATACGCGTAATCGATTCACCTCACCTCCTCGGCTTTAACTTCCTTGAATAATATCGCCAAATGTAACATCAGTCACAATGATCAGTGTCAAAATCAGTGTCACACACCGTTAAGAACGAGAATACTGCGGTAAGTATGCATTAAAACAATTTGATTTATGTAGGTATATTCTTACATTTCATATAGAAATTCAAATGACGCATCTTCACCTTAAGTGTTGACACATGTGCTTCAGAAATTTGTCATTTTTAAACAAGAGTGTTATGAGAGTTTAAGTAATCTTTATATAACAAAACTTTTTCAAATCTAATGTAAACAGTAATAACACCATGCTTACAGGATCGCTAACATGTCAAGATTGACAGACAAGAGCACAAGTCTTACTTTGAGAGGATGTAGAATGGAGATGACATGTTGATCAAAATATGTTTACAGTTTTTAAGAGAAGGGGATACGATGCGAATATATTATCTGATGTATATGTAATACAGGGACAGTTAATACCAAATGAAGTTGACCAAATATAGAGAAAAGAAAAATAGCAGACAACACCTCCACTTTGTAGGAGGAGGCAGGCATTATTAAAACCAGAAACAATATGATGTTGAGAAAGAGAAGGAGATGAGGAATTATAAGAATTGACCACGTACTTTAGGATAAGCTAGTAAGCGGTAGATCGAGAATAAAATATACCATTATCATGTAAGCAATGGAAATGAATAATAGGCCTATACATGTTACCAACACAAATAGATATTGAAAATACTAATTTATTTTCAACAATGTACATTCCCAAAGTGCCCTTAGACCTCTTCCTCAAAATAATTAAAATAGTGTTAATATGTCAATACTAAATGCGTATTCACAAATACCACCGTCGTAGTGAGATCTTACGTAAGGAAGAATTTCTCAGGTCCTATTTTTGTAAGGTATCGGTAGTTCTTAAGTTTAAACAAGGCCTATAACAAGTTGTGACGGAGAATGCGTTGACATCTGAAACCGTTTAATATCGATACGAAATGTAATGAGACCGCGTTGAAATTAAACTTTCCTTTTTTATCAATAACATTTACACAAAATATTGTCTTATCGTCATATATGTCTCCGACCATAAGAGGAAGACCTACTATCAAGGAAGAAACTGATACTAGATTGATAAATTTCAGAAAGAAAATCTCCCTTACCTTGACCTGTAAATACAAAAGAGAAACTGTGAAAGAATCTAATTCCAGAAAAAATGTAGTTTGCGACTTTCGTATACTCGCTGTCATTGTGACAACATTACTAAAGTGAGACTTACATTCTTGAACCTAACCACAGTGTTCATTTAAATACATGTATTATTATTCGATTCCACTTACGTTTCCTCTAAAATATGGCTCACTGTGACATGTGAAACGTCGGTTCCAGTGCTCATAAGTACGCCAATCACATATGGTGACATAAACAGTTACATAACCCTACGTAAGATGGCTCCTAGTCTATCAGACTGCATACCTTGTCTACAGAGGATTATCAATATAGGCCTAATCTTTTACTGTAAGTGTCGTCTTTTTCCTGGTATTTGAACAGGTAATTAATTTTGACTGTCAATCTTGCGCAGATGACGATAAGCAAACATAATTGTAAAGAATTATTGTAAAATTAGCAAATTAGCAAGTAGGGCCTAAAGTTGGCAATTCATTGCATTCTAACAACCAAGCAAAGTTCTCAATAAAAGAAACAAGTCAACGAATTTGTTTAATGCAAAATAATGATATCAAATATGATTGCAATTATGATTAACACGGCCAAAGAATTTCTCAGTTCAGTAATACTTAAGTGTAACTACGACATGTTGTGAGGGAGAATGCGTTTACATTTGTAACGGTTTAACAACGAGGCGACGCAAAAATTAAACTTTTCTTTTTCTATCAATAAAGGTCAAGATATCGGTCACAACTCGTCTCCAAAAAAAGGGAAGAGAAAAATATCTACTCTGTTAAAAATAAATGATACTATATTGATAGATTTCGGAGAAAGAGACAATTTGCTTCTCTAAAATTGACCTCTGATGACAAAAGAGAAAGTGCAAGATGCTAATCATGGTAGATGAAAGGTTATCTGCGGCTCTTGTTGTCCATAAAGCAGCATTCTAAACTGACTGAATGTGGACAGGACTGAACACAAGAGTATACTGTTTGTGGTACAAAAATAAGCACGAAAAATCACAGTGCAACAAAGACAACACGGACAAGTTTGAAAAGATTTAAGTAACAAAAAAAAAAGATTGAAATTGTCCAACTGTTTGGTAAATTTCGTTGTTTTCTGATGACTAAATTAGTTGTGAATACCATGTCATTTAAGTGTGTTCGAAGACCCCATAATCTTACCTATATCACGGTATGGAATTAAATTGTAAATTTTATTATTTTTCCGAAAGAAATATGATACTGAGCCTGTATGAAATAGTTTCCTGTTTGGTCCTTTGGGAAATACCGGAACTTATTTTAGGATCACTTTGTCACATGATTTCCACTTAGGAATACACACTTACTTTGAAAATCTAAGGCTTGTATTAATGTTTAAATATCGTATTAAGTGAGAAAAAAAATTTTCAAAAGGAGTTAATTGATCATGTAGCACTGAAGTCGATCTTAAGATATTTACTATTGTTGAGAACGGTGCTGTACACTATCTGGACTTAAAACCAAAAGGGGCCTATCTATGTTTACCCTAGACTCTCGAGAGTACTTAAATATGTGAGCACGCTTTGCTCTCTGTACTTTATTAATCGCACTGTTTCAAGTTTGAGGATACTTTGCCGAGATTGTAAATATGATTAAGATTGATAGGACTGTTTTTTTTTCAAAAGAAATGTCACACGTTCATCCTCTGATTGGTAACAAAGCTTGCTAAAGACTGGAATCGTAAATTAAATGACAGAATGTTGCCCCGGTACACGGTTCTTAAAGAAAGTATGGCAATATTGTTCAGTGCTTTTGATATAGGATACTAATGTTTCCTTGCATATACTGAGAAGTCCCTTCTAGACTCAGTTCCAGTACACATCTGCAGGCCACGTGGAACTATGTTAGATCCTTTGATCCTAAAACGGTGAGGCGGTTTCCTTTGCCTTCACCATCGTCCCCACCATAATCTCAGTATTCGTGTTCTACAGTCATACTGCCACCCCCCCCCCTCATTTCCAGTTACTTATTTATCAGACAATAAGTGTATGTCGTTTTCAATTTTAGGACTTATGATCGTTCAACTGCGTGAAAAACAAAAGGACAAAAAGAGGCATTGATACTTTTGTAATGTGGGGGAAAAAAAATCCATCCTTTATTATAATGAGTTTTTTCATGCCGGTATTTCCCCATAAACAGCCAATTACGATCCGAATCGGTATGAAGCTTTCAACTTGCTTGATAAGGTCAGACACTCACAATTCTACGTTCTCACGAGGCGAAACTGCAATGCCTACTCAAGACTATACAGCTATTTCTGTTTTGGTTCTACAAAGATAAAAATCTGGCCCAATAATAACTTTACTGTAGGATGGTCTATGTATGTTACCGTGTATGCCATGCTTAGCCTAGTATGTCATCCTACCACGGTTGTCAATTGGAGGAGACACCTTGCTTGCAGTGTTGTTTGCTGTCACAAAGGGTAATGGCCGATTGAAAAACTGATACCGCAATGATGTGTTCAGATTAAGACCCATTTAGGACCGTTTGCCGCAATGGCCTTCATGTTAGTGTATGCAGTAATAAGTAAAGGGATTTGTGGGTTACAATTCCCTTTCCCTTTTGAGTGTTTGGCATGATTTAGTTTCCAAAGTCACGTAAAAATGTCAATAATATGTAAGACAACGAGATATTCTTATTGCAAGGTTGGAATAATCTGACAATGTAGGCCTATATTGTCAAATAAAACCGATTATAGGCTACTCTAAAAACAAAAAGAAAAAACCCTAGTTGCACTAACGGGAGTTAAAAACGTTAATATCTGTTACTTGTCTTTTGCCATATTGGAGGTTGAATCATAGCTCACGTAGTAAATTTTAGTTCATTCGCTGGTTAACATCTCCTTTATTATTTGAAAGTGATCGAATTCCGCTGTTATAAAATTGACGTTGGGGATTTTACCAGAGCTATGGTATCCTAGTGGGGAAAAGGGTCTATAATAAAACATTTCCGTTTACCCTGTTCTGCATGTAACTATGAAGAGGTAAGTTTTAAATTCCTCCTAAGTTTGGAGAACCCATTCTCTTATCCAGTCTTTCCGTGGGGTGAAAAAGAGGAACGCTAATAGCCTAGTTTGTAATTAACTTAGTCACTTAATTATTTTCATGTGGCATTTTCCTATAGCCTAGAGATAATCAGATAATATACAAACATTGCCAAGGAAGAAAATGATACTCAGGCAAATAAAGTAGTAAAATCGAGTACAAGAAAAAAGAAGAAGTTATCAATTAGCTTACCCTGGATTTATTTCAAGAAATTGGAGTTATTGCTGCAAAGTTATGTTGTTCCGATCTTGCCCCTATAGACCACAAACCATTAGATAGAATGTAGAAGAAGAAACAAAACTATGATGAGATTTTATCCTCCTTCAATTCCCGATTCTCTGATCTTTACCAAGGCTTTCGACCTTATATTTTTAGTGTTACCTAGTACCAGTCTTGCTAATCATATACCAAGTGCGTATACGACTGAAAACACATTTTACAACCGTCACGGGAAGAGAAGGGTAAACAAGAGAGAAGGGCAAAGTCCGGTTACGATTACCAGGTATATTTTCGTTAATTAATGATTAAGAATTTGGGGTTTGGCTGTGACTTGCAAGTTGCCTACTATTTGGCCAGAGAGCCTTAGCAACGTAGGATTTGAAGCAACTCTTTTCGGTTTTGTTATATGTGGCAACGAGTGATGGTATATATGTATGACTTTGTAATAGTTCTCTTCCACTTGTTCTTGAATATTCAGTTGTTTGGAGTTTCTAAGGGGAATGTAAACATCTTTGTGAAATATGTGATAACACAATTACGTAATGATCATTACACAATATTCATAGTCATGTATACTTATATATGAATGACTGATTTCAATATTGATTTAAATTGTACTGTGTTAAGGTGTGTCTTCAATATGCGTGCCAACGGTGAAATTATTTGTTCCCGGTATCCTTAATGCATTAATGCTATTGTTGGGTAGTGGAGCAGTTCCAAGGTGGGGAAGGGGAGGCGATTTTTGCATTGGGTGCAAAGGTAAAAAAAAGTGTTAGCAAGTGGTATCAACACGTGAAACTAAATTAATCTACATGGGAAAGGGAACAGGATGCAACCCACCCCCTTCCCTCTTAAAAGAAGGGGCGAGGGAGTTCTCTGAAACGCAACACCTTCCGTGAACCCGTTCTGCCAAAATTTCGGTAGAGAAGATTTGTGTTCATACCGAAAGTAAAATAAGAAAAGAAAAAGAAATAGGTATCAGTCTATTTTATGTTTTATCGAAACGATAGGCTAATGGAGCAGGAAAGGGTCTTGCCCCATCACGACACAAAACGTAGCTCTTTGCGGAAGTAAATAATCAATAAAAACATTGGCAGCTGCACTTCTTGATTACTAAACAAAAATTACAGCCATTAAACCTACCCAGTGAGGCACTGTTGCTAATAATTATATCAGATATTCTCCAAAGAAGATAAAGATACAAATGACGTCAGGAAGGAAATCTGACGTCAGGAAGGCTCCAATACTGCAGCACATATATCCTGCTTTCCGTGGTATATATATATGTATATATACCACATTAGTATCCAGTCAAGTCATTTAGTAAGGCGCACGCGTATTGATATAGTTTTGAAACGAAAAAGCTCAGTCTCGAGGATTATTGGAAACAGTTCATTCTATGATTTAGAATATTATTAGATCTTGATGGCGACAAGTTACACATTAAAGGATTGCCTTAATATGCAAAGTTTACCTGAATGTACTGTACAAAAACATTTGAGACAAATATTTGTGTGGAACTGCGACCACTTCAACGTTCAGACATTGCCATAAGAAACTCGTACAGAATATAGACTTAAAGTGGATCGTGACAGTTTCAAGTACACTTAGTAATATATAAAGGATTGAAAAATGTCATCCGTCTGTTTCCTGACACGAACCTGCCTAAAGGTTACAACTAAACTACTTACGGGTGCCAATACCTCCCACCGTCAATAAAAAGTCACTCTTATCGAGAAGAGAGCGAGAAAGAGAGGGGCAAGGGGGGGGGGGTGGTAGTTGTATGGCTGCTGGGCAAAAGTCAGAAAAGTCACCAGACCAGTAGAAGGTTTTTGATCATGTGTGATACTACGTGATCAGGGCTCTACCTCCCGAAAGGACAATAGCCTTGAATCAGTGACGTCATCACTCTTCTAGGCGACGGAAAGTTAAACACTGAAGCATCACCTCACTGTGCAAAGTTTACCGAAAGGAACAAAACCTTTCGAAAGAAGTATTTACCAGCTCGGAAAGTTTATTGAACCAGTGAGACTGCGCAATATGGTCAGGCAAATTAGACTAATAAAGTAAGAGACTCATGAAATTGAGTCGATCATGGAAAAGATTAGATAATAGTAACGATAATAATTGCAATGTATGGATGAGTCGGTTAGACTTTGCAAGGATCAATAACGTGCCGGCAAGTGGGGATCAAAAGATCAAATATCATTGACTGTTATATAGCCTGCGACTTACAGTCGTTTCTGCTTGACATGTACACCTCTGTTTATCTATTCTCATTACTTAACCTTATTTACATTTCGAAAAAAAGAAGAAGAAAAAACAAGTGACCACCCGCCTCTACTGACTAAAGTCCAATTTTACCTATTCCCCTGAAGGAAGTAGGCGTCAGTCAAAATAGGAGTGTAACAGCGGATAATGTACAAGCGATGCGAAATAGGCGAGTGACCTGTGTAGACGTTGTCAAAGAGGTTGTTGAAACGTATTAATCTAGACGTAACTGTAGGTTTTTGACCTCCCTCTCTACCGAAAAGTAAACACAATATAAGTTAAATATAACCACCTTTATGGCCTTATGAAGTATATATTGCTTAATTATGAAGGAAAAAATTCGCCTAAAGGACAGAAGCCTTCCATAAATAAAGTAACTTACTTGGGATAGTAGTTTAAACGACATTACAGCGAGGTGGTGGTTGATTTGTGCGTGTGTGTGGGGTGTGTGTGCCTTTGTTTTCGGGTGGGATCGAGGACCGAAACAATAGATTTTAGGTCCTCTGTAGAAAATTCGATAGATTTCTCCCGTGCTCTCAAGATCAACAATAGACAGTCTATTGTTAAGGTTAGGGTTGAGGAAGAAAAAAACAAAAGAAAGCACATTGAGGTCCTCGGAATGAATGGAAAACAAAACTGTGTGTGTGTGTGTGTGTGCGTGTGTACGTGTGGGTGCGCGTGTGCGGGTGTGTGTGTGTGTGTAAGGATCGACAGTTGTAGTGACAGCAGGGGCAGAGTGGACGACTGTTGATGCGTTGAGCCAGATTGCAATCCAGTAAGCTTATAAATATCAATTTTGAAATTTATGAAAAGGAACTTGAAATCTTATCCTAAGCGACTAGTTTTGCGAGAAATTGAACACACCAAATTTAATTTCGCCCAAAGATATAACCTTAGGACGTATGGAGTGTTTTACAAAGCACAGTATTTTGGGTACAATTCTGTCCCTGCGGTATTTCTGTGGACGAAGTTCCTCCCGATAATGTCTTCATCTCCTGTCCACCATTGCTAGTGTCTGAAAGGTGGCGTTATTATCGTATTCCATGCAACAGCCGACTTGCGGCACACAAAAATTTCTTCCATTTAGACATTAACAATGACCAATCAAATTCTTAGATTTCAATCATGTGACATCCTTTAAAAACTGAGTTCTTAATATTATATATAAACATGTTCCATTTACATTGTGTAGGATGCCCTATGTAATCCTTCCTACAATCCTACCACTGATACGAAGGTGATTATGTATTATCTCGAAGAAAAATGGAAGTAAATATTGAGCTTGCACGGAGCACAGTCATCAAATGCTCTAGCTACAACTATACTCTGTAAATTAGCCTAAGCGTAGTAGCACTACTTAGGCCTAAACGCAAATCCTATACTTTTCTCGATATATGTAAAATGATAGAATACAAGCCCCCAAGAAAAAAAAGAGAGGAAAAAAAAAGAGAGAGAAAAGGGGCATACTCGTTACACCTTTTTGTACGTGATATATGTTCCGTTATCATTACATTACAGTGGATCATCGTTATATAAGCTATTTGTTTGTACAATAACTATGTCGTCAACACTATTGACACAGACGTCTTGGAGGGGAGTTATAATTAGGAAACATTTAATAGGCCGTATTTAACAAAAGTTATTAATTTACAGCATATCCTGCCTACATACAGCATAGCTCAGTCTTGAACAGGAGGCTGGAACTGCTAAATAACTAAAGTAGTAATGTCTTTCAATTTGAACGATTTTATATCAACCTTACCTGACAAGTTGTCGAAAGGTCACAAACCCTAACAGTCTAAGAACTGCACTCGTATATACGTTTGACATCATTAGTTTATACGTACAACGTCTAGCTATTATCGGATAAGTTTCGCTACCTCTTCTTTACCTGTATCAGTCATTTTGGCGCATTTGGTCTTCCAAAGGCGAGATCTTTCCATCAATTTCAGTACCAGTATTACGTTACCATAGGAAAACGACTTACATATCGTATAAGCGCAGTTATGAAAGGTCAGGGACAATGTCCAAAACACACCTTAGAGCGACTCATGGACATAGTTGAAATGTCTTCAACATCTTCTCCAAATATATTCTAAAATTTATTCAAAAGTTTTTTTCAACTATTTTTTGAAAAGATGTCAGACAGGTGAAGACTCTTTCCTTTTGCCCCTTCTCGATTGAGGTCATAAAATGCTATCTCACGGATGTACTCTCCCTCTATTATGTATTTACTTTACCTTACACTCGAAGTTGTAGTCAAATAGCCACATAATCTTTATTGATTATTTAATTTAATCAAGTTTACTTTTTTATGGCCTATCTTTCCAGTTTACATCAAAGGTATTTTAGATTGCCATAAAAATGAGCCGAGAAGGAATTTACGTCGCCATAAACTGTTTGCGTGAACTTTAAATCCTTCTTCTTTATTAACTTTGCGAGGCGTGGAATCCAATTTGTTTCCTTATTTACAGACGTCTTCGTGAAATACTCTCAACCTTTTAAGCTGAGCCAAAGTCTCATATACCCACAGTCTGGAATTAACTAAAATGACACAATTGGTATGACAATTTAATGCCAATATTCTCTTTCTGTTGAAATTTCTGTAACTGTATGTAAATATATTTGTAAATTAATGAAATCTTGAATATTTTTAACCAGCTCATAGTTTCTGTAATAGTCGTCCAAACCCGAACCCCCATATCAACAGAATACGCGTTATTGACGGATAAAATGCATTTTTTTTTGTTCTAATGACAACCGTGAGGACTTGTTACACTAGTGTTTGTACTGGGTGAAAAAAAGTTAATCCCGAATACCCGTCACCAATAATCGGTCGGGAAATAACCGGTGCTGCTGTGGCCAAGTGGATAACCGTTCTGGCATTTGAAGCAATAAAGCTTAGTTATATGGAGGTTTTGGGTTCGATACCTGGCTGAGTCACAGTAGGATCGGTTTTTTTGTCCGAGAGTAACCTAAAGATTTCCACCTGAAGTGACCTTGTGAAAAAAAGATGGTGCAACATTATCAATTTGGTGGTTACGAGACCTGAAGTTGTAATAGAAAAGCAGTCGCACTATTAATAAAATAAAGGGCGCCACAGGAATCTCCCCTCCCCCCCCCTCGTTGTTCAGTATGGTGCGCAAGTTAAAGCCAATATACGTGCTGACTGAGCTACATTTAATTTCAGAAGGGCCCGTGACGACCTGTGGGATTTGACTTGCAGTAATTTCCTGATGCTAGTTAATCTTCTTTAGACTTTTCTTCACGTGGTCTCAATATAATGATATTTTAAAGTGCTGCATACAAACGGCATGCTGAATCAAAGCTACAAAAATCCTGTTTTTCATACCACACTAAGAAAAAGAAAGAAGTGTATCTTGTTACCAACCTTATCGACCTAAGTCATTTCATCACCTCATAATGAACTTCCCCTCCTCAGGTAGATAGCAGCAACAAGGTCAGTTAGTCATCAGATGGCTATTCTGGAACTAAATTTCAAATCATAGCATGGAATAGCAGTTGTCATGCCCAGACTCAAAAATGTGTAACTCGGAAAGAGGACTTTAATTGAATATTTTAACAAGATAAATTTATCATGGTAACGCAATTTGGAAAGTAAAAAGGACCAATTATAAAGACAGTTCTTGTGATGATGGTCAGTTGAAGTTCTGAGTATACGTTTGCCTTCTCAGTATTGTTTTCAATACGAGGAACTGTAAGAAAGATTACTGGTATACGTCGAGACAAAATAACTTTCTTGCCATTTATCAGAAAAAAGTCCTGTAAATCGATATTTGATTTCGTTTCATTTTAGCAAGTATAATCGGAATCATTTCAAGACAGACTAGATATAATAACATGAAAATTAAGGTGATATTGAGGTGTAAGATACAGTTCAGGGGTTTTACTGGAAAGCTACTTAAAGCGGGGGAGGAAGTAGCCACGTAACCTTTATTGATTATTTAATTTAATCAAGTGTACTTTTTTATGGCCTATCTTTCCAGTTTACATCAAAGGTATTTTAGATTGCCATAAAGTGAGCCGAGAAGGAATTTACTTCGCCATAAACTGTTTGCGTGAACTTTAAATCCTTCTTCTTTATTAACTTTGCGAGGCGTGAATCCAATTTGTTACCTTATTTACCGACGTCCTCTGGAAATTCAACAGTTTAAGCTGAGCCAAAGTCCCATATACACACGGTCTGGAATTAACTAAAATGAAACATTTGGTATGACAATTTAATGCTGATATTCTCTTTCTGTTGAAATTTCTGTAACTGTATGTAAATATCTTTGTAATTTAATGAAATCTTGAATATTTTCAACCGGCTCATGGTTTCTGTAATCGTCGTCCAAACCCGAACCCCCATATCAACAGAATACGCGTTATTGACGGATAAAATGCATTTTTTTTTGTTCTAATGACAACCGTGAGGACTTGTTACACTAGTGTTTGTACTGGGTGAAAAAAAGTTAATCCCGAATACCCGTCACCAATAATCGGTCGGGAAATAACCGGTGCTGCTGTGGCCAAGTGGATAACCGTTCTGGCATTTGAAGCAATAAAGTTTAGTTATATGGAGGTTTTGGGTTCGATACCTGGCTGAGTCACAGTAGGATCGGTTTTTTTGTCCGAGAGTAACCTAAGGATTTCCACCTGAAGTGACCTTGTGAAAAAAAAAAATGGTGCAACATTATCAATTTGGTGGTTACGAGACCTGAAGTTGTAATAGAAAAGCAGTCGCACTATTAATAAAATAAAGGGCGCCACAGGAATCTCCCCTCCCCCCCCCCCTCGTTGTTCAGTATGGTGCGCAAGTTAAAGCCAATATACGTGCTGGCTGAGCTACATTTAATTTCAGAAGGGCCCTTGACGACCTGTGGGATTTGACTTGCAGTAATTTCCTGATGCTAGTTTCATCTTCTTTAGACTTTTCTTCACGTGGTCTCAATATAATGATATTTTAAAGTGCTGCATACAAACGGCATGCTGAATCAAAGCTAAAAACATACTGTTTTTCATACCACACTAAGAAAAAGAAAGAAGTGTATCTTGTTACCAACCTCATCGACCTAAGTCATTTCATCACCTCATAATGAACTTCCCCTCCTCAGGTAGATAGCAGCAACAAGGTCAGTTAGTCATCAGATGGCTATTCTGGAACTAAATTTCAAATCATAGCATGGAATAGCAGTTGTCATGCCCAGACTCAAAAATGTGTAACTCGGAAAGAGGACTTTAATTGAATATTTTAACAAGATAAATTTATCATGGTAACGCAATTTGGAAAGTAAAAAGGACCAATTATAAAGACAGTTCTTGTGATGATGGTCAGTTGAAGTTCTGAGTATACGTTTGCCTTCTCAGTATTGTTTTCAATACGAGGAACTGTAAGAAAGATTACTGGTATACGTCGAGACAAAATAACTTTCTTGCCATTTATCAGAAAAAAGTCCTGTAAATCGATATTTGATTTCGTTTCATTTTAGCAAGTATAATCGGAATCATTTCAAGACAGACTAGATATAATAACATGAAAATTAAGGTGATATTGAGGTGTAAGATACAGTTCAGGGGTTTCACTGGAAAGCTACTTAAAGCGTGTGAGGAAGTAGACTCCAGAAGTAAAGTGAAAAAAGTGGATGAGAACTAGATTATCCCAGTCACAATAAAAAGCCAAAACAAAAACAGATGACCGCCACTCCCTTTTACAAGCTATGGCGATAAGTCCCCCTTTACCCTTTCTCGAACAGACATACCCAGAATGCCACGTACACCATCCAACAGGAAATATCGTTTAAAGGTTTTACCTGAGGTAACACCCCTCTTAACTTATAATAAGCAAACAAAGCGTACGGCCCGTTCGTCATTACTTCCCATTATTCCAACAACCAGTTTGTACTTCAGTAAGTTTATCGGGTATTACAGCCGCGAATCATAGCAGATTTACAAATAAATGACTTTGCAAAACATTTGACCTTACATACCGTCAGGTATTGCGCCTTTTTTTGCTACAGGCATCATAATAAAGTAATAAAGACTCGAAAAGTGTAAATATCAATAACTCAAGTACTGCCACAACCAAGCAACCAACGTCACGTGACGTCATCGTAGGGCGGAAGTTGTTTATTTTATCGATGACAAAGCTTTGGGATCACACAAAAGCATTTCAAGGTGAATGCAAGTTTGGGTCAATATTTTCGTACAGACATTTTGAAAGGGATGTTGAATTTGGTGTTCAATTTTGTTATGATTAGTCTTTCATAGTAAACACTGGATCGATTCGCCTATACATATTCAAAAAGTCCAAAATTAATCGTCTCCATATTTTAGAGCCTAACTTTTGACGGTTGCGGCGACGGGTTAGGACGTACTTCATTCCCCTCGTATTAATCATGCAACTGCAAACTGCCTAGCCTATCATTTCACTGGCAAAGTTCCGTTTTATGAACATTGACTTTTTGAATCTAGATTCGATGTAAATTGAAAAAAAAAGAGTATAAAAAGTTGAAAGTATGATCACCAAATAAAGCTGACTCTAACAATGAAGTCTTAAAATAATTAAAAAGGTCCATAATGGAATTATTACATAGAATATCTCCACAGCTCCAGCAATTTTATTAAGGCGCTAAACATTCCCTCCAATCGTTCTGATGTTATTAGTCGTCTCTTAACCTTATGTCACTTTCGGACATTCCCTTCAACTTGCTAGTGACGTAAACGATAACGATCTTGACGATAGTCGAAAAGAAAGAAAAAAAGTCTAACAGAAAACGAGTCAAAGTGGAATCGCGTTATCCCTGGTGGTTATCAAGGTGAGATGAACGGCTCTTCATATGACAACATGCTACCGTTTACTATCAAAAGGTTGACGAAAGTTCGTTCTACGTAAAATTGCCTAATCGGTGACGTAGTTTCACAGTTAAAAAAGACATTTTAAATTATATAAAACTCGTTAAAAGTTTAATACCACAATGTAGGATCAACAGGTCAACATCATCTGATAATAATAATAAGTCTAGTTGATATCACGTGATGAGTGTTTCTTTCCTCTTGGATGAATTACATATTTGCCCTGCAGTAAATACAAACGCAAAAACAATTTCACATTTAATGTAAGTGCGACTTCACAGTTTGGTAATGCGCTGAATTTATCATGACAATAAGCTCAACGGCATCTTGATCATAGAGGGGGTATGTGTGATAGTTATGATGGTTTATATAGTTTACCCCATAAACGGTAAATGTATCAAGAAGACTAACTGTAGAAGAAAAGTATCTGCTTGCAAGCAACACCCTTGATTTTTTTTAATGTATTCAATTAATATTCGTCACTGATGCAAATTGCAATATTAGCTTTATGAAGTAAGTGGAAATTCTGTTCTTTTTTGGAGGGGGGGGGGGGGGGGGGTTGTGAGGATCCTTTCTTTTTCGCTTAAATCATACCTCATATGGGAGTTTCGTGTGATTTTCGACAGCTGCCGTATAGTAATTATTTCACGTGTTTTATCAGGCCAATTTACAGTGAAAACAAAGGAAGCCAAAATGCAGGGGGCAGCATTCGGTTGCAGATACCGTTGTATGTCTATTACAGACTTCTGTATCTTCAAAGCACACACTATTTACGTCGGTCTTCGGTTCTTCAAAGTCAATTTACTTAACTTTTCCTTTGTCTTATGTCTGATTCTTTTACAGACAACGGCTGATTAGATTTTTACTAAAATATGATTTCTAAACTATTCCTATTTCGAAACTATTTTTCCGAACTAGTGATCTTGGAACAGAAACATGACTGCTTAATTGTATAAAGCATCGGATTTGTATCCTCTGACTGGTTGACAAAGCCAGTGACCCCTGACCCCCAGTCCAGCTCTCAAAACCACGAGTAAGCATATCTGAGATACTCGTAAGACTGACTTTTGTAAGAACAGAATGGCTATTCTTCTTCCATTTTTTTTTTTTGGTTTCCTGATGTGATCTATCTTCCCTGATTTTTTTTTCCTGAAATGTGACTCTGTTTTTGTTGTCCTTCCTCTGTCATCGTTTTCAATCAACTGTCATCATTATATAGTAACTTCCACTTAATTTCCGTGTGCCAGTCGAACCAATAAAATGGAACATTAATGTCAATCAATGTCAATCGACCTAATTGGATGTCATCTTTCTCTCTCCACCCACCTCCTCCTCCACCTCTCTCTCCACCCACCTCCTCCTCCACCTCTCTCTCCACCCCTCTCTCTACCTCCACCTCTCTCTCTGTGCTGTACTGACGAACTTTCTCGTAACTCTTACTGTGGACCCTCCTTACCACAATGAACGACCCCGGTCGGTCCCTATACCGAATGCTAGGTTGAATCTAAAATCTCACCAACCTGGACATATCATATCATATGTCCTAAGTGGAATATTTTAAATTTTATCAATTCTCTGAGCAACATCATGTAGAAGTCATCAACATCTTGCAGTAATTTGTTCGATATTGATTTTAGTCAAAAAAAGAAGAAAAAAAAAGAATAAAACTCACAACAACCAGTTTTCACACTGACTGTCAGGTCTTAAAAAGAAGTCGTAAATACGAACTGACAAGAACCAACTTTTATTTTCCAGTTTTTTTTTTTCTTTTAAACTTAACGCTTCCATACAACCGGAATGCATCGCTTCCAGATGGTTAACTCATCGGCAAAGTAACTGTAACAGTTTTTGTAACAGAAAAAAAAAATACATAAACGTGATGTGTAATCATTCCAAAGTGAGTCGTTCGTTTAACAGCGATTCCGGTAATAATCATAATTGTTTATCATCCAATAATTCACCTGTATCTGGACATGGGATTTGAATGTTTTCCACGGAGATCCTCCACACAATCAAAGGTCATGTGATGGATGACTTTCAACATTCGCTGTAACGCCAGTTGAAAATCTGAGAGACAATGAAGCTCAAAGCCTCGAAATCTACAATACGACGACAAGGATGAGATGAAAAGAGAAGGGATTAAAGCATAATTGTTTGACACATAAGCCGGCTTGGACTCTGAGATGATTTACAATCATTCAATAGAAAACAAAAATGTATGAACAAAGGAAATAAATGAGTACTACTTTTACGATTGATGGTGGAAATGTCAATTTTAAGATGACGGATCAATAAATGCTACACATTACTACTAATCTTCATGCGCCTAGTCTGTGGTGCAACCAATGTGTTGTACCAACACTTTAGGTAGAAAGTAAACTTGCCGTGTAAAAGAGAGCACGAGAACCGTTAGGTAGCATACCACCATTAGTCTATGGGTTGATTTACACGTTAGGGTACACACCAAGTTCGAGAGTCTGCGATACATACAAGGTACGGTACATCTGTGCAGACATTCCCTACATATCAAGGGATAGCTGGTCTGTCATGGTATTTACATGATTATGGTAGCATACCCCTATAAATTGCCCCATTGACTTACACACGAAATCGCAATATGTAATGTGATCTCTGACGCCTTGTAGGAGTTTTCAATAGATTTCAACAGCTACCACTCTTCAGAAAGGTGACACGTTGGCCATTCATGGCACTTTCAATTTTCCGTACCTTAGGTTAGAGTTTCTCCCAGAGCCCTTTGCCGCTATAGCAAATCACACTTCGCCTCGAATGATACTGCTCCACTGGCTACAACTTTTCATAGTTGCTTTAATTGGCACCATTGTCACACCATGTATACCTCAACTCACCTACTTCAATATTCAATCCACAAAAGACCACATACCATACGATGAAATACCGAAAAAGTTGTCCAAATGTCAATTACAGGGACTTTCACCGACGGTGAACAAAATGCGGAGGAATCTCTAACTTCTTTATAAGGTATGCTACCTTAAATTTTTGACTATTCAGATTTTGCGCTAGAATGGGGGGAAACTTAAAAAGTTACTATACCTTAAATTTTCTGTGGTATTATAACTGTTGCTTTGGAACATCCAACCGAAGAAAATGATGATTGTAAATGAAAAAGTTAAAAAAAAATATGATGAAAAAAATTATCTCTATGTATGGCTCATGTTAGGCACTTTTTCAGTAACTTGATGACACACTACTATCATAGTCACACGATACTGTTGACATAGATGGTAAAGAGCGCCCCCGTTATGCTGCCCAAACCGGTTGAGGTTGAGTCATAGTAACACTAGAATGACGTCACTGTAACCACTCGCTCGCTGAACAAATGAAGCCGAACGATAATGTGTAGCGTTGTGATGCGAAACAGCTCTGCCTTCAACATTTGCGGTATATAATGCACGTATGGCTCGAGAATTGTTCGTACGAAGTCTAACAACATCTTTGGGCAATACAGAAATAAACGCAAACTGAGATTTTTGAGATAACCTGATCATATGCAGCGAAAACTACGTCCCAATGTTAAGGTGTTTGCGAGATACATTATAATAAAATTTTCATTGGATTTGCGTCACACGGGTTCATGGCAATTACGAGTCCTACTAAAGTGATCTTCTTTTTCAACTTTTCTAACAGGATAGGCTGAAACATTTAAAGCGGCTGGCCTCATCCGCCTGCGACTTGATGTCTAAATATATATGACATATCTGTAAGTCGTAATATGCAACTTGTAATATGTTAGTCGTAATATGTAAGTCGTAATATGTAAGTCGTAATATGTAAGTTGTAGTATCTAAGTCGAAATAAGTCGCAAATCGTTAAATCTTGAAATTCTAATAAATCCCAATCCTCGAACTATTACGTATATGAATGAACTTGCTTCTGGGCATCTGACGAAGAAGAAAAAATTAACAAACAAACACACACACAGACTGAAAGACAGACATAACCTCGAAACAACTTGTACCTGCAAAATATTAGACATCGTTATGATGGCCCTAATGATTGACGTTAAAAGTGTAAATTTTCACGTAACACGTTCAACATGGTCAATTTAGAGATTCTCGTTGAGTCATTTCGTGAAATCCTCTAGATTTTTCTACACCTGTCAAGTTTCCTTCACAAATGGTCAAACTAAGAGGATCCCCATGTGTCACATGCAAAACAAAACATTAATGAGTGAGGAATTAACGATTTAATTTGGTTTTCGAAAATTTGTGACCAGACACTTTTCATAGTGGAGCATGCACAGAACCAGCACAAGCAAGGGTAAAATATTACAAAAAAAAAAATAATGTCAGTTTTCAAACTTTTTATAACTATTGGAAGAGACATTACTTGACTAATCATGCTAATGATAAGTATTGTCATGTGTTTATACCCTTCACAATCACCACAAACTAGCTGATATCAACCCAATGAGACCATATAAATGTCGCAGGCATCATCCTGACGAAATGGTTTTAGAGTTTTCACCTTAGCGTCTTTAATGATGGAAAGATCCCACGCCCCAAAAAGAAAGAAAGAAACATGCGACCTAGCAAACGATATCGAAAACATAGAATATTGTTATTTGGTTCTGATGTCACATGTTGCTACACCGTTCAACATACCACACTGGTACGGTGGAACTACTCTTCACAGAGTTACAGGTAGGGACAGAAATTTATACTTGTACGTCCCTATACTCCTACGGCTTCAACTGTATATGTAATTCTGACAGGACAAAGCTCCCCAAAATTAAGATTGGATTGCATTAAGATGATTTGTGTCAGATGAGATCGCATAAGATTGCCAAAACACTATAAACAAAGTTTACTTCATTCGCATTGAGTGGCATTGCTTATTTTTATGTGCGATTTACTCCAACGAAGAATCTCAAAATCTTATCTTTAGTCTCCTTTACAATCCTGAGCAAGTGTTGGTTTTTCGGTTTTATAGTGTTTGAGACCAGATCTAAAGTAGATTACTGATAAAACCTGCAAATGAGAAGAATACTCGACAGAAGCTACTTCCATAATCCAATGAAAGCAGCAGGGGATTCGGTTGAACATTGCAATGGCTTCATCTGTATTCAGTCCGGGAACGAATTCACCTGACGCAAACTGACAAGTACGATAAAAAAAAAAGAAAACCGTCAGATTCATTCCATTGGACAATTATTAAATTCATTCCATTGGACAATTGTTTGTAAGTATATTTAACATATAAGAGATTTCATTTTCATCCTAACACAAAGTGAAATTTATAAACCGTGTAGCCTACACAAGCATACGATATGTATTTATTTACATCATTTTCGTTGTTATGTACTATACTTTGGCTAACATAAACGACTTTTAAGATTATTATTTGAGATATCTTGCGTTTTTCGTCTTGTTTGTAAGTTCTCGTTTAAGGACCAGACTAGAAAACCTTACTAGCGCCATCTGCTACCTTTTCGTTTCGAGTCATTCATCTATTGCTCCTCTCGTTTTCCCTCCTGCTGTATTGTATAAATTTTGTACATGAATTCTGCATATGTACAGTTTGAATGTCTTTTGTGAAAATTGAAAGAAAAAACATAAAAACAAACGGAACTACTTTATATAGGTATTTATCGTATAGATTCCTACGCCAGACATTCATTGAAGAACCGTGGTTACAGGACTATCATTAGAATCATCCAATGATGCAGATCATTTGATAGAAAATAGAAGTGTTATTGATAGGCTATCAAGAATATACGGAGTTGGATACGTGACGTGTTAAAATGTGCAAATAATAATCAAATCATCAACTCTTTTGAATGTGAAGGTATTTCTGTCGATGATCATTTTAATATTGGTGAAAACAGATACTGCCAAAACTGTTTCAATTGTAAACGGTGACAAAACCGAATGCTGCGAGAGAGTAAATTGAACTGAAGTCCAAAAAATCGACACGTACACGTTCGACACAATTTTCCTGAGCAACATATCTGTCTGCCTCCTCTAGTGATAAGAGGGCATCTCCTTTTTTCTTATTATTTCAAGGATCAGGTTTCATGGCTAATTGCACATGCATTGAAGGTATAGAAGGATATATGGACATCATTTCGGCTTTGCACTTATAATTAGACAAATTAGTGATAGGTAAAATGTTAAAGGTTAGTAGGTTGCCACGTAATGAATTGAAAGTTACAAATATGTGATTCAGTCCTTTACTTTAATTGTTACCTTTTGGGAAAATGCATTGTGATCCAATCTTTTTCTTTAAGCTTACTTTAAGTGATTGTTACGCAGCCATTTCGACAGAATTTAACCAAGTATGTGATTGTTTAACGGCAAATAAGTTATCGTTAAATTTCAGCAGAACAAAACTTCTAGTGTCAGTACGGAAGCCACGAGAGTCCCCCCCCCCCCCGAATATGCAGTTACGATTCAATTCAAAGTGTTTGCAGTAACCAAATTTCTCGTGGCCCAAATTGATAATCAATTAACTTGGAAGGATCATAATAGTGAAATTACAACGAAAGCGTCTAAACTAGTGGGTCATATTGCAAGATTGCGATACCTTTTACATACAAACGGAATTTTAACCCTTGTACATCACTGTCATTATTGTCCTGACTTGATCCTCGGACTTCGTTTGCACATCCCCACATGAGAGCTACTAGTGTACATTTCTGATCATTTCAAGTCCTTTAAAAGATTCCATTGGAAAAGACGCCAGCCTTAACTTATTCAAGAAAAGCTAAATCATTATCTTATCCAAAAGTATGATAAAGAATAATCTTATCTTACCATAACTGTCTTCAGTTGCATCTTTTCACTTTTTCTTCTTTCTCTTGCTACTTCCTGATACCTGCGTAAACTTTCCTTTAAAAGAGTCGTTTATATTTTAATAGGGATAAGACTCGAAGAGTGAAAACTTCATCTTGGTTCCTCCTTCATAAGCATTTTATTCGGTCACCTACTTTGTTGTGTGCTGTATGTTTAGGTTGTACTTATTATATGCAATTTACAATATCTTTTTTCATTTTTTTTTTTTTTTGCAAATGGAGAAAAATATAATTTGAAACTGAAACTGAAAACACTTAAAGGTAGTTTCCAATGTTCATATTTCACTTGAAAAAAAAAGTCCATAAAATTAATATCATTCCACCTGGCTTTTGTCCAACAATTTAGTTAGACCCGACAGAATTATTTTAACTTTGCTGCGGGTACATTGTGAAGTTGTACATTGTGAAGTGGTAACAAGATATTTTCTCATTATGTAAGAAAAAAGTCGTTTATATTCTAATAGGGACCAGACTCGAAGAGCGAAACCTTCCTCTTGGTTCCTCCTTCATCTGCATTGCATTGAGTCAACTACCTTGTTGTGTGCTGTATACTTAGGTTGTAGTTATTAATATGTATGCAATTTACAGCATCTTTTTTGCAAAGGGAAAAAAAAAATAATTTGAAAATGAAACTGAAAGAACTTACAGTTTCGAATGTTAATATTTCACTTGAAAAAGAAAAAACAACACAAAATTAGAGTCATTACACCTAACTATTGTCCAACAATTTAGTTAGACCGGACAGAATAATTTTAAATTTGCTACTAGTACGTCGTAAAGTGGTAACAAGATTCGTTATTCTTCTTGCAACTCTACTTACCAAGATTCATATCTCAATGTTGCTTATAGGAAACCATGAATCAGTTCATGTCATTACTTAAGGACGTAAGGTCTGTGCGAACGTGACTCTGACTTTGTGCGAATGAAGAACTTCCAGATAAACAGTAATAGGCCATCTCAATTTCTGTGTGCACTGCTTCACAGAAAATCGCCTTTGTGTAAGAAGTCTACATTCCTGATATCCCTCCAGAATCTATTTGTAATATTATTATAAGATATTTATGAGGAAAAATACAACAACAACAAAAAATAATAGTAAGAGGGTATATGTAAGCAGAATCGTTTTCGCGCCTTTCCACTAAAGTGTTGGCTATATAGGAGAGAAACATTTTGCACTTACAATGTAAGTTTTTTGCCCAGGGACTTTCTCTGGTCCCACCTTCCGATGGCGACTCTACAAACGACGACGCAGATTGGACATGCTGCCCTCAATATGATAATTTATCTTTTCATGATCCGTTCTACGTTATGATTTGTGCTTTAACAGCAACAATGTCTCGTGATTCTGGCGTGGACAACACTGGTTATGAACACGACGATGTCAAAATAAAATATACGGATAGTGACTTCACCAAAAAAGAGGCACAGGCGCAAGGAGACGATGTCTATGATGACGACGACTCCACCTGCGGATGGTTTGGATTTCGACCCAGATGTATTCAGGTATAGACCTACGAATAAAAATTTGGTTTACCCAATCACGTTTGGAAATTATGCTCTCTCTCTCTCTGGCTCATATAAGCATATTTTACTGTTAAACATTCATCTGACGACGAATACTACGTCACACCGAATCCACATTGTATTACAAATCAGCATTCATGGTATTGTGCAAAATGATTACGCCAGTTCAAGTCCAACGAAAGCGGCCACCACGCCGAACTGGATGGCGGTTATTCTAGCTAAAACTCCCCTGAATTGAGCCAAGTTTACTAGAAAAAAAGACATCACCTCTATCTTGTAGCATACCAATGATATAGGTTTTCAATAAAACAAGTGAGCGAATCAAGACATATTTAAACTATAATGGCATTCTATTAGACTTATATTTGTCTCCTCGTTTAACATAATTAAAAAAAATACTTCCCTAGGAAAGTGTTACTATCAAAGATTTCATTAAAAGTAGAGATTTGTGATAGTTTGTGACTGATGTACAATAAAGAGAGATATTAACATAATGTCTACATCATAAAAGAAATAGGCAGTGTAAATATACTACCTTTAATTGAACACAATTAGCAACACAAGTTACGTCTCGAATCAATTTGATCGAAGACTTGTTTAAGAAGTGGCTGTAGTTGCACCACACTTGGTACTGTTAAAATCAACTTTTTAAGCCTGCCCGTTACCAAGAAGTACCGTGTTCCGTTTGAAGGGAAATAAGGCTTTTGTTGCAAAGAAAACAGCCATATTTTTAAAACTAATGTTTGTGGACATAGGATGATAGACTATTCAAAATCAGAAACAGCAGTAGCCTCCTTTTCAAGAAATAAGTTTCTCACAGATAGAAATTCAGTTATTTGCTGTTTAACAATAATTTGTTCACCCAAACTTTTCAAATTCAGATGATGAATCTTCCGTTACTCATCACATGCATACTGCTTTGAGGAGATGAAGCTTTTGCAGATGTTTACTGATGGGACTGAATGGTTTAACGATGATTGAATCTATTTTCGTTGTATTCCATGTTGGTATATTCTAAATGTCCTATTTAACTTTAACGTCATTTTCCTCTAGGGTGGTTGGGACGTTGACGTGTCACTTACTTCTCCGTCAATCTTTCTCAATCATTTACAGTGTTTTAACCGACCCGGTGGAATACTCCTCTTTCTCTTCATTTTCGTATTGGCTCAGAGCACAGCAGTCAACGGACTCGTCTACGTCATAGTGACGACATTGGAGAGGAGATTCAACCTGTCAAGTACCAAAAGCGGAGCCATTTCCAGTTGCTACGACTTCAGTGTCATGTTCGTCATATTGTTCGTCACCTACTTTGGCGAGAAAGCCCACAAACCTGTTTGTGTGGGAATCGGTGCTCTCTTGTTTTCGATGGGTAGCTTGCCTGTTTACCCTGCCACATTTTCTTACAGGGGATTACGAATACGGAGTGGTAAGTGTTGGTTGAATAACGACACAGTAATTTGCTGAGGCAATCAAAACTTTCTAACTTCAGTTCACTAACTGAGGGCTGTCTTTTTGGTAGACTGTATGTAAGTATAGAGTATTATCATCTCGAACTCTATATAAAGTCTGCTATCTCACGGACAATATCACACTGTCCTCAATCAAAGACACTGTGGAAATGGTAGGATCGACGAGGTACATTTGCAACTCATGTATACCATATGTACTAAATGAGAGATATGAAAATCTTTTAGAGCTTGACTCATAATTATTACAAATTGTTCAGTCTTCAGTCAAATTAAGAGGTTTTGCAATTGACACTCATCGATATGAAGATCTGTGCATGAATTCCATTACATCTCAATTTTGCGGCTTAGCTTAGCTTAGTCTACCCTGTATACCCCCCGTCGTGTATATGCGAGGAATATAGTTTTAGGGGGTAATTGCATTTGATATTCACTTTTCCTGGTGATCCGTTTCCTTCCGTAGTGCACACATAGTCATATTCAAGCCATCCATCAGTTGTCAAAATTTATACGGTCTTCCCACTATTAAAGGAATTATTTGTCAAAAATTTTCATATGGGCATATAGGGGAGAGTCATTCAAACACAACGGTATTCGTAGAACTGCTAATGACATAGACCGGAGACAGAGTCAATTTATTATCATGCATATCAGGAAGAATACCGCTGAACCAAGAGTGCCTAGTTGCCAACGATGTTGAATGTTCATGGCTGTAGATCACCAACATCAGAAGGAACAGGGAAATGATTTATATTTGGTTGAAATATCGTGTATCAAAGTTTTACGAGATGAATACATAAGAAAACAAAAGTTATCTATCACGTTCGATTTGGAGGGATTGCAGTGCATGTTTGCAGGAACGATATGCAACCGAGAGGCTCTTTACTCTTAGAGAGAAAACGTTCGTGATGGTGTTGTAATCAGGGTATTATCATGATGCTCCATGGTGCTATCCAGGATAATCAACTTATGGGACTTAAAAGGAGGGGCACACCTCAGTACCTTGCAATATCGACAAGGGCTACTGACTTCCAAGTCTGCTACATAACGAGAAGAGTCGGCAGAGAACTTCATAATGTCGATTCTCCATGCTTTACATTTCTTTTTCGTTTTTCCTGCCTGCAGGAAGTTGGAGAGGAAACTTGCAGTGCCAATCGAACCGCCGTTGATGAATGCCTCATCGATGACAGCGAAAACGTCAGCCGATACTATTGGTTCTTTGTGGTAGCTCAAGTGCTTCATGGAGTGGGTGCTTCACCTCTTTACACATTGGGACTAGCCTTCCTGTACAACAACACGCTGCCTGCAATGGCGGCTCTATTTGTCGGTAAATATAACGTAATTGTGAACGTTACATAAATTTTACTTCGAAACAAATCGTGCAAAGATAATCTATGATGGCGAAAAATGCGGATGCTTTTTCAGTGGGTCAGATTTCCAAAAAATGTTCTTTTCTAACCAACAGAAATATTAAAATAAGTTTTGATGCTTTCTTATCCACTAACTTAAGATAAGGTAACCTCAGTTCCATGTATTGTTCACCGCTGGTATGTTATGCTTTGGTAACAAGCAAAGTGGTAACAAATGTAGTTAACAATCATTTGATTTTATAAACTTTATCCCCCCTGAAAGCTTTCTCCCCCCTGAAAGCTTTCTCCCTTATGCTTGTACAAGGCTACATGTTGTCAGTGTCCATGTGATGAAATATATTGCCATTCATTGACATTTTTCTGTAGTATCATCCTCCAAAGGTATCATGGTTTTGTTCATATTAAACTTAATGTATAGCCTCATTTCTGTATACTTTAGTAACACACTGGTATTTCTTTTTCGTTGATTAAGGTATATTCCAAGGCGCAGGTATGTTTGCCCCTGCAATCGGATACATCTGCGGAGGCCTTTTCCTAAGTATCTACACAGACCTTCGCAAAGCAGCAGAAGCAGGAGTACGAACACCAGTTATGCAATTCAATGTATTTGACAGCCTCGCTCCATCTTCATTGACTTGTGCAATGATCGATTGGCCTGGATATAATATTTAATCTTCAAGTTATCATTATCGATATCCCTCTCGTCTTTTCCCCAGAAACTTCTACACATTTACATCTCACGTATTTGTCAAACGGTTAAGCTCTGTTGGTGGGGAACTAGGTTGGAAAGGAGGGTAGGGAATGGAGGGTAGGGGAGTTTTGAGAAGACACAACAAGACGTCAAGTGATGGTGTGTAGAAGTTGTAATATCACTACACTGTAATTTATCACTTCTGAATCAATGCAATGTGGTGTAGTGAAGTCTCCAAAACATCGATCATTTTTAATTTAGATTATACGCACATCTCGATTCCTTGCCTTCATCCTACAGTATCGATCCCTCAAGTCCACTCTGGGTCGGCGCCTGGTGGCTTGGTTTCATAATCACAGGATCCGTCGCCCTCTTAGTGGCAATACCCCTTTTAGCATTTCCAAAAAGTCTACCAGGTGAGTGTCATTAGCTTAAATTCAAAAGGAGGTGCAGCTGGTATATATATGCAGATTCCGGGATCCCTGTTCAAGGAAGTCTTCTTAGCACAGACCACATAGTTACGTGGCCTAATGGCCATCAATGCGTTAAATGAGTGCAATCATAAAGCGAACAGTGAGTAAACGCTGTCCCTATTGTGAGAAAAGCATTTCAGCTTCAATAGAGAGATTTATATTGACATTAAGATTTCTTTATAAAAACCACTCTCTAAAAATCATTAGAGTGACAAATCACTCTTTGATAGTGAGCTAAATTTTGAGTGAATATTTCTTTTACTCACTCTTTTAGAGTGAATATTCAACCTTAATTTTGGAGTGACCTCTAATTTCACTCTTTGGCACTAACACAGCATGTGCTATTTCATAAGCATGCATATAAGTCTATAGTTTACCCTAAATGCTGAGTGTCTTCCCACGACTCTGTGCGAAGATTGAACAGGCTTACGTCCTAGAAAAAGATCTTGTTTCGGAGTGATGGGGTATATTCATCTTTTTCTGAGCTACAGTTGAAATGGGAAGCCAATTGTCACTACCCAGAGATGAAGAATGTCATTAAGACACGCATTCGATCTCAATCGGGCCAAACGGTATAGGCCAGTTTTGTAGTCGATACATACCGGTAACGATTTATACCTCGATCTGCACGTTCAAAGTTAAAGAGCAATGATAACATTATTAATGTAATAAATATATACAAACGCTGATAAAGAATAAAAAAGCAGCTTAGGTTGTTGCAAATTGTTTGTGTTCCAAAATAGGAATCGATTTTCTCAACAATATTTTATTCGGTTTAACATATACAATTGAAATTCATCATAATATTTTCTTTGCCGTTTTAATTACTGTTTTAAAATGAGGTAAAGAGGTCTGTTGGTGAACAATCATCTCACCACAGAAGTAGGGTAGAACTAGATAACATTCTGTCATTCTGTTTCGGTGAAGAGATGGAGATCTAAAGTCAGGAAGTTGTAAAACCAGTGTCAGCAAATATGAAATTAAAAAACGAATCAATATTGAAAAACATTGTTAATGGCGTTCAGTTGTATTTAATTTGCTTTTTAAGGTGCTAAACGGATTGAGAGACAACGAAAAAATAATGCACAACAAGGATCGGACTTTAGACAGCAAGATGGTGTCGCTGGAACAGTTAAAGATTTCCCACGGGCGTTGTGGAACCTGTTGACAAATGTACCTTATATGTGCATTTGTCTGGCAACATCTGCAGAAAACTTTATGGTCGGCTGTGTGGCGGTGTTCGGGCCCAAGTTCATGGAATCCGTCTTCACGCTCACAGCTGGTGAAGCCGCCCTCCTGACAGGTTAGTAACCAGTCCGAATTTCTTCCAGTTACTAATATCTTTTATTTTATTAATATATTATATTTTATTTTACTAAATTTATAAAAACTTTCAGAACTTCTTGTGAAATCCTAAGTTTAAATAAGATGGCGTTTCCTGCCTAATAATGTCCCCTGAAGTCTATTTTATTGATAAAATATTTTCCGGGATTCCATTAAACTAAAGGCTGGTCTAAATCTTCAAGAACGTTTAGGTTGAACCACCGTGCTGTCAGTTTACAAAACGAGCTATGAAGTACCACACGGCACGGTAAAAATATTCTTTGGTGTTGCAAAATCATACTAGGGATATAATATTGTAGACTTAAAGACATTGATATATCAGAGTAACATTGCATCATGCTGACATCAAGTAAATTAACATTAAATTCACACGGCTGCCATGTTAATTTTGCGGGCGTGTAAGCTGTAATCGTACATGGGAGTAGCCATCACCTTGAGATGAATCACTCGTTCCTGAAAAGGAATGAGAAGGATTGCAGAAATGTCAGAAAAAAAAAACATCATTTTAGGTCAACTTGAATCTATACTCTAGCAAAGCACTCCCAAAACTTCTGTTACTTCGCATAGAAATAACGGAACCTCTAACCTTAAATTAACCATGATCATCCAATCGTGATCCCTGATTGGCTAAAACTATGTTGGCGCTAACAAGATAGATTTTATAGACAGATTTTTTTTTGTTCCAGCGAATAGTCACAATGATAAGTTCAATCGTTGTAGTTGTGTACTCGAGTTTTAATCTGGTATGAAACCATATCGGTTTCGTTATCATTTCTTGTGTTTTACAAAGAATTTGACATTGTTCTAGAATTTAATATTAACATAAAATATTTAATAAGCATCCATTTACTTGTTTTGCTTTTCGGTGTTTGGTTTTGCCATATTAGTTTCGTTTTATTTTTGTGTCCCTCCATATTCCTTTCGTACAATTTTATCGTGTGCTCAGCATGACCTATACCGTGATATCCTTCAATGTCTTGTGCGTCGCAACCCTCACAACTTTATTTCCGTTATCTTCAATAAAACAGAAGTTTGCATAAAGTGTCCTGTAGTCACCCATTTTTGTCCTACCAGTATTATGACCACCTTGAAGAACACGGAAGAATTTAACTTCTAAGTTTTTGTTGTTGTTGTTGATTGAATACAAAATATTCATGATTTCCATTTTGTAGGTCTGGTCGTCATCCCGTCCAGCCTTGCAGGCTGCGTTTTGGGTGGTTACGTCAGCAAGAGATTTAATTGGCAGTATCGTGGACGAATCAGATTTGCTATCATCTCCTTGGTCATGGCTTGGCTCCTCCTACCAGCTGTGTTCATCAAATGTCCTGGAATTAAATTCGCGGGGGTTACCGTCGATTACACAGGGTGCGCATGTCTTACTTCGAAGTATATTCTCTGGTAATAATCTGATATCATTGATTCCGGGTATAGACTTTCTCTACGTGCTTTGGCACGTAAATGATGGAGCAAATTATTACTTTTGACTCAATTTTACACCTCTTCAAATTTGAGTTTTTATAATAATAATAATTTAAAACACTTGAAGACCATTTCATCGTCGAGAAATATTTACAACATTGCGAGACATTTTGAAAAAATGAAAAGTTTTGTGAAACAAAAGGCTAAAATATTTCTCTTTAACTTTCCTTGGATAATTTATCAACTTTCTGACATAAACACCCTTGACATGTTGTAACCGATTGTAACCGGTGCTTAACAACAAATTCAGTTTTTCAATGGTTCCGTCAGAAATTGTTCAGTTTCTTATTTTCCATGATACCAACAGTCTTTGTATGTCCTTGATATTTCTTTTTCAAATAGCAGGTAGTTGGAATTGCTCTGACTTGGTGCTCATACAGCAAATAACAAAAAAAAAACACACACAATGTGCATTTGCTTTATATCGAGCAAATATGACATCCTGGATGAGTGATGGATGTTTACAACAAAAAGACTACTTTTCTAGTATGAATTTCATACTTTTATTTCAGAACAACGACATTGAATCTAGGGGAGTCTAATATCACCGCAGTCTGTAACAGCCAGTGCAGCTGCACTGATGATTACGATCCTGTATGCGCCAGCACCAACGTCATGTATTACTCCGCCTGTCATGCTGGTTGTTCTCAACAAGATGGATCAGATCAATCCGGGGTGAGGAAAATAATGCTTCTTAGAAAATGTAACCGTAGAGCGTCTTTTTTGTTCTCTCATTTCTGCTTGTTTTCTCTCAAGTAGTCTTTCGAAAATCAATTGATACTACCTCATTTCATGTGACATTTATTTATACTTGGTAACAAATTTACAACTTCTATTGGCCGCTACAGTCAGGTAACCGTGCATTATCCTGCGGATAAGACACAGTCAATGTAAGAGCAAACCATTGGCGGATGAATACAATAAAAACGTAGTTCGACAGTGTTTCGTGGTCTTCCGTCTTACACAAAACAATGGTGGTATTCTTTGACAATCGCACACGGACATATTTGACACGTTGTGAATCGCGTTTACCTTTTTGGTTGGGGGGGGGGTGTGCTTTTAATGGGAATATGGCTATTAACAAAGCAAACTTTTCTTTCGCTATCGTCTTTTTCATCCAAATCCCGCTGTGTATAAATGAGCAAGTATTAATCAACATTGGACATGTGCATTAACTAGGGATAATGCACTTTCGGGTGTTAATGCAAGTATTAACGGATGGCAGGCTATGATTACACGAGGCTTGTTTACTCCAACAGGAATACAAAGACTGCCTCTGTGTTCAAGCCAGTGACGGTAGCTTTGGTGGGACTGTGACCAAAGGCAAATGTTTCGAAGATTGCGATTCTCTGGCTTGGTTCTCCGTGTTAGTGTTTTTCATGTTATTTTTCGCTATGGCCACCATCGTTCCCAGCGTGACTGGTATATTCGAGTAAGTTATTTTGAAAAACTCCTCCATTTCTTGTTTCCTCCGATTTGCCAATCTATAGAATACTGGTTGAATCAAGTTAAAAACTCTTCTCTTAATTAAATTACATTGTTTACTGATTTTCGTGGAAAGACATTGTGTTTCTGATTGAAATCACAGTGTCCATGTATTTGCGAATATATGACATAAGCGTTTCTTACTTCTTAGGGAAACGATACCAATACCAGGTGTCTACATGCAAACTGTTAATCAACTAAAAGGTGTAGGAGCATTACACATTGGCTTATATCAACACAGTGTGTAGTTTGTCATTAAAATCGTGGAAGATTTTCAGGTAACGAATCTTCTTTGGAAGCCTTAAACCATCAGTCAGTATTTACGTCTATTACCAGGACGAGATGTTTTCCATCAATATCAACAAAGATTGGTTTGTGAAATCCGGATAAATGATCCCGTTGGAAAAGACACATTTTAAATACCAAACCTAAGATTTTACTTTGATAAAAATCAAAATTTCATCCTCAGCAAAGGCCTCATTCTGTTCAAGCAAATGTTTCTCTGTGTGCTTGCTTTTTTAGAGTGGTTGACATCAGCCAGAGAACTACTGCTCTCGGTTTGCAGTCGTTATTTTACAGGTGTCTTGGTAGGTTACTCATCAAAGTTGTTAAGTTGCAATACTTTAATTTACTAATTAGAAATAATTCTGGTACTTAAGTTGATTTTGAAATCTGTGTTACCACGTCACACCCTCAAACGGCACACCCATTGTGTCTAAATGCCTGATTTGCAAATATGCTACTATGTTGTAAGATTATAGATAAGATTATTTTAAAGGGTAAGTTTATTTTCAATTCTTTCTCTCTGAAAAAAAACAAAACATATAATATGATTTGAATTTAATCGTAACTTTCATCATAAAGAATTAAAAAAGAACAGTAGAAAGATTAAAATGTGAAATAATTATTCATAATGGTAATTTTGACACTAAAGGCTCTCAAATGATTCAGTAATGTTTAGAAACTGATATCTTCGGAAGATACATATGCTGCCTACCCACACCACCCTCCCCCAATGATCTGGCGATGAGTCTGATGACTCAGTAAAATATCTGCAATTTAAGTAACAAGTGTGTAATAATCTGCACCCGTGTCACCTTAGCTCTCTACCTTTCTCTGTATGAATTCTTTGTTGCAGAATTCGAGAGAATTATTCTTTCGATTTCCTGATATCCCCCCTGCCAAGTAATGCAGTCCGTCAGTACAAATGGGCAAAGCAGACTCATTTTGTATTTAAAACAAAAAGTAATAAAAGAAATAAAAGAGAATAGAACCGTGACGGCTTTCAATTTTTGCAAATGCTGTTAAAGACTGGAGAATACTCAAGTTTTACTGATGCAATACTTACTATTTCCACAGGTACAATACCTGGTCCAATAGTATTTGGGCTGTTGATCGATAAATCATGCATGATATGGGAGGATGACTGCGAGGGCCTCCGGAGATGTTGGCTATACCAGAACGACCAGTTTGCTTTATATTTGTTCCTGATTTTGATCGTGTTTAGAACCCTGTCTATAACCTTCTTTACTGCGGCCTATTTCACGTACAAACCGATCGTCAAGACAGACGATGACAACGGAGACGACGAGAAGGAAATTCCGCCAAAGGAAATCGCCATGGCAACCATCGACGCTGAGGTCCGAAATGAAGGAAGCAAAACAGAAAATCCTAAAGTCTAGTAGAAGTACAACGAAGAAAACTATAGCTCAAATGGCAAATGCTGCCCAAACTTTGAAACTAAAACATTATTTTCTTTTAGTTTCCCTAAAAATTCCGTTTAGATAATTACATTTTAATAATTATTCAACACGTTTATGCAAACTCGCATCACTTGGGAAGAGAAAGAATTAAGGGGATACAAGGACCTGTGCTAGCCTTTTCTCATTCGCATCTTCTTTCATATTTCGACAGTTTAAGACACGCACAATTCCGCAATTATGAAACACATGTCGCAGTAATATATGAAAAAAGAAGGACGGGGGAATATCGTTTAAAGAGGCGTATGCCGTATTCATCCATTTTAATGGTTTCAAACAATTTAGTGTTTCAATATCTACCTTATAATGGTACCAAGTCTAGATGCCGCTTTGTTGATTTTAGTATCAGTTTTCGAATTTGGACTGTGTTTCCTGTTCATTAAATGATGATTAAATAACTGTCCCTTTGTACTGACAATATCTACATGCATGGCGCATGTTGGAAGACTGTAGTGCATGAGAATTAAACACACTGTTGAAAATATAAATTTTAATGTAAATTTGCAGAATTAGTTTCCAGACAATTTCTGTAATTGTTATTTATTTCTTTGTTTTATTTTCGGTAAATTTACAGACATTTTTTAAAGTGCATGCAAAGTGTTTTCACAACTGTACTTGTAGTAATTTGGCATGAGTTTTGCATGTTGTATTACTGTTGTTACCATCACTGAGTTAACAGAAAACGAAACCGTATTATGCCAATTATATCATTTAAACATGAAATGTTATTTTGGAGTATTGTGTGTATTAACCACTGAAAATGGTGACAATAACTACAATTTTAAAATCCATCAAATATTGACAATTTTACAGGAAAATTCCTGTATCACACATGTATCAATAAAGCACATTAGCTAATTTATGTAAATTTCTGACAACAATAGATGTATTACATATCGTTATGTTATCTTTTGTTCACTTATCCTTTATTTCAAGGACAATTGAGAGATTTGTATCTCCAGAGGCTTTTATTTTGGAAGCATACAGTACTTAATTCTTCAAAAATATCTATAAGACTTAACTTTTAACTCGTCAAAGTTAACTCTTCAAAATGATAAAAAATTGAAATTTGGAGATATGCTAAATTTGTCAAAATTACAAAATTCTGACAATTGAAATTCGACAAAGGTAGAACTTCTCGTTAAAATGGCAAAATTCTGAAAATATCAATTTAGTCAAGAAAGATAAACTCGTCAAAATAGGCAAACTTCAGAAAATTGTCATATTGCCGAGATAAGACACTTCTTTACAACGGCAAAACGCGGAACATTGTAACTTTGCTTAAAAAATCTCGTCAAAATGGAAAACTGCAGAATATTGTCATTTTGCAGAATTTGAACATCTCCTCAACATGTCAAAATCATGAAAAAATGACATCTTCGGGGGATGGAACATCTCGTCAAAAGTTGCAAAATTCGAAAAATTTTCGTTTTGTCCAGGTCTAATCAGCCAAAATGACAATTTTCAAAGTTATATCATTCGACATGAAGTATTCTGTACATTGGATACACTTGGCACACTTCTACCTCTATGATTTCGAAAAGACAAGATAACACCAACTTACGTCATCGGACCTGTTGATTTGTTTTTAACATGTCGATATCTTTTCTAACATGGTGATTTCTTTCCTAACCTGCTGATTTCTTTCTCCTGGATCTCTTCTGATATGTTGAAATAATTTCTGACCCCCATTTCTGTTTTCCTTATCTATGATACATTTGTAGCGCAGTACTTCCTTTCCCTTACACGCCATACGTACGAATAACTGACAAAGTTTATTTACTTTCATTAGTCCAGAGCCAAATAAACCAGATTCCGCATCGGGCTCTTTTTTTCATTTTTATTGGTACACAGTTTATGTGATGTTTCGCATGCCGTAGTATTTATGTTTTCAACCAAAAAAGAAATAATCAAATAACTGACTAACAAATAAAATCTACACAAATCCCGTCCCAGTTGTCGACATCTCCATTAACATAACTTCTACACATAGGCTACTTGAAGTGAACATCGGTGTTTCTCTATATCCAATAGTTCAACGCAACATCGCAAGGGGTGCAATGTAGTCATTTGCTTGAAAATATCTCTAGCACTAATGTGCGCGATCAAGGGTCGTTTGAAAATTCCTAGAAGAAGAGTTGTATTTCGCCTAAGTAATCTCTAAACAGGACGCTAAAGTTCCCCAAAGGTGAATGGGGAAAATCAAAATTGCTTGCCGTTAGAACATTTTCATCATTTTTGCAGCACCTGATAGTTTGTAAGATCTTTATCATTGCTTTAAATTAACCCCAGAAATACAATTACAAAGCTGACGTATAGCCTAGTGTCGAATGCTAAATTATGGTGACCCTGTTGCGGTGATTATGATTCCACTATGTTGACCTAAGATGGAATTTGAAATGGAAATATAGACAACATGCATACATGGAGATGTCCCATTTGCAACTGTTTATTGTAAGTTACAGGGTGAAAGTCTAAAACGAGAAAGAAAAAAAAATCATGAAATAATATTTATATATAACTGCATATATGGCATACCTCCGTAGCAGATAAAACAAGGTGTATATATATATATATATATATATATATATATATATATATATATATATATATATATATATATATATATATATATATATATATATATATATATATATATATATATATATATATATATAATATAGGAGTTGGAATAGCAAATAGCAACAGTTCCAAACACTGTGCTCCTAACATAAATGAAAATGTTTGAAAATGTTTACAGCAACCAAGGTCAAGGTTTAGGACATTATGTAAATCTTGTAAGTCATAACTCTGTGCTCTATACCTCTGTCATAACCTTTGTTTTAATTTGCCTTAACCTGTTTGTGTGTGCGTGTGTGCGTGTGTGTGTGTGTCTTTAAACCAACTTTGTATTCTGTATTGCTGTGCTCTGTTTTTGAGTCTGTGTGCGCGTTCGTAAGTACGTGTGTTTTTTTCTTAAATCTAATTTGCTACTCTGAGTACTAATTAGTTGTATACATCAGACATACTCTAGGTTTACAGTGTGATCGGACCTTATCAAAACTCCAAAGTGCAATTTCTAATTCAAACATAGATCGATGAGGCATTGTTATACTTTGACTGCGACGATGGTTGATAAGATTGCTGGGATTATTCTCCATCGTACCATTTGAGCTTCGAATGATACAGACCGTTAAATTTCTGCTAGCGTACCACCGTGTAGGTTCAACATACATCGACTGGGACATACTTTCACATTGAAAAACTCGAAGACCCTTAACAAGTACTCGCCCCAAGGTAGGCACGTTTAACATTCAAATTTAAAAAAAAGAGAGTAAAATTCAAATAATCGTTTAATATTCAGAAACTGTCATTTTTTTCCCTGTGTCATACGCTTTTGTTGCACCTGTTAGTTCAACCAAGGAGTTTTATTGTACGCTAGGCTACTAAATATTCATCTGTATATATGCCTCTAGAAACATTTTGCTTTGATTTTGTTAATTAAAAAAAAAGTACGAGCAAGGTTACACCAGGCTTCTTCGACCAAAAGCGACGGTACAACATTTTCAATACATTGCCACGAGATTAAACCTAGTGAACTCGTTCCTGCACCTGAGACTAAAAATGAGGTTGCCCTCATGAAGCAGGATGAAATATAATTATGAGGACGCCGTCACATTATTAGTTTTTCTTTAAACATCTATATATATGGCATAATGCATTTTGTGAAGAATTTGAAAGAACTGAGTAAACACATACTAAGCTGTCAAAATGTTTTCAAAAGATTCCTCCGGTTCAATTGACACAAATCACGGCTTCGTTAAGCATACTATTTTCATGTGTATTTTGTATTTGATGCACTACGTAAGAAGTAACTAGGAGGCCTAGTTTAACGAAATCAGCGGCACGTGAAATCACGCGTTTTTTTTTTCTTATTCGAAACTTATAAAGCGTTTCCTATAATAGTTCAAAGTTAAAGTCATGGTGTTCGATTGATATATTCCTTAATACTCTTAAACGCGTCACGAAGGTGGAATATCCCATTCCGACAGGGGGACTGAAATGGCTATGGTATCGCTCAGTAAAACAACCAAGCCCACACCAGCACCCACAAATACCAGCCCAAACAGGATTATTACTGGAGTAAAGTCATCCTTCCCTCCGTTCATAATAATTCTATACGGTGCAACCAATATGACAGTCCAAAAGTTGTGGAAACGATTCTTAATCATTATAAAGAGCTGTCTTATGTGTATCATATAAGAAAAAATATCATCTCTAAAACAGTCAGTCATTCCCCTAACAACATCCCTTCTCCCTCTTCCTTCATTATTCATGTCCTTACTGTTTTTTTTATTTTTACATGTTTCTTTAATTATTATCGCTAACCACATCGAGAGCAAAGGTCGAATTTTGTTCTGGGGAAAACATGAAAATGAGAAAGTTACTGGTTTGTTGAATTCAGGATGATTTAGTACGATAGGCTGATAGAGCTGAGCATGCAACTTAGAGCGCCACATCGAGTAGATGTTACGTTTGTGACCAACTGAAGGGTAAAACCACACGGCAATGCCTATACTGAGCACAGCTGTTTCTTGTCAAGTTTCACATGCAACACTTATGAAAATTGTCTTCGTTTTTTATTTTTTTTATCCTGTATTGTAATGGGTGTTTGGGTATCAATTAGTATTAATGCAAAAAGTATCTGCTTAGAATTTTTCAAAAACCAAACTGGATGGTCATTTTCCTTGCTCACTAATGGTATTTGTATGTGGCATACATAGAGATCTTCTTGTTGTTATCATTTGTCATCAGAATTTGAAGGGAACCTCACAATTTTTGAAAAACAAAAAAAAGTGAATTTCACAAAATTTCATTCTACATTCCAAGTAGCCCCTTTAAAAAAAATCCTGAGATGCAACAGCGTATCATAAGGGGTGAAGTGCATGATCGACCATGGCTTTTCATCTGACTTACTCAGGTTAAAAACAAATTCGGCACATTATGAGGTCTAATCTTATCACACAATTTCTTGAAGGTGTACCATGGGACAACGGGCATTAAGGCGGAGGGTGATAGGACCCTAATGTGATAACAAAACCTGATAACGTTGCTTACGTATAGGTTCACAAAGTCATGATTATGTTGACATTTGGAAACGGCAAAGGGCTAAAGATCACCCTTGTTGTTATTTACCAAAAGCCTCTGACTGTATTCAAAGATGCGGTTGTGTCGAACTTACATAAACAGTGTAAATATGTGTGCTACCAATATTTTGAAACATAGCAGGCGTAGAAACCACACCTTAGGCTGATTCATTATTTACCTGTTTCTCTGAAACAATGGAAACTCTAAGTTGACTTCTTAATTTAGCCAAACACATGTGCAGTATTTGATGAAATGTAAGGTTGGTGGAGACTGTGAGGATGATCTGCTCTAATCAAAGTCACGTGGTAAAGGATATTATATTTCCTTTAAGCTGTTTCCATGTATCACTCTGTGTATAAGGATCTATAACTCTAAAATACAAAGCATGCAAGAAAAACTTGAAGAGGTATCGTTGTATATTCTGCTAACCCCCATCCCCAAACTAGCATGTTGATTTAATCCTATGCGTTATCCGAGGAATGTCTGTCCCATGCAAACATTATTATAGTTGCTGTAGTCATCACCATCATTATTATCACTGCCATCATCATCACCACCAACATCGCCATCACCGTCATGAACATCAGCATCACTATTACCTTAATCATCGTCATCACCATCATCAACACCACTAGTTCATTATTGTCGCCAGGATCATTATACGTCATAATCCCGTCAATATCATAATACACAATCATCATCATCATCATCATCATCATCATTCATCATCATCATCATCATCATCATCATCATCATCATCATCATTATCACAATCATCATAATTATTATCACCACCAGGTCATTATCATCAGTTATCATTACACATCATCAAAATTATCATGAACCATCATCATGATCATTATTCGATCATCATCATTATGACCACACATCATCATGCATCATCATCATCATCATCATCTTCTTCCTTATCATCATTGCCCCGCAAATCATTATTATTATCATCGCTTTAATCATCCATCATGAAACATATTCATCATCATCATCGTCATCACCATTATAATCCTCACAGTAATTTTCGTCACCAGATCATCATCTCTGTCATCATCATTATAGTACATCATAGCACGGTACATCATCGTCATGCATAATAATAGTAATCACCAGATCAACAATCATGTTAATCATCATTATAATCATCAAAGGTATCATAACGAAATCATCGTCACTAGAACTTCAAAGCTTTCATCATCATCATCATCATCATCATCATCATCCGCGTAATCATCATTATCGTCGTCAGGGAATTAGTATCGAGACGATGCAGCTGCAGCGCGTTTTCAAATATCAGCACATACTTTGTGCCTTGCACAATTTAAACTACATTTAAATCGTGACACGGTGGCTTGGTATCAAGCTACGATATATGTAATCATCATCCACTGGAAAGTTTCTTGTTAGAAAAGAAAATTGAAAGGTGCATGAACTTGATAAAAAAAAAAATTGACGTCCTTTAGTCACGTGTTTCCAGATTTCATCCTTGACAGCAGTAACTTCGCAGTAACATAAAAAGAAATAACGAGAAAATGAGAAAATATAATCGAACAACGGAAGGAGATTCCGAAGTTTTTTTTTTTATAAATGCAAGGACGATGTACACACCTTTAAGACACGAAGCCTCGATTTCAACATGAATACTTCTAAATTCTAAATCTACATTTTGTTTCACACTGATGACATGGACCTACTTTTCACCATTTTTTTTTCTTTATGAAAAATCAATTTACTTCAGAGACAAATCTCTTTAAGAGTGTGACTCAAAGTTAAGGAATAATTTTTACTTACGGTAAATGCATTTTTCATGATCGAACCGATATCCAGTCCGTTTGGCGTTCCCATGGGGCCCCACACGATGTACTGTGTACAGTTACAATCAAGGGACTTCTCACTTATCATAAGCCTGAGAGGATGTGTCAATAACACTCTTTCCTTTTTACATAGATCTTCTAAGTACCAATCAATACTGGCAGATAATGATTACAATAAGGACACGAATGTCCCAATGTATTCAGTCGATAAAACTGTAGCAAAGTAAATAACTAAACCTAGGCAAACCAGATCAAAGAATTGACCGTTAATGAGGGGCCTTGCATGATCCAAAAATCTATACCAGAGACAATCTCGATCGTTGATGAGTCAGTCTTGGGGAGATTTCCTGAAAAACAAAAATAGTTAAAAAAATGTCGGGAGGGCTGAACAACAGTGTTTGATAGTGAAACGTAAACACATTCCACTACCAAAAATGATACTTCATCGTTGGGGAAGAAAGGTCCAGTCAGTTACCTACTGATGTTCGTGATAGTATCTTGAGGTAACTTATCCTGGACTGATTAAAATTTGTTGAACAATCGCTTCAGTGTCGAAAGGAAGGATAAGTCCAAGAAGAGAAAATTAAAAGCCCATGGTGAGAACAGTTTTGGGGGTAAGAAGCTTTCTTTTACTCAGTCGGCAACCTCATCCTAGCCGTCGTGGTTGATTGCTTTGTACTTTTTGAGTTGCTTTCACTGTAGGAATATGAGCTAAATATGTTCAGCAGGAGAAACCGTCGGGTGTTGCACCTGATGGGAAATAATTGCAACTGTCCCCTTTCTCTCTCTGGTGTGGGGGTATTTTCGCATTGCTGTATTATGACTGATGTCGCCAGCCACGAAATTAGTGTCGAGACGATTTTGTTTTTTTTTTACTTCTAATGGCAAATTCGATTTGCCAGGGCTAACAGTGGAACTTCATGACTGCTACTTGGATTATTTTAAGCCTTATGCAACTTACCATGTTGAGCGCATGCATGAATTACCCTTACTACGTCTGAACAAATATAGCTTCGAGTGGTGTATGTCACTTGCAACGGCTGAAACTTTTCCTTTCCGCATCTTCTGTCGAGATTTAAAAGAAAAAAAAATATGTGAGGTCGAGAGGAGAAAAATGTTCATTGCGTTGAAAATAGCATGCACACAGACAGATAGATACACACACACACACACACTCCATGAATAAGCTTTCTCAACCTAGACTGCTCTGTGAGAAACCCACTAATAATTCAAGGCGCTGTTTTAACTAGCAGTGTAAGTGTGAGACAATTGCAAGGTAAAGATCACTGTCAAGTGATCCTACCAACGTATGCAAAATCTTGTTTGTCTATTATGACTGTCTTAATAAGCAACTTAAGCCTACGGACTGCGATTAGACTTATCTACGAATTTATTTCTCCAAACTTAATGAAACGTAATTAAACAGCCCTTTGTTTTCTGTGTTGTTTTAAAGTGATCGTGTGTGTAGACAAGAAGGAAAAAGATTGAAATTTCATGTCCAAAAGCTTGGTAAAGCTTTTAGTTGCACTAGTCAGTCTATGTTGGTTAATGCTGCCACATGATTCCAAATTCTTCTAACACAACGACAAAAAGTATAGAATACGATAATGTATAGTGGTTGACAGTTTTCATTCAAATCAACGGTATGCTTCTTTGAACAAGCGAATGGGAAGTATACTAGTACTGAATATTCAGTCAGTCAAAACAACTCAGGATCACTGACGCCGCCGACAAGGTTGTGTTCAGTTCGTAGGTTATAAGTAAATACAGTGTTTCCTTTCACCAAATACTACAATTCCCGATACCTACCAAGGAGCGATTACTCGAGTAGTATGTTTTTGATACACCAGTGAGATCTGTAGTGTTGCATATTCATTATGTAGGTGCTAACAGTAAGAACCGTTAATTTTCAAATATGATTTCTGTTTTTTTACTGTTTTAATGCCAATCCCGTTGATTTTCACAAGTATTTACTGTCATTTTTCTTCAGTTGAAAAGTGAAGTCCGTCCATGTACAACATGGCGTGTACATTTTTAAATAAAGAAAAAGTTAAGATCAAACGTAATCATTATCATCCTGGTTTTTCAGCACACACGCAATCACTTTAACTTAAAGGCTGTATTGCATCACCCTGAGCTATATTTTTACCTCCCTGAAAGGAAAATTCTCAACTGGTTCTAAGTTACAGTACTCTTAGATTGATAGCAAATTCGAAAGATGCAAAGAAGCTCGTCTTACACAGCGTACACAGGGATCCATTGTTTTGATTACATATATGGAGGAATGTAAGACAGGCTGAGGGAGGGACTAGAGGTAGGTGGTAGGGAGAATTGAAACTGTCTGGGGTGATGCATTACAGCCTTTAAACACCATCGAATTTCAAATCGATAGCCCGCACTCTCGATGAGTTTCACAATAGCAAGAAATCCTCAATGATCTCCCTCCATCTTTGTCCAGCGAGAAGCCTCAATGTACTGCTTCCATTAGACAAATAATTTTAAGAAGTTGATAAGACGTACGGAGACACATCGGTTATGAAGTATAATGTTAACCCTCTGGTTTTGACAACAATTTCCCAAAACGTCTTTTAGCCAATGTTCATTCTTGTGTCATATGAGTAAGATTACTGAGTCAATGTTTTATCGACGTTTATACAGATCGGTCATTTTGAAGAATAAAATGATCTTTCCGATATCTTGCAAGCAAATTTGACCTGATTCTGCCAGCGGTGAGGGCCACCATGACGGTAGATTCCGGATACGAAAACGATGGCTACGAGGAAATCGACCTCGGCGAAAAACCGGTCGAGAAAGGGATGGAGATGAAACAACAGGAGAGGGTGGTGGAGGTCCAAGCGATCGACAAGGAACTGGAAGCACAAGAAGAGTTAGAGAAGGATGATAACCAACCCTGCGGATGGTTCTTCTTTCGTCCTAGATGTATACAGGTTTGTAGTTTGTATCTGTATGCTGTTTTCTAGTCAAGAAGGCCTATATTTTTTTTGTCAAGTGGGAGGTAAACAATTCTTTTTACTGTAGAGGGGGGGGGGGGGATACCATGGAAGTTGAGAAGTGCCCTGTTAGAGAAGACGATGTGTTTCCAAAGGACAGTCTTCTCCATCCCATTTCTTTGAAATTCGCGAGAGGAGAAAACCGAAAGAGGGAGTTGAGAGTGAGATTTTTTTTCTAAACCCGATTTTTCCTAACATTACATCTCTCAAGTTTCTTTCACAAACTAATGACAACTGAATCCACTTATGTCACACACAAAGGGCAATTGATTTGTGAGTTATTAACGTTTCAATTTGGTTTTTACAAATTTTGGAGCAGACACTTAGTAACATTATTACTAATTCATATGCAGGCAGCAACTACCAGTCAGGGGCAAACATTTTGATAGTTTTCATAACTATTGGATGTGAAACTTAATTAATCATGGTAACTGTAAGCCCTGTATATATACTTTTCAAATCCTGTGGAACTTATTGATAGCAAATCAATTAGGGCCTTTAAATTGAAAATGATGTTGGTTACAGGGTGCCTTACTAGCACAATACTAAAATATAAAGGATGACTAAGAAACAAAAAGTTGTGCAAAGTAGGAAGCAGTTTCGTATGAAAACAACTGCAGAAAAGGGGAGTATTAAAGGGAAACATTGCATTTATAATGCACCAACATTGCGTACAAAGAAAATAGCTTTGAAGTTAGCTTCTCAAAACATTATTTACAACATGAGTTACGGTACATGGGTGAACAAATTATTTTTAAGCAACAAATGACAGAATTTCCTACTGTGAGGAACTTCTTTTTTAAAGGAAGGCTAACCTCCTGCAGTTATGAACAACTCCTAAGTACATAAATTTTGGCTTTGAAAAATGTGATATTTTCTTCAACGCTAACGCAGTATTTTGTTAACCAAGCTAGCAACATCGTATACTAGAAAACGACCTAAATTTTATCAAAGAGATTTTAGTATGATTGTGACTAATGATTATAATTTTTTAGGCAAAGAAAATAAAATCACTCTTCCATCTACTGTAATTATAGCTTTAATTAATGAAATTCATCCTAAAGGAAACGTAGCCTCATCTTAAATTTCAGATTGGTATCAATTGGAGGAGAATGATGGAATATTTGCGCTAAGTGCTATCGTTTTTCCTTCAAAGAGCACATCATGCTCTACCGTGTTTTCAAAATTGAAACAAATGTGGTTTATTTTTTGTCACTGTGGTCTTACAATGAGTCATTGGAGATGTGTGATGTCATAACTACAGAACAACTAATTAAACGTCCCTTGTATGTCTTTTTGCCTCAACTAGTCAGGGCAAAAGAAACTTTACGAAACGGTGTATGTGCTATGATCTTTATCTTCATTTCCTCTTTTTCAGAAATCGATATTTTCTTTTATTCATAACTCAAATCATTTTTGTTTTGGAAAAAAAAACCAAAACTTATTTTCAAGGAAAATTTCTCTAATCAACAATTTCTAGTCGTTTGCATCAAAGTGATGAATTGACATGTAAACATCGGCAAATTTGCTGTAGTGAAAAGAAATATTGTTCTCCATTTAAATTCATTTTAGTTGTCCCTAATATTCATCTTAAGTGTACTATTCGAAAGGACGTAGCAGCTACGAAATAGACTGTTAGACCGCGGGAGCGCAACTAACCCTTAATTGAAGCAACTCCGAAAATTTACATCAATTCGAAGTAAAAAGCTACATCAAATTGAATTCACCGTCAATCAAATAGTTGTTCATATTTTCACGGTGTAGCGTTGTGCCACTTTTTTTTCCGTCATACGTGATGTTTATTTATTTTTCTTTCTTGTAGGTTTTCAATCGACCGGGAGGTTATCTCTTCTTCCTATGCATCTTTGCTCTCGCTCAGAGTACCACCGTCAACGGGCTCATCTACGTCATCGTTACCACATTAGAGAGGAGGTTTAATCTACCCAGTGCCAGGAGCGGCGCTATATCGAGTTGCTACGATTTCAGCGTCATGATCGTGGTGGTATTCGTCACCTACTTCGGAGAGAAAGCTCACAAGCCTCTTTGGATCGGCAGCGGTGCGGTCATCTTCGCGATGGGAAGCTTCCTGTTCACATTGCCTCACTTTTTATCGAACGACTACGTATATGGTGGGGTAAGTATGTAAACAAAAGTTCCTGCCCGTTTCTCACGACCATCCCCAACATACCATTCTCCTCTCAACCGACAAACAAACAAACCAACCAACCAACTAACACCACCCCTCTCCTTACTCTCTCTACCTGAATGAAATACAAGTTTACTCTCAGTTGAAAGAATCACACTTTTTTTTCTTCTGTAGAAAAAAAAAGGAATTTGCTGATGACAGTTTTAGTGTGTACTCTTTACCCATCAGAGCTCCTCAATACCACTACAACCTATGCCTCAGTTGATACAAGTTCTCGGTCTGGTCGTTTGGGTATTTCCTGGTTCGTCTCAGTGATTATGTGTTTGTGTTTTTATTTGACTGCCTGGTGTTCGTCTATTTCTTTTTTAATTCCTAAAGTCACTGTGGGAGGGGGTGACAACATCTTTTGGCCTACCCAGTTGGTAATCCAAAAAGATGTTAGATAATTTATACATAGGAAAACGAATTTTTTTTATGGAATTAAGTAGCTGTACCTTTGTGCAGTTTTGTTGCATCAAATCGAATCTGAGGGGTTTCACTTATACAAAGAACTTTTTATATACGAAGAACAAGCACCCCACCCTCAGCTACTCCATCCGTATCATTGCACCCTCAAGTATATTCTCTCCCAAACACGGGACTTGGATCTGCCAGTACTCCAGTCTGGCTGTACAAGTGCCCCAAACCTTTCGCGACATACCACGCCCAGCTGGATTGCCAATCGCTTTATCCAGCGATGTGGGCAACTCCCTTAGTTTTGCATCATTTTACACGAGGTAAACCCGAGAGGCTATATAGAAAGTTTCAGCTATATGTGATCTCACCATTTCCTCCCCCATCAGGTTCCAGGGGAGGAAACCTGTTCAATAGATCGTAATTTGACGGATCCTTGTAATATTGAAGACAGTGAGAACCTTAGTAGGTACTACTGGTTTTTCGTGGTTGCTCAAGTGCTCCACGGAATAGGAGCTTCACCTCTTTACACTCTTGGGCAGACGTTCCTCTACAGTAATTCGAAACCTACCACCGGTGCGCTTTTCATCGGTAAGTGAACTATTTTTTTTTCATTTAATGAAACCCTATGTGTTCTTTGATTCCTTATGGCCACACCCCCTACTGTCCAATTGAAGCTACCAGTCCATAAAAAGATACCCCCTGTTATCATGAATGTCAGTCTTACTTCACATTTCTATATGGTTGCCAAATATATGACATGAGATAATGTGATAGTCATGACAATAAAGATGATGACGACTCAGGATGATGATGATATTGATAATGATAATGATGATGATGATAACGATGATGACGATGACAATGATGATGAGGATGATGATGATGATGATGAAAATGATGATGACTCAGGATGATGATGATGATATTGATGATGATGATGATGAGGATGATGATGGTGATGGCAATGATGATAGTGATGAAGATGATGATGATGATGATGATGATGATGATGATGATGATGATAACGATGATGACGATGACAATGATGATGAGGAGGATGATGGTGATGATGATGAAAATGATGATGACTCAGGATGATGATGATGATGAGGAGGATGATGATGATGATGAGGATGATGATGATGATGGTGATGGCAATGATGATAGTGATGAAGATGATGATGATGATGATGATGATGATGATGATGATGATAATGATAATGATAATGATGATGATGATGATGATGGTGATGATGATGATGATGATGATGATGATGAGAATAATGATGAGTATTATGATGATGATGATGATGATGATGATGATGATGATGATGATGATGATGATGATGATGATGATGATGATGATGATGATGATGAGAATAATGATGAGTATTATGACGACGATGATGTTGATTATTATGACTGGGATGATGACGATGATGATGGTGGTAATGATTCAGATGAGGATCAGGATAGGATGATTATGACTTTTGTCATACTATTATTTCCTGGAATCCGTCAGGGATATTTCAGGCCAGCTCCATGTTTGCTCCAGCTATTGGTTACATTGGAGGAGGGCTGTTCCTAAGTATCTACACAGACATCAATGCCGAAGAGCCAAGGTAAGTGGGAATCATTTATTTTAAATTTTCCAACTAGAATGACTTCCATTGCTAAATTGATTCGTTAGTTCTCAGTCTAATTGCACTTTGTTTTACCTAAATGTCATGTGACTGGGTTTTGCTGTAACGTCCAGTGCAAAGTATTGTGTCTTATTTCCCATCAGCAGTGTGCTGTCCGAGGAAACTCATTTTTGAATAAAAGGCATAAACAGACTAAAATCTGTTTAGGCCATGCCCAATGCCCTCTCAGTGAGTAAAAACGAATTATCAGGAACTTGGCTCAGTCGACAACTCAGACTAATCTTCCTAAACTTCTCAAACTTTAAAGGGCAAGTGGTTTAAATTTCTAGCCTAACGCTTCAGTTACCTCAATTAGTTTCTGTTTTGAGTATTATCGCTTTAACAACATCAGCACCAAGTGGAGAGTATGTATGTATGTAGTTGTGACGTAAATCTAAGTCTCTACTTAACTCTTTGCAGGTTCTTCCTCTAAATAAAGTATAAGAATATCTTCTTAACGTATTTGTGATAAAAAAATATGCCAATGACGATTTGCTATAGAAAGCTTTCGAGTAGTAGGGGAAAAAATGATTTTTTCCCCTATTTGTTATGGTGACTTTCCATGGACAACATTGATATGTATTTTACGCCTTTTCCCAGATTTAATACGAAATGTTGTTTGGTAAAAATGCATTAATGTTTACCTGAACTCATTTCCTCTTTCTCTTCGTCTTTAGAAGATTTCAACCATGTTCTTGGATGTGGATGGAAAGTTTTTTTTTTTTTCAAAAGAGCAGAGTACAATGTCAAAAACAAAAATAAACAAAGCACGCTTCTTACCTTGAATTAAATAGTGCTCTTATATTGTGGTGCTACTTTTTTCTTTCTGACAGTATTGATCCAACGAGCCCTCTGTGGGTAGGAGCCTGGTGGCTCGGCTTCATGTGTACTGGTTCAGCTGCCATTTTGGTTTCTATTCCGCTACTGGCATTTCCCAAATCATTGCCGGGTAAGTAGTTATAATTAACAAGAAATTGTTACAATCGATATTGTTACAATCGATATTAAGTTGACGCTACCTATTGTACATCTTTGCAAAAGCTGGCGATGTGATTTTTCACCGACACATTGAGGGAGGAAAATCCAGATATCTTTCTCGATAAAGCGCAAACTATAAAATGCAAAGAGGACGGTGCACATATCCAACAAACGATACGCTGGTGCTTATGGGGTGCAAATGAGAGAAATATTTGTGGCAGTGTAGATGGCGCTATTTACAAACCGTTTTTTCTTTAATTTTTGCGGTGCCACAGTAAATGGAGTCACTTTAAAACAAGTCTGTAAGTTTAGATTTGAGTAAAGATAACTTTCATCAATTACGACACAACTTCCAAACTATAAGATTTCACTCCTTTATTTTTATAAAAAAAAATGACAATCGGTAATAATTGGACATCAACTAATCTTGCTTCGATCAAAACCGGTTATCCCCCAAACTCTGTATTTGGAATTAGACTTACATGAGCACTTCAGGCATTGCCATAGGCTCGATAGCTGGTGTTGCCGCTTTTGGTGTTGCTCTTTAAATCTCAGCAGAATTTGCAGGGTTTTTCAATTGGTAAATTTTCCTTTAATTTCAAGTAATATTTTCGCAATTATTTCTGGAAGTATTTCAATATTTCATAACAAGTTTGGATGTTTAACGACTCCTTTGGATTTCTGTGAATTCTACGTTATACTTTCAATTCCGTAATCTCACGGGATCGCAAATGGTTATAATCAGTTTCGGTAACATGACCGGCTTTTGCGTTGAATCTTACGTCAAACCCTTGAATTCCGAGTAAGGAATTTACTATTCCTCAAATTTAAAATTATTCATCAATAGCGTTCGAATAAATTTTTGTTTACGAAACGTGATTTTATGCAGGAGCCAAGAAAGCTCTGAGGGAAAGAGAAAAGAGCACCCAGAAGGGATCAGAGTTTAAAACAACCAGCACTACGGTGGCTGGTAGAGTAAAAGAATTTCCGGCTGCCATGAAGAACCTGTTCACAAACGCCCCTTACATGTGTATCACCTTAGCGACGGCGGCTGAGAATTTCATCTTAGCCTGCGTAGCTGTCTTCGGTCCCAAGTTTGTAGAAGCTGTTTTTACATTAACATCTGGTCAAGCTGCTTTCTTTGCAGGTAAGTGAGTAAGTCAAATCAGATAAATACGAAAAAAAAAATGGTGCAGGGTGTGATACCATGCTGGCAATTGTAGTGCATCAGAAGGTAACAAGAGACAACACAGGATGGACTGGGATATAATGTTCCCGACAATTTGTCGATGACAATTCATTACCACTGCTAGGGTATATAACTTTTGTATTTACAATAACATAAATTTCTTTATATTCTGTATGTTCGAGTGACTTATTGACCGTCATTATCTTTGTTAGCCGTCTTAATAGAGTTGCATCATTATGCAACAAACGTTTTTAAACCAATGACAGTAGGGCGTGCTCTGCTGGTCAGTGGCAGACACAGCACCCATGGGAGTATGTATACATGTATAATGAAACAGAACCCAATCTGCCTCTTTCCTTGTGCATTGTGATGTTAAAAAAGAACCCTAGTACCATTTCAATCCTCCGGAATAAAATCTAAAATTAAAAAGATCAATAAGTTTTTCTTAATTGTTGTCCCAAATAAAGAACCGTACACAACTTTAATGCAAACATTGACCTCAGGATGCCGTTATGCCGTTATGCTTAAAATGCCGTTATGCTTGAATAAAATTTTCTTTGTTTGTGTCCAAGTTCTAAAGCACTTAAAACTGACAAAGCTCGTCTAAGGAAGAGTTTATTCAAGTACTTCAAAAAAATTATGTACTAGTTGTGAATTTGGTCGTGGATCAAATTTAGGATTTAAATTTTCATGTCGGAGAAGACAATCCCAAACTTCAGAGAGACACTTGTGCGTTATCTTATTTTTTCCCTACCATGTATCAGTTTTTGTTTGTGGTTTTGTTGTGTTTGTATTGTTAACATCATTTACACAAAAGGATCAGATTATGTAAAACTTGAAGGTCAATCAAAGACATTAAAGGGAAATAGGGTGTTTGTTTTAGAGAAAAGATCCATATTTTTGAAACCAATGTTTGCGGACGTGGATTAGATTATAGATTATTCAAAAGAAGGTAGGACAGTAGTCTTCTTTTCAAGAAATAAGCTTCTCACAGATAGAAATTCAGTTATTTCTTACTCAACACTTATTTGTTCACCCAAACTTTTCAAAATTCAAATGATGCATCTTCCGTTGCTCATCACATGCATAATGTTTTGACGAGATGAAACTTTTGTAGATGTGTATTGATGACACTGAATGGTTTAACAATGATTACCGCTATTTTCTTTTGTATGTCATGTTGGTGTATTCTAAACGCCCTACTTCCCTTTAACTCAATCGCCTGGACAAAAAATTATACAACCCATAGCATTGTGCCATGAATTATGTTTACTCAATACCAATTGTACGTTCTTTTCTATAATAACTGTCTTATTTTCTTTCAAGGCACCTTCATGTTACACACATTTTGTTTAAACTTTTGCCAGGTTTGGTGGTGATTCCTTCTGCTCTAGCTGGCTGTTTGCTAGGTGGCATTCTGATAAAGGTATTTAAATGGGGCTACAGGGGCCGCATGAGGTTCCTTATATTCTCTCTCACCATTTCATGGTTAGCGATGCCAGCAGTATTCGTCCAGTGTCCGAGTTTGAAATTCGCAGGAGTCACTGTAGATTATCAGTGAGTAATGTTTCTAAATTGCCCCAACAATCGGTACTAGATTCACTAAACCCAACGAACTCTGGTACTAGCTGAACTCTGGCACACACTGACCTCTGACACTTACTGAACTCTGACACTCGCTGAACTTTGGCACTCACTGAACTCTGACACTCACTTAACCTTAGCGCTTACTGAACTCTCCCACTTGCTGGACTTTGACACTCACTAACTCTGGCATACACTGAACTCTGAAACTTGCTGGACTCTGAGACTTGCTGGACTCTGACACACTCTGGCACACACTGAACTCTGGCACACACTGAACTCTGACACTCGGTGAAATCTGACTCTCACTGAACTCTGACACTCACTGAACTCTGGCACTCACCGAACTCTGGCACTCACTGAACTCTGACACTTACTTAACTCTGGCACTTACTTAACTCTGCCGGCAGAGTTTCCCTGTGATTAATATCCTCACATATATATGTCATTTCACTCTGGTCAAAGACAGATCGTTGTTTTCATGTGTATTCTATATGAAGTGGACATCAACTTCGAGGGTGGGAGGGGGGGGGGGGAATGAACACATTCGTAACATCGATCTCAGGGATAACGGCTATATGACTGAATAAGGATTAATATGAATTTTTATGCAACATGACATGTTTTCTCTCTGACTAGTATCTCGAAAGAATGTCTGGCTGGATCTCTTTCTATCTGCCCATAGTTTCGAAAGGAAGTTTTTCTTTCTTTTCTCTCCTATCTTGCATTTCTTCTTTGCTTTATGTTGCAGTTCGGACACATTATTGGATCTTGGTGATTCTAACATCATTAGCAGTTGTAACACCAACTGCACATGCGCAGACGATTACGATCCGGTTTGCTCTGCGACAACCAACGTCATGTATTACTCCGCATGTCACGCAGGATGTAACAGACTGAACGACACCGGTGATAAAAAGGTAAAAGAGTGCCTTTTAGAGATTACAGTGTTCCGACAAATAGTTCAGATTATTTTGAGTTCAGATTATTTTTTTGTTTTCTGTTTACAAGAACGACAAACACCTTCTCTGGTGCTCACTGTATCTTCAAATTGCCTCTCATGATGGGACTTACATAGCAAGGCAAATTTCAAAGGACAACATAATCAGTAGGAAGAATTCAATACGTGAATCTAATAATTATGGCCTTTATCCTCAGTCAACGCTATAAATTTATTGCCACGATTTATCATCAGATTTAATTAGCTCCATCGAAGATGAAGAACTTGGAGCTTTTTTTAGTAAGAATCTATTAAAAAATAACCAGTCAAGAGAACTCTTATATTGACATGACTATTCACGTTGCAGTTTACAATGAAAGGGCAAATTATCAGCAAAGATAAAAATAATAATAAATAAATGTCCTCCTACTCAGATCTATTGTTGACGAAACAATTGAGGAAGCAACTCTAAACAAGGAAACTACAGGAAATGTTGTGGAAATAAAGCTTAGATCAATACACCATCATACCAACAGACCGCTTGTCACATACTACTATTACTACTACTACTACTACTACTACTACTACTACTACTACTACTAGTACTAGTACTAGTACTAGTGCTACTACTACTATTACTGCTACTACTACCACCACTACTGCTACTACTTCTACTACTACTACTGCTGCTACTGGTAATACTACTACCACTTCTACTACTACCACAACTACTATTACTGCTACTACTACTGCTACTGATACTTCTGCTACTTCTTCTACTATCACTCCCTCTACCAATACCACCACTACTACTATTAATACTACTGCTGTTTTGCTACTACTAGTATTACCACTGCCACTTATATGAACATCATAAATTACCATTAGTAACAATAATAATCAATTAAAGGTTCCACTATTGCAAAACGCTACTATTTCTACTACTACTACTACCACCGCTACCACCACTATTAATACTGCTTTTGCTACTAATAGTATTACTACTGCCACTACGAATAACCGTAATAAAATACTACTACTAATAATAATAAAGCTTAAGGGGCACTTACAAGACGCAAAGCAACCACACGCAAGTGAGATATCGTTGTGAAAATCACCGAATTAATATATTGGTTGTTGCTTATCCAGACTAACAAATGCACTCAAGGGACTAACAAAATACTGATCTGTGATTTTTTTGCAAAATCAATGTCTGAATTGGTTAGAAGTTAATCCATCGTAATTAGCAGATTTAAAGAGAAAAGCATTGCGGTATTAATAAGTTGAAACTTTACTCATACACGAATCTACTCATTCATATATGTATCATAGGCAACGTCGTGGCTTTGACACCAGACAATTTGAGATAGATAAATTTTTCAGGTACGACGGAGAGAAAATATCGATTGGTAACTTTTGTGACTAAACATGAAACTGAGTTTGCAATTGGGCTTTTATGGGTTGCACATTGCAATTCAAATTCTGTAATGTCATCTCTCGAAGTTCTTTTGGGCGATCCCATATCCCATTATTTTAGTTTAAAAAAGTACGTATTACCAATTATGTTAAATAGCCCGATATCAACTTTCCAAAATTGTGGGTCTACCTTGCAGGAATATTCCGACTGCGGATGTATACCGGACGGAAATGGTGGTTACGGAGGAGAAGCAACTCAAGGAAAATGTTACGAAGACTGCAATAACTTACCCTGGTTCTCAGCTTTAATATTCGTGATGCTGTTCTGTACCTTTGCTGTGGTTGTACCCAGCGTAACCGGAATCTTCGAGTAAACATCTTTAATTTGATCTTATTCCGTTTTTTTTTTTAACCTTCTGTTCGTGTTTTGATCAGTCAATATTCCGTTTTCACACCCAAAATGTATTATAGACGGTTAGTTCCACATGGGATTTCTGGTAACTGTTCTTATAATTCGTTAAAATGAAAGGTATGACATGAAGCGTGGAACGCCAAAAGGGCAAACAACTCATGAGCGAGACAGCTTTCATCATGATCACGATGATCACAAAAGTGCTAAGACGAACAATTTGAAAGTACAACAGCGCAAATTAATAGAATGATTACATGTCCACCTGCCTCACCCAAATCTACCCCTCATGGCGGCATACTATAACAATTACAATCGAGTCATTGACGAGCAGCAGCTGGCTAGGCCGTTAATCGGAAGTTTCGGCGCAGAGCGGAGCCCAAGATCAAACCAAACGGGCGCCATCGTTTCTCTCGCGGCGCCATACGTGCGTGGTGTTCAATTGAGTCAACATCGTCATAGTAATTTTGATGGCCCATGTTGGTTTGGCTCCTCATCGTTTGAATACTGTTAACCTTATGGATTTGTGTCATTTTGAAATATCGCCATCAACATATTACTTTGGGTCGCTATCATTTCATCAGTCTTGGAATAGATTGGATTTGTGTCATTATAAACTGCAATACTAACCTATTACGTTGAAACGTCATCATATTAATGTGCGCTGTTTTCCTTTCAAAGTTTTCGTCGTGGGACTTTTGTGTCTCCATCATTTGAAAAGTGATCGTCATCATGACAAAAGCTGTTTTCATCAATTAAAATGTCATCATAATAAACATAATAAAAGCCGTAGTCATCCTCTGTTGTTTGCCCTTTTGGCGCTCCAGGCGAAAGCTCCATATTTCGTTGTCACCCGATCTTCCTTGAAAAAAAAAAATAACCCACTTTACCAGCATCCCTTCTATCTCAACTAGAGTAACCCCATCCTGTCATTTTTGTTTATGTCACCGATATCCACTTTCCTCACATGTTTTATTTTACAGAGTTGTTGACATTAATCAGAGGACTACTGCCTTGGGATTACAATCAGTATTTTATCGATGTTTAGGTAAGTTACGGTGACTGAATTTAAAGTTTGGTAGTGCTTGTTTCTGATTTCATATCAGAAGTACTTTTATCTCTTTTCCATTTTCTTTTCATTTTGTCAATCCCTCTTGCATGTTCAGATTGAGTAACACATATCGTATTAAATTATAATGTGACCAAAGCAGTTGCTATATTTTTTTTTCGAGCAGAAGACCCACAAATTCGGAAAAAAGAAGAGCTTCCTATTAGTTACATTACTGATACAATGACCTATTAATGGTTATAAATTTATAGAATTTATTATATCTATTTTGTGTTAGCTTCCTCTTCCCCAAAAGGTTGCTCGGCAACCTCATTTGTACGACGCAGGTTTTTCTCATATTTAGTGACTTACCTTACCGTCTCGTGATATTACAAGATTATGACTGTAAAAAGTCACGTCAATTAATAACTGCAATATTTCAGACGAAACATTTCGTAATTATCAGACTGTATTAATAACAGTATTTTGATAATGCAACAATTAACAACCAATATGTAATGTTATAATTCACAAGTGTGTTCTGCCGTTCTTGGTTGATTTATGGAACAGACGAGCACTTAATTAAAATGTAGGCCTATATCATCTCCTCCCTCGTATGTTTTTATTTATTTTTTTTTGCTGTAGATGGATAACACACACAATGAAATCGATATGGTTCATTCACGATGCCGTGAAATGTCAAGAAATATTGATATATGTTTTATTTACACAGGTACTGTCCCCGGGCCTATAGTCTTCGGGCTCTTGATCGATAAATCGTGCATGATATGGGAAGAGGAATGTGAAGGACTTCGGACTTGCTGGCTGTACGAGAACACCCAATTTGCGATGTACATGTTTATCATAGTGTTTTCCTGTCGAGCGATTGCCATCGGGTTTTACCTCGCAGCGTATTTTCTCTACACGCCTGCGTCGAAGACGATGACGGACGAGAATTCATTACACGTGCCTGCCGTAGACGAAAAGGGAACCGATACGAGCGAATTAGAGAAGATCGCAAACGGTAAACTTTAAGGTTAGGAGTACAAATGAATCAACGATGGCATTAGATATTGATACATATATGCTAAAATGGTCACGAATGTTTTGAAAACCGCACTTTGGGGACACCACTGGCAGACGTGGAACAATACATTTCTATCGAACTTTCTTTTTTTATTGCTTATTTTTTTTTCTCTTCATGTAAAAGACCACCAGGTAAAACGTAAGGTATGTATAGGAAAAGTAAGTCTATATAAGCAGTCTATTACAGAAGTCTGAAGTAGAAACGATCTAATATTCTCCGACCTGTTTTAGCATTAATCCTTCTGGTTTAGATCTTATGTATCGTAAATTCTTCGGCCAAAGAGGAAGCAATTGTGTGGGTAAAATTCGGAGTTGAAACAAAGCAAGGTAGACTGTTCTGAAAACTTTTCACCTTGAACTTTTAATCGTACTCATCTACCTGAAATTTGTAAAAACATGATTACGCTAACATTCTGCGAATATTCCTACCCGGCCAGATACCTAAGCGTTATCCTCATTCCTGACAAATGTACAGTTACAACTAATGCAAGTGATGGAATGTTTTTGTAACGACTTTTGCTGTACTTTGTGATTAAAGGATATATATTTTTTTTAAATTTATTTCATCTTTTCTCAAATTTGGAGACGTTACAAGCAAATAGTCCCGTGTGATTGCAGTGTTCTCACAGCTGGCGCAAATTCCCAGAAAAACCTATGAATGAGTTTTGTGACTAAATGTCGCAATTTTCTGGCTCCTCTTATTGCAGGCGAAAATTCCTATCTCAAAATCATGTTCTCTTTGACAGTCATTGATGGATGTTTATAGATAGCCTATATCGATTTTACAGTACATTGCTGTAGTCTGTAAGTAAGTAATATCCCACAGGAACAAATGTTGAGATAACTTTTGTATTTCCTCCTTATCCTGACCGTTAAAACATTAATGATAGTTTACGAGAGTCTTAATCTCCAAAGCATTTTGAGGTCATTCAACAATAAACCCGATCTATATTGTACACTGACGTCAAATGTCAAGGTAATGTAACCTTTTCCAAAAAAAAAAAATGGCTTCTTGCAGTGATTTCCTCTTGTTACAGACTATATTTTGTATCTTTGAGCCCCAGGTAATCTAGCTTGGCCAAACTGCCCTTTTTCAAACATCAGTGGCTTGACCTACCAACAAGATACTGATGTTCAGTTTGAAATGATTACGGTGAGAAAAACAAATTCTCTTTCGTTTGATAAATTGTCACCGGACAACTTTTTTTAAACGGAATGATTAAATACATGATGCCAATGTGCATATTTTCAACGATACTTTTTGAAAATACGCATTCTCAAAACTTTTCCCGGCCAACGTGAATTAGCTTAATATTCTTCCCGATGGGGCCATCATTTGCTCAAAAACCAGATCGGATCTAACATTGAAATTCCTTCCAAATGTCGTCAACGGTATGTATAGTAACATGATCATATCACATTGTTTTCGGTTGTCGTCACATCTCAAAATAATGTCACTTGAGAAATTCATATATACGTCAATGTTTGTACTTTAGAAAAATAAGTTGAACCGTTCTTGCCCATTGTACAAAATTTTAGATGAAGATACCTCACGGCCGGTGTAACACGACGTAGGGCGTACCCCCTGAATTCTACTATTTAGCTGACAGATCTTGAGTCATTTTATGAAAAGTTGCTTTTGGTTGGAAAATAGTACGCCTTTGTTCCATTTTCATTATAGTTTTAGTTTTTACGATGTAGTTTACCGCTACCGCGTATAGGAATAAAACAGTTGGCAATGATCGGTGATCTTGTAACAAAGGTATCGATTTAAAGATTTAAATGAAAAAAATAATATTTTTGTCAGAAAAGTATGTGAAATAAATTCTTCTAGGGAAAAATGGATTGACTCGGTTGATGGTGACAAAATTATGATGGTTTGCCGTTTGCTTATGAAGGTTATGCAACCGTAACGGATAATTGTCTAAACTGCTTGACATAATTGCAGTGGCGTAACCAGAGGGGGGGGGGGGACAGGGGGCGGAACCCCCAGAAATATATCTTGTCCCCCACTTGTCCCCCCAATGAAATTCTAGGGTTAAAAAAATCGGCAAAATTAGTATAAATCAAAACTTCTCAAACACGCCGCGATTAAATTACAACTATTTGCACGAAAGAAAACAATGCAAAAATACGATATTTAAAGACGACAAAAGTTTTGAAAACTACAAGGTACACCGCAAAAGTAAATGGCACCGTATCAATGATAAATGAGCCATGAAATTGAGAAATTATCACTTGTGCATGGGAAATCCAAAAGTGACTAAAAAAAGAGAATACTGGGCTAATATTCACAGGGCTGAAGAGAGTGGGAATTGCCGTTTCCGGCGATCTAAGAAGCATTATTATCCAAAAATTTTCTTAGTACGCTACGGGCCAACCGATGGTGGCGCTCCGCTTAGATAGTGTCGATAAATGAAAAAGTCTGGTTACGCCACTGCATAATTGCTTAAACTACTTCAGTACATTAAAAAGTGTTGGGGAGCTGAACGAACGCGATCCGGAAAAAACATGAAGACGGTGCATTATGCCAATTCCCTCAGTGAATACTGACTTCCAGTTTTAAGTGGTCTGTGGCTGAGTTACCTTTGATTAGGAAATGCAAGGTGGTGAAGGGGTGGAACGTAAAGATCGCCAAATGAAATAAGTGTGGGCGGTTCTTGTTGTTTGTAAACAGCAGTTGCAGATCATGGTTTTATATTCGTGACTTCAGCTTTAAAAGAAGTCTTCAAATTCAAAAGAAACCTATTATTGTACTTACAAATTTGTAAATAAAGATTATTACGTTGCAAAGTGCTTGCAATTTAGATTTTGCAACTATAGAAAGAAGGAGAATAAGAGAACATTTCAAGCAAAGTCGGATGTGGGCAGTTCCCAACACTCTGTGTTTTTCTTTTCGGTAAACAGGGTACTGTGGTATTGTGGAATTGGTTGGCGGCCTTAAATTTTAAATATCTTGGAATTAACAGTATATATATATATGATAACATAGGTTAATATTTTCCATGCAATGTATTTAACATATTGGCGGTAAGTTTATTAATATTATTCATGAATTTCAAAGGTTTTGAAATGAGTGAATTGCGTGAAAATAAATGCAAGTGTATATTATACATTACACATGTAAAAAAATCTTCAATACTTATCAATACATCAGAATATGTGAAATTCTAAACCTGTTTTCTAATTTTTTTTTGTCTTATATTTAGAGGATACTCTCTCCATTCCAAAAAAAAATCCACCTTTATTTGGTTCGATACGGTCATCTTGCTATTCCTACTTAAAGTGTGTTCTCCAAACGTTCACGTTACGTTCCTGGCTTGCCAATGTTCCTTTCCAATATCCGCACGCCCCGTCACTGCAGATCCTTTGAGTGCCGTCAAAAGCGCGTTATGGGTGGCTCGATATTTTCTTCACAAAGAAACACAATTGTAATATATTTATACGTTGTAAACATGTAGTGGGTGAGGGTATTATCGACTCACGTGAAATGATGATGCTGCCATACGTAAACGTTCAGCCCAGAACTGATCGTACAGGTTGAAATAACGTGTCACATTCATGGAAAGGCTAATGTTTAAAAGTTATGCTGACACCATGTCCTACCACCACTTAACACTGTATTATGCGTTGCAGTAAGCATGATCTTTGCCCTTGACCTGTGACGGCATCAGTGGGCGGACACTACATCTCACACACATGCAGGCACCAACCAAGATCGAAGTTCATCCGACTTATCGTCTAGGAGGAGATCATGACATACTTGTTCAGATTATTTTGGCCGTTGTGACCTTCAACCACGTGACCTTTGACCTCGTGACGTCATCATGTTTTCCAATTTGTTTGTATCCTCTACTGTCTATATATGGTAGTTTTACAACTGTTAGGATATTCACATACATAGAGAAAATGCTAAAAATTCCTTTTTGTTTTCATAACCTGTAACCCTTGATCTGACCTATTACGTCATATCAGTCAGACGGACACTTAACAACATACCCAGACATTCACTCACCAAGCTTAGAGTTTATCCGATTTATTGTCTAGGAGGAGATCATGACACTTTTAGAGCATTTTTTGCCGATTTGACCTTTAATCACGTGACCTTTGACCTTGTGGCATCATCAACATTTCAAAAAATAACTTCAACTCGTAATGTCTTCTTTCTTTGTATGATACTTTTATAATTCTAGGATATTCACACCTTGAGATAATGCTAAAAATGTGTTTTTAGTTTTCACGACCTGTGACCTTTGACCTATGACGTCATCGGTCGGTCTGACACTGTATGATATACCTCGGCACCTACCCACCAAGTTTGAAGTTTGTCCGACTTACCGTCTAGGAGGAAATCGTGACAAACTTTTCAGAGCATTTTTGTCGATTTGACCTTTAATCACGTGATCTTTAACTTGACAAGGTCATCAATATTCTTAGAAAAACTCATGTATTGCTTTCTTTTCATATATGGTACTTTTGTAACCCTAGGATATTCGCACATTGCGATAAAGGCTGAAAATGTGGTTTTCGTTTTCATGATCTGTGACCTTTAAACATCGATCGGGCGGACACTACATTTCATACCCAAGTCCTATGAATTGCAGTTGCCCCTTGACGTACAATTACAACTTTTTGATCAAATTGTCCTTCCTGTCCTCTTGTATGGGTGTGAAGTTTGGGGTTTTGAAGATATCTCGCAAGTTGAATCGTTTCATATGAAATTCTGCGAAAAAATTCTAAAAGTTCATAATTATTTTGCCAATTGCATGGTAGACGGGGAATTGTGTCAACACAGGCTAATTAAGACAATTGAAGTAAGAATGGTCACGTTTTGGGCAAGAATTGTTAATGGTAGTAAATGTAAGCTTTCATCCACCTTTTACAATCTCTTAAGAACCCTGCATGAGAAAGGTGTTTATAGTTCTGGATGAATCATAAAGGTTAAAAGTATTGTTGATTATTCTGGTATGTCATATGTTTGGAATTTTGCAACTAATAATAATGAAACTCTTGTTGACATTAATTGGCTTAAAAATTCACGTAACAGGAGACTCTCTGATATCTACGAGCAAGATTGGCTCTCAGAAGTGTTCAATAACTCTCAGTGCAAGAGCTATTGTTTTTTTTAGACAAAATTAGAACTAGAAATATATCTTGTTTGCTTACCTATTAAAGACCGTATAAATTTGTGCAAGCTCCGATGTGCCAATCACAAACTCCCCGTTGTCACTGGAAGATTCGTCAACATCACTTTCAATGAAAGAATTTGTCATTATTGTAGTACCGAGAAACTAGGGGATGAATTTCACTACTTATTTGAATGTAGTAGGTTTCAGAAGGAAAGAAAAATTTACTTAAAACGTTTTTTTTTTACAATTAACCCCAATGCAATAAAAATGAGGTAACTCTTTCAGACTAAGAAAAGATCCATTTTCAAAAATCTCAGTAAGTATGTAATTGTTATTATGGATTCCTTTTGCTAATTATTTCACTTTTCTGTTAGGCTGGTAGCTTAGGTCTCTCGCTACCTTCCACTTCCCAGGTCATACTTGAGTTTCTTGTTTTTTCCTCTTTTTTTCTCTTTCTTCTTATTTTGTTAAATTTGTGAACTTGTATCGTTTTTTTTCCCTCTTTGCAACTTTTTGTAAATATTGCATTTCGATTCTCACACCTCAAGAGAGGTTAACAGAATAAACTGAAATTGAAACCCGGGCAAATGCCCAACAAGTTTGAGGTTCATCCAACTTGCCGTCTAGGAGAAGATCTTGGAGGAGATCAACTTAAGTTCATCCAATAATTAACATTAACACGATCTTCTTTATTTCTCGTAAGACACAAAAATTTGCAGAAATTCGTGCTTGTCCTCCCATCTGTAGTCTATAGGTTCATCCTAAACGTCATACGCAGGCTTACTTCTACAATGGCACATAGCGCTCGTAACTACGGTAACGGTGTTCGTCAGACCAGACACTCGTTGATGGTGTTTTATCAACCGTAACAACAAAGCGTGAACTAATTTTCTACTTCTTTGCACTTCATCGATAACATTTTTCGTCCCCGTCGTCATTGCCAACGACAGGCATTCTCTGCATACGGTTAATAACTTACTGATATTTATATTCATCATTAATATTTCATATTCTATCATGCTCTACATCATCGTTTTACATACAACAGACAACCAGACTTCTTGTATATTTATCTGCTGCGATGGATGATAACAAACAGGGACCACGTATGCAAGTCTTTATCACACAGCCTAGCATTGCCATGGCATTCAGTAACTAAAATAAGTGATGAAGAATGCCAGACTTATTCACCTTCTTTAGATCAAGTCTTCTTTAGATCTAAAGCCGGTCAGATTAAAAACTGAACACGTCTTTTACAAAACAGGTGGACACAAATTTTTAAGAAGTCCACTGCGTCCAATGTAAAAGAAACGGTTGTGAAATATTTCGTTTCTACTCTCAAGAATAAATAAGGTTCATTTACTTTGTATACATACCTGCTTCCTGTGTATGTAATTTGCAAGGTGTTGAATAATGGTTGGTGTAATGAGTATGAATAAACGCTACCGGTATTGTTAGAAACTTAAGCACAAGCACCATAGGTCTACTTGTTGGTATGTGTTACTTGGATACCGTGACAATGTAACGTTTATCTGGATTTTCAAATGATAGTTGTGTTGTAAGGAATTTGTAACGCAGACGGTAAACGGCAGAAATTAACATTTCTGCGGAAAGCGTGGCTGCGTAACTATCGGAGTTACTGGATGAATTTTGAATCAGCTTGATATATACCGGATTTATCAGAGGTAGCTTAAGAAAACTTGCGACGACCTATGTAAGGAATGATAGATTGACTTCGGAGAGAAAGAGAGAAAGAGCTGTGGCTTATGACGTCATAATTTCAGCCCAACTGACAAAGGTGACAAGAACTGTAAAAATGAATTGGTCAAGACAGTCCCAGACACATATGTAGTCATGACAAACATCCATTTGAATATAGTTGAGCTAAAGAGTCGTTTTCATGACTGATTGTGCAAAACAGGCTGATAATACAGTGCATACACGGGGTACAGGTGAGCAGTAATTTTTCATATTTCATATCTTAACATATCTGATTATCACTGGTGGGCGAGTCACATTTTCGTCTCTGGGAGTGGGTCACAAGTTCCATTTCATAAGGGAAGATAATTCACAAGTTTAAGCTCCTTAAAGGGAGATCATTAACAATAATTTCAAAATGCATCAATATGGCAGACGACTTGAAGAAACTACCTTTTGTGGTCATATTACGTAATATTAAATTTAACACTTTCAGATAAGTGATTCTCTGTCCAGGTGATAAATCTGATAGGTTAATAAAAAAGTCGAATGTAATCTTTTTTTTCTTCACTTTTTTTGTTTGTTTTTGCTTTTTCCCCCTCCATAGCAGTGTCACGTCACCTTATCAGCGTATCACAACGTACTGCAATAGACCTCCAGACATAAATGTTCTGCCTATTTGATAAATCTCGTCTTCGTGTGTGCAGTCATTAACGTTTTGTCCATTCGGTGAATCTCTCGTTTTACTACTGCAATGGGCGTGCGTACTGCATGAGTTTTTAAGCAGTCTGTTTAGCGCCACTTACGATTAGTTTGAATGTGTATGCCTATGGGCCGTGGCTACTATACAACTTATGACAAGCTCTATATGTAGTGACAGTATTTTGTTTTTTTTTGGTTCATTAGAATTGCAGTGGCCTAAATAGAAAGTTGGACAAAACTATTTTGTGAAATACTTCCTTACGTTCGTACGTTACCACGTTCCTTACTTAATTGTACTTCTTTCTGTAACTGGTTTCACTGAAACCTGGGTGACTGATAGTGCCGTCACCTTTAATTCGGTTTTACAATTATGCATTACGAGAGAACAGGCAAGGTGGTGGATACTTGTATTTTTGTTCGACAGAAGTACAAATATGTTGCACATGCTGACCTGCCAATTTTTAGCAACAATCCTGGTAGCTTATTTAATGAATTGAGTACTGCATTTCTTAATGTGGAACACAAGTGATGGCCGATATTGCTTACCGTTCTTCACTTGACACCATGCAACGGATTTTCTTTATGACAGTATGGAGTAAATTATCCTCTACGCGGTCGCTTTCACTCGGGCCAGGCTGTGTAGTGCATTGAAGGCACCAGGTCAACTTTGGTTTGCACACCTACAAAGGTTCAAAAGGCATTCTGCAGAGCAGCCCATATTCAATAGCCTACATTGTATTTTAGGCATTCAACAAAATTTCACTGATATTTAACACTATCAGTGATTAGGTTTTCACAGTCAACAGACTTAATTGAAAATAGAGGTTAAAAATGCAGGTTACTGTAAAGTGAAAAAGAGACACGCTGCGGTCAAGTAAAATTTTTCAAGGTTCCTAACAAAGAATGGAAGAATCACGCGTACACTTGGTTGAATGTAAGGATACAAAAAACAGCACTGACAAGAAAAGAGTGAAATGCCGCGTGAAACGACGAAAAGATAGTTCACATAAATATGCGTGGTTACCTACGTTAAAACACCAAATTTGCCCCATCTGCCGTCTGATTTGCGACCTTGCCTCCGCACCAATTCTATCTCCACATTAAAGCCGGGATTCACTAAAGCCCAACAGAATTCACTACTGTTCGGTGTGACATAGTTATGGAAAAACAAGTGCTTATCTACTGACACTTTCGCTACGCTCTTCTCAACACAAGTGTCAGACCACTTCTTTAAGAGATCTCGAAACTTTTTTAAATCAGTCTTAAATCGGGGCCCGTATTCTTCAACTTTCTTCCAAAATTCCTTTAAGTAATAATCATAAATAATGGCATCTGCCCAATTGAGTGTCTTGATCATTTCCCTGGTCTCCTCGTCAACCGCAAGTCTGTCAGATTGGACTCTTTGCTTAACGTACAATATATCTCTAAGACGCCAACAAAACAGTTTCTTCAGTAAAAGCAATGATTCGTCGAAATACTCTGTAATGAGCACAAATGACAGTAGATTTTTTGTCTTACTGAATGTGTGATTAAGAAAGTTGGTGGAGCTTGACCGGGAAATTTTCGACTTAATAATTCCAAGATCAGCCGATTGTCGGTTGAAGGATAACTTTCTGCTGTTTTTGCCTTTCAAGAACGGAAGCAGCGTCTGATTCAGTTCGTCGAATTTCAGGCCCACACGTCTGTAACCTTTGTAGTATTGAAAGTGGGATATCCATTGCTCCGTCGGTTCTCTTAAAATGGTAATGTATTTGAGATCAGGAGCAGGATACATCAGCCTCTTCATGAGATCGGGATGAAACTGAATATGGACGTCGGATATATTGTAGTTTTTGTAATTATTGTAATCCCCTGTTTTGACTCCAAGTGGGTGGCATTATTTTTGGTACTTTAGACTTCAAAGGAATAGAGAAAACATGGCCGACGACTTGGTTTGATCCGAGAACAAACGACAGATTACGGAAGTAGCCGAAACGCGTTGTGATTGATTTAAGTGTAGTGCTACCTGTCTTGTGTGTCTTGAGGAATACGAAGTTACTAGTTTCACGACAACTTGGCTCAGCGGTTGTGCTCAGAACGGTCGTGGTTGGTACGGTTGCTCTAGGACGATCGTCTCTTTGCCAGAACTGTCGCCAATGAACTGATTCGTTATACACCCAAGACATTCTGATGACGAACAAAAGAAAAAAAGGAAAAACAACAAAACTGTGACAAAATGATTTACACACACAAAAAAATGACTTTCTGTGATTGCAATTTTCCTCTTCTGACAGAGGTGTCCTTTTCGAACTGTTTAGTTGAGCCAGAAAATGTCTTGAGTACCTTACCTCACAATAAAATACTAAAACACTAAAGTGGACATGTACTGATTTGAAACATCAAGTTGTTAAAAAGGAAAATGATACTCTTTTTCTTCAGTCCTTCAGATATGTATTCTAATTGCTGATACATAACCAACAGTAGGATTGGAGGAAAGGCAAGCACACATTTTGGCAATAGATTGAAGTCCATCATTATCACAAATACGTACCTCGAAAGGTAGGTTATCATAAAGTGCGATGTCTTCCCTATGTTAACGTGGATAGCTGCGACAGAGAGTCCACAAGCAATAATCAGCAACACCAAGAAATTGAACTTCTGTGATATAATAGAAGAGAAATAAGAATAAAAGAACAAATTAATGTTCTTGAAATTCGTTCCCCGGTAATGTCATACTGTGATATCCTCCACAGGCATAGCAAGACACTTTTGATGATTAATGGTCCCAGTTGGTACAACCGATAATGTAAAAATTAACCTATAATGTAAAAACGACCGATAATGTAATTACGTACTGTACTACTATGATGGTTGAGTGGGTTTGAGGATGAGTTCCCATCTTTCTCTCGTTAGACCAGAATATTTGTTTATCGTTTTATTAAGATTATAGAAATTACTCACACTTTGGCCTAAAAATAGAAGATTTCTCACAGGGATTAGAGGAGTGGGTGGGTAATTTCCCCTTCGCCTTGTCTCATACTCATATGCCTACATTAATTTATGTATGATCTCAAAGCAGTTTAATAAAAAGTATCTGACTTTTAAGGGTATTTAGTACATGATAGGTTATCGACATGTCTGTATACTATCAATAATTACAGATATGCACAATCAAGGGGAAAAAGTCCCCAAACAACAGGCACCTCACAATACAACTTGGCTAGTATAAGGTCGTAGCTAGCTTGCAAAAATATGGTTGCTTTGAATAAGGGATCGATTGTGTAACGTTGAAAATGTAAAGACAAAATTCAAGTGTCCATCCTTTGATCCTTTAGTTCACAACATCATAGCTTAAAATGCAAACCACCATTTTGTTAAATTTCTTGACTATTATTCGAAAGTGACCTGTGCTTGTAATGTAATAGACACGATGTTTTCACACCCCTGAAGTCCCCAAAATTGTATCTATTGGCCCAAATAATTAGCTGGGTATCTTTCCTTCGATGATCCCAAAAGGAATATAAACAGGTATTGTAAATCTTAAACATTGGCATTCAAAACAACGCAAATTTCATGTATAAGTGTCTCGATATCACTAGAGAAACGCAATGGTATTTTGGTACACATGTAAAAAAATTCAATTTAATTATTCTTCAAAAACTAACAAAAAACTAGTGACATGTAATATTTCAAGTAAAGTAAAAAAGTAGGAACTTTATAAACAGCAGTAAATGTAAAATATCATATCTGTAGATATTTTATGCTTATCTCTGCTTTTTCTATTCAAAAATGTGGAATAAAAGTCGAGAAAATGGATGTTTCTGTTTGGCATTTTTTCGATTTCAGCCACCAGCCATTAGTCTTAATGAACTCCCTCGTACATCGCTCCAAGATCAAAAAAAGTAAACGTTATTAACACTTCATAATTTTTTATGTTACCCTTCAGATGAGTATAAAGTAATAGTTTCAAAGCGTAAATCGTATTTGCTAACTAAAAATGTTTCAGACAGCATACTCTCTGCCTGAATGTCATGAAGGAGAATTGTTGACACTAAAAGAGCTAGTTTCTCCAACCGCATCATTTCTTCGCTTTAGTGAGGTAAAACGTGTAGGAAAACCTCATAGCTTTAGGTCAGTTTTATCAGTTCATGCTGTGATGATCCGGATGTTCGATTAAACATTATTCTCGTAAAGAAGCTCAAGTTTCTCAATTATATGCCTAAATTAATTGAGCTACATGGCAGGGGATATTAGGTATCATGTTTCCAGGCAACACATGTCTTATCCAGTCTGGAAAGGGTCTGTTGTATATTTTAGCACAGTCGTAACATCATGTATTCAGAATATATGTTCCATTTGATCCCACGGTGATCTGAATAGCATTCAATGCTTGACGAGAAAAAGAAACAACAAAACGTACAATAATATTGCATATATACATAGTGCAGTTAGCAGTTTATGGCGAAACATCATGTTAAGTAAAAATAAAATACATAACGTGAAGGATTGTTGTGAGTATAGTGCAACTTGGGAGGAAAAAGAATAAATATTATAGCTCAAGTAACGACAACAATAGCAGCTCAAAAGTATCTGTCCCTAGTACGCTACACCACAAAATTATAACATTGAGTTATTCCATATAGATTAGGCTTAGCAATTAGAGGGAGGATATAAGAACGCCAATCTATGGGTTATGAGCATATTGGTCTCCTGTTTACCTGTGGAGGACCTGGTTCTGCTAAAACTATTGTCTCACTTCAAAATAACAGCTTCATAACTGGCAGGAATGTTCAAAGACATTATTCACAGCGGCCAGTTCCGCTAATTTTTTTTTTTGGCTAAAGTTAAACGGTCGTGTCTATAACCCGGATGCCGTCTTTATTTATCTTTTACCAAACAATCATACAATTTCACAAGTTTGCTATATGAGTGATGTACTGTATCTTCATTAATGTGTTCATAGGAACAACCTTGCAAAACTTTGCGTATAATGCTCAATTAGCTCTCAAGGTATGGTGGAAATCCAAATTTTGAGGCAAAATTGACTTTCTCAAATACCATCACTGAGATTTCACTTGATTTACCGTTACATTAACGTAATATGGAACAATTTGTTCTCAAGTAAGTTCTTACAAAGCTTTAAGTCGATTGGTCTAATAGTTCTCAAGATGCTGGCAATACAAATTTTGCTGCAAAATTGGCTTTTTCTCAACAATCAGCACATTTTACAGGATTCAACACTACAGTAATAAAGTGTTAAACAATGTGTCCTCAGGTAAGTCCTTACAAGGCTGTAAGTCAATTGGTCTAATAGTTCTCAAGATCTCTATAGTTTTAAGAACACCTTCTTTATCTTAAGAAAAAACAAAAACAAACTTATTGGCAAACATATTCTTAGTTATGGAAGACTCATCATTTGAATTTTTGAATGTTTGTGTGAAAAAAAATGAACAACAAATAACTGAATTTTCGCATGTAAGAATTTGATTTCTTTAAAAGAAGGCTACCAGCTTGCATTATTTAAAGAAAAAATATGTTTTTCATAAAAAAAACAATGCGATATTTACAGTTATCAGTAAAATGAGACTTTATAAGAATTAAGATGATCTGAAAAGCAGTAAAGAACTTTTCTTTTACATATGGTTAATGCCATCTAGTAGATAACAGTGCAAGCGTAACATCATCAAGCTAGTCCGCATAATTGAATTACGTCTTACATGACTTAAAAAAAAAAAAACTGTCTTTTGAACATGATTTAATGATTGTCTTCCCCAGTATAACACAGACAGAATCTTTTAACTGGAATGATAATTCCTGTGGAAATACCTTCATTTTCTTTGCGACGTCGACATTTCCTCCATGTGAAGAACGAACAGACTTCGAAAGTCGATATGTTGTTGGCCACGTTGCAATTAAATACTACTGTATGAGACTTTGCAAATAAGCGATATACGTGTTTGAATGCAGAAAACTGTAGCCGAGATGTTAAACTCTAAAGAATCGTTCCAGTCTGCGTGGAGATAACAACTTGATTTGGTGGTCCACGTTACAAGTGTACGGTACTGCAGCGTTTGCTAAGTTAAGGCATAATCAACGACACAGGTAAGAAGAAAGAAAAAAAAAAACGGAAAGTGTCATTTTATGGCTCACTTATTCTTAACTATAGACGTAACTTAAGGTCAGTCTATAATACTTGATATTTGTGAAGCGATACGGTATTTCGCGCTGGTGGATGGGGAACGGCAGTGGAAACACTTCAACCAAATGACGACAACAACGGCTTGGTTGAGTTTTCCCTTTTTCTGTATTAACCTCTCACCAGGTTGAGGAAGAATGATAAAGGCATCAGACCTTCCCCAGAAGGAATGGTGAAAAGTAAATAAGTTGGGTGAAATAGGCAACAGGTCATCACACTCCCATAGGCCCCTGCTGAGAGCAATGAAACAAACCCTTGATGAACTAATTGTCTTAGGTATCACTTACTGAGTATTGATTACAAACACATAAATTGATAATGCGACAAAGACAAGCACGTGAGTCATACATCCCTTGCATGCAAGGACTTTGCACCTACAGAGTCCGGGGACTCCTGCCAACTCTATTTTCCCCAAAACAGCAGAGATACCAAGGCTGTCCACACCCTGTCTAATAAAAAAGTGTATCAACCTATGGAATGCCAAAACTCAAAATTTCGACTCATTTGCAAGGTAGCTATGGAAGACCCCAGGACACAATTTAATTCAGGTAAAAGATACACACTGCGAAAGTGCGGGAGTATTTAAGTAGGAGAGGGGGGGGGGGGAGATAGAGATAAATTTCCCCATCACTACATCTGTGTAAACATGTGATTTGCAATGCATTTTTCATAGTCATGGTACCCAAGTTTTGCCCAATAGGGCTGGCATCTTTTAATTATATGCGTGGTGCTCAGACCAGGGAGGTGTTATTAGATGGAGATCCATCGGAAACTTTAATATATGCTAATCCCATGAGATTGACCTCAGAGTAGAGACTTAATCCTTTAATTGGGGATTATTGAACTATAAGGCATTGAAAAACATTTGTCTAATATCTTGGCAACCTCATCTGCTCATTCATACCAACAGCGACCCCAAAAGGATTATTTAAAGGAATGCTTTAATGTCTAACTAGTTGCCGACAGTCAAGTGCGAAACACTGTTTGGACATTCCAAACGACTGTTTATTCCCAAAAAACCTAATGATGCTGGCTAGAAACCAATGCTCATGATCTATGCAAATGAGCAAAAGAAGTATAAGACCAAACTTTGCTGTCAGTTTTTGACTTATTTTCGCATTCGCTCGCATGATCTAAAAGGACACCCTCATTTTGAGCAAGTTGTAGGGTACTAGACAAGTATGTTGTAAATAGCGTCGAAACGCGTCGAAACCCTCAAATTAATTTACAAATTAAGGGACTGGCAATGTTAAGGCAATGGGCAAATTTAGTGAGCTGCTTATCGAGATGTAGCAGACGACATCTCCCACTTGTACTTAGTTCTTAACACCTCTTAAGACTATTGAATCATCAAGAACAACACACAAAAGAGATTACTGTCGGCAACTAGTAGGCTTCAAAGAAAGAGTTTTCGATGGATCTCCATCTAATAACACCTCCCTGCTCAGGACAAAGTCGTGACGTTCTTGTAATAGGCCTGCAGAAAATATAACTACCAAATGAATCCTGTGTGGGTTTAATAGGTATCATGATTATGTTTGCATCATTATTTCCTGCTTTTACGATTATTTGACAAATGTGTCTCTACACATACCGTACCTTTAATAGTAAAAATAAAATCAGACATCCAATGCCGCTCAAGTTGTTTCGCAAATCACTTTTGAAAAGTGTTTACATGGTTATGATGTGGAAATGTAACTGGCCAGGAAAAATAGTCCACCCACCAAAACGCTCGCAACCTGACTTCATATCTTATTTACGAGACCATTTGATCTTTGGTCAAATACTTGTTGGATATTTCATCAGAGACAAAATATCATGTTATTCAGAGTATGTATTCCGCTTGGCCCCACTGATTACCGTTCAGTAGGTATACGTGGAGAGAAAGAGAACCAAGCTGAGAAAACGTAACATCAAAATTTTGTTGTAAGTTGTGTAGCATGCCAGTTCCTGGAGATAAAAAACAACCTGTAAAAAGAAAATAAAATAACTTCTAGGAGTGTTGTAAGTAGAGTGTAGTGCCAGTGCTTGGAGGGTCAACGAAATGAAAGAAAAAGAAACAAGAAACAACGTTAAGTAGAGTTGGATGTACTGTTGTAAACAAGTACTTGGAGGGAAAAAGAAACCAGTCAAAAAGATTAACACATCGACGGTGCTGTTGTAAATGGTGTGACATACCAGTTCTGGGAGATACAAAACATCTAAGGAAACAGACGGCATGTTATTTTCTATAGGTAATGTAGTACATCAGATCTTGCAGGGGAAAATAATTTAAAAAAAAAAAGATAACATCAAGTAGTGTTGTACGTTGTGCTGCATACCAATATTTTCAAAAGAAAATGAAGCAAACTTTGATATATCACACAATATCACATAATATATCAAGTGAAATTGTTGTGAGTAGTCAAAACGGATGCTAGGTTTTGGGGAGAACTAAAGAAATTGTAACATCAAGTTATGGTGTCAGTAGCGTGGTATACCAGTTTTTGGGATGAAAATATACCAACGTAAAACAGAAAGACTTTAAGAAGTGTTGTAAGTAGTGTGACATATCAGTTCTTGAAGAAAAAGGAAACAACTAAAGACAATAAAAAATCGTAAGGTACTGTTGTACATAGTAGTGTGGTGCATTAGTTCTGAGAGAAAAACAACAAGTTGAGAATTTGTGCCGTGTTTGATCGACAGATCCGACCAGCCTTTTATCCAGTATTCAGTTTTGTTCCATAAGTTAATTGTTTGTGAAATCTCTAGTTAGCATAATATCGGACAATGTTTTACGTATTAGCGTGGTGCATTACCACCTGGAGATATTACGCACACTACAAAAAAAAAAAAACATAAACACAAATAGTAGCGTAGGTAACGGTGCATTGATATTTCAGAGAGAAAACAATTATGATGCTTACAAATTATGATGTTTGCAAAACTTGTCGCATAGCAGCCAGTTGAGCTATTGAGGCCTACATTATTAATGATTTGTTGCTGGTGAGTTTTGAAATCCTATAACAAATGTCTCGGAGCTGGGTACACAAGCATTTGGAGGGTGTCCACTCCTCCATAACGTAATACGTATGTAGGAACTTTACTTAGATTATTTGTGGGTGTTTGTTGACTATCGTAGACTACGATTAGAGTCTTTCTATGCATGGAACATGCATTACCAGAACAGCCTAAGCCTGTCTAGTTGGAAAAAACGAGTCTTGAAACTTGGTCATTCCTGGAAGACAAGCTGTAATCTTATTGAGAACTATGTCACCTCAAGTTTGATATCGATTCTTTACCAATTGAACACAGACCTGTATTCCTTTATTCGTATCTTCAGTTACTTGCAGCTGATGTGGTTGAGTACGCAACGCGCCTCCAGGCTCTATTTTCATATATCCCTCTCACTTCTCTGTCACTTTCCTACATAAATGACGATGACGAACACTACGAAAGGTCAAAAGCTCATAACTAAATGGCGTAACTGATCTAAAATTCCTTCTCTACGAGGAGGTCTCTTAAATGAAAATTTGGCCAGAGGCCGCCCTCATCACTACCGGCCGTCCAGCGATAACTTGCGCTAATCGGAAAAATGGGAATTCCAGTCATTTCCTTGCCGGGACTTTCCTCGTGTGCAATTACTGAGAACTGGTCTGCGAGTTTATGTGCTGCATTTGTTTGTGTTATATGACGGCTGAACGTGAGCGATCCCTACGATGAGATATACTCCCTTGACGTCACTACTCATCGACAGCTGGCAAAGAACTTTTTTTTTTTTTTTTTTCAATTTTGCTTGTGAATCCTAGCTATGAATCATTTTTTAAAAACTACTTTTCGCCAATATGTGTTCATTCTGTAATAGTATAACCTTAAGCTCCTTCATCAAGATTTTCCGAATATTTTATTCATCACCACTAAAGCCAACTGTGTCGCGGCGTCTTTCGTGGATACACGGTTTGTGCTCGTATCGTAGCAATGCATATACCATCATATTGTACAATATGTTGTTTCAAATATATTTGTTTTGCCGTGTGTCGCACAAGTCGTGTGTGTAAGGACAATGTGCAATGAACTGTGTTTAAATATGAAATAGAGTGAGGGAAAAACAAGGACTTAAAAAATTTAGGAAAAAAAGGTAATAAACTTTCGAAATAAAGGAACATAAATAAAACGTTGAAACAAAAAAAAAAACAACTGCACTAAGGAAAATGAGTAATGTGTAACCGATCAATGAAAAGAGGTTCATGCTACTCAAAAGTAAAAGAAAAAAAGTATGCACTAATTGTCAGGTGTAGCATTAGTGAACATTACTCACTAGCAAACACTTAAGGTGTACGTGTTAAAATGATCTAAGACTTACATATTTATTCAATACATTTTACTTGTACTGAAGTTAATAACAACATTGCTGTGTTTCCTGTAGTACTACAACTGCGACAGGAAGTCACATTGACTTAATGAAGATGCGCTGTTTTCAAAAAGTAGCTCAACTGGTGCATTGCTTAGGAGATTTTGTATTCACACCATTTAATCTTGGTGTGAATCATACATTAAACAGGAATCTTGGATGCAATCATACATTAAACCAACGATCTGACGTAGTGATCATGTACTGGTTTTGTTAGTTGGTGTAGCTGTAAAACTCAGACTAAACCATGGGGAGACATTTGATGTTGAGACTGTGGTATGCTACAGCTGGCATAAGCTTTCTCTCTTATCGGTGACATAATATGACTTTCATCTGATGGGGGAGGGGTGAAATTGGGGGACAAGTAAACTCCATCTACGGCGAGTGTCGCCATTGGTCGGAACGTTACAAAGAAAGACAGGGAAAATGTATTAACGTTCCCGACACTCAAAAAGTGAGGGGATTATAACGAGGCAATAAACATGTTGACAACCCATGAAAGCATGCTTGGTCTTTGTGTTTCGGACAGACAGACAGACAGACTTATAAACAGACAGATAAACAAACAGATAAACAGACAGACAACCAGACAGATAAACAGATAGACAGGTAAACAGATAAACAGATAGACAGATAAACAGATAGACAGACACATAGACAGATAGGCGGATAGACAGATAAACAGATAGACAGATAGAACGACAGTTAGACAGACAGTTAGACAGATAAACAGACAGTGAGGCAGATAGACAGACAGTTAGACAGATAGACAGACAGTGAGAAGATATACATATAGATAGACAGATAGATAGACAAATAGACATATAGACAGTCAGTTCTAGTTCAAAAATTAATACCTTCATTTCCTTCAGACTTGGACAATCCCTTCAAATGAAAAAGAAACGGCCTCAAAAATCCATACGTTCTTGACACGTTGAAATTTCAGTAGACTTTGCAAATGAATGATGGGTTTGGATGCAGTTACTGTATCCGAGAGTTTAACTTTACACAAATTATTCCGACCTGTGAAGAGAAAACAACTTGATGTCGTAGTCCAAGAATGATGAACTTGATATCTTCTGAATTGTACTGTATTGTTCGCTTATGATCTCATAATCAACGCCTACGCAGTTCAGTATGCATTACATTCCTTTCTTTGAAACTACTATTTGACAAATGCTTCTGAATGCAAATAGTAACTTTAATGGTTAACACTTACATTCAATGAGTTTCACATTATTGCACTGCAGATCACTTTGAATACGTGCTTACATAGTAATGATTTTTTTTTTCAAATGTAAATGTCAAGAAGAGTGGTCCACCCAACAAAGCCCCCCCCCCCCCCTTATTTATGAGTCAGTTTGATATTCGGGCAAATACTTGTTGAATATTCTAGCATAGGGTTATATACACCATGTATTCAGAGTATGTGTTCCGTTTTTAAATTTTGTAGCATACCAGTTCATGGAGAGAAAACCAACCTATGGAAAAAAGTAACATAACATGAAGGAGTGTTGTATAGTGTAGCACCAGTATTTGGGTGGAAAGAGAAACAAAAAAAACTAAACGAAACAAAACATTAAGTTGTGATGTAAGTGGGATGGTACATTAGTTCTGAAGGAAAAATCAAATACAGCATAACATCGAGTAGAATTGTAAGTAGTGTGGCCTACAATTACTTGTAGAAAAACAAAAAAACAAAAAAGAAAGAAAGCAATTATTAAAAGGATAGTCCAGGCAGAAATTTAGCTTTGATATGTTTAAGAGTAAGTAAATGTGACCCTAATAGTAAAACTTCCATTCAGTCCCCATGCATGGTTTTCGCGATTTTATCCGTTCGAGTTACCCCCTTTGCTACCAACTGGGAACTTGAAGCAAACAGGAGTGACATCATCTCTTCACATTGCTAAAGAGTCTTTTGTTTTCTTCATTTTTAATTTATTATTTTGACCTTGAAATCAGCAGGTGGTCAGCCTTCCTTCTTGGTTACGTGAAGGTTACAAAACTCTCATACCCCTCATACATTCACACTATGATATCACTATATATTGAAGTATTAAATTTGGTGTATATTTTAAAGAAAAAACATAAAATGCTTTATCAATGTGGGGAGATGACATCACTCCTGCTTGCTTCAAGTCAATTGTTGGTAACAAATGTGGCAACTTCAACTGCTCATATCTCCGGAACCACACATGGGAATTGTTTCGCTGTAATGGTCAGATTAACTTACACTTCAACATATCAAAGCTATATTCATGGTTAGACCATCCTTTTAAAGAACAATGCATTGATGGTTATGTTGGAAGAACAGTGGATAGAAAATGAACTAAAAAAACAGAAAATTAGAAATGTAGTATATCAGTTCTTTGGAAGAAAAGTAAATGTAGAAAAAAATACATCAACGCGTAGGGTTTTACGTTGTGTTGCTTAACAAAACTTTCAGCATACAATACCAAGCCCTCGTGTTATGAGTAGTATATACTATTCATAACGCAATACCAGTTTTTGAAGGGAAAAAGAAACTACTAGGAATTATACCGTGATTGGGGTTGTTGAGATCCCACGTTGGGATTTTTTTAGGAGAGGAAATGGTGGAGTCTCAGGGTAAATGTCTCTTGACAGACTTTCAGAGTAATAATTCAACGACATTATTATTCGGAAACTTTAGAGCAACTTACTTATAAACACTTCCCGGAGAGATCCGGACATTGACAGGGTAGAATTGAACGGCAGCAAGTCTTACTAAGGTTAACTGATTCACCTTATGTCTTTTTTTTAAATGTCAGATGTTTAGATTCCGCTGTTTGTTTACAACCCGCTTAAATCTTTCATGCTTCATCAACGGTAGTTCAGTAAACCTTACATATATAAGCCACGTAAGGGTACAATGGGAGGGGTTTCACGCAAGGGTTAAACATTAATCATGCATACCGCCACTATCTGACTAGTTGTAGATGGTGCTCTTGCCTGACATAAGAATTTAGAGACACTAATTTTCCTTGCTGTTGCCTTGACAACTGAGCCAAACTGCTCATTCACCCAGACTGAGAACAACAATAAGGCCTGAGCAATAATAGAACCTTTGACCTTTGAAGTTTGTTGTATGTGTTGTTACATCCACAGATATTGGGCAAGACCATGAGGTTGCTTTGTTTGAGGAATAACAAAAACAACAGTGGCTAACCAATCATAATTTTACCTACGTAGGTAATGGGCTGAAGCCTTGTATTTCTCTGAAACATATCATTCATTGACTGCCGTCTGGATTTTGAACGAATTTGGTATGCGATGAAAGATTATGATGTAAGGAACAAACATTAATTTTCACAAGCTTGAAACTTGTTTGTGGTGGTACAGTGTGCGAAGAAGGTCAGGTTTGAGATATGATTGAGTCCAACTATTATATACGTCCAACTACTTGTCTGGAATTCATGCATAGTTTGACTTACGAATACAAATGTTACACACAAATACAAAATGGTCTGTGAACTTTGACCAATTGACCTCATGATAAAATCCACAATGTAGGAAAAAAAACCCTCTTTGAACAACATTTAAGTATGTCAAGATGATATGACATGACGGTGTTAACTATTTTTGTACTGTTTATTTCTAGCAAATAAAACGTGCAATATTTACAATGTAACAAGGGTGAATGAATTACTGGAAGACGAGGAAAAAGCAGTCAACACTTACGAACCCCCCCCCCCCACCCAATAAGATCAATATTGCTACTATAACTACAATATTAGTGAGAATATTAATATGCAATAGAAAAATTTAAAAGGAAAAAAAGAAGTATCAATGGTTGCACATCATCTACGGAGCAGTTACAAATTGCTCAAAACTATATTAAAGTGAACTTGTATTTTTACTTTTTCCAAGACTTATAATGTAACAGAATTCCAAGTGTTCACCAAGGATTAATAATATACAGACCTCCTTCTTCTTTTTAGCTGTTTTGTTGTAAATATTCATGAAGAAACTTTCCTTCTTAAATCTTCTGGCAGGGGCAGGATTACACCTCATTGCCCCAGCTAGGAAACAAAGCACAGTGCACTGAAAACTGATACACTCAACTTCCCCTCCCAGTAATTGATCGACAGTACCAGATCTACTTTCCTGAATTTCTTGCATCTATTTGCCATGGCAACAGGACTAAATGAAAACAGTTATGTTAGCTGTCTCGTACAAATTCTGCGGTACACAATACTCAGGCTAAGTAGTTTCTCACGCAGTGTGAGCAAAATGTAGCTTCGAGGCACCGATCAGTGAACGGGGTCTGAAACAAGATATTCCCCACACCGCCTTTGATGTCACGTTGTATTTTCGTTGAAATCCTAAGAACGGCCGTCACTGCATGTGATTATGTCAATCAGTCAGTACTACTACCCTTGCACAAGTCTGCACAGTGTAGGCCTACATTGTTGAGTGACCTTTTCCTGTTCCGCATTGGATTGTGATGAAACATCAAGTAACACTGAACGGATTCCTCAAAGAAGAAGATGGTTTACCGGTGTTGGAATATATGTATATGGAAGCTGTATATCAGAAAGTCATATGTAGTAACATAAAAGAAAAAGAACCCCATAAACATCTTCATCGGAAAGAGACATCAGTAGCATGTATAAGGTATGCATACCGAGCTTGATAACAAACCACAGAATAAATAACTGTGTTCTTATCCATCATCTGAAGACCCTAGCTCAATGACAGCGTAAAACTATTCCTGTCCAACTATTCAAAGCATCAGTCAGATCCACCAGAATCTTTAAATATTAGCAGAAATATCTACCAAATGAGGCGGAACGAGGGGAAATCTAACTTGTGCTGAAGACAAACCTTATTAAGTCTTACAGTGAACCTTGCTTGAATAGGCCAATGAAAATTATCACAATAAGGCCTAAGGCATATTCACTACACAACGGCTGATAGGGATAGGACGGGGCAAGGCACACAAGTAAAGGACACCAGACATGTATTGCACAATCATATACATACAAATAGTACTTTACCATCGAGCAGAGCCATATATAGAGAGAGTTTGACCAACTGTGTAACCTGTATGGATTGGTCGAGTGGGGACAACGCCCACTTTGAACCTAAATTTTGTTCAGTCTGTAGCTGATCTTCATTACAGATTATACGGACACGTTATATGTATGGAGCGTGGTACAGCGACGACGTTAGCGGGCCTTGGCCGAACCAAGAGGAAAAAGGTGACGCACATAAAAAAAAAAAGTACACGCACATACGTGTGTTTCACAGATCGAAAAACAAAAGAAAATGATAGAAAAACGTGCGGTTTTCACAGACAAATAAAGAAAAGCACATAAATGTGTGCTTGTCACATATACTTTGCAGTGTCGCCTGTTGATGCAGAATGAACGGCTCATTTTTATTTGAGATTTCATCGTGAATGATGGTCAATCAATGAGACACCTGAAAACAAATGTTGAACAGAGCAGACGTATATGGAATCACTTGAGAGTTATGTTGATATTTGTGTGCAACTTTCGAAAATGCTTTGTTGTGCTGCATGGAGATGCAGCAATCGGACAGAAAATGGTGTTTGTTTGTATTGTTCCCAACAAACCTTGCAAAAAAGAAACTATGGGAGGCAAAACTAAGAAGAACAAACTGAAAATCAAATGGAAACAACACGAAACTCTGTGAGGTAGACCTTGGCTTACGTTAGACATCTAGTTATGACCAAATTAAAAGTCAAATACTTTGCTAAATTTGGCGTTAAAATTTAGGCACACCTGTGATTACGGCGTCTGTAAATCACGCTCCATCAAAAATATTACCAGAAGGCCTTTGTTAACTTGCACACTAAAATTAGACCTAGCTGCTGTTCGTGCATAAAGTGTAACATATACGCCAAAGATAGGTTAACCTGTAAAACTTAACCATTGCCAAATTTACTAACTAGAAACATTAAAATCGACACAGCTAGATTTAGTCAAAGGGTAGACCTAGGCCTACTTGCTTTCATCTAAACGACTGTCTTGCAAACTTAGCGACTGCAGGTTGAGGGTAGACCTAATCTAGGCAGCATATGGTTTATAAGTATGCCAACTTTTTGTCCTAACTTTTATAGATTACGCTTGTGTAGTCATCACAACACCACACATTCACAAAAGAATCAATTAGGCTTAGTCTATGCCTAGATGGCTAGACTAGCTATAAATTGAAACATAGGAGGCAAAATATACTTCTAGTACAATTACGTCAGTGAAACAATCAAACAACCTATGGGCCATAAACGAATAAAATTAAAATGCATCAAAATACTAGGCGTGTAACGACGTTAAGTCCTTAAATAGGTCTTCATGTAACGTTACACATTTCATGGTAATTATCTAGCGTTAGCCCTTACTAGTAAGTTAGAAGCACAGAGAATAACATTTACGCCGATACACGAACAACGCTAATAGGAATATGTTGGAAGGGGGATACTATACTGCACGAAACAGAACTAGCTCTTGACCATGATGTTAACATCACTAACAATTTACACTAATAATGGCAAATTGTACTATTTCGATCATTTCGAACAACGCGATACTGCAAATAACAGACGTAGCCGCAAAGACACAGCTAGAAAACGCAGACAGGCAGTATAGAAGCACAAACACGCAAAAAAAAAAGTCTGGGTGGGGACTACTGCTGTATAACTGCCCGAAATATACATTATGTTTTGCTAAAGACCCTGTTAAAGTAAAGGATGATGGTGATGGTAAAAGGCACAGTTTAAAAAAAAAAAAAAAAGTCACAGGTTACATGGCAAGTTCCAAATTGGTCCACTGAGAAAAAATATTTGGATCGATATTAATGCAAATACACACACAGTCACTCAGGTGTAACCTGTGCCAGCGCATCAGACTACAGTGCAATGCACTGCATGCAACACACCAATATCAACGAACATGGGCAAAACATTTTTGAACGAAAGAACCAACGTACACAATGTACAGAACTAATACAGAGGAAACAGTACTTCTATGATTTCTACTTACATACGAATACAATAAATAGGATACAATCGCAGCGGAGATACACCCAGGAATAACTATATAAAGAACAGTAAGCAAACCGTACAATGGCATATGCAGTGCAGTTCTATGTGAAACAAACATGTGCTTACATCATTCCCAAACAACAGGGCTAGTCCACTTATCAGACTGTACCATTCAAAAACCAAAAACAACTTGGTGATGTCAATCCAAACTGCAGCAAAGACTGACCTTAGGTATTAAATTATTTTCATGAATAAAAATTCATCTCGGATGGTTTTCCCTATTGCCGAGTCCTCCTACAACTTGTGGACTATGGTTCACTTCATTATTTATCTATCCTGGGGTCAATAAAAGTAGCTTAAACAAAAGTGTCTCCCTTTATATTTTGGGTAGAAACCTGGATCTGAAAACTGTTTATTAAAATCAAAATAAAAAAAAAATGTAAAAATCAGAAGCAAGTTTTCTGTGCAATGAAAGGAAAGGCCATTCCACAAAGGATGGGGTAGCAGCATGCAGGTGTCAGAAGTACAGTCAGAAGTGCACACCATCCCCCTTCAAAAAGAAAACCTTAAAAAAATACTGCTATATTCCAGATTAGCAAGTTACCCTCGAAGTGGCAGTAAGTCAGGCACTACATTCTTAGATTACTTTCACATCGATATTTGCACTTGTCATCAAAATAACTGTTCTTTTTTTCTATTTGTCAGACTTAAGTCAGTTTTACGTGCACTTGCAGTTGCACTGGCGTACTACTAGTAATTGTTCAACTTCAACTCCTACCACGACTTCACACAAAACATAAATCCGTAATTCGTTAATGGAATGCCAGTCTCACATTAAAGACAAAAACTCATCACCTCAGACAGTTTCAATTCTCCCAACCACTTACATCTAGTCCCTCCCTCAGCCCTGTCTTAAATTCCTCTATATGTGTGATCAAAACAATGGATCCCTGTGTACGATGTGTAATACGAGCTGCTCTGCATCTTTCGAATTTGCTGGCAATCTAAGAGTACTGTAACTTAGAACCAGTTGAGAATTTTTCTTTCCGGGAGGCAAAAATATAGCTTAGGGTGATGCAATACAGCCTTTAATCTGAGAAATATAGTACTTTCGCTGAGGGTTTCACGAATCAGATATTTAATCCCACAAAGATTTGGCCTGCGTTCTACGCAAGTAACGTTTACGTCCCCGCAATCCGCACACTGTGTGCACACGATAGTTCCTATATACTTCGCGCAACTGGTACTACCTGGACCTATTTTGCTCACTTGTGACGTCACAAAATGCCAGTTGGGGAAACTCTCTTTATATACGGCTCTGTTATCGAGTAGTGCCGTTGCATGCTTGTACACTAAACGCCGATAACTTGATAGTCGCATCGTTGCTGCTTTTCGTGGGATCGTTTATTCAACTAATGATTTGACCTGATAAGTGACCTAATGAGAGAACTCAACGCTTGAGTAATCAATTACAGCAGTGGGGAGAATCTAGTAAATCGCCAATCACCAATACTATAAAAATAAATACTTAAATATATAAAATAAGATATCGCTCTATTACCAACATTTTCAGTGAAGAACACAGATAACTAAGTTGAACGTGTAGACGTGGTCTAAAGTTTGTATTAAGTACCGTTATTTTTAAAACAGGATGTCAACTTTTGTCCGATTTTAGCCGTTTATGTAAGTTTTAGAAACGTTCAGCATCCTTTTTGGTAATTGCATAGCGAAAGAAAACTCTGCACAGCACTAGTTGGGTATTGAGGAATATAGAAAAACATAAGAAAGAAGCAAAATGGCTATCTGTTAACTCTTGTGCCAAAGATCAGTGGGCACAATACCCCAGTGTCAGTGTAGTTCAGATTGTCGCAAATGTCACTGTACATCCCCTATCAAATATGAGTTGAACCACACTAAACCATATATTACGTGTGTATGTTCTGTTGCTCTGTTTTCCTCAGTAGACGGACAAAATCAACATGATTGTGCATTGGCAAATACCCATTATCAGTTCATTCGCCACCTTCCGAACGAAAGTGTTTGTAATAACACCATTCAATGAACAGGTGCTCAGTTCAAAGGTGCCGCACACAAGTGCAGGTTTAGAGACAGATAACATCCACACCTCCCCCCTAAACAATCTCTGCAAAATTGATCCGTGAAAACACTTTATGATAAAATGGACAGGAATCGACAAATAGACCAATTGTTCCGATAGTTTGTACTGTTGTATAGAGATGGTCATTCCACCCCACCGTACGCAAAAGGTCGTACAAAGTTCAGTCTTCCAGTGTTTACCCCAGATTTATTTAACTTTTTCTTTATTTCCCTCAGACAGTCAGATTAGACAATATAATACATTAAAAAATACTAAACTTAGACCCTGTTCTCAGAAAGGTTGCACAACCCTTTCGTGATTGGTTGATCACGGATGGCAACCACCTCACTTAGTTAGGTAGGTCAACCATTTGACCTGTGATTGGTCAGTGTCGGCAATGTATACCGTGATCCTTTGCAGTTAAGCGTGGGTCAATCCATCGACCTCGCCACGCCGCCGGCACTGGCTCTCTGGGTATCGAAGTGTGAACATCGTCCGTCTCCGTGTATTATGTAGGCCTGTGTCACCAATGTAATTGTAAACTTTCTCCGTCCTTTCGTTTCTCTCTTGCAATCATCATCGTTAACTAATTTAAATCAATTTATGTGCCAGTCCAATAATCAATAAATGGAACTCTGATCAAATCAAAGGAAACTCTCCTTCTCTGTCTCTCTCTGGATCTGACGTCTCTCTCCGTGTCAACAACTCGCCGCTGGGGCAGTCATATCACGACTGTGAACCCCTAAAACCCCCTATATTCTACAGTACAATATTCATTACGTCCAAGTGGATAAATCTTTGGAATTGTGTCATCTTCGTCATAACGTAAAACGTTTTTTTTTTTTTTTGTCAACAGGATTATTTAACGGTGTTAGTTGGCTCATCCGAGTATCAGTAGTCGACGGCTACTTTTTCTGAACATGTAACATCCTTTTGCCAGAACAGTGCAAGGTTGACTATAGTTAAAAAAAAAAAAAAAACTTGAATGAAAACTGACCATTCCTGTACGAAGGCTATAAGCTAATCGAACACATCGTCAGCCCCCCACCCCCGACCCGCAGTGTGATCTCGATCCCCTACAAACTGAAAGTAGACCCTACACGTTTATCCTTATCCTCTCCTAAAGGAAACTGGTACTGTTGAGCACACTACGCCTAACCAAGCTCTGCTCTCAAATCCCTCTTTTTTTCTTCATAAATGACGATGATGAACACAACCAGAAGTGAGAGTCTAATTCGGGACTTTTGAAGGACGTCTTGTTCAGTCGCCATACCCAGTCGCAGGTTGGGGCACAAAACAATGACAAGAAAATCAAATGCCGTCGAAACTCTGAGATGTGCGTGTATTTGTTAGGTTATGTGTAGAGTGAACTTGAACGATGGATACCAGCTGATACCATGGGATACCCCTTTCATAATAATAATAATAATAATTCACATTTATATAGCGCTTAAGACATATTGTTTCTAAGCGCTTTACAAGTACAAAATAAGGCAAACTATAACGTAAATATTGTATAAGAGACAAGATACAATTACATAATTACAAGAAATACTATTCTGAAGTGAAAATGATTACTGAAGAGTGCGAAATAAGTAAGTCTTGAGTAACTGTTTAAAGCTGTTTGTAGTTGGGGCATGTTGGATGAAGGCGGGAAGATTGTTCCAAAGGAAGGGAGCACAAACAGAAAATGCGCGGTCCCCATAACGGGTGTGGGTGCGAGGACCAGGTGCAAGTGTAGATTTTGATGAGGAACGAAGATTCATACGGGTTAGAGATCTGGGTGCAATCAGTTCGGATATGTATGAAGGAGCTTGGTTGTTGATGGCTTTGTAAGTGAGTAGAAGGATCTTGAACTGAATGCGCTGGGGAATCTGGAGCCAGTGAAGTGAACGAAAGACGGGTGCAATGTGAAGTGTTCTGAATGTGTTGGAGTTGGGCAAGATCAGCAGCAGGCAGGTTAATCAGCAAACTGTTGCAGTAGTCCAGGTGTGAGGTGACAAGGGCATTGACGAGACGCTCGGTGGAACTTTGATTGAGGTATTTACGGATTTTACCAATTCTGTAGATTCCGAAAGTTGCAGCACGGCAGACTTTGCGAATATGTTCTTTTAGGTTTAAAGAGTTGTCGAGAGTGACACCGAGATCCCTAGTAGAAGCAGACGATTTTATTATTGAGCCATCAACATTCAGTATTGGGGATTCGGAGCGTTTGCGAAATTGAGAGGTTATGTGAATGAGTTCAGTCTTATCACCATTGAGCTGAAGATTGTTACTGCTGGCCCAGAGCTTTACGTCCTTCACGCAGTCTTCCATCGTTGACACGCCACATGCCAAACTGTCACGTTGGATGATAACATATAGTTGAGTGTCATCCGCATAAAGCATGTGGTGAACACCTTTATGGGCAGAGATGATTTGGCTTAAAGGACCAGTATATAAGATGAAATCTAATGGCCCCATGACTGAGCCCTGAGGCACTCCCCAAGTAAGGGGGTAATCATCAGATCGAGCGTCATTGATGACAACTATTTGTTTTCGGTGCTCGAGATAGGAACTTAGCCACTGCAGAGGGATGCCATCTATGCCATAGATATTGCGGAAGCGTTGGATTATTGTAATGTGATCGATCCTATCAAAAGCTGCAGAGTAGTCAAGTAGCACTAAGATGGCCTTATGTCCACTGTCCAAAGCAAGCAGGATGTCATTGCAAACCTTCAAGAGGGCAGTCTCCGTTGAATGGTTTTCACGGTACGCTGACTGCATGGCGGGGAAGAGGTTATTATCATGAAGATAGTTTCGTAGCTGGGTAGCGACAACCCTCTCCAAGATTTTAGCCAGAAACATCTGATTAGCGATTGGTCTATAGTTAGCCAGGTTATCTGCATCAAGTTGTGTTTTCTTTAAGATGGGAGTGATATGGGAAGTCTTGAATGGCGATGGCACGACCCCAGTTGAAAGTGAAGAGTTCACGAGTTTGGTTATAAATGATACCAGCTCTTCAAGACATTTTTTGATGAGCCACGTAGGAGCTGGATCCAGTCGACAGGATTTTGAAGGGCTCTCCTTTATGATTCGAAGTATATCATTCTCAGATACAGGGGCAAACTCTGAGAAAGTCCTGTGGGTCACAACATGTAACAGAACTTCAGAATCCATTCCTCCGCTATCCAGTCTACTCACAATATTCTCAACCTTAGAATGAAAGAACATTGCAAAATCATTGGCTAACTTCTCATCAGATTCACAACTAGGAAGACTTTGTTTGGACGAATAAGAGGTTAACTTGTTCATCAACCGAAAGAGACCTTTGTTATCAAGTTGTTCCACTTCCGTGTTTAGATGACAAGCTTTGGATTGGGATAAGATGTTGTTATAAGATGAACATTTATCTTTATATATCTGTCTATTAATTGTATTATCAGTTTTAGCTAACCGTCGCTCAGCACGGCGTTTCTCACGTTTTGCTTCTTTGACTTTCTTGTCATACCAAGGTGCATAGGGTCGAAGGGACACAAAGACACGTTTCTCAGGGGCGTGCCTATCCAATAAGTTGTGCAAAACTGCATTATAATGCTCTACAAGATCCGAGGGACTAGAATTTTCAGGGCATTCAGCAAGGGAACAGATTAGATCAGTACGGAACTGATCTAAATCAATATCTTTAATTTTGCGGCACTTAATCAATTTCTTAGAAGTTGGAGGGCGAGCAAAGTCCAAGGTGCAGATTACAGCATTGTGATCAGATGGTAGTCCAGAGATGCAGGATGTACTGAGAAGTGGATGACCATTCTTCCGTGTGATTACGAGATCAAGGGTATGTCCAGCTTGATGAGTTGACACACTGACATGTTGTATCAACCTTGCTGAATACAATAAGTCAAGAAATGCCATAGAATCTTTGTTGTTACTATTGTCAACATGGATGTTGAAATCCCCAATCAATATAGGTTGAAGACTATCAACTGTAACGGATTCAAGCAAAGTGGAGAAGTCACGCACAAACCCATCGAAAGAGAGTTTGTTCTTTGCTGAAGGGGGTGGTCTGTAAATGGCGTATAATTTAAAAACTGTCGCTGAGGAGACACGGACCACTATGTTCATGATCTCAAACGTTGCAAAGTTGTACGTGTCATTTATAACAGTGACAAGAAGATTAGAACGATAAATGACACATATTCCGCCACCACGGGACTGCCGATGGACATGAGTGACAAGAAAATTTGGTAATGTTGTGTTAGTATCTGCAATGATGGGATCGTCACGGTAGTCGCCTCTTAGCCACGATTCAGTGATAATCATAATATCCAGGTCATTGTCCAATATGAGATCACAAAGAGAGGTGGTTTTATTGTTCATCGAACGAGCATTCCAATGACCAACCTTAACATGGGGATGTTGAGAATGGGAGTTTTTCCCATTGACATGACTTCAATGAGAATTGATCGATTCAGTGGGAAGCTGTATGATGTTTGATCTTCGAGACTGCTTGTTATGAGGTAGTGGACATCTAGCGAGGGAGATGACAGGAATTGACTGGTAGGAGGTGACCCGCCGGCCGCCTCTCTTCCCTCGTTTCCTACATTTCTTCCTTTTTCCAAACTTCCAAGATCGCGAACATGGCTGCCTACTGGAAACTTGCTGTAGTATATGTACAGTGCATGGTTTACATTGTAGTTCAAGAGACTGAATTCTTAGGCAGGTTCTAATATCCAGTGGGCATTCATCAGTTGTATAGTAAGGACACAAACTGTGAAGAAGAGCTGCTGAATACAGAATAATACCAGGAGCCATGGTTGTGCGAATAGAGCAAAGAGACTTCGACCAAGGAACAATAGCATGTCCCATCTTAAGTCCAAAGGGACACTTGGATGACTGCACAGCTTGAAAGGCCCTAGCTGGCAGTGAATGTACTGTGTAGCTGGGTGTACTGTTCCAATGCTGACTAGCAGAAATTTGAGACAAGTTTGTTAACAAAATCAGTCCAAAAATGCAAGAAAATGTTAGAGTTTCCATCTCTCCAAAGCACTTAGTTCTGGTCTAGAGAACATATCCAATCAGATGATATGAAACTTGAGCAACTAAATCAGATAGTCACAGCAAAATCAAGCAGACTAGAGAGAGCCTGTGAGAGCAGCTACAAAGCGCTACACACCTCTCCTCAATCTTTGACGTCATTACTCAATGTAAAGCTGTCAAAGAGGGTTTTTTTTTTTTTTTTTTTGTCACTTTCTCTTGAAAATAATGATTATGGATGAATTTTGTTTGACTAATATTCAATAAATTTCAGTTCATTCCTGTAACAGTTTAATGACCCTTCATCCAAATTTTCCAAATTTATCAATTAGTACTAAAACGACCCATGAGAAATCTAACAATACAGTGAGTAACTTAATCATTAGTTGGTAAATATATGTGACAAACAATGCACAGGAAGATACCAAAACAGTCTTGATGGATTAAATAGTTTGATGAAAGGTGTACTGACCAAAAAAAAAAAAACGTCTTTGTTGAGTAGAGTTCTGTGTGATTGAAGCTTCATTATCCACATTAGTCCTGAGCACTCACGGTTTTCCATAGCAGGCAAAGTCGACAGCTAGCAGAGTTACTTTTGGATTATTAGTGGAGTGATAAATTTGATTATTAAAGTGTTGAGCGATTGGATATTAGATGGCATTGTCATGAACGGATATTGGTGATTGTAAAATCGGAGATGAAATGAAGTACCTTTCCCCCTCAGTATTAATACCGTTAAGCACGGGTCACAATGAAGTAAATAATCTACATCACTGAAGTCACAATTAAGATCAGGTAAAGTTAAAATTTAAGTCATCCTCATTGCAAACAATTTTTCCTGTAATGAACGCCGTAAGCTCACGAAACTGGATTTTGAAACTTTGTCAACATTAGCACATCACAGGGTCTAAACAGAGACCTAGGTGTCCTTAACCGATATACGCGCCATCAAGCAAATGGTGACATGTATTGACATATTTACTTTTTCAACTATCACCTTACTATCGCCTATCACATTCTGTTTTTAATTTGTTTTTCCTGCTGTTGACTTTAGTATTCGTTAACAGTAGTCACTTTGCTTTCTGATCTCGTTGAAGAAGGAACCGAAAATCTGGAATAAAATCTTTTCGAAATATATGTATATATATAAACGGTCAAACAGTATACAAGTAAAAGCATAACTGGTTGAATTGAAGCGTACAAAACAATGAAAAATTTATTCAGCGAGAGCAGAAAACAATATGAGCCAGCCTAGTAGAGTCTACAACATGCAGTAAAAATAAGTTCAAACAGAATGTGAAAGGCGATAGCCAGGTGATAATTGCAAAAGTAAACAATCACGTAGAATGATAAAACGAGTATTGGTTTAGGACACCAAGGTCTTTGTTCAGCCCGATGACATGGAATTGAGCTTAAAAATCCATTTAATTTCGGTTCGTGTTCGCTGGTGTTCAGCACGTGAAAAATTGTTTCGCAATGATTACAACTTTAAGGTTATTAAGAGAATGTCCACTTTGGTTATAGTGCTCTGCCACTGGAAAACCTGGAGTGTTGTCATGGATAGACTTTTTTATGATTGTTAAACCTAAGGCAAAAGGAGTCTTAGTTTCACCAACGTAGATTCCTTTCGTACATAAATTACAGTGTAAAATATAAACAACATGGCAAGAGTCACAATTAAGGTTAGGAGGACTAATGGCAAAATTAAAATTGGGGATGATAATATGCTGAGGTGCTTGCAAATTTGGCAACGTGTTTTGTCACAGCGGGTTTTACCTCTAATGGTTACATCAGGGTTGCAAAGTTTAGAGGAAGTAAGAAGCCGTCTAAGGTTGGGAGATTGACGGAGGGCTAGGAGAAGAGGATCGGAAAGATACGGTATATTACTCTTACAGTAAACTGGTGAAATTGTATGATTGTTTTGGTAACAAACTTACAGCCAGCATCTGGGTCAATAGACACCACCTTTTTAACTTTAGCCAAAATATCGTTAGCAGAACTGGCCCCTGTGGATAATGTCTTTTATGAGAACATTATTTTTAAGTCAAACAATAATTTTAGCAGAACCAGGTCCTGCACAGGTAATAGGAGACTTATGTGCAAATACCCATAGAGGGATGCTCTTATATCCTGCCCCTAACTCTAACCACTAAGCCTAATCTACATGGAATAACCCAATGTTATAATTGTGTTATGTAGCGTAATATGCACAGATACTTTTGAGCCATTAGTTATCGTTACTTGAGCCTAGCAGCACCAGGCTATAAGCTTAAGTTTGCTGCCTTACAGTAGATATCAATATTGAAATGCTTACCACCATTTATATGCTTGAAGAATATTTGCCACTCATTTACAACCAGTTCCCCGAACTAGGTCTCTGTGAGATGTTGTTGCAGTAAACTATTACAAATCTCTGTGTGCATGCCCTGTATTTAAATCAATGCATGTTGGCGATGAGATACGCAACTCTGTAGATTACCCTCTTGTTTATTTATTTGTATTTTACCCTCCAGAGTTTTATCTTTTTTGTTAAATTTCGCGTGCACAATCTATTTTTGAGTAACAAATATTTGAATTTCTATCGGTGAGCATTTGATTTCCTGAAATGAGGACAACGAAATTGCTTTATTTGTAAGTAATCTGTCTTTCTGTGTCCATGAACATTAGTTCAAAAATAAGACGACTTTTTTGTAATACAAACACAATATTTACCTTTAACAGAAAGGTGAGACCTATAATGATATGAACCCATTTGATATGACCAACAACAAATAACTTTTCTTTCAGTTTAAATTTGATGAACGTCATCTGGCTTATACAACAATAGTTCAAAAAATGATATCTACAGGCTAACATGATCTAGCTCCTCAGTGTATATGTATAATGGAATTACTTCAAACACTACTGGTCACGGAAAAAAACATAATTGCGGTGATCGCCATGCGCACTAGGCTAGCATGGACGTTATTTCCAACATATCTGTAATGACACTTCTAGCTTAAAATACCTTCCTTTTTCTTGCGGTTGTGACAATCCCTTCAAATGAAAATCAAAAATCGAAAATCTCGAACGAAAGTCTGCGTAAACATTCCAAATGTTGTGAAAAAATGCACAGAAAATGAGCCTTTCTACTTATTTTACAGGCGTTTCATTGTGAGTTTCAGCTCAAAAATAGTACCATTTTGCATCCATATCACTTTAAATTGCATTTCATGAAAGAAAAACATGAAAGAAATCAAAGTTGACGCATGCTTCTTTACGTTAACTCTGTTTCTGAACGCACATGGACTTTGTCACAAAAAAAGTTGACGCATCCGGAAGGATACGTCAACTTTTTTGTCCCCATTGACCGTGACGCAACGCAACCTGTGTGGACGGCTATATTTATTGCAGAACAAAGTGATAAAAGTGACGTTCCGTGTCGTATTCGGAACGGAACGGAAGGCAACGGATCCTGTGTGGACATGCCTTAACACGACATGCCGAAAATTCATGTATCGTTTTGAACGACATGATTCAATGATATTCATCCCACGAAGCACTGCAGTTTTTTACGTAACAGGAATGATAGTCCTAGTGTAAAATACCTTCACTTTCCTTGAGTTTTTGACAATCCCTTCAAATGTAACCGACATCTTCGGAAATCCGTATGCTGTTGGCACGGTGAAATTAAACACGGTTCTACTGTACACGACTTTGCAACTCAAACGATACGCTCCGATGACTACATCAGTGAAGCTAGTTCGACACGATAGTTCAAAGTTGCGTGAAGAAAACAACTTGATTTGGTAGTCCAAGATCAAAACCATATCCCGGCGGGAGCATTTGCTAATAATGGCATAGTCAACCCTGACACAATTTAGAACAACAACGACAATGGCAGTGTAATTTTATGGCTTAATTATTTCTAACTATACAACGACAAGACGTTATTTACGGTCAATAATACTGGAATTGGTGAAAACATGTTTTGTTTTCGCTGTAACCAAGTCGACCATAAGTGATCCGTAAAAGTATAGTACTACTGTATGATTATTCTCCAGTTAAAATGTCACATGGCAGGACTGAAAGACGTAGGTTCATGCTTTAACGCATTGAGAATTTAGGTACCATCATATTTTAGAACTTCTGGCATATTACAAATTAAAACTAAATGACATAAAATGTGACAAAATAAACGAATGGTAGTGTTTATTTTGTAGCCAACAAGTGAGTACTATTCGATTTTGGGCATCATGATTATGTTGGAAACATATTTCACTTTTTGTAATGTGATTTGGCAATGGCTTTTCCACACAAACTGTTGTTTTACTTGAATGGAAACGTACAGTAAGACACACAGTACGGTTTAAGTAATTGTAGACCACTTTTGGAAAAGAGTCTTCACATAGAAATGTAAATCACTGTGTCAAGAACAAGTAGTCCACACACCAAATGCCTGACTTCATAGATCATTCATGAATCCATTTGATCTCTAAAGGGGAATTTCAGGCATGGAATATTTCGTCTGACATAGTTTAACCGTTTCAAAACATTTTCATTCCTATTCTTCAAGTTTTGAAATGAACTTCTCATGGGCAAAACGATATGTTCAAACTTCCCGCTCAACAGAGTTTTCTAACACTATGTATACATATGGAAGGTGCCACTATGATGTAATTGCCCTCGGTGGCGCTTGGCGTAGTCGACAACCAGATTTGATTCACGACGACCAACATGATTGTCCTACGTAATTAGTAATAAGACATGCATGTGCATTCAAAGTGGCTATCATGAGATAAATAGGTAATCCACAACCAGAACAAGAAAGAGATTTTTCTTGACATTGTGCAGCTTATGGCTTTGTGAACAGTCGACTCGAAGATAACGGAAAACGTAATGATCTTTACTATGTGAGAAAGATGCGAATATGAACTGTCGTCCGATGACTGGCCGGTCACCCGTGACTGACGTACGTCGATAATAAAGTTGATGTCGCCCTTCCGTGGTTAGATACAACTGCTTCACATATAATGTTTGTCTTGTGATTCTGAACACTAACGATGAACCTGCATATGCTACATTGTAAAGGGGTAGGGGTGCAAAAAAGAAGTGTACAAAGAGTAACAGACATAAAGAAAATAACTCCAAATTGAAGAAAGAAGAATGTGTTTTGACATGTACATTCTGCCAATGTTCAGTTTCAATTCCGTTGAAGTTACAGTTTTCAATTTTTCTCTTTTCAACAATATTTTCCTACGTAGTTTCATTTCTAAATGCACGCCTTCAATACTTCAAAATATAGAAATACAAAGTTGTTGGTAACGCCTGTATTTCCTCTCAAAACATTAATTTATAGCTTCATTTTGGACGGTACTATTGAGATCGTGTTTGCATGGAAAGATTTTAATTTTTTCAAGAGGCATCCAATAACATGCTGATAGTTATTCAGTGAAATGAAATAGACTGGTGTAACGCATTTACACCTTCAAATATAACCAACAGTATTTTCATTGCCAGCAAATTCACTCTCATCCTAAAACCTTACATTGGATAAGTACAGCTTATGCAATACAATGGCAGTCTTCAACGGAATTGCTCCTTCGCTTGCCATGAGTTAACACTGTCATCACCATTGTTAAACTTGTTTGAAGTATGCCCCAATTCTATTTCCTTTAGGGTTGTGCTTGGTCCCCTACCCCTCTCAAGGGTCGCCTCATCAGCGAGGTTATGCACCCGCTACCTTCTTCTGAACTTGAGTCTTTCTTTGCGCCTGCCTCTGTTCTGCTTTACATGTCAACAAAGCAGTAACGATACCTGTTAGGAGGTAGTCTATGGGAGCGAGAGCCAATATAGTTTTCAGCCCAATTCTCTGGGCTTTTGGAGGATTGCGAGAGATTTACCCCTCGCTTTTTCTCACAGACTTGTTTGGGAAGCAAATGGAGCCGATCAGAGTAGTTCCTACACTGTATTATGTCTCACATGCACAAAATGATCCCATGTCCACGGACAGAATCCCGGTCGTTGATTGACTGGTAATTATCAAGGGTCCTACCAAAAATTTTCAGGGCCGCCATCTGGTCTTCCAGAATCGCCCTGACGAATACCGTAGGGGTATCGGAAGAGAGTCGGTCTAGTTTGGGACGAGTACCGACCGGAGAGGGGAAGAGAATCGTTCGCATAATTGGTTATATATTCAGAAAAATCGGCCGATCATTAACCGGCTACTAACCGGACTAATTTTCAATGTGACTTTGTAAGCGTTATCGCTCGCTTTTTCTCCGATCTGTAAATGCCTGTCGATGCCTGGACAAATCGGCCCAGCACCGGATAAAATGTGAACTAGGCATAAGCAAACGTCTTCAAGCAAACATCGGGTAAACTGCATCCGTTAACGATGAGCGAAAGTCTAAGGACAAACTATGCCCCGTTAAACCATAAACAAACAGGCAAACTGCAACTACAACTTTTAAATTTTGTCCATTACCAACAAAGAAAAGTGTCATGGCAAGTACAGATAAACTGCACCCACTAACAATAAACAAACCTGCACACTGCAACTTCAGCTGCTGGACCGTAACCGGTAACGATGAACAACGGTTCACAACGAATCCAGTCGATAGACTTCAATTAATAAACTGCAATCGTCAAAGATGATCAACGGTCATTCATTGTTCCTAGAATAATGCACGCCAGTGTTTCTTGTTGCTGTCGACTCGGCCTCGTCTGCCTTCTCCTCTTCTGCCTTCGTTCTTCTAATGCTACAACCCGGGTCCTCTCCAGCCGTTCGGCTCAGCCTTCCAGCGCGCTTGCTCCTTATATACCATTGGGTTCCCCGGTAACATAGTAATACTCGGTCGGCACTCACCAGCATGTTCCTTTTATCCCAAAGGTAAGCGCGCATCTAGACTTTCAATGAGGCACTGAGCACTGCAGTACCTTAAACGAAGGACGAAGAGTAGATGAAAAATACTCAGCATTACAATAGTATATATCAGCAACTCCTAATGGGTAATTATTCTGTTTTCTATCTAATTTCAAATTGGAATTTAGTGTTGTATATGACGAACGTTAGGCTCCACCGTACACCATAGTTCTTACAAAGTTCACTTTCCGGTGTTTATCCAAGTTTATAAACGTTTGCTCATTCATTTTTTTTTTCATTCAGACAATAGAACACATTAAAATAGAGAACTCAGACATAGTTTCTTGGAAAGATTCCATTATGCTACACGACTGGTCAATTTGATGGGTAGCAACGATTTAAATACGATGACATGTGCAATTTATGTCATTCTGTCATTCTCATTACACACAATGATGTATAACGCACAAAAAACTTTAACTTCCAAAAACAATGCAATAAATCTGCCATTTCGTTGCTGGATGGGCACAACTACAATATCTCCTTTGCCTCTCTGATAACTCCAATGTTCCGTCCGATATCCTCGTCAAGATTACCAAAAAAATCCCTCCCGTCATTTACTATAGAAGAATTTCTCTCACCACTATAAGTGACACCAATGAGTAAATTCTGAATAGAATTCGCGCAAGTTGCAACTCATATCGGCTCGCTGGTAAAATTCCTGGTTACATTGGTAGGTCTCATACCCACAATCCTGACAACGCAATATACGCATTTCCATTTCTTTAGAGACTTTACAATTTTAAACTTTACAAGGATAGCAACAACTCGCCGGATGTAGGTAGAAGATCTGAACGCCAGCAACTAAAATACCGAGCCGCTACAAATGTAGGAAAGAAGGCAAAAATGTCACACGTAGCTCATCCACCGTACTCGCTAGCAGGGAGGGTGATCAGGGGTGACCTCTATCATTACACCTTAGTATCTAGCTAAATGTCCCGTCCTTTAATATACAAGAATTTCTCTCACCACTATAACTGACGCCAATGAGTATATTCCGAATGGATTTCATGCAAGTTGCAACCCATATCGACTCGCTCTTAAAATCCCTGGTTTCATTGGTAGGTCTCACACCTACAATCCTGACAACGCAATGTACGTTGTTGTTTTTTTTTTCATTTCTTCAGAGACTTTATAACGTTTGAAACTTTACAAGGAAAGCAACAACTTTGTTGTAGGTAGTAGATCTGAACGCCAGCTACTAAAATATCACGACGCTACAACGCCTTTCGGAAAATATCGTAATTATGCAGAAACTCCTCTCCCCTTAATCCGCATTCCTTTCTCGTGTCATTTCCATTATCTCACAAGTGAATTGTTACAGCTTCTTTTAAGAATGCAGTGTGATTGTAGACAATCCTCATTTGAAGGGCTAATCCATTGTTGTCAATGGATAGTTTGGCCATTGAAGGAAAGAAGGAAAAAATGTCACACGTAGCTCATCCACCGTACTCGCTTGCAGGGAGGGTGATCATGGGTGACCTTTATCATTACACCTACGTATCTAACTATGTGTTCCCTGTGTTTGAAGTAAATTAAATATGCAGCTAGAAAAGAGCTAGCTTTATTCAAAATTTGCAGAGTGAAACTCAGAACAAAAATCCGTTGGAATTGTGCTAATATCTGTTATCGTTTTTGACATACCATTTTGCAAAGTTTGATGAAAAAATATGATGATAACGTGGGCTAGTTCTCACCATCAGTATTTCTTTATAGTGAACATTTTCATATCTTACAAAGGTGTCATATTTTGCAAGTGATATCAATATCATTTAAATGTCGGCGAATGTGGAGAAATTACTCAGATATATCAGGTAACCACGGTTAGATGCAATCAGGTGCAGTCTTTGAAGTTGTGTGTTTCCCCCAGAAATCCTAGTTTCCCTTAATCTAACAATAATACTTTACTTCGTGGTGAACATTTTTTAACCTTTGCTACCATTTTTAGTGTTATCATAACAAATCGGAGTTTTTAATTGCACCTATAACTATTGTAAATGTCTACGCATATCTACGAAGTACAATTTGAGAAGTTAACATGAAATTTATGAACGGTGGCCTATAGGGGAGAGGTCAATGGAACGGGGTACCAGCACTCCCTCCGATGAATTTGTAACTATCAGGTAACCTCAGATGCAATCAGGTGAAATAGTTTGCATTGTCTGAAATCAGAAAATGTGCCAGACTGATGTCTGATAGACAATATAATATAATCTCTGAGAAACTCAGAGACAAATTTACTAAAGAACCATCTATGCTGAAACTTTCAAAACTGATCGATATCATCAGTAATCTTGTGTTTAATACAACATACAATGGTGAAGCTGACTAGCGTGCACATTACACTTGGCCATCCAACACACACATTAAACCGTGAATGAAGTCAAAAGCACTATCAAGCGAAAGATATGCTGAAAACAACAGTAAAGAAATGTCCCATTAACCAACCGAGCCCACCTTAAAGCCTGCCAGAGACACAGTGGCCACGGTCAGGTCTGGCTAACAGCATGCATTCATGTAGCAGCGAGACGATTAGGCAGAGAGAGGGTGGGTCCTCTCCTGTGTGAAAATGGCTCACTATCAAAAGTTCCAGAGTTCTTTTGCCGAATCGATCGATGTTTTAATTTAGAATATGTAAATGGAAATGTACATATTGTTTCCATTTGACAATTATGTTTGCATACTAAAATACTTCATGAAATTTAATAGATCAATACTATTTGTATCGTGTATAATGTTTTACGTAGATTGTCTTGTTTGTTCTTGACTTGTTTTTTTCACCGTCTTATACAAACAAATGTCATGTGGCCGGTTCATCACTTTAGCCGTTCCCCCTTTTTTGTGGGGAAGGTGGGTGGCGAACGACTCAGCATTTAAGCTTAGGAGAAGAGCTAGACAGTTGAAGTCTGTAGTCTGTAGAAGTCTGTATGTCCCGTAACTCCATTAAGCTCTCCCATTGACTTATGGGCAGCGCAGGTATCGGGCACTGCGCAGGTGTCGGGCAACGCAGGTGGTGGGCGGCTCAGGGGTTGAGCGGCGCAGGGATCGAGGGGTGGAGGTGTTGAGCACTCCCCATTTCTTGTGCATCACACGTGTCTGGCACTCCGCTGATATTAACAGAATTTTCTTTGGACTAAGTTTCTTGCAGCCGTGCGTCGCACCCGAAGGACTTCGAGTTCTAGCAACTTCGGTCCGACAAACAAACTACCTTATTTCACAAATGTCTCGTTATTAAATATCCAGGAAGTAAACCAAGGTAGACTTAGGAAGTAAACCAAGGTAGACTTACGCCCACACACAACCTGCAGTAAGGCCTCAACCAATCACAAGTATTGAACGTGTACATCCCTATACTGAGCAGAAAAATGAAAAGAAAAAAAGGAAAACAAAATGCCAATAAAGTATGAGCGCATTTACGAAGAAATAGGGAGAAACATTTACGAAATAGGGACAAAACAGCACAAAATCAGCAGCTTAAAGCAAGCGTGACCTCAAAAATACATCCAAAACACGGCGGATGGGAATATGCGGTCCCAAAAATGCAGCCCCAGCAGTACTGTTGAAGTCCCTATGCAGTCCAGACTGGAAATGCAGTCACTATACCGGTGCAATCTCTCCCCCCGCCCCGTGATACTATTGTGGCCAGCCATCGTAACTTCATGTTTTGCAAGTTTGCTGGAACTTAGACACCTTGGATGCAAGGCAAAACATTGGCACCACTAAGTCTAGGTCAAAGGTCATTTATTGGCCAACATATGAAAAACTTCAAAATGTATTTCCTCCTGGGAAGACCTAGCATGAATTTGATAATTTGATCACAATGATCCCTAGGTAACCCTTCTTTAGGGATGTACAAGGATGCAGGATCAAATGTCACTTATGGACTTTAGAGGTCACAAGGTCAAATAACTCGAAAATCGGTTTCGATAAGCTCTCAAATGCTCATTCTTCCACAAGTATTGCTGAAACTAGGACACAGTGATTAGTGGACATGTGAATAATTTCCAATAACAGGATCTCAAGGTCAAAGGTCATTTAAGTGGTCATTATAGGCAACTATGTGAAAAGCTTCAAAATGTATCTCCTCCCACAGAAAACCTTGAATGATGTTTGGAAGTTAGTGAAAATGGTCCTTACCTAAGTTCTTTTAGTGGTGGGCAAGGGAATTTGGATCCAAGGTCGTATGTTATTAGCAGGTGTAGAAAATTTGCTAACATTGTGAATAAATCTCAAGAAACAACTCAAAGCATTCCCGTTTAAAATGCCATACATTTCAAATATGTCTGTCATTCATGAATGATAATTATACGGCAATGGGCCGGATTGTTTACTAACATATTGTATATTGCCTGAGGTAGGCCTGCATGTTGGGTGCATCTATATGGACATTAAAGGGGTTCTGAGTTGTTTCCTAAATCCTAATTTACAGTTGGTATATCAACTTAGTTTGGCAAATCAGTGTCTCGGTACATTGGTAACTAAAATAGCATTCTATATCACCTACTGGACATCTAGCAAACATCTAGCAAACATCATTAAGCCATCTCACAAACATGTTGCTTCAAGTTTTAATATAATGTTCAAGCATGTTTAGCTTTGAATGAAGAATCACAGTCCATGGTTTGTTTCATAAGGAGGTCGCTGTTCAATAGCAGACCGCATTTCATCTTAAGTAACGAAGAAATTGTCCTTTTTTGTGAATTACTTGTTGCACGAGAGTTTAATCTTATACTAACCGGTAGCGGTAACCCTAAGGTATTTGCTCATTGTGGATTTAACGTTTCATTAATAGTGAAACATTGTATTTTTCGTGGAAAACAATACCTTGGACTTGGCTTTCACTGAGGGCTAGACAAGATGGCGACCTTCGTATCGTAAGCCACGTAGGCCTACATGTGCCTCAAAAAACTGTTGTTCTTTATTGTATCATATCCGAAAAATGGACCTTATCGCTTTCTTTATCTTATCAATGTTCATCGCTGTAGCAGTTGTTCATCAAACTAGCACCGTTATGATTCCTAACGTAATTCGTTACTCAGCAACTGAACTGAAATCTTTACGTCCGAGGAAATCACAGAACAGGTTTTTCGACCTACCAGAAGAGATCCGCCTACGTCAACGCCGACATCGATCAGGGGTGTGAGTAAAAGCGTACAAAAGGTATAACAAACCATTCTTACCCATTCTAACGCTGGGAAATGCCCGTTCTCTCTGTAACAAACTCGACGAGCTTCAAGCATGTACACGATATCTTCATAATTACAGAAACTCTTCAATCCTATGTTTTTCGGAAACATGGTTCACCCCAGACAACACAAATGTTGGAATAGATGGATTTCATGTTTATAGATCAGACCGTACATCAGATTCACTAAAAGGAAAAGGAGGAGGTGTTTGTGCTTTCATAAATGACAAGTGGTGTAGCCCTAACAACGTTCATACAGTGAAAACACTCTCTACGCCGGACCTAGAGCTACTGGCTTTAACGATTCGTCCATTTTATCTACCTCGAGAATTTCCTTCAATCCATCTTAACGTTGTGTACATACCACCTTCAGCTAATGTAGAAACTGCCCATGCAACCTTAGATGAAATTGTAGCTGAACAACACACTAAATCACCAGATGCAGTTAAATTCATTACTGGAGACTTTAACAGCTGTCAAAGAGGATTTTACGGGTTTAACCAATATGTTAATAAAGTCACACGTGGTGACAATATTTTAGACTTACTCTATTGTTCCGTGCCTGATGCTTACAAACCCACCTTCCACCCGCCCCTCGGGAGCTCGGATCACAACGTCGTTACGTTGTATCCTACTTATACACCAGTGCTTCGTAAGAGTAAGCCGATAAAGAAAACAATAGAGGTTTGGAACGATGAATCGGAGGCACGTCTCCAGGACTGCTTTGAACGAACGGATTGGGATATGTTTATAAACGCTTGTGAAGATATCGACGAACTCACAGATACCGTCAGTGAATACTTAAACTTTTGTAAAGATAACATTGTTGAAAAGAAAACAGTGACAATTTATCCCAACAACAAACCATGGATCACATCGGATCTAAAGGCAGTGATCAACGAAAAAAAGGCCTGTTTCAGGAAGGGCAACAAAGAACAGTTAAAAATTGTAAACCAGAAATTAAAGAGTGAAATACGGAAAGCTAAGAACAGTTACAGGGACAAAATAAAATGTTTTTTCAAATCAAATGATACAAGCAAAGTTTGGAAGGGTATGAAGAGTGTTACTGGCTGGGATCAAAAGAAAACTAATGAAATTACTTTGAACAATATTAATAGTGAAGATATGTCTGATGAATTGAACATGTTTTATGCTAGATTTGACGAAAATGATTATTCAGCGGAATTGCAGCGTGTTGCTCACAGACTCAGTAGTATTGATAAGTCAGAAATAATTGAATTTACTCAGACTGAGGTCTCCCGTGCATTAAAGCGTATTGATTCTGGCAAAGCCTCTGGTCCCGATGGTGTAAGTGCAAAAATTCTGAAACTGTGTCATGAACAATTGTCGTATATTTATCACTATATTTTTAACATGTCACTGCGTTCTAGTCGTATTCCTGTTTCATGGAAAACTTCTCACTTGATACCTGTTCCTAAAAATCCTGCCTGTACGGTGTTGAACGACCTCAGACCTGTAGCTCTGACGTCTATTCCAATGAAAACTTTGGAACGCCTCGTCCTTGCAAAATTACGCCCTTTAATTACTAGACACGAAGACCCCTTGCAGTTTGCATACAGAGAAAATCGTTCTGTAGATGATGCCATTCTGTTTTTTCTTGATTCTGTGTATAGACACCTTGATCATAACTTTGGTAACTTTGTAAGGGTCTTCTTTGTAGACTTTTGATCTGCATTTAACACTATCCTCCCTCATATCTTAATCGATAAAATGTGCGACTATGGGATAAACTTTTACTTGACCAAGTGGGTTTTAGACTATCTTACTAACCGGGTACAACATGTGTTTGTTAATGGAGTATTTTCTAAAGATATTGTTACTAATGTAGGCGCTCCGCAAGGTTGTGTAATATCGCCAGTTCTCTTCACTCTCTACACATCCAACTGCCGTAGTACTCAACCAAATACACAAATTGTAAAATTTGGTGACGACACATACGTCATAGGTCTCATTGGTAGGGATGATGGTGATGAAGTAAGGTACAGAAATGAGATATCTACTTTTGCAAATTGGTGTAATGATAACAATTTAATACTGAACGTCTCTAAAACAAAAGAACTCATCGTCGACTTTCGGCTCAGTACCAGAGGCAATCCCAGCCTAGCAGGCATTGTATTAAATGGTGAAACAGTTGAACAAGTCAATTCCTACAAGTACCTTGGGTTGACGATTACTAATAAGTTACAGTGGGATGCTCACATACACTCTATTCTTTCAAAGGCGAATCAGCGAATGTTTTTTGTACGTAAGCTTAATGCCTTTAAGTTAGACCCCACCCTTATTTCCCTGTTCTATAGAGCAACTATTGAGACTTTACTTACCTTTTGTTTGTCAGCCTGGGGTGGGAATGCAACTGCCTATGACTTGAAAAAAACTTAATAGAGTAATTATGAAAGCGAAGAAAGTGTGCCAGTCAGAGGTTTTAGGTTCAATTGAAGAGCTGCTTGAAAAAGTAACAGGTAGGAAAATTGAATCGTTAATGCTCTCTAATCAGCATCCCCTGAGTAATAAAGTCGAATTTAGTAAACGTACAGGTAGGGCAATTGTTATCAAATGTAGGACGGAAAGATACAGAAGATCGTTTTTACCACGGGTTACATTAAGTCTTGCCAACAGTTTTATAAGGCAGTGAGGACATTTGCATATTCATTTTATAAGTAGTTTTAGATACATATTTATCTCATAACCTGCCATTTTTTAGTTTTTTTGACATGTTTTATGTGTTTCTATGTGATTTTTCATTGTTTCTCTTATGTTTTATGAGATGAAATGGCACCAAATTCCTTTTATGGTCAATAAAGATTCTTATATCTATCTTATATCTTATATCATACCCCAATGTTCCAGTTCCGCTCACAACATGACCGTGAAAATGAGCTTGTGGGGTGAGGGTGAATCTGGAAAAGCCCATTTAAGTATTCTCCTAGAGTGACATTATGCTAGTTTTTCTATATTCTTTTCCTACTGATGTGGCAAAAAGGGAAAGGGTGGGGCTGAGGCCTGGGACCCCCACCCCTGGATTAGAGCTCGAGTATCATATGCAGAAAAAAAAATAAGAAATTGCACGCACTTCTGATTTGCATGTAAGGACGGAAGAAATGCTCATAAGACTACTGCCTTGTACTTGTTGAAATATATGAATAATTAATAACCTACATCATTATATTCTTGAAACGAAATGGGGCATCCACTGTTTTCTTTGTAATTTAAAAGTTGTCAAGGGACGACTTCCCATGCATGATACAACAAGATGAGCTAACCAGACATACTACCAGGTTAGAGTGAGCCTTCTTGAGAACACACAAACTATATGACATAATGTGAGGTTGGGTATGGATATGCAATTGATATTCAGCAAAACCATCAGTACTAACAGAATTACAAAGAAAAAGTTCCATGGTTGTGTTCTGTCCATTTCTGTCCTTTTTTTAAATTTTGTGTGACATGCTTCTAGAAAAGAGCATTATTCATTCAGAACTTGCAAAGTAAAACCCTGGGTGAAGATCCGTTGATATTTTGTCTACTTTTTTATCATTCTTGAGATATGAAGTTTGAGGAAAAAACAGATGACATGGGTTGTTGCACAGTTTCAGTATTTCTTTTGTTAAGCCTATATATTTTGCCTCTTAATTACTGAGTATCACATTGGTAGGTGATATCGATATTTTTGGAGAAGAGAAGACATGCTTCCAAAATAAACCCTCTGTGCATATATAATAATATAATTCTCAAGTGTCCTTGAAATGTCCTTAAAAATGGTTACTCCAACAAAGGACTAACATAAGACATATCATAGAAGTCTATCTCCTGACCTCACAAATTTGCACAATTAGCTGATATTAATTCATGATACAACTGTGAGACACTAATTTTCCTTTGAATTGGTCAATCTTTGACAGATTTTGATGGAATTTGTTGCTTTTTTAATATTTTCAATGCTAAATGCACCAAATACTTCAAAATGTCATTTTCATGTCACACGAACTTTTTAAGCCTCTGTTTTGCATATCCATCTGATTCCATAAAGATGTTTGTACCACACATTGAATGTCACCAGCTATTACATTCGTGTAAAATGATACATGAATTCTGCATTCTTCTCATTTTCTGTGTTGCATCGTTTTCAGGATCCTATCATTATTAAGTAACTGAGAAGCAAAACTTGGTCAAGTGGTCCTACAGCAATAACGTCTTGTGCCCTGATTTGGGAATTCATAGAAGGACAACAAATGGTAAATAAGGGAACAAAATATTGACCTCTTCCAACTAAACTGAAGACTTCATGGTCAGAGTATGGTAACTTGAAAGTGACGTAAAAGTCACCTCATTTCAGCCATATCGTGAGTTCTGGTGATTGCAATTTCTACCAGTAGTGAGAACATAAATGTGGATTTACAAATCACTTCATATAGAGATAGGGGTGTGTGAATATGTTCAAATTTTTCCAACAGCAAAGCGGTTGGGTGGTTGAAGTACGTGACCTGTGCAACACACCTTACTTATTGGAAAGCTAACAAGTATAACTCTAACGTCTTTCCTGTAGTGACTGTGCACGATGGTCTTTGAACCTTTAAGCTAGAGGGACTGTTCATAAAGCCTATTGTAGATGTCTTTCTTGTACTTCATTCAACACCTAGAATTATTACTCAGATACATAAAGTTTACAAAACAGTATTTGTAGATTTGTGTCCGTTTGAGTACATTGTTCCCAGAAAAGGCCACCTTTACTGTGTGTTACTATTGATAGCAAGCGTCTATTCACTTTGCCACCTTTAACAATCAGTTCACCGTGAAACGAGCACAATAGTCACGTATTGTTCGTACCTCAAACTCCTCCCCTTCCCCTTTCAAAAGGCTTTAATCATACGGCCAATTAAGAAAAAACCTTTTAAAGAAAAAACAACTCATGAATATTCATTAGAAACTGCTTCTTCTTTCCAAACAAATGTTTCATTTTAAAGATAGATGAATTTGGTCTCAATAAAAACAGAAGCCTCGGAGACTTACGCCTCCGAGGCTTCTGTTTTTATTGAGACCTTTCCTATCAAATCATGAGTACATGAAATATAGAAACGGTTTGATCGTATAATGGAAAACTATTTATTTCAAAAACACAAGTTCGAGCCATGAAAAAATTCCTTGTTTAAGGGGGTGGGGTTTAGTCGTCTTGATCATGTAAACTAAGAAAACGTTTATAAAAACGTGTAAACTTCCGATATTCACGTTTTAAAATATTTTCTGTCAGCACTTGCCTGCAATAACGTCTTGTGCCCTGATTTGGGAATTCATAGAAGGACAACAAATGGTAAATAAGGGAACAAAATATTGACCTCTTCCAACTAAACTGAAGACTTCATGGTCAGAGTATGGTAACTTGAAAGTGACATAAAAGTCACCTCATTTCAGCTATATCGTGAGTTCTGGTGATTGCAATTTCTGCCAGTAGTGAAAACATAAATGTGGATTTACAAATCACTTCATATAGAAATAGGAGTGTTTGAATATGTTCACAATTTTGCAACAGCTAAGGGGTTTGGTGGTTGAAGTACGCGACCTGTACAACACACGATACTCAATGGAAAGCTAACAAGTATAACTTAATTGTCTTAAAATCTTAATTTATACTAATTGAAAGGGGGAAAAAACTTTTTGGTGTAAATTTTGCAACTCAGTGACAATTTTTATTTCGACTTTTTCGTGTAGAAGGATAGTGATAAAGTTCATTGAAATAAAGCATCGAATTACTAATACGTAAAACATACCGAATATGTTACCAAACCAAGTTTGCACAAGCAACTTAAGTCCTCTCAGAACGATAACCAAATTGATTTCATTTACGTTTATTGCGAGCAGGGTACCAAACCTTTTCTTCAGTACTTGAAAGTCGCTGTTCCTGAAAACAAAAACAGATTGTAAACTTCTGGCAAATAGTGTGAACTCGATCTTCTCATTCACAGAATATAAATGGTCCCTTGTGATCCCTCCATCAAAACAACTAGTAGGCAATCCACTGAGTAGTTGAAATCCTCATCAATATAAGTTTTCTCATCAATATCGTTTTTTTTTTTTTGTGGCTATTTAAACTGAAGGAAAGCCTTCATAAACTGGAATCTGCCTAATCTGAACAAACAACATGAATTCCCATTATTTTGTTACTTCTCCTAAATATTTTTTCCTTAACGACTCACCAATTGGTAGTCATGACGATGAGAGTTGACCTTCCGAGACACTTAGTGTCTTCATTATAATCTTTGTGTACCTTGTAAACATTCTGATGTTTGCCATCAAATAAGTGATGTCATGTTGTTATCTGGACTTTCCCTTGGAAGAACATTCCCAATATCGTTTCCCATCATTATTGGATACCCATCATGCTGTACTGTCTCCCACACCGCGTTAAATATAATAAATATGATTCACATTCAGTTATGGGTTACGGGCAAGTTATGGATAGAAGAGCATGATAAATCTTCAGACTTATTTATGGTCTGATGTGCGGCTCACATTCGACACATTCTTTCAAGTGTGGCTTAAAATACAGTGTACAGTGCGCGTACAGTCGCATACAGTGCGCGTCAAATGTATTCCCAGAAAAAGAAAAAGAAATCAACAGATCGGCACTGGCCCTCACGATTGGCGATTTGTAACAGCCTCTGAAAAGTGCGTCTTACGTTATTCAGTTTGTTACCCGCAAATATGTAAACATTTCAACCCCTCCCATATACAACAGGGAGGAGTGTACTAACATACACCAGCGCATGAAAATGGACAAAGTGTCTAATATCTCAACTGAAAGCATGGCTGCATGGCTTGAAATACTGTGTGACATTCATGGAAAATAAAAGATGTAAAAAGTCATGTTAACACCTTGCACTTACAACAACTATGACACACTGTATTATCTGTTTTAATAATGGTGACCCCTGGCCTTTGACCTATGACACCATCGGTCGGGCGGACATTATATCCTACCCTTGGCATCTACCTATCAAGTTCATCCAACTTACCGTCTGTAGAAGGAGATGGTGTACTTAGATACATACCGTGCACTCACACAAGCTCACACGCACACACACACACACACACACACATCTAGATACCCCTACCTGCCACCTCACCACAATCGGTAATCCTGATCCATGTGATTTGTGCATCCTAAGGAAACCTACAAACGCCATTTGGTTTTAGCTGAATACTTTAGAGGCCACCGTGAGGTGGTAAACCATTTACGTATCAATTCACTAAAGCAGCTCAGTGGAGTACAGTATCTTCTCGCTATTATACTACTTATAGGGATGAGATAACCACCTTGAAAATAAAAAAAAATAAACTCGAACCGGCGACATTATCTGCATCCGGAATAATTGCTCATGAACCATTAACGACGACGATTCTCAAAACATTTTGAAGGAAGTTGAAAGCCCTCATAAACCCTATCCATAACCGAAACAGTCACAAGTTAAAGATCAATGAATAAAAGATTAATCCTTTTGGTTTCCATTTTTGAGATTTAAATGAAAGTATTTTACTATATTTAAACGAATTGGAAGCTGGCATCCTTAAATTTAAGACCTCCTCCTCCCCTGGACATAATACTATGTATCACATTCCTGACATTTATCCCAGTCTTCCCATATTCTTACTTTTTAATAAATTTCATAGATCGGTTTGAAAATAACCTTCCTTCAGGAATTCGGCCAAAATGGTATTAATTGAAATCAGTGAGTCAGTAAAGATCGTACTAAGCAACATAACTTAGAGCAGTCTGCTCCCACCTCTAGTAAAATTCGAAAGAATAATCGACAACACAACGACCCACTTGGAACAAAATATCGACTATTTTATCCCCAAGGGTAAATCCAACATAAATCAGACTTTTTTTGGCTCTCCGGAATTCACCTTGGGCTTATCAAATATTCCTCTACAGCTGGTTTATTCCTACATGTCGTAAAAAGAGCTTTTAATAAAGCGTTGCACATCGGTATCAGATACGAAATGCCCAGATTCAACCTACGATTTAACTAGACTCTTCTCTTTCTCCCCAACCGGGAAGTCCAAATTCACTGCAAATCTTATCTGAGTGATACACCTTAACGCAGGCATCCCTTAACGTAACCTGAATATTCTCCAGGCTACAAACTGCAAATTCAGGCAGTGTGCCAAAAATAATGATATATAACGCACCAAAAAAAAAAAAAAAAACACTAAACCGAAATTTACAATTTCTTACCTTGAAAGCTGGTGCTTCATGAAACTGACGTCTCGAAATTGATTTTTCTTTGTATACTGTCTTGTTATATATAAGATTCTCTTTCTTTGTATACTCTTTCTTTTCTAAAGGTTTCTTTTAAAAAAAAACACCGTGCATTTGTCTTCAAAATATCTGTAATGCTTTTATTAGAGCCTCTCCCAGAGCAGCTTTCCTTGGTTTCACTTTCGGAGACAAACTTTAACTTTAAACGTCAATGCAATGAATCTGTCATTCTGTTGCTGGATAGGCACAACTGCAATATCTCCGTTGCCTCTCTGATACTCCGATGTTCCGTCCGATATCCTCGTCAAGATTGCCAAAATCCGTCCCGTCCTTTAATATACAAGCATTTCTCTCACCGCTATAACTGACGCCAATGACTAAATTTCGAAACTCGCTCCTAAAATCCTGACAACGCAATGTACGTTGTTTTTTTTTTTCTTCATTTCTTCAGAGACTTTATAACGTTTGAAACTTTACAAGGATGACAACAACTCTGTTGTAGCTAGTAGATCTGAACGCCAGCCACTAAAATACCAAGACGCTACAATGCATTTCCGTAAACATCGTAATTATGCAGAAACTCCTCTCCCCTTAATCCGCATTCCTTTCTCGTGTCATTTCCATTATCTCACAAGTGAATTGTTACAGCTGCTTTTAAGAATGCAGTGTTACGGTAGACAATCCTCATTCGAAGGGCTAATCCATTGTTGTCAATGGATAGTTTTGACTTAAAGAAAGGAAGGAAAAGTGCCACAAATAGCTCATCCACACTCCCCTTGCAGGACCTTTTGTGAGGGTGATCAGGGGTGAACTTTATCATGATACATATTTATCTACCTCTATGTCCCCTATTTTTAAAGTCTATCTGACATGCATCTAGAAAAGAGCTCGCTTTTTTCAAAATTTGCAGAGTGAAACTCAGAACAAAAATCCTTTGTAATTGTGCTAGTATCCGTTACCGTTTTTGACGTACCCTTTTCCAAAGTTTGATGAAAAAATATGATGATAACGTGTTGTAGTTCTCAGCGTCAGTATTTGTTTACAGTGAACATTTTCATACTTTACAAAGGTTTCATACTTTGCAAGTGATATCAATATAATTTAAAGACGAAAACACATGCTACTATGACAACACAAACAAAAGATGCGTAAAGAATATCCTTAAAATAGCGGATAACATAAGACATGTGATGCGAGTCCCTCTCTTGACGTCATATATTTGTATACTTAGGCAATGCTCATTTACGATGCAATTATAAGACAGGAATTCTGTGTCTGTAAAATCGTCCAGTATTCTTTAGATTTTAATGACATTCGTGGCTATTTTGTAAAGTTGTTGAAGACTCATGCAAATAATGTGACACAAAATGTATTTTTCCCATCTTACAACGTTTGTTTCTTTCTTTTTAAGGAGAACCGAGCACTTGCAAACAACTAGTTCAGTGGGTTCAAATTGATCACCAGCTCAAATTTAACACCAACTTCATCCCAGGCTGTCCGATATCGGAATCAATGCCACCAGAAACTCATTAATTAGCACATCTCATTAGAATGGCTGGAGGATTTCTCATAAGGGTAATATTTTCACTAGACCCGTACAAAAGATCTTACCACGGGGGGCTAGAATTGTTTGGATGAAATCTATAAAGCGCACGACACTAATTAAACCGCGCTCCACAATCAGATGGCGCGTGGTGTGCGTAAATGTTTTTTGTCAAAATATAGTTCAGAACGAGGAAAACGCATGTCCCACACATTGACGTAAAATTTAAGGCATCCTTATTTCGAGATGTTTTGTGTTACAATTTTAATTTTCGGTGATAAGATTCTTTCAGTATATACTTTTCCCTCATGTAACTTTTTATCAATAAACAGGTATACCCTCCTACGATGATTATTAAAGTAGGATACTTAATGCATGGTTAAAAAATGGAGAGTTTCAAGGAATGGGGAGAAATTACTCAGATGTACCAGGTAGCCAGTGTTAGATGCAATCTGGTGTAGTGTTTTGTATCTTTTGAAGTTGTGTATTTTGCCCAGAAATCCTATTTTTCCTTAATCCAGCAATAATACTTTACTTCGTGCTAAATATTTGTTTAACCTTTGCTACAATTTTTAATGTTACCATAACAACGGGGAGTTTCTCTATTGCAACTATAATTATTGTAAATGAGTACACATATGTATGAAGTATAATTTTAACAGAAGATAACGTGAAATGGATGACCTATAGGGGAGAGGTCTTTGGGACGGGGTACCCAGCATTCCCTCCGAGGAAATTGTAACTATCAGGTAACCTTAGATGGAATCAGGTGAAATAGTTTGCATTGTCTGAAATCAGAAAATGTGCCTCACTGATGTCTGAGAGAACCTCTGAGAAACTCATTGACAAATTTACTAAAGAACCATCTATGCTGAACCTTTCAAAACTGATCGATGTCAGCAGTAAATGCTTGTGTTTAATACAACATACAATGGTGAAGCTGACTAGCGTTCACATTGCACTTGGGCATTCAACACACATTAAACCGTGGAAGAAGTCAAAAGCAGTATCAAGCGAAAGATATGCTGAAAACAACAGAAAAGAAACGCCACATTCACCTGCCGAGTCCACCTTGAAACCTGCCAGAGACACAGTGGCCACGGTCAGGTCTGGCTAACACCATGCACTCATGTAGTAGCGAGACGATTAAGCAGAGAGAGGGTGGGTCCTCTCCTGAGCGAAAATGGCCCACTATCAGAAGTTCCAAGGTCAAGAGTTCTTTTGCAGGATCGTTGCAATGTTTTGGTTTAGAACATGAAAATGGCAATGTACATTTTGCTTCTATTTGACAATTATGTTTGCATGCTAAAATACTTCATGAAAAATAACAGATCAATACTATTTGTATCGTGAATAATGTTTTACATACATTGTCTTGTTTAGTCTTGACATGTTTCTCACGGTCTCATACAAACAAATGTCATGTGGGAGGTGCATCCCTTTAGCCGTTCTCCCTTTTTTGTGGGGGAGGAAAATGGTGAACGACTCAACATTTAAGCTTAGGAGAAGAGCCAGACAGTTGTAAAAAAATACAGTCGAATGTTTCCAACTGCGACATTGGACCATAAGCCATTCGTTTGAGAAACTTACCTATGTGTGCTTACACCACCATCGAGGTTTCGGAAAATAAGTTACCGGTGTTTCAGATTTGAGAATGCGTCTTCCATTCGATAGATGTTCACTGTTACTCAGCCTTAGTTCTTAAGTTTAATATTCAATCTATAATCTCAGAATACAATATAAATTAGAACAGTACTGCAATCACACTTTTTGGAAGAATGATGAAAACAATCGTCACTGAATTATAAAATTATTGGTTCCATACAATCTGCCAAAAACCGAATTTCAAGGTTTACCTTGAAAAAGGTGTACCAATGTGTACCTTGAATATGATCTTGATTATAATCTTATCGGAGGAAGACAACTACAAGCTACTGTGGCATGAATTTTCAAGAACGGTTCACAGTACGTTGCCCCTCATTTTAATCGTTGCATTCATTTCCATTATAACTATGGAGAAAAATAAATGTAGTAAAAATCAACAGCATGGTAACTTTGTTTCTATCAATATAACATTTTTTGAAAATCAGTAGAAATCAGTCAGAAATCAGACATTTCATAATTCATTTTCTTGCCACTTGGATTTCGAAATTGTAGAGTTTTTTATTATTGTGATTCTTATTCAAAAAAATATTCGTAAAAGGACAGCTGGCTGGTTAACTAGTTAAACGTAGAAAAGATGAACATGATTTGTCAAAGATACCAAAACCGATCATGTGTAAGTCTGGTAACTGCAAAAAGACGTGTTCATAACTACGCAATTTTGGACATGGTGAATAAATTCAAAATTGAGTAAAGTTATGTAAGTTACACGGATGGATGAAATTGATCATTACTGAAAACTTATAGCATAAATACATACATTAATATTAATTTGAAGTAAAAAAGTATTTAGAGTTAGTTTCCATTGTTTGACGTCACAGAAAATCAACTATGTTTGAAAGCAAGAAAGTTCGTATACTGCCAACACTTTATTTTACACAGTTAAGAAATAGTGTGTTGCAAACTGCCAACGTCGAATGAAAAAGCAAAAGTCTAATGGTAAAGAAGGGTTGCTATCCACTTTCTGTGAGGAGAAATCCACACTGTAATTTGCAGGTTGGAACACGCAAAACCATTCACCATCTAATTCCCTATTCCTTAAAAAAGTTCTCTCAATAAGTATGTGAGAGTAAGTATGATCTCACAATTTTGGAAATGTATGACAATATTCTGTGTGAAGGCTTTTTTTTTTTTTTTTGCTCTCTCTGAGTGAAAGATCAGTAGCGAATGATGGATGCCCAAAACGTATTTATGCTCTTTGGTGTGTTTGTGTCCTACTTGTATTAAATGTGCATTCACCCACTTGAGCGTTTGGATGTTTTTTACTGGAAAAATAGTGTTCGTTTGTACTAAAAGTGAGTTTAAGAAAGAAAGGATTTACACTAGCGAACTTAGCTGGAGCAGAGATATAATAGTGTAGTGACTTTTCTTTTTTTCTTGATAAATTTCTCTCTTTTATAAGAAGAGATTACATGACATGTCATTTAGTTCTCAACGCTGTTATAGCGCTTGTGCTTTCATTTATCCAACAGCAAGGCTGTAAATGGTCAACAAATTGCTATAGAAACACTTAGGTGGACAAAACGCCAAAATAATTACAGTGTTCATATATCTTTCCTTGACATTTTCTGCAAAAATTTAAATTTCATTAAAACTAGGAGAGGAACAAAGAAAAAAAAACCTTCCCAGACACAGCAATGAACGGAAACATAAAACAACAGAACTTACTTGATTATTTCAAAACTGAACAGTCTGAGAAGCATTCAATTAGTCGAACAGACTTAATTAAGTTGGTAAGTTGGTACGGTAGTTGGTAAGTTTTAAACGAATAGTATTACCGACGGTGCAACCACTAAAAAAATCAGGCGATTTAATGTAAAACTATTAAAGATCTTACATTTGCTAGTCTTTGTGTAAAAAAGGACTTGATTAACATGATTTACATTGCTAATTGTAATAAAGGACATACATATAGACTAAGAATGGAAATTGTGAGACAGCAAGCTACTGTGACCCTTTTTCTTCATGCGATTCGTTAAATGAAGTTTCTACAATGTACCCACATAGTTCCTATGATAATCTCAATCTTCAAGTAATGTTTGCTGCTAGTACGAACAGGTAAATCATAATCAAAACGTATCTTGGCAAGTCATTCTATTTTTACCGCTGACATTTTCTATTGTCCTCCAAATAGACTGCACTGCAGATACTCCAACTTGAGACATATTTTACTAGCCAATTCTCATGGCCTGATTAGTTCTTACAATTAATGGTAGATGACAACTGACAGTTCTTACCGTTAGTGGTAGATTACCGAAACAGTGTTGTTTTATCACACGATTACACAGGTTTGACAAGTCGGCAGATAATACTGCGGAAACAATGGTTGTAATTCATTGAACAACCCAATCTTCCATGTGCAATCGTGGCGCAGTGGGAAGAGTAGTCTCTCTCCTTTACAACTTCAGGGAAAGTCAAGAAAAGAAAAACAAAACCTTTCGGAGAAAGAATGACAACACAAAGATGACAACACAAAAGCTGTAACTCTAAATAATAGGGCCATCCACTTTTCAGTAACCTCCCTGGCCAATAAAAAAACCCCATTTTCCCTAGGTTTATCCAATGAAATATTGCGCCCTCTTTTCTTGTCTGGCTGTATTACATATTACTGCCACAGAGCGTTTTGTGTAATGATTCTCATTTTTATTCGCTGTTAAATACTGTACATGCTAAACATTTACATGGCATATGGTAAATAGTTTGGGAACATAATATAGACTGTGTGAATTATTGTCCACGTCATAAAAGTCAAAGATTTCAAAAAACAAAAAGAGAGGAACAAAGAGAAAAAACTAACTCCATATGTGAAAATAATACTGCAAATGTAGGAATTACAAAAATGGTAACCTACAATGTGGTGGTCGATGCATTCCAAAATATTTGAGAACAGCTTTCAGTTTTGCCATTTGAAATGCAAAGGGGAAATAAACGCTAAACAGACGTTAACTTAACTTAAACTCTCTGCTGAAACTACTTTCACTGGTCCCATGACTGGACAAAATACACTGCTAAGGTTTCCCTTCATATCAGGACTGTGAATTACTAAAATGTGTACCTCCCAAATTTGAACTCGAAGAATTACCTATCGGTTCATATACCTTTAAACACTGAAATTGATTCTGTACTATTTCCTGTTCTTTTGCAGTAAAGATTTTTATGGTCCACCACTGGGAAACAATATCTTATACCAAGACACCAGCAGAAAGCTCCCCGCTGACACTGGTCTGTAAGGAGGAGAGTTAATGAAAGTGCTGTTTGCCGAAAATGCCGTCTTTATGGTACGGCTGGTGAAGAAAGACATCCTTTTGGATATTTTATGAAAGAAAAAGCTGACAGGAACTTCACTTCTCTCGTCTCATGGTTAACGACAGAAGTATTGTCAAAGATGGGTCAGTATATGCACACAAATTTTCTTGTCATTGACTTGCGAACTATTCACAAGGGCATAAATACACAAATGATTGTGAATTTAAAATGAATCGTTCTTTATTGTAGAGAAAGCAATTGCAAGAGTCTTACAGCTCATCGTTGACTTACTATAATTACTTCAGAGAAGTTAGGTGAGTACTTATTGTAAGTGAAAAAAAATGTATTTGAGAGTAATTTCCACCGGGCAAACCGACGGCATTTCTTTTACTGGTTTTCCAAGTATTATTTGTAGTTAGTCTACTCTTCCTAAAGTAATTACCGATTACAGTCGAGTATTATGTAAATTCCTTATCTTCTCATACTCATGGACTTTAAAGGGATTTGAACTTCCAACTTTGATCTGTGATTTTAGGGCATCTGATAGACCCAATTATTGACAGAAGGCACCATTTCTACTTTGATGCTGAAAGTATCTTGGAGATGTCTTCGAACAAGGCAGCATGACTTCAAAATTTGTGATAATGAAGATGAATAATGTGATGGGTCCTACTAGTACTGATGTTGTTGTTGTTTTTTTCTTCTTCTTTTTTCGCAACAGCCTTATCTGTCAATATCATTATCGAAACAGGTTTTAGTTGATAATCACCTCATTTGCGGTACAGTTGCCAGTTACTTTCTGTTTGAGAAAGAAGACTTTACGAGCAATTAATGATTATGGATGTAACCATAGTTAAATAAAAAGGGTCCATAAAAAGGTTGTCATTACGATTATGGCGATGTGAGTACAGCTTCAATAAAATGAGTCAATATGTTTTTAGGCATCATCAACTCAAAAAAGTGTGCGAGCAACTTCGAAGCATATCATCCATATACACTCTATATCGCTATTTTTGGGGGGAACAACTCATCAGCAAATATGGAAAAGACTGAGGATGAAGTACATGATCTTCTCCCTGGCGAAAGTATGATAAGCAGTCCAAATCACAAGAACTGCAAGATGAAGAACAGTTGAGATTACTGATGGGAGTTTTTGGCTATTGTTTAATGGCCGAGTTCTTTAGAACTAATTTCAATGAGATATTTTAATTTGGGTGGTAAGGTGCACATACATTGTGTTTTCTTTTCGCCAGAGAAGTCGTCACATGGGTGAACAAGTCTCTTTATACCCAATTGAAGATCCAGCAACTAAGGCCATAATAAAAGTGATTTCCATTACCTATTGTGTAGTAATTCTGTGTACCTACTTTTAGATCGAAATACCTCTGTGTACATATTGGTTAGTTAAGTGAGTCTTTTTGGGTGACAATCTTGACAGTAGGTAAATACTTCTCACACAAAAACAACACTGCGTGCCGTCAGGTAGAACAGAAATATATGATCGTGATGCCACTACTGTACTGTCAGTGGCGGAGCTACCACACAGTGGAAGCCCACCTCCCCCCTCATCCACGACCTACTCAATCGACTTACCTGTGCTCTTTTCGTCCTTTCACAAAACATGAAACATAGAGAAAAAGATTCTGTTATAAGACTTAGAGGAAAACTGAAAGAGAAAGTAAACAAAATGCAAGCTTGAGTTCCGTCCGCAGCAGACTGGGCACATGAATCTCAGAATACACAGAAATGGCCATTTCTGAGAATCTGGGGGGTTTGATAAGCCCAAACGTTTCGTGTGAGCTCCAGGTCAATGAAAGGTGATGCTCCTCTTACGTAGTCCTGCTGACACTCACTTCCAATATCTCCTTTCTTCTCACTGCCTGCTTGCATGTATATGCCTAATAGCATTAGGAATTTCTTCCACACATTGCCCGTTAAAACTATTTCGTCCCTCTGACTGAAACTGCTACTTCCGCCAGTGTTGTCGGCTATTTTTAATTTTCAATCCATTACATGGCAATGCCATTACTTTAATATCAAGTGCCTTTAAATATTCACTTCTGCTAACGTTAAGTTTCAAAAGTTTTGACGAGGAGAGTTTGTGGATCAAATTAGTTTCAGTTTAGTTTCCCCTCTTTTATATGTCACGAGAGGCTAATTTTGACGGTAGTTAAAACCTTTCGTAAAGGAACGTTGATATGGCAAAAAAAGGGAATAAATGTGCTCCTTCATACGTGAGTCTATGTTCTCTATGTGCAGTAAGCTTGTTTAGAAATAAGCTTGTTTTAGACAATATGATCACCAAACTTCGTGGTATCTTAATAACAACACGAAATGTGAATGACAAAATCAATCATCAAGTCAAAGATATGATGGGTTAAATTATGATTCTCTTGACTGTGTTACTACCTAGTATAAGGGTGCATCTCATTCTAGAAGTAAAACTGTGCTCACAATTCTATCTGTTTTTCTTTGCATTACAGTAGGCAGCCACATTTCATGGAAGAAAAGCGCAGCTGCTGTAGCTTCTTTGGTATCACTAGTTACCATAACTTTGGGATCTATGTCACCTGTTTTGTTGTACTTGTACTGATACTGGACCGATCGACCACTTTTTTACGGTTTGTGTTATACCAATGGTACTGGCCACCTCTATCGTCCATCCAACTAATATACGTGACAGCCTTGGCAAAGAAACCATCCAGACAACGTGAACTAGTCTCCAGGTCGAAGTTATTTAGCAATACACATTTGATCAAATAAAATGTCGAAATTCAAAAGCTCTAGAGTACTCCCTTTTCCAAAGCCCTTTCTGTTCTTGTACTTGTAAGTTCCGTCGTTTCATTCTGCACTTACGTTGACATTCCTCTACAGCGGATGCAGCGTAGTTTGAGTTGGTTAATCCCTTTTCCTTAAAAGAACTAATGAACAATCATTGGTGTAAGTGAATGAAATTTAAGGAAGTCAGAAACAAATTACACAACCAAAGTGTGGTGTGCTAGATTTTCGAGTTTGTGGTAATCTTGCCTATAGAATGATGCAGATGCGATACAGAATAGAATAACATTAAAAGAAGTGGTAGTTTTAAATATACCAATGAGATCTTATTAAAGTTGTTCAGCAACTTTGTACTCTCTGATAAAAGTCTTACATTCTGGCAGAACCCCTCCACCTTTGCTGTATTTTTTTTTTCATTTCAACGTAATGTTTCATTTGGGACTGCAAATACTTACCTTGTAGATAAGGGCAGGGAAATGGATAGATCAAAGTAGGTGGTTAAGGCGTTCGTAGGCACTAACGTTAGAGGTACTTCAAACCTTTTGCCAAAAAAAAAAATGGAATTTCTTTTATCAAGTTGGTTTGCGTCTAGATTTAACGACAACTGTATTGATATATGGGCTTACTTATTAACTTACCTTTACGTGGAAGATTACTTAATACCACGATACTTACCGCGATAACGTTTACATATTAATGTTTCAATTTGCAATAATATTACTTTAGAATGTTATAAATTTTGTAATGTAAGAGGTAATTATGCAATCAGAATAAGGTTCTCACGTGCAACCAATGCAACCTGATCTTTGTTTTTTTATAATATTTTGAAAGCATATTGGTTCCACCGCAGCTGGGTTTTTTTTCCCGGTATGATTAATCTTAATTTAGATGGCACCTTTATCTCATAATACTCTGAATTTCAATAAACATTGTTTTCATATGCTGCTAGTACTGTATCTTTCTGTATCAGCATCTATTTTTTTCTAATGTTTCATAATGATATGTTACGCAACTCATAATTTATGAAATTGCAAACACATATTAGACTGAATCTTGCATATCACGTGTGTGTTAGTACGTTTCGTTACCCTAGACCCCAGGAAAAACTATTTTCAGTGTACCCAAAGCCATCTAAAAAGTGCAGTACGTAGCTTCCTGTTGGCATCTTTAGTCACTTAGTCATGCACGCCCCCACCCAAACTTTCAATTTGGATTGACGCCCCTGTGTATTGCCATCAGCGAAAAAGAACCGGTTTTGTAAGTATCAGGTGCTACAAATATATCCCCTACTGAGGTATCGTTGGGGCCTATCGGAAAACACAATATACAAAAAGCAACAGACGAAGGAACGTAGAGTCGTTGTTACACGTATAATATTGTAAATAATTATTCATCCCTTTCACGTGTTATTAGTAGTTTTTTTTTTCAGTTGTTCATCGATGGTATTCATGCTTTCATGGAAGTATGCGTGCTTTTGGTAAATTTTATGTTGAACCTGTAGAGATTTCATTAGTTTTCATTATTTCTAATTTTGAGATCGATGGACCGATTTATGTATCTATACTTGCAAGGCTGCGTAACACACAAAGACAATTTTTGTAAAGAAAAATTCACAAGCCTTCTTAATTCCTTGTCAGCGTCTTATTTCATCGTTGGCCATGTTGTGAGCAAGGAATTTGTGTGCACTGTGCCACACCAAACGTTACATGGGATACTTCTACAAGTGTCCTAATTTAACTTGTTTGTTTATGTGTCAAAAATTTACCTCACCTACTTATCAAAAGTTCTGAACAATATCACCCAAAATATACAAACCCATTGACAAACTTAGCTATGCACAGGAGTGAATACTATGTCCACAACCGAGGAGGTCCTCTTTGCACTATGAGCACTTTCAAAACGTCTGTTAGGTTGTGCCGCTTATACACCTGCGATAAAGGAATAAATGATTAAAATATGCATCATCACACCAAGAAGACCTTTTTTGTAGTCCATGTTTTTAGTTCAGCAGTTCTTCAATGAGTTGGTTGTGCAGTGTACATGCACTTTAATTTAACCACATTATTTAATTTTAACCACAACCATATTATTGTCAAAATTAATGTGGTTGACTGTTAAGGTTCGTGCAATTTTTGGTCGAGAGAGTCAAACAATAATGACATCGATTAAAATTAAAGAAACAGATCTTAGGCTTCATCAACTTGACAAAGGCTTCGCTTGGCACCAGATATAATCATGGTTGTGCGTGAGTAGGCTGTACTTGGACAGCTGACCGTGTGTGAATGCTAAAAGTCAATGAAAGTCAGTAGTAGTTCGAAATTAAGTAGAATTTAGTTTGTGTTATCAGTATCTGATTAGACCTTTTAGCACCACTATCCGATGTAAAAAAATGTCAAAAGAAAGTGTTTTTGAACAGATCGATACTTGAAAGTTTGAATTCGCAAATCATCTTGTTGATAAATCTTACTTAGGAAAGGATATCCTCAGCTAATAAGGATAGACTAATATGAAATTCTACCTGACGAGGGAGGGATGTAATTATATGTTGATGTGTTTTGAACACAGAAAGCCCTAAACGTTGAACATTAGCACAACAACACGTTTTAGTTATTTTCATGAACGTACGCTAGTATCGAGTATGTTAGTCATCGTGTGTACATGATTAGGTTAGTAGTATCATCACTGTTGTAAACACCACATGGAAAAAATGCAAGTGACTATTTTGAAATGAACCGACTATCATTTACTGAAAAAAAATCGAAACTAGAGACGTAAAGTAATAGTCCACACTTGCTACTTTTTTGTCGTTAGAACTTCAAAGGCGAACGAGTTTTCGAGAAATTCTATCAAGCATAAATTTTTTCAGCCTGCATTCATAACAAGGAAGTAATGGTTAGTGTACCTTGTTGTCAAAACGCCAAAAGATTCATGCAAAGAGGATGAAAGTAAAATCAGTCTTCTCTCACTTTTCACCTATCATGTTTCATTTGTATTTGCGCCATGATGTGTTTTTGAGAATTAAGCTGTGATGCATATATTTGTACAGTTTTACGAATAGACCGAAATACGCAGCGTCCATTACAGCTATATTTACTGGTAAACAGATACCACACAAGAGACGAAAAATTGTCAACTCGGCGCGACGACCGCCCGGTCTACCGTATGTATATTTTAGTCTCCATCGGTAGCATGGTACCCGGTCACATAATAATAATGAGGAAGTTGTTTTGGGCGGTAAATGGGACCTACTAGTTTTCAAGAGTTACATTCTAGGCTGGGATGTATGTAAATTGAGATACAACTCTCCTTAGTATACCCTGTATGAATTCAGAGCCCCAAACATTTTAGCAAATTAAATGTTGGATAATGATGCAAGTATTCTGCTAGTATTCAACCAGAAATGTTGCCGAACCCATAATATTTATCAGCTATGTGGTCCCAGCTATACGACACTCTCAAGAAGACATCGTTGCATGTTGTTAGACCTACACGAACACATTCTCGAGAAAGAGAGTTGATAGGCAAAGTAATCTTTGACGCTTCGTGAAAGGGAAGACAATGTCAAGGATATCCGTAGGGAAAATATGCAGGGAAGAGAAGGGGATATATAAAAGGATGACTAACTGAAAAATAAACTGATGTGAAAAGAAAAGTGCAACAAAGGCAGCCTTTGAAGAAGCCGTGGGAAGTCTTTAAGAGGCTGTCTAAATTCAACTGGAGAGGTAACTAGTTTTAAACGTATGTCAGTTTCAATTTTCGTTTTTATTTAAAATACATTCAAAGGGTACCCGGAATTGGCATCTTGAATTTGATATTGCCATAAGATCCGATTGACAACGACAAAGAGTAACGCTACTTCATATCTTTCTCTCTCGATTATTTTCTCACCGTTTCTGAAGTTCCCCATCACCTCCCATCCAACCCTATCCCTGCATTTGCAACGTTTGCGTCTTCTACTTCTGTCTTCCGATATTTTCTCTTCCTCCGTTATGTCTTGAAAAATATCCTATATGAATGTCAACCAACAGCCAAGTTGTATACAGCCAACATTTCCACAGACAGTACATTAGGATGTTATCATCTTCACTTTCGACTTCATAATCAGAAAACGAACAGTGCAGTCTTATTTTGGAGGCAAAATGAACTTTAACAAATTTATTTTTTTCCTTCAGATTATACAGATTATTTCTTGATCTATCATTTTGTTATGTTATGTCTGATAATTCTGCTTAACTGCAGAATGTTAGATCTACGTTGTGCAACCTACACTGCATGTAGCAATAAGTACGTGAAACTTGGGTGACGGCAAATGTAAGACGAAATTTCTTTAAAAAGGGTTTCTTGCTTAGAAGAGAGAGGATTTATTCTCAAATTGCCAACAAGGAGCAATTCATTGACTTCTAATAAATAGTTTCCATTCGTTTCAAGAGAACATGTTCTGCAAATTCTGTTGCTTCTTTAGGCGGTGTTACACATTCCAAATTCATTTATTAGAAACAGCATGTATGTGATAACTTAGAAGGTGAGTTAATGATGGCTTTTGCCTCAGGGAGAAGGATCTACAGTGTTTCTCATTAAATGTAGGCTACATAACCCTTTTTTCATAACGGACAGAAAATAAAGACGGAACTCACTAGTCAGTAACACAAACAGTGACAACGTCATGAAAACTCAATCTGCCTGTTGTATACCCAAGCGAGTAGTAAGAATTACTTATGTATATTCAAAGGAAAAACTACAGAACGTTGACGTCATCGCCCATCACTGATTACACTCCCCCGACCTGTGCGTACTAGATTGGTGTAGAGAATTTATAGACATTTCATACTATGGGGGCCATTTTGTCACCTCCCTTTTCCACTTCGGTTACAAACAACAACAACAACAACAACAACAACAACAACAACAACAACAACAACAACAACAACAACAACAACAACAACAACAACAACAACAACAACACAATCACTTATATATTAAATGATGAGGTTTTGCTTGAGCTGTATCTTACATCATGGCAGAGAGCATTAATTACTATGCCCATATGCAAAAAATAAAAATGTGTAATTGAGAAGGAATATGACTGGTTTACAGTGAGAACAGTTTATCATAGAAAGGGAGTTTACATAAATAATAGCTGAAGCAGTAGAACCCATAAGATTCTGAAGATACCATCTTAGTATAGAAACTACTGTTATGGTAAAGCCGATATCTGTTCTTAGCAGACCTATTACAAACAGTCTGAACGTAATTAATTTCGGTAAAAGAGTGAAGGTCTAAGGTAAGTTCCAGCATTAGCGCTACATGAACGAACTAGCTACCTAGTTAGTGCCGGAACAATAATATCATTAACTATGATACTGAAGTAAGATATTTTAAAGTTTAAAATAGGCCTCTCTATCCAAATGCTGAAACTACCATCACGTGAAAGAAAAACGCACTAACTTCAAATGGTAAAACCAGTTTCATACAAAGCCTTGTAGATTGGAACCACAGTGCTGGGAACGAACCCAGTAATCAGTTTTAAGAAGGAAGTTGACTTTTCAAGGACCAAAAACTTAGTAATAGTCCTTTGATTGTTCCCTTCTATCTGTGCTTGTCATGTGGGTGCCACATATGACAGAGTGTGTATGTCTGTTGTATTTATGCTGTTTGTGCAATAGTTTTCCTACATCATGCTCAAGACATGAACGAATGTGACAGGATGATCATGCACTCAAGTAACTGAAACTGAGGATGATAAGTCTCCCATGTAAGCTATGAACTTTCTCCACTCTACAGGCATCCCAGTCTGTTCAGCAAAGAGAGGTGGTTACTTTTGTTGTACTCTCACTCAGTAGCAGGAGTTTTACGTTTAGTTATCTCCATCAGGATACCAAAGGGAACACTAAGTATTTGTTTCTAAGACATTAACAGGAATCTCACAGGAGTTTTTACATGTAAAATCTCACGTAAGTCAAATACAACACATGGCTAGGCGTATGACTGCCTCCCCTCCCCACCCCGGCGCTCTCAGTTTTCACCCTTTACATCAAACACAACTTCTGTCAAATATGTCCCTCGGGTCTGGGGATGATCAACTGCTTTCATTACCCCGGACGGTGCAAATACCTAGGAAAATGTAAGCACTAACTTTGGACACCATCCAATTGCACTCCAGATAGAAAATATTATTGCATGCATGAGTCATACATATGAATAACATTGGGTTGTTTTCTTTCTATGTCAGTGTCCACAACCCGAATGTTATTGTAAGTGAAAGGGCTTTTGACTCTCCGGCTGTTTTGTGTGTGTGTGTGTGTGTGTGTGAATTGCTACGATACGTTGGCTTATCAAAAAATTCTTTCTTCGTCAGGTTTCCTCCTCCTTCCCCCATCCTCATCCTGCGCAACCAATGACTCATCATTAGGTTAATGAGACGGAATTCGGAGCTTCACAGAAAATGATTTTTAATTGCGAAACGCACCCACCGAATGTGTAATGCCTTCGTAAGGTAAATAAGCATAATTGTACAACGGCACCAGCTTTTTTCCCGTCACCTTTATCACCTCAAGTTGAGCTCAGCTTTTTCCATTTCAGGGCACAAACCCAATACCTTTCTTGTCTTTGTTTATGTGGATCATTCAGATCGTTTCTCTGGATTCCTCTCAAACTAATGTCAGCTTTCAGTAAGTGTACTTTATTCAGTGACTGGTGTTATTGATCAAGTTGACTGACGGACAAAAACGAGTTTTGTTTTCTAGTGAAACTCTACTTCCACCTATTTTTACGGTCAAGTGGGTTTTCTGACAAGCTACTGAATTGCTACAGGATTAAACATTAAACACTTTAAAGAGCAGATACGTGATTTTCAATCGTGAATTACAGTCTCTCCCAAAATACCATTACATGCTTGCAAGTCTTGAAATTTATTTAATACAACATGAAAGTTTTCCACACAGTAGACGCAGCAGAGTAAAGAGAAAACAAAGAAAAACAAAACCAGAAGAAGCTACGTCAGTTAAAGCAGTAGTAATCTCATACCTAAGAGTTGCATATCATATCTCACAGTGGGATGTTAAAGGTTATGTTACATGCTTCTAGAAAAGAGCACAGTTCGTGCAAAAGTTACAAAGTGAAATCCTTAGTGAAAATTGGTTGGAAGGTTTTTTTGTTATATGTATTACCGTTTTTGAGATATAACTTGTCAAAGTTTGAAAAAAAAGAAAAGAAGCAAAACAGATGATGTGGAGTGTTACATAGTGTCAGTTTTTCTTTTGTTAATCCTATGCGTTTTGCCTCTTAAATGGTTTATTACTGAGTTTCACATGTTTCCAAAATAAAACCGTCTGGGCATTGAAAATAGTCAAGTTCCCTTGATATGAATGTTACATAAACAAAGCATTGACATACGGCATATCATGGAAGTTCATCTTGACACCACAGATTTGCATACTCAGCCAATGTTTATTTATGACACAGTTGCGAGCTTCTAATTTGCCTGTAAATTGGTCAATCCTTGATTGATTTGGATCGGAAATTTGTGACTTTTTTCAACATTTTCAAAGCTAAATGTATCCAACACTCAAACTTACTCAATCTCTTATCCAATAATCAAATTATGATCTTCTTGTCAAAAACACCTTTAACGTGCTACGAATTCCTTAATCTGATACACTACGGCCACATCAGATACTAAATATAGACGTATCGAATCACTTCCTCCTTCACGTTCACTACAAAACAGCTTTTATTATGATTTATGTGTCCTGTCAACTGTCTCATACATAAGCTGCTATACACAAACGGCCGCATAGCTTTTCAAAATAGGGAAGTAATTCCGTGGAACAAAGCAACAATAAAGAATCAAATGTATGTGTTTCACCTTTTACCTTGAACAATCTCCTGAGAGAATAAATCCGAAGGAATTGACTTCCTATTCACATGTTTCTTTTTAACCTTTTCAGCTATATTTACTCAGTCTGCTTGAAAACTGTAACTCGAAAATTGTCTACTTATCGTTCCAATGCAACTGTGGAACGTTAATGCCATCCGTCTATACAGAGAGATGGTCTATGTGTAATACTCGGCTTTCACATCATCGCAAGCCAGTTGTACTTCCAGGGAAGCTAACACAGAAGCCATCATGGAGAAGACAAACAAGCATCCTCTGAGTGACGATGTGAACATCTTTCGGAGGAGCCGTCAGTTGCCTGTGATTCTAGTGGTAGTGATGTGGAGTCTTGGACTGATAGAGTGGTCAGAAACAACGATAGAGGGTGATGATCATCTCGCTCCCTTGGAAATCGGTATGAAAGATACCGCCTCATTACTTTTGCACTTTATTTTTTTTTCTTCAAATTCTTAAATTTATGATCGAGCAACATAGATAATAATTTGTTGGTGCACATTGCGATGAGGCTTAAAACAGACTACGAAGTGTTATTGAGTTGAAAAAGACAAAGTTAAACAAAGAGATGTATTGTATTATATCACATTCTCGGTGCATTCACGTGATCTTTGTTTTGGAGATGCCCAAAGCCTGAAAGTTGTAACAAGCACTATGCAGGACATAACAAGAGACTTTCATCGTAGTATTACAGCTCTTACAAAGTTTGTATAATGTTGACTAGAGTCTAAGTGTGGATGATACCTACCTTGAAACGAAGTGCCCTCTGCCCAATGGTCTGAGGTTAGAATACGTGACTGAAACTACTTGACACTTCTGCAAACTCTTTGTTAGTTATTACTTGTTAATGCTGGAAAGATTGTTTGAGGTATGTAGAAATATGAAGCCATTGGATGGATTATTCTGTGCCCCAAATGCTTGTATACTGTTGAGCAATAAGTCTACATGCAAACCGCTTAGTTAGTCCGTTAGTTTATTGAGGAAGTAATGGTGGACGACATGTGTCAATTGATCACTTGCCGGTGAATTTCTGCAATAAAAGTAACAGAGGAAACCGTGTATAGGATTACATTTTGATTCAATGATCTTTTCAAAAAGAAATGTGACAAATTAACCCCGATAATGCACCGTAAAGAATTCATGTTTATTTGTTGTTTTCCATTAACTGATTTCAACATTTTCATCTCATCAGCAATGTGTAAACTTTTCTTCTTACCAGAAGTTCTTACGTTTGTGTTTGTCAGTGTTAGCGAACTTCTTAGCCTAACCAAAACTAAAGAAATGATCGTTTGGGGAAAAGGTTACTCTGTTTGTTTGCTCTGAGACATATTTGAAGTTTATTATACAGAATAGAGAAGATATTAATCAAGAACTGTTAGAAATGTGTGGATGAATGGTTAAAAAAAAACAGAAAATCTCCTGACGTGTTGCAGAGTTGCCAGTTGGGCCTGCTGAGCAACCCAGAAGAAATAAACTACTCAGCACAGTGAATCTATTCCTTTTGATTTTTCAAATCTGCGGAAGGTTTCAGTGCAATACAGTTGCAATGTATGTACAGATGTTTGTGCATTCATGCTGTTGGTGTACTCAGAGTATAGTACAGGGACACGCTTATATTGTTTTTGACTTATGTGCAGACTTAAGTGTAACCTTTTCTATTATTTCCCACATTGGGACGATGAAACCACAGACGTTTGTTGGCGAAGAAACTTGGAATGACCTTAGAAGTCACTGCCGACTTCTAATCTACAGTTTCTCCAAAGCGTGCCTCTCGGCAAGTCTGGCTGCGTAGATTTACCTTCGATAAACCGAAAAGGTCACTTACTACCCAATGTGTTTAATGGTCGTGATGTGACATGAAAATTACACATTGGAGTATTGGGTGCATTTAGAATTGAAATTGTTCAAAATAGGCTCAACGTCCATCCAAATCCGTCAAAGATTGACAAATTTACAGGCAAATTAGTGTCTTACAGCTGTGTCATGAATAAACATTGGCTAAGTATGTGAATTTGTGAGATGGACCGCCATGGTATATCTTGAGTTAATCCCCTGCTGACGAAACCTGTATTCCAAGGCCATTTCAGTATTTATTTGCCTAGGGAATTTTACTTTGGAATCATGAATTTTTCCCTTCAAAAATATCGATATCACTCAGTAATTAATTAAAAGTCAAAATGTACAGGCTTTAACAAATGAAAAACTGACTTTGTGCAACACTGACGTCATCTGAATGGTCATATCTGAAAAACGGTAATAGATACAAACAAACTTCTGTGGATTTTCTTTCAGAATTTTACTTCACAACTTTGGCATGAAGGGTGCTTATTTCTAGAAGCATGTCACACAACCTTTAATGGAAAAAGCTTAGTGGAAGCATTTAATGGAAAGAGTGACTGACTTGGGGGATTTTGTGTTTAATCACATGCAGAAACTTAGTTTCAATAAATTACATCAGGATTTGTATTAAATACCACAGTCAATTATTCAAATTGGCACTGAAAGGGGAAGAAACGACGATTGTGGTTCCGAGACGGTGTTCTTGTACACATAGACTGTAGTTTTAAGGAAATGCAACATTGCACTTCTATTTTATTACACCTACACCCGGCTACCGAAATTGTTGGTTAAATAAATAAAAGTAAGAAAAACATTGTACCTTACTTTTACATTGTACCTTATTATTGTTACCTTACTATTCTGTCATAATTGTCCTTGAGAAATGATATTATTTTTGTTTAAACTTTACTTACAGTTAGTGGTGGGAAATGGAAACGAAGGTTACTCTCTGTGACGTCACGTTTGTACCTAACTGTAATTTTGTCAATGAATATTTACTGCGGTGTTGAATACGTTGACAGTTTCTTCGGCAAGAGCAACCACTTTTATCACTTTGCCTCTTACCTCCTCACCTACTGGACCTTGATGATTGGTCCACAGTTGATATGCTTCTTCACCATTATTTGTCGATGGTTTTATGTCCATCATTACAGCGTAAATAGAGAGAACTGGTGGAAAGTCTTCAGCGAATCGTCGGTCATCAAACGCATCCATCCTTTCAAGTTATCTACGTTTGCACCTCCAAAGTGGGGTTATTTTCTGCTTTTTACTTCATTTGGGATTATTAATATAGTCATGGAAGCAATTCACTTCTGCTTTTACACAAAGCCCGGAGTGAATATCACCCATAGTATCTACAAATCTGGAGAATTCATTTCCACTCTGCTGAATATGTGTTTTTTCTCCCTCTTTTGCTATATGCTGTTCATCTTACGGTTTGCATTGGACGCGCGCTTTGACAATCTGATACTGTATGTCCGCGGACATTGCGGAGATATCGCCAAATGTCAAAAGAAACTAAACGAATGCGTCAATGACTTTCTCTCGATGCAAAGATTGGTCCGACCGTGGATCAACATTGTCGTATGCCTTACCTCTTTCGGAATAGCTGTTTGCATAGCCTGGAATTACAAGAAGATAGGTGCAGAAAACACACCGGCAACAACAATATATCCTACAGCAGAGGGTGTTGCACCGGAGACGAACCTAACGCAGCCAAATATCGTTGGTTTTCAGTACCTGACAGCCCTGATATTCACCAACAAGATCACCGTGCTTTTGTTATCTTTGCTAGCGGTGGGGGGCACTGACCTCAGCGCTTGGAGGAGATATGCCTTTCAGGTTAAAGTACTATGCTCTCTCGGGCATAAGCCATTTTGGAGAAAATACTTAAAGATTATCAGACAACTAAAGGTGGACCCAGAGGAACAAAATGTCTTGGACATGTTGCTTCCACTTTTATTGCTAGCCCTTGGTATCCTTGGCGTCGACAATTTTGATTTCTGAATTAGTTCAATGTAGATCAGCGTTAGTTGTCATTCTCATCGAATAAAGGTCCGATGGTTCCAACTGAAATGTCTTTGCACTTTCTGTGTTTACATTTACAAGAGTTGTAATCCCTCACTTATTCCATGTGTCACAAAAAGGAGATGATCTTAGGAACAGTTAAAATACAAAGATGGTGACTGCCAGTTACTTTATGACATTTGCATAACATCATTCCTGACGCAAAACAGCCGGTGATCGTAGCATTGTGGAAGAGAAATCAATCTGATGTTTACAGTTTTAAATATTTACCTTGCTGAAGGCTTCTATCGTAATTGTCTGTTGGGCAGACATCAAATTTATCTATAATATTTAGGAAGATCTGGGGTGGTCATTAAGGGCATTTAAAAAAAAAAATCTCTAAACTAAGCTGAAGCATCCGAGAATGGTGCAGTTTCTCCTCAGTGACATGAGCAACACAACGGACTGTCTGCAACAGATGCGTAATGGGACAAAGAGGAAAGGGGCGTGGGCTGAATAAGGCGAATAAAAAGACTTCTGTGGATATACCATTTTCATTTATAAGTCAATGAATTTGTAAAACAAGAAGAAACTTTATCATGATACACAACTTTTCAAACAAATCTTGCAAAGGTTGTTTCTTTTTAAAGACATCAAGCAAATTATTACATGAAGTGTGTCTATCAAAAATGAAGAACTTTCTCCTTGGTGTAAAAGCAACACAACAGACCGTGTGCAACAGATGTTTCCTAATGGCATTTCTCAACTGTCACCTCAACCAAGGGACAAAGGGGAAAAGGGAGACTGAATACAGAGTGAGGTCATGTAACCAGCTCTCTGTCTGTAGGAGTATGACACTGGCCAGAAAATTTCTCGCCAAATTTCAGTAGAAATACATCACAGCATAACAATTATGGTCTCTAACACTTATCCCATCCGGTCCCACACCCTGAAAAGTACCAGTACGTTTGGATATGTAACTTTTTTTATAAATCAATAAAGTCGTGCAACAAAAGGAAAACTGTAATATGATGAACAACTTTTCAAACAAATTTTGGAAAAAGATGACGATTTTCACGAAAGACATTAATTTAACCTCACAAATCAGTGGCAGATCCAGCATTATCACAAGACAACGTATACTTTTCTGTTATTACTATATTACCAAGATTATTCATAACAAGCAACTTGTTACTTGTACGCTAGATTAAATACATAGAAGAGGCACATCATAAAATAAATGCCTTGGTCAAGCTCTTACTTTCACAATTTTGTTTCTGCATAAATGAGAAAAATTGCATCTTGGAAGAAAATTTTATCGCCTTTCTAAATGATGTGAAGATGGATTGGCACAATCCTGGGCCCTCATCTTTTGACCAGATGAGACTTTGCATGGGCTCCGTCAAATGGCCAGGAATTAAGAGCAGAGCAAGGGCTTGTTCATGATCTACATACGAAGAGGATACACGACCAAAATGCAAAGAGTCTCTCAACAATTGCATTATCGATTACCTTCCAGTTGATACTGAAAGTTGTCACAGTCTAATCTTGGTCAATGTCAACTTACATTTGACCCTCACCAATCGAGTTAACAATGGTGAGGCAGTGAAAGCTACCCATGTTTCACCATATGTCAGGAGTTTAACTTTTAACATAATTCTGAAATCATACGCAATGAGTGAGGGAAAAATTTCCCAAAGTTTAAACGAAGTTTATGAAGCAAAAGGGCACTCCTTGAAGAAACCTGCTGCCATGGGAGGGTAAACTTTGATGGAATAAGTTCTGTATTGTTAATGGGATTTTTTTTTTTTTTTGGAATAACTTGGCTATTCTAAGTTTGGAGACATCCTCCATTAAATCTGCTTAAGCTATCGCCATTCATCTATGAACACTGGAAGTCTCTCATAAACACTAAGCAGTGATTCCATGAATTACGACTGACAAAGGACAGGGCACTTATCATTTCTCTTTGTCTGAGACTGAGTGTTGGCTACATTTCGAACAATCAATGAAACACCCAGAAGTAAAGTAGGTCTATATTTCATCACAAAGTGTACTTCATTGCAAATGTCATGAATACACCAACAATTCGAAAATGATATTTTACTCTCTAAAAAAAAAATAAAGCAGTAAAATGTTTCTGTTCCTCTTTCACTTTAGATAGTCCGTTTTAATGCATTGAGAGCCTATAACTTTCAATGGCAAAAGCTGGGACTGCTCATAATAAGTGTATATCCTGTTCATGCATAGCTTTCCTGGGCATCTACAGGTCGGTTAAGCTAGCATTGATCGTTATACAGGAGTCAGAATATACAAACTGAAAAAGAAATGGAAACAGCAAATAATCTCAGGTAATTCCTGGTGCCTAGACGGAAGCGAGTATTGGAATCCTGAGCAATTTTTTTTTTTTGGGGGGGGGGGGGTAAGATGTGATAGCTTTGTAAAAAAGCAACGCTCATTTTAAGCCACCTACAGTGTGAGGAAAATAATAGCAGTACCAAAGTTATCCTCATTATGAAAATATTATTCTAGTGAAAATTCAAAGAGTAATTGCAGTGGTAAAGAATATGTAATATATTCACATCAGGCATAATTGTGACACCATTCCGTTGTGCATAACTGACGTTGTAGTTTGAGAGGTGTATCACTGAGTGACTACAAAATTACGGTCACATTTGGTGGGTAACCCCAGAAGAGTTTTATTGCTGTTCTTTCAAATTATCGGCAATTTGAGAATAGCATATATTACTGTTAAAGCCATTCGAGATTAATAGGAATACACCGGGTGTTGAGTTATTACAGTAACTGTGCTACATCGTCGCAGATTTCCCATAATGCAATACACCATTGTAAAGTTGAAATGGACAAAATATTCATAACACTTCTGCAACCCTGAGCCTGCTATTGTAAACATGGTTGGCACAAATATAGTTACAAAACTTCAGCAGACGGTATCATCACAGTCATCACAGTAACAACATTTTTTTTTTAAAATTCCAATAGCGGATGTCCTCTGTAACTTAACTTGAACTAGAATAGTATTTGACTTGAAGGATCATTAAATACCATGTTAAGTCATTTATTGCGATGTAGTACACAAACCGATTAGGCTGAAAGAAGCAAGCCATGTATGTCAAAAGCATTGAAAATTTAAACGCTACCGTCTAGAGGAGAATTGTAGTCCATTTGTTCATCACGAAAAAGTTATAGTTTATCAAAAGCAAACATTTTTTTTGCAATAAGATACCTTAAGTAGGTTTACGTGTTCAATCTGTAATCAGTCTAACGATCTCAATCGATAGACAGACATGTATCCAATTGTAACAATTTCAAACAATATGACTGAAAGAAACCAAACCTTTAAGCAATGATTGAGTCCATTTTTCGTTTCCATCTATTCCATTTATTTGCATTCCTTTCTGATGCCCCATTCCTCGACACAAATCCCACACTCCATTCTTTGAAAGTCAGTTATATTGAGGTTACACAGGAATACAAGGATGCTGAGGTGTTTGAGAAGTTTGGTTCGCTCTTGAGCCCCACTCTTCTATTGGGCCTTATCACTAAGGTCCAGCCCCCTTTTCGTCCTTCTCTCCAAGTGGATCTAAACATGTGGGAAGTGTAAGCGGAGCGGCACCATTAGTTGGTGCCCAGCGTACCACAACATTTTTGAAAATAAATACCCCCTGAATGAACGAAAATCGTTTTACCAGGCTCCATTTCCTCACACACCAGAATGGTGATCTGCCCCCTCCCAAGACAAAACCACTGGCCACGGAATTATTAAAGCATCTGAGTATTGCCGTCTGCTGGTAGATCCCACAATATTGACTGTTGTCTATTAGACTTATTCCACACTGACAAATAGAATGTAACCACATCTAACAATTCAAGAAGTTATGAATCGTCAGGAAATCCATGAATTTAAAAGGGTCTATGAGGAGAGAGGCCACGCATGACGTGATACTCAGAGTGTTTTGCTTTGTTACCTACTTATACCAATGACAATTAATCTGTCATGTGATAGATTATTCTTGGTTTCTACGGTACGGTACATCATCTAGTTATAAATATATCTCGAGCATACTTTTTTGTACATTGACCAACTAGATACTAACAATTCAAATCTCTGAAAACATTAAACACGCGGTCCCAACAGTAGACCACATGTTAATAGATAATTGAAGTGAATGAACTTATAGCTGTCAGCATATGAAAACCTCCCTACACTACTATAGCTCGACAAACGTTCTTCCTCGTCATCAGAGATCAAATTTGAAGAGATAACATAAATACTGGAACTGAATTTCTAATATCTCCTATTCGAGCGATGATGATTTAATAAATATCACAATGAAAATCCAGTCATAGTGAAGACTGTCTAAATCCTGCATGAGGAGGACATGTTGCTCGCTATCCTAACAGGCTTTATTATGAGGACTATGTGTACAAAAATCATATTTTATAATGCTGATAGTATAAGCTAAAACGCAAAGCTGCTCCAAAATGTAAATAAAAATAAAATGCAGTTCAGGATCTTTCGCGTACAGTGACAACTTTTCAGACTGACAACAATTTTCAGCTCACCCATATAGCAGCTCACTTTTTAGGTGACATAAAGCAATCCATTTAATATTTTCCCATATCGATATGTCAGTCTGTCATAAGCCTTTAATACTTTGGCGTCTTTTTCTTGAAAATAGAGATAGGGCTTTGTTTCTTTTATTAAATCATGTGCAATAATAACAAATCCATTATTTACACATCACGAGGTATCCTGTCTGGCTATTTTCCTGTCTGAAAGTGTCAGCTATCATTTAGTTGTTCAACGCCCTAGTCCGTAATTAATTTTAGCCATTTTTGTTTTAAGTCCATCGATGCATGAATCCTTAACTTGACATGCGCCAATGTAATTAAGTTTCACTTTCATCCCTCTCCCGTTGAACGATTACATTGTTTCGTTTCCCTTACTCTCATAAAAACTACATTGCAACATTCATAAATAAGTAAATGTTAAAAAAGAAAAGTTAAGCATTTGGGTAGTGCAAGGAAAACTTGAAAACGTAAAATAATAAAATTTATATTAAGTCAAATCATTTAAAGGGTTACGTTGAATGAAAACATTTGCATTGTATTCAAGTCAGTTTTTACGCCCTTTCACTTTACATTTTGGGGCTATTTCATGATGCCGGGGATTCTAGTTTGTTTACTGAGTACGAAAAGATCAAGGTTGATTTTCCTCTCTGAGAATGATACTTCTGATTTGTTGATTTCAACCAACCACCAGGTTGTTTCAGTTGGAATACCGAAGATCAACGTGATGACATGTCTAAGTGCCATTCTCCAATCAAAAGCTGGTACGTGTGCCGATAAGGGTGTCAATTTGTCCCTCATGTCAAGTCAAGTTTTTCCTCCAAGTGAGCTTTTTCTCTCTTCTTGAAAAGTTGTCGATTCCATCAGTGAGGAGATAATTATTCTCCGGTTTAACTTTCTAAATTGAAATATGAGCCCTTACACAAATAATGGAGCAGAGTTCTTTTTTTTTTAATTTCGCTAATCCCCAAGAATAACTTTATAATTTGCAGGCTATTTACAACAGAGATCTGTTATGTAGGAAAGTCACCCATCCTCTCTCTCGGTGGTTTTCCAACAAGTTTTGGCAACTGTTCTCAAAAGTGCCCACCCAAACAAGAACCTATGAAAGGTGAGTACCACAATTGTACTTTTAGTATTCAGTAGCCGATGGTAGCTCAAACCATGGTAGCTAAAAACGATGGCAGCTATTTGATTGCCTAAAAGTCAGAGTTTGACCCAAATTCCTGGTCAGATGCTCCCCCTCCCAACATTTGACGAATGATCTCAAGCCAACCATTCATCATATTAGTGCAATTACATAGAATACCTCTAGACAGCCACGTGTTGGACCAGAGAATTGTTTCAAAACTTCAATGGTAATTTATAATTTTCTAGAAAACAAGATATGACTAATTACTCCAGTAGAGAATATTATTGTGCGAAAGTGCAGTGATCCAGGGACCTATTATTCTTACACCAAAGTTACTAGAGCGGTTTAAACAGGACTTCTTGCCAACTCGAGGGCACTTTTTAAAATGTCCAGTAGGCAAAGATACTTCTTAAAGAATAGGGACAATGTGCAATAATTTTGGTTTCTCTGATATAGTGTGCAAAGTTGCAAAACTTTTAACAGTCTATTTCTTCCGTAAATTGTCATACCTTAGAACACACGTTAGAACACATGTTAGAACACATGTTCGTCTCCTGACTTGACCACATAAGACATTAAGATTTTCATTGAAAATCTGTAACGTGCAGTTGAGCAAAGATACTGTTGGATAATGGCATATCTTAACAGCAGCATAAAGATGTCAGTGTTGGCCCTAGTGCCATCATCTACAATTAAATGGTAGCCCACCTGACACCCCTTGTAGTATTCAACCGAAACTTGGTGGCCCAGTAGCCCTTATGTGGGGGTACCTCATGGTACTTAAATGACATGGATCGGGGATTACCCACTGGATTTAGGGGGTCAGAAGTGGGTTCCAAATGTATGTGAGTGTGTGCGTGTATCACCGAACTTGTATCACGACCTCCCCCGTAGATGGTAAGTTGGATGAACGTGAAACTTAGTGGGTATGTGCCCGAATATAAGATGTAGTTTTAGCATTATCTCAATGTGTGATTACCCTAGAGTTATAAAACTACGTAATTGGAAAGTAGACAATACGAGAGATTTCTTAAAACTATTGATGACTTCACCATGTAACAAAGCACGCGATTTAAAGGTCAAATCGACCAAAATACTTTAAACAGTGTATCGTGATTTCCTCCGGTAAGTCCACAACTTCATAAACTTTCGAGATATGTGGAATAGTGTCCGATGACCGACCGATGACATCATAAGTCAAACGTCAAAGGTCGCAGGTCATCAAAACTACAACACATTTTTAGCATTATCTAAATCTATGAATATCCTAGAGTGATAAAACTATCATGTAAAATAGACAACACGGGAATTTGTTTTTTAAATATTTATTATATTACCAGGTCAAAGGTCACGTGATTAAAGATCAAATCCCTCAAAACGCTCTAAAAGTGTGTCACGATCTCCTATACGGTTAGTTGGATGAACTTAAAACTTGGTGGGTGTATGCCCGTGTGTGTCGTATAGTGTCCGCCTGACCAATGACGTCATAGATTAAAAGGTTATGCAAACAAAACAACAAACTTTAGCATTTTCTCTATGTGAAAAAATCCTAAGAATTGTAAAACTACCCATATATAGACAGTGAAGGATACAAGTTTTATTTTAAAATACTGATGGCATTACGAGGTCAAAGTTCATGTGGTTCAAGGTCAAAACGGCAATAATGTTCTGAAAAAGTCTGTTACGACTTCCTCCTAGACGATAAGTCTGATGAACCTCACATTTGGTGGGTGGGGCCTGGGTGTAAGATATTGTGTTTGCCTGAATGATGGCGTAACAGGTCAAGGCCAAAGATCATGATTACTGTAACGCATAGTACAGTGTTAAGTGGTGGTGTACATGGTGTCAATATAACTTTTACACATTTGCCTTTTCTTGAATCTGGCAGGGTATTTCAATCTATACAACCAGTTCTGGGCTGAGTGTTTACGTCTTGTAGCAATGTCATTTCCTGTGCTTTAAAAATAACTTCACTCCATGTATGTTTAAAAGGTATCCATATATAGATCTACTGCACAATTGTTCAAGAAACTGGAGATGGTTACGTGAACAAAATACTGAACCACGCATAACGCGAGTTTTTGGGGCAGTCAAAGGATCCACAATGACTGGGCGTGCCGATACGATGAATACTCTGACGCTCACACGTTTTCTGGGGATACTTTTAGTCACGCACGCTCGATATCTGGGAACATGTGCATGTACATGCAGATCTTTGTGCCGTTCGACGCTTACGCGGCGGGTGTATTGCAGTACTACATGATTAAGTACCTTGAATATCCAGCATTTCAGCATTTTCATTTTATCCAAACTAAGCAATCCTTAATCACTGATGAAATACACAACTCAGCGTACTTCAAGAGAATGGTCATGCAAAACGATAGGAATGAGATTTGCAACTCCGTTAGTTGCGTACTTCATGCATCCCTTTGCTTTCATCACCCCGACTGTTCAATGGAATTAGCTTAGCATGAAATAACAAACTTTTAATGTTGGGCTGATCATCCTGGTTTCACTACGTAGATATGCTTTGACCTGATTCTCGCTCTTACCTATTACCAATAACGAGAAAGAAATAAAAACAAGGAAATTGTATTGTCCTGCCCCCGAAGTTCAACATTATGCTTAAACACTTTACACACAATTGACACCGCCACTGACGTTTGAAGTGTTAATCAGGACTCATCTGCATAATATTCTACTGATAAGTGTTGCGAAGTACATAATGGAGACACAGTATCTGCTTGACGACAATAATTCGGTACACAAGAATGACGATATCAAGGCAGCAAATGTTCATTTCATTTGGAAACTGCTGGCCTGGTGTCTCGGATTAGCCAAATGGCCCAAAACAAACGAAGTTGTTGGACGTGATAGTAAAGGTGAGCTAAGAACCATGTAGCTTTACTGTGTGCAGTTCTAATGATTATTATTCAGTTCTCTGTATAATCGTGACTGGAGTAAAATGAATTAAACTGAATTAAACCGTATTTACAGGTAAAATTAATTATAATCAATTAAAAAAAAACTAAATGAATTCGCACAAACTATCTTTGAGCAAAACATGCTAGAATGACAAACCGTATTGGACTCCCATATTCGGATGTGAACCAAATCCTTTTTGAAGTTACAAAAACCTACGCCAACTTCACGGGAGATCTTTTGTAGACTTGCAGAGCAACCATAAGCAGTTGGTCATATCTGTTTAATTTCGTGTTTCATGTAAACAATTCTCTATAAAATATATTTTCCTTCGACAACATTTGGTGCCTTGTTGGGAAAAAAAATCTTGGCCACAAATTTACACATCATCGCAATATAAGCCAGCACCCTTGTAGTATATTATCAACAATTCTCTCCTGTTTATCCGCCATGTTTTTATACGGCGCCACAAATCACTTCGGGAACCGTAAAACTTTGATACGAAGCCCGTTTCTAAACCTCAAGCCGCCTTTAACATTGGCTAGATGTAGGTCTGGGTTTATGATAGTTTCATGAAAAGCCTTAGGCCATTGCGTTTCTGACTGACAAAATACACTTTTGAGATTTTGCAAATCACAAAAGTGTATATTAAATAGCAATCTTTTAGATTCTGCCCAATCTTCACCAAACAGATCACTCCCCTCAGCCTCTACAACTGTACACTCAAGGTAGGAACAGGGAGGCTGAATTGCACCTCCCTGATAGGAATAGGCCTACATATGTCGTTGGAAGTTCATTTCTTACCGTTATCATCGTAAACATGTTACTAACTCACAGCTGGATGTAACATTTTTTTCAGGACGAAAGAGCCAACAAAGAAGGTCACCTTTGCACATTTCATCTGTCAGTTTTCTTCTTGTCATGATTTTGAGCGCAGTGTTTACCTTGGTCTGGTATGTTGGATGTCTTTTGCACAATTGGGGAGAATTCTTAAGGTTTACATCTTACGTAGTTTTTTATTGGCCGGTCATCGTCTCTGCCCAGCTGATTTGCATCATCGCCTACTTAACGAATTATTCAAACGATGATACCACCAACATATTCCAAAAGATCACTTGGAGCAATATCTTCAACCAAGAGTGCTTCTGGGAGAATATCAATATTCTTCATGTTGGTAGAATTTTAAGGACAAAACGAGAAAAAATCGCGTTACTAACCTTTCATGGAAGTGCGTCGATTTGTTGCATACTTGAGGTTCGCTATGTGTTCAAACACGAACACGGTTGCCTGCATTGGACTGAATACATATGCACAACATCTAATGTAGCTAGCCTATTATTCTATTCTACTTTCTGTTACTTCATGTATCTTAACCGAAGAGCTTTGCAGATAGAAGGCAGTAACATCTTAAATTATGTACAACGCAACGCTGAAGAGGAAGCAGATTGCTTAGCAAAAGTAGGAAAATACTTCAAACGTTATTTAGAACTTCGAAAAATCTTGTTTCCTTGGATAAACATGATAACTTTTAGCACTACTTTCGGTGTTACAGTATTTTTTACATGGGACCCAAACAAATCGCACAGTTCCAACATCGTGGTCTCGTCAGATGGAAGTGATGGAATCTTTGGATCATGGTTTCATCACAGCGGAATATGTCAGGTTACTTGTGGAAACAGTTCCGACCACAACGATGGCAGTGAAAACATGGAACATTTCATTGTAATGGTCATTTGTGAAAAGGTGACGGTGGTGACCTTGGCACTGATGGCGGTCGGTGCTATGGATGTGAGATACATGTGGGAAGATTTTCAGATTAAATTCAATCTTGTCGTCTATACTTCTGGTAAAGTTGGGAATCTGAGCAACCTTAGAAAGTTTGTCAACAATCTGCGTGTCCATTCAGCCTCTTCTAGTTTAGCCACATTTGTTTTTCCTTTGTTTGGCATAGTTTGTGGGATTTTAAGTGAAAAGCACTTTTCTATACAACAGTAAGCAAAACACAGATTCATTGATTGACCAAGATATTGCGCTTGAGGAATGTTAAATCATTTTTAATGAAATACAAACTAACAGTCCAAAACTGGCACTCAAAAGATGTGCTCTCGTGAGAAATGGGTTAAGTGACTAAAAAGAGTAATAAGAGTAAAAAGAGAGTAATAGAGTAAAAAGAGTAATGAAGACCAAGCTTTATTTGAAAATATAACCATGTGATTTTCAAATTAAGCGAAGAATATACGAAAACACAAGTTATTTATAATATTACACTAATGATGGTGAAGATTTTAGTGAACAAATGCTTAAAAGTGGGGTATTTGTTTGTTTTTTTTTTTTTTTTTAGGGTTTTTAACTTTTTTGTCAATTGACATGTATGAGGACAAAACCTGATGTTTACATCTTGTGTAATATACTTTTTGGCCTACATATAAGTTCCACTGCACATGGCATTTGATACTTGAATCATGGCTGAAATAACATATTAAGGAGAGTTGCTCAAAAGACCTCTCATTACCCATCTTTTGAATTCCATCAGTGTCAATAGGATGTTATTATGATATCATATTGAGCAGCAAGGAGTATAAAGTACGTAGTTAGTGTCATATTTCTCTTGACTGCACTTAACCCTAAATGAAGTGTGCGTGGTTGTTTTAATTATTAACAGAATATCTCAATTATCAAAATCCAGTTACCAGCTGTTAGTGTATAGTAAAAAACGGTTACATATCAACTAGTTGAATGACTCATTAACTATGTGAATATGCTTTTCTTAAAGCAGGATGAGCTGTTATTCCTACTATGTCAAAAGTGCACCAAAATACTGGCTACATTTCGTATAGTTGTAAAAAGCTGTACAAACTGCCCCACTGTGATCTATTTGTTCAAATAAAGCCTAATTTCTTGAAGGATTGCGTTTTTTTTTTTTGCGGGATCTCCGCACGGATGTACTGCACATTTACCACAGGGTCTAGTTCGGCTTACTTTTTAGCCGAAAAAAAATTAATCACTCTTTTTTCGTTATTAATAACCTAATGAATGAAATTTCTCCTGAGAGAAAAATATCGCACATAGTATTTTCCAGATTGGTATCGAATTGAAGAGAAGATGAGGGAGAATAAACGATGAAGGCTATTTGTTTTCCTTCAAACAGCACATCCTGCTTTAATGGTCGATAACCTTTTGGTGGCAAAAGCTACGTTATACAGGATGTCCTCTCGTTAATGATTATGAAGTCATCTTGTAATGCAGTGTAGTATTTTGCAACATCATTTACAAAATCATAGCCTAGTGACATCCAGCACAATAGGCTCATCTTGCCCAAATACTCCTCACACAAGACAATGTATATATCGTGGAGCAGAATGGAGATGCAATAGCTGCTTGACAACAATTTCGCATAGATGAAGGAGGACGCCGAGTTAAAAAATGCTCTCTTCATTTGGAAACTACTGGCATGGTCTCTGGGGTTAGCATTTGAACGTGACAATAAGGGTAGGAGTAGCTGTAACATATAAATATGCATATAATATGTTAGGACGATAATCTCTAATAAGTTCTTTCTCTCTTTTTTCTTTCCTTCTTTCCTGTCCTTGCCCTTTCTTTTGTCAATTCCTCGGGGATCAGATCTTTTCTCCCCCATTTGTATTGTTACTGTATTCTTTTCTTCTACATCTTCTACTTTAGTGGTCACTAGCCTTGTTGACAGTTTCCTGTTTTTCTAGACGTGTCCTTCATATGCTTTTAATACTTATGCAACTGCTCCCCTGTGTTCCTCTGTCCAAATGAGAGATAAATTTGAATTTGATCGTTCCTATGGACGCTAATTGCAAAATGCTCTCTAAAACAACCAAGCTCAGGGGCGGATCCAGAATTTCTTCAAGGTGGCGGGGCGTGTTGACAATGACTTGTGGCTGGGTGATGGGATCTAAAAGGAGGGAATGTCCACCTAACTTTATGATTACTTTGTTAATATTTCCACACAGTCAATTTATGTTCTGCCGTTGATATTTCAAGGATGAATAGCACCGCCGGTTACTGTAATTGAACTGTCACGAAAAAAAGTAAGATGAGAGACGTGAATACAGCACGCGTGAAGCAACCCTACATCATACCTTTTTACGTGTCATAGATATAAATCGTTCCATAAATGAAAGTGATTTAATTTCTGTTACAGCTATACATAATGTAGGTTCAGGTAGCAAATGTTATAATTGACATTGATGAGAGCTATTACGTTACTTAATTTATTGCTGAGTTAGTTGGGCAATGTTTCACTTCCGTTTACCCTTGTGTTACAAATACGTATCGTGCTAGACATCTCATTTCTGCCCTTTCTGTTTTCTAATACGAGTGATATTACATGTATCCTTTTTGGCCAAATGAAGTTACCAAGCAAGCGCAATGCATCATTATGTTCTTCTGTTTTCTGTTAATTTTTTACTTGTTTGTTTTGACCAAACACAAGACGGACATGTCCCATGACTAGCTTATTGTGCAATTATGAGCAGTTTGTCTATGTGCGTGTGCCTCTTCAGAGTATCATCCTTTTAGGCATGTTGTGATCGCAGGGTCCTTGGTGATACGGTCGAATGCATAAATGTGGTGGCATTTCAGTGAAGCAATAGCTTATATGAAGCTCAACAATCGGTAGGTTTGGGTTTCGATACCCTGCCGGGTCACAGTAATCATCGCAGATCAATCTAAGGTTTTCGGCGTGAAATAACCTTGTGAGAAAACAAAAAATGCCAAATTTGATCTTCAATTGTTTAGTTGGTGTCATGCGTGATGCTTTTTAATTAACATTATCTTAATTAAACATCCCATGGACTTACATTGCCCATTAAATTATTCTGTCACGTACATCAAACTGCGCGGAACAGTGACAAATATACAAAACTTGCTCCCTCACCACAACTTAACCTACGGATTGAAATACATCGGATACCCCCCCCCTCCCTCCGTGTTGGTCCTCTATTTTCTTTCAGCATGTAAAACGTACCCAATGAAGTAAGAGTCCTGAATTTATCCCCAATGTAACAAAATAACTTAAACAGTCATATTGATGACTTCACGGAACCAATGCTGCCTCTCTTGGTCCTGGTGGCACTACGTTTAGTGTTTGTTGTAACCTGTGCATTGCCACACCTAGCCCCAATTTGGGTCTAACGGTACCTTTATAGGTTACAGTTGGCCTGGACTAACATTCGTGACAGTATCTTTACCAGACGTGACTCTCTGCTGTTCACAAAGCTCTGTCCAACAGCACCATACAATACCCTAATGAAACAACCAAACAGGTGATTGCATTGTTACCAACATGCCATTTGCATTACATGCAAGATACCATGCATCCCTTGCATCTCATGCACACTTACAACCACCAATACCACGACGATTAGTCCATTTACTCCACAGGTAAGTAATTAAATAGCAAATAAAACACATACCATGAAGATGCCATTGTGACAGTTAAAGACGTTATAGATAAGCAACCACTCAAACTTGAGTAATTGGGTAGCGTGGTACAATATCTGTCTTGCACGGCTTCCTTAGTACAGTGAGCAAAACACCTGCATTAATATGCACAAGCAACGGGTATCACTATGACCTTACCGTGGCGTTATATTGAAGCCTACAACCGAAAATTCCCACTGCAGCAAAATAACAAGGCCACATTTGCATGAAAAAGGAAATAGAATCAAGAACAAAGAAGATGCCCTACACGTCAGTTTACAAAAGAAGGTTCATACTTAAGACGGATCATACGTAAGCATAAATATGTAAACGATCAAGGGCTCGTGATTGTGCGAACACTTCTTTGAAAGAAAGAATTACAAATGTCTAAAGGGACCTAAAAGTACTCAGAGTAAAAAACCGAATTAAATGGAAAATATGTAATCCAATGGTAAGCAGACCTGGTTCGATAGTTATTTACCTTACCCATAATCGTTTAATATCAGGATAAATAGTTGTGCCACATTTCCCAAAACCTTCAGCACTTTCTTCTACATTGGGTATGGATGTATCTTCTTATCAAATTTGTGTAGCAAGTCATCTGCAAATGGCAAGTTTAGTAACTTGAGAAAGCGCAGCAGAAAACAGAATGATCGTTTTGTTAACTGTTGGCATGTTAACCTCCCACACATAATATTCATTGATACCATACATTCTCAAGATGATGCTCATATAACGCTTTGTTTTTGTTTTGTTTTGTTTTGTTTTTTCAAGGAATTCAATTGTTTCAGCATTACGAAGTTGAATGTCGTTTTCTCATTAATTGAAGTTACATCAAATACATCAAAGCATGTTTCCGCTGTCAAGTCAATTAGTAATACCCATTCAATTTTTAAACAATCTTTACTGTCTCTTGGAAAGCAATAGAGGTCGCCTACTTACGTACAACAGCAGTTTTCAGGATTCTTACGATTGGCTGATTCAAAACATCGGATGAGCATTACTCACCAAAGCACGAAACAACGTGATGCTGAATTGAACAGTTAACCATTCACGTGGCACCTGACCGCCTCCATGAATCGGACAGTTTTGACGCCATTTGGTCAATTTGTCAATTGAGTGAGCTTCTTCCATCTATTAGGATTCCGATTTCTATTAGACCTCATGCATTGACGTCATATAACAACAAACAATGGCGTCCTCCTTGGGGCAAACAAAACGAACAGCGTGTAGTAAACAATGAAGTTCTGTTCGTGGACATTACGTTGCAACTTACACGCATAGTCCACAGCAAAGGTAAGCAAGATGCTCACTTGTCTATATCCCACGGACTTTCCATGTTCCTGAATTCAGGGAACCGCCCTGCCTTTAAGGAGGGCGTTGTACTGTGTCATTGTGACATCATACGCAAAGAGTATATGTGCTAGAACCAAACACACCATCACTCTGTTTGTTTTGAATGCTAAAAAGGTGTTTTTTCGTTTTCATGACCAGTGATCCTTGACCTTTGACGTCATGACTTCGCCGGAGACTATGCTACATTCCCAGGAACCTACACCACAACTTTGAATTGTATTCAATGTACCGTCTAGGAGGAGATCGTGGCAAACTTTTTCAGGGAATTTTTTGTCGCTTTTGCCTTTAATTACGTTTCTTTTGACGTGGTGAGGACATCAATATTTTTCTTCAAAGAACTTGTATCGTCTGTTTTCCATATTAGATCCAAGATATTTACACACAAAGATAATGCTAAAAATTTTTTTTTTTGTTTCCATGGCCTGTGACCATTGACATTTGACCTTTGACATCATCGGTCTAATGGACACTACACCGGCGGTTGGTGCTATGGATGTGAGGGTATATTCGGAAAGACTTTCAGATTAAATTGAATCCGATTGTCTACAAGTCTGGTAAAGTCAAATGTTTTTACGACCTCAGAAAATTTGTAAAGAATCTACGAGTTCATTCAGCCTCTTTTAATTTAGCTACATTTGTGGTCCCTTTGCTTGGATTAGTATGTGGTATTTTAAGTCAATACCACCTTTTCATGGAAAAGTGATCCGCAAAGGACAATTTAATTACTTTTCACAAACTCCTAATAATATGTATAAATGTTGCCAATGTCATTGAATTCGGATAAATGTATATGTGTATGTGTGGCGGCCGATGCTAGGCAATCAAAATATTTAAAGCAACAACTATGATACTGTTGGTAATGAGAAGAATGTAGCACCCTTTATCGAGCGAAATGTCGAAATGTCGAAATACTTGCGTCGAAAACTTGTTTGTATTGACATCTTTGCAGGACCTGAGTTCATTTATTTTATGTAAGGAAGAGCAATAGTTACATAGTGGGATTATGTATTACATTGAACCATACTAGCAAATGAAAAACAGAAACACACAATGTCTGATGGCTCAATTTCGGTCGGTCGATTGCGGTGCTGCTGATTTGTTAAAAACCGGTGACGCAACATGCAAGATGTTGTGCAGCCAGCTCACCTCAAGTGGCCCTCTGTCGGCCACTTGAGGCTCGCCAGATATTGCTGGCTGGGACCCCAGTGACCCCAGTTTAACCATTAATTAAAATGACAATTATTTGAAAATTACGACAATGGAAATAATGTTCAAAATAATGAAATAATGTAACTTTTAGTAGCTGTAAGTAATACGACTATTATGTATTTATCACCATAGACAAGTCAACCATCTTTAATTTCATGTTCCTGGTGTTAGAGTTGGAAACATAAATACTAATTTTGACAGCCTTCCAATAATTCTCTGTGACATAATTTTAGCACAACTGGCATTTCAGTTGTATGCCTTAACTTCGACGTTATCAGTAAACAGTAGTTGTGGTTGCGCAAAGTGTAACAAGAGAGCTCGTCACGCAGTGTCCATATTCAGTGGAGGAAGTTTCGAACGGTGTTCAATTTAAACTTGATCTTATGAAAGGAAAATGTTGGTTATGAAAATTTCCCGATTTTTAAAAGTCGTTTGATATTCTTGATTACAGAGTAATGCCACCATCGACATTTAGGTTAATTAAAAAATAGAAATAGACAGAGGACAAAAGAATTGACGTTTCCCCTCTTTAATTACAGAACATCTGATTTCTTTAAGCAGACATGTATAAATCCGATTGAAATGAAAACAAAAACAAAAAAATGGGCCGATGGTAAATAATGATGCGACAGATGGTGCAAACTACCCTCCCACATTGATCAGCAACTTTCCATGTGTTTCAAGGAGGTCCCTCGCGACCGGGGGACGTGGTACCTGGTACACGAACAATTTCTCGGCAAAGCAGATATACCGATTAGAAGTCATCATATTGAGGTATAGAAGCGTTGATAGTAGGAAAATCTGAAATACCAATTGGAATTTTTGATGTTTCAATCTAGCACATCTTACGACATAGAAAGATGCTTACTATTGCACCAGAGCGTACAATTTGTTAAAACTTCACTGGGACTATAACTTCTGAGGGAAAATTGATTGCAATAAATGTAAAATATCACACCAGATTTGGTCTTCTCTTTGGGGGAAATTAACTTTTCTGGAATGGACAATGGAATACAGCATTAAATATTCTGTATTACCATCGTTCTATTAAGGGTGTTTCTATCTTTTATTGAGAAAATGCCGACATACGATGCCATTCTAAGGCTGGGTGAATGCGGAACACTGACACCCGGGGAGTGCCGTTTCTTGCAATGTAGAGGTTTTGAACCTTTCTTGTACGTTCTACGCCAACCAATGGTGGCGCTCCGCTTAAATAGTAACCCCACTAGTTAGTAATAAACAAAATTAGTTCAAACAATCTGCCCCCCCCCCCCAAAAAAAAATAAAATAAAAATTCTCGGCCCCGGTGCACCAATGTGGTCATCAAAGATATTGACGTACATGGTGAAACACATGGTCTTAACATGCGGGGGGATTGTGATGTCACTAGACTTATTCTCATCAGTGTAGAATACCTGGCATTGACGTCAGATAGCAACAAATGACGTCGTTCTCTCGGAGGGTAAACAAACAGCAGATAATATATGACTAAGCTAGGCGTGCGTATAGATCGAATGGTGAGGACGCAAAGTACACGAGTTAAATTTAGTAGCTTGCCTTCGATGAGGATACTTCACTGTATCTGAGACGTCACATGCAAGGGATCTAATGACACCTACTTAGCGTATGATTTTTCATTGTTCTGCACCAATAGACTTTATCTTAACACAGATAAGTCAATTGCTTTTTCTCTTTACAGAAGAAAGTAGGTAGAACGATTTTATATTGAAAATATTGTACGAAACGTAGTTCATTTCCAGATACCCCAGTGGCTATCATCAACAGCATTTCGTCCTGGTTTCGACTAAATCGACTTAAACTATTGAGCCAACGTGTATTGTGGCACTGCCGTGTATGGAACTGTTGACAGGTCTTGCAAAACTGTATCTGAATCTTTAGAAGATTCTCACGTGATATAACGTGATATAATAACGATTGTCATTTACACATAGGCAAACTTTCCTCGTAATTCGTAAACGATGTTTTAAAGATAAGTTCCAAATCATCTCACCCAGCCCATGAAAAGAGAAAAAAAAAGAGAAAAAAAAAATGAAACACCTTGCATGTAAAAAAAAAGGTACAAAAAGATTTGACGTCGTCCAAACGATTTGAAAGTTCAAAACTCTTCACATTCTTACTGATATTAGGTTTAAACACTCGAAAGTTATTGAGATAACTTTGTATAGGTCTACCTGACTGATCGTTTTCAGCAATACAACGTGTAGCTTACAATCACCGTTTTACTACATCAAATAGGAAGGAAGTATGTCAGAGAATAGCTGGGTGAGTTTTCGAAACTGACATGGTTCTTCGTGTTTGTTCATCACGGTTATTTTGATGTTAAGTTCTATTTAGTAGCTATAAAGCTATTTTTGTAACTGAATAGCTTTAATATTACAATGTCATTTCTTCACTGGTCCTCGCAGTGACGACGGAGATGTAGTTTCAATAACATTACCACACTGTAAGTTACCTCACTGCTTCGATATCCTTTTTGACCAGACGAGCATGTTTACATACCACAGTATGTGTGAACGTTTATCAAATACCAAACAGTAGTATCAAATGATATCGATTTAGAGCAAAACCCATTGGTTCTAAAATCAAAATGGAAAGTACAGTGATTACTCTGGATGGAGACAATGAAATACACATTCTACCTGACGAAACGTTTGTAGGCAGTCTGACCGGAAATAATTGCAAGGTTGATAGAAGTTTCACATTTCTGTTGTGGCTCCTCGGAATTTTTAACTTGGTCTCGTACCCGCAGACTTGGTCAAGACCCTATTACACATTTTCTGATTTACAAAGCAAATTCGGGGTCGCCGTTCAAGCTTGACATTTTATAAGGACATTTGCTTCAGTATTATAGCTACTGAAGCCAAGAGGTGCGGACACATGGCATAATTGACGTTCTTGTAAACTATTGATTACTTTTTCCCATTTTCCGAAACGTTGTGGCTATTTACCCGATCGTCGAGTAAATAAGGATAGAGCTCTTGCTTATTTACCCGATCAAGGTTAGTCATTACGTACATGTACGGGCACTGACACGATTCACCCGACGATCGGGTGAATAGCTTCCACCTTTCTGAAAATATGTGAAATAGGAAATCGAAAAATTTGAGGGGGTACTTCCAGAAATAACTCTCTCTTCATTAAAATTTTTAGACATCCTCATAACAAATGGTCGCTTGTCATTACATTGTTGGACCTAGGCCTATACTGGCACAACTCAGCCTGAAACACAAAGCACTCAGTATTCACTTCAATATTCGCCAACATTTGCGTCATCAACAGAACATTTTCCGTGTTCAGTGTTAATTGCCTATAATGATTGACCACAAGACGTTTCATCTCAGACTGGTCACTTAAACTACTTACAGAGCTATAAAACACGTCTTAATTAGTAATATAGTATAGCCCTAATTACATTCGGACCACAACAACTATCTTGGTCGTAAGTAAAACAATAAAACAGTAAAACAGCGACATCTATTATATTTTGTCTTTTTTTGACGAATGTTTGAATGTTTTGGTCACGTCCATTTATTAGGAGGACTGCATAAAATGTTTGAGATGAGATCGTTATTTCAAAGAGTACCTATTCACTGTTTTTGAAGCGGCCCTCGGACATGTTTTTCGACAAACGGGACAGACGAATCGATGGTTTACGAGCATTTCGATTACTCCCTCCTACCGCACCTCTCGGCTTCTTTAAACAACACCGTTACACAGTAAACAATTTCTAAAGGAGTAGACGGTGTTCTCACGTAATTCTCAAATACTGTACTATCTTGACCCATACTACTCGTTCCAGGGAAGTGACTTAAATGAGATCTATTAATTTGGGTAGTAAGTTAAATCTGTTACTTAACAGTGTATGCTCTGAATAGACCAGATACCGCTCTCTGCTACAAGGATTGAAGGAGTTGTATCCAAGCAGGGATTAGCACCTCCCTGATCCAAGTGACAAGCTCACTAAAGTCTACAGCTCCTACGAGGATATTTCCCGCTGTAAGTCGTTAGTTGTTTGCTAGTAAGATTGAGCAATTTCTCAATTATCCATTGTGCAATTCACTTGATAAAGGTTAATCCATGACCTGTTTTTACTTATTCTAAGAAACGTCTGTTTCAATTCCAGTATATATTATCTCCATGGTGACTTCCCAGTAATTAAAATTTGCAACATGTGACATTAATGACAGATGGGTTCGTCCAATCATTTCATGCTGCATAAAAAAGTTCATAAACCACGATTTTGAAGTTGTTAAACCTCTCATAAATTCAATAAGCCCTTGATACAGTTTTTATATTGGTTGTTTGTGAGCAAAGTCAGTAACATGCTAATGTATGTACATAATTACTTAGAATAATTTGAATATAACGTGATGGAGATATAGATTATTAAATGGTAACACAATTTACCACCCAAAAATCAATTAATTTAAATGAACAAGCTCTTTGTTAATTTTACCCATAATCCATAATTATAATAATATCCATAATAATATCCAAAATACAAAGTTGTATAAAAATCATGAGACCATTAGGCCTACTCGTTGCGCCCTTTTAAAGCTTAGATAAGTTTATTTGTATAACCCAGGTACACGCGTTTTGAAGTGGGAAGGAGAGTTGGCTTAGATATTGTCCTGCGAGTGCCTCGTGGCTGTATCTTTGGATTTTACCCTTAACTATACTTTTACTGTTTCGTGGTATCACTTATCAGCACTATTGCAAAGGAATCAACATCACGTTTCACTTAAACGTGTACCACTCTTCAGGGGACTTCAAATGTAATCTTTTTCAGTCTCTCGTACCTCTCTGTAATTAGTTAATTGTTTTGTCTAAATGTTTTCTTCGTGTAACAGCTGTTAATCCACAGGTTGCAAGATGAAATGGTGGTACTGAAATTTGTGTGATTGGCCTGCTTCAAGGTAAAAAAGAGCGCTTTCTCCCTCTTCAATTACTTATTTTTTTTTCCAATGGGCGTAGCAACCACATGACATGAAAACTAGGTTTTTGAAGTGAAATTGACAGTGGTATTGTTTGCTACCTGTGGGATAATAAAAAAATTAAGGTGAAGAGGTCTGTAACAAGCGAAAACCTACACTCACAAAAACGTTAAGTAAAATAAGAACTCCATAACTTTTTGGTAAAATTTTACACACAGTTAATGTAGGTCTTACATTATGATATAACAATTTTACTAAAATGTAGTAAAATTTACCAAAATTATGTTGAATTTACAAATACTGCTTACATTAATTTTACATAAAAATTTATGGAGTTCTTATTTTCCATAATTTAGGTAAATAATTCTGTGAGTGTATCATTTTTTTCCACTGTAGTTCTGAAAACAGGATTTTAGTAGCCTCAGCATGCTTGTTAATCCTTTTCCTGGAAGAGAACTAGGAATTTTAACAACACTCACTACTTATGTGTTTCAGGGCATGTGATCTAATTTTGAAGATGCAACTGTAACCACTAAAATAATTCAGAGAGAAATACCTTCACCATGGAAGAACTTGCAAGTCCTTTTTTCTGCATGTTTTGTGTACGGTACGAAGTGCAATTGATTGTAAGATGTTTATTTTATTCCGTTATTTTTGCTGATGCCTTAGTACAAACAAGTATAAGTCTAACGTGACTTACCAGCCGCGTGGAGTGAACATTAGGTTTAATTTCTTTTTGTACGCGTGTGTGTGTGTGCCAGGAAACTTTAAATTTAATCTCCTTTGTTCTTATATCGTAGTTTTCTTCATTCAGTTAGCATGTTTGACTAAATGTTTGTTATTTGTTGAATTCTGTTTTACTACTCTGCAGGTTGGTTGTTAATATTCATTTTGGAATTGAATGACACAAACAAGAAAGCTTTTTAACATCTGTTACTTGGTGCTATTTTTTGAAGAGCACGGGTACTTATTCTGATAGATACATTTACTTCCAACAAAATAATTCAAAGAGACATGTTGTTACCATCAGTAGTAGAGAGGAGACTATATGTGTGTTCAGTTTTATGGGAGAAAATTATGTGATGTCTTTATTGTGATTTTTTGTGGTGCTCAAGTGTCTACAAAAGAAACAACGGATACGATACTTGAACTGACTTAGTTTGAAACCGAAGCAGCTTGTAATATTTTAACAGACAAAAGGACTTACATTTTCAGGCAGTGATACTACAGTCAACTTTGTTTTTTGCTACTTTAAGGCGTTTGCGTGTGCACGCTAACATGAAAAGAAAAATAAAAACAAGATTATATGTAATTGTAAGAATCATTTTTTTTTGCCTTTCAATATGTAAACGAATTTGGTAGAACTTGATGAAACATCTCCGAGATGTGACGATGACTACTCCAAAAGCAAAGGCAAAAAAAAACAAAAAACGAAATTTTAAACATTGTTTTGTAAGAGGTAAACGGCACTTATTTCATAAATTTTCAACATTTGGAGCAGCCCAAGGGAGGTGTGATTTAGAAGGAGATACATCTACTGTACTTTCTTCCTTTGAACCTACCTAGTTGCCGCTGAAGAGATCTGCTTTGTTCACCACTTACAGACTCAATGGGCTTAAGACGTATTAAGGTCTTAACGTGAAATGGTTCCTGCCGTCTGCTACGGCGTAAGTTACATTGGAAAATTTGTCTATAGTTATAACATTGCCTGTGGCTGTTCTTGAAAATTAGTTTTCACCCTTACGACGCCTTCTGACGTTTATCATAGTAGACCAGTTTCAGGATGTGTAAGTTGCTGAACATGGGTACACTTACTACAAATTGCGAAAGTTTGCGGAAATTGATAAAAATTCAATAGTAAATTATAGTCTAATGTTCATTTTAATGATTTTCGTATGGCAAAAGCCCTATACCTTATTCTTATACGCCAGTCCATCTTGATTCGGAAGAGATAACCAGTTGTTTTGATTGGTAAGCTTTAAGTCCTGTCTTGACTGTCGGCAACAACCTTGGCATCAAAGCATTATTTTAAGTAATCCTTTTCATCGGATGTAAGCAGGTGTGAACAAACTTACTTGGATACCGTCTAGAATTTGGATATATCACACAAAAGTAAGAGGGGGCTTTAAGAAGTACTAATCGCTTATGAATTGGGACTCTTAGTCACACTGGAGAAAATCGAACAGGATTAGCATAAATTTAACTTTCAGTTGTAACTCTCTCTAAATTGCACCTCCCTGGTTTAAGTGTACCGTCTTCTTCGGACTGCTCCGGGGGGGGGGGGGGGAATCCATGACATTACGATACAATACAGAGAAGTTCCCATTACAGTACAGAGAGACTAGAAAAACGTCGGGAACATAGACGGCGAAGAGAGATAGAGATGGAAAGAGAAATTTATTCAGTGATCAGAGTTCCATTTGTTTGTTATTTTTATGACAGGCACACTAATAACGCAAAATCATGAAGGCGATGGTGTAAGGGAACATGAAACGGAGATGACACAGTTGGGGACACAAGCCTACATTATTATTTCGACAGGTATTATGTATATAAACTTCAATAACACGATGTCCAGTGCTGACCATGTGCCCGTCGTCGACACTGCGAGGGCACTCTGAACAGTTGAGGGTCCAGGAGTTACTTATCATGCTAACCAATCACAAGTGTGGTAATCCGGTATGCTAATCATTGTTCCTCGCAATTAGCCAATGCCGTAATTGTGTATGTAATCTCTTCCCGAATCGATCTATGTTCCATCCATTCTAAATTAAGCTTATCAATTTCATTGTCTGATTCAGCTGCCCTTTGAAAATAAAAAATGACAAGAAATTGTGGTAGTTTGTAATGAACCTACTACACACAACAGTACGACAACCCTGTGTTTATTTATGATCTTCAAAGCTTGCTTTTGTTTTTGCTGTAATTCTTTTTTGTATGTCAGCTTACTCGTTCTATTATGACGTCCTCCTTCCCCGCCCAGATTTGCATGGGTCAAGTAGTACTTGTGTAATATATGACTAGCATCTTTCTTTCGATATAGGAGGAACAAAATGGAACAGAAACTGAAATGAAAAATCTTTGTCTTAATTTTTGTATAAAAGATGTCATAGAACACAACGCTGTTACTGAGAGCTGAGTCATCATATAAACAATATAACTGGTCGTGAAAATTTATGATGAGCTTGGTGTACTTTGAATCAACTTCGAAGGAGACCACGAATATATGCACTTCTCTTCACTAGCGTAGTTGACATTTCGCCGACTAAAAGAGAGGCGGACAGAAGAATTAGAAGGTGGTAAACTATACGGTTAAGGTAAATTTACGTATTTTTGATAAGTGAGCGAAAAGCCAGGCGATAGCATTCAACTAATAATCCCTTGGTAATTTACAATATGTGTATGAAGTATAGAGCCATACACTCCCATTTCATGGATTAACGATCAATTTTTAATTGTGAAAGAGAACTTTAGCCCAGAATATGCTCATTCCAAAAACTTTAACTCAAAACCTACGAAACCTACGATCACGAACACTATCTTCTAGACACATTGAATTTAAGCCTTTTAAGCAAAAGAGAATGACAACCGTACACACAATAGGTAAAGAAACCGTAAGGCGTTCGTATTCTGTAAAGCATATTAGTCTCAAAAGGACTCATCAATTTTCTACTGCCTGATTTATTTACTTGAAGGTCACTTTTGAAGTCATGACACTGTTTCTTTTTGTTTTCTGTCAAAGATGTCAATTGACGGTATTTGAGTCGTGTTACTGCTCGCATATTGCACATTCTTCCTTAAGTGTTATCTGTATGCAACGAATGTTCGCAAACGTGTTCGTGGGGACCACACTGCTTGTTCAAACAGTGAATACAAGGACAAACAAGAGAGCAAATTCGCGGAGTTGAGTATCTCATCGCCAACATACATTGATTTCAAAACAGGGCCTGCACATGGGGATTTGCAATAGTTTACTGCAACCACATCTCACAGAGACCTAGTTCCGGGCACTAACTGTAAATTAGAGCCAAATATTCTTCAAGCAAAAATGGTAGTAAGCAGAAGAACCTAACATAAAATGGTAATATTCATATCTACTGTAAGGAACTGTAGCAAGCTTAAGCCTACTTAGCCTAGTGCCACTACTTAGCATCAAGAAAAAGTAACAATAACGAATCAAAACTATTTGTACATATTGTGCTTCATGACACAATTATAACATTTGGGTTATTCCATAAAGGTTAGGCTTAGTGGTTAGAGTTAGGGGCAGGATATAGGAGCATCTATGGATTACTTGCATATTAGTCTCCTGTTTACCTGTGCAGGACTTGATTCCGCTCAAATTATTGTTTGACTTCAAAATAACGCTTTCATAATTGGCAGGAATATTCAAATTACATTATCCACAGGGGCCAGTTATACTAAAATTGTTTTGGCTAAAGTTAAAAGGTGGACCCAAACAATCATCAAATTTCACCAAGTTGCTATGAGAGTGATAAACTTTGTCTTCGTTATTGTGTTCATAGGGAGGGCCTGGCAAAATATTGCGTATATTGCTCAATTACCTCTCAAGATATGGTGGGAATACAAATTTTGTGGCAAAGTTGACCTTTTTTTCTAAGAAAAAGACTACCTACAAAACAAAGGCACACACGCAGGCACACACGCTCAAATCGGTACGGACACGTCTTCATTTACACCATCCAACAGCACCGGGCTGTGCCCGTGGTCACTCTACCCCTGGGGTATCACTACTCATCCACTCCATGGGTTTCCATGGCAACCGTTCTTCAGCGGGTGCGCAGTACAATATATAGCTCCACTAGCCCAGTGATTACGATATCTCGTCTTAGTCCCTATCAATAGGGCGATGAGATAAAGAAAAACCTTAGGAATAAACAACCAGAACTAGGTTATCTAAATACTTCCTTCACATACACACTAACCAAGATCGAAGCACTTTAGACTGGATTGGAGTTCATTTTAGTTTGCCAAAAAAACAAAAAACAAACAGGAACAAACTGTCGAACAAAATTTTGCGTATTGTTTAAGGGACTGTACAAAGAGTTTCAGAGAATGACCCGATGATTTGTGTTAATGAAATTTGATGAGCAGGTTTCGAAAATTTGATCGAAACTTTTACTTTGATTTATACGCTGTTCAGCTATTGTCTTATTACTTATAACTGCAGAGAGTAATAAAAATGTTGTTCATTGGCGAGTGGTTTCACTGATGTTGCACATTAAACCTACACGGGTGGATATTTCTTTGCAGCCGTCGGCATGGTTTCAGTGGGCTATACAGGCCTTTGAACGTTCATCACGTGCCAATTCAGTTTTACCGTACCTATCAGGTATATGTTCATTTTGTAGGCAATCATCTCCTGGATTCCAGAAATTAAAATGGAAAGTGCAAGAACGACGCTGAATGGAAACAATGACGTACACATTCTTCTACCTAATGAAAATTTAGTAGTGATTCCATCTGAAAGGAACTGCAAGGTTCATGTCAGTCTCAGATTTCTGATGTGGCTGTTTGGTATCGTATCTTGGCCCCATTCTCCAGAAACTACAATGAGACCTGTGAACTGGATTGGTAAGTGAATGAAGTTTTCCTTTGTAACCGTGATAAGTATGCAATTTCCCGCCGTCACAAACGTTGAGAACAAATTATTCGCTAATCACCCACTTGACAAAATCCAGCAACTTCTTGCTCATAGAAATTTTAAGTTACATCAAGAATTCTGTCAGAGAAACTACTTATCACCATGTAGCACCTCTGACATAGTGTTAGTTGATTCCCTAAGTACATTAGGATGATCTTCTAAGTTGTAAGACGGTACTTGAATGTTTTCTTGGGCATAAATCTTTACAGAGTCGTAACATGGAAGAATTCACTCCACTCCGCTTCTTTCGCTACTAATTCACGTTAGTCGCCATGGACCTATTTTAACCCCATTTTTACCCCCAAAATCTGATATTAATGAAAAATTGTTTCCATTCAGGCATATCATTTCTTTCATCATGTGAAGTGGATGCATCATATCGATCTAAGATACTGAGATATAAGATTCTCATTAATGAAAACACCCATTAACACAATAGCGGTATACGGTGTTTTAAGTACCGCCGGGGAAATTTGAAACATGTTAAATCTAATTACTTTGTCCTCGTAATTTAGATACAGCTGGGAAAGTGTTATAAGTTATGAAATTACAAATCCAAACTAATAAAAGGGAAAAATTAAAGCAAGTTATAATGACAAATCTTTGCCACTGGTTTCTCATTGTAATGTAAATATGCATGCAAAATCATATAATTGTAACAAATGTTAAACATCTCTCTCTCTCGCTCTAAACAATTGTCAGCATTCTTTTGTTTCATCCAGGTTCATACATTTCAAAAATCAAGGGAACACCGGCTGTTTTATTTTCCTTTGGGTCTCTCGTTGCTGTAACGTTGGTCTCTACTGCCGCTTTTTTACTGTATTTTTACTGCTACTTTGGAATGATGGATCATTTTTTACGGTTCATATCCTACCAATGTTACTGGCCTTCTCTAATGTCAGCTCAGCTAATATGCGTGACAGCCTGGATAAAGAACCAATCCAGACAACGTATGCTTCTCTCCTGGTCGACGTTATTTAGCAGAAGACATTGCTTAAACAAAATGTCGAGCTTCAATAGCTGTTCAAGGTTGCCACCATTTCCAAAACAGTTCATAATCCTGTACGCACTGGCTCCGACAGTTCATTCTGCACTCAAGTTGACTTTCTACGTACGAATGCACGAGGAATGCCGCACCTTTCTAGAAATCATTTGGTTGATTTCCGAAATAGTAGGGGCATTCTTTTTTTCCTTCTTTTGTTACTTTCTGTATTTGCACCGTATTTACCTACAAAACCAAAGCGAGCTCTTGCTGAAGTTTATCGCAGATCGCGCCGGTAATTTCGACGAATGTATTACCAATGCAAGAGAATTTTTTCGGGAATACTACCAGCTCAGGAAGTTAATCCACCCCTTGCTTAACTTCGTGATTTTCAACTCCACGTTTGGACTCAGTGTGTTTTTCACTTGGAATTACAATGAACACATTATCCCGCCATACACGACCTCATTGCCCACTGCAGTTCCATCTGTTCCACACCGGTTGCATGATCGTATGTTTTGCAGTTACACATGTGACCAAAAACGTTTCCTTAACGAAACCAATGTGTTTGCTTTGTACAATTTCCTTGTGCTGTGGAGACACGTGATGACTGTTGTTTTGTTCTGTTACTCTCTGAACGGAACGGACATCAGATATTTGTGGAACGACTTTATGATGAAGCTGCAGTTCATGCATTCCTGTAGAGAGCGGCATTTTTGGAAAGATTTTCTTGCCGCTATGCAACAGTTACATCCCCAAACAACAGCAGATGTTGCCTTTGATATGATTGTTCCACTTATAGGCGTCGCATCTGGAATTTTAAGTGGCAAACAAGATAATTTCTAAGCCAAAGCTTTTAACTAGGAAATAGTTCATGTATGTAATGTACGTATGTATGTATGTGCGTATGTATGTACGTATGTATGCACGTATAGTGATGTCTCCTGATGACAGACTATTGTGTATAGTCAAAATAAATACAGCATTAATAAAGTAGGAGGCCGATCCTTGCTTCCTACCGTATTCGTTGTGAGAACAGAATTTTGGCTGAGGAATTAAAGGTTCATGTGTTTTCATATTTTATAACTCAATGACCGATATTTGCATGTTATGATATGATATTTTCACAGTGTCTGGGGATCGTCCCTGTGTCCCATGCCTCTCTAAGATACATGTCTTCAATATGCCATACATAACTTTCATTTTAAATGAGATGTATAATTATGTGTAGTTACTTCTGCTGCTTTCACTAAAACATTTTGTTTCCAACTCAGTATAATTATATAATATAATTTTAGAGGTATCTCTATTAATCTCCTCTCAAACGAACATTTATTTTTGACATTTTCATATGTTGTAAGATGTGAATAATGAGGCTCTAATTTACGAAATAATAGGCTAAAAACGAACTAGTATTGAGAAACATTGCACAATTCGTTGGGCAAAACTCGTAGTAAAACAATAATATGTGGCTCAGCAGTTCATTTTGCTTCACTTTATTAAGAGTTCGAGGTGCTTATATAGGAGTTTATGTAAGACGAATCAAGTGTTTATTTTACAGACAAAAACTTGAAGATCACATTTTTGAACCAATATTTGTGGACACAATGACAGATTATTCAAAATAAGGAAGAACGGTGGTTTTCATTTCGACAAAAAGGTTTGTTTCAGATAGAAATTCAATTACTTGTCGCTCAAGATTTATTTGTTCACACAATGATGCGTATTATGTCAATCGATGCAGTCGTTGTGAGGATTCGATACATGAACTAGAAAAGTGGTTACGAAAATCGTAACCACACTGTTTATGAGTTCGTGTAGAGGGGAAGTTATTAACGTTTCTTTTGTGACCGTCGGTTGGTAGTAGAAGGGGAATTTCTATGTTTGTTTTTAACAGATAGGTCCACATTAATGTATTTAAGAAGATGGAAGCCGTGTCTAAATTCTCCAAATATATTTGTGACAAACTGTGGAGCCAAAACGTAAAACGTCGAATACATGATGCCAATCATTTTAAGTAGGCTTCTGCAGGCTACTAGAAGTATGTAGACCTACTATACTACAGGTCGCAGTTTGGTTGCAATTACTTCAGGGTTAATGATGACATTCAACACAAACTTGAAACTGATTTTTTTTTTTGTCAGTGAGAAACCCAAGGAATGTCATCCTCAGATCTTTAGTGCTGCTGGCTGTGAGCTCTTTCCTGTACTTTCACCAGATGTGATCATGTATTCATGTCTGGAGTCATGTTCAGCGGTCAAGTGTCCTCTGGCTTTCATTTATCATCATGAACTTTGAATATTTTGAAAGAAAATTTTGCCATACAGTTCTACATACCTTGCTGGATTCAACGAGCCAAACAAAACTATGGGAAGCAATAACCTACTGTCAGGCTGACTTGCTGCATTCTTTATCATACTAGATAACAGTTAAAGACTGTCAAATGCCTAGAGCCTTGGAAAAGTAACATATGATTGAAGTTGTGAGTTGAACATAATGGTTAGTAGAACAGTAATTGCTTTCAATCTTTGAAGAAGAGGCACATGAGAGAATTTATTTTCCGTTTTGCTGTTCGTGTACTGTACTCAATCTAGTGAACTCAGTGCTACTAGTTTCTGCAAGTGTTATATTTAATATTTTGACATGCGGAGACTGAATAGGTCCTATATATTTTATACAAGAAGCACTTCTTTCACCTTTGTACAGGCTTTGTAGTTTGAATATCATGACACATTGCAGCCTTCACCTTGGCGGGTAGGGTGGGATATCTTGACATTTCCAAAATTAAATTCAAAAGATGCAACTATGGCTACAGTTCCAGTCTGTCGTTTCCCAAATTTTACTCTCCTTTTCAAATGATTAATAGCAATCTTGCTCCAATAGTTATGTTCGTTGTATATTAAAACATCTGTATATGTGAACAAAAAAGGAAGAAAAAGGTTATAGCAAAAATAAGACAATGCAAATAAGTCACTGTCCAACCAAGTCTAGTCTCTTTTTAGTGTGACAGGTAGCCTGCTCGTAGGTCCTTAATTCACTAGGATGCTCAGTCACTTGCTTCCGAGCTACGTTTAGGCCTTAGAATAAGGAAGTAGGCTAATGTTAATAACTTGTGCACACCCTTTATGTCCAGCTGACTGATCTGCAAAAATATTCTAGCTCATCATTTCAGTCAACCACTGACCACATGTGAATTAATTTGAAGTGACGAGCTCCTTAAATAAAATCAGTTATGCCCCTAGTTCGTGCTCAGCCTGCCTGCTTCAGAGATAAAAATAAAAGCAAACCCTAGAGAAACCCCTCCCCATCCAAGTTGTCTGTTTAGAATAGAATAAAACATGGCTGTGCCTTCCTATTTTATATCCATTGGCCAATCTCCACTGAACACGAGAGAACTGTTACGAATGGTAGGCTGTACAAAACTGCAGATTCATACGGGGGCGACTTGTCCTCTTCCCAGAGATGCCGAGTTGCCTGATGTGTATAGGCACTTAGTACATGCCGAAGTTGTCAGACTTCACAAAGGCACTGAAAAGTGTGAAGCTGTTTTGTCTTACATGGGCGAGTTATCCATGTCTTTATGTGCGTGTTCTTTGAACGTTACTCTTTTAAACTGAAAAACAAATTTAAACCTCTTTCGACAATTTCTGTTGACAAGACAAGTTGGACAAAACTTTACTCGTCATTGTCAAGAGCTAAAAAGCACTTTTTAGGCCAAAAAACACATTTAACAAGGACAAATAAATCGTCAGGAATTGGCCGCATCGATTTCTGCCGTACAGTTTGCACACACGTACTCGCGCCCAAGTATGCCCAGAGTGCAAACTATGTTCCGTGGATACAAATCATCCGACGAACATTTACCGTAGGCCTATATATTACGTACGTGGCATACCGCCATTGCCGCGCCGTTGTTTACAGTACTACTGAAGTCGACACACTACTACGGCTCAGACGATACAACTACGGGTTTGCATACTGACAGCTTATACAACAAGTATGCAGTAGTCTATTATACAAAACAACAGCCGTTTCTTTTAAAGGCATCAAAGATATGTAAATTTTTAATCTTCGAAACAAGGGTTATAGTTATCACAGAGATGTCATATTGGTGACCATGTACGTCACAATTATTTGTCAAAATTCCAGACTTATTGAAGCTGTGTAACTGGAGATAAACTGAACGAAAAAACCTGTCACGTGATTGAAAGGTACTAGCAGGAACGCTGTACTATTTATGATGACTCATAAACAATATTAAGAGGATAGTTATATGTGAGGAAGGTTAAGCAGACTCTGCGGTCCAGTCTATACCATACATTCATAACGTTCGTTATTCATAAGGGCCATTATTCATGGGGGTCGTTATTCACAACATGCTTTTCAGCAGTAATAGGGTTTATCGTTTATAAGGTTCGTTATTCAGAAATTAAGGATATAAATGGTTCCTGAGTTATAAGGTCGATCAGGGCCACGTTCTGCAAAGAGTTAAGATCAATCTTAACTTTAATTTCGATAGGTCTTCTTCATGATAAATCAAACTTACGATTGAGCTTAACTCTTTGTGGAACGGGTCCCCGCTATTCCTAATTGAAAACATTTCATAGCCTTATTACAAATAAAACTGAATGAAAAAATATTCGCTCATCATATCATCAAAACATGGATTAGTTTCTCATAAAAGTAAGGTTATCAGGTTATTCACAATATTTAACAAAATGTTGGATATTCTCAATGAACTAAAAAGTTTCGATATTCATAATCATGCAACAACGTTGTGGTCATCGACCTTTTTTTTTTCTTATTATATGAACATTGTGATTTAAAATTTCTTGCTATTCTGGACATCAACTCCAGTTTAGCATATTACGAAAAACTAACCAACATCCCAAGATGACCGACGAACATTTACTCTCATTGTGGAAAATAATAGTTTTCCTATTACTAGTATTCATTTTTCAAGTTCTTGTTATAAATAAGGAACGTTACTGTGCTCTCCTCAAGCCACGTAAGTGATGGCGCAATACAGCCAGATAACCGAGACAAATAGTATTCGTGACGTTTTCTCAGTTTATTTAAACTATGGTAGTTGAATGTATATTGTCGTTTGATTGGTAAGACTATGAACAAAGAGAGGAAAAAATTAAATTACAAGTGAAGAACAAATTACGATGCAAATTGGTTACAAATCAAATAAATTAATACCCAGAAGCACATGCCCTAAAGCAGAAACCAAGCACGCACTCCACAACAGAAACCTACTTTACACACCCGAAAACTATTAAGTACGAGAAAATGACCCAAACCTCACAGAGCAGTTACAAAATTACTTTACAAGTAGATAAACAGACAAAATATACTCAAACAACAAGAACAGCGGAGAACAGGCTTAACGCAAGTGAAAGTATGATATGGAACTATAATGAGAGTATGGTAGAGTATTGCAACGGGAACCACCCACCCAGGGATAAGCACCAAAGATAGGTAAATGTAGCAACAAAGCATAAAAAATAATCCAAGCATTACATCCCGAAAGGTGAACAAAGTACTTACAGACTGTTATAGCCGTAAAGGAAGACCTTCTGTGGGTATGATAAACGTAAATGCCATCAAACTTTTTGAAGCGGGCCAACAAGCGAACCGTACACTAAGTGATTAAAGAAGGCTGGTAAACATGACGATAATGAGGGCACTCTACGAAAATGTAAGCAAAATGCAAATCTAACACAGTTACAAATAACTATGATTCTTTTTTGAATTATGAATATCGACGCTTATAACTAAAAATCCGTCACGACTAAACCTTCTTATGAAAAACAACATTAGAACTATAAATCTGATAAATAGCAAGTTGTCCCCACTTTTTGGTCAATTCTTTTACATACGGCTCATTAACATCAAAAAGACCGAACACATACAATTCGGAATTATTTTTCAGCACATTCTAAAAGGCTAGAAATTACAACTGGAAGTAAAAACTTTTACTAACCTCTTTCTAGAAAGTTCTCATTTAAAGGGAATATGGATTGACTATGTGAAAGAAAACATTATTAAAGTGATTGTGTCCGTAGGCAAAAGTAAAAAAAAATAAAATTTCATTTCCAAAATTTTTGTGAGGCTTTTAATTGCACCATTCAGACAATTTGGTCAACTTGGACAAATAGGTTTTAGGTGGTTAATTCTGCCATATTTTTTCAAATTCTTCTAACATAACGACAAAACGTGTGAAATACGATAATGAAGTGATTGACAGTTTTCATTGAAATTAACCGTGTGCCTCTTTGAACATGCCAATGGGAAGTGTACTAGTGTTGAGTATTCAGTTAGTCCAAACACCTCAGGATAGTACTGACGAGGCAATAACGTAATCAGTGTGATGACTTTTTGCAAATAAAGGGCTTCCTTTCACCAAATACTACAATTCCCGATACCGACCAAGGAGTGACGACTTGAGCAGTATGTGGTCGGTACAACAGTCAGAGCTGTACTCTGGTATTTTCATTAGGTAGGCGCTCGTAGTAAGAACCGTTAATTTTCAAACAGGATTTCTTCTTTTACTGTTTTATGCCAAACCCGTTGTTTTTAAATTACAGTTACTGTCATTTTCGACGTAGTCCGTCAGATACACCCCCAAGTGTATATTTAAAAAATAAAGAGAAGTTAAGATCAAACAATAAATTTATACTTTTTTGTGACACACAATGGGTTTAAGGGCAAAATACTTCCTAGGGCTTTGTGTTAGCAGGGAGGTGCAAGAGAAGGAGATACAACAGAAGCTTCTTCTTTTGAGGTAGCCTAATTTCCGCGGTAATCGTCTCTGTTGTTCACCTCTTGCAGATTCAATGGGATTAAAGGGTATTAGGAATTTAAGTAAGATCTATGTTGTCTCCTCCGTTGTAAATTATCTACTGAAAATTTTAGTCTATAACTATAGCATTGCAGGTCCTTATTATTGAGAATCAGTTTTCAACTTCCGACGCTGACCGATGCCTATTGCAGTAGAAATATCTGAGGTTGTGCTACTTATTGAACATGGATGCACCCTCTGAAACTTGCGAAAATTCGTGAAAATCGATAAAATGCAGCAGTAGAACATAGTCTTATGAACATTTTTTTCATTTGCATATGGCAAGGGTCTATGTCTTATATACCACTCTGTCTTGATTCCAAAGAGGCAGCGAGTCGTTTTTTGAGAGTGGTTTTGAGTTGATTGTCGGCAATGAACCTCGCATCATAGCTTTTTGCCACGCAATCCTTTTCAAAGATTATAAGCAGGTGTGAATGAAGATTACTTGGATGTCCCTAGAGGCATCACAAAAAGTAAAACGGCACTCTAAACTGTTCTCATACTTTTATGAATTGAAAGTTATCACGTCTGAGAAAATCTAAGTGGATTAGCATAACTTAACCGTCCCGTTGTATCACATTCTCGTGCACCTCCTTGGTCTAGTTTACCGTATGATCTGTATGGACAAACGTATAAGCACTTTCACAAATAATATGGGGGGAGGCATTTGTGTGAGACTACACTGATATTTCCCTAACTTAGACAAATAATTGAAAAGGATAGTGATTGAGATTGAAATATTAAAACATTGAAATATCAGAAATTTAAATGTGTGCTTCAGTGTGTGTTTTTAATCAGGACCACTACACCTTTAAACCAGAGAAGATGGAGGTATTACCTTTCAGGCAGTGATGCAGGCAACAATCAAGAAGAACAATCAATCTTGATGAATTTTTAATTATTTAACTAAAAGTCCGTTGTCTCCTTTATGGAGCTAATTAAGCCCTATATTCCAATAATTCGCCGAGTATAAACTCTGATGGATCTTGTATAACGTTACAAACAAGATGTATCACATGGATCTGGCACTATGGTACTACACAGTCCGTCGTACTTTGAACAACATGTTCTTAGGAAATCCTGTAAAATCCTTTGTTTACAAATTTCCCAGTATTGAACTTCCTCTGCTCTTATGGATTCACCGTCTCTTTCCAGTAAATAGTCAATGTCAGGATGTCTCAGAGCAAAAACCTGCCATAACAACGAAATCAACCCCATCCAGAGGGTAGCAGCATTCCATCGACAGTCCGGGAGATTTCCGCTTTCAGGAAAAGTGATAAAAATTCCGACAGCCACTTTGCATTTTACCCACAATGCCACACGATTTGAACAATAGAAAACAAATAGTCACTCTTTACAAACTCCTCTGGGAATTCTAACCTTGCAAAGTAAAGTTGAACACCTGCATATTCAAGAGGCTGGTTACATAACATACAACGTTTCCAGTTAACATTTCAGGGTAGACCACGGTGTACCCAGGAACTTTTCTCTGAGGCCCGGCAACATGGCAATGTATCAAAATCCCAGACCCTCCATGGCAAGATCTTTGTGACAGACATACAAGGTCGTAAGCAATCGCATTACCACCCCACAAGACCTTGGGAAGCTAAACTAATGCTAAACCAGCCCTGTTTCGATTATCGAATACCGCCATTTTGATTTGTGTATATCACGACGTATAGCTAGTGTGCATATTCCTTGTCCTTTCCGTATCTTCTTGCTGTTATGACACCTAAGACAACCGAAAGGAAATCCTGTTAAGATCAGTATATCCTTGCTGTGATGATACCTAAAACTGAACGTTAATTACAAGTATTTCCATAGTTTCACTGGTAACGATTACTTATTCAGCACATGCCGTGTGCGTAAAGTACTCTTCCCGGGTTAGATGGCACAATCACTCCTCAGTTAAAGCTATTGTCAGTGTGTCCGAGTAATGTAATCTCTGCAGTCTGTAAAAGCGCCCCTGTTCCTAGTAGTCAATGGCAACATCAATGACTCCCCTACATTCTTTCGATCCTGATATACAATTCTTTGCAAGGTTCCCTTGATTGCAAGGATTACAATTATGATTTATTTAATGATTTTGACCCCTGTGTATGGAAAAATTGATTCTCTTTATCTCATATTCATGCTAGAACACTCAATTCCAACTTTAACAATCTATCGATTTCACAAAGGCCCAGTAAGCATAAATTTTACTGAGACTTGGTTCACTAGCTCTAAAACTCTGCCATACCGTTTATGATATCCCTGGTTACACTTTTGAACAATCCGCTACAGAAGGACGGTGGGGGGAGGGGGGTGGTGTGGTGGTCTTATACATTAATTCGGATCTAAGATACAAATGTTCCCGTAATCTTGACATTGTCATTGAAGCTAGTTTCGAGTCTACCTTCATTGAGGTTTATACTAGTCATTCTCCTGTCATCGTAGGAAATATTTTCTGCCCAGCTGGTGCCACGGATGATGTATGAAATATTTATTTTTACATTACTTAGCTCTTTGGCTATTGAAAACAAGAACTGTATTTTTTTTTCTTTTCCATGGGTGATTTTAATTGCAATATCCTTATTCAGGCTGATAACAGTTGTACTAGATTTACCTCTCATTGCACTTTACTTCGTGAGGTAATTTTTGTTTACTAATAACTCATGTTAAACTCTAATGGTGTACTTGCGGACGACGTTTCTGATCACTTCCCTGCGTTTACCCTTGCTAATTTAAATTCTGTTTAATCGAAGTACAATGCTATGTATTTTAAAAGAGTAACCTTGATATTTCATCAAAGGCCACATGAAGCAGCTTAGGGTGGTGCGGAACAATACCTTGAAGATGAGAAAAACTTTAGTAAGTACTGTGAACCTTTTCAGAGACAGGGGAATATGTCATCTAATCACTAATTATCTAGGGTAATCGGGTTGGTCGTCATGGATTAGAGTTGGTCGTCGACTACGTCACAAGCCACAGAGATCACAGTCAATTACATTGTAATGGCCGCGCCCTTAATTCATATACATGCATAGTTATAGAAACTCAGTTGAGTGGGAAGTTGGAACATATCACGTTGCCCGTGAGAATTTCATTTCAGAAAGCCAAGAATATGAATGAAAATGGTTTGAAATGGCTTAAATAAGTCAGAAGACATGTTTCTTGACTGGCATTCCCCTTTAAGTGTAGCGTCTTCTTCGGACTGCTCCGGCGGGGTATGTCCATGACATTTCGATACAACACAGAGATTTTCCCATTACAGTACAGAGAGAATAGAAAGACGTCGTCAACATAGAAGGCGAAGAGAGAGAGAGATGGAGAGAGAGAAATTTATTCAGTGATCAGAGTTCCATTTGTTTGTTATTTTTATGACAGGCACACTAATAACGCAAAATCATGAAGGCGATGGTGTAAGGGAACATGAAACGGAGATGACACAGTTGGGGACACAAGCCTACATTATTATTTCGACAGGTATTATGTATATAAACTTCAATAACACGATGTCCAGTGCTGACCATGTGCCCGTCGTCGACACTGCGAGGGCACTCTGAACAGTTGAGGGTCAGGAGTTACTTATCATGCTAACCAATCACAAGTGTGGTAATCCGGTATGCTAATCATTGTTCCTCGCAATTAGCCAATGCCGTAATTGTGTATGTAATCTCTTCCCGAATCGATCTATGTTCCATCCATTCTAAATTAAGCTTATCAATTTCATTGTCTGATCAGCTGCCCTTTGAAAATAAAAAATGACAAGAAATTGTGGTAGTTTGTAATGAACCTACTACACACAACAGTACGACAACCCTGTGTTTATTTATGATCTTCAAAGCTTGCTTTTGTTTTTGCTGTAATTCTTTTTTGTATGTCAGCTTACTCGTTCTATTATGACGTCCTCCTTCCCCGCCCAGATTTGCATGGGTCAAGTGGTACTTGTGTAATATATGACTAGCATCTTTCTTTCGATATAGGAGGAACAAAATGGAACAGAAACTGAAATGAAAAATCTTTGTCTTAATTTTTGTATAAAAGATGTCATAGAACACAACGCTGTTACTGAGAGCTGAGTCATCATATAAACAATATAACTGGTCTTGAAAATTTATGATGAGCTTGGTGTACTTTGAATCAACTTCGAAGGAGACCACGAATATATGCACTTCTCTTCACTAGCGTAGTTGACATTTCGCCGACTAAAAGAGAGGCGGACAGAAGAATTAGAAGGTGGTAAACTATACGGTTAAGGTAAATTTACGTATTTTTGATAAGTGAGCGAAAAGCCAGGCGATAGCATTCAACTAATAATCCCTTGGTAATTTACAATATGTGTATGAAGTATAGAGCCATACACTCCCATTTAATGGATTAACGATCAATTTTTAATTGTGAAAGAGAACTTTAGCCCAGAATATGCTCATTCCAAAAACTTTAACTCAAAACCTACGAAACCTACGATCACGAACACTATCTTCTAGACACATTGAATTTAAGCCTTTTAAGCAAAAGAGAATGACAACCGTACACACAATAGGTAAAGAAACCGTAAGGCGTTCGTATTCTGTAAAGCATATTAGTCTCAAAAGGACTCATCAATTTTCTACTGCCTGATTTATTTACTTGAAGGTCACTTTTGAAGTCATGACACTGTTTCTTTTTGTTTTCTGTCAAAGATGTCAATTGACGGTATTTGAGTCGTGTTACTGCTCGCATATTGCACATTCTTCCTTAAGTGTTATCTGTATGCAACGAATGTTCGCAAACGTGTTCGTGGGGACCACACTGCTTGTTCAAACAGTGAATACAAGGACAAACAAGAGAGCAATTCGCGGAGTTGAGTATCTCATCGCCAACATACATTGATTTCAAAACAGGGCCTGCACATGGGGATTTGCAATAGTTTACTGCAACCACATCTCACAGAGACCTAGTTCCGGGCACTAACTGTAAATTAGAGCCAAATATTCTTCAAGCAAAAATGGTAGTAAGCAGAAGAACCTAACATAAAATGGTAATATTCATATCAACTGTAAGGAACTGTAGCAAGCTTAAGCCTACTTAGCCTAGTGCCACTACTTAGCATCAAGAAAAAGTAACAATAACGAATCAAAACTATTTGTGCATATTGTGCTTCATGACACAATTATAACATTTGGGTTATTCCATAAAGGTTAGGCTTAGTGGTTAGAGTTAGGGGCAGGATATAGGAGCATCTATGGATTACTTGCATATTAGTTTCCTGTTTACCTGTGCAGGACTTGATTCCGCTCAAATTATTGTTTGACTTCAAAATAAAGCTTTCATAATTGGCAGGAATATTCAAATTACATTATCCACAGGGGCCAGCAATCTTAAAATTGTTTTGACTAAAGTTAAAAGGTGGACCCAAACAATCATCAAATTTCACCAAGTTGCTATGAGAGTGATAAACTTTGTCTTCGTTATTGTGTTCATAGGGAGGGCCTGGCAAAATATTGCGTATATTGCTCAATTACCTCTCAAGATATGGTGGGAATACAAATTTTGTGGCAAAGTTGACCTTTTTTTCTAAGAAAAAGACTACTACAAAACAAAGGCACACACGCAGGCACACACGCTCAAATCGGTACGGACACGTCTTCATTTACACCATCCAACAGCACCGGGCTGTGCCCGTGGTCACTTTACCCCTGGGGTATCACTACTCATCCACTCCATGGGTTTCCATGGCAACCGTTCTTCAATGGGTGCGCAGTACAATATATAGCTCCACTAGCCAAGTGATTACGATATCTCGTCTTAGTCCCTATCAATAGGGCGATGAGATAAAGAAAAACCTTAGGAATAAACAACCAAAACTAGGTTATCTAAATACTTCCTTCACATACACACTAACCAAGATCGAAGCACTTTAGACTGGATTGGAGTTCATTTTAGTTTGCCAAAAAAACAAAAAACAAACAGGAACAAACTGTCGAACAAAATTTTGCGTATTGTTTAAGGGACTGTACAAAGAGTTTCAGAGAATGACCCGATGATTTGTGTTAATGAAATTTGATGAGCAGGTTTCGAAAATTTGATCGAAACTTTTACTTTGATTTATACGCTGTTCAGCTATTGTCTTATTACTTATAACTGCAGAGAGTAATAAAAATGTTGTTCATTGGCGAGTGGTTTCACTGATGTTACACATTAAACCTACACGGGTGGATATTTTTTTTGCAGCCGTCGGCATGGTTTCAGTGAGCTATACAGGCCTTTGAACGTTCATCACGTGCCAATTCAGTTTTACCGTACCTATCAGGTATATGTTCATTTTGTAGGCAATCATCAGAAATCAAAATGGAAAGTGCAAGAACGACGCCGAATGGAAACAATGACGTACACATTCTTCTACCTAATGAAAATTTAGTAGTGATTCCATCTGAAAGGAACTGCAAGGTTCATGTCAGTCTCAGATTTCTGATGTGGATGTTTGGTATAGTATCCTGGCCCCATTCTCCAGAAGAAATAACTACAATGAGATATGTGAACTGGGGTGGTAAGTGAATGAAGTACTTATGTGTAACCATGATAAGTATGCCATTTCCCGCCGTCACAAACGTTGAGAACAAATTATTCGCTAATCACCTACTTGACAAATTCAGCGACTTCTGGCTCATAGAAATTTTAACTTACATCAAGAATTCTGTCAGAGAAACTACTTATCACCATGTAGCACCTCTGACATAGTGTTAGTTGATTCCGTAAGTACATTAGGATGATATTCTCAGTTGTAAGACGGTACATGTTTTCAAGTTGAGCATAAATCTTTACAGAGTCGTAACATGGAAGAATTCATTCTGCTCCGCTTCATTCGCTACTAATTCACGTTAGTCGCCATAGGCCCTATTTTAACCCCATAGTGGCTTCACGGATAATCAGCAAAATCTTTTATTAATGAAATATAGTTTCCATGCAGGCATATCTTTTCTTTCATCATGTGAAATGGATGTATCATATCGATCTAAGATACTGAGATAAGATCCTCTTTAATAAAAATACCCATTAACACAATAGCGGTATACGATGTTTTAAGTACCGGCCGGGGAAATTGGAAACATGTTAAATCTACTTTGTCCTCGTAATTTAGATACAGCTGGGAAAGTGTTATAAGTTATGAAATTACAAATCCAAACTAATAAATGGGGAAAATTAAAGCAAGTTATGATGCCAAACTGAATCTTTGCCACTGGTTTCTCATTGTAATGTAAATATGCATGCAAAATCATATAATTGTAACAAATGTTAAACATCTCTCTCTCAACAATTGTCAACATTCGTTTGTTTCATCCAGGTTCATACATTTCAAAAATCAAGGGAACACCGGCTGTTTTATTTTCCTTTGGGTCTCTCGTTGCTGTAACGTTGGTCTCTACTGTCGCTTTTTTACTGTATTTTTACTGCTACTTTGGAATGATCGATCATTTTTTACGGTTCGTATCCTACCAATGTTACTGGCCTTCTCTAATGTCGGCTCAGCTAATATGCGTGACAGCCTGGATAAAGAACCAATCCAGACAACGTAAGCTTGTCTCCTGGTCGACGTTATTTAGCAGAAGACATTGCTTAAACAAAATGTCGAGCTTCAATAGCTGTTCAAGGTTGCCACCATTTCCAAAGCAGTTCATAATCCTGTACGCACTGGCTCCGACAGTTCATTCTGCACTCAAGTTGACTTTCTACATACGAATGCACGAGGAATGCCGCACCTTTCCACAAACCTTGTGGTTGATTTCCGAAATAGTAGGGGCATTCTTTTTTTCCTTCTTTTGTTACTTTCTGTATTTGCACCGTATTTACCTCCAAAACCAAAGCGAGCTCTTGCTGAAGTATATCGAAGATCGCGCCGGTAATTTCGACGAATGTATTACCAGTGCAAGAGAATTTTTTCGGGAATACTACCAGCTCAGGAAGTTAATCCACCCCTTGCTTAACTTCGTGATTTTCAACTCCACGTTTGGACTCAGTGTGTTTTTCACTTGGAATTACAACGAACACATTATCCCGTCATACACGACCTCATTGCCCACTGCAGTTCCATCTGTTCCACACCGGTTGCATGATCGTATGTTTTGCAGTTACACATGTGACCAAAAACGTTTCCTTAACGAAACCAATGTGTTTGCTTTGTACAATTTCTTTGTGCTGTGGAGACACGTGATGATTGTTGTTTTGTCCTACTACTCTGCAAACGGAACGGACATCAGATATTTGTGGAACGACTTTATGATGAAGCTTCAATTCATGCATTCCTGTAGAGAGCGGCATTTTTGGAAAGATTTTCTTGCCGCTGTGCAACAGTTACATCCCCGAACAACAGCAGATGTTGCCTTTGGTATTATTGTTCCACTTATAGGCGTCGCTTCTGGATTTTTAAGTGGCAAACAAGATAATTTCTAACCCAAAGCTTTTAACTAGGTAGTAGTGTATGAATGTATGTAATGTACGTACGTATGTATGCACGTAGGTACGTACGTACGAATATACGTACGTACGCATGTGCTTACATATGTGTGTACATATGTGCGTCCTTCAAAATGTACGTTCACATAACACACGCCGGGCTAAGCACGACCTTGTAGTGCTTCGATGTCGCATATCACTTTATGCAAAATCCTTCACGGTAAGATGAACACCATCATGGCATAGTAGTAATGAAGAAATAAACAATAATACAATTGATGCTTTCAAAAGACAACTAAGACAAAAAATCCTCTCCAAACATGTTTTACCACATTAACTGTTTCATGTATATTCATTTTTTTAAATATTTTATCTATTTCTTTTATTTTACACTTGAGAGTTGTTTCATGTTTTTTAGCGGTAATTTTATTTTTAAAGTTTAACCATTTCTATCCTTTATTTAACTACTGCACTTTTATTGTTTTCATGTTTGGTCTCCTGTTTCTGTGTTATGTTTAATTTTTGATATTTTAGGCTTTCAACTTTTATAATTCATTTCTTTCTTATTTTTCTCTTATACTGTATGTTGTTGTTGTTTTAACCCAGTGCCCCAGGGAGGAACAACTTTATGTTGATTGGGCTACCCTGGTAAAATATGATATAAATAAGTAAAAAAAATAAAGAATGCGCCCGTCTGCAGGTGTGCCAATCTGCAGGTGTGCCCGTCTGCAGGTGTGCCCGTCTGCAGGTGTGCAGGTATGTGAGCTTTAGTGGTATCGTTTGGAAAACTAATCGTTAATTCTCTACTAGTATATTCGTAAAACATTTTCTACATTATAGAGCGCATACTAGTGACCTTGTAAAAACAAAAGTGTCAGTAATTGCCATCCCAAGAGACTAAGGTTAGCACCACACTCATCATATATAATATGACTCGTCAGTACGTCAATGTATGTACTACTTGTACTAATGTCGTCTTGTCTCTCAGTGATGTCTCCTGATGACAGACTATTGTGTATAGTCAAAATAAATACAGCATTAATAAAGTAGGAGGCCGATCCTTGCTTCCTACCGTATTCGTTGTGAGAACAGAATTTTGGCTGAGGAATCAAAGGTTCATGTGTTTTCATATTTTATAACTCAATGACCGATATTTGCATGTTATGATATGATATTTTCACAGTGTCTGGGGATCGTCCCTGTGTCCCATGCCTCTCTAAGATACATGTCTTCAATATGCCATACATAACTTTCATTTTTAAATGATGTATAATTATGTGCAGTTCTGCTGCTTTCACTAAAACTTTTTGTTTCAACTCAGTGTAATTATATAATTGATGATCAGAATTTTAGAGGTATCTCTATTAATCTCCTCTCAAACGAACATTTTTTTGACATTTTCATATGTTGTAAGATGTGAATAGTAAGGCTCTAGTTTACGAAATAATAGGCTAAAAATGAACTAGTATCGAGAAACATTGCACAATTCGTTGGGCAAAACTCTTATTAAAACAATATTATGTGGCACAGCAGTTCATTTTGCTTCACTTTATGAAGAGTTCGAGGTGCTTATATAGGAGTTTATATCAGACGAATCAAGCGTTTATTTTACAGACAAAAACTTGAAGATCATATTTTTGAACCAATATTTGTGGACACAATGACAGATTATTCAAAATAAGGAAGAATGGTGGTTTTCATTTCGAGAAAAAAGGTTTGTTTCAGATAGAAATTCAATTACTTGTCGCTCAAGATTTATTTGTTCACGCAATGATGCGTATTATGTCAATCGATGCAGTCGTTGTGAGGATTCGATATATAAAAAAGAGGATAGTTATATGTGAGAAAGCTTAAACAGACTTCAAGTTAGCGGTCCAGTCTATACCATACATTCGTTGTTCATAAGGGTCATTATTCGTGGGGATCGTTATTCACAACCTGCTTTTCAGCAGTAATAGGGTTCATTGTTTATAAAGTTCGTTATTCATAAATTAAGGATGTAAATGGTTCCTTAGTTATAAGGTCAGGGCCCCGTTCTGCAAAGAGCTAAGATCGATCTTAAATTTAATTTCGATAGGTCTTCTACATGATAAATCAAACTTAAAGTGATTGCGTGTGTACTGAAAAACCAAAAAGATAAGATTATGCTTGATCTTAACTTTTTCTTTATTTTTAAATGTACACGAGAGGTTGTACATGAACGGACTATGTCTTTCAATGAATGCCAGTAACTACTTCGAAAAGCAACGTGATTGGCATAAAAACAGTAAAAACAGAAATTATATTTGAAAATTAACGGTTCTTACTATAACCGCCTACATAATGAATACGCAACGGTACATGTCTCACTAGTGTATCAAAAACATACTACTCAAGTCGTCGCTCCTTGGTAGAAATCGTGAATTGTAGTATTTGGTGAAAGGAAACAATGTACCTACGAACTGAACACAACCTTGCCCGCGACGTCAGTGATCCTGATTGACTAACTGGATATTCAATACTAGTACACTTCCCATTGGCTTGTTCAAAGCCGGAAGCACACTGTTGATTTGAATGAAAACTGTCAACCACTACATTATCGTATTCTACACTTGCTTTCGTTATGTTAGAAGAATTTGAAACGTATGGCAAAATTAACCAACTCAAACCTATTTATTTTCTCAGATTGCCTGAATGGTGTAATTAAAAGTCCTACCAAATTTGTGAAGATGAAATTTCAATGTTTTCACTTTTTGCCTACCAAGTAATCACTTTAAGGTTGAGCGTAACTCTTTGTGGAACGGGCCCCCGCTATTTATAATTAAGAAATTTCATAGTCTCATCGCAAAGAAAGTTTAAGCCTTTATTCTTATTGTGGAAACCAACAGTTTATTCAATTTTTTTCTTGTTATAAATAAGGAACATTACTGTGCTGTCCTCACGCCAAGTAAGTGATGACGCAATACAGCCAGATAACCGAAACAAATAGTATTCGTGACGTTTTCTCAGTTTATTTAAACTATGGTAGTTGAATGCATATTGTCGTTTGATTGGTGAGACTATGAACAAAGAGAGGAAAAATAAAATTACAAGTAAATAACAAATTACGATGCAAATTGGTTACAAATCAAATAAATTAAAACCCAGAAGCACATGTCCAAAAGCAGAAACCAAGCACGCACTCCACAACAGAAACCTACTCCACACATCCTAACACTTCTAAGTACAAGAAAATGACCCAAACCTCACAGTGCATTGACAAAATTACCTTACAAGTAGATAAACATACAAAATATACGCAACATGACGTTACAACCGTGCTAAAGTGTTCAACAGACCCTCTTTAATGTCCGATTACACATATGTATTACCTATGGACATGACAACTACTACCCCTTGCCATTCAGCTCAAGAAAGCCTAGACATTGTATTGGCACACCTGAATTACTTTAGGTGAACGATGTTTACTTGACCATGTGGATTATCACAGCATGAGGTGATAAAACTGACCTAAGGCGATGAAAATTTGCAACAGTTGAACCTCAGTGGGACGAAAGAAGAGTGAGGTTGAAGTGAATCCCATTTTAACATACGAGTAACGGCATGAACAGCAATGGTAAGTGTGATGACAAAATATTTACATAGGTGCACCCTCCAAGCCTGTCCCGGAATTGCACAATACACACTGCCATGAGCAAAACTTAATTCTTACACACACACTCAACGCTGCGGAGAACGTGCCTTACGCAAGTGAAAGTATAATACGGAACTATAATCAGAGTATAGTACATGCAACGGGAACCCCCAGCCCAGCACCAAAGATGGGTAAATGTAGCAACAAAGCATAAAAAATAATCCAAGCATTACATCGCGAAAGGTAAACGAAACACAGACTGCTATAGCCGTAAAGGAAGACCTTCTGTGGGTATGATAAAAGTAAATACTTGTTGAAGCGGACCAACAAGCGAACCGTACACTAAGTGATCAAAGAAGACTGGTAAACATGGAGATAATGAGGGCGCTGTACGAAAATGTAAGCAAAAAAAATCCAACACAGTTACAAATAACTATGATTCTTTTTTAAATTATGAATATCGAAGCTTATAACTAAAAAACCGTGACGACTTGACTAAACCTTCTTATGAAAAACAACCTTATGGCTAAAAAATCTGATAAATAGCAAGTTGTTCCCACTTTGTGGTCAATTCTTTTACATATGGCTCATTAACATCAAAAAGACCGAACACATATAATTCGGAATTATTTTCCAGCACATTCTAAAAGGACAGCCAAAAAATAGCTAAGAATAAAACTTTGTTTACCTATAAGCTTGATCTAATTTAAAAGAACACGTTCAGAAGATTTAAATTTAGTATGTTTGCATTTGTGCATTTTAGATATTCTACTTTTGGCTACACATTTACCTTCGGGTTACCATGCTAAGAGGTAGGCTTAATTCCTCATGATTCATTCTGGCTAGAAGTTACTACTTGAAGTAAGAACTTTTACCAACCTCTTTCTAGAAAGTACCTATTCTCATTTAAAGGGAATATGGTTTGACTATGTGATAGAAAATATTATTGAAGTGATTGTGTCCGTAGGCAAGAGTAAAAAAAAAATGAAATTTCATTTACAAAATTTTTGTGAGGCTTTTAATTGCACCATTCAGACAATTTGGTCAACTTGGAGAAATAGGTGTCAGGTGGTTAATTCTGCCATATGATTTCAAATTCTTCTAACATAACGATAAAAAGTGTGAAATACGATAATGTAGTGGTTGACAATTTTCATTCAAACCAACCGTGTGCCTCTCTGAAGAAGCCAATGGGAAGTATACTTTTCAGTTAGTCCAAACACCTCAGGATCACTGACGAGGCAATAACGTGATTAGTATGATGCCATTTTGCAAATAGAGGGCTTCCTTTCACCAATTACTAGAATTCCCGATACCGACCAAGGAGGAACGACTTGAGTAGTATGTGTTCGGTACAACAATGAGAGCTGTACTATTGTATTTTCCTTATGTAGGCACCCGTAGTAAGAACAGTTAATTTTCAAACAGGATTTCCGTTTTTATGCCAAACCCGTTGTTTTTAAATTACAGTTACTGTCATTTTCGACATAGTCCGTCAGGTACAACCTCGCGTGTAGGCCTATATTTAAAGATAAAGAGAAGTTAAGATCAAACATAAATTTATCCTTCTGTTTTTCAGTGACACACGCAATGGGTTTAAGCGCAAAATACTTCGTAGGGCTCTGTCTTAGCAGGGAGGTGCCAGAGAAGGAGATACAACAGAACCTTTTTCTTTTGAGGTAGCCTAATTTCCGCCTGTAATCGTCTGTTTTGTTCACCTCTTGCAGATTCAATGGGATTAAAGGGTATAAGGAACTTAACCAAAAAGGTCTATGTTGTCTACTCCGTTGTAAATTACCTATCGAATAATGTTGTTTATAGCTATAGCATTACCAGTCGTTATTCTTAAGAATCAGTTTTCAACTTCCGACGCGGACCGACACCTATCGCAGCAGAAAAAAATGATGTTGTGTAACCTATTGAATTTACATGGATACACCCTCTGCAAACTTGCAGAAATTAGTGAAAATCGATACAATGCAACAGTAAAACATAGTCTTATGATCGTTTTCGTCATTTGCATATGGCAAAGGTCTATATATGTCTTATTCTCATATACCAGTCTGGCTTGATTCCAAAGAGATAGCCAGTCGTTTCGATTTTTGAGACGGTGGTTTTGAGTTGATTATCGGCAATGAACCTCGCATCAAAGCTTTTTTTCTACACAATCCTTTTCAAAGGTTATAACCAGGTGTGAATGAAGATTACTTGGATCTCCCTAGAAGTGAGATAAATCACACAAAAGTAAAACGGCACTCTTGTCAAAGCTGTTCCCATCCCTCTATAAATTGAAAGTTATCACGCCGGAGAAAATCTAACAGGATTAGCATCGTATCAATTATCAATCTTCTCTTGCACCTCCCTGGTCATAGTTACCGTATGATCTGTATGGACAAAGGTATAGGCACTTGCACATTTACAAATAATATGAGGGGGGAGGCATTTGTGTGAGATTATATTGATTTTTCCCTAACTTAAACAAATAATTGAAAAAGATAGTGATTGAGATTGAAAGTTCAAACGTTGAAATATCAGAAATTTAAATGTGTGTGTGTGTGTTTTATTTTTTAATCGGGACCACTGGAGTTTAACCAGAAACGGTGGAGGTATTACCTTTCAGGTAGTGATGCGGGCAACAATCAAGAAGGATCTTGATGAATCCTTAATTACTTAAGTAAAAGTGCGTTGTTTCCTTTATGGACTTAATTAGGCCCTACCGGTATATTTCAATCATTCCTCCAGTATCAACTCTCATGGATCTTGTGTAATGTTACAAACAACATGTATCACACGGATCCGTGACACTGCCCATGGTACTATGTAGTCCGTGGTATTCTGAATCCACATGTGTCTTCGAAAATCCTTTAAATTAAAATCCTTTGTTTACAAATTTCCTAATATTGAACTTCATATGTTCTTCTGGATTCACCGTCACTTTCCAGTAAAAAGTCAATCGCATGGTGTCTCAGAGCAAAAACCTGCCATAACAACGAAATCAACCCTGGCAGCCAGAAGGTAGCCACTCTTTGGAGCATACCATCAACAGTCCGGATTCCCCCTTTCGGGAAAAATGATAGAAAATCCGACAGCCACTTTGCATTTTACCCTGCACAATACCACACGATTTGAACAATAGAAAACAAATCTAGTCACTCTTTTCAAACCCTTCTGGGAATTCGTACCTTGCAAAGTAAAGTTCAAAACCTGCATATTCAAGAAGCTGGTTACATTACATAGAACTTTTCCAGGTAACATTTCAAGGTAGACCACCGTGTACCAGGAACTTTCTCTAAGGCCCGGCAACATGGCAATGTATCAAAATCCCAGACCCTCGATGGTAAGATCTTCGTGACAAACATACAAGGTGGTAAACATCGCATTACCACCCCAAAAGACCTTGGGAAGCCCAACTAATGCTAAACCAGCCCTGTTTCGATTATCGAATACCGCCATTTTCATTAATGTATGTCACGTATAGCAAGTGTGGATATCCCTTGTCCTTTCCGTATCTTGTTTCTGTATGATGACACATAAGACAACCGAAAGGAAATCCTGTTAAGATCGGTATATCCTTGCTGTGATGATACCTAAAACGACTGGACGTATGGATTACTTACGAGGATTTCCTCTGTCCATAGTTTGACTGGTGAAGAATCCTTAGCGGGTATATGCCGACGGTGTTTGTATAGTGCTCTTCCCAGGTTAGATGGCACAATCACTCCCCAGTTAAAGCTATTGTCAGTGCGTCAAGTGATGTAATCTGTGCAGTCTGTAAAAGCGCCCCTATTCCTCGTAGTCAATGACAACGTCAATGTAGATCCTTCCGATCCTGATGTACAATTCTTTGCAAGGTTCCCATGAATGCAAGCAGTACAATTATGATTTATTAAATGATACCCCTGTGTATGGAAAAATTGATTCTCTTTATCTCACGTTCATGCTAGAACACTCAGTTCCAACTTAACAATCTATCGATTTCACTAAGGCCCAGTAAGCATAAATTTTGTATTATTAGCATTACTGAGACTTGGTTCACTAGCTCTAAAACTCTGTTCAATATATTGAACAATTCTCTACGAAGGAAGAGGTGGTGGGGTGGCCTTATGCATTAATTCGGATCTACGATACAAATGCCCCCTAATTTTAACATTTTCGTTGAAGTTTCGAGTCTACCTTCATTGAGGTTTATACTAGTCATTCTCATGTCATCTTAGGAAATATTTACTGCCCAGCTGGTGTCCGAAATATTTATTTCTTCATTATTTGACTCTTTGGATATTGAAAACTAGAAGTTTTTTTGTTTTTCATAGGTGATTTTAACTATTGCACTATCTTTAATTAGGCTGATAACAGTTGTACTAGATTTATCTCTCATTGTACTTTACTTCGTGAGGTAATTTTTGTTTACTAATAACTCATGTTAAACTCTACTGGTGTACTTGCGGACGACGTTTCTGATCACTTCCCTGCGTTTACCCTTGTAACCTTGATCTGTTGCTATCAACGCTTCATAATGAATCCTGGGCTAATGTTCGACAATCCTCTGAGGTTAACAATGTTTTTCATTATTTTATTAATATTCATTTAAGTCACTTACAGTACACACCTTCTTCTTTGGGTAGTCCACACAGAAAGTCCTAGTCACCATAATTCGAAGAACTAGATTACTCCAGCCATTCTCAACTCTTGCGATACAAAGAATCGTCGTTACAAAAACTCCTTTGTAATCGGTCCACTGGTGATTTGATTGACCACAAACGTATTCGAATACTGTATTTGTTACTGTATTAATTCGTACGCTGTCTTAGTTCTCTTAATAGATAGGCTTAGAAAATCCTACTTCTCCAATTTGCTCAGCAACGGCACACAAGATACGAAAAGTATGTGGCGACCAATTAATCGCCTTTTATATAGCCATGGTAATAACTCTATCCCCGATAGGATTAACCACCATGGTACTAGTGTTTAAAACCCACCCGATGTTTCCAATATTTCCAATGACTATTCCACGGATGTTGGTCTTGCTAACTAGGCTTCCTGCTCTTAAACTGACTCTGCCCCAGGATTTGTGGGATCACTACGGTACCACTGTTGGAAACATGTTGTCCATTCTCTGTGTGCGCAACTCACCCATCCCTTCAACTGTTTTTTTTTTATATCTCAATTGTGTTTATTCTCAACGTCAAAAGTAGAATTATGTCAAGAATGTCATAAAATAAAAAGTACTAAAGAAGAATGTCAGATGTCAGGTTTGCACATAAATTAATTACTGTCAATATTTTAAGACCCACCAAATCGAGCCACGATAAGCTCAATTAGCTTTAAAGTATTTCAATAGTTATGTGAGAATTCCAAAGATTTCTGTTGATGGTAGACAGTGTCGTTCTGGAGATATTAATTTTGGTTGCAGTCATTTTGACTCTCAATACGATAAACAAGACATACAGAAAAAGCTGTACTTTCATCTTAACTGTATTCGTAGGTTTCTACAAAATGATTGATCCACAACACTTATCTAAACAGATTTTGGTTTGATTTTGTGTTGAAACGTTTTGACTTACACAGAATTTTTTTTTGAGTGTGGTGCCTGACTTTTCTACAACTTTTACTTTCAAACCAGTCTCTTTCATAATCTTACTCATCTCCCTTTTTCAGGGTAGGTAGTCACCTCACTCCTAGATTTGGAGGTGGAAAGCTCTGATACACTCTATAAATCTACAGCCTAACAGAGATTACTAAGTGTAAATCTTTATTTAGTTTTAAATAAATCTATAAGCTTATTTCATTGCATGCCACCTCTAGTGATTTTCGTTTAATTTTCTTATTTTTCTGTATATTTTCTGGTGATTTTTTTTTTATATTTATTTCTTTACCCTTTTGGTATGCTTATATTTTGTTCCTTGTCTTTTCTGTTGTTAAGGGATGACAACCCCCAAAAACTCATCGGAGCCTTAGTTGGCACGCCTCAATTTCATCTCATCTATCACCTTGCTTTTAACGATGAGAGAGGTTAAATTAATTTGATAGCTATGTGAGAGAACTATGTATCTAACGATAGTTAAAGTTGAAGGGGTATGTAATATATTGAAGCTGACGACTGGGCTCAATGTCTGAATTTCAGCTGATGGCAATTAAATTGGCACAATACATAAAATAACAATACAAACCTGTGGACACATTTCACATCGATGAAGATCAAGGATCTTGTTCCCATTGCGGTTGCCTTTATTTTGGAGCCAGGTTAGAATGATTGATTTTTGTCAATAATCCAGACATAGTCGAGATATTACTCATAGGTGATTGTCAAAACATATACCAAGTTCCCTTTGGAGAGGGATTTCACTTTCTATCGCATACACCGATGCTTGACATGATAAACAACATCGCAGATTGTTGTGAAATGGCTATAACCTAACTTAAAGTGACCATCAATCTCATGCCCTGGTTTTAAGAGGGTATCAACTGTGCTTTGTAAGATAATCAATCCTTCTTTGATAAAATAGTACAAATTGCCAAGTGTTAACAATGAGCGTCGAAACGGCATCCCTGCTTGTATGATCTTCAGGGGCTTGGGTCTCGGAATAAATATTTTGTAAACGATTAATAGAATCGCGTATATAAAGACTTAATTTACTTGTATCACAAGCTACATAAGTGTTATGGTATTACTGAGCTTGTACCTTGCACAGTCATTACTTTCAGTTTTAATCACATTTTAAAAGGGAATAGTTTGGCGCTTTATCCTGTCTCTTGCACACTTTGCTAATCCACGGCAACAAACTTCAAGGGGTTTATCGGTACAAATAATTGAAATTTCAAAACATGGTTTTGATTTTCTCTCTGCAATGATGAAAATCATATGCCCATAGTACTTCAGGTTGAAAGTAATGCTTTCACAGTTATGCATTGCACTATTTGGGAAATACGCCAGCGGTATCATACGAGCCATACTAATTGAACATCTTTATTATTTTAAGTGACAGAAAAGAAACATTGCGATACTTTGAGTGCTGAAACCTATTTTAGGCTGAGCCTTCCACACATCATTTTCTTTTTTACTGAGGTCATATTTCCAGGTGTTAAGCAATTCAGTTTCATACGCGACAGTTTTTGCAGTAGTTCCCTGTTCGATTGCATGTTGTAACTGTGAAGTAAGTGGAAATTTTCTTGATCAGAGAACTCTGCAAGCTTTAAATAATGAAATCATACAAAGGATAGGAGCTGTCGTCAGTGTCAAGAACTGGAAGAGAGACGTTCGTGTGTAACAACAATGGATGAGATCGGTATTATGTGATAATTAAAAAAGGAGAATATATCGTCACATAATGATGGGGAAGATAGGTAGCAGATAAAACGTATCTACGAGATAACACCGACTTATTGTAGGTGTTAGCTGATAATTATGAGTCCATTGGGGAGTGTTGATTATTGTTGGATAAATTGGTACACCATTTGATAATTATGGGAATAAAATGAGCTATAGGATGAAGTGCAAATGGATGGTCCATGGTACGGTTGTGTTAGGTGTCCATGGAAAGGTTAATTTTCTTTCGTCAACATGTTTCCATTTGACCTTGACATGTAATGCTATCAGCATTTGTGCTCAGTTAACGTTGCGTCCTTCTGTTAATTGAGAGATCAAAACCGATACAATAAACACTCAGAGCTCGTGCATGTGTTGTATTATGGTAGTTAGACAAAATAAACTAGATTTCATTGAAAAATATTCTGCTTGAGCCCCTTAAAAGTTTTGAATGATGCATATCGAATCTACAGGATAAACCAATACATGGTAAAATAATTCAGATAAAAGTGTAATGAAGAAAGTTCATAGTGACGTAAAGCATAGTACATAGACAAGTGTCATTTTATGCAATCATACCAAATGTTTACCCTTTCCACTGCAACCATATGATGAGACTGTATTTAGACAATGTAACGATTCGTGGTTAAGCAAACTTAAGAGAGAGAAACTTTCAAACCAATCTGTTATGAATGAAGCTGACGTGAACGAAAACGTGATAAATGATACTCAGGTAAAAAAAAAATAGCCATCCATAGTATACATAGTAAAACATCCAATATGTTATTTCAATTAACTGAACAGTAACAGACAGTAACTTAACTTGATAAAGTACATATGTAAAATAGCATTCATAGTATATATAGTAAAACATTTAATATGTTGTTTCAAATAACCAAACAGTAACAGACAATAACTGAACTTGATAAAATACATATGTAAAACAGTTTAATGATTTACTAGCCACGTTGTAGATGCTTGAGTGATTTCTGTTCATGTACAGTTTTACCTCATCGTCTGCAGATGGTTATACTGTCTTGAACTGAGGTATGTAACCGTTTTTTTTTCCTTTTTTTATTTGATACTAAACGTCATTCGAAGATGCCAACATGGTTTCCGCTAAGAATTCCGCAAACAACTCCCAACAAAGGTATCACATACGTAGCTACGGTCGAGGACGATGTATCCGCTGGGAGGTGCTTGACGTACTTCTTCAGGGGTGATACGTCCCCTGATTTATGGATTGTGTACATCATGCTGACTTTAATCCTGAATTCGTCCCAAATGTACCGCATGTCCATTGCACCGACGACGACCATGGCGGATATGACCACCATTATTTTCTCTCCCATCACCATTTCAATAAAGCGGATTTCTAGTTGTTTAACGTCAGTTGAATTGCCGTCGCAATAAACGTCGCAAATGAAGTTGTGGTCGAAGAAGCGAGACGAGCTGGCCAGAGGGTGGTCGTCCACGGGGACTGCAGTCGGTGCCACGCTGCCAGATGTTACTCGAAAATCCCAATTAATAAACACCGTAACTCCAAATGTGGTGCAGAACATTACCATATTCAACCAAGGGAATAGCAATTTACGAAGTTGTAAATACTCTTTGAAAACAGAATAGACCATTTCCTGGCAGTCTGTCGGTCTGTCAGTGTTGATCTTGATGTATTGGATTGTTTTTCTACAGGCGATCTGCAACGCTTTGCGATTCAAATACAAGAATGAGCAGAACGTACAGTAAAAGAACATGCTGAGTATATTTGATATGGTACAGATATATTCAGTCGAATGTCTACAATCTGCATCAATATAAGTCAGGTAATGGATTTCGAGGAACGTGTTTATAAATGCCATGCCGTACACTATCAGTAACAAACAGGTCTGTTGCAATACGCTAATGTCGTCGAAGTAACCTTGCTGAAATTTCAACCAGAGATTTCCTTCATGAAATAGGTTGCTCCAAGTTATCTCGGAAACTTTTCCAAACCGATTTCTAAAATTAGCGTAAATGCTTACAAACTGAGCAGAGGCAATGATTGGCCAATAAAATAATATGTACGACGAATTTTGCATGAATGTTTTAGTATTCTGGAGAGCACACTGTGTGTACCACCACAAAGTGAAAGCAGACGCTGATGACAGAAGTACCATTAAGCACAGATAAGATACGTACATCAACTTTCGATTAGTCCATATTCGACCTAAAAAATGGCAAGAGAGAGTCATGACAATTTCTTAATTACTTTTAGTGTACCGTGATGTATGGCATAGTTACATTCAAACTGGTGTCAAAAATTGAAAGAAAAGCCAGTAGTAAATGAATTCATAAATTATAGATATGGCACCAACCAGGGAATGAAAAGAGATGCCACTTCTCCTGAAAGTAGTTTTAATATTAAGAAGAAAACACAATTTCCAACTGCCTTGGTTGAACTTGGTACTCATGATCATATGGCATCGTCTGCTCAACGTTAACAACGCAATATAACTTTGATGAAGGCATTTCTCCTACTACCAAAAGTTTTTCTTGAAATACATCGACTCTTACATCAGCCGTTTCGTCCCTATCATAATCCTCAAGTTACAGAATAGGTTACACAAGCAGACTCAGACAAATTAGAACATAATAATTGACTTACCAAGCTAGTTCGATCACTATGGTTTCACTATCGATTTCAAAGTTGAAATTAAGAACCGTTACCAATTTGTTGACATTATTAACAGTTTGGGAGCTAGGAAAGTTTTCATTGGGGTGGGGGATGAATTCTCACCGGATCGGAGGAAAAATTGTGTGGGTAGCGTTCTTTTCAAATTTTCCTATGATATATTGCGATCCTACCGAGAAAATTTCAACGGAGATAAACGTTTAGAACAAACTGGAGGTAAAGTACCAGCACCTTTCAAAACTACCAAAAACAAATAAAAAAGCCTAGTTAAGCTTGGCATTTCACCGACCAGATTTCGCAAGTAATGGTCATCGTTTACCAAACAAAGCTGTCCAAGTGCATCCTGTGAGCACAAACACGTTGTGGAAGCGTAATTGTATTTTTCTTTATTCTTTCGATCGGGTGAATTCTCAGTTTTCCCCAGAAAGTGCCTATCCCCGAATTGCAAAGAAAACCTCGATAGGAAAACCTATTATATATGTTCCTCAAGAGGGCGAAAACTCAAGAGTGGTCGCTAACTTCCCCCTAGATAATTATTGGTTTCCTTGTATAATACACTTATACTCTCTTACCAATTGCAATATTGTTTGTTGGAGCAGGTACACTTGACTTAAGGAGAAAAGGTCTGTTAGATTCATAAACAATATTGACTGTCCTACATCCTACACTGCACGTCTTTTACCGCGTTAACGCAAATCGTTATCATGTCGGGAAATTTCTTTTTAATTGCCTACATAAGAGAACTCCATCAGCTTTTAAAGATCTTTTTAGCTTTAGTTGTATTCCTGCCCCAGTCGTACTCCGATTGGTCGGCCTTCCCCTCCACTATGTGGGCTTAGACCTTCGCAACTCAGTCTTAGATTTGTAGGCGCAAATCTTTGGAATACCGTATCTCCACAGATTGTATTTAATTTTTAAATGAAAGCTGTAAGCTGATTGCACTGCAAGCTGCCTACGATGTTCTTTTCCTTTCTTTTTTCTACATGTGTATTTTGTAGTGTTTTTTGTTCTTCCTTTTTGTTTATTCCCCCCCCCCCCTTTCGTTTTGCTTATTTTTTGTTCCATGTGTTTTCTAATGTTAAGTGTGTCAACCTCCATGAGCTCCTACAGGAGCGTCAATTGCCACTTCTATATCTAATCATCTCATCTATTACCTCTCTTTGTTACAATATGTACCATTCTTTATGTTGCTGATTGTATTTTAGTCGCTATGTTATTGTCGTTAAATTTGTTTTGGGGTGAACATAATGTTACACTGAACTAACTGGAAAAAATTGACGACAAATTTTGCTATTAATCACAACATTCAGATTCAGGCATTCAGAAAAGTATCCCAACTTAACAGTTGTGGATGAAGAGTCCAGACCCACAAGTCACTAGCATAGCTGGGATGCATGTGTATTACCCACATAATTGAAAGGGGTGTCGGTATTATGTGATCGTCATGGAGGAAGTGGCTATCATCTGATAATTAATTATGATATCACTGTCATTTAATAACCACAGGTGACTAATGTATATCATCTGGGAGAAAATGGTGATGTTTAACGTATCTGAATATTGGGGATTTACTGACTGGGTCGGTGTCTTCAGATAATTATTGGAGGGGTATTTTCTGATTATTATTGGATAAGTCGGTACCATCTGATAATTAGGTGGGCGGTAAAATTTGATCCGATAGCTATTTGTGAAAAGTATTTATCTACTGAATAGTCATGATTTTATTGAAGAGTTATTGAAGGGTATTACACCGAAAAAGGGTGGCTTAAAGTCAACTCAAAGTCTGGAATGTAGGTAAATGGCAATTCTTGTGGACATGTTCCATATCCATGATTCTGTGCTGTTGTCTAAAAGACGTTTTTGAGTATGACCTTCACAAGCAATGATATCACCATATGTGAGTAGTTGTCAACCTACTCTAGATAGCAATGATTGTTAATAAAAGTGGCTGAGTGCATGTGATGGCAAAAGTAAAAACATTGAAATTCCATGTTCAAAACTTTAGTTTGTCTTTTAGTTGCACCATTCAGGCAATTTGTTACACTAAATGGTATTTATGTAGTAAATTCTGCAATATGATTTCAAAGTCTTCAAACAGAACAACAAAATGGGCAAAATATCAGTCTCCATATTAACAAAGCTCATTTTCCAAAAAAGTCTCATGTTTAGTTAAAGTAAACAGATAATGTGATCTGCGTGGGCCCTCGAACAGCAGGACAGCGCCCCGTTGCCTGACTACTCTGACTACTACTGTTGCCAGAGAGATTACATAGTGCCACGGTGTTAACATGAATACTATTACTAATAATCAATTGAAAATGAAATTTTGTTGGGATGCCTGCATCACTCTTATGACATATTTTTTGTTCTGATATAAAATTGTCTCTCATTGTCTAATCTATTCATGGATACGTAATTGCATAGAAACTACTAGACTCAGGTTTGCCAGCAAAGTTGCCTGTTAGCACAGAATCATTAGTCGGTATTGATGCCGATATCCATGAAGTACTATCCAATCAGCAATATCCATGAGGCCAATGGAGCAGCACAGGATCGGAGCTTGGACAAAAACTTGGTTGATGGGTTACAGTTTTTAAGCAATCAGCTTTCCGCCCTTGGACCTTCGTTACTAGGGCAAATTGCATTATAAGGAAACTTATCGAAACGCACTTTGAATTAACGAGGATGACAAGAATACAGTTTAGTGAAATACTCCGGAGAAGTTCGATTGAACTATCTCAGGAGGACCCTAGTCTGCACAACAACTTGAAAAAGACGAAACGAATTTTTCGGAGTCGAAAACCAAACTGTCTTACCGTCAAAGGCAAGCTCGCTACCAGTTGCAGCACTTTCCTCTGTTGGATTATACCACTGAATGACACCCAGACACCACATACACATTTTCCAAATAAGTTCATGGCGTTTCTTTCCTCTCTCTTGGCCAAGGTCGCGTTTGTCTTTTAGACCTCTGTTCATCAACGGTTGTGTTTCCATTACGAGTTATTCCTTATCCTGGAGGAGACCTAGTATAATCGATATAAACCTCATATGATGTCGGTCGGCTGAGTAAGTTGACTTGTAGTAATCCAGACAAGTGAGGGGATGTTATACACAACTGATGCATGGTCATAAATAACCTGAACTGTCAACAATATTTTTCTAAGCACCTTTTACTAAGAAGTGGTTTCGCTTCCTTGTAGCATACACGAATGTTTGAGCGTGTCACTGCTGTTGGCCAGATTCGAATACAACGATAACTAGTACTCGAAAATAGCATAGATAATAGAGCTTACAAGGTAGTGCAGTAAGACAAGTGTCCCAATACACCAAACATGCACAGTATATAGAGATCAGAATGCAAGACACAGTATGATACTGAAAATAAACTACATGTATTCACAAGCTTAAGTCCACAGTATGTCCACTCCTCGAGAGAGCCAAAAACAGATTGAAAATCATTCTTCAAATCTGTGAGAAAAATAACAAGATCCTTGCAGCAGTGAAACTTTCATGTGACAAAAAAAAAAGTTCAAGTCATCAACATACCAATTGTTCTTATCAGTAGCAGTCTATCTGCCATGGTCCTTCTGAGTTCAAGGGGTTACAGTCACTATAGGTTAAAGCAATACATCATGCACACAGAGATAACTACGAACAAAAGAATAGGGTGACAGTTGAGTGCATTTTTCCAACACTCCCACTCTCTCAACTTGTTACCACAAATTTACACAAGTCCAAGCTTCATTCGCACATACTCAAACTGTCCTTTTGCCTGAGGCTTCCTTAAGATATCTGCTACCATCTCTTTTGTTGGACAATATTTTTGTTCGATTGTTTTATCCTGAATTTTCTCATGGACAACATGGTACTTGATATCGATGTGCTTAGTTCGTTTATGGCCAACTGGGTTCTTTGACATGGCAATAGTCCCTTGGTTGTCTTCATGAATTACCAATGGATTGGAGCAATCCATATTGAGATCCTTCATCAGTCTTCTAAGCCAGACTGCTTCTTGTGTAGCAGAATATAAGGCAATATATTCTGCCTCTGATGTGTACAGTGCCACTGATGGTTGTTGCTGACTTGTCCAAGTAATGGCTCCATCACACATCAGGTAATCATTACCCGAAGTAGATCGACGATTGTGCTTGTCTGATGCCCAGTCCGCATCTGAATACCCTTCACCACAAGATTTCATTTCCTTGTACTGAATACCAAGTTGTTGAGTTCCTCTGAAATATCGAAAGATTCTCTTAACAGCTGTTGAGTGAGCTTCAGTCGGAGCAGAGTTGAACTTTGACACAGCTCTCACTGCTTGAGAAATGTCTGGTCTTGTTGCAATTGCTGCATACAGCAAGCTGCCTACCATTGATTAATATGTAGTAGCATCTACAGGTTTGCTGTAGCCACCATCCTTCTCCAGCTTGACATTGGGATCCATTGAAGTGGATACCGTTTGCAGTCACTCATCTTGTACTTATCCAGCAACTTCTTGATGTATTGCTCTTGACTCAGTATCAGTGTGCCATCCATGATTTTAAATTGATGTTGACACCTAACAAAGAATGAAGTTCACCCATGTCTTTCATTTTGAAGTGACTTGCTAAGTTCTGTTTGATGTTAACCATGTCATCTTCTGTGTCTGTCATGAGGATTAGATCATCCACATTGACAGCTACAATTGACATATTGCTATTCGCAACTTTGACAAACACACAGGAATCTGAGGAACTTTGTTGAAAACCTTTAGATAACATGAAATCACTAAATGCTTTGTTCCAACACCTTGGACTTTGCTTAAGTCCATATAGTGATTTCTTTAGACGACAGACCAGTTCTTGCTCTCCTGGAACAACATACCCTTCCGGTTGTTGTATATACAGCTCTTCCTCTAATTCTCCATTTAGAAAAGCTGTTACCACATCCATCTGATGGATCATCATATGTCGAGCAGTTCCATAAGCAAACAATGAACGAAGAGATCAAAATCGAAGCACGGGTGAAAATATCTCTTCGTAGTCAATGCCATGTTTCTGTAGAAATTCTCTGGCAACAAGACGCCCTTTAAATCTCTCTACTTTTCCTTCTCCATCATATTTTACACGGAAAACCCATGCATTTACAACTGATGTCTTTCCGTCCTGGTGGCAGCTCAACAAGTTCCCATGTATTGTTGTCCTGTAATGATTGATATTCGGCATCTGCCGCCTCCTTCCACTGCTCTGAATACTCCGATCCACTGAGTGCTTCTTTCAGTGTTGCTGGCTCTTCGATTTGAGCCATGCGATATGCAGTATGTTTTGCCTGCATTCCGGCATACTTGTTAAGTAAAACATTGGAGGCTTTTTGTTTCTTTCTGAGCGCCTTAAATCTGATGGCTCATCTTCAAGAACCATTCTTTAACTTTCCGATTCATCCTTAACTTTTGCTGACAGTTCATCATCATCATCATCATAATCATCATCATCATCATTAGATTTCTCAGTTATCTCTAACTGATTACCGAACCCTCCAAAGTCAGTTTCATTAAACTGAACATCTCTTCGGATGTGTAATCTTTTGTTGACTTTCATCAAATAGCCTGTACCCTTTCTGAGTGAGACTATATCCAACAAATCTCATTTTGGTGGCCTTTGGCTCCATTTTCTTTTTAATCATTAACATGAGCATAGGTTGTGCATCCGAAAACAATACAAAATGTACACAGAGATAACTAAGAACAAAATAGTAGGGTGACATTTTAGTGCATTTTTCTAACAACTACTTCCCGTTAAATGGTGCAACATTACCAATTTCCCTAAAGTAGATAGCCTAACTGAAGCATGAGAGTGATCATCACTTTCATGGAAGCACGGTTTTCCGATGATCATGGTAATAGTGATAGTACTTCAGATATTAGCTCTTAAGAGTGGACGCCAAAATGGTCTCCACTCTCCAGGGGCCTGATGATGGATCTTTGAAATGAACAAAATGAACAATTTTATTAATAACGGGTCCCATAGTCAGGCTGTACAGGGGGAGGCAAGCGTTGTGATCAAGGGGCATAACATTTCCTCATAATTTCCAGTGTACTATCTAAGTGGAGCGATACCATGGGCATTAACAGGTGGGGGGCAGGGGGGACATGTCCCCCCCACTTTCAAAAGTGGAGGGGATATCATATCATTTGTCCCACCCACTTTTCAGAGTAGTTATTAAAAAGTCACATGTATATGAGCGATTTTCTATCACAATTGCGATGGACGCAGTGTAATTCGTCTCCCTTGGTGTCAGAGCGGCATCTTTCTACCAGTACGTTCTGTCGGAATTTAGTTTTGTGAGACAAAACTCACAGATCGGGTTCTGATGTAACTAAAAACGACGCAAGAAGGCCGTCTCCTGCGATCTAGGGGAGTCTTATGTACCCAAAATTTTCTGGTAGCTACGCGCCAACCAATGGTGACGCTCCGCTCAGATAGTATAGTGTCCCCCTCACTTTCTGAAACCTGCTGACGCCTATATGAGCGATACCAACGGCGTACAGTGAAGTTTTCCTCCGAAATAGCTCTCGTATTGCATGTAATGGGTCTTAATCCCAAGCTTTGTAAATTTCATGTAAACAGTCTTTTCTTGAGGTATATTTAATTAAAACGACTGACAAACTTCACCAATACAGCGTGCCTGAATTTCACCAGAAGTATCAAGGAGTAGATTCAAGGGTAATACCAGAGTCTAATTGTGGTTAATTCATCGCATGATCAGAGTATAATTGTTGCCGGGAGAGGATATAGTACCATAGGTCATTGATGAGACATATCAGGCACATGCTTAGGGTTGTAAGTAAAATGTGGAGTCTTGACTGGGGGCTGATCCCTTTTCAGCACACCCACCAGAAGAGAGGACGATCTAAGCGTAGCGTTAAAATGGGTAGGAGTTTACAAGAAGATGTTTGGCTAATTCAGAAGCCCAATATGGATGGTTGTCTGCATATATTTCTAAGTAGAGCGCCACCACTAGTTTACATGAAGCAGTCTGAAGGATTCGACATCGTGATTGGATTCAAGATACACACAATTATCAGCCTCTATGGCGTTTGGTGACAGCGAAACAGATGCGGGCCTCCTCACAGACAATGTCCACCTAAATCATAAAGGTACAGAACGACTCCTTGACAAGTTAACCCAGGTACCAAGACTTTGTAGAACAGCTAGGAGGCACAACTGTGCCGAAAACAACCATAATTTGAAACGATGTCTCTTTGATCGACGAATTCAGTGTCGTTCGTGTGACATGGGCATAAGGAGAAAATTTGTAGTTACAGGCGATCAGCATATTAGGAGTATGGCCACGATGACAGAGCCCCTACTGTAAATACCAGTACCATCGCAAGCATCTTTCATGATACCCCAAACAATGTATTTCTCAACAAGACTCTGTCCACGGGGTGTAGATATAAGTAATTCTTTCAATTTAAATCTGTGTGACGATGCTACGACTTCTCTAAAAAATTGACGTTACAATGGAATTAAAGTAGGTTTTTTAAATATTAATCACCTTTTACCCAAAGTGGATCAACTCCAGTCATACGAATCTGGTGAGCTTTTTAGCAATCTGCTCTGAATGAAACTTTTCTTAAATGAAACCGTTCAAGACTTTTAAATATGCCTACCAGGTTACCAAGTAATTCGTAGAGACAGGAAAGATAGGCAAGGAGGTGGTGTTGCTGTTTATATTAAAAGCAACATCAGCTTCATAATACACACCAATTTTGAAACTGACATAATCAAAGCAATTTAGTTTGAAATTGTTTTAACCAATATTAAATAAATGCTGTGCTGTGCACTGTATCGCCCACGTGACCGGACTCAAGAACTAAGTGGCATGATCACGTTCATGAAATATTAGTAGATCCTTGTTATAATGTTTCTCATGTAATTATGATCGGGGACTTCAATATTAATTTAAGAGCCATAAATAAATCAACATGGTTACAGGACCTTCAGAGGTATAATTTGAAGCAAATCATAAAGGTGTTAACAAGGGAAACAAAGTGATCAAACACTTTACTGAACCAATTTTATACAACTACAGTAAGTCGTATTGGGAAGATCGAAGTTCCAAATTTTAAGTTGAGCTATCATTAGCCACATTAGCCACTTTTACCTCATTTCAGCCAAGGTCTTGTAGAAGAAAGGGCATGAAGTTCTAATATGCAGGGATACTACAGAACTTAGATATTTATGCGTTTAAAAGTGATTTAAAGAACTAACCATGACAAATGGTGCTGCAGGAAGTAGATACCAATCTCTGGTTTGAAAAGTGGGTATTACTATTTTTCTGAATCTTGTCAACAAGCACGCTTCACTAAGAGAAAAAAGTTTAAAGAAAAATCGCTTCAATGCTGAGATAAGACACGCAATAACTATAAAGGATTCATCGAAATTCACCGACAGGGGTACATATAGATTTTGGAGGCATCAAGTTGTCAATTTAATAGGATCGGCGGAGCAAATTTATTTTAAGAATTCCATCATCAAAAATAAAGGTAACCTCAAAGCTATCTGGCAACTTCTTAGAAACGTTCAGTGTAATGATACTAGTATGCAATGTCAAGAGAAATCTAACACAACAATGAAAGAGGACCATCTTCTGTCTGACGCTATTGACAAATGCATGAAATGAATTTTTCACATTTGTATCATCTAAGTATGCTGTCAGTGACAACTTCCTAAAGGGAATGGACTATGCCAAGGGTGTTGAAGATTTTGTCTCTGGTAAATTACGTAATGGGGTTTCCTTTAATTCAAATACCAGAAGTGTATGAGGACTTTGTACTTAAATCGCTTGCTGCCTTGGATGTTACTAAAGCCACTGGCTCAGATGGTGAAAGTCCCTTTGTGTCTTAACATACTTGCTGAGACAATACATAAAAGTATCACCCATGTGTTAAATAAAATTATCAGAAATTCTGTTTTCCCTACTCAGTAGAAGCATGCAAAGGTTGTCTCCATTTTCAAAAGTGACTCAAATTTTAGATGTTTCCAGCTAGTACGATCTAAAATATACATAAGGTATCTTCATGAAGCATGAATTAAATTCTTGAGTTCTCATGGGTTAATACATAGTTTACAATCCTGGTTTGGAGAGGGTCACCCATGTGAGACAGCTGTTGCTTAAAAATCACCGATGACTGGAATAAATCTATCGACAGTGGGACGATGATAGGTTCAGTATCCTTAGACCTGAGGCAAGCTTTTGACTTAGTTAACCATTCTTTTCTTGTTGATAAGTTATCAATGTACGGTCTCTCAGCAGATTCTGTTGCATGTTTTAGATCATATCTATGAAATCATCAGCAATCTACTTACTGTTAAGGGGCAATCTCTCTTCCACTGCCCGTTACATGTGGAGTATCTCAAGGGTCAATTTTAGGTCATTTGCCATTTGTTTTACATATAAACGCAGCCAATCCTCACATGATATCATACATGATACGATGTCATGGAATGGTCAAACCCTAACCATTATGGTATGACTCGATATCACTGCATGTTCTATCATGCAGAAAAGGGTTTTCTCGAGACACTATTTTAGCCTATTTTCTCCATCATGCAGATGACACAACTTTTAACCTGAAACTCAAGTCTACTTAAATATTGATATAAATGAGGAGGATATGGCTAATACCAGCACACGGTGTGAGAACAACAAAATGGTTATAAACAGTAGTAAAACTAAAATCATGTTGATTGGCTGGAGACGAAGGTTGACTTCTATGCAGAGCGACGGCTTGCAGATACTAGTTAAAGGCGCAGAAATTCAAAACGTATTAAACGAGAAGGTTCTTGCGGTAAGTATCGTCAAGGACTTATCTTGAAATATTTCCATGTTGACACTGTTTGTTAGCTCGTTTCCTGAAGATTACCTCTACTACGATGCATCAAACGTTTTATTGATATAAGTACTTCCATTTTGTTCTACAATAGTTATATCTTACCTATCTTGGAATACTGTGACTTTGTTTGGGGGGAGAACCAATTCTAGCAATGATCTCAGACTCAACCGTTTAGAGAAATTTGTTGCTAGAATTATTTTAAGTGCAAACCTTGACGACAGGTCGAAAATCTTTTTAAAACTTGGACTTGGTCTTCACTGGCACTACGTCTAAAGCATAGAAGACTATTTATGGTGTACAAAGCATTGAATGGTCTGATGTTCCTGATATATTTCGATTTACATTCATCAACATTCCCTCAGGTCCACCACAAGTAGTAATCTATTCCTAGAGGGTGGAAATACAAGCTGTCACATAAGAACGTTCCCCTACAATGCTGCGAACACTGAAAAAATCTATTAATTACACTTTTGTAGTCTCTTACTCAAAATGTACAGATATTCGTGATTTATCTTATTTGTTTTCTCTAATATTATCTTCTGTATTTAATCTAGCTTTGTAAGTTTAGTGTTTTACCTTTCGCTCTAATTTTCTCTCAACTGCGTTTTTGTATTTTATGTCTTTCACGTTTCATAGTGGTTGTTTTTTATTTAAATTTGTTTGATGTTTCTATCATTTAATGTTTTCATAGGACCTTAGGTGAGAGGGCAAAATATGATTGGGGAACTCCCCACCCCCACCCCCCTCATGCATCCATGGACACACCATTGATTGGAATCGACCAGATTAATTATTATACAGTATTAACTTTCTTCTGGTGGGGTAGAAATATTGAGTGTGCTGAGGCACTGTCTATAACTGATTCATATTTCAAAAACGTTAGAGCTAGTTCTCTCTCTCTCTCGTTATTAGTGAAAATCATATTTTTAGTAGCATGTTGCTTTTGGAATGTTTTGAATTTTTTTGAAAAAAATATTTTCAAAGTGCAATGTTACATTATGGAAAATTTGTGATATTACAGACACAAACTACTTGAATATCATTTGTATTTCTTTATGGTCTTGACTGCCTTCAAAGAAACATTTCAAAATGTCGACAATATGTGACCCTTAATTCCACAATATTTTATCATAAATCAACAATATACCCAATCTACATTGGAACTGGTGTGAAATATCAAGGTTTACTGAGACCTTAAAATTAAAAGAAAACACAAAGACTTCTTGCAATAATTGGAAACTCTAAGAAAGCATTTATTACCTTCAGAAAACTGGAAGTATTTCTTGATCAGATGAGTGAGTCCTTCTTATGAAAGCAATATCTTCGGATTTATGAAGAAGATATTGGCATCTGGTTTGAACTTTCTGCAATGATCATTTACTCCCTTGAAAACACCTCCACTTGTCAGTGGACTGTTCTTTCAAAAAAGAAATTTCATCATTGTTTGTGCTTTTTGTCCCTTGATTGGTGTCTGTTTCAAATCGTTTTCTTTGTTGTTTATCCTTCTCTCTACGTAGTTTTTGTTTGTTTGTTTTTTTGTTTAAGGACCCGTACTACAACCTCTCTTGAGCTTCATTTGAGGTTTCCCCTGACTTACTGTCAGTCTAGTATTTCTTCTTTATGTTTATTACTTGCAATGTATGACTTTTGTTCTGAAAACCTGCCTCGAATAAATGAATTCCTGGGAAGTAATATTGAGTATGTACAGTAGGTACATTTCATTGAGTGAAAGAACCCGATTCTTTTTGATGAAATGCAAAATTCATTTTGGGTCAACAGCTTTTAACTCGTAAAAACTTTGTAAACGCAATATCTCAAGATTAGAAGCTTGGGCAGATCTTATATACGATATGCAGGTGTACAATATATATTTAGTACAAACTTCCTGCTTTTGATAGAGGTCACAGGTCATAAGGGATCAACAGAGGTCAAACTATGAAATCTTTGTAAATATGTTATCTCTCTTAAAGTACACAGGTGTGCTTGATGATGGCTCATGAAACATACCTTTTATCATTCTTAGTGGTTACTATATCAATTGTTAAAATGATAGTTAATGCATTACAAATATTAAGCATGTTACATATCTTCAGTCCCTAACCTTGTTAAATATGGGAGATAAAATATATTTATCATGAAATCATCGAAACCACAATGCATTTCCGCATTCTTTTTTCTTTCTCTTTTTTGTACGCCTCATGCCAACTGATGATAGCGCTCCACTTAGATAGTCTTGTTGGTGTCATTGTGACGTGTTTGCATTCTTGGAGATGGGAAAAAGGACACATAAATCACCGACTGACAAAGATCCAGAGTAATTTTAGCCCCATTCTTCTTTTCCGACATGTCTGGGTTCCCCCTTGATATGTGTCATCATTTATCAAACATTGATTTTCTCATTTATGGAGAAATTGCAGACAAAAAGATCTTCATTTCAAGGCTGGTTACATGTAGATTTAGCCTTGCTTTAGCTTAGCTTTTTCTTTCTTTCGGATGGTCGACAACTAACGTTTGGACCTCCTTGTTGAAAAATTCTTTCTATTAGCCAATAGTACAATGTCAGTCGAGGAATGGAATAAGTTGTCATGTGAGCTGGGGAAATTTCTCACATACAAAATTGTAGTGACTGTTGTTCATAAACAGTTTCCACGACTGATCTGTGTTGCAAAGTGTTATTCTAAAACGTCACAGTTATCATTAAATAGCAAAGTACATACCCGGTATACATTTTTTAATCCATATCTGATTCTTACTTCAATTCTGATAATTTGTTTTGGACCAATTTCTTGAAATTAAATGTAAGGCCCCTCTCAATTATCACACCCATATCAAACCACGTTTCCTTTATCTGGCTTTAAGTTTTTTTTTTCTGTCCCATCTGCAGAGATCTGACTGACGTTTAATTGTTCATATTCTTAGACTGTATTGAAACTGAATAATCAGCCGCCCAGAAACATGCAATTCCTGGCAAACATGGGGAGATACGAAGTCTTTAATTCTGTTATTGGTATGCCTACTACTGTGTTGTATGCAGGACCATTGTGCGGCTTTAAAAATCAAATTAATTGCTCTATCGAGAATGACATTCAAATGAATGTAGGCGTACACAGTTCCATTATATGTGGGGGAGGTTGAATCAAACTTGTCGCCGAGAATTCTGTGCAAAATGTGAAAATCTGTCCCGTTGTGTATTTTGATTAGCATTTGCCATAAAACACACTGTTGTAACTCAGCAACATGCCTATGAGCATATGCCTGGTTTTCAGAAGCGGGAAACTTCATAATACATACTTTCGCTACTGTACGTGTTTATTCTGTAGAGAAGAGGGACAGTGCTGGATCTAGCAGAGACAGTTAAGAAAGTGAGAGTATATATACGTAGTTGCCAATAAAGATTAACGGCCGGAAAGACGAAGACCTCCTTGTCGTTTTTGCAGTTCTTCTTATAACCTTACAACTTCCGAAACCAGGTTGGATCACGCACTACTGGACGACCACACATCCATATACTTAATAATGATGTCACACAAAACTAGACCCACAAGCGCTTTTATATCAAATGATAGAAAGCTGTTTCTATCTAAGTCTAAAATTGGAGGGATGGTACCGTGGAAATGTGACACGTCAACGTGCGAAAGAAACATTTATGCAGATTGTAGTAGGCTGCATACTAGCAGGCCTACACGTAACGGGTCTTAAACTTAAATTGCGTATGTTCTGAATTCTCTGACAACAGGAGATCTACATTTTTTTAAATCTCAGTTGGAGGACACACAGGGGTCACGAGATTTTCCCCTGCTACCCCCTCCCCTCCCCTTGTTGACACCATGGCTTATACGCAATCGTATTCCCTACTTTCACATGTGTTGTTATGCTTCATTATTGGCATTTCAAGCAGAAGCAGCAAAGGTAGCACAAAAGATAGATAGATACTGTTAACAAACATCAAGTAGTTATGATTTCTCCAAAGAGTTCATGGTGAAAACAGGTCAAAACAAAACCAAACAGGTCAATTAAGCCTTATACTTGCAATGTCAAGACACCAATGACTTGTAATTAAATCAGTTAGATCAAGACTTACATATGTGCACTCTAGTTCACTTTTTGTTATTCTTAGTTCTATCCGTGCTGTAGAAGTACCCATTATACCTTTTGACCCTTTTTTGTTTTGCACTAAAGTGTCCGTGTTTGATTCAGGAAGTAATATTGCACAACGCTTGCGTACATGCACGTAATATACACAGAACACGGAAGTTCTCTTCGTCCTATCCTTAAATACATTGTGTTACACTGTAGATATGATCTTGTTTAAAAGTGACTGTGTTATGTAGTGCTGCTTGCGACTCGTCAATATTGGTTTCTTCACTAAACTCAGTGTGTAAGGATTGCAACCACCAAGCATAAGACAGGAACTGCTTAAGTTTTAAGACCGTGTTATGTCGTTATTTTGTGCCACAGAGGGCTGCAAACCGTTCAAGGTTCGAGGTTTTCCCAAAGGGGAAATTTACTGTAACTAGAGACGACATGTTTGTATTAAATAGAAGCACTTTAACACAGAAACACTTAAGCTTAATTTGATAGGCAGTATACTGCAGGCCCACCTTGTGGAGTATCATTACTCATGCTTTGACGTCGTAAGTCTCCGTCTGACATTGAGGCGTTTGGTGAAACCACAGTTTTGCCATAAAAATTGTCAAAGCTGCCAGAAATCACGAAACCATGCGTCCAAATCCCTGCTATTTGGACAAAGCTGAACGGCGCCAGTTACCCACTTGTTTAGTGGCTGTGATGTGGAGTCTTGGCTTGATAGAATGGTCACAACCGGTCATCAACTTAGACAGTGACGCAGAGAGTAAGCCACAACTCCCTTTCTTCACTGCGGGTGAGTACATAGCCTGGGCATCAGTGCATGTTCTGATATGATTAATGCTATTCGAGGGAACAGGTTCGTGCGAATAAAACGAATTATTGGCACTAACGACATTTAACCCAATTAGCTATCGTTAACTGTACTGTTACGCTTAGGGTCAGGGGCCCGTTGTTGGTACGTGAGAATTACTTCAGCCTTCTCATATTGCCTAACTGTGGGCCCACGCTCAACTGAGAAGTTGACTCACTTTCACACACGTTCCGTCATACTGACCTTATAGTAACCAACAGTCATCCATAAACTTGGACGTTTAGCCTTCATTATTTCCGAATAAAGGTCCTCAAATTGCCTAAACGCCATCTATCAGGGAATGATAGAATCAACAAATGAAATTTAATAATGATGGAAAATGTCCCCTGTAGCCTCCATACGAGTGTCCGTTAAAATGAAAATGAAGTTTTATGTGTATCTTGATTCATGTGATACATAACTAATCCCCCCTTAATTCCCCCTATCTAGTTGTTCACCACCCTCACACCCCCATTAAAGATTTAATAATTCCACAGTAGATAAGTTTTATCGATCGTGTGATATTTTCAAAATTTAGTCAGTTATGTCAGTTGGAAATTGATTATTGAATGACGAACAAATACCCATGGAAGTATTACCCCTCAACCATCCGTACGTTTATTGAAATATTGAATACATGCATACCGCCCTCGGGAACATACCCTAACCATTATGGTATATCTGGATATCACGTCATGTTTTATCATGCAGAAAACGTCTCCCTGAGACATGATTTTCGTACACAATGTGTATTTATTTTTTTTTGGGGGGGGGGGGGGCGGGAAGACTCGCTGAATAGGAGATACTTCACATGTAAGTTAGCATTTCACTTTAGTCATATTTCGTCGTGCGAGATGTAGATATGGTAACACGATATCTTTACGAAGTAAGGGTTGCAAGCTAAGAGTAATGCGTTAGCTCAATAACACTTTAGTAATTTACCTGAAAATTCTCCTTAAAAAATACGCATAAGCCCTTACCTTATTAACCGGTATATTCAAAATACACACGTACATAAATGGATACAGAAAACAAACTAAGATGTCTGGTGCTAATTCATGCTTTACAACTGACTGGCAAAGTTATGCCCGTTATCTTTTCGTTCATTCCGAGAGAGACCGTGTGCATGAAGTGAGCCTAAGCTATAGCGGTATACAGGGGACATGTTAATCAAATATCTGAAAAGTCAAGATGGACACTTCATCAGTCAAAATTTCGACTTTTTGGACGAAAAGTCAAAACAGTCATTGTAAACTCACAATTCAGATTTTTAAGTGGAAATTTTGTAGTTTTGGAGAAACAACCGAAATTAAAAGCCGTTCGAGTTTAAAAAGTACTGATTCAACTTTTCTGAGAATTTTTTTTTTTGCCATTTCTCTAACAACCTCAGTGACAATTTGAGTGTTTTGAAATCATTCTTTTTTTTTCCCTTTTGTTTCATGGGGTCTCCGTTAATTCATCTCTCTACAGTTATCGGCAAGTGGAAGCGACGGTTCCTCTGTTTGACGTCACGGCTCTATTTATCCATCCTCGTTTCCGTTTATCTTTACTGTGGATACACCTACGTCGAACGATTCTTTGGTGTCACCAACAATTTTTACCACTTCGCTTCGTTCCTGATCACCTACTGGCCTCTCATGTTCTCGGTGCAGATTATCAGCCTTCTCACGACGGTCTGTCGATGGGTCCACAACAGAGACTACAGTCATGTCGACGGCCAATGGTGGACTGTTCTCAGCGAGTCCTCCGTCTCCAGAAGACTTCAACCTTTTGCCTTGTCCAGATGTATTCCCCCGAAATGGAAATCTCTCTTCCTTTTCATGTTTTGCTCATTTTTAAACGTGACCATGCTAATAATCCATTTCTACCTGGCGAGCAAAAACGCAAAGAACCACCGGGGATACCCCCATTACTATGTGGAACTGTCGGCGTCGGTTTTGAGTATGTGGTATTACTCCACGTTCTGTTACTTTCTGTACATTCAGCGAGTAGCCCTGGAGTACCACTTCGAAAACATCGTCTGGTTTGTGAAGAAAAATTTTAACTGCGTGGCCACCTGTCAGGTCAAACTAAACGGCTGTTTCAGAGACTACTTGAGCGTTCGTAGACTTGTCCGCCCCTGGATCACGTTGGTCATTTGCGCTACAACCTTCGGGCTGGCAGTCCACGTCGCTTGGAATTACAAAGCTATCGGCCCCGACGAGGGGACCGGAGCCCCGACCGTCTCCCCGTTCCACGGCAATGTGTCGATGATCACCCTCGTTCCGGCGAAAAAGAACGATTTCTTCTTTTTGGACACACTCATCTTCACCAATAAAGTCTCTGTGCTGTTTATGGCGTTATTGGCGGTCGGTGGCACGGACATCAACCACATATGGAAGCGATGCTCTTTCATACTGAATGTCATGCGCACATCGAAGCAAGAGCAATTCTGGAAAGAAATGTCCAAACTGATCATTGATTTGAATATGGATACCGCTGGCGATACAATCCTGGATATTCTACTTCCGGTGCTACTCTTGGCCCTCGGGATATTGGGCTTGCAGAATTTTGACTTTTGAAGAAACCAATGTAACGTTTCACAGCCAAGAACCTGTTGTAACAAGAAAGGATTTCTGGACCTCAGCATCCACAACGTGTACTGCTCTTCTTGCTCGTTCCGTGCTTTGTTGTGGAGTTGTGATTTAGGGGATTGATTGAAGAATAATAAATGAGATAATAAAAGTTATGTTCTAACTTATACGTGTGCACAGGTATGTAGGTAATATTGACTATTGATGATAAATGTCAAAACATGGGAAATATATATACATATATATATATATATATATATATATACATATAGTTACTATATATAGTTACTATATATAGTTACTGTATATAGTTACTGTATATAGTTACTGTATATAGTTACTGTATATAGTTACTGTATATAGTTACTGTATATAGTTACTGTATATAGTTACTGTATATAGTTACTGTATATAGTTACTGTTACTGTAAAGGACATTGTTATGAGTTTATAAATGAGGAATACTTCTGTAAAGGAGGCAGCAACTGATACAATTGGCTAAAAGTTCTTCAGGCTCATTTTAATCTTCTCAGATTTGATGACATGGGAAGCCACGTCAGTCATTGCAAACAATAAGATAAAGTGAAATAGATTTACGTCCCCTGATGGAATTTGAGAGATAAGAAAAGTATACAACTTATGTCATTATGAATGTCTTCCTTTCATTTTCAATGGTAAGCAATCCTTTTTATAGCTGGAATAAAAGATAGACCAATAAATAATTGCGTGCTGTCGTTGGGTGTTCGTTACAAAATTGATTTTGGATCAGAAACGTAGACAGACGAGAATGACTTGATGGAACAAAAACTCACCCTCACATTCTGTATAGCATTCATGTATGGTTTTTCATGAAACCGTGTGACATAAACTCAACTGAAATTTTAGAATAATAGCCTATAACCAGCAAACAGCTAGTTGGAACGCAGTTTTCGAGAATATAATCATGTTGTCTCAAAAAATCAAACTGTTGCATTTACTCCTGCTTTTCCTAAAGATGTGGTTAGATATCGTACGAACAAATTCACATGTACCCCTAATGTTTAAGGTAGAACTGTTTTGCGATTACCGCATAAGAAGCTCTCTGGATTGGTCGGCTTCATATTTTATTCAGTGTGTGAGTAGTTACAGTGGCGTCATTCTAGTTTGTGTATTTCTATGGCTCGGATCTTTATCATAATTGACTTAATTTGTTAGACCCTCCTTCTACTATGCACAACCTACCCTGTGCCTTATGTATCGCAGTATGCCAAGTTTATCAAGTAGGCGTTACTTCGGTCTTAGGCCTATAGCTGTACACAGAGCACACGACCGCATTTCTGCCGTCAGTGCAGTAACTCTTTGCGCGGTACGAAGAGTTAGGTTCACAAGTGAGTTCCAATGTAATAGTCATGAACAGTGCATACAAACCGTGATACCACATTAATCAGTGAACGGGTGTATCGCAGAAATGACATACAGATATTGGAAAGACTCCATCGAAGTATAAGAAAAAGATCAATAGACATTTCAAACAACGTATTTGAATTTCTATCATGAGGATTTTTCTAATGCACAATTTCCTCATAGACACATCAAAACACGACAGACCAAAACAGTACATCTCTGTCTGCTACTGTTTTGAGACATTTTCTCCTCTTTTTCTTTTTAAATCTTTGTAATGGTTTTCAGGTATCTTATTCTGAGATGAAGTAATACTGTATATCCATCAAAGGACGGTCTTTCCAACCAGCAATATTTTAATATACAATTCATCTTTAATAGAAGTGTATTTATTTCACATGTTCAATTTACTACTTCATCATGACGCTTAACAGTAATATCTTAAATAAAATTATTCTGTTTTCTTTTTCACTATTAAAAAAACCTAACGATCAACAAAAACGAACATTAGAAGTCGCCAGTGAATGCTCCGACCTGCCATAAAAAGGTCAGACAACAAATTTAGCAGATTTCATGCAGGACCGCATTGCACTTTAAGTAGATGCGATGATGTGTATACTCGACAATTCATCACGTCAGTTGGCGGTCTACCGTAGATGTACGAGGCTCACCCACTCACACAACCAATGAACGATTTACCTCTGACCTTCTCTTAGACATCATATCAGCTAACACTGGTTCTTATCTCACCCAACGGTTCATACCACCACCGTGGACTGTACTCCTTGTTTTACATGAGCCAAATTTGGTCATGCGTCCTAGGTGTGACACAAGTACCTCGAGAACGTCTACCCGTTCGCGGCGAAAATATGCGTCAGGAATTTCCAAGGGTTAAGACCCATCCAATCTCGATGGATCGCGCTCTCGTAGTGTGTGTGTGTTAGCTGGGCTAACTCTCCTTACACAGACTTCAGAGGTTGGTACGCCGGTGTACTCTCGTTTCTCCGGATATTATTTGGACTTTTCTTTCATCCTCAACTACTCATCTTTGGTCCGAATTTAAGGGCTCATAACTGCATTTTCTTCCCCGTCAAGACAACGATTTCAATTGGAGCAGGTAACAATTACGACTTGCCTTTTGATTTTCTTATTTTGATGTATCGATTACGATTTTACGATTTTTTTCTCTCTCCGTTGATTTCTCCTGTGGTCAAAAATCATACCTTGCCTCGTTGATCTTGTAACACATGTGAAATTGTTTAAGAACAAACCCAGTAAACACAGGCGTGTGCATGGTTACATGGACTGACCGACATATGCACGCTTAACTTGTGAGTTGATTAAGAATTCAATTTAGGTCTACTCCGTGCCTACTTTGGGCAGGCGCTCAATGTAAATAGGCTGCTTTTCATAGGCTTTTCATTACAGAAAGTTTTATATTTTTAAACCAAAATTGTATGGACACAAAATGATAAATTATTTGAAATAAGGCAATACAGCTCCATTTTTTCAAGAAGTAACTTTTTCACAGATAGAAATTTGGTACAGAAAATTTTAAAAAAATTTCAAATAATACAAATTTAGCGATCAATCTTATGTACATTTTTCTTTTTATCGTATGAAGCTTTTGCCGGGTTGTATTGTCGAGACTGAATAGTTTGATAATGGCTAGCATCATCTTTATTGTATGCCATGTTGGTGAATTTATAAGCAATAGTGCCTTGTAATAATACATGTGAAAATCAAATCTTTGAAGTGTTGACTCATTTTGTGGAGATGAAGTGGCGTAAATTTTGTGTTTGACACTGCTTTTGTAAATGCTATCAATTTTGACAACACGTGAGAATTATACCAAATTGATTACTTTATAGTAACATACTTGCTCGTTACTATGAATACTTGTTCTTGCAAGTTGAGAGTTTTGTTTTATTTCCATTCATTTTTCCCCTTTACTTCTTGACTTCTCATTTTCTTCATAATCTATTTCTTATTTTTACATTTTTTTCATGTGGACACCGCATTTATATCCTTCATCTACTATAAATTACATGCAACTCAAAGCGATTTTCGGTGCAATGAAAGTTATGATATTTAGACGGAAACCAGACAATGTAATTTTATATGTGCTAATGGGAAAGGCAACCGCAAGCCCACATACTTGAGAAGAAATGTCACACATTGCATACATTGCCGTTTTTATGAAATTGTAATAGATTTCTTACAAAATGAAAAGAAAAGTCATAAATAATTAACTAAAAGTATACCTGTTTGTAAGTATATGTCATCATTACCTCATAGGCGTTAACACCGCGTGACGTTTGACCCACGAACCTATTCGACGTCATTATAACCAACTCAGATATGAGATTTTCTCTCTTAAACAAGAGTCTAATCCCCCCCCCCCCCCCCCCGTAAGTGTAGAAGGAAGAAGTCGCCACTCTAACGTTCCGTGACAAAAACAATATAATTTTTGGTTCAAACGTTTCAGTGATGAAAAGAAACTCTATTACTGGAGGGTATTGAGATACCCTTCGTCAGCAACCAGTCATCAATATGTCAACTGAAGTTGCTGAATGACTGCAAGGAGGAGTCTGGACGGGGGAGGGGGAGGGGGTGGGATGATAACTGTCACACTCTCTGGAGCTATCACTCAATATAGCCATGTGGTAATAACAGAGTGTTTCATACCATGTGAAGAGCTTGTACCGCTGCACAAAACTTGTCTGTCGTGTAAACTTCGAATCCACTTAAGGCATATTACGTCACATATTCTAATTACAGAAAATGACGTAACCGTATATTCTACGATGTACACACACACACACACACACACAAAGGAAAACCTAGATAAAGCGTTCATCTTGGAGCAATTGCACCTAAAGCTCTTGGTATGTGTGAGCCTTGTGAATATGACCAATTTTCTTCTTTTTTCAGTTATCAATTTATTTGTTTTCGTACTAGCAGTTACTTGCTGTTTACATTTTGCTTTCGATTTTTTTTCGATATGATACGAGTTATTTATATTCACCTTGAACGAAAACAAAAAAAGATGAGCCTTTGTTTGTGGATAAATCAATTACATTTTGTTCAACATTGCAGCGTTATTGAATCGTCTAATATAAGATGAGATAATGTGTAGTGTACGGCTGAGTATTTATTTATTTTGACTCTCTTTATTATAAGTAGATCGATTGGTAAGTGACACAATATCTGTTTCAACCTGTTGTTGACGAAACTGGAGAGACAAGATTTCCCATCTTCACTACGTCAAGAGAGTTGCTGCCTTTTCGTAGAAGAAAAAAAGAAATAAATAAAAGATCAAAAGGAGTACAATAATGTGGAAATATCATCTCGAGATTTAACTTTGATAAGTGATACTTTTAGCTTAAGAAGAAACCAAAAGCAAACAAAAAACCCCAAAGTTCAACGGTTGCCTCATCTCGGTGAAAACTTTTGCTCCTTCCTTGTACTGTGAAAAACAAACATCCCCCGTGAGGAATAAACACCACTTTTTTTCGAGCACTTGTTCAGATATCAGTCTACTCATAGTTCACTTAACATCATGTATACGATTTGACTGAGCGTGTGAAGTTTAGTCGATCTACCTGTAATCAAATTATTTATCGGAATATTTGCCCGGTGATGCAAGCTGCATTCTTAGGGCGTTGCTCAACTTGCTCGGTTTGCACGTGCTAAGCATTTAATCGACTGCAATGAGTTCGGTAAATTTTCAAATTACATCACGACTGTATAAATAATGAATGCGAATTTTTTGTTACCAGCGTGGTCTTGTATACACAACGGTATCAACTGAGTTGCTAGCAGAGAATAGTCCATTTAAAAAGTCATTGTATGTCAAATTTTATGGAATTAAAACAAAGTCAAGTAAATGTAATAATGAAACATATAACAATTGGTTATCCCTAAGCTCTCGTTTTTTCTCTTTCACTGAAGGACCCATAGCCTGATTGAAATTTAACGACTCGATAATATAGGCTCGGTTGGTGGTGGACGGTGGTCGTCTGTTACATTGCAAATATGCACCTGGCAACAATTACATTGCTTGTGACAGAACATTCCATTGTAGTTAAGACATAATAAATCAAAAGAGAACATTTTTCGACTGCGATACCAGCCAGAATGGAATGTAAGTTTGAAGTGTGAGGATAATGGTGACAGCTTACTCCAGGTCAAAATTTGTCTGAAGAGGAGGGCGGTAAAAGGTCGATCAGTAACAAGATCGTTACCCAAACTGATGGTGGTAGATAACTGTGACAGTTTAAAAATAGATGTTTATAGCAAATGTGGTAAACAACAACCCCTCTAAAAAAAAAACCAAAAAACAGAAGTCGACTTGAACATGTCTTTATATGAGTTAAGGTTCTGACAGATCCGAAGACACCGTGGATGCCGTTTGCATATTTTCCCTTGAGGAGGGAAAAGACGGTGTTTTACCCGTATTTGCAATGGGAAAGGACAGCGAAGAATATGGCAGCCATTCACTACAATGTTCGAAAATGGAACATCCAATTAAGACATCCGGTCTCTTTTGAAGACTCGTTCTCAGTGGGTGTTTGATCCTTCAGAGTCTTTTGAACTATAGTCACGGTAATGTAGCCCAGTTGTAAGATCCATCAAAATGGTCCATTGAGAAGTTCCGGTCCCATGGGCCCAAATGGTTGTCCCAATCTCCATAGGTCATTTCCCTAAATGTTGGGAACCAAGGTATTGTGAATGCAATTTGTTTTCTTTCTCTCATTTTTGACAAGAACAGAGAAGAGAAACGGAGGGTTTTACCACGAGTCAAAACACTTAAGTTTTATGCCCATCTACGGAGTATAAAATAAAAAACATTACAAGTAGAAGGACGGACTGAGATCAGTAACAGATAATGCGAGTTAGATTTATATTCAGGTATTCAAATGTCGATAGTTATTTTATTATCAGTGCTTCTGTAGAAGATAAGAAGAGGAGTTGCGTAGTTTATTGACGAAGAAGAATCAGAACGTACAGGTACTTCCTTATCATAACGTTATGAAACCTGGCTTTGGTGTATATATTTCTGGTGATTCCGATCATCGGTTGAGCGAGGGACTGAATATTTTCTGAATACCAATGGAGTAGGTTTATGCAAAAGAATGTGATAAGTCTGCATAAAACGACCACGGGGATTGTCATCGCAGCATGGCTAATTTCAAATTGCACGGGAAAAATTAAAGAAATTCACTTACAACGTCAAATTGCAATTTAATTACTCTCTGAGTCAGGACTTTAATTGTTAGTGTTTTCTCTGCCGAAAAGTATACTCTTAAAACGGGTGGTATACCTTCATTATACCTGTCATGGCTGGTGACTAGGAACTCATGAACCATTTTTCATTGTTTTGCAAGCGTTATCCCCCCCCCCCCCCAAAAAAAAAATGTTGATTTTGTATTGAGTACTGAAGGATTACCCAAGACTCGGAAGCAAAGAATATTCAACAGGAGGATAAAGAGGAAACTGAGATTACATTTTGTTTCATGCAGAGGTTCTGTTGGGTGACTTAATGTAAACTTTGGGGTCTTTTGGAAACGTTCAATTCTTCCCAGGTAGCTATGATACTATCCATGACGGAAGTGTATTACTCATGCACTAGCTTTGGCGACATTCATTAGGGTATGTTCATTAGAAAACAATACATACCAACACCAGCTGCTTCGAAGAGTGCTGTGGTACATACCTTTAATAGTAATAAACAGTCCAGAACACAAACTAAATACAAAAAATGAAAAAAAAAACAAGGAAAAACAAAACTCATTTTTTTGTGGTTGTTCAGAAGAGGCTCCAGAAGTTATTATGAGGTCAGAAAAGACCGCTATCCCCCTTTAACAAGTGACGTCAAGGCATATACCACGGATAAGAGTGATAATGAAAGCTTTAGGTAAAGTATAGGATTTTATTGTACCACACTACCTACAATTTCACTGACGTAACTAACGTGAATAACGCTCTTAAATTTAAGTTAAAGAATTAAAATCACTTTTTGAAATAACTGTCGTTTTAAATCCTCTGAGGCCTTTTTTTTTGCTTACATTGTTTTCACTTGTAATTCACTTGTACATATATCGGATGGAAAGTGTTGTTTGTGGCTACTTTAATTTTATAACCTCAGTAAAACCGTCGTGCATGGCTATTTTAAGATTATGCTATTTTAGTATTATGACTTCATAATGGCAATGGATTGGATTACCCGACCAATGGCGATTGGAGTAGATTAATTAATTAATCGGATCAAATCCTGGTTCTTTAATTGGTACTCCACTGTGCCTACCTAACTTCTGAGGACAGACTATTTACAGAAGTAAAAGGAATTTTTCGGCCCGCAGGCGATTTGCCAGTTTCATGATAATTGGTCATTACAATGACCTATTACATTGAGAAAAAGCCAGTCTGGCGCCTTGACTAATAAATGACTGTAATCTTTTTAAGACTTTCAAAGAATATTTCGGGAAAGAGAGAAAAAAAGATATGGTAAAATATTTTTGTTGTTACTTGTAAAAGACGATACATAGGCCTGCATTAACAAGAAAAAAAAAACTATGCATAGGCCTACATTTACAGGTAGATAAAGCCAAAAAAAAAAAATGGATTCCGGCGTACGGTCTGTTGTTTTGGAAATTTTTTGTTTTCTTTTGTGACAGAGAGTAAGAGTGAGAGAGGACAGGAGATGTGTTATTGTAATCCCAACATGCATCATCAGCATGCTGGCGGATAGGCGTATAACACATTATGGGTGCCACTAGTGTTTTCGATTCAACACTCCGTTAGAAGTAAAGTGTCTCTCATAGAAAGTAAATCGAAAGAGTGAAAAAAAAAAATGCAGTCTCAGTGGCGCCATTTCAAATAAATGATTATAATCGTTCCAAGACTTTAGCAGAATGTTTGGGGAAAGAAAGCTTAGCGTCTGTACGGGTAGACTGTTCACAAAAAAAATGAATAAATAAATTGTCACTTGCAAAACGGGCTTCTTTTTTCAGGGCAGAATCGGTCTCAAAAATGTTCAGTCCTGTTTAGCACTTAAAAAAAGTACATGTTACTGTGTTAAAACTCCCTGAACGTTTACTATGCGTTTGTTAAATATGCATGGTGCTACCAACTTATTTCCTTGTGAAGCTACCATATCATAAGCGATACGAACATATATACCTGAAAGTAGTTGTAGTTGTTCCTGACAACTCGGTGCAGCTGCTGACGGGGAAACGTTGTGCCATTCAGAAGACTAGAAAATGTGGTTACGAAAGTCGCAACCACCCACTGTCCATGATTGCTCCTGTGCCAGCCTGAGTTTTGGAACGCTTTAGGAGTTCCCTGGCTGATTAAAAGTGCGACTGTAAACTGTGGGCCCCCTAGCATGGTATTGTAGAGTTGTGTATATGCAGTCTGCGTCTATAGTCTCTGCGGAGGGACCGTGGCCATATACAGAGGTATGCAATACACGAAGCCAGCTCCCCATCCAGAGGGATTCGGACGGACCCCGCCCCTTCTCTTCCCCCACAAGAAGTTCCGCTCAGCCTATGATAGTAGACCTAAGTTAGCAACATATGTAACCAGTTTTAATTTGTTGGTCATAATCGTCGGGTAAAATGTTTATGGTAAAATCGAGCCTCCTCACTGAAAATATAGGTATAGGTATAGTATGTAGGTATGCGATACACGGATGCAACAATTATCACGTTTGCATGTACAGCACACCGTTAGGAGTTTGACTTACTCAAGTCTTAAACTGCGAAACAGTACAATACAAAACTGGCAAAATAAAAACCGGTCTTATTAAGACATATCCCATCCAAAATTTACAAAGAAGTCTCGTTCACGTCTACATGATCCGCTCAACACTGACCATGATCCACTCAGTTGTGGAGCAAACCACTGAATGTGAATCAAGAAACATTTGAACTAAAGAACTGCCTCTCGAAAATGAGAAGTGTGCCTAGGTACTGTCCATGACGTCATGGACAGTACACTTAAAATGTGAAGCGAAACCTCATTCGCTTCATTTTGGGTGGGATTTGGGGACCTTGCGTACACAATTTCCCAGATTGGGTGCAGGAGGAGGGCGGTGATCATCTCGGGGGTGGGGAATATATCCTCCCGTGAAGAAAATGTGTGGAGTGGATGTGATTTAACATATGTCACCCCCAATAAAGTTCTGCGCCAAGAATACTTTCGTGCGGCATATTGTAGATAACTGTGCATTTACAACTGTATTTGGTTGTATTCAACGTTCTCTATTAACGACGGTCTCGCGGAGCCAAGTGCGATTATGAATAACCTGATGTACTTAGTCTGCTTCATGTACTGTATCTCTCAGTGTTTTACCTCTAAGACTGTTCCCCGGCAATAGCCTCCCTGACAATGATCCTCCCGGTGTCGGACAATCCCCGGCCCGTGACAATGCCCTTAACCTTTCCTTAACCCTAACACTTTCCACTCACGGAATTATCACCGGGTGTTGTCAGAGGAAATATTCTCCGGGTTAAGAATTGTTGGGGTGAGAATTCCTCCGGGAGATATCGTTCGAGGAGAAATTCAGTTTTCTGGGGGGGGGGGAGATATAATCCGGGCGATTTGTCTGGTCACGTCTACTAGTAAGACACGTTTCAAAAGCAAAAGGCAAACAAATTTCTCAGAGGCGAGGGCTGGATCCCCGATGCCTCGCATCCTTCTTCAGGAGGGTGTCCAATGACAGTGGTCCTGCTTCTTTATTTCCCATCATATCCCCCCTCCACCCCCTTATGAAAAACGAATCGCCGCCCATGTCTATGAGAAAGTTTGATGGGAAGTGAGGTCTTGCGTGTTTTCGTATCCCACGAATTTCTTTCAATCCCTTCACCTACGTTTGGATCCAAAGATCGTTTTCACGACGAGGAAGTCAAAGAAAAATCATTCTTTAAAGGCATCAAGTAGGCCTACCACTGATTCATTCAATTGGTATCAACACACTAATAACAATAAGGTCTGGTCACGTGACTAGGTCAACAGTACGATGCTATGACGTGTACAAACATTACATGTATACCCTTCTAGTCCTTAAACTCTACTTGATTGAACTTCGGTGTTGCATGAGTCCTGTAGATGGGCGTATATGTAAGCGATTTCTACTTATCATCGCACGCATGGACGCTTATTTAGTCTCATCCTACACGGGAATGAGCGTATGATATCATTGCGATTGCCAGACAGTTTACGCTTCCCCACATGCTACTCGCCCAGAGAATGACGGAATCTGAGGCATGCCAGGAATGCCAAAGGCACGACTGGAGATCGGTCTTACCGTTATTTCATGATACGGTCATGCACTCACCCAGTGTTTCCAAACGGCCTACTGATTCATGTGAAGCGATGCCAGTATATGTTACATCAGTGGAGGCAGAATATTTAGATTCCATTGAAAAGTTTGAAAAGAATCACCTTTGCAAATAACAGTGACACATAAAGTGATCAAAGGTGGCCTGCAACATATATGAACATAAATTTGCAATTCAAAACCTATCATTTATCGCTTTCCAAATGTTTACAACTGGAGAGGCTGAAGGGTGGCTATTTACCAACCGACGAGAGTGTAAGTGCATAAGATATGCTATAATAATATATGGGGTCGGGGGGGGGGGGGGGGCAAACGTGCTAACGTTGTTAAATTAAAAGCAGCAATGTGATTGTCTATTACCTGACCTACTATTATAAACTGAAAGTCTCCTGATTGGTTGTGGACTTCCCCACCATGATCCTTCAATTGTAGTGCACTGCTTCATTATCATGCCGGTAATAAGGACTCACGACAATTGGAATGGAAGAACCATTAGAATGGATAGGCCGTTTATTCTTGGCTCTTCGAAACGGTGTGACCGATTTCCGGAGATATAACTTGTAAACAACGTTCAAAATGAAGTGAATATTCTTGCTCTAGACTGTGAGTCATGCAGTAACGGTTCTAACAAGTCACTTGAAGGAAGGAAACACAGTTGATCACTCGTGAGAAAATTTTTAATAAAGTTATCTTGTAGTACTGTCTTCCTTCCAAATCTGATCCATAAATTTGCATCTCGCATAAAAAAACAAACAAAAAATAAATCATATTTTTTACAACTATATCTTTATCAATGCTTAAGATACTTGTAAACCGATACCTGGTCAAGTATTTTTTTTTTTTATTTTTATCTGATTTGGGGCCTTTTGAGGCAATGTATCATACAGGCTATGTCCAATCAGTTGAATAGCAACTCCCTGGCCCAATCGAACAGCTGTAGCTGAGTGCGCAATTTGATCTATTTTCTCAGCATGGCAGCAGGGTGACAAATGAGATCACGTTACCGCTACTTTAGTATAGGAGTACATGTAGGCGTATTAGTGGGCTGACCATTTCAGAGTAAAGAGAAAAAGAAAGCCGTACGCGTGACCAATTGGTCATTGTCGACATCCACAAGGCCATCCAAATAACCAACTCAAAGTTAATTGCAATGAATTTTATGCTAGGCCTAATTAACTTATCAAATTTGCGCGCTGTATCTTGCACCCTGTCACTCATATGCTGATACGGAGTCATGGGACTTACCTCTTTCGCTGAGTTCAAGGTGTACTTCCACTGTTAGGTTGATTCATGATTAGGTTCGATACATGACGCTGAAATTTTGACGAGGCAAACTCTTCGCTATAATTCACAATGTTATCCTGACACTTGTTTTGATGAATGCAGCGCCCTGAGTAACAATGTTACGTACGTCGATGTATCCGTTCTCAGCTGATTATAATCCTAAAAAGAATTGTTCAAATGGTCGATGTGAGTCAACGAAGATGAGCTTGGAAGTGAGTAATTTTGGTCATTGAAACTGTACATGGATTCGGATTGCAACTGTTACCACGTGACCGTGGCACTTGAACCGCAGCAATAAAGACTCAGTTTCTCTCTTTGTGTTGCAGATTAAAACCACTCTTGAACATGGTGAAGGATTCGACGCCGGTTTTCGTCCAGAAACCGCAGCTCGACCAGAGTGAGGATGGAAGGGTTCTAACATTCACCTGCAAGATCACTGGTGAACCAAAACCTTCGTTTACCTGGTATCTGAATGATGTCCCGGTTAAAGATGGTGGTAGATACTTCACCCAGGTATAGGACAAGAGTTTCTTTACTAATTTGATCTCTTGATGGCATTGATAGGAAAAATAAATTATCTAGTACATTTGCTGCATTGATTGGCAATATCTTTAGTTCGTTTTATTATGATATTTTATTGGTAGTTCAGAACTGGGTCGTAATCCCACGACCTCCACATGTTCTAGTCTCCTTGACATTGGCTTTTAAAGATATTTACACCACACTGTACAGATAGGTAAATGCAATTAAAGCTGGGTGAGTGAATTTTTAATATGTAAGGGAGAATTCAAAATTTCAACAAAGGTTCCCATTTTTTCCCTTTTTTAAACCACGATTCTCATTTTTTTCTATTACACTTATATGTCTCATTTTCATTCTTGGTACGTGTCTGCATCCTCTTTTATGAAGAGATGGTGTTCTGATCTGTTACACGGGTTTTCCCCATTTGAATTATGTTATTTTGACATGAATGGCTCCCTATGAATATGAAAGCACCCCGCGTGATGTAAAATGTAAACTCTTAAACTTTACATATCAACAAACCAACACAATGCTAATGCTTCCAGCAGTACACTGAAGGATATGTTCTGCACATGATGTGCCTACTATACTGTAGGCTACATAAACTAAGCTTCTGAAGTGTACAACAATGACTAACGTTTTGTTCGACTTAAAGAGCCTGGTGACGATAGACATGGGTTTCGAGATGTTTTCTTTGGCACTGCATGTTGCGAAGATGACAGACTTTTGTCGGTGATAACAAAATTGTAGGCCTGACGTAGTAACCATGGCAGGTTCGACAAGTTATTACGTACCTGCTCAAAGGCTGTGCGTTATGCTGCTGGTGTGGAGTGTAACGTAATGCACAGCCCTTTTCAACTTCAAGGGCTACTCTAAGGCCAGCTACGTACACCCTACCCTGTACGTTAGTTCTAAGTTACAACAATTATCGTTAAAAATTGCATGTCTGTGTGACAGTGAGTGAGTGTGTGTGAGTGAATGCAAGGTAAATAATATTAAGCCATCCCTGCCATTGTTCTTGGATTTTATAACTTATTTGTCAGGCTATTACAATTCGTTTAATGTACTGTGTTTGAATGACAGCCTTACAAGTTACAGCTTAGTGAACCTTAAAACTAAATTCTTTGCATTCTGTAATGTATATATCCTTGTGTTGTTCAAGCATTGTGTTTTCAGGTGCTCTAACATCACTCGCTTTTCCATCACTTACAGTCATCAGGCCTACAAATTAATAACATTAGAAGTTTGTGTGTCTTCTGGTTTGGTGTTTCACAGTTTGTAACAAATTTGTTGCAAGTCGCAGTGTAACAGTAGTGTGTATTGAGTGTGAATGCATTGGAGATAAACATCAGACAGACATTTCCATGAGCTTGCATGATTCGGCCGATTTAAAATGGATGTGAACCTTTGGAGCAATTTTCTTAGTCATGCAACAAAAGATATTGGACGGAATGTGTGAAGTCAGTGTTCTGGTGCAAGTTTTCCTCAAGTTGTCAGCCAGGATTATGCACTTTTTTTTGACATACAGTTTGAACTCACAGTCATACTGTAATTTTAATCTTTATGGTTTCTGTCAGCAGTGAGATCTCCTGGAATTTGAAATATGAGCTGATCCCTACTTATACCTTATTGTACAGGGCAGTTGATTACCTTTAAGAAATGTTAATTGTGTCAAAATAATCACTCAGGAATTAAAAGAAAATCGACTCATAAATTTCAGCGGCCGGCATGTGACTTTGAAGTGTTCAGATTGCATCAAGTACTGTACAGGAACAGATGGAACCCTATTTCTTAATTTTCCCATGAACGAGTGCATCTAATTGACAGGTCATTACATCAAACCTGCATCATAGTTGCATAGCAAAAACACCGCTGTTGAAGTTAGACTCGGTGAATCACTGACATAGATTTACCTACATGTTGTCGCACCTGTATCTGCAAAATTTTTAATATACAACATGGTCACCGTTTTTAACGTTTGATGGCAGTTGAAATAAATAATAACTTGGTAAGTCACGTCTATACAGTAACTTCTACCAACTTCAGCAGATCTGAAGAGGACCAAACTCATTCTGTCCCTCTCAGCCATCTCTTTTACTCTAAAAAGCGCAGTCACTGCAGCACAAGTTTACGAGGCATGTTGATGATGTATTTCAGGTTATAACTGAACCTTGCTTGCTTGATCAATTGTCATGTACTGTATATACGATACAGTAGGCCTCTACATATACTGCATACTGTAGGTGCATTTACAGTATTTCTTCTGTAATACGGTAAGATATATAACATACAGTGTATATAAAGCACTGAAGCCTGCTCATGTGAATATGAGGAAGCTAACTGTAGCACTGTATTTACTAATTTTTTTTCCTTTGGTGCCATTTTCAGGTGAAAAAGGAAGGTGATGCCTATGTGGTGTCTCTGGAGATCGATGATGTGTCCATGGAGGATGCTGGCAGCTACAAGATCACAGCCGATAACAAAGGGGGCACCACCAGTGCTACCATTGCTCTTAAGTTTGGTGGTGAGCTGGCATTTTCTTCTCTCAATATATCTTAGATTAGGCAATGGAAAACATTGGCCTACCATGCAGTATATACACTGGCATTTCAGTGACTTCTTCTTACGATTTGATTGAAAATGGGGGGGGGGGTTTGTGATCCTGGTCAAGTTTGTGATCATGGAACAATTGAAAAGTGTCATAACACATTGCAGGAGGTGTGGTGTTGTACAGCGTACATTTTACAGTACTTGACTGTCCTGCTCAAACTTACTAGTACAACATATACAACATAAATTTTTTTTTATCTGCATTATTCATACTGCAGATACATTGAACTGAATTAACAGCATTTTCAGCTGTACTTTACTGTTTGCAACTAGAGCCTATTACACTTTGTTTTCTTACGTTTTGTGCTTGTCCTTGTGCTCTACAGTATGCTGTCCCGTGTTTGTGATAGTGTGCACATGTCTTGTTAGCCTACAATAGGCTATGTTTGCAGTCTGCATATGATGTCTGTTGAAACCAGTCTCTGATGGAACACTGGCAGTGAGAGATATAATATTTTATTTGTTACATTCAAGTATTTTGTGTAATTATTACATGTTATTTCTTTTCTCTTCTCCCCCCCCCCCCTCAGAAGAGGAAGAGGAAGAACAAGATGAACAGCCAGTGTAAGTTCAACATGTTTTTCTTGTTGTTGTTGTTTTCTGATCCCTTGCTGGGTCGACAAAAATTTATTTCAAAGGTGATGCAAGAATGATCTGAATGAATGAAAAAAAGAATTAATAAAGTCAAGTGTCAGTCAGACTCTCTGCTTTAGACCAAATATTTGGAACAGAAAAATCACAGAAACAAACACCTGTTGACCTTAATCTATTTCATTTTTCTTTCTAAAAGTATCTGTTTGTCTTCTCCTCCCTAGATCTGGCGATGGAATTGCACCGACATTCACCATGAAGCCGCAGATGTCGCAGTCGGAAGACGGTTCGAAGCTGACCATCCAGTGTGAGCTCAACGCAGATCCCAGACCGGAGGTCGAGTGGACACGGAACCAGCAGCTGCTAAAGGACGGCGGCAGGTACAAGCTGAGGACGAAAGAGGATGGCAACTTCTACCATCTCATGCTGGAGATCACAGACGTCAACGAAGACGACGGCGGCGAGTTCAAGATTGTCGCCAAGAACTCCATGGGGACGGCGACAAACACCATCAAACTCAACTTTGAGCGTAAGTATGAAGTAGCTCACAAAATGCATCTCCTTCTTGGAAGTTTCCGGTTTCATAGAAAAGTTCTCTGTGTAGGACACTTGTGATGAAATTTTGGATAGCACTTAAAAGTTGTGTAAGATGAAAAAGTGTCAATCATTTGGCACTTTGCATTGTCTACCTTTTGTTTCCTTTTATTTTCAGAGACTTAAGCAATATTGTCACTGAAGTGTTTGAATGTAAATACTTGAGGAATATTGACAATGATTGGTGCAGAATTTGGACAATCCTCTTACTGCTGCTAAGCAGGCCATCCTTTTCATTGTTACCTTTGTTGGACGACAAGATTCAGTTTTTACAATCAGTGGAAATCACATCGAAGAAAGCAACTACTGTCTTTCAAGTGACTCCTACAGTACCTATCTTACTTTCTGCTACTTTTTGGACCTTCTTCTTATTTCTCATAATTTTTCCCCAAAATACTACATTTTCCTACTTCTTTCACTTAGCCAATCTAAACTAAAAATCATGAAGAAGAAGAACATTTGTGTTTAATGTTTTTCAAATTGTACATTATTGTCAGTTATAATGGAGGAATGGAGGGGGATGGTTGTCAACTTCCTAATTATGGAAAAATTGGAAAGTCAATTGTCAATTGTCAGCACTGGTGGTAGTGCATAAGTTGAATCAGTGTATCAAAGGCATTAGATTCCACCTGTCATTATTGCAACATCACCATCATCCATACTTCTACCTATTCCTTCCTTCGTCAGGACCAAAGGGCGCCCCTCACTTCGTCGTCGATCCCCAGATCGAGCAGTCCGACGACGGCAGGCTTCTCACATTCCACTGTGAGTTGGTAGCGGATCCGAAACCAGAGATTGTATGGTCGAAGGACGACGTCAAGATAAAGGACGGAGGACGATACAAGATTCTGATCAAGCAGGATGGGACAAGCTACGACGTTAAGCTGCAGATCGCAGACGTCTCCTCAGAGGACGCCGGAGAGTACAAGATATACGCCGCAAATGACCTCGGAGACTCTAAATCGAGGATTACACTTAACTTTGAAAGTATGTCATAGTAGTACAGTAGCAATTTGTTGCAGGTTGTAGATCAGGTTGTGTGTGTTATGTTTTGGATACACTTCTGAACAAAGGTAGTGATCTCCATATTCTGGAAAAATGAGAGTAGAAGGCATGAATTGTAAGCTGATCGTCTGTTTACTCCAAGGTTGATGTATGTGTAGACAGTGTAGATTAGCTCGTCGGTTTTTTAATTCCCATGAGGGGTTATTTCATGTCATGAGAATGGACATGGACTTGGAAATTTTTTTTTTTTTTTTTAGAAGAGGTGCAAGCTAGAGTCAAATAATCCAACATTTTCAAAAAGATTGCATAATTGTACGATTGCATTTCATGCGCTGCCTATTTTTTGTTTGTTGTTTTGCATTATTCTGAGGAGAGGGGTTCTATGAATGTGAAAGAAATCCCCTCTGCCCATTTTCATAATATTGTGATGCTTCTTATGCCTAAATATGTGTAATTGTGCAATAGAGCATGTAGATAAAATAACTAGTAATGCCAAATTTGACATTTATATAGTCACCTTCTCTTTTCGCATATGGGGGGACATTGCCATGTTTCCTCATTGGTTAAGATTAAGTTCCACACTTTCCATTGTATTGCTTTAAAAGTTCTAAGATAGCTCTACAAATTGAAGCATTTTGTCCAAAGAAATCCTTGCAAATTATTCGCTGTTTGCAGAACTCAGTGTACAGTTTGAGCTCAGCGCTCGGAGCAGATGACTCCACACAAACACCTTCTTGAGTTTTTCCATTTTCACTGTCTAAAATAGCACAGCCCTCTTACGATTGGGGAGGTAAATGTCTGAAAGATACGCTGAAAATATCTTATAAGTAATATAATGTCAGTGAAGGCACTTTTGGTCTAAAAGGGCACAGAATCTAGAAATTTTGAGGCATATGCTGACAACATCACTCCAAATCCCATCTAATTTTGTGCTATCTCATTTCTTTCTAGCTGAAGATGCCCAGAAAGAACAGGCTCCTGAAATGTAAGTTCTACGTCCCTCACATCGTACTCGGAAATGCCATCTTCGATCTGCAGTTAGGGCACCGTTTTTGGGAAACTTTGGTGTCTATCAACTGCATTTTTACATTGTCAAAAAGCAGACAAGAAAATTCCTTCTTGAGTATTTCACCTTCCCAGGAGGTTCCTTAAAGAGTTTAATGTTGTCAAGAGAAAGTTACACTGCCCTTTTCTGCTCACTTGTATCGGTTTTAATCCATTGCGTTTTGGTCTCCCATGGATTCTATTAGTGAACCCAACTGTTGTATCAATTCTTTTCTTTGAATTGAACTGAACTGCACAAATGAATCCACATTAGGGGTGGATGTGACTTTCATGGGACGGTTCATGCACAGCATATTTTTAAGTTTATTGTTAATAGCTCAAAAGAGGTGATCTGTATTATCTTCTGGATTTTGGTTAGTTTTACCTCAGTATGTTCAGGTTGGGAATGCGATCTTAATGTATTTTTTATTGTTTTTGAGTTTTGGAACCTTTCTCTGTTTTGCAACACCTTTTGGTAAGTCACTTGTTTGGGCTAGTCGCAGTATGTGACGAACAACACGATCTCAAAGAGGTTTCTGGGTGGATGGATTTTAAAGAGTTGATTTGAGTGATAATATTAACCTAAAGTAATTTATGCATGGTGAAGATAGGACAAGACTCTCTTCTGTTGGGCCAACTTGTAATCAGATGCTTTGCTTGAGTTTTCTATCCGTGTTCTAACATTGCCCACTTCTTTTAGTATTTCATTTGACTTTCAGCACAACAGTTTTGGTGCTCAGCAATGACTTAACAAGTCGTGACAAATAATTATGGTTGTTTTCTGTAGCGAGATATCTGCTGGGGGAAACAGACCTCAGTTCCAAGGCAAACCCATCATGAAACAGTCGGAGGATGGTCACGAAGTCTCTTTCGAGTGCACGGTCAAGTCAGGAGACGGAACCCCAAGTGTCTTGGATCTTCAACGCCAATCAGCTAATCCCAGACGCTGGACGCTTCAAGATCACCCAGGTGAAGAAAGGAGCCGACCTTTACATCCTCACCCTCAGTATGAAGAACGTCACCCCCTGACGACGGCGGGACGTACGTGGTCCTGGCTCGCAACGCTGCAGGCGAGGACCAGTCCACGATCAATCTCAACTTTGACAGTAAGTCGCAAATTTGCTGAGAACGAATTTACCCAGATCTGAGTAGTTCTCTAAAAAGAATTCTGTCATCATGGAAAACACCCTCTGTGCAGTATACTTTGGAAAAAAGAGGACGAAGCTGTTCAGAAAAGCTGTCTAATCCATTTAGAAAAGCCTGTGACTGGCTAGATTGGATTATTATTAAACCATAGCAACCTAGCTCCTGGTTTTATGATAGTTTACAATTGCCCATAAGGAGGAAAAATATTGGGTTTACAGTAGGACAAATATTGGGTTTACATGTTATCCATATCACCCTCTGTCGACCATGTCGTCATATGTCTTCATTGCTTGTTCAAAGTCTCCATTTGTTGCCTAAGTTTAAAAAAAAATGGTTGTCAAGGACTATTGCTCCCAAAACAGCTGACTTCAAACGATGATCTTTTAACAAAGTTTATTTCAAGTAATTTATGGATTGTATGTGAACATATTAAACTAAACAAGAAGGTGTTATTTTTGTTCTGAATGTTATATGCATATATGCTATCCCACCAACACATGAGTGTGCTTCTTTTCCAAGTGCTATCTTTGCAAACAGCCATGTTGCAGAGGCTGAGGGGGGTTGAAATGTAAACCCAAAGTAAACACAGCTCACATTGTATCTTTGTGTGCGCATAACAGAAACTCGTTGACATTTTTGTGATAAATGTTAGAACATTCCATGTTTATATATTCAAGTATGTAATGTTACTCTCAAATCGCCAGTCAAACCCGGCAGTAAAGAGGGTGCACCAACCTTCATCGAGAAACCAAACATCAAGCTGGAGGACAATGGGAGACGGATCCTCTTCGAGGTGAAAGTCATGGCGGACCCAAAACCCAAATTCACCTGGCTGTTCAAGGATCGTGAGATCAAGGACAGTGGGAGGTACCGTATCCGAACAAAACCGCAGGGAAAGATTTACATCTTGGTACTGGAGGTCAGCGGAGCATCGCCAGCAGGAGATGCCGGCAACTACAAGGTGGTAGCAGAGAACGAGAAAGGAAAAGCCTCATCGGCGATCAATGTGGAATTCAAGCGTAAGACCTTCTGCTGGCATAACACATTGGGCAAATGGCCTTCAGTAGATCCATGCGCATGAAAGAAAAAAATTTACATCCATTCTTGCATTTCTTTCAGAAATCATTGACAATGCAAACGTTTGCAGTGGAGTTCATTTTAAACTGGTTGTTCTACAGTTCTATTCTCTTGTGAAATTTCTCATAATAATAGCTGGTGGTGTCATACTCTTACCAGTCTCATGTATGTCACTTTACCCTTAGGTCTCGTTTGAGGTGTTAGTTCGCTCAAGTCTAGACACCACGTATTGTCTAGTGTTTGGTCTAGTCTAGTGTATTCTATGCTTATCGTGGTCATATGTTTCCTCTTTTTATTTTCATATGAGTTCAGAATCTTGAAGTCCAGCATGTTTAGTCAACATCTCTAGTTCCGTGTATGCTAGTTGATGTCCTGCAGATTTGTCACCACTTTGAAGTTTCTTTCCTGTTCTTCCCAGAGGATGGGACTCGCTTTCCCAAGAGGTACAACATCGCCAGCCAGATCTCTCCGGTCCAAGTTGACTTCAGTTCATCCCCGATCCAGATCGAACTTGAAGGCCTCACCGGCATGCAGCAACGGGAGATCGAGATCGTCAGCACTGGCCAGGACCAAGGTGGCCTCATCATCGAAACCACAAAAACTACTACCACCACCCAGATTGTTGAAGAGTTGAAGGATCAGGTACGGATGAATGACCAATAATATCATCTATAGTCAGTAGTTTCAGACAGGTTGTCGCTCTGACAAATGTCATTTGCTGCACCTTCCGCCCGGTCTGTATATTCTGATTTCCTTTTTCTTTCTTTCTCTCTTTCTGTCTGTCTGTCCTGTCAGAACTCAGACACAGTTCCTGTGAACTCCTTCATCTTTGCATTTGCACCAGGTAACCCAGCTATTAGACCGACCATGTCATCATCCTGTTCTGACATTGCTCCCTGGATTCAAAGTTCCACAAGTCATAAAAAAAAACTTGAAATGTTGCATTTTTTTTCATTTCACCAGTGGGTTTTTTTCCAAACCCAATCGTTCCATTCTTCATATAACAATATTCAGCTTGCTTGCCAAACAAAGAACATTGTCATACCCATACTTGAGACAGGTGGTATCACAGTAAAAGGAAAACCTGGTATTATGACTTCACAAGGAAGCCTTACCCTGACAGAAGTTATGTTTTTGGGGTCCCTTATACCTGATGAGCCGTGGATTGCGGGCACATGAGTCCAAAGTCGGACCTGGTGCAAACGCTTGTTCTATCGTCCACATTTCTGTTTTAATTACCTTGCAAATTCATGATGAACTTAAATGCGAGGAGAAAAGTAGCTTTTTCTGATCTAATTCAACAGCATCTTTCGATTTAGTGTATCTGGACACCATCTTTGAAGAATGAGTTACCTGACACATCTAAGGTTGGAAAGTTTCAAAATTTACAAAGACATACCATCGGCTTCCTTTTTTCTGACTCAGAAATGTGTCACCTGGGAGAGGGAAAGGTACTTTTTTTCAGTCCTACCTGTCACATGACACCCTACTTTAGTGAATCAACTGGGCTGTTCCAAGTGCTTTCTGGCGAGTAGCTCCTGTGATAGGTATTACCACTGTTGCTCTAACCAATATGAATCGGTCTCATGATCAAACAGTGTGCAGTTACTTTGGAAGCAAATGTTTCAACATTCCCTGATTCTTAGCCGCTTAAAATCAGGAAATGTGTAAACAAAATTCCCAAACATTGAGCAAGCTGTTGGGAAACTACCCTGCGTGTTTGTCAGACCATGTTCAAATACAACATGATGGTTTCCTTGGCACATGTTTGCGAACTTTTCGAAATGTTTGTCCTTTTTTTTTTTTTTTGCAAGGATGTTATGGATGGTGACAGTGTGGTGCTACGATGCCGCATCGAGGGTCCCGTTAAGAAGTACAGATGGTTCAAGTAGGTTCACTCAGAATTGTTTCTAAGATATGTTCACCTTTATTAAACCTGCATAGGGTATAAAGTGAGCGCTTGAATAAAAATGTGAGACAGACAACATTGCACAAGAATTGTAGATGAGTAAGAAACAAGCAGTTTATACACAGAGAAAGGGAAAACATGCAATGAAGAAGGAGTATATACACGGATAAAGTATAAAACAATGAAGCATGAAAGAAGGTCGAATTTAAAAATGGGTAAATGTGTGAGCAATGTCCCAGTGTGGCAAACTTTGCATACATGCAATAGTCGGGTTTAATACCTTGTGAGGTAATGAGGCGAAGTGTCTCTTGGTGCTAGCCCACAGCAGCTTCATCTGACATTTTCATTTCATGTTTAAAGCTGCCTCATTGCAAAAAAAAAAAAAAAAAGTCTTAGAGCTTGGCCTGTTCCCAGAGTCTGGGACAGATCAATGATTGGCATTACAGTTGCGTTGAGTGGTAGTCAATGTTTGTCCTGTACTTGGAAGTTGGGTATACTCTTGTACTGTATCATTACAACAGGAAACCTGTTGGTTTTTTTCACGTGGTGATACGATCGCTTGTTAAGTCTGTTACATGTTCTCTGCTTGATCACATACACACATTAGGGAGAAAATAAGTAATGATGCAGCCTGAACATCTAAAACCATTATTTGAGAATGTTTTCTGCTAAATGGAGCATTCGTTGATTCATTATTTCTGCACGGAGGGCAGAATGAATTCCAAAACAATAGAGGGCACAGATCAGGTGACAGGTTTGACATCTGACAATACTGCCATACAGCCTTTAATGTTGTGAGTTTAGCTATGTCGAATGTTTTCAGAAGAACAGTTACTGCATAATTTGAGAGCATACCGATTATTAACCGAACTGGAGTCAAGGCGTCCGGTACCGGTCGTCCCAAGTGCTCACGGATCATACAGAATGCATGTGACTTGTGTCCCTGTTTTGATTTGAGCTGAGTTTTGAGAAGAAGGACAAATCAAATTAGATCGATTTAACAATAGTTGTACTCAAATTGTTCTCTTCATCCTTTTGTCTTTTGAAAGGGACGGCAAGGAGATTAAGGCAAATAAGGAATTTGTGATGTCGGTAGAAAAGGACGTCTACATCCTGAAAATCACTGAAGTCTTCCCGGAGGACACCGGTGACTACAGCATCGTAGCCGAGACACCCACGGGAGAAGTCAAAAGTATAGCAGAGGTGTACGTAGATGGTGAGTTCATGCCACATGTATTTACATACGTTTTGTGACTACAGCATTCGCAGCTGAAACTTGAACAGCAGAAATGGAAGAGCAATATCTCAGTGATCCATGTCTGCTGTTGTTGCTATAGAAAAAATGGCCAACGGAAGTGTTAACGCTTGTTTGGACTAGTTCTGCTGCATGCTATCTTCATTACTTTTTTGTTCCAAAGAATGTCTACATTCTGTCAAATGTTGATCGAGGTTCCTCTGTCACTGTCTGATCTCCCTTTTAATTCTCACCCATTGCAAAGTGTGAATTTCATTGTGTTGTGTTTTGGGGTTTGCAGGGTTATCATTTTGTTTTGAGTAAAGTTTAAAGGGAAATAAGGCATTTGTTTGGCAGAAAACAACCATATTTTTAAAACCAATCTTTGTGGATGTAGAATGATAGATTATTCAAAATAGAAAAGGACAATGGCCTTCCTTTTAAAAAATAAGTTTTTCACACATAGAAATTTAGTTTTTTGTTGCTCAACAATAATTTGTTCACCCAAACTTTTCAAAATTCAAATGATGCATCTTCTGTCACTCATCACATGCCTAATGTTTCGAGGAGATGAAGCCTTTGTAGATGTTTATTGGTGAGACTGAATGGTTTAACAATGATTGAAGCTATTTTCTTTGTATGTCATGTTGGTATATTGTAAACGCCCTATTTCCCTTAAGAACGGTAGCACCCACAGGAGAGATCAAAATGATCAGTTATTTCCGTGTTTGTGGTAAAACTGTTTGTAAAGTAGTTTCTTCATGCCAGTCTTGAAACTGAAAGTAAGAAATCTATCTTACTGACTCTGTTTCTGTTTCTTTTGTCTCCCCAAACAGAACCAGCTGGAAAAGGGTACGTTAACATCCGCCATTTTGTTGCTAGGCCCAGTAGTGAGGGTGTCTTTTTCTGGGATCTCATGATAACCCTTACCATAGAATAAACAGCTGACATTGTAGAAGACACAATGCAGTGGACCAGATAATATCGAGTGAAGGACCGTTGACCAAAGTTAGACTAGATACTAGTGTTTACTCCAGGTTTCTGACCGACGATGTCAGGAGGACCCAATGAAGAAATTTTTACCCGGATCCATAGTCTCACTGACATACACTGCATGTGTGACAAAAAGCTACTTTCTCCCCAGACTATGTTCTTTTTTTTCTTTTTCAAACCTGATCGTTGCATGGTTCATCTAATAATATTCAGAATGTATGCCTGGCTAAGAACTCTTTATTGTCATGCCCATATGTGAGGTATATGGTGTTATAATTAACGTGAAAAGCAAAATGTGCGATTATGACTTCAAACTCATAGCGTAATGGACATTATATTTTCAAGTAGCGACCGACTATGGACTCCAGGTTCCCAGGTCTGAATTTTTAGATATCTGTCTATATGCATGCCAGTCTGTTCTAACAAGTTGGCATCTAGTGCCATAGCTGCAGAGAAACTAGGAGCCTAAGTCTCTTCGACTGTCCATGAACAGGCCCCGTGACTGGGCTTCCGGTTATCACATACCGTTCATATCAAACCTGAATTCGTCAAAGAAAAATGCCCATACTACTCTGTCTGGGTGTGTCTTTGATGGTAGATTGAATAAATTATGCCGAAGGATTATTGTGTCTGTGAAAACAAAGGGAAGAAGGGCAAACAGAATCTTTCATCTTGCATCAAGGTTCACTTTGAACTTTCGTGATTTTAAGGGGAACAGAAAGATCGGAACCTTGGATAATTAGTTGGTGGAGCACAGTTTCCTAGAAATCAGAATAAGATAGCTACTTTGGATGTTTTTGAAACATTGCAAATTTGCCCAGTTTGTATATTTGTTCCTGTTTGCAAAAACAGTAAATGTAGAATTTCCAACTCCCAGCTTGATCAAACAAAAGAACTCATTTCAGTTTGAAGATCATGTCAGACCTTTAGAACATATTTTTTTTTTATTTTGGGCTTTATTGGGAAAGATAGTTCCAGAAACTATTACAATATGTTCTTGATAATAAGAATATGTGCATCGTGTAATGAAACTTCATACAACCTCAATCTCATTATGAAACCTCATCCAACCTCAGTCTCATCATCAAATAAATCTCATCCATGTGATTATTCCTGATGTCACACCACTTTTGATTCACTCGAACAGGAAGAAACCAGGCGACAAGAAGCCAGAATCTAAAAAGCCGGAATCTAAAAAGCCAGATGAGAAAACTCCACGAGGTTGGTTTCTTCAAATAAAATCAATTATTTTTTACATTATTACAAAGTTTGAATGTTGTTACATTTGACATTGTGATTACCACATACATTACTGTAATGTTGTTTGTTTTTGATTCCTTGCCGAAGGCAGAAGGAATCTATGCGATGGTGATGTCGTGTGTGTGTGTGTATGGGTGTGTGTGTGTGTGTATGTGACACTTCTTGTAAACACGATATCTCAAGAAGGGTAACCATGACTGATGTCATACTTGGTGTGTGGGTTGGTCATATTGAGTAGATGATCCCTATTGTTTTTAGTGGAGGTCAAAGGTCATTTGAGGTCACCAGAGGTCAAAATGTGAAAACCTTGTAAACACGATATCTCAAGAACGGTAACTGTGTCTGATGTCATACCTAGTGCGTGGGTTAGTCATATTGAGTAGATGATCCCTATTGTTTTTAGTGGCGGTCAAAGGTCATTTGAGGTCAACGGAGGTCAAATTGGAAAAACCTTGTAAACATAATATCTCCAGAAGGGTAACTGTGACTGATGTCATACTTACTGTGTGGGTTGGTCATATTAAGTAGATGATCCCTATTGCTTTTAGTGGAGGTCAAAGGTCATTTGAGGTCACCAGGAGGTCAAATGTGAAAAACCTTGTAAACACTAATATCTCAAGAAGGGTAACTGTGACTGATGTCATACTTACTGTGTGGGTTGGTCATATAGAGTAGATGATCCCTATTGTTTTTAGTGGAGGTCAAAGGTCATTTGAGGTCACCAGAGGTCAAAATGTGAAAACCTTGCAAACACGATATCTCAAGAACGGTAACTGTGTCTGATGTCATACCTGGTGTGTGGGTTTATCATATTGAGTAGATGATCCCTATTCTTTTTGGTGGCGGTCAAAGGTCATTTGAGGTCGACGGAGGTCAAACTGGAAAAACCTTGTAAACACAATATCTCCAGAAGGGTAACTGTGACTGATGTCATACTTAGTGTGTGCGTTGATCATTTTAAGCAGATGATCCCTATTGCTTTTGGTTGAGGTCAAAGGTCATTTGAGGTCACCAGAGGTCAAAATGTGAAAACCTTGTAAACACGATATTTCAAGAACAGTAACTGTGACTGATATTATACCTGGTGTGTGGGTTAGACATATTGAGTAGATGATCCCTATCGTTTTTGGTGGCGGTCAAAGGTCATTTGAGGTCAATGGAGGTCAAACTGGAAAAACCTTGTAAACACAGTATCTGCAGAAGAGTAATTGTGACTGATGTCATACCTACTGTGTGGGTTGGTCATATTAAGTAGATGATCCCTATTGCTTTTGGTGGAGGTCAAAGGTCGTTTGAGGTCACCAGAGGTCAAGATGTGAAAACCTTGTAAACATGATATCTCAAGAACGGTAACTGTGACTGATGCCATACTTGGTGTGTTTGTTGGTCATATTGAGTAGATGATCCCTATTGTTTTTGGTGGAGATAAAGGTCACTTGAGGTCACCCTGAGTCAAACTGTAAACACATTGTAAACACAGTATCTCTAGAAGGGTAAGTTTGACTGATGTCATACTTGGTGTGTGGGTTATTCATATTGAGTAGATGACTCCTATTGTTTTTGTGGAGGTCAAAGGTCTTTTGAGGTCCCCCGAGGTGAAAATTTTCTAGCACATTATCTCCAGAAGAGTAATGTTGACTGATGTCATACTTGATGTGTAGGTTCCCCATACTGGGTAAGTGATCCCTATTGCTTTTAGTGGACGTCAAATGTCATTTGAGGTCACCAAAATAAAGGTTATTTGGGTTAAAGGCTTATTAATGTGGTGTTTCAAGACCAGTAACTGCAGTTGATCTCATACTTGTCATGTGAATAATTCATGCTTGTTATAATATAACCATGTGGCAAGGAATCACAAAGCCTTTTGGCTTTCTGGTTTTCCTTACTGACAGTAACCCCCCAAATGTCAGGCTTTGGTAAATGATGGAAAGAAAGAGCTACAAGTGGGGATTGAACTCGTGGGATTATAGCTTCCTCTACAAAATCCCCGCCCACCTTGCAAAATTTTCAGAATTGTTGTAGATTTTTATGTTTTTAGTATTCACATACGCCTACAAAGACTAATTTTTTAATGTATTTTGTTTCCAGTAAGAGCCTCTAACTCATACTCATACAGGCAGTAACTTCCATTATCTGGAGAATTTGGATTGACTATGAAAATTCCTGCATCTGAATTTCATTCAGCTTGCATGTCCCACCAGTAATATTTTATGAAGTATGTGTATTGTGAGTATTAGTTGGAAATCCAATTGGCAGAATTGAAATGCCTTAAAATTCCTGAAAAATCAAATCAACTTGACTTAACCTTTGAATTAAGTTTCCTTTGTCTTCTACCCCTCTTTGCTCTCCATCTCCCTCAGGCAAAGAGCCGGTGGTGGAAGAGGGCATTACTCCTACGACGGAGGGTGGAGTAGAAAGTGCTCCTCCTGCTCCTGTGGATGAGGCTATCATCCCAACTTCAGCCGGTGGGGAGGAGAGTGCCCCACCTCCTGTGGACGAAGAAGTTATTGGCAAGACCTCTGCTGGTGGAGAACAAGCAGGGCCTCCTGAAATTCATCTTGATATAGCTGACCTTCCAGGCAAAGATGTAAGCTATTTTCGTATGACTGTAAGGATTAATGAGCTTGTCACTTTGCCCAAAAATGGTCAGGAAATGTTGCCATTGATGAGATGATAGAAAAATGGATGGAATTCTGCTTTGTGATGTACTGGACCAGGTTCAATTACTAATCAACTGCAACCATTTTCAGTCTAACATGACATCCTTGCCTGCATGACAGGAACTGTTACTCTGCTTCAAGTCCAGGGCCAAACTGCTATCCTAAAATCACCCATTGTCCACCCACCCTCCCTGCCCTCATTGTATTGCATTGCAGCCCTCTCCAGACGTAGTCATCTCCACTTCAACACAAAGTCATAGCAGCAAAGCTCAAGATTGCTTTCATGCTGTATATTTCATAACAGTGAAATAAAATTTACAAGTTGCTACCAGTTCTGAGGTTTCATTCTTATAACATGAACTGCTTTACAGATGATTTCTAGCAATTATTGCTGAGACTATTTTATACATTCATGACATTAATAGAGGGCTCTATGGGCCTCGTTATACACCATTGCTTCACATTCAGCCATCAAGCTGTGTGCTTGTCAACTTTCGTGCTATAGCAGGCATGACCTCATGATTTGCACAATCCGTATGAAATGAAAGTTTGAAACAGGAGTTGCCAGACTTTACCTCATGGTGACCCTTTTTCAGGAAGCACCATCAAGAGCACGACCCCAATTAGCGGTTGGTAGAGTGTATCAAGACTGGACTTTGCTGAACAGATAGATCTGTGTAGCATACTGTTGTAGCACATACTCAGAGCTGTTGTACACACTCAGCCAATCACAGTGTGCATGGGGTGCATTTCCCAACTTTACTGTACAAATAGTCTTATTGAAGCAGGTTATGGACTGAATGTCCTTCACCTTCAATGTTTTCACCTAAATTGGTACACTGGCCTCTAATTAACTGGTGTCGGTAATTGATATTTGTTACATTGTTCTTTGACTTCCCTTTATAAAACTTAACAACCTCGAGAACCACCTCAACCGCCGCGAGAATTCGCTTCCCAAGTCTGAGAAACCATGGTATAAAATATTCCGCACCACCTGAATCAACCTTCACAAACAGGGGAAAAAAAAGGGACAAAAATTCTTGCCTAAAACTGCAGCAAGAACTGCACTCCAAAGTTGATAATTTATCTAGATATCTGATATCTAGATACTTCAATGGTTGTCTTTTTTCTCTTTCTGTCTAGGGCCCTGTGGAGATAGAGGTTTCTTCAACGTCAGTGCCTGGGCAGCAGTCAACTCCCCGTGGGGCCCCTGGTGACAAACCCAAGCCAGGAGAGAAAGGCACTCCCAGTTACCTGGGTAAGGTGACCACAAAAGGTGGATATGTGTACAAAGAACCAGTGATCAGAAGTATGTGAATAAAGAATGAATTATTTTGTATAGATGGCTCCTTGTACTCCAGCATGTGTCTGTATTTCTAGAATATTTCAAATTTTGGACTGTCCTCAGGTTGACAGTTTTATCGTTGTAATCTTTAGTCAGGTTCTTCTTTTATTTGTCCTAAATGTGTGAAAGATTTACTTGTGTCATGCGAGGATAGGCCCTCCTCAAATAACATGTAACTCTTGAGTTAGAAAAAAAACAAACAAAAAAACAGGCCCCCAATGCCTTTGAATGAAGGAATGAATTAGATTTTGACTCTACTCTCTCAACAAGTTTTCATATAACATGAATTCTGCAGGTGCTAAGCCAACTCCTGCTCAAGAGGGTGTGGAATTTGAAGATGGAACTCCTTACTTTATCGAGAGTCCCATGAAGTCCACGTGCTTTGAAGGTAAGACAGTGTTGTGAAGCACAACATGCACTTTAAATGTTATCAGATGTAAATTATTATGATTCAAACTGACAGTTCTAGCGTTCATTACTTTTGTAAAAAAACGCTTTGATGAAAGACAAACCGTAATACAAATTTGAGGTAATTGAAGTAGTATTATTCACAAATGACAGTTTTGGTTACCAAGGGAACTATAAGAAGCTCTCCAGATGTCCAAAAGGGTGATATGTCAATTGGCACACCAATATATATCAATAGACTTACATAAAACTTTCCTACTTCTTCTCTGGTGAAGCCCCATAATAAAGTTAGTATCATGTCGTCAGTATTCTTGCAAATACCATCAAGGAAAGAGATAAGCAGTTTCATTAAGTAGAGCTGTTACAGTAGCTCTGGAAACAAATTCAAGATAATAATAAAGACCAGAAATTTATGATTTAGTGATCTGCAGGTAGATATGATGTTTGTTCCATTGCTGACCAGTTTTTTAAGTTTCAACTTAAAAAAATGCTTTTTTACAGATCTCTACATAAATTGTAGTCATGTGTGTAATATTCATTTCCTGAGTCTTCTGACCCTGATCAAAGACTGATATATCTGGTGTTTTAAGTGCGCCTATATCTGTCAGGGGAGCTATTTCATGGTATGATTGTGCATCTGATCAACAAATATTAGAAACTTCATTAAAATTCTCTCCCTCCTCAAAGGACAAAACATTCAAGCAGAGGCCATCATTTCCGGCAACCCGTATCCGTCCGTACGTTGGTACAACGGTAACGAAGAAATCAAAGATGGGGGAAGGTACAAGATCACTGTGAGTTCTTTTCCAGTAAACTGATTTTTCATCTTTTCATATGCTTTAACTTGCTCCAGGAAAACATGCTGATTCTTGAATACAATGCTTTCTATAATGTTGTTAATCATCTTCCTTCTTTAATGCTTCTCTTTGCATTATCATAATCATGCTTACAAATGCATATTAAATTGAGGATTTTGCTGTGCTTCATTCAATTCTAAAAAAGGACTGCTTTGGAATAAGCTAATTTTTTTCTTTTTTTTTGTTTTCATCGGTCTAACAGTTATCGTGGCTACAAAAAATGCAAATACACGATTAAACTTGTTTTAGGTCAACGTTCGTTCAATCGAAACGCTCACATCATGAAATGGTTCTCTTTTTTGGGGGGCTGGTGAAATTTGTCGAAACATTTGCAACCCCAGAGAAGGACCAAAACACAATCAAATGCATCGATGGCAGAATGTTTTATAGAAAAAAAACGATGAGATTCCCGTATTTGAGTTATGTATGCAAATCATTTCCAAAACAGAGAAATTTAGGAGATGAATGTTGAAAGGAAATTTCTTGGTGGTGCAATGATTAATTACTGCATGTGCTTTCTATACAGTGAGTAATAGTGAAATACATCTCATTATTCGATGCTTCTCTGTCTTTGTTTCGTAGAGGAGGAACGTGAATTCTTTTCACCTCTTTTTTTTCCTTTTCTCTTCTTCGTCGTGTAATTCTGCATGCCCTTAGTTTTCTTATCTTACTAAATGCTTTATTTGTTTATGCCTAGTCTCCTTGCTTTTTCCCCCACTGCAGGCTAAAACCAACAGAGTAAGCAAATAAGCATGTGAAAGAAGTTAAAATGATTATTTCCCTTCCACCTTTATTTATATTTTTCATACCATTTTTTTTCTTTTTTGTTTTTTCTCTTTTTGGCTTTTGTTTTTTATTTTGTCGTTTTTATAGTCTGCTTGCTGTTATGATCACTTAATTTACACATCAGTGCTTCTCCTGAGTAGCTGCCTGTGACTCGCAGATTTGATATTTTGCTGCAGAGACCAACATGGGAAAAAGAAGAAATTTATGATGTCAGAAACAATGACATCTATTAACGATTTTACCATAAAGTAAACCATGTTATTACACAAATTGTAAGACATGTTGTGTCAGGGTTACCAAATGTGTCTGAAACACCAGGGCTCCCTGGGATATGATACATATGATCTCTCATATGCACAAAATAATACACTTGCTCTGCATTTTGCAAGGAGTCTGATGTTCAGATACATATTTGCCTGTCTTTGACTCTTAGCAGAAGTACTGATTCGTATGTCTCGATACTGCATGAAACAGTTAGACTAGTGATGCCATCATAAATTGGTATTGCACCCATGATGACCACTGTTACACCTTTATCACGTGAACCACTTTAATACTGCTACGATTCAACAAAAAGAAAAACAAGTTATGCTCACAACAGTAATGTAATTCTATTAGGCTGGTGAGACAACGGAGAACTTGTAACCACATATGCTGTTCATTCCAACCTTTCCTGAAGGTGAAGGGGTGGAAGTTTCGTATGTCCACACCATTTGAAAGGAATCATCATGACATATCTGTAGACTGCTTCCAATTGTTATACTAAATATTTCTGGGAAAATGTCGGCAGTTGTTTTGAAAATAAAATGTAGAAATGTGTGTAAACCAAAATACAGTATGTAGCAACTTGTTTGGAATACACCTTCTACCTATCTTCAACTTTCCAGGACATTGTTAATTATTTAAATTTGTGATAAGATGAGGAACGCTTCATTTAACATCTCACTGCAGCTCCATAGAAAAAGAAAATAAAAAAACATTCGATCTGTCTTTCCTAACTTCGAAAATATACAGTTGGAGAAAATGGACCAAAAGTATTTTTGAAAACTTGTCAAATAAAAGTTGATGAGCACTCTGTGCTAGGATTTCGTCCGGCAGAATCTCAGAGCAGTTCCCGAAGCCCTCCCTCTTCCCCAAATTTCCATCACTCTATCAAAGCATGTTTTGTTCATCGTCACAAAAATCTCTCCATCATTATCACTTTAATCATCATGTTGGCAATGGCAACAGTTAGCCATGGTGTGGTAACTATGGTAACTAGCATAGCTGTCTTTGGGTCAACGATGAATGTTTCCTACCAGATCTGGTCACATGGCATCACATAGATGATGTATATGCTCTTCCGTCGATCTCCTGTCTGTATTCTCCCTCACAGTGTCCACTCCTGTCTGCTCAGGTGTTATTGCAAACTGACATATTCAAACATGCATATACTGTGTGAGACTTGGTATCGATTTCTCTGGTAATCCCTAACACATGCACAGTTGAAGTGGATCCATTGAAAACCGATCTTGGGTCCCATGTTTGTATCCTTTTCGATCTTGCAATATAAGGGCTGGCTCGACACTCTTGCACATTTGGTGTTTGAGGGGGAGTATAAAAGGGCACAACTATTTGGGGGTAAATGTCTGAAAGTGGCACCCTACATATTCTTAGTTTGTGTAATATCATGCAAAATGGGACCTCTTGTCACAAAGTGGCTAACACATTTTGTCAAACGTGGCTAACACATGTAAATATTTGCATGTCTTCAACATTAACCTCCTTATAGGCAAAGAGCCTTCATAGTTTACTCCAGTATTCAGAAGCAAGACGTTTAATTTCCAACAGAATCGATCCAACCACCCTGGGAGTCATGTTGGTGTCTTCATTGGTAGTGCGAGATATGATATCTCATGTACATATTACCACGGATTTACATCCTCATTCATAGAACCTACATGTATGCCGATCTTACAATCCCAAACGCTATTCAAATCCTTTGAGTAGCCCTGTTGGGAGCTATGTCGGTATCTTTAGTATGTACAGTATAATAGCGAACGTACACATTAGCACCTTTTCGTCAGTATTGACCTGGCACAAAGGGTCTACGTACTGATTGCTTTTGTAATTCCATACACATGCAGTCATTCATGAAATCGATCCATTTAAAAGCCATCTTTGGAGTCATGTTGGCATCCTAAGTTACAAAATATATATCATAACAAATGTTTGTATCAACACCTTTGTTTGACTTTGTAGTTGACCTCCACATGTGTAGAGTATATTGCTCTCATACTTTCAGACACATGCTGAATCTCCAACAAAATTGATCCATCAAAAAGTCATGTTTGATATATCCTACATATCTGCTATGCAGGAAGTCACAACATAACTATCTACATATTTAACACCTTTTATTTTTCTAATTTTGACCACTAATGGCACAATTAAATCACAACTGCGTGCATTTATAGTCCATTCATGTCAAATTTTACATCTCACGATCATGTTGAAAGAGATCTTGTCATATAAATAGGGGCATTTCCTTATTGTTGAATCTATCTTGTGTCTCCACTGCCTGTCAACTAGTTGCCTATTCCTTTCATCTCCTCATGCATTCATTTTTCTGATTTATATTTTCCAAATATGTTCCTCAACTTTCGTCCTTTATGAGAGTGAAGATGGTCACTGTGTAAGTGCCAGAACTATTTTTTACCTAGGAGCTTGTTCTCTAGCTTTCCTCTAACATGGCCACAACATCATATTGTTGACTCCTTCAAACAAGTCGCCAAAAAACAAGTTGGTAAAAAATGAGAGTATAAGGAGAAAAACTGACTATGGTATATTGAAATTAGAAATGATGAATGTAAACTGTGCAAAGAAATTGAAACTGAGAACAGAACGTAAACCATTGACCTCAGGAATATAAGCCCTCAAAACTTACCAACAAAGAGTACTTTCGACAAGTTATCACGTTCTCTCTTTCAAATCAAAGTTTGAGGACAATTGTGCCTCTTTTGTGCTCTTGTTTGGCTTAACAATTACTTTTCCCACACAGCATCAGGACAAAAACAAAAATTTCAGTCAAAAAAGTGTGATTGTCTGCAGAATTGGACACAACTCCAACGTTGCAATTATTAGAGGCTTTGAGTTTGGACGCTGAACAAAATCCAAATCCCAACATGTAAGTGGAGTGTGCATTGATAAGTCAAAAATTTGAAATTAGGTTTATTGCAAGAAATGGCTCTAGATTCAAAGACACAAAACTTAAAATTTCAGATCATTTCAGATGTAAGAGTTTTGGATTGCTTTCTTGGGTGAAGGGGGGTTGCTCATGTAACATGATCGGCCACATTGTTCATTTGTACTTCCAACATACTTATGCTTGCAGTAGCTGACAGTTAATGGTTTTAATAGGTTAGAAAGCAATTTGAATTGTGCACCGTCAACACTGCTATTCTACAAACAGTAGACATCAAAGGTAGACAACACGTAGTTAACATTGGTTTCGTAGATTACAGCACTCTGAAGTGAATCACAGCACCTCATTTTGATCATGCCGACACCTTGGAAAGGAACTTTCAAGAAGAATTCAACATTTCACCCTCGGCTATAGTTCTTGATCTGTACGTTTGTCATTGGACCTCTTCTTCTTTCTATGGCTTTGGATAGTAGGATGCATAAAGTTTGTGTGCTAAGCTAATTGGAAATAACCAAAGTTAGTCATGTTTTTGTGATGTACGGTCTTTTAGAAACATTTTCAATAATTATTCGCTCCCACTTTCAAAAAAGCTCATTTATAGCAAGTTGAGTTGAATATTGAGCAGTCATTTTTGAGAACACCTGGCTAAAATTAATGAGAGCCATGTATCTTTTGCATCAGCATTGCAAGGTAATGTGAAAAGAATACTCTATAGCCATTTGAAAACTGCAACTAGAATGTTTGCTGCTGTGTGGAAAATTTAATCCGTCCCAGAAGCTATGAAAAAACCTCAGTCTTCATTCTGAAGTTTTCATTCATTTGTCAATTATATACAACAGAAAAAGGAAAAAAGTAACAAAATCAGAGCCTTCTGAAAAAGTCTGGTAAGTATTTCTACGGAAAATAGCAGACAGAATAATATGGAAGTTGGCAGAGTGTCTGGCTTTGCCTGGTATATTTAATTCAGTGGTACAGGCCAACCAGTAATCGCCACTTGTTGCCTATTGGTTTTACTTTTTGAGAAGATACTTCTGCCCTTCGAAGTTCAGCATTTGTCGAAATTTCGCAGTGCAGTTTGTCTGCAAACCACAATTGTGGAAAAGCATCTATGGAGTGCGGGCTTTTCAGCTTCCCACTGGCCAGGCCAGGTCAGGTGCCCCATATTTCGGGATGTCACAGTGTTTTGAGCTTGCCAGGAGCCATTTTTGGGCACAAGTCTTGTCAGAGTAGTAATTAGCATACTGCCAGGCCTAACGTTGTCACCTGCATGCAAAAGTATTTACACATGCACTAAAGGTATACCGTTGTCACTCTCACAAGATATTCCTGTCGTGGTTTTATTCACTGCGTTTAGCACAATTGCACTATGAATATATCCACAAGAATAGATTTAGGTGCACAGTACAGTAAATGTAAGCCTTTTACACAACTTCATCCAGAATTTGGCAATTTTATATATTTCCTCAAAATAAACTGATTTTATTAAGCCACTAAAAATTAATCAAAATTTGCCATCTGTCCAACCAAAAATGTGCCCTTTAAAAGGATAGTCCAGCCAGAAATTATGCTTTGATATGTGTAAGAGTGAGTAAATGTGACCCTTATAGTAAAACTTCCATCCAGTTCCCATGCATGTTTCTTGCAATTTTATCAGTTCGAGTTACCCCCTGTGCTACCAACTGGGAACTTGAAGCAAACAGGAGTGACATCATCTCTTCACATTGCTAAAGAGCCTTTTGTTTTCTTCATTTTTAAATTTATTATTTTGACCTTGAAATCAGCAGGTGGTCAGCCTTCGTACTGGTTAGGAGAAGGTCACAAAACTCTCATATACCTCCTACATTCACATTATGATATCACTATATATTGAAGTATTAAATTTGGTGTATATTTTAAAGAAAAACATAAAATGCTTTATCAATGTGGGGAGATGACATCACTCCTGCTTGCTTCAAGTTAACTGTCAGTAACAAATGTGGCAACTTCAACTGCTCATATCTCCCTAACCACACATGGGAATTTAATGAAAATTTCACTGTATATGATCAGATTCACTTACTCTTCAACATATCAAAGCTACATTCATGGCTAGACCATCCTTTTAAGTCCAGTGTGGAAAGGAACACTACCAATTCTCTCAAAATCCAAATTTGGCAGCTTAAAATGCTAGCCTTTGTATGTATGTAAAGTATATTTCTGGCAAAAACTATTACGATTCACTCTAGCCTTCCAAGAGTAGCCCCCTTTGATTTGCCCTCTCTGATAACAATGCTTTGAGAAGTAGTATTTAGCAATTTTGTTATGTAATGGTGCAGTTTTGTGCTGCATATATCACCCCACCAAGAAAATCTATCTTAAAATCCCCATAATGTGCAATTTTATGTGTGAATATACCCCAGCAGTGAACACAGGCAGTCATAAACTGTCCTATTCCCTGGAAATGCAACCTGGGTTAAGGGTGAATACAGAAAGCAGCTCAACTCAGAAAGACAGTCCCTTTAAATTGTGGAATTTTTAGGTGCTGACCAGTTGACCTGTAGACCTGTTTACATTAAAGAGGTCATGCACAGACCTTGATGTGTAAGATGTATTTTTCTGTAGATTGTTACATGGCGATGGTGATACAGTGCACACGTGGAGTGTGCCCTGCTGTATTGTGCCCATCATCGCAGTCATTTCATTTTCCAAAAATGAAGATTGGACAAAAACTAGGAATGTGAACTTTGGGACAATTTTAGAAGCTGCCAACCCACTCAGACATGTGCATTTTTAGCTTCCTATTTAGAACATTTCCTCTCTGAAATACAAATATCGAATTCTACTTACCGAATGAAATTTGCATATCCTGTCCCTCGTAATGTGGGTAGCAATTACACAACATTTTTTTACATTGTTTTTGACCCACCTTCATGGTTCTTTCGTCCCAAACATCTCTCTACTGGTTACGTTTTTGTCCGAGGACCATGGGACAATACCACTTTTTGCCATTCAGATTCATTGACAGACTCAGACTGAGGCTTTAATTGGATTGCTTTGTCTCTGTTCTTGATAATTGATAGAAAACATTGAAAGTAAAATCGTCAGCAATTCTGGCAGAAAAAGGAAAGTCATCAGTTTGGAGGTGAAAGATATTTGCACACTTCTTGCCATGGATGAACTTCTTTCTGCCATTCAGAAAGAATTGATATCATGGCACTGGAAAGTAATTCATCGAATGTATGATATCTTCACTGTCACAAATAGGGGACATTCCTCTCCTTTCCCATGTAAGCTGTAGAGCTGGAAGCTGTGTGAGGTTACCTTCATGTGTACATGTGGAAGAATAGAGATGTGTAAGAATACAGGCAGTGAAAAATTAGGTTCAAGTCCATTCAAATGAGAAAGAGAAAGTGGATGAGATAACTGTAGTAATGCAAATTGCAGATGAAGAAAAAACGTACACCACGTGGGTGAAATATGTATTTCCATGCCTTAAACTCATTTCAGCAGCATCCAATTGAGTGAAGTATGCCAAAGTGTATAAATAAAGGCCATTGTCATGTGTATTTTGTTTGTTGCAAGCAATAATGCGGGAATCACCAAATATTGACGTATTTAAAACTGACGAGTGTGGGCAACTGATAAGATTTGCAGGCTGTTTGCAAGACAGATGGACCCAATGAGAACAGTTCATTATCCATCTCATGGTTTGCAAGTAGAGAGTTCACAACAATTTTATTTCAAATATCGTTATCGTTGCTGATGCTTTTGCTGAATGGACAAACTTTGTTCAAGTTCTCATCTTCCTTTAACTTTTTTGGTTTTTTGCATTTTCAGTCCAAGGAAAACCTTGGTATCCATTCTTTAGAGATCAAAAAGAGTGTACTCGGCGATAGCGGTATATATGCCTGTAAGCTGGAAAATGAACTCGGAAAAGAAGAGAGGGTCTTCTCCCTCGTTGTCAGCAGTAAGTATGTCACCACTCAACAGTGACGTTCTGTAGAGTTGTGATCTGTATGTCAGTCCAAAGTAAGCCCTCCACTGATAAAAAAGAAGAAGCTTGCTTTGCTGAATACAGCGACATTAATCTGATCAGGATATGAGAGTAACACATTCTTTAATACCTCCACATGTAGTGTGGGCACTTGGAACTGCACTGTCAGGCTTATGAATTACACAAACAGGCTCACAAAAAGTCTCAGTGTCAACTAGCTAGGCTGATTATTTGGTAAAATCTAAAGGTTATTTTACTGTTACAACCATGGCATTATAAGCATATTATAAGTGTACTCACGTGGAGCATGTCTTGTATTGTATGCTATCATTGGAGTTGTGACAGAGGATTGTCAATATCAATTTTCTATGCCATCATACATTTCAGTATGCAAAGGTTTTCAAGGAGGAAACTGCATGTTGCCCAGTGACAAAAGTTCAATTTGTTTTTTGTTTTTTTTGTTCAAATGATTGCATTTTCTGGTTAGACTTTCATTAGAAGTGAGTGTTGGTATAAACTGTGATTGAATGTTGTCCTGGTACAAGGAATGTAAATGTTTGATATTAATGAATTAGATTACTAGAGTGAGTGCACTTATTGTTGAAGCTGTATTCCAGTGACAAGTTAAGGGATCCTTGAATGAAAAAGCATATTAGTAATCTGTACTTACAGATTAATAATCTGTTATAACAGATTGAAATATTTGTATAGATTGCACTAATAGGCTTTCATATTATTAAGCTCTGTAAGAAAAAAGTTAAAGACTTCATAAAAAGTAGATATGCATTTCTCATGTTTCACTTTTATTTTTAAAACCTGCCATTTTGCATACTTCAGAAAAACCTGCAACTGATGAGCTGGACTTCAGAGCCCTCCTGAAACATCGGTACGTCTTGTAGCTCAGTTTTGTTAGTATGTCTGTGAAAAAAACGAATGACAAGTTTAAGTGTTAAGTTTTTATAATACTCAACAGGGAAATTGTAAGGTGAGTTGAAGTATTTTGAAGGCAAAGTTTATGTCTAATTTGCTCAACTTGGAACTTACCACTTTGGGGAAAGGATTATGCACAGTGTAGCATATGGAGTTACAGTGTATCCTCTTCTCTGCAAAGGAAATCCTCAGCTGCTGCTGAATTTTCTGAAAGTTGATGAAAAGGGTTGTTTAGTGACATGAAAAATAGTGAAAATTTTCATTTTCAGATGTTAAACTGTTTTATTTTGGTCCCATGCTCGCACCATTATCAATCTCCAATTGCTCTGCTTTTTCAGAAGTTGATTCTTTGATCAAACAAGAATCTCAATAATTTGGTGATCATGTCTTACAATCTCTTTTTGGTTAAATATTTATTGGTTTTGATGTAGTGTGTAAGATAGATGCTTCTCTATCATGTGAAAGTTGATGAGAACTTGGCATGTATACACTTTCTTAAGGCTTGGAGAGAAGAGCAGCGTAATGTCATCCAAGGAAATGGCTTTTCATAGTTTCTGATTGTCAGTTCCGTGAGATGGGTTACTATCTTGTGGACGTTTGCTTTGGAAAAAAAACATTTGCTGTGTTATAGCTCATGCACCCTTTTTCTTGACGAAGTTTTACATACCATCCACCCTTATTTGACGTGATGAATGTGAGATACCATTTTCCCTTTCATTCAAAACATCGGGTTGTCACCCCGGCAAAACTGCAAACAAAACGAAAGCAAAAATAATTGCCTCCGTGTTCCACTCAGTATACAGGAAACTACATTTTTCGATTAAGATTTCAATAAATGCTGTATTTGAAAAACTTGTGGAACATGCTGTACCCTTTCTCCATGTGAGGGAAATGATGATTAACGAAAAAATTAATTCAGAGAAAAAAGTGAAGTTTTTTGAAAGAGATGTCCCATCTCTAACAGTGTGCACTTAAATGTTAAGGACTACGTATATCAAAGCAAGAGAAATGAGATGTCACTTTTGCATTTCTGTTCATCAGTGTTGCTGTCCACATTTCATCCCTTTCTCTTTTCTACCATCCTGTCCACCTTTTTTTTTTCCTTTTTGTTTTTGTATTTTTGTTTTCACCCTAGTGGCCAACAGGGCAGTGTTCCTGATGGAGAAATCCCTGCTGATCATGATGATGATGATGAGTGCGTTCTAGGTTCATCTAGCCCATTTTTTTTAAACAAAAATTATTTTATTTAGCATGTGATTTTGTGAGCACCGTTATCTGCAATCTTTCATAAGTCCATGTCCGCTGCTGTCACCATTTACAGCTTTCACTCAGATGCAGTTAGTGTTTGACATTTTAGATTACTCCATTATAGTTGCATGACTCAGTTTTCATGGTTGAAGCTTTCAACCTGACAAGAGAAGTAAACTTATTAAATTCATCAGAGCATACCCACACTTTTGTAATTCAAAGTCAGTCAGAGCTTTCTCATATATGTTCATATACTTATTGATGCTGTAGTATGACTTCATGATCGCTCATTTTATATTCTTAGACTGCTTCTTGCCATGAGTTGCAACTTGTGGTCATACTTTATCGGAAACATCTCTTATCCAGTGGTATACTGTATTTATGCTCATGATAAATCAGCTTGACAAAAGAAAACATATTAAACAAACCACTAACTGTCGCACTTTTCGTATAGCAGGGTGCACTGCAAATTGGAACCCAACTCGAAAAATGTAACACTGCAGAATGTTTTTTTTTTCACTTACATTTCATGTACTAGAATGTATAGCTGAACATGTAGCATGGTGGCAGCAGTGGGATTGATTGTTAATCATAGGGTGTCAGCATTTTTCACGCACATTTGTGACGCACTGTAATTATGGTGTTTGCATTCAAGACATGCTTGACTGTTCTACTAATATGTCTCCTGTTCTGCAAAGCCTACTCCAAAATTCTCATATTGCTAAGATCATTATGCAGAACCAGTCAAATTTATTGAAAAAAATATACATATTTTGATCAGTTTCTGCTAAGCACTGAATTTATGATCAAGTCTTATATTATGTCTTAGTCCAAACTGAAATTAGGTAAACCATGTTTTACATTTTTGTCTGTGTATCCCCCTTGTCTCATTGTAGCCTCAATCCTTTCCACAAACATGTTCAAGTGGGAACATAGTTGGTTATACTGAATGATTAAATGATCTTGTCAGAGTAGTCAGCAACCCATCTTCCCTTCTCAATTACTTGTTGTTGCCTATGGGCATGACAACTAATATCCCTTGTAATGGTATGAAATACATAGCAAGGAAACATAGGCATTTGATTTCTAGTAATGGTGTTGTCGTTTCCTACCTGAGGCATACAGAATCCCTGTGAGGTGATAGAACTGACCTACAATAAGTTTTTGAGATTGATAACGAGATACACCACACTTTTCTTTTGTCCAAGTGTGATGTGAAACAGTTTTTTTAATGGCTTAGATTCATTGTGGTCATTTCTGAAAGTTTCTCCTCATCATCACTGAAGTGTAGAAAGATCAGCATAAACACTTTTTTCCACTGCTGGTAAAGGAATGTACAGTATGCAATAACAGGTACACATCTTCAGCTCTCGAGGGCAGTCGTTTATCCAGATGCCATATTTTGCCACTTGGAATATTATAAGAAAATAAATCCTCACTAAAAGTAGTATTCAAACACCATCCTTTGCAGCAGAATTTCTGGCAGTGTTTTTTTTTTTTTTCGCATTGCACGCAAGCACCTTATTGTCATGTTGTTCTGAGAATGTTCTGGAGTTTAATGCCTTTCGTGGTGAGATATCTGTGTTGGAATGATGCAATTGTAGGTATTTCCCTCTTTTCGCTGTTACATGGTGTATCTTTAGAAGTACCCATAGGTTATCCTGATTTATAGTACTGTATACCCCTCAAGTGAATCATTTTATGTGTTTCTGAATGAGAACAAAGACCTTGATTGGGAGAATAGGGGGTAATGTCTCCCACTTTTTAGAGGAGAAAACGCTAACATATTGTCCCCCCAACGCTTTTAGAGCCCTGAATTAAAAAAAATACACAATTCTTAGTGAAATTGTTGTAAATTGTCAAGCCCATTTCATGAAAAATAAAGTTTAGCTGAAATTTATGAGGCCAGAGAGTGGGGAGTGCCATTTAGTGGTTATGCAACTTTAGAAGAGATTTAGCCTAGCTCTCCCCCCCTCACTTCAATATCAAATTGACACCAATGAGTGAGAATATTTTGTGCACGGTACTTCTTGACCCCAGCTACTCTCAAGAAATTTTGTGACTCCGGCTCTTTTTGCATTTGTAAGTCAAAATGTGAAGAAAGACTCTTCACTCAGGTTCAACCCTCCTCAAATCAACTCCCACAATGTCCTACCATTTTCTTGATTTTGATGTGTCGAAGGAGCTTTTGAAAAATGTTGGGTTTCATTTACAGGTATTTTTCTTCTTCTCGTTTGCCTATTTTACAAGACTTTTGCATCTGTAAACTGCTCACTGAACTCTGCCTCTAATATGGATTATGTGTTTTTCACACAGTTGATTGTAATTAAATTTTACTTGGTTTCATTTTGTTTCTTAACTTGATGGGCTTTTCATGTTTGCTGCATTTGATGGAAATTTTTTGAAGTGGGGACACTAGCTCACGCATTAAACGTACCCTTACTGTACAAGTTCCTCAAGTCTCTGCTATTTTTATGTTGATCCAAAGATTACCAATCACCCAGAGAAAGTGAATGGACTATTAACCTTAAGTTGACCTTTGACATGTATGATGTCATCCATCTGGAGAGAGATGATAGACTATTAACTATTCATGTACATAATTAACTTCAACATGATTGTTTTATGAGAGATGGAATACTTGAAAATTGGCACTGTAAAATGCAAGGTTGAGGCTCCTTGTTTTCCATTCCCAGTGGTTTGTACTTACAAAGAAAAAAAAATTGGTCTGAAACTGGTATGAAATCTAAGATTCAAAATTTACATATTTAAATACAAGCAACATTAGAGGCAGGCTATGAGAGGCAGTGGAGTCAATGAAATTACTTTTAAGTAGAAATAGACTCTATTATTTGTAGTTTAAGTCATAGCCATGCCAATATTTCATTTTTTTAGAAACTTTGCGCTTTTCCTTGTAAGAAAAATTTTCCCAAAGCATCCCCATGGTGATGTAAAACTGACTAAATTGCCAAAAACTTGACATTAATATTACATGATCACTGAATAGTGAGCAACTGTTGCTCGAGGGGGAGGGATGTTTCATCTTGTCATCATGTAAGAATCTCTTAACTTTCAAGAATACTGAAGTTTATCCACTTAATCACGTAATCGATTTGTGGTAACAGTCTTTATCTCAGGGCATGCATCTTCAGTTAACAAAGAATGTTCTTTCTCATACTTTTATCTGACTTTTATGCACTTACGAGGAATGGTCCAGACAGTCTTAAAATTCCCCTCACATATGAGGAATAGTCACGATCACACAAGTCACTTTTTTTTTTTCGTTAGAAATAGCACCCACATGGTCCACAAAAATATTAACATTGTAATGCATTTTACAATAAATAACATTCAAGACTACCTGTGCATAGGTCATCATCACAGCATGATGACATGAAACTGGTTTCATTTGATTTTGTTTTTGGGTAACTTCCACTGGACTGCCTCTTCATAAATATGAGCGGTTCCAAATGATCCGTATCCAGAAGACTCTGAGCAGATTGGGACTTGTTGACATGTTGTTTCGTATCAACATGAATTTCATGAGAATACTTTGAATGTTGTCTGCTCTGTTCTTCTGAGTGAAGCTAAATGGAATTTGAAAGTGGCAATCGAGTGCCTTGGGCAGAAAAAAGGAAACCAGAAACACGCTGCCATTTTGGTCAAAAATTTGTTTGCTATGTTTTACTGTACCATCACTCATTTCTCTAGGTTTTTCAGGGTTTCATTTTGCATTTAGATGGCAAAAGATGAAAATGTGAAAAGTATAATTTACATTGTCAGAAACAGGGGCTGTTTTCTTCTTTGGCATTGTATTCATTTGTATCTGTTCATTTTGGTGTCATTTGCACATGATTGTACTAAAAACTCATTAGTGTGAAATGTCTCAATTTTAGGAATGTTTTGATATATGTATTTTACCCTTTGCCCCTTTCTGGTAAGACCTTCCAAAATGATAGGAAAATAATTGGACGAGATTTTCTTTTCTTTTTCCTTCTGATTTTCTCAGTGAGTTTGCTAGACGTGAGTCAAAGATCGTTGCACCGCAGTGGGGTGTCCTACAGCACTCTGAAGGTCCAGATAAGAAGGCAAGAGAAAAAAATATTGTCTTTCATATAGTATGAATCAAGTATAATAGAACCGTTTTCTTCCCTGTTTACTTATCTTTTTGCTTTCTTGGACAACCTGATTATGATATTTTAAGTTAGTACCTTTCTCAGAGCTCTGGAGTCAAGGCGAAAATTGTACTGTTTTTTTTTTTTTTTTTCAAAACTTATTTTAAATTTCAGAAAGCAGAAATAACCAATCCCCTAAAAGACACCAAAGTGAGTGAAAAAGATGGCAGGTTGACCCTAGAATGTGGGGTGAAACTGGAAGGAATCAGGCCAAAGTGGTTCAAGGATGGTAAGCCAATCGAACCCAGCAAAAAGTACAGATGCCTGAGCAGTGACAGGGATGCAAAACTGGTCGTCTATGACCTAGCCCCAGGGGACAAAGGCAACTATGAGGTCCAGTTTGGTGACATTGCAAAGTCTGCCTGCAAAGTCACCGTGGAGCGTAAGTTTTCTCTCCTAGCATTTTTCACCTCTGAAAAATTTACCAATTTTTGAAATGAGAATTAAAGGCAACTTTGTGATTTGGACTTGTTCTTCTTTCTAGTCCAATTTCAACACATACGAGTACAGAATGATGAACTTAATTTCCCGTTTTTGTCTCGCTGATCAGAAGGATAATGCACCTTACTTCTTAGAGTTGTGTGAAACAGCTATAAATTTCAGATAACATAGAGTTCTTACTGTCAGTCCAAAATGTAATGATATAGATAAATTGCCAATAATGCAAATGTCAACCTCCAATCAGTGTGAAATCACCCATCCATAACCTTGCTGATCTCTTTTAAATTGTGTATTGAAATGAGATTGTTGAAATTATCCCTGATGCTCTGAATTCTGGTCAAGAAATGAGAAAACACCACAAAGACAGCCTCACACACACACACATACATACACACAAAATTTAATAACTAGAATGTCTCCAATAGCCGTTTTTTACAGATATATTAAAACCCGGAGCAGAAGACAGTTTTTGCAGTGGTACTGATTAGGTTTTAATCACTTTCAAGCTCCTGGCATAGGAAGCTGTGTGTCAAGCATATAACTGAATACTATTCTAATGATTGTGTTACTTGTCAAATTTGACACCTGTTACAGAAAGTCTCATGCTTCATTTGGTACTTATGTTTGCCACTGACTGATTCATAAAAAATGGTTAAGATACAAGATTAATATCTATCTCAAAAAAAAAAGAAGCTTTCTTCTGCTGGTAATCAAAATTAATGTTGGAGGAAGTGGACAAAAAGATCTAAACATTTTAGTGTTTGAAAAAAATTGACAAGGAAACAACTACCATACTGTATAATCATAGTACTTGAAATCTTAAGAAGTTAAATCAAAACCTCCACACTACAGGTATTAATTGTTATGTTAGTTATGACCATTTTCCTTGATAACTGCTATATATTGCAGAGAAAGCTGCCTGATTGTGTCTCTGATATCATTAATAGAATGAGAACATTTTACATAAAACACTGTATGATAAAAAAAAAAAGTGGAATATACTGTATGTTAGAACCACTAAAAGTTAGATGTGTAGGTATAGAGATTAGCACAATTAAAGACACTATTAGGATGCAATAATAACTTTATCTTTCTTTCTTTTTGTTTGTGTTGGTGGTGCAAGTGGCGAACCGTTAGCCAAAACTATGGCATCAACGATTGTGTTTCAGTAACATACAGTAGTACAGCAAGTTAAACATCTGGCTCTCTGTATTCTGTACTGATGCATGCGTGTTTAAATCTGGAGTGGGCACGATATTTTGATGCAAGCCGGATCTTCTTTCAGGACATTCTGATGTGTCACAAAAGTGTTCAGGACTCAAAAAAATGGGAACAGAAATACAGACTTGTTAAAGTAGGATATTAAGCAGTGTACTGTGAAGAATGGACTTAGGCAATGAAAAGTAAACCAAGAAATTTGAAGGGTTGGCTGAAAATGAGAAACAGCTGCAAGGGGGAAAAAAAACTGTCGTCAGAAAGGAGCTGAAGTTAGGAAAATGAAATTAAAATGTTTTGTTGTTTTGCATTTTGAAGTTTGGAAATGTGTCCAGTCTCTCCATATGCCAAGGTTATCCAAGTTTTGAAGTTAACTTGGTTCATCAAATTTGGCACCAAGTTAAACGAATTCTGCTTTGAAGAATCAGAGAGAATAGCGATGATCCTCACTCCATACTATTTGAGTGAAAGTGGCGCAATGTCATAAATATACTGACGTGTTGGTGTCATGGATAGAAGCCAACCATGACATTAATTTATTGTCATCTTCTGGATTTTTGTCGGTTGAGAGACTAAAACATCAATCGGACTTTTCTTTTGTTCTTTCTCCTCCAGCGGCTTTCCAATGTGAGTTGGTCATTCTGTGGCTGCCATCTGACATTGATGGATTGTGATTGGTTAAGAAAGTGACAAAGAATCATGCGTATTCAGTATCAGATCCTCAACCTTCATGTTAGTTCGCTGTTTTATTTCAACCTCCCAGAATTCGACTTTTTGTCCTTTGTATCTTTTCCTTTTGCTCATTGGTTCACGCAATGGAATGACTTTAGTCATTTTAAAAAAGACATTTGTGGGGAAACATGGTTTGTGAATTGAGTCAAATTTAAAGTGCTTATGTCAAGAATAGAAATTTGAAATGCTTCAGAACATACAGTAGTATCTGCTACAGTGAATGGCATATCAAGGATCACATAGATCTTTAAGCTGTCTTTTGAAGAGATGAGCAAGAAAGGCATGTAATGGACGCTCTCTTGAAATCACTAACTTTCAGATACTTTCATCTTTCAAAAACAGACTGATTTGAAATGCACAATTCCCTTTTTTCAATGTTTAGTAACTTATGAGAAAGATATTGTTTTGTTAATCGAAAGGGGATAGAGGAGGGATCAGTCCTAACCCCCCAGGAATATACTGTTAGGAAGATAGTGTGAGAGGAGATTGTAAACTAATACAGACGAGACTGAAGGCTGAGAATCTGTAACAATATATGTCATGATCATTCTGTTACCCCTTTTTCTGCACTCTTGTGGTGATGGCCGCACATTTTTTGCATGGATTAGTTCTCCCTTGTGTTTAACAAGACATACTGTATGACCCAATTTTGTGAAAAGTTCTTCTCGTTTCAAAATTTCAAAACTGCTCAAACAGATGAATGATGTTACTTTCGAGTATTCCGCAGTATTATAGACTAAGAGGAAAAACATCTGATGATTGAAGTTGCCCATGCGGAAAAGTGGAGGTGTTTTAGAATTGGAATTTTTATGGAGTGAACTCTGTCATATATAAGTCAACATTTAATTTGTAACATTTCTTGTATGTAAACTTTTAAGACAAGGCATTGCTGTTTTTTAATTCACTTTTTCTTTCTCTTGATGGGACTCAAATTACACTAATACATGTCCCTCACAGTCACTTCCCTTTTTACTCGGAGAGAGCATTGTTTATTCCATCCACCACATGAACTACCATTTGTTGGAAGTTCTTCACTCGTGAAGTTCATCAAACATCAGTTGTGGTACTCTTTTTTTTTTGGAAAGCTTGACACAGAATCAGAGTAATGCTTATCCTTTAGTTTTGAATGTCCTTTCCACATGAGAATTTGAAATTTTCTCCATTTTTATGTAAAAAAAAAAGAACAAGTGTGAGGTACCCGTATATGTTGATAAGAGAGAAGTATTAAATGTAATGAACCATGCTCTTTCCAATTATTTGATTTCTGTTCTCCTTTTTTTTTTTCTGCAAGACGCACACATGCTGACACAATACTGTCCGTTTCAGTTGTGGCTTTTTTTATATACATGTTACTGCACTTGCTTGATGAAGCATTCCATAAGTGGTAACCTTTACAGTCTAACAGCTGATGTTGTCAACCCCTTGCTTTTGGGGAGGTCCTCGGACCCACTATTGCTTCCGAGCAGTTGTTCACTGCATGGGCTTATCTTACTCTGGTTGTCTGCTCACAACATGAGAGCTACAAACCCAATCCTCAATACTTTTTAAAGGATGAAAGCTGTGGATAAACCACCTCATGCCTTCTCTTTGCTTTCCTAGTATTTTTTGTCCTTAACCTCTTCTTTTGTGATAAATCCCTGCTGTTGCTCCTTATACCAGCCAAGGAGGAGGTTGTTGTATGGAGATTCCAGGTTAACATGAAAGATGAAAAGGAAACTCTTACACCAAAATTTCATTTAGCAATATGTATTCTACAAATACTAAAAGTGTGTTTTGTGTCTTACATACACAAGTGGCCGTTGCATCGTAAAACTGGTTTTCTAAAAGCGAAGAACCATATTTAACAATAATTTTTGAGAAAAAAAATGTGCTGGTTGCCATTGATTGGCACAAATTTGAACTCTGTAATGATAGACCTTATGGACTAGATGGTTTCATTTCAAAAGTTAAGTCTCTGGTGGCTGCTACTAGTGGAACCAACAAAGTATACCATTCTTTCATTTGTGAATATTTCTACCATCGTTTCTTCTACACATCTGAATCAACTTTTTTCCTCAACAGTACCCATAGCCTAAAATACTTGGGCTTTTCTCCACTAAGTTTGCTGCATGTCAGTATGCTTCTTCCCCCCCCCCCTCCCTTTTTTTTTTTGTTTTACTGTTCGATTGATTGATTCCCTTCCTTGCATCCTCTGCTGCTTCAGCTATGGATAACTCAGCCCAGCTTAGCACCAAAGATTCCGTGAAACTGAAGAAAACCCGGCCCTTACCTAGAGATGGTATGATTGTGCATCTGCTTGAATGTTCTGAAACCTGTTGTCAAGTGATTGTGAACCACATAGAATATTCACCTTTTTAAATGAAAAGATAATTTTATCATCCTTGGACCTGTTTTTTTTTTTTTTCACAGCAATTCATATTGTACATGTGTTTGCACCTGTAGACTTTAATTCAAAACTATCTGTGTAAAAATTTCAATGGAATCCACTTCGAAAGTATGTCATCATGACATATGTCAAGAATCAGAACCATTCATGTTTGTGCAAGGTAAATGACCTAGCCATTATGGTGAAGTCTCTCTTTGGTGACACGGGGTAGAGTGAAATAAGGCTCTTCATTCTTTGTGGTTCTCATCACTTGTTCAGCTGGGCAGTGTAATTTTTTTCATAATAGCTACACCATTGCATGAAGTCTACATTGGTATCGGTATTTAACCCAAATCGTCATCCTTGCTCCATCTTTCCATGCCACTTCTTCCGTGCAACCCTCTTCCACGCTACCCTCTTCCATACCAACCCCTTCCATGACACCCTCTTCCATGTCACCCTCTCTTAAAGCTGGTAGGTATCAACTCATGCCAATGCACAGCAATATATCCCTGTATTTCCCAACTGAATGGCCTTCAATATATGCACACACATGTACATGTATTCATAGAAATACACTTATTTGTATTTATGTCTGTTTCCCCTCAGAGCAACATACTTCTCCACCCATCTAAGGATTTAAAAACAGACATTACAAGATCAGGGTTGGCACATTTCAAAGGATGTTTGAAAAACCATTTCACTGTCTCAGAAATACTGAAACTGATAAAAGTGTTAACAATTCCTTCAATGAGCAAGTTTTTGATAAAAGCATAACTTTTTGCCTCACAAACAGAGATGCACAAACCAAACACGTATATACCAAGAACTGAATGTTCACATAGACCTGAAGATCATATCGCTATTGGAGAGATGCAGATTAACTTTCTACAAACTTGAAACATATCCTTGTCTGTAAATCAGTATTCACAAAAATATTGTTCATCCACAAACCGTAGCATATACACGAAAACACATGGAGGCATTCAACCAACACGCAATAGGGAATATATGTCTGTTGTCACTCATATTGCCTAATCTTCTTTTTCTTCACTGGTGTATTGATTTGTGGTAGTAACTTGTTCACTATTCTGTCTGGTAATACCTTATAGTCTTCATGGATATTTTCAAAGGGAAGTAACCTCTTTGTGCAAGCAGTAGGTGAATAATGAAGTAAAAATCAGGGATTTGCAACCTGATTGACTCATGAGCCTTCTTTCATTCTGAATTGCAGCTGCTGAAAATCCTGTTTTTCAAACCACACTAAGACAAAAGAATAGTGTGGTATATCTTGTTACAAACATTCTTATCTTGTGTCATTTTAACCTCTTGCATTGATTCTGTGCCACCCAGGTAACAGACAACAATATGGTGAATAAGACATCAGATGCCTGGGATTTTGCAGCTACATTTCATATCATGGCTTTGGATATTAGTTGTCATGCTAGCAAAAAAAAAAGGGATGTAATTGAGAATTTTAGAAAGTTATCTAACTATTGTTTTGAAAACAGTTCTATCGTTGAAAATAAGTGCAAAACCTAGAGTCTTGTAACTTGCTGACTTGAGTAGAATTACCAGACTATTTTGGTAAAGTTCTTTTAAGGGATACCACACACAGGGGTAAGTCTGGTCACTGGAAGTGATTGTGTTTCTCACTGAAAGGAAATATTTGAAAAGGATGACAGATCAAAAGTAGCTGACTTTGACATTGTCTTTCTTTATCATGTAGTAGTGTATTGGTTCACCTAAAACTGCATGTTATTATAGTATTTCAAGACATTTATACGGACTTCGTGACTGATGTCTCTTGAAGATTTTACCCAGTTGTTAGGCTTCCTTTTATGGAGGGAAAGCTATGAAGAATATTTTGTTGACTTAACATGATGGTGACCCTTCATCTCTCTCTCTTGTTTGCTGTGTGTTTTGACATCCAACATTTAATTTGTTTTTGAGAATCCACCCTCTGCTGCTCAATAACAAAGGACGTTAGCTCTCATTTGTAAAACCTGACATTTCTTTCGAACAATCTACTCTGTTTTCAATCAGCCGGAAAGCCAAAGGTTGATTTCATGACCCTCATCAAGAGCCAGGAGGTCTCAGAAGGGCAAGACGCAAGGTTTGTCTGTGAACTGAGTGGGGACCGACTAGACGTCACATGGTCCCACAACGACAAAAAAGTAATGCCTCGTGACTCAAAGTGTGAGATGAAACGACTTGGCCGCAGGCACACTCTCATTGTCCACAACTGTCGGGCGGTTGACGCTGGTGAAGTTTCAATCAAAGTTGGAGAGAGCACCTGCCGGGCAAGCCTCATGGTGAAATGTAAGAGTATGATGCTTGATATGTTAAATTAGTGGGTATGGTTCATAGCACAGAATAAGTAGACTTTTTGACAACTTGGCATCAATAGTAGGCATTTACTTACCATTTAACATTGAGGTGGGTGAAAACTAGGAAAAGATATCAATAAAGAGTCTTTCCTAGTTTGTGTGAACCGACCTGCTTGCTTGCAATAACATATTTCAGCCTTCCCAAACCTCAAACTGGAGAAATCTTGAAGTTTCCGCTTTGTTTGGAATTTTCTTTTGTGGGGCAGGATGCAAACGACTCCTTCAAAATAACCAGTTTAGAAAGTTGGCAAAAACTCTCCTCATTGAAATGAAACATGAGTGATTCACAAACTAACATTTGGTGGGTGACACAAAATATTAAGCGCCAGATTGGCTATGGCTGGGTGATCATAGTTTTATTAGAATACCTCAAAATTGGTGACAAAGTGGCAAAATTGAGGAGCAATGTTGGGAGCTCTCTCAAGAAAATGTACACAATATTTAGATGAACATAATTTTGCTTTGACAAAGAGCTCTCAAGTTCTAAGGAAGGTGTTTTTCAGTGAGATAAGTTATCTCACCATGTGGATATGGTACAGGTATGTAAAAAGAAGGCCTGTCAATATGCATAGTTGTGAGTTTTATCTCTTCAACCTCGTCTTCCATTTGGAATGAGCAAACACGCCAAGAATGTATACAGGACGAATTTTTGAAATCTGAAGGAGACATTGAAATTATGTGTTATGCTCAGCCAATTCCTTACAGGCTAAGGCCTGACATGTATCACGACATGCATCTCACAGCGTTGGCATATCTCAGCACATTGACTTTCCACTAACGCCAGGATCTCACAGAGACAAATTAGCACATTCACCTTTGCGACTATTGCGTTTCTGAACGCAAAATAATCAGAAAAATAAACGTGTCAATTGGCTACCAGAGTAAATTACAATGTCACAAAGACAAATTTACACTTTTATTCGTGGGACTGCTACATTTTCGAAATTCGATATTCACAAAATTGAACGTGCGAAGCAAGTGAAAATGTCTCACTTGAAAACAGGAAAGCTAAAGCCATGCCAGACATTCGCAGAATGTTAGCACTTTGTCATAACTTATCACTAGTGTCGTGAAATAACCTAGGCAAAACCAGAGGACATTTGACCAATGGTGAATGCTACAATTCTACCAAGAGCACAACATTAGATCTGCTTTAGAGCTATGTTAGTGGAAATGTTCTGTTAAAACTTTGCTACAATTTGGCATTTCCTTTTTGCAAAATTGATGTAGAAAATTTTGTATGTTTGGACTTGCTGGTGATGCTTTTTCGATTCTTTCAAATTTAAAGGGAAATAGGGCGTTTAGAATACACCAACATGACTACTAAAGAAAATAGCGGTAATCATTGTTAAACCATTCAGTTTCATCAATAAACATCTACCAAAGCTTCATCTCCTCGAAACATTATGCATGTGATGAGTAATGGAAGATGCATCATTTGAATTTTGAAAAGTTTGGGTGAACAAATTAGTGTTGAGCAAGAAATAACTGAATTTTTATCTGTGAGGGGCTTATTTCTTGAAGAGAAGGCTACTGTCCTTCCTTATTTTGAATAATCTATCATTCTGTGTCCACAAATATTGGTTTCAAAAATATGGATGTCTTCTCTAAAACAAATGCCCTATTTCCCTTTAATCACAGTTTTGCTACTGTTTTACTATTATATGGTGAATTTGCAAAATTCAGTCACAAACCATGTGCAAGTGAATTTTTTCTTCATGAGATACTAGCTTAAGTCTGAACTATTCATAAGATGAATTCATTTTCAAATGTTGGACTTTCTTTAGACTTGATGTCTGATAAATCTGAAGTGAAATTTATCTGTCTTTAGAAATCTGTATACGAGCTCATATGCTTCTATACTGTGAGTACATTATTTTTACCCACGGTACAAATTCTGTTCAAGCCCAAGACATGAGGAAAAAGTATTTTTCATGAGCTCATTAATTTTTACTTTGAACCAGCCAAACCCAAAATTGTACGAGAGCTGGCTCCAGCCACAGTTGTGCAAGGTAACCCCACAGAGTTGGAATGCGAGATCTCAGATATGAGTGGCGAAGTCACTTGGCTGAAGGATGGGAAACCCTTGGCCCTAGACGAACGGATCCGTGCTCAGAATGGCAGTGGTGGCGTACGGTTGCTGACCATTGAGGGCGCACAATTCGACGATGCTGCAGAGTACACCTGCAAGTTTGCGGACTTGACGACCAAGGCCAAGTTGACTGTCACAGGTGAGAATACGGCAACCATAGTTGTGATATACAGCGCGTAATGACAACTTGCAGCTGCTGTTTAGCGTTACTGTATACAGCGGCAGAACAGGGCGCAATGTGGGGGGACCAGAATAATGCACAAATGCCCCTTCCTGCAAAAGCCAGGTGGTGCAAAACGAAGGTAGACAAAGAAGAAAAGCTGAAAAGATAGAAAGGCAAAAAATAAATGATGCAAAGATGAGGGGGAAAAATGAAAAGTTGTGTACTACTTTACACAGTAATTCCAAAAAATCTAGAACTGTACTTTTGTCTCAAGATAATGAGACCCTCAGCTAATAAGAACTTTCTGAAGTTCATCATGGAATGATCAAACAAACTGGTAGTCCAGGTACTGAATTCAAAGGGTGCACATCAAGTCAGTCGACCACCTTGCAATCTGCCGTCATTTATGTCAGTATAAACTGTTAAAGAAAAACTTTGTGCAAACAAGTTCATATCATCAACATACAACTCATGTTTGGTGATGACACTCTCTCTCTCAGTAGTCCCTAGTTGAGTGTGTAGCCCAGTCATTGAAATTTCTACTCAGTTTTGTATTCAAGGGCGACCTTGGCCTCATTCTCAGGCATCGAGCAGCCTCAAACCTTTGAAACCTCCATAAACATAATGTTACAAGCCCCTGTTGAAGGCTGGCCTTGGTATCAGTCAGTCAGGACTTGATTACAGTATACCTGTTGAAAACCTGGTGCTCGGATAAATTGTAACTTGTATAAATCATGGCAGCATATTTCAATGGCTGAAGCATATGAAAACTATCAGTAAAATACACATTCTGCAGCATTCATGTTTAGAATAGGTGGTCAGTTGCTTTGTGCTCTGTTCCAGGCCAGAGTTGTATCACACACACCAGCTCACACGTATTTTGTACTTACTGGACATGGCTGCCCAGAACAAAGTTATTCTTAGGCTTCAAATTAAGACTTTCAGCTGAAAGAAAAGTTACATTTTCTGTGATACTGGACAAACATCTCAGAGCCTGTTTTGCCTAGAGTCATTTGTAACTGTGGGTTAACAAGCTCTTCTTCACCTTAGTCCTTTAAGAGCTTCAGAAAGTCCCGACAGAAATGATGAAATCACTTTTCCAATTTCAGAGCCGCCATCCTTTTCGAGTAAGATGGAGCCTGAGAAGGAGGTGTTTGCCACAGAGGACGCCATCTTCGAGACCGAAGTCGACGACGCGCACGCAGAGGTCTTTTGGTTCCAAGATGGCCAGCACATCACTCCAGACGCAAAGCACGAGGTGGTCGTCGACGGCACCAAACGACGACTGATCATTCACGACGCCAGCCCAGATGACAGCGGACGATACGCTTGTGCCTTGGATGCGGAGAGGATTACCTTCTCAAATCTTGCAGTGCAAGGTGAGTGGCCGTCATGTTTTCCATTTTCATGCCACGATTCTCCCCTTGACCCTGTCTGTGATAAGCAGTCCATGTGAATTTGATCTCATAACAGAATCCTAATTGATCATCCTAATTGATGCCCCCCCCCCTCTCTAAGAAGTGTCCTTCCCAATCCCTTTCTTCAGTTAGTAAAGGAAGGTGAAAACTAGGATTCACTTCTCTGCCAGCCGTTAACAATAATTCCAAGTCAGTCTAGCCTAGGTCATACCTTCATCCTCTCACCTCTAACCGAACTCATTTTGGAAGTATACTGAGTGTATCAAAACTGTCTGCATTGCTTTAGCTGTGAAGAATTTGCACATCAACAATGAATGGTCATGACCAAAATCATTTCATAAAGAACTTTAAGAATTGTTTTGTAATTTAAGAATTTGCTTTGACAATTCTGACAATTCCCCCCCCCTCCTTTTTGAAACAAACAATAGCCCTGGCACATTTATTGGGATGAGGATGGTATATCTTTTAATGGTAAGTAATTCTATATGTCTCCCAGATACTGCTGTGGAGTGTAAAAATGCTCTTTCCTCACACCTTTCAAAATAAGTGAACATTCTTCAGGATTTTGGCTGCATCGTAGTCATTGTAGGAACATGCTTGATACCTGAAGTTGTGCATATCAACAAGTTTGCTTGTGGTACAAAAATTGCAGTTAGATCAAGAATGAGGGAGCTTGCTCAAAGAGATGCCTATTTCTTGCAATGCAAAACTGAATCTAAACGAAGAGTCATCCGATACCCGAAGGACATGCCTTTGTATTAAACTGATACATATACAGCAATACATATGTGTAAATGCAACCTTGCAAGACCATGAGTGGCGGCTGATACCTAAGGGGCACACTGTAACAATGTGACTTTCACCTTTGATACAAAACATTACATCAAGCTCTGATTATATTAGTGAAAAAGCTTCTTGTCAAGATTGTCTTTATAGTACCTGTGATTTTCAAAACACAATCTTTGTTAGATGAAGTCCAATTCCTTTTACCGTAATATGTAAAAGATTCCTTAAACTTGTGGCCATGTTTCAAGTACTTACCGAATTTAAGCAAATAGCCATATTCATGTAGTTACACAATTTAATCAGATAGCCATGTTCATGTAATACACAATTTAAGCATCTGGAATGTGAAAATTTAAATATTTCCTACGTTTGTCTCCCCATATTTAATAAATTCACATACTTGGAATTTGTTACATTTCATACTGTCTTTTCTATTCACATGTTACTCATTTTGTAGTCTAGTGTGATGTTCACCATTGTCTGTCAAAAAGGCAAGCAAATGAAAAAAGTGTTGGAGCTTTTAAATATTTTAGGTATTAAGATCTTTTAATTTGCTTTTAGCAAATTGCAAGATGCTATTCTTCCTGGTAAAATACAGATCTTAGAGTTTGTACAAACTTATAACGTGAGCACAAATGATATTGCAACGGTTGAAAAATATCCGCTACCTTTGCAGGAAAATCTTTCACGATACGCTACCCGCTAATGTCTGGGTTGAACTGGCCCTTTGTCACCAGTCACTCATGCACGTCTTTCAAATATGCTGAGTTGGATAATACATGGGCACTGTCGCCATAATACAAAGTATGACTTGCTACAACTATGGGACTTACCAATTATCTGCTGTGTCTTTTGAGATTGTATCATCAGCAACAAGATGATTGGAATGGATCAAGTCACAATTTTACGAGACCTTGGGAGTTTTCTTGATCCCTTGTGTCTTTTGATTACTGTTTGATGGAGGAAGATTTGAACGATATCAAAGACCAGTAATTTATAAAATCTCAGAGTAAATGTCACGTATGTCATCTTTACTGACGTATTTTTCTTGCATTTCTTACATTTAACAGTGAACTCCACAACACCAATTTTCTGTCTTACCTCCAGAAAAGCCAAGCCTGGTGATACCTGAGGACCTCCAAGATGTGACGGTTAATGCTGGGAACCCGGTGGACTTCTCGTTCGAGATCGGAGGTTTCCCCGTCCCCACCGTCGTTTGGAAGAAAGCGGATCAACCGTTCGAGGCTTCCGACAGGGTCCAGATGGTCTCCCTGCCAAACGCTGCTACCATGCTTATCTCTCATTGCCAGCCTGATGATACTTCCGAGTACTCCATCACGGTTGCCAATAAACATGGTGAAGAGAGTGCCACGGTCAGAGTCAAAGTTATAGGTGAGTCGATGGATGTTCCTGTGTAACAATGATATTGCACATGCACATACGGTGCTTAGTGTTCACGCAAAAAAAGTTACAGTACACTTTACTTGTGTAATGCTTCCATTTGTATGTATGTATGTCTCTCTGTGTCTGTCTGTCTGTCTCCATCTGACTATCTGTTGATTTTAACCACATTATGGATTCATACGGTACTTAAAGTTTAAAGAATCATAGTCTTTGAAACTGTGTATTGAATCATTGGGTAGTTATGTTACATTTCAAATGGATTTCCTGGTATGTGACTCATTATGTGTCCTGTACCTATTTGGTGGAGACTGGACTTCATTCGCCATCTGTGTATAGGGTATGTCATCTTGAAATAAATGGAAGGTAAGATGTCCATTATTTAGTTTCACTTTTTCGCCATGATTCTGCTGCACGAGTACGGCTCATCCAGTATATAACATGGTATTACAAGAACAAGATGTGTGTATAGCCACAGCAGTATGACAGCAGATAAATTGCCATATTAAAGCGATAACCCAAATTTGACAAACAAAAGCAAAACAACAAAGCAGTCTTTTTATACTGAGCAAACCTTCGATCTTGGACAAAACTGTTGGGACACTTTGGAATAATGTAGTTCTTAAATTTCAGTTCCGAATACGCATGAAACCCTGCTTCCCTACCCAATGTTGCACAAAAGATGTGAATGTATGCCATCCACTGTTAACCTATTGCCAACATTGAAAATTTGAGTGGTGTGTGGGGAGGGGGCAGTGGGAGTGTCCCAACAACCTTTACCCAAGATTGTAGTTCTTCCTTAGTCTACATGTATTTATATGATATGCCACACTGCTGGATAGATGGTGCAGAAATGTTGCGGGAACAGTTTTTACTTTTCCTCTAAGAATCTTTCTTTTTTTGCTCTGTTGTTATGTTTTCAAAGACAAGCCTGGCAAACCAGAAAACTTGAAAGTCAGCGGTTACAGTGAAACCACAGTGTCTCTGCAGTGGGCTCCTCCTACGTACGATGGAAATGCCGGAGTTTCTCACTATGTGGTTGAGTTTAGGGAAAACAAGAAAGGAGAAGAATGGCAGGTAAATATTTGAGAAACATATTCCCTTTACATCGAAGGTGGTGGAGATCGCATTTGAATTAACTCTTTCTTGCTGATTGGTCAGAATTTTATGTATTAGTTCAAAACATCAGATGAGTTGGGTTTCAGTGTTTCAACTGAACTTCTGAAATATGCACAGAAACACCTCACAGGCGTATCTTATTCGCCTCTGTCGGACTGCTGCTGCTAGTAAAGGAACCTTAAAATAACATTGTTGTAAAATCCCCATGACTCATAAACAGTTGCGGCTCGAAGCTACGCTGCTATGTCCCAATGCCTTTTTTGTCAGTTTCACCTTCAGTTAAACTGGACCTACAGCATGATCTAAAACTGCTCCATCACAGAATAGGGACCCTGACACTGGGACTATTGTCTCGAAGTTTCCAGCACCCGGAACAGGAAAATGTAGGATCATATCTTGGATTTACTTCGTCAATTGATCAGGTTATCGCTCTCTGGATCTGATACAGAGTTGCATTCACGTTACTGATTGTCAGCGGGATCAGAAACTAATCTGATCTAGCATTAAATGAACAGGATTGACGTGTAGGCCTGATCAGCTGCATTTGCATCTTAGCGATCCACATGTTACATCACATCTCCCTCCTCATCTGTATCCGATAAGATTTTGTTTGAATTTTGAGCCACATTTCAACAATGATGATCCACTAAATTGAGATCAGGTCTTGATTCCTCGCAAGATCAATATTCAGCTGAGCCTGATCCAGTTGTAGCTACATATCGTTTCTACACTCTGTCGTCAAATTCATTGTTAAATCCTTTCATAATCAAACCTCAGAATGAAGGAGATCAAATCCAGATGATCTGAGCATGTCATGTGACTCCCTTGATTCTGAGATCAGGATCAAATTTCTTATCACTGAGATCAAGGTACGCAGCTGCTCTCTGGTTTGGCTATTTTTTGTACTTAAAATATTTACAAAGTGAGTCTTCACTCTTCCCTGAGAATGATCTCATCACTTTTCTGCAGGTGGCCGATTCCGGGGTGCGTAAACCTGAATTCACCGTCCCCAATCTGACAGAGGGCAAAGATTACTTCTTCAGGGTGTCTGCAGTCAATCAGGTCGGAAGCAGCGAACCCATTGAAACGCCAAAACCGACAACTGCCAAGGAACCATCAGGTGAGGACGAAATTCCAAGCTTTTTGACAGGATTGCAGATTTTATTTCAAGGGAAATAGAGTGTTTAGAATACACTGATGTGACATGCAAAAGAAAAAAGCATTGGTCGTTGGTCAACCATTCAGTCTCATCGATAAACATCTACCAAAGCTTCACGTTATGCATGCAATGAGTAATGGAAGATGCATCATTTGAATTTGGAAAAGTTTGGGTGAGCAAATTAGTGTTGAGTAACAAATAACTGAATTTGTATCTGTGAGGAGCTTATTTCTTGAAAAAATCTTGCAACTGTCCTTCCTTATTTTGAATGGTCTATCATTCTACATCCACAAACATTGGTTTAAAAATATGGGTGTTTTCTCTAAATCCAACACCCTATTTCCCTGTAAACATAAATATTTCAAGTGTATAGCATAATTGACAGTTGATGTAAGAGTTGCTCTGAACGAATGAACCATTCTACAGTGCAGGTTGTCCAGTTTAAATAACTAGTAGTAAGTAAATTGATAATGTAAAATTAGGAATTGATATTAACACAAGTTTTTTGTGGCTTGTGTGTCCTCTCATATGCTTGTTCAACAATCATCAAGTGTGGTCTTTGCCCGCACCCAGCTTGGTGGGTGAGAATTTGCTGTATTGTTCTTATTAGTTCTGTCCAGTTCTTGTGAATTTTGTAGAGTTGTATTCATGGGGATGTCTTTAGGATTCATTTTCAAAAGGTTAATTTAGTAGTATGGACTGAAATAGCTCCTCTTCAATTACCTGGAGCCTGCTTTTCCCAGCCTGGAGAGGTTAAATCAAATGTAAGAAATAAACTGATGTCATGTACACCTTCTAATTGCTTGGTATGATCAGCAACTCCCTGGTATGATATTGGGTTTATTGCTTTGCAATCTTCAGCCATTGTAATAAGTTTTTGAAAGCGTTTTTTTAGGTTTATAACTTTGCCAAGGTTCTCACAGAATCAGATTGATCAAGAACCGAATTTGTAATTGTTCTCTGTCTGTCAGAGCCACCTGATGCCCCGAACGCACCAGTTGTCGTGGCCGCTGAAGAAGGCAGCATCACCATTGAGTGGGAACCACCTGCTTTCGATGGAGGACGCCCCATCACCGGGTACCTCATCGAGAAACGTGAGACGTCGAGTCCCCGTTGGTCGAAGGCGACCAAGCAACCGGTCAAAGGGACAGAATTCACAGCTGACGACCTGATACCGGCCGCTGAATACGAGTTCAGAGTCAGTGCCGTCAACAAGGCCGGCACCGGCCAACCTAGCGAACCTTCAAAGGGGACACTAGCCAGGGTGCCCATCGGTTAGTTGCCACAAATTCATTGATTGATTAATTGTTTGATTGATCACTGGTTGTGTATAAGGACTCTCAAAGCAATGTAAAAGATAGAAAGTCATGGAAGTCATTCTACCTTTTTGTAATCCAGACACTGAAAGTCATGAGAAAGGTCAAAAACTTTGAAAGTCATGAGAAAGTCAATTTTCTGCGGTGGAAATCTATTTTGTTTATTCCACATCCACCCTTGAGGTCTAGAGACACCAACTAAACCCGCATGTCAAAATTCTGTTCCTCAGATCCAGCCGATGCTCCCGCGCAGCCCGAGGTCTCAGAGGTCACGAAGAGTGGCTGTCTGTTGACCTGGGAGAAGCCCAAAAAGGATGGCGGAAGCCCCATCAAGGGATACCAGGTCCAGAAGAAAAACCCCGACACAGGTGACTGGGAAAAGGTCAACCGCATACCCATCAAGGATACCCAGTTCAAGGTGCCACTGACAGAGGGCGAAGAAGTAGAGCTGAGAGTGGTAGCAGAAAATGAGGCAGGGCTCAGTGAACCCAGCGAGTCCACACCCATGTTTGTCGCCAAGGACCCAGAGAGTAAGTAGAGGACCCTGCTCTGGATCTGACTAAAATGAAACATTTCAGTTGCAGAATATATATATATATATATATATGAAGGGGCCCTTTGTCATTTCACCTTAATTCCCAAATGTAGTACCGCAAAAATACATGTTTGTCAGGGATCATTATCAATTCTCACTACCATTCAGAGTCATCAACCACTAGCCTCTTGTTTAAAAAAACACCTATTTCTGGCCGCTCTCACTTCTGAGTTACTCCTTGTCTGATGTCACTGGTTATTTGAAACAATGGCCTGACTATGACATCACAGGCTTGAGCAATAACCTCATCCAGCAGCTAAGATGACTGACATTTCGGGCAAATTTAGTCAATGCCACTTCAAATGATTCATCAATAGCTAGAGATGATTGCAAATATCTGACTGGCAGTCATCTTGCAGATGCAGGAGTAATTTGTACGAAATTATCATCCATGGAAGCGGTAAATCTCGGAATCTATCAAATACAATGAATTAACATCCGACGAGTGGGTGCATACTTACTCGTCTCAAAAATTTTGGTAAATTATATCATAATTTAGACTTTTCTTTTTTTAACCAGTTACCTTGAGTTTGATAGAGAAGAAGGAACACTGTACATACTCATGCATCTCCATCAAGTAAAATCTCACTGTCCCATATTTTCTTTAGTTCCCCCGACGATCGAACTCACCTGTCCGGAAGAGGTCTCCATCAAATCTGGAGCTCAGATGAAACTGGGCGCCAAATTTGCCGGATCCCCCACCCCGACCGTCAAGTGGTCCTTTGGTGGAGAGAACCTCATCTCGGACGAGAGGAGCAAGCTGAGGAAGGCCACAAACTCTCTGGATTTCATGCGACTGGACGTCACCCGTAAGGACGACGGTATCTACACCGTCACGGCGACCAACCCGTTCGGAGAAGAGAAGAAGGAAGTCAAGGTGTCAGTCCTCTGTGAGTAAAAAGAAATTTCTCTCGTTTCATCTCACAAGTTTGTCCGAGACTGAAATGCAGAGACAAAGAACATGTCTAAATATTACAATTGCAGTCATGCAAGTGAACAAAACATTATGAATGCAGTCATTTGAGTGAACCTAGAATCCCTATAAAATTTGTAAAGAAACTGTCTTGAAAAAATAAGGTATGTATTTGTTGGAAGATGCCTTTAGAACCCATGAAAAAAACCTGCATGCCTATTTTGTAATTTTGTTTCACTTTAAAGTGAAGGGAAAAAGCAAACAGTTTAATACTCTCTAGCTTCATAGCTTTGTTTCAAAATGTGTAAAGTTGTAGATGTTTGTTGCTTTATATCTTTTCTTCATCTGGTATTTCAGTGCTTTCAGATCACCTTTTAACAATGAAAAGCGTATAATTTGGAAGAAATGGGCCTATTTCTTGAAATTGTAACTGAGCGAAAGCCTTTTTCCTTTTTTGGCACTATAAAGACTGTGAGTGTCTAGAATAATCCAGAGTGGGTAGTGAAGGTATTACCAGTATAGAGATCCAGAGGTTTACACATGCAAATATCAAAAACATTGTAAACCCACATCAGTCCAACGGAACAGTCAGCGGATTTTGTTTGATTTCGACCTTCTAGATTTTGTATTCATCCTGAAGTTGAAAAGCTTTGTCAGCCCTTGGCTGTAAAATATTGGGGATAATACTTTGATCATGTTACCTCTTGCTTTCCTGTATGTCGACATTGGTAAACTTAACTTGGTAAATTTAACTTCATTTAAGCATTCAGGGTAATGTAGGTGTGATATGAAGTTGGAATCAGTTTTGTTGCCCAGCGTTGAGTGCTCTCGAATGAATCAGCATGCTTTTTGGTATATGGTGACCATGTACTGTTCAGTTGAAAAATCCTTCATGTGCGGCATGAAAAGCTTTGTGCAGATGCACGAGGTATATTTCATCCAAACTGGTAAATGTTCTCCAAAGTAGACATAACAACTAGCTTGCTTTGCAAACTTTTTCACTTAGATATGATACAGAGGTAAAGTATTACTCCTTTCTTTTTGTAAGTTCTTTGAATGTTATTTGCCTGTCCAAATTATGACAGATGTACGAATCCATTAGCCGTACATTTGGTCAACAAACTTGAGATATCTCATGATCACTCTAAGCTAGCTAAATCGCTGTTTTTTTACATTTTTGCAAACTGGTTATCTCGTTTCTAAAAAAAACTAACACAAAAGAAAAACAACACAAGAACGAAGAAACATCATTTTAAAGGTATATTCTGCTTCCTTTTGCAGCTGCTCCTGGTCCACCCAAGGGACCGTTGGAACCCAGTGAAGTTTGCGCCGAGTCGTTAGTGTTGACTTGGCAACCACCGGAGGACGATGGTGGCTCCCCTATCACAAACTACATCATAGAGAAGAGGGACGTGATGAAAGCTGGCTGGAGCATTGTCAACGACTCAACACTGGACACTACCATCAAGGTATCCAAGCAAGCAATTCATCAAGATTTTCAAAAAGTTTAAGTTTAAGTTCTAATGGTGTACTTAAGCCCCTAGGACTGAAACTGCATAAAAAGTATTCCAGTCCATTGTGAATAGAATGGTTATTTCTTTTCTCCAACTTTTAAACTCAGTTTGGATCTGCAGTTTTGAATGATGACTGCAGTATGGTCAAGAGGATGCCTTCTAAAGTTTGAACTTACTTTAATTGCATCATTCGCTTTCAGAAATTCACATCTGAAATCAATTAACTTTTCTGACCGATTGAAGCACCACTTGTGAAAATCCACCCTGAGTAATGTTACATTTTGTCCAAGACTGCAGCTTATGTAGAAGTGGCACATCTGACATTACTAGATTGAATCAACTTGACATGTGAAAGGTCTTTGTTAGTTCAAATATTTTCAAACCAGATTGATTAAGATTTCCTGTTGTTCACCATATTAAATTAGAGCACTGACTGACAGTAAGTAATATATTCAAAGCTGAAATATGAGTTGTACTGTCAATTGCCTGGTTATCTACCTTTGTTCTTTGTGAGTGGTTCAGGGAAGAGAAAGTAGGGGAAAATATTACCTGTCATAAAATCTGAAAGAGAATTCTGCACTCATCTACCAGATATTTGAATATGTAAAAATTGTCTCGACTTTTAGAGTGGTCCTACAAATTCAGACCCCAAGGAAGCATTGCAGTCAATTGCTGTTACTTAGAGTCAAACAGACCAATGGGAATGGATATTAATATTCATGTATGACAAAAATGGGACATAAACATTTGTGTTTTTTGTAGTGGCTATGACATATTCCGTGGAATGAGGCTTTCACTGACAATTTCAACTCTTATTCCCGCTTCACATAAATGTTTCACTCTCCTTTGATTATTTAATGTAGTGACTAAATAAGATAACTGTCCTGCAACATATGTCTCAACTTTTTGTTGCAGGTTCCCAAACTTATGGCAAAGTCTGAATACATCTTCAGGGTATCAGCAGAAAACAACCAAGGTGTCAGCAGACCGCTGGAGACATCTCGCTCCATCATCGCTAAAAATCCATACGGTGAGGACGAACAGGATGTGATGTATTTATTGTCATGTCATACTCAGGAGTTTGATTCTCCAAAGTCTATGATGGATGAACTCATAGTAGCAGAAAATATTATCTCCCAGGAGCTATGTTATGACGTCAGGCATTGCTTTTCTTTTTCTTTTATTTTTTCTGTAATCATAACTGTCAGTCCATTTGATTTCTACACAGATGAACCTGGCATGCCTGGAGTTCCCGAAGTGGTCGACTTCGACAACGACTTTGTCGAGCTTGAATGGGCCGCACCGGACAAAGACGGCGGTGCCAAGATCGATGGCTATAAGATCGAGAAGCGAGAACCTGGCTCGAACCGTTGGACTGAGGCTACTCCAGAACTGGTCAAGGGAACGTCTGCCAAGATCCCTGACCTGAAGGAAGGCAAGGAGTATGAATTCAGAGTCACAGCCATCAACAAAGCCGGACCGGGGAAGCCAAGCAAGGTCTCCCAGCCTCAGCTGGTTAAGCCAAAGTTTTGTAAGTTAAATCAGTCTTTGATTCCTCTTCGATCGGTGCACGTAGTGACAGAGTCGGTGATCTGTGATGTTCCACTCTTAATCGTGTGAGAAACTCATCGGTAGTATGCTTGTAGGTAGTACTCTTAGCAAGTTGTTGTGCTGTGACTATAAAGTTTTACCCATGCAAGCAGATGAGGACCTGCTGTCACCAGCACTGATGCTTGCCGACCAGCACAAAGAGCACGTCACCAGATCACTGGCTGGCACTAAATTTACAGAGTGTGAGTGAGCTGGTTCTGTTGGAAATATCTTTGTAGATCACTCACCTGGAACATGAGTGATGGGGTACTGATACCCAAATTATTAACTTCAACAATAGTTGCAGAAATTTTTTACCAATGTTCATTCTTTTTCACTAACACTTGTAAAAGAATCAAACATGGAGCAATTCAATAATTCCTGCTGCTGATTCGTAAGTATCGTCACCTCTGCATGTACGTTCAGAGACTTTTGTTTCAATTTTGTGAAATGTCTCTCCTCTTCACAGCTGCTCCCAAGTTGAAGATGGATCAGTTGCGTGACATCAAGGTCAAGGCTCCCCAGGAGTTCGTCCTGAACGTGACGTTCGAGGGTAGCCCCGAACCGACCGTGGCCTGGACCCTGAACGACCAGCCCCTGGAAACGAACGATCACGTCAAGATCACCAACACGGAGAACAAGACCACCGTCAAAGTCAGGGAATCGGAGAGAGCGGATGCAGGAGTCTACAAGCTTACCCTGACCAACGATTCTGGCACCGCCACTGGCGAGTGCAACGTCAACGTCATGGGTGAGACGATGAATGCCATTTTATCTAAGAGGTGTCGTGGTAACGTGGAGACTGTAACGTCGTTGCATTACCATGTGCTACGGGACTTTCACCAGTCTCAAATAGTTGCCATTAATGCAGCTGGGTGTGCTTGGCAAGTCTACCCTCATACTTAAAGAGGAATTGATAATGTAAAAGATTAGGCCTTAATTTCTACAATATTTTACAATAAATCTGCGATCATCTAAAAATGATCATACCCCAATCTATGTACATTTTCACTTTTGTGAAATTGCAAGTTTAAATAAGGGCTTAAATTTCAAAGAAAAGCAAGGACACATTGCAGTAATTTGCCACTGTTACGTGTCACTGTAACTGTTGTAGCTTTGAGGCAATTGGACTTCTTTCTTGACCAGGGAAACTTTTTTGTACAACAATAGGTTTATCTATGTGTAATGTGCAAGTTACTTTTCTGCATGGCAGGCAACCCCACCGCTCCCGAAGGTCCAGTGGAGGTGAGCGATATCACCGCAGAATCCTGCCGCCTGACCTGGCAGGCGCCTTCAGACGACGGCGGCAGCCCCATCACCAACTACACCGTGGAGAAACGAGAGGTTGGAGATGATTACTGGTCAAAGGTCAGCTCCTTCATCATGGAGCCAGAGTTCGTGGTCCCAAAGTTGAAGAAAGGCGTCGAGTACGAGTTCAGGATCCGAGCAGAAAATGGCCACGGTGCCAGTGGGCCTAACCTGATGTCAGAACCTGTCTTGGCAAAGAATCCCTATGGTAGGCTGACATAAATTAAGGAAGCTGATGTAAAAAAATATGTGCAGGGAACGATGTGACATGAGTGTCATAGTAAATGAATTTCTGAGCAGAGTGAGTTTAGGCCGGTTGATGTTTTGGAAAACATTTATGTATGGGAAAGAAATTGAAGTATTGTTTTTATACTTTCACCTGCAGCTGAGGTAAAGCTCCTTGATGATGCCTCATGGATACAGGAGGATGATGAGAGGTTGCAGAAATGTTGTTTTTTGGTTGTCTTGCTCCTAACGAAAGACATGAACATTCATCATGCATAAACATTTATGACTCCATGCATAAACATGCAAATGCATCGACATGCATTAACTTGCATCCTGACGAGACAATGACCTGAAATTGACTGATCAGCTGAAATTTCCACCCAAAAGTTCTGTAATGGGCAGAACTGGATCACCAATAGGCAGAACAAAATTTTATGTTTGAATTTGTAGATTTGAAGTGGGCAGTAGTGTATGGTTAAACTGAACAAGGGAAGTCGTCTACCTTGACCAACAAAATGCCAACCCTTTGGCTAGTTATTGAAAATAGTATTGTGATTTATACTTCATTTATCGTAGCATACCTCTTTCTGTTGGTCAAAATTTTAAACCAGTTTATGTTTTTGTGGGGTTCAACAGACGAGCCTGGTGCCCCTGGGGAACCAAAGATCTTGAGTTACGACAAAGATCGTTGCGAACTCCAGTGGACGGAGCCGCAGTCCGATGGCGGCGACAAGATCATCGGTTACACCGTGGAGCGTAAAGAGATGCGTGGCAACCGCTGGGTGAAGGTCAACAAGGAACCAGTCCAGGACACAACCTACACGGTTCTCAAGCTGTCGGAGGGCCGCCAGTACAAGTTCAGGGTCTACGCTGAGAACCGAGCCGGTCCTGGGCACCCCAGTCCCGAAACAGAGACAATGACAGCCAAGCCCGAATTCGGTAAGAGAGTTTTTGAAAAAAGTTCTGGGACACGCGAATAGGATTATGTGTCAGAACAAACTGCGATCAATGTGTTTGAGTATACTTACAATATTGTTCTAAGTATTGCGTTATTTTCTCAGTGATGAATCAATGAACAGTTTTTAGCTTCATTTATGAAGAGTTAAATACCATCAAAATAAAGGAGATGTTTTGTTTTAGCAAACACAGTTTAACAGGTGTTGTGGCCTTTAGCATCGACCTGCCTTCATATGGGAACAGTGTCTTCAGAAATGTCACCAGCTAAGGACTAATGCAGTCCATTTTTATTTGGTCATTATGTTGCAGAATATAAAGCAAAAGTGCATATAAAGTTGAAAAAGGTGTGGTTGTAGGCTATTAAAAGTATTCACTTTGCCTAGAAAGGACAGCTGTGAAAATTCAGGTTTAATAAGTCTCTTTTCATGTAAAAGATTACTTTCTCTCCAGCAAGCTGAGGAAAAATGGCAAAAGTCATTAAAGACAGTTACTTTGTATCCCTGAAACCTCTTTATAATTTACATAATTTTGCACATGCTCATTTTGCCATAGCCTTTTCACTTTCTCAATGCTATGAATGACTTTTTAACCTGAAATTCATTTGATGTAATTTTTGTTGAAATTTGATTGCTAATATCTTTTCATCAGTTCACACATAGATGCATCTTTGTGCATGGCCTAGTATTAAATTGAGTTGCTTTCTCCTCTTTGCTCCCCGCAGAGGCTCCACGCATCGACAAAGATTCTTTCTCTCTCAAGGATATCCAGGTCAGAGCAGGTGAACCATTCACCATCAAGGTACCCCTGACAGGGAGTCCCGAACCTTCGGTCGTCTGGGACAAGGACAGTCGGGACATCAAGGTCTCGAAGACGCTGACCGTGGAGACGACGGAGAAGGAGACTGTCGTGGACAACACCAGCAGCGCCCGGGAAGACAGCGGAAAGTACAAAGTCACCCTGGAGAACAAGATGGGCATCGACAGCCACACCGTCAAGGTCTTGGTCGTAGGTGGGCAATTCGTCTTGTGTCGATCGTGTATAAACATAAGTTGTGGTCTTGAAGTAACTAATGCATATCTATCGTGCACTGTATGTATGTCGGAGAGCCTCTGCAAATGACATTGACACCAACACTGTCAAGGATTAGTTGTGGGATAACTGGGCTATCGTCAAGTTTATTTTGTATCAAGGCCAAGATCGTGGGCTGTTGAGGATCCTCCCTGCAGGTCATTTACATCCCCTTCCCCTCGCAATCGATTGCTCCCTTCTTCCAATCACACTGTACTGAGATGATCATTTAAAGTTTTCTAAGGGGTTGATTGTTCAATCCATTACATTTGTCCAAGGAGCTGTTACTGTGTAGGAGCCACAACCCTCTGAAGTGAAGTGTGCAGTCGTCAAGGTCACACAGTAAATCTGTCTGTTGTATCTCTTCTGACATTTGTATATTAAAGGCTTATATGTGATTAGAAAATGCCACATAATATGGTACTTGATGTCTGCTACAGTTACTGTGGGAGATTGGGGTTGTCTGTGCTGCCACAGCATTACCACTCATCAGGGAATTGAATTATTATTCAGCCTTTGCTTGCTCGTTGCTGTGTATGACAATGTAACTGCCAGGTGGAAGGTCAAAAGGTGAAATAAAATCTATAATGATCTGGATATTTCAGGAAATGTCTGGAAACTACCCATCTAGTCATCAAAACATAAGTCTCCTGCCTTAGTCAGCTCATTTGCATAGAATCCCTTGTTAAGGTAGATTAAGTAAGGCTATCTGTATTCATTGACTTAATTAAACAGTTGTCGCGAGCTTTAAGACACCTGCTCTGAAAGCCTTGGCGTCAACACATACAGGATCAAAGTATTGTTCTGAACGAGCTAATTGCATGAAGATCAGTTCACTGTAAATAAATGATGTAGCTCTGTGAATGAGATGTAAGTGGAACCGTCAAACAGAGGGAAGAAATGCCTTTGAGCCAACTGAACAGCTTATCTGCGCTTGGTATGGTGGGTCGTAAAGTATTACCATTAATTCCCTGATTTGTCTACCTGGTGCTGTAGCTTCAAGTGCACCATCTCTTTTGTAATTGCAGTCAGTTCTGTTTCAGTTCTTTGCTAGTAAAGACTTTATCACTTCATTGACATGGAGGTTGACAAGAACTACCATCAATTTCCAAATTTTTAAACTCCCTTTAAAAAACAAAGGTAATTAAAAAAAAAAGGGAAAATAGACACTTTCTGATATGCATCTCACTAGACAAACCCACTGTACCAAAGGGCCCCATCGAGTATTCCGACTTCACCAAGGAATCTGTCCGGCTGACCTGGAAGGAACCAGAAGATGACGGTGGTGTCCCTATCACCGGCTACACCGTCGAGAAAAAGGATGCCAAGAAAGACAACTGGAGTGAGGCTATCAGGAACACGCCCAGCCTATCTGGTGTGGTCAGCAACGTCACCTACGGGAAGGATTACGTCTTCAGAGTGACCGCTACCAACTCCATCGGCACCAGTCTGCCTCTTGAGGGGAGACCCACAAAGATCAAGCTGCCATTTGGTAAGGATGACAGGTTTCAGCAAGTCAATGTTCGGTGATGATGTGAAATTGTTTTTTTTTTAATATTATTTTATTGTGGAGAATGTTGATCAATAACATTTGTAAAATCTGTCACAAGTTTGTTAGTTTGTGCACTGTCGAAAGTCTGCACGTTAAGTTAAAGCAACAAAGAAGAGCATCACGATATGCTTGTCGTCATGGCTCTTTGCTTTTTTTCATTTTGGGGTAAAGAAATTTACAATTAGAATAATTATTTTTGTGGGGGCAAAGGATGATGGGACTAAGTATGATGCGTAAAATGGAATCTAACACTGGCGTCATTCAACTTAAAAGTAATTTTTTGCCTGCTTTTGTTTAAGAGCAATTACCAGTTTAATTAGCTTTATAGTTTAATCACCGAGACTCAAATCAATGAACTCTAGAGCTGAATAACCAGGAGGCGTTATGCTGAAATATGGAGCAAATTTACCGAACCCAAAAATCTTATTCATATGTAGATGAACCAGATGCATCCTCTGCACCGGTGGTCGAAGCCATCGACAAAAAGAGCGCGACCCTAGCCTGGAGCCCCCCAGCCAGCGATGGTGGCAGTCCAGTCACGGGTTACCACGTAGAGATGAAGACTCCTGGTACCAAGGAATGGACCCGGGTGAACCCATTCCCGATCCGCGAGCCCGGCTACGTGGTCCCGGATCTGAAGGAAGGACAGGAATACCAGTTCAGAGTCCTGGCAGAGAATGAAGCAGGCGAGGGCAAACCCAGCAGATCTTCGGAGCCTGTCATCGCCAAAGATCCAATTTGTGAGTTTCAAATTTTAACCTCGTTGACACTTTTGTGCATTAGAAGGTCAAGTCAGGTTTCTTTTGTTGCCAAACTTTGAAGCCTTCAATCACATGCTTTGCAACAATTTTCATGTCTCATTCTTGTTTTGCAATGTGTGACTTTGTGTAGAAGGATCAGTCCAGAGGGATGAAAGCTTTCTCTTCCAACAGAAGAAACTCCTCCGTTCCAACAGAATGGAGCAGAGTGCTATGGAATGCATCTTTTGCAATTACATATCAATCAGGCCCAACTGCTTGAGAAATGTTTGGTATCATCTTGCAGACACTTTTTCAAAATGGCAAACATATTTTGGTAAAAGAAGCACTATAAATCAACATGGAAAATAAAGCTGTTGGTGTAAATCAGGAAGTAAATTATGTGGATGTATACTCAAGTTATCTTTTGTTTGTTTATTACAGGGAAGTATGTATGTTTTTATAGAAAAAAAAGACATTTTAAACCCAATATTTGTGGACACAGAATGATAGGTCATTCAAAATAGGGAAGAGCAAGAGCCTTCTTGTATCAAGAAATAAGTACCCACTGACAGAAATTAAGTTATGCATAGCTCAGGAATATGTTGTTGTCACCCAAGCTTTCAAAATTTTAAGTGATCCATCTTACATCATGTGCATGGATGTTTTGAGGAGAAGAAGCTATTTGCTGGTGTTTATTGGTGAGATTTAATGGTTTATTCAGTGACTTATGTTATTTCCTTTTTAGGCCATGTTGATGGTTTTTGAATCCCAATATTTTTCTTTACTAATGATCCATCTCTTTTGTAAGACAGAGAACGACAACATTTGCATCATTGTTCATTGTCTTAACTGTCCAGGAACCAGCGGAGTAAACTGTAGAACTCTAATACCCTGGTATCTGTTTTATACCAATGACCATGCACTTGATAATTTCATGCGACTTTTTACAGCATCCTAATCCTGTGTATACTATGGCATTTGTAACCATCATTTTATAATTAATTTCATCTTGTTTAAACGTCTTTCCTCCTCCTCGAACCTCAGTGCCTGCAGATTCCCCGAGCCGTCCCAACGTCGACAAGGTCAAAAAGGACTCTGTTGCCCTCTCTTGGAACAAGCCGGTCAATGATGGAGGTTCAAAGATCACCGACTACGTGATCGAGAAAAAGTCACCCGGTGGAGAATTTGAACCTGTAAGTTTTTCCTCAGAGTAAGAGTTCATTCTGAAGCGAAGCTTAATGAAAAGCAAGCTGTTAGGTATAAACATGAGATATGCTCACTTTAATGTCACATTTCAGACAAATGGTGCTGAGACTTCATGTTTCATTCGAGTTAATCTCTTTGTTTCAAAGGTCATGGAGGTCCCCGCCAGGGAAACCCAAGCTGTGGTCCCAGACCTTGTCGAAGGAGAAAACTATGAGTTCCGCATCAGAGCTAAGACCGAAGTCGGACCAGGAAAACCGAGTACCGCCATCCCAGTCACAGCAGAGGACAAACCAGGTAATATAAATGAGAATAAACTATAACAAAAATATTCGTTTTCCGACATCTGTTAAAGAATCTTTACCTCTCTCATTACGTTTTTTTTTTTCGAAGGATAAACGCTTGAGATTAAATCTTTATGCATCTGTTTCGTAAGTTATCCCTCAATTTAGCGGCTCCTTAATGCAAAACTCAAATTTTTCGTGAGGTGTACATCTCGGTTGGGAAGTTGTGTAAGAGATATTCAGCCAAACATTAGGACGTTGTAAAGCAAGAAAAGGTCATCATGGTAATCATGGAACTTGTAAGGTTCTCCAAAAGTGTCACTAGAGGCTGGGGCACTGACGTCACAACACTGGTGACAGAGTTACACTCGTAGCAGACTGTTGTCGCCCTTAATAATCGGCTCATTTTCTTTTCCCCAAAAGGTTCGAGTCTACTTGGTGAGACTGCTTTGTCTATCCTTGACAATATTAACAACTTTTTTGGGGAGTGGTCAATGAAAATGTAGTCAAAATATCTCCCCAGTTTGGAGGGGATAGGCTGGCACAAATTTCATCTCTGGTTTGTGTGTCAAACACGTCTCTGAACTTGTTGCCATCGAGCAAAGTTGTTCGGGTTTCTTGCAACATGGTAGATGCCCACGATCCCTGTTGACACAGTGACCCCTCAGGTGGGATCATGTTTGATTAGTGGTGAGTGAAGTGTATATGCCAACAGGGATCATGTGGAATTGGCGATTAGTCTCATAACATGATAGAGTGTCACTTCACTTTGACAATATTCAGCAAACGTCGAAGGATGCAAATGATTGTGTCCGTTAGTAATGTTTGTGGTTTGCGCACCAGTTTGCTGAAATGTGTCAATTTGCAGACACACAAGGATATTTGAGAAATGGTGACAGCTGTGACAGAATGGTGAGAAGAACATTGATATTCACATGTTTTTGTTGAAGTCTGTCATCTACCAATTAAGTCTGAATTTCTTTCTTTGAGCAACTCTCCCGAAGAGCTTGGGTTTTATTTAAAGTAAAGTCAAAGAAGTGATCAGATTTTAAGATGCTGCCACATTGAAGAAAACCAGAAATCAATATACAGAACAGAAATATTTGCTTTTGTAATAGGTAAGACGTAACCATGATGTTATGGTCACGTAATTTAAAGTGACGGTCATATCGTAGTCATGTAATGCAATAGACGCATTGAACAGAAAATATCTCCCATCATCATCAAACTAGGACACGGATGAACAAGAGATGGCGTGAATTGATATTCAAAGTACCATCACTGGTGACATTACAAACATTCTAACAAGTTGTTTCATTCCTCTCAACTCGAAGAGCGGCCATCTTTGAACGTCAGTGACCTCAAGGACATCAAAGTGAAAGGTGGAGAGCCGTTTGAGATTCCTCTTCCGTTCACCGGTGTGCCAACCCCAGAGATCACCTGGGAGGTCAACGGCGCCCCCGTGAAGGAAGACGGCAGGGTCATGGTGAAGACCACCAGTGAGGTCACCACCCTCAAATGTGACAGCGCGAAGAGGTCGGAGAATGGCAGATTCCAGGTCACCCTGAAAAATCCGTCCGGCACGGAAACGGCCAAGGTGAAAGTCACCGTCTTGGGTGAGTGCAGTTGGTATTTGTCAGGTCTTATTTCTAAGGCAATTAGACTGTTAATTACAAACATTGTCATGATGAAAGGTATATTTAATTAAAACTCTCAAAAGGAGGCGTACAAACGAATACTCAAGTCGTGGTGTAACCATCCTTACTTTCAGTGCCATCAAGGAGTTCGCTTCATTTTTTGTTGCACCAAATTCCGAGGCATGGAAGAAAGGAATGCAACTGATAAATAAAGTCAGACAAACTAGAGGCAGGTGATGCATCTTTTTGCCGTTGTGTTAAAAAAGGACCTGATCTCATAGGAGTTGTCATGATTAGTACTTTTTTTCCTGTAATTCTGAAGAGAACAACAAAGAAGGAAACTAATCACGAGGACAAACGACAATCAAATTGACAGTCGAATTGACAGTTGAATTCTTTTACTGACAGTAACTGTTATCACATGAATTATCCAAGGGGATGAAACTTTTTCAGAGATTGCTAAATGTTTCCATCAAGTTTCTACTGGTAGTGTTGTCAATGTAGCAGCATTTTCAGTGCTTATTTCCATTTTGGTTGAACGTAAAGGTCAGAAAAATATTTCTTAAAAGAACATTTTAACAGTTGAAGATGATTCAACTGCCTCAGACCTTGTCAGAGCCTCTTCGACATTTAATCATGACGTTGCATGATACTTTTTCACTCATCATTTTTGGCCAGTAAATCTATTTTCACTTACTAATTTTTTGTGATGATACATGAATGGCTGATTTCATCGTATTCGTTTCCTTGTGATCCCAGTGTGATAATAGAACACCTCTATTGATATTTGTCACAGAGTTGCACTGTCTATGTATCAAAAATTTGTAGTCATTTCACCAGATCAACGTTTGAAAGTAAGTTTCCCCATACACTGCCAGTTTTAAAGACAATTCAAGCATACTTGGGAAGAATCCCCGACAAGTATTGGTTCACTTCAGTCACGTGACTGTGTATTATCCCACAGATAAAACACAGTCAATTAGAGAATAAAGTCACAGGCATATGAAAACAAAAATACATAGCTTACTTTCAAAACATAGCTGTTTACTTTTCTCGGTGTTTGTTTTCAATAAAAATGTTTTTATTTACAAACTCAAATTTTCTTTTGTTTTCCTCTTTTGTATCAAAATCTTGTTTTGTATTTACGAACAAGATTAGTCAACTTTGGACCTGTGTGCTAATTGTAGGATAATGCCCATTTTGTGCATCTAATAATGCCATTATTCTCCCCTGAGATTGCATTCTCCCTCAGTTAATGCACAGTCCAGCATCGAGTAACCTTACATTAATTCATTTCGAAAATAAATACCTTCTCTTCCCCACCACCTACATTCACCATTCTCTATATCCATGATTCAGTTGAACCTGATGCTCCTCAAGGCCCCCTGGTTGTCTCTGACATTACCCCTAACCAAGCCACCCTCTCCTGGAAGGCACCGGCCGTAAATCCCGAAGATGTCGATAACTACGTGGTTGAGAAGTGCGAGAATGGGGTCTGGTCAAAGGTCAGCAGCGCGGTACCCGGTACTTCCTTCAGGGTGCGAAACCTCAAGGATGGTGGAGAATACCAATTCAGGGTGTCAGCAGAGAACCAGTACGGTGTCAGCAAGCCCATCACCAGTGAATTTGTTACAGCGAAACATCCATTCGGTACGACGTGCGAAGGATAAATGGGAAACAGAAGCTTGACCTACTGTTGTTCCAGTAGAGCATGCAAGAATTTTGTCTTGATCTTCAGCTTAAAAGAAAAGTTGCAGAAGAAAAAAAAATACCGTAGAGCTGTATGGAGGGATAGAAAATGTGAGAAGTGAAAAGTTGGAGGGATAGCTGTAATATATTTACAGTTCAGTTGGTGTGAATCTCTGCCATCTTTTATACTCATGGCACCTTTGATCCGTCAGTGTTTCAAGAATGCATTAACAGTTACAACAGGGCCATCACTTCACTTTTAATCATAAATCTTTACACTCAGTCTAATACTGACCATATAAGAAATGTCCTCTACGGACAAGAAGTGAGGAAAAATGCAAATTTGCAGAAATTTTCTGTGTGCACAATTCAAGAGAAACAGTTTTTCAATTGGATGCCATTTGTCTGTACATAGCCAAAATCAAAACAGCCAAGAAAGTTGTATTAAATTGGGTTTATTGAATGTTCAGTGTCAACTCAAAGGACAGAGTAAGTGTTGACTGCAAGATTCGCAGCCAAAAGAATGTAATTAATCCAAATAACCTCTGGTTAATAACACCTGAATGTTAATCGGAAGGTGAACCACAAGGGATCTAACATAAAGGAGAATATTTCTTAATCTCTAAAATAAATTCTGAAAAAGAATGAAATGACTATGAATGATCAGTTTTTTAAAGTTTATTTTTGCTAATTGTCTAACTTCTCTTGATGGTTATCTACTTTGAGACACCCACCAGGGGGGGTCTTAGGTCACTTCTCTTCACAACCCTTCATTCAGCCACTACCTCGGTGCAAATATGAAAATGTCACGTCATTATTTGAAGAAGTGAATAAAGTGTGTGACTTAATGTATGAATGAATGAGTGAATGAATGAATGAACAAATAAACAAATGAATAAATGAATGAGTGATGTAAAAGACAAGTCAAAATAAACAATATTTCACGATGTAGATTAACTCATGCTCGTCTTTTTTCGCCAACACCTTTAGATCCTCCTGGTAAACCGGACCCTCCCGAGTGCACGGAGACGACCCGCACCACCATCACCGTCTCAGTGGAAACCTCCTTCAAATGACGGTGGCAATGCCATCACCCACTACATCCTGGAGAAGATGTCTGCACCCGCTGGTGACTGGGAGCCGGCGTCGAGAGCCCCTATCCGTACCACCAACTACACCGTGGCTAAACTGAAAGAGGGGTCCCAATATCATTTCAGGGTAAAGGCAGTCAACGACGCTGGAGCCAGCAAACCCAGCGACGAATCGGAAGTCTTCATTGCAGAGCCGACGCCAGGTGACCCTTGACTTCTGTTTGTAACGTACTTTTGTTCCTTTCATTTGTAAACAATAAAACACAGTTCGTAGAATTATATTCAAAGCTGGAGTCATTGCAACTGGAATATAAGATTCCAGTTGCAGCCACTCAATGTCAATGAGCCATAAGACAAATAAAATCAACAATACATGTTAGAAAAGCAGTGAAGGAGATTGGCCATTAAAGGGGATTGAAATTTCACAAAATTTATTGAAACTTTTCACTGTTTATTGTTGAAAAATCAATATTTTAATAGCATGTTCTCACACTTATTCTTGCTTTTTTTCACTCATTTGAAGGTTAACATCTTATTTGCCACCAGTTTTTCGTTTGCACTCTTTTCCCTTTTTAAATGATGCTACTTTTTTTTAAAAACTAACAGTCAAACCAAAGGTCACAGGAGACGGTCGTCCAAAGGACGTCATTGCAGTTGCCGGACAACCATTCAAGGTGGAGATTCCATTCCAAGCCAGTCCCATCCCCGAGGTGACGTGGACAAAAGAGGATGGCACTACCATTGAACCTGATGACAGAGTCCAGTTTGAAGTCAGTGAAACATTTCCCTCCCCCCCGACATTCACCTTTGCAACCAATCATATGCTATGCTTGCCATAGAAAAATCTGTGGCATTTCAGTTCTAGTTTGAGATTTCAATTTAACACAGAGTCATTTAAAGACTATAAATTCCGTTATGGTTTAGTAGTCTAAGTAAAGAGCTTTGAACCAAGAAAGATGCTTTCCCAGTTGTCGCTCATTATTTCAAGATGCAAATTAAGTTGCTTTAATGTTTATGGGTGTCAGGATTATTGAAAGTAACACCAGTTTTGGTTTAGAGACAATATATTTTTATACCATGTTTATCTTGTAATATTTGAAAATCTGGCCTCTCATACAAATAAACTAAGAATAAGAAAAAACGTCCAGTCGCAGTACGTAGAAACTTCATCAACATTGAATTAAGCCACTCTGTCAGATCGATTAGAATTCAAGTTGTTATCTTTAATCTGTGTTAGGAGGAACCTCATGAGTTTATCCTCAAGAACTCCTGTGCCAAACCCAAGGATTCTGGAACGTATGTTGTGAAGCTGAAGAACAAAGTTGGAGAAGAGGAGATCCAGGTGAACATTACGGTTGTAGGTGAGTGATCGATGAGTCGCGTTGAGTCATCTTTAGTCACAATGAGTCAACAGGAGAAGGATTTAGAAGTAAGGGGGTCTTGATGTATTGATAGCAGCAAAGTGTTCATCAATTTAATGACAAAGTTGTTTGGTCAAGTTTCGAGCCACCGGTATCCAGGGAAGGTACGAAGGCCTGTGTCACATTCCATGGAAATGATCAAAGATGTAAATTTTGTTTTTGTGCCTCCCACTGCCATTGTGTTTGATCTCTTGTTAGGGCACACCATTATGATACTGTGCAGTTACAAATAAGCTTTGCTGTGCCACTGTATTAAAATGTTATTCAAAAGGAAAAAGTTGTCTGTGCACTGAATCAGGGTGGCAAGAGTGCAAAATGGTGGTGCTTGCTATCAGCTTGTACACCTGTGTTTAAACGCTATGGCAGGAGAAATTTGTTTTTCTTGTTTAGCTTCCACATAGCATTATGAAAGCTTTGTTTTTCATTCGCAGCACATGTTAACTCAACTTGATGCTCAACGGCTTGTATGCTGTTTCATAGTGTGCTATCTTTTTCAGGAGTAATATATTTTATTAAGTCATGACTCCATTTTAATAGGGACATAAATGAGATTCTCAGCTGCCCCAGTCGTCCTAAGCGTGAATGATTTAGTGTTCAAATTTTGCGCAACAGTTTTCAGGTTCCTTTGGTATTTTGTTGCAAAATTAAAGAAAACCATAATGTTGTATGTTCATAAACCTGCTACGCAATATTCCATTCGTGCAGCAATTCTATAATTTTGTGTAGCAAAATTAAATGTGACCCAGATAAATTATTTACCGCTTAGCCAAACATTTTACTCCGGAAAGTTTGTACATACTGCCACCATTTTCATCATCAGGATTATCTTCTATTTCATGTTTTTGGAGTTTTGAAAAATTTTTCAGAAAAGTTGCTTTTACAAAGTGATCGATTGATCGTTTATTCAGACAATGAAATGTAACAACGAAACATTGAAAATGGCGACGTTCCAAATTATTTGTAAAAGTGAATGCATGATACGATAAAAATAGATGCAGATGACTGTAAAGATATATGTACCAGGATGATAAGACAGTTTAAGAGAGCAGAAATACAGTAGAAAGCTGAGAATTGGAACAAAAAGAGACAAATACATTCAACAGTTTGATGACAGATGGGATGAAGCATACCCTCGTGCAGACACAGGATGTCATATTTCATATAGTGTATACTGCTCAATATTTACCAGTCCTCCCAGTTTTGTAAGACTGATTTAAATATGGAGGTGTCTCATTCGTTGCATGATTTTCATTCTTCTGTTTGTTTCTCTCACAGATAAGCCTGGACCCCCCGTCGGACCCCTCGAACCATCCAAAGTTACTGCTGAGTCATTAACGTTGTCATGGAAACCACCCGAGAGCGACGGTGGTAGCCGTGTGACAAACTACGTCCTCGAGAAGAGACCAGATACCAGCAAAGTTTGGACCAAGGTGTCCACCTTTGTCCGGCAGCCCACTCACGACGTGGCCGGCCTCGATGAGGGCGTCACGTACTATTTCAGGGTGTCGGCAGAGAACAAATACGGCATCGGCGAACCCCTGGAGAACAACGTGGGCATCAAAGCCAGAGATCCGTATGGTAAGTATTTAGTGACAAAGTTGAATTATTTCACTGCTATTTGGAAAGGCACTGCAGAAGTAAAATAATGTTGCAGTCATACACCGAGAAAGGAGAAGGTTAGAGTGGCTAGTCGTGATTGTCAACATTCTTTTGAATGATAACGTACGGTATACAGAGATACTCGTGGACAATCAAGGTACATGGACAGCCATTCCTTGACATTCCTTGACTGATGGCTGCACCATACATCACCGTTTCATGGTGAAAATAGGAAGCAGTCACCGGGAAGACCCTTATCAATGGAGAGTGATCCTTGATTGAAAGAAAGCCAACCCCCTGCAAGGAGCTGGATGTTTACCAGCTTGAGGAAAATTGAAACAAATGAATTGATATTGAAATTTTTGCATCTGAAAAGTTTAAATATTCAGGAAACTTTGCAAACAATGCAGCAGAAGAGACATAAGGGTGAATGCCAGAATTAAAGGAACTGCAGAGAAAATTGTAAAGAAAGTATTTCATAATCGTTGGTATCCTGTTGATAAGATTTCTGGGTATGCATGGTGTTGAACTACATTTCAGTGTAGAATCAATAAAACTGAAATATGAGTTGAAAATTTGTCAGTGAAAGTCAAATTCCATGGGATATGTCATAGTCACTTCAAAGTAATGTTGTTTCAACCCTATTTTGGCATATATTCATGTCCATTCTCAATTGGTCTGTTTGATTTCAAGTAACCATCATTGACTGCTATGCTTTCTTGGATAGTCTGAATTTTGTAGGGCCAACAAAAATGTCGAGGCAATTATCATACTGAAATATCTAGAAGATGAGAGCATAATTCTCTTTCAGATTTTGTGGCAGGTGATCTTTTCCCCTACTTTCTCTTCCCTGATACATTGACAAAGAACAAAGGTAGATGACCAGGTGATTACCAGTGCAACTCATATTCCAACACAGCAGTGCTGGTGTTGAGTGCAACCAGTACGTCATCAGTTCTGTTGTATTTTGGAAAAGGAGGGTTACTCGATAATTTGTAGTAATATATAATTAAAAATAGTAAAATATAATTAATGTTAACAAATAGTGGCAATTATTAATATTTGTCATTTTACCATCAGTGTGTGTTTGTAGTGCTAGCCTCAGTATTTCTGTGGATAAAACATAATGAATGTAATTGTTGAAGACATGTTGAAATATTAAACTAGTAGAAGCACTTGTGAAGAGCACGCAGTACGTTATTGTAGCATGCGTTGATCAGTACTACTCAACTCTCTTAAAATGAAATTTGAGTGTCAGTTGTAGGTGAGAGAGATACAAAAAGCAACATGCACAACCAAATGTAATTGGCTAAATGAACAAAAACTCCATTTGACAGGAAAATAAGATATTTGAACTATTCAAAAGAAATTTTTTTGCTTCTTCAGAAAGAAAAACATAACTGAAGCTGTGAAGTCGGTAATCATATCCAAGAACATGCCTTCCAGAAACATTGCCGACATTAAAGCCGTTGACATATTTTCTCGTAATTAGGACGACTCTCTGCTCTTTTTCCTCAGCATGCCATCATATTTTAAGTATCAGGCATGAGAACCCTTCCCTCGTTTGTTCCCCTCAGATCCTCCAGATCAGCCTGGCAAGCCTCAAATCAAGGAGATCGACCGCGGGTACGTGTCCATCACCTGGGAACCGCCGGAGAACGACGGAGGTGCTCCCATCATAGCGTACGTGGTCGAGAAGAAAGACGAGGACGGCGACTGGGAGCAGGTCCGTTTTGACAGCCTCTCTCTAATTATTAAGAAGGGCGACAATGTCGCAGTTGAATTTAAGTTGAATCAACTGAACCCGTCATCATCTGAGTAGGGCAATATAGTAGCCACTACCTACTTGCTGTTAATTTCATGACTCTGTCCTAGAAGATTCGGATAGGATTCATGGTGCATCTTCAAAAAGAATCTGCCTTATGTTGCATTGTCACCTTGACTGCTTCAGTCCATTCAGCTGTCAACATCATTACCATCAAAGCTGAGATTGATTTGCGATAGACTGGTGTCCTGTCCAGGGGGAGTTAAAAAACTCCTGTCCGCTTAATGCAGCGAATACCGCAGTCAAAAGCTGGCCTTACGTGCTTTGGTTTGAAAGAATTTAAGCGCTGTATTGTTTTATTTATAATATCAGTGCTGCTGTAAATGTCTTGTTATGTGAAAAAGCACATGCAGGTAGCCATCTGTCTGAATACAGAATATCATGACTGAGGATGTAATCGTTAGCTGTCAGGGAGATTGAGTATGACTCGGAGATCTGTAAGCAATCAAAATACATGCATTTGCACCATTTTCAGCAGTGACTTTATTAAAATGACTTGTTTTTCAAAGGGAATGAATCCACAGTGTCTGCAGGTAATATCTGAAATGTCTGCCGAGAATTTGCAGTTTCCCAGATAATGCAGATAATCTGAACACTATTTGAGTGTGCACACGGGATTTAAGAGCCAAGAATACTTAATATCAAGGATATTCTAAACTAACTTTGACTATGATGGAGTAATGCACACATTCCTTTGACACCTAAACGGCAATTGTCAATCACAGAGTCATTTGGTTGCCCCTGTCTATGTGGCCAGTAGTCACCCACCCACCAAAAGTCCCCCACCCTCCATCAGTCTGCCACCTTCCCCCCTTGTCAAGCCTCCTTTATGAAGCTTGCTGCAAACCATTGCTGCAAACTTGATTGGCTTTTAGCACCCAGTAAAAGCCAGACCACCCCTAGGTTTTTTTTGGGGGGGGCAAAACTTACCTGCTTGATAAATGGAGACAGTACTTTGTAAATTGTTATTCTTCTTTATTTAATTTCTTTTTCAGTGTAATTCCTTCCCAGTTAAGGACACAACTTTCAGCATCAGTAACCTCAAAGAAAACAAGGAGGTCAAGTTCCGAGTCAAAGCCAAGAACAAGGCCGGGTTAAGCGAACCCAGCAAGGGATCAGAGTTCGTCCTTCCCGTCTCACAGACTTGTAAGTTTTACATTTTCTCTAACCTGCCTGTTCAAATTCTAAACAAGTGTGGCTTCCTGCCTGCTTATCAACCCTACTGTACATACATCCAGTGGATTGTATCAAAACTCTCCACCAATTGCTTTTGACATCAATGTAGATAAATGGGAAAAGATAGCCAGAGTGAAGTGTTTCCCAGTTTTGCAAAATCTGAAGATTTTGAGTATTGACACAGTCTCGCTCAACATTTGAGATGAGGAAAAACAAAGCGTAGAAGAAAGTCTGTTTGCATAAGAACGACCAGTTGAATTGATTATTGTGACCATGAATACAAGAATAATCCAGCTCAAAAGGAATGTTTGTCACACAATAGAGGAGACTGTTCCAAGCATATCTGGTGGCATGAGGAACAATTTCCTTGATTTTCATGTCTTTTCTTTACATTTGATGTATTTTTGGGGGCTGATGTTGTGATATTTTACAGTTGAAATGAACTGGAAGCAAGCAGTTGTGATGTCATTGCTACCTTTCTGCAGATCTTATTTTGTTTTACTTTCAAGTTTTCACAGAATTTGAATGTAGTACTGTACATGATGGACATTTGACATTACCTAACTTTAAAAAAAAAAATTGGCAAATGAAAGATCAACCAAAAGGTCTGGGCTCATGAACTATGCTCAAAGCAAGAAATTGTGCAGACCCATTCGACAATGTCCTCTTTTGATCTCCGACAATGCACTTAAATTGAATATGGACAGAGAGAGGTAGTAAACATAATCAAGTGTTTGAGCAAATATCTTGCTTACCTGAGCTACATGGGGCAACTCAGGTGTTCCTAGGTGATGGCCACTTCCTGCAGTGTACATCCAGACTTGTGTATACATTTGCTGTATGATTGGTCTGATTTACCCTTCATAGCATCTTCAAGCAGGCTTGCAACCCGTCCATGTCTAGGTAAACCACGAGTGTGTGGCTAGACGATGTAGAAATTGACTAGAAAATGTAGAAAAAAAAAGCAAGTTGTTGCGACTGTGCAACTCTGACATCACATCTGTTTTGTAAGTCATTAATGATAAATTCTACTAAGTTTGGTAAGTCAAGTAACATAGTGGAAAGTAACATAATTTCAAATTGGTAAAATTGAGAAACCAGAAGAATTTTTTCTGAAGGACTTAAAACAAACCGTTTACTTTGAGCATCTTAGTTATTAGGCAAGCTGATTTTTTAAAAGAAAGTTTTTGAGAAACAAGGTATGTTGTAAGCAATAGCATTGCTAATATCTTATTCACCTTCCTGTACATATGCAAATGGAACACATTTTTATTGTTGGCAAATAAATTTTTCATTTTAACATGTTTCTTTTAGCTGCTCCATCTGCCCCTGGTGTTCCTGAAGCAGTGAACATCGGCAAGGACTCTGTCGATCTAGAGTGGACTAAACCACCCTCTGATGGGGGTGCGCCTATCAAAGGTAAGTGTCCTTCATACTTGAAAACCATTCCTAAGCACAATCATGACAGCTTTGATGGTTGTGTGTGACACAGCAACAATGTGACACCATCTTAACTGTGTATATGAAATCCCGTTATTTTGTGAAACAAAAATCAGAACAAACATGCTGTGGCCGTTGCTATAAAACAGTCTACGCTGAAACCTCTCCACATTAAAGGCGACATGGGGTATGGTTAGAAGTCCAACCTTATCTGTGACAATCAGTGTTCTGGCATTCATTCTCCTTATTATGGAGAAAGAATTAGCAAATTCATAATTAAACAGAGACCTCTTGATATAAATTTCCTTAGCAGTAGGGTATCAGGTATATGCAGTGTTTTATATTTTCTCCCTGAGCTGATAATATGTAATCAATCAGAGAATTGGCATATAACAAATTTACAGGAGGAAAGTTTCATCATACATAATGGATTTATTATCAGACTTTATTTTTGTATTTAACCCTTTTGGTGACGCACCTTGAAGAGTCTTGGTTAGTGTCTTGGAAGAGTCTTGGTCTTACTTGGTTATTAATGTACTGTGAAAGAGAAAAAAATCTGCAACTCCAAGGTAACGTGTCATTAGTGTAAGTAGTATTTCATTGCAACCAAAGGTTAGAAGAAACCAAAGAAAGAATTGTCTTGTGTTTTTGTGGGTTTGTATAAAGCAGTTTTAGTTATTTCCCCCTCCCCCTTCTATCTCAAAGATCCGTTGAAGTGGTGTCAATTACGACCAGCATAGATTCCTTGGTTTATGTAAGTTGACCTGTCAGACCATAGTAAGTTTCCTTGGGCACCACATTGGTTTGGAGTGTTGCGGTTTGCAGGCTTTGTATGTCAACACTGGAGAAGATGATCTTTTTTTTTTTTCAGCAAAATGTGATGTGTGTTATTGGATCGCATAATTGGATTTCAAAGTTTAAGGAAATGCCCCATCCATTTCCAGTGAAAATCTTGACCTCGTATGAAGCATATAATGCGTGACCTCATTTTTATCTCAGACCATAAGGCATTGATGCTACCAAACCTTTCTCATCTTTGCAGCCTACAAGGTGGAGAAACGTCCGGTAGGCGAGACCGAGTGGCAACCAGCTAGCAAATATCCGGTAAGGGGCACCAACATGACAGTCAAGGATCTAGAACCCGGTGTGGAGTACGAGTTCCAGGTATCTGCCGAGAACGAGGCCGGTGTAAGCGAGCCTGCTGTCATCGCCTCCCCAGTGACTCCCGTAATGGCCAAACGTAAGAAAGTTTGTGGTCTATTAAGTTGTGGTTTCTTGTCTTTGAGGTTAGAGGACTGCTGTATATGGGAATATAAAATTACATTGAACACAGGTTGGTGCTCGTGAGAAGATTTCCTTTCTCTGTAAGCGAATCAGAAGCCTCCGTCCTACTAGAGGTTACAAGGAAAGACAACCTACTGTACACCAGGCTTTCTCAAATGGTGCTACATACATCACATGTTAACCACCATTTGGTCTCAAGGGGGTGCAAAAAATTCCTGGAAGAATATAAGAAAACTACTGTTTAAAAAAAATTGTTTTGAGAGTTCCCTCAAAACTGACATAATTACCAATAGGTTTGACATTTTGTGGAAATATGTAGCTTGCTAATGGAAAAGTAAGCAGACATTGCACCATTTTGCATCTATACCTCTGCTGGGGTATCAAGGGGTACAAGGGCAGGGGAACATAACCTCTACCCCTCCCTGGATGGCCATTAGTGGTATGTTCTTATTACTTCAAAATAATTTTGCCATGTACAGCAGCACTTCATCGATCTTAATTGACTAAAGCCTGACGGAAACATCGAAAGTTGTGGCTCAAGCATTTTTTCAGCCGACAGGGAGCAAAACTTTTTTTCAAACCTTTGTGATCTGTGAGTACCACTGGCAAGCATAAATTAAAAATATATTTGCAATCATTATTGAAAGGAACTCTAAGTCGGATTTTTTTTTTGCTGGCAAGCAAGTTTTTAACTAGTATCTTTGATGGATGTATGTTTTTGTGTTCACTGTAGAGCATAGAATGTAAATCCTTTCTTACACCACAGGGTTTAAGCTCTCAAATGTTCTCTTCCATAACTTTTAGTTGGCTTTCTCTTTCTGTCAGGTTGTCATAATTGAATGAGGTACTACATTTTCTTCAATGCAGTAATTATGTTCTGCTATTAGTCATAGTTATATGTGTCAAGAAACGTGCCCTTTAATGTATTTCTACGAAAATTGTTCAGCCATGCGTGAAATGTTGCCCTGCGTCCTCTAACCAATTGTTCCATTTCATGTCTGTGGCTCAAAAAACTTGATCAAACACCCATATATCAGAAATGAAGAAGTGTGCATTCCTGTAAGGGGCCATAATAAGCAAAAGAGAAAGACACTGAATAGGTTCTTTTTTATCTGTGAACTGAAACGTATCGGTTTCTCTAATCCTGACAGCAAAGGGAAGTGTCCCATTCTTTGAAAAACGTCTGGATGCGAAGATGCAGGCGGGCGAAGGAAACACTTTCATCTTGGATGTCAAGGTCTCCGCTACTCCAGAGGCAACGGTTAAATGGTAGGAGGAAGCAAGAATTACCTGTGGCTTGATTTTAATTTAGTTTCCACCTGATGGAAACAAAAACCTTCTCGTAACACAGAGTTCTTATGGTCTGGAAAAGTCATGATTTTTTTTTTTTTCCAAGCCTGAAAAGTTGTGACATTTGGTAAAACTGACAGAGGTCATGGAAAAGTCACAAAATTTAGAATAGACTGTGATTTTTTTGGAAGTTAAAAAAGTTTGCTTTTTTTCTGGATTTTTGTGCCATTATTCATCTCTTATTTTTGGTCACAAAATAGTCATTATAAAGTCATGAAATTGAAGTTTCCTTAAGGCACAGGAACTCTGAAACAAATACTGTGGAAATACTGCTATTATGATTATTTTGTTCCATTTTAAGTCTATTTGTTTTGAAATAATCGTAAACATAATGTAATAATTGGTAAGCAAATGCTTTATAAGCTGAGAAATAATACAAAGTGCCTGTTAAATTAGTGATGAGTGATAGGTTGTCCTTGAAAACTGCATGTGTCATTACAAACTATTTCATTGTAAACAGCATGCAACTGCAGGATTGGGTTACACAAGCCTACTTTACGTTAACACCAGTCCTGATTTGGCTCCAAATATGTGAACTGGTCTTCTTGATTCATTTTTGATCATGACAGGCTGCTGAACGGGAAGCCAGTTATGCTCGGATCTCGTCACCGTGTCAAGGAGGTGGATGGAGAATTCTCGCTGATATTAGATTCGGTCAGCGAAGATGATGCCGGGGATTACACCTGCGAGGCGACCAATGCTCTGGGAACAGAGAAATGCAGGGGAAAGATGAACGTTGTATGTAAGTGCACCCTTCCGTAGCAACCCATGCAACCCCGGAAACAAACATATAGCTTAGAGGAAATGTGAATGTTGAATGTGCCCTATGCCCACCCCTTCCTCAGCTACCAACGTTTCTTGGACAGTGACGTTCAGGCACAATTTGAATGTTTTTGTGTATGAGTAATGACGCTCTGTTTTTTTTTTCCCATAAGCCTCATATACTCTAAGAAACCTGTCATGACACTTCTGATAATAGCAAAATAGTTACTCATGCAACAATCAGCAGCAAATCCAACCCATAGTGTTTCACTCTGTTTGTGAGGTACATTTTGTTTTTTGCATTCATATACTACTTTTTATTACATGGGCTTTGTCAGTTAGGGTCGGAAGATGTATAAGGTCAACTTTATTCAACCCTCCATAGCAGAATTGAATGCTTGTTTAAAAGACATAAAACAGGCGTCAAAGCACAAGTACAATTTAAAAAGGATAGAAGTATTTACACAGATGAAAGAGAACATAAAACTTAAAATTATGAAGAAAGGTCTCATTATAGTAACCTTCATTAAAATTTAAGATTCAAACTGTGACATTTCATACATTGTTTTGATAAATCAGGAAAGTTCGTCCGTTTGTGTTAAAGGGGCTCATTGCGTTGATTTTGAAAAGTTGGGAGGATTTTGAAGGGTAAAAATACATTACAAAATTTCAATTCAGCGTGATAAAATAGCGTCCAACAATTCCGGAAACTTACCCCAACTTCTATGGACTGTGTATGTGTATGAATATTTACCAATGTGAAAGTGTCTGCACATAAATTTAAAAAAAAAAAAAGCGAACAGGATTGTTAATTACTCACTCATTGACGTTCCTTTGCTTGGGACACATGGGGATTCTCTTAGTTGGATCATTTGTCATTAATATGTGAAGGAAACTCGATAAGGTTAGGAAATTTAAGTGAAATTTCACGAAGCAACTCAATTTTCCTCTTTGACCCCATGGTCTCTTCATCCTGTCTCCTTTGGAGGTATCAGCGGCCGATCAAGATGTATGTAAAGTAGGTGGTCATCACCAAGGAAAATATCATCAAGTTAAACCCCAACAAAATTTCTTTGTAGCATATGGTCATGATTACTGACTGAAGGTTCTTGTAATCCCATGATTTCTTTGATTTCATCCGCCGGTGATGAATTAACATCAGGAAGCAAAATGTCACGAGGAAAGTGAGGTGTTATGCCTGTACGAATGTCAATATGATAAAAAACCTGGGATGAAAAGCAACTTTCTATCCAGGAATAGATAGACAGCGGTGTTTTGCAGAGAGTGTAGTACTGGACCAAATGAGTGTGAATAAAACTTTGAAATTAATCACCCAATCCACAAGCTAAAGAGAACGCTGCATGAAGCATACTTTGAGCTTATTGGGGGTACATCTGTCGGTCTTTTCGTTCTCTTCGTAGTAGATGGAGTGCACTCTTTCTTTTCATCCAAATAATTTTTAAATCTCATCCTTCCACTTCTAGTGACTCCCAAAATTAAAGGAACCGTTGACACACAGACGGTGGAAGTGGGCAATCCGCTCAAAATCAAGATCCCGTACCGTGGTCAGGGAGACGTCAAAGCCACCATCGCCCTGGAAGGTCAACCCATCGAAGGTAGCAATTAATTACATGTGTTTCATCTTGAATTTATCATTCTCTGAAAGCCCTTTCAAAGTAAAATAGTAATGATTTCTTTATTTTGAAGGAGGGCAACTGCTTGGTGAGAAATACTTTACTCTCTGTTCAGTGTAGTTGTTATTCAAGAGATCTAGAAATGCATCTTCTGTAAAAGATACACTTGTTTCTCAATAATAGGTGTGGCCGGTGTAAACCAGCTTTATGTATCGAAACTGGTAGCAACATGTTCAGATTTGATTTGATCATTGCGTCAAAGTAAAATTTGAAAATGGGCTCTATCCTTATATTCAATGAAAACCATGAAAAGTCAGATGGAATTGTCACTTATAGAAAATAACCTGAAATTGTAATTACCTGTACCCTGTAATTATGAAATGATTGTTTAAATATCAGAGAGATAAATTGATTGAAAAATCCTGGAATCGCTGCTGAGATTTCACTAGCCTCCAGGGCATACAAACTAGCCAAGTTATGCTTATGCAAAGTGTGTGTAAACACAGTTATAATCAAAGTACAGTTTATAAGGCATCCACTCATACCGGGTGTCTTTTCTGAGATAGTATGAAAGCCTTCTATTATTCCATGTTTGTTTTTAATAGGATTAATAAAATCACAGCCTAGTTCATATTTTTTTTCTTTTCCTCTGTGGTTCATTCAGAGGACGACCGAGTGAAGACAAACATTTTCGACGACTACGTCCAGTTTGTGATCCGATCGGCCGACATCAGCGATGATGGAAACTTCAAGGTGACCCTCAGCAACGAAGCAGGAGCCGATTCCGTCTCTTTCAGGGTCAAAGTTCAAGGTTTGCAATGTTTTCTTTTTTTTTCAACTTCTAGGAGATGTAACATCATCGACGAGTTGAGGATGTACTATTGTAGTGTGTTGATATGGCGACATTTTAACTTTTATTCCCTTCAGTGCAACATGACGATAATATGTTGCCGGGGTCAAAATAACCTGGTTTGCGTCACAATTCAATTTGCAACCCATGAAAGCCTGGTGCTGCCTTAAAAGCAGTAGAATTTTCCTCATAATCTTTTGCAGCCGAAGTCAAAACTTTGCTTTACGGCACATATTCTGAGTGTGTTCAGTTTTTAATTTACTCCCACTGCAATGTTTGTTTAACATACGCTGATCAAAATGGATTGACCGCTAACCAGTTCAACCATTGATTGGCAGAAACTGGTCATCAACCTGTTGACATGCTTTATTTCACCCCTTGTGTTGTTGAGGAAGAAATTGTGGAATTTTGAAAGAAAATGTGAAAATACACCACTTGTATATCCACTGTGCATGCAGTATACTCCATTCAACACTTTACACATCAAAGCTCCTCCTTTTCAAGTACGGAAGCGTCTGCCTAGCCTTTGCCGCTACTGACCTGATATCTCAGTCTGTTCAAGGAATTGAAAAAATTAGAATCTGGTAGTTTTGTAGGATTTGTAGTGCGAGTAGAATTTTGAGTGCCTGAGCCAATACATCTAGGAAGTCCACACACTATGGACAGATGAAATCTTTTCAGAAAGTTACGTTGAGTACATTCTCAATATTTTCTGTCCTACTTTAAGATTTTAGTAGAGCAAGGTCAGGTTTTCTCTATCGTACAATATTTGCCACTGATTGATGAGATCTTACTCAAAATATTTAAACACAACCATTTTTTTTTTTATTCGATTGACCCTCGTGCCAAGTGACAACTTGGAAATGTAAATATCATACTTGTCAGGTCATCTCATTTGTTGCATGTTCGCTTTCAGCCAAACCCGGTACCCCTCGTGGTCCCCTCAACATCGAGGAAGTCACCGACCACACTGTCACGGTCTCCTGGAAACCGCCTTCCTTCGACGGAGGATGTCCCGTCAAATCTTACGTGGTCGAGAGGCAGGAGGTGGACACACCCAACTGGGTCACAGGTGAGTCCCAAAACTCTGAAGGTCAAACAAACAAACACATGGTTCCACGTGACCAGAGTATTGCTCGTAAGTGTAACCGCAGCGTCTCGAAGTCTGGGTATTCAGTGCCCTTTCTCTGGCCGTTACACTTTTATCTTTCTTGGAGGGGGTTGTGCTGGTGGATTAGAGGAGCAAGGGATGTGTGAATGGCTGAGGGGAAGAGGGGGACAAAATGAGGAAGGGAACTGGATTGAGGAAGGTAGGGATTGAGGAAATGGAGGGGAAAAGTGGATAGATGGTGGTGTGGATAAGTATTCCTTATATATTTGTCTTGTTATTTAGTCTCTACTATTTTAGGATTTTCTCTCTTTTTTTTCCAATTTTTACAAGTTTGCATTGTACAGTTTTGTAATATTCTTTTTTTGTCTGTACTTAATACTGTAGCTGTACTTCTTTAAATTTAGACGAAAGAAATCAAACATAATACCCTTTACAGGCCATGTATGTGGTATGGAAAATACCTGTTGTTTGTGACAAAAGAGTAATCTTTTAAGGGTTTTGGCTTTAATATATATGGTAAATTTTTGTGACTGTTTTCCAACTGATTTTGTCACCTATCCATCTACAGCCAGTAGCTATGTCAAGGAGACAAAGTTTGTCATCCAGGGGCTCAAGAAAGGAACTCCTTACATCTTCAGGGTGTCGGCTGAAAACGAGATCGGTGTCGGTAAACCGTTGGAAGGAAAGGAACCTGTCTTTGTCAAGTCACCATTTGGTATGTCAGACCCATTTTTCTGATACTGAAATGATATTTTCTCTTCTTTTTTGGCATAGCAATCGCTGCCCATGATTGCCAAGGCTTTATCAATCTCACCTGTGGTGTGTTGAAACTGTACCATTGAGCTAGTTATTGACTTTTGTTCGATGCAATCTATTCCATCGGTTTAGTATGTCCTCTGTACTGTTATCTAACAAACAAAGGGGAAAAAATGATAAAACTTATATAACTCCTTTTTTTTCTAATGTTTGTTTATCAACAGATCCTCCTGGCCCACCAGTGGACCCCGAGGTAACGGAGGTAGGCAAGGACCACGTAGAGTTGATGTGGAGCAAGCCAGAGTTTGACGGCAACTGCCCCATCATCACTTACATCATCGAGAAGAGCGAAGCCGGACTCGACAGATGGGTAAGCCTCGATCCGGGATGTTTAGATTCCGGTTGCCGCATCACTGCTTTCCCTTCTTTGATCCATCTGATCTTTGGCATCACTTCGTTATTGTGAAAATAAAAATTGCTCCTACATAGTTGCTGCCACCTGAAATGCCACAGAAATATGCTCCTTCAATAGAAGAATATCGTCTCTGAAATCCTGATGATTGGACATCAAACTGGTCGAGGTCTTGCAGCAGAGCATGTTCCAAGTTTTTTTGTAAGATTGTGGTGTGCATCCGCTTCCCATCCAAAATGGACTGTTTAAATTATAAGATTAACCGTTTGCCAAAGACGAAGACGTCCCTTCGGAAAGGGGGAATTGTTAATGGCAGGAGATGGGAGCAACTGAGTATTAAATGTACATTACACATGAGAGTGAACACGTTTATTGTCATTTTGTGTGTAGAAGAACATTCCATGTAAGAACGAAACATGCACAGTCCTGTTAATCAAGTTCGTCCCAAAGGCAACTTTGAAGTTTTAAAGTACTCTCTAGGAAAACAGAGACAAACAAAAAGCAGAAATCACATCCACTTTCAAGGTGCTGCTTTTTGCAAACCGCAAGGTCGCTCAATGTAGGTTTGCTTTCTTGAAAATACTGGATCCTTGAATGAAATAGCCTTTTTTTTAAAACAAACATGTTTTGCCAAGATGCTGACTTCACCCATCTCTATATGCAGGTCCGTGTCAACCGTAACAACGTCAACACCTTTAACTATAGGGTGGACAATCTCATCGAAGACAGGGTGTACGAGTTCCGCATCTCGGCCCTGAATGACGCAGGCCAAGGTCCGGCTTCGGAAACCACCATGCCGACGAGGATCAAAGATCCCCATGGTAACTGAACTGTTCTTTGAATCAGCCAACTCTTGTTTAATATTTGGACTTTGAATGCCAGTTGCAGTATGTATTAACATGGCTTGAAATAAGCAGAATTAAAATAATCCTTGAAATGGGCACAAACAGCGTTTTTTTTTTCCACTAAGTTTCAGTGATAGATTTTACTGCATGTGCAGACCCTCAAATTTGCTACCAAATTTTCAGAAATCAAGTTTCTGGGAACGGAGGAAAATAAAATGTAATACAAAATTTAAGCCAAATTTTCTGATTTTCAAAGCAGAAAAATAGTTGCTCGATCAGTGTTACTTGTTGAAACTCCACAATCAGCAATGGCAAAAAGGTCAGCAACAGCAAAACAAAAGGCGTGAATTATTTCTGTCAGTATTTAAGGGGTATTTTTCAGGGGCATCAAGGCAAACATAGTAGGTAGATGGCTGCCCGCTCATAGTGCCCTCATTTATTTCGAGCTATGAATTGAAGGGGAACAGGGCATGTAGAATGCTCCAATATGGCAAACAACAAAATAGCTTATATCACTGTTAGAGAATCTAGTCGCATCAACAAACATCTAAAAACGTTTCTTCTCCTGAAAACATCATGCACAAGAAGAGTTATAGAAGACACATCATTTGAATTTTTGAAACTGTGGGTGATCGAATTACTCTTGAGAAACAAACAACTAAATGTCCGTCGGTGAGAAACAAAATTTTTGAAAAGAAAGACACTGCCCTGCCTTATTGTGAATAATCTATCACTCTGTGTTCATAAACATTGGTTGTGATAATTTTTTTTCTGTGAAACAAAACTCCCTATTTTCCTTTAAGATGAAGTATGTCCCAAAATTGCAGTCATAGTGACCTGTTGGTTTGTTGCATGAGCAAAGAATTTTGGTATCACAAACTGACACTTGCTAAAAGCCAAGATGACAAATGTCTATCAACTTACATTTTTTTTTTCATATTTTTTTGTCATATTTTTTCATCTGCAGAGGTCCTCAAGCCGCGATTTACCGAGAACATGGAAAATGCGGAGGGCGAGGAAGGAAGATCGGTCAAGTTCACCTGCGGGTTTACTGGCAAGCCCGCACCAGAAATCAAATTGTGAGTGCAGATTGGCATAAGACAAAATTTTGCAGTTGTGCAAGAAAATGGGAAGAAATGGTGGAAGATCATAGTACAACACAGAGAGTGTGAAAAAAATTGAGAAGATAAGAAAAATTGTGAAAATTGAAATTGTCCAAATATTTAGCAACTTTACCACCAATTCTGAACGAGTATCATGTCACCTATTGGAATTCAAGACTGCATCCACACTGAAAATGTAAACAGTCAATGTGGTCTTCTTGCTTAACTCGATAACAGTACCGAATTCTAGCTTTGCAAAATGGGATTTTTCATTCTTTTTTTGCACTCATAAATATCAATTGAAATTTAGAGAAACAGAAGAAAAAATAGAAATTGGCATAATTTACGAAACATTAAATCTTGTCGTTAGGCGCAATGAAAATCTTTGATGGCGTGTGATTTTTTCCAGCTTCACATGCACACATGTTGCTTGTGTACAATCTAGTGAAGGGCTATCTCTTTCTTGTAAAAGGATATTTTTTGTGTTGCTGATGTTGTGTGCATTTTATCTCACTTTGAGGTGTGCAAATACAAAACATTTTTCCAAAAATCAATCGATTGAGCGGGATACCTCGAGTCAGGGGTCAATCAAAGTATTGATTTATTGATGTATCGATAATCAGAATAAATAATACATAATTATCTGAATGACCGAGGACAGCATACGACATCAATAAGTCGGGTCAGAAAATCAAATTTTTGGCCTGTCTCCCTGCTCTCTTGCCAGCTTTAAGGGACAGAGGGAGCTCTTCAACAATGACAAATTTACCATAAATGTAGAAGACGACAAGGCCACTCTGTCTGTCGGCAACCTCAGCGACGACGACGCGGACGAATATTCAGCAGAGATCAGCAACCGCGGAGGCCGTAAATACAGCCGCGCCACTTTGATTGTTAAAAGTAAGTCCGTTAACTTCAACAGGCTTTTCCATCTGATCAGACCAAATTCAGATCTATAGAATTACTATGGTTGCAACTGGGAGTGGAACAGAGGTGCCAAATTCATCTGCTCAAATTGATTAGCATATGGCTGTAAATATCATGCTATTCTTAAGCAGTGGCCTGCTTAGAGGAGACTTGGGTGCTGGCAGGACCATTTAAGCATGGCACCACCATCGGCCGGTGCAGAACGTACAAGACAAAGATTTTGCTCCATGTACCCCCCCCCCCCCCTGGTTTCAGGAAATGACAATCTCTAGGTCTTGTGAGATGTAACAAAATGTTAAGTAATATGCTTGCAAATTTGAATTCTTCAGTAGGAAAAATACATACACGGTACATGTGTCTTAGGACCCACCAAACATCTGTGAGAATTGACATGTCTGCATCTGTCGTGCTTGGATTTGAGAAAAATGTCGTGAGGAATTTGTCCGTTTATCTTGATGAGAAATGGAGACTGATCTCACTGTCAGTAATATTTTTGCAATGACATAAAGCGTTTATTGGTATGTTTATTACCAATGATTCTAATATCATCTCAGTAAAATTATTCTTTTTCATGTGTATTGCATTACATTGGCAACAACAAAAGTTGCTGGTTGCCAGGCACAACACTACATTTACCATCCAAAGTCAAAATTCATGTGTAAAGTTTCCCACTCGTCCTAAATTCTGTTTCATGTTAGAGTCTTCTCCCGTAGAATTTGTTCAATTTTAATTCCACTACTGAGTTGTTCACAGCTGCATACAATCTCTTGTATTTATCTCCAAACTTTCCTCATCCTCAGCTTCTCCAAAAATTAAAGTTCCCACTAAATATGAAGATGAAGTCCGATTCTTCAAGGGGGAATTTGTCAAGATAAAGATCCCTTACACAGGCTTTCCTAAGCCAGAGATCTCCTGGGCCAAGGACGGGCAGCCGCTCACTGCGAATGTCAGTGCCACGCCGAGGTTTGCGATCCTGACGATTGAAAACCCCACACGGGAAAATTCAGGAACATACAGACTGACAGCAGAGAACTCTGTAGGCAGTGATTCTGCCACCATCAGAATAAAAATCACAGGTATGAAAGGTGTCGATTGCTCCGATTTAATAGCTTCATAGAAATATTCACTTTTTTTTCAGAATATGCATCATGTTAACGTCATTGCTTGTGTTGCTTTAAGGTCGGCATTGTTTTTGCGTCATCATAATTAAGGTAAACACATTTCAATTTAGCAGTCTGTGCTCTCTCTCCTTCCATTGTATTTTAATCAATTTCATCTTCTGCTTTATGTTAATCATATGTCTCAGTGCAGACTTCCTCTAATGGCAGAGCAGTTGTGGTGCGCACCATGATCTGGAGTGGGCAAATAATATTACTGGAAGAATATTGACGAAAGAACTATTTTTTAAAAAATTTAAATTATTTGAAAGTTACTTCAAAAGTTCATTACCAAAATATTGGACATTTTGCAGAGAAACTTTACTTGGCATTTGAAATATACTTTGCGCCATTCTGCATCTGACCCTCTTCTGAAACAAGGGAAAAAAATTTCAAGGGTAATAAGCAATTGGAACTCGAGCCCCGAACCCCTCTCCTGAGGACGGCAATTAGTGCCAGCCTGCTGCATCAACAGAAGTTTGTCATCTTGCACTTTATCAAATTTTATTGAGTAAGCTTGCCTCCCAGCATTGTTTCTTTAAATTATTCATGAGAATCTAGTATATTAATACCAGTATCATCTTTTGGGATGATGCATGCCTTAATTTTGCATTCGCCTGGCCTGTTATCATTGACGGTTTTGTGTTTCTCCCAGGTTAGGCTGCTGAAATTACTAGACTGAGGTGACCAGATACCCCTGATTTTTCTCTCAAATTCTTTATTAATACACCTTATACAGAAAGAGAAATCAAAGTGGATGCCCTTTATCCATTTTGTCTTCTTTAAAACTCAGATGTTCCCCATGCACCAGAGAATGTCAGGGTAAACGACATCAGCCACGAATCCGTAACGGTCTCGTGGACGGCACCACCAGAGGACGGCGGCACCCCGGTCACGGGTTACTTGATCGAGAAGGCAGACGCCGGTTCCGATGTATTCATGAGGTGCGCCACCTCCTCGGAAACAAACTGCACGGTGAACTTCCTCAGTCCCAACAAGGAGTATCACTTCAGGGTGAAGGCGGAAAATATCATCGGTGCCAGCGAACCCGCAGGGGTGAAGCACACCATCACAACACCAGGTAAATGTCCATGTTATCAGTTTAATGGCAAACACTGAACTTCACTTTCTGAAATTTGCCGGCAGGACTATGCTCTATAACCTTATTATTCTTTTCTGTGTGAAAACACTAAACTAATGATTTAACTTACTGTTTGCAAAGAGACGGCACTTACGTTTGAAGTAATCCCTGTAGTTGTGCTAAATGCACTTAGAATACAGTGACATGGCATTAAAAGAAAATATCTTGAGCTGTTTGTTAAACTATTCAGTCTTATTGATAAACATCTACAAATAAACCATTCAGTCTCATTGATCTACAAAAGCCTCATCTCCTCACAGAATTATGCTTGTGATGACAAAATGGAAGATGCATCATTTGAATTTTGGAAAGTTTGGGCGAAAACATTATTGTTCAGCAAAAAAATAATTTAATTTTGTCTGTTAAGGCCGCTGCCTTTCCTTATTTTGAGTGGCCTGTCATTCTGTCTCCACAAACATTGGTTTTTAAAAATGTGATTGTTTTCTGTACAACAAACAGATTATTTTCCTGTAAGGGATATTGATGATGATCATACCACCTGTAAAATATAACTATTTATGTCAACTTAAAAAAATTCCCCTCTAAATGTTTTAGTACTTCTGCAAAATATCTGCAAATCTGAGCAGCATCTTTGGCCATTTAACAAAGTAACTGCAGCAATAATACCATTGTTTATACAAAGTTTATTGTTCATTTTTCTGTAAGAAAGAATAAGAAGCACAAAGGTGTCTACTTTTGATCGTGCCTTGAAACACTGGTAAGTTCTTTTGCAACTCACAACTGAAATTCGTAGCCGTTGTTTCATTAAAATGATAACAAGAACACAGATTGTAACCCTTTCTGTTTCTTTACACCCTCCAGAACCAGAACGTAAGATTAAATTCCAGTTGGAAGAGGAAGAGGAATCTGGTGAGTCTTTGACCGAAACCATAACGATCGTTACCCTCGAAAAGTTACAAAATGTTCCACATTTGAGGTAACCCAAAGATGTTAAAAACAAAATAATTCATGCAAATGTGGTTATGTCATTTGTAAGTCAGTTTGTGAATATTTTATTTTGATTTTTGGTTTGCTATCCTACAGCTGCACCTTCGAAGAGGGCATCAAGACGACCAGCAGATTACGATTATTTGGGTGAGTTTTCATACCAACCATTTACATTTCATGCTACCACCACTCCCCTTCCCCCATCTTCCCTGGGAAAGGATAAGTAACTTATCAAAGAAAATACAAAGTAACAAAATGTGATGGGGTGGCAAAGAAGAAAGAAGTTCAACTGACTGTTCGCAAAATAAAAAAAAGATTTGAAATTGCAAGCAGATGATTTTTTTTTTATCAGTAACTGAAGTGTATTTTTACATTCACTTTTGTGGTTGACAGGAGCAAAAATGGGGATTAGATCAATTTAGATAAATTTTAAAGGAAAGTATGCAGCTGTGAGAAAGACTTTTGCATAACTTATCCTCCTTCATGTGGAAAACAGCCTAGAAGGTGGCATTAATAGCTGAGGAGGAGTAGAAACAGTAATCTGGCTAATTGAAAGGAAAATGACCAGATACTTGACAGGAAGGATCAAGGCAAATAGTAAATTTTGGAAGTCTCAGACTTTTCTTGAAAATGAGTATTAAAAGTGAGTATGAAATAGGTTGTGGAAGAGTAAATGAAATGATCAAAGCAATGGTGCCTGTCCAGAAAAAGGAAAAAAAAATTAAACGGTACGTTATTGTTCCTTTACTTCATCTGCAATTTTAATTTCAGTCGATGACACTTTCAAAGCGGTCAAAGCCAGGTGGAGGAAAGGAAAGGCAGAAGACAAATACGACATCATGGAAGAGCTTGGAAAGTAAGTGACCCCCCCTCATGCATAGCACTCTCTTCTATAGCTTACCCTAGTTGGCAGAATGATGGCAAAACTATATCATGGAAAATTCATTCAGTGTTTTAATCATAAGATGGTTGCTATGGAAATAAGTTACATAAGATGACAAAAATGTGAGATGCTGACTTGTGAACGAATTGCAACTTTCACCAATTGCTTGACACCTTTCTGTGGCCCCCATCATCCCCCCTCCCTTCTTCTGTCAATGCCTCCTGAAATGACTCTACACCACATGTCATGCCTCTCGATTCTGTCCCTTTCGCTCAGGGGTCCATTTGGCGTCGTGCACCGTGCTGTCGAGAGGGCCACTGGCAGGAACTTTGCTGCCAAATTCATCGACGTTGAACCCAAGGACAAGGCTCTCCTCAAGGAGGAGATGGAAGTGATGGGAAACCTCCAGCACCCTCGCCTCCAGAGACTCCACGATGCCTTTGACCAGGATGATGATAAAGTCGTCCTCATCCTTGACCTGTGAGTCTTCCTCTTCTTCTCGTTAATTTGTGTAATGTGAAACTTTCAGAATGCAAAACTTCAGAGATTTTTGTCTTCAGCTATATTATTCCTGTCTACGGTATGTTGGTTTTTTTTTTTTAGGAAAAGTCTAAAAAAATAATTGTCTTTGTTTTACAGAAAAAAAATGATACTTTTGAAATGAGTTTTGACAGACACCAAACACTAGATTAAGGGGAATAGAGGCAGGATGGTGGCCCTTTTCTATTCAAGAAATAGGTGTCTCACAGATACACATTCAGTCATCTGTTGCTCAGGAATAATTTGTTCACCGAAACTTTCAAAAATTCAAATGATGCATCTGCTGTGAACTCATCTTATTCATTATGCTTGGAAGAGATGAAGCTATTGCTGATGTTTCTCAGTGAGACTGAATGCATTAACAGTTATTTCCTTTTCATGTCATCTTTGAGCCTTGAACTTAATACTTGCTTGTGGCAGTTATTAAACCATAATTTCGATTAGCACGTACTTTCTGTAATAATGTCGTTTGTGTTTATTTTTGCAGTGTCAGAACATTTATTGAATAGTGTGATGCAAAGTCATGCATCAAGTCAAGTCAAGTCGTGCAATCATTCATTTTCTGCTAAAACCTCATCAATGAATCACAGAAGTTTTAGTAGCATTGCTAGGTTTTAAAATTGTATTTTTTTTTTACTTAGATATGAGATGACATCTTTTTAGTTTTCCCTTTCCTTGTCTTTCCGAGTTTACATCATGCTTTGTCAACCTGTCTACCCCCCCCCCCAAGTGATGGATGTATGCAAGTATGAAAACACCATTTACAGTATGAATAAAGTGTAAATAAAAAGTAACTATTTTCTTGCTCACTAATGATTTGTTTCTCCTTTTCTTTGTAACTGATTTTCAGTTTGAGTGGTGGTGATGCATTCCAGAGAGCCAGAGACCTCGGCTCACTCAGTGAAGATGAAGTCCGTCTTTACACCAAACAAGTATGCGAAGGTCTGTTGCATATACACAAGGAAGGCTACATGCATCTTAATATGAAGGTCAGTCTTTACATCCCTGCCCAACTCCAATCTTTCCTCTTCCCCTCTCCCCCCAAAAATCTCCACCCCCAAAAAAGGAACAAAGCGTGCATCATGTGCTTTAAAAGAAGAAAGAAGCAATGGTTGGAGATAGCTTTTGGTACATGTTTGGGTGAAATCCTTACACTGCTTGTAAATACTATATTTGTTGACCACCTAAGTGCAGGAAGAAATAGGACTGGTTTCCTTGAATGAATGAATGAATGAATGAATGAATGAATGAATGAATGAATGAATGAATGAATGAATGAATGAGCAATTAATGAATGAGCAATGAATGAATGAATTTACAAATTTTATGTTAAAATAGAGAGAAAAAATGAGATGAATCGTATGGTTATGGAAATGTTTGGTTGATGCTTTGAGAGACAAGCAGTAATCCAAAGTGCTATATTCACACTCATTTTCATGGCAGATGTTACTCATTTTCAGTATTTCAAAGAATGAACATCCATCACAAGTCATGAGAGATCAATAAATCAAAAGTGAATGGGAGTTTATGTCATCACCACAATGGCAAACTCTCGGCATTCATTGCCTGGTGTGTAATCAAACATGTAGTGTCACAGTGGGTCTATCTGGAGCTTGTCAAGTTCAGTGTTTTCACCAGTGGGTAACCATCCCACACAGGTCACACACATCCATGTTCATTGAAAGTAAAGGAATTCAGTGGAGAGTGAGGGCGGTATGAATTGTAACCAAGGTAAAAGCAGAGGCAAGGCGGGATCATTGCTCAAGACATGTTTTGTCCTCATTCCCACATTCCTTTCATCATTCACACTTCTGAAATCTGTAAAAAGCGACCTCTGTTGGCTAGACATCATTCGTAGAAGTACATATGGATTGGAGGGCTGATTAATCTAAGACATCAAACAGCGACATTGTCACAAGAAAAATGCTGGTACTGTCAATGGATGCTTCCTTTTGCAGTTCTAAAATGCGAATGTTCTGTGGTGAAGTTTGATGTTAGCAAGCTTCTTAATGCTTGTTTCAATATGTCCTCCGTCTAAACTTCAGAGGTTGTTTTTTTTTTCATCACCAGCCTCAAAATATTCTCTATGAGACCAAGAAGTCAGATTCTCTCAAGATCATTGACTTTGGCCTGGCCATCAAGCTCGATCCCGACGAGAGGGCGAAGATCGTCCAAGCCAAGCCAGCCTACTCCGCACCAGAGGTCCTCAACAACGATGCCGTCGGCTTCGGCACGGACATGTGGACCGTCGGTGTCATCGTCTACACCCTGTGAGTGATCCTGAAATAAAATTTGGCTCAGAGTTTCAAAGATGTATGCTTTTAGCGTCAGTCAGATGTTTATTGCGACATTTCTGTCATCCAAAACCTCGTCACAATACTACATATAATGTGGCAATGTATGACGGTTCATCATTTGCAGCGTAATTTTACGGAGAGTTTGCCTAACGATAAAAACTGACCACCCACGTTACATAATTGCTTGTATGTGTCGTTGCATGAAAAATTTGGAGACTGCTGGCAATTCAGGTAATATTATTAGCACATCCGCCAGAGATGTGGCTTTGTTAATCCTGAGTTCACCTGTTTGAGTTTTCTTGCTCTCAGCCCACGAATTTCCTTAAGTCTTTGGTTCCTGTTAGAGACATACTAAATACATTTCCCCATCAGGTTGAGCGGTATCCATCCTTTCGACGAGTCGGCCGACAAAATCAAGAGCTGTGATTGGAGCTTTGACCGCAGTGCTTTCCGTGAAATCTCTGAGGACGCACAAGACTTCATCTCAAAACTTTTGGTGAAGAGCAAAGAGTATGTCACGTTTATTTGTTTTTGAATGTTAAAAATGCTCTGGACAATCATGAGTATCTTAAAGTTATGCCAGTAGAATCTTGGATTTTTAACCAAAGCATGTGGATAATGTCTTTGCGGCCTTCTGCTATATTCTTACCTCCGTGTCGGTGGCAACAGGACTTTCTTGGTAGATGCTAAGGAACTGTTGGCTCTGCCCACCAACCGCAACTCTAGAAGCGCAGTACTCATAATAGTGTTGTCATATTTTCAGTTCAGCTATGTAAATTTGTGAATACTAGTGTATAAAATGATGTAGAATGTTAAAAGACAGCTCTGTGTCCAGCATCTTTCTTGTCTACGACTGAAACCAAAGACAGATGAGAGATGTAGAAATGGTCTTCCCTGAAATCTAAAGACAATCACTAATGTTGATGGAGTCCAACCTTGAAAGAAGCTGCAATAGAGTTTGCCCACAGCTTCAGTTAAGGCAAGAACAATTGTCCCCAGTAGCTTGCTCTTTTTAAAGCAAGAGGAATTGTCCTTGATAGTCTGTTGGGTTTTAAGTGGTTGTTTGGGTAGACTGAAAATAAAAACATTTAAATTTCATGTCCAAAAGTCTAATATTTGGTTTGATTGCATCATCCAGACAGTTCTGGAGAACACGTAGGATTTCACTTTCTTTTAACAGTGTTAAATGCTATAATATAGTGGTTGACAGTTTTCATACAACTTAACCGTGCGATTCTTTGAACAAGGACAACGGGAAATGTAATTGTAATTAATATTCAGTTAGCCAAGACATCCAGTCACTGATTCCAAAATTACATAAACTAGGTCATTTGTTAATTCAGTCTTCCTTTTTAGTATTAGGATTCCTGGTAGCAATCAAAGTGCAACAGCTTTAGTAGTATGTTTTTGATACACCAGTGAAACCTGTACTCTTGCATATTCATTGGGTATGGGCTTAGGATAAAAATCTTTTTTCTTTTTGAGTATTTTCCTTTTACTGCTCTTACGCTGTGTCTGTTGGTTTTTCAAAGTAATTGCTGTTATATCTTATTCCTGAGCGATGTATTCCATTGTGAACAATCTCACATGTACATTTAGAAATAATGAAAAAGTTAAGGTCAAACTTAATCTTATTCTTCTGGTTTTTCAGTAGACATGCAGTCATTTTAAAACATGTGCATTATTCCCAGATACTTAGCTTCTGTGAGCAAAAATGTTTGTCCCAAATACTTCACTTGAATTAAAGTAAGAACAATAATCACTTATACTTATCTTAAATTAAATAAAAAACAGTTGTATTAAATATTTTGCTTGAATGGAAGCAAGAGCAATTGCACCAGATACTTTGCTTACATTATAACAAGAAGCATTGCCCTAGATACAGCACTTTTTGGGGAGATACTTTGCCCAAGTTAAAGTATGAGCAATTGCCCCAGAAAATTTGCTTAAATTACGGCGAGAATGATCTTTCCACATAGTTTGTTTAAAGAATTAATGTACCAGATGCATCATTGAAAGCAAGAGCATCTGTGCCAGACACTTTGCTTAACACAAGAATGATTTTTCCCAACGCTTTATTTCTTGTACATATCAGACATACTCTTCACGCTGGCTGAGTAATACATGAATTGTTGTAGTCAACTGCAACCATACATTCATGTCATAGTATGTCATGATGTGAAAAAGTTTATCCTATTAATTTATAAACTTGATTGTTGATTTTCTTTCTCCTCACAGCGAGAGAATGGGAGCCCACGATTGTCTCGATCATCCGTGGTTGAAGGTTTGTGTAAAAAATCGCTACTCTGCGCTGATGTGAAACGTTATATCACCTTTGAGACCTCTCATGCTGTTTAACACCAACCTTAACAAAACTTGCAATCGATAGAACTACTTCCTTCCTCCACTTGAATTAGTGGGAGGTAGATCACATTAGATTAATTCAAACACATTTTCTTTACTAAGGAAGAAGTTAATGTCAAACCGCTGTCAGACCTCGGACATGTATACATATCCTGTTTACACAATGAAATGGTTTGACAGAGAATAAAGTCGATTGACTTCTGCTTTGCACTTTTTTGCAGGGCTCCAGCAAAAACTACAAAGCTCGCATCGATGTCAGCAAGCACAAGGCCATGTGTGAGTCCAATGACTGGATAGTAAGTATCGCCTTTATAGTGTCGCAAGGGTAGTGATGCGTGGGTGAGGAGGTGTGGACAAGCATCGATGCTGCTGCCGTAAGAAAGGCATTTGTTTCCAGTGAGTCTCAGAATATTGAGATATTCTCTAAGGAGTGCATTGGGGATCGCTGTGAGGTAGTGATGGAATTCTTGAAGAGGTGGTTGGCAGAAGGGGGTGGGGACGGAAGAGGAATTAAAGGGAAATAAGGGGTTTGTTTTACAGAAGGCAACCATATTTTTAAAACCAATGTTTGTGGACGTAGAATGATAGATTATTCACAATAAGGAAAGGCAGTGGTCTTCTTTTCAAGAAATAAGTCTCTCACAGATAGAAGTTCAGTTATTTGTTGCTCAACAATAATTTGTTCACCCAAACTTTTCAAATTTCAAATGATGCATCTTCCGTTACTCATCACATGCATAATGTTTGGAGGAGATGAAGCTTTGGCAGATGTTTATTGATGAGACTGAATAGTTTAACAAAACTGAAGATATTTTCTTTGTATGCCATGTTGGTATATTCCAAACGCCCTTTTTCCCTCTAAATGCATTTGTTGCAAGGGGTTGACAACGTCTTTTCAGACTTGCTGTCAATCCTTTTAAACAGATCGGTCAAGGTAAGCAAAGGGCAATCAATCCTGATGGTACAAATTCTCCTCTGTACACTGTTCTGTGCTGTGCAATATAATCCTTCAATGTATGCACAGTACAGTAATGTCCTTCACTGTCATACTCAGTGCACTAATGAACACAACAGTACTGTCTGTTATTGTAATACTACACTACCTCATTGTTAATACAATACTGGCCTTTACTGTCCCTTGTTCTGTCCTGTTTCAAGGTCTCATGTACCTGGTGGCTGCAGTTGTTCGCTTTGTCAATGAAAAGTTACTGTACTTTTTCCTCGAAAAATACTCTTTTGGAATGATCGTTGCTGTTCCCGATTCAATACTTTGTCAAATTTCATTAGTCAATATCCTCTTCTTTCCCTTCGTCTCAAACATTCCAATTTAAACCGACAGAAATGAGGCAGAGGTTAAAAGAAATTGCAAAGGTGTACTATTTGGTTGCATCATATCATTCTGTAAATGAGGAGGGGTCTGTTAGCTGACATTCCGCTTTATACAAATCTTCCCTTACAGGAAGGTGAAGCCACTCTTCCCATTGGTCGTATAGCTGCGTACGGTGCTCACAGGAGGAGGCGACCTCTGCAGAGCGACACCGTCATTTTCGAAGCTCGCATCGGTGAGTGTGCTGTTGGCAATTATTACTGCACACTTTATAGGCACCTCCCCTTCCTACCATCTCTCTCCATCGAACTGTAAATAATCCTGACATAACAAATAGAAAAAGAACCAAGTGAATGTAGAGATTGCATGTGACATGAAGTCGTGTTGCTTTAAGTATCTTTCAAGATTGTTCCCTTAGATTTTTTTCCTTTTTTTTGAAGAGGAGGGGCTGAGCCAATGATGTCCATGTTAAGCATTGTTTTTGCTGTTAAAATTAAAAGGAGATGATAAACTCATTTTTCTTCAATGAGAAAATTTGTGTGAAATGTGGAGGGACTTGTATTCCAAGTTTGGTGCTGCTCTGCATGGTGACTTTTTCAGTTACTGATTAAAAGTTTCTTTCACATATTTCCCATTTGCTAAACACAGTGTCAAAAATTGAATAGGGCCCCTTTTTATCACAGGTTCTTTAAATTTTTGCCTTTTTCCCCTTTTGGTCTACTTTGCAGACAAGAAGGATGCCAAACCACGTTTCCTGAAACGTCCACACAACATTGCTCAAATGGAAGACAGAGACATTGCCTTCCAGTGCCATGTGGCTGCACCGGTAGATTCAGATGTTACCTGGTTAGTATATCATACCACAATGAGAAACCATATGATAACCATGTGAAACCACATGTAACCATGCAGATATTTACCATACTAATCATCCCCAAACTAGTCAGTGTTTACTATTGAATTATTTAATTCTCTTGACATCAGAGTGAAATATGTATCAGGCCATGTGAAGCCATATGTAACCATGCAGGATGTCATAGTGTAATATGTATCAGAGCTTGTGATACCATGTGAAGCCACGTGTAACCATGGGGAATGTCAGAGTGTAATATGTATTAGACCGTTTGATACCATGTGAAGCCGTATGTGAACATGCAGAATGTCATAGTGTAATATGTATCAGACCGTGTGATACCATGTGAAGCCATATGTAACCATGCAGAATGTCATAGTGTAATATGTATGAGACCGTGTGATACCATGTGAAGCCACATGTAACCATGCAGAATATCAGACTGTAATATGTATCAAACTGTGTGATACCATGTGAAGCCATATGTGAACATGCAGAATGTCATAGTGTAATATGTATCAGACCGTGTGATACCATGTGAAGCCATATGTAACCATGCAGAATGTCATAGTGTAATATGTATGAGACCGTGTGATACCATGTGAAGCCACATGTAACCATGCAGAATGTCAGAGTGTAATATGTATCAAACCGTGTGATACCATGTGAAGCCATATGTGAACATGCAGAATGTCATAGTGTAATATGTATCAGACCGTGTGATACCATGTGAAGCCATATGTAACCATGCAGAATGTCATAGTGTAATATGTATCAGACCGTGTGATACCATGTGAAGCCATATGTAACCATGCAGAATGTCATAGTGTAATATGTATCAGACGGTGTGATATCATATGAAGCCATATGTAACCATGCAGAATGTCAGAGTTTAATTTGTATCAGACCGTGTGATACCATGTGGAGCCACAAGTAACCATGCAGAATGTCATAGTGTAATATGTACCAGCTCAGTTCATTGGAGAAATACTCAACAAAATCATCAAGAGCAAACTTTCTTCATTTTTCTTTATGAAAAGCCAGGAAAAGAATAAGAGAATACCATTCAGCATTGTAAAGGAATAAAATATTCTCAAAAACGTAATTAAGTTCAGTAAACAGTAGACCAAATTTTACGAGGCCATTGGTATTTTTTTTTTGGTGAAGAAAAAGGTCAGTACCAACACAGCTACAATGAAAATGTAGCATGTACTTGTTTTCCAGAGTACAGCAGGAATATGGCTGATCGAGTGGGCTTGGAAAATGGAAGGAAATACACTTAAGGCAACCCAAGATTATGCAAGCATTCTAAACTTTATTTGGGTCCTGTTCCTCTGCAATTCTTCTTGCATCCCCAAGACATAACAGAAATTGCAGAAGTACCAAAATTTGCAAAACAAATGGAGTACATTGACGGTTAACTTCATTACTATTAACCTTACACTGTAAACCTCTCAAACGATTACAAGGAGAGCTTGAGTAATATTTCCTTTTTGTATTTTTCTTGTCTCCCAGGTACCACAATGGTCAGCAGATTAAACAGAGTGTCAGACACAGGATATCCTATGACAAAATCTTCCACAACCTCAACGTCATGAAAGTAACGGAGGCAGACCAGGGAGAGTACACCGTCAAAGCGGTCAACCAGTACGGCGAGATGACCCACACAATGAATGTGGAAGTACAACGTGAGTGGATGACATTGTCAGTGACGTCACACTGTTTCTTTTTTTTCTCTGCCCTTTGTCTGGTGCTAAGGTTGTTTATAGTTTTTTTTATTTTTATTATAGTTTTTTTTTTTTTTGTCTGCGTATCCTCTGATTGTCCTCCTTTTGTTGAATTGTTCCCCATCATCGCATGAACATCAATATAAAAAAGAAAGCCCTACAACTCACGACAACTCACGAAACACTGATAAAAGACACATGTGTAGTTTCCAAACATGCTTGCAATCACCCAATGAGTAAATGTTCAATTTTTCAGCTATTCAGCAATGGTGAAGTTTGTTTACTATTGTTTGCTCCGCGGAACCTGGACGATGACAGCAGGATTGGGTCCTGAAATTGCTCTTCTGATCCCAATTTTCACTATTTACATACATCGTATGTTGGAACAGTTCATTGTCATGCAAGTACATAAGCTAGCTACATGGTGTTACAGTATATTAACATGCAAAGTCGATGATGTATTATGACTTTACAATGGACTTGCAGTTGAAAGAAAATTATCTTTTGGGTCACCCAGGTGGCCAACCCACTATAGACTTCAGGTATCCTGGTCTGAATTTTTGTTCCTCTAACTTTGAATTGGTCTTCTGGATTTCGTATCAAATCGCCAGTTGATTCCAGTGTGTTCTGCAGGGCATCTGGACATGTCCTCTACAAGGTGCCCATCACAAGGGGTTAAAGGGGCTCATTTAGTCGCTGTTGGTAGGTGTGAGTGAAATACCAAGGGTAAAAACACATGGTAATGCTTGTAATTAGCATAAGTTGTGAAGTTTCACTTTCAATAGTTATGAGAACAGGGAAGAAAAAGGAATGTTTGACTTTGGCACTGCATGACACCGGCTGTGTAAAAATGCAAAAATGTCTTGTCACGAATTTTCAAGAATCTAATGGAATCACTCATTACTAAACCATTATTGTCTCTCTGTATGTGACACCTGGGGTGATCCACGTGATCCTCTTGGTGATCCACTTGTCATCAGTATGTGAAGAAAACTTAACAGGTTTAGGAAAATGACCTGAATTTCATGACGCATATCAATGGGCCTCTTTAAAAACTGCGAAAAGAATGGGAAATGTTTTCATTTATCATTTCGACAAGACTTTCTTTTTTGCTTTTCAGATGATCCACTGAAGAGAAGAGTAAAACTTAAACCAAAGTAAGACTCAATGTTTGTCAGATACAACTGTGATTGTTTCAGTAAATAGTTGGTTCCATGTCTTTAAAGTTATCTCACATTTTATGATGATGAAACTAAACCTGGACTCTTTGAAACTATACTTAATGTTGATTATTCACCTCTTTTTTTGTCTTCGTGATTAATGCACTAAAGAAAAACTTTCGTATTGGAAGTACTTCTACAATGCAATGGACATTTTCAAATACTAATGAAACACAATAAAGAATGTGCATCATAACCCCATCCTGTTACAGATATGTAGCAATGCCAATGCCAGAGAAACCAACCCACCGACCAGAGTTCACTTTCCAACTGAGATCAAGAACAGTCCAAGAAGGAAGCCACGCCAAACTCAGTTGTATTGTCCACGCATATCCACCAGCTAGAGTGAGTTACCACCAATTTTTGATTGGACGTTTTTATTTGTTAACACCACTTAATTGATTATGCTTCTACAAGCCCCAAAACTACTGCAATCTAAAGCTGGTAAAACAGCCTGGGACTTCCTTTTTGACAATAAGTTCTACTTCTTTGCAAAACATCTGAACTCCATTCTCCTGTAGTAAATCAATATGTAAAACTTTTAAACTGAAATTTCTACCAACCCAAAACTTCATAATTGAACATATTATCATCACCGTCTAATCGTCTTTTGATGGCCTTTTCAGGTCAGGTGGTATTTCAACGGCAACGAGGTGACTCGCTCAGACCCGGACATGAAGCTGGAATTCTCCTATGGAATGGCAACGCTGGAGGTGGACAGGATCATGGCGGAGCACTCCGGGAAGTACACCTGCACGGCCTACAACGAGGTCGGGGAGGCCACCACGGAGTGCATGGTCCGCGTACACGGTAACGACCTGCCTGCCCAGTTTGACGTGGCCACCCTGCAGGCCCGTCTCCGTGTCTCCTGCATGGGGTTTGTACCCAGGAGGCACCGTTACTACTGAAGAGATAGAGACACAAGGATATGGCATGCGGTCAGCTTGCATGGTTTGAAAATAGCCGAACATTGAAAACCGTCTCAACCTGCAGTGTAAAGATGGAATGCACTGAAGGAAGCTGCTAGTGGCTTTTTAAAGTGTCATGAAGTCCATATTGGATTTAAAGTAGAACAGTTAATACCATATGAAGGCATAAAATGTTTACACAACGTATTTTGAATTGATAGCATTTCTTCTCTTTTTCTCTTTAACTAGGAGTTTTAAATTGTTGCAGAGACATTTTTCTCTCCAAAATGTGTGAAAGAGGCTGATGTAGATAATGTAGCTGGTTTTGTGCAATTCTGAGCATGTCTGTAAATTTAAGGACAACAAATACTCTTAAAGAAATTAAAACTTACAAACTGAACCGCCAATATTCATATCATCAGAGAATGATGAATATAGCTTTTAACTTCAAAAGTGCAAAAATTTGGTCTCCTGAGTGTCAAAATTCTTGCTCCAAGTCAATGTAACAATTAATAGCCTGTAATTGTGACACATTTACATCAATGAAAGGCAGTTGAAGGGCTACCCTGAGTTGTTTTTTGAAATTCACCGGATGAATTTTTTCAAACCTGTCAAGTTTCCTTCGAATGCTAATCACAGATGGTCAAACTCAGAGGATCTGCATATGTCACATGCAAATGAAGATGAATGGGTGAGTGAATTAATGATTCAGTTTGGATTTCGAAAATTCGTGATCAGATATTTTTCACGGTGGTACTAATTGATATACACACGCAGCCAGTACAAGCCAGTGTCAAAAATTTAAAAAAAAAGATGTATAATGAAAGTTTGAATGATGCAGGTTACTCAAGTGGTTGTACTCTTCAGAATCTTCACAAACTGATTAATATCATACTCAGTGTGAAGCTATTAGGTCATTTTGATCTTAACCATTTATTCATCAAATTCCACATGAGGCAGGCAGTCTAGGTTTTAAATCCGTAGTATTTTTGGTTGGTCTAGCACCACTGAAAATCTTCAGCAATCCCCCAGAGAAAAGGACCAGTCCACTATCTACTGAAGGTGAGGTTAAGATTATGGTTTCACACATGGTAAATGGAATTGGGATAATATGAAGTGGGGGTATGGGGTAGGATAGAGTTCAAGTGTATAAATTCGAAGGAGGATTGTGTATTTGCAATACAAGAGCTGTCAGAGAATGTTATTTCCCCCCAAAGCTCTTCATTTACTATCTGTAGGAAGCAAAAGCTGAACAAGTTGACAAACACAGAATAAAAGTAAGAGATTCCTGCGACTTGAAAAGTCTGCTGCAAACTGTTTAAAAATTAGGAAGAATCACTTTATTGATCCTCGAAAATGAAACCATAGAGCTCACATTACAAATAGGAAAAAAAGCGCAATCAAAATGAAAAACATAAGAAGAACAGATGCACACCATGAGGAATGAACGTGAAACGCAAAATTAAGAAAATTGAAGTTTATAAATTAGAAGAAATAGGACACAAAAATAGGACATAAAGGGACGTTGGTTGCCTGAGTCTTATCACTGTGCAGAAAGCGCATATCCTGTAAATTGTATGTGAAGCGGGTCACCACTGTCAGCTCAGAGGTGACTCAAGCTCTGCTAGCTACCGGTAACCCATACTGTCTAACTGTTGCATACCTTGCCAGAAACAGTCTCACTTACTTGACAAACATCTGGGTCACGTTTTCTTCAGTTTTAAGTAGAGAAAAATTGACAAAGTTTTGAATCACAAGATGCCAATTGGGATTTTTTTTTCTGTTAAAGTGTGTTTTAAGAGAAATTAGCAAATATTGTTTTCTCCTCTTTACAGGTGGATGCATGCCATTTTTGCTTCCTTTTGGTAATTTAAATAGAAATATCATCACATTGCCAATGGAGCGTCGAATAGAGTTGATACCAATAAGTTTGTGATGAATTTGAAGGGTGTAAACACATGACAATACATATAATTAGCATAATTAGTTAAGTTTCACATCCATAGTTGTAAAAACTGTCAAAAGTTTGATCTTTACTTGCACTGGCTGTGCATATGAATGAGTACTAATACGAAAAGTGTCTGGTCACGAATTTTCGAAAACCAAATTGAATCATTGATTATTCACTACCTTTATGTTCCTTTGTATGTAAAACATTGGGATCCTCCTAGTTGGATCATTTGTCATCAGCATATGTTGAGCAAACTTGTCACGAGGTGTATTTCCACGAAACAGCTCAATGGGCCTCTTTGCAAAATCGGATAGATTGCACACTTTACTCTGATTTACATTACACATATGCATTTTGGTTATGATTTCACTTGTAATAAACCATTCAAGCATTCAACTCACTCTGAGATATGGGATTCAAGCTCACTGTGGGATATGGAAAGAAGTAGATCTGTAACATCCATCGGTCATATGGAACACTCGATAGATCGCTTAGATGAATTTTTGGAATCTGGTCACCGCGTAAGGCAAAATTGGCTAAAATTTACATAAAACTCTCATGGAAACAATGGATAATCAAAAAATTGAAATAGTTGCTTTGACCCTAAGAATATCCACATATTTCTATGTTAGAACCGTAGCATTTTCCTTCAAAATGGTATTTTCATTCAAAATGTAATTTCAGTTTGAAAACTTTAACTTGAGTTACACCATTTTTTGGGGGGAGGGGAGTTTGGGTGTTTCATGCCTGCATTGCATGTTTATATTCGTTTGCAGTGGTTTTTCTCTTTGTAGAAGGCATTTTGAAAGCTGATTTTATTTTTATTGAATACTCTTTGATATTCCCATTAATGTAACAGATATTCCATCTAGGCACATTTTAGAAGGCTACCTTTAGTTTTGCTGTGTGTTTGCATGGACCATGCCAAAGTTTAAAAGTGGCAATCAAATCAGCCAAGAAAATATATTACTTATCAACCAACTTTTTCTCCTGATGGACCATGGGCACTTAATGGATTGCCACAATGTATCCTCTACACCATATCGCCCTAGACTATTTTAACCCAACAGTTTACTTTCCTCTGTCAAGGACAAAGTGTGGGTTCGTATTGGTTTTGAATGCCAAAGACAAAGTAAATCTATTGGTGTGAGGGTTTGTGACCCTGCCCATTTTGTCATCAACCCACGTTCCTGCATTCAAGTTTAAATGACATATAGTACCTCTGTGCTCATTCATTTTAAATTGTCTTCATGTGAGTTCACCGGCGGATCCAAGTCCCTGGTTTGTAACAGGCCAAACTGGTGGTACAGTGATATATGGGCAAGTGGGTGTCCCCCTCCCCTGTAAAAGAGTTTTCTATATCTGAATGCCCTCAAATGCGATTTGGCGCAATAAAAGTGTTCATTTGTGAAGTTACTTTTCTTCTGAAAAGTTTTCCCTATGTTTATTGGCATTTAGTCCTTAATTTGTCAGCGAAGTTTTGGAAACTTGGCCCAACTTTGAGCGGAACCATAGCCCCCCCCCCCCCCCCTCTGCTCCTCCACTAAATTAACTCAATTGTATTTTCTTTGAGATAGACAACAGACAACCTGACTGAGCAGGGAGATGATGTATCTCGTACATTGCCGTAGTCATCCAATCCTTTCCGGGGCTCGGGTTAAAAAGGAACCTTAAGTCAGAGATTTCAAAAACATGTGTGACACAGCTTACGAAAATGAATTCAAATGGTCCAATTCCCATCTTCACAGGACATTGCTAAGCCGAGATATGAACCGTTGAAGTTTATGTACTCAAATTAAAATGGTAGATTGCACAATAAGTTGCGAAGTCATTCTAGCACTTCACAAATTATTTTCTATTTTTTTTTCTTGTCGAGACCCATCTTACCTTATCCCGAAATGTGTGTCATCGTCTTATTCTTATGAAGTGACTTTACTACACCGTACGTCCTCATTACATACAGAGTGCTGTGCAAGAAAACAGTTATTTTTTCAAGGTTATGTAAACACTTTAATTTCAAAAAGAAACAAAAGAAGGTAATGTGAGTTGCATAAGAAGACCTTCTAAACTTTTGCGCATTTCACGTCTCGGCAACGGAACGAGCTATGAAAATGGGAGTTTGGTGAATAGGATTTTCCAGCCTCTAAAATATATTGTCTCGTAATTCTTGGCATTAGGTACCCTTCATTTCATCCATTCATTTCTCATTTTCGTCGGTACAATATAATGAAAAGTTGCTGGTGTTTATACTACCCTTGATGTTTAATAGATCGTCACACTACCCTCATAATTGTTTAGAAGGGATTGGATGATTGATTCGACCCTACTTTGTATCTTTAAAGCAACATTCCACTCGATATTCCAGTGACAATTTAAGAGGTCCCTTTTGAAAGAAAAGATGTATACCTATTTTTTTTTTAATTTGCAAAAAATTAGATTGAGCTTAAAGCTGTTTTTTTTTAATGTATCCTAAAAATTACAACTCTTCAATCATAACGTTTCTCTGAAGCCTGTTGAATTTCTAAAGAAATACAGAGGATATGCAACTAGTTGGTCTGTTAGGACGTCAACGATATCCCATAATGCAATTCAACACTGATATAAAGAGGGCGAAAATTTCCCTCATTGGTGATGAAATTTCAGTCCTTCACTGGTAAGTTCCTTTAACGTTGATTGAAGGAAGTGGCAAGAGTACAAGTTCAAACTGGGAGTCACTTTTATTGTTTTTTGGGGGTTTTTTTTGACAGGGTAGGTGTCTGCTATGCTTCACGTTCTCTTAAATTTGACCGCCAACCCTGCAAATTTCCAGTCCTTTAATTTCATACCACCGGTTGCGTCTGATAAGAGAATCCGGGGATAGCTGTATTTCATTCTTTGCTGAACTTTTGTGTTTCATCATTAGCTGAACACTCGTATTTCGTTATTAACTGAATCTAATACAGCTTATTTCACAGTTTTTTTTTTTTTTCAACATTTTTTTAAAATTGCGTTTAGCTCCCAACCCGACCGCTCCATGTTTTCAAAGTTGTTCGCGAAGAAACACTGTAACGGGCCGCATTGCTGTTGCAATGGAAAAACAGAAAAAAATCACCGGAAAGTCGCAAAAACTTCGCGTGTTAAGTGCGCGATAATCTTTAAACATATGTATAAAATCGCGCGTTATGTGGAAAATGTATGCATACATTACACAGCACGCCAAGCGCGAGAAACGTTCGTGTTGTGGGGAAAACTTTCTTTGCCGGGAAGCAACGAAAAGCCAGTAATACCTTGGTGGGGATTTATGTTGGGAAGCGCGCGAAAATTTTTGGGTACGTGTATCCCACCCTACCGCTACAGAAATCTATAACTTATATGCAGTTTCCGCGGATTATTATATTTTTAAAAAAAAATCCCTCTCGGAAAAGTGGGGAGACTAATCCTCCACCCCGTGTGTTTGTTTTTGCCTCCTAATTTCAAATGCTTAGTTGAAGAATATCGGTGTCTGATTCATTTGGTTGATTGTTGTTACGGAAACGAGCACATCATTTTGTAGATACGTCGCAATCACCCAATCTACTAAAATTACGTTAACTTTAGTCTGTTTCCAAACTAGCGATGAAACCTCCATCCTAGCAAATAGCTTAGCCTGAAATCTTGATGATTTTCTTCTTTTGTTTTCTCTTTTGCTCTTGCTCGTAGAGATGTAAAATAAACCCCGTTTAAGGTTTTCTTGCCCGTTTATTTCCTTCATTCATTTTTGTATCTCTCGCATGTTTTCCATTTTGTTTTGAAGTGTCGTTTGGCTCATTCATAATCGTTAAGTTTAATAAATTTTGCCGACATTGTAACGTGTATTTCTTCTACAGATTGTCATACTATAACATTCTTTACATGCACCGAAGTGAGGGGGTGGCTCCCCTTTTAGGGGGTCAAGATGTACTGCAACATGTCTCCCCCCCCCCCCCCATTAATCTCTGGGCCGAAAATATCTCCATAACTGTATCACATCACCATCCACGACACCTCTGTTGGGTTGTATTTCTAGCCTACGGTACTATTCTACTTTTATTTATTAATGAATACATAGATGGTGGCTATGTATAGCCTAATATTGCCCCCCAGGATACCTTCCCTTGAACGTAGTCCAATGACCGGGGCCATACTTTTACATTTCTCATCATATCCCCCATCAAATTTTAAAAATGAATCCCCACCTCTACTCCCATTCATCTTGCAATCACTTCTAAATGTCTTCACATGTCAGTGGGCTGTCCAAATGCATGTTTTGTCCCCCCCCCCCCTCCCACAAATGATAACAGAGTTGGAAGTTTTAAGCCACTGTAGTGGGGCAAAAATGTTCATCATACAATTGGATGCACATATAGGTACTGCAATCCTTCCAAATTATTTGGAACATTTTTGGTTGTGACGCAAAGAAGCATCACTGGACAGATTCGATTGTTTCCATACACTACGCGCACTCATGCCCACAGGGAAAAAAGTTTTGACAACTAAGTCACACTCTGCGATACGATCAAACCAAATGTTCTCGACGTTTATTATTATTAATATTTTGAAATTATCCCCGAAGACGACTAGGTTAAGAGTTACGTTAAATTGCGTAGAATAGGTCTAGCTATAATTGGGAACAAGGTATTGATGAGTAATCGGAATTCAAAACGTTTTGGGGTGGCTGAAAGAATGTATCAGGGGAGAAATAAGGTGCGTTTTTATTGGCTCGTTTCCTCTTCTTTACACAATTCTGTCATTTCATCTCTACAAGCAAAAATCCACCACCGAAATGATCGACCACCCCCCCCACCCCCCCCCCCATATCATATTGTGTGATGTATTTCATTTTCTGCATAGTGTCCTTTTGAGGAATTTTGAGTTCGTGTGCATCTCCGTTGAGTGTCAGGAATTCGTTTTTGTTTCTCGAATCCTCTCCCCCCCCCCCCCCCACATTCTACAACCACTCTCCTCTGCTTCACACCCTCTCGATATCTTAAAAAAATAAAAAAACAATGTGTGATTGATGACGTCGTGCGTTACTTTCGTAATCATCTTTTCTTTCACCTGATAAAATGTGAATTCCTTGCAGTCGGTAAAGAGAAAGCTGAACCAAGGGTATCGAGAACATCCAGAAAAACGAAAAGGGAAGCATTCGACGAAGAATTCGAAGAATTTAAGAGGCAGGAAGATGAAGACATCGCCGCCAGGAAGATTCAGAGAGGTCTGAAGACGATGAGGAGCAGGAGCAGGACAGAGGACGGTAAGTTGAGATCAGGGAGCTGTGATTCGGAAGGATCGAAAGTCAGCTGGGAGTTTATCGTAATGCTTTTGGCATTTTGCCTGTGTGATACGAGTTTCATTTAAGTCGTGACTACGCACTTTCTCTTCCGTGTGATACATCCATGTCTAGTTAGTATCCAAGCAACCGTTATTCATACCAGTGCTTTTACCCAATTGAGTAGGATTACGTAAAACAATGTTCTGATGCCGGGGACATTGCCGATGTTCAAGTTCTGTTTGCGGACTGTCAATCACTGGCTCATAAGTCAAAACGATTGCTTGTAATCTCTTCGAAATCAAGATAGAACAGTTGGATGTTGTTGAATGTAGATATGAGCCACGCGGAAAAGGCAGAAAGTCTATTTTTCTTTTCTTTTTTTTACGTCTAAATGAGACATTTCCTGAAATGTCCTGAAATAGCCATGTGCCAATTCTTTTTCATGTTTTAACTTACAACTTAAATGTTATAACACACACACACATCCTGCCCCACCACCCAAAAACCGCACACAAAGATCAAACACACAGAGCTATCCCGGTCTCAAGTTTACTTGAAATAGTCATCGGCATAGGCACCCATCCATTCGAACCAAAAGTGGCACTTATTTAAGTCTTCAACATTTTAAATGCTTTCTGTTGACAAATGACCCATGAAAATCATACATCTATATTTGTAACGTGGTTCCTCTTATCTTTAGAACACCATGAAGAACACCACGAAGAGCACCATGAAGAGCACCATGAGGTACACGAAGACGGTTTCCACGAAGAACGGCATGTAGAACGACACGAAGAACGTCACGAGGTGTCTGAGGGTGTCGAGATAGACACTTCCTCAGGACAACAACTCGAAATTACCGACGTGACAGAAGGTACAAAACAAACAAAGGGCATTGATTAATTTAATCGATTTGTTGATTAATCAATCGACAAATCATTACACAAATATATGAATCAGTTAGGAAATCAATGTATTCATTAAATAGCTAAAAGTAATTATAAAATACCAATGAGAAATGAATCAGTGAAGGAGAAAACAAAACACTAAATCAATGAACAACGGTGAGAATGAAAACAAAACAAAAAAATGAATCGTGAGCTCTGTGAAACGAGGAGTCAATTAAATAATTTCATTAATCAATGCTTGAAACAATTTTAACAATCTAAAATCAACTTGAACAAACAATGATTTCACTCAATTATCAAATATCTATGAATCGATCATCATAAAATTATAAAAAAACAATGAATTCACCTTGACCATATCAAACAACTCATGAATAAATTAATAACTAAATCAATCAATCCTCGAATCATTGACGGATCAGAGAATCAGAGATTCATTGATTATTTAGATATTTAGCTGTATATTTATGCTAAGTGTTTAGTTGTCAAGACCTCATTTGGTCATCAAGACATTAATTTAAGTCGTCAAGGTGATATAACCTACTTTACGTATGAGTGAAAGATACAGGCCTTTATTGTTAAAGATAAGATATAATGGTATGCACGTCTTTGCTATGCTATAAAACTGGAACCTATTCAAAAGCCTGTTAGTGCATGAGGAGGAGTCTGATTTCGTTTTGTTATTTTGTTGCCTTGTCTTCCTTTTTCAGAGGCACACGAGGAAAATGAGATCCAAGATGGCGGAGAAGCAGCTGAAGACGAAGGTGAAGTTGAAGCGGCAGTAACAAGTAAGGAAAAACACCAGAGCTTCCCTGGACACGAGAATGACGTCATAATGACATCAAAATATTAGGACTATGACGTTCTGTTATCCCACCAAAACGAAAAAAAAAGCTGATCCAGTCAGCTTTTGGCTCAGCAGTACTAAGCATACCAGCCGTAATAGAATCCCTGTGTTAGGCTATACGTCCTTTACAGAATCGGCCATTTTGTCGTTCGTCCAAGTTGATTCGTCGATTCTGTATTTGACGAATGGCCACTAATTCCGAAGAGAAGTTTTAGCGGGAAAATGCAGGACTTGGTAAAAAAGGAAAATGCTGTGTTGTCTGTCCGGAGTAGCCTTACGATGACGTAATTAACCCAAATATAGCTAATTCACTTAGAATACTAATTATGACGACATCAGTACCACTAACGGCTTGTCCATCTTACGTACAGTAGTTACTAACACGGCTTAGAGTGACAATTTATACCGAACTAACTTCCTGTAGATGAGTATTTACAGAATTGTTACTGACCGATCCAGGTAATGACGTCACAACTGTGTATTGCAATGAACGGAATGTTGAAATTACGATCTCCAATGAAAAGGTAAAATAAAAATACAGCCTTTGAATTTTGATAACGTAACTGTTAGGAAGGTGGGGGCACTGTCCCTTTATTGGGAAAGAACGAGTCACTCTCTGTTTCTGTACTTGGAAATGAGAAGCTGTATCTCGAGTCCTAACTAACAACCTTTAAGAAATGGCATTTTCATTGGCAATATAACCAGGTACCAAAACGGGCACATCATTTGCAAAAAAATGTGTATATATATTTTTCAGCTTTTAATATGTGAGATTGTAGGAGGCGTGGTTGCTGGGGTCACATAACTTCTAATTTTCAAGTTCAATGTAGAAAAGAAAGTAACACTTCCCAAGATATACATTCTCTTTTCGCCATACATGTTTTCTCTTTGGTCCCATGACTCTCATAGTGAAAGGGTATTTCCGAGAACGAATCCCAACTTTCATTGTAACAACGTAGGAGAGTTTAAAGGCCCTGAGAGGGGATGGATCGGCTACCTTTGAGAAAACAAAAATGAGCAAAGTTCACACGAGGTTCTGCAGGTGAAAACCAAAATATATCGGCTTTTGAAGTTTTGACTCTGGCTTAGATTATTTGTGTGCATATGTAAATTGATAACTGACGTGAAAAGTGTCTGGTAAAGAAGTTTCAAAAACCAAATGGAATTGTTTTTAATTACCCGCTGATTAATGTTTACTTGACATTGTCACAGAGGATCTTCTTCGTCTGATCATTAGCTTATGTAGAAAACTTGACAGGTTTGGGAAAGAAAAATTTAGTGAATTTCACAAGACAACTAAAAGTGTCTATTTAAAAGCTATTGGGTAATATTTTGCTGTATCGGTTGAGTTCTCTTTCAGGGTATAGCGGTTGCTGTGCTTGGTGTGTTCTGCTGAGCGTTTTTACTTCCTCATTTTACAACAAGAAGCTCTGTCGTTTTTCGTCTTTTTTTTTCTCTGTATCTCGTCTTCTCGTTCTACATGCAATATATATATTTTTGATATTTCGTTGTACAATTTAAGGCTTTTGTCACATACATCCACTTTATCATTGATGGATAACGACGTTGCAGTTTGCGAATCGATACCTGGCCCTTGTGAAAATATGGTAAGACCAACCTAAATCGTATGTTTTACTTCTGTTAAAAAAATGTAAAAAAATTAAAAATAATAATTAAATGCGCCATTTAGTGTATATTAACAAGATATGCTTTCTGAAAAATGAAATAACTGAGGTACGAGTTAGGAATGGCGGGGGGGGAGTGTCGCCGACGAGAATTATATGTCACTTGACAAATCTTTTCAATCAGTTGCAGACGTGTTCAAAAAAATATAAAAATATGCATATATGTATCAGAATTTCATACTTTGACAAGTACTCAGAAAATGTACCATGTTTATTTCAAGTAAATATTTAACTAAACATAAGGGAATATGTAATCAATTTCTTTAGGGTGAGGGAGTCCAGTAAGAGAAATAAAGGCCTACATTCACTTTGGTATAAGTAATGACCGTATCTTCTCCTTGAACTACACCCTATACTCCCCACACTCACACCCCCCCCCCTTACTCCCCTTGCCACCCCTTCTCCCCCATTATCTCCATTGGCCAAGTTAATTTCCACTTCAATTACCAATTCATTAGGCCAAGAGAATTCCTTGTATAAGTAAACTACAGCCAAAAACTTACACTGTTTTTCAGTATCTTTACTAGAATTAATTTTCCGATATGTCTCGTCGATACATCCCATAGATTATTTTTAAATAAACTTATAACATGACTGGGCAAATAAAAAAAAATGTTTCCTTCAAAGTGAGCAGTTAAGCATATCGTTATTTTTTTTCTTAAAGAACATCCTTGTTAACTTGAGTTCGAATTTGTGTTTCTTGATTTGTTTTGCCCATTCTTATATTTTGTGTTTTGTTTTACTTGGCTTTGTTTTGCTGTTTATTTTATTCTTTTTATATTCTCCTTTGTTTTTTTTTTTGTTGTTGAACAGAGCCTACTGTTTTGCTTAGCTATCATTTATCACAATTAATAAGTTTACATGCATGTCTTGAGAGAAGAAGCCTCCATCATATTTACCTTTAACCCCTTACCTTTTTCTTTGTCCCCTTTTTACCTTAGTCTTTTTAATATTCATTTTTATTTTTCACTTTAATTTATTTTCCAATTTTTTTTGTTTTTGCAATTTTCCTCTTTCGTATATGATTATGTGACTTTAATGTACATCCACATGTGGACATCAACTTACAATGGTTTCGAGAATACGCCTGCGATATAGAAAAGAAAATATTTCCAAATACGGTTTGCTCTTGTGATGGCATGGCAATAGATTTAAAAAAAATGGAGTTTATAGTTCCATGGATCCTCTTCACATTCGTCCCCATACATACTAAATTTCTGACTGAAGAAGATACTCCTTCGTAAATTTGCTACGAAGGGATTTTCCTTGCCGAACACCACCTTTCTGTTCACCTGGGCCCCACCCCCAACTCCCTTCAGGCTTAAATTTGACGGTGAAAGATTAAATCACTTAAGCGGTTTCTTACAAAAAAGAAAGACATTTATTTCATGCTTCTTTAACCTTCAATGAAACTTTAAATCTCGCTAGGATACTTGGCTTCATCAAATGAAAAGTTTCAGTAGAAAATTATCATGGATCTTCATGAAGTTATGAAGTTTACTGAGTAATCTGTAATTTTCGAAAAAAAGAAAGAATAAACACAATGTGAAAAGAGCTTTATGTACATCCTTAAAAGTTATGTTATAACAGCATCAGGATACGTGACAAAAGGCAACATATGTACATAGACAAACCAGGGAGGTGCCAGAGAAGGAGATACAACGGGACGGTTAAGTTATGCTAATCCTGTTAGATTTTCTCCGGCTTGATAACTTTCAATTCATAAAGGGATGAGAACAGCTTAGAGTGTCGTTTTACTTTTGTGTGATGTATCTTACTGCTAGGGACATCCAAGTAATCTTCATTCACACCTGCTTGTAATCTTTGAAGCAAACAGCTTTGATGCAAGGTTCGTCGCCAACAATCATCCCAAAACCACTGTCTCAAAAATCGAAACGACGGGCTATCTTTATGGAATCAAGACAGAGTGGTATATAAGAATAAGACAAAGACATTTTCCATATGCAAATGACAAAAACGATCATAAGACTATATTCTACTGTTGCATTTCATCGACTTTCACTGATTTTCACAAGTTTGCAGAGGGTGTATCCATGTTCAATAAGTTACACAACATCAAATTTTTCCACTGTGATGGGCGTCGGACTGCGTCGGAAGTTGAAAACTGATTTTCAAGAATAACGACTGGCAATGCTATAGCTATAGACAAAATTTGTCGATAGGTAATTTACAACGGAGTAGACAACGTACACCTTTTACGTTAAGTTCCTAATACCCTTAATCCCATTGAATCTTCAAAAGGTGAACAAAAGACAATTACAGCGGAAAATAAGGCTACTTCAAAACAAGAAGCTTCTGTTGTATCTCCTTCTCTAGCACCTCCCTGGACAAATTAACAAGTTATTCTTTCAAGATTTAGATTCAGCCACTCAATCTCCCCACGCACACCTCCTTCTTATCCGCCCCTCTTAAGAAACGAGACCCGTAATCCCTGCCTGCCCCCCCCCCCCTCTTCGCCAACATACACACCATCAGACCATACCCATAGGTAGCTGTTTCCAAAGTGTCGGGAGAGGTATAACGGAAAACTAGCCCCCGACAGATGGGGTATTTGGGGTGGCGGGGATGGTTCTTGTCAACCATTTCCATACACTTCATTTACATGCTGTCTTCGCTCATCTTCCTTAGATATCTCTTTCCTTTGCCCATCTACTTTAATAAGTTTATCGTTTTAATTTTCACATTCGCTATTTCCGTTTAGTTGAAATATTTTTTTTTTTTTTTGTGCCTTTTTAATTTTGTGGTACTATTGGCGTTTTTTTTTTTAATCAGAAACTGCGCTTTTTATAAGAAAACTGCTTTCTCTTTTTAATTGATTTACGTTACGCATATGTTATTGGAAGACGTAGACTTGGTACCTCCAAATCAACATTACTCTCCATTTGTTACCTATTTAGCACCCCATGCAGGCTACAAAGGACCGGTAGTACTTGTGAAGCCGGAGAACTTAACCATTGACGAGGGTCAGAGCGCCAAGTTTTACTGCAAGTTATCAGAGGAGGTCGACACAAGTAAGTCAAACAAAGGCATTAACAAAGAAACTCCAAACATGAAAAATTAATTACATAGGCAGTCGCAGAAGATAAATTTAAGTTCAAACGCTTATGGCGCGCCTAGCGTGTCATAGGTGCTGAAAATTGACATATGTCTACTAAAGTTGGCATCTGTCAGTTTCTCGGAATTCCAGTTGGCTGGGATTGTCACATGTACATACGACAGTTTCCAGTTCTGCCATTGGCTAACATTTACACAGGACACAATCTAGAGCTGTGATAGGAAGAAACCGTCATATGTCGAATGAACAACCCCCCCCCCCCCCCGTCACTAAACCACATTGCAGTATCTTCCAATCAGCGGTCTACGAGCTATATTACGTGCCCTTGTTGTTCACTGAGATAACGAGAAACTGCGAGATGCTGATTAAAATTGGCGTATGTCGACTTGGATTTGACATACGAAAATGTGTCCCAGTCAATCGATTTACTGGACATGACGATTTAATCGAATCGAATCACAGGAAACACACAAATGAATTTCTAAACATTTCTTTTCTGTAAAAACTTTCTAAAAACTTCTGCATGTATACTCCTCACTCTGTTATGACGTCAGATGTCTTCAGCTACGTAAAGATCACATGCTGTAGGCACTGGTAAATCGATTGTTGGAAAAGAAAAGCAATTACATTGAAAGAAACTAAGACAGGATTTCATTTTCAAAATATTTTACGTAGAGAGGTCACTAGATTACGTTCACCTTCTAAGGTATAAATATTTGTGATAATGGCCACTGGGTTAACACTTTATACCTTAGGCCAGAAATTATTCGATCATATTCCCTTGGCTAAACACTGACGTATACCGCTCACTAGTCTCCGTGTAAACACTTTGGCATCTAAATATGTCTTTTAGAACGTTTGTCCTTGTATTTAACTTTAAGTCTGACTAATGGTTATCCGGAGTACATCAGATTAATAAGCAATTTATTGGCACGCAAAATATGCCAAAATTACGCATGCTACCATGCGCATGCTCGTGGGCCAGTAAAAAAGGCCTAATTTTATTCCATAACTGTCGATTTCTGTTCTCTTGTTTAGTCGAATGGATACTAGACGACCGATATATCGAAGATGGCGGTAGATTTAAAGTCTTCAACGAAGGTCCGGAATATTTCATGCAGATACCGATGGCTTTGGCTGTAGACGACGGCACCTACGTCTTCCGAGCTAAAAACGACGCCGGAGAATGCAAGACCTGTTTTACGCTCTTCGTCCGAGAGAGCGAGGAGGGCGCCCCACCGGACGTGGATGTCTCGGAACTGATAAAGTCAGTGGAATAGAAACGTATGAAGGAACTGTTTTGCCTGCTGACCCTGACCTCTGACATTCACGTAAACGTATCTACATGCATTTCTGTAAACAGAAAAATTAACACAAAACCCATTTCAGTCCTAGAGCGTCAAAACAGAAAAAGCTGCAGTCCTGTGTCAAACTGGATTACAAAACGTCTGAGCGTGACTCTGCTCTGCCCTTTTTATGATATCATCAAATAATTAGTGAAATCATTAAATATTTAAAGATGTCTACTATTATTTTGACATTTTTAATTTATTAAAGGCATCTGCAATTCTTCCTGGCTCTTTGCTGATATCAGTAAATCAGATTCATGATATTTGGAATATGTTTCACGATATCTGTAATAGATACATCCTATTCATGAAATGATGAACTGATTTGATGATATCTGAAATTTGCTTTAATGACATTAACAATTATTTGATGACATCATCAAAACGGGGATAAGAAGTAGAACGACTTGTCACGTGATCGAGCGTAAGTTTCCATCAAAGTATAAAACCAAAAACAAAATAAATAAAAAAAACTACGCTGTCGATATGTCACGTGACAACTTGTTCATGTCGTTTCTCTACGATTTTTTTGTCGACGATATGTTGACGATATACTTGAAATCCAAACAAAAAGCTGCATAAAAGTTTCTTGTGATGTACATCGCTGTTGATAATCGTTTTAAATTTTTAGTTTCTACCGTTTTCAAGTCCGTTTGTGTTTTACACTCTTTAAGGTTAACGTGCATTTATTCTTCACGTGGTCTCATTTTTTTTTTCATTTTGTTGATGTGTTGCAAAGGACATTCTACGACCCAGTGGAAATTTCTTTCGACGTTTTCGGAGCCGTGGAGTTATCAGTTTGTAAATTCACCACAACATCCGAACTGGATTTCTCCCACGAAAATTTCCGTCCATAACAATTGTTTACGATATGAGTTTAAAAGTCATATACATATGATCTCTGACGTAAACAAATGACGTCACGTCGTTTTGGCGAAGGCAGGTTGAAGATTGTTTTTTTTTTTGTTTTTTTGTGGTATCTACCAAAAGTTTATATTTGAAAAAGAAGGACGAAATACCTTACATAGTCGCTCTTATTTATTACCCGCCTGTTATAATGTAAATGAACTAAGTGCTCGCTGTATTCAGTTCTAACTGTACCGACAGTGAGTACTTGTTTGCTGTTATTTCTAATAGATTTTGCTCTACGAAATGATAACGACTCGTATCGCTTTTATGCGTAAGGTCTCTCTGATTTATGTGTTTCAATGGTCTCCTCGAAGTCCGTGGCGAACCACAATTTCAATGCAGAGAACTGAGTCGCGTGAAGTTGAAGAAAGCGTTCTTGATCTTACCATCTCTTCAGTCGTAAGAGAAAAGCTGAATGTCTCGTGGTTCGAGAAATTTAGAAACGTGTTCGGACGATAAGGAACGAAAGCAAAAGGAGATATGCGTCATGAGAATCCATTGCGTACCGCAAGAACGATTTTGCTTTGAACAGATGTAATTTGTGAACTGGTACATTTTATGTTTACGATAGCAACCTCAAGGCACTCTATTGGACGATAGAAAGTAAGACCTATTCATTTTGCACGCATGGATCTCATTTTCGTGATCCGAAGAACGGTTATTAAAGAAAAAGAAACAGAAAGAAAAAAAAACGAATAGAAGTTAGAATTCGATCTGCGACATGAAGAGTTTATTATGGCGTAAAATATATACCGGAACCCTTTTGGATAACACAACTTGATGGTATAACTACATAATATGCATTTGGTAACAATCCAGATGCGAGAGTCATTTTGGTAATAGTAAAAAATAACGGTTATTTATTGACTTATTTGACAGTTATCCGTACTTTGAAAAAAATTCCCATACGCTGTACGGCAATCAATGGTGCCTCTCCTAGATCCTTTTCTTAATTTCAATATAATTTTATTTTTAAAGTCTGCCATCAAAAGCTCATCTTTTGGCATCTAGAAAATCCTACTTGAAAAAGAAGATAAAAATCGTACGTTGCGCGGCAACCGATGGTGTTGCTCCGCTCAAACAGTCAATACCGCATGAATATAGGACCGCTGTAGTCCATGGCCAATAAATTCATTCAAATAGTGTTCTGGGCCGTCGTAGAAATTACTTGGGAATCCCTGATATAAAATATATATCCAACTTATTTTTTTTTTTCTGAGAAGGTGAATAACATTTTCTCAGTGTAAATCTATCGTGTGTTGCTATGATCGTATTTTGTAGAATATCGATATAAATTGTCGCTTCAAAGAAAAAAAAAACAGAGCATGCATTCATAAACCCACTAAGGCTTTAAAGGGCTTTGCAATTTGCATAACTTCACAGACATTATCAAAGTTCACACGTGGACTTTTGACCCAAACTTCCATAGAATGATAAATAGTCACTGGCCAAACATCATTGTGACAAACGGTTGAACTCTATATAATATTAACTGAAGGAGTTTTGCAATATTTCGCAGAATGGATCCTTATTCACCCCCTTGGGAGTAAGACCCCAAATTTCTGAACACCCTGAAGGTAAACATTAACAAACTATCATTAAAACGAACCACCAATATTGGACGACAGAATTTTTAGGAGGGAAAACATTTTGCACAATGTCAAAAAATGAAAGACAGTGCCCCAAACAGGACATTGAAATAAATTATAAAAAAAAAACAATAAAGAACGTACCAGGAATTACCACGATAGGCTGTCAACTGTTGTGATTAACTTGGAACCTTGGACCCAAAATTCCTGCAAAGAGCACCATATAACAAACCATCAACATTTTACAAGAGTATCTCTAGCAGGAGAAGCACTTTGCAGAATTTCAAAATATGGGCCATAGTTCACACATAGGATCTTGGACTAAAAGGCAAACAGATACAGACAGACAGACAGACAGGCAGACAGATAGACAGACAGATATACAGAGAGACGGGCAAAGAGGCAGGAGACAGACAGAGGCAGACGGAGAGACAGACAGGTAGACAGACAGATGGACAGATATCAAAATAACATGGTCACATGACGCCTTACCAATCAATCACAAGACCGGAGATTTAAAATATCGGAATGGTTAAGAGTTGTCGAAAGACAGCTGTGTGTTCTTCCATGTGACTGACTTAAAAAAAATGAAGGCACCTGTTAAAGAAATAAACGAATATCGGTAACAAATGAATATTATGAAAACTACCATTTTAAAAATATCATGCAAGTATTATATAAGCAGCGTACAAGGGAGCAATTAAAGCATGTCGGGTCCAGAAAAAACTACTATACTATGAAAGAGAGAGAACGTTTAAATTTTGATAATATGTATTTTAAATTAAAAAGAAAACAAGTAAGAAGAGAGTCAGTGCCTAGTAAATATGTATGTCTGAGTTATACCCAGTAATGTTCTTTGTCTTATTATCGTCGTCCCGAAACACCAAAATACTGCAAAAACGAAGTGAACCTTAACACACACATGCAGAAATAGCAATCCAATATAGGACTAACTACTTGAGTATACAATCACAAAAGGTGATATAAAACGTCACGCAACAACTAAATATGACAACAATTTTAAAGACGACGAGAAAGATGTTTCGCACTGTGGGGATTACCAGGTGGTGAAAGGGCTCATATACATGCCTGACAGGGGGCTTCCCTATCACAGCACAAAACTCTGGCAGTGGTGGCTAATCTCTGATAGTTCTGAGCTTCGCTGAGAGCAAACCCGTTACGTACTTTGCAGCTGAACTTTCACGCACCTTACATACCAGTCACCGTGGCGTATGTGCGCAGTGTGAGTGGAGATAACTCCACCGGAACCAACGTTGGAGGGACTAAAACCGGGCCGCGTCCTACATCACAGCTATACCCTAGCCAATATCACTTATCCTGAACATTTGAAATTGAATTAAAGTGTAAACTTGGAGGCAGACCTCTAATTTTTGTTGTACCGACGTTTGAAAACAGACAATGACATACACACAGCAAAATTATCATACAGTATCTTGTATTCAATTTTACTTTATGTAATTTCAACAACATGCTAACATGGCTATGTGTTGCAGACAAAAAACAACTACGTTACCGAAGCTGTGGTAGCCCACTGAACTTCAAGTCAAACAGACATTCAGGTGTCATGGCACGAAAGCTTTTTTTTTTTCTTTTCCTTTACGCCCTACAAGGCCAATTAATCATCACTTTCCAATAAATGAAAACTTTTGCTGGTGAAGAAATTTATCTGCATTTTATCACATGTATCGCATGAGATAAGCTACCTGATTTATCATACCAGGTCATGAAGTACAGAAAAGTCAGTCCAAACTACGAAAGTACAACATCCGGAGATGACGTAACTTAAATGGTAGAAACCACCTAATTAATGACTAAATGTTAAAATCGTTTCATCGGAAGACTTCCAGTACCTTACATGAAAACACATCTTTCTACCAAGTTTATTGGATCACGTGACCTCAAAAGATTAATAAGAAAAGCTACGAATTCCCGAAATGGATCGTGTATGCAAGTCGTGATTCATACTGACAGCAATTAATGTAGCATCATTGGACGAGCGATTAAATTATCATATAATCATTCTCCAATTGCAGTTCGATGGACGAAACAGGAGGATATATATTGATGAAGACATATTAAAAAGGATATACTGTATTTAAAAGGATATACTGAAAAGGATTCATTAAAAGATATACTTCAAAAGATATGTTTCAGTTGTAAGACTCTGTGTGATGCATGGAAAGTTCGCCAGGCACGTAACTGGGGGCCCCGAACCAGACATATGTGTGGGGGCCACCGTCACATGCGACGTAATGCTTTTTTTACCCAAAACATTTTAGGGAAGAAAATTTTTAATCTGCGTCGCTTGACTAAGGCTTGGATACTGCTAATCGTGCAATAAAACGAGAACAAATGACATCATTGGTTTAACAACCGGATAAGAAACGAGTGTCTAGTAACTCGCAAAAGTACATCGTTTAACTACATAACTGAACGAAATCCGTTGGAACGCCACGATCCCCATTATCCATGTTGGCTATACAGGATTACAGTAAGCAAAATACATCCGCTCGTTTTGTACCAACATTGGTAACTTACTGTACGTCATAATCGAAACTAAGATACCAGAATAGAATACTAAAATTGTCGCAACAGTTTTGTCCAAGATTTTCTGAGAGTTCTTGTGGATACATCCTGTGTCAATAAGCTGTGAAAGGTGGTAATTTTTCTTCTCGCCAGAGAAGAAAAATTGACAATCACTTTAGCAGTGTACTGGTGGCATATCGTGGGCTCATTTGACAGTTATTTTAATGCAGTGGGGTCAACCTTCGGTTCGCGGACCAAAAGCGACCCACACCATCCTTTCCAGAACACCCTTTGAACAGAAACCAAATCAACGAGAAAAAAACGGACGAAAGGGGATAGTAATGAAGGTATTTTTCACACTTTTTTTCATTCGTTTTGCCGTAAATGTCTACACCTTAGTCACAAAATTTAACTGCCCCAGTCGATACACGTTTTTTTTTTCTTAGTACCGACAGTATAATGAGAATAATTGAAGATGAGCTCCTAATTTGTTTGGTCCACTACCGGTTCAACGGTGGCAGTATGGCCTATTGATTAAAAAGGGTTGGTCACCCCTGTTTTATTGCAATAGTATTTGTAGACGCAATTAAGGAATATAAAGGAGGACTAGTTAGTTAATTCCATGGAATAGAGGTTCCCGCAGCGCTAAATAAAATCAACACCATGTGGGAGAAGATGTACGGCTACACAAATCCAAATGCGCCTTCTTGATCAGGAAACTATATGCTAAAGAGGCTTAAAAGATGATGTGATGGCGTGCATTTGGCTCAGACCATCTGATATTGAAAAAGATATTACATAAATGAATATTCAACAAGTGCATTTTTCCATTTATTCAAATTCATTCAAAACAGTTACGTGGATCTCTCCTCTGGTTAATAACTGTATAGAACTGAGTTCAAGAGTACAATATCAAAATATCTCAAACGGTTTTAATTTTTTCATAAAACGTTTCGTTCCAAATTGCAGAATTCATTTGATATTAACTGGTATATTTGCACATACATAATTTTAAAAAGAGAGGCATTTGCATGACATTGTAGGCGTTTTAATGTAAATGGAAAGTGATTGTCAATTTTATTTGACATTATATATTTTCATACCCCCAAGTCAAAGTGAAAACAAATCCTATGGGAAATTGAATATAACCACATTTCCTAGACCGAACTGGCAAAATTTTCTCTACTGTTAATGTAAACGTTTGTCATGACGCCAAGGAACCATTTCATCATAGGCGTGCAATTTTTAATGAAAGTAAAATTCATAAAAAAAAAATGACGAATGGAAATTTAATTAACTTTGAAAGGTTGATTAAACCTTTGTTGTTCATTCACGGACAGCGAGATTTTGATTTAAAAGACGAAAAAGGAAGAAAAGTTGGGTTTGTAGATGACAGCGTTTTCACTGACAACAAACCCCGAGAAAACATAACACGATTCACAGCATGTCAGTGATGTTCTTGCGCGATAGACAAAGCATCACCATTGTTTGTGTAAGATAGCGGACGATAAGAACACTGTCTACCTGCGTGTTCTTGAATTCATTACCCGCCGGGGATTTCACTCTAAAATATCCGCGCGTTACCCTGAGATATCTTCCTTAATATGTTTTCATACTTTAACCTCTGGCGACCTCAAATGACCTTTAACCTCCTCGGAAATCGATAGGGACAATCTACCCACAGTGAACTACCAAAACACCACCTTTAAAGTTCAAGCACCTTTCACTCCTTCCGTGTTTAGGGGGATGTAGCTCTCCCTAAATAGGGAGGGGGATACGGATTTTCATACCTCAAATGACCTCTGACCTCCATGAAAAACAATAGGGATCGTCAACTCACACTGGACAACCAACACACCACCTTTAAAGTTCGAGCACCTTCCCCTTCTTGACAAATCGTGTTAACAAGTCAAAGCGCCACCTACAAACATACCCCCACACACGCCACCTACAAACATACACCCACACACAGGATCACCATCCCACAGACTTCTTGCCTGCCTTCGGCAAGGGTTAAGGAAGGTAAAAGGAATAATCAAAATTGAGATTCCCCATTTCTGTAACGTTCAACGTCGAAAACTAGTTCGTTAGTTGGTAACGTACATTATTTGCTCTAATGCTGTCAAACGTTAACGCATGAGGTTTGCTGCATGGCAAAATTGTACGGTCCCCTTAGGAAAGTCGGAAGACGTCTTTTTAAAATGCGTTGCATAGATGGTGTTGTGACAGAGTGGACATTTGAAGGAATGAAGCGTACTGAGCAAAACTGGAGGTTCGGGGTTCAATACCCGGTTGAGTCCCATCTGAGCTATGACCCGCACAACGGACGGGTATTAATCGTGCGTCAGCTCTGACTGCATTCATAATACGTTAAAAAACGGTGCATACCAAGACCTGCTGGGAAAATAACATCTGAACTGATCTTGCGATAAAAAAAAAGATCCAAATTGATCTAAATTTGTTGAATTATACATATCGTCACCCGACGAAGTCGTAATATATATGGCACTGCCAAAAGCTCCTTCCACTATTGTGTGATCGCTTAGTACATGTCGTAAAATAAACGTTCCGCCCTTCAAGCTCTCAATATGTTATTTTACGATGTATGTTATTTTACTATTCAAAGTTTCCATGAATATTTTAACACAATAGATCGTCGTAATGAAATCTTGGGCAAAAATAAAACCTGAACGACCTTGCACTTTCCTCAACTTTATACAGAATTACATGTACAAGCTTCACCCGGCAGGACATTTAGGACTGTACGTATAACTTATACAAACAAATAAGCCACATTGTAACGTTGCAAAAAGGTATTGTGATAAAATACCAAGATAACAACATGCAGTTAAATTTTGAACCCTGTTGAAAGAGAGCTCACCAATTGATACACTGCATGATAGCACCAGTGAAATGACTGCTTCAAAACGTTAAAGGGGAAATCAGGGTTTGACTGAGAAAATTCACCTTTAGTTGATTTTTCTTTCTAAACTGATTGTTCACCGAAATATAGAGACGTTGGGGAGGTGTTTGAAGGTAGAAGAAACGGTAATTATTAATTACTGTTGCATGAGAACTCTTAATATTTGTCGGGTACAAAAAATAGACGTTCATGTACAAGACAGGACAGCCTCCTCTATACGATGACCAATCACAGCGTAAGACTGAGATGACGTTATGTGAGTAAACACAACCGAATGTTTACGGTTCCCATGCTGTACGTCTTCGCGAATGGAAATTACTCGTATGTGCAAACCATACATCTGTTCACTCACGCCGCGACTTCGTTTGATGTTTGTTTACTGTACTAAATAGGAAGCCCCACCAGCTCCTGATACATTGAAAAGGCGATAGTATTGAATGTTCATATTTGATTCGATGAACATGGATGTTACACACTTTCGGAGTTTTTCACCGATTTTTAGCGAATCTGACCCGTTTCTCGAAATTGTCCACATGTTTCGAGATAATCTTGATCATATTTGTTAGTTATAACTCATTGCACGATACCGGTTGACAATTGTAGTGAAATAAATTGTGAAAATAAACCCTGATTTCCCTTTTAACCAGTTACGTTGAAACTTTGCACTAATGTCACAATTCGTCTACATTCAATGCTATCTAACTACTGAGAAATAAATGCACATTCATGGTTAAAAATACGATATAAAACAATAAAGAGATAAAAAATTAAATAGACATAGAGGAAATGAAAGGACTTTTGGAAAATGACTTCACAGCCTCTGGGCGTCACCAAATTATCAGCCTTGTACGTTTTCCAAAAAAAAAAAAAATCGAAAGGGATATACATAGAGACATTTGACGACGATGATACTTCGAAAGGGATATTCAGAAGGATACCAATAGGAGTAGCTTCATTAGTTACACATGGTAACTTTCATTTTGTCTCATTTGCAACATGAAATACTGAAATTCAATGAAAACCATCTGATAGTAAATCTGAATTTCCCTTCGGCACAAAATGGCGACACAAGTCATCCGTAGACGACATAACGTCGAAATGAGATTCGCCTGTATTTACCGAGCTTCAAAAGCACATTGAAATATAGAAAAAATAAAAACAAAGAATATCCTGTCAGCCTCTTTTGATAAATACACAGCACCTTCTGAGCCTCGTGGAGAGAAGCAATATTGTTAAGTAAGGATTAGTTCATCATTTCGGTACGCTATGAAGCACTGATGTACGTGCTCAATTTCAACGCATGGGGTGTGTTTGGCATACGGGATACATTAGATATTTTGAGCTCAGTTTGGGATCAATTTTAGAGCTACTCCCAAGCCTTACCATCACTGACCATGAATATTCTCTACTCAAGTATCTCACACAACACGCAATATCTGGTTTAGAAGTGGATGTTAAAAATAATTTACTTTTTAGTTCCAATGATGCCATGGCAGACCTTCCACACCGGCACAAGATCAATCATTTCTTGGCGCAATGTGTGTCATAAAGTTCATGACCTAATATTTGTCGACAATTTGTTAACTACCTGTCCGCCAGAACGTACGTTAAGATTTCCTATAACAATTGTGACGCCATCTTGAAAGTGACTTTTAATGTAGCAGATGTGCCGGTTTTCCATTGGGCTAGCACAGACACAACCACGCATATCACTGCGCATAACATGGGCACGCCTGTCATGCGTTGAAAATAAACGATAACACAATGCCTTAGGTATATTTTAATCAACAGCAATTTTATGAAGACCCTCTGCAAATGACATCACAGTGCTAGAGTAAAGTGCCCATCCCCCTCTCGATCGCGGACAAGCAATCAAATTGAACACGTGTACGGTGCGAGTATGCTGTTCGACCGATGCAAGCAAAGCCTCGTATTGTGTACTGTTCCTTTGTTCTTTTCCTTGTTTACTGTTATGTGACGTTAATGCAAGCGTTATAACGCCCTGCACACAGAGTCAATATAACAGGTTTTATATAGCAAGATCCCGGTCTCAATGGGTTATGCACATAGCCTGGCGGATGTAGCTGCTTCATTTACAGTCAGAGTACATTCAAACGTAATTGGTCGTCTTATTAAATATTTCATATATATTCATATATTTCATATGTATTGTGACGTCAGTCTCTGCTTGATAACTCCAGAGATATCCTAATCTTTATCTATAAAGCTTAGGATTTCTTTTGTTGTATGACTCTGAAGACGTTGAATCACTATCTTGGGTCCTCTTTGCACGTAGCATGAAAACATCGGGAGCGCGTGTGTGCATAAACCGCTTTGAAAAAGAAATACTAACATTACCGAATTCCCTCTACACAAATACTGTATGTGCAAAGAGCATACCGAAACAGTTGCAGAGAGTTGTCAAGGAAAGAATGACGTCATATGCGATTTAATGTGACGATCAGTCACTTTAAAAGTACAGCTGGTGGAGTACAAACTCAAAAGCATTTACATGAGGAATAATGAAACCGCATATAAATATTGGTTCATGTCGGAAGTTGTGTCACAAAAATGGTTTAAATGTCTGACACATCACGCAGTTTTTGCGCCACATAAAATTATTCCATTTTAAGATTAACCAAACCCCGTCTGACTTTATGACATGGAAGTGCAATTTCATTTATCGGCTAAACTACGCCGATGACGTCATTTTCATGGTCTCCTCTTGCTCGTGAGGCGCCTGCGCTTCGGTAGGTGTTTTACTGGCACACGGTACATACTTTCTGAGTCGCTTTGGTAAGCACAATCCGATGACGTCACCGATGGGCCTGACGAGTTCGGGGTCAACGGTCCTGGGATCGGTTGGGTGGGTAACCAAGCTGACCAGTAACCCGACAATGACGGTGATGAAACACGTTAGAGGCGTGTAGTAGGCGTAGGAAAAGGAGTAAATGTTCTTGTCGACGACCTCCTCCGCCGCATCAACCACTACGTACGCCACGGCAGTGCTGAGGGTCGCGTTACCGGTGGGGCATTGATCAGTGTACAAGGGTGGCGTGTCGACGGGGGTAGGAAAAATCAAGGCGCCAAGCTTCAACCATATGCCTATTGCTAGAGCTGCGAACATGCCCGTAAGTGCCCCGATTGAGTTCGCTCGGGGAAAATAAACACCGAGTGAAAACACCCCGAGAATAGGGCCGTTCAATATACCGATCAGGCTTAGAACCAATGGGAGTATCCCTCCCAAAGCCGACGCCAAAAACGCCATGGAGATCGTCACGAGTCCAAACGCGACAGAGACAAGTTTCAAAATGAGAGTGAATTTAAACTCCGATATATCGGGGAAAGCAACCTTGACGACGTCCTGACCAAAAAGGGTCGCAAAGGCGTTCACCCCGGAAGAGATCGTGCTGAGAGTCGCGCTGAATACGGCCGATATCAAAAAACCGGCCACTCCTGGCCACTTGTAGAAGATGTCCATGATGATGTAGGCCATCAGTTGGTCGGGTTTTTTCACTTCCCCGAGGGTGAATGGATCACAACCAGCGTAGTAAGCGTACATGCAGAGACCCGTCAAGACGGCGATGGATTCCACGACACCAATGAAGAAATTTCCCACTGCTGCCACCAGTTGTGACTGCTTCAGCGACCGGCACGTCAGATATCGCTGTACGATGATCTGGTTGGTGCCAGCGTAGGACGTCATCAGAAACCCAAACCCGATGAACACCGACCAGAAGCTGTGGCGGATCGTAGGATCGAGTCGGAAGTCAAAGAAGGTCCCTCTCTCATCTCGGATATTGATTTTAAAGACTTCAGTGAGTCCACCAACGTTGATGCAGCAGGCTATGATGGTAAGGAAGAAGCCGGTCAAGAAGATAATACTCTGCAGGTTAATGAAAAGAGTGAGAAGACATATTTAAGGCTTTGTGAACAAGGGAAAGCATATTGAACAAAAAAAAACTAACACCAGGAGTGGGTTTCAAACCCAGCGCTTGTCGTTTGCAGGACGACCGCTCCAACAATTTATAACGGGAAATAAACAAAAAAAAAACAACCAAATTTTCAAAAGCAATGTTTGTGGACAGAGTAGAAAGATAGATTATTCAAAATAAGGAAGGACAGTAGCCTTCTTTTCAAAACATAAGTTTCTCACAGATAGAAATTCAGTTATTTGTTCAACAATAATTTGTTCACCCAAACTTTTCAAAATTCAAATGATGCATCTTCCGTTACACATCGCAAGCATGATGTTTTGAGGAGATATAGTTTAACAATAATTAAAGCTACTTTCTTTGTGCACCACGTTGATGTATTCTAAACGCCTATTTCCCTTTAAGCTATCAAGGCTTCGTAGTATCGAGCGTGGCAACTTAGGAATACACACCAACCCATGTCAACCTCCTCTCAGGATATCGAGATAAGTAATCAATAATCAATAAGAAGCAATGGAATACTGCATGAAGAAATGTCCATAAATTGATTGATCGATCAAGCTATACAATCCTCGATTTACTTATTCACACTTCGATGTACCATTGCTGCTCATTGATTATATATACACCAACAAGATACACCAACGAGGTGAAAGCACACACACGATGTGTTTATATTAAAACAGCTGAGTTGAGCAACATAATGAGTTTAATACCAATGTACAGAATTTGTCCTCCCTTGAAAAAAAAAAAACAGTGCAATGTCGGAGCCTTCGTAAATTAATTTACAACAGCTAAACGTTGTATGTCACTGTTTTACGTCGGGACTGCAGCAGTCATATTATTTTTATCAGAGGCACTGCATAAATAACAGTTATTGAGAGAAATCTTTTTCACTTCTACAAGACTGCTAACCCCAATCCTTTGTGCTGTCTGCCTCAACTCACCACTTCTGAATGATGTGATTACGGTGATCACAGGTAGTGCATACCATGTATTCACAGACGGGGACCATTAAGCACTGCGAGATATAGTATCTGTGCACTAGATACTGTATTTGCATCGTAGCGACTTGAGTACTTCAGAGCCCCTACAGCGCCCTTTATATACTCATTATAGGATTAAGTCGTGAAACACATTTTACATAACGGCATGTTTGCACAGTTTTCTTCCAAATTGGCCGAGTAGGATCTGAAATCTAACAAATTAAATCGCCTTCATCACATGGGGACGTGTCTGCAGCTATGACCATTGCAGTCACTTCTTCTCCTATCCATAAACTGGTTACATCTTTTTACTCTGGGGTTAGAACGCAAATTCCCACAAAAACAAGGCCCTAATAAATGTCCTATGTCCGAACTTTTCTCTAACAACCGAAACTAGGCGCTTTTTTCCCACGACGGTGCTATACATTATCATCAGGGAGTATGAAATTTTTCTGTTGGTGACTCTGGTCTGGCAGCTTCAAATTCTAACACAGGGTTGCATTCCCCCTTTATAGACCCAGATTTTTGTTAGCACATAGACTGACCTCCTAGTCACTGGTCACCCTTGCCTCCCCGACCCCAAACGAATGGATTCTTGTAACAAAACACGATAAATCCGACGGGTTCTTTGAAAGTCACGCAGTTATAACTCAGTAAATAGTGACATCGTGACCTTGCCATGGTGAGACGCCACGGCCGTTTTCTCTCCATAATTGATGCTGAGATTTCGTCCGCGTCAGAACGACAATGGCAAACACGTACCGTACTGCCAATCGTCAAGAGTCGCGAATCGTGATCCATGTATTGGTGCAGGTCACATTTTACAAACTGATTAAGTCGGCGTATTCACGAAGACAGCCCTGTGCTACCAACCGACCGAGCGAAGCCAACATCTGAGTTTATACATAAGGAAACTAAAAATGTTCAATACATTTTGTAATACACAAGGCGAACACTTTAACTTGCTTCATTAATTACGTATCCTTCAAACAAAATTTGTTTTCATTGCTGTGGATGAGGAAGACTATATATCATCCAGCTCGCCAGCGTGTAACGGGCCGGCAAATATTCTGCATATAACTACTTTAGCATACGCTGAAATAATTTCTTTGCTCAGGGTGCAACGACACGTTAGTTTTTCTAAGTCATTAACCTGTGTCAGTTTTAAGGGTGAGTTCATCAGGCATGCTAAAATATATAATGCACACTGCATGTGCTGGGGTTTGGAAAATGGCGCCATTTTGCGGACCGGGGAAACGCACCGCAATTCTCGTCGAAAACAAAATGTGCCGAAAGAAAAAAATCCCAGTCACATCATGTGGCCTCTGAACACTATCATTTGCTTTAGTAACATGAATATTATTCAAATCATGTACAGCTGCACTGCCGGTTACAAAGTTTATTTTTCGGATGTTTTCACACGCAATAAAGTAACAAACAAATTCTCGGTTTTGCATCAGATGTCGAGAAAAACGTCAAGTTTAGACTTAATCGCGGTCAAGCGATGCATCGCTTAAAAAGAAAGTAAACTTTGGCATTCATGTCATGAATCTTGTGGACGCAAGAACTATTTGTCAAACAAGATACTTCTCTGTGACGTTCAGTGTGCATTAAACTTTTCTGTTTATTCATAACGGTTAATGCTTCTTCGCTATGTCAGCTCAGAGAGGGCTATACACGTAAAATTATTTCGTTCATCGGATTCGAATGACGTAACTCGCTTATTTGATTACATCTATTCCGTTTTACTTATACGTCGCCCCATCCCCGTATTCTTTTTAATCGCTGTTGCCACTACTGTACCATGACTTTTTGAACTTCTATCTGCCCCTTTTGGAGTAGGTTAGATGGAGTTCCTACAAAATATAGAAATTTGGTAAAAGTACACTAATACGTGGTTTTATTGAACTTTGCACTTTTACAGTTTATGGCCGCCAATCGCGGAGGTCGACATCGTCAACAGGCCGACTACCGCGAAATCGGATAATCAAACATGCGTAACAGGGGCAAGCTGTTCATACCGTGACAAACCTCAGACCGGGGAGATATCACTGCATAGGTAGACCAGGGAGATACCCACCGCATCTCTCTGCCGACACCGCCAGGATAAGTAATTGAAAACACGGCAGGACTGCAAAGAAACTTTCCTAAACTGGTGTTTTTACAAAACAGGTGATGCAGGAACTCCCGAGGGTCAACTTGAGATCTATGCATTCCAGATAGTCGGACATCAATCCTCTGACGTCTGCCTAAAATTATCACTGTCATGTTCTACTGTCTCCAGATGTCACGCAAGCAAGGGCGCCGTTTCCCGTAAGAGACACGTGGACGCGTCTCCACCAAAAATTTCGGAGGTGGAGACATGGTTTACCATGTCCTCACCATCTTTTGAGTGAATTTTGGAAGTCCGACTATCTCTGATATTGCACTTTAGTCGTAAAGATCACAAGTACCCATTAGGCGTTATCAAAATAAGCAAGATCGTCTTGGGTTGAATGGGTTCCCCGAATGTAGTCCATGAGCTAGCAAATATTTATTGCACGTCTCAAATACAAAAAGTCTGACTATATAAATGGATAGCGGTGGATTGAGAACGCTGGAATTAACGTGTAAAAAAAATTGAAAAAAAGACAACAAAGTTTCCAAAATGCTGCGAGTAGCCGCGTGGTCCCCCGGACGAGGACGTTAAATGGAAGTCCTGATGGTAAGATAGCCACCCCTGCCTGGTCTCTAAACTTTTAGATAAGAGTAGCGTGTAAACACGATATTTATTCACTTTCGTGTCGGTTTTCCTACGTTCACGCTTACCACTTCCTCCCCTCCCACTGGCCGTTATTGCACTTCAACAACTGATGCTGCTCATCATACCTCTAGTTGACCCAGTTCACCTTTCTCCAGCTCAATACTCTTATTTCATCTGCTTTGTTTATTTCTGGTTATCTGTCTGTCTGGGCGCTAATGCAGAACACAGCGGTCGAACCAGGAGAGCATGCAAGACTGTGTATTCCGTAGTCGTTGTCGTTGTTGCATCAATTTGCGTGTACATGTGGCTCTCAGCACCTATTAATGGGACCCCACGCCCAACTGCGGTGCCCAAAAGGCGGTGAAGGAAGGTGAAGATGAGCTAATTCCTTGTTATATATCGGCTCATTATGATGATTGTATTTGATAAATTTATGATCAATAACTCTCATTCTGGCTTTTTTTTTTAATTACTATTTTTCATGAAACATTTAGAACCGTAAAATATTAAAATGAATGACCCACTTTTGATCATAAGTGTGTCTGGGAAATGCAATTTCCAGCAATCTGGGGGGTGACATTTGTCCAAAAAAAAAAATTCTGGTAGGATCCTCGCGAACCCATGGCCGTGCTCCGCTTAGACAGTCACGTCCCCACCAATTTTTAAAACAAATCGGCGCCCTTGCACGCAAGTCTATGAAAATGGCGAACCACCGACGGTATACATGATAATGTGTCAGTTTACGTTCTGTTGTATTGCCAGTAAAACACAGCAAGATATAGCGTCAAAGGATTCCCCCACTGAGCTGGACGGTGCTTCATATTAAAAGCACAGGTTAGGTTTTCTTTACCAACGCTGATGTGGAATACTTCAACACAATGCAATATACATGCAGTGTCCTTGACATAGTTTACTTGTAAACAAAAGTTACAGATCACCTTCTAATAAGTAAAAAAAAAATATATAAACAGAACTTTTCTGCCGGAGTGTGACAGTGGCACAAAATGTCAGTGTAAGGCTATTTTTATATTCTACAATATTTCAAGTATGATATATATGCCATGTCATCAACAGAAAATGTCCTTTATGAAGCTGAGATTGGGCAACCCCTAACCTTTGTTTATCAACGATGAATTGATGAGCGCTAACATTCTATGCCACCGTGGTAGTGACTTCGTTATGTAGGCTACGCGTTAATATTGGGTTCGCTTGTGAGTTATTTGCACTGGCGATTTGAAGCGCATGTAATGTACCTTTGCGGTCTGTTATTTCTAAGGGTTTGTATCACAGTACGAGTTGAAAGGAAGGCTCGCTTTTTCCGGAGGTTCAATAGTCCGAATGGTTGTTTGTTGATGGGGCTGTTATTCCGAAATGAACACAGGGGGATGTTGTTTTTTTTCCCCGCAGGGTCAATATTCCGAAGGGTCAGTATGGGTCGGAGGGCACGGGGTCATTATTCCGAATCAACCGTAGGGGGTCAATGATCAGAAGGTTTGAATCTGAAGTTCAATACGTTTGAACCGTTGCCAAGTGGGCATCGCGGCTTTTCGGCCTCTTTAGAATAAATGATACCTTGGGATTATGACACGTATGTTCGATTCGGAATAATGACCCCCTATCATCGATTCGGAAAATTTCCGGCCTCGGAATTTCTACTTTTGATTTGAAATAATGATTATTCTGAAAGAAAATCGAAATGTGTGTGTGTGTGTACGTCTGTGTGTTTTTTTAATAACGAGAGTTCGAAGTAACAGTCGAGGGAGGGCAGTTGGAGGAAACTGGCAAAGAACGAGATAATATTACGCTAAATTACTGACAGCTGCTACGGACATCTTTCATTCATTTATTTTTTATTTATCTTTTCTTTTCAGCGAATACACTCGTTTTTCATGTGAAGGTAGAATGTTCATCAGATAGTGAAGAAGCAGCAACCCCCACACAGTAGGACCTACAGAGTCAGTTTCGATAATAACATCACAGTACGGTACTTCTTGTCAATGCGGTTACAGTACCGGTATACGCAATACACTGTGCACTGTATGACACGACCGTCGCTACCGATGTACGTTTATTGGTTAAACCATTGAGTCGACGAACTGGGTCGTCATGAAGATCTGCAACAGCCAAGTACTGTAATGTCCGCTTAATGTAGTCCTATTGGGAGGCTCTGTGACCTAGGCAGTTCCTTTGTCTGCCTTGAAGCAGTGAGGCACCATTTATACGGTTGTATTTAATAGCAATACAAAGTATAACTAAAGACCTGTCACCAAAGTACGTGTTTTTGTTCATTTTTTTGTGTTTGTTTTTTCTTATGCTACTGCGTGGTTGGTTTTATTCGAGGGTGTCATTATCTTTAAAACGACTTCTGCTCCAAATAGTGTATTTTTTAACACGCTACAGCCTCTTTCATGTAATAGTATAAACAGGCTTGCATCAAGCAATACTGTAACCTTCTACAGTGCTATTGTTATCATTTTTATTATACTTAATAAAGAAAGGGTGCACTCGCATAAGAAAATTGTTGATCTCCCCGAGGGACCCTGAAAGTTGAAAAATTTGAAAAGAGGCAATGAAGTTTGAAACATGTAAATGATAAAAGAAAGGACTAAGAGTAGACACAATCATAGAAGGTAGCAATTTATAAAGAACTTTAAAGCTTCAACATGCCCGAACAAAGCAGAAAATAAAAAAAATATGGAAACAAATATTAGGAAGGGATAAAGGCATTTCAGTCTGTGCACCATAAATGCTTTGTCCCAGGAGTAAGTGGCAAAGAAGGCTCACAATGTATTCCATGAATTAGGAAACATACCGCGGCTATACCGTGTGATGTGCATCCACCACTTAGGTCCACCAATCTCATATAAAGAGACACAGCACTTTTTCGAGCTACTTAATTCCAGGTGTCATTATTTTTTCCTTTTTTTTTAATTCAAATTTCAAATACAAATTATGAAAAAGTTGCGGTTTTCGGTTCTTCTCTGCAAATTGTACGGCAAAACTTCGCCTTTTATTGAATATTTTTTGGAAACAAAAGGGGAACGGCAGCCATATATGCCTCTGGACAGCTGATCAAAGTTCCGATTCCTGGTTTGTTAACACCATTACCAATCTACAGCTTGTTTTTTTTTTTTTTCGCATTTACTCCTGTAAACCCATCTTACTCAAGCATGGTAAAGTTTAACAAGGCAGATGTGCGAACATTAAACTATACATTGGTATAGTTCCAATCACAAAATTTCAGCGATAGGAAATCTTAAATATGTAATTTCCACATGATTGACATCATGTCCATCAAATATCAGTGTTGAATTTGTCTACAAATGATGATGATCTGGTTGTTCTGTTCTTTGGAATGAAAATTGGACCTCACAGTCTGGATGCAGGGGCAGGGTCGCAGTTGCGTCAGGGAGGTAACCGCCCTCGATCATTTCGAATAAATCGGAAAAAAGGAGGAAACAAAGTTGGAAAAACAAGGAAAGATGAAGGAAAGGGGGGGGGGGGGACTGGGATAGGCCTACAGGTACATCTGATAAATACAGGTATAACTAGCAATTTAGAAAATAAGGACATATTCGGGGATCTGGAAAATTATTTAAAATGCTCAAGGTACCGTGCTAGGACAGGTTTGCACTAGTCAAGAGTCATCTCACATACAGTATATACAGTGTAGTGTATTGTTTCTCGGTGTGTACTGCATACCACTGTGGTCAGTTGTCCACGACCAGCATATCTCGAAGAGTCCAGAAACCACCTGAAGACTGAAGGGTGGGCAGACTCATTGAGTTGATCCACAAAGTTTGAGATGTTTCGTCACAATTGCCGAGTGTTACTCGTGTTGATGGTACAGTAAAATGGTCAAACTAAGAGCTTCGGAACATCTGAAACAAATCTCAAGCGACAACAATCAGGTACAGTAATTAACCATCAAAATCATTTATTGGAAATCTGTGACCAGACACAATTTACCATGAGGTATTTAACCATGTAGGCAAACCCTGTTCATAAAAATGAAATTTCTCATATTTTCAGTAGCTGTAGGGATACTGTAAGCGGATGATTAATGAAACTAATCAAAAGTCCAGCATACTGTAGTACTGTAGCATGCAATAGTTGTCCTCAAATTTGTTACAAAATAATCAACTCAATGAGCCCCTTTAAAGGTGTTCACTGACGAATTTGGAACTGATGGCAGCAGACATGGTACTGTGGCATATGTATCAAGCAATCTCTCAAACATAACTAACCATACTACAGTATAAGTACCTGTACTGCATTGATCTGTACTGTGCATAATACTATACTGTAACTGATGGGACAGTAACCAGTCCCTGACTGCAAAAAAGGTGCATCAGTTTTGTAGCAAGCGTGCAGTTTTCACATGGCCACTTCGAGAGCCTACTACTGCCGTGGAAAAAAAACGTAACCTGTAGGCCTAAGTACAGAAAAAATACAGCGATAAATCTTAATCAACACTGGACTGTGAAATAAGTACAGTAAAGGATAATTGCACGATGGAGGGTTAATGCAAGCTATGCACGAGGGTGCATCCAACAATGGCATTGAACTCTCATAAGGGCATTAATGGATGAATCCTCTACAGTATTTAATGGCAATGAATGCACACATCCAGCATTGATTAACCTTGTTCATTTACTGTGTACTGTATACACAGCAAGATTTTGTGTGGCCGACAAATACGACATACAGAAGAGTACAGTACTTTAACTGTACTGAACAACAGTAAAGAATACGTAATACAGTATTGCAGCAGTTTGGTCATTGGTACAATTACATACTGTACTGTACATTGGCATTGACGGCAATGCTTTGAAATGGCGTCTGTTGTATTTGAGCGACAGACCTCAACATGTTTGTATTAATGATGCTATTTCTGATCCTCTTATTCTGAACTATTTTGTACCACAAGGTTTTGTACTCTGGCTTCAGTGGTTTACTATACAATTACCCAATCTGTGATATCTTTTTGAAGAACTCTATAATATTAACTATCAGGTTTACAACGATGATACTGTACTCAAATTTATTGGTTCTTCAATCCTTTTCATCAGTAATGTGTTTCATCTACTACTGTATGGATCATCTTGAACTGTGTGTTACCGTAGAGATGTTCGCATTTGGATGAGGGAAAATTTCCTGAAACTCAATAACGATAAGTCAGAGTTCATCCTTTTTGGTTCCCCTCAGCACTTACAGTGCGTTACAGTAGATTACAGTTCGGCACATTGTTATTGGTGCATGGTGATTCATGTGTGAAACATCTCATGTTTCAGTAGAAATTTGGGTGTTATCTTTTATGCAAATACTGTATGACTGTGAAACATAACAATTTCAAGTATCACACACAATTGCTCATTTCATCTTTGGAATATTGCAAAGATGCGTCGTTACCTTTCTTTTAGTGCTACTGAATACAGTAGATTGTTCATCTGTTTTTTACACATCTCCTACTGATGTGGCCAAAGGATGGCTGTTTGGACTTCCTAAGGAATGACTCCAAAAACTTCAAAGTATTCGGAACACTGCTGCAAGTGTAGTTATTCTCTCCAAGAAATCATGTCATATTATTCCCATCTTGAGGCAGTTGCATTGGTTACCCTTAACACAAAGAATTACGTACAATATTTTACTTACAGTATTGTGCACAAGTCTCTGAATGACTGAGTGCCTTGCCACAGTACAGTACTGTATCTATCTGATTTGTTGATCCTGTATATTCCTTTTCATGAGTTCAGATCAAAATCCAAATTTCTGTTGACCAAATATAAGGCTAATCATGTATGGGGGGTGGGGGATAGATAATTTCTTGAGGCTGCTCCACGACTTTGGAACAACTATCGGTTAGGTGTTCAATCCTCAGAGTCACTATGCCTTTAAGATAAGATTGAAAACGTACTGTAGCTTATGCATACTGCATCTTAGCTCTATTTCTTGTTTGTTCAGCATGTTCCTTACAGTACTTCCTACTTTTGGTTTTTCTATTCTTCTTGTTTTTGTAAGCACCATGAGCACTTTGGTGGATTTGACGCATTATACTGTTAGTCTCATGTTTTATTCAGATGTTTTATTACTGAAAGTTTCAAGTGGTTTGCTACATAAGTACTGTACAGTACTTGACGTTCATTCATTACTGAGCATTTACTTACTGTACAAATGGCTCAGACACCTATGTAGAAATAGAAGTGCATACTGCACAGCATTGTAAGTACATAGTTGTCCATAACATTGACTCATCCAACCCTATACACACTACCTGAGAGCTCTCCCAAGGTGAAGTGACATACATACTTCTGCAACAACAGAAAGTTGTGCAATGATCATACAGCACTGGCACAGTGAGTTACAGGTATGTAGGTACCTCAGAGAAACCAAATTTGATACTTCTTTGAAGAATAATCAATGTTTGAATGAAAGTGTGACTGTGAAGCATTGCACTGAAGTCATACAAAAGTTAAATGTGGAGTACTGTATCTACAGACAATTAATTATTGTAAGTTTACTGTACAACTGTAGGTGCATACTGTACTGTACTGTGTTGTAGGTACACAGTACATCAACTGGCACATGTACAGTAGGTATGCGTACAGTACAACATGCTCCATTTGTTCAAAACTCACATTACAGTACAATAAACCTGCAGGCTGATTTGCAATGTACGTGCACAGAACTTCACAACTATGTATGCTGTGCTCAAAACTTAACAAGAACCCAAGGGCACTATGGTTCCTTGTACAGTGCTTGGAATACACACACTGTAAAACAATATGCTGAACTCTCATAAATATCAATGAAGCAATTTCAATTAATGCAATGAATTAAAGATGTTGAGTCCTACAGTACAATACAAAGCCATACAGTAGAGGTTCAAACAATAAAATACAGAAAAACAGTTGGGCTGTGCAATGTGGTAGCCTAACAGTACAGTATTTGTTTGTTCCAACTGCCAATGTAACTTAAAATTCATTCATCCCATTTATTTTACAAAGCACAATTAGCTGTAAATCTTTCACTGGAAGCTCTAAAGCAGAGATTCTGTAAATTGCAATACTTAAAGCTTATCGCATCCTTGGCCCTTTAAAGTCCACCCAACACTGACAGCAAACCCAGGAGGGGACTGCAAGAGTCTAGTTGCCACTGGTACAGTAAGAACACCAACTGACTTATTCTCTTTTACTGAGTGTGTTGGCAACCTTACTAATTAAAAGGCATTTACATCAATGCACATATCACCACTGAAGCACGAGGACATACAGGTAAACTGATTCAGCCAGACTTGTCTGGTATATGACCACCTACTGTACAGTATTTCCCATAGCACTGAGCCTTTTCATTTGATCATGAAACTATTACCTCAAGCAGTACTTTAATGATTTGTTGGAGGGGGACTGATAGAACATATAGCATCCAATGCATGAAAATGGTACAAAGGAATTTCAGTGACCAAATATCTACAGTATTACCAATGGATAAAAATTCTTAACTTTCTGTACACTCTTACACACACTGAAGCAAGAAACCGCACCCTTTGTCAAAAATTGAAAATAAAAAATACCATGATCATATAATATTTAACAACACCTTCCGGCCACGTTTGATGCAAATCGGACAAGGCACTGAAAAGATTTTACCATACCAGGAATTTTTACATTATGTCCCACCCACTCATGAATATGCAAGAGATAGGCACCAAACACAATAGGGCACAAGTTTATTCAATATGAAACATGTACTGTAGGCACCAAGTATTAGAAAAATTGAGTTCTCAGTTATTAAGTTACATGTATCAGGTCACATACCTAGCATTCCAATCGTCACATTAAGCCCTGCTCACTCATCAACATGCAAGACACATATGAGCACCAACAATGATAGGGCACATCTACTCAATATGATACACGTACACACCTAGTTTGAGAATAATTGAGCACTCGATTACTGAGTTATCATGCCACATACCTTGCACTCCAATGGCATCACATACACACACACATGCCGACTTGACTGCATAGGTTCCTTTGTTAACACAAGGAACAAAAAATCGACTGAAAACTATTGTAGTACATGACAACATCTTGGAAATATTAACACTTACCTGAAAAACATCTGCCCAAAGGACAGCTTTGATACCTCCTATTGATGTGTAGAATGTGCACACAATCCCCACAGCAATGGTTGAGCCTGCTATGCTCAGACCGGTCACGGCGTTCAGAGCAAGAGACGGTCCATATATCACCACTCCGAGGTAGAGAACAAGGTACAGGCAGTTGATTCCCATTCCAAACAGTCGGACAGCTCTCCCAAACCGCATCTCGATGTACTCGTAGATGCTCGTCACCTGAAGCTTGTAGAAGATGGGCACAAACGAGAGCGGTATGATCACCATGGGAATGATCTTTGCTGGCAGCACAATCCAGTACTGTGGTCCATATATGTAAATCTCTGCTGGCGTTCCCAAGAATGTAACTGATGACAGTACACTGACCACGACCGAAATTGTGACTGGAATGGAGTGCATCTTACGGTCAGCGAGTAGGTACTCGTTTGCCGTCTTTTGCCGACCTCCGCGAAAGGCATGGTACACCCCAATAGCAGCTGACAAGACCAAAAATGCTATCAGGAGGATATAATCCACTGCAGACAAGTAAGCCATCTTCATAGAAAAGGAGTCTGCCTATCAGTACAATGAAGTGCTTGTTACTGTTTGTAATACTATAGTGATGTTATTGGTACTTCCTACTGTATGCCTTGGCTAATTTATTCAATGCAATTTCAATTCACCAATTCACAAAATTCAGTTCACCGGATATGTCACAACACTATGTACTGTACAAATATACATGACAGGTCTGTACAGGACATTCAATAACAGGGTGAATTTTATTCTCTTGCCCAAATGAGGACAGTATTACTATTTCACTCCAAGGTTTGAAACAGCCTTTGAAATAACTTTGTCGATAATTAAAAGGAAGCTACAGTACAGTACTGTACCTGCACTTTGCAAAATTCTAAAGTTAACGTGTTCATAAAGTCAGTAGTCACTATGCAAGACTTGTAGCCTCCTAATATATCTCTTTACCACGTTCACGTTTCAACGTAGTAAACTGAGGTTCTGATCGACGTTGCTGAATTTGCATGATGCAGGCTAGGCTGCTTATTCCTCACAAGTCACATCGGAAAGTTATACTAACCTTACAATAGCCTAACAGTAGCAATAGTTACACACTACAGTATTGTTAAGTGGTTAGCGGAATTGTTCTTACTTCGGCTGGAAGCAATTATTTTCACTTACGGGGCGTTGCTGTCTCGGCGGGAAGGATCATCAACGTGATTGAGTGTTCTAACGATATCTTTCGATTCCAAATTTACAGTATATTGTCTTCTTGCCATAGACTTCTCAGAATTGCATTTGAGCGGAGCAACTCACGAGTTGGTTGCCAAGATGTAACTGCGGTTGCAACGAAATGTTATTACTACTTGTCTCAAAGGACTCAGCACTTCCGTGCATGAAATGTACAGCATTCCCGTGAATGTTTTCATCTATATGGAACGCAAATTGGGTAACATCTCTGTATATGGACCAGTATGTGGTGCAATTTGGATTTACAAATACTTGTAAAACCAGATATCCTATTTCTATCGCAGCAAACAAATTTAACCGGAAGCTATAAGCAGAGAGTCTTATTAGCATGATTTTTTTTCCTTCCAACATTCACCACCACCTAAACGTGCAGTGTACACAATTGGCCAGTGCTATCGGCGCTCTAAAAGTGGTATACTGTTTTGTTGCACAGGACATGTATGAGGACATGTATATTTTTACTCTCATCTTCCTACGTATACGGAGGCAGGCATTACAGGGATATGTACCTACATCCTTCACGATTTTCAACATTAATTCATGAATGGGTATGGCTGTAAAAAAATCGTACCCAATAAATGCTTTCGGCCTTTCACAATTATATGTTTCTACCTGATCTTTGCAAGGATGAACCACATCAGTAGACTGAAGAACCGTGCAATGACCTCAGGAGATCATGAGAAATAGATATTACTATATGGAGCTATTACGTAACAGCTCCACTCATATGTAAATTCAAATATTCTGTTATTAATGTCTGAAAATCGTTTGTTGTTTTGGAAAATGCATCACTGTCTATATTTTTTTTTCAGTTTTGCGGATTCAGACCACACTTATTTTAATCGCAGAAAGAACAAACACAGACAAAAGAAACAAGAAACATACCTGACGCAGTGGCGTAGCTAGGATTTTTCAGGAGGGACAGAGATATGAAAATTTATCCATTTTTTTTTTCAAGGTTAGGACTCTGTCTTGATCTTGGAAGTGAAGGTGGCATGGAGGGGCATAATCTGTTCGGAGCCACACTGTATGTAAGTGTGAAGTTGCCATATGATTCATTTAATGACTGATTGTCTTACTGGGGAGGTGGTTTATGAAAATTATTTGATTATGTAGGGTGGGCTACATGCAAAATTATGACATATTTGATGATAGATTTTTCCTTATATATCTCAAATAAATGATATTTTTTTACGTTATGCGCTGTTTCTTTTTTCGTTTCGTTTTGCACTGCAGATGATATGTTCATTTGGAAACGTTATCTGAGGATGCCTAATTCAGCATGACGGTGATTTAACAGTGTAGTTCAAAAATATCTGTAGCCATGATTTCCCCAAATCTGTTCCCTCTGTCACCGCAAAAGCAGCGTCGAAAAATATCATGGTTCAACAGTACTTAGGCCTAGCCGTGCAAGTTGGTAAGCACGCTATAAGTATTGACCGACACACCGATCAGATCAAAACTCAGAGACATAAAAGGTACATTTTGTGTACATCTTGTGTAAGGCGACTCTGGCATGATTCATGCCGCAGTGACACAAGAAATTTGTGGAATTATGTAGCATTAAAATGTGAATTATTCATGGAAACGTTTTACAATTTCGTATCCTATTTTTTTAGAAGAAGAATATCCCCCATTTTTTCGGGTGGGGCAAGTTTTTCCCAACCCTGCCTGTCCCCCCCCCCCCTATCATGACTACGCCACTGGTGTGACGAGCATTAACTGATAGCCACCAATTGAAAGATGTTTATTCTCTCACATGATGCCGTTAATTTTTTCTTTTATTATGGTTTGGGAACTATATATAAGTACATAATTTATTCCAATACCAGTACATATACATATGTTATTTTAATTTCGCTACTATGTATGACAGCGGCAAACATCGTGAAATGTATATTTAGCAGCTTCAGCTGAATATTGACCTAGGAGAACATCTGTCTCCATATCTAAGTCTATACTGCATTTGCTCTAACGGTAACGTTAGGTGGACAGCGATTAATGATAATAAAGAAATACTCCACCCCCCTTTTTTTATAAATGTAATTATTTAAAAGATTGCCAACGATATCCGGACATGTTAATATACCGTGCATCCATTTGATGAGCATCATACCCCCCATACCCCCCCCCTCCCTCATACATCCCACTTGCCACACTTCATTCTTTAAAAAGAAAAATAACTGAAAATGCGCCAGTAGTAGATGAGGCTGTTCATTGATTGGTAGGAAAAGATTGAGCCTGCATTGTATATTCAAGTCATGAAGACATTACCTCCGCATAAACATGATCAAAAGTAGACTTGCTGCCCAATAACAGCTCCAATAAACAACAGCCGGGAGGACCAGCGACCCCCCACCCACCTCTTCCTCCACGCCCATCCACTGACAAGTTGCCTGGTTCCTCCCATCCACCCCGTTCGCTTTTGTGGAACTTATTCAGTGTTTATGAACTACCTGAGAACAATGATTTAATTCGAGAAGATAAAATATAGGATACGCACGGTTTCCACTAAAAGCAGGGGGAAATATCCCATTCCCCTGTAAGTGAAATTTGGTATTTCATTAGAATATTCCCTACTTAATTGCAGAAACTGCTCCCAGAAACACACTCTTCAAGTCGAATTTCTTTGTCAACATTCCCATTTACTTCACACACCACGTTATAGTATCAAAAAAATATTCTGACAGTAACCGTCAGTGACAAGGTAACTTCCGGAAAATCAAATATAATTTGGATGTATCTTTATAGATTATTTCCGTCTTTCGAACCGGCCCTTTCATCGATCACCAACCATATGCTCTTAAGTTAATATCCAGGAGTAACTTCTTGAATGTGAAATTCATTATGCTAACCCGTACGATTCAACTGGCATATGTATTAGTTACCTCTCATAGAGCTCCCATATACGTAATGTGTTATGTTTGTAATGTGTTATGTTTTGTTACGCTGTTGCACATCGGGTATTGAAGCCTATTTTCAAATACAATGATTGAGACCATTACTGGTGTTCGGGGTACCAGTGAATTGTGTGCCGTTTCTGATACATTTAAAGTCCAGCGTGGAAGTATTTAATGCTTCCTACAAAATACGCCTTTACCCACAGCTATACTTAGTTCAAACGCGGTCATTGTCGTCACGTCAGCCTGGGAGAGAGCACAAAATCCGTTGCCGCAGCCTGCTTATGATAGCATCACGAATTTATTGGCCAATTTATTTCCCGATAGCTATATAATGTGTAACTCATTCAAATTGAACAAACATACCAGCCTTGATATTTGCATCAAAACGCACGCGTATAGGCTGCTGGAAACGAACCTCTCCCAAACGTAAGGTTAGAACACGATTTCCTTAGAAATATGGTCTATTCAAGTTATCTTGCAGAAGTCATGAATCGGATATGTCGATTACCATGATCGATAATCGTTTATCGAACGTTACATGAAATTGCAATTAGCAGATCCATGGAAGAAGGTGTGGTTATACCTTACAAGCGAGTTGAAGTTGCCAGCTTTGTTACCGAAAGTTACCTTGACGCAAGCAGGAGTGATGCCATCTCCCCACATTGATGAAGCATTTTATTTTTTTCTTAAAACTGTACACCACTTTATACTTCAGTATCTAGTGTAAATGTATGACGGGTATGAGAGTTTTCAGCATTCAGATAACAAGTATTTAAGCTGACCACATATTTATTTCAAGGCCAAAACTATAAATTCAGTAATGAAGGGAACAAAAGAATTTTTAGCTGTGTAAGGAGTTGACGTCAGACCTACTTGCTTCAAGTTCACAATTGGTAGCAAAGGGGGTATCTTCAAATGTGCATGAGAAGAAAAGCATTTAAGGGTGAATAGTCCCTGGTTTGAGACAAATAAATAGCCCTTTATTCAAGCCCGTATTAACTGCTATTGCTCAGACAACATAATGAAGAAAGAGAGGGACGTCAGGTTGATGCGCGGGGACAAATACTTGGCAAATTGACCCACACTTGAATATATTTGCGCTCAATGCGGTTGATGGCGTAATTCCAGTACTGGGTTTTGAGATCTCTATATAGGAACTAGTCTTTACTGGGTTCTACCATTTCTCGTGTTACCGTACGCTACACGGTCTCCTTTCAGTTATGAAGTCACTGTGGCATGCGGAGAGGCCCTTGCTATTCCTCCCCGTCCAGACTTCCTTTTCGTTTTCAAATCTCTTAGATGATGAGACAAAAAAGCGCCAATTCCTTAAAGGTCATGCGACATGAAAATTACACTTTGGAGTATTTGGTGCATTAAGCATTGAAAATGTTGAAAATAGCTGCAAATTCCATCCAAGTCCTTTAAAGATTGACAAATTACATGTAACTTAGTGTCTCACAGCTGTCTCATGAATAAACCTTGGCTTAGTATGCACATTTGTGACGTCAAGAGATGGACTTCCATGATATGTCTTGTTTTAATCCTTTGTTCATGTAACCTTTATTTCAAGGACATTTGAAAATTTTATATGCACAGAGGATTTTTTAAGCATGTATTTTTTTTCCTTCAAAACTATCAGCATCACTTACCCATGTGAAACTCAGTGATTAAGTAATTAAGAGCTGGGCTAACAAAAGAAAACTGACACTGTGCAACATTCCACATCATCTGCTTTGCATTTTTTAAAACTTTGAGATTTTTGCTTGAAGGGTGCCCTTTTATAAAAATATGTCACACAACCTTGAAGGTCCCAACTTCGAGTGTTTTTACTGTTTAATTGGGTACAACTGGAAGGTTTTAAGATCATATAAACATAAATTATTTAGAAGGACCTGTTTCCAATCTAAAAAAAAATCCCTGCTGGACGAACTAAATTCAGACAAATTTATTGTATTGTACATAACCTTACTACACATTTTCTTAAGTCTCGTATCCTTCTTCAGTTGCTTTTTTGCCTGATAAAAAGTTTGCTGACAATTTCGGAAGAATAAGGTTTTCAGTTGTTGAAGAACTGACTTCTTTATATAGTTTCTGGATATAGCAAGTTATATTGCAGAATGCCTATGCACGTCTCGGTACGCAATTTTTGCGAGATACATTTATCACTTTTCAGTGCACTGGCGAAGGCACAATACTGAACTCATATCCAGTCTCTGGCATATATATTTCGTTCAGGCTGTTATTATTATTTTATGCTATTACGTTCTATTTTTGTGCTAAGATTTACCTTAAAATTTAAAATTTCAAACAATGATCCCTGCCTTTACAGATTGTCTTAGGGAAAAAAAAATACTTGACAGAAAATATGTTATCATCACATACACCGGGTCGCTATTTTACAAGAAAGAAAGGGAAGTTGCTAAAATTCGCCATGATGATTTGATCAACATTTAAAGACTAATCATTGGTCTGGAATCAAATTTGCATTATTTTTCATCTCTTATGTTTTCACGGAGAATGGATGAGCAGTGAAAGAGAATAATACTTACCACCTTTGTTTGATTAGCTGCTTATTACAAATATCGAAAATTACACATTGTTTTTAACTTATGTTAAGAATTAATGTATGCTTTATTGAGCGAAATGGTTAATGATATAAAATCTGATAAAATCTGTGGGAATGAATTTATGAACAATTTATGTAGAGCCTAGGTGAAAAAGAAGAAAAGACTGGTATTTTAGAAATTACATTCCTTCTTAGGATTCCTTTAAAAAACCTTCTGAGAGCACTACGATCAGATCCTGAGCAATGTCATGTTTATGCAGTAATTGCTATCATATATCGAAGGACAGATACAGCTTGAGTAAATTATTAACTTTTCTCTCAATATCACTGAGTAATGTCATAAAAAGTTACGAAATAATTTGTGTTATGGCAATGCTGTATAAATAGGTAGTTTCTTCTTTTTTTCAAAGGCCGTCACACATCACCCCAAACAGCACTTTTGGCAAGGGAGTAAGTAAAATTCGGAAATTTTCCCTCCTTCGATTGACATCAAATTCGTAAAGATGCAGAGTAGCTCATATCACACAGCATGCATATGGGCCCATTGCTTTGATTACATATTTGGAGGAGATTTAGAAACAGCGTGTAGGCGGGGCTAGAAGTAAAAAATTCGGAGAATTGGAATCGTGTCTAGGGCAATGAGTGACTGTCTTTAAGTTCTCAAGTATTGGTCTGTGGGATCAATTTAAACCAATCAAACTGTAACAATGGGGAATGTATATTGGGTATAAACATGCATGAGCTGGATGAGGGTGGGGGGAACTAGTGGCAGGGGTAACAGTCCCTTGGCTGGAGACTTGATATCGACTGGCAAATGCAAGAAACGTGGGCTGCAGAACGTACGTGTCAGTTTTATCAAAATGGTATGAATATTGTCTGGTCAATTAGTTACTGAAGATTATAGCAATGACAGAAAACAACAAAGGAGTTGCGAAAATTGCCACTTTGACGTTGGCTGACGAGTCTAGATTTTGATTGGAGAAAGACAGCAGGTCTGGACCCCTGATAACAGAGGTGACGTGCGACATGTGTAAATCCAACATTTTCAGGCGGAACCCGGGATCTAAAACTTCGACATCGGAATGGTTGGTGAACCTGAATCCTTCCCCGACGTCTTCGTCTATGAGGTAGACTATTGGGACCGGTGGCGTCTGAAAACAGTCCGGCACTCTGCATCCCTCGTAGTAACTCCTCATCGGGACGCCCTCGACGCATTCCGCGCCGAATTCAGCGCGAGTCTTCAGAGGATTGGGGGGCAGTTGAAAGTGAACTTTGTACTTGTCAAATCTACACGCAATAAACAAAAATGTAAAACATTTTACATATATATGCATAAAACAAATTGAGTAAATCTAGCAGTATCCGATCGCCTATTTTTCAAAGCAGGGGTATCCCCTCCCGTGTCTCCACCCTGATAGAACTACCCCTATCCATAAATAGGCGACCGGATACTGCTAGATTTCCCAAACAATAATTAAAAATTAGAAAACTAGAAAGTGTAATGCTAAGATTTCTTTTTGAGTTTCCATGCAGTGTGCCGTGTCGGCATTTCTGTGCCATCACAAGGCGATGAGAGGACTGTAATAAAACCAAGTAACACAAGGGGGTTGATAAGAATAAATGCCGTCATCCCTACAATGGGGACATATAATAGGACTAGGGTTCGAGTGAACGAGAGAACTACGGCTTAGAAGTGTACAAAATGTGCATTGTATTGTACATTACATTCTTTACCCCCCCCCCCCCCCCATGAGGCTTCACCTGCACTTGGCTGAGACCCGTCTCATTTTCAGATCTTAAAATTTACGCACCCACCCCCACTCCTCCCACCATCACCTACATCCCACCTAAAGGTGAAATCTTGACTACAACATCGTAAGGGATTTTGACATGACCAGTTAATTGAAAATGCTCTACATATTGGATCACACGTAGGGGCTATATCAACATGAAGGTAATAAACCCCCATTCTTCGTTTGTATTTTTACTATTAGCTACACCATTTTCGGCCAAGTGTGTATACCTCATGGCTGTTAACATATCTCCAGCATAAAAGAAGAGTCCCTCGGGATGTGGGGGGTCTATCTGAGACGGAATTTCGAATCCCCATTCGGCGACTGCCGTTAAATCTTCGTAAAAGATGTCCTTGATGGATCTTCCGTCGTACGTGACGTCCTCCGGTAATACGTCACCTATGACGTCGACGATGGTCGGGAGAATGTCCATTGAGCTGACGGCGTGACGCGACACGCTTCCGGTCGGAACTTTTCCCGGCCAACTCACAATAAAAGGTACTCGAATTCCTCCTTCGAAACCCGTTGACTTACCACCTTTAATGAGCAAGCAGAAAATAGAGGGCGACGGAGAAGCAATGTCAAAACTCCTTAGTGTTGCAAAACTTTTAAAAATGCAGCATACGTGAATGGTTAAGGTGAAAGGTAAATTTATTTCTGAGTTGATGATTTGTTTTGCTTGTTTTCTTTACACAAATTTCTTTAACCTTGAGAATTGGTCTGATGACAAGATCTTTATACCTCTCAAAGCTCCCTCGTACCCGGCCTCCGAACACATCTCCAGATACGGACCGTTGTCTGAGAGAAATATCACGAGAGTGTTGTCTTTGAGCCCCAATTCCTCGACAAGATCCACTAAGTTTCCTACGGCGGAATTCATCTCGTTCGTGCTATCGCCGTACAAACCTGAAGAGGAGAGAGTGACGAACGAAACGGTCGCAGTCTTCGTCTAATGACCTTAACCGTTAAACAGACAGACATTTAGCGATCGGGCATGGCCAAGAAATATTTAAAACATTTGACCGTTTGAGACACTTTGGGACTACAATGCTCATACATGCAATGGGCGGATAAACTGGTGGTCGACGACGATGATACAGCCGATTGTAAAGGCAAGTGAAATGTTTTGGAGTGTGGTAACCACCAGAATTAACAAAATTTTATTTTTTTTTTAATAAACTAAACTACAACACACTACTGAATGAACTAACCGGTGAGAGGAATAGTCGAGTTGGTTTAAAGAATGAAACAAGATAGACCAAAGGCTTGATATCGCGTGTCATCAAATTTCAGTTTTGATATATGCGTCTGGATGTGAACTTTACCTAGAGGTGACGTATTCGAAAATGAGTCCGAATGGGATACGCTCACGTGGTTGTTGGAGAATCCAAAATAGAGAAAGAAAGGATCACGTCGATTGTCTTGAATAAACTTCTGCGCATCCTTCAAAAATTTAGTCGTCAGGTCCATCGGATCCAAAGGTTGCTCGACGATTACGTCATCCTTGTATAAGAAGCAGTTGCGTGATTTGACGTCATCATCCTGTACAAAGAGAAAAGATGAATAGAACAGCGAAATTGTGTCTTTCACTTGAATCACATGATGAATCGAAGCTGCTAAAAATCCTTTTGCTCATGCCAGACATGCCCTAGCTATACAAAAGGAGAGTGTGGTTCATTTCGTTTCCAACCCTATAATCATTTGATTTAATCACCTAAAGGTAGTCTTATCCTTTTCAGGTACCAAGTTCAAAAGAGGTCAATTAGACCTCAACTGCTTAGGTTTTGAGCTGTTTGTAGTATACCATAGCTGGGGATATTAGAAGCCGTGCATACAGGCAACCTCGTGGCACTATGAGAAGAGAAGAAAGGTTTTTCTGACTATTTTTGTGACACCAATTCATCATGACAGCATTACACAGTACTACATATATGATGAAGGTTATCCCTACTTGAACTTTGCATCTTTGTGGTAGGGAAAACGTCTCAGTGTGTACTCATTATACCAATTTTTACTTGTGGGTACAGTAACAAACTGTGGCCTATACGTAAACTTTCTGGTCAAGGCTTCAAAGCTTGATGTGACTCCATCCTCCCTACCCTCATCCCCACCCACCCCCCTCACCCCCTCACCCCTCTGCATTTCTGGTGTACCTTGTGGATGTTGCAATATTAGACAAACTGAACACTGGAAAATAAGACGCAATGGCCCGAGGTAACAATAAACTTAGCTTCTTTATTGTGATACATATTTGACTGCTTTACAGATTTAACTTTTTAGTTTCATTTTTACCGTAGTTCTACCAGAGGAAGGTCGAAATAAAAGGAAGGGGAAAAGTTATTTGCTTTCCTTGATACATATTTTTTACATTTTAATCTAAGCTAAATATGATTTTCAGTTGTGACCGAATTCTCAGTGATTATCTTTGTACGATTAGACCGAAGAGGGGACTTTTAAATTCTGAATATTGAGCTAATGTTGTGAATGGCTCTCCACCATATAGGTGCTCTATATGCTTTTTTTTTTGTTATGGATTTTTACTTTACCTTCCTTTCTTTTCTTTTTTTGTTTTATTTTTGCCCCCTTTTTTTTTGTTTTTTTTTTGTTTTTTGACACCCTTAAACGAAATTTCAATTACTAGATAAAGAGGAAAATTAAAGCATAGCATATATCCTGTGACACGATTATAAGGTCTTTTTTCCGAATTCGAACATTTCCGATATCGAATCTTTCGGAAGGAGCAAATGGTTGCCAAGAAAATAGAAAGGGGACAACACCTACCACGTTATGTCGCTCTCCACATTCCCAGCTGTTAGTTAAAGGTAAATTATAGCCGACGTAATCAAACCCGTGGTGCTTGGGCAGATGAGCGCCATCCGTTGAAGTGTTTTCGTTAATGCCTGTATCACAGAAGAAAAACCTTTATAAGATAAATCACCTATATATTAAAATGGTCACAGTGCTTCGTTAAGTCGCATTTTATGTAAAATATACTTATTTAACTGTTTGCGGATGGTAAATGACGTTAAAAGTTACAAACTGTAGTTTGTAAATTCTAGTTTTAGCCCAAAAGGGGCTTAAAGGCTGTATTGCATCACCCTAAGCTATATTTTTACCTCCCGTAAAGCAAAATTCTCAACTGGTTCTAAGTTATAGTACTCTTAGATTGCCAGCAAATTCGAAAGATGCAGAGCAGCTCGTATTACACAGCGTACACAGGGATCCATTGTTTTGATTACACATGTGGAGGAATTTAAGACAGGCTGAGGGAGGGACTAGAGGTATAGGTGGTTAGGAGAATTGAAACTGTCTGGGGTGATGAATTTTTGTCTTTAACTGTGTGTTTTGCACTTTACAAGAACTGTGTATTATTATTATTACTATTAGTATACCCTGCATAAACCAGTGCACAAACGTACACACTATTAAGTAGCAAGTATGCACTCCTACTCTTGAAACAAGAGTACAGAGAACAATACACATGCTATATAATACTAAATATACGTTGGGCGATCAGCCAATTACAGTTCGCCTAAAAAATAACTTTCCTTCTGTTTTACTGGTAACTGTCGCCCTATTCTCTATCCCGCGTGTCGTACAATATTTCTGTTTTTGTCCAGCTTATCGCCACAAGAGAGGGAGAGACGTAGTTGCATGGTCGGAGGGGGGGGGGGGGGGGGAGGTGGCTTGGAAACACAGCGGCATTAGAACTTACTTTTAAAAAGTCATTGTATTTTATTTATCAATCAATAGTCGTGTGGCATGCTACTAAAAAGGAACTTAAAAATGAATCTGAATGACACTTCTGTTGGAACTGTTGGCCGGGTACATCTGTGACCGTCTTTAAATGGACAGGGAGTTTTAAAATACATTAGGCATAACTTTTAGCACTTTTTTCTCCAAATCTAGTAGAAGCATACCTATTTAACAGATTTGTGGTAAAAAAAATGATCCGTCATTGACATTTTGTGTTAGCGAACCCCCCAGTAGAGAGAAAAAACTGTTAATTTTGGAAATATTCTTATGTTGTAGCCCTAAAGATGATACTCATGAGTACTGTTTTTTATGCCTCCTTACTTGTTTTTTGGTTGAAGGTTATCAATATTTACGTCAACTCTGCAGGTAGACATCGATGCACTTCAGCCAAAAACATTTATGCTGCAAATATACAAAAATCATAAAAGCATACTCATGAATATTGAGCTTGCGGGCTATGGAGAGATTCAAAACTTAACGGTTGTTTTTTCGGGGGCGCTGTGTAACAAGCTTTGTCATTGGCAGATCGTATCTGCCAATGTACGCTTGTACTCGGTTTGGAGAAAATGTTCAAACATTATTTGAGATGTATTTTAGAACTCCGTATCCTCCTTTAAGATATAACTTTTTCATCGTGTGATCTTTGACTACGGATGGACTGCGGTACCAGGCTTTGCAAAACTTATGTGCGTTTCTTGCACAGTAGCCTACTCAATGTCCCTCTGGTTGTGGCCCTATACGTATTGTCTCTTACATACCGGTATATGTGTACACAATTGGCGAGTGATATAAGGTTGAAAACTAAGGATAAAATATGTCATATCATGTGAGTCCTTTCCTTGACGTCCCACATTTGCATACTTAGTCAATGCTTATTCATGATGCATGTGTAAGACATAGGCTTGCTTATACATTTACTGGATTCTAGTTCACTTTGTGTTTAGAACATATACGATCTACGTCCGACATATACTTCAAGATGTCGTTTGCATATCACACGAACTTTAAGAAAGCATGTGGTCGAAATTTGTACGTGTGTCATGTTTATGTATATGTAATTTTTTCTGTCACCTGCCTGCCGTGTTTTTGTTTTGTTGAATTCCTTATCAAACTAAACGCAGTCTTTGATCTACCGCCCCCCCCCCCCCACCTCCCATCGGTTCCTGCATTGACAACTTTCAGTCACATACATACTGTGGTATAGGCTAGACTGTGCTCCATTCAACGGAGCTCATGTAATACGGCCTGCTTCATAAAATGAAAGAAATTTAAAATCGATTTTTATTAAGAAACGTACATGTTATTGCAGAAACATCAATGCGAAGTTCCCATTAAAATGACCCTAATGAAAATACAACTCCGGCGTTTAAGATGAAAATGGTGAACTATTGGGTATCCTTTGAATTTAATTCTGAAGTTGTGTAAAATGTTAAACTCTTCTAAGGTTAAAAGTAGTAAAAGTAAAACCTACTTTTAAGATTAGCAGAGATTTTAGTTGTTTCCTGACACACTTTGAAAGCTAGAAGGAACTGGATATTTTTGTTGACTGTGTGAGTAACATTTTTTTCAAACGGTTGTAATCTCGAGTTATTGAACAAGATGCTGACTTGTGGCTTTCAGACCTTGCAGTAAAAATAACATTCGGTTTCATTAGGATCTGTTTTACTTCTCTTTGGAATAGTCCTTTAAAGTTCCCACATAATTTGATTGCCAAACATGATGTACAATAGGGTGTGTCCTTGTTCTATCCTTCTACTTATCTCTTTTTAAAATCTCTCTTTTCTTTTTCTTGTCTTTTTCGCTCTTCGAACTTGAACAAACTTGACAAGTGTCAAGTACGAAGCGTCAAACATACCAAAGGGCTACTCAACTTGAGATAACGGGTAAATGCTGTTGTCTGTTATGAGCGTTATTAAAAACTCATTAAAGATGTGTGGGCAGATCCAATTAAGTAAATTTGTTTTGATATTCATGTCGGCATCAAAGTGAGATACCGTTTCTTTGTCATTCTTCACAGGAATGACATGAAACCGAAGATGTCAACATTATGCTGATAAATGATCAATTAACAAGTAAACATGAATATTAAACTGTGATTAGTTATTATTCGTCACAAATTTGACTTCGCCTGCAACTATAGGGTGCTGTCAAACCTCCATAGCAACACACATGGGATGCGCAAACAGGGGTCGTGAACTAGTATATGCCGTTGTGCATAAATCCGTGATTAATAAATTGGAATAGATCGTTCTCTCATTTTCTTTTGAAAGCTAAAATTGTTCTTCTTGTGACTGTTTTAAATCAGTCCTTGAAACTGTTTACCGGAAAATACTGAGCAAATACCCCGACACTCCTTTCACAAATGTTCAGTCCATTTATCCAGCCTTATCCATCTTTTTGTTCCTGTGTCAATTTGCTCTTGAACGAATTTTGCCTTTCTCTGAACTTGATTAACACAGTAGGAAAAAAAACGTAGTACATGCACGACTTACATATAGGTTATGGCATATGACTACACTTGTTTTTTTGTTGTTGTTTTTTTTACGGAATTTGTGCTAGATTCATTACCCAGGTGAAACTGTTAAGCTTCAAACGTAAGAACCCTCCTATGTGTTCGACGGAAGCTACCATGCAGTACACCAGCGGACGTGGTTTACCACCACGCTCATTGGGATATACCAAGGGTAATATCGACACCTTTTCAGGACATCTTTTAATGAGTTATACAGCAATACGTACATATTTTTTTTATTTTACAATACAACCCTATTCTTCTTTGGACGTGAACTTGTTGAGAAAGGGATGGGGGGGGGGGGGGGAGTTTGGAGCTTTCAGAACCTCTCGCTACATTGGAAGTAGCGGCATGTAATTGCCAGCTTAGATAGAAGAGGTATTACACTCACAAAACGTAACGGTAAAATAAGAACTCCATAACTTTTACGTAAAATTTTACACACAGTTAATGTAAGTCTTACATTGTGTATATAACAATTCACTAAAAATGTAGTAAAATTTACCAAAATTATGTAGAATTTCCATACACTGTTTACCTAAATTACGTAAAATAAGAACTCCATAAATTTCGCATATAATTAATGTAAACAGTATATGTAAATTCTACATAGTGTTGGTAAATTTTACTACATTTTAGTACGATTGTTATATACACAATGTAAGACTTACATTAACTGTGTGTAAAATTTTACCTAAAATTTACGGAGTTCTTATTTTACCGTTAGGTTTTGTGAGTGTACGTACGCACCAATATATAAGGTAGCGAAGTCCTGAACGGCGTCCTGCAGGGTGCTAATATATATCTGGTAGGTTCTTCACAGTTTTCATGCGCATTCATAGGCTGGCAGCTACGCTGGATGGTGACGTCATCACTGTGGCACACTGCACATTCTCTTTTCTAAAACATCAAACCATGAATCAGTCCTAAATATAAATTGCGCTTTGATAAATCTTACCCCACAGACATCATCTCATGAAGGAATCTTTGTAACTTCTCTCTGGAACTACTGGACCTTTTAAGGCCTACCAGAGATTAGCTCTGATGGCATGGTAAGTTACCGTATTAAATTCGTATGTAAATATTGGCAATTCCAAGTGGAGGCTATGAGTACTCAAGTTTCACGTATTTGACATATCGCAGACAACTTTCTCGACTTATCAATTGTGAACATTGTCTCTTTTCTTCTTACAAAGAGGATGAGGGAAGAAATAACAGCCGATATGATTACACCGTTCGTTCACTATTTTTGAGAAATTACGGCACTGAGGATAAATTTTGACATAACTTTGAAAAGTTTGTTGTCAGGTGTCAGGTTACCTACCACACAAACGTTTGGTTCACTTGTCATTTTTTTTTTTTTTGTGGCGTCTTTTAATCCCGAAAACACACGCACACACACAAATATTTTATCGCTTTTGTCCAGAAAACAAACTGAAACTTTGTACAATGTTGACATTTCCCATGGCTAAAACTGTATGCTCACAAAGCAATAGCAAAAGGAATGAAAAAAAAAAAAGACATGGAAATTGATGTTAATCATGATTGATTATAGTACTTGAATGTATGTCTCTGTATTATTAAAATTACGACAGGCAGCTCTCATGACCGAATCTTACGAACCACCTTCTAAAGAGGAAAACAAACAAAGAGCTGACAACTTAAACAACAACACTTGACGTAAATGTAGGCTGCCATGACATGACATAGGACCTACAAAAGTCATGCAATTTCAACGGGATGGTCGGGGGGGGGGGGGGGCTTGAGCGCCCTCCTAAGTATAGCCCGTCTGACGTTTTTTTTTTTTTTTTTTCTGTTTCAGTGATTGCTTGTGTACTGAAAAACCGAGAGGATAAGATGTTTAATCTTAACTTTTTCTTTATTTTTGAATGTACATACGGAATTTTTCATGGACGGTGAGGGGAGGGACGGGGTTCAGTGCTCTTTGATCGATATTTGAAATTGAAGCATTTTGTGAAACGAAGCAATGTATTTACAAATAGCCTACAACTTGATTACGTTGTTGTTTCTTTTCTTTTCTCTAATATTGCACTAGGGGGTTGAGTGTGGCACTTCGTCAAGCCCGTGAGGATTTTTTGTTCAACTTCCTTCACATCATAACTAAAGGATTTACTCCAATTGATGTAAATATTTTATATATGTTTGTAAATATGTATAATGTGAAAAAAAAAATACACATAAACGAAATGAAACGAAACTACATCATTGCAGTGTCGGTTATCGGTTGGACCTATTTGTTTTGACTAACTGAATATTCATTACTAGTATACTTACCACTGGTTTCTTGTTGTTATGTTAGAAGAATTCGACATCATATAATAGAACGTTCCACCTGAAACCTATTAATTTTCCCAAATTATCTGAGTGATGTAGTTAAAAAAAAACCTTTTTCTAATCGGTTGGACATGAAATTCAAATGCTTTTTCTTTTTCCCCACATGCGCAATCAGTTAACACACAATACAGTGTCATTAACTGCTGATTTTGAGGATCGAATGAGACTACATTTTTTCAAAACATTTGTAGAGACGCAATTCTTAACCGTAAATTCTTTTCTTATTCAGGTGGGGAAGGTTTTCAAAACGTTTGTGCATTACTTTACGGTATCGTGAGTTCCTTTATGAAAAAAGTTAATGGAATTTAACTGTGTTATGTTGTAATTCTTACTCCATAGTGTAAAAATGTTTTGAACTTCTTTTTTTTTTGGTAAAACATGGAAGGAAAAAGAACAATAATTCCTTTTCTGTCAATCGCGACTGCTCATGTGAATATCTTCTAAGAGAGCCTGGCGAACACGGTCGATCCCTCCACATGTCAGAAAACAATTTATGAGTTTATTTTAGAGCAAAGTCATCATTTTCTTTCCCTGATAAGAGATTCACACTGACCGTAAATGTCCTTAGAGGGGGAATCTTGAGTTGTTTGAACTTTCACTTTGAGCTATTCACTGAATTTCCTCAAATCATTGAGTTCCTTTTGCATACTAATAGCAAATGGTAAAAGTAAAAGGATCTCTTATGTGCTCACACACGACTGAACAATAGTTATAGCATGTATGCAAGATTTTGAACAACACTTTACACAGAAGAGATGTCTGTTATTTTTTTATTTTAGGTAAACATTATAACCTTTTAATTCCACCCCACCCCTTCATGGAGTAAACTCCTTTTTCGCAAGGCGGGGGGGGGGGCTGAGTATCCACCCAGGCTATCCATATACTGCACGATCTGATGCACACACTTGTTCTCAATTACGATGACGAAAAACAACAGTATCTTCGATACCACGTCGTCAAACAGATTTACTCTAGCACAAGCCAGCAAATTTATTCCCACTGATGCAAAACTCAATGTGTTTACAATCGAACGGTGATTGGTTAATTCAATAAGGCGCGCTCATAGATGGAACCAATGCAGGGTTAGTAATGGTAGCGCTGAATTATTCCTATCAAGTAACGATCCGGATGGCAAGAGAACGCTTTCTCCGTGGACCGGTCAGACAGTCATGACTTATCCTTGTTTCGGGGCCCAGAAGAACAATCGTTTCACGACGCTAAGCAAACGCACACATGTGGATGGTTTTGACTTACTGTTTAACGTCAGGTGGCTACCAACGTATACAATTTTACATAAAAATTCAGTGTCATTTTTTTCCACAAGGTTTTGTTAAGATGCCAAAACGAAACATTAATCTTGCACGAAAACTATACACTTGACATGGGATTGACTCGGCCCGAACATCCAGGGGGCAAGGCGTTCTTTGTACAGTATATACCTACCCAAGTTCCATTTTCCAACCATTCCGGTGGTATAACCATTATCGCGTAGGATCTCTGCTATCGTAATTTCTTCTTTCGGTAAGCCCGTTGTATGAGTAGCTGTAAAGACGTGTCGATCTTCACCATCAAGTCCATAAAGACCTATTCTGACCGGCAAACGACCTGTGATCATATAAAGAAAACAAACAAGCCAGTAAGGACAGGTACTATTGATATAGTTACCGATATTCCAACTTCCTCTTTGCTTAAGAAAAAAAAAAAAGACTTAACGGCGAGTAGGCCTATATGCGGTGTCTAGAAAGACTATAATTCGATATTCAGTAGAACAAAATGAAAAAAAAGGACAGAAAAGTAGAAATCAACTAAAAACCGGGAAGTCCATATTCACATATGTGTTTGCATCCAAAGGCAAAAAAGGACAAAAAAAAAACTACCCTACATCCAAATATTGCAATATATCGGGAAATGTAACATTCTGCTAGTTGAAGACACATTTCTTGGATAAAAATAGCACTTCGCCTTCAACAGTGTGTAATGTCTATACAAGTGGACCTAGGTATTTATTTACTCGATTTTGTCAGCACGGCACAGCACAACACACGGACTGCCATTGGCGGGGAGTATGCCTGCCATAAGCTACTATCTACTATACCGGTACTATTTTCTGTTAGATATAATCACCACGTAAAGAATTATTTTATTACCTGTAAGAAGGGCACCACGGCTGGCTACGCCATTAGGGTCCGGCACATATGCAGCCGTGAACCGTTTCCCGTTTAGGGCCAGCTCATCGATTCCTCCACGAAGTTGGGACGGATGACCGTAGCAGGACAGATCCCCGTAACCGAGATCATCGGCTACAAATATGATGATGTTCGGTTTATCTCCGTCCTGAGCACCGGCAAAAAACGTTAGAGATAGTATCGTAAATAACTTGAAGATAATCCTTTGTTCCATTTTTTTCACCAGATTCTGCTTTTTTTTCTCTGGTAATGGTGCATGCAACACTTATAACAGATGTAATGCTCCCGAAACGGATCTACGGTGTATATAGGTCAATACGGTACCATCATTCTGTATGGTGTGTAAACAAAATTCATTCAAGTGGTGACTCGCGCATACGACGTTTATGTTTAAGCATATTTTGTTTATCACATCCCTATTCGCAAACAAACAGATAGTATAAGCACTTCACTGAAAGCAGTGCAAAGATCACTTGTTATCAATGACAACACCATTCTTGGTATTCCAGCGATGATCGAATAAAAGTCAACAGGAAAGTGTAACTGACATTAAAATGTAAATTAATCTTCATGTTGTAGCGCACTCAGAACTTTGAATGGGAGGGGTGAATATTGACGAGACAATACAAGAGGAGCGCCACCTCGTACGCAAGGAATGTATATAAAAGTACCCCCCCCCCCCCCCTCCCTGAATCTCTGAAAATCTTCTTTCCCTCGGCAAGTTACATGGGGTTAGTTATATGGAAATAGTTATGCTGAAATTAAATAGTGTTCGTAAATTTCGAAAGTGGCTGCACGAGCCAGGTGTGATGCTAGCATTATTGATCACACTCCACCACTGTTTTACTTTGATTCAGTGACCATTTATAATATATCTACAATCCAAACAGTTTTGTTTATGTACCGTCTTGTAAACAATCTTCTTCACCTTCATCTATGTTATCCCTTAAGGTGTAACTTTGAAATTCATGATTATGCAACTCGCAATGCTGCTTTAATTCATACTTCTAAGACTAGAACTGAACTTGGAAAAAAATACATATTTTACTCTCGTATTAATTTTTGGACTTTCTTTCCAAAAAGTACTACAGTTAACATTTTTTAAGAAAAGTCTCAAAGTATACCTGGCTAAAGCATGACTTGTTTTCTTCTATTTTACCTACCATTTTGCTCCCTCCCCCTTTGTTCTTTTTTCTTTTCTAGCACGGTGCCCAGACTTCGTACAAGTTTCTTTTAAACTTTTTTTCTTGTCTCCGTTCTTCTACTTTTGATAATGAATGATTTTAAATGAATGAATGAATGAAAGAGAGCCCCTGGAAGTGATACTGTCACCTTTAATCTTGGAATAAAAACCGTTATTTCTTTATCTGAGGTCTTTCGTGTACTTTTTTTTTCTCAGTGGAACTATACATCTCACGGATTTGACTTTTCCTGTAGCCAATGAAATGTTCTGATAAGTATCTGCTGTCCATGCCAGTTGCGGTACTGGTTAACAGATTTCCTATGCCCATTATCTTGTAACATTTAATGTTGCGAAGCACGACAGACTCATAATTTGCAGCCAAAATTACTGATTAACTTTTTGTAAGGGTAGTACGGTACCTTAAATATAATTATACAGTAAGTTGCCATATTGTCGTTCTTTGTAGTGTAATTGTACATGTGACATTGAAGGTTCTCGTCTCATTGAAGTGACTCCTGTAATTGAGTCACATATTCTAGAAAGAACTGTCTCGACGGTTAGTATTTTATTTTTCTTGTTGTCTTACGAATTCTCTCTGGAAGCAGTTCGAAAGGACAATTAGAGAGTTTATCACTTGTATTTATACACTGTCATCAGTAGCTATGTGACGACTTATTTATTCATTGATCTAAAATTCCTGTCAGCCTGACCGATCCTGTGTAAATATTTGACAAGCCAACTGTCATTATAGTTATCACCCACCGTCAGCCAACATATCGCAACCATCACCTTTCAGTTGTATCACCTTCATTGCCTATATTGCGGATCCTTTGCGGATACTGATCATTCAACGGTCCAAAGCCCATCCATCTGATGTGGCATTGTCTATCGTTAACCTCACTGTTCGAAGCGTAACCATCTGTTCTAATTAGAGACTATATTTTATCGCCGGACACGGTTTTGTATCGACACCTGAGTCCGCACATTCTTTTCTCTCTTTTTTGCGTTGCAGTTGTCCTGTTGACCTAGCCTACCACCACACTGTCACTAAGCAACCCCATTCCGATGTTTAGAACTGTCACCAGTTACGAGCTTACTGGGTACCACCCTTGTAGGTCTGCTTGGTCTGCTTGGTTACATTTCTAATCTTTCTGATATCTATTCTTTTGTCTAACCATCCCTTGAGGAAAAAGACAATTATAACACAATTTCAGCATCATATGACCTATGAGTCGTTAAAAAAAAAAACAACCAACGTAATTAAAAATCCTGGGGAAATGTTTGGAAAATTTCGAAGCAAGTTTGTGCTCTTCCTCCCCCCAAAGTCCCCCCCCCCCCGATAACTTGAACCACTGCGTCTGAGTTATCTATAACTAAATAGGGCGCTGTATATAGTTTGGAATAATGCAAGATTTAGTTTTCTACATTAATTGTGATTCAGAGGCGATAAACTCCTGATTTCAGCCTTAAAATGTCTTACTTAATTAAAGGGATATAGGGCATTTACGATGCCATAGAAATAGTATTGGAATGAAGGGTTTGTGAAAAATCTCATCTCCTACATTTAAAGATCATTTATGGGATTCAATTAAAGATTCTCAACGGTCCCCAGTTTGAGGATGCATCTGCACCACTCTTCTAGTCAAGACATGGCGCTATTGTAATAAATCCATGGTCACAAAATTGTATTGTCCATTCGTTTCCTTCATTACGTACGGTATTACTAAACTTCTGCAGAAGTGTTTTACACAGCAAAGACTTACATTTCACGAGTCTGTTTCTTTTTGGTTATGATAGGTGTGCCATGACGTAGTTGAAAAAACAGTTGTCTCACTTTCTAAACTCAGCCGATCGCCTATGACGCACTATATTCCTTCGTGTTATTTTCCGTCTGTCTGGATGTCATTAATAACTTTTTTTTAAATATTATTACTTTGTCATTATTACAGAATTTTGAAGGCGGACATTCTACCGAAGAGTACATAAGATATAAAACTTGATTCCCACCCCTCAAAATCAAATGATTGCGACATAATTGTTTCATATTTATTACTGATTTTTCGTATTTAAAATTTTTAGTGAATTCACTCCATTGACTCACACATTACACATATTCTAGAAGGGTATCAGCATCTATACAGTATGCACGTATTAAAAGTACATAACACGGAGTTTGCTACAAATCATCTCGTGAGAGCTGACGCTATCGTTGGCCACAGTGGACGTAATTATCGATTTTAATTTTGCATTAAATTGATTGGACGATGCGATTAAATCTTGTTAATGTTGACATTAAAAAGATTACGGTGAGACGTCATTCAGAACAAAGCTTTAAATGCCATCATAAATCGATTTAATGCTAACTTAGTTCAATTCAATATCAACATCATTTTGAAATACTTAATGTAAGTTAATTTTACTCTATTTGCTGCTATTATTCATTTGATTTAAGGTATCATTACATAAACTTTACGTTGACATTTATTATTTGATGTGGGCATTACATTGATTTAACCTTGAAATAAATAAACCAACAAAATGCATTTCATGGAGTTACCTTCTGTCTATCATATTGTTAGTAAATGGTTCTCCCGACAGGACAATTGGGGACAATGCATAGATCACGTTGTTCAGTAGCTGACTGGCATATATCAGAGTTGATGCACGTTGCATGTAACGTATACCTTATGAATCCTTGTCCACAAGTCGTTAAGTCATAGCGTAGTGTTGAACATATTTTCTTTTCCATCACTTTTCACTTTCACTTTCAACTTCAACGTGCGTAGGTACTCGTGAATATTTTCCAGCTATCTCACCGCTTTTCTGAAGTGCCGGGGTGAATTGCATGTTTTTCAGTCTGAAGCAAATTGATATCTTTTATATGGACCCTGGCGGAGCTAGTCCCCCAGTGGCGTAGCTGAGACTTTTTTTCAAAGGGGAGGGGGGAGGACCTAACTTTTTTGTTACATGTTTTGTGACAAATTTTTTGTTACATTTTTACATGTGAGCATGAACTGCATTAAGTTACACCTTCTGCACCATGCAAGGGAAGATTCAAGCATATAGCTTATACGTAACTAGTGGCCCAGGCAGGCTATTTTCCAGGGGTGAGGGGACAAACTTCCGCTCCAAACAAAATTTGACTAAGACTCTTTCAATGTCACATGAGTGTCAACTTGATTTTAAATGTGAGGCGACATCGACGGAGGGGCCTAAGCTGGCCGGTTTGGCTATATGATGGAATAGATAACCGACCGTCGTCCAACAGGGGGAGAGGTACAGTAGTATTTGCTGCAGGGTGAACTATATGTAGACTTGGATGAGAGATTTTAACTGAATCTTCCAGAATTCATATTTCTTAGAACTTTGCTGATGGTTGGTTAACTTAATGGTCACCAGTGTTTACTTGTAGAGTTCATTGAAACATAGATGACCTCAATCCAAACAACAGGCATGTTGAGGCCACGGGGAGGTTGGGGGGACGTAAAAGACAAACTCATTAACATTATCTATGGGGGAGGCGTTAAGTGGGATTAAAACAAGAAACGTTGTTTTCTCTTCACTAAGGTACTGTCTGACTGAATTTTGCCTTTTTTTAGATTGTTTACCATAAACCTGTTGCATCATATGCTTCAAGTAGTAAACCCGATTTGGAAGAAGAAAATGCAGGAAGTTGGTATGATGTAGGCCTATGACACGTACCTATACCTACGATTCATTAAGTAATGATTAAGGGGGGAAAATCACCTGTTTTTTTTTTCTTAGTTAAGCAGATCTTATCTGAGAGGCATCTGGCACCTCTGAAAGATCTTCAGCAGGTGGTGAGTGTTGGTCTGGGGTTTCAAGGGGGATATCTAAGCACCACCATCACTAGTTGGCTAGGAGCGTACTAGAAAACGTGTGGATTTTGGAATCACCCAACTCTAAGAGTGATCATTCCCTCTTTTCGAAAATCAAAGTGTACTGAACAGTGTCACTTGATGATTTGGTGTCACACATGTTGGGGGGGGGGGGGGGTTGCTGGGGCATCAGGTCTCAAAAAGTACGGTGGGATAAAATGAGTTGCAAATAGAGGGGCCACGCTGGTCCAGGAGCAGTATAGGTTTCAAGTGGGCACGTAGCGGGCATAATTGTGGTAATTGCATAGGATTTTTTATGGACCATTTTCAAATTTTAGAAAATGAGCACCTTAACCCACCCCTAAAGAAATTTATAGGTTACAGAGGGTCATTGTGTTGGTTCACAAAATCCATTAGGACATCTCAGTGTTGACTTGCTCTTCTGTTGATGATATAAATGGTCCGAACTGAGAGATTCTGAAATTCTGACACACAGCTAAAGAAACAATTATATGATAATTAATTATTAAAATCACTTGTTGCGAATCTGTGACCCTCTTTGAGACTGAGGGTATAATTCCTCAGTGTTCGTGAATAGGCCTACTAATTTCCTTCAGTAGTCCCACGGTGACCAGAAGCGAGGCCGGCTGTTTAATAAGTATTCGTATGCAATGGTTTGCTTTAAACACTCCACAAAATAAAGGATATCAACTCAATTGACCCCTTTAAAAGCAGTGCAACAAACAATGCCTCTCTGAAAACTGAAGGGGTCTGACCCCCTTTCCCCTCCGTCAATATTTTTTTTCAAATTCTCATTCCGTGTGGGTTCCCTGTTCTCCTTCTTCAAATTTCAAATCCCATTTCAGGTTCCATGTTGAACACGCAGTTGAAACAAAGCTAACTTGACCTCGCATTTCGCTCTCTTCGTGTTCACACTGTGAAGTCCGACTCGGGGAGCTGAACTGCTGAAGACAAAAGTAATTCAACTTCGCAAAACGACGACAAAATCTGTTAAAATGGCTTTAGCAAGATCGGCAAATTTACGGCTTTGGCGACCAGTATATGCTGTTATGTAAGTGTTCGAAGTCTGCAGTTTTATGATTACATTAAAAGGTACCCAGTTATTTCGTAACGTGTCGTTACGGCCGTGAACCTGCAGTAACCTTGCCTAACGGACATGTCCCACACTGAAACTAGACCTAGCCCAGACCCACTCAGTCATTTGCACACAGTAGTTTGCACAATGACAATGATAAATTTAGGGCTCAGCTGCACAGTCTATCACATAGTATCAGTATCAAGACAGGATCATACATGCGTCGCATACAGTATTGTCCCTCACGGTCGACTTGTTTCTGAGCTAAAGCTCATGATGTCAGAGGTTTTATTGTAATTTAATTGAGGCTTACCTGCTCAACAGAAAACAGCATGTCCTTCAGCTTGGTGATGTGACATATGACTGGACAGCTGTTTGCAGTGGGGTAGTCAGAGTGGCACAAGCTTCTCTTTTGGGCCCAGTGTCACCATTCATTTCAACATTTCCAGTTTTTCACCATTTTTATTAATGACATTGATGAAAATATTTGCAGCAATATTATCAATTTTGCTGATGATACCAAAAGTTTTAATGGTATCTCAGACGAAAAGAATGCCTCAGTTCTTTAGAATGATATTTGTGCCTCAAATCAATGGTCTAGGGACTAGTAGATGCTTTTTAATGTCAGTAAGTGTAAAGTCTTGCATGTCGGTAGAAATAACCCCGAAGTTAATTATGAGATGAATGATCTCACTTTGCCAGCTATTGACACTAAAAAAGATTTGGGAGTGATGATTCGTAAGTCTCTTAAACCTGGTAGACATGTTGCGGAAATTATAAGGCCAACAGAGTGCTCGGAATTACAGTATTAAATGGTCAATTATGTATAGAGACAAGGAGATTTTGCTACCCCTGTAAGTCCTTGTGCATCAAATTCTGGAATATTACTGTAGGCCAGCTTGGAACCCCTGTTTGAAACAGGACACACTACCTATAGAGAAAGTTCAGAGGAGCTTCGCTTGTATCCTTCCTGGCATTAATGAGTTACTTTACCTTATTGTAGTAGTAGATTTTACCTACCAGGAGCCAGGACTAATGCCATCACACTTGAGGCGTTTCAGAGCAGAGCATATTGAGGTCTTCTGTCTAGTTCATGATCTCTAAGATGTTGGCCATATGGGTCTTGTTCACTTTGGGGGACACTGGTGTTACTGTACCAGAGGCCAAAATACTGATTAAGGGTCAAGGTCATGTAGATGTAAGGAAGCATTTCTTTTCACTTCGTATTGTTAATGCCTGGAATAGCAGTCAACTGTGCTTCAGTAAACACCTTCAAAGCTTTTCTCACGACAGACAGACTGATGATGATGTGGGGGTAATATACAGTATGAGTCTTGTTTGACTCCCTTCCCTGTCTGCCGTCAGATCTACGTTCTGATGTCCTACAAGTGTAAGGTACAGTTTTGTAAACGGACAGACTACAGTGCACTGTCAGTGTTACTGTCATTGAAGTGAAAGCTTAGGCTCTACCTGTAATCATGAACATTTATTAGTCTTAGTGCCTAGGGTGTCATTTTATAGTACAGTACCTTGTTCCATTTAAACGTTAGGTATTAAAACCTACATTAGGTACCCTTTCCATATGAAAAGTAGAAAGACAATTCCTATCCAAGTATAGCACGATAAAACACATCGTAAAATAACTCAGCAGCCAGTCTGCATTCCATGCACTACAAATGCAAAGTTCTTTGGTGTGAGCCCACCTCAGCATGCAGGCATGCACAAGAAAAATCAGCCGTGGCATACAACTTTTAAGCCCTAGCCTATTTGCTATGCATTTTGTGCTGCAAACTACCTCAAAGTTAAAACCACAGCTACAAAAGTTTCTGCTGAAGTATCTCTTCCCTTAATTCACATTAAATTGAACACAAAGTGTGATTATTTCCTGCCAAGTATGAAAGAATGTGTGTAACTGTGTGCTTCCAAGTTGGAAGCACAAACATCGTACAGAATTATGAGGTATATATCACCTGTGTTTGTTGGCGTATGAACGTGCTTCTTGGCGTTTGAGTGCCAACACCTCAATGTAACTTAGGCATTGGCTTAACATGGAATGCACCCTGGCTAAGCAGACCAAACAGAAATCATGTAAATGGATGGCTGAGCTATGATTTCTTTGTTATGTTATTTTTCAACTGTTAAAGTGACATTGTCCATCACAAATTACCATTGAACCGAGCACAGCAAACTACAGTATACTGGATTGTCTACTACGATGCTGAACAGCTGTCCCTGGGCATGCGCAATTCATATTGCTCAGCCAATCACATGCAGTGACATGCCCCCTCCCCACCCATTTAAATGAATTAATGTGCTTTCTTCAGCATTACAAAATCTTGAAAGGAAAATATGTGCCTGCCTTCGTGACGGTGCGAGGTTAAAGCTTGGTTACACTTATACATAATGTAGTGAGGCGGGTGCCAACCTGTAGCAAGTGATGAAGTAGAAAGTGATGCAATAAAAATACTGTAGCCATTTTGCTTCTAATGATATTCTCTATTCCAAAACACTGCACTAGTGATGTACACATTTGACTTTAACAATGCCGTGCCCAAAAGTGATGCTGAAAGTTTACAAAGCTTAACATACAGATGATACAGTAACAGTGTCACTTGCTGAAAATTTGGCCTTTTGTTTTTGAAATTAATGATCCACAATGTTTTACCACGCCTACAGTACAGTCTCATAAACTAACAGTTTGTATCTTGTGTGTTCTGTGGTGAGTAAATTCAGCTGTAATTTATTGCGTTCTCTCCACCTTGTGAAGTAATTCTTGAGTTCCCCTGTCAAATCTCTTACTGGAAATTGTTACTTTCCTACAGCAAATAGAAGAAGGGAATTAAGTGAAGCTGTCACATTGCAACCATCAAGTTTTGTTCAGTACATGCAACCATGTTCCAGTGTGTATATGTGTAGATATGTATGCTGATGCTCACATTTTTTTGTAGAACACATTTGCTACTGCTTTTTACTGGTGTACCGTATGTTGTGGTGTACAACCATGATCGCCTGTTGTGTAGTGAATGTGCATTAGGCCCTACTGTAGTGCTCCATTTTCATTGCCTGTTCAAGCAAGGACCATGGTGAGACTGTATAAGTTTCATCTGCAGAACATTTTAGATTTCACCACGTTTGGTCGATATTTCTGGTAAAATTCAAAGACTTTTGGATGGGATTAACACTTTGAATCTGAGTAGTAATCCCTAATTATTCACCCGAATGACGACAAAGTTAGACACTAATTTTCCTACTTTTGCAGTTTCTTCAAAACACAACGTCACTGTACATTTAAATTTTCAATTTTTTTTCCCTTCTTCCAGGTACCAAAAAGGATGTTACTCTTCTGGTGAATGGGGAAGTGGTGTCGGAAAGGTAAATTATGTGTAATTTACTTCTGATTTCAACGTTTTTCTCGGTTTTCAGACTTCAGTATAGATCTTTGGATACGGTACAGCATCTATGTTACAGTATATCACCAGTCTGTCCCTTAGTTTGGATTCTAAAATCTAGCCTGTGAGTTGTCGGTCTGTTTTTGCTTTGGGATACTCAAAGATAAAATGGCCCTACCTTCAACAGCACATGTCTGAGAATGTCCATATTCATCATAATGCTTGAAATGAAAAAGAAAAATCAGCCACAACTTAGAGAGGACCTGTCAAGCCAGTTGTTGATGTCGTATGGAATTTAACCATAATGGAATTTTGGTGGAAATATTTCTCATGCTGTATGTAGAATGCATTCTCTAGGAAGGTTACAGTAATTTAAAGGTTGACTAAAATGGCCTGGTAGTTGGTATTTTATTTTTCTGGAAATGTGTCATCATGTCATATCAACGTGTGTTGTTGGAATTACGTGACATCATCTGACGTTGCCGTCAGAGTCTCCTAGCCAGCGGGGTCTCCTCTAGGAAAATATAAATTGGGATAAAACAACGAATTATGGGCAAAATTGACTCACTGTTCATTTCAGTGACATAGAAGTGTGCTCTAGATGCCCTTGAACAAAATTTGCTAGGTAATTGGGCCAAAATTGAAACACAGGCCTGCAGTTAAATGGAAATAGGCCTGTATTTTACCGAAAAAAAATTTGAAAACCAATATTTGTGGACACGGAGTGATATTGTAGATTAATGAAGAATGTATTGTGGCCTTCTTTTCATGGAATACAGTAAGTATCTCACAGATAGAAATTCAGTTATTTACTTATTTTGCTCCAGACTAATTTTTTCACCCAAGTTTTCAAAACTTCAAATAATGCGTTTTCTGTTACCCATCTTATGCAGAATATTTTGAGGTGATGAACCTCGTGTAGACCTTCATTGATGAGCCTGAGTGGTTTAGCAATGATTAAAGCTACTCTCTTTGTGTGCCACCTTCGTGCATGGAAAATTTCCTATCACCCTTAATGTTCTGCGATTTCATATTTGGTCCAGTAGGCCTACTCGTGGTGGCACATAATGGTGAGACATTATAGTGGATTACAGGGACCACGCGAATAGATGCCGCAAGATTTAAGCTGTATTCAATGTCATAGTGTTTTGATGGAATGAATGTTACTGTATGAATGAATACATCCCTCTGTATTCAAGTGCAGTGTACAGGTCATGAAGAGGGTTAGCCACATTTATATGGTGTTTCAGAACTTCTATCTCTCATAATAGGGGTTGGTTTTTGGCCCTGCGGTGAGCTCAGTTCCCCAAATCTCAAGAAAAACATGCTGAAGTAACAATCATGACTAGAGTAGCATTTTTAATAGATTTCATTTGTTTTCTCATAACCTCAGGGCGGTGGAACTGGCGGAACCATCCGTGATGCTGGTGGTGCTTTTGGCAAGATGGAAGCAGCCCACGAGGAGCAGTATTTCAGGAAACTGGTGAGCATTAATTCTTCTCTTTGAGTGCATGCTCTTCCACCTTTTGTTTCGCCCTTCTCATGCCATAAATGCTTTGGGACAGTTAGCCAACGTGTGAAATAAAAAGAAAGAACTCTTTTTAGACTGTAGTTATACTAAATTCCAGGTCTGATTTTCAAGTGGCATGTTTGGAGGTTATTCATACTTATCTACTGGTGTACTGCAAGGAAGAGTGACAAAGGGGGTATGGAAGCCCAGAGTCAGTTGCTGTTGCATATTGTACAGTAAATCCTGTTTGTTTTGATTGCATAGAAGATTTTATCACAGTCATGTTGGGGGATGTCATATTGGGGGCACATTACTGTTCACTTGTTAAGCAGTTCAGTGTTCCCATCAAAATCACAGCAGATATGCTTTTAATGCACAGAGTTTGCAGATTGAAACATTTGTGTTTGGAGGAAAATATAAAAAGTAAAACAAACAGAATGGAGTTGTTACATTCGATCTTGCAATTTTGATGTCATTTGCAATTACCAAAAAATTTTACCAAGTAATAACTATCCACCGTAATTGTAAAGCCAGACAAATATCGCAGACATGGTGTTTATATTAAACCCCATTGGTGATTTAAGGTTAATTGTGATATATTAATAATGGAAATATGGCAGAAGTCACATTACACCGCATACAGTACCTTCCACCGTCCAATAATGTCCCCACACCACACACGCAGATACAGCCACAGAATACTTGTCGTCAGTCAAATTTCAGATGACCCTGAATTTGACTCAGTGATAATTTGTTACTGAAACAGCCTGAAAATTTTTGAGATTGTTGCTTCCAGGCACCGTAAATGGCCAGTGACACCCCTGTCGCATCAGATGTAAATCTTTGCAACAATACATCTGTTGTCATGTCACTATTCAGTCTTCTTCCCAGATTTACAGGAGATAAGGTTGGCCATGTGTGAAGCATTCAGTGATCACTGGGGAGGGTCGTAATAGGGGGTCAACCTCACCCCAATAAAAAAAAAAATATTTGATAATGGAGATGTTAAATTATGCAGAGTGTTGCCACTTTTTGTCACTATTTCTTGCTTCATTTGGAATGGCAGCAGTCTATTTCCAACTTTTGGTACTTAATTTAGGGGACAATCACTATTTCACATGGGTGGCAATTTTTTGCAGGATGCCCCCACCCAAACCCACACCTATGTGGAGACCACTGCTGGTGTTTAAAAATGGATCGCAAGAAGAGTTTGTTATTTCAAATGGTCTACCATAATCCCCCTGCTGTGTACTTTGTTTTGTCCTCCAGCAACAAGAACAGCTCAAGAACTTGAAGAAACACCACGACGATGAGATAGAAGCCCACGAGAGGGAGATCAACAGACACAAGGAAGCCATCAAAAGACTGCACAAGAAGAAGAAAGAAATTGATGAGCATGATGACTAGGTATCCATCTGCCCGCAGCATCTCATGGTCCTGATGAGTACCATTCTGATGTTTGGGATGAGGAGCCACTGCTGTAGTCAATCATAAAGAATTATTCGCTGTCAAGAACATTTTATCAGATTTTTTTAATGAGGGATGTTGAAAAAGATGCCAAAGCATATTCAACTCCCAATATTGTTCATGTGTGTCTGTGTTCTAAAATGGTGGCTTGCAATCAGGGTTTGGCCCTTGGGGACTTTTGAACAGCCCAAGGGGCAGAAGAATTTATACCGTTGCCTCTTGCCTTGGAATAGAAAATCTGGAAGAACACAGATGCCAAATTCATTTGTTGTTCATCTGTCGTAGAGAATTAATTTTGCAAGTGTTCGGGTGATTTGCAGCGATGCTAAGCAGTATGGATGGCTCTCAGCGGCGGCTACTGTCACGGTAATTTCATGCTTAAGATAATTGTCATATATTGCAGTGCTGTTTCTTTCTTAATTGTTAGTATCCTGATTGCAAGTAATCTGACCATGCACACTTGACAGAGTAACTCTATCAAGACAACATTGGATGTCCCAAATAAAGTGTCAGAATATGAATTTACTGTCTTTAATTACTGTTTTGAAGTTTTTTTTCTTTTGTAACTTAAGTAACTATCTGTCTGCTGTATTAATTAACTCTGATGAAGACCAATCTTTCCGTTCCCCCCCCCCCCCCCCCCATTCGATTTTTTCGTCACATTGCCTGTAGTGATTGCGGAATTCGTAAGTGAACAGAGTTGACTGGAAATGGAGTAATCCTACCTCGTTGCCACAAAATCTCATTCAGTCCCATATTCTGCTGCAAAAGAATGTTTCTGCCAAATGTTTCTTGATGTCAATCATGCTGTACATAAACTGTGAATCAGTACTGCTTCATTTGTCAGTCAGAGTCGGTAGTTTGATTACGTAGGATGACTTTTTGCTGGGTTTTCTATCATATTCGAATAGCATGCTATGAAATTCTGAAATCAACACAAGAAATTCGACTCTAGGGATCACCCCCTTTAAAAAGTACCACTTCCTCCCCTATACGGGAAGTTTAGTAGAGTATTGCAACTATATTGGTCAGTTACAGTAAAGTAGGTTCAAGGTCATTTGAGGTAAATGCAGACACTTATGTGGAGTTCGCGGAAAATCAAACTGTTCTTGTCCTAAGGATTTCGTCTGAAATGGAGTCGGTCAGTACCCGAATCTGATGTTTTAGAAACGAAACACAATTTTAACGTACCCAGTTCAACGACCAAATATTTAAAGTGTGTGGTATGCTGCTCCACAAACGGTAAACGTTAATGGAAAGAGCGCCCTCGGTACATCGTCTCACGTCCATGGCACGTGACAGAGATGAGAAATCGGAAGAAGACCGCTATTGCCGCAACTACATCCAAGTTTTCATTTTCGACGTTCATATGAGTGTTCAACAAATTAAAGCTGGAATATGAGTTGAAAATGGGTCTGTGAAAGTAAAACTCCACGGAATATGTCATACCCACCACAAAGTAACATCGTTTAAGTCCCAAGTGGTCTGTTTGATTTCTAGCAGCCGTGCTTTGCTTTCTTGCAGAGTCTGAATTTTGTAGGGCCAAGAAAAATGTCTAGAGAATTTTCATATTCAAATATCTGGAAGACGAGAACATAGGTCTCCTTCAGGTTTTGTGACATGTGATATTTTCGTCTACTTTCCCTTCTTTGAAACACTGACGAAGAACAAAGGTAGGCGACCAGGCGGGTTGCCAGTTACAACTCATATTCCATATTTAACACATTTCGAGCGTAGTCGGCCTCTGCGTGTGTGCCGTCATATCAAATGCCACTGTGGCTGCTGCGGAGTTTAGCGGATACGAAGAGTGGAAAAGATGAAGCAAGTAGACCGGTTTCTGTAGAATTTCAGGTGAGAATGGAAAGCTCATGTGTGATTTCCGTCACGACATGGATGGTAAAGTAATTCACCCCATAGGTATATACCCCAAACCTCCAATTGGGTAGTTTCCCCTGACTAAATGAGGAAAGGGGGTTTAAAGGTGTGACTAAGAAAACACTATCCCTCAATGAATAGGGTATATTAGGTTGGTCTATCGGACAGTTGTATCCATTGTAACTTTTGCTTGTACAGTAGTGCTATGTTCGTTAGTGAAGCTCTATTTCGAGGATAATTATTTAAGCAGTTTCGTCCCTGATAACTTAAATCTCATCACGATGCAAAATAAGGCTAATACCCTGGAATGGAAGCACTGACGGAGCGGTGTAAGTACTAGCTTTTTGAACATCGAAGGCAATAAAGTTCTAAGTAATTTCGCGACTTACTTGGGCAGAAAAAGAAACAAACAGGTTCACAAATAATCTATCAGAACATATTTTATGATCGATTGCTTTATTCAAGTTGTTTGTATTGTGGATTAATCAATACATCCCCTTTTTCTGCTAAGCCCTTTTATTATTACCTAAAGCTGAAGATCAAAGGAAAAGGCCTCTGTATTCCATACAGTTGACGAAATGTTATGTGTTTACTTGCAGAATGAATCAATTTACGCAAACGCAGTCTAACGGAATTCTTGTCCAGGTGCTTTGCAGACCGAGTGTTTTGCAATCCAAGCCCATTTTTCCTCTGACTGTAGTCGTTAGGGAATGTCCGTCCTCTTTTGTTTTCATCTGCAATAAACATTTAAGCATATATCGGCAAATCAAAAAAAAACTACAATATCTACCTTGTCAAATGCAAAAATCAATTACAATGTTCTAGTTTGTACTAAAGAATGAAAAGGATAGAAATTCACCGAGGCGTGGCCTAAATTTACCATTCTCGGGAAAATCACGTAACAACTGAAATGATCTTTCCTGATATCACAATTATTGATTAATATGCCCCCCTCCCCCACCCCTTCACACCTCATCGGAATATATCATTGAAAAGAATGAGAGTTGTTTCTATAAAGTTGTTGGTGTTACTTTAAATTCCTCTTAGACCCACTTGCAGGAACACTGCATAGAAGAAAGGCCTTCTGACTACCTATAGTGTCCATTTATCCGCAAACTTAATTACTGGAACGCTTCGGATAATTGTGATTGTCCCTTTCTGATTTTTAAGTCCGATTCCTTCAAGTTGAAGATTTTAACCATAACTGCAATAAAAAAACAATAATTAACGCATTTTCAACTAAAATTAAGACAAAAATGAGCAACTGAGGTCAATACCTGACGAAACAGTTGGTCCCTCAGTAACCGCAAAATAACTTCTTTTTTTTTATTCGTGTACAGTTCTATAGATCAAATACTGAAGAAAGTAATAAATTCTCTCCAACGTGCGTTGCAGCTTTTCATTCCGTTGAATTAAATTTTATATTTTGGTCAGAATCGATCATTGAGATCCACTGTTATATTTCCATTCCACGTCCTGCTGTAATAAAGGACACAACATTACTGGCCAATATACCTAAAACCAAAAATTGACATAAACAATATGCCATCACAACGTTGAAAATGATGTCTTTTTTGGATATTGAAAAATAATCTACGGTTGTAAGACTATCCTTCTTGCCTTCAAATTCGAAGAAACGTCACAATTACAGAAGCGTCACTACTAAAACCATCTGCTGAAGAGTGCTGGAAGAATAAGCTATGTTTAATAACTTACTTATTACATGAGAATGAAACGTTTTTTCTCTTGCGTGGCGAAAACCATGAAACCGTTCCCATCAATCATTTGCCGATACATGTTATTTAAGTTTTCATGTGGTACTCCTATATCAGTAATATGAAAAACAGATCCGGGTATCACAGAAAATAATTTAGAGGTATGTCTTTTTTTTATCTAGGAGGGGTTCGATGCAAGCCTTTAATGTACACTAGCATGTAAGTGTGTATGTTGTTTATGGCGCCAATTGGGAACATAGGTTTCTTAATTAATCAGGGGGTGTCTCCACTTTGCAGGGACTTTGGCATATTAGTTTAGTCCTAAGCCCAAGTGCTGAATAACAGGTGCTATCAAGTGTTTAAAATACTGTTCCATCACGTATTTACTTAACAACAGAAATGATTCTTTTATTTTCATTTTGTTTTATATAAACTCATCAGTTTAATGTGACAACGACAATGTTTCGTGTGGCTCCGTTCAATCACTGTTAGAAAAATTCTAATGTTCACTTTTTGACATTCAAAGCCATAGCAGTACATACAATATTTCGCAATTGCAGTTAAGCGGATGGACTGAATTTCGGAGGCCCAGAAAAACTAACGACTCACGGAGGTACCTACATATCATGTTAATCGTAAATTAACACGAAACTCGCCTGACTCTTTTCGACCAGGGTAAAAAAGGCACGGATGAACCAACAATCCCATACAAACCTTAAACCTGCTCCAGGGAAGCTCCATGTAACGTCCCCATCTGACCGACAAGAATGTACCCCCAAATCTTCAGCCAATTTCCCAAAGACTAGGAGAGGGACCTGCTCAGCTCAGCAGCCCATTAGGTGGACCGAGCAACCTTAAGCGGGAAGAGACCTGAATCGGACAAGAAGAAGAACCCAAATCGAAATCACCGAACATCCCCCTCAGCACCCCTGTAAAGAACTTTCACTGAACAAGTAATTTTGAAGTTCCCAGAAAATTTCCAAGTGGTTCCCACAGGGATTTGATCCAGAGACCTGTTGATTGCAAGACGGACCCTCTAACCACCGAGCTAACCCTCCATCCTTACGGTTACGACATATTTGAGGCCGTCAGCCTAATCAAATGAGAATGAATTTTAAAACAGTTATGATATTTTCTTCAGAGCAAGAAATAACCCCAACATGTGAATATTAAAGCAGCCAATTTGCTGCTTCCAATCTTACTTACATTCACTTCAAAGGTGCTCTGTGCGCATGGATAGCGCCAGCTGTATACCGTGTAGAAACCTCTGTTTCAGTTGTGGTATAGCAGCTAGAAGATGGAGAAGCCTGGAAGAGGACGTAAGTCGAACGTACTGATCAACCCTAATAACCCTTTAAGCCTTCTCACACTTTAGGGAAAGCTATAGGAACTGGAAAAGAAAGCCAGATAAGAGTAGTCGGTCAAGTGTGAGCCTGACTCACTCAAACTTTTAGTGCATCCCGCTGACAGGATTTAGATCGACAGACAGATGATAGTTTGTCAGGTAGCAAATAATAGAAGGTTAATTCAACGCTGGACTGTGCCTTAAGTTAAAGGATAATTCAGGAAGGGGGGGGGGGGGGATTTAATACAAGCGATGCACAAAAGGGCAGCCTGAGAGCATCCAGCGATAGCAGTAACTCCTGGGAGTGCATGTATCCTCAGTTAATGCACAGGTCCAATTACTAATATTGTTCATTCATTGGGGATTGGAGACATTGAAAAACTTCGAAAACGAAAGAAATTGCGTTTGTACACCGCAGCATTTTAAAGTTATTAAAAATGAACCGCGAAACGTAAACATGATGTGCGACATGTCAAGATTGTTCGTGCGCGATAGCAAAAAGTATCTCTATTGTTTTGTGTAAGATAGCGGACGACAAAACACTGTCGATCAAGGTTTTTATTGTATTCATCCACCAGTTGATTTTACTCTTAAATTGACCGTGCATTATTCAGAAGATAATTCACTGTCAACTGTCTGCAATGGGCCACTAAGAGTTGAAGATTCCTAACAAGTTTGGATGAATCAAAGTTGATGATAGATAATTACCGAATGATGGCAAGCAAGAATTAGAGAACTGTTCATTCATCCTCTAGTTTTAGGTGTATGACCTTCAGGCCCATGGTCAGGCCAGCTTTCTAGTGGGAGTGGGAAACTAAAAAAAATGAAATGAAATTAAATTAAAAGTCAATTTGCCCCTACCCTTATACTGATGTAATCATCATCTAACCAACACTTTCGCTCATCGACTCTAAAAATTGCCATTTTTCTGATAAGGTTTACATATAAACAACGCCAGACTGTAATTTACACCGTTGTCACAAGAAATTGTTTCCATAGGCCTATAGAGGTCGTGCACTGACGTCACAACATACGCCATGTTGAAGGGCAAACTCTCGTACAAGGCTTACGTTAGGGCTTTTGTTTTTAATTCCCAATCATTCATTTCATCACAATATCCGTTCAAAGCTTTTCACCAGTGAGGAAACTTCTTCAAGACACATATTATGATAGCAGCATAAGTAAGAAGCTCATTCTTATTGAGTAACCCGAGATATGAAAATCATTCTCTGTAGTGTATGTATGACCGCAATGAGAATCTTGCCGTCCATTGATTACGAGGTACAGTGTGGTTTGACAATGGGATGACGTCACGTGCACGACCTTTGTATATTGTTTAAGTAAAGAGGATTAAAACTGGTGTCTGCAGCTGTGCAAAATAAAAAAAAGTAGTAAACCTTGACGTAATTTTATAACAAGCAGGTCTAGCTATTACGTAATCATCAAATTGACCCACCTGTTGGAAACTATTACTTTTGATTTACTTAGCAGTAGTAGTATTCGTTTCTGCAATGTTTCGGTGTACAGGTTTTTGCTGAGGACTTTCATCATCGTCGAATTAATATTTTATAACGGTTTGAATGATTTGGTGTAATAATTTAAAATGAAACAAACGACGTATAGTCTGCTCGGTGTGTGGAATAATGAAATCGTTGGACGCTAATCACCAAATGCGACTAACCGCGACATTGAAATGCGGCCTTGCATGCAGGCCCCTTTCGACACTCTGATAAATTAGGCATTTGTGTCGGTCCTGGTGAATGAAATTCCTTTGAAATTATGTTGAATGTTATACGAGCCACAACTAGGAGTACTGGTAGGCACAAATTATGTTTTATTCACAGTTTAGAAGTTTAGAAATTATCACATCGCTTCAGAGAGCGCGGTAGTCGTTTCTCTTTCTATGTCAGACTGCGCGTGGGCTGACATATGGTTCGATCGAGCCCTAAATAGAATATCGTATATGCCGAGACTCAAAGAGACTGCTAAATCATACCATAAAAAATAAAAATTTAGAAAAATCAGCCCTCGATTGATGTAATGAAAAAGTCGCTCAACGTTGAATCGTACACGTTCTAGTCTTCGGAGAGATCAAGGGCATCGATCAAATAACACTGATCACAAAATAATTTGTTTTATGAAGCAAAGTCATATTCACGTTATGATGGATCAACGTAAGTCAATATTGATATCAAACACCTTTGATCAAGCAAGATTGATCAAACATCATTTATTGTTCAAAGTTGATATCAATTAAAGATTGATCCAATAGCATCTGTTGTCAAACGTTGATATAAAGCCCGATTGATCAAACAAGATTTATTAAACATAATCTGTTTATCAATATTGATATCAAACGAGGCATTGATCAAACAACGTCATTTGTTACTCAACGTTGATATCAAGCAAGATTGATCCAATTGCATTTATTAAGTGACATTAATATCAAGGGCATTGATTAAATGAGATGATAAACGCTAATCTGTTATTCAATATATCAAACGTCATTTATCGAGCAACATACAATGATAACAATGATATGAACGGCATTGATCAAGTAAGATCGATCAAATATCATTGTTTTTAATTGAGAGTTGATATAAAACGAGATTGACCCAACAGCACTTTTTATGTAACATTGATATCAAACGCCATGGATCAAATGCATCTCTTATGTAACATCGATATCAAACGTCAGTGATCAAATGCCATTGATCAAACATCGTCTGATATTCAATACTGATATCAAACGTATTGATCAAACAAGAACGATCAAAGAGCATATGCTATGCAACATTGATATCAAAAGCCATTATTAATATAAGATTGATCAAACATTGTTTGTTATGTGAATTTGACATCAAGCAATGTTGATTCAGCAGCATCTGTTATGTAACATTGATATCAAATGCTATCGAACAAACAGATAAGTTTGATCAAACGTGATTTGTAATTCACTAAATCAAATGACACTGATCACGCAAAACTGATCCGTCAAGCAACACTTGTTGTCCAATATTGTTTTCAAACTTTGTGTTTATCAAAGAACATTGCTACGTCGGTTGGTCAAACTTCATCTGTCACTCAACAGAGATATCGAGAAGCATTTGTCAAACGAGATGATCGAAACGAAACATTTGTCAAAGAGCATTTATTAAGCCACGTTACTCAAACAACGTTCAAACATACATTAAACAACATAGATTTAGTACCGGATAGTTTACTCATGAAACATTGATCATACAACATTAGTCACTCAGTTTTGTTGAACAAGTGTCGATCAAGCAAGCTACTTTGTCTAACATTAAGCAAACAACGTTAATCTAGAAATATTGATCGAACAGCTATTGAATAATTTTGATCAAAGAATAATAATTCAATAATCATCATCATCATCATCATCACTCAAAGAGAGCTGGTCATACAACACTGATTGTGCAACTAATATCTAACGACCAGAAAAGAAAGATTGTAACAATCATCAAACAGAAAGATTGATGATATAAATGCTAATAATTAAAAAAAAAACTTGATTAACCAACATTTATTCATTAAATTTGATCAAAAGATGTAGTTCAAATACAACTGGCCACACAAAGTCGTAAAAAAAAAGAAGTTAAGTAACAAGTGAAGAGAAGATTGCTACAGCAAGTATACTGATCAAGTAATATAGAACAACAAATTGAGGATTGAAAAGTGTTCGGTGTAATCAACAAAGACTCAACAACTCTAATCTAATGATTCACAAATCCGTGAATGCGATGTGACGCACAAACAAGAAGAAATCAAACATGAATTGGCTTATACTTCATCAATGTTGACATTCGAAACATTCATCGCAATCATGATAGTTTTAAGTTTGTAACATTCACATACGTTTGGAGGACATTATTTATGGGTCTATTTCCTTCTAGAAGCATCGACTAAATTTCCACGTCCTTTATTTTAAGTTGAAATTGAAAGACCTAGTCAAGTGAAAAAAAAAACATTATATGGCAATCTATTACGAAACTAAAGTCTTAAGCGAACTTTGTCTACTCAATACAAAGACTGTCGATTAACTGTGGTTTTAAATTGACCCATTTCATTTATGATTTTGGTTGATTACCGATGATAAATAAATCTCGTTTATGTCCAAAGGGGTTCAGTAATTCAGTTACAAAAGTTTCTTCGTTTCTTTAATTTGCATCAAACATACTTAAAACAGTCCAATGCGATCAATTAATCTCCCAAAGTATGACGTCAAATCTTTAACGACAGATACGACGAAAGAAAGCCCCAACAACCTATAAAATTAAAACTACCTATTTTTTTTTATTTAATCCATATAATTTGTCAATAAAAGATATTCAACTGACCAAGTAGTGACCTTTTTTATGAAATTACGGAGAAAGGCTCTTCTAGTATATACTATATCTCAAATTCATAATTCTTTGAAATGCATCCGTACTTCCATAATATACATCATAATTTCATAACCCTGCCTTCGTAATGTTGCGTACATTTCTTTTACATTTGGGGGTCAGAAAGTACAAAGTATTTTACAGAAATCCTATTGAGGACATCTCTTTATATTGTTTCTTTTCCTTCAGAGATAATGAAACTATTTTAGGAAAATACGAAAAATATGCGATGAAGATGAATTAACCTCATTCATGCACAAAGTAAATCCCAGGGTCATACGTCCTTCTCTGCAAATCAGCGGTTTGATTTGGCGTTGCGCTCTCTACTTAAAACGCAAATATTTTTGTTTAGTTCAAAGAAAAATAAAATCATATTTTTTTTTTAATTTTTAAAACCAACATTTATGGACACAGACTGTCAGATGATTTAAAATAAGGTAGGAAGGTAGAACGTCAGTTATTTGTCACTCATGAATGATTTGTTTACTCAAACTTTAAAATTTCAGCTGTTTAACCTTCCATAATTTATCTTATGCATATAACGTTTGGAGGAGACCGTGTAGCTATAGCTGATGTTTATCAGTGAGACTAGGTTGATCCACGGAGGTTTCTTGAAATAATCAATTGTGCCTTTAATGCTTCATCTCAGACATCTCACTGTTGCTCCTCTCTGTTGCTCATGGTTTTGTTATAGAAACTCGTACACCACATTGAGAGCGCCACTAATTTTTATGTAAATTCTTCAGATGGAAGGGATCTCCCACAGTGTTAAAATCTAAGGTACCCCAAACAAAACAAAAAATCCACCCCTAGTGTGCACCCGCCTCGAAGAGGAAGAGTTTTTTTTCGTTCAGCTTACAGGTTTCACATACGAGAGGCGACCAGAGAGGCGCTACGCAGCTACCACCGAGCTGGTGACGAGACTGCATGGCTTAACCGTGGACCATGTTATCATAGCATTTATGATGAACGTAAGCCTGCTCTAGAAACAGTTTTAACTTTAATGAAAAGCCGATTTTCCCCCATTCATCCTGGGGGAGCGTCCCGCGAGCGGTACTGCCAAGCATTGCTGGACAAAACATGTATGGATTAGGCCTAAGCATAGGCCTATTATTTACTACACCAGCCACACTATCCTATAGTCCTATTGTGACAAAGTATACCCGTGTCCATCAAAAAAAAAATAAAAAAAGACCCGCGATCATGTGAGATTAGTAAACAGCCCCCCCCCCCCCGACCCTCTCTATGCCAGTATGTTGACAACTATTTGATTATCGCGGTAGTGTTTTAAAGGACACGTTGAATTGATGTGTAGTTAACTTTGGTGGCAAGTTTGACAGAAACCAATGCATGCCAATACTTCCACTAGCTTCATTATTCATGTATCTATTCCTACAGTTACTGAAAATGTGAGAAATTGTAGGATTTTTATGATCAAGAATTGATGCATGATTAGTACATAATAGTAAAACGTGTCTCGTCACAGATTTTCAGTGGGTGAGTTTGATTGCTTATTACCCTATTGCTATTGCCTATTGCTTCAGTTGTGGTTCATATGTTCAGTATCTCTAAGTTTGGCCATTTACCATTAATATATGAGTGATACTTTACAGGTGTAACAAAATGTCATAAAATTATTGAACCAACTCAAAAAGCCTCTTTAAAAGTTTAAAACCATTTCCTATTAGCTATAAAAGATAAATGTTCATACCCCATGACGCTTAACAATAAACGTCCTCAACGTTTGAACTCGTTTTATAGTGACATGGTACACCAGAGAGCGTTCATTACCTTCTGCTAGAGTAAAAACCACACCAAACCGTTGTTTTTTTTTCTATTTTTTTTTCTTTATGAGATGTATATCACAACTATCTATCCTCCGCCTGTCTCCCTCGCTCTCTCTTTCTCTCTTCGTCCTCCAACATTCAGTTATCCCGGTGATACTGCTTTTTTAATAAATCATGAACCACAAAACATTATCCCAATGGAGTTATCTCAAAGATGGAATACGACGCAGCAAAAAACAATAAAAAATACTGAAATAATATTAAGAACAATTTGTTGAGTGGACAGGCTGACTGACGTGAAGTGTTCTCGAGTTCACGTTCTTTTGTGTGTTTGTTTGTTTGTTTGCTCTTTCTCAGACTCATTTTAATAAGTTCTGTAATTCACCGTCGCCTTGTGCACTTTATAAGATGGGATGTAAATGGAAGAGGTGGCCTCTTCATCCATCTGGGTTCATGTTCTTTTCGGCGTTCACTCGGATGTGGAATGCTTATCCCTTTTCGATTTTTTTTCTTTCCTGTCGTGATGATGCAATCATTTCTGGAGTTTGGACCTCACGGGATGCTAAAGTGTCCACAAAATTCGTATCTTCCAGAGAGTGTTCTTTTTTAAACATGTCCTCTGGATATTTAGTCGTCTAGGAAACAGGCTTATGAACTTTCATAGACTATTCTGTGTAAATATTTCCGTAAATCTTCCCCCTAAATTGAATATTAAACTCACTCAGCTTGCGAAGATGAGAAAGAAAAAAACAAAAATGACTATGTCTCCACTATAGAGGTCCGCCTTACTTCGGTCCACCCTCAAACTGTGGAAGGGGAGATGAACAATTTGCCACCTCACTTATTGTCCAGTATGCCCCAGTGTGCTTCTACTATGCCTAAGTGGTTTCTATTAACTCAGTGGGTAGATACACCGTGTTCCGTACTGGACAAGCAGCATTAACGCCCGCGGCTAACTCAGTCGGTAGAGTATGAGACTCTTAATCTCAGGGTCGTGGGTTCGAGCCCCACGTTGGGCGATCGATTTTTTGTTCTTTCTAGGCCTAATTTCTAACATTTCCAAATCAACATGAGATTGAATTTTCCTTAATAAACATATGTACTGTGTCGTGTGGTCGGTTAGCTCAGTCGGTAGAGCACCGTGCTAATAACGCGACGGTCATGGGTTCGATCCCCATACTGACCAATCACATATCAACGCCCTGCTAGCTCAATCGGTAGAGCATGAGACTTTTAATCTCAGGGTCGTGGGTTCGAGCCCCACGTTGGGCGATCGATTTTTTGTTCTTTCTAGGCCTAATTTCTAACATTACTTTTTTTAATACCTTAGTAAAGCAGTTTTCTCCTTCATATGGGGTAAGGGGAAACCTTACCTTGTCACTAGACAAGTAATTTCCATGCCAAATGTAAGTGGTGGACTGGTTCTTGACAATATAAGGATTAAAGTTGATGCTTTGTTTGTGAAACCTCTGTTCCCTCTTTTAGAAGGTAGCTCCCCGACATTCCTTTCCCTCGCTCGGTATTTTTTAGCCAAGTCACTTCGGGTTCCTTTCCCCTGTATGTGGTCAAACTTAAGACCTAATTCTGATCTTTGTTCCCCATCTCTAGTTTTTGCCAGTGATATTTTAAAGCGGCTTTTTATTGTGAGTGACTTCCATGTCGACTGAGGAAATTGTCAAGCTGTTACTTCGTAATATCAATGTCATTGTCAATGTTCCTATCGTCAAGAAACATCCGACCTTTCCATGGGACAAAATTTGGAAATCGACGTTCAGTGAAATTTTGGACAATAAGTTGAGAGACTTTCAATGGCGTCTCGCACACGGAATTCTCTACACTGGGGAAAGAATTAGTAAGTGGGGGTTGGGTGATGGGCTGTGTCCACGAGACATATGTTCGGAGATTGAAACTGCAAAGCACATACTCTAGGATTGTCCAAAGGTGAAACCTATTCTTGATTGGATTAGAAAACTCTTAAGCAATTTGTTAGACAACAGAACTTCTGTACAGTTTCAGTACACCATGTTTACTTATGGCTTTCCTGTGCCGAAAGCACCTAAAATAGTTCTGAGAAGAATTCGGTTTGTTTTTTGTGTTATAAAATTTACTATATGGAAGTCAAGATGTCTTCATATCTTCCAAAATGAGGTTCAACCAAGTAAAACCATTACTTCGTCAATCAACAAAAACATTGAAGACAGAGTTAAAGCTGATCACAGCCGTTTAAAGATTGATGAATTTAAGGAAATTTGGATTAACAAAAATTGTTTGTGACATTAACAAATCATGGCATAAGGTTTACATTGTAACAAGCAAAATATGTTTACATTTCACTGTTAGAGGTGAGAGTGATGTTATCAGTTGTGAATTTCCTTTTATTCATATATTTTCATCCATGTTCTAATTTGAACCTTGTAAATAATTGATTCCCTTCCAATGTCTGTGTAATATGTAGATGGATGCAAAAGCAAACTTTGTTCATGGAATTGAAAATGTCCTTATGTTAGTGATAACAATAAAGTTTTCTTTCACAAAAAAAAAAAAAAATAACACCGCGGTCATGGGTTCGAGCCCCATACTGACCAATCACATATCAACGCCCTGCTAGCTCAGTCAGTAGAGCATGAGACTCTTAATCTCAGGGTCGTGGGTTCCAGCCCCACGTTGGGCGATCGATTTTTTGTTCTTTCTAGGCCTAATTTCTAACATTTCCAAATCAACATGAGATTGAATTTTCCTTAATGAACATGCGTAGTGTGTCGTGCGGTCGGTTAGCTCAGTCGGTAGAGCACCGTGCTAATAACGCGGCGGTCATGGGTTCGAGCCCCATACTGACCAGTCACATATCAACGCCCGGCTAGCTCAGTCGGTAGAGCATGAGACTCTTAATCTCAGGGTCGTGGGTTCGAGCCCCACTTTGGGCGATGCATTTTTTTGTTCTTTCTAGGCCTAATTTCTAACATTTCCAAATCAACATGAGATTACTTACTTGATTTGTATTGTATAATTATGAAAATTTGGTTGAGAACAAATAAAGAGAGGAAACAACCTCAAAAAAAAAAAAAAAAAAAAAAACATGAGATTGAATTTTCCTTAATAAACATGCGTACTGTGGTTAGCTCAATCGGTAGAGTACCGTGTCCTTATGTTAGTGATAACAATAAAGTTTTCATTCGCAAAAAAAGAAAAAAATAACTCGGCGGCCATGGGTTCGAGCCCCATACTGACCGATCATAATCAACACCCGGCTAGCTCAGTTGGTAGAGCAGGAGGGTGTTAATCTCAGGCTCGTGGGTTCAAGCCCAGCGTTGGGTGGTTCAAAAGGGTTTGATTTTTCTTGAACAGACATGGATCATATATCGTGTGGTGGGTTTTACCGTAGTCGGTAGAGCACAGTACTCATAACGCGCCCGTCATGAATGCCGACTGCCATACTGACCAATCAGAATGAACGTCCTGCTTGCTCAGTTGGTAGAGCAGGAGGGTAGTAATCTCAAGCTCGTGGGTCCAACATTGCCTTCTCTTTCTAATGTTTATATGAAGATTTAATATGACTTTGATATCGCGTTATATTCTACATCGTCTTGGATGGAAATCAAGTTTCCTCCTCCTTTAAACAAAAATAAATGAATAAATAAATAAATAAATGAAATAAAACATGTGTGTGATTTTTCTTCGGTAAAGATTATTTCATGTTCCTTTTTGTCGATTGACCCGGAAATGGCCTTTGATATGGCTGATTCTTAATGAAGACCCACCTCAAGTTTAATTTTGGTGAAAACTTTCTCCACTGGCTTTCTGGGATGTTAGAGGGGAATGTACACCTCCCATCGGTGTGAAGCTTTTATGTTGTTTTTTTTTTTTCATGTGAAAGTATCCGATGTGGTGCATACTTTATACTGTATTTTGTATGCGTATAGTAATGTATTTATGAACTATATTTTCCCAGCTGGCTCAGGCAAATCGGCTGCCTCACCAAGATAGCTGGGTGGGTGTGTCTATCAAGATACAGGTAAATATATCACTTATTCTTATTATTATCTCATTTGCTTTTATAATCTTGCAGAATTATTTTATCAGAAATGTACCTCAAAACTGGAAGGAGTGGTGGGATCGGTTGGGTGTAATTGAGAAGGACACCCCTTGGTCAAAAAGTGGAGGGGTTACAGCCCCCATCCCCTGTTTCTTCTCCCCTGCCTCTTCGATTAAAATCATTGGTATTTGGGAGGTTAGTGCATGGTGTGATTCATAGTAATAATTGGACCCATAAGCTTAAAGGTTGTGTGACATGAAAATGACATTTTGGGGTATTGAGTGCATTACGCATTGAAAATATTGAAAAATAGCCACAAATATTCCATCAAAGATTGACCAATTTACAGGACAATTGGTGTCTCACAGCTGTATCATGAATAAACATTAGCTAAGTATGCAAATTTGTGACGTCGAGAGATGGACTCCTATGATACGCATTATGTTAATCCTTTGTTTTTCTTAACTTTTATTTCAAGGACATTTGAGAGTTTATATGCTCAATGGGGTTTCATTTTTGAAGCATATATTTTTCTTCTTAAAAATATCGATATCACTTAACAATGTGAAACTCAGTAATTAAGAAATTAAGAGGCAACATATATAGGCTTAACAAAAGAAATACTGACACTGTGCAACACTCCACGTCATCTGTTTTGCATTTTTTTCAATCTTTGAAAAGTCATATTTCAAAAACGGTAAACGATATAAACAAATTCCAACGGAATTTCGCTCATTGTTTTACTTCGCAACTTCTGAATGAAGGATGCTCTTTCCTAGAAGAGTGTCACACAACCTTCAATAAATCCATCAGGATATTGACTGCATGGAAACAACATACGTATGAGCCTTACTGGTACAGTTCAAGTTGTCAATACCGATATTTTTCCTTTATTTTATTTTATAGCCCCAGTTTACCGCATGCCCGATGCTGTGATAAAGAACTTAAAGAAGGTTGTGCTCTTGTAAATTTGGGCGTTTCCACGTTTCCTGTTGTTGGATAAAGATCTCTCTGGGACTGATAAAACCTGTCTCAGTGACCTTAGAGGACAATGGTCACTTATCAGCTAGGAAAATTCTGTCTGTATGGGAGGGATTGTATCTTAGTAAAGCACAATCGAAAACCAATTATTTGTCTTTAAGGAATTTTGTTCTTGTTAGTAAGGGCCCACATGGGACCTTGGAGCAAAATTCCTGAGCACCCTGAAGGCACCATTAATGAGTATCATTATGACAAACCATCAACACTGTACAAGAGAATCTGGGAGGAGAAGCATTTTGCAGAATTTCATAAAATGGCCCAAAGGGCAACATTTGACATGGGGGCCAAAATTTCTGAACAGTCTGAAGGCATGCACCACTGATGGAATATCATTATGACAAAATATCAACATTGTACAAGGGAATCTATAGGAGGAGAAGCAATTTTGCAGAATTTCATAAAATGGGCCAAAGGGTCCACATGGGACCTTGGGGCCCAAAATCCCTGAACACCATAAATGGCCCACCACCCAAGCGACATTATGTGTAAGTTTCAAACAAATCCATGAAAGTATGTAGGAGGAGAAGCATTTTGAACAATTGTGGACAGATATAGAAGGACAGAGTCAGGACGCGTGATCTCATAAGCTCACACCAGTATGCTGGTGTGAGATGATGAAAAAAAACAAAAAAACTGCATTAAAGCAAAGTTAAAATAATTTCATCGAGTTTTTATTTACATAGGCCTAATTCAATGTCATAGTGACCAAATTGTGTATTTTTTTTCAAAAAGTGTGGTGCGTCTTGACTGTGTTCGCTGCATGAGACTCTTAACCTCAGGGTCGTGGGATCAAACTTCAAATTGGGCTATCCTTCCTATTGCTCTGAAAGTAATTTTACATCACAGAAATAGGCATGGTTAGGTATTGTGTGGTCGGTTGAATCAGTCGGTAGAGCACAGTACTAGCTAACGCTAACGAGTGTATTACTGTTAATCTCATGGTCGTATAGGTTTTCGGCCGTTCCTTTTGGTCTCTAAAGTACAAATTTTGACATGACTTTTATTCCAGTATTGTAAATATTGCCAAATATTAGCGTTATACTCTCTCGGATGGAAACAAAATTTATTCCTCTAACAAAAACAAACAAACAAACAAACAAACAAACAGACAGAAAACATGACTTTCATTTTCTTTTAATTGACATGTGCGATGGACGACGAAGGGGATATCGTCTGGCCACAAGTTGTACAAGTTTCTCTCCTTAAAATATCGTATCTTCAAGGTTTTTCTATTTGACCCCTGTTGATCTTGAATGACCTTCGACCTCTGCCGAAAGCAATAGCGTTTTGGTAGTTAATGGAGTTCTTCTACGCACCATGTGTGAGATCTGTTAAAGCTTTCATTCTTGACATAGTGTACTTACAATGTTTCAACACTTTGACCCATGTCGACGTCATGTGGCTTTTGACTTCTACCAAAAACAGTAGGGTTGTTATATTTAACGTGATACACCTAATAACTAAATGTGAGATCTGACCAAACTTCCTTTCTTGAGATATCATTTTTACAATGTTTTCACAATATCAGCCATGTTGACCTCATATATGACTGATCTTTGATAGAAGGGAATAAAAAAACAACAGAACAATATTGAGTGCTGAGTTGATAAATATATATTTATTTACTATGGGCAATTATCATGGAAAGTTGGGATAACGTATGCATCTTATTTACAACTGCAAAGAACATCAACGGAATTGCATTGGTAAACATGGTTAATGAAAGAGACACATTGAGTTGTTTCGTAAAATTCAGTAAATTTTTCCTAAACCTGACAAGTTTCCTTCAAACATTAATGACAAATGGTCAAACTAGGAGGATCACGATGTCACATTCAAAGGAACGTTAATGAGTGAGTAATTAACGATTAAAATTTGATTTTAAAAAATTCGTGATCAGACACTTTTCACATTAGTACTAATTTATGTGCACACTACCAGTGCAAGTCAGGGTGACAACTCCAAACATGTTTGACTATAGTTTCCACTGTTCTTTAGTTTTGGAAAGAAACTTAGCGTCTAATTTCATAAGTTCGTATCATTTACAATTCTCACAAACTTATCGGAATCAACCCAATTAGCCCCTTCCAAGGGGGTCGTTGAATTGATAACACTTATTTTGTGACACGTTTGAAGAAGTTTACCAATACACTTAATTCGCCTTATCAATCTTGCACATATTCCTACAATTACAGAAAGAGTGAGGAATTGTGGATTTTAATGAATTGGAATTGCCTGTGGTTAATACCTTATGGTCAAAGGTGTTTGGTCATAATATTGCAATAAATGCTTTTTTTATCGTTAATAACCGTATCATTGTCGCTTCAGTTAGTGTCAGACGATCAGGAATCTCTAAATTTGGCCTTTTCCGTCACTGCGATACTCAAATACTGAGACATACATGTGAAGCAGGATACAATCACCATTTTGAATCGTAAAAAAAGAAAGAAAGAAAAGAAAATGAGCCGTTACATTGAAAAGGCTACAATCTTTGATATTCGAATAAAAGTGCAATGATAGATACATAACATAATGAATACATACAAACACTTCACAATCTGCAGCTTGATTAAACCTCCCTCAAAAAACAAAACAAAAAAGAGAAAACAAAACAAAATAATGATAAAAATATGAAATAAAAGATGCAAATTATGGCACAAGATTGAGAAATGACGACTTTAATGGTAATTGTAAATGTTTTTAAAAACAAATCCATGCATTACTGTTGTAGGTGATTGACTCAGTCAATTACCTGATTTTCTAGTCAGAATCGTAAGTGATAATTTTAAAATTTGTAATAAACAAAAAATAAAAAAGTAAAAGCAAGTCGTTTTTAGCGGTACCTTTTCCCAAAGTAAGTCCTATCTAGCGTTAGAATTGGTCATGAATTCATCAATATTATCAGAGAAACCCATGCTGAGGTATCGTATCCTTGCTTACATTACATCGGGACCATCGTGCCTTACTTTTTCTTCTTTCAGAAAATGGGAAAATTATGAAAAGAAAAATACATTACGATGATTACTATGGGATTATCAAGTGAACTACATACAATTATTGCATGTTATTGCAATTTCAGGGTATCTCTTGAAAACTTTACTTTATGCGTAATGTTAAGGTATGAGGCAAATGCAGTTTTGCCAAGTCTCGGAAATTTTCTTTTATTTTTATCGTTGATAAGTTTTGCATATTCATGATGCAGTTGAAACCTACCTCAGCACAATGAGTATTAAAGAATTGCACAATGAGTGAGAAAGAATTGCGCATGTTTAATTTACATCCAAGTATTTCTAATATCAATATTTTAATGTAGCGAACAACACATCTGTATACTTTACCATACGTTCCTAGTAGGTTACAGTTACCAGCTTACTCAGTGCCTTTCCTATGCTGACCGTTGCGACATCAATCATTGACGCTTTGGTATTACTTTTTAAAAAAAATAAAAATAAAGTTCAACCAACATCGATTGTTATACTACTTTTACACAATTAGATATTATCGTATACATATATACATGATGTTAATTTGTGACAATATATACATACATATATAAAGGATGACACATGGGAATGAATCTACCATATTTTTTTCAACCTCACGGTTAGACAACATAAACAAAAGAGGAGAAGGAAGGTTGACTTCACCAGTCATGGTGTCACGCTTACAGTATTGCACTACTGACGAATACCGGATCTGCTGGTCTGTTACGTTTGGAAATTTCCGTAACTTGTTGAACTAAAGTAAACATCAGCAAAACGTAGATTAAAGTCCAGTTACATACCAAAATGATCCACTTTAATTTCGTCCCGCTTTTCGGCGTTAGGAAAATTTGAAAGAAATGAAGGTTATTTCTGAATTGTTAAAGAGGCATAGTGAGTTACATGACAAAAAAAAAAATCAAGAATAAAAGAAAAGAAAAACAACGACAGCAGCAACAACAACAGCAGCAGCACAGCAGCAATGAAATGGAGACTTTTCTAAAGGACTATAGCATTGTCGATTATGATACCATTTCTCCTTCGATTTGCCAGAGAAAATCAAAATTTTAGGCCGATGATGACTAGGGTGTGTTTATCCGAATAACCAACCATGCGATGAACCTTAACCGAATATTTTTCGTTTTCCTGTCTGTGCATTTTTTTGTACGAAACAAGAGATTGGCCTTGTGGGACTAAAACCCGCCTCCTCTGCTCCTCTAGGTGAGACGAAAGGAGACTTAACCTTTGCTGTAGCTTTTTTTTTTTCGCTACATTTTTCACTATTTCAACACTGATAGTGACATGTCTTTGGTTATTCTACTTCCGAAAATGTATTGCAAAATTCGGTTTCACGTCATAAAATTGAATTAAAAAAAAAGAAAGAAATGTAATTCTATAATCTTGAATAATAGAAGGCAGAAAGTCTCATTCAATATGATGTTTGAATTTGATGATAAAGTAGACGATGATTATATAGTTTGACATACTATATTTTAGGCACTTAAGGCTACACTTCCGGCAGGCAGAACGCATGTGTTGAAAAAGATTCATCTCTATAGCGAAGACGCACCAAGAATGTTCAACTGCTTTGTGTTACCAGCTCAGGTTGTATTTGTTATCTACTTTTATTGTGTATTCTTGGGGAAGGTAAGAGGTGGAAAGTTAACAAGTTCAGAAGGAAACCATACAAGATCATATGAAAAATACTGCATGCACTGACGTGAAGACTACTCGAGTACGCCACTGCCTGACTAAATCTAAAGCTATACATGAAGAAGGGCTCTATTCAATACTGACCGGTAGGCGATTATTGACCAATAGGCTACTAAGTCAAAATAACGGCTTTCACTGCAAATGTTCAACATACAGGTCTACCATCTTTAGGTACAAATTCAACTACAACTGCTATAGATACTGCAATCGAAAGAAATACAATGTTACGTGATAGGCCTGCCAAATTTTAATAGGATCATAGGTCTGATTAGTTTAGTTAACACTTCCGATTGGTGTAACTATATTCCCGGCATATAGAGAGAGAGACCACGTATCTGTGTACCGCTGGGCAAGGCTATACGGTTTATGTGAAAAGAGGTTCGATAAAGAATGAAACATAAAGAATTACGATGTTCAAACCTTGCATATCATCCTCAGTTCGTTCGAATCCGTTCCTACCAATGCGCACACTAACAGGTCTGAAACAAGTTTGACAAAAATGTGTTCCTCTGAATAAATCCACAACTGTAGTACAACCCTATGCTGCAAGCCACGTATTGCGCGAATGAAAAACAGACCCATTTTAGAGCAACGGAAATTTTCAGGTCGACTTTCAGATATTTTATCAATATCATAAGTCTTGGTTCCATTTGAGTAACAGCTAGAGTCCCTTTTTGTAATTTTTGGGCCCCATTTTGCTCCATCTCCTGGGCATCTAACTTACACTGTGCCCATTTTGCTTTCACTTTTTACACGATTGACGCAACTCTCTGTATGAATCTCTAGTATAACCATAGGGTTCCTATATAGAGACACTACCCACTATCACACGACAAAGATCGCCCTCTGATTAACCATACGAAGAGCGCCCTCTAAAAGGAGAGTGTCTTTCCCGCGGCATACCCTACAACAAAACAAAATAGCTGTAGCACCAGTATCTATTCCGTGAGAGGTGAACCTTGTACATCAATGAATGTAAAGCAAACTTTATGACGAACAAACTGTGAGGAATACCTGGCTCAAGCGGCACCATTCTAACAAAGGTTTGAAAGAAAAGGTATTGAAAGCAGAAAAAACGTTTTTACACAATATGTGTGCAGTATACGGTGTTTTGAGTAAGCTGTTTCGCCTACCCGTTGAAAGTATCTAATAAATGCCCCACCATAACCGAATCATTACACAAGAAAGATAAAAATCGTCCTTTATTTATACTCTGTACTTGTAATTTGGTACACTGAACAGTAATGTTATTTGGTCTAAATGAGTCGAAAACCGAGGAGTGTGATTTTTACAAAGGTTTTAAATTTAGTCCCAGACAAGAGTTGTATTAGTTACGTGAAACGCCTCCCTTTGGCTTTGAAATCTACTCAGTATCTGTCCCAAGATTCTGTCAGTCAAAAACACTTTTACAGTTCTCGAAAGTGTCCATCTTTGACAGCAAGATTTCAGGCACTGTATGGAATTCCAGCATCCATCACACTCATGTTGTAGCAGGGGAAAGTTCCTGGTTTAAGAATTACACGTTAAATGTTTTTTCCTTATTTTTTTTTTACACAAGCGGCTGCTTGGGGACGGCGGCGAGGTTACCCCTTGGAATGCGGACTTGGTTCACCTGTTGTCCTGTCATCGATGAGACAGACGTTTTGGCGGTCACCGCCAACGAGTTGGCTCGGGATGACGTGTGCGACCTCTTCGAGTAGTTGTTGCGCCACATTTCGATGACACGAGAGTTGCACCCGAAAGCGATGTAAATCAGTAGCCCCTGCGTCGAATTCAATACGATAGAGATTATACCTAATGGCGTTGAATCGATGAAGCCAGCAGTGAAGCTGACAACCCAGGTTAATCCCATGATGGAACTTAGCTGGAAGTAGAAAAAAGAAGACAACTTTCTAAAATATTAATCAGTATCATTTTCTAGCAGAATTACGCACTTTTAATTTTTTTTTTTACAACAGGCCCAGTTTCATGGACGTCACATAGCAACAGAGAAAGGCTCCGTCACTGAAGGTAAACAAACGAACTCTGTGTATGGATACGCTTATTGCATGTCGACCCAATGGCAGATGCACAATTGTTGATGTTAGTACCTTTCACCCGAGAGGGGTACTTTATTGTATCACTGTGACGTCACATGCAAGGGGTCTACTAAGAATATGGAGAGGTATGACAAAATCATGCTTTAAGACAAACTTTTCTGATAATCCTCTAAAACATGAAATGATGAAATCAATCTTTCATATAAGGGTTTTTAGTGATATACGTATATGCTACCCACCTTGCAAAATAAAAGAAAGTCCTGCTTTCCGTCTCTGTTTAGTAAGTTGGAATTGGAGGAGGTCGCCCTTTTGGTAGCTATCCGAGCTCGCAAGATCCCAATAACAGTGTCAGCAAAGAAAAAGAAATTGAGGGCGAGAAGTGTGATGACAGGAGCACCGAATGCAACAAGTAATGCGTTTCCGTCGTGAATCCAGCAGATGCAGACATTCCCGTACCTGAAAGTGACATCCTCGAAGTTACCGAAATGAAACACCGCGGATACACCAACTATGACGAGCGGACCACACCACGCGTACAAAGAGAAATAAAAGAAGGTCTTCTTGCTATCTCGAACGGTCTGCATCTTGGAACGGTTTCCAAATGTTCGACTGAGGTCGTAACCCAACACGCTCATCCAGAAGAAAGCAGCTAGGAATGAATAATGGGTTATCATCGCAACGGCGGTACAGAACGATGGGTTGCTCGTTTTGTTCCAGAGAGCAAATTGAAAGAGTTGCCCCACAAACAGGGCGGAGACGAGAGACAGTATTGATTTGCCCATGTTATTCCTTAAGCGGGAAAGGACGACGTAGGTAAGAATTGTTGCAGTGAGACCGATCAAGGACAAAGTATGTCCAACGATCGTCAAGATCATCTCTACAGTCTCCGCTTCGTCTTTGATATCACATTGGTCTCGCAAATCATCCTCGCATATCCAAAACCCGTCCTTCGTTTTGTAGTAAGTATCCGGGGCGAACGTTTGACCCGTTTCGTTGAGGAATATGTGCGTATCGTTGAAAGCCGAGACCGATGAGACGCCGTAGTGCACGTAGCCGGACTCACATGTTGTTGCCACAATGCCATCAAGGCACCGACCGTAACCAGACCATATATGGGTTTGTTGTCGTCCATTGTTCCACGAGAATCGGATACTGGACGTATTGGCGTCAGTCGAAATATTCGAGCACGCGACAACGCCTGGCGTGAGCGTAAAAGCTTGAATATTCATCAGTGGTTCTGTCTGACAGCTCAAACTGCGATAATTTTCCTGCGCCAGGGGTCCGGACGAACGTTGTTCCAAGCTGGTTAATACACCTGTTGTATTTGTCAAGATGGCTCCACTGAAGGAACAAAGCGTTGAGGAACTTGGCACCTCTTCGCTACAAAATACAACTTCATCATCGGACTCTACGCAGGTGATTTGATCGATATTCACTTGTCCTTCGAAATAAGAAATCTCAGCTTGGATTAACATCGACATTGCCGAGGCTATTTTTTCCTTGATCGCGGTGCAACTCTCCGTATCCGATTCCAAGCATACTTCTCCCACGTCTTTGACGAAGGTTTTCCCCGAAACGGCGAACTGAGTGTGATTATCATCTCTAGACGCCACAACCTGCGGTTCGTACCTGGCCACCACTCTTCGACAAACGTTCGAGAATGGGTCGAACATTTCGTCTTCGTTGCAAGGGGAGGGACGAACAGGTGACCTCTCTGACAGCTGGTAACCATTTTTAAAAAGGAACAGATTATTAAAAGTCGGGACGTTTTGGGGATCTATTATTTCTACTGGATAATCACACGGGGCACCGGAGATGTCAGCTTCATCGCACAATGCGCATTCGCGATTCCTATAAGTAATATTTCCGGACAGATATGGCGCCACATACAAAGGGCAACTGATTTGTGGATGTCCGCTGTCTACCAGAACAGGAGCTTGTATGGGTGTGCATTTGCGATAGGGATTGGAATTCTCTAAGCGGTATAAATACTTTTTTGAACAGCTTGACATTTTCAAATTGTTATTGATAATACGGAATTGTTCGGAATCGCCTTCGTCAATACCACCGTCTGAGTTTGAACCACCGTTGCCACTGACAGATGTTCCATCGTCAAAAGCCGACGTACCATCGTCATATACCGACGTGCCATCGTCAAATGCCGAGGTGCCATCGTCAAACGCTGACGTGCCATCATCGAAAGCCGACGTGCCATCATCGAAAGCCGACGTGCCATCGTCAAAGGCCGACGTGCCATCATCGAAAGCCGACGTGCCATCGTCAAAGGCCGACGTGCCATCGTCAAACGCCGACGTGCCATCATCGAAAGCCGACGTGCCATCATCGAAAGCCGACGTGCCATCATCGAAAGCCGACGTGCCATCATCGAAAGCCGACGTGCCATCGTCAAAGGCCGACGTGCCATCGTCGAAAACCGACGTGCCGTCGTCGAAAGCCGACGTGCCATCGTCATTAACCGACGTACCGTCTCCGGTCGGTGACTCACCAGGTGGATCTTCTCCTTCATCTTTAATGCATGTAATAATCAGCTGCCAAAAGTACATATCGTCGAAGGATCTACCGTTACAAATGGCACAATATGCGTTCCGGAAAAGTTTGTTATCAGTCATGTCTGTGACTGGTACATTGAGGAATTCGTCGTTGGTCGTGGGTTGTTCGCACAAGGAACGGATCGTTGGGTCGGAGAAGGTATCCGTGCATTTGCTTATCATGTAGTAACCACTGCCGTACACGCCAGAAGACTGACAGACCTCCGAGGTATCTATCTCGGGTTCCTTTGCTGGGTTATTAATATAGGCCTCTGCATCCTTGCAACAGTCACCGTAATGCAGGCAGAGATGGTCACATTGACATCTTACGGTAGTGTGAAACTTGGAGGAGCAAGAACTGGACGCTACACATATCAGGTTCTCATCTGGGACCAACGCTCCCACCGGGACACATCTCCGTGGGCTTTCCAAGCATTTTACCGTTTCTGCTAGAACCACATCTGAAAATGATGAACAAGAAGAACCAAGATAAAATTTACACAAGTTTGTCAAATTTCTAGCATTGTTTGTGGTCAGAATATTTTAGAGTCACTACACACTAAGGCAAGAAATGGGGGTGAGTTGGCGTTTTGTGACAATGAATACAAGACAGGCCATTCGAAAAATTGGATGACCTGAGAATGAAGTTGAAGTTGCACAATAACTCTTCGTCCAACTCAACTGTAAGGTATATCCGTGGGATGTCTGTGTCAGATATTCCCCTCCCTTCACGAACCCCCTCCCTACATATCGATGTTTACTGGTTGACGAAGTAGGACCTAACGTACATTTTGTTTTGTTCACGTGTTCGTTCAAGGAAAACAAAATGTGTATTTACGTCACATGAATATGCAGTGGGAAGTTCAATTCACTCAATTGCATAGACGGTTTTACAAATGAAAGTATCACCGGATGTGCTCCCTTTCTTCAGACGTGTCATAATCAATAAGCCTTTTTTTCAAGGGGAATGGTTAAAATGACGACATATGGTCAGTTCAACCTAATGTCCCATGTCAATTAAAGACTGTCCACCCTAGCCCGGAGTAGCTGATCAGTCTTTTTCGTGCAGCTTATCTCTACGAAAAAAAAATCGAACTTCGGCATGAGGCTTTGTAAGAAAATCCCTTCAAGAAATCTTGTCCAAACTTACATTCTATATTTCTATAGTTGTGCTTAATGCCGCACCCAATACTGCAAAGTGTCATTTTCATGTAACACGAAATGCTCATAAATTCATAAGTTCATTAACTTTTGATGTCTGTGAAAAGAACTTTTTACAGGCTCTTCGAGGCGGCATCCACGTACTGGCGGCAGCCACAATGACCCTTATAAGCAGCGTAGTTCAACCCTAGTCTAAAATGTTCAACTTCCTGTAGTAACATGATCATGTTTTCCGCGTCTGCGCTAGTTGGCTTGCAATCAAATTCAACTGCAGCTTTGCTCTCAGCCCACATTTGCTCCTCTCTAGTAAAATCTTAACACTTTTCCTTTTGTGTGAGTTTTAAGTAATTTCTCCTATTTTTTTTCTTATTTTTGCATAGTTTATCATTTATTTGCTTTTACTTATGGTAGCCTGGTTGCAGTTTTCTTTCGTGATTCATTGTTTCAATTCAGCTCTCCCCTTTTTATTATTAGAGAGCATTATTAAAATCTTTTATCAGCTAATTAAAAAAAGAACTAACTTTGTTCTCGACCAGAGGTAACTAGTACCGGTCATCCAACACCATAGGGGATACCCACCGAACTTATTTGACAATTTAAAGGGGCCCGTTGAGTTTATATCAATACGATTGCTTCGATTTAGGAGGGAATAAACAAAAGAAAAAAATAAATAAACAAACAAAAATAAACAAAAGGGTGTGCCCTTCTCGAGAAGTCATAAACATGTGTGTTATCATGTGAGGATTGGCTGGGACAGACTACTTAACCATGCGCAATATAATAATTGTATATATTTATATTATAAATAAAGATATATATATATATATGTATATATATATATATGGATATAAATTAGAATTTTTATTCATAGAAAAAAAAAACATTTCCATTGTCAATTCAAATGTTATGTGGCATTCGTATACTTCGCGAAATTGAAAATCAACTAGGGGAAATATTCGTAGGAGAACCTCTAAAGAACAAAGGCATAGGCCTAGCTGCTTTTACGGATTCTGGGGGGGGGGGGGGGGAGAACGATAACAAAGAACTAGCCTATAACTCACAGCGATTTTGTGGCCCTTGCGACGACATTAATGTAAAATTTCCCTCTGCCAAGCAATGCACAATATTCGACGCAGTCAATGAAAACGTTTAGGAAATAAAAATGCAGTCATTTAGTAAACATTCATTAACATTTATTGAACAAATTTCATTAAGAAACATCGTCTGCCTCCCTGCACGGTCGTTTTCCCCCTTTTTGTGTTATATTCGGTCAGCGCGTTATGTGATATGCGGCAAATTCCCTCCTATCAGTGACGATTTTATCAAAATGATAAGTGATTCTGATTTAATGTCATCATAAAATTAGAAATAAAAATGGAAGATATTCTGCAATTTGAAAGGTAATATAGACCTATTAGGCAGTAAATTTGTCGAGACTTCTTTGGGAGGATATTCTCCGGAGAACTAATGGATTATGTTGAGTGTCAAATTTTATGGGAAACGCTAACATTGTAACTTTATGGGAAAAGAAGAGTATTAAAAGAGTATATCTGATCCAGACAAATATTTACATAGCTACGTCTTGTCATTGTTCTCTTCCTTCAATAATACCATCAATCCTTTCGCTCTCATACCAACAAGTGTGATCCACGGTAAAAGCACATACGTCGATACAACAGTGTGACAATAGTCGGTGCGTCGCGTATCGTACAAAAACGTCACAACGATCGGAACAAAATAAAAATGTTCTGTCGAAAAACAGGTGATTGCAGAATAAGGTGAACATACTCTGTTATGAAACTTGAAAGAGTGAGAATTCATTATTACGAGTGCACGTAGAGTAGCCAGTCGGTTTAAAGAGGTTACAATACTATCTTCAAACCTTGTAATCTTATTAGATTCAAATTAGTGACCAATCCAAATGTCGACTGAAACATAAGCCCGCCGGAGAGCATTATGGCTCCTTGCATGACGAGTATTACAGATGTAACTCTTTAGTCTTAAACAACATACTAGTTTAATGTTAATCCCAAAAAGAGTTTGGGCCCCAGTTTGCCACTAACAATGCTGATCTGTTCAGCCTAACTGAACACATTGGTTTCATCCAGTTTTATCATTCTCTCATCTCCATCACTCACTACAGGAAGAACCATTATATCATAGTACTACACATTTACCATATAACTTGCAGGCGGAACATTTTGCACAAAGTCATAAAATGGCCCATTACGGCCCATTTCATACCTTGGACCCAAGAATCCTGAATAATCTGTATGTACAACTATACCATAGTAGTAATGTGACACGACTTGACAACTTAGAACAAAACAATCCGTAGAAATGCATTCTCATGATTTCGTAAAATGGTCCGTATGGTCCATTTATACCTTGGACCCCAAAATATTAAACGCCCCGAGGTACCATTAGCTCTTCTTTCAACGCATTCTGTCACCTTCCAACCCGTTCGATGCTTTTCACTTTCCCTTTTCATTTCTGTATATATATATTTCAAACTTAAATTGGAAAATCTGTCAGTTACGGTGTTGAACGTTGTCTAGATGCCGACATCGACGCAGTCAGACACAAGAAACGTAATTCTCAAATTTTCGTAAACACATCTTCTTCATGTCGATGTGAACCGAGACCAAACTGTTCAGCAGTTTGAGACACATAAATCAAAACGTGAAGTGATTCGAAACACTTCCTGCGAGAAGGGCGGGGAAAAAAAAAATAATGACAAGATTTTAATTGCAGAGATTTGATTTAATCCGCTATATTCTGTAGCTTTCAAACAGCCTCTTGAGGAAGAGGAAAAATTCAATCGGTAGGAGACAGGAATGGAGATGGAGATGGTAGATGGATGTGTATGTCCGGGAATGGATCGAGAATCTCTTGTCAGTCTTAAAAGGTTACTAAATATGACTACTGATGTTCGTCCTGTCGTTTAATGAATATATGTCGTGTAGACCAACTGGTAAACTTTAATAAAACATAACCAGATAAGTTGACTAAAAATGCTGATATTTTTTACCATAAATGTGTATTTATAGGCCTACTCCAGAAGCCGAATTCTCAATTAACTTTAAGTTTAAGACGGAATCAACTTCACAAGTTGGGAATTGTATCTTAAATACCGTACGTGACGCGCATTCATGTAAAAGCTTGCGTCACTCAGAACTTAGTTGCAGAGCCTTAAATTGAAGCTTTGGATCACAATCAGTTTGAATTTTCTCATCTATAAAAGCTCTGTTTTTTCTTTTTTTAGATAAGGCTGTGCAAAGTCATAGTTGATGTAAACGCAAAGCCAATGATGTAGTGTGTTGCACATTTTCGGTGTTTCTTCCGTTAGGTCTTTAAATATTGTCTCTTAATTAATTACAGGGTTTCAGATTGGTAAGTGATATCAATATTTTTTAAAGAAGACAGCACACGCTTCCAAGATAAAATCCGAGGGGCATACACCGTTTTCAATTGTGTTTAAAATAAAGGAAGTTAAACAAGCAAAAGAAAACATAATGCATATCATTTTAGTCCCTTTATGGATTTCACAAACTTGCATACTTTTTGGCCAACTTTTGGCTCACAGAATGGTAGGTACACAGTGGTGCCATACATTTTACATAGGTTTTTGCGTCTTCCCCACCAAATCAGGTAATGGCACATTCTCTCACAAAGTATCTCAGTAGAGAGAAAAACCATTATCTTTTTCATTTTTTTTTTTTTTATCTTGGCGTCCCTTAGGTAATATTCATGAGTATGTGGTTTACGACAATCCCTGGCTTGTGTAAGGAATGTTGCGTCGTCGAATGTCATCAATGTTTAAGTCTGCAGGTAAACACCGATGACCTTTAACCAACAATGTTCCATCTACAAAACTGGGTAATTTGTAGGGAGAAGGGGCAAAAAGTTATATGAAATGTATGTCACCAGCACTGATCCTCCTTTTAGTTAATCATGATGCTATTTTAAAACAAAAAATTGTTTCTAAAAATGGCCTTTTTTATGGAAATTGTTTCCTATCTTCAACGTGTTCAATTACTGCTTAATTCATGCAATACTCCCCCCCCCCCCCCCCCCGCAATGGTGTGCCCTTCATGTCACATGTACTTTTTATCACGACAGCAAATCGGAACGACTGAAGAAATCGAAGGACTCCATTGAATGCATAAGGTCTTCGTCTTTATATTTTAGCAATTCGCAGCCGTAGGCTGTTGGATATACGAGCAGTGTTTCGTGGATTCGATTATATCCAATCAAGCGAAATGCATGACAAGGTTTGGGTTCAGTCGTAACAGTTGCACTTTTTTCAGTGGTATTAATGTAATTAATTGCTCGACAATAATCTAATGCCCAATGACACGGACGTACCGGTGAAAGCTCTGTCCTGGCTTACATGTTTTCGAAAACGCCACCATGTGTGTTACAAACTGCATAGTGAATGACGATGCATGGCAGTATGGGGGTGACGGTAATGGCGTTGATAATCGTGGTGATGAAAAACTGATGATGACGATGATGATGATCGTGGTAATGATATTGATGATAGTGCTTGTGGTGATCATAACAGCAGTAATGATTATTATAGTGATAATGATAATCATCGATAAGTGGTTGTAACGATGTTGGTGGTGATTGTGATAATAACGGGGAGAAAAAAAAAACACTAAAAAAATGTCTAACCAAATGTCTGTATGTTGACTATGTTGGCCAACTATAACTAACGCCCTCTGCTACAAGCATACTTCCAAAAAGTATAAATTGACACTTTTTTCAAAGACTGATTAACACAAACCAAACAGTTTAATTTTTCTGACTACATTTTTTGCTCGCAAAATATGTTCCTGCATTGCACAATATGACCTTCTTGACTGCATATTTGTTTTCTTTGTGGCTCATCTTATCTGTAGAGAGCAATTGCCACGTGAGGGGACGACATCCGGTGAAAAAGTGTGATCGAAATGAGTTTCTTTTCCTCCCCACCCACCCCCACTCACAAACACCTATGTCTTTCCACATATCCCTCAACTTGTCTCTCCATCTATCTCTCTTCCCGTTTATCCCCCCACCTCGAACCCCCATCCGGAGGTACTTAATTACAAAATTTGTTTCCTCAAATGTCTAATTTCAGTCTGGTCATTAAATAATGACATAAAAATGTTCACTAGTAAAACAAAATAATCACAGTGTCTGAGCGGGGGGGGGGCATAACTGAGACAATTTAAGTGATTTAGTGCTCATTAAGCTACGAGGTTACGGTGTCTCGCTACATGCACGGTATAGGAGGCAAAAAGAATTCCACCGGGTGGGCCCTCGATGTAAGTGGCCCGGATCTATTTTATTCAAAAAGTTTTTACGCTGCGCACTGGCATACACTGCTGTACATGAAAGCAGCCAGCTTTGGACGGAATTTTACAGAATCCACTTAAAACCAATATACGCTGAAATCTTAAGAGATCCTCGTCTGTAACCGGTAAGATAGAGCAAGGTTTTCTACTATCCACCCCACCACTCGATCCCGTCCCTCCCCCCCCCCCCCTTCACACACACACACACATCCTCACACACATATGTTCATTCTTCATGCCATGTTTGCGTTGATGGATAACTTCATTCTCCAGAACATCTTCGGTACAGAGATGGGGTTGGTCGACCATGCGCACCCTTGATTAGGTGACGAATCAAAACTTGTCGGCTCGATTGACACGCGTGAACGTCCGCATAAGCATACGTCTGTAGCTAAAACGGCTGCAGCGGCATACATAGTTACAAAATGGTAACAACGCAGGAGGGGGGGGGGGGGGGGGGAGGCGTTTAGATGATTACCTACCGGCCAAAAAAAAAGACAAAAGACCGAAGTTGGGATTTGTCTATTCCGTGGCCATTACGATAATTTGCCTTGCGAGGAATCTTGCGAGGAGCTGGAACACTAGAGATGTGATTCTTAATGTAACCTGTAATTGGTCTCGAGGAAATGGACAGCCATAGTCTACATGGTGACGGCGTAAGCGTGTGTGTGTGTATGTGACGCCTTGGCTTGTAAACACGATATCTCAAGAAGGAAACGGTGCTTAAACTTCACACTTGGTGTGTTGGTAGTCCATCGCAAGAAGATGATCCCTATTGTTTTTCATGGAGGTCAAAAGTTATTTGAGGTCACCAGAGGTTAAAGTAAGAAAACCTTTGGAAGGAGATATCTCAGCAACTAAATGTTGCTGGAAGTTTAAACTCTTATCACCGGTAGCACCTAATGCGCAGATGATATCTGTCACTTTTTATAGAGGTCACAGGTCATGTGAGGTCAATAGAAGACGTAACATGACAACTTTGTAAACACAGTATATCGAGAAGGGAAAGGTACGTGAACTTCAAAGTTGGCGTGTCGGTAGTCAAGTGTGATTACATGAACCCTATTGTCTTTCATGAGGGTCAAAGGTCACTTGCGGTCTCCGGAGCTTGAAGTATGAAAACGTACTAAGGAAGATATCTCAGCAACTAAATTCAGCTGGAACTCCAAAGTGCCAACATTGTTAGCACTTGATGAGTAGCTGATGTCTGCCATTTGAATTGAACCGAGGGAGACTTGTCATCACTGCATGTGGCATTAAATGTAAATTATAACTTCTATCATTCCAAAGATCTGTCCTGGGTTCAAAAGCCCAGCATAGGATACTTTGAGAGCTTTACATGCCCTGAATGTGAACATATGAAGAGGTAAATGTCACTCATATTAAGGAAATAATGGATATTTTTTCCCACTGAAAACTTGCCAAAATGTAGATCTATACGTTTCATAGCAGAGATTGTTGCTAGATAGACATTGGTCCCCTTCATTTTCTTTCAATTTGTGGAACATTTAAAGTCCATTTTCTAGGATATCACCAAGCAACCACTTAACATGGCTCTTATCACCTTTTCTGATCTTTCAGAGAATTTCCCAGTTGCCAGCAACTCCCTGTCAAGATTTACAAAGTACTTGGTTCAGTCACAGTAAACACTCCCTTGGCAGGCAAGATGTATTCCAGGCTGCTTTAAATGACTTCACAATCATAACCTCAATTTGGTGTCATGAACTTTCTATTAACTTGTGAAATACCTTGGTAAATATGCCATCCTTCTTGACCGCAATTGTCATCAATGCTGAGTGAATGACATAACTCATTCATATCAGCACTTGGTAACAACAAACCCATAAGTGATACAGAATGTGGTCGACATTCTTGCATTTTGATTTTTAAGTTTTGATATGGTGCCCTCCCTCCTCCTCTGGTTGCTTTTGTTTACAAGTGATTGTGTGGGTTTGTGATTGTGAGGGTATGCAAAAAGAAAAAAAAAAATGAGAAATTGGCAAGAGATCACAAAGTCCTTTGACCTTCTGGTCTCTACACAGTAATCGCTCTCTTGGAGATTTGTAGCTTTGTAATATGCATGGCTCTCGCCGTTTTAAAGTTCAAGCTCCCGTTGCACTTTGCTATTTTGCTCACGGAGATGAAAGCTAACTGGGCCTTCGAATTAAAAGAATTTGATAATCATATTGTTGATTATGTGACATTGCTCGAATATCTATATATTTTTCTTCTTTTTTTGTGCCTTTTTCATTAACAAAAGACAAAATCAAGGTTTTCATAGACTAACAAGTCCCCCGGCGACAAATACTATTATTTGAGAGCTGTCCATGACGTCATAACCTTGGAACGCCGAATGAGGTTCTTGCAGGTCTTAAATTATCTTTATAAAGTTAACTCGCAAAGTAAGAAGCCTACTTTAAAGAAGATCTCACTTTATACCTGGACTACCTAGTTTCAGTTCCCCGTGCTGTCACGTGACATGGTTCGCGAGGAGAAATTTTGGTATGTCCTAATTCTAGGGATGCGCCGGATTTCAATTTTAAGATCCGACCTGGCCGGATTTGGCGGGATCTTGGTTGAAATTGAAGTGATTTTCCATGTAGGCGTCCTTCATAGAATTCTCTCAAAAGTTAGAAATTACAGTGGTGTACTGAATAATACATGGTTTAGTTAGATTCCCTTTATCCAAGTTCAGGGCCTATCTACTCTATGGGGCCTGGTTACCACACCTGTCGATAAATCACTGCTCATTGTTTCTACTACAATGAGACTTTTACGCTCACTCTACTCTCCACATCAAAAGTTGTAACCTAACCCCCTATTGAAAGCTTCAACCCACACCCGGTGGTCCCCTCCTCTGAAAGAAAAAGAGAAACATAGATCCAGCCCGAGTCCAGTCCAACAGCAAGGCCCTTCAAGTAGTGGACTTAGTATTAACTTCAGCCAGGTCCAGGCTAAATCATACACGTTAGCTCTGAATACAAAATTACCTAACAAGAGAAATGTTTTCCATAAAATGTAAAGATTTTTCTCTGTTTAGCTAGCTTTACATTAATTACGTATGGGAAAGATCACATTTAAGTATAACCTACGCATAACGTTAGGTAATAAGATTGCTTCTCATCTTGCCGTCCCGATCAATTTGTGATACCACGTACTTAATAATGACGTTGCATTCAGGCGTGAAAGGGAAATGTGCAGACATGCGGAAGAGATAAAAAATGTTTTTTATTCTAAAATCAATTTATCTCATTACTGTAACATATCATTTACATCGTCAGAATGCTACATGAGTTCTACACTGTTGTTGTTCCTGAAAGATCATATTCTGTCTTTTTATTCTTTGAGAGATCTATGCTCTGACATTTCATACCAACATCTGAAAATTGCAACAACATGAAGGAAAAAATCCGTCCGGAACCTGGATTTCATTTAGTCCGCCCTGACCAGATATCCGGTGCACCCCTGTAGTACCAGATTCATCACTTCTTGGGACTTCAACATTGAATAAATAACTTTGGAAAAATACCAGAAAATTCTCGCTGTATAGGTTCAAAGTACAACTAGAAAATGTGGTTACGAACATCGCAACCACTTACTGTCTATGACCGTGTTCCTGCGCAAGGTTAATTGAACACACTAAAGCTGTTTGATATTATCCGTTCAATTTCAGTAACCTTTGGCTAGTGCAGGTATAGGCTACGAGTATGACTGAATACCATGCATGAGTTGGCTACTTTTCTGCATATACTAACAAAGAAAATGATCAGAAATAACGTTGAGGCATGATATTTTTTACTTCAGATTAAACGAGATAAGACCTCTGTAGACACTACAGCAGTAGTTATTCAAAGCACTGAGGTTTTCTCCCGATATCGGGAAGCTCCGGTCTTTGGTTATAAGTTTGAGAAGATAGGCCTATTTGATGCAGTATGGCAGTGACTAATTGGTATAAATTACAGTATTGGTAGCGACGGAACTGACTGACAAGACAATGATCGATTGCGTGCTAAAACATGTTTATTGTGTTCTTTGGTGGGTAAAAACTATAGAACTTGTTGACAAGTGCACCGGACAGCCTGTGCTGAATTAACCAGACAAGATACATGCCTTCATGCAGAGCCAGCAGAAAATTCGAGCCACAAAAATATCTATTTAGCCTGCGGACTGGTTCTTTTTTCATCAGCCCGAGATCTAATTAAAAAAATTCAGGTTTCGTTTATTGTTTTATCGCTTTTTATGCATACATGGATATAGCAAGAGTGGCAAAAAAAAAAAAAAAAAAAAAGCTTAGGCTTTATACACAAACATGGCTGTAGAAGTGTAGATATATAAGGCGAAAGGAAGTACATAAAAACCCAAGAGGCTTGACAATGTGCACTCCCTGTTAAAAGAAAAGAAGAAAGACAACCCACTCCAACGATTATTTTCCTAACGTTTGGATCACGTTACGTTACCGTTGTAAAGGGCAATTCAGTGAAAACTAAGAAAGCAGTTAAAAAGCTAACCTCAGTCTCCAAAAGGCCAAAAGGTTAAGACTCACCATTTTTCAACGGTTCAGAGTGAGGAAAGGTTTCCTGCGAGGTGTTGGGAGTGTAACCACAGTAACGTGTTTACGAATCTGTTAAACTATGTCATGGCCATAAAATATTTTTGTAAACCATGCCTGTACTTCTATTCACATACACAGGTTTCCCTGTAATAATTCCTGACATCGTAATATCGGGTAACGCCATAATATTTCACGGAATGCCAACAAACTTTGAGCTTAGGTGCCATCAAACTTTATTTCCGAAAATTTCACATGTTGATCACACATAAACCATCGGGGACTCCCAGAGGACCATTTGTTACGTCACAAATTCGTGGGTGTGGTTTTTAAAGACAGCTTTAGGCCGGGTAAAGGGAGTAATAACCGAATAAAAAAACAACCGAAGCACGTTGAGGGTTAACTACGAGTTCATTGAAATCTCTTTCATTTTTTCTTTTGCTAGTAACGCATATATTGTTTTTCTTCGGTTTCTTTTTGATGTTAAGAGCTAGTTTTTTTGTCTACAATGTGATTCCCTGTGCTCAGGCACTTTACTCGGAACATAACGCCGCTACTGTAATGAGATCACGCAATCACCCAGCACCCCATTTTCGTATTAAGTTAATCATTGTGTGGAGTTATGGGGGGAGGACCCTTCTTTGTTTCCAGGCTACAAAGAAAAAAAAGGAACAGACATCACGCGATTGGCCAAAATATTAGTATAAAGATGCTCTCCAAATATCTTATACAATTATGTTCATGTTTATTTCTTTACAGAATTTACCACAAAAAGTCAGACTCACTGGACCACAAACCAGCAAATGTAATAAATTCAGCAAACTACGTCATGTTTTATACATAGGCAAAAAAAAAACAGCAACAAAGAAACAAACACAAAAGCAATAGGCTGATGCGTAGGACTATCTGTTAATAATTTGTTGTAAGAAGATGCCTTTTAGTGGGGAAAGAATAAAATCCGTGGGCTTAAGGTTTTAAATAACTGGAACTTGAATGTGGAGGTAGTTTTATTCAGTTTTCCTAAAAAGTAATGAGAAGGCTGCCAAATTTGAACAATTGGAAGAGGGGCATTATATCTACATGAACATGTGACTAACTTAAGTTTTGAGATTTAATTAGGCAGATATTCCATAAAAATAAAGTCGCGAACAGAACATGAATAAGAAGTCAAAGTTTAGGGATCACACAAACATGTCGAGTGATCACTTATAGTTTTATTTGATGGGCTGACTGCGAAGTAGCGTACTATATTTGACCATATGGAATTTACTGAGCAATATAGCTCAAAGATTTCAATGATAAAGGAAGGAAAAACCTCCTAAAATGAAGTGATCCGGTAGACATTGCGAATCATATTACTTGATATCATCGTTAAAATTAGTTCTAAGAAAACAAACTTTCTTTTATTATTATTTCAGGCCGCTGAAAACTGTTACGAGGATAGACACGAAATTAGGGATGTTTATTACGTTGTACTGTCGAGATATATACAGACCAGCTAATTTTGTGATCGTAATAATAACAATAACCATAATCTCGACACTGCACCATAGATAAACAAACTAATTAAAATACCACCAAGTTATATACACACACGAACCTTTAAAACCGAGGACACCTTTTCATCACTATTTAAAGGGAAAAGGTTCGAATATCCGAGGTTTATAAATTTCTCTTTTCCATAGTTTTTGTTTTCTTTTTTTTTTCCATAAATGATAGTTTCAAATTTTAATTCGTGCACAGACAGCACCAATATTGTGAGCTCACAATTTAGGGTTTGCGATCTGAGACTTGTAAAACAACGTTTGTCCAGTTAGCTGAGCAAACAAACTGTGGGTTTCTATCAAAGGACGACATTAATAAGGCAAATTTGATAACGTCACCTTGATATCGATCTTGGCTGCCTTTGAGTTTTCAGATTGTTATACACTGTTTCAAATACCTCTTGTATGATTTACTTTGAAGAAGTTCTCTGGGCGACAGGTATACGGTTTTGGTATTTCTCGCGTAATGGGTCCACTATATATTTCGTTGTGTCTTTTACGTCTCCGCCATTTTGTCTTGACGTTTCGTCCACCATGCTCTTCCTAGTAATTAGTCTAGAAAGCAAGTCATTGGTATTGTGGTTTCAGTCCATCCTACATTAATCACAGTTGACGGTAACTCAACGTCTTTGTTAATCACTTTCGAAGTGGCAACGGTAAAATTGGCATGTACTTTTCTAGGCGACGGCTGGAATTTTAATGGGGTTACATAAATGAATCATTTGTGCCAAACTGCATATTATCACGGTAATTATAAGGTGAGGTTGAGCTCGAGTTAAATTCGATTTATATCCCGGTTGAGCAATTAATATTCGGAAAGGAAGACAGTAAGAATATATAAATTTCAAGTGATTGTTCGAAAAGATGGGAATCTACTGAGTTAGGGATGGTGCGGTTTAGTGCGGAGTGGTGTGGTTGTCAGGTTACGGGTCACTACGGGGCGGTACGGGATGGTGCCGTGGTGGCGCAGATCACTACATGGTGGTGTGTTGCAGTGCAACGTGGTGGGTGTGGGATGTTTTGGTTTCTAGTAATGATTTGAATTACTAAGGGCTAGAACTTGTGTTGAAAATTTGTCAGTGAAAGTCAAATTCAGGGGAGTATGTCACATTGAGGTTTCGATGATTCAGTTATGAGTATTTGGAATTTGGAATATTGCAAACACTGTTGTATTATAACACAATAACACAGGTTTGACGAGTCGGCAGGTATTATTGCGGTAAGGATGGTTGTAATAATTTGAACAACCATATCTTCCATGTGCACTTGTGGCGCAGTGGGTAAGGGGTCATTCTCAAGTAAGTGTTATAATAATGAGTTCGACTCCAACGTTTACTGATGTATCTTTCACCAATATGCTCTCTCCTCTACAGCTTCAAGGAAAAGAAAATGGAGTGTATGAAGGTCTAGAAAAAACAAAACCTTCCGGGGAGAAAAAAAGAGGGAAACACTACAGCAGACGCAACTCTTAATAATGGCGCTATAGACTTTTCAGTACCCAAAAAGCATGCCCATTGTTAGAAGGTTCACCCAATCAAAAAGAGCGCCCTTGTTTCTTGTCTGACAGAGCACCTGACTGTGTTGCAAGTTACTAACTCAAAGAAGTTTCTACTGTGTAATGATGTTAATTTATTCGCGGTTAATACTGCATCTGCTAGGAGAATTGGCTGGGTGCGAATATGTTATCCCCAAATTATTTTTTACCTCTAACTAAATCAATCGGCTTCTTGCACTCAATAAGGTGCATCTGAAAATCAAATATGAAATCTGTCCAGGCGTCTCTTAGTTTTCAAGGTTTTCACAATTTGAACCCAGTTGACCTCAAATGACTACAAAATGCAACAGGGTTCTTTCTCTTAATGCAATCTACCCATATCCTCAGTGTCAGAGTTAGCCATCGTTCCTACCTTGAAATATTGTTTTAACAAGATTTTCAGTGTTAAACCTCTGGTGACCTCAAATGACGTCTGACTTCCACTAAAAACTGCAGGCCCTTTCTCTTGAAATGGCCAACCCACGTACTATGTATGAAAAGTTTCCATCATTCCTATCTTGAGATATTGTGTTAAGACGATTTTCAGTGTTTGACCTCTGGTGACCTCAGATGAACTTTTACTCCACCAAGAACAATAGAGTTCTTTCTCTTGATATGAACAACCCACATACTAAATATGAGAAGTATCCATCATTCCTATTTTGAGATATTGTTTTAACGAGATTTCTAGTGCTTGACCTCAGTTTACCTCAGATAACCTTTGACCTGCACCAAAAACAATAAGGTTCTTTCTCTGAATATGGAGCATCTATGTATCAAGTTTGAAAACTGTCACAGTTTTCCTTGTTGAAATATCGTGATAGTAAAAAGCTCTCCGTCACAGACACACACACGCAAACACACATACAAATACATACATACAAATACATGCATGCAATCATGACAGCGTAGCTTTTTTTCATCGAAACCAAAAACATTGTTTAAGCAGAATTTTTGCATGCATAAATATTCATTCATATTTGTTCCCATTGGTCTATTTTGATTTCAATTAATGGTAATTGACTGCAATGCTTTCATTGAGAGTCTCAATTTTGTAGGGCCAACAGAAAAAAAAAATCATTTTCAAATATCTTGAAGATGAACGCATAGTTCTCCTTCAGATTTTGTGACAGGTGATCTTTTCTCTTTTTTTCTCTTCCCTGAAACACTGACGAAGAACAAAGATAGATGACCAGGCGATTGCCAGTACAACTTATACTCCAGATTTAACAGAAATGCAAGATACACGGTTGCTCACTGGACATTAAAGGATCAATATGAACACTACGAATGTTATATACACGGAGAAAGCGCTCCGTTAGAAAAGGCTACAGGATGCACGTACGTGCATGCAGTGTGTGGACTTACATATAATATGAATATCCAAAGAAAAACAAAATATCACATACAGCTCGACATACCAGCATTTTATGGATTCCAAGTGCACTACCGGCCGTCAAAGTTTTGGATTACTAACCTCAGTTCCCTGACAAGGTGCGATGTCCCCTGTTTTTTGTATGTATATATATTTTTTTTCTCAAAGTTTTGTGTTTTACGGTATATATATTTTTTTCTAATCTTTATATTCTGTCGCGATGTCTTTTTTGTTTTGTATTTCCATCCTGAAGTTACAGAGATGCATAAGAGAATGTAATTCGGTGTGCCATGGAGGGAGGGGGGGGGGGGGAGTCCTAGTATATATGAGGTAACGATATCTAGAAACGTGTTGTTTTCGAAATTTACGATTCCGTGTGAATGTTGACTCTTTTCTCCCTTTCTTTTTCTTGTTTCTACTTGAAAGATAAAACAAAGTCGTTCATTCTTTATTAGTTAGAAACAATCCAATGATGTCAGTATCCGATCATCTTACACATCTGTTCGAAATTCTACCCTTCGGAAAAGACCGTAAACCGAATAACAACGGTGTGACACGCTTCCTTGGTGATACTAAAAAGTATGACACTTTATATCGCCTTCATGTGTAGAACCATTCCATGGTAGACTATGGCATAAAGACTGTAGGTAACAGACAGTCATTGTTCCATTGTGACTCCACACACGTACACCAGTGACAGACAAGAGTTCATGTTTTCAACCTATGTTGAACTCTCGGTTCAGTTCAACCTAGAAGCAATAAATCATCGGACAACCCATTTGATTAATTAATGTTCATATTAATTTCGAACTATCATACGAACAACTACTGCCTGTTTACTGGTTGAAAGGTGAAAGTGAATTCGGTGGTGTGCGGACGTCATGTACTGGACAATAAAATGGAAAAAAAAAACTGTCGAAAGTTGTCTTTTCTGTTTATTTGTATTGATAATATCAGACGCTTTATGTCTTTCAAATGAGGTGATGATAAGATCTTCATTAACAATGGGATAATCGTTACCATGATTAAGAATCATATTAATTGCCATTACATTTATCATCATCATAATAATCATCACCAACACCACCATAATCATAATCTTCATCATAAGCATCATCATCATCGTCATCATCATCACCATCATCATCACCATCATCATCATCATAAGCATCATCGTCATCATTATCATCATCACCATCATCTTTGTCATCATCTTAATCATAATCATCTTATCACAATCATAACCGTCATCATCACAATTACAAAATAATCGTCATCGTCATCATCATCATCAACATCATTTTTCTTTTGCTTTATACTGAGTGAAAAGGCACGTTTTTGCTAAATAATATCACTGAATACGTCACTATAATCCGCTTTACTCTTAAATTTATTTCAAGTTTATACGACAAATGTCACTTTCCACATGCAAGGAGACAAGACAATTCCCAAATGGATTAGAAATGACGTTCGCCTTTTTTTATTGACTTCCTTATTCACCTCCATGTACATGCTCTTTTTACATGAAATATGTCCATAGTACGTCACTATCAGACTTATAAAACACACACTAGCTGATGATGCATCTTGGGTGAACATTGGGGCATACACTGTCACATAATTCTCGTCGGTCGCCACAAGCCGGAAGCCTGGAATCGTGTGGTCACATGCAGTCAAACCTATCCGTTTATATCTGCATCATTATACACTCAACTGACCGGTGGCTGATCAGGTATTTTTACCTGATCAGTTATCCATTTTTGAAACTCTATTTCAGGAAATATTTATCCTTATTTTGGTAGCAACTCTGCCACCGATACAGCACGTTAAAGATGATTTTCAATATACTTGTCAAGTAGTAATCAGGCAATATATACGATATTTCTTTTCAATACGCTCACTCGGTCCATTAGGGTTGAATTATAAACAATTATTGCTTTACTTGTGTTTTTGTCCTTTTTTTTACCCGGCTGGGTTGTTTACAACATGGGTGAAAAGAATAACAAAATATGCTCATATTGATTGTAGGTCATCCACATGTTCCATGTGGTGAAGAAATCACACAACGGTTAGAATAACATACACACATCGGAAATACAACAGTATGGGTGCGCAGTTTACTGTAACCTTGGGTGTATTGGGATTGCATAACCCATTAATGTAATAACTAATTAACCAAAACTTTAATACCCACTAGAAATGTGATAATTTTAACCAGTACTGACCAACCCGCCATGACAGTGATAAATTTTCACCCTAAATGTAATAATCTAACACCACTATAAATGCAGTAATTGCAGACCCCCACAAAATTAAGTTATTGCAATTTTGTATGAAATGAAAAAAAGGACACACAAAGTTATGATTTAATGGTGTATCATACTTCAAAGGAGGATCGAAAAAATCGGTGTGAATTAATGTTGGAGTACGTGAGGAGATTATGTGGGGTAATTCTTGTTTCGTAAGCTTTCTGTTTCCCTACGCTTTCATGTACGTACGAAATCTATGGAGTACATTTCTAGTCCTGTGTGTGTGGAAGGAGGAGGGGGGTCTTCAAAAACTTTTTCCATCCTTATATAGCTTGAAACCACAGCAGTCTTGTGGAGGGTTATATAGTCGAGGGCACTCCTTCTACAGTTTATGGGGGGGGGGGGGCATCACATACAGCCTGTGATTAAACAGTATCACATGCTGGGTATTACATTAATGTTATTGAAAGTTTATGGGTTATACAGGTTAATACATACACTATATGGTACTGTAAAGCTACCGTAAATACAGAAATCCAGACTCATTTATTGAGTCATAATCTTATCATGTTATTGCCTACAGGTATCGCGCATTGGTGTCAAACAATTTGCATGTACTGGCAATAAGTACGTTTTCGCGAGAGTATCATACACTATAGGCAGTAGGCCTATCCCGGTGTATGGGTACGTAGTACTATGAACGCGTAAACATTGCCAATCCGCGGTCCGTCAGAAGAGGAAAAACAAAATCGAACTTTCGGCTCACGAACTAGTGACTTAGTACAGTATTTCAGTGGTGACGGTACGTACGGCGCGAAGAGTGTCAACGGAAACTGACAAATACCTGCATGGATTTTGGGTTGAAAGGCGTATCATACAGACGTTCATCATAAACACACTGCAGAAAGCAACTACATTCCAGGGAGCTGCTCTCCTTCTGTTACCCAAAACATGTGACGCGACTGGCTAGAGGAGGCCCCATTAGGCTGCCAGCTCATATTTCCGATTTTTCAAACCGTCCCAGGAACAGCTGGCATATATGCGTTTTCTAAGTTCTATAGGCTTTCTGTTCACTATGCCACGAATACAGCGATATTGTCCAAGAACCATAATACGCACAACTTGGTCATGAATGAAATACACAACTGTATATTAGACAGTCATCTATAGTATGCCACTATATTAGCCTTAATCCATCAGGGGCAGTATCTTTATGCTAATTTGACTATAATGCGTTTTCGGTGAATTAACTCTGGAGAAGAAACAGTAGAAGTTCACCCCTCCCCTTTCACAGACATTTTGAAAATCGAGGAAGGTGTCTGATACAACGCCACCCCGTCCATTTTATCCTGGGCCTCGTTGGTACCTCCTGGGTCAGTGTTGACCAGCTGATCTACTGAGGTCCGTATTAAAACTATGCAAAACTCCAAAGCTTCACAGGCAAATCATTACAACTGAATGTATGACAAAAAAGATTGTTTTTGAGTGGTCTTGAACTCACTATATCTATGTATACAGGTTTCATATGACCAGACACTTTGCCAGTGAAAACTTTCAACTTATACCTGGATATCTAGTAGTGGTGATTTCGAAAAGAGCGCAATCACAAAAAACAATGTAGTAATATCAAAATAAGGAACACTTCAGTGATACTTACTCTGCGTTGTACCCACGACAAATCCGCTCCGTTGTTGAAAAGTTATCACAAAAAGGAACAGCGAAATCTTTGCCGCTGTGGTCGTCTTCATCCTTGAAAGAGAATAAAAAAACAAAAGCGGCCACTGCAGAAGGAATGAAAATTGCAGGGATCCAAATGAAGCCGTAAAAATCCTCCCTCGAAGTGGTCGTGTAGAGTGGTCACGTATAAGTCCAAACGTCAAGTAAATATACGGAAGTTTGATACTCCACTGATTTTACAAGACTTCAGGGGGTAGAGAAATCCCTTTCGTCGTGTTAGAAATTATTATCCTATCTTAGAAAAAGATAGTTGAATTTATTGAGATAGAATTGCCGGATTTACAAGGCTAGTTTTCTTCCCTTTTATCAGAAAATAATGTCTGAGATGTTAGGCTGAAGTCATGTAATTCTTCCCGATGCCTGGTAAAGTCCTGCCCAGCTTGAAGACTGACAGAGCAACTGGCCAATTCTCTGATTGGAAAGTTAACGTAATGGGAGAAAACAGCTGTTTGTTCGTGGTATATACGGTGCGTCTCTCCGTGGGTCTGTGGGTGGTGAGCTCCGCGTGAGAGTAAAACTGAATGAGAAGTGATTTTTCCTGACCGTAAATATATTGGTAGAACTATAGCCAAATGTGTGTCACATTAAAGGCTTAGGTCATCGCATGTCATATCTCTGTGTATGGCCGTCAACGTATACATTTTCTTTATTGGTAGCAACAAGTAGTTTGTCGTCGGTGTGAGTTGCCAGGTAACCAAGCCTTTAAAAGGGACAGCGTTTCGTGGCATTGCAGTAAAGTACAATTGTGATTACAGCTTTATCGTCCTTTGTCTTTTTCACCATGCATGGAGCTATGCTTGTCTTTTCTTCTTTCTTTTTTTTTTTACTGAACCAGCAGAGGGTGGAGTTTCTGATTATCGTACTCGATTAAAACGTTTCGAATGTACGTGAAGGCACCCATTAAAATATAACTTCTAAGGAAAAAAAGTAAAAGAGAAGAATCATAACCATGCTTATTGGTTAAAGGTGTGATGACGCGGGATACGTATTCGAGCAACTGGCAAATCCAAACTTGATGAAGTGGCATATAGGCTAGACGATATTATAAGTATTACTCTCTTGTTTCGAATAAATAATTAGAAGACATTTTGCCGATTTTTCGAATTTTACGGTGTCGTTACAACTCCTTGAATAGTTTCTTAATCCACCCATGCAGTGACAAGTAAAATAATCAAACGGTGGTTATTTGCAGCCCAATACCGGAATTTTATTATCTGTAATATCAATAAATGAAAAGCCACAGTTCAGTATATCCAAGGAAACACAAAGTAAATTATGTCTTCCTATATTTACGAGCTGATACAGTGTACACAAATAAGCTATAACACAAACATCCTAATTGTGGCTGAACATCGGAAATATGCAACAGAGGAGCGATCATACATCGCCTGTTTTAGTGAAACAAACGGGCAATTTGTCTCAATTTGAAGGAGGATCTCAGATAAGCATAGGACTAATTGTGGCAAAAGGACAACGTTCCTTTCTGGGAAAAAAGGCCTTCAGCCACGCTGAACCATAAACAATAGAGAATGACCTTACAGCCTACTTGAAGAATAAATTCCTTTATTGAGGGGGGGGGGGGGGGATGAAGCAATAAGAATAATTTATTTTTCTTTTATAGCATATTTAGGAATCACATTTTCAAGAAAAACAAAAAGGTAATTTAAAAACTGTAATTTTTTTCTTTTGCCTGCCGGTGACGCTGTGTGTGACGTCATCATGGTCTGTTCTTCACAGTTCATGGTATTCAATGCCATGTGGAAGGAATCTAAGGATCAATTATAGATCGACCATGCGGGAAATGAGGTTTGTCGTTGAAGAAGCTTTATAGGCAGTAGATAGGATCAATAATGTGGAGGCACTGTGTTTAGCATAAACATTGACAAGCAGGAGAGGAAACGTTGGCGAGTAATATTATATGCCTTACCGGTAAACTTTGAAGTAAACATTTCCCCTCACCGTCATTATCATAAAACCTCGCGTCAAATTTGTTGCAGTCTACCATCTCGTTTCACTGTATCTATAAGTCAACAACATAACCAGGGTGGTCGGCAAGCTATAGCAAAACTGTGATATATAACTGAACAATATGCCTATCTACATAAGTATGTTTAAAAGCTTCGATGTGGATCAGTGTGTATAGTCAAGTTTGCTAAGCCTGAAGGGGTTGCGCGAGAGTTCCGTCCGTACAGGGGTGTTGAATATCAGCGTCTTTACTGAGAGCACACCGGCTGATTTTACACTGTGACGCTGCATATTTATTATCTGATGTTATAAAAATAACTCAGTGAAAGATTTGTCATCTCGATCGTTACTGGTAATTTAAGTCCAGCCAGGGGAGGGACCCTAACTAATGTTCAGAGTTTAAGAGAACCTTCAGTGTAAAAAAAAAGATATTTAGGAACGTTCTGATGATTGAAAGATGAAAAATAAAAAGATGGTTTCCCTCCTCTTCATTCGTCGTATTTTGTATCATCGAACTGAGTGCTCTATATGTGAGGTCGGTTAAACATGCACCACCGTTGAGAACCAGCATTTGCTCTAAAAAAATATCTTGCATTCCCGGCCTCCAATAGCCTGTACGCACCTTTCAACGACACGATTTCTGTGTCGTGACCAACCTCATTTAATTTATACAGAATTAAATTTCTTTTTTTTCGAAAGAAAGGACCACGTGTTTGGAATTGAATTGTACCCCACAGAAAGTGAAAAAGGACTTTTATAAGGTTAGTAAATTTCATAATTTATCCACTCCACCTTCCCTTTACTTCTGGGATGCATGTGTATTGATACAGGATAGGGATTTGTAAATACTCTATCAGTTTACATTTATGGGTTGTAATTCAATCGCCGCGTTTGTCATTAGGGATGTTGTAGGCCAGTGTAGTTCTATCTGAAATACCTTTCTTTATCAACGTCCATCTTTTTCTTATTTTATGAAAATTTAGAAGAGACAATGACCCAACATTCTTGTTTTATATTAACTTTCTTAGGAGCATTTTGTCCTCTCATTTGCTCCTGACCTCTTCCTATTCTTCCTTTTCTCTTCTTTTTTATTTTAAATCTCATACGTTTTTTTCTTTTTATTGTTTATTGTAACATGTCTCTGTAATAATTCACAAAAACAATCAGAGACGTGTCTACCAAATAAACATAGGACTCCATCTGTGTTTATTCGGTCCCAGGGACGGAGCTGTTATGACTACTGAGAGATCTCCACGAAAACTTAATCGATCACAAAATACGGTAAGCATGATAAGGGGAGGCTTCACATACTGTTATCTATATCATTTAACATCCTGAAAGTCATTAAAACCTTAAAAATTTAAATTCTTAGATTACAGGGGTGCGAATCTCTGTTTGAGAGTGAGGGGTAAAAACGTATAGGTGGGGCTCTTTTGCCGAATAGGGGCACGAAATGCAGTGATAGATCGTTCTGCCGGCCTAGTTCAGGGAACGAAGTGAAGGTATACCTAAGACATGTCTTAAGTGCTTTCTACTGAAAATTGATTCGTCTGCTCCCGATTTGAGATGAGCTGAAAGGAAGAGGCGGAGGGGTCAGACCTCATAGATTGATGTTAGGTAATAATGTCGACGACAGGTTGTAATGTGATCTTAGAAATATTCTCAAAACAGAAAACACGAAAATTGATTACGATTTAAGGTAGGTCACACGATTATCATTCCAAATCACTGGAATGACGCAATTAATGTCGTCAATTTGGTTTAATCTTCGGTAATTTTGTTTGTTTTCATGTACGTAGGAATTGAGAATATTAAAAGAGTTCAATTTGAGGAGAGGAGGGGTGGGGTGAAAGTGACTACAACCTTTGCCCTCCTTTCCCGACTTGCGCCAATGTATCCTTATGGACAATCCAAGGAAACCTACATTAGTTTGTGCCTACCCCCTCCTCTCCCCCACCGTAAATTAAAATGTGCCCTTCTTGCTTGTAGCTAAAAAATGCATTAGGGCTCAGTTAAAGGAAAAATCGCCTTTAGGGAACCAATTGCAATATTTTACATACATAAATCATACGTTGGGGATTTAAGTTAGGCTAAACATCTCTAAGGAGCTCTCTCTTTTTTTATTCCACTTTGTTATAAAGGTGATATAGACAATATTCATAATATTTATGACCAGTGCCGGGGTGGCGGTATGTTACACCGGACCTGAACTTCAAAAATAAATCACTAAAAAACTAAATATTTTAATTGACACCGCAGTTCTGGGCAAGATAAACGACGTTGCACGCCGTGCGATTGACACACAGTGGATATGTTTCCACACTAATTTGTCATTCATTATGCATGGGCATCAACCGGTTTGATAAACAACAGACGCAAAACCTCGTTATTTGCTCTTGATTGTCAGATGGGCCACCGATTTCACATGTAGCTAACTCTTAGATTATCCATGCATGTAGTCAAAGCTATGGCCCACAGATGTTAATCTGGAGCCAAAACTTTTCCGCAGTCCCTCGTCGGTATTATATTTTGCTTCCTCCTGTGAAAGTAATTGTTAAAAGAGATGATAAAAATAGGGTCATCGAATTGACATATTCAATATTCATCTTTCTGTTATTGGTGCCTTTGTTTTTCTCTTTCGCATTCTGTTCATAATATGCAGAATAGTTTTTGAAAAGAAGCATAGTCGACAATTCAAGCAATTCTTGAGAAATAATTTCACTCCATGCAGGTATTTCAAACCCCTAATTGCCAATTCCTTGCTCCTTACACGAAGACAAACGTTGTTTGAGGAGAGACTCCTGTGATCAAGAAAGATTTCCAGTTGCCTTTATAAAGTTATCAAAATGCCAAGTAACAGTGGCAAATTATTGCAAGAAGTCTTTGGTTTTATTTTAAGTTGAAGTCAAATTGGACATTTAGAAAAACTGCAGATTTGGCATATGGCAAAATGAAGATTTACCTTAACATATTGCTCAAAATAAGAATCTCATCTCTTAAAACTGTTGCAATGTTTTTTGTTTTTTTTTAAGAAAGTCAAGACTATAAAGGAAAACAAAGAATATTCAAGTAGTAGTGCGTGGAAGACATCACAGATTTCTCAGTGAAAGTACAATGTGCCATTTTGAAAAAAAAAAAGGATCATCAGCATTTTCTTGAAAGGAAACATGATAAGAACATGTTATTGAGATATGGTTTTCACCAATGCAGAGAAAAAGATATTCCTAACTTGTATGGAATGTCAATTTTCCTCATCGATTAAACCCTTTAATTGGCTTTCATTTCTCGTCATTTAAGGGGGGGGGGATTTGCTCACCAACTTTGAACGTTCACGGTGCAGGTATATCGTAGAAAAAGTTATGGCACAGGATGAGAATATCGAGGTCAATTTCAGACAAAGTCGAAACTAATTATGAGTTTTGAGAGTTTCATGTAAAACCGACGTCTACAAGAACCTCTTCTTTGGTCGGCTGTCCTTTGTCCCCGCTGTTCTCAGTATCCTACCGGGTCATGAAATGCTAATTACCGTGAAAATATATTCGTAACTCCTAACAGCATTGACAGGTGATTCTTTTGTATACTTCGTTTATTTTTTCGATTTTCCTTATCCTTGTTTAATAACATCACTATCTTCGATTACAAGAATACTACCTCTCATAAAATTAACTGTTTGAAAACTCTTCTGGAAATTATTATTTCCTTTCTGATTCGATAGTAAAGTTGACAATTTGTGACAATTAGGGACAGATGGAACAACATTTCATCATGTTGCACATGAAGAAACATTGGACTCGTCTCAGGACATAAATGGGTTAATGAGATTCCATCTACGGTCATTTATGTAGAAAAAAACTGTGCTTTTACAATTTAATTACTCTTCATTAAGTAGAGCAAAGTACATTTAAAGCTAACGAGTTTGTTTATTGATGTCACCGTGATATATATTTGGCAACAGTTGGCTTCAGACACCGTTACATATACCGTCTGATTAAACTCAGACCCTAAAATTGAAATTGAAAGGGGGCGAAGGGGAAAACATGGACAGAGTGTTCTTTGGTTGCATGATAGGGATGAGTCTTCACACCACGGAGACGTCAAAACTTTAGAATTGTTGCTTTACATTATGCAATTATGATGATGATGATGATGACGTTAGTTATGATAATGATGATGTGAATAATTATGAGAATGATAGTAATGAAAGCGACGATGATAAATACAATAATGATGATGGTTATGAATGATGATACATATTTGATGATGATGACGATGATGATATTATTATTATTGATAATGGTGATAATGATTATGATAATGATAATAATGATGGATACGATGATGATGATGATGATGATGATGATGATGATGATGATGATGATGATGATGATGATGATATGATGATGATGATGATGATGATGATAATGATAATAACAATGATGATGAGGATGAAGATGATAATGATAGTGGCAGTGGTGATGATAATGATGATGGTGATTATTGACGAAAATGATAATCATGCTGATGATTATGAAAACGATGGTAGTTAAGGATAAATACAAAGATGATGATGATGATAATGATAGTCATGAGAATGGTGATGATGATTACGATTATGAGAATGACAGTAATAACGAATACGATGATGATGATAGTAATGATGATGATAATTAGAAAGATGATAAATGAATGATGATTGATGTTTGGTGATGATTGTAACGATGACGGTGATGGTTAATGATGATTATGATTACGAGAATGATTGTAATGAAATATACGACGATGATACGACAATGGTTATGATGATTAAGGTAATGGTTGTGATAATAATGATGATGATTATGATGATGATTAATGATGATTGACAATGACCCTTATGCTGTTGCTTCTGCTACTGCTAATTATTATAGTACTTGCATTTACTAGGTTGAATGCCTGAAGCATCCAGTTCTCATACCTAGCTTTGCCGGTGTTAGTTTCTGTTCTTATCGGACCGAAAATTAAATTGTGGACTTTCTGGAGAATATAGCAAAAGGTAAAATTTGTTTTTTTCGAAGTACTTTTATCACACATAAAAGTCCAACCGATAGCTCCTCTTAAAGAGGATCACTTTATACAGAATAAATAGGTAAAAGTGATTACTTTGGATCAAATGCAACAGAAGTTTAATAACGATTATAGAGCAGCACAGGGAACAAAAACATATGGGTCAAGTTTTAACATCTACCAGCCTCTCCAGTCAGAATATGAGGTCAGAGCCAAACCGATGGAGGACGGAGGACTGCATCATGTTACTGATGCAGCGAGTACTGTATAGAACTTATATAGGTTAAGGCCGTACACAGTGGAGGTAGGGGAACAGGGACAGGGGTAAACTGTCCCCCACCTACACGAATTTTCAAAGCGTACATTTTCCTTTCTTTTTAAGCTGAAACCTACTCAAATATTGCACCACTTGCCATTTACAACTGTCTACAATTACAATTTTTCGCACCCCCTTCTTCTAGACCACTTCCCCAGACCATAGATCAGTATTGTTTCCGTTCCCCCTGCCAGTCAAAAATGCTTGTGCACGCTTATGGTATATAGGTTATACTTATCATTAGATCACACATCAGAGTGGAAAAAAAAAACAGCTGTAGTCACTGTGACAATTCATACTAAACCAATACATTACGGACGGTTCCTTTATTTGTGGTTCTCAAAAAACGAAACCGAAAATAAAATCATACTTCTAATGGGAAGGAAATGAGGAATTTCTACCTTTTTCTAATTTTCTCATGTTTTTGTTTATTAAAGGTTGGCCTTTTCACCCCCTCCACTTGTTTCCTACTTCTATTGTCAATGACAAGAATTTGTTCCCATAACTGTTTTTGTTTGTTTTTTGACTTACATTCATGTAAATGTAAACAGTGTTTATTTTATCACCAGACGTTAGTCCGAAAACATATAACAATTAAGGACACAGGGGCACTGCAACGGGCGTCTGGCACCACCCAACCAGTGGGTCCAAAGAAAACTTTTATAGGATTAATGCTCAGGATAATAAAATTTCTAAGAATTTTTTTTTTTTCGTATATGTACACTTTCATGTCACCAAATCGCAAGGCAACGCCAGTTTGGTCACTCTAAATAAAGGAATCAGACCGCCCTCCACCTTGATAAGTCAATGAAGTTGTCCCAAATGCCGAAAAAAAAAAGCGCGATTATATAGGCTAATTTGTTTTCATTTGTTTCCGCCTTTTTATTTTCTTTTTTTACTCCTTTTCCTCTTTAATTACCTTCTGTTTTGTTTTTCTCTTTTATCCAGTTTTGCCTTCTTTTTTGTTTCACTTGTTTTTTTCTTGTTTTATTTTCCTTTCTCTCTTTTTTCTTTGTTTCTTTTTTTTTTCAAACTGATGACCACATTAATTTTCTGTTTGGGAATACTTGAATATACTCTGAAGCAAACATAAGTTCACTTTCTGCTTTTCGTTACCCTCCTCCCCCCACCTCCCCTCTTTACACGATCTTCTTCGACAGCCCGTGGGGGGGGGGGGGCTTAAGTACTTTCATGCTGAACAGTATTAAACAGAGGCTATACGACCTTTATTTTGCTATTAGTTACGATAGAAAAAAACAGGATTTCGTGGGATTGTGATGAAATATTGTAATTTCTCACTACACCGGCATTCTTTCCCACGTCCACAAAATCCGAGACAATATGGAAATTTATTCTGCTAGTGATTGCTTCCCACCTCTTTTTTTTTTCTGACCTGTAGTCAGTTGGAAGGTGTTGTTGCTCGAAGCTCATAATCGGAACGTCCTTATAATTTATTTCATGTGGTGAATAAACGAGGTTGCAAAATCGAAAAATTCGACTTGTTCTTGATAGGTCGGTCAAAAAGATATCACCTTTCGACGTTGATTTAGGATAATACTTCCAATGGCGTTTTCTGTAGTTTGCTATAATCATATTTTTGGTGAAATCAACACACTTAACACTCACATCAGGGCATAGTTTTTGCGGAGGCAACAGCGTTCCTCTGACCAAGGCGCTACAGGCAAATTGGTTCTTCCCCTAAGCAGCTTAGATTTACACGTTCAAGAAACAGTTCAAATACTTAGTTGAGATACATTGCCTGTACTACAGTTCACCATTTACATCACTATAGAGAGTACGGGATTTCTACCCTGCGGTCTATATTTCTATATTAATCTTGTCTTACAAGCGATTGTACTGCAACAGTAAACATACATTATCTTGTTGCATAATAAACTAATTCAAAAAGATTCAAAATACAAGGGTGAGGTACAGAAAGTGGGGAGTACCTAATTCTCTGTGATCCAGTCAATTTTCAATATATGAACCCGTGCGACAAGAACCGTGATGATCTAACAGTGATCTATCCAAAAGCGACTATACCACGCCCCTATTACCCGCCCACCTTTCTTCGACTTTCCCTTTGTGGTTTCATATCGCTCAGTAAAATCTGCCGTACTTGGTCACATTACCAAAGAGGACACTGTCCCATTTCAAGTTCGTCAAAATTCAAGGATAAACAAACTTGAAACGATAACCTACTTTGACTTATTGTTAAAAAGAATTCCTCTAAAACCAATCCTGATTCACTTCAGTCGGTTTCAAAATTAGACTGAATGCAAAAATCTTTCCGTAAGGAATGTGTCTCAGAAAAAAAAAAAAAAAAACATCTTTGTTAATATCGGGTACTTTTCTTTGACATTTTTCTCGGATAAGGGCGAAAAGGAATTAGACTGCATTTGACCGGCGGGGAATCCATCACTTGGGATGGCCAATGTTGGAGTGACGAAACTGAGAAAATCAAACGTCACTCGCATCGTGACAATGAACGACAAATTTTCAATTCGTTTTTGTTTTCTTTCGTCATTTTTCTCAGCATCGCAGCATGACTGTTATCCTCTCAAAGTTCACAGATGCGAACAATATATCATTTCCCCCTTTGCTCTCAACTGCGTGAGGATGACTCATCGGGTTGATACGATGCCTTTATCTGTCAATGATAATGTTAGTTTAGTTACACGGTCGCCACAGCAAAACCTGTTAATCACGTTTATCTGTTATTCTTTCTTCTTTTTTTTTTAACTTGATAACTACAAAAAAGTACGCTGCTTCTATTACTCTTCAAAAACTAACAGTTATCCAATCCCTTTCTTGGTTAAGTTTCAACTATATTTATTCAGAGTGAGAAACATAGAGCCATCTGAACAGAGTGAAGTGGCCTATCTCTTGTGAAAACCACATCAGCGCACATTTGTTGAAGAAGGGAGACATCCTAATTTCATAGCCGTGTTTTTTTTTTTTTCTGTAATCGATAGGGTGCCATTATCGTGACGTCATTGCATGCCTCCCTCTCTTCACCCTTGCCATGAATTCACACGTGTCATATCCATTCTTGGACAGGTACCTTAATTTCTGTTTCTGTTTCCTGTAGAACTTTTCTCTATAAGCAGCAAATTCAATCCACGGGTTTCAACAGGTGATAGGACATTGTATATTAACATGCAGCCTAAACCATACAACCTAACAAGTTTTCATGATTACGCACCACATGATGGTAACATAGGAAACGGAAATTTATAGCACATTGTCTGTGTTATATGAAAGTAAAATGGAAGGGGTGGACGGAAAGGTTTAAAAGCACATCAGGCTAGACATTTTCCACCCAACGATACGAAAATGACATTAACATTGTTTTTATTGTATACTTGAAAAAGTCATATCCGTTTTTTTCTTTCTTTTTTTTTTTTGCGAGACCTGTTTTTGACATTTCATGTACATGAAAGGAAACATGAATATCTGTCCTAGTGTTTAATCTTCTTTCTTTGTCTACCACTTTGTGTAAATTTGGCTGCTTTTTTCACATGCAGAAACATTTTTTTTTTTTGTCAGCGAGGATGAACTTCGTCGCACTCGTTGGGAATTTCTCTAGGGATAAATTTAGCTCAGTTTCCCTTTCTTCCTGGAACTTTAATATGACGTGATTACCGCTTGTTTGTCACCTTTTCTATGGTGATCTAAAGCAAAGTCTGAATGTATGTTCATCTCATTATCACGGGAACTGCAGGTAGCCTCATTTTCCAGTAAAATAGTTCAAAATACTTGTTCGTATGGTATAGCCTTCGATCATGCGTTTCGCGCAAGAAACGTTTCGGCAAATACACCTAACAGATCTTCAGAAATCATAACACTTTCCAACGGTCAATGATGTTCTTCAAAATCTTCATTTCATTTATTTGTTTTATCGTAACGACCAATAATAACAATATTTACATATGTACAGTATTGTAACAAACTACATTTTTGAAAGTTACGAAAGGAAGTACTCTAAAAACCTTGGTAGGCTTATGGGACAGAGCACTCCCTGTAAGAACTACAAAAAGGAAAAGATGAACATTAACATTAACGATATACAGTGATCTTTCTAATTGTTAGACTGCAGAAAGAAAATCAGGGAACAAAATAATGATGCAAGTAGAAGTCCCTCGACCATAACAATGCCAATTAAAGTAATCGTTTCAGTACAGTAAAAACACCAATAGAATTAGATTATGTTTGATCTGATTTTTTTTCTTTTATTTTTAAATACAGCCCACAAATACAGCCCACACGCGAGGCTATAGCCTCAAGGACAGAATACTCATTTAAAGAACGAAAATGGCAGTAGCACTTTGATAAGAGACGGGATTGGCACAAGAACAAGGAATAAAAAAAGTTAAAAAAGTTATATTTGAAGATGAATACTTCTGGTCACGAGCAGGCAATCCTCTCATGGCATCATGCATGTTAAGGTTTCATGAAGGAAACAAACCCTAACCATGACGGTATGGCTGGATGTCACCTCATGTTCCATCATGCAGAAAAGCGTTCACTCGAGAAATGATTTTAGCACATTACTGGAATTCTATAGGGACTAAGTCTCTTGAGCTCCTGCATAATGAATATGCAACAGTACAGGTCTCACAGGTTTATCAGAAACATACTCAAGTCGTAGCGCCTTGATCGGTATATGTTGGGAATTATAGCATTTAGTGAAACGAAACACTGTGTTTACATGTAAACTACAAACTGATCACCTTTGCCATGACTGATCAGCTACTACGACTAACTGAATATTCATCAGTAGTGTGCTTCCCATTGGCTTGTTCAGAGGAGCACACTGTTAAACTGAATAAAAAACGTACCGACTGCACGAATTTATCATCCTGAACAAATACGTGTTTTTTCCAAAAATGTCTCAATGGTTAAATTAAAAAGATGAACTAAACTTTTCACATTTTCCTTTTAATGTTTTTACTTTTCGTGTACGAGCATAATTACTCAAATAGTAATAATCGTCAAAAGTTCAAGGTTCAAATCAATGCAGAGCAATTCGAAATTTTTATATTTTTTTTGTTGTCAAAACAAATTGTTTGTGTACCATGCTCCCACCTGGACATTTGGTGAGGACGGGTATATCTATCCCCTACAGGACCTGTAAGAAATAGTTCCCCCCCCCCCCCCCCGCCCGGTATGAACTAGTTCACTTATACCTCAATGCAGGCTAGATTAATTTTCATATTTTAGAGGTTGAGTACAGCAGACTCATAATCAGTATGTATGTATTAACGGTGGTACTTGCATCGGGTAAGAAGTTTGAAAACGGGTACATCAGCAGCCCATAGTCGGTGGGGTAACTTCAATTAGATTACGTTGGACGTTGGGTAGTCATGATAGGCAGACCACTTTTACCTTTGCAAGTTATAAAACACCGTGCATCATACGGAAGGGCATGCATGGCAGAGAAGAGTCCATATAGTCGCATACATGATGAATTTTGTCACACGTACAATCGATGGTAGTAAACACTTTGTATCCGGGTAGCATTTCAGAACCGGGTACTAACCTCGTCGATCGGGTACCAGATGCCAACACTAGAAAGGACTAAAAATCAGGACTTTTGACGATGACACATTTCTGTCAACTGAGGGCATAAAACATCACCAAATTTCATTTAAATAGGCTGCTTAATTTCCAAATTATTACATATATATTATTTATTTTGCAAAAAAATGAACAATTAGGGCTGCCTACGCACAGATTCGAATTAGAGTATTGATAGGCCCTAATTTGATTATTACCTCATTAATTCAACACAAAATGTGTACAAGTGTGTCTATGCATTTGGAAATTGCAGGTTACGGAAAAATGGAGACATACATAAAATTCCCGCTTTCAGTGGTTACGTGAGATCATAATTCGACTTACTCAAGTATGTTTACATTCAACTGAGGCAAAAAATGGCAGCCCTCTTCTCTGAGATTCAAAACTGTATAACTTTTAAAGGACATCATGTTTTTGAATTCACATTTTTGGAAGTTGTGGTCTTTCGGACACATTTGCTTCATTTTCAAAACGGTATTTGAATGATTTTTTCACCATCGATCAGTATACACACGTATCTCTTTTATCTGTTAGGCCAAAAGCCCTCGGTACACTTCACAGTCATTATCGTAGCCTTGCAGTAAAAATAAAGTATGTGGTAGGCCTAAATTGTAGTAAACTAATGTCTGAAAGTAAACTTTGCTTTACATTCATTGCCGACCTGTTTGTGTCTGTATAACTGATGGGATGGGATATTTTACACATGGTTGGTATGCTGGAAGACCACCTTTTGTTAAATAATTGGCACTCTATAGTCACCACAGTCTCAAAGGGGTAACTACGGAGAGAGGGGGATGGGTGATGCAAGGAAGAGGGTGCGTTGTAGGAAAGGGAAAGGAAGGATGAACCAATCATTAAAACATCTCGACTTTTTGTCATTACTCCAAATACAAAATATGTTTTTAGGTTAGGCAAATTGCTTAGCCTACCGTATGTGATAAAAACAGAGTAACTTTGTGAACAAATGGTCATCTTTTTTATTGATATAAACTGATATGAGAAGGAACTATACTAAGATTGTAAAAATATACAAAAGACAGGTTGCTCAATTTCTTATTTTCATACGCTAACTGTTATTCGGTCAACAACCTATACTGGGAAGGACCCGATGCAGTGGGTGGAACCTTGTTCAAAGGAGGAACAAGTTTCGACTGGTGTTTTATCAGGATAAAGGTCAACTTTCAAATCTCTGACACCAAAAAAATAGAAATAAAAAGACTCAATTGTTAATTTATCTTCCACGGCTACATCCTGCAATTATTTTCTTCGTTTTTTTTTTTCATGGTAATACGGGTATTTTCGTACGAGACGATTTGTGCGTGGCGTGTCACCTCAGTCCTTTACGTCACACGTCAAAATGTAAACATTTACGCCCCCTTTGCCAGTCATGGCGTTATGAGGCACCTATAACTGGCTGCAAGGCAGATATGGTCTTGTGGTGATAGAGCCTAGCGCTACCGTCATGTTTGTCTTAACCGCTGATCTCCCCTCTGACACACATGAAAATCCACCAGATTCAATCACGAACATTTTATATGTTCTTATCACCACATGACGTCATCGTGGCCTCACCTTATACATTTTATCGGTAAAGTCACGTCTTGCCCTTTTCTAGGAGAATTATGACTGAAAATCTGAGACGCATTTCAGTTTACATTATTGTTTATTTTTGATGACTATATATTGACCGCCGTTTTGTTGATCAACAGATAAACCACAAAGTATTGTTTTAATAAAGCTCCGATTGTCTTAACAGTTATGATTTGCATTTCATATTTGACCTCGAAACCCCTCACGTGTCGACTACGGAGGCGCGCCCAAGCAAAGTGTTACCTTGGAAAGCCTGCAACACCCCCCATATTACGTGTCTTCCGGCATGGCTTAAATTCCGAATGAGCAATATTTCCTCTCCTTATAGAAGATTATTACATACTTAAAAACATACATTTTTTTTCTTTTATCTATGGGAGCATTGTTCTTTTGTATGATATCAAGGACATCGGATGGAATCGAAGGGTGAAACAATTGAGTTCTAATGACCATAATGGGTGTCGTTTTGTTAACTGGATGAGCTCTCGGTGACAATAGATAGTTCTGGCATATATTCCCTACCCCCCCCCCCTTCTCTTCTGTATGGTATATGTTTTTGCTTCGTTTCATTTCAAATAGGCTCATGAGTCAACTGCTCGACTCTCCACTCAAATATCCCACCACACGCAGGAGGGGGAGGGGGGAGCGAGGAGGGAGGGAGGAGGGGTTCTTCTCCTATTTAGTTCTTTTCTTTACATGAAATGGCCTCTGAATGTTTGTTTTCTGACCCTGAAGTCTTAACGGTCAATTCAAATGAAAATTAGCAGCAATTGAAGGAACGTCGTGTTGAGCAAAATTATCTTTTTCTTTCACAAAGTTTCTACCTGAATTACAGACTAGGCTTTCTTCTGCATCAAACGCTCAGAAAGTAACTGGAACATTTAGTACTGTATGAATTATATTAGTACAGAAGGGCAGTAGGCTGGAGTGAATGACAGGGGAAGGGGCACCTGATTGACTGGAGGAAAACACACATTACCAAGAAAAATAACTTCAAATTAGCCTTTGAACTTAGAATTCGAAAAGAAATGTTTGTGATGCTGCAAAGACATTACATGTCTTTTGTTTTTCGAGGGGGGGGGGGGTGGTAATGGATGACGTTATGAAACGGAAGCTTGGTGACACGTGGTTAGGTAGGCTACCAGTGTTACATGTCAGCAAATAAAATCAGCTCTGCAAAATCGTTGCCTGAGAAAGGTTAAAACAAACAAAATGGTAATTAAAGCAATGAAACCATTGGACAAATCTTACCACGTCATTAAACAAACCCCAACATGCGTGACGTTTGCTGACAGTTATTATGCAGAGAATGACGTCACATAAACTATTAATACCGCGGCAAATCACCTTTAATTGTATGCAATACATGGAGGAAGCGAAGTTTAATTTCGCCGGTAGGAACGGATAATGGCAACCTTTTTGACTGGTTTGTTACTTACACAAAAAACATTGCCACAGGTTTCCATTTGAATGATTACGCTTCTTTTGGCCAAAACGAAAAAAATAAAAAAGAAAATAAAGGCAATCAAAAAACGAAGTTTCGAAACGAAGCAGTCGAAACATTAACATAGGATGAAAAAAAAAAGAAAAACGAAAATAAAAAACATCTGAGCCAGACTGTTGCCATATCAAAATCTCGTGGTGCGTGTAAGTCTCGAAACTCATTTGTCATCTCACTTTGTAAGTAAAGTGGTATGAAAACGTTATGAGACAGTCATGGATCTAATTATATGAGAATTCTTGATCACTCCACTTACAGTGATTGCAAAATATTGCAAATTATTGCCTTTCCTTTTTTTTTCCCCAAGTATGCCTGAGGTGTAAACCTTGATATAAAATGGAACGCCCAAAAGTAACCAAGACCTACATTTCTCAGGTTTGATGGTGTTAAACGTGATTGAGGCAATACCATCGAGAAAGAATAATATATCAAAGTGCAACATTTTCAGACCAGCGGCCAATCAATCTTAATAAGAATCGCGGATGGTTTGTGTCTATTTCGAATAATTACAATTGTGGTAAACTTAAACAGGTAAAGTTTGTAAACTTAAACAGGATTTTCTAAAATAAATGTGGTTGTAACAGAGAACTCCCTGGTTGGATCAGATCATGGAGTTGGCTAAATGTAACTTGAAGCCTGCGTATCCCCTCTGTGGCTGCCGCCCTATTTACTTTTTTTTCGTAGCGATACGTTGGACAAAAAAATATCCTCCGCCAAATACAGTTAAATATGTGGTAGCTAAATATGAGAGGAGAGGCGGAAAATGGATGAAGGCTAAGTTCTTTGGATGAAAATTTAATGTAATGATCTCTATGTATTTGTGGTTGATATTTAAAGATGCATCATTTGAAGATGTAAAGGTAAAGTTTGCAAATATTGTTGTGAAGTTCACCGGTCCAGAATTTAAACATGTGGGTTGTGGTGACTACTCGTCTGCCATATTGCCATGGTAACGGTTGATTAGGTAACACCCGGTAGCGTGTATCGTTCAGCATGATAGATAAGATAATCCTTTCCGACCCTATCACGTACACAAAAAAAATAAAATAGCACGAAATACACCCAGATACATCTTCTAATAACAGAAGTCTGATATTGCAATTTTAGGAAACTTTGAAAGGTAAAGAAAGTACTACCCTTACGCACGTGACCTTCAGAGCCTGTTGTGTTTCTGACGAATGTCACGGAGGCGGAAGCCGCTCCGAAGAATTGGCCGAAACAAAGAAGCCATAGTTGAAAACCAATAGGTTTGAATTCTGGAAACTCTTTAAGGCTTCCTTAAGTTACTTTGCTGTTGTACACTGACAACAAACAATAACACACAAACGTAGACGCGCAAACACAAACATATGTATCAATATTCAGTTATTCCCCTCGTTAGACTAGGTCATATCAACGTTGACTAAAATAATATTAAAATACAGAAAATTTGAGAGAGAGATTTGGCGCTAAGTCATTGTGTCTTTCCCAATTAAACAATAATTATTTTCCTGTACTTTCCGATAAAGATTGAATACTGTATTTCTGGTCTCCTACTTGTTATAGACGCTTATAACGTATGCGTCGTTCAGTTCCTACAATTCGTTCGTACAGTGACCGTTAATTAGGTGTCCTAATGGCTGTCAGGTAGGTCTTTCTCAGTTAATATAATGAAGTGCCCACATTTGGGTAATGCGCAATTGATCGTCGTCCGGGAGAGGGGAGGAGTTATAATGGGGCTCTTCAGCAGCCCACATACTTTTTGGACTCTTCGTGACTGTGTTTTCCAGAAAGAGCTCAGGTGCCAAATGGCGCAAAGTGTGGTCACTTTGTCAAGCCAAAAGTTTTCACAAGATGCCATATTTCAAGTGGTAAATTATCACAATTTTGAGGAAACTTTTGAAATAAGATTGAAAGAATAGTTTGTTTTTTTTTTTTCAATAATCTGCACGCATTTTTTTTTTTTTTTTGCCAGGCACCTCAACCACGTGCCCACCCCACAAGACGCAGTGCCCATCGAGGCGATTTGAGGAAGCCTGCTGTACAAGATTGTTTTATATCATAAAAAATGTTGAATTTGTAAGGAATACTTCTTTTCTTATTTTTTCTCTTTTACCTTTCAAATTTTGTCCACATAAATTTTTCCTCTATCACAAAATAAAATAAGAAAAGCAAGCAAGATGAAGTACAATTGTCTCTCTACAAAAGGTGACCGAGGTGGAAAATTTCAAATGGCGTCTTCATATCTTACTCTTACCAAAATTTAAAGTAAGTTCGCATAGTCAGGATTTACTCCGTCGGAATCTGGGATGACATAATCACGTAGACATGGCCAGAGATAAGACTTTTCAAGGAAGTTCAAAAGAAACAATAACAAACAAAAGAAAATGTAGTTAACGTTCCTCCTGCTCTTACAGTGACGAATCGATAAGTCACACTCACAAACTAGTTATTACTTTACTGCCTTAACCTTTTGTTATCATTCTAAAATTTATGACGTTCTCGCTAAATAGAAAGGCAACCAAACTCCATAACGGCCTCTCATGAAATGCGGTTGGAGACCATAAATACTGATGTTCAAGGCGCTATGTTGGAGGCCACCGTCATTGCCGTATTAATTTCACTATCAGAAACAGTGATTAAGGAGATAAAACTTAGGCCTTTTTTCTTCTTTGTTTACTTGTACGCCTGCGATAGTAATGGCGGACTGGATCCTGCATAAGTTAATTGCATCAAAGCGTTTCATACATTCATCATCTAAACGAAGTTACTTGTATCGAGCGGGAGTCTAGAAAATTCATCCATGAGGTGCAAATAGTACGTAACTCAGTGACGTGGTCGAAGTGACGTAATGCGCCTACGATCTTTGCGCGATATTCAACCGTAAGAAATGATCTCCATTTTGTTTCCGACATTTCGGCAAATGGGAAGATGAAAACGAGGAAAGAGGAGCGACAGTGGGAGAAATGAGGAGGATAAGAGGGCGGTGTTGGGGGTGAGAAACAGATTGCATTGGATAGGCCTACGTTAAAAAAATTATTAAATGTTGGGTAGTTTCTTTTTGCCAAATGAGTTCGAAGATACTTAAATTGAACTGTTCATTTGTTGTGCATTAAAAGAAGGGCAAGAGAACAGGGGGTGGTGCTGAAAGTGGGTTGAGACTGAAATTGTAATTTATTTTGTGTGGGGTGCTAGCTGAACGGAGAGAAGAGAGGCCGAAATGAAAAACTTGTATTCTGATTATGATAATGATGATGATTATGGAGCTATCATTAATGTTTTAACGGTGCTGATCGTTTTGATGCTGATGACTAAGGTAATCATAATGATGATAATGGTTGATGATGGTGATGATGATGGTGATGATGATGATAATGATGATGATGTTGATTAATATATCATTAATGTTATAACGGTCGTGATCGTTACGATGATGATTAAGGTTATCATGATGATGATAACGGTTGATGATGGAGATGGCGATAATGATGATGGTGATGATGATGATAACTGAGATATAGTCAACTACATATACTTATACGATACCATGCAATATCATAGTTTCATAGATCAGAAGTAACTCGTTGGCAGCGGTACAACATGACATATCGCCGAAAATAGATGTATTTCACTGATAACTACAAGCCTTAACTTGTACAATCTTCATAGAAATCTTGTGTATCAAATGCCTACATGATACGACGTTCTGTAAACACCTATATTGAAAATGATTAGTAAAAGTTTTGGTAGGGCGAACTGTGAGGAGAGTCTAATACGTAACAACCCACTGACTCCCTTTAATTTGTTATTTGCCATCTATTGTCGAACTCTTATAAACCCCAAATGCATCATTACATAACTTACTTTTAGAGCTACACGTTTCCCGCCGTTTAGTCTTTGACTAAACTTCCCCTGTATCTCACTCCACCAGATATATACGGTGTCATTCTTACAAAGAAAAACTGGTTAACTTTTAGAAGAATATCAAATTCCGGAAAATAGTTTTCCATTGGTGTATCCATTGGCGTCCCACCTAATGCTTAAACGGTGAACTTACCAGAAATTTACTGAACTGTACCGATAGCCAAATATGTACATTTATTCAAATTATCTGCAAGTTTCACCCTTGAGAACAAGTAATCTACAAGGTACATATTGCACGCTCTTTTTTGTAAGTTATTCAAAATGTGGGGCACATCCAATCGGCAGCAAATTCTAACGTAGGACAGCTGTGAAAACGGAGAGAAGAAAACAACCAATAGCTGCTACATGAAATATATTTTTTTTAATCTTTCATATTTTTTAATACATCACCTCCCTGCATTCTCTTCCCTCCCAAACCGCAAACCTGATTACCAGACCTGTCTGGAGAAAGAGTTCATGAACATGATCTGTCAAAGAAATGTTTGCATCATTATCTCAAGAATTACAGCTCAAAGCAGGTTTGAACAGAACGACGGGGTGGTGGCTAGGTTCATCAGTTGTGAGTGACGTCATGCATATCCTATTGTAGAACAACTGGCTTTCCTCCTAAATTACTCACATGGCTTGTCAATAAAGGTGAAAACAAGGATGCACAAAGGACATGTCGCTCTTATTAACTAACTTATACCAGTCTGTGAAGATTCACTTGGGTAATTTGGCACGGATTTGTCTGATCACATAACTGTATCAACGTCGGCCTACCACTAACACACAGGAGTTTGTCAATTGGTCGAGACGCTTGTGTAAGCTGGAGAAGTGTGGATGGATGCTCAAACAACTGGGCAGCTGAGTCATTGGTTCAGGATGTATGCAAAGAGGTGCGCAGGCTTTAAACAATTACGCGAATTATGCAGAACCTTCGTGGAAAATAAAGCGGACGATTTCTGACCGGTCATACAGGTTACGTTGACGCAATGTTTTCAAAGAAAGCTTTTCCAAAAGCATATACAACGATTCGTCCTTCGATATATGTATACATAATAATTACGAGCAGAGGAAGACTTACCAAGAAGAGGCAAGAGTATCTTATGGTCGAACATCGTAACCATGACTACTGCGGGGCCCTCCCGATCTCGATGTGACGTCATTTTAACCGTTCGTTGAGGATCGGTCTATATACATCGATAATTGAAGTCGATGTTTAATCGTTTTACTCACGATAAACGAGAAACGGGGATGGAAGGTGCTTTTTAAAGGGAAATAATGAGTTTGAAAACAACCATATTTTTTAAAACCAAAGTTTGCGGACATAAAGTGAAAGATCATTCAAAATGAGGAAGGACAGACACCAACTTTTCAAGAAATAAGTTTCCCACAGATAGTAATTCAGTTATTTGGTCCTCAAGAGAAATTTGTTTACCCAAACTTTTCAAAATTCAGATGATGCATCTTCCGTTACTCATAATGTTTTGAGGAAATGAAACTTTTGTAGATGTTTATCGATGAGACTGACTGCATGGTCTGATAGTGGTTAAAGATACTTTCTTTGAATGCCATGTTGGTGCATTCTAAACCCCTCTTATTTCCCTTTAAGTGATACATTACCTGCTCGATAAAAAATGGCGTTTCCGTGGAAAAGAACTGACATGGATACAACGTACGTGCGGTATTCACTATAGGCCTATCTGTAATCGCATATGCCTTCGTCATTGAATCCGTTCGGATATACGAATGCCACTGACCAGAGGTTTTTGACTTCAACCTCACTGCCTGGATGTCGAATGTAGGCCTATATTGTGGTGTCAGCCACCATAAGTGGGATAATTAAGGTGTAATATACGGGTTTCAATTTGCATACAAGAATGGAGCGCCGTATCAGTCAGCTGCAGATAACGAGCACACTTCCCTTGAAAGTAGGGGTGCCATTTTTTTCTTACCAAGATCTACTTTCCAAGTAGCCAATATCTAGTATGCATCGTAAATTCACATGCACACATCGTTTCTAGCCTACAGCTAGTAGGTGAGGCTAAATATCCTACCGTAGTAAATGTGTAGTTCTATAGTCTATGTGTCGATTCTAGGCACTGTGGACAGTCCATATCGTCAGCTAGGTTCTCAGTTTCTATATAACAAAACAAAACATACACTATATACAGCCTGTTAGACATACACATAAAGACTAGTTACTTTTTTTTTTCATTTTTTTTTTCTACACCCGAGCGGTCTACTTGGTTTTCCAGGATAGAAAGTAGATTCGAATAATTTGGCACTCCTATTTTAAAGTTACATAGGGATACATCTACATGCGTGATAAACACAAGCCCTCACTGGAAACTTTCCATTTGACTAACTTGCCTAATTAAGGTAGAACTTAGTTATTTGTGGTTAAGCTTAAATGGTTGGAGCCGGCGGCATCTCCGACTAAAATTCAACATCTCGTTTCGGTGAAGATGGAATTTCTGCAAATATAAACGAGACTGATAACTCAAACAGGAGAGAGATAGAATAAAAGCGAGAGAAGGGCGTTAATAATTGACCGTTTTTTCAATGATAAAAATAATTGTATCCGGATAAAGTATGCAAGGGAGCAAGCCAGACTCAAGAAAAAAAAATGAGAGAAAAGAAAAGGATCACTATACAAAAGAACAAATTAAAAACTTATACTATCAGTTGCGCATATACCTGCAGGCCTATCATGTATCTAACAAATTAAGTCTAAATATTGCTGTTGTCGAACTGATGGTTGTGCTGTGACGTCACAACCGTCATCTGGCTCACTATGGCCCGTAGATTATGGAACGCATATAAAGCCCATGTAATTCACTGACGTCAAATTGCTTTTCACTGGCGCATTTTCTTCACCCCAACTTTTGCGACCACGATATGACCTCTGTAGGACCGCTGTATGACCTCTGCGTGAATAGCCATCTGATCAACTTCGGTATCTGGCACTGGAGTAAAATCAACGCCATGACCACAGATAAAGGGGACTGCCATGCGAAGCATTAATTTAAGAGCCCTCTATTTCCTCACCCTCATGAAATGTTGACTTTTGCAAAGGACGGCACTTTTAACAGATTGCAGATGCGCCAAGTGATTACCCTTCCAACCCCCTCTCGTGTTCCTCCTCCTGTACTAAGTTTTGGATAATTCATTCACTGTATGTTTGGTCACATATCCTGAGAAGTGTAAGAGAAGGAACCCAATGAAAAAAAAGTGGCGGGGGGGGGGGGGGTTGTTTCAGGTTTGTTCATCTTTCTCCCCACACCTTATATTTTCCAAATGCTTCACGTTTTTTTTTTCATTAACTGGAAGATTGCAGACACTAAATCTCTGTTTCAAGGCTGGGCATGTAACATCTGGGAACTGTCCTTTCGCTCCATTTGAAAGGCTGAGCCAGTAAACTTTGTTGTAAACTCCACGCCAACTGAAGTATGGTGCTCCGCTTACAGTAGATGTTCCTGCCAGCATTTAGCCCCCTCCTCCATTTTTTTTTTACTCCGTCTGCTCTGTAGACGGTTTGAAAAACAATAATTTTCAGAGTTCCCGTATACACATCTGCAGTTCACTTAAATATTGATGGGTGCTGACATTAAAACTTGTCCCTTTTTTTATAAACATCTCAATATTTCAGCATAGCAATATTGCATTGAGTGAAAGACTTCCACTGTGAACAGAGAAGGCGATAATTAGTGTCTGCAAGGTCTTTGCAATAAAGTAAAGAAAATTATAGAGGAAACTCTGTAACTCTGTTTACATCAGAGCAAAACAAACCCTGATGAACAGGAGTATAGGTCGCTTTTTTCATTTGTTTTCTTCGAACAGGAGACTACCTATGTATGGTGAATATCCCTTTCAAGCATGTCATAGTATATGTAATGTTATCCTGTAGAAAGTCATGTTGCTTTAGACTGGCTGTTTATTGTCCCTCGAAGGTCGGGAGAGACTTATAGTTATTGTCTTAAAATCAGAGAGAATGTTTCTCTATAGCTTACACCACCAATAACTCACAATTACGAATTTTCAAATTTGATTAAAATTTGATTAAAATTCTTAGAAAATGCAACAAGATGTTTAGTCATTCTGCTAAGCATCCCCGGATGCCACCTTCAACATCCTGGGAATCTAGCTGTCCTCCGGTTCAGTTCGTCCTAATGTTCAAATCACTGGTAACTTAGATTGACAATTTTCAATATCCAACTGAATAATTAGTGGAAAAGATATATGTAAAATATACATAACGCATGAGAATTTTATATGCCCAGAAGTTTTTACTTTGGAAGCATATATGTTTTCTTCTTCAGATATCACTTACCAATGTGAAAATCAGTAATTAAGTCATTAAGTGGCAAAATACATAGCCATAATAAAGGAAATAATGGCGCCGTGCAACACTTCACGTCATCTGTATTGCATATTTCCGAAACCTCGAAAAGTCATATCTCACAAAGCCGTAATAGATATGAACAAAATTCCATCGGATTTTCGCTCAGGGGTTTACTTTGCAACTTCTGCATGAAGAGTGCTCTTTTCTACATGTCACATGTCACACAACCTTTAAAGTGTAATCGTTCTACCAACTTAATTGGTATATTTATGTGATTACCCTTTAACCCCGAGTGTGTTACCCAACCCCCAATTAACTCAGTGAATTTGAATACCATGTTTGTTGTGATTATATGTTTCAAATTAGATAGTTATGCCTATCATAGTTACGTCAGATAGTTATTATGCCTTTTCCAGCATTGAATGTGACGATTAGGTGGCGCTCTCTGGCAATTTATGTTATGATTCCGATATATCAACTTTCTACTTTAAAGCCATTCGTTACTACGAGCACTCCGTATTAAAAGAACAACAACAGCAACAACAACGACAACAATAACAATATACAAAATAACAAACAACAACCCAACTCATCTGGAATAACTCTTTAATTAAAGTAAATAATGGGACCATTCTTTACCGTTTTCATGTTTGAAAAGGGCGTTTGTTACGTGAAAGATATTTTAAACTGTGATGGTTCACCAATTTCGTATGATGCTTTTGTTAACAAGTTTGATCTTTTCAATTGTCCTTTTACGTTATCCTGGGGTATTGTCATGTCTATCCCTTTCACTTGGAATGTTCCTTTTAGTTTCACAGTCGATCCCATCATTTCCTTAAATGAACGTATTTATAATGATTTCTGCTTTTCTGTTAGATGATCTAAGTTTACTTACGAGAAGGCTATTTTTGATTCTGTAAATAAGCCAAAGGCTGCTTTAAAATGGAACACCTCCTTCAATTTGGAGGACAATGTATGGGAAAAAATATTTCAGTGTCCTTGGCACTCTATCAGAGAAGCTAAAACACAAGTTTTTCAATTCGTTCCCTTCACCGGATACTTGGTACAAATAGACTTTTATTTTTGATGAATTTAATGGATACCCCTCTTTGTTCGTTTTGTCAGAGAGAGGAGGAAACTTTAGATCATTTGTTTTGGAATTGTCATATTGTTTCTTCTTTCTTTTTAGATACTGAAGAACGGTCCCTCAAGAGGAATTTCGTTTTCACAAAACAAGATACATTTTTTGGCTTCAAAAGAATGATTAAACATCCCTACAATTTCTTAATTTTCCATGCTAAATATTATATTTTTCAATGTCAATTAAAACATACGATACCTTCAATCAAGGAATTTCATTATTTTTATTTTTTTTTGTTTTTGTTTTGTTTTTTTTGTTGGATGTTTGTTTGTTTGTTTTTTTTTGTTGGATGTTGTTTTGTTGTTTTTTGTTTTTGTTGTTTTTTGTTGTTTTGTTGTTTTTTGTTGTTTTTTGTTGCATGTTGAGAAAACAATTTCATTTTACAACAAGAGCAACCGTTTTTTCTTTCATTATGATAATCTGCTTAAGTCTTTTACTGTCAAAGAAAACTGCCAAAATAATTTTCTTTTTTTTTTTAAAGAATTCTTATGTATTGTATTGATTGATTGTAAAGAGTGACATAATTTTGAAAATAAAGAGGTGGTCATAATAATAATAATAAAATTTATGTACTAGGCTGGCCTCAAATGTTTGAGTCTGTGGAGATGTTTTACATATTTTCAAAATTTCTCTGAGCGCAAAGATTTTGTTATATATTTTTCGTACGTCTATGGATTCTAACTTGCATTTAAGGTGTCTCTTACACAATAAGTAATCACCTTGGTGTATGTGTGAAGCGAAGCCCAGAAAGCAATTGAATAACTTAATGTAAATGGATATGTAAAAAAATTACATTCATTGTCCATTGAAAAAGACACATGTCTTTGAAAATAAAAAGAAGAAATGCAAGCAACGTTGTAAGCAAATCAATGAAAAATTTCAGGTCACTAAACTTTTGTTTTCTTTTAACTTGTAGGAAGATAAAACAAATTAAAGAAAAAACACAATACAAAACAGGGAAATACCTGATGGTATGAATAGAAAAAGGTAAGTAAAAAGACCTCGGGATATCTGGTAAGGAATTTCCGACAGTTATCCACAATTTTCTGTAATTATGATTAACTGAAGTTCTTGCTGTTTTATAATCATTTGCGCGTGTAATGGCATGTAAACTCCATCAGCCTACGTGTGTCATTTCTGATCGAAGGTGTGCAAAAGACCAATGTGACCAGAGAACCGACGCTAATAGGTGTGTACGCTTTGGTGGGTTCGAGGGGCTTTATGCACGCAAGGTCAGGGTATTTTTTGCCCGGTGGGGGATTTTAGTTCAACTGCGTATTACATGTGGAATTCTGGAAGCTGTTATCCTAAGGAGAACTAAACAAGAAAAAACAGGGAAGGAACTTGAAAGAAGAAACAAAAGTGAAAATAATATATGCAGAAACAGTTTATTCTTTATAGGTATACTTGTAAAATTTATGAATATATAAACAGGGATATCTGATATCCCCTCCGGCAAAATTGACTCATTCATTTCACGTGACAGGTCAGATGTAAACAATGAGTGGAATAAAACAAATAACTAAAACAAAGCAAAGCATATATTTCTTGCACCTGAAAAAATTTACAATTTTCAGATGATTTGGGGCAATTTTTCAAAAGATGTTTAAAAGAGTCAGAAAGGAAATGACATAGGAGGGTTAAACGGCAACTGACCTATATAATGGAGTTTAGGCGTTAGCTAACAATGTGCAAGTCTGCAAGATACACTGTGGGCCTAATTGTATCTTAAATAATGACGTCATCAAATAATCTGCAATGACGTTTTACATGACTTGACACTGACCTGATTCGTACAAGGATTCTCTTCGCATTCTCTCACTGTAAAGGTGACATATGCGAAATGAAGATCACATGCGGAAACGGACGCAAATTCCAACTCTCTAAAATCATCCCCAACCAAAAGGAAAATGGGGTAAGCTTGGTCAGATTTACAATCTTTCGCACCGAGTCTGAGTGAATTAAGAGTCAATTCCACTGTGACAGATATCATGTATGTATGTATCGGTTTATTGGTTCTCAGTACTCACGCGGACTATTTAAGTGTTCCTTAATGCTAACAGTGCACTGCTACAAGAAAAAAAAACAACGGTGATTTGTGAAGATCATATAGGGAAAAGTAAAGAAGTTCTCTGAACAAACTCGCGGCATTTTCAACATTTCATAACATCCCGCAGTGATGTTAAAGGTACAATGAATCAGTGCATTGGTGGGGGCGCTCTTCCTTTCCAGATTTAATTTAAATTTGACTTAAACCATCCCCAACTATCTTTACGTAATAGCTCCATTATGTCTACAGACCGTTCAACGCGCACAAAGAATAGGTTGCGAATCTGCGCACATCTAAAATGTTTGTGATGCACGGAACATACATGTGAACGAAACATTCGCTTGTGGGGTGAAGCCACTAAAAACCCTGCTTTTTAAACTACACTTAGGCAAAAGATAAGTGTGATATATCATGTCACCAACCCCCGTCACCTTAGATCATTTTAATTAATTTAGGGTGATTCTATCCCGCTCATAGCTGATATCACTGTCAATTAGACATAATACATAGGTTCTCTTGAGCTGAATTTCATGTATATTTGGGGGTTATAATTGTCGTGCAGATAAGCAAAATGTATGTGTAATATAGACAGGAAGATTGTTACCTGAATAGCCTGATATTGCGGAAAATTATAGTTGAAGGCTCTTAAAAGTGGAAAGCAGTTTTCTGTCGGCATGGTTACCCTGGTAATAGACTGCAGTAAGCAATCCAATTCAAAATAGTGCTCATGAGTAATGCCCCCTGACTTGGCTTAAGATATACTGTGGTCCATATGAGCCATAATGTTATCAGGGTGCCGAAATTCTGAGTGACAGAATTAAGAAAATCTTCAAGGGAGCGCTAGTATTTTGCGGTGGAAAATAATGAACAAATTTTCAGTAACACATCACACAGGATTAGTGCTCTAATTGGATATGGCTTTGTACTGTTTTATGGAGTTGGAAAAAAAAATCAAAATTTCTGGAAAGGGGGCCCGGGCCCCTCCCCCAGGCAGTGATTCATCACTCCAAACACTTCCAGTTCTCCCACAGCCACTTACTCCTAGGCTTCTAGCCCATCCCACACCTAAGACTCCTCCACATGTGAAATCAAAACGCTGGGCCCCTGTGCATGCTGTGTAATATGAGCTACTCTGTATCTTTCGACTTTGCTGTTAAACAAAGAACTGAACCAATTAAGAATTTTATTTACCCCTATCCCAAAATGTAGCTTGGGGGTGATGAGTGACTGCATTAAGCTTGAATGTATCAAAACACTTGCCTTTCTTCAGTAACACGTCATTGTGTACCATGAGCGAAGGGAAGGCAGTTAGGCCAGGAATTTCCACTAGAGGTAGGGTGAGGGGGAGGTATAAACACATCACGGAGGGGCGAATAGTGGTGCATTTCTTCCTGCATAGTGGGGAGGTTCAAGGGGGGCTCATCGTCACTTACAAATTAGGTATAATTGTTGACTGTCTGGGCGGAGTGCCACCCCTGGTTGGCGTGAAACGTAGACCTACCAGAATTTCTTTTAGACAAAACAAAACGCCCCTGGATCGTATTAAATTGCCTTCTTAACTGGAGTCCTTTCACTCCTTGCAAAAAGAGGGCGACCTTTCACTACTGTAGATTGGCGATAATGTAATCATAAGAGATCAAATGGATGAGCTATGAATCAGATTTCCAGTAAGTACACATAGTGGTTTGTCTTGGCTTATTACTTCTACAAGACTCCTTCTTGTCATTATATTTTAACCACGATTTGGGTTGACTGGGAGTTTTTATTAACATGTCAAGTGGCGGCGTCAGCCGCTTTTTGATAACTCTGCAAATGCCAACCATTTTACGGTTACTATTTGCATGAGCTATTCTACTGTTACGATAGCAATATGATGTGCAGTACAGGCAGGGGCTACGGATGAGTCATTGCCACTAGCAAAGAGCAACCGTAAACTCGTAATGACATTAGCAGCGAGTTATCAAGAAGAGGAGGACGTGACAGGAGACGCCCTTAAGGTGTGACTGCACATCTACACAGTGAAAACTGAATCCTTCATTTGATCTAAAATACTAATTTCTGGCTAAAATTATCACTCCATATGTGGTAGAAAGTTCACAGAGCAAATGAAGACATAATACCAACAAAATGCATTTAAAAAAGAAACACTTTTATTGAGTATGTTTTCATTTTTTTTTTGAAAGGAAGCTTAAAAAAATAGAAATATGACCTTCGACACGTCTTCCACTGTATTGGCCTTCATCAAGGCTTCTGACGCCGTCACAAATCATAAAAGATCACATCAACCATGAGGCCAGAATTGAATATCTCGATTCAGCCAAAATTTTCCAACGAGCCATCCATGTACTATTGGCACACTCAGTGACAAAACGTAATGTGCACAGGCCAAGGATTAAACGCCACACAAGATACACTCCTATATGTGTAACGGGCATCATGCCTCATTCGTCATACAATGAATGAAATAGATTATGGTAAGGTTTGGTTACATTTCACCCTACAATTCGGCATTATACCTGAAAAAAATAAACTATATGAGCCTATTCGATTCTACAAGCATGATACTGCTATGAGATCTACAGCACCACCAACTTGATTTTGGAACCCCACCAAAGGTGGGCTGGGTGAGCCACAAAGTAACATCTGAAAATCGAGCAATTGCATGTCACTGCAAACATTTTCATTGAAAACTAAAATACTAAAGAACTAAAGAAGGTTGTGAAGCTATTTTAATTCAGCTTCACAAATATCGTAAGTCAATACTTTTTCATGCTCTAAGCTCTAGCTATTCCGCCAAAAAAAGAGTAGCATGTAATATTTACATATTTAAAGGAGATGGAAACCCTGGGAATATATTTATGAAAATGAAGCAGAAGTGTTTGATAAATATCTTCCGAAAGTTTCATTCAGAAACATTGTTTCCTCTCCAAGTTACGCACTTTTGAAATTCAAAGAAGGGTCCTGCCTTTTTTGCCTCGGCTGAATGTAAACTCACCTGCATAAGTCAACTAACAAAATCACTTAGCCACTGACAGCAAGAATTTTAATGTATTTCCTCGCTTCTTTTTACCTACAATTTCTGAACACACTTGTACACATTTTGTGTTGAATTACTGAGGTGTATCATGCCATAATCAAATCATTAATACTCTTATTTTAATCTACGCATGACCGTTAAAAATATTTGGAGTTGAATTATAAAGAAAAACACAAAGCCTTCAATCACATGTGGTCTGGTCATGTCATCACAATCTTCGAATGGCAGCTTAATGATTAATTTTTTATGAACCCTCAGATTACAATATCTTGGAAAGTAAACGACACATCAAAATGAAATTTGGGGATGGTGTTCACCATATGTTAGTTTCTCATTTTTAATTGTCAAAAATCCTGACTTTCCTTCTCTTCTAAAGAGGCTCATTGAGTTGATGGAGCTTATTCTGTTCCAAGTTTGAAAAAAAAAACCATAGCATGCTAATACTTCCAATTAGACTTATTATTCATCAATCTATTTCTACAAATGACTGAAAATGTGTAAACTTGTCGTTTCTTATGAACAGGGGTTGCCTACCGTGCATACCCTACAGTAAAAAGTGTCTGGTCACAGATTTGCAATGAGTGATGATTTTAATCATTAATTACCCTGTCATTATTGCATCAGCTGGGCGTCAGATGTTCAGAATCTCTTAGCTTGCCCATTAACCATCATCATACAGAAATGCTCGACAGGTGAGACAAAATGTCATCAATCTTGTGAACCAGCTGAATGAGTCAATTTAAGAGGCAACTATATCAGCTATGTTATTTTTTAAGTTAATTTTATCCACACTTAATAAAATAATTCACAGCTTTTTATATCACAAATGAGAAAAATGATACAGGCCATTTGAACTACAATTGTAACGGTTGATCCCAACAGTCGCTAGCCAAGATTGGGCAACGGCTTAATCAGTTCAAACACCGATGAGTGGTTACTGGTAACCGATTCTCTCACACCATTTCATCTCTAGCAGTGACCTAGAAACGATGTTCGGCACAATCTGTTTGGCTTTTGGGAGTTTAACAGTTTGCGAAACTTACTGCGCACTCTGGGTGGGAGGAGGTTGTACAGGGCAGAGTGCTTTGGCCTTGATGTACAGTGTAATGATAGTATGTAATGTTGGATTTGGCTTTTCTGAAAATTCAAAATAATTGCATGGAATTGGAGAAAAACAGGAATCAAAATTTGCTGATTGATTGTTTTTTTTTTTACCCCAAGAAGATTCATACCGTGTGTGCTAGAGAACATCAGAAATATTCCTTGTCCATACAAATTGAACCTGATCTACCACGGATATAAACGGTAAAGTAAGAAGACTTCTCTACAATGAACACAGTCAACCACACTGCAGACATCAATGGATTCGATGGCTACATATGAAATTAGAGAATATATATACACCACTGTTTTAGTGTTGTGACTGGTGCAAATGGTCCCTCTGACTGTCCAATACAGTAAAAAAAAATCAAATTTACGAAGAAAACATTTGATCAGAGAGGATTTCATGTAGTCCCCCACAATCCAAGAGTTAAACAGGTTTCCTTGATGTTGACTATTGTACATCTTTCATTATTGTTCATGATTGCTGTTGCACTGAGGTTGGGAACAACATCCTGCTTTTACAGTACCTCTTCTGCACTGTTGACTGAGCTAGCTGTACGAAAGAGTCGACCTTTGACTTCCACATGCATGTATGCGCACCGGGAAGAATGAAATGCATTTATGGTCACTCATAAATTACAGCCATCAAGATAGTGTGATTGTCTCTGTTGCACCTTCTTCCTGAAGGGACCGGTAAAAATCTCTGACTTTGACTTTTTGAGGGAGGATATCTGCATAAAGTGGATCAGAAAAAGACAAAAAGAAAATAAATTACTCTCTTTTAGAATCTTCTAAGGAAGATGTTGAAATTTACAAATGAAAACAATATCTTGCAATAAAAGAAAAAACAAAACTTCTCAATGTCAAATCATGCATAATACTCTGCTGCATCCCCCTCCCCCACCAGACCTTGCCTCATGGCCATCTCGACTACACTTCCACATGGTTATCAGGTCACACACGTTGTCTTTGAAGCTGGACTACCATGTCACTAATTATGAACCATCTATTCATATTGAAGTGAGCCAGGTTACTGTCCAAGCTAATGAGTAATAATTTAAGATATTTCCAACTTTCCATTTCCTTCTAACATGTTCCCTCTGCTGTATACAGTAACCATTAAACTGGCATTATGCGTTCATGGTATTGCAAAAGCAGGCAACTGGTATAACCAAGCCCCTGGTAAGAGTTTTCCCAGTCTTCCTTTTCATTAAAGTTAAAACCAACTTGTATGACCACTGCATGCTTCACATCAGCCTTGGGTTCCTCATATTGTGTCCAGCTTTAGCTTAAAAGCTTTGCATGAATTGACTGAAAAAAATCCCTTGACACTTCTTATTTCTTTTTTCTATTGTCAACCAAATTTATATTGAATATTGTAATTTCATAATTCAATTTGGCTAAGCATTTTTAATGATAGGGTCGTACTGCATATCATTATAGAAATGAAAAATTGATATGAAATTTACATACTGTGAGAGAATGACATTTTGAACAAATATTTGCATATTACCCATGGCAGAGTATTTGTAGTAACCACTGTGTAAACAGGCACAGATACTTTCATCAAATTTCAGCGTGCTACCACTCAATATTCACTTATCCATATTCGTCTTCCATTTGACTTGGTTCTTTTGCTGTAAGTATGCCAGTGCAGCATAGATTCACTTGTGTGTACAGTACGTATGCATTGACTCGCGATGGTTTATACTGCTCTGTATTCTGACACCACTACGTTCAGACTGCCCTTGGTTCTGACACCGCTACAGTATGTTCCAACACCAATATTCCAACAGTAGGGGCTTAGTTAGACCCTCTGAGGCACATGGGTAAGGAAGAGTGTGGCGTTCCCCAAAACCGATGGTATTACTACGTCAATTGGAAAAGCTCTGCATTATAGCCAGGCGCCAAAGGGGTGTCGAACTGAGATGAATAGCGACATACGTGGGGATATCCGAACCTACAGGTGTCAGAACGTAGGAGTGTCAGAACATACGGCAGGGATGCACCCCTAGCGATACTTGATACTGATAAATACTGCAGCTGATATCAAAATATGAAAGAGAAGAACTCAGGTTCTATGAACAGCTTTTGCATTACAGGTACCTTCCTTTGGGTTAATGTTCAGTACTTACAGTACACATTGACAGAATTAAGTGATGGTGGATTGTTGCCTTTATTGGTACTAGCTTAGAAATAGATACACCGGAATGATGTCTGGGAATGATAAGTGAGGCCAGATCCGTTTGGCAAAGAGTGTTCTCATCAAACCGTGTGACACAAATTCAACAGAAATTTTAGGATAAAATAATTTGCTAACAGCTAGTTTTCGCTAAAATTTCATCGGGCTATCAAAGGATATCCAGTGGTTGCATATACTTTATGTTGTCTCTAAGGATGTAGTTAAAGATATACTGTGAAATGAACAAATTCTCGGGGCATACAGTACTGTAAATGATACATGTAGATTATGGCAAATCTTAAAGACAGAGCTGTAATGCATTACAGGCAAGGATGCCGCCTATTATTTTTCGGCTTTATTAGCAAAGTGTGTGAGTAATTAGCTTGATTTCACTCTTATTTATCTATTTCTATGGGCACTAAACAGCAACAGCTGAAAACTGCACAGATTTACTGCAAATACTGTACCTGATAGAAACTGAAAAGAGTCATGTTCTTCCACGACTTGGGCAAGACATTTGTATGTGACATCTTTTCCTGTCCTCCTGTGCCCCTCCTGAGCTAAGGCATGGACAAACAGTTCCTGAGTAAATAAAAAAAAAAACATCACTACATACTGTAGTCATTACACTACTGGAGGTACAATACGACAACCAGTTATGTAGCTGGTTGTACCTATTTCACTACCACATTATACTTGCAGTGCAGAAGTTTCTTGTTTGCAATACTGCTACTAGGTTATTGTGGACTATACAGTATCTTGGTCTTCAGAAGTCAAATTTGTCACAACTAGATATCTTTACATAGACTGAACTTTCCTGTGGGACAGTGTTTAACTGACCATCTGTTATGTTATCTGTAAAAAATCGGCATTGGTAAAATTCAGACTGCGACAGACTACAAAGAACCAATTCTCACCATTGCTTTCGAAATCCAGAACTTTGTTTCTACTGTATCGGGATCAAACAGAAATAGGATTGGACAATTTGATCATGCCGATGATCACCACTTTTGCCAGAGTATCAGATTGATGAAGATAAAACCTAAAAATATACACTGGGGAAGTATTAAATTTTGAACCAGTGTAGAAATTGAGAAATGCCCCATCAACGTCATTATCCAACTGAGAAGGTAAATTTGTTTGCACGTTGGATTAGTACTGTACACGGGACATACAGTACTTTGCAATGCATAGTGCTGTGCTATTTGTAGTTCCACAAAATGAGTGAAACAATCAAGACCCTACAGTAATCTGTAAATAGCACTGGCCCAATTATGAACTGCAATACCCTATCAGTAATCATATCACTTAACGTTGGTATATAATCGGATGAACACTGCTGTACAGTAGGATGTTGCTCATTAACAAATGGCAATTTTCCATACTGTACCATTTCAACATGTACACACACAGTACAGTGGGCCTAGTGCATGTTACAGTATGTAAGTTACAAGCACTGGTTTATTTCATCTGATGTCTATAAAATTGCCAGCATTACAAATTTTGTCCAAATTGCATAAAAAATCATACATCTCAAATGATTATTTGAGAAAGCCATACATGCTCAGGAACAAAATGCATATACTGGCCTATTAGATATGAAAATTATATTTGGCTTATCAGATATGAGATAAACAGGGCATATTTAGAGAGTTTATTCATAATGCTAGGAGTCCTACTGTAACAAGTACCATGCAAATTATCATCCATAAATGCACAAACACACAGAATGACAATTGACTTTTAAGTCCTAGTTTTACTTTACCCACTGTATCTACTTTGCCTACTGTACGGGCTACAGAGGCATTTATTAAGTGATGTACTGTACACATGAACTGTAGCACGTACTGTTACTGTTTTACAGTTTGTGCACACAGAGTACTGTGCTACTGAAATTAAGTTACACAATTTGCTGAGTGACAAGAAGGCCCTAATCAAACATAAAGGTACAGTAAACTGTTCAGTACAGTATGTGGACTGCCATAACACAACAATCCAATTTACTTTAGCTTTTCAAGATTTTATTTTAAAGATTTTTAAGATAAGAAAGTCTGAAGACTCATTGAGGAACATATACAGTATGTTAATCATGGATGAACACCAGTGAAACTGCATACAGTACTCCTTTTGATCAGTGTGCAGAAGGTAATGAGAGAAGGGTGAACCAATAATCCCAACTGCACAAACCCAAACCTGCTCCCAGGAAAGCCATTTAATATCCCCCATCTGATGGACAAGAGCGTATTCCCCAGTCTTTTGGCCGCTTTCCAAAAGGTCAGGAGGGAAGGAGGACCTGCCTAGTCTCAGTAAATAAACCCCTAAGCACCACTGCACAGTGAGCAGCTTTACGGAACATTTAATATCGAGTCCCCTGAAAATTCCCAAGTGGTTTCAACGATATTTGATCTTGGGATGTACTGTAGTGATTGCAAGATGGTTGCTCTAACCACCAAGTTACTGCAACCCTTCACCCCGCATCAGCTTTTACTTTTTTATAGGGGACAATCATCTCGACCAACACACCCCACAACAAAGCCAACAAGCTCAACCCAATAAAAACTCATCTCTTGTAGGCCACCGTGCAGCCCATTTCTGTGAGTGTTCAATGGTTATTCACAGTTATCTCACTGTGGATGCCTACAGTACTGTATAGCACAGGGCATTCTAGCACTACTTTAAGTATGTATCTAACATACTTTAGCTCTAAATGATCTTGTATGTTGCTGTGCATATTATAACAATACGGTGTTCCTATTGTGATAGATCACATAGGTAGAACTCGGATCATTTTACCTTGATGAGGAAGACCAAGTCCCAAGCGGAGGCACAGTCACGGTGCCATGGTGCATACCTCCCAAGTGGCCCACATTTTGTGAGTTTGACCAGCATTTGAACACGCAAACCCGCTGACCTGCCCAGCCCTCTGAAAAACCCGCATTTCAAATCTTCCCAGTCTTGGGAGTGCCACACACAAATATCAAGCACTGTAAACTTAGCCGGAAACTTCCAACTCTACACACAAACTCAACTATTTCATAGTAGGCCCACATTCACTGATTGCGCTGCAGTGCATCCATCAAGTGCTACGTTTGTTGTCGCAACTGCATGTACCACACCAGAAACTTACCACCGAATTACAGTAACCGATGGTAATTACTGTATCAGTTGCAGAAGTTTAAATTTTGCGAGTTTGTGAGTATCTGTACCGGTATTTTTGGTTGCGACCCAAATAAATTGTATTGACTGATTTGCTTAAAAAAGTGCCACCAAATTGGGTTGATACATTTCTAAAATTCAGAAATTTTCGAAAAGAGGAGGGGACACCCCCTCCCCTTATACCCCACCCCCAGGATGGTGGTCCACTGTTGGACAGGTTAGAGGTGGACCGCATCTAGCCTCTGGGAACTTGGGAGCTATGATGGTGAGGAAAGACACGTGATTATGACGCCATGTTACAGCAAATGATTATAGAACTTTGATCATAGGCTGATGGGGAAGGCTGTCCCAAGAGGAAGCACGGTCATGGTGCCACGATGAGCAAAGTAACATGATTATGACATCATGTGAATTAATGTTGATCATACTGTATGTGCTCAAAGGGATTTTTGAGAAAAATGCAGCAACAACGGTCTCTTCCACCTATGTTATTATGATAACATGCATTCAGCGGAGGCACAGTCTCGGTGCCATGGTGAGTCCAGTCTCCTTAGTGTGTCAATTGTTCATCCGTTGCTCTACCACGACCGTGCCTCCAGTTCCATGATGGAAACCGTTTGGGCCATTGTATTCTGCAGTTGTACCCAAAACTAATCTAAGGTGAATTTACGCTTCACATGAAATGGTCTTACTTTCATGAGTGTGTTCCCTTAGTAAGGGAACATATACTAGATTAGGCCATTTTGAAGGAAAAGAGTTGTGGATCTGTATAACACTAAGAGGTCTTCTGCATTTATCCATTACCAATACCATGCACACAAAGACCTGAACTTACGAAATTCACGAAAATATGTGACGCACGAAAATCTTGGTAACAATGGTATGGTAGGTTTAATGTAATCCTTTAGTTTAACTTTAAGACTTGTTATTCGCCAAATTGCCTACTTTTTAGGTGATTTTGCGATCTTTCGTCCGCCAACTGCTCATACTTCAATTGCATAGAACTTGCAATATTACGTGTTGGATTACAGTTGAGATGCAAGCACGTTTTTTGTGGCGTGAATGGGGCCTAAGGATGCCTAATACAACTTACGCCACAGCAACTGTAACTTGTTAGCGTAAATTGTACTTCTGTACTGTATTATAGTTACTGATTGGGAGTACAGTAACATGTCACAGTGTATGAGTAGTAGTTCCACGAATTAATTTCATCCTACCGTTGCCTTTGTGATAAGATGCAGTGACTCCTGACTAATAACATCTATCTCAGGAGAACTCTTCATTATTGTACGAATACGTGCTGTCGGTAGCCCACCAGAATATGGCTTTTGTTCTTTTTCGACTTTGATCATGTTGAAAAAGTGATGCTTGTTGTTCAACTTTCAAACGGCGGCGCGCAGCAGCTCGACTATATATACTACGCGTACGTACGTACGCCGTGCGTGCTATTTGAAGGCTTGGATTTTGTACAATATCGAACCTCAATGCGAAGTTAAAACGGTGGCGCCCTTTGTAAAATTAAATTTTGGAGCTACGTTTATCCTTTGCCGAAGAATCGCATTCGTCCGTCCAACTTCATTTCAATCTCAGAATAAACTTAATAAATTTTAATGACAAAGCAGGCGCGGATCCACAAAAGGGAGGGGGGTGGGAAGCAGGGGAGGAGGTGGTCGCAGCCGACCATTTTCGATGAACAACGATTTTTTTTTACCAAAATCAGCAAATAGATATGGAGAATATACGTCCCAGGTGCAGGGACATGGGAGTCGATTTGGAGGGGATAGTCGACGGCGGAGGGGAATATGTCCCTTCCACCATTTTTTTTTTTGAGGTGAGGCGACACTGACACATTTGTCCCCCACTTTTTGTGACCTTACATAAAAACTTAAAAGTGAAATCCGTTACAGTGAACGTTTGAAAAGCCCTTTTAAGAATTTAATTACAACACTTTACTTTAGTATTATATTTGCAAAATTCAGTATTCCTAAAATTCCTAAATTCCTTAAATATTATTATATAATATTATATTTGCAGTATTATACTTGCAAAATTCAGTATTTCCTACATCCAAAATTCGTTTAATTCAGTATTATATTTGCAACGTAAGACAAAGAATCCCAACAATTTTGTCCAAGATTGTAGCTAGCATCAATAGTGAAAAAGGAAAAAAAAAGAAAAACAAATAGATTATACCCATGCCGGGACTCGAACCCGAATCTCGCCAGTTGAGGGGCACATCTTAAACCAATTAGACCACATGGGCTTCCCGTTGATCTCGGTGACTTTTAAACCACTTATAGTATTCTCCAGTCAACAGTTTTAAAGGGATTTCAGCCATTGCAGAACCAGAGTCTTCTGGGATTCTCAGATACATCCAAAACTGAAAGTGGTCGATCTAATTTATTCCTATTTCTATACTTTTTTCACTGTAAATCATGATAAATATATGGTACTGAATATGTGTAAACTTTCTATGAACTCAATGAACCGTGATTACACTTGCCGAGTTGTAAGCTGCACCTACTCAGTGAGCTTGCTTGGTCACTATCCATATTTTCTTTCGAAGGACTAACACTGGAGACCGTTCTCTATAACTGTCTCCACACTCTAATGCACATAAAAGCTTCAAACGGTCAGTCTTTAAAGAAGTTCCTCACCAAGGACAAAAACTAAACAAACATAAGTCTCTTCAAAAGAAATAAGAAAAACGTACAGTAAAATATGAGATTTTTGTACCGTTCTAGCAGTTAAAGTTCATAATGACTCTTCCAGTGGCAGCTCCCTTAGTTTTAAAGTTGTGCTTCTTTGTGACATGCCTGATATGTGTGACCAGTGGCGTCACCAGTATTTAAGATTTGGGAGCGCAAAAGAAATTGTTGGGAGAGGGGCAAAAATTTCGCGCAAATCAAGCGCGAAGCACGAGCGTAGCGAGTGTTGTCCGGGGACAGTCCTGGGACCCCTTGTGGGGTCCAGGGGCAATGCCACGGTTTGGGTGCAGGGGTGAAGTCCACCAAAGCTATGAGGGTTCTTTGGGTAAAAATGAAGTCTCAGGATAGGTATATCTTTATTAAAAGTGTGTCATTCGATTCCAAGCGATTTTAATTATTTCGGCTATTCCTTTCCTCTAATTAAGTTGACAAGATGAGAAGGACGCAATCGTGGGGTCCATGGGCAAGGCCCCTGATGGGTGTCCCCCCCCCCCCCGGCAGGTCTCTGAGTTTTAAGCATAATTCTGGGTGAAAAATTGTAATTCGTGTAATTCATGTAAAATGTAATTCGTTATTTTTTATTTATCTTTCTTTTCAAATAAATTACTGACCGTGTGAGTTAATCGTTAAACCTCTAGTTATCAGTTTCATATTTCAAGTCTATGAGCTATTTTTTGATTAAGTCGATTGAATATTTTCTGAAAGAACTGAAAAAAGGAATCGTAACTGCAGGCCTGCAGATATAGTGGAAAGGTTAGCGAAACGTGTAATAATGGCGTCAAGGATAGCGATTACTTTTGCGGAAACCTGGGAAAACACATATCATATGTTAAAGCTGTCTTTCCATCTATCAGTTTCTTTTTTTTTCATCCGTCTCCCATCTTTCGTAATCTAAAAACGTCGCTTTCACTATGAAAACGTATACCTTTTAATACTCCCTTTTTTCGTCACGATTCACCCATGCATGTGTCTCCAGTTTAATCGCTCATCAATCCTTATTTCACGGATTTGCGGACTTCGATAGGTAAAAATCACATTATACTAGTGTGAATGTAAATTATCCAAACTGTTGTTAATTATGTAAATGTATTCTACTTGACTAGGCTATAGCCACACTAGACTAGGTTGTAATAAATGTAAACGAACTAATGTTAATGTGAACAGGGTGTGCAATATATTGCCGTAGATATCTGCCGTAGATATTGCTTGAATGTTAGTCGAACACACTATTCTGACTTAATACAACTACAACTGCAACTGAAGCCCATCCGGGTCCCATATATGTAATATGATGCGAACGTAGCTTATATAGCCCCCATGACACTTTTCTGGGACCCATGTGGTACATATGGACACCATCTAACCCAGCTGAAGTCTAGATGGGCGCCAGGTATTCTGCTAGCTGGGACTATTCCGCCTTAATACAACTGCAACCACAATGATCAGAATGCACCAAAATGCTTAGGCTACAAAGCCATGTTGACGCCCCTCCCCTCTCCCTCCAATTTTGTTTTCGTTCTTAACATCTACTTATATGTAGATTGAAGAACATTGGATATTTTTCTTATGTAGCTCTCTAAACCCTAGTTTGACCCTTTCTAACTAAAAATTGCTAGCTCCTCCACTGATTCGCATATTTCGTTCTTACTGAAAGTTTCACATATGAGTATATAGTAAATGTCTTGTTTAGATCATCCCAAAAGTACTAAAAAAATCGACCAGGGTTTTGTTTGATTCCATAGATAGAAGAGGTTGTCGTAATTAATCGACATTGCCGCTTCTTTCACACTCTTGTGATTCGGTATTTGACAGTGTTTGTGTTCAGTCGGCTAGAAACAATCCCTCGGCCAACGTTCTTCGTAGAGTTCTTTGTATCGAAAAACTTGACAAGAAATATCATCGCTGAGGTAATCAGTGTTTTTCCTCTTGCTGCGATTAATATTGTTGATACCGTTTCTGGTGCCATGTGCTTTGAATTTTTAAGACTGAGGGGAAAAAATTGTTTATCGTCGCCTTCTGCATGCCATTCGATTTTAGCCCTTTCTGCTTCTCCTCGGAGTTTCTGTTTCGGCGATTTCTTTCACTTGTTCTTCAAGGAATTTGGAGATTGCTGATATCGTAGTCGGGAAATTTCTGGGCGTGAAGGCACGCGTAACACATTGCTTACTTGGTGTCTTTTTGGTCTGTCCTTTCAGTCTTTGTTTCTTCCGAAATAATTTAGTGTAAAGAATTTACTACTTTGTTTTAAATTATCGTACCACGCGAGAATATTAGAAAGAAACAATGGCTCTTCTTGTTTTTTTTTTTTAGAATAGCATTTCATATTTGTGAACAAAGTATTTGATCTTGGAGAAGAGAATTATCCAAGTAACATATCCAAGTAAAGAATATCCAAGTACCTGGCCCTCTTGGTAATTAAGTTTAATTTCAAAAAGTTCATTTCTCAGATCCTGGATAGTTCGTTATATCGAAATATATTATGTTATTAATTTGGGATTCAAATATGGAGCTTGTCAATTCTGGAAGCAGTGCATCCGTTGGTGTGATTTGATATCCTCCTAAATTCGACATTCTTTGGGTGTTGTAATCTCCAAATGTCAATTATAGTTGAACCTTTCTTTCATTAAATTCATTAATAAGTAAGAGCTGGAAGAATCTTTTCGTGTTCAAGGTGACTATCTAATTGGCTACCCAAAAACATTTAAATCTTTTGCTGCAATTATTTTGGGTACTCTGCTTAGTTAATTAAATTGTGAAGATCGTTGATTAGTAACTTTCTTTCGTTTTCAGAGTCAGACGGGGCATAGATATTGAAACTTGAATTTGCTTGTTGTCAGCCGATTGACATATCGAGATGCGTTGTCGTGCGACTGGTAACCTACAACTTCAATCTCACTAAACAGACAGTACCTCGTCTGTTTAGTTGGGTGGAAAAAGAGAATATATATATGTATATATATATATTACTCTGTCCCATTCCGAAACTGCTTTCTTTTCTCTAACTTCATCCCAGATTGTTTCCCTCAGGGAGCAAAATGATAGTCTTAATTCTTTGTCTTCGGTGTATTGAATAGTTCTGTTCTTTTCTTGCAATTGACGTAAGCTAATAGGCTGGCGTTCAGAATTATTATATTTATCTTTTGGACCATGAACGCGTTTTACAGTTCCTTTTTTACTCTCATTCGACATCGATACGAAACATGGACTTTTATTGTATTTTCCTGACTAATGTTTCATATTAACAAGTCTCCATTCTTCATCGCTCGATTCATATAGTTACGTTTCGGATTTTGAATATCTGATGTTCGACTGCGTTTTCCGTCCTGACTTTTCAATAAAAACGATAGTTTTTTTTTTTTTTCAATTAAAGCAAGGAATACCAGCAGTAGACATACAGTCAGGAATACACTTTTAATATTAATGCCAGTTTATACTAGAGAGGATCTTACAGCATGTACCAATAGGACAGCTCATGATACCAGTTCTTTGGTTTCGGCCAGAGGCTCGCTGTCAAAAATATCATTAAAAACACATCTTTAAAAATAACTGTTTACCAATAGCATCAAAGTAGGTGTTAGTGAACTCATACATCAGATCATCGCTTCCTGGTGACTTGTTACTTTAGCCGAAGCAGAGGTAGGTTACCAAATGTCATAAAGAGTCAAATGTTGTTACAAGATTTTCTTTTACCCAGTTTTCTCTCCATCCACCTCAGTGGCGGAGGGGAAACCTTGTTCTGAGTATTCTCGTCTAGGAAAGACCTTTTAGTGTATAGGTCACTATAGGACGCGTGGAATGTTTTTCAATTATCTTTAGCTTTTCGTTCCTTTTTTTTTTGTTCGAGCAGCCCTAACCATGTGACGAATAGAAATAACTTTTACTCTGAACTTAATGTTCTCCCACCTTTCTTTCTTTGAAGTCAAACCCGCTTTTCAAGTGGACCACAACTTGCCGTGCACATGGGTAGATCTGCACAAAATCCCTTGCTGTGGTTCACTAAAACATTGTATTCCCAGTATATAATATAAGATATAACATTGCGATTTATCAAATGTTTCACACAGATTATTCTTTACTTGCTATACGAAAAGTCGTGGGAAAATTTTCTGAAATGTGGCAAAATCATCTCCGTTGTTATTAATTGAACAAACAACTATATCGCATTCTGCTTGGTGTTGCAAAGCCAATGACTAATAATTTAGATTGTGTTTGTTTCATTCATTTACAGGAATTGTTCATTACGGATGTCCTTATTTAAAATTATGTAAGACAGATATACAGTTTCCATCCTTTGTAGCGTCGGTGCTTACATACAGAATACGTGTCCGCGAGTATAACGTAGGAAAATGTAATAAAAACTGAAGTACACATTGGTTTGAAAGTTTTCTTTACTTTATTTCTCCTGTGATCACGGTTTGAAAGGAACTGGTTTGATCAACTTTATTTACACATTAAGAACAGATGACAGTACAAATTTACAAATATTTCAATAGCACAATAAGAATGTGGGGAGACATGACAGAAGCTAAGCTTTTACAGATTCAGCTATTTTACAAAGAAAACATCAAATTACGGAAACTTTAGAAGCAACAGGAATATTTAAACAAATATTAAAGCAAATGGAAGAAAAAGGGAAAAAGAAAACAAATAGGAAAGTAGAAGAAAAAAGAGAAAGATATATGGTTACAAAGAAATATCTAGTCTTTTCTGAAGTAAATACTTCTAACATTTTTTTTCTTGAATCTTGACAGAGCCTTGACAGAAGCAAAGAGATAACGGGACGGTTCAATAAAGCGACGATAAATTTAACAGGAAAAAATCCTAAAGATAAGTCATCTAGGAGAGTGAATGAATCATCAAACTAAATTCGAAGCATTATTCCGTGCCAAATTTATAAAAATGGCACGAATGCTTAGACGTTTGTGTTGAAGCGAATCCATAGGCTATACGTGAAGAGACGTAACTGCATATTTCTTTAAGTCCAATCCTGTGATAAGGTAACTCAACGGCATATGAAGATGCCTGACATGCCAACGCCTAGCTAATGGGAAGTTTGAAGCTACAACCCTAATAAATGGTGACTCTTTCATGACGTCACAGGATGCCTGGAGAAGTGAACTATCAGTCTGGATATAGATCACAGGGATAACAAATGGGTGTGAACAGTGTCTCATTATCCTTGCCACATAATAGTGACATAATAGAGCTCCCCCCTCCCTTCTTGAGGCACTTCGAGGAAAGGCACAAGGGGCCCGAAATTCAGTCCCTGGAAAAATCCCTGGGATTTATGTGCAATTCGATTAATGTTCAATTCCTGAATCCAAGGTAGCAAAATATGTTGAGCCAATGTATTAATCTGACATTGAGCCAACATATTGACAGGCGTCACCTTATCTACATTTTGCCAACATTGGTTCAACGCATACCATGATAATGCAAGCAGTGTAAGAAATAATGTTTGGCCAACTGTTACATTGTTTACATCCTACCAAATAGGGCCCTCCATCAGTATGCCAGGAATGTATGTAAAAAGCGTTCAGCCCTCTTTTTAGCCATTCAGATTACCACATTCCTGATCATAATGTTTAAATCTTTTAGAACTTACCCTTCGCTCTAGTATTCTAGGGTGATCATGCTTGGTAGAGTATTAAGACATATACTGCTGCTGCACGTCACACAGGTATAAATACCAATATCGCTATAATCTACACAGTTTGATCACAACTTCTTTTAAACTAACAGGATCAATGATGTTTGCACAACCCATGTTCACTTATATTACTAGCTTATAATAAGTCAACAATAGATTCGATTGACTAACCTGCTATAGTCTTGTAATGGACTTGTAATATTGATAAATTACATTAATCCCCCCTTAATTTCACAGATGTAATGACAATTAGGAATATTCATGAGCGCAAGCGCTCCTACGTTGGTCCACCATTGGGCCAGTACACTGTTCAACAGTTTGGTGTCCTACATTGGTCTAACGTTGGTTCAATGTACCGCTGTATAGGCGGTTTGTTTGGGGTTTACAGTCTTGGTAGGACTGCTCCTGCGGCGGACGTCCTGGCGGTTAACGATACAAGAAAGTTCCCAGTGACAGAGAGAAAGACAGGTGGAGAGAGGTGAGGTCGAGAGAGAGATCAGTTTGATTTACTGATCACATTGATCTAGTCCGGGAACTAGCAGGGATTTAATTCACAACTTGAATACAAAAGGTTTGATTGCATGAATGTAACCTAGGAAAGGACATTCTAAAGTTTTGAAAATGGTGGGCCTGGAGGTTAGGTAGGGATGAATGCCCTCCCCCCCCAAAAAAAAAAATTAGTTTAAATTACATCTTTGAGTAACCTACATTCACGAAAAGAGCGCAGTCTGGTCAATGATCTTAATGATCTAATGTTCTTAAGTGCACAAAATGGTGAAAAAGGTACTTAAGAACGCCCTCAATAGGCGTGGTTTTCCACATTTAAATCACGTATCGAGTACATCGATGAAACTTCGCAAGCCCATTCTTTGCAAGCCCCTGATAACAGATCAGGAATTCTACACTCTGGAGCTTATACTAGTGAACGTGCGCCACAGAACACTCATTTTCTAACAATGACAACATCACGACATATACATAACAAATGTTACTACTTACTACGTGCGCTGCTCCACAATTGAATGGGAGAACAAAAACCGGTCTAGTTGGTCATAAGAACTGACACTTTGTCATATTTTTATTTAAAAGTACAAAAATCCTGCAACTGACAAGTACATTTTCACTTATAAAAAGTTAAAAATGTTTCACCACTGTTACATGCAACAAGCTCATGTTTCACACGACGGTAGGTTTCTGATAAATACAATTTCCAGCCAGGTTCTGCGTCGCCTTGTTGAAAGTTAAAAGAGAGTGTCTAACGGCCTACTCCCAATTTGAATTTTTGAGTTTATAATATTTGATTTAGATAATGCCACAGAAATATGAAGCCACAGAAATATGAAGCTAGAATTGAAACTCCATGCGCATAGGTGACGAAAATTGGTTCTGCTTAAAGCGACATATAGTGCAGTGGTTTTTCGTTGTGTTACGTCATATTCTTTGGATATGCGGACATAAAAGTCGATCGCCCGGCCGTTCTTACAATGGCGTGCGCAATCTGGCATTGAATTGTTTAATTTCAGTTCCGGTGGAACTATCGGAAAAGTTCTGGATTATGTAAATGAATTATCATATGGGTTCTTTGTGACTGTAGAAAAGTTTAGTGTGTGCTTAAATGGGGATTGCATAATGGTTTGTAGTCTACATTTAAATATTCTGTGAAATGTGAGGAAAACACTGACATACTTGGTACCTCTTAAGTATATTTCGCACTAATCTGAACACTTACGAAATGCTGATCTGTTATTATGGGCACGCAAGCAATTTACCTGTGAAGTTTCATCGATGTGCTCAATTGGCCTATATGCTTTCAGTGTGCAAAATCAGCACCCTTGAGGAGCTCTTAAGTGCCTTTTGCACCAATTTCAGCACTTAAGAACTGTTGATCTGTCATCAGTTGCATGCCAAAACTGTATTTGCAAAGTTTGATCGATGTACACACTATGTGCCTTAAATGTGCTCAAACAGACCCCTCGTTCTGGTGTTCTTAAGTGTCTTTGCATCAATTTGGATACTTAAGAACTGAAGAATCAGGGGCATGCGAAGAATCAGGGGCATGCGAAGAATGTACTTGCGACGTTTCATCGCCCACAACTACCGCTAGTGGCAGATAATTATGCAGCGTAGACGAGGCCCACCTATCGTATGCGAGGCCACGCCTATCCTGCATATATTATCTGCACACATCATATTCATAAGTGGCATGAAATGCAGGAAAGATGCAGACCCGTATCCATCGATGTACTCGATACGTGATTTAAATGTGAAAACCACGCCCACTGGGGGCTCTATTAAGTGTCTTTTACACAATTTTGTGCACTTAAGAACATCAGATCTGCAATCAGGACGATGATATTGACCAGACTGAGCTGTTTTCGTGGATGAACTCAAAGACGTAATTTAAACGTATTTTGCAGTTCATCCAACCCTCCCCTACCCCCCCCCCCCCAGACGCACCATTTGCAAAACGTAAGAATGTCCATTCCTATGTTTCCACACCACTCCCTTTCCTTCATGCAATCGAACCTTTTTGTACTCGAGATGTAAATTCCATCTCTGCTAGCTCCCGGAATGGGTTCACTAGGCCAACCGTTGGCTGCCTCACATTGTCCCAACGTTGGACCTATGTAAACTGTCCAATGGTTGTGTAACGTTGGCAAAACATCAGTTCAATGCGCACTGGCCAACAGTTGGCTGTTTCTCGTCATTAGATATAACTGTAACTACACCAGTGAATTTGTCTCTCAGAGGCTATACGTTTCCTGAAATCGATTAGATTGCAGGTTCTCAGTTAAGATCGTAAAACAGAAATGCAGATTTAAATGTATTTCTATGTGCTGACCATGTTTAGTGGGCTACTAAGGATCGAACGTGAGAGGTAAACGTAAGTAGTCTTTATGTACTTTGAAGGACTACTTACGATAGCAAGATTAAATGTGCAGCTAATTTAAGGAACAACTGAAGACCGTTATATTTTGATAGTCCATATTTTCCAAATCATGATGATCACTCTTTAAGCTTGGGGCTAAGCTTAATGTATGCTCTACATATTAGACCAGCCTGATGCTAAACTACTTACTGTAAGGCAAAGAACATTTCATACATTATAATAGTTCAGGTGCTTCAATGTCTCACACATAGGTTACTGAGATAGATATCGTTCAGTTTGTTGTGTTAGACACACACTTTATCATGATAGCAACAGCCCTCAACAGAGTCTTACAGCAATCTTTGTTCGTCATGGACCATTTCTTACTCATTGCTTTAAGTTTAGATATACCGTACCTAATGCTGAAGGGATTAGCACAAACATATCATTTCAGCAGAGCTTGCATTTCATGTGGCAACTTTTGTTTTTAATATATGTAGCAGCTGCTGTAATAGGACAGAAGAAGTCAAGAGTGCTTCAAGGATCTCACCTTAATTCACTGATTTGCAGTTAATGTTAATGTGAAGTACATGCCGCATTAAAACTAACACACATACATTTTGAAGTATCGAACAAATTAAAAATTAAAAACATTGAAAAAAGTCAAAATTGCAATCAAACTTCATCGAACATTGACCAGTTTACAAACAAACATGAGTTTTACAATTGCGTCATGAATAAACATGAGCCAACTATGCAAATTTCCGACGTTAAGAGAGAGAGAGACTCATGTGATACGCCCAACGTTATTCCTTGTTTACGTATAACCTTTCATTTCAAGGAAAACTGTGAATTTTACATGCTTAGAGAATTTCATTTTGGGAGCAAATATTGCCTACTTTAAAATATTGGTGTCGCTTGCTATGCGTAACAGACGAATTATCACAAATGTTAATAATACTGACACTGTGCGACGCTTCACATCATTGATGTTCCTGTTTCCTCAAACTTCGAATGTTGTACCTGATAATCGGTAATAGATATTAATTTTCAATGGAGTTCACCATGAAACTACTTGGTCGTTAGGCAAACGTTATCTCTGTGATTACTTGCGCAATGTGGTAAAAATAGAATGTAAATAAATGTTGTTCAATTTCAAGATTAAATGCTCTGTCATTGTCAACCAGAGGTAAGGCTGCACTCTCGTTTTCTTTTTAGATCAATTTAATATTAGAACAATAGAGTGTTTTAAATGGAGTGTTTTAAATCTTTAACTCAGTGTTCATGAGAGGGCCGGGTACCAGAGAAACAAGTGTCCCCGCCAGCGAAGCAATATTTAGATGCATATGAAATTAGATTATGGAATAATATACACGAAAAATATGAAAGAATTTGGAAATGGAAAGACAGTGGTTTGTCCTTACATTTGTGATTTACCTTTACGTGACCTGGCAATCTTAATGTACATTCATTACCTTCATGAACGACGATGTGATAGAAAGTCAAATCGATGGTACTGTTCTTACTTGGAAAATACTGACAGTTGTGGATGGATCCAGGAGTGTTTGACGCAATCCCAAACCCAAAGCGTCTAATTTTCTTGCGTTGGACCCTATTCCAGTATTTACCAAGCGTTTGAAGAATAAACGAAACAAGATGAGTAATTTATTATGATTGCTGTATTAGTCTCAACTCAGCTGATATTTGTCACTATGCTTTGTAGATTGATTTGTTTTTCTCATTAATTATGAGAACTTTATTTAAAAAATTACGGAATTTCCTTTTCAGGGAGGAGTACAGCATGCGCAGCTTGTATTAGTCCGGGAAAAGTCGTTTCTGAGGGAGGGCTAAAAAAGCAAAACTTTCCTTGTGTGCCCACGCCAACTGATCGTGGCGTTACGCTTAGGTAGTTCACTGGCGTTCGTTTCGTTCTGCCCGGCGAGTGTACAAGAATGTGAGTTCCTAACTTTAGTGTGGGGGACTGGTGCTCATACTCGGTATCCGGGTTAAACCATTTTCATACATATTATTTCTATGTGGTTTTTATGGACAATGACTCATCCTTGCGAGCAGGAAAATTCCCTGAAACTACCCCTGTACAAGTCCAGGCACAGTGGCTCAGGAAAGAGAGGGCTACTGGCGTGGTGCCCCTATTTCCTGAGCCGCCTTGCGGCTCAGGAAATAGGGGCACACGCCAGTAGCCCTCTCTTTCCTGAGCCAGTGTGCCTGTAGAGGCACAAGCATTGTGAAAACATTTGAAATTGCTCTCGCCTTTTATACTGTCGGATTAAATAGTTCGTTGACCTTTGAAACTACGCCCTCATTTCCCTCAAACACCCCCTCTTACTACTGAGCTATTGGCTTACACATACAATCAAGATGAAAACTTTACTTGCACATTTAAGTTGTTTATATTGTTTCTCAAATGAATTAATAGTGTCACATTGTTTGAAACTATCAACTACGTAATTCCAGAGCTTTACTACTGAAAACGAAATAGTTGTTTTTGTTTGGTTTACCATATGTTTGCGCAAACCAATATTTTGTCTGGTGTGAACGCTACGATGGTTCAGGAGATTTACGAAACGATTTGCCGTATTTAAACACTCACACAGAGTTACTACTTCCCGTTCAGTATATATGAAGTTAAAAGGCTTTGACGTCATCTGGGGGGGGGGAACCACCTGAGACAGATGCACGAAGAGATAATAAGTTTTTTGGTATTTGATAAGTTTTCTGGCACTTTCGACTGATGTGGCACTTAATAATTACAGGTTAACATGTAATTAAATAACAGATAAGTTGCAATGAGTTTAGAAACAAGTTTCAATTTGAAAACTAAAGGTAAGGTTTAAAGTAGGTCCTTTCAAATAATGTGACGGAAGACCATTTTTCCTTTCTGAAGGAGTGCACTGCTATTAGACTATTTACTACAAAAAGCAGCTCCTGTCAACAGTACATTCATTCCCAGTGCGAACTGTACAATTTGCAACTGTGATATTAAAGTTTTAAAGGGGCTCGTTGAGTTGGTGCATAAAAAACACTTTGTCACACCTGTTGAGTTTTATTCATTTCTTGACGGTAAATGGTGAAACTATGACAGAATAATTAACGATCAGTATTAAGTCTTCTTGAAAATCTGTGACCAGACCATAAGGTACCAACCATAAGAATCCCTTGTCATAGGAAAACTACAATTTCTCACCTTTTCTCATTTTTTTCCATGCATGCACATACACCATCGACGGCTTGCATGGTTCTGTGCACAGTGAATCGCAAGCAGACAGGGCATAGACATGCCACCAAGTAGTCAAGTAGTTTATGGGAAGTTACCCCATACACTAAGTTTTCTTTTAAAGTTTTGCTATATTTATGAAGCAACACATCGTACCAACTGTGGTAAATTTATGTCACCCGAATCTTTCTCGGTTTTAAATAGGATTGAGACTCACATAAATTGAATGAAACAATTTATTTCCACCAACAATCAAAACAATACCGGGTCATCTTAACGGATTATCAAAATACAAGGAGAAGTAAGATATCAAATATAAGTTATCATTCATTTTGTATGATTGTATATCATGCAAATATATAACATGCTATGTGGAAACGGAGAAAGCAGATGCGAGTACTCATAAATCGTTTTTGCCCAAAGAATTTTACATATATTTTAGATGTTTGAGCTGGTGAAGCAAACACATTATCACATACATATTGAAATACACACTGACAAATCAACAAAACAATTTCAAGGACAAAATGATAACTAGAACTTCAGATCAAAGTAAGGTAGAGGCTAACGCATACAATCAAGATGAAAACTTTACTAGTCGTGCACATTTAAGTTGTTTATATTTGTTTGACAAACATACCAAACAAACCGGTATTTTGTCTGGTATTGTAACTCCATATGATTTCACAGAAAAGTAGTTTTTCCATCGTAGCGATAACACCATGTGACATCCTTTAAATATAAACACTACACTTTTAAAATTGATAATTTGAGGGAAAGGTGAAGTTTTTCAATTGTAAAAATATTCAGCAGTATGTTCTATATATTTGTATTACATATAATACGTACGACCTTTTTGTTTCAAAAATGTGGGAGAAATGTTTGATTAGTATAGGTGTCTTCCCATACAAGGACGTGTGTACAAGGGCCTTTGAAGAACTATTTTCTGGAATCTGGCAAGGGTTTTTGGCACAGACGTTTTCGTGCAACCATGAACGGTGGTACTGCATCCAATAGCGTCAAAGGTATGACTCTAAATTACCAAGCAAGTTTTGCGAAATTTTAAATCCTCGTGTGGGCATTGACGACACCACGTGCGAGGAAGGTGAGAGGATATATATATATATATATACATACATATACATGTATGTATGTATGAGGAAAGTGGAGAAGGTCGAAGAAACTCTACGCTAAATCAAATAGACAAAATGAGGAGGGGGATGGGTGTAAAGTGACTCAACATAGTTCTTATGCCAACTGATTAGTTTGTAGAAGAAAAGTGTGGATATGGCATTGAGTTGGCGCATGCAGTACCATGAGGTTGATTAAAGAAAAAATCCAGTATTGCATATTATGTTTACTCAAGATGAGACTCTTAATTTGTCTCTTAAGGCTAATTTGGTATGGCACGTTAGAATACCCACAGAAAGACAGATAAAGAACTCCAAACGTCGAATAGATCAATGGGCAAGAGCTGTTTTCGGGTTTTCTAAATGAACATTTGAAGAAGTTCGGGTGGGATAATTGTGGTCGGCAGAGTTGGTGCGAAACATGTTTAACAAATTGGCTGGTGGTTCGATCCATAAAAAGGAATCTATCTAATAATAAAAAGGGCAATTTGGAGATACTAATGTACAGAATGCAAATACGAATATCATGTATAGTAAGTGTGCGTAGCTGATAGAGTAATGGATTCGAATGTGCCTGATAATTTGAGGTCGTACAAATCCGGACAGCTTTTTTTTTTTTCTGGAGAAGAAGCAAAGATTAATTAAAGACTTTTGGCAAACCCAAACAACATTGCATTATGAAATTTAAGGAAGTATAATCGAATTATGAACAGTAATCAAAGTTCGTCGAGGAATATATGAACTTAATTTATACAACATCACGTACTACAGAAGTCATAACGTTAGCCATATGAGAATTCCAGTTCAGTTCCTCTTCGACAATATACCTAGAAAGTTAGAACTTACCTTTTATCAATTTTCATATTGTCAATTAAAATATTTAAGGAAGGGTTAGTAATAATTGATCGTTGATTCCTGAAGTGCATACAATTCGTGTTATTTACATTTAATGACAACCTATTACTTCTGAACCATGTGGAGACCTTGGGTTACTCTGTAGTCATAGTTTTAATAAGATGCTCCAAATTATGGTGAGATTAAAGTAAGTTCGTATCGTCAGCAAATGAAATGAAGTAATGAAGATGAGTTACAAATATCATCGATATATATGAGAAAAAACAAGGGTCCAACGATAGAACCTTGGCGTAGCCCACATCTGATCAATAAAGCATCAGAGTTTTACAGTCACTGTTTTCTGTACGATTTTTGCTTGTGCGGACTTTAAGAGTTTTCTGAAAGTTAACGCGCGGTCGCCGCACGAGCAAAGGAGATTCAGTAGGTACACCTATTCAAGATAAACATTCAAACTCCTACCGTTTCTTTTTTTGTATAGAGTGGTGGTTTTCTCATACATTAAATATTGCAAACACGACATCAGTATTTTAAGGTTCGGTTTATGCAGCGTAGAACATCCGAGAAGTGTTGTTTGGGGACATCACTGGACTTTGTAAAACACATCTTGTGACCTTCACTACAACTGGTAGTGGCGCTCCAATTCTGCGGGCCAAATGTCATCTATTTCATAAAAGACTTTAACAGCTGAATGTCCTGTAGGGCATGCGAATGACAATATATACAATATGTGGCAATATATACGAACAAAATCAGCTGGGGGGGGGGGGGGATGGACCAGCAAAGTGCCATTTCTAACCCATTTCCTACGAACTGGAAATCATTGACAAAACTTTTTTCTTGCAATACCCGCCCACCCCTCCCAGCCTCTGTGGCGATGTCCTTCCGCGTGGGTAGTATCAAAATGAAATTACTGTAAAACTTTTAGTCTTCCCAGAGTATAATCACTTCATAAATAATAACAATTAAATGAACAAAGCTGGATGAATTTTTACCCCTTAAATTGATTTTCGGGAGAAATATCTTCCCCTTTAAGAGAGGAAAAATCAGGAAGCAAAATATTCCCATGGCCATTCAATTTCGCAAACAGTCGATCCTTAACGTTTGCCGCGTTTGTCCCGTTTGCCCCGTCATTCTTGATGTTGTTGAAAATAATCGGACCCGTTGCTGTAACATCTTAAATTACTAAGCAAATTCTGTCTCCATCACCCTTGAACACGGATTGACCCCCATGCCTTCAAGTGTAATTAGCAAACGACATTGGCAAAACAAAGATTGCGTAACGTCACAAAGTTCTTAGATAAACAAACTTGATATAATTAAAGTTATGAAGTAAGTAAAGATGCCGCCCATAAGTTCCGATATCCGCCCGTTTGGGAAATTGACGGATCACGCAACAAATACAGTTCTCACCTTCTTTGCTATAAGTCTTAGAGAAAAAGTCATTTTTATGTATGCTATGCCTAACAGGATAGATCTTGAATTTAACTAAATGGTACTGTCGACATTGACAATGACATCTCACTGCAAGGTACACTTTCCAATTTCGTCTAAATGTGTGTAAAAATATGTATTTCGACATATGTGTACCTCGACCTCGGTCAAATCTCATACTTCCTGTTGGCTTTGTGAAACTCGGTATCCATAAGGCAATGTACTGAAATCCTTTAGCAAAATTCTCTTATCATACACGAATCTGTAGGTTTTATAACCCTTTTTAGTATAAATATCACTCTTTTGCCTTTTGAATGTCGTTTGTGGCACCAGGGTTTCATTTACCTTCGCACTAGAGCACTGAGCTAACACCGTTTGTTTGATCTTGTCAAAGTTTATGACGCTTGCGGTGCTGTGATTTAGTGAAAACCCTTTCACTTTGCATACATATTCAGCTTCATCTTTCGAAGGGATTTTGACTTTGTAGGCGTAGTTTTTTGGCCCTGCTGATACAAATTCTTCAATGAAACTTCCAACGCCATACTTCTTTTCCAGTTCATCTGTCATGTCACCAAGATATCTTCCCGTGGGAGGATTCCATTCTCCTTCCTTCCTGATAAAGATAATGGAATCTGTGTCAAAGTAAAGGATGCGACTACCAAGTTTTTCGAGATACTCATAAAGCTCCAGCCTTGCTTGAGCGGTTGTGTAAGCAGCAATAAACACGTTTGTGTTGGGCGCTCCTTCGACAAAGTCTTCAGCAATTTTCCATCTGACTTCAGCTGTTTCATCGTTATCGGTAAAACTTATGTCCACAATTTCTTTCTTTTTGTCTATCACAATACTATTTAAGGTTTCAATTTCTGTTACGTATTGTGTTTGAATGTGATCATTTCTTTGTCCAAACTTACCCCAAAGAGAATTTAGCATCAACTTAGCCAACGCTCTTCTGCCAGGATTGACCTTGATCCTTTCTTTTTCTAAAAGGATCGCTTCCTTCTCTCGATACTCTTGAATGTACCTGTTTTTGTCGTGATCGTCCTTACATTCATATGGCCACCCATCAGATTCTTGTTTAAGTTTTAAAAATGTGTTGACGTACTCCGAGAAGAGTCCATCATCTTTAGACTCTGCAGAATATTGACTTGTTTTTTCAAAATGCCAAACTTCCTGTATCTGGCTTATCTCGTAACCCATTTTAACAGCCTTCTTGATTTCATCTGTGACCCATGTCCCATGAAGTTCCCGCTCAGTTGGAGAGGTGTGAGTACATGTTGATGCACTTTCTTCGGCGCATGTTCTACACAGAGGGAACAGAAGCTTGCCCTTACATCTGTACGGTAAGACGGGATGAAAGAGATCCGTGGGTGGTATGACTTTGCACTTAATCAATCCTTCATATGTGTCCAGTTTATCTACGTCAAGATCTTTTTGGATGATTTTCGGATGCCCGATTGGATATTTTCCATACTTGTTTACCCAGGGATACAACGAGCAGACGTCAAAATACATTATCTGATCACTGCCGTCTGCCTTTTGGTAAAGCTTTGTGGCATTTGTTCGTCCTCCGTAAAATGCATCTCTTGGATTCAGGGGCATGTCGTTAGAATCAAAATCTTTCAAACTATCAACAAACGTTTGCAAGTCACAGTTGCTTTTTACTTCAGATGAAAAATCACATTCCCATTTTTCTTCTACTTTAAATCCTAAGCTACGGATGTCCTTTGTTCGATTCTTGGAACTTTGCAGAGCATCTCCCATCGTCTCAAAGCTACCCGGTCCTGCAGATGTAGATTCATAGCATTTTTGACATCCGTGCCAGTAACACCCATGGAACTCATACACCTTTTTCGTTTCTGCACAAAACCCGTCAACCCTATACTGTTTAATCTTCTTTTCACCCAAACTATAGGCATGTTGAATTTTACAATGGTCCTTCTGTTCCATCCATCGTATCCACTTCATTGCTAGTTTAGATTGCTTGTCAGGTCCACTTGTTTTAATTAGTGCAATTTGATCATCCTTCATGAACTTCTTTCGATAGACACGCAGAGCTACGGAAGCAATCGTAATGCAATTTTCAAAGGGGTCCTCATCTGCAATTGATTGCATCAATTCTCTGAACTTTCCACATCCAACTCTCAGCAAATCTACATCTTTCTTGCAATAAGATAACATTTCGGCCTGGAATTTGAATTCGTCAGTTTGTTTTTCGCTATACCATTTCATAAATTTCTCCCTCTCTATCGGTGACATTTCTTCAGGGCAGTAATACTTCTTATCAGGCCAAGGACCAACGTAGTTCTCATTTTTTACAGTGTTGAACATGTGAGGGAAGTAACCTTTCTGTAAATGTTGGATGTCAAATGTCTTTGCAAACTCAGAGAGACGCATTGGCAAGAAATTGTAGGAATCAAGTAGTTTAATGGTTTGGATTTTCTGCCTGCTCTTTTTCTCTTTGACTTCAAGACTCATGATCTTGTTGCCATTCATGATGACATCTGGGCATCTACCAATTCTAATTAAATGAGACAAGACAAAATGACCATCGTATCCTTTCATGTTGTGAGCCATTGCGATGGCTCCCCAGTTGTTGTCCGATAGCAGCCAATCGCAAAACTTCGAGACGGTGTCTTCCCCCTTGAACGTTTTTTCTTCCCTTTTGCAGGTAGAACATTCACCGTGTTGACCAAAGTCAGGTAATGTTAAGCACCCACCACATACACGCTGCGCAACACAGAAGTTTGGAATATGTCTGTACGTTTTGCTAGTTGCATATTTAGATAGTACATTTTCACCTGTTGGAATAATGTCCTCTTCATCTTGCCGGCACTCAAAATCAAAGAAAATGAACAATCGGGACTCTTTACTGCGAGTGGTAGGACTGTTTTTGACTTTTTGTATGTAACATTTATGATCATTCCTCTTTGAGCTTTGGCAGAGACGACAAAATGATTCCCCACATTTATGCTGGTCCTTTATTGTTTTTCCACAAGTCTTACAACGTCGAACTCGTGCACATATCGTCTTTTTTGTTTTCCCACCCGATAATGCTTTGGGAACGTTCTCGTGGTTACGTTTGCAGAGTTCACTGTGAAACGTGCGAAAACAGAATTTACAAAATGTCGACGATGTATCTGGTGGGCAATCATCTTTGTGACTGTTGAAACACTTTAAACAGACATTTTTACAGTGATGGTGTTCCCAAGTCTTAAATCCTTTCAAGCAAAAGTTGCAAAAGTAAGAGGTTTCTAGTAATCCAGACATGGTTGTAATTACATCGAAGTGATTATCGTAATAAAGAATGAACAACTTTTCTTCTTTTCTTGGCCCTATGTACAGATACTTGCAATTCTTGTGGTTTTCAAATGGAACCACAATTATCTGATAGTCTTTTAACACAGTGTTTTGAAACTGCTGAACTTCGTCGAGGCCACACGGACCCTCGTCAATCTCTGCTTCTTTGTGCAACTCTTTAGCAAGTTTTTCTTGTTCTTTCGAGCCTTTCCTGATTCCTTCCCACAATTTGTTCTTTTTTGATATACTTTTTGGATCACGAAACATCTCAATGCGTGCCCTAGCAGTCACTAGTGCTCGAGCAAGACACAGGTTTTCGGAATTTATTTGCAAAATGCTCCTTTTTTTCTTCAAAAAGTTTTCTCTTTCTTGGAGTATTTCATCAGGTGTTATTCCATTTCCCGAAATCATTTTTATCCGACAAATGTTTATTTCAAGAATACCCACTAGTTTGATACTCTGGTTTGATTGTTGAACTTTTTCTATCGCTGTTTGTATCCTATTCACGTCCAAGTCCTTGACTTGAGTGAGTGGTACCCAAATTGGACGATCTAAAGAACCAGGGGCATGAATTTCTATCCTGACTCGGTCTTGTGGCTCAAAATCTCGAATCATTGAATCAATAAAGCTTTGAAAAATATTGTGCACAACCAAAAATACATCCTTAATATCTTCAGTATACTCGTGAATTTTCTCATCGATAAATGACAAATTGTAGGAAATTTCTTCGCTGTTAAACTTTTTGACTTCCCTTTTACCAGTTGGAGTTATGCGAAAACAGTCTTCAGGTTTGACAGGTTCATTACGGATTTGTCTGTCCTCTTCATCTATGTCTTCATTTGATGGCCCAGGTGGTACATTTACGGTACTCGGAAGTTGCTTGCTTGTTGAGGGCGAGTTGTATTGTGTAGCATTTTCGTTACGCTCTCTCACCGATTGCGTTAAAAGCGATCCATCTGAAGGAGCTAGATCGTCTTCGGTTTCCGATGGAGGGCAGGACTCCAGAAAATCTTTGTCGATCGTCGAAGAGGTGGATGGCTGAGATTGATTTTCTGTGGGTTTCTCCACGTTCAGCCTTCTTCGTTTTCTGGCTGGGGATTCAGACATCTTCTAAAATAAAGAAGTAAAATTAAACACCCTAGAAGTTTTGTGATTGAACCAACTGAAATGTATTGTGTATTATGTAAAAAGTCAGAATCACGATCACATATAACATTTTTAGAATGGGTTAATGAGTTATGGGGAGTGGTAGGGAGAGTTTGATCTCACTAGCCTGATATGAGAAATTATATGTAACCCAACTACAACAAGCAGTTAAAGGTTCCTTTCACGAAAAATTCGTTGTGATAGTATAACTAATATAAACACTTAGTCTGAGAATGTAGATCAGAGTTGTCGATTCACGTGTAGATGCTAAAAGTTGATGGAATTTTATGGCTCATTACTAACGAAATGTAAGACAACGACTCTAAAGTATCCAGTTGCATCAATGTTGCACACATACTACCGAATACATAAAAAGCTCAACATAAAATAAATTTTAATAAACTAACGATCAGTGATTGAGATTCTAGGATCGTTTATCTGCAATTCTATGTGGTGTCTCATTGTGACATTTCGAAAGACGCACCTTGTCGTTGTCTATGGCAAAACGTTGGTCTTCACCCACACTTTATAATTCTTGCGGTGGCAGCTAAAATGTCTGTAGCATAGAACAATCTGCAAAGAAAACACGATATGAAGGTAAGTGTTGTTTCCTATCGACTTTGATTCCGACTGATTTTATAAAGTAAAAATCTCGGAGGACCAAATGTATGGACACAATCCAGACAACAGCATGTGATAAGATATTGCTAGGATTGCAATATAATTAAAAACTTTATCTGCATCTGAAGTAAAATATGTGCTAAGACTAAAATGTCTTTTAAAACAATAATCATAATCAAAGTTAGACAAAATTTTATTGTGATATTTGTTACTAATTACTTCTTATTTTTTTATAATAAAATCCCAACTCTGAAACTGTCTTAGAAAATAATTGACTTTCAAAGAAGTCATTTGAAGCTTCTTATGTGTGCCTTTCTAATATGGTGTCAATTTTAATCAATTTTTTGGTATTTTTTTTTGTAGTAGTTCGATTTTATTCCCTTGTAAAAGTGATCACTTTTTACTCCCACGTACATGGATGTAAGGAATGAGGTGACCTCAAAATCTACAAATGAACAATTTATATATTACCTGACATGACCTAGGGTCAATAACCAAATAAAGTTGCACGAAATTACCAGTAATATTAACTTAAGACCTAATTTCTTGACAGAAGACTTGTATTCAAGAATGATAACAGTTCGCTTTTCTTTTGATTTCGCTGACCTCAAATTTGTAATCATGATCTAGTGTGTATGTACGTGTGTACATTTTGTGTATGTGTTGGTGACGATTTGCTCGTACACAAGACATCTCAAAAACGAAAGCTTAGATTACCGTCATTCTTAGTATGTTTATGAACTGTTTATTCATGCATGTTCTTAAATGAGTCCAGTGAAGATACCCAACGGTTGTCAAACAGAGTATCCTGGTATTTTTCTCTCTTGTGTGATAACTCGATCTATCTATGGTTCGTGTAGTTAATGCATATGATGTGACGGAGAAAGAAAAAGGTGACAAATGCTCCCAACTGACCGGGATATGTTAGACATGGTACATCTCAATATAATCCAAGGACGGATCCAGATAAAGTGCTGGTAGTGTCAAACATTGGTTAAAGAGCAACAATGTCCACTTAAATAGCAAAAGGGTGGACCAACAAAATAATCCATTTCTTTAATTAGCTCATATTGATGTCCAATGGGTATTAAAAATTGACGTCACTTGGAATTATCAAATAGTAGTTCCTGCAGAGCAAACATAATCAGAAAATTCAGAAAGCTCTAGATAATGATACCTTGCTTATCAGTAAGCCATTTGATAAAGTTATTGTTTATTTTGTTGGTCCTCTTCCAGAAACCAGATCAAGTTATATGTATCTTTGAATGATAATGTATTACTTCCAAACAATTACAGAAAAAGTTGAATCTGATAAACTTGATAAATTATTTTCTAAAGAGGCCAAAGTGAGTGAGATTAATTTTTTAAGAGGGGATTGTTCTTCAAGGTCTTACACAGTGAAGGTCTCAAAGAACAGGGTTGTCCAGTTACCAAGAAGAATTTCAATCGTGTACTAGATCAATACCATCAAGCACTTAAAACTATTCTACAAATTATAGCATGATAGTCATGGACATTCGGATATCGGCACTGGCTTTCTTCGTGTGCTACTGGAGAAACACGAAAAGGAATCTACCCGGGTCAGCGCCTTTGAATTCATCGACTGATATGAAGTCCAATAACCACCAAAAGTTGTGGAAGATTCCATACCTCAGTCAATTAGATTTAAAAGATTAAATACATGCATGCAAGTTGGCAAAAGAAGACTTGAGTCGAATTAGAACAAATTTATCAAAACGTAGAGTAAAAGACGCTTTCAGACATGAAACATCAACTGTTGATACCATTCCATATGGACCACGTGGGATGTTAATTCTTCAAGTCACCAGCGTGCTTTGAAGGTAGAATGTGAACGACATCATTCAGACCCTTACAGTAACCCGTTTGTGCCATGTTCACAGGTTGGAACCCTAAACTTGCCATCCATTGACGTGTGACCAGTGTGAGCGTAGACGTGAGTGTCCTGTGTGCGTGTATCCGTGAAGGGAACATCCATCCATAAATGACCGTACAGATTGCACCCCAGACAGGCATTTCCTGTTATTTCTCTTTTATGGGCACCGCAACTACACCATGGGCATTGTATATGCTGGCATGTCTCTACAAAGCTAGGTGTACAAAATTACGTACCGCGTACTGTACACCGGACATGTTATCATGAGCAATAGACATCCACGAGTTCTTATCATTACTATTAACTATGTTAACCGCCTTGCGTTTCAGGTCCGTGGTGAACTACATTGGGATGAAAGTCATGCGTACCACCATTCTGTGTCCTTGAAAAGTCCGTCCTTGAACAATTCTTGTCGGAGGTCAGTAGTCAGGCACTCGGGACGCTTAAAGGGATGGCCATTTTTGTTTTAATATGACCGATTTTGCATTGACACGGGAACGCACATACATGCACTTAATGCCTTACTGGAGACAATGTCCTGTATGGAAGTCCCTCAAGCTCGCCATTTAAACGCTTTAGCAATTGATTGCTAGAAGAGAGGGCGTGCTCCTAGCATCAGGTGACAAACCTCCTTGCAGCGTCTGAAGTTTCTGGCAGCTACGCCAGTTACCAACTCCACTTGAGCGGGGAAGGACATTCAAGGCCCATCGCCAGCGACTGATACCAGTTAAAACTGCCCGGCCCGTACGTGCGCTAACGTGGACTCGAGCAGCTGATGATGTATAAGTAGATTACATGGTACACCATGGTAGAAAAAGAGAAATGTTTGAAATGTACACTACGTACCAGAGATAGAAAACAACAATGACAAAATAAGAACTTTTCAAGAACTTTTAAGACACCCAAGATAGGAAATTATATTGTTTCAATGCGTTAAAGTGATTGCGTGCGTAGGCAAAAAGTAAAAACATTGAAATTTCATCTCCAAAATTTTGGTAAGGCTTTTAATTACACCATTCAGACAATCTCTGAAAACAAATAAGTTTCAGTTGCTTAATTTTGCCATATGGTTTCAAATTCTTCTAACACAACGACAAAAAGTGTAGAATACGATATAGTGGTTGACAGTTTTCATTCAAATCAACGGCTTGCTTTTTGAGCAAGCCAATGGGAAGTATACTAGTATTGAATATTCAGTTACCAACTCAGGATCACTGACGCCGCGGGCAAGGTTGTGTTCAGTTCGTGGGTTATTTGTAAATACGGTGTTTCCTTTCACCAAATACTACAATTCCCGATACCTACCAAGGAGCGACGACTTGAGTAGCATGTTTTTGATGCACTAGTGAGACCTGTACTGTTGTATATATGAAAGCGGTTATAAGAACCGTTAATTTTCAAATATGATTTCTGTTTTTTACTGTTTTTATGCCAATCCCGTTGCTTTTCGAAGTAGTTACTGCCATTTCCTTCATTGCAAGACATAGTCCGTTCATGTACAACCTCGCGTGTACATTTAAAAATAAAGAAAAACTTAAGATCAAACATAATCTTATCTTTTTGGTTTTTCAGTACACACGCAATCACTTTAAAGGGGAAGATACTACCAATAAAGCAGCAATCCATTAGATTAAATACATTTTAAGTTGCTCCTGGTTTACATCCGGTACTCAGACTCCAATATGAAAGATCTATCCCACCTTACGACTCTAAAGGAGCCAGTACAATAGTCTCGCGACGGGGGTGTGTGGGGTGTCTCACCCCCAAAGTCTGTCAGAGCGTCAATTGTCGGAAAATGTGAAATATCAGTTGGAATTTTTCCATATCTCAGTGTAGCACATATTATGACTTCAAAATATGCCTAATATTTCACTAGATTGCATCCACGGTTACGTAGTACGTGATAAGATTTGTGATTGCAGAATTGTGGGATGAGGTGCGAGGGCTCCGCCAGGTGAAAAAATCTGAATTACCCAGAAAACTTTACGATTATTTCACAAAGCAAGATGAAAAGTAAAGGAGAATTTCCTGAATATTTACTCAATTACTATCTGGCATCAAATGTAGCACCATTTTGCATTAAGCCCACCCTATGTTAGTAAAAAGTTTCCAGAGGTGTCCCCCTGTCCTCTCCCAAGATCAGTCTTTGATACAAATCACAATGACCTGGGCAGAGGTGCAAGGACTGTGACAGGTGGAAAAAAATATCTCAATTACCCAGGAAAGGTGTAAGAATGAATAATTCACCCAGCAAGATAACAAAACAAATTCATTACTTTCAAAGTAAGAATTCCTAAAGGTATATTCAATTTAAATCTAGCATTAAATGTAACACCATTTTGCATCCGGCACATCCAGGCCCTGCTGTAGGTAGTTTTTCTATGCATGACCGCTCCCCTGGGCGACGATCAGCCATTGTCTTTCTGGGCCTCGCTCTTCTGCCAAATCCTGGATCCGCGACTGCCTATTGACCACAAGATATTGATTTAGTAGAGGTCAAAATGTCTTTTTGAAACCATAGAGTATTCAAGCATTCTGTTTTATGTAAGTTTTAGATGTCCCCTAGATTGTTTCGAGGAAAGTTTAGTTAAATCATCCCGGAGGCCTTGAAATATCAGTGTCGCAACATTATGTGTAGATATGCCAGAAAATCCACAGAGGCAGACTCATATGTACAGATAAGATACGTCCGAGAGATCGATGTAATTTTTAATCACATACTGCTGTATGGTTTTATACAACACCCTATGAATATTGATGCACTACTTGGCTAATTACATTACTGGAGAACAGTTTACTGAATTTACGTTAATAGTAAATAGCAAGACTTCGCAAAGAAGCAAACTGTCCCGCCTTAAGTTTGATTTTATGAAAGATATGATTTAGTAGAGCAGTGAAGAACTCAGTTGTTCGTGAGAGAACCAACAATTTCATCTGCACAGAGGCTTCCTGTTTGTCGTAAACTACTGACAAATGGACTAATGGAAGCAAAGTAATATTCCCACTACACACCATTGTTTCCCGTTAAAAAAGTTTGTTGCCTTATTAACATTTCGAGATCAAAGCAAAGTAGAAATAGGTAGACAAACTAATCAGATAACATGAATATACATTCATTTTTCAAGAGTGCACAAAGTCCAGATGTACACACACACATACACGTGCACATTCTCACGGCTGAGCCTTATTATATACAGAATGTAATGGAAATAGGCCTACACCTGATTTCTATGTTAGCAGCACTCGTTAAAGTTATGCACAACGATTTCAGGTACAGAAATTTTAGGTTGAAAGAATGAGACGTATGTACACATCGTTGGACGTCTCAGGACAGACCATTGACATGAAGGAATGCCTTTTAGTAAGTAAATAAAGATGCAACAATTTCTACACATAAAGTGACAAACAGTTTAAAGCATGGACTTTGGTATTGAATTATACAAAGTGTGTTTGTCATGAGTTCGGAGGACTAGCGCTTGATGTCAATCATTATTGATTAATGGGCTACCCACTCAGAGGCAATCTAATCGGAATTTAACAAAAGCGTGGAACTGCCAGAATGGCAAACATGCACCAGTTGCTTCACATGACAGATCGAATTCTAACAGGTGCTATGCAGTGCTACTTACAGTCGCAAAACCATTGCGTGTCTGTTTTGTAAGAGTACGAGGTACAGTAAACATCGACTGTAATGTACAAACATGGTGTTATCATGACATCTTGGCATGGAAACATATTTAGGAAATATTTCAGGTGGGTATTCATGTAAAATCTCAACTTAGCAAATTTTATGTGAAGTCATAAACACCGACTGATGACCTACCTTATTTGATTACAAATGATATGTTACCTGTATTTCCCAGGAATAAACAGGAAGAAATGTGGAAAGGCAGAGGTTCTATCAAATTTTCTTGCCAAGCAGAGACATCACAAGTTTCAATGCAGTGGGAAAACACACACGAACAGACAAGTATATGGTCGTATGTGGCCTTGCAATTGACAAATTCACATGCAATTCACTTTTCTTCCAACGCGTTGAGCATTATGGGAGTGCTTTTGAAAGGCAGTTGTGTTTGATATTCATGCATAAGTCCGCTTGCACGTGTTGTACTTCGTGGTGTGAACCCAATGCACATTGTATCTTTATATATAGATGTAATTAGGTTTCTCTGCATTAGGCTGTGTGAAAAGCTAAAACCGTAGTTCTCATACTTTTCCAGTAGTGACCAATAGGGACCAATAGTGTTACTCAGCCTCAGGTACGCTTGCACTTATTCGACGCCGTATGTCAAGTTATTTTAACATTTACCTATTAATTCCACATTTCACTTAAGAACAATGTAATTACACTTAAGTTAGATATTTTATTCTACCTTTAGTAGAATACAGTTCCGCTTACGGTGAAATAAAGATAATTTATTGAAGTATAATACAATTTCCATTAAGTGAACTACACTTTCAATAAGTGAAATTGTCCTTCTATTTCACTTAAGTGGAATACAGTTTCACAGCAAAATGTGATTGGCTGGATTGTACGGCGCGAAACCAAACGTACACGTTCCTGAATCACATGTGAGATTTTGGTGAACACGATGATGTATGCACACCAAACCATGTGAATCAAACTCTTTTATTAACACACAATAGCTCACTTAGAAGCTTCCTCAATGTGGAATTCGTTGTAGGTATCGCACAAGCTTAAAATGTATCATGCGATTAACTTGGAAATGCAGTGCCTCAACAAGGAGGAAGTTGCTGCTTGGCAGGACAGCTGCAACTCCTTTAGTGCATATTCATTATCACGTTACACATGTAATTCCACTTAAGTGAAACTATGTTCCATTTAGGCGGAATTGGTATATGGGGTAATGTGTTATACTTACGTGGAATTTTACTTCACTTCAGTTAAATTGTATTCTTTTTAAGTGGAATTGCATTGTAGTTAAAGGAAAAAGTTTTCTACTTAAGTGGGTGTATTCCACCTAAAGATAAAAGCTTGCCTATTCCGCTTAAGTGAATTCGAATTTACTCAAGTGAAAAACAATTCCACTTATTGTTGTATGCTTAAGAAGACTTAAATTCTACTTAAGTTGAATACAACATCTGCATTCTACTGGGTAAATGGAAGTCTATTTTACTTAAGTAGAATGTATTTCACTTAAAAGCAATTTTGGTCTACGAAAATGGAATTGAATTTTACTTAATTGAAATTTATTTTAGGTAATAGAGGGGTAAGCGACAACTTGCAATCAAAGCCTAAGCGAAACAACTTCCTGACATTTTTTGTCATCCTGTTTTTTTTTTTTTTTGGGGGGGGGGGATGACTGTGTACGGCTGATATCTAGTAATAATGTACCGAGGAACACGATATATAATTCTGGTAAGTCAGTATGAAGTTAGGAACTATGTCAGAGTATAGCAAATTGTACGTCGCAACAATACCATTCTCTTATCCACCTCGAGACTTTGGAGTGTACATGAGCCCTCTGCATTTATTTCTCAATGGGTCATGTAATAATCAAATTCCATGTATTTGGTCAGCCGATCATTCATTTTTCAATGCGTTGAAACCTGTACGCGAATTGCATCCATCACCGACGACCCCAGACTCATCTACTTCGTCCAAACAATACTTTCTTTTGGTTTGTTGATAGAAGTGTCTCCTGAGGAAGTGTCTCCTGAGATGCGATCCTCAGGTGAGAACCTAAGGTGAATATTTGAGTACCTGGACGACAGAAGATGGGTTCTATCTATTGATTCTAGAAATTCTGTTACTCACCATGTCTTGAAGAAGACTGAAACAGAACTTTGAACTAGCTGTCATGAAATTAGGCTGATTCAGGTTACATAACACACTGCAGTGACATATATCATTACGACATGTGTAACAGGTAGCACGTGGATGAAACTGAAGTGGTAAGGTAAAAACCATTACTGTATCGTCCACTATGTGGATGCCATATTGTGGGCTCCCTCTATCGTTTCTATCACGTGAGCGTCAATTTGATTACACTTGAAATCGAACACCTCTTTTGAAGAAAATTAGCTCACTGCATGGATAGACAGTTAAAATAACCATAGGAAAAACGTTGGAATCGCCCATATTAAATTGACCTCCGCTAAGATGAAGGTAGCTGCACTGAGCCTTATGAACCAAAGGATGCAGAGTCGCATGGGGTGAGGATGTTATAATTACAGCAGAACGTCAAAGACAATTCCGAGTATCAAGAAATTTGTCCTATCGTCTTAGGTATGTTTGGGGCAACGCTGCCTTATGTATATCACCGGCATAGTGTATAAGATCAGTAATAAATTTCAGGGAGTACAGTTTGAAAAGTTAGGACTGAATCCGGTCAAGAAATTGCAGTGTAGTTTTGAGAACAGGCCTAGTATAGCGAAAGAATTTCCCTGACGTCATTTCGGCAAGTTACAAGCTTTTCCTCTCTCAATTTTGATGTTGTCTGACACGATGTATCCTTTATGTATGATTAGCAATCGCATGTCGATATTTTTAGTGTGTAAGCCAATTGGAATGACAAATGTTGTCCATGTGCTACCTGCAGCAATGTACAAGTCGTTTGCCGATTAAGTGTCTCATACATAATATTTTAAAAGTAATGTCATTTTGATAAGTAATTCTGCAATTTGAGCCTAAAGGCTTAAAACACATTTTTCCTTAAAATAAAGAAAACACATGTCATCGTCAACATTACCACATGTTTTGAAGCCTAATTTTACAATGTCACTTTTTTTTAAATTTTCACGAAGACGTCTCACCTGGCAGGATTTAATATCTACTTCACAAAAAACAAAACCCAATCTTTTTTTTAAAATATCAGAAATAATATACCTGACTTCTCCTCATGTTGAACACGTTAGGAAAGTTACTATGTACCTGCTTTGAGTTAGGCCTACACATTAAGCTGCAATACAATTGTATTAACGATGTAGCAATTACTAAAAGCTAACCCCACCATCAAAACTGTCTAGCTAAGTAAATAAAGTGAACAAAAATTTACATATCGTGTAGAAAAATCATTGTTCCTCCATTGTCATCTCATATTGACTCAACTTGACAACACAATGAACACAATAAAATTAACAGGTGTGACAACGAACTGCATGAATGAACGCAAATAGCAAAACAGAACTGTGAAGGACAAGGAACTTGTGTTGAGACAGTCTCACAGGGAACACTGTAAAGTATTATGGTGTACAGTGGGAAACTGATGTACACAGCCTGATTTATTTTCTTTTCAGAATTACATCTTTCAGCTAATATGTATGTTTGCACTTCTTGCACAAACGATATGAACATCAAGGACGTAAAAACTATAAAAGTCGCCATGACATTGATATTTAAACTGAGATTACTGGTGGTGCAGTCACTGACCTATTCACGTCAGGCAGAATTTACTTTCTGTTTGACATTTCCACAACTTGAAAGCAATATCTGCACCGTTTCTCTTCTGATAGAAGGCTAAGCAATTAGAATTCATCACAAAATGCCTTATTTTCATAATGGCTTGATATATAGAAATTAAATAATTCTTCTTTCAGTAAAAACCAGTGATTTCCACCAGCAATAATGACGTACATCGTACAAAGAGTACTTGACACCATTGTATCGCCGTTGCTGCACCGGCAGTAGACCAAAACATTTACGGGAACCCAATGCTACCAGTCTTGATCGAACCATTCACCTCCAACATTTTGGTTGTCTGATGATCAAATTCACGTTTAGTATCTATACCAAATTACTTAACAAATAGACGATGCGTTTTGGGAAGTACGAAAATGGCGCCATACATGGCGTTCAATTTACACGTCATCACCTGATATATGAAGTCCATACTACATGCTATCGAAATTTAATGCATTCCTAAATTGTTAGTCAAGATTAACTGCTCAGCCTACACTACGCAATAAGGAAGACAGAAATAATACATTTTTATTCTGTATATTTTCTACTTACATTATTTCAATCCCAGTGACTGTTCCTCAGTAAGTTTTCCAAGGCAATGAAATCAAGCACTCTGACTTGCAAGGTGGAAGAGTGAACACTGAAACACATTAAACGATTGTCGTGTTTATCATCATACAAAAAAGCGGGAAAATGTAGAATGGGGTCCATTTCATGATCGAAATACAAACATATGCTTCAAATTATTAACCTGTAGCCTATTTATCGTGTGTACACTTTAACTCTTTTCATTAAATGCAATTACACTTTTTAATCATATTCCATTTTTTAAATTTCAGTATTTTCAGTTTTTGTAAATTTTCTATACCCTCGTACATATAGTACAACCGGAAGCTTGACCTTTGTTCTTCCCGCCTTGCACGATCCGGAAATACATGATATCGCAACAACAGCATGGAAAGTCACGTAATCACAGAAGTCATTGAAACCACGTTCTGTAAATTAAGGAGTCGAGACAAAACGAATAATCAAGATAAGAACATAAACTTGTTGACTTAATTTCAGTCATTGTCGGATGATGACTTGCAACTTTTAACAAAAAAAAATCAACTAAGTGCGCAACTTAATTTTTTCTTTACGGCAAAGGCAAACTGACGTGCAATTACGTAAGCTATGCAATAAATATTCAGATATTAGGGACATGGAAATTTTGCCTCCACTATTTTCAGAACGACTGCTGCTACGAACGCTGAGCCAGTCTCAAATGGGCCGACGTAGGTTTCGTTTTAAGTGTTCGTAGGGTAATGCATGAAAGGTGAAATATAACGTTCCCTCTTGGCGTTCCATAGTACACACTTTCTACTCTAATACTGGCCATAGAGGATTCGATTTGTAATTCAGATTCAAAACGTGTCCTTGTGTATGATACCAGTTCATTACGATCTACCTCAAAGTTACTCATTAGTGCCACGTATCGCAATCGTGTCTCTTGAATGCCCGCGTTATACTTAGGCCCGGAGTCTCTAACCCCTCACTGCATGTGCTTTTCCTCGCTGTCATTGTTGATATCATTACGTAATATGTAGGCCAAACCACTTACCTCAAATGATGATGTCATGAACATGTCAGTCAAAGAGACCGTAGTTCAAAGGCTTTTGACCCTATATTTTAGACGAGCAAGGGTGACAACTGGCAACCATGTAAGTCGTTGAAAATAAATTTCTTCTACTTTTGCTTGTGCCAGTCAAAATGCCGAAAAGGCCCCACGTTGTTTATCGCAGTCAGTTAAGTCGTAGTAATTCGACACGCAGGGTTTCTTTTATCACATTCAGTGTAATCTCTTAATTGCTTTGTATCAACCTTCCTGCCACTTTTAGGGATATTTAAAGCAGCTCCGTGAAGAATGTCTTATAAGAATTCTGTATTCAGTGAAACTGTTTTTGAATATGATTAAGCAATCGATTTTCGTCGACGAAACATTATGATTAGCTCCTTTTTAATCCTTGGTATATTTTTATATCGATTGTGTGTGACATAATATGTAACCATCACAAGAGACTTCATAAGATAATTCTTATCTTAATTAATCATTTTTTTTTCAAACACAAATTGCTTACTCAGTGCTACGAACGGTGGGGTTTCGATCCGTTATTAAGTACGTGGTCCCTTGCATTTGCTATCATATTGAAATGCACCACAGATCATATTTATTTCGTCACGTTGAAATTAACAAATCAATCTTGGCGATATTGCGATATTATGGGAGATATTCATAATTTTACAAAAGCCCAAAGAGTTCTTATTGCCTTTGTGATCCGCCCTTTCAAGACATCGATCCCCTTTGCACGATCCCCTCTGCAAAACAAGCTATTTGCTGCAAACAGTAGGCTGTGAAAGAATAATCATATCTATAGTTGACGGTAAGGATCACTCTTATCATAAAGACAAACCTCCATGATCTTATCAACTTCTCTCCACTATCAATTTTTTAGCCGCTGTCGGTTCTTCCACAACATGATCATTTTTAACACGCCATTTTATTAGCACCCACATTTTGTTCTATTCATACCCGAGTTTATGCCAAATTCAATATTATTAGTCATACTACGCAATTGTGAAGTCCTGATTTTTACTCCAACGGGGATGTAGCGATTTGCACACCAAATCACCTTGAACAGAGCTGGTTTCCAAATGACAGTTGATTTTATCAGTGTCCTTCGGTAATACATACCAACCTTTCTCGTTGAATTCGTTTCTCTTATCTTTTGACGATAAGTGATATAGTTTACCTACGACCATTTATTACGATTAAGGCTTATTTTCCACCATCGAAAGACGTCTCTTTTGTTTACACTTTTGCCGGTTATGGTCGACAAACGTCGCGTAATATACTGATAAAAAAAAATCCTTGAAAGTCATATGTTAAGACTGCCCTCGTTTAGCAACCCGAAGTCTCTTAAAAGTTTTCTCGCGTGCGTTCTTTGCTGCTGGCAGACTATGCTTTCCTAAGTCGATGCCGAGACGTCCACCACACAGAACCAACAGATCGATCTAAACAACGAAGCAATGGCAGCGACGATGAACCGCCGTGATGGCCTCGATGAAATCGAGATGAATCCAAACATTGTTAGGGAAAGGAAGAAGGCAGAATTCAAAACCTATGACCTCACCAATGTGCTGGACAGGGGCAAACATAGAACGGAGTTGCGAAGACGCATTGGTAACTAGGAGTAAAGTTTTTAGTCGTGTTGGTGTTCAATGATTCATGGAGTTTTATCTTTGTCACGTATTGAAGAATTGCATTCTTTGAAAGTGTTTGCCTGTCTATCTTTTTTCTACCGTTACTCCACCCCACTGTTCCTGTGTAATATGGTCAATTTCTCTCGGTTGAATTTTCCCTTTAACAGCCTACTACGGGAATTTGACTGGAGGAGATATTGGAGCACAAAGTGTCAAACAGAGATACTAGATCTCACATTGTTGCAGATTATTGCTGCAACAAGTTCAAAAGTGAAATGATATATTGAAAGCATGTTTGTCAGAAACGGGGTTGATTCATCTTCTCTTGGGTTCGAGGTTTAATTAGCTCCCCCCCCCCCCTCCCCACCATCACTTACATGCTAGCTAGCAACTATCTGGCAGAAAAGTGATGACTGGATCAGCAACATCAAGAACCCTTAGGTATATTTTACGTTTCTAATAATTTAGCCGTGCCAGAACTTATAAATTATAATGTCCCGAGTGTTGTTCTTACGATATATTTCGGTGACTGCCACCCATTAATCATCTTCGGCCATGAATAGTTTATTCACCGTGAGGGAAGTGTCCATACATATTCCACCACCCAAATCCCCCCTCAGCCTCCCCGTCACTGGTATTTATTTACTGGGATATGTGTTTTCTTATTGATCTTGTCTAGAATCGAGTGTTTACAATGATCTTCACTACAAACCAGAAGAGACTGCATTCATGAGCCAGGAAGAGAGATTTAACTACAGTATCAAACAGCAGCTGATTGCAGTCAAGAAAATTAGAGAACTTGGTTGGAATGCCGTCGACAACTGGGAAGAAATTAATTGGATCAGGAGGTTCAGTATATAAATATTTGTTAATAATGAATATTTATTATATAAATATGTATTAATTTTTTGTAACTTTCCATATACCTAAAAGGATATCGACTTACATTTCTTTTTTTAAGTCTACCTGAAATACGTTTCGTAATTTCGAATTTTAATTGAATATGTCTATAAACAGCAACAAACAGCAACCAATACAGCATACGTTTTCCCCCTCCCCGTTTTGGCTGTTCAGTAAAAGGGTTGTGACACATCTCTTAAATGTACATTGTGTTTAATTTTTCATATTGGTGCAACATAGACAACGCGTTGATTCACGGATAGAAGTAATTATTTCTTTTATGATATCAACCATGAATCCAAACTTACCCTTTACACATAGTATCGATTGCAATTGAGAGAGGAATTGGGACACTAGGGTACTCATCAGCAGGAAAATATGCAATAAAAAGAACCCAAGCAATAAATATGCACAGATATCAATTAGAAACCTATGGCAATGCAATGTACCAAAACAGAAAAAAGGACAACAATAACAACAACACGAATGTGTTTAAAAGTTCTTAAATTCGAAACGAGAGGTTCTACTGAGATATGGCTTTGAACAATTAAGAGATCAAAACTTCACGACTGTTATGAAAATTCAACCTTTTTTTCACTCGTAAATCTGTTGGAGTAGAAGAAGGCTTCAGTAGAGAATTCAAACCACCCTTCTACTCAGTCACATGTTCATCAAGATTTCCATAGTTTTTCACTGTGCGAGCAGATTATACAGGGGTATGTTTTTTAGTCAACACGTCAGACAGTAATTGTACAAGTGCTACTGCCATTCCCAGGGTTAGGGAATAATGTATAGAAGAGACACTGGTAGAATCAACCTTCACCTGGGTTATTAAAGCGTTTATGTAAACATGTAAGATTGATCATAGGCCTTATCTCTCAACAGTCGATTTACAATGGTATACCTCCCTAGGAGATCCCACTCTTTATGACCGGCTTTACTTTGCTGTCCAAGGGTCGTTACGCTATCAAAACGTCAAATGTATGGAGACTATTTGGATGCAGAACAACATGCAGATACATGTGAAACAGCTGGTGTCCCTTATATAGTCTAACGGCAATTCATGTTCAATTCATGTTTCACAAAGGAAACCGTATAGACCTTATCTAAAGTCCCTTAAAAGATAGATCAAAGTGTGATCTACTGATCATGGAATTTTCATGCCCCTCTTTATGCAGACTTCCCATCCCATAACAGCTTAGAATGAAAATCAATGCCAATGACACATGTATTTTCAAAACAAATTATCATGCCGTTATTCGTACGTTACAATGGGATTGACTTTAACCTCAGTCTTCTTTTGTTCTACTGAGGTTCAACTTCTTGCAAATTGTCATGGCCTTAGGTCAGTTTTATCACCCCATACTGTGATAATCCACGTGGTCAATTAAACATCGTTCTCTTAAAGTAATTCAGGTGTGTCAATCCAATGTCTAGGCTTTCTTGAGCTGCCTGGTAAGGGGTATTAGGTGTCATGTTTATCGTAATACATGTGTAATCGAGCATGAAAGAGGGTCTGTTGAACGCTTTAGCATGGTTTTAGCACGATTATAACATCATGTTCTGTCATTTTCAGATGTTATAACTGAATGACTTGGCTGCTTGGTGTCGTTTGATCAAAAGAGCGGAGCCTTTCATACATTGTGTCACTGATTTTTCTTGTTTACTTTTGGTTGAACTTTTAGCGCCATCCATGGCAAAGAAATACCCACAATGCACCTTCACCTGACGATGTTCCTTCAATCTGTCTTGTTCCAAATGACCGATGAGCAACAGAAGAAATGGTTGCCTGCTATACTTGACTACACAATAATAGGAACCTATGCACAGACCGAACTTGGACACGGTACAAACAAATAAAAAAGAGTAAAGCTGATATTATATTCTGATGTAATTTGAAACACCATGTTACACTTAAACTGCATTCTCTGGACAATGCGACTGCTTCTTAATTTACTCCATTATGTTCAAAACCTTACATATCTTCTTTATTAGACCCAATGGAAAGCACTAAATAAAGAGAAGAAAGCAAAAAATAGTAATTGGTGATAGATTGTTGGGTTAATGGGCCAATCCTATAATATACCATGATGGTTCAAGTAAAAAAAGTATATTCTAAAAATTGAATTTTTTAGTTTCTCATTACTCATCTATGTAGGCCTATTTACGCAATTCTTTATTCACGAAGTAACCCATTTTGTCTATGATGTTTTAAACATGCTCAGTAAAATCTTTTTTCTTACACCCCACTTTCCGTTTGTTTAAATGAGGTATGTGTTGGTACAAACCCCATCGCTTGGGGTACTTTCTTACCCCATAGTGATTTTGTATCATTTAGCTGGCAAAAAAAAAAAAAATCACTGTAAATTGGATTTTGAGCTGTATTTCATACTCAGCTCATGGGGTATTAATTGACATGCCTATATATTGGTCACCCTGAAACTGTCCTTCTTAAAACTTCTGGCAGGCTCTCTACCTGCCTGATTACACCTTATTGCCCCAGGTAGGAAACAAGCACATTGCACTGAAAACTGTTACACTCAACTTCAACTCCGAGTAATTGATTGACAGTACCAGATCTACTTTCGAGAATATCTGTCATCTGTATGTAATGGCAACAGAGCTAAATGAAAAAAGTTACGTAAGCTGTCTGGCATAACTTCAACGGTAAACTACTCAGGCTAATTGGGTTCTCACGCAGTGTGAGCAGAATAGCTTTGAGGCACGCATCGGTGAAAGGCGTCTGAAACAAGATATACCCCAAACCGTCTTTGATGTTAAGGGGTATTTTCTTTGAAAATACCGTCACTGCATAGAGAATGTGTAATCGAGAAATGAAGGTGTGCGGATTATTTTAACAAAATCAATTAAAGAGAAATAGGGCGTTTGTTTTACAGAAAGCATCCATATTTTTTAAAACCAATGTTTGTGGATTCAGAATGATAGATTGTTCAAAATAAGGAAGGACAGTAGTATTTTTTTCCAAGAAATAAGTTTCTCACAAATAGAAATTCAGTTCTTTGATGCTCAATGGTTTAACAATGATTAAAGCTATTTTCTTTATATGCCATATTGGTATATTCTAAACGCCCTATTTCCCTTTAAGTATGAATGCACAGTGAAAATTTGAGGTAACCATGTTAAAGCTATTACCACATACTTAATGTGATTTTTCACAGTGTTCTATATTGTACTATAGTCTATTATTATCTCAACCGACTCTCTCCCCCTCTTGACCAACAAGGACCTGAACTTTTTGAACTGTCTCTATCCAGTAATTTGTGTCACGCCTTCTTTTTCACCTAATGCCAAACGTAGAACATCCAGAATGTGTCTTGTTTAGGCATGTTTCTATTCTTATTCCAGCCTTCATATGTGCGATTTTCGTAATCATCTTCGAAAACATTCGTGACAACAATTGATTTAAAAAAGCTGTTTTATGTTGATTTGCTCTTTTATTTGATTTCGTAATCATCATCCTATTCATTGACCAATGGTATGACATTGGCCCAACAGGAAAATAAACTTTACGTTCATAATGGACCTACATCGTGAAACCTTTCAAGAACTACCCTTTGCATTTCCATTGTGATAGTACTGTCATTATTCAAGCTACGCTGTTATTTTAATCACTATCGTGTCTTTTGTACCTCTTTTATGTAAATATCTACTTAACATTTTCTATAGGGACGTACTTGAGGGGACTGGAGACTACCGCGACCTACGACCCTTCAACACAGGAATTCGTGATGCACAGCCCAACTCTAACTTCCATGAAATGGTGGCCGGGAAACTGTAAGCGGTTTGAAGTTTTCATAACAGTAAAATTACATTCCGGAAAACCTTTTTAACTTAATCTCTGTTTCTCTGTGTTACGAGGTCTGGATATGACACCATGACGGTTTGCAACTAATCCGTAAATGCAGTGGCTAATAAATTCAACTTCAATTCAACGGATTTGATTTTTGAGAATAAATATTTAATATTTTATTGTAATGTGTAAAAAAATGATCAGTTTATGACAACAAGAAGCGCGTTACGGAAACTAAACACATAAAAACAAATAAGACATAAACGCATAAGAGAGAAAAAAATAAAACAAAAGAGGGTGAAGTAACCACACACAAAGAAGAAATACAGTACAAACTTGTATGTGAAAGCTCATAAAGATCATATTTTTTTTAGTTATGTTTTAAGGTATCCATTGTTTTACAATCTTTATCATGGGTAGGAAACGATGTTCCATACCTTAGTGACAACGACAAGAAACGGGAAGATGTGAAAAACCTATTAGTAAGTCGACAATACGCTGTATGCAAGTTACTCAAAAATGTACTCTCTAATACAGTGAAAATCTCTCGTCAAGAGCTAAATTAGAGATGACTCTTTATTTGGAGCAGAAAATTCTACTCAAAAGTAAATCTCATTTTTTTAGAGTGGATACTCAATTCTAATATGGAGCGATCCCTAATCTCAATCTCTGAAATTTAGAGAGTAGTTTAGGGTAGGAGTGAATAAGATATGCAACTAAAAGTAATTCCTAAAGGTGAACAAGGATGTATTCGGTAAGTAGTTGACAATGATTATCACTACCTATCACAATTTACGTTATGTATAATGGAACTGATCAGACTTACAAAGAGTGGTGCACGCACTGTGGTGACAGCAATCTGCATTTCATGTGCAGAGAATTGCCCTTTTCTGCAATTTCCAAAACGTTGTGACCTAGAAACCTATTACGACGTTACCACCGGTGTACTAAACATAATCATATGACAAAAGATGTTTATCTGTAAGTAATTCCTAACAATTTTGTGACAATAAAAGTTGTGCTACATTCTCCACGAGGACACTCCACTAAGGACTTTAGTTGTATATATTGTGTTTGGTGTATAAAGTAAATGTTTCAAATCTCTTCCTTTCGCATTGATATTGTCATAGTGGGAAAGCATGGTGAATCATGCCATCATAGCTGCCAGACTCATCACTGGGGGAAAGGATTATGGCATCCATCTGTTTATGGTACAGCTGAGGAGTATGAAAGATCACCGGTCTTTACCAGGTTAATAAACAATCATTAACATTCCCTGTCTTTCTTCCTTGCATATATCGTATTCATTTCATATCATTCATGGGGTATTACAGACTCAATGGACACAATTTCACGATCTTACAAACATTACTCCAAGCATGCCCCTCCAATGGAAATTGAGAGTGTATGCTAATTTACCATGTAAAGCATTGTCCCCTTTTCTTCAATACCTTACTGAGTGATAATTTATAACGATTCCCAAATGGTGAGAAGAAACGGTTTTCTGAAGCTGCTTTGTAACTATCTTGTGTCTTTAAACCAGGTGTCGAACTGGGAGACATCGGACCAAAGCTCGGCTATGCCAATGTCGACAACGGCTTCTTGAAATTGGACCGTGTAAGGATTCCAAGAGATCAAATGTTAATGAAGTTCTCACAGGTAAGAGGTCCTCTCTATTGACATCACAATGCGAATGACCAAACTTATATCCCCGTACACTATTCAGCAATTCCACGAGATCACATGTTATTGAGGCTCGCACGGTTAAGAGGTCATCCCTATATGGACATCAAAATGCAAATGACGTCACTCTCATCCCACTATTTAAACTTACCAAACGATAGCATAATTTCATTAACATCGCTGCCCCTCACCCTGAGACATTTTGCTACTCAATACAGTGTATAAATCCACCAACGGGTAAAGATGAATAGACGACTCATGATAGTTAGCTGTTCTTGTTTGGTTACCTTGTTCTGCAGGTGAGCCCCAATGGTACCTACAACGCCCCTCCTCACTCAAAACTCGGATACAATAGTATGGTACAGGTCAGAAGCCTTCTCGTCCTCCGCTCTGGCACTGCTCTTGCCAAAGGTGCTATAATAGCAACCCGTTACAGCGCTGTGAGAAGGCAATCAGAACTGATCCCTGGGTAAGTCATACCTAACAGAAGTAAATTTAAGAGGTATTCCGTTTTAAATTATCGATACATCATATGACAAAATACAACAAAGTCTGTGTTCTTGTCGTTATTTATTTGATTTTCGTGCTAGTTACGTAGTACTTACTTACATTAAGTGTATGTCTTTTTAAAAAGCTTTCCCCAAACAAAGGAAACTATGCAAGGTACGATCAGGAAGTGAGGTGTTCATTTAAATTCTCAGATGCTTTTTCATTTTTTTCCAAATCAATATCGTTTTTACTGCACGAAAGTAATTCGACAAAAATATCTTGGTCATATTAGTGCTTAATATTTTATTCTGGGATTAGAGGACATCATTACGACAACGATGGCACTGAAGGACTTCAACATCTCAGCCACGCTGACAGTCTTGTGGTCTTTTTTTTTTTTTGCGATGTATTCCACAGGAGACCAGAGCCACTCATCATGGATTACCAAAGTCAACAGATGAAACTCTTCCCACAGATAGCGACAGCATACGCTTTTATCTTGACTGGATATCAGCTCGACCAACTCTACCAGTCATACGTGATCCAGACTAAAGGAGGAGATTTCAGTGGCCTTCCCGAGGTATGTCATCCGTCTCTATAACCCCTTCTCGGCGCTTCCCAACCCTTATAAGGGATCAATCTATTTAACAATCAAACTTTTAACAATATCACATTTACCTGATACCCAACTTTTGATCACTTGGCATGACATGGCAGTTATATTTTATTTACAAATTTCATCCAGATGTGTTGAAATGCAGACATGTGCATATTTAGAGTTGATGTAACACTGTTTTTGACAAACATTATGGCGACTCATTGCAGTTTTAAAGTAGCTGCCAGTATTGTTGTATCGAAATTAACAAGACTTCGAACAATGTCTACTAGTACAACTGCTAGTATTAATGTCCTGCTGCTGTGAGAGTTTTTATATCTGTGTGACTGGGGAGCAAAGGGTCACGTCCTGTGGATTTTTGCTGGGGTTCCTCGGAGTGAAAGGGCGCATGTGGAGCTTGGCGACACTATTTCTAGGTGGTGCCTTCGTCTAAAAAATTCTGGTACGCCCCGCCTCAAACGAAGTTGGCTCGCCTCGTAGACAATCGTAGCGAAATTTTAGCATGTAAATGAGTTTTCCCTCCACTTTTGCTAGCATGTAAATGAGCCTTCCCCTGTACTCCCGCCGCAACTGTGTTGTTTCGTTTGCTTCGTTTGTATTCAGTGCAGTTGCACGAGATACACAGAGAGCAGTGCAAACGATAAAGTTGTTCATTTTCTCACAAGAAATATCAAAACGTGTAAATTTCCATTTCTCTTGTTTGTCACCTCATCAATGCAGCTTCACAGCACTTTAGCTGGATTAAAAGCTTTCTCTACAGAATCTGCCAGAGATGGACTGGAGGTCCTTCGGTTGTCCTGTGGAGGGCACGGTTTTTCCTCTGCCAGTGCATTCCCAGAGCTGTACGGTGTGGTTGCTCCAACTTGCACCTACGAAGGAGAAAACACTGTGATGATGCTTCAGAATGCTAGGTGAGTCCATCAACTGGTATTTTACGGAGGATATTTATAGATCAGCAATCTCCAGTAATAAGACGTTATTCAAATATGGTCACTGAACGTTTATGGTAAGTAGGTGGTCGTCATCAGCTGGAAACGCTTAACTTGTGTATATGTTTGAGCTCCAATAGGGTCACCAACGACAAGGAAAGTAGACAGTTGGTGGTTGCAGGTCGAGTATACGTTAACTGAAATAGGATCCTCAAAAAAATTATCCGAACAGGAATATTTTGATGAAATTGCCACTGAGAAATCTTGTAGGAAATGTTCCTGACCTAAATGTTTCGAAATAAATGTCTAACAAAGAGGACAATGATCCCGTCTCAGTGTCTTTAGGGCCTTGTTATCCAACTAGATATTTGACAGGAAAAAAATCTCATCCGGTATCCACAGAATGAGTCCTACGTGTCAAAAGTTGATCAAGGAAGGTGGATCTAAGACTCTGTACTTCATAACTCTGACTGGGCCTATTGACCATGGCGTTACTAGGTCATTGTCACTTACATGTATGCCATGACGTTTGCAAGTATCATTTGCCTGCATGATTTTCTTGATGCCTTACTTCTTAAGTCATATCCCCTGAGGGTGAATGAAATGGTCTGATCCCTCGTTGTGTTAGAGGAATCTGATCGAGTGTATGTATGTAGGCTATTTCCATGGAAACAAGACCCATCATTTTTTTTTATCTGGCCTCGGTAAAAATGTTACATATTTAGTTATCAAAATCGGCGAAAGGGCGATTCCCCTGTAGATTTTGACTCTAAATAGTGACGATCATACACACGATAACACGTAAACATGGAAAGAAATTAAGTGGGGCTGCTTCTCTGGCAAAGTCTGTAAAATCAGAGCTATTTGAAGAAAGACATATAAATAGACATATAACTCTTTGCACCTTAACTAACTTACTGTTCGCAAAAGCATCATGATGACACAGCAATACAATAGTGCTGTAAGTGGTTTGTTCACGCTTGTTTGTTTCAATTGCCTTATAATACATTCAAAGTTCACATAGAAAATTTATTTACAGAATTGTTGTATAAATTGTGTAGATAAATAGATAACAATAAATCAATGAAGATAAAGGACCCAAATGAGGGTAGTAAGCTGTTCATAAATAAATAAAACATGTATCGTATCGTTGGCTATGAGAACAGGTTCGTCGTCACTAACTGTCAAACGTTAGGGAGACGCAACTCCTCACGAAGGAGCACGACCAGTGGGACGCCTGTGCATATTTCCTGAACTTTTGAGGGGAGGAGGGAGTTCAAGTGGGGATTACCACCACTTACATACTAAGTAGAATTGTGAACTATTCAAGAGAAGCGATGCCTTCAGTTTCTGCTGAACGATATAAAGGCTTTAGATAGCAAATGCCCCTAGATCTCAGGATATTTCCTTAGCTGGCGCCTTTTTCCTCTTGCAAAAATCCAAAACGAATGCTAATCGGAAAAGCCATACATCCTCTTGATAAAAGGAGAGAAGTGATATCATCTTCCTGGATAAAGCAAGGGTCTCTGTGAGGCAGAAGGGGTGGGGGCTTTCTTATCGGAATGAACTCAAACAATGGTCCCTATATGCCAAATTATGTTAAACTTAAGAATCTTTCAGACAGTAACAAAAAGGAAAAACTTCTCATGTTTTCGATTCAGTGATCATGGTCACACAAAAAGTTTATAGCTTCATTGTCACCCATGACGACGAGACATAAAGCTTTTGTATGCTTCCACTGGCTGGCACAAGAAGCATATATGTGCTTTGTGTCATAACACACATACACACGTTATGATTTTGTCGCTTTCACAGGCCTCCTTCGATGAATCTAAAAGGTAGCTCACAACGAAATTTGGTTTGTTCAACATGTTGTAATACACGTATCTTTTTAAACACCCGTTTTAAGGTTTGAGACCATATGACATAACACAGATATGTTATAAAACACACACATATACCAGCTTATTAGAGGGAGCGCAAAGATGTATACATTTTTGCTACGTAACTGTTTGGGTGGCATCGTAACACAACCAACATATATGAGACAAGTGTCAATGTAAGCAAAATGCAACCGCAGATTTTTCTTGATTTTTTTTGGGGGGGGGGGGCGGGGGGAATTTTAAAGAATGTTACAGACAACAAAATACGTTCATTATTATGTTTTTATTACTTTTGCTGAATAATAGCCTGTTAGTCACACCGGGGTCTACGTTTACAAGTAGTAAAATTTTATTTTATTTGTTATCGATTTTCTGTATAGAGGACAGTAGCTCGCGCGACTGGCACGGTCTTCCGTTTTCCCGTCCTGGCTACCGACCTGTAGGAGAAGATTCTTACTTCTGCGTCTTGTCATGCTCATCTTGTTAATAAATCTTTGTAATCATATTACTTCATTTCGATTACTAACAGGTTTCTCATAAAGACTATAGGGCAGTCGTTGAAGGGTGGTAAGCTGACACCCTTCATGTCTTACCTACACTTGGATCAACGTGAATGTTGTCGAGCATCCGACCAGAAAGATTTCAAGGACGTGTCTATTCTCCTTCAAGCGTACAAGCACAGGGCTAGACGGTAAAGATATTTACCCGTAAAAACAGAAATGAATATTTGAATATGACAATTTATTCTTAGCTCACCAGAAGGACATCTTGAAACTACTATACTTATATAATAAGTAAAAACACCATCAACCAGTTTTCGCTAATCATTGCCACGAAACGAGACTTACTGATGGATTATAAGATTCCTTCGAAGGAAAATTATGCCACTTTGACTCGCACAAAGTTTTCATCTTTGGTTTAGCATGTCAAACTGTCATCTGTCATACTGTCATAATGTAACGATAAACAAATTTAAACATGACCTACATAGTAAAACCTTCATCTCGGAAGTTTCATAAGATTGATTTTGAAATTCTTCATAGTGTGATTCAAAAATGTTAAGAGTGCTATGCTACTGTATTTGTCCTGGACACTCAGTATGTTTAATATGAGCTGAGTCGTTCTTCTACATTGGAAAAACGTTGTACTGATTACAACCTTGTCTTCAGAATGGTAACGCAAGCCTGGCGAAACCTTGAGGACGACCTGAAAGAAGGAAAGAATCAGTCCATAGCCTGGAACAACAATCATTTCCACCTCCTCCTGGCATCCACTGTAAGAACCAGTTTTCTACATAGATGTTACCGTTAATTAATTGAAGCTGCTATAACAATGTTTTTCTTGCCACACTAAGACTAAAATTAAGTACGGTATATCTTGTTCCCGCCTTTGTCTCCTTACGTTATTTCCCTCACTCTGCGATGACTTTACCTCACCTAGCAAACAATAACACGGTCAAATACAGATCAAGTGCCTAGGTTGGCGTCTTAAAACACGTTTCATGTGGTGCGGGAAGTTGTTCGTCCATAGGCAAAATGTGTAATTAAAAAGGTAAGATTTTATGACTAGTTTAGCGAGAAAGCAGATTTCACTTCATCATGTATTCTAACGTTCAAATCATTGGCCTACTGCTACATTGGAGCAAATGTTAAATTTATTTTAGTAGAGAAGAAGAATGAAGCAAGGAATGAACAGGGATGTAATGAGTACATAAATTCTTACGAGACTGAGTTAATGTCCTCTACAACCGGTTTTTACAACCGGTGTATCATTTAATGAAAAAACTTTAACCTCACTCTCCCTGCCCCAAACGTTTACCTCATATTACATGAAAAGCTCTCGTCACTTTACAAATGACAAACTTGCTTTCCCAGGCCCACTGCCACCTGTTTCTTGTGGAAACCTTCAACAGGGCTGTGGAATCCGTCCAATGTGAAGAAGAGACTCGACGTATTCTACGAACTCTGATGCAGTTATATGCTCTTGATGGTATCTTAAGAAACAAGGGAGAATTCCTAGAGGTAGTTTACGTGACTGGCATTAACCAAATGACATAAGCTTTACGAATTTGGACTTTGTTTACACTTAATCAACCATACACAGTAATAAAAGTTGTTTGAAGAGCCAAGTTAATTACTTGCAATGATAGGAATATTGTTCACTTAGGTGCATTTCTCCCTTTAAGTTACATGGAATGCCTGGCAGAGCAGGTAACAATTGTGCCTTTTTTTAAATAAAATAAATAATGGGGCGTTAAATGTGCCCCAAATATGGTGTCGCTCCCCTTACATAGTGTCAAAGGGAGCTACAGTATTGTGAAACTTTCAGTCAGACAGTGTGAATTAATCATTGCACGGACCACAATACTGAACAAAAATAGGCTGAATAGTAATTCAAGAAAGTTAATTTCAAGGAAATTCTGTAACCGTCATATCCCATGTCCTCGCACTCAGTCTGCATAATCATTTTTCATTCCGTTACGTTTTGCACTAGTCCGGTCCTTGTTGAAGAATCATGTAACTTAACCCTGCCATATAACTATTACATTCTAAATTCCAAAGCAAATTGCGTCCTCACAAGGATTTACTCCCTGCCCTTATTATTTTTCTTTTGTTTTTGAGTTTAATTTCAACAAAGGAGATGGCATTAACTGTCAGATCTGTCTATGGTCACTCACGTTTCTTTCAGTAGATCGTGCTATGAATTCAAAGGCCATTGCAGTGATACAGAGTTTGCTGTATATCCTTGTGTTGATATTCACACTATATTCTGAAATTATATTTTGCACACACAAATGTTTTTTTTTTCAATTCCATTTACATTTCTGTCTGTCAATAGAGTGGTTACCTCTCTGTGGAACAACTGGACCTCGTCAGCAGACAGTTCATCTCCTTACTGGCTGTGGTTCGTCCCAACGCTGTCGCTCTGGTAGATGCCTTCGACGTACCTGATCTCAAACTAGGTTCGGTCCTCGGACGTTACGATGGCAACGTTTACGAGAATCTCTACAAATGGGCCAAGTCTGCACCTCTCAACCGAAAGGATGTAAGTCATTGCCATCGCTACTATTCCCTCTACCATAGTCGTACTGCTATTTGAGTATTATGTCCAAAGTAATTAACTGTAGGTTTTGCATCTCTCGCCACCCCTGTTTACCTCTCGCATTAAAATTGAGTTAGAATTGTTGCAACGAAGTTACGTGAAACAATTGTGGGAATTTCAAATAAGTGACTTTGAATGATTTTCAACTGCAACTTGTCATGAATTCTTCTTTTACCATAAAGGGGATCTGATACTTTTCCAGGGTGATTGGTGACCTCAAGTGATGAATATCAAATGATACATCACGAATAAAATACATTTTTAAATTGATACACTTCTTACCTATATTAGTCGACAACTGCGGGAAATACATGAAAGTTGATATTATTTAAAAAAAAATGTTGATTATACTTGTTTTATTTATATCACGTGGTCTCTCTGACTGTAGTTGGTATTCTTCTCTATTGTCTTTCGATGACTTTTTAGTGCCGTGTGTATTTCAAAGCTTATCGGATGATCCTGTACATTTTGTACGGTCACGTAATAAGTGATGTGACACACATCGTACTATCGTTCGTAAAATCTAAACATAATGTCGTGTATTCAGTTTTTTTTTTCCTCCTCTCTCTCTCTCTCTCTCTCTCTGTGTCTCTCAGTTCTTTGCAAAATCGTTTGGCTCTTTAAGTTTGCTATTTTTGTTAGTATCATTTTTCATGCTTACGTTCTCTGGTACAATTTCTGTCTCTCTTTGTTTCAGGTAGCGGATGCATATCATCTTCACATCAAGCCATTCTTGACAGAGAATCAACGCAGGGTCCAATCGAGACTCTAATTGGCCTGCTCAGAAGCTAATGTAACTTGAATACTGAAATAAGTCTATATATAATTATTCCATTGTATTCCATGTTATTCCTTACTCTCAAACAAAGGGAAAATAGAGGTTTACCATACATTGATGCTGGTAAGCATTCTGGTATATGCAACTTTATTTCAACTACAACAATCATTGTGATGTAGGCCTTTAACGGTCTTCAATGACAGTTACTTTACAACGCTAAGCAACGATACAACTGTGGAGGAGGTCATTTTAATATGTTACTAAACAATTTACAAATCCCTGTCTGCTTTTTTATAAACTTGATTACACTTAAAAGGCTCATGACAAAAGAAAAGAAAAAGTGGGGAGTCTCTTCAAACAAATTTACTAAAGATATCTACGTTAATCACAATACCATTAGAAAGTAAAACAGCAGTTTTTGTTTTGCTGATTAATTCCAATTAAACACGTCATATCAGCATGTCACCAGTGGGTAACATGCTAATGATTGTTGTCAAAGTCAAAGGTTTCAGTAAAGAAGAAGCAATAACAATGATCTTAAGTAATCGCGAGGGCCCGGAAATTTGGAAGGGTCTTATTTGCTTGATCTTTCCGGAGGATACAATCGCAAATGCCTGCAAATGCCTCAACCCAGCCTTGATACCCTTCTCGGACGTGATGAGAAACCAATAGTAATGATGTACCACAGTTGAAAGTTCATAGCAATTTGCAAACTTTCCCAGTTATTGCTTCACTAATTGAAGTTCAATTGTATTGGATCCCGTTGTTTCTTTGCCTCTCTCGTTAACGGTTGCCGCAGAATAACCATGAGTCTTCCCTTTCCTTCTTCCATTTCCCTGTGCATATGCAACTAAACACAACATCGAACGAACTATACTGATTTACTCTTTTCTCACATGGGTGCATCTAGCTCATTCATATAATACAATAGAGTAAAGAGGAGAAGCTATCTCCAAATAGTCATTTGACTCAACAAGACATTTTTGGTCTTGCACATCAAACTCTTTTGGACCACAAACGTGTAGATTTACAGGTGGAAACTTGTGTGAATGCAAGGGTTAATTAAAATGTTTTTCATCTAATCTAAGGTACACTGTGTGGATTGATGGAGTAATATAGAAGGCGACGGCTACTGCCTATGTTCTTTCATTATCGTGTTGCACTCCTTAGATACAGTCTGAAAAGACGAAATGAAATGTAAAATGATGTTCATAAGGCAAGACAGAAAACAATTGAAGTAGCATAATATTAAAAATACGTAGTATTTTAGGTGTGTTTATTTTAATACGATAAATTTCGACTTGATTCTATGCTCTATGCAATTTATCGGTTTAAAATGTAAGACAGAAGAAAGAATTTAGTTCATGAATCTACGAAATAATAAAACCAAAGAGGCTACCCCTACAAGTTGTGCCATTGTCTGGGGACAAAACGTTCAACTAAGTTTTGTTCAAACAAACAATATTGATCACATGCGTGGAATGCGTTGAATCTGTTGTAATACAATGTTTGAGTCTTTTAAGCTATGACGCTACCAAAAATCAGGAGAGCTATAATTTAATGACGTCTCGATGAGTTAGTAAAAGTGGTTTAGTCCATCGTTTAAAAGTCAAAGTTCATTTGACGCTAAAAAAGGTCAAACTGTGGAAAATTTGTGAAGACAATATCTCGTGAAGGTAAGCTTAATCGGATTCCATATGTAGCTTTATGATACACCATATTGCTTATGAGGACCATGTTGTTGCTCCAACTCAATGGTCGTTTGAAGTCAGCAAAGGTCAACCCGGGACGATTTTATGAATATTGTCTTAAAAGAATGCACTCTTCAAACTGCTTGTATATATAGTGCAGTGTACCTTTGAACCACGATGAGGGCAAGTACCCTATTGATTTTTGTTGAAATCATTCATTTGATCCTTCAGCCAAGGTAAGCTCTGTCAAAATTGTTAGCAGTATCCTAAAAATGGAAGTTTGGATATCACACCTTGGGCATATCTCATATTTAGTGTTTGCTAAAAGATTATCAGAAACTTTTCAATCATGCATCCATTACACATTCTGTCATTAAGTAATGTATTAGGAGGAGATATTTTGCTGAAATAACCCTTAAAAAAGCAGTGAGTCTCCTTAATCTGGACAGACATATGTTATTGAAATGTTATCATACTGTTTATAATAACCAATGTCCTATTAATAATGTTTTAATTACTGTAAGCAGGTAGGGTACTGTAAGTTACACCATCGAAACTACCATACTTTTGGGGGTTCCGATTACGTGTGATTGACCAAATGTAAATCTCACAATATTTCGACATCTTTTCTTTGTCGGTCCTCCGTGGTCTCCAAATTGACGGTCAGATAACTTGCATCCCATTGTGGCCAACGGGAACAGGAAACGAGGGATAATTTATTCATAAAGTGAATGCTAAAGAGGACGTTACTTCAATTTGGTTGTCAAAGTTGAACATTACCTTTTTTCTTCTGTAAAAAACAACAACTTAATTCATATTGTGTAATATAAGGACCACTTTCAAAATTGAGAGAAGAGAGGGGTCTTCATGCATGGCAATATAAGCCAAAAGCGAATGAAAAGACACTTTAGTTGTGTTCTTTGATACAACGTGTCTCTCAGTATCCGTTCTGTAAATCTAGAAGACGTGAATACCCACATTCATGTGAAGTGTGGACCGCTGAAAAAATTTCAATCTGTTTAATTTTATATTTAATTGTTACAGCTTTTATTTACTATTCTCATTACTATGCTTGGAGGGGTAACGTTCGTAAGCTCCATCGAACTTCTGCTGTCACGTCCAAATCTCTCATATCCCTTCACGTATCTATGTATTTTAAGTGTGCAATCAGGTTCAAAGAAATTGAAATTACGTTCAAAGCTCATGTTCAATTGTCATCTAAGGAAAGAGCCTCTATTTGGTTGGGTGTGTACCACTGTGATAAAGACCGTACAACCGTGACAAAGAATTGACGATCTCTGCTTCTGTGCCTCAAATAGAGATTCCTTCCGAAGATGTTTCAAACGTTTCTAATATCACGCAGTTTTAGAAGAGTGAATAATTGAAATGAACACCCCAATAAGAATGGTGTAAAACGAACCCCCCCCCCCCCGAAAACCACTGGTTATGGAGATACTTAACGTCGGTGCAATATTTGTAGCAAATCTTACTAGTGTCGTTGGTGATGTCCACGTAATTACACTCTAAAGTGTGTGATTCAACCAAAGAATAGTTTTCGAATCGCTAAATTTGATTGCTTAGAAATTTTAGACGAATACATCATTATCAATAAAACATCTCCCACATCAGTTTTCTCGCATGCATGAGCTTCCTTGTCAATGAAGAATTAAATGTTGAGTGCATGAAGGGAGTCATTTACAACTAGCCACGTTGCATCGATAATCACCGCTCCGCAATTCTTAATATGTGCATTGGTTTCACTTTACCTTTACACTAGGCAATTGTATTCAGTGTTGTGTGCAGGATTACAGAGGTGGGGGTCACAGTCTGTGATTCTCCCTAGATTGTAATGCAATCTGTGATTGACATGGATAGCAGTATCACTTCTGCACCTCACGCATGGGGCCCGCGTTGCTATCCCTGGCGCCTGCCAAGGGCAGATCCTGGTTGTGGGTCCAGGGCAAAGCGCCAGTAAACTCCAGCAGTATAGGTATAATAAGAATGCCTTAAAATTGTTTAAGAGCCTTTCTTGATCAGGTTTCCTTTGTTTAGATTTTTGGAAATCCGATGTCAATGACATAGCGTTCAGACTATCCTTTATATGTGGTGCCGGGCTGCAGTGTTTGACATCATGATACCATCTGCATGAGATGGTCGCGAAAGTTAACATTACTTGTTTCACGCCATTTTCATGAAATGTGTATATACTAGAGGAACATAGTTTTAACGCTGATTTTTCCCGGGTAATGAACTAAATGCATTCGTCTTAGGTTGTCAGATTTGTCGTATATTGACGCATTTCTGATGATGAATACACAGGTACGAGTACGACTTTTACTAGCACTGCCACCGAAAGTAATGGAATTAACAAAGGAGATCCCCATGGTGACCAAGTGAATGTTCTAATGTAAGTTTGCACAGTCGCGTTTAATGTCCAGTTTGTCCATACTTACATGTATGTTACTAAAAAGGAATTAGTTCATGTGAGTACATTTGGAGTGATTGGAGAGAGTGAAAGCTGCCACAACCTTTGCCTTACTTTCTTGCCTCTCGTCTAATGAGGAGCTCTACATCCGCCTACCCGCCCCTTTCCACACAAAAACAATTTCGGTTCAGTCTGTAATTGCATATATAGTGATAGCTCTTGATAATTTTCCGGTCTTTTTATATATTGTAGGTGAAACAAGTTGCTTAAGTCTTAGGAGAAAGTTATTTCCAACTTATTCAGAGCACGATCACCCACAGCAAAATTACCCCAGGTTGTTGGTTACAGTTAATTCATTTGATGTAAAGACACGATATTCTCAATACAAAGGCAAACGGTTTGTGTGTATATTGTGTAAATAAGGAACACTCTCAATTTTTTACAGATGAAAGAGATAGACACGCCAACGTCTATAAGAAACCAGAATCGAAGTCTTCGTTCTGTGTCTTTCAAAAGTCTTACCCAGATGTGATTCTTAAGCCGGTATTGCAAATGAGTGGTGAAATAATAATCTCATTGCTTCAAGCACGTGTCAATTACAGAAGTAATCTCATACTGGAAATACATGCAATCGCATATAAACTTACAAAGATATCATCAAAATAATCTCCCACTTTAGTTTGAAATGTTTATTCATGTACAGTGACAGATACATTACGTAACAGGTACAGTGGGACCATTCTTCATGCAGGCACTTAATAACATAATGATCACTGTGTGCTACACTGAGTGCAAAATGGTGGATAGATACCAACTCATTAAAAAATACCTGTCGGTAAATATGGACGCTCATGCACTCATGAATTTCAACTGTACTTAGGAAAAACTTTCGATACTATGAAATTAATTTCAAGTAAGCATATATCAACTTAATCCGACAATCCATGCGGATTAAAAGAAAAATACACTTTATATAAGAGTATGTTCTTTGCTTCCATAATCATGCGATAATGTGTTCACGTTCTGTCATCACCCTATACGACTCTTTAATTAAAGTAGTAACATAGTATGCATTTAACGTTGTAGCTTCTTGCATCATATCGTGATCAATATAGCGCTGTTTGTATCCGTATGTGCTCGCACAATGCTAAGTGTGTTGATTTGCTCCCTCAGGCTCTGAAACATGCGTGGATCATTCAAAAAGGTGCTTTGAACACGTTGGCAGTTGTGAAAACAACTCTAATTGCTTCTAGCACATATCGACCACAGACATAATATCACCCTGGAAAAAAAATAAAAACCACGTAGGAGTTTATATGGACGCCATCAAACAAACTTCCAAGGGTGAAGCTTTTAATATTTAGTTATGGACAATGACAGATACATTACAGAACAGATGCCAAAAACATCATTCACAGGCAGGCACTTCATAATTAAATCACTGTGAAAATTTCTACCTCAAGGATCTTACAGACTTTCAAGTACTACTTGAAAATTCAGTTTTCCTGAAAAAAGATGATTTATACAACTTCATCACAAAACTTATTTCATCATATATGAGAGATCTTGTTTTCATTCATCTAGCACTAAATAACGATAACATTTGATGCTGTACATTGATTTGAAATAAGTACAAGTAATAATCAAATTGAAATAATTCATGCAGTTGCGAGAGAATACCCTTACTGCTTCCATAATCATTTGCGCACATCTGCACGTGTTATTATTACCCTGCAGGTACGAGAGTAATGAATGTAAAGACATTTCAGTAAGCAGTGTTTGCATTTGTAACTCTTGGTACCCCATGCTCCACGTAAAGAAGTTTAGCCCCAGCCGTATCATGATCAGCGTGGCTATGTGTGTCAACATATGCATGCGTGATCAGCAATCGTTAACACTCGATGTGACTCCACCTGAGCTTTATATACTACACGAAGGGGCTCTGAGTTGTACCATGAGGTGAGACTATTTATATTTACCGATTAATTAAGGAAACATGTTTCTCTCTGTGTGCCAAAAAGTAGCTTTCTACACATCAAAGAACATCACCTCTCTGTGTATAAACGTGTACAATAAACCGACTTCAAAACTCATTCCTGGTTGATGACTCAAAGAGAGAGAGAGCGAAAAAGAGCGTGGAAAAAAGTTAACAATGTTTCGATGCACTTGAAGAAGTAAAAACACACAAGAAAAAGTGACATGTGGAAATAGATTTTTGGTGTAATTAGGTAATAAAACCAAGAGAGAGGTCTGCATGGCAATTGCTATAATCCAAAGCCAATAAAGCAGACAATCTTCGTCCTGTGTTTTTGAAAAACCTCGTCATGTAAGGTGTGTTTCTCAGTAACGGTTCTGCAAATGTGATGGATGTCAATTGCATCATACACGTTCTTGCAACATACATGCTCCGAGGGATGGAAATATAAGCTTGGATGTGATGATGGTTCAAAATATAAGCTTGAATGTGATGAAATATTACACGAATTTCTTCTTCACACACTTATTCCTTCGATCACGGAAATAATATATCAGTTATGCGGTCCAGCATAAGTTTACATGCATATCATCAAAAAAATTACAAAGAGAAAGTACACACTCGTGAATATGTTAAACTTTCGTCTAACTTTTTTTTAATTTTCAAGTGCAATAAAGAATGCATCACCTTGGTAAAGAAGTATGCTGGTACAGGCACTTTAGAATTAAATTACCCTCTTGTGGGAGTGTTTGGAGAACCACGAATTGTATAGACTTTTATGGAATAATTAAGAAATTTTTATCTCCTTTCCGAGTAAGAGTGATGTATATACAAAGTCCATAAAAAGTTCGGATAAATAAATGTGAAGTATCATACAACGGTGCACTCACATTTACATTGTTACCACTTTTGGCATTATGTTCTAATAATTCGAAATAATCACAAATCTAGGGAGTTGCACACCTATCCGTATAGTTTTTATAACCAATCGTTGTCGTCTTATTACTTTCAGTCTTGTTAAGCTGTTTGCACAATACTTTCATACATCGGTAATAAACGTAAAACACTGCCATCACCGAGTTTCATGAACAAAATTTCCCCCACATGTGAACAAAATAGGCCAATTTAACTGCACATTATGTTCAGCCATTATCCACATGCAATAATTTTCCCATGTTTATCTCATGGTCTTCGCGAATTAAGAGGTTCTGAATTACGTGATTTACCGTCCTATGGAGAGAAGTGCTCGAATATCTTAAATTTCGTAGACTGAGACTTACTTTCTCATTTCATTTTCCAAGTAGATGATACCAATCTAACTGATTATATTAATTAATTTTTTGTTTTTGTTTTTGCTAATCCCGATCACAGTGTAATTGTGCTGATAAATGCCATTGAAATTGATTCTTTTAACATTCCTAATTGTTTTTGTGCAAGCAAAATTATCACCCGATGTCAAATTGAAGAAAACTACTTCCATTACATTAGTTCCTTTCTCAAGAAGATTAAAGTTAATGTGATTAGTATTTTCCTTTTTGTAGTGAGAACCCATGCTCACCAACGTGTGTATTGACAATCACCTCACCTGGGGTGATCATGCTCAATACACAGTGTGATAGTGTCTCGTAAAGTTTAGGCATTTGGAAACAATCTTTGCCGTATCCTCCCCTAGAACTTTATGATTACTTTGTACAATATCCTTTTTACTCCTTTACCTCACTTAATGTTGATCTGGAGTAGGACGTTTCCCACTAAAATTCAATCATTTTTTTACAAAGAGAGCAAATACCCACATTTGTAATAAGTGTTATCATATTGCTCAACGGTTTAATAACATTGATATGGTTACTAAGTATGACCTCATAGTAGACCTCAAGTATACCATATATTTCTTCGCGTGTCTACATATAATAACCATGATCAAGGAGATTGAAATAAGTTCATGTGTCAACGAAGGAAACAGCATCTTTCTTTGTGTTAGGTAATTGCCGAATACTACATATAGTGATTACAAAACTTATTCTGCATTGATGAACACTATTGTCATCCTGTTCCACATCAATTACTGCAAAGGGAGAGGATGGAGAGAGTGGTGGAGAAACACAGAGAGAGAGAGAGAAAGAGGTGGAGTGTTTTCATTACACAGCATTAGTAAATATTGATAAATCATGTGATAGCCTTAGTATCATTCAGCATTAATGTGTTAAACACTTAAGAAGGCTGATACTAAACCAATCATTGGAAAAATCAAGGATGCCATTATACTGTCATCATGGTTAGGCTCCAGTCTGTCAATATACTTCTCAAGCTAGACAAAGAACTCACTGTCTCTGCTCCTATGCATCAAATAGAGATCCCTTCGAAAGAGATTCCAAACGTATCTCACATCACGCAGTCTTGAAACGAGGATGGAAAGGGTCACCCCATTAAGAATAATGTAAAATATCAAGACCACTGTAAACCACTGTATCTGTGGATCATGGAGATAGTTAACTTCGGTGAAATACTTAGCACACATGTTGCTAGCGTTGGTGGGGATATCATCACTATACACATTATTTGATGCGATAAACAAAGTCTCGTCTTCTGTGGTGCTAAGAAAGATGTCCATGGTAGCAGTCGCGCTAAAGGAGACGCTAAACAAGATGAATGAGGTCATGGGTAAAAGAAGCCTTCGCAGTTCTAGATACTCTACAAAGAGATCTTTGATTGCATTCAGACAAGGATCGAACTTGTCCACATTCAGATCGATGAATGAAAGGGTCAATTTCCTCTTTACATCTAGCGCAACTTTTTGCAGGTATACAAAGTATGCCATCCACGATAGGTAAATTATTTCTGATACTTCCAACGCAGTTGAACCATACTTTAACCACGACGTGGAGTCCGAGACTTCGTATTTTCCAAAGTAGACAATCCTTATTACTATATAGATGACCGATAAAGACTGAAATAGCAAAAGGACATTTAACTCCGGTACTCCTGCTACTCTGTGTAGCTTTAAGAGCTTCAGCTTCTCAACAAAGTATTGCTCGTCAAAGAGATTCATCCACGAAATATTTCGATTTTCTTGTGAAGTGTTAAAAACTTTAGACAAAGAAACCAAAGTACCAATAATACGTGGGACGAGTATATAAGGCCAGAGACATATCACCTTATAAACGAAACCTAACTTGTGAAACACGTTCTGTGAACTGCACACTAAACAAAGACCTGCAACCAGCAAGTGAATAATCGTTACCGATAAATTTAACAGAACCGAAGATAAACAACAGAATTTTCGTGCCACTTGAGATGATCCTGAGAATGTAAACAAAATAAGATTTTGGATTAATATGTCAAGGTTTTCACCCATACAAATACAATGTTTACTGATGTGTACGGTCATATTCGGTGTATCTAATGCTATAGTGGTGGAAAGGTACTTACATACGTGCTTACAGCAGCTTTCATAAAAAAAAACTTACAGTTGTTGTTTTTTCTTCCCATCTATATACAAAAAGAAATGCCATATTCCCCACATGCGTTACCCCAGGAAATACCCTATGGATACTTATTGGACAATACCCTTAGGACGATTAAATGACGAAATACTACTTTTTAGGACAACTACCACCCGAAACACACGACTCAAAATATTACAGCTAGGACGGACATCCCCACCTACATATCTCCGGCAAATACCTGATGCGAATACCCTCTGGACCAATGTTATTATGCGGACAATGTGTATGTGAAAGACGAAGCAATACTGCAACTGTACAGGTCCAACTGTCACCGATAAGGTTGGGGTACGCCTTGGACCTTTTATAATAACCCCGTGGTTAGATTTTTTTTTCTTATGGGTGGTTATGCGAGATTGATTTCCAGTCTTCTCTTATGTAGTCGTCTGAAGTTATTCTTCTAGATGGTAGGTAAAGGCTGTATTGCATCACCCTAAGCTATATTTTTACCTCCCTGAAAGCAAAATTTTCAACTGGTTCTAAGTTACAGTATTCTAAGATCGACAACAAATTCGAAAGACGCAGAGCAGCTCGTATTACACAGCATACACAGGGATCCATTGTTTTGATTACACATGTGGAGGAATTTAAGACATGCTGAGGGAGGGACTAGAGGTAGGTGGTTGGGAGAATTGTCTGGGGTGATGAGTTTTTGTCTTTAAAAACTGAATTAATTGTCCGGTTACGCATTTGTCCAGAGGAGATTGCTCTGGAAGCAATGGTCCGAGGAGGGTATTGTTCAAGAGGGTATCCGTCCGAGGATATCTGTATCAGGGATATCTGTTCGGTCACGCAAGCACACCAACACTTACCGATGAAAGGAAGTCCATCAAATCTGGTTGAGGTTCATCTTACCGAGCCAAACATCCACATTATGGCTGCCATCAACCTACTAACGTTTAAACCGTGATTCCCACTAAAATGGAATCGGAGGAGAGGAGAAACTTCGTCAGTCATTTTATCGACCGGATCTATGCTCGCTTGTATGCTCTTGTGAACAATGATCTCCAATAGCAGCGGTAGAGCTTTAATAGTAAAATCGAAACTGCATGACTGATTGCTTCAAACATAGAGGGCATTAAAGAAATTCTCCACCTGTTCTGGTCATGTTTATTAAGTGTATGAATACTTAAAATAATGTTCTTACCTCCACGAAATATCTCCCAAAATTTCGGAAACGACTCGTTTTAGAAAATATTTGTAGGAACCAGTTGTTCCGAAAAGGTATGTTCATTGTTCGTTTTTATAGTAGGCAGAGTGGGTTACAGCATGATTTGTTGTACTTGGTGATATAACCTTGTTGTTACAAACGAAATAAACTTTACTAAATTTAGATATTCATGAACATCCCACAATCATTGAACGGAATATCACATATCCACCTGCGATATCTGACTATTTTTTTTCCACACCCACTGAACCTACACTTCCAAGGCTGTATACACTTAAGGAAGCATCAACAGGTCAAATCATTGATCTGATAGAGGGTATTTAAAAACTCAGACATCAGTTTTCTTGCTCACAAAAGGATTCTTGTCAATGGAAATTCCCTTTAAATACTGCGAATATGGAAGGAGTCAATGACGACTAGTCAAATTACCTCTCTCATCTTAATAAGTGCACTACTTTACTTTATACCTTTACACTACGCCATTTTTGACACTTTACGATCAGCGATATCGTTATTTACTGATATGATATTCTGGTCATAAATTTTAAGTCTCAGATTTGCTTTGCATAGTGTTATTAAAAGTTTAAATCAACTAAACATAGTACTTCTTAGGCTTTCAGATTTGCCGGGCAATTAAACATTGGTGATTATGTGCACACATGCGAAAACGTGACTTTTACTGGCACTACCACTGAACTTTCACCTGTTTTCTGCCAATCTGAAGCAGAGTAGACCTTCAGGCAGATTCATTTTGAAAGTATCAATTGTATACTGTTTCATTAGTATTTTACGAAAGAGAGTAACTTAATCATGGAATGTTAGTGTGTATGAGATTTGGACTGACGGTATATCCAAATTTTAGAAAGATAAGAATTTCTTCAACACAATGTGATTACGGAGTAGATTTTCAACGTTCAACTTTGTGAAAAATCACTTAAGTCACCCTTTGAGAATTGAAGCACGATCACAAACAGTTGAAAAAAGTTTAATTCCTATCTTTTGCTACGATTTCCTATGGAAGAAACGAAGGCAACGATAGCCACAGTGACCGGGTAACTTTTTATCTCATCGCCCTATAGGGGCGAGATGAGATATTGTAGTCACTTGGCTAGTGGAGCTATATATTGTACTGTGCACCCATGGGAGAATGGTTGCCATGGAAACGCTTGGAGTGGGTGAGTAGCGACACCTCGGGGGTACCCCATGGTAGAGTGACCATGGGTACAGGGGGATCCTGTTGGGTGGTATAAATGAAAACGTGTCCGTGCCAATGCGTGTGTGCGTGGGGGTGTGCGTGTGTGTGTGTGTGTGCGTCCGGACCTGTCAAAATTGTGGTTTTTCCTGAATAGTTGGAAAAGTGTATGAGCGATTAAGTTGAAACTTGGTAGGGTTGTGCATGATGCCAATATGTGCGAGATGTAATAGTTGTATGGTAAATCGAGTCAAATTTGCTGATTTTTGAGAAAAAAAAGCCAACTTTGCCCCAAAATTGGTATTGGCAGCATATCTTGAGAAGTATTTGAGTATTCAATGCAAAATCTTGTAAAAACATACCTGTGAATGAAATATTCAAGGTATATCACTTTTGTGGTAAAAAGAGTGAAATTTGCTAATTTTTTAGAAAAAAGCCAGTTTTGCCCCAAAATTTGTATTTCCAGCATATCTTGAGAACTATTAGATCAATTAACTTACTGTTTTGTAAGTACTTACCTGAAAACACATTGTTTAACATAATATTGCTGTAATGGTAAATCGAGTCAAATTTTCTGGTTTTGAGGAAAAAAAGCCAATTTTGCCCCAAAATTGGTATTTCCAGCATATCTTGAGAAGTATTTGAGCATTTAATGTAAAATTTTGCAAAAATTTACATGGGAATGAAATATTCAAGTTATATCACTTTTGTAGTAAAGAGAGTGAAATTTGCTGATTTTTTAGAGAAAAGGCCAACTTTGCCCCAAAATTTGTATTTCCACCATATCTTGAGAGCTATAGGCATTATACACAAAATTTTGCAAGGTTGTTCCTACGAACACAATAATGAAGATACAGTATATTACTCTTATAGTAAACTGATGAAACTGTATGTTTGGTAACAAACTTTGAGCCAGCATCTGGGTCAATACTATACGCCACCTTTTTAACTTTAGCCAAAACATCTTCAGCAGAACTGGCCCCTGTGGATAATGTCTTCTATGAGAACATTTTTGTAAGTCAAACAATAATTTTAGCAGAACCAGGCCCTGCACAGGTAAATAGGAGACTTATGTGCAAATACCCATAGAGGGATGCTCTTATATCCTGCCCCTAACTGTAACCACTTAGCCTAATTAACCTACATGGAATAACCCAATGTTATAATTGTGTTATGTAGCGTAATATGCACAGATACTTTTGAGCCATTAGTTATCTTTATTTGAGCCTGGTAGCACCAGGCTATAACCTTAAGTTTGCTACCTTACAGTAGATATCAGTACTGAGATGCTTACCACCCAGTTTATGCTTGAAGAATGTTTGCCACTCATTTACAACTAGTTCCCCAAACTACTGTACGTCTCTGTGTGATGTGGTTGCAGTAAACTATTTACAAATCCTTATGTGCATGCGCTGTATTTAAGTCAATGCATGTTGGCGATGAGATATGCAACCCCGTGGATTGCCCTCTTGTTTACAATTGCAATGGTAAAATGATCACTACACATATCATGATAAGTGAGATTAATGTCAGTTCACACGAATTTACTTCGGCAATAGACAAGTTGTCTCCTCGTTGTTGTCGTTCCTTTAATGACTTTATCATATAATTACCTTCTTTGCAGCGGTCTTTGTGATTTGTTTGACCATCGTATATGATATTTGTGTTATAATTAATGTATGGTATACTGTGTATCCAAGATGTATACATGGAGACTACATCGAAAATGGTGAGCTCAGAAGACGTCTTCTTGTGAGAGCAGTTCAGAGAACAGTCACTTATCAAAGACTATTTCATTCGCTGAAATGTGCTTTGGGGATCTCCATAGATGACGATAAACGGTTTATCTCTATGAAATGGCCAATTGTAACAAAAATAACACATGCATCAACATATTCCTTGGCTGCACACCCTGTATCTACCAACGTTCACGGACATAATTGTAGGACAAAATGCTCAATGTTATTTTCACAGTCGCGTTAAACGTCCAGTTTGCAGGAGGAATGTGACCATGGAGTACATTTTGAGTAATGCCCGAGCTTGATGCCTTCCTTTCTGTCTTGACTCTCGACATTGTAGGTCTGTCGGGAATTTCAGTCGATGGGGAGCTCAACTTTTGCCCTGTCGCTCGCCCTCCCCTCCCCCGCCACAAATGATGCAAGTTCGGTCCTGCCTGTTATTGCATAGCGATACCTATTTTTATCTTTTGATATATTGTTGGTAACACACCTCGCATTAATCTTACGAGGAAGAGTGTTTCGATTTGTTCAGAGTATGATTACCCAGAGGGAACACAGAACAGAAAAAGTGAGCCACTGCCCTATAACTGAGTCAATTTGTCCCCAAAGTGACTCACTTTGCATAGAGTGAGTCACTATGGGGACATATTGACCCAGTTTTAGGACAGTGACTCACTTTTTATTTTCTGTGAAAGTACTTAAAGTTGTTGGTCACAGTCGATCCTTTTTACATATGCTAGATAAGAACCACTTTCAAATTTTAGAGAGGAGAGAGGTCGACACAGAAATGTCTGCAAGAGAAAATAAAGGTAGACGAAGTCTCGGTTCTGCGGCTTTGAAATATTCACCTGTTACTAAGGTGTGTTTCCTAAGCCTGCTCCGAACTTAAGTGTTGAAATAACAATCTAGTTGCTTCTAGCACATGTCGATAACTGACGTTATCTCACCCTGGGAATATATGCAATCGCGTGTAAGTTTATGTTTTATTTTTGTATGACATATAAATTTGTCATCAAAGTAAGCCTCCAAATTATTTTATACTATTTAGTCATGTACAATGACAGATACATTCCATAACAGGTGCAGTGGCCTAATTCTCTATGACGCAGGCACTTCATGATTTAATCACCCTGAGAATTGTTGCATCGTCAATTAATTATTGTGCACGTTTATGAACAACTTAAAAGGATTTTCCTTTTCTAAGGGAGAAATTATCAAAAAGTACTGGTCAGTTAATATAAAAGATCGTGCATTCATCAATTCAACTGTAAACAGAGATACATTTTGATACAGTTAAATTCATAAAAATTAACTAACTGGCAAATGTCAAAATCGAACACTACATGGAGTAAAACGCACATGCCCTTATTGTTTCCTTAATCATTCCTTGTCGTGTGCACGTTTTATTATTACGCTTTACGCAAAGCGCTTTCCTTACCCAATGTTACAGCAAAATTCTTGGTACATCCCTATGTGGAGAAAGACCTGTGTGCTTAGGGAAATAGGTTTCTACACGTCAAAGGACAACTCCTCTCCGTGCACATACGTACACAGAAGGGACAATAAAACTTATAACGTTTGTTGATAACCTTTAATTCCATACTGTGCACTGTTAATTTTGCAACAGGGGAAGTGAAAGAGCCGGTAACATTGAGAGTAAGAGCGATGAAAATGTGAAAAACCATGTGTAAAAAGATGTTTGGTATAATAGTTAGGTATTGAAACGCTGACCACTTAGGAGAGCTGATGCCAAACCTATCATAGGAAAAATCAAGGACATCAAAATGCTGTCCCCATGATTAGGCTCGAGTCTTTCAACATAGTTCTCAACTTTGATCAAGAACTCACTGTCTTTGCATCTGTGCATCAGAATGAGATCTCTTCTGAAGAGATTCCAAACGGATCTGACGTCACGAAATCTTGTGACAGTGAAGGAAATGATTACCCCAAGAACAATGGTGTAAAGTGAGAGAGCCTCTGAAAACAACGTGGTCTTTGAGTCATTCAGGTAGCTAACTTCGGTGCAGCAGTTGGCACAGATACCGTTATCGTTGTTGGGGATGTACACGTCATTATACATCACCGTATTTGGTTCAACCAAACTGTAGTTATCGTTGGTTCCAAATCTGATCGCTATAATGGCAGTCGTGCCAAAGGAGACTCCAAACAGGATAAAAGAGTTCAAAGGTAAGACGAATCTTCGAAGCTCCAAATATTCCCTGAAGAAATCTCTGATGGCATCCAGACAGAGGTCGAATTTGTCGACATTCTTATCAATGAACGAAATAGTGAACTTGCTCTTTTCATCCAGTGCGACTTTATGTAAGTGCACAAAGTATGCCATCAAAGTTGCGTAGAACATTCCGAGTACCTCCAGCGCAATCCAAAAGTACGTCAACCACAACTGGCAGTTCAACAATTGGTATTTTAAAAAGAAACTGATCCTCAATACGGCAAAGATGGCCGACAGAGATTGAAACAGCAAAAAGACCTTGAATTCCGGTAATCTTGCTACTTTGTCGGGAATTAGTTTCTCGATGAAGTATTGCTCGTCAAAAAGATTGAGCCAAGAAATTTCTCGATTCTTTTGGGACTTTTTGGAAATTTTGGTCAAAGCGCCCACAATACGTGGCCCAATCAGACAAGGCCAGAGGCATATCACTACGGAAATAAAACTTAGGGAGTGCATTGTGTGTTCTGTGCTACATACCAAGTGAACACCAGCAGCCAGTAGGTGGATAATCGTTAGTAGAAGATTAACGAAAACTGAAGATAAGCAACGGAATTTCTGTCGCACTTGTGTTGATACTGCAAACAAAAAAAGGATGTTATTTTGGTTAAAAATAATTTAATAACCACCCATATTTGTTTGCCATGATCTTCTTCTGATCTCTACGTTCACAACGGTAAAGCTAAAGTTAAAAACAAGGTAATGCAACTAAGAATTCAACTGTCTTTAGTACCTAATTATGTTCTTTTAACAGTTCGTAAAGATATAGTCAGTGTAACTACCAAAAAACCGCAAGTAAGACATATATGAGAAAACGCTTGCACGGAATGGCTATTGTAACGCCGTTACCAAAACGCACTTTGCCATTACTTTAATAACTTACAGATGATAGGGAGTGTGCCGGGGTAACATTTGGTTGAGGACCACCGAAACAAGCCTAGGAGCCACATTATCACCACCATGAAGAAGCTAACGTTGATATTGCAACTTCCAGTTTGTCCATCCATATTTGATGTTCATGCGTGTTTTGTTATCAGTGAGTCAGTCAAAAGTGCTGCAATAAATCAGTAACAACTAATACTTAACCTACATTCTTGTTTGTTTCAACCAATATATTCAAGGATATTGAAAATTGTTCAAAGGTCAGTAAGTGTGAAACATTGTGCAGCAATTAATGTATTCCAATGTAAATAGATGTCGTGATTACTGTAGCAATTGAAACACATGCGAATCCATATAGCTGTAAAACTCATAGCCTACAGCTTGCTCGACGTTTTTTTTTTTTTTTTTACAGCTTGCATAGATTCCCCGTACATGTTTTATTATGTTTACCCTCGCTACGCTTCCGTGGGTAATAAATGGAAAACACTGAAGTACAGTTTACTGAAGTGGCCCTATCATGCACTTTGTTAATAAATGTAAAAGTAACTATCCAAATGTTCTTCCCAATGTCCTCTATACGCAAATCTGACAGTAAATGCTAGGTGAATTAACTGGAAAGTTGATGATTTTGTCACACATGTATGCCAATGTCTCTGATACCGAATTACGTACTATTTTCTTGAAAATTAAATATTGACAGATGCTTGATTTTCCAAACAATTACCCTGCAAAGAAAAGGCCATGTTATGTGCACACACGTATTGCCTGTATCCTTGGGAAAATAATGCCCTATTAAGATATCTGTTTACCGGTGAATGGGAATTAATCACAAATTTCACAATGGGAATTAATCACAAATATAATCATAATCGTTACCATCAATCAGTCAACGTGAACTTATAATTTTCTTGTAAGTGAAATAAAAACAGTGATGAAACTTTGGTCATTGTTGTCACAAAAATCATGCCTTCTTTGCGAAATGTGATCTCCAGTACATCACAGCAGTAGCCTTTTAATATAGTGTGATCGAAACTGCATGCTTGGTAATATCTGCATTGTAATTAATATTTTTATAGGTGTGCATTGCTTTAACTTCACATTGACACTACTCGTATTATATTTTATGTTTAATGATGTCATTGGTAACTGAAATTATATCCTGACGTAGCTGGACATAGGTCTTTCTTTGTTTTCGTTTAACAGGAGGGTTAAAAAAATTTTGAATGAAATCAACACTTAATTTCTTAGGCTGTCAAATGTGTCTTCCATTTGAGAAATTTGTTTGATTGTGCCTACACTTTGAAAACTCGACTTTTAGCACTGCCATCTAAGTTCAGCCTCTAAAGGGTTTGCTTCTAATGGCATGACAGTCGATATTTTACCAGATTCATCCAGAGCTTTCATCAGTTGCTCATTTTTTGTGAATGTATTACTGTATATATGTAAGAGATTAGAAATGATCTTAGAATGTAACAAAATTCGACGGGAGTCATACATCCAAACTGCAAAAAATATATCCTATATGCAAATCTGTAACTGATAATCTCCCAATATGTTGGATTAATTATATTTTACACAACGATAACTCCAGGAAGACCTCTTGGTCTCCACATTGAAATTAACACACGTTGTGTTGTGGTCCACTTGACAAATTAATCGATATCACATTCGTAAAGTAAAGCAGGCGACATATTTAAACTAGTTTGTCACATCTTGGCATAAGTTTTCATTACCTATAGGGAAAACCACAACATTTCATATTGTGTGTCATATGCGCACCACTTAACAAAGTTTGATTGACAAGAACGGTCTACATGGCAATTGCTGTAAGCCAAAAACCAAATTCGAAAGACCAATGCAACGATCTCGTCCTTTAAGCTGTGTTTCTCATAAACAATTCTAAAGTTGTGGTAAGGGTAAATTCCTGCATACATAGAGGGGACCACTGAAAAATTAATGTCTAGGGAGTGGATTAAAGTAAGTGAAATGGTAAAACAATTTCTTAAACAATCATGTAATAGGAGATATTCTCACACTGGAAAAAGTGCGAGCAGTCCTGTAAAAGTTTCCACGGAAGATACTATCAAGAAAACTTCCAAATAGAAAGTATCAACTCGTAAACATGTTTAATGATTGATTTTTGTTAAATTACAAATATAACACCTTATAAAACAAATTATCCCTATACAGGCACTTCAAAATTAAATTACCCGGTTGTGAGAGCTATCGGAGCACCACGGACTGTTCAGAATTTCATGGAGGCTTTTCCCTTTTCCTGATAGTGAAAGTGACGTTAAAAGCTCGATACATAATTCACAGGTTAGTTAATGTGAAGCAACGTTAACAATGTTAACGTTGTTGTCATGCAACAAACATTCAAATTCACGTAATTAGAACTTTTCATATTTTGTTCTAATAATTCAAAATAAGTACAAATAATTCAAAATAAGTACAAATAATTCAAAATAAGTACAAACGTTGCAACCCCATCCCTATCGTTGCCATACTCGTTCGTTCCCTGGTAAACATTTTACTGAGTTCGTCTTTGTTTGCACATAATTTTATACTTGGGTAATAAATGTTAAGGACTAACATTTCTCAGTTTGACATATGAACTTGTTTGAACATCCTAACGTAAATCGATTGTAATTTTTAGCTATGATTATGGGCAATCCAACCGCGCATAACCAACATGGCGCTGTGCGTAGGTGCAGACATGCGTATATCTAGTATATCTATCATTTACAGGCATACCTCCTATACTCCGCAAAGCCTTGCTCCCAGTTGACAATGATTCACAGTCCTACGAAGAGAAGTTCTGAATATTTAAAATTAAATGAATGGGAGACACTTAACTGCCATTGATGAAAGAAGCATGTTCTTTGGCCGTGTGTACACGTCAAAGTGCAACAGATCTTCTTCCTGTACATTGGCCCACGTATAGCGAAGCGATCATCAAACTTACTCCTCACTGAAAAAAAAAAAACTTTAATTTCATGACGTTCACTGTCAATTAGAGAGAAAGGGATAGTAGCAAAATGTGCCGATCCAAGAGAAAATATGGGCACCACAGCCACCACCTGACATTAGTTTCCTACGTTACGCAACATTACTCAATTCTGATGTATTATGCCATACGTATGATATAATTAGGGATCCAAATGTTGACCACCTAGAAGAGCTGTTGCCAAACCAATCATTGGGAAGATCAAAGTCGTCATCATACTGTCACCGTGGTTAGGTTCCAATCGCTCAACATATTTCTCAACCTTGACAAAGAATTTATTATCTCTGTTTCTGTGCATCAAAAAGAGATCCCTTCGGAAGTGGTTCCAAACGTATCTAATGTCACGCAGTCTTGAAAGAGTAAATGAAATGATCACCCCAATAAGAATGGTGCAAAATTAGAGCGCCTCTGAAAACCACTTTACCTGTGGATCATGGAGATAGTTAACTTCTGTGCAATATTTGGCACATATGCTGTTGGCGTTTGTGGGCATGTGAACGTCATCATACTCCAGAGTATGTGATTCAACCAAAGAAACGTTTGTTGCTACGGTGTTCAAGTTAATTGCTATGACAGCAGTCATACCAAAGGAAGCCCCAAGCAGGATGAATGAGGTTATGGGTAATAGATGTCCTCGAAGTTCTATATATTCCACAAAGAGATCTTTGATTGCATTCAGACAAGGATCAAATTTGTCCACATTCTTATCAATGAATGAAATGGTCAACTTGCTCTTCACATCTAGTGCAACTTTTTGCAAGTATATGAAATATGCCATCCAAAGTGCATAGAACATTCCTAATACTTCCAGTGTATTCCAACCAAAATTTAGCCACGACTTACAGCTTGAGAACTGGTATTTTCCAAAGAGAACAATCCTTCCTACCATAAAGATAAGCGATAGAGACTGAAATAGCAAAAGAACACTGAATTCTGGTAATCCTGTAACTCTGCCGGGCTTTACAAGTTTCAGTTTCTCGATAAAGTATCGCTCGTCAAACAGATTAAACCACGAAATATTTCGATTTTCTTTTGGCTTTTTGAAAATTTTTGACAAAGACATCAAAGTGCCAATAATACGTGGAGCAATTAGAGAGGGCCAGAGGCATATCACTATGGAAACGAAACGTAACTTGTGGAGAACGTTCTGTGAGCTGCAAACTAAATGAAGGCCTGCAGCCAGTAGATGAATAATCGTAAGCGATAAATTAAACAGAACCGAAGATAGACAACAGAATTTCCGCACCACTTGCGATGATCCTGAAAACGTAAACAAAATAAGATGGTATTGGTATATAGGAAAGCATAAGCACTAAAAATCGTACAATCTGATCAAGGTACATCCATCTAATAGTACAGTGGTGCTACGGAGTCCTGTGACAATTCTGTATAGAATGCAATTAATTACGCGATTATAACAGTATTCATTAAAAAAATAAATTGAAAGAAGTTGTTGTAAATTCCAATGAGTTGCACTTGCATAACACATCAAAGACATATGCACAAAATACGTTATCGGTAAATACCCCCAGGCAAATACCCCCAAACGGATACCCCTTGGCCAATAACCCCGCAACGATTACATGATAGGCAATTACTCCGAGGGCAACTTCTAAGCTGGCGAAAATTTTGAACTTTTTAATCGAGGACAAATCCCTCGGACGAATACCTCCGGGCAAATTCCCAATGCGAATACTTACTGGACAAATGATAGAGAATGTATAGTATCTATGGCACTGATGAAGCGATACAGCAATGGTACAAGTCTAATTGCCACCACTAGAACCGTCGAATGCCTATGTAATGCTTATTTGTATGAGGGGTATGTGTCCGGTCAGACATATTACCAATACCTACCGGTGACAGGAAGTTCGATGCTGGTTGAAGACCAACAGACCGAGCCAGTCATCCACATTATGGCTACCATCAACCTGCTAATATTCGAATCGTAGTTCCCAATAAAGTGGAATTGAAGAAGAGGAGAAAGTTCTTCTGTCATTTTGCAACAGACTGCCGTTTTGCTTACGTTTGCTCATGCGCTGTTTGTGAATAGTGATCTCCAATTACAGTGGCAGAGCTATTAACAGTAAAATCGAAACCTGCGTTATTTTTTGTTTCAAGTTTTAGAGGACTTTAAAGGAATTTTCCACCAGTGATTTTCAAGTTCTTTTAATGCATGAACATTTTTCCTATCAATTTATCGTTCTCATTTCCAGGAAATATCTCACAAATTCGGAAAACGAATTGTTTTCGTAATTTTATATTAAATAGTAGCAAGTGGTTGTGACGAAAAATCCGGTGTCTCTTTATTGACATTGACATAGCAGCCTAAGTTGTAGCATGGTTTCTATTTACTATTTGGTTACAAAACCTTTATTTACTGAATGTATCATATTCATGATGTTTTAATAATTGCTGAGCTGAGGAGATGTTGTTAAACCAGGAAAACGAAAAGTGCACAAAAAAAAAAAAAAAATGGAATACATCATGTTGTTGTTCCTTACACATAGTCAACAGATTGCAACCTAGAATTGGATGGCTGAAAAATTCTCACTTACTGAACCACACCTAAAGCGCCATGACATCTAAGGAAGCTTCTACACTCCATATCGTTTTGTTTAACTGATAAAGCTTTCACTGATAAGTCTCAAACAGCAGTTTTCTAACATACATAAGCTTTCGTTTGTTGGGGAATTTTATTTAAATGTTGAGCATATGAAAGGAGTCGATTACAGATTGTCACCTTGGGTTGATAGTTACCGCTTTACTTTTCCTAACATGTGCACTGTTTCATTTTATATTCACACTACTCATGATCAATTGTATTACATTTCAAGGTCGATGATGGTAACTGAAATGATATCTTGATCATAGCTGAAAGTCAAATTCGTCTTATCAATGGGTTATTAGCAGTTTAATCAACTTAATGTAATTAAGTCTGAGGGTGTTAGATATGTCAGCTTATTGAGTTATTGTTTGATTGTGAATACCCAATTATTTTTTTTTTTACTATCACTACCATTTAAGGTTCACTTTCTTAGTTGTCGCTCCAATTTTCAGGAGAGTCAATTGTTATCCAGACTTCATTCTGAACCTACCAGTGCCACTTGTTCCACTAATTTTTGTGAATGTATTATCGTGAGTAAGAGATCAAGAACCGCAACCAAGTTGGAAAGTGAACCACACACGCAAACTTTAATGACCTTGGGGGACAGATCACAAAATCACTAAAGACTTAACACAGTTACATAAATAATCATGGTCTATTCGTACATAGATCACTTATCCAGTATAACTGCTCAATGTGCTGTACCGTTATCCTCCATCACCTTGTTCATTACCTTCTTCGTCCACCACGTACGCCCCGACAATCCTGGAGAGTACATGGCAGTCACATTAAGACGCCAGTTGTGCTCAGGTCCCTTGCAGGTCCCTAATTAGCACCTGGGTGGATGCGAAAGTTGGGATAAATACCTTTCCCAAGAATATAACGTAGATTCGAATTTATAACCACTGGGTCATACGAGTTTGACCCTCAAACACTATCCTACGAAGCTTTGTAAGTGAACCATAATCATAAATACAAGTGAAAAAGAAATCGTCAATATCAAACACTATCAAATTTATTACTGTATACTTTGGTGATCGGTATAGATGATCTTGAATGAGCTGATCTCTGAAATGGTCATTTATAGCAGAAATAACAAATGCACCACTGCTTTTCCTCGTCTCACATTGCTGTGCATCACACATCTACCGAAATGGGAAAGTGCCATTTATTGCGAGCAAACAAATAGTTTTGCAAAATGTTTCTGATCAGCCTGTACGCTACTTAGTGTCAAGTGTGTTATCCCAAACAACTAAACAAGCTTTGCACCTTTTAAAATCCTCTTGAATAATCTCTGCTTTATTGAAAATAAACGTGGGAAGTACCTTTCTTCGCGTAGATAGTGCCAAAGGATCTGTTAATGCAATGTCTCACAGTCGCGATTAACTCAAAGTCCGCCATTTATCTATGAAATACATTTGAATAAAAGTGGAGGTGACAGTGACCACAACCTTTGTCTTTTCTTTGGTAACTTACATCACTTCCTTTTTCTTTTTGGGAATTATAGGTGATGAGGGCCTCCACATTAATTTCTTAACCCATTAAAGGTAAGTGCGACCCTGCATGTTATTGCATATAGCGATAGCTTTAAAATAATTCTTTGGTCTTTTTTATGGTTAAGTAATACACATTGCGTTATGTCATAGAGAGGACCGCTGTAACAAAAAAAGACATGGCAATGTCTATAAGCCAACAAAAAAGAAAGGGAGCAGTGTCAGGTGTCACGTTTCCTCCCGCAGGTTATGAAGTTCTGGTTGAGGTGCATATATTCGCACACACACTCTCACGCGGGGATCTTTAAAGGAAAATAAGACGCTTTGAGCGCGTTGGCCGTGGTGAAATAATACTCTTAATGCTTCAAACACATGAAGATCACAACAAAATCGCAGTGTGGAAATAAATGCAATCGCATGCATCAATTTACCATGAAATAAATTTTCAGTGGAGTTTTGTAATGTGTATTTTTTTAAGGAGTTAGCAACTTGGCGTTCCATGGTGAGCCTTTTTAACTAGCGTCGAGACGTTTCGACAACATTAACGACCTGCATTGTTTAGAAGTGCGCACTTTGCTGAATTGCTCTGGAGTAGATTTTTTTTCCAACGCACTAGAATAGCTACGTAAGTGATACGATTAGAAAATATCTCCAATGAAGGTATGACTATGGAGAACCTGTCGTCTCTGGAGAATTCTGAAATACAGTCATTCAACATATAGCGTGTACTGTCTGTTCACGAAGGACTGTTTTTTTTTTAATCCACTGATCTGAAGACGTCCTTCTCGTCCGTTCCTGTTTATTTGCTTCGTCTGCCTTGGCTATCGACCCAACGGTATCCTGTCTGTGTAATATTTGCCTACAGTAGTCAACCGCCATTGTTCGATGTCAGCATAGCTTACCGGCAATAATTCAATGAGGCTTCTTAACTAGTTCGTCGTTTGACACTGCATATTGTGGACCCTGTTATTGAACGGAATCATATTCATCGAATAATCCTTGATGCCCTCTTAATCGAGGTATACCCCACAACGATTTCTGCCAGAGACTGTGTTCGTCTCTAACATGTGCCTCACGTTATCTCCAGTGTTGTAGTCTTCCTGCCCAGCTGCAGTAGCCCTAAATATTAGCAAACTCCAATCGGAGGTCCAGAGCTGTTACGAGGTACCACCACTGGTATAGAAATTAAATCTTATTGCTAAATCGTATTTAATTGAACATCTTAATCATTTTAAAAATAAAGAAATAGTTTGTATATTAATCCGCTAGTTTTTTTAATGCTTCGAACATTTGAGTGGTCACTCATTGCACCGGCATTCTGTGTGGCCTGATAGAGCCAAGTTCCTCTCACTTTTGCGAAAGGAGGAACTTCTGCGAAAACTCTTGCCCCATTTTTTCTTTGAAAGATGAAACGTTTAAACTGTGATGAAAGGTCAAAATATAGAATTTGAGCACATACATAATCTAACGTAGATTGAAAAATCATACATCTTAAAACTATGAATTGTCTGAAGTTATTGCACACTTTCCCATATGGAGACCTTAACGGTTTCATTTTTGCCAAAGGGAAGGTAACACCCCTATTGATCCCTCGCCCAGGAGTACGATTCGGAAATGATGAAAAATTCCCCCTCACCTCTTTGAAAATGGATCCACGTCACTGCGTATACTAAAGTGAATATAAAACTTCCTAATTCCTTGAAATAATAATAATAACAATAATAATAGCAATAATAATATAATAATAATAATCTATAATTTCATACTGTTCACTAATAGTTCTTGTAAGAGAGAACGCGAGTGTGAAAGAAAACGATGAAAATCTCGGAAAAATATGAGAATGTTTCCGATACACACGAATTATATGAGCACAATAGCTGTTGTTACGTAACCTAAGTTTTAATATCAAACAATATGTTAATAAATACTCAATATCATTAAGCATTAAAATGCTGATTACCGTGGAGATTGAGATGATACCAGACCAATCATTGAAACAGTCAAGAATATCAAATTGAATTCAGTATATGTTGTTCCGTGATAGAATAACGTTCACATGATCACCCCAATGTTTCTGTAACTTACTGTTTTGAACGGCCTTCGGTTTAGACCTGTCTTTTTTTTCAAGAACAGCAGCAGTTTGAGGAGAACGGTCCATATTGTGTCATCAAAGCAAGGTACATTGCATAATGACTTTAAAATATTATTGGCTGGAATTGATTTAGTTAATGGTTATAAAATAAACATCCTCGTTTTGTATTAGGTGTTTTGCAGAGCAAATTTTGAGATTAAGAACCCTGACAAAATTCTCCTCTATGACATGTTAGACATGTTAAACTTCAACATGTCTAATCTACACTTTAATGACCTATGGTATTTATATTTTAGCATTGTAATTATATGAAAATCAATATAAGTGTCAACCGTAAATCTCGAAAGATCGTTCCACTGCTGGTCCTTTTATTGCATCGTCACAGGGCAACAATTCTAACTCATATAATGGAGACCGAGGAGATATCACTTAAAAGTTGTTTGTCATAGTTGAATATCATTTTATATGTATCATTTATCATTATATATATATATATATATATATATATATATATATATATATATATATATATATATATATATATATATATATATATATATATATATACCAAACGAAAACCTACAAATATGTGTACTGGGTGCATGGAAAACTTCCAAAATCTGACAGAAGAGTTGGATAGACAGGCATGACAAAATGTCAGATTTGAGACTGAATTCTGTTTCTTTTCTTTTTCTTAAAACTCACCCAGTCAGGTGTGTTTTACACTCCAGTAGAGTGTATTCGCACACCCATGCACGTGGAAGTGTAGACCATTGAATAATTTATCGCTTTAGTTTAAACTTTTACAGTGCCGAAAGAACGGTAAGTAAACTATTTCCATCAAAGACATTATCATTACGGAAATACCGTAACACTGGAAATGCTTGTCGGATGATAGCCGATGCTATAAAATAACTTTCCATAGAGATAATTTCAACTCGTGAACACTCTCGATGACGCAATTGACCTTATGTTTTAGTTAATGTAGAAACAGGATACGAAACATTGTCAAAGAAATTATGCTTATGCAGGCACTTCGGAATTAAGGCACCTGGATGTGTGAATTGATGTATGATCATAATTCGTGCATACTTTCATGGAATGCTTGATTTTTTGTTTTTATTTCTTCTTTTGACAGAAAAAGAGATCTGCAAAATTATTAAGTGACAAAGGTCAGTCACTCTAAAGTATCGTACATAAAGCAATTCATTCATCATGAGATAATTATGACTCAATAAAATGAATTGTGCGCTAATAATTCCAAAACAAAGTACAAAATGAAACATGTATCCCTATAGGCATGTTGATGTAATTTTTCAGAAGTGTTTCAGACATTACGGACTAATTGTGTTGATCTTTCCAACACGATGATCGAGACCGACACTTTTTTGTGGAAAAAAAAAACCCATTCGTCCAGTTACAGGTTGATTATGATCTTGTACGTCTTATTCTTTCCATTTACATGTTCATTTAAGTGTCATGAATATAGACAAATGTACAAAATTGGAACGTTATGGACAAACAAGGTTGACTTTGGCAAGATCGACACACTATCGACCCACTTTTCGATGGAACAAATCCATCCAGACCGGTATTGGAGAGGCCTTCACATCCGTTTAAGGTATTCAAACCCGAGAACCTTGTATGTGAAAAGTTACTACCTCATAAGATCCATGTACCCACTTGGTATTTCACAGTGCAAGTGTTAGACAGATTACCGTTTAAATGTGCGAAAGCGTTCAACTGAGGACCATAAATTTTCCGGTGTAAACATACCTACGTAAAAGCGATTGTAAAGATCGACTTACCTCTTGTCGACAACCTTTAAGCGTGCAAGAGTGAGAGAGAGCTAAGTGGAGAGGGAGGGAAAAGGAAAGTGTGCACACGACAACATGAACACCATAGCCAACAACATGTATACCTGCCTTTCAGAAGACGTTTAGTTGATATCATTTAGCATTAAAACTCTGGCCACCGAGGAGAGCTGATGCTAAACCAAACGTTGAGAAAATCAATGACGTCATCATGCTGTTACCATTGTTAGAGTCCAATCGCTCAACATGCACAACATCTGTGCATAAAATAGAGATTCCCTTGGAAAAGATTCCAAACGGATCTGACGTAGCGCAACCTTGACAGAGTGAATGAATTCATCAACCCAAGAAAAAAAAAGATGTAGTATGAGAGGGCTTCTGAAAACCTCTTTGTCAGTGCAGTACTTGTCACTTATACGGTTAACCGTTGTTGGCCCAGTTCCTGTTGTTTGCAATTACTAATAATAATATTAATAATAATATGTTTTTCATAATCGCGAGCAGTATTAATTACTGTGAGCACGAGGGGTATTGTAGGTAACTTCATCAAAACCAAAATGCACTTTTGCATTCTTGTTATATGCAAATCTGCCACTGTAAATTTCCCAATATCCCAAAATAATCCCACTCCCGGTCCTGTTATTGCAAAGCCTATAAAGAAAACTCTAATATAACATATTGGTGTCCACATTGAAGATAACACACCTTGCGTTGTGTTTAATTGATAAAGAAAATCGGTCATAAGTCATAAAGTAAGGGAAAAGCGGAATATTTGAACGTTATGTGAAAACTATGTTAACATATTTGTGAAAATTGCCAGTGAACATGAGGAAAAACATGCTGACAAACAACATTTCTTATTACTAGTAATATGGATATCACTTAAAAAATTTGAAGATAGACGCCTACAAGGCACTGGCTTCATGCCAAAAGTCAATGCAAAAGACCCATTTCGTTCTGTATGTGTGAAAATTCTGGTCCTGGAATTAAGGTGTGTTTCTCAGTGGCGTTTCTAAAATTCTGGTTGAGGTGACTTCATAGATGGGGAGACGTCTGAGAAATTAACCCCGAGAGAAAAGCTTGAAGTTGTGTAACGGTATAAAATTACCTTAAAACAATTATGCGGATCACAGAAATATTCTCACACCAGACATACATTCAGCCTTGTAAACGTTTGCACGGATACCATCAAATCAATTTCCAAATGTAAAGCATCAATTCTTAAACATGTTAATGCTTAATTTTTGTACAACTAAAAATAAAACAGCTCCTTAGCAAATTTTGCCTATACAGACACTTCAAAATGAAATTACCCGGTTGTAATAACTGTTTAAACTTTTAATAAGTAATTGAGAGGCATTTCCCTTTTTCTGAAAGTGAAGGTGATGTTACACGCTTGATTCATTCGTCACAGGTCAGTAAACGTAAAAGATAAAAAATGCATTCAAATTTTTATAACTACAAATTGTTTTCTAATAATTCAAAATAAGGACAAATCCACGGCCGGGACTTTCAAGTCCATCCCTATCTCTGTCATAATTGTTCGTTCGCACAGTTCGGTTATCTTTGTTTCAACACATGTTCATACTCGGGTAGTAAATGTACTTTTTGACTACCACTTCCCAGTTGTACATATGAACTTTTTGGAACATTCTAATGTGGAGAGACTGTCTGAATTGTCAGCTGGTGTTGTGCGCAGTTCTAGTGCAATAGGATTCCATATGTGCCTCATGTACTTCACAAAAGTGCGCTGAGGTGCACATGATTCATCCTCCTACGCAGAGAAGTGTTGAATATTCAAAATTAATTCAGTGAAACATAATCGCCATACATGAATTGAGCACGTTCTACGTACGGCCGTGTGAATTATCAAGCAAACGTCGAGCTTTAAAGGGAAATAGGGCGTTTCTGTCACAGATTGAAGATGACCAAATTTTTAAAACCAATGTTAGTGGACACAGAATGATAGATCAGTCGTACCAAAGGAGACGCCAAACAACATAAATGAGTTCATGGGTAATAAGAGTCTTCTTAGCTCTAGGTACTCCACGAAGAGATCTTTTATCGCTTCCAAGCCGGGATCAAGCTTGTCCACATTGTTATCAATGAACGAAATGGTCAACTTTCTCTTTACATCTAGTGCAACTTTTTGTAGGTATACAAAATATGCCATCCAAGTTGCATAGGTCATTCGTTAACCACGACTTGCAGTTCGCGAACTGGTATTTCTCAAGGTAGACCACTTTTAGTACCATGTAAGTGACGGACAGAGATTGAAACAGCAAAAGAACATTGAATGCTGGTAATCCCGTTACACTGTAGGTCTTTAAGTACTTCAGTTTCCCAAGAAAGTATCGTTCGTCGAAGACATTGAGCTACGAAATATCTCGATTTTGTTGTGACCTTTTGAAAATCTTTGACAAACTCGCCAAAGTGCCAGTACTACGTGGACCAATCAGACAGGGCCAGAGGCATATCACTAAGGAAGACGAAGCGTAAAACGGGTGGACAACGTTTTCTGAACTGCACACTAAATGAAATCCTGCAGCCAGTACATGAACAACCGTCAGCAGTAAGTTGATGAAAGCTGAAGAAATGCAACAGAATTTCCGTAGCACTTGCAATGATCCTGGAAATGAAAGCAAGATATAATGGTAGGCCTACATACTTAGATTTATAGGACACGGTAACAGTCCAGATTTTCTCTACAATTTTCTCTATTTTTTATGTTAACGAAATGAAGGTAAAATATAAATTTTAAGTCAGTGGCTATCATTGTGTTTCCTGAAGAACTAAAATTTAAAGGATATATTCGGTTTTCAAAGCAATACCGTTCCACAAGCAAAAGTACGTCTTATGCACAAAGTGTTGTCTGTATAGGCAATGGTTAAAAAAGGGACGCACAGGCAAAGATATTACTACTTACCAATGAGAGAGAGTTTATCAAATCTGGTTGAGGACCAACGAAGGGAGCCAAACATCCACATTAAGACAACAGTCAACCTGTTGGCTTTGAAACTTGGTGAACGTTCTTCAGTCTTGTTTGTCACAGGCATCTTGGTTCGCATGCGTTCGTTGCGAAAAACGATTGCTGAACACAGTAGTGGCCAATTTATAATAGTAGCCTATCATCGAAACTGCATAGTTTTGTCTTCAAGTGTTAAAGGACAATGAAATGTTGAGCAAATAAAAGAAGAGGATTAACAACTACTCACACTGTTACGACAATTGTGGCTTCGCATTTACTAATGTGTATGTCTTGAACTGGTTGCATTTTATCACTGCACAATACAATTGCAATATGCATTAGGATCAATGACCAAGTTTGTAATTGAGAAGATATCCCTGATCATAGCTGTAAACTTTTCAAATTTGTTTCACAGTAGTCTTAACAAAACTGTCATCGAACTCAATACAATATTTCGTAGGCTGTCTGTCAGAAGTTTCGTGCATCGGGACACTTCTTCGATTGTGACTATATATTTGACAATTTTATCTTGCCACACATGAGAAAATTCTACTTTTACTATTCCTGCACTCTAAGTTTCAGATTAAGATTGTCGATTTATGATTTTCCAGGTTCATCGGTCACTATCCAGTCTACTTGTTTCGCTGTCTTTTCTTGTCTCTATTTTTCGAATGTGCTACTGTATGTAGGACGTCGCTAATATATCCATGGAATGTAGCAAAATTGTCAGTGGTAATAATCTACTATAATCCTTAAAGAGGGAACTCACAGTAAACTAGAGAAAAACAACAGTGTGGCTTTAAAGACTCTAGGTGGTCAATATTGTAGAAACTAATAAACTTCAAGTTAGAGAAAGAGACATAAGTCATAAATACGGGTTACAAATTTCTTTTCTTCCTTTTTTTACGATTAATTATAGAATAAACGAATGGCCGATAGCTTATGTGACCAAACACATTTCTTGTGAATGTTTCTTCCACTGAAATAATGGCAAATTACAAGTAAAGATCTAAAGGAAGTACCAATCTTTTTTCGAAAGAGCATGATATGTGCGATTGCCGTAAAGATTCCATTCCCAGGTCTCATCAGAGTTACATCAGCACTGAGACGTTTTGTTGGACACACTTGGACAAATGAATCGTTTTATTAGCTCAGACATTCTTAAGCCACTCTGCAATCGTGATTACGGTTAAGTTTCGGGTTATCGATTAGATTCGTGCAATTGACAGAGTTCATTCACCTCTTTTTAGTCGCAAGTTTTCTAATTGAAAGTAAAAAGAAATCGGCTTTGTTTTGTTTGCCGATGGCATAGGTAGTTGATGGATGGTTTGCTGTAGATTTGAATGTATGCATAGATTTTTGTTTTGGCTACATTTCTAAAGAAGAATTGAACCATGCAAGTGGCTCTTCGATATTTTCTTCGTTAGAGAGCTGATGGGAAGTTGTAGATTCTAGATATAGCAACTGCTGCCTATTAATTTGCATACTTTACCTAAAGTTACGACCTACAGTACGCAGTAGACTTCAGCAGAACTCACACGTCATGTACCAATAACAATCCAGGAAAAGAAAGCACATACCGGATTGGAAAGAGGGCGTTTGGGAAAAGAAGGTTTCTGTGGTTTGATGAACAACCCATGCCTGAACCTGCCATTTGACGAACTGCTATTTGTTTGAGGTTTTGAAGTATATTGGATATAACTTTTAAATTTCCTGTCAAGGGTGACGTATTTCTTTCTGTTTCTTGATTAAAAAAAAATTAAGTCGTCAGAAAAAGTTAATCGTGCATGCTGATTCATTTCATGTCGTTCTGCGTATAAATTAATTGTCAGTTCTTTTCGGATTGTACAAGAGAAGTTTATCCTTACGTTGAGTTTGTATTTAAGTTAAATTAAAGTTCATACAGGAGGGGTTTCTTTAAAAGAAAACATGACCAATTACACTGACTTAAAAAGCAAAAATGCGTTGTCTAAGCTACAAATTCTGAAATGGATTCAGTAACCTATGGCAACTAAGTAAGTTGTTATATAAGTATATAAGGCCACGAGAACAGAAATAGATTATCCAGCCGTTTTATTCTTCTTCTTCTTCAATAGTGTTAGATTTCAATGTGATGATAGTAAAAAGCCTAATGAATACTGGAAGATGTCAACCGTCTCAGGTATCATATTACACAGAGTATTTTTCTTTTATTATTGTAGATTTGGTCTTGTCTCACAGTGAACAGACTTCGGAACTTTAGAACTTCCCATATTGTGTCATCAAACAAAGCACACTGCATGGTGTCTTTACAAACTATGGCCTAGTATCGATGCATCTAATGGTTATAAAATCAGCACTTTATATTTCCGACGTAACATGTTATTTTGAAACCATTAGAGACATTTCAACAATTATACAGGTTAGCTTGATTCGTTTTATGTCCAAATGGTATTAATAGTGTTGTATAGAGATGGTCATTCCACCCCACCGTACGCAAAAGGTCGTACAAAGTTCAGTCTTCCGGTGTTTACCCCAGATTTGTTTAACTTTTTCTTTATTTTCCCTCAGACAGTCAGATCAGACAATACATTAAAAATAGTAAACTTAGACCCTGTTCTCAGAAAGGTTGCGCAATCCTTTCGTGATTGGTTAATCACGGATGGCAACCACCTCACTTAGTTACGTAGGTAAACCATTTGACCTGTGATTGGCCAATGTCGGCAATCTATCCCGTGACCCTTAGCAGTTTAGCCTGGGTCAATCCATCGGCCTCGCCACGCCGCCGGCACTGGCTCTCTGGACATCCAACCGTAATCATCGTCTGTCTCTCTCAGTCTCTGTACAATATGTAGGCCTTCGTCATCTTATCTCTCCGTCGGTTTCTCTCTTTCATCATCCTCATCTTTGATTCTTGCTTAATTAATCTATGTGCCAGTCGAATCATCAAATAATAAATGGAACTCTGATCAAATCGAAGGAAACTCTCCTTCTCTGTCTCTATCTGGTTCTGACGTCTCCGCCGCTGGGGCAGTCATAACACGACTGAGAACCCCAAAAACCCCACATATTCTACATAGTGGTCGGTTTATTCTACAATAGTTTGAAATTGTTAGTATATGAAGACCAAGATAAATCTTCAGCTGTTACACTAAATCTTCCAATATCTCGATGTTTTCATGGTGAATCCTGTTACTGCGTAGGCTACAATGGTAGTTCTGACATGGTCCTTTTGTCCCCATAGAGGTAATGCACCTGTCATTATTGTCATAGGGTCATAGGAGCGTTCTCACTGCAAAAATGTGGGACCAAAAGGTTCGGTAGGCACTACTTACAGTTGTTTGCCAAAATAGAATATTACTATTTCCAAAAGAAAGCCCACAAATTTGTGTAAAGATGTATTAAAGAATTTAGGGAAACTTTCACCACTGGAAGAAAGGGATCGACATGCCAATGGCTATCAGCTGATTACTATGACAGGACCATAGTTTGGGGGTCTGTTTCTTTGACAAGTCTCACCCTGCCAGATGCATCTTACTCCTGTACACGATGCATTTGCACACACAGACACGTCCACGCGTGGACCACTGAATAATACTCAAGTTCCTATACATTGTCGAAATAATAGTAAGTGAACTTATTGCATCAAAGAGGTACATGACCAACGCCGAAACACCCTGCCACTGGAAGTATATGCAGTCATTCATACACCATTCATACACCATTCATACACCATTCATACACCATCAACGACATTTCCAGAGAGATGATTTTAACTCGAAGACTTGCACGGTGACGTAATTGACTCTATTTTTATAAGTTAATAAACAGTTGAAGATACGATACATTGGCAAAAACATTATGCTTTTACAGACACTTCCCGATTAAATTTATCCGATTGGTAAATTGATACATCATCATGTATCGCTTAGACTTTTATTCACAACGTGAAAGTTCTTTTCATTTTCCTGAAAGAAAAAGTGGTCAGGAAAATCATTAAATGCAAAAGTTTATTCATCAGTGTGAAAGGCGTAGCAACAATGCTGTCAAGAATGCAGACGTGATAAGTTGATACTTCGCTCCAACTGATAGAAGAAAAATTACAAATAGAAAAACGAATTTATGTTTCTATAAGAAACTGAATCATAGACAAAAGGTGCGGATTTGAAGCATTATGAACAAGTGGGGTTGACTTTTCTAAGATTATGATCGACCCGCTGCTTGTGGGACACACAACGTAGACAAATCCATGCACATATCCGTTTACGACGAGGATCTGGGACATGGACTTTTTGGGGGCGTATCTCCATTTTGCAAATGGTGTTCCCAGTTTACCGATATTTAGGCTTGGGTGTATCCCACTTTCACGCTGCACATGTGTCTATTTTGTTACAAAGACAGATCTTAAATATTGAGAGAGCATATGTACCCAATTGAATTACGTTAAAATATCTAGAAACTGAGACACTCATAGTTCTCGGTCTGTCCCCAGTTAGTCTTGATAAGTGCCTGTGTGCTTCCTCTATCAACGCACACTGTAAGTTAATCTAGACACGGATAAGTTATCAACCCAAATACCCACCTACCGCGGTATTCACAACCGAGGCATCTTGTTCAGCATAAGGTACCCCCAGTATTGTCCTCGAATACTTCATATGGTAGGTGCAAGAGGATGACTTCGCCTTAAAATAGAAGTAATTCAAGTGAGTTCAAAATCCCATTTCTGTATATACATACGTGTCGATTATAAACCCTTTTTTCCCTTATCGATGACCTTTACTTTTGCAGCAGAAAAAGATAAATGAGCAAATTGTGTGGATACACACGACAAAATGAACACCACTGTCGCCAATCTGAACCACTGTCGTTACATATGATTTGGAATCATTAAGCATTAAAATGTTGACCACCAAGAAGTGCTGATGCCAAACCAATCATTGGGAAGATCAATGTAGTCATCATACTGTCACCGTGATTAGGCTCCAATCGCTCAACATAGTTCTCAACTTTGATCAAGAACTCACTGTCTCTGCTTCTGTGCATCAAATAGAGGTTCCTTCTGAAGAGATTCCAAACGGATCTGACGTCGCGAAGTCTTGTGACGGTGAAGGAAATTATCACTCCGAGCACGATGCTGTAAAATGAGAGGGCTTCGGAAAACCACCTCGTCTGTGGGTCATTGAGATAGGTAATTTCGGTGCAGTACTTGTCACATATACTGCTGACGTTGTTGGGGATGTACACGTCATCATACATCACAGTAGTATGTGAATCAACCAAACTATAGTTTTCGTTGGTGCCAAATCTGATTGCCATAATGACAGTGGTGCCAAAGGAGACCCCAAACAAGATAAAAGAATTCAAAGGTAAAAGGAATCTTCGCAGCTCCAGGTATTGCACGAAGAAATCTTTGACTGTATCCAGACAAGGATCAAATTTGTCCACATTCTCATCAATGAATGAAATGGTCAACTTGCTTTTCACATCCAGTGCAACTTTTTGTAGGTACACAAAATATGCCATCCAAGTTGCGTAGATCATTCCTAATACTTCCAGGGTAATCCAACCATAGGTTAACCAAGATTTACAGTTCTGGAACTGGTATTTCTCAAAGTAAACCAACCTTCCTAGCGTAAAGATAGCAGACAAAGATTGAAATACCAATAGAACATTGAATTCCGGTACTCCTGTTACTATGCCGGGCTTTAAAAGTTTCAGTTTCTCAATAAAGTATCGCTCGTCAAAGAGATGGAACCACGAAATATTTCGATTTTCTTGTGAGTTTTTGAAAATTTTGGACAAAGACGCCAAAGTGCCAATAATACGTGGAGCAATCAGACAGGGCCAGAGGCATATCGCTATGGAAACAAAACGTAACGAGTGCACAGCGTGTCCAGAGCTGCATCCTATGTGAAGACTTGCAGCCAGTAGGTGTACAATGGTCACCAGAAGATTAAAGCAAACTGAAGATAGACAACAGAATTTTCGTGCCACTTGCGATGATCCTGAGAACGCACACAAGTTGAGATGATAAACTTGAGATGATATATGTATAGATGATATATATGATATATATGTATATATGCTATATATATATATGCTATATATATATATATGCTATATATATATATGCTATATATATATGCTATATATATATATATATGCTACATATATATATATATATATATATATATATATATATATATATATATATATATATATATATATATATATATATATATAAATGCAAGTGATTTGCGTTCCCGGTGTAGAGTGCTCAATACTTGGTGAGAGTAGAGCTGGTATATAACAAATAACAACGTGGAATTACGTTAAGTTACTACCCGCAGGTTTCGTGCTTACTCTGCAGCACTCTTCAGATGACTCCCTCTTCAGGTGTCACCCGAAGAGTGCTGTACAATAAGCACGAAACCTGCAAATAGTGACTTAACGTAATCCCACGTTGTTATTTGTGATATATATATAATTTCAATAATTTCTGATAGGCCTGAGCGTTCATGATGTACGAAATAGTGTGTACTCAACGAGTATTAATCTTAATACATATTTAAAACTTAACAGCACCAGTTTTGGAACATCCAAGGAATGCCCTTAAGATAAACAAAAAAAAAAGCTTTGTACAGAAGGTCAAATCTAAAAAAGAGGACAGTTTGCCATTTCACTTACCAATGACAGGGAGTGTGTCGGATCTAAGTGAGGACCACCGGACAACGCCAAACATCCACATTATCCCCACCATCAACCAGCTCACTCGAAACTTGTAACTTCCACGTAAATGGGACTGAAGAAGAGGGATAGTTTGTCCTGTCATATTTCAGGGATGCGGTAGCTAATTATGTGCTCTTTGTGAACAGATAAAGGCAATCGCACTGTAGCGCAATCGAATAAAGTGCAATTAATATTGAAACTGCATTGAAACGACTTCAAACAATGGTCCTTTGGGTGGGGTAATTAATTATTACTAATCATCAATCGTCTCTACACTAGTTTCCCCTTACAACGTGTCAACAGTTTTGCTGCACGTGTAATTTTATTATACATTCAAGTTCCAGTCTGAGTTTATCAGCGAATTTCAATGGTGCTTAACGTTTTTTTTTTTTTCATTCTCTTCGGACGAAAGCGCAAGCAGTTTTAATGACTTAGGACAAACGTACTACGTGGGTCATGAAGAACTACTGTAAAATTACATCATGGTATATGCAATGACCAGCTGTGCTCATTGAGATGATAGTGTTTGAAATTTCATTCGGTAAATGTAAATCAGTATGCCGCATTTCCGAGAAAAATTAGTCTGAAAAGAGCTAACAGAATGCATCTTGTATAAGCGTCCTCAAGTTAACATTTTTGTCCGAAGTTCATTTTAGGTGGTTAGGTTTCATTTTCTTTCTTTTTGTTTTCTGTCCTGGTCTCTTCTTTTTGGTGCTGCTCCTCTTCTAAGTTCTGCTTAGTCATTCAGAGTCAAGGATAACTTGTGTATCTACTAATGTATTATGTGTAATTGCATGTAAACGATGCAAATTATTATATATCGGTGAAAGAAAAAGTCGATTGGCTGATCGAATAACTGAACACCTGCGCTCTATCCGTCTCCAACTCTCTGGCCTTCATATTGCCATATTTGTTGTAATAGTTAAATATCTAGTCGCCCATTTTTGCTGTTACGTACTTAGTATACACACTACATTGACCTTACTTGTGCACAATATCCTCTGAGACTCTCAATGCTGTTATGACGTAATAATACTCAATATTTTACGCACTGTATTAATTTTACAAGTGGACGTCACTTCTGTGAAAGCTCGTATCTTTAAATGTGTTGACGTTAAATGACGTAATCAGACTTTTCTCTCTCTCTATATATATATATATATCATGACTGCATGACCATGCTACTTTCATTTTTGAAAAGCTTACTGAACGTGGTTAATTTCGATTTACCAAGAAAGGGGGCACCAGCACTACCAGCACAGTATATTCATGGCACCGCGTACACACCGATCGCGAAGAGCGAGAACAATAAAGAGTTGGGTCCAGGTTCCTGGTGGGTCAAGCGGCGAAGTCGCGGTGCCGTCGAGACGGTGAAACTCCTGGGTTTGTGATGAATTAAAGTAAAAATTTAAGGACAATTGTATTGACCAGAGACAGGCCTAAAGCCGAAGTTGAATAACTACAAGTTCAGTTGAAAAGCCTCTCATGGGTATCAGCGTCGAAGCCCTCGGAAGATCTGAGGCTTACGGTACGGTATTTGTGAAGTATTAAAGTCATCACTTTTTTTTTCTCCGTAGAAAATACAGATCTAAAACTAAAATTTAGATAGGGACAAGGGCCAGGGGCAAAGCCCAGGTGTGTTACCATGGGAGCTGTCCCCGAAAGCTCTTTGGTTTTACGATATTTGTGATGTATTAAAGTCATCATGTACGGGTAATCATCAAATGTTGATAACTTCAAGAAAGATTTTATTTTATATTAGCAAAATTACGTAAATCATCATAACAATTATCATCAACACCAGAATTCAAATATTATCGTTTGATGGACAACCGAACTGGCTTCTCCGGAGATAGGCTATCAATTTGCCTAGTTGTTATCGCATTTCGTTGCCTATCATGAGCGTACTGAACACGTTGCCAAAGTAACGAAATTGAATCAATGAGATGGGACCACATGGGAAAACTCATTTCACCTATAATTGATTTTTCATCATCTCAATTTGATATTTCTAAATTTCAATGGAAACAAGGTAGCGAGTTCATAACTCCACGATCTAATAGCACCAGTAATCTCTCCCAAATAACTAGAAAATATATCTGCCAAAAATTGCACTACGATGGGACTTTGACAAGAAGGATTTAGTTTGGGACGAATCGCCTTCATCCTGTTTATACTTACACACTGATACTTAAATCAATTCACCGAGAAGATATAATTAAGGTTAGTCCTACCATAACATTCTAACCAAGGTAACGTTTAAAAACGTGACCGTAGCTTTTGTTATGTTCTGATGGCTTCTTCATACCCGACAGGGACTTAAATGAGAAGGAAAGTCAGACCTTTTGACAATGTTAAATGAGAAACTAGCATCTGGTGAACACCATCACCAAATTTCATTTAAATATATTGTTTACTTACCAAGATATTGCAATTTGAATGTTCATAAGAAAATAATCAGGAAGCTGCCATTTTGAGTTTGTGATGACATCACTAGACCACACGTGACTGAAAAGTTTTTGGTTTTCTTTATATTTCATTGTCAATATATTTTTAACAGCCATGCATAAACTAAAATCAGAGTATTAATAATTTGATTATTGCATGATACACCTCAGTAATTCAACACAAAATGTGTACAAGTGTGTGCGAATTTATAGAAATTACAGGTGAAGAAAACAAAGAAACGCATTAAAATTCCTTCTATCAGTGGTTATGTGACATCATTATTCGACTTACTCAAGTTGGTTTTCATTCTACTAAGGCAAAAATGGCAGCACCCTTCTCTGAATTTCAAAAGTGTGTAACTTGGATATTAAACAATACCTCTGAATGAAACTTTGGGAAGATGGTTGTCAAATACTTCTGCTTCATTCTGATAAATATGTTCCCAGGGTTTCCTTCTCCTTTAAAAACGTGATATTTGTTACATTTTATTCATGCTGAGGCCTGTATGTATTTTGCAACCTTCGTCGAGATGAGATTGCTATAACTCAAACTTAAACGCAAAATTAACCTACTCCTCACCTCGCCTCCTTAATTACTTAAAGTTTCGCTTGATATTTGAGGATACAACCGTTCAGCCGTAGCAGAGATGATGACTTTTGCAATCTGGTGCTGATGATCACACTATTAATTACGATGATTCACGTATAGTTGCGTTACAAATAAAATCTAAGTACCCTAGGTAGTACGTTGGATACCACTTTGGTTTTAGACCTAGTCTGCAAATTAACCTAACTAATGGTAACTTTTACCACTAGTTAATGCATGGAAATAGATTTACTCTCATTCCCAACAAACATTCAGTAGCTTCGACATAGTCGTCTCTCACCTGGGCTGGTCCCCACCTGAGGGCTGGTCCCCCTCTGCCCCGCCGGGAGAAAATTCCAATCGATACCTGTTGAAATTTTAATTGGTTTTAGCAGGTACCAACAGGCAATCAACAGATAGTTGTTGATTGTAATTGGGTTTGACAGGTAATTCATTCCATCTAGCTGATACCTGTTAGCTACCTGTTACAACAGGTAAATTACTAGTCACAGCAGGTACATTAGCTGTTCAACAAGTAATTGACCGGTTTGCAGCAGGTAAATTACCTGTTACAACAAGTGTAAATTACCCGTTGCGACATGTTCTTAAAAGATGTACCTTATTTCAGTCGCGAGTGATAACTCGATCTTAAAGCAATAATTGTTCAAGAGAAGCTTCCCGTGTTTAGTGTTACCCCTGGTTTTACAGTACAGAGTGCAGTGCTTCTTGCATGGTGCATGGGGCATGTGTAAAGACTTCAAAGGGTTAACAATGTTGCATAGTCATGCTACCTAACTTTACCAAAATCTTATAGCGAGTGAGGAAATTGAGAAATATCCGGCTTGTCAAAAAAAAAACAAGAGAAGAAAATGGAAGTGTTCTTTTGTCCATTGACATTCAGATTTAGAATATACTTTTGTTATATACGTAGGATTAATATTTATTTAAAATGAAAACCTACATAGCCTATTACTATTTACGTCGAGGAAACCTAATTGGAAACGTTAATCGTGCATCCCTTGAAGTCTATTTAAAAAAAAAATCATTGTTACCCTGTGGATTATCTGAGGCATCAAAAACTTGTTGAAACATATCAAATCCCCTTGAAATCTTTCAAACATGCCGTAAAAACAATTGAAATCCGTTGTTAACTGTAAATGCCTGTTGAAACAGCAGTGTCAGCTTCCCAGCTGTATAAAAACGATGGCTTACCTGTTGATACTTGTTAATACCCGTTGAAAACGTGTTAATACCTGTTGAAAACCCATCTGTTCCAATTCCTGTTAAACTGGTAATTACCTGGAATTTTCTTCTGGATGGACTAGCCCCAGATGCTACCAAGGGTCATAACATGGGCTCCAGCAGTGGACCATATACCTGTAGGCAGGTGAGTATGCGCTAATGGAGTGCCCCTAATATTTTAGCAGAGCCTCATCCTCCCCTCCCTTCTCCCACCGAAACCATATCAAACTAGAAAATGTGGTTACGAATATATGGCAACCAGCTACTGTCCATGACTGCTCCTCCTCGTGCTAAAAAAGAACCGTCTCGTCAAAATAACAATTTTCGTAAAGTTGACATTTTGACTTAATAAACTCCTTAAAATGACAAAAATCTGAAATTTGACATTTTGACATTACTCAGCATCTTTTTAAAGCGGACAAAACTAGGGAAAGTGATATTTTGTCGGGATAAAAAATGGCAAATTCCGAAAATTGTGATTTAACAAATTTCGGAAAATTGTCATTTTGTTGACTTAGAACATGTCTTGCCAAAATGGTAAAATTCCGAATTTTTGCCGAGTTAAAACATCTCCTCAAAATGGCAAAATTGGGTACAATTCTTGAACATATCAAGTTCGTAAAGATTTGTTTGAACGTCTGTGGCAGTGTACGATGCTTCCATTTCATTGAGCTTTCACTGCTACCCAGGCGCATTAGAAAAGTCCAGATACACGACCATGGTACGGCGGACATAGGATGACATGTTAGCTGTAAAGTTATCGTGTTGGCATAACTTGTTTTCTCCACAGAGTTTTGCAAAATTGTAGAGATATCGAGTGACGAATAAGTTGTTATCTCCACGAAATTTAGCACAATTAGTGTAAGAGCCTGCAATTTGGAAAATTTGGTCGACTTAACAAGTTTTTCCAACAGCATAACTTTACATCTCTCATGTCACCTTATGTCCACCGTACACAGGACTTTTTTCTTTTCCCCCATGCATGAACGTTCATGTACGTATATATGTTGTGCAACGTTTCATAACAACAGTTTAGCAGACGACATGTAATTAACTGTACCAGTTCGAGTCTTAAAACACGATGGCTTCAACCGCAGATGTCAACGTTGATTTCGGCTTAGATGAATCCAAACTGAATCCAGACATTGTCCGAGAGAGGAAAAAAGCCGAGTTCGATCCACTCGACCTAACAAACGTTCTAGATAGAGGCAAAGACAGGACGGCGTTGAGGAGGCGTATCGGTAAATTAGTAAGATGTTTGTTATGCACTAAGTTCCATTAGTCTAACATTCAGTTACTGTACTACCACCAGGCTGTACTACCACCAGGCTACTGTACTGTACATGCAAAGCTACTGTAGACTGGCTGATACTCATAGGGATTACATGTCATATAACTTTTCATCTCACTCTGTGTTCGCTGCAATGCTGACTAGTGACACTGTACAGAAGGGCCTAGCCAGGCTGCTCACTGGGACTGGAAGTGACTTGTGATAATAATAGCCAATGAAACATGCAAAATTTGCCGATAGCCTAGTGATGAAATTACGAAGATGAAAATTCAGACCTCACAAAGGTCATGCACAGGGTATACCAGCAGTGTCATGAGTCGTTCAATTGACAAACATTCGGACCAGAAATACTTCATACATTCACTAAAACCAATAAAACTTTGCAGTAATAATTGGTTAGTTGTCTCTCTTTTTGTGCTATCTTTTGGGATGTCTAGATTGACTAATATCCATGCAAAATGAATTTTGAAATGAATTTTGAAATGAAGATTGCAATGTACACAGTGCAGTGTCTATGAAGTAATCTTGAGTCAATCACTACCAAAAAAGGCAAAAAAAGGAGAAACATTTAATTATCACAAGTAAGGGTAAGATGTTTATAACCAAATTGATTGTTGTCTTTTTTCTGAAATTGTAATGTTCAAGCCTTATGAGAGAAATTTTTGTCATCAATATATGGAGATGTTTGCAAATTTTAACTTCAAATAACGTCAAATAGGACGTAAATCATGCCAGACACAGCTTGTCAATCATGGCACATCAAGCCAAATGTCTGCATATCTTCCAAGCAGTAACCAACCCTTTTGTGTACTTATAATTCTTGGTCTAACATGAGGAATGAAGGTGATATTTGTAGGAACCATGTCATCACAAATTAGAACATGGACAACTTTGAGCAGTGACCAAAGAGAAAATTTGCATAAACGGCAGTTGACTTTTATGCCATCATGTACAGATGTTGTGTCCATACTTGGCTACTTTTGTGTAGGCTGCAATATTTGTATGGACATAAGTCTACTATTTTCCAAACTACTGTATGTATGCACACAAGAATGGACCCACTGTATAACCACTGGACACAATCTTGTTGAAAATGAGGTGGCAGTCACTGGAGGATGTAGCATCCATGGTTGGTCTGATTGACAAAAATGACAAGTACTGTATTGTGCCTTCTTCTTTTTTCTTCTTTTTCTTATTGAGAAGTTGCCTTATTTCACTGAGTTCTCAATATGTTGCAGAGATGCAGCCGTGGTGGAAGAGCAAGGTAATGTTATTAGGGTTGACAACTACTGAAAATGCTGCACTTCGGATTAAAGAACTTGAACGATTTGTCAAAGTAGTCCATCGATCCCCCTGTACTGTAGTTTTATTATGGTCTAGATTAGGGGTGGCCAACCATTTTTATATCAAAGGGCTCCATTGCCACCTTTCAACTTTGTGGTCATCTACACAGATTGCAAGCCTTCTCTCTATTATCTTTCTTTTTTCACTAGCTCTTTAGTCTATTGGTACTGAAAGAAGCAACTGTGTGCCTCCGTATGCATCAATTAGTTATCAAAAGATTTTCCCCTTTCATTTCTTTATCTCTCTTATCCTTTTTAATTTTTGTTTCTGTTCAAAAGGAACTCAAAGAGGCGGCATATCAGCTGGCTTCTTTGGCTTGGCCAGCTGAAGGTTAGCCAACTCTGTAGACTAGCTTTTTTGACAGTTAGTTCCTGACTAGATTGCTCTAGTCAGGTACAGTACGTAATTGACTTAGGTGTCACATGACCAGGTTATAGCAGCTTCGGATTATGTCTCAATTGTTGTGTACAAGATTTGTGGTTTCTGCCAGAAGTACATCATCTCAAAAGAAACAAGAAGCAAGAAATTAACAGATATGCTGTAATCTTGCCCATGCATGTAATGCCCGTGTGAGAAACTTCCCATGGAGTCTCATTCTAATGGGATTTAATGCAATCCCAAGAAATCCTGTTCTTTTTTAGTGAGAATCAGCATGGAATTTGGTCAATTTCAATGGGGAAGCTGTGGGACCCTTTGACTGTCCCATATAAATCAATGGGGCCCATACATTCTCTTTGGTATCCATTTATTCGCATTAGAAATTCCCATACTCCATTCCTGTAGGAAACTCATATGTTTACTTTGCCCACACCCCATCATATTTTTAAGTGTTCCAGTATATAAATGAAAGAAGAATTTTATAATAAATAAGGATTTCAATGCTAAATGTATGCAGCTTGTAACATTCAGAAAGTTCCATATTTCTGGTCATCTTAGGGCTTTGCAAACCCCAAAACTATCTTGTATGCTCTGTTCCAACTGAACTGATGTGGGGCTTTGCTGTTAAACATAGTCCTGCCACAATATTTTTTTGATCTCTTGTGGCTGCATAAGGAAAGAAATGAGAGTACAGCTACACAACATACAGACATCTTGTAGTATATTTATATGTTATATTATCCTCAACCAACAGTGAAGTTCATAGTTATGGAGGACACTCAGTGGATGCCAGTGGTATGACTCATCAGACCACAATGGGCTTATACTGCATACCAATTGATGTACCCTTGTTCTTTGTCTTCAGTTCCTAATCTGCTCTTGTAGAATACAGTTGAAATATATACCTGCTATTAACTTACATATTGGAGTTCTCTCATAATTGGTGTCATACCCGCGTGATCATTTATTTAATATCACCAAGATATTACACTGGCGACGAAGGTTGTTTTCATTGGACTTATTCTCTTTGGTTCCAACAAATTCATTTTTTTTTTAAGATGGCCTTGATTGGAAGAGTTGGGGAGTTTGATTCCAGCTGTGAGGACTTTGCAAGTTATGAAGAGAGACTTGGGCAGTTCTTTACTGCAAATGATGTAAAGCCTGAGAAACAGGTAGCAGTTTTCCTTAGTGTTATCGGAGCTAAGACGTACGGTCTTCTGAAAAGCCTAGTCATGCCGGAGAAACCGTCGGAAAAAGCTTACGATGAACTTATCAAAGTTTTGAAAGAGCATTTAACGCCTAAACCTCTAGTCATCGCCGAAAGGTTCAAGTTCCATCGACGCAATCAGAAAGAGGGAGAATCAATTTCAGCTTACGCGGCAGAATTAAAGAAATTATCGTCTACTTGTGAGTTTGGACAATTTCTCCAGGAAGCGCTGAGAGACAGGTTTGTTTGTGGAATACGGGATGTTACCACACAAAGGAAATTATTGTCACAGGAAAACCTAACTTATGCCAAGGCCCTTGAAAGTGCATTGGCCACAGAGATGGCTGCCCACAATGTAAGTGAAATTAATTTAGGAACTCCAGCCCAGGTACACAATGTGGACATGAAAAAAAGACAGTCCGGAAGGAAGCGTGACCAGGCTGCAAATAACTCTCAACAGAATAATAGCAACAGTTGCTATAGGTGTGGCGGATCATATCACGCAGCAGAAAACTGCAGGTTCAAGACCTACAAATGCAAAAAGTGCCACAAAACAGGACACCTTGCCAGAGCTTGTCGATCCAAGTTAAGTACAACTACGAGTAAGCCAAATGCCCATCTGGTGGAAGTTGACCCCAGTACACTTTCTGTGCCCCAACCTCAGCAAGACGACCTGAGCCTTTTTGGACTTCATAGAGTGGACGATCCCGGAACAGAATCAATTAAAATTTACGTGACTATTGAGGGGACAGAAATTCCAATGGAACTGGATACGGGAGCAACCATGTCTATTCTCCCCGAAGACGTATACAGAGCAAAGTTTCCTAACCTACACTTAGACGTAATTGACCATGGGTTCAAGGCTTACGGGGGAGAAAAGGTAGAGACGCTAGGGCAGGCTCATGTATCTGTGGAGTACCAGGACCAATCAGCCAGATTGCCGATAGTTATCGCAAAGGTGAAGGGGCAACCCCCGCTGTTGGGAAGAAACTGGCTTAGAGTTTTACGTTTGGACTGGGCTTCTATCTTTTCCGTGAAGAAAGCACCAAATCCAGCATCCACAAATGGTGACAGTGTCGATAAACTTTTACATAAGTATGAAAGCCTTTTAAATGGAGAACTCGGAACTTTAAACGTTCACAAGGCAATAATCAAGGTAAAAGATGATGTCTCTCCTAAATTTTTTAAGCCAAGGCCAGTCCCTTATGCATTAAAAGAGTCTGTGGGCAATGAGCTTGACAGATTAGAGTTAGAGGGGATTATTTCGAAAGTAGAGCATAGTGAGTGGGCTGCTCCTATTGTAGTTGTTCCGAAAGCTGACAAAAGTATTCGTATTTGCGGTGACTATAAAGTCACCATTAATCAGTGTATTGATATTGACCAGTACCCCTTGCCAAATCCCCAAGATATTTTTGCAAATTTGGCAGGCGGAACAGTTTTTTTCTAAACTTGATTTGTCGCAGGCCTATCAACAAATGTTGGTAGATGAAAGGTCACGAAAGTATTTAACAATTTCTACCCATAAGGGCCTATATCAGTACAATCGCTTACCTTTTGGGGTTTCCAGTGCACCAGCTATTTTTCAGTCAGTAATGGACAAAATTTTACAAGGTCTGGAAGGGGTGATGTGTTATTTGGATGACATTTTAGTTGTAGGCAATGACAAACGCCAAAACCTGTCTAGAGTTGATGCAGTTCTCCAGAGATTGGAAGAACATGGATTGAAACTGAAGGTCTCGAAATGCGAGTTTTTGAAAGATTCTGTAGAGTATTTAGGACATGTGGTAGACTCAGAGGGGCTCCACCCTACTCCTGAAAAAGTCCAAGGAATTAATGAGGCACCAGAACCCAAGAATGTAAGTGAATTGAGGTCATTTCTTGGGATGATCCAATACTATGCCAAGTTTTTGCCTAATCTGTCTTCCCTGTTACACCCTCTAAATGAATTACTTAAACCAACAACACACTGGAAATGGACAGAGGAGTGTGAAAAGGCCTTCAATGATGCTAAAGCAAATTTGCTATCGGCCAAAGTTCTAACCCATTACGATGTCAGTTTACCCATCAAGTTAGCTTGTGACTCGTCTGCTTATGGCATTGGCGCAGTAATTTCTCATATATTACCTAGTGGTGAAGAGAAACCAATTGCTTTTGCTTCACGCACTTTAACTTCGAGTGAGAAGAATTATGCACAAATTGAGAAAGAGGCACTGGCTCTCATTTTTGGGATTAAGAAATTCCATAAGTATCTGTATGGTCGAAAGTTCACCCTGGTTACAGATCATAAGCCTCTCATAAATATTTTAGGACCTAAGACAGGTGTGCCAGCTTTAGCGGCAGCACGGTTGCAAAGGTGGGCATTAATATTAGCCTCCCACCAGTATGAAATAGAGTTCAGGAAGTCAGAAGAGCACAGTAATGCTGATGCCTTATCTAGGTTACCTGTAACCATGGCAACCACTGCGCATGATGAAGCTATCTGGCATTTTAACTATTTAAATGACCTTCCAATAAATTCTAGAGAGGTAGAAGAGGCTACAAGGAAAGATCCAATTTTGTCAAAGGCATGGCAATTCACTCTCAATGGATGGCCAAACAGTATCAATAATGACCACTTGAAACCCTACTTTCAAAGACGGACAGAGTTGTCAGCAGAAGGGGGATGTCTGTTGTGGGGGCTGAGGGTAGTCATTCCTAGCACCCTTCAGCAGCGAGTCTTGACAATATTACATGAAGAGCACTTGGGAATGTGCAGAATGAAGGCATTAGCCAGAAGCTACTTTTGGTGGCCTGGTTTAGACCAGGACATTGAAAGCAGAGTTAGAAATTGTGAGATTTGTGTAGCCGTTAGAAATCAGCCCCCTGTAGCTCCACTTCATCCATGGAAGTGGCCCTCAAAGCCATGGGAGCGCATTCACATAGACTTTGCTGAAAAGCCTCAAGGTCAATATTTTCTTATAGTCATTGATGCACACTCTAAGTGGCCAGAGGTATATCCTATATTAAGCATAACATCATCTAAAACTATTGAAGTATTAAGAAAATTATTTGCTGCTTATGGATTGCCTGAAGAAATTGTCTCTGACAATGGACCACAGTTTGTGTCCAGCGAGTTCAATGATTTTGTTAAAATGAATGGGGTTAAGCATATCAAGGTATCACCATACCACCCTGCATCCAATGGAGCAGCAGAAAGATTTGTTCAGGTTCTGAAACATGCCTTAAAGACAAGTAACTCGAATCATACCATGACATTGCAACATCGTATTGCAAATTTTCTCATATCTTATCGTAGCACACCTCACTCAGTGACGGGTAGATCCCCTGCTGAGTTATTTTTGAAACGCCAAATTCGTACTAAATTTAGCTTGCTCAAGCCAAACCTGCAATCTAAGGTTCAAAGTAAACAAGAATCAATGAAACAGCAGCATGACAAGGGAAGGGAAAAGGTTCGAAGTTTCGAACCAGGGGATAGTGTTATGGTAAGAAATTTTCGGGGTTTAGACAAGTGGCTCGCTGGCATTATTATGCAGCGGCTGGGTTCATTATCATACATAGTGGATGTTAATGGAAATATTCGCCATGTTCACATTGATCATTTGATTCCTGGTATAACCAAATTTCAGGAGACTCAAGGACAGCAGACTCTGTCAAGTGGGAAGGTCAATGGAAGTTCACCAATGATAGTTGTACCCCACATACCACACATTCCTGCAGTGGGAGAGGAATACCCACAAAACCCAATTAAGCAGCCAGAAACAAAAGTGAAACCAGCTGCCAGTAAGCTGTTGAGTGATCAGGCAACAGGTGATAACCAACAAATCACAGTTACTCATCCAAAAAGGGAATCTAAATTACCTAGTTATTTGAAGGATTATGAAGTTAAATTGCCTGGTGTAAATTCCAATAAACAACAGAGGGTTTAAATTAAGTGGGGAGGAAATGTAGTATATTTATATGTTATATTATCCTCAACCAACAGTGAAGTTCATAGTTATGGAGGACACTCAGTGGATGCCAGTGGTATGACTCATCAGACCACAATGGGCTTATACTGCATACCAATTGATGTACCCTTGTTCTTTGTCTTCAGTTCCTAATCTGCTCTTGTAGAATACAGTTGAAATATATACCTGCTATTAACTTACATATTGGAGTTCTCTCATAATTGGTGTCATACCCGCGTGATCATTTATTTAATATCACCAAGATATTACACATCTGAACCAGAAGGTTTTAACCAACAGATCGAGGCACCAGCGTTATCCTAACAGAGAGCTATCCTTAGATTTGTAACTGACACGTAGGCAAATAAAAAATATCCTCCAGTCAAAATAATCCTTTCTTGATTTTGCATTCACAGCAGCCATTTTGTCTGATAGGTATTTTTGATTTTCAAATATGAACTTGGTTGTGATTCTTTGTTTTATTTTCAGAGTCTATGGTTTACAATGATCCTCAGTATAAGCAAGAAGAGATTGCCTTTAAGAGCCAGGAAGAGAGATTTAACTACAGTATCAAACAGCAGATAATTGCTGTCAAGAAAATCAGAGAACTTGGTTGGAATGCACTAGACAATAGGGAGGAGGTTCAGTGGCTGAGGAGGTAAGTGCTTTTCGACCAATGTATCCTTGAGTTGGTTGGTTGTGTGACAACTACTGAGTCAAGCTGTCCCACACAAAGTAATAATCTCAAATGCAATACCCTGCTGGAGTCATGGAGCAAGACATACAAGACCACTCGCACAAATCTCTAATTCCCATGAATAGATTACAAGCATAGTCAACATTTATTGATGACATTTTTAATTGTAGTCTGTACATCTGGACTTTTCTATTTTTTTTGGAGGGGGGAAGGGAATATTTGTCATGGTACTATGTGTGTGATTGCAGAATATCTGTCTCAGGTTATGAGTGCCTTGTACATGAGGCACACATGTCGACTGTGTATTCTGATGTTAGTCTGACACTAAAAAAGTAAGGCTAGTGCAAATATCATTCGAACTCGTAAACTGTGACTGTCAAATGCCATACCCTGGCCTTAGGACACAGTGATATGAAATATGTTCCGGCATGCACACATGTATAGTATGTTTTTTTTCAGTGTGCACTATCTACAACCACTGTACACTTGAGTAAAACTAAAGTCCTATTCCATATCAATTCTTAAGTCTACGCCTCCACAGCAGTAGCTACAGCAGGATGTCACGTCAACCACTGCAATTACTGTATCAGCTGTTGTAAAGTTTATTTGAGCACCTCCAGGGGCAAGCGTACATGCATGCAAGTTTTTATATCAGGTTTGACATTGTTGTTTAACCCTTGAGCCTTTATCAGATTGCAACTGTGGACCTAATCGGCGATAACTGTTCGCACATTTATTCATCTGCACATCAGCTTGCTTCGGTGCATCAACACAACAAAATCATAAGTTGCTGTACAGTGTGTTCAGTGACAGTTTCAAGGCGGTGTGACGTGGTTGCGTGGGCACCCTCCAACATTTACGAAACTGACCAGTTCTGCCTTTTATATGGATGACATCTTACTGTTGCCCATCTTGTCACAATTTTGCCATGGAAACTTGTACACCATATTACTACTTTCATGTGTATACTTCAGATGGAAGACAGGCTCCCACAGTGAGTGAATCTAGTGTACCTCCAAAACAATAAGTCCTGGATCTACCCCTGAGTATGTCAGCTGTAAACACATGCGCAACATGTCACAGGTATTCACAGGTTGATACAGTGAAGTTAGCATCTGTTTGCTGGTAAACTGCACTGTCAGAGATTTTTGTTTATATTAGTGGTTTATGAGTTCAATGGTCATTATACCCATACTGTAGGCAAAGTGCACACTAAGCAAACTGGAGGACTATATTCTATAGCTGTCTTTGAAAACAGATAAACCCCTTGTTCATGCTGCTGTCTTCAGTCTGAAATGTTCTTCACAATTTTTCTGCATGGTTCTGTTAAATCCTTGTAAATTAGCACACGGGATGTTTTACCGTAGGTGCATCTAGAACTGCAAAAAGGTGCTGTGAGCTATGCTTTTTTAAAGGGGCGCATTGAGTTTATTTTTGTGTGAAATTCAGTAGAATTTTCCATATCAGTCACATACTGTGCTGGTGACAAATATCAAACTTAAAGAATTTCCATGAGTCATGTGATACAAATAAACATTAATTTGTCAGTAATTAGCAATACACATTTCACATTGATTCATATGCACACAGCCAGTGTAAGAAAGGGTCCAAACTTCAAGTACCTTCACAGTTTTCATAACTCTTGAATGTAAACTCAACTAATTATGCTAATTACGGTGTAAGCATTTTTATTTGTCTAGCAACTTGCCGTGTTTATATTCCAAATTGCGATTTTATGCCGGATAAATTATTCTCTGGACGATGGCTGCCAGTGAGAAAGACCTTGATAAATTTTTCAAGTTCTTTCCTCCATTAAGGGTAATATGTACTGTGTAAACTGTACATGCATGCATTCTGTAGAGACACTGTACTAGTATTGGAAATATACTTGCTGTACTGTACATGATACTCAACAGATAACACTAAGTTAAAATCAAACTTACGTACTTCTGATAAAGTGATTGGGTGCGTAGGTAAAAAAAAAAAAAACATTGAAATTCATGTCCAGAAATTTGGTGTCATGGTACTGTATATCAATTTGGCACATCAATTTGGTATGCACCAATGAGAAAATGGGGGGAAAATAAATACTGTAGGTCTCTCTTTTGGTAAATTCTGCCGTATGATTTCAAATGTACAGTATACGATAACGTAATGCCTGACAGTTTCTATGCAAGTAAACTGTGTGCTTCTTTGAACAATCCAATGGGAAGTACAATTAATGAATATTCAGTGAGTCAAAACAACTGATCACTGACACTGCGATGACGTGATCAGTTTGTAGCTTATTTGTAAATATGCAGTGCTTTGTTTCACAAATTTGCTACAATTCACTATACCAATCAAGGAGTAACAACTTGAATAGTGTGCTTTTGATACAGTACACCAGTGAAACCTGTTTCTGCTGCATAATTATTATGTCGGTCGCTTACTGTACAATAAGAATTGTTAATTCTCAAAAATTACTTGTTTTTTTCCATTTTTTTCATGCCAATTCCATTGCTCATCAGAGTAATACTGTCATTTCCAATCACTGAATGACATATTCCATCCATGAACAACCTCACGTGTACCTTTGAGAATATTGAATGACTTCCAGATCAAACATTACTCTATCCTTCTAGTTTTTCTGTACACGTGCAATCATTTTAATTAATGGTGCATGTTTACATTTTGATTTGAAGGATGCCTAGTATTCAGAGAATGTTGTAAAATTCTTTTATCAAAACCGTTAGTTTACTTAGATAGATACTCTCCTACTGTACATTTCTGAACTATTTTTGGCAGAGCAAGACATACTGTTTTCTTCCTGTCTGTCTTTATTTACAGACAGTCTCTCCATGAGAAAGTATCATGTTTTGTCGCAACGTTTCGTCTGTCATCATTATGCAAAGTCAGTGGACATGGTAGAAAAGTTGGCAAGATTTTAACTGCATGGTTAAGATAACTTTATGGTTGCCTCTGAGATTACATACATCGCACACTCGTTAATGCTTCTGCGATCCTGTGTGTTTGGTTCATCATTTTACCGTGTGACATACAGTGGCCAAGAAAAATAGACATGTCAACAAACACAAAATCACTAACACAAATGTCTGCAAGGTACAGAACTTACGAGATAGCTAGGATAGGGTGGGAGAGGATGGGGTGGGGGAGGATGGGGTGGGGGAGAAGGAAAGATGAAGGAAATCTTGGTGCAAATATCGTCTGCTTTGGTAGGCTGGCTGTACATGTGCAATACTTCCATGCATATTATGGCTAGGATGAGCTAGAAGTCACAAGAGTGAGCGTAAAGAGGGGTGGATGGGGATGGATGGGGGTGCTACAGGTCACTTGAGTAAAGGGTGACAGGGATGCGTGGAGTGCTACAGGTCACTATTAAAGTGTAGGTTGGTAAGGAAACCTGGTTAATTGCAAATGAAAGGAGCTTATGTTATATGAGAAATGACCTGATTTTATTTCTCTGACGTGTTTCTTTTGTTTACGAATCTTAGTGCCATCCATGGAGCCGAGGAGACCAACATTTCGCTTCACATGTCCATGTTCCTGCAGTCGGTCACTTTCCAAATGACAGAGGAACAGCAGAAGAAATGGTTGCCTGCAATAAAGAACTACACAATAATAGGAACATACGCACAGACAGAACTTGGACACGGTAAAGTACAATACTGTACATTACAAAGTCGCCATCCATTCATTGTCCTTACTTTAGCAGCAGTTTCCTGACTGTGCTGTTAATAAAATAACTGTAATATTGTTCCTCATTTTCCTCAACGATGACATCAACAATCCAACGATAATGTCGATAAGCAATAAATTGTATCCTGCTATTAATTTGCACCATCTGACGGCACCTGCATCTCAATTTCGACAAACCACCTCTCTGTGTATGTTTATACATTGTGTGTACATTGCGCACTTGTTTCTTCACAATTACATGATCAAGATGTATTATCATCTCAGTTCCAAAGCGACACTTGCGGTAATCATTGATATTTTTTTTGTGTGAACTTGGAAATTGCCCGGGAAATCCATTTAATCTGTTATTTGCCACTGTCAATTTTCAAACCATTTGCACACCTGCAATGCTTTTTCAGTCTTGTAGTGTGTGACTTCCTGAGGAAACGTTTGTCTACTGAGGTATTATCATATATACTACTTTCGACAATGGTGTGATAATCGTTTTGTTTCATTATTCTTTTTCACTTTAGTGCATGCCATACAATCATGTAAGATATGTCATGGTTCCCATGGGTCCTTGAAAGTCTTTGAAATCCTTGAAAAATATTGTAGTCCTTGAAAGTCCTGGAAAATTCTCTTAAATTTGGATATTTTTTTTTTACTAAAAAGTCCTTCAACTTTAAAAGAAAAAGTTCTTGAAAACTCCAGCAGTTCTGAATGTTTCATTCATCGTATTATGTTATTAATATCCTTAATGGGGTATTGACAGTATAACATACTGTATTCCTATTTCATACTAAAAGAATGCATAAGATAAACCTTGAATAAAGGCTCTTTGTCCTTGAAAAGTCCTTGAAAGTGGTTTCTAAAATTGTGTGGGAACCCTGATGTTTGCAGTCTTGTTTCTACCATATTCCATGCTGTCATAGTATGGCTGGCAATCAGTATCAGATCTGGGGAAAACAGCACATACCAATTCAGAATGAAGCTTTGAGGTATTGCATCAACGCTGTTTGTACTGAAATCAACACCTACTGACCGGTTTAAATGGACACATAGCAATTGAAATTCACGCTTTTAGGACTGAAATCGAAATGTACCAATTGAAATCGACGCTTTAGCACTGAAATCTTCACATGCCAATTTCAATCGATGGTTTTAGAGTGAATTCAATTCCAATTCAAATTGGCATTTGTCGATTTCAGTGCTAAAAGCATCGATTTAAACGGGTGTGTGTCAATTTCAGTGCTACAAGAATGGATTGAAATTGGCATGTGTCAATTTAAACTGGGAGGTGTCAATATCAGTGCTAAAATTGTTGATTAAGGGGCTGAAAGCATTGATTTGACCCCAAAAGCATTGATCTTAAGCTAAAAGCATTAATTTAAATTGGTCTGTGTCGATTTCCCATGACCTGATACTGATTGCCCGCCATAGTCATAGCAGCACAGATGCAAGCAATGCCAAAAGGAGCCATAATAGTCGGTTACTCTTAACGCAGAACTAATTTGTGCATTTTACAAGCTGAGCCATGTCACCAAGTGGTTAGCAAAGATGGAATGCTCCCTGCAGACATAAATTATTTTCTCCTTTAATTAGTAAAATTACCAAAGCTAGGAGGATACCTGTGACCATCCTCTTTGTTTAGTTCATTATTTTCTTCTTTTCTCGTGAAGATGAGGTAAATTAATAGGTGTTTTAACCCTTTTGTGTCTCAGGGACGTATCTGAGAGGCCTGGAGACCACCTCGACGTACGACCCTTCGTCTCAAGAGTTTGTGTTGCACAGTCCATCCCTGACCTCTTTGAAATGGTGGCCTGGAAACCGTAAGTTGTTCACTTGAGAGGATCATCACTCTAAAAAAGAGGTTTGTGGTGAATCACCGAACTAGTCCAACAGTCTACTGGGGTGTAGTTTCCAACTTTCCAATCCGTCAGGCTGTTAAAGAGGAACTGTAGTGGGTGTCTCAATTTCAACCTACACTTAATGTACATCTATTTACAAACAGTCACTACAGTAATGGTGTTATTTTACAAATCATTTTTTTGCCAAATACAACTTCAAACTTCCAGCGGTTGTTGTACAACGTATCGCCATTTTGAAAATATAAGACATATCACATGCACCAACAAGGCTACATGACATGCACACGTGCATATGTGAGGTAACTTATCAACAACAAGGCAACTTGCAAGTGAATAAAAATGTATTCTTAAAAACCCCATATTTCCTTGGACGTGAATTTGTTGTCCTACCAAATGGTGTTGTCTTATTTGAAAAACTATTTTTGGAGTATCAGGATCATTAGGAAGGCTTTAGAACTGTTTCTCTTCCTCAATGGCAAAACTCGCAGTTGTCCTTGCATCCACCTTTCAACACAAACAGCACCAGCCTGAATGGCGGGAGGTTTTGTGAACATTTCAGTGACATCATGTGGTCATTCAGCCTATTACTGTAAATTTAATCGACTAATCGCTGCTGTTTGCTGAGGGAAGTTACAAGTTTCTAGGGATCTTTTAAAAAGATGGTTAACTACTGGAATACCAAATTGATATTTGCAGTTTTACAAGTGGAGTGTAATCAGCCAAGTTAAACATAATCAAGAAGTAAACACAACTTGCTTGTATTTGAAGTCATAATTGCATCAAAGTTACATGAAACCTGTATCTGAAGCCAGGTAGGAAAATGAATGAGAATTTATTTGAAGAGGGAAGAAAGAGATTTCGGGAGAGGAACGGGTTGGAGCTGGGAGGGATAAAATTTTTTGAAAACATTCTCCATATTTCCTCTGTGTGTGGCTATAAAAATGTGTTATCATTATAAAAGTTTACTTTTGTATTGCACAAAGAAGGAAGTTTTTAAAAGAGAAGTAAAAATTTTCATTGGAGTATCATCAGAAATGTGGGGGAAATCTATTTTAAGTATGATTGCATTAATCTTTAACTTATTAAGTTTGAAGAATTTAAGTTCTCTTCATTTGTTTCACGTCTAATACTCAGATCTTCAGATATTTTTTAACAGTGGTACATTTTCGGTTCAATCAAAAGCAAAGACCTGGGAGTCACTATACACAAGTTGTCAGGCACGTTTATCGAATAGTTTCTCCTATCCACCCAGTTGTTCTTGGTAGTGCTAAATTGTTTTCGCTTACAAAACGTTTCTCTTTTTCCTGAAGTCGGGAAGCTAGTGACCCATGCCATCGTAGCTGCCCGGCTCATTACTGGCGGCAAGAACTATGGTGTCCATTTGTTCATGGTACAGCTGAGGAGTTTGAAAGACCACAGTTCTTTGCCGGGTGAGTAAAAGTTGCTGATTGTGATTTTTACTTATGGCAGATATTGATTTCACAGAATCAAGGACCCCTTTTTTCATAATTTGAATTGAGTGTAAAGATTGAAAGTTCAGTTTAAGAGATCAGAGGTTATTTTTAGTAGCACGCAAGGAGCGCCTTTTGAACATCTTGGAAACCTGACATCTCAAGACGTAAATTTTGGAAGATTTCTTGTTTTAACCTGCGAATGTATCATGCTGAGTTCGAGAGGCCTGTCGGTTCTTACTATATAGTGCCATATCCATGAAAGGTTGGGGGGATGGGGGGAGGAGAACACAACAGCTGCACCACCCCTCTATTCATATTGGCATCTAAAAAAAGTTTTCAAATCGAGGGAAAGCCAGGATCTAGAAGAGAAATGGTAGAAGAGAGACATCGTGTTGTATGAGGTGGAGCAGTTATTGATCTTTAATCTGAAGTGTAAGGTTGTGCAATATTATTTAAATTTCTCAAAATGGAGAGAACCCCCTTTTCTGAGAACCATCCATCAGGACGTCCATCAATCAGAACCCCAACCATCAGAAAATTCGGGGTATGAAACTGCTATGGAGTCAGCAGATGCTGTTGTGAATATAGCCACATTTAATTCCTCACTATTTTTCTCAAACTCCTGATGGATTTTTTCCCCTGCAGGTATCGAGCTGGGAGACATCGGACCAAAGCTTGGCTACGCCAACATTGACAATGGTTTCCTGAGATTGAACCATGTCAGAATTCCAAGAGATCATATGTTCATGAGGTTCTCCCAGGTTTGTGTCCCATCCTTTTTTTGTCCATCAGTAGTCGTATTAACTGTCCAAAGTGCATGGTCTAAAAATTGTTGAATGGAACCTGTGCTGACTGGGAAAATTCATACAGTGAAAGCTGAAGTGAACTTCAGTTGCTGGACTCCAATTGTATCACTACTTCCTTGTCCAGCCGCTTCCGATGAGTCACGTCAAGTTAAAACTAGTTTAGGATTATGCCCCTTCGTTTTTTGGGGTGACAAAAGGTCAAAACCTTGTATACATGATATTTTAAGGGTGATAAATGTGAGGGATCTTACACTTAGCTTGTGAATTGTTCATATTTAGCATGTTTATGGCCATATAGGGTAGGTGATCCCTATTGTTTTAAGTGGAGGTGAAAGGTCATTTTGGCTCACAAGATTTCAAAAGGTTTTGACCTTACGAAGATGGTATCTCAAGTAGGATAACTGTGTAGGATCTCATGCTTGTCATGTGGGCGATTCATGTTTGTTACAATATATATCATGAGGCAAGGAATCACTAAGCCTTTTGGCTTTCTAGTTTTCTCCTTGGTCCAGTCACTGCAAATAAATAAGTTGTTTGAAATTTTTGGGAGAGAATAGCAATAAAATAGAGTAATGCAATATAATGTAACATGACCACTATTGTCACCTATATCACATAGGTAATTTTTGCACATTATACAAATAATTCTGGGATATGTTAGAACTCTATCATGGCACTGATTCTACAGGTAGAACCTAACGGAACCTACAGAGCACCACCTCACTCGAAACTCGGGTACAACAGCATGGTACAAATCAGAAGTGGATTGATCTACTATGCTGGCTTTGGGCTGTCCAAGGGTGCCACCATCGCCACCCGTTACAGCGCCGTCCGCAGACAGTCGGAATTGTTGCCAGGGTAAGTGTCACAGTATGGATTACTGCTGTCACAAAAATACGATGTGCACGTCAGTACAGGGAAGGTTTGCATGCAAAATTTTGTTTCCGGTGAGTTGCCATCCAAAGTCATATTTAGTTTGCATCAACCTATTAAATGGTACTGATTCCCGATTGGTGAACTCAAGATGACTAGAATATTTGCAGCCACAAGAGTTCAGAGAAGTGTTCTAGAGAATCCAGTCACCAGTAGACTATATGGACAATTGTCATCTGACTGAATATCTGTACAATCAACCAATCACCAATTTACCATGCTGATTTGAAGTTGCTAAAATCCTGTTTTTTATACTACAGTAAAACAAAAGGTAAGTGTAGTATATATTGTTACCAACTTTACTGCCGTAGGTCATTTTTATCCCTTCAGTGTGATTCATTCCCACTCAGGTAACAAACAGTGACACAGTCAATTAGAAATCAAATGTGTAGGTGTCATGGCAGGGATCTCGTACTCTGCACCCGTGAACACAGTCTTGCTTCACACTAACCAGTGGGGAGCTACCGCAAGGCTTAGCCTGGAAATCTGGACTGCTTGCCAAAGAGGCAAACTTCGTTCAGCGCAGAACTTATTGTGAAGTCCTCATGTAATTTCGTCTTTGCATGTAACGATGCCACTGGTCAGTTCAGGTGTCACATTGCACACCATCAACCAGTGAGCTTGTGTTCAGAAAATACTGATAGGTGTGGTTTTCAAAGCAGAGATTTGATTTTACCGATTACAAGATGACTAGTTCAAAGTATGTAATTTAGAACAAAGGTATTCGGACCGTTTTTTTTTTTTTTTTCAAAAATAATTTATCATTAGTGCCCTTAGTCTTGCTATACATACTCTGTTTGCTTCCTCTCTGCAGGAAACCAGAGCCACTCATCATGGATTACCAGAGTCAGCAGATGAAACTGTTCCCTCAGATAGCGGCAGCTTACGCCTTCATCCTGACGGGGCACCAGTTGGGTCAGCTCTACATCTCGTATGTTGCCCAGGCTCAGGGAGGAGACTTCAGTGCACTTCCTGAGGTTTGTTTATTTTATTTTTATTTTATTTTTTATTTAAACTTCATGAAAGAGGGTAAGACTAAGTTAGCCAAAGCTAATCTTCCCCGAGGCCCTCCATACAAAGTAAGAGACATCAGAAGTTAGAAAAGAAATACAAGAAATAAAAGAAATATAAAACAATTCATAATTATGACATGTAAGTATAAACTGGTTGTAGAAGGAAAATTAAATGAAATGTAAGAAAAACAAAAAAGGGCCAACATATACAACAACATGGGACATGAAAAAGATTAAAGTACACGAAAGGTGAAAGAAAGGGAGGGGGACTTCCAAGCATACAAAAGAAAGCCATGTAAACTATAAAAGGTTATCATAAAAATAAAAGAAAATCGCAAAACAATTCATACTTAAGACAAATAAATGTAAACCAGTTATATGAAATGTAAAAGAAACTAAAGAAGGCAAATATATACAACAGCATAAGACAAGGAAAAAATACACAAGAATTGATAAGAGAGGACTTCCAAACGTACAATAAGAACAACGTGAATCTTAAAGAGGTACATAAGACTAAGACAGTAAACAGTCAGTAAGAATATCATGAAATTTCCTTTATAAGAGCTTTGAAACGATTTTAATTAGTAGCACTCTTAATGGTACTGGGAAGATTGTTCCATTCTTTTGCAGCAGTATAAGAGAACCTTTTGTTATTAAAATCAGTTCTGCCTCCTAATATGTATAAAGTTTGCGAGAACGTTGACCATAGGCCATGGTCATGAATAGAGTGTGTATACGGAAACATATCTCTCATGTAAGAAGGGGTATGGCCATTAAGAGATTTAAATACCACAACCAGATGCTTTTCCTTTACACTTTGTAAAAATGTTTTTCATCCTAGTTTATTAAAAAGATCTTCGGATTTCTCTTCATATGTGGCATCAAGTATTGTTTGTGGTTTAAAGGAACTCTGTATTGCATCCTCATATGAAATCACTTTGAACATGTATTCACACTTGAAAAAACAAGAAAAGAGAAAAGTAGTCGACAGTTTTTCATTTCCACCCAATGACTACCTGGTTTCCACTTTGAAATTAAATTATGTGTTTTAAAGGTGATTGGTCATTTTATTAGCATCTTTTTGATGTCAGTCCCTTCTTGATAACTACCTGCTAACATCACTAGTTTATGGTCATTCTTCACAAGTAGCAGAAAAGCATCAGTGGTGTGTGTTTATCCACTTGGCTAGCACAATTTCATTATTCACTTTACACGATCACGTGGGTGGCCGTAAACTAGTGGTGTTTGCTGAGTGTTATCAAGAAGAGACTGAAGTTGGATACGAAGCGGTGAGACGATCAATCCTTCGTAAACATTCTAGAACAGGACTTTAGAATTTACAAAAAACATTAAAGTTAGTCTTAGGAACTTCATTGACATGATATTTCTATCAAGGATGGTCACCTTTTATTTTAAAATTCATGCAGTAGCCCTTGACAAGCAATGTTTTGTTTTTTCTTTTTTGCTGTGGAAGCAATCAACGACTGATGCAAATAATCACAATTTCTTAACAGCTTCACAGTACGTCAGCTGGATTGAAAGGCTTCTCTACCGAGGCTGCCCGAGACGGTCTGGAAGTATTGAGGATGTCATGCGGAGGTCACGGTTTCTCGGCGGCCAGCGCCTTCCCTGAGATCTACGGCGTGTTTGCTCCCAGTTGCACCTACGAGGGGGAAAATACGGTCATGTTGCTGCAGACTGCAAGGTCAGGGTTACCATATTTCTCTAAGCTGAAAGTGGGACGCAGCTTTTGGAGACTAATCTGCGGGAGGGGTCTTCTTCTCTCAGTTTCTAAAAAACGTGAGGTTACCTAGTGTGGAGACCATGTCACTTAAGGGATGTACTCAATTTTTGATGCAGATACGTCATTGAAGGGAACAAATTTTTAATTGCACACACAAAACACATGCACACAGGATATAGCAGTGGGCCAGCCCATGTTTTCTTTCAAGACAATCAGGAGGATTTGTCTTACTCGCTGGGATGCTCGCTTTCCCTTTCAAAAATGGGACAACCCTGATAAATGGGGCTGAATGGTAACCTTGTGCAAGGTAATTCTTTGTAGTTTTATCGTGGCTATTGGCATAGATGTTTCTATACATTCACCCCAGGAGTCAGGTCTGCTACAATTATTGTTTGGCTCAAAAAGTGTAGTTGTAGGGCCATTCACAGAGCTGTTGCTGGTGACAGTGTCAGGGTTATGGATTAGGTTAAAGGTAAGGTTATGGTTAAGGGTCACACAGAGGAGCATAGGAGCAGAGACAGGTGTCGGTGCAAATAACATCGACCTTATAGTTTTCATACATAGGACGTAATTCATGTTCATGTTTCATGCTCATATTTCGTAGTTATTGCATAGTTAGAGAGAATAGTGCCTTGTATATCAAATACTGAGTGAAAGGGGTGAAGTTGTTTTCACCATTGGTGGAGTGGTATACATTACACTTACCACTTGAAAACATAGCTGAGAGCTTTCGTTTTGACTATATTATCAGCAGCGTGCCTCATCGCAATAAAGTGTGACAGAGTGTGACAGCATGTGACAGAGTCAAAAGTTGTAGTGAAACTAATCTTATATTAAATTTGTAAAACAGTGAAAAAAAAAAAACAGACAATTTTTTTTTTTTAACCTGTAGAATCGAAAGTTTACCCATACTGTAAGCACCCAACTGCAACAAAAGACAAGTTGAAGTATTGTTTCTTGATTAGCATGACAAAATATGTACATTGAATGAAATTATGAGCTGAAGACTGAAGAGGAAATCCTACTTGAATATTTGAAATGCACAAAGAAATTTTAGGTTTGAGTGAGATTCGAACCAGCAACATCAGTCCTGAAGTATGCACAATGTGCAATATTTTACGACGATAATCCATCGTAGAGGAATGTCGTCAACATTATTTAATGAAAGAAGGCTAATTTTCAGTTCTCAAGCCTGGATTTGTGCTGAAATAATGTTCATCTTTCAGGCGGTGTTTCTAAACATAACGACCTTTCTCCCTTTCTCTTGGTATTGTTCTTTTCTGTAGATTTTTGGTGAAATCTGTAAGGCAGGCACAGAAGGGTTCAAAGCTGACCCCGTTCATGTCCTACCTGCTCCTGAACCAACACGAACGCTGTCGGGCATCATCGCCGGAGGATTTTAGTAACGTGGACACCCTGCTGCAGGCCTACAAACATCGAGCCAGAAGGTATAGTGTAGCTACGTCATTTTAGTTCCTTTCCTGTCAGCTGACTCATGTGTTATTGTTTTGCAGTTAAACATTTGGATGTATTTGGAATAGTTATCAAAGATGCTCATGTTTTCCTTCACAGACCTTCAAGTGGATAATAGCCTGTTTGGTAATGACCTTGGTTCTCTTTTGAGTTTTTTTCTTTGTCAGCTGCCTAGTTGCAGCTTAGGTGCATCTCTTTTGAGGAGGGGGAGAGGGGGAGTCTTTGCTGGTGAAGGGGTAAGGCTCAAGTGATTCTTATCATCGTTTACAGGCTAGCTAGGAAGGCAGGAAGACAAAACAGAGCACTACCATCAGTAGTGCAAAATGTACCAGAATATTTTTGTAGCTGAAAATAGCCACTAGATTGCCAGAAATTGCTCTCCCAGGCTCCTCAAGTGCCCCTCTCATGCTTGTGGTGCCCTCCAAAGCTGCTGCTGAGGGTGGCATGGCCCTACCTCATCCCCGAGCCACGCCATCACTGCAGCTGTTATGTCTTTGTATCACTTTAATTCTTTTTTAGGCGTTATTTAATTTTTCTTGTGTGTTCCTGCTGTCTCTTCAGCTTTTGTACCTCTGATCTTCTGTCTAGTCTTTTTTACCCATCTACTTTGGTTGCATATCCTCAGCTTGCTTCTGAGGACCAGATTGCTCCTTAGGACAATCCTGCTCCTACTCCTGCCTGTTAGCATGGTCCTGCCTCTAGGGACAGTCCTGCTGAGGACGGTCCACCAGACAGGATTGATTGTTAGACTTCACTCACTATGCAACCACAGACAATAGTATATCTCTTGCTGTTTCTTCCAGAATGGTGACCCAAGCTGGAAAGTACCTGGAGGAAGATCTGAAAAGTGGAGTGAATAATGCCATAGCCTGGAATAACAATCACCTCCATCTACTGTCTGCTTCAACGGTATCACTACAAACCTTTTACATTTCCGTTTTAAAACGAAGTTTCTTGATGTAGTGGCTATCATGATGCTAATGAGCAGGTTGATAATAACTTTACCTATTATATTTGCAAATAAGTTTAATGCAAAATATTAAAATATTAAAAAAAAAAGTAAAGGTGAAATATTTCAAACCACTGATATGGCTCTGTTCAGTGTGAAATTGTTTTTCACCACCCCTGTTTCCTTTGGTCTCGGCATTCTTAAAGTAGTGTGAATTGAAAGTAACCTTTTATCATCCTTATTAATGGTTAAATTAGAAATTCAATGGTTGGGACAAACACAAAACCTTCTGTTTGACGTAAAATGCTCATGAGAAAAATACCTGAAGTTATGTGTTGTCATTTAGCACTCATATTTATTTTGTCAAAAAGCTTTTCTTCTTTGATAATCTTTCAAGTGTACATAATGCTTTGTGCACAATTGTTTGTGTACACAGGTGTGAGTACCTTACAAATAGACACTTTTTGTTTAAAAAAAAAAAAACCGACTAGATTCTCATGGTTTTGACTGTCAGAACTACTCTGTTCTGTATTTGGGCATACTCTGTATGCTACCGACTGCTTACCCTTTTACAGGTTCCAGTGTTTCATGTGGTATCATGCACTCATAATTGTGGGTTTAGATGTGAAATGTGAGTCAAGAAATATATATCAGTGTTCTTTTTTTATGGGGGGGGGGGGCCTAATGCTACTTCTAGATCAATATTTAATGATTCCAACCATTTTTCATAAAGTAAAATTGGAAACTTAAATTTTAAATTTCACAACCTCTGTCCGCATTTAGCATGTTTCACAATGTTTTGTGTTTCATCAATTGGGTGTTTCATGACGAATGCTCAAACAAGGATATTGACTTTTGAGTACTTGTTGAGTATCTGAAATTCCAAGTACTGCTCGACACCAGTTCTAATGTGTGTTAAGATCTGGCACAAAGTCCTTTCCATTAATTCCAATATAAATTGCATGACTTTGCCCTCCGAGGTGATTATCATGTGATGCATGAGTACATTTGAATGACAAACATCCTTCCTTCTCCCCAGGCCCATTGCCACTTGTTCGTTGTGAGTAGCTTCAGCCAAGCGGTGGAGTCTGCTCAATGCGAAGACAGGACCAGACGTATTCTGCGAGTTCTGGTGCAGTTGTACGCTCTTGACGGTATCTTGAAGAACAAAGGAGAGTTCCTAGAGGTATGTCAACAAAATGTTTTAAAGGTTGTGTGGCATGCGTCTATAAAAGAGCAACCTTCATGCAAAAGTTGCAAAGTAAAATCCTGAGTGAAAATCCATTGAAATTTTGTTTATATCTATTACTGTTTTTGAGGTATGACTTTTCAAATTTGAAAAAAAAATGCTATTAATAGATGACATGAGTGTTGCACAGTGTCAGTGTTTCTTTGTTAGCCCTCTCTATTTTCCCTCTTAATGACTGAGTTTCAATTGGTAAGTGATATCGATATTTTTGAAGGAAAACATACATGCTTCCAAAACAAAACCGTCTGGCATATAAAAATTCTCAAATGTCATTGACAGTAAGGTTACATAACCAAAGGATTAACATAAGACATATCATGGGAGCCCATCTCTTGGCATTGCAAATTTGAATACTTAGCCTATGTTTATTCATGATACAGCTCTGAGACACTAATTCGCCTGTAAATTTGTCAATCTTTGACAGATTTGGATGGAATTTGTGGCTGTTGTCAACATTTTTACTGTTTAATGCACCAAATTCTCCAAGTTGTCATTGTCATGTCACAAGTCCTGTAAAGAAGGAGTATCACGAGGGCATGAATTGTGGCATGAATGTTTCAACCATGTTTGCCGAAACGCCGTCAACGGTGTCACAATGTGGTGGGGAGGGGATAATCGGAACACGTGATGTGCTTGGTTCACATCAGGCCAACAGAATGCTTTCAAAATGACGCAATGTAATACCTTGCAACTTTTGATCGACAACTTGACACACCTTTTTCAAAAAGCACTGTTGGGCCGTGCACAAAGACATAGTCTCCATTGCTGTGGAATAATGCTACGGTCACAATTAGAGGGGTCATCAAACTTGGCGCATTGTAGTGCAATGCATTCCTCAAACCTGGAGGTTGGGGTATGGGAAATATATGGGACTGCAGGTGTGCTTCTAAAACAAATATTTTGAAGAAAATTCCAGCGTTGGGTTTTATGGACTTCTAAGATCAAAGTCAATGCAGAAAAAACATTCTGGCTAAATCAACAGAACTAAAGAGACTGTGCATGTCACAGCAAATAAATTTTGTGACAATTTTAATTTCTTCAAAACACTGTGACACTTTAAATTTCTTGTGTCATCATCATTCTTACGTGACATATTTTTTTAAAACAGAATTTTCGTGCTATGAGTTGTACCTTCTGTTGTTCAATTTTTCCAGACTGCAGAAACTCAAAAACATTGTGTTGATCTTCAAATGTGTAACATTGTTACTCTCCGATGTTGCAGACATTTTTGCCTGCTCTGAAAATGGTACTTGCCATCATACTGTCAAGTGCAGTGCCAGCTGTCTAAGAATAGGTTTGACTAAATTGTCTAGTTGAGAAGGTTGTACTTAAGACATTTTGACATTTATAAAACATGGATCAATTGATTCAATGTGGTCTTTCATGTATTTGACCTATGACCCTAGTAGTTGTGGAAACTAAGTATTGCAGCTTTGCATGATTCTCATAACACACTATAACATGTTTCTTGACATGACTTCTTCATGTATTCCCTGTTTATTGGTACGAAAGGTAATTTCAGTATCACATTAACGTTGAACAAGGGGTTAGAAAAATGCAGTTTTGCAGTCTGAAAAAATGGATTTTTAAAAAAAAACAACAAAATAATGTGATTGTAATTTAAAAATAGTGCAGTCACATAATGTGGTTGAGTAACAGCACTGTTCATGTACAGTATAATGGTTAAAGGCCTAGCCTTAACCATTATGGGAATGATATGATGTTGCACGTCTAGAAGTAAAAATTAGTTAGCACAGAGTGCATTTCTAGCCTTGCTCAAAGTATTAAAGTTGAATCTAACAGTCAGGCCTAAAAGGCTCTCACAGTTGTAGTTTGCTGAAATTTGGTATGAATTGGTAAAATATTTTTACATTTGGTAAATGTGATAAAATATGCAATAACCTGAATAAAAATGCAAATTGTGCTGTGAAAACACTTTCACACATTTGTCCTGTTCCTACTGGTAACCTAATTACTGTGTCACTGCAGGACCTAAAACTTACCAGATTGTACTGAGAATAGTCAAGTTTTCATTCCTCATAGCATAGTGAGGTAGGCAATCAACAAAATGTGCTGCTATTCATGCAGAGACAGAGTGGTTGCCTCTCCTGACCTCAATAGCAAACAGGTTTTCTCTCCTGTGACTGTGATTTTTTCTCATTCCCCAGAGGTGCTACTAAGAATGTTAGATATTTTGCTAAATTTCCTGTTTTTCAATCCATTTTAATATGCCTCTTTCTTTTCTCACCAGAGCCGTTACCTCTCTGTGGAACAACTGGACCTCATCAGCAAACAGTACATCTCCTTACTGGCTGTGATTCGTCCGAATGCAGTGGCCCTGGTAGACGCCTTTGACTTTCGTGATTTTAAACTGGGGTCCGTCCTGGGACGCTACGACGGCAATGTCTACGAGAACCTCTACAAGTGGGCCAAGTCTGCTCCACTCAACAAAAAGGATGTAAGAGCCTTTATTTGAGTTCACTTTGTTTGCAGTCTGACTGTTATCTTAAGTCACTCATTAGCTGAAAACTGAACCCATTTGGACACTCACCAATACCCCAACCTCTCTCCCAGCCACAACCTCTAAGCATTTGATTATGTTCGCATCCATGTGCCTTTCTCATGTTTTCCCCTCCTTGCCTCCTTAGGTGGCTGATGCGTATCATCTTCACATCAAACCCTTCTTGGAGGAGAACCAGAGACGAGTCCAGTCCAGGCTCTGAGGTGCTCCGCCCTGTCAGAACGCACATGACGGTTAAGGTCTGACTGTCAGTACTACAACTGTAAGAAGTTCTTTCATTTAAAAAGAAAAAAATGCTGCCTGATTCAGATGATGCAATTATTTCATTTACCTCTGCTAAAAGCCATTTTGAGAGTATTAAATTAGCGCTCCAAGTTTATCTTTATCAAATACATTGTGTTCTGTATGTGATGTATAGGTTGGCATTTTTTACAGAATTGTTACATGACACGACCATAGTTTTAACTGCTTGCATGTGCTTTCTTTTATTGCTTTATTTTATTTTGTTTTATATCATTTCTGAAATTACTGTCAGAGAAAGCAGACTCAAAACTTTAAACCATTTCATTATGCAAACAATTATTAAGAATATTTTCTCTTAAATATATTTTGTGGTAGTGATGAAACCAGTGTAGTAAAGCAAGAATTGTTCTGTTCAATTTCAACTGGAATATTGTAAAAGTTAAGAAGGTTATTCTCCTTTTGCCAAGTGGTTTGAATTTGTTCTTGTATATTCAGGACCATTTGTCGTGAGCACGATTAAAAATTGTGTTGATAAAAGAGCTGTTTAAGGATTTATCAGAGACTTGGGGTCAGGATTAAATTTAGTTGTTATTTGAGAATTCATCAGGGAAGAATTGTGATGCTTCAATAGAAGTGAATTTGAAATGACAAGTTTTTAACTCAATGCTCGCACAGCAAAATCGCTCATTTTTTGTTTGTCTCTTGGAAAGACCAAGCAGATTGGTCTACGTAACTCTGGATTTTTTATCATCTGTGCTTTAAGGTCTAATTTCTCTTTTATGAATACTGTGAAAATTCTGGAACACATAAGTATGCATTTCTCATGGTAGCTTTTGTACTGAACATATTCCGATAAAACCCCTATGCAGATTTTACAATTGTTAGCACAATAAGCCTGTGTCAAAGTAATTTCAAGAAATTTACACTATACTGGAAAGAGAAAGTTGGTCCTTTTTAATATGACTTTGCATAGCATTTTAGTGAAATCTTTCATCCAAAATGTGTCATAATTAATCATCATGGAAAAATAATTACTAAAAAATTGACTTTGCTGAACGGTTTGCAAGCAGAATTCTCTCAGCTTAACTGCCAATGCAGTTTAAAGTTTCATTTTTTCTCAAACATTTCCAACTTGAGCAAAGCAATTCAACTTTAGGTTGTATTTTCTGCCCATTGAAGAGCAAGGTTTTTGGCCAAAATTCCATCTTCTTCAGTCAGCCCCTGCAAGAAGTTGTTGGAAGGCTATATACTGTATCAGAACTCATGTGAAGTTTCTTCATGTCCTTCTGTGAAAGATTATTTTGCTTTTTTATTTTACATTTCTTTAGAGACAAAGTAATACAAATCAACAAACAAGCTTTTCAAAATTTCACAAAGTATATACTATCACTCACATATTAACAATAAAGTTGCAAGATTTTATCTTCACTGCCTATTTTGCAAAGCACGCTGTGGTCTGTCTGAGTTTAAAAATCAAACACACAGATTTCATGTTCACTGCCGTTGCTACTTAGTGTATCGCTGTCGTCTTAAGTTTTCACAATATAGGTGCAAGATTTATCACTGCCAGTGTCACATAGTGTACTTAACAATCGTTCACGCTACAGAGGCGGATTCAGTATTTTTGTTTGGGGTGGTGCACATAGATTCACCCATTGTCGAGTGTGTCGCACATCTGAAGACTGACTTAGATAAAAAAGTAGCTCTTGAAACAGTGATTAAGGTCATGTATCAAGACCAGTGTGAGGAGAACAACACCTGTGGGATGCCTGCTATAGAGTATTAAAGGCACATATCCACGATATGCCAGGGTGTATTTTAGTTAGTGCTGGTTGAATTGTCAGATATGGTCCACCTTCATGTAGAAATTCGAGTCTCAGAGATTTTGGAGGGTGCATGTGCATCCATGACGCCCCCTCTGGATACTCCTCTTGTAAACGTACAACTAACTGGATGTAACATTGTGGGCTCAGAGCCAATCTTATCAAGTGTGCTACTGCGGTTCTACTTTTTACAAATTTATGAAAAATTGTATATTTACCGTCAGTCTTATGGTCTGGACAATTAGAAAATAGGAAATTAAAAATAACATTTAACGTAAATAAACAAATTTCAGATCAGAATTGGAAACCGACAAGGAAAACAAAGCATTCTATTTTAAAACAAAACATGTTAGCAGCTTCATTTGCATGCCAAGCTGTATTATACAATATTCTTTTAATGTAAAAAAAAAAATATTTGTATTGAATTGCCTTATTTTTGAGCTTTGGTGCAGCCTTGGTGATTAAGGAAGAAAAAAGATGGCCAGTTGGGGTAGGGGGTGATCTGCGGTAGGTGCTGTGCTAACCCGCTGTAACAAGGAATGATAGCCACATCAGGGTGGTCTCGACAATGTTTTTTTTTTTGTAGAGTAGAAGAGTTGCATCGTTTTGGCCCCCCCCCTTTCTGATGGTATTATTTTCCCACCCCTTCCCTCCCTCCCCATCACAGCTATTTTTCTTTCTCCCGTCCGTACGTTTCTTCTACGTAACCCAGTTCTCATGACACAACTGGCTTTATAATGAATATGGCAAGTGAATTGACTGTTGAAATTACGGGTATGGAGTTACATCCACAATTCTGTTCAAAAATCTTTTTACACAAATTTATGTCATTCAGTAATGATTATGAAATTTTTTAAATTCCAGCCTCACATTTTGTGGCACATCAAATTACAAATTATATATTTGGTTTTCATTGAAGTATTTATCGATCTTGTTTGAAATTTGAAAATATGTTAGTTTTGTATCAGAAAAAAAACAATAAACAAATTATTCAAATGAACTGACTGTCTCCTAGTAGGACATTTTTTTTCTTCATGTTTTTATTAAATTGAAATGATTTATTTCAGCCTGTCCACCACTTAAGTTCCATGGTCTACCTGAAAGCGATGATCCCACCTATAATACAATTTAACAAATAATGATGTCATAATGATGTCAGGTCTGCGATATTCCAAATGCTTACTCGACATCCAACTTGTCGAATACTGACGTCAAGGTCAGACACCGACCATAAGGTCAATTGCTGCAAAAACTGGAATCGCTTGGACTAGCTATGTCAGGGCAAAATGTTAGCAAACCTGGTCTAAATCTGTTGAAGTTCCAATAAATCACAATCATCGTCTCACTGAAAATAGTATTTCTCTTTAGACTTCTTTGTAAAAGTCTTTTTAGACGTATTAGACATTAAAAAATCAATAAGTTGATTGATTTTCTGTATTAGGTCATCACATGATGCCATCATGTCTTTTGCATAGCTGCCAATTTCGCAGTGAGGGAAAACGGCCGTGATTATAGTTAATGTGTGTAAAATTTCGGGTCTCGTTTGTCGCAATCCTCCCTCGTGTAGAGTGATTTTATCTCATGGCGCCCATAGCAATGTGGTCGTTGATCGGGTACGCTCTCCGCCTGCTCTGCGCGTGCGTGTAACTAACAAAGAGACACCATGCACAACAGGAAAAGAAAAGGCCCAACAGTACGCAGCCACCGACAATGGACGCTGAAAGAGACAAACAAAAGAGACACGTACTTTAGATCTAGATATACTAGCACTTCCATATTACATTTATTCCCGCCTAAGGAATGTTAGAAGACTCCCTTCACGGAATATTCACGCAAGTGGACCATAATTTTAAATTTTATCAAAATGATAAATGATACACAAATGATGTAGCGATTAAAATTAATTTTGAGGTAAAATCCACGTACAGGCAAATTACCAGGCCTTTGTTTTAGTCTTTGCCTTTTTTCTTTGCCATTATTGATGAGAACATTTCAATTTCCGTGCTCATTTTCAGGAAAACTTCTCATCGGATTAACAAAGGAAATAAAGAACAATGGCTTTATTATTACCTGCAATAATGACGGCTTTTCTTCCACAGTCTATGTTTTGTCTACAATCCTGCAAACCAGGACCTGTGAAAATAATAACAAAAAAGATATGCCTAAACATGGACAACTTACCCTTACACGGACAACATAAGAACTAAGGTTCTTAATAATATACGGTGTTTAAAATAACGGTGTTTCTCCCTCCTGGGGCTCTTTCTTACAGAATTTATGAGTGTCAGATTATTTTTTACCACAAATCTGTTAAATACTGTAGACATGCTTATACTCGATTTGGAGGAAGAAAGTGCCAAAATGTATGTAAAATGTACGTCACTAGTACTCATCCTCATTTAACAACAACAACATAAACAGCAGCAAAAAAACAACAAATGCTTTAAAATTTTAACATATGAGGAGATCTGTATCATCTGAAATACTTTAATCCAAATACAAAAAGCAAAGTTTACACAGGCCTAATTACAAGAAAAAAAAACAACTGTAAAATCGATCATTCCTTGATTCTCCCAAAACGAAATGTAATAAGAGACTGAGTCTCGGAATTACAGAAATCACCCGTAAATTGGTTATTGCCTTACAATTTTAGCTATACTTAAATTAAGGGAGATTTTCTACCACAGTGTATTCATTAACGTAATTGGCCGGAGGGGCTGAACAAGAGTGATCATTTTCGTCATTTTCTTCTGTATTTTTAATCTTTTGAGAGATCATTAGCAAAGGTTGTTGTTACAAACGAAGCTCATACGCACTGTATGCCACAATAATCTACATGCATTACCATAGCTTGCATCATATGGTTTTGAAGAAGTTGCAATCCGTTTGCATATTTCTCAGCTTGTCTTCGAGATACTTGTTCCATTATTCTCAGGATTTGATGATGTTTTTCGTCTTAGTTGGAATATTTCGGTGCAATTATTGTTTGTATTATGTATGATATCAGTAGGCCTAAGCAAAACAGGGTCATTATTTATCATGATAGAATATGTGATGAAAAAACATAAGATGGATTCACAATAGGGAGAAGAAAAAAGCTAAGCAACATTTCCAAAAGAAAAGTAGTAATATTTATACATTGTTATCTATGAAAATAGTACTCACTAATCACGAAAGCCAAGATAACTCCAATTACTATCAGAAGCAACAGGATACACACAACGAGTAAGAAGACTCCGATCAGTCGTTTGCAGAAATTCACTTCAGACTGATGTTTGTCTGATAGCAAAATTGGCTGATGTGACGAGTCTACCCTTCTTATACTTCGCCGTGGCTTATCGTAATGTGGATCGTTAGTGCCGCTATCTAGAGTGCTCCCTCTTTGCCTCTGTGGGGGTTCTGGGGGGCTGGAGTTTACCGAGTTATCGAGGCCTGTTGTAGAGGTGCCTGTTTCTGAAATGGTAGCGTAGAATACCGAATCCGGTATTGACACCACACGTCTGCCTGCTACGTTTGAATGACTCCCGGCCACGATACCGTCTGGTATGTTACTCCCTCCGGGGATCCACTCTCGACCTCTGCCAGTTGTTTTCCCGCCAGCCCATCTCTGCTGTCCGTTATTGGGCACGCCTGTCGACGGGGCGTTACTTCGCGGACGATCGTAGTGGCTCTGAGCAGAAGAATTTCGTAGGTCGATCGTTTCGACGTTTTCCCGCGCTTCTCGTTCACGCATGCGCACTGCCTGTTGCCGGGCTTCTTCTTTTACGCGTCGTATCGTCTCCAGGCATACGTAGCCATCGTTGGCCTCCTCTTGCTGGCTTCCATCGCCACTGTCGGTAGTCTCATACTTAAATTGGTCGAAAGTATCCTCACTGGTTTCCGATACCGGTTGTATCCTCGCCAGTTCTTCCTCTATCGAGGTGCTGTCCTCCTCCTCGTCTACTCCAGTGTTAGAGGAATCCTCTACCTCTGGGAAGTCGACAATTGGGTCCACTTTCTTCGGAGGAGGTCTATAGTTCAGCGAATTGGAACGTCTTGTTTCCTTGGGGTAATACCTCATTGGTTGCATATGGTGATGTGCGTGCATTCGTCTTGGCTCACCGATAGGACCAGAAAAGCTGGGACCTCTGTGGTGTCTCTCCAGGCTTGCTGTGAACATGAGATGGGGCATTGCGGTGTGATGTAAGCGAGGATCAATGTGTATACGTGGCATCGCGACATAGAAAGGGTAATGAACCCGTTGAGTATAGATCGGCCTTTGCCTGATTGGAATAATACGTTCTTCTACATGAAACGGAATTTCCATCTCTCTTTCTCTCTCCATAGTTGTTTCTGTTAATTTTATCTGCAAAAATATGAAAATTGATTGAACTGAATGTACATGATAACGAATGACGATATATATATATATATATATATATATATATATATATATATATATATATATATATATATATAACATTGTGATATGAATGATCATGTACTGTGTGTTGGAAAACTGGGCCAGGCGATGATACAGATAGATAACGCTAATTAATTCAACAAGAAATAGAAAATAAAAACAAACAATGTAATGACGTTTCGATCACCCTGTGATCTTCTTTAGAAATGAACACTGTTATGTATAAGAGTTTGTTGTTGAATACCTGACCAGCCGCACTCTCGGTGTTATGTACAAGAATGCTTGTTGTTATCGAAGGCCTGAGCTGCCGCATTCTCTGTTGTTGATATGCTAATTTAAGTGTTGAAAACGTGCACACGAGCCTGTATCGTATTGTTCTGTATTAACGTTTGGAATCCGGCGTCATGTTGGAACGGTCTCAAAACACTTGTGCAAGGTGTGGCTCGTTCTCTCTCCTCTCTCGGATGGTGTTGTAAACATGTCTCGAAGCTTACGGTCTTTTCACCTAACCGAACTCTGTGCAACAGCTCCACATCGGAACACGTACTGAACTCGCCCTTTTAACTATGACTGGTCTCCTCCTTACTGGTCCTTCTTGATTTTACGAATGAACTACCAGCTTTGTCCACCCCATGGACTACCGCATAGTAATCACCTTCCTGGTTACATTGAACTACCTCGCCCTGGCCTGACGTGTAGGAAGCCGTATGCATGCATCTCAACCACCATCTTTGGGAAAACGCATAGGAGACCGCCACGGGAGAGCCAAGTTGAAACGGTCCACCGGAGGTACCTCCCGAGCGCTATTTAATTTACCTCTTTTGTGAGTACCGGTACACTTTGTTCACTGTAAAATGTTATGTTATTAATGATTTAATTTGCCAAGAAACGAATTATATTACTTTGAAATTCGGATACTCATTCTTTTCCTCATTAGTCTGCTTTCCAAAACGTCCCTTACTAAAACCTCTTTCTTTGCCACAACCTTTATGTCTGGACTTCGTAAAAACACACGAAGAGGCAAGGTGAACTTCCCGGGAGCGAACACCCTTTACCTTTCGATGGAACAGTGCGATAAAAAGGAAGTGTCCTTATTAAGGCCATTGACATGAGACTGCAGTTTAAAGATTAATCGTTTTTTGTACAACTTTCGACGACCAGAATCTAGGGAGCATTCTTTGACAATATTACAACGGAGGTCCAGAGATGAGTGACTGACCGTGGGGGTCGGGTATTAAGATGAGAAGAGCTATAGACTGGAAAGCAGGGTGGATTTGTTCTTATGTTGTGTTTGTGATTGTTGAATCGCATTCTGGAAAGCCGTCTCGCCAACGTAAAATGCGTTAGGACACTTAAAGCAATATAGGACATACACAACACTGGGGGTATTACAGCCAGCTCACTAGTCTAGAAAAAGCGTGTCTTTGAGACTACATTCAATAGATGGTCTAGTGTCAAAGTGGTCGCATATTTGGTAGAGGAGGTTTCTAAAGGGCTCGTTACCATGAGGCAGGGGAGGACGAGTTTTGGTGTGGACTAGGAGTCGGTATAAGTTAGGTGGTTGTTTCTTGGCTAGAACTGGGTGACAGTAAAAGGTCTCCGGTAGGGTGGGGTCGCTTTTAAAGGGTTTCCAATCCCTACTCACTTTACCTAAAAAAGGGTTGAGAGATGGGTTGAAAAGGGTGACAAAGAAGGCTATTCCGTTGGACTGTTTATCTTCCTCTTTTTTTTTTTTTTTTTTTGGACCGTAATGATGAGATCCGGGAGATGCATGAAGCACGTTTGATTTGTTTAGAAATCAATTTCAATTTGGAAGCCTCCCTTCAACGAGGATCGGACGAGACTACCAACAAATTTGCCATAGTCAGGCCTAGTCAGAACATATTCTGTCCGCTTAAATCTCACCAGTTAAATAACACAATTGAAGACTGACGTGGAGTGTGTGAAAAGTAGTCAACTTAGGTAGGTGGGCCCATCGGTAGGTTTCCCATACAAGCTAGTTTTGAGACATACCATATAACATCTAGAAAAGAAACCTTCTGGTAGGGATGTCTATGGATGGTGCCGTGGATGGAATTAGCCCTAAGGATAAATTAAAGTCATCAAGAGCCGGATGGCCATGGGTCCAGAGTAAGGGAATATCGTCAATGAAACGGGTGTAGAGAAGTGGTTTGTGTGGGCTTTCATCATGAACTCCTTTTCGATAGACGCCATGAAGTCGTTAGCGAAGCAAGGACGTGCCTTTTGCATTTTGGTGCCTATGGCCGTCCCGCATACTTGAATGTTATCAAACGTTGACTTATCGTGAGTCAGAATGAAAGATACCAGTGAATGTATGTTATGGCACGAAATTTCATTCTGCCTCTCTGAGCTACTAGCCGATCTTGTTTACAGTTTTAAAAACCAAATCGTAACGATGGCCTGCTACAAAAACTTGAGAAAACTAACAAACTTACGGACACACATCATGAGGGTATTTCGCATACTTAGAGTGCAAAGCGATGATACGTGACCCTTATAAATGGAACACTATATAAGTGAGAACTACTTACATGAAAACTTCTTGTGACGCGTCAGAGAAATATGAGAGTCAAAGAATAGACTAAAAAAATCTATTGGTCAAATTCTGGTCAGTCGATTACACTTACCTTTCTTTGTGGTGATTTTTTGTTACTGTAGAGAACTACCAACTTTCTGTCGGATTATCCGGATAATCCATGGATCCTTTACATGGCTAACGCAGCAAGGTATACTTGTTTTGCATCCGACAAAAATTTAGTCGTATTTACAACACCGCGGGGTTCGTTAATCAGTGATCGCTTCAGTATGACATGCGTTACCATATCGCTATACTGTATGGGCTGGTAAAGGCGGCTTCATATAGTGTCATTCAACGGGTGTGTCGTACTGCGACAGAGTCCCGTGTCATATTAACGAGTCTGTTCAGAATCAGTCAGGCATGTCCGACCTCTCGAAGAGATTTTGAGTCACTTTTGATGGTTTTCTTTCTATATTTACTTTTGACCAGGACAACAAAAATCAATGAAGCATGAACCTCTGGAAAAGTTTGCTGTTTTTGCAATGAACGGTGTACTACTGGAAGAAGTTGATGCACAAAGAGCTGTATCAATGTATGACACCTGAAAATGGGGTTGCTTTATCCAACAGACGTTAATTGTGAGTTGCCTTTAGGTTTGAAGGTCGTCTGTGTATTCAGTTTGACAACAAACGTCGTCGCATGCTTTCATTTGCTGAGAACATTTAGAGGGTTTCCTTTTGGTATCCAACATTGGCCAACTGAGATGAAACAAAAGTGTCAAAACATAATAATCACTCAAGCATGCAGAGCTGTTATACACAGGGAATGTAACTGCATGTGTTTCCGCATGAAACAGTAGAGAAGTGAGAATCGCAAAATGCCTCTGTGTCTACAGATAGGCATCATTAAACGAAGGAGAAACCACTTCAGCCATTGGTTCTCCCCACTTCAACAGTTCAAAGGAACATTTCAAAACGCAAACTGCAAAACATCGCAACCTCGACGTCTCCACCCTCTGGGGGAAGCTTTTTCAATACACAGCAAGTTTTAAGTTTCCAGCAAGTCGTAGGCTAAGCGTATACAAAACTTGTACACTTTCATGGCATGCCGTCGGTTAAAATAAAAATGAAACAAGAGATCACAAGACTGAACTCCAGTGAAGTTTCAGTTCCTTCTTATGAAGAAAAAAGAAGAACATTATGTAGAACAATCTTTAAGTTTAAAGTGATTACGTGCGTAGGCAAAAAGTAAAAACATTGAAATTTCATCTGCAAAAGTTTGGTAAGGCTTTTAATTACACCATTCAGACAATCTGGGAAAATAAATAGGTTTCAGTTGGTTAATTTGGCCACATGATTTCAAATTTTTCTAAGATAACGACAAATGTGTAGAATACGATAATGTAATGGTTGACAGTTTTCATTCAAATCAACGGGGTGCTCTTTAAACAAGCCAATGGGAAGTATACTAGTATTAAATATTCAGTTACAACTCAGGATCACTGACGCCGCGGGCAAGGTTGTGTTCAGTTCGTAGGTTATTTGGAAATACAGTGTTTCCTTTCACCAAATACTACAATTCCCGATACCTACCAAGGAGCGACGACTCTAGTAGTAGGCTATGTTTTTGATACACTAGTAGTGAGACCTGTACTGTTGCATATTCATTATGTAGGAGGTTATAGTAAGAACCGTTAATTTTCAAATATGATTTCTAGTACCGTTTTTATGCCAATCCCGCTGCTTTTCGAAGTAGTTACTGGCATTTTCATTCATTGAAAGACATAGTCCGTTAAGGTACAACCTCGCGTGTTTATTTAAAGAAAAAAGAAAAAGTTAAGATCAAACATAATCTTATCTTTTTGGTTTTTCAGTACACACTCAATCACTTCAACTTACGAGAACTTTCTAAATTTTTCGTCGGCCCATAACTATAAGGTGGACCATAGACCCCGTAATCCTCCCCCTTCCCACCTTCCTATACAATTCCAGGTGTTTCCTATCTGGTCAAAATTCTGGGGCCCACATGAAGTACAGACCTACCGTCTTTCTATATCTTACTCTTTGTTTTGAATGATCCTCCATGACTTACCTATTCATGTTCTAGTCCCCACATCCCTGGACCCCTTAGGATGTTCCATATTTCTTTAAGGACCCCTATCGGCGGAAACTTCCAGCAGTGAAACAAAAGGGACTTTTGTATGCTGCTTTGATTAGGAAAATAAGAAAAACCACGAGAACGATTAGTAGTTTAGGAGTACGGGTTTTACGATTTATAATTTTATATTACGTCGTCTTAATTTTTCTAAGCACTTTAGCTTTCGTAAACCCCTAATTTTTCTACGAACCCCAACTTTTTTCCACGGACCCCCCACAGACCCCTTTACCCTTTGCGAACCCCAAACAAGCTTCACGGATCCCCTGGCGTTCCGCCGACCCCAGGTTGGGAATCACTGTCCTAGGCCATCCTAGAAAACAACGTTTAAATTTTGAGGATTTTGTTCCCTATAAAATTCTCTTGATCGAAATGTAAGCAACAACAGAGTAAACCAAATAAGGCCTACACGATTACACGTTTTTACATCACAATGTTGTCATACGTTTGTTTTGGTGTTGAAGTTTCCAACATGGTGATTGGCGCTGTTTCTCTGTTACATATACTGTACATGCAAGGATATGGCCTGGGACTGAATTGAAGACCTTGACATCCTTGAGTTCAAGAACCCCGTCGACGAGTTTCCTAATGTATGTTTGCGTTGTTATGTCTAGAAGTTACTCAAACGCTGGTCTCCTCACCACATGCTGCATTTACCTGGTGTTACAAAGCGCCCTCAGTTCAGAGAATTCCTTATCAAAATGTCGATGGAAGGAACTGAACCAAATATACTAACAGAATAACATACTGAGGGCGCAAATGATGACAGAGATTTGGGAGGTTTGACGTAAGTTTGACGATAATCGTTTGCATTATCATTCGCCATAGATATGCTTACAGGTTTAATGATTACCTATAGCTTAATCGGCCTAGAACTATATGAAAGCAAGAACCGAATTCGTTGCACTAAAAGATTGGAATCGTATACGTCTAAGCATTTTAGCATTTTTATTCGATAAGTTTCAAATTCATAAACTTATTGATGCTAAAAATGACGCGAAAAAATAGTCTCACCTACAGCAGTCATGATATATGGTTAAACGTTACATTACGATTGGTATGCACTAAAATGCAAAATCAGCTTCATGCAGTAGAGAATATGAAAATGTTGGCTGAAGGTATTGACATTATCTTCATCGTAATTATTAAATTAAACCTAGGCCCATAAGCATGTGCATTTACAATATGAAGACGCATTGTAGCTGAGTTGGCCTAAGAGGTTGTTTGATGCTTGCAAATGCCTGAAATTTGTATCTGTTCAATTGAAATACAGAATTACCATAGTGACCATGCATGTGTAGTCATAAAATTTCAACAGCTTAGCCGATCGCAAACTGGCTTGCATACATAACCCGTATCTGGTATCTAATTACAAAATCAACTTCGTAAATGTAAAAATCACTGTACATACAGTAGGAAGAGAAAGTTTTAATGTGCTCAAGCAATCACTGATGTAGCATCATGTTGGAAGGGTCTTCAGTCTGTTGTGCAAACAGGAGCCCCCCCCCCCCCAGGGGTTAATGATTAGAAGGGGCAAATATGCTAAACACATATGATAGGATGTATCAGGCTTGGCCTGTCCAGGACATTCAGGAGAAGCTATAGAGGCCTGGCAAGGCCTAGCTTGACACGCACCGTGGGCAGTTGGCGCACTCAGAGAATTATTTACTTAAATTATGTAAAATAAGAACTCCATAAATTTTGTGTAAAATTAATGTAAGCAGTATTTGTAAATTTTACATAATTTTGGTAAATTTTACTACATTTTAGTAAAATTGTTATATCATAATGTAAGACTTACATAACTGTGTGTAAAATTTTACCAAAAAGTGATGGAGTTCTTATTTTACTTTACGTTTTTGTGAGTGCGAGGAGTGTACAACAAAATGTTGGATTTTTGAACTCCACTGGCATATGACCAAACGACACTTTCTGAGTATCCCTATACTGTGATACCCAGCCATGAACGTAGGAATCTCATGTCTGTTATGCCTCAATTAATGAGAAAAACATTAATCTCAGAAATAATGGTAATTAATAATTTGGATTGGGTCGAACATTCCCACCAAATATTTTCTACGGTGTGTTAGATTCCGACTGTTATTGTTTTGAATTTGCATGGGGATGTCTGCTCTTTCAGGGTCTTTTTAAGAGGACATTGTCCTTTCTGACCCAGTATACTTACTAAACTAACCTAAACAGCCGATATGGAGACATTTACAGGTCACCGAGTTTACCTCAAAACTTTTACCTATACCACGTACGTCAGATCACACAAAATGACATTTCTGAACCGATATTTTTCTGTTTAATTTCAACCTCGCTCTACTTTTTTGGCCAAATTGTGATTGTTTTCATTCCCTACCTTTTCCCAGTGACTGTGCAAAATACTGAGACTACCTGCATTTCTGAAGAGAATAATGTTTTCCATAGTACAAATAGTAAATAAGTAGGCCCTACTAGTGGATAATTGAGCCACTGGTGAAAAATATCATCGAAAATTGTCCTCACCACTAGTAAAATTTTTATCAAAGTATGGTGAAGGAAATTAAGGGTGGAGAATTATTCATGACCTTGACAAAAATATTATGCTAGTCTAGTGTACAGATACCGCTTGTCTTCGGCGCTTTACGGTGTTTGGTACAGATGCAACTCCTAATATTGTTGTATACCACCCTTTTCAAAATGGCTGCCTCCAGGTAATTGTCCTGGCTGTCCTGAGATCGCACGAATTTCCACGATTGTGACAGTTCTTCTATCAGTCATCGTTACATTTGCAATTTCTGATGACGTAGAATGGAGTGGTAAGTAAAGCTTTGTAGGTCACGGTAGAAATTAGTCCCTGTATTCAGAGAACTGTTTGCACCCCTGTCTGTGTATTTGAAGGACCAACGTTCGTGAGTCACTCTAGCTAACACTGTAGCCTACTGTACTGTAGTTACCAACTTTACTCAGGCCTTTACTGTACTCAACCTGAAAATCTTGGACAAAATTGTTGGGACACTTTGTCGTACGTTGCAAATATAATACAGAATTTTAGGTGAGACGATAACATGAAACCCCGCGCCCCTTTCCAATGTTGCGCTATAGAAGTGAATTTACCCATTGAACAGCAATCCTATAGCCAACATTGAACGGTGGCAAGGGGTGTCCCAAGGAATTTTGTCCAAGATTGTCTGAGTTTTTTGGGAGCAATTTTGGAGCGAAATTTTGAAAGAAAATTGAACATTTTTGGGCAAGGTGCATCATAAAAATTAGTTATCGGGGCCTATGAAGTATGGGTCTGGAGATTTTCAAATGAAAGTATTCTGAATTAAACTATGAACACAAGAAGTTTAATTTTAATTTGGGGGTTTATTTGTATATGTTTTGTTGAAAACGAGTGAGCTTGAATGAATAGATTGTTTAATGGTTTTGTATGCGGACAGAAATGGTTGCATTTAGAAATAACATTGATGGGCAGCTGTTGCATTAGGTTGCAACAGGAGTGTTACTGCAATTGTAGAATGCTGGTAGGAATCCCTGTTGTAATATATTCTGAAGTAGCTCCACGTTCTACCAAAATGTGTTAAAGCCAGAACTGTAGATTCAGCTTAATATTAAAATAATGGTACACTGTAGAACGTTAGTAAAGGCTGGTTTTTTACATTCTTGGCCGCTAAATCAAGATTTGTGACTGCAATTTTTTACATTGCATGAAGCTGGTAACATCACGGGTCTAGTTTCAATTGAGGGGTTTCCGTTATCCTGGGTCTTACGATTCAATGTTATAGCCACGTCTGGTCTCCACGGTTCATACCGTATCCAAGCAAAATATGTTGATTATAGCAGGAGTTCAAATTGCAACTGCCTGATTACAGACAGGTAAACATGACCGTGTTGTGTTCCAAGGCGAATAATAAAATTATGCCCGGTTCAGATAATGTAAGTACGATGTAAGTAATTGAATGTTCCAATTAAATGATTTCGTCGCCTCTCCCATTATATTGTTCCTGTTCATAGTTCCAGTAGTGGTATAATTATAGAAAAATAGAGTTGCTTTTTTTTTGCTTTAAACGTTAAAATTTTCTGGAACCACAAAGTTAGTTATATGTAATTGTAAATGTTAAAACCGTCCATGAAATAAACGTGTTAAAAACACCGCTGCCACCAAAATGTAGTGTGGGCCGAGGTCCTCGAAGATAGGCGAGTCCATACACGGCAAGAGTGGGTCAAGAGATATACGTTTAACAGGAAGAATCAGGCGAAATAAAAATAGGAGTCGGCTCTAATAAAATGCTCTGCTTTATTACTGACTCGTGCGATATCCAACAACAGACTGGTTGCAAACTTACAACCAACAAAATAACGACAAGACAACTAATTAACATAATAAAGTAAACAATTTCTAATAGGGTGCATCTGGCACCAACACATGTACAATGAAATTCCTTCGAACAGAGACGTGTGCAAATTACTACAAATAGAGACGTGTGCAAATTACTACAAATGACGTGTGCAAAAGTAGACTTAAAACAGTAGTTCCTACAATATCATCAGTCTTGTAATCTCCGCAATTTTACCACGGGTTGCTGAAATTTTCCTGTCAAAACATTTGGTAGAACGTGGGTTTCATTAACCCATGCTGTCAGACGCTGTTGTTAGGTCTAAGTCAGCTCGGATGGGGAGGCCGGGATTCGATTCACGGCATGACCATAGTGTTTTTCACTGCTCAATTATCCATTTATAAACTCAAATGTCTGTCAACTTCTCATTTTTCATTCATTCATATATAACATAAGGTAATATACATATGTATGTACAGTATATATATAATGATATAGCTCTAACAACAAATATGTCCTCTGAAGTCCGTTGAAACTGCTTAAAATCACTAACATACAGTGCACCATGTACGGTACAAGGGTGCTGTAATGTCACTGTTATATGAATATGAGCAAACGTCACATTATAATTTGTATTTTAGGGGTTTCTTTTGTATAATGATAGTACACTTTTTTACCCAGATTCACCTGCAAGTCACTCATAATAGTCATTAAGCATAGTTACTTTAATACCAGACACCACGTCATCACTGTGAACACTTTGAATAAATAACAAAAAAACATCGATCTTCTTCAACGGACCACTAACATGTTAGTTTTTGCTTCTTTTTTTTCTCTTTGGTACCTGTGCCAGTATCAGAGCTGGAGCCCAAACTACGTCATTTGTATCATACAAAATCTTTTAAAGTAGTTTCCTGGTCAATAAGATGTATTGGAGTTATGATGTTACTGTACCTCTCCAATGACTACATTTTATTTAACACATTTAGTGAAAATACATGGATTTTGACTGACTTGTTTCTCTCTTAACTCCGTAATAACATTGACAACATTCACACAATAATATTATTACAGTAAATCAACTTCACTATAGGGCCCAAACATGCCGAACATGCACTGCTGGTGTTTCTTGTTGCAAGGAATATTACCCCCCATTTTGCCGTTTACAAATTGATGATTTTTCCTGTGGCCTGCGCATGCTTCTCACCCGTCGAAATTCTCAGAAAATCTTGGACAAAATTGCTGGGACACTTTGTCGTACATTGCAAATATACAGTAATACAGAATTTTAGGTTAGAGGATAACATGAAACCCCGCGCCCCTTACCAATGTTGTGCTATAGAAGTGAATGTACCCTTTGAACAGCAATCCTATAGCCAACATTGAATGGGGGCGCGGGATGTCCCAAGGTATTTTGTCCAAGATTGTAGGTCAGGCCTTATATATTTTAACTTAGACTAACTGAGAACAGTGATTTATGAACTGTTATTCATGACAGTAAGAGTGATCTCACCTAGAGGCCTAGGTTAACTACACTCATGCTCTAATTTACTGTAGGTTTGTGTGTAGGGGCCCAGGCCTACATTGCAGTGGGCTTGGCCCCCATGTCTAGGCCAGTATGCATTGGCACTCATTGGGATGAACTTCAACTACTCTGGGGGATCGAGCCCTAGCCTTATCATAATAGTCATAACAATCTGCCTGTATTTTTAAGGCACTGATTTAGAATCAGTGACCGGAAGTGAGGTATTCTTGCTAAAATCCTTGTTTTTGCCTTATTTCACCCCTGAACTTAATCCTAACTCTCAATTTTAACCATTGATTGCCAAGAGCTTCCAGCACTCTAAGGCAGGCCCTGGACTTCACAACAGACTTCGCGCTCCATACTCCTGATTAGTCACCACTTTCCTACTCGATGTGATTATCTCACTCCTAGCCACTCACTCACCTTGGCATCTCTGCAAATACAATTACAGTAGGTACTAGTGTTTCCCTGTGAGTATTAGCCCTGGTCTAATTAAGTATGTGCAGAGTGAAGACTTGCCAACCGTAAAGTGCAAGCAAAAATTTGCTATGTGAAAGAGGAACTAAATATATTCATTCTTGTGAAAATTCATTCTTATCGGACATGTACTTTATTACTCGAGATGTCAGCCAAAGAAGTTACTACATTTGTGACCCAAATTGCAGTGGGAGTTATACTGCAGCTTCCTGGTATCAGATCCTCACATTGACAAGGAGTGCTTTGTTGCCTTTGTTTTTCCAGTCTGTTGTGTTGACCTTTAAATTAATAGGAATACCCTGTAGGACCTCCCCATGTGGAATGTGAAGTTTGTAATTTTCCCATGCCTCTCATGCAATCACATTCTAATAACATTTTATTGCTGAGGAGAAAATTGGTGATAAAGTGTAAAAAAAAACAAAAGACTGCTCATTGATGGGAGGATGTGACATCACCTGTGCTTGCTTCCAGTTCACTTTGTGTTGAAAATGTGAAAACTATACCTGCTGATATCTTGAGAACCATTCATTGGATTTCAATAGAAATTTCACCAGATGCTTAGAATAAGCACCCAGCTATCAAAACTTGATTTGAGCTTGGACCCTTCTTTTAAGTTTTCCCCAAGAATACCTGGAAATCGCAACCAGATTTTAAGAAAGCACCGGTACAGTATTTTCAGAAAAAGTGTGTTCTAAACCACAGGCATCCCCCACATAGACTACAGTAGTACTACTGTACAGTAGGCTAGGTCCAAAAAATATCTACTGTACTATAAGTTTTCCCCAAGAATACCTGGAAATCACAACCAGATTTTGAGAAAGCACCGGTACTGTATTTTCAGAAAAAGTGTGTTCTAAACCATAGACTACAGTACTACTACCGCACAGTAGGCTAGGTCCAAAAAATATCTACTGTACTAAGGTTTTCCCAATAATACCTGGAAATCACAACCAGATTTTAAGAAAGCACTGGTACTGTATTTTCAGAAAAAGTGTGCTCTAAACCACAGGCATCCCCCACATACAGTAGACTACAGTACTACTACTGTACAGTAGGCTAGGTCCAAAAAATATCTACTATATATTATATATATCAAGGAACATAGATCTCCAAAGCGTCACCTGCTCAAAGCAGTATGCATAATAAGATCAGTTATGAAAGATGCATCCAGTGCTGTACACAGTTACTCCCAAATTTTTGCGGATGTGATCATGTGTCAACATACTGTACAGCCTACAACTTGCCGTTTGTGACCTAGAAATTCATGGACCATTGATGGCAGCAAGGGAGGGCATAGGGGATATTTACTTCCCCCCTCCCACTCAGCTGAAGTGACCTGACAAATACAGTAGTACAGTACATGTCTGTTTCCTGTTTATTGTTTACCTAGGTCTATCTGTTTTAGGAAGTCCATAAGACTCATTGCATCCCAAGGCTTCACCCCTGGACCCTACTACTGTTGGGTTTTTCTCTGGATTACACCAGGGGCCCTAGGATTAGTCCCCAGACCCCACTCGCTAAGCTTGCACTTAGTCAATTTGCACTATGTGCAAAATTTTTGCCCCACACCACCATGTTTCTAAATTGCCCTGCATTGCCTCGCTCTCCCCAGAGCTAAAATCCCGGTGTTGCCATGGTGCTAGTCATGACTCAGCAATAAACTGTAAGGTCAGGTGATCTGATTTCTGTACCTTACTTACAAATAATTTTCTCACATAAAATCTTTGAAAACTTGTCTTGTTTTGTCAAAACTTTTTCCAGAAATACTTGTTTACCACCACTGCTATACCACAGTAGCTTACGTAATGCAATGTCTATGGTGTACATGCAACACACACTACTGTACAGTGTGTGCATAGCACCTCCGTCACTCGAAGCAAGCAAATCACTGGACCATTTAAATCGGAAAATTTCAGCTGCATGCCTGTCAGCTCAGATCTGAGCTGAACGAGCTGTCCATCCAATACTCCACTCCCAGGACCACCCCCCCCAAGACTTACAGTAATGTAGAATTACATGACTGCCTTGAAGTGGATGATATTTTGTACAAGTTCATTGATCGATTCATTGACATTGTGTCCCTTGAATTTTCAACAGCCAGTCATAAGTTTGTAATGCAAGTGGCAGGCAGGAATTACTTTCATAATTGCAGTAGATGCAAGGCATGATAGCCAGGATCTGTTTTTAATCGTAGCTGATGATGCAGCATGGGTATTTCCAATCTATATATTTATGTGAATGAGACTTTTCTTATGAATGAGTTCAGTTCAGTGAAATAAAGGTGTTTCCGTAATGTATGAATTGCCGAGTGCATAATCAATTAATTGTCGATGAGGTCGGTCAAATGGCATGAGTTTGCCATGAACTGTACTGAAGCTATTACTGTCCATGTTCTGGCGATTAGAGATTTTTAGGAAACAATGGGTACTGTATCAATAATTTTTGCTGTGTACAGGGTTGTACACACTACACAGCAAAAAAATGCTTGAAGTGCTGGACTTCTGTGGACCCCACCAGGAATTTTCCCCCTAGACTCCACACAAGTCTCTTGACCCTGAGTGAATTGCCTGGCTAAAATGCAATGGTGAGAGCTCTGTTGATATAAGCTGAGTTTGTACACATGCAACATCAGCAGATTTTTATGGTAATGATGGTGGAGGCTTCCAACAGTCATACATTTGATAAGTCATATTCAAGAACAGATTATTTCACAGCATTATGTAGTTTTTTCCAACTATTTATCATTATTCTTTATCCAGAACATTTACTGTGTCGCAACTGTGGTCATGAGGTGGCAAGGGCATCTGATTTGATTAATGTACCCAGTCCACATGCACTTCATCAAAGGAATGAAACTATCATGGGCAAAGAGGAGGTGCTCCTGCAGATTTTCCAAAATCCAGGAGGTAAGGCAGAAAAATTTCTCAAGAAGGGAACTCTGTAGTCTTTCAATTTACCCTGTTTAGCCAGATCTTGGTACTATATGACAGTGTCTTCACGAGTGGAAACTGTTGCCGTAGCTTTACTGTCCCTTACTGGCTATTTGATCCTTGCTAATGTCATCCCACCCATTGAACATGTCAAGTCTCACTGATTATAGTTTGATCTTTCAAACTGGAAAAATTTATGATTTTGATGTGACTACTTGGTCAAGCTTGTTATGCAGATACTGAAGTTACACAATTGTCTGCGGAACTTTCAACATTATCTTTCCTTGGTCGTGATGAAATTTTACCGGTCACTGTTGATGCGATCTTGAGCAGGTCTGGGTTTGTGTGTGATGAACACCTCAAAAATGTGGTAAAACAGTTAAGAAGGGAAGCAACCTGGAGTGAAATATTGATGTACCACATTGAGTGATAGAATCCTCAGATTGAAGATGTGGAAGACACTGAAGGTTTTAAGCATATCTTTGTGGATAGGTGGGTTTACATTGGATATAAAGACAGTATCTTGACATGAGAGGTACATACTTTCACGGTAAGCAGGTTATGTAACCAAAACCGACAATAACTTATTCTATTCCTTTGATCTGCTGCATTGAAAAAAATTGAAATATCAAAGAAAGAAAAAAATGGATAGCATCTTAAAAATCAAAGATACTTGAGAAATATTGAAAGTTACGGCAAAACATTTGTGGAAATGTTAGGAAAGATTGAGTAGAGATAAAGTTTGTGTGTTTAGATTAGCACTTATATAGCGCCCTTAGGGATCCTCAGGCATGCATACAAATGTGGAGTCCAATTATTAGGCATGCAATTATACCAGTTGTCCTTTTTGAATATTTTGAAAGTGTAATGGGAAGCATGTAGGGATCTTGTACACACAGTACTGTTTGTAGGAGTAATGCAGAAAGAATAACCGTCTCCTTTTGTCTGTTTTAGGAATGCAGTTTGAGATCGTCACGTCTTCAGCTGCCATTGTGAAATCAGCAGAGCAGGTAGCGTTTGTCTATAGATAAGATCCACCGCCATAATACAATATTCACATAAAGTCATTGAACCGGGGGCTCTGTCAATGTTCTCTGAGGCCCATTGTTTCCAGGGTCCAGTGTTTCCAGAAACATCACTGTAATTCACTGCATGGAACCCTGGGAACAATGAACCTTGCGGAAACATCGCATAAACCCCATGTAACCTCTTATGAGTATGAGCACAGGCACCACTGTACGTACTGAACAGGACTTGCAGTGATGACTGCATAGACGAGTCAATAAATGCGAATTTGGTTTTTCAAGATTCCCTTTTTTTACCAGTCCCAGAGCTGAATATCCTTGCAGTGATGATTAGACATTGTATGACTGAGGGGGGGGGGGGGGGAATTGTTGATTGTCATTTAGTTGGAGATCTGAGGACAATCCTTAAAGGTCGTTATCAGCAATTCAATGTGGTTTCTCCAACATGGGTTGTCTCAAAGCACTTCCCAGCAAAGGACATTTGAAGCATATGAATGACAGTTGTCTTGTCAGCTGTATACAGTACTACCTTTACTGTGACAATCATTAAGTAAACTTAATGTAAACAACTGAATCATATATTCTTTCATAATGCAAACTGAAAGAAAATGACCATAAAATAGCATATTCTTATCATTAATTTAATTACATCACAACCTATAACCTTTTATAAGTACCCTATCACCTCTCACTAAGTTAATAAGTGCGATGCCAAAAATATGTCAATCTATTTTTCTATTCCATCTAACACATTTGCAATTACCCTTGAAAACTGATCCCAGAAATAATGCAAAAAGAAAAAGAGGAGTTGCCTCTGCTTCATGAGAGGAGTCATTTAAATAGATTTATGTTCGCCACAAAATTGCATTGAATGTATATTTGTCCATCTTTTGGATGTCAGTTTCTTTCAGTTATTTTATTTTTCTCAGCCTTCTGTTTTGGCTCTGTTTACATTACCTTAGTCTAAATTATCATAAAAATGTAGTAGAGTCTCGTGTTTGGATTTGTCCAGACCACCATATGCTGTCTCAAAATTTACCTACTACAGTGTGAGTGGTCTCCGACTTCCCACTCGTTTGCAACTTCTCCTGTTTTGTCCTGAAAGTTTTCCCTTTGCTCTGTCATATCATCCTTTGTGTCAAGTTTAACGTTCTGTAGCGTCTGTCGCTGCTCACCACGTTTCTGTTTTTACATTTCTAACGTTTAGTCTTTCCCGGCCGACACGTGGTTCAACGACTTCACTTGGAGGATCAGCAGCTGTGTGAGATGTAATGCTCACTTGGGCTGGTGAGTCGAATCCTGATCATGAATATTCATCATATTTTAGTTGAGGCAAGTCTTCCATCTGTACTTGAATGGACCATTTTGTGAGGAGGTCAACATAAAATTAATTCTGTGCTGCCATCTTTTGAAACTTGTCAGTGACACTTGCATAGGCATTCTTCAAGTCATAATCTCCAAAGCTTTTCTTGGAGTCTTGGAATAGCATCACTAATGATAAGATTGCTACACTTTTTTGGGGAAAATTACACTCTGTTTGCAGGTGACTGTTCTTACCTTTAAGTAGACAATTAGTGGCATTCTGATGCTGGTATTTGAAAACATCCACAACCAGAAACAGTTGTAAACCCTAGTTCAAGAAAGCAGGTTCCTTACAAATGCAGATTGTGCTTTACCTCACAAACAGACCAGTACATCATATATCACAGTTCCATAGATTACTGTCTTTGCTAAAGTTACTGAAAAGGTGGTTGGTAGCCTCGGAAGATCTAATTTTATGAGTCAGAAGAAAGTGTCAAGTCAAGAAGAGGATGTACTGTAGCAACCAAAGTGGGGGGGGGGGGGGGAAATGGTTGCAAACCGTTATCACAAAACCATATTATTCTCTTACTTTACTGTAGGTGCTTATGAACCAGGAGAGAAGATGAAAGTTAAATGCCCAAACTGTGACGAAATCAACCGACAGATTACAGAAACAAGGAGGTTCTATGGTTTGATATTAGACAAAGTTATTCATCAGCAATGTGAGTTGAAGCCATTTGCTGTATGTATGCATTGATATGTATTAAATACAGTAATAGAGAAGTTACTGCCACAGTGATATTTCATCGCCATGAGTTTTTGTTTTCTTTTTGAAACGAAAGTGGAGGGAGGGTAAGCCAGTAGTGTGGCATTTGGCATCTGCTAAAATTGCAAAGAAAGCCGATTTTTTTGCAGTTTCCACAATCATGTTAACTGTGTATGTAACAAGCAAGTATCCAAACCTTTGAAAAATTAACATCCAAGAAAGAGTTTAATTTGTAAAATGGGTACCAAATGTCGCAAAATTTGGCACCGATGTGGAGTTCACTGGTTGGGGCTATTTGCTGTGACATTCACATGTTATACTCTTTTTAAATGAAACAAAATGTTGCTGATATTATGCAAGGGATGTGTGAACGTCTTTAGCTGCATGGTATATTGTGTATTAAGCTTACATTTGAAACAAAATTTGATGTATACTAATCTGACAAGATCTGTACTGTGTGTGTCAAACTATTGACATAATTTACATTGCAGACGCAGATTCATTGGTGATGTCACCAAAGTTTTACGGCGGTTGAGAGCAGACTTTTTCAGAAGGGAAAAAAAGCAGTACTCACCTGGAAGCAGTGTATTCCAGATATAGACAGGAATGTCTCAGTCAGCTTCCTGCATACAGATGCGCAGAATATTGACCAACACTTGAAATGGACCACATAGGATTATGGTGGAAGGGTATAATTTTATGGTGTGTTTTTACAAAGAGGAGTGTATGAAACATAACAAATGCTGGTTCCTAATGGCTCATGGTGGTGGTAAGGAAACAAAACCTCTGCAGGATGGGGCCCACTTTGCTTCTTGGGATTTTGTATCATATAAACTGAATGAAAGGGTGTACCTTCATGTTTTGAAGTATCTGCTACAATAATAACAGTGTAACATTATTCACAGCTAGCCATAAAGAAAGATACAAAGTAGATCGTCAGAATGATGTGTAGTAGTTGATAAATAATTCTCTTGTTAAAGAAAGATTGTGTCACAACACGTACAGTAGTAACTTGCGGTACAAAGAATTGACTCGTTCTAGAGTTTTCACAGTAGAGGTGTGATTCTTGGGATTTCGACAAATTAGGCAAAGGTACTGTGGCTTTCGCTGGCACCATGCACTGAAGGTGAAATGTTAGGAGTTTCCACTGTAGATAATGTACTGCATTGCCAAAATTGCAGAGTGTACATTATTTGGAATGTTGCTGGGTTGATTTCATTTTAAAGGTGCCATTTTTTTTTGCAATTTTCAAGTTTACGTCATGAATAGAGGTTTATCAGTTATTTCATTTTTAAAAACAGCTCAGTTATTATTTTTTTCTGTGACATTTTCACACTAAATCTTTCAAAACTGCTGAAATATTGTTTTTTTCAATAATAACTTTGAGCTTATTTTCTATCCTTTGCAAAGAGTACTTTTCCAGTGTTACTTACACAGGTGGTTGTCAGAATGTTTTAGTTTGAATACAAGAAAAGGTTCAATAAATATACCTACTGAGTCTTGATGCATGGAAAAAAAGAGGAGTTTCCAATTGATGGTCTTTTCAGAAATATTTAACCATTACTTTATTCCTCATTGATCTCTCATGGCAACTTATGCAGTCACACTCATGCTTTACCAAAGACTGTCCTCTCTTGGAGTGACCTATGACCCTGCGTCAAAAGTCCCACTAGCCCCTACTTGTCCCCCGGCATGCTTATCGTTTGCATAGTCAGCTTATTGTCATTTTTTTTCTTGGTAAATTGGGGATGAAGGAGAAAAGGCTGATTTCTCTTTTGGCAAAGTATGGACCTATTTGAAAGAGTGAGATCACACTAAATGAGAGCAACTCTGTAGTTTTCACAATGGCTTTCAGCAGTTACGGGGATTTGCTGAGTCAATTTTGTAAAACAGAACAAATATTTTGAACAGATGGAATAGAGGAAGGAGCTGGAATCTTTAAACAGTTAGCTGCAAAAACAGTTTGGGATATGAGACTCAATTACCAAAACTAGCTCTGACTTGTCCTCTGATGTAATAATGATAAAATCATCATTTACAGGTTTTTTTTCCGTGAAATGAAAATAATCTTGTCAAACAGTTTCAATTTCATTTTACTTCTCCCATCTCTCTAAGTGATGAGAGAACAAGAGATTGCTAAGATACACATATCAATATTTGAACAATTCAACTCAGTAATAAAGGAAAAAAGAGAAGAGATGAAGAAGTGGTGTCTTGTAGTTATCTTTCTCTGCTACCCATTAAAGGTTTAATTTCAAGAAGAGGTTTTTTCACAAATTTAGAACAGCATAATCTGTAATTCCTGGATTGGTTCATTGCAGATTGGCAACAAGATCAAAAGACATTACCAGTTTTCTTGCGGATATGTGTGTTCTACTCTTCTGTTTGCTTATTCATTTGCTTGAATCTTCTTTTTGCACCTGACCTGACTAACTCAATTGTTAGTTCATTTCTTACCTCTGTCGCCCATTTATTCATCTGTATATCCATTTTTGGAATTGTCTGTCCAATTTTGCTCTTCCACTTACAAAACCAATTTTGACATGTTACGGCAGAACATCTCGATCAAGAAAGGCGACCTTATATTTTTAACCCCATTTCAAAAGACAAGTTAACTGCTACATCTAAAATGGTTGTAGCAAAACACAAAACAAACCTTCAACCAAAGAAAATACAAAGCAATATCAGAATATGATCTCTGGATGTTATGGTAACAGCACTCTGATATTTATTGAAGAATACATTAACTTGTAGATTTTTGAAATGGAAATATCACCAAATGATATGAATGCAGCAGAAAATAGAATTTTTATCAAATTCTTTTCACCGAGGAGCAGCTCATGTTTTCCTTTCACTTCCACTTCCTTTCTGATAACCATGTAATGCCTAAAAAAACTAACTGGTCATCTATGTTGCTTGGTGTCTCTTCAGTGGTTATCTGCAAGTCACTGTTACTGGAAACTTGCAAAAACATTCTCATAAAGAAAAATGGATTTCACTATTAATAATCATTTACCTCAGTTTTATTAAAGATATCCTCTGTTTTACTTTAACAATTTCAAAGGGGTCAAGTAATAATCATTATATGAAGTCATCTTTCAGGCATGACACTAGAAAAGCCCAGTTTAGCAATATTTTTATAACCAGGCATCACATATTGTACAGATCTGTCACACACCAATGCAGTTTAGTAATGTTGTGTTCGAGTCATGGCAGGCTGAGGCCAGCCTTGAATAGTAACTTACAGCACTATATGTATGGATACTGCAAGGCATGAGGCAGAGACCGGCCTCAACTACAAACCTGCAGTTAAGTCAATACGATTTAATGTGGGCAAGCCAAGCAAACCAATATTTGTCAGACAATAGACTATGACAAGATGTGCACAGAGTTCATTGGACAATTCCAACTTTTTCTGGAGAACCCTAGATTCGTGGCCCTATTCTATTCTTGTGGCATGAAGTATCTGTGTATCCATCAACAAAGTGAAAACTACATGACACTTTCCTGGAGTACACAGGGATACGACTCCTCTGCATGAACTGTTAAGATGTGTAGACATGTGACCTACTATATTCAGAGTCACTGTGTGTTCTACCAGAGAACTGACAAATGTTCACAAACACAGTTTGGATCTATTCCTCGATTCATGCACAGAACCAGCAACAGCTTCATCTCTCTCCATCACTTAGTAAGATCTATCCCACCATCGGTTCCTCGGTGTCTCTCGACTTTGAGTTAATAATTTCTCTCCGGATCTCAGGGGTGATGCTGGGGTGTGTCTGGGCCCTCAGCAGGTCCAGCAGGGCCTGTTTCTGTTCACTGGAGATGTCTTCCTTGTACCTTTGAACAAATGTCAACAAGGACTGGTGCCAGAGGACGGGTAACTCTCTTCTGTCCATCACAAAGCTGGAACAAAAATAAAAGGAATGTCAAAGTAACTGTTACTAAAATGATTACATGAAACGAATGTTTTGAAAATGCTTTGACGGTACTATGAGAAAATCATTAGATACAAATCAAACTTGACATCTATTTGTCATTCAGGCTATAACAAATATTTTAAAAACTAAAAGAGATTTACATCAGATCACATGACAAGATTCAAACGATATTGAGTGGTTGCTGAATAATTTGAAATTTCTGTTTCTGTAATAAGATGAAACTTATTTCCTGATTGATCACTCACAGCTGCTCTTGGACCAAGAGAAACCTAAATGCCAGGTGACATACTGCACTGTGAAAAAGATAACACCTCACTAGTAATGACAGGTTCACAATTCCTCAAAGTAATGAAGTACAACATTCCCTTGAGGATTTTGGGCATACTACACAGGGTAAGTACACTACACCCATTCAAATGGGCATACTGCAGTGACTTAAGAATGGTAATTTAATAGTCTGCTGGCATTTTACTTACAAGGAGACCACAAAAAGGTAACATTTGGGAATGTTTTTGAAGATTTTCACCTCCCTATGTAAAAGTTGGGGGATTTTTGGCATCTGTTCTCTCTGTCCCTACATATTGGCCTAACGGCAGCTTTTCAATATTTTACCAAACAACTTGAGATCCTTTGTGAATTGGATATTGGAGCAGGCAATTGATATTATTTTGAAGATTTTAAGGCCTTTAACGATGGTGGGGTGAGTCTTCTTACTCACTTTGGAAAAATTTAAGTTTAAAGTGCCTTAAATGGCAAATGAGTCAGTTTTCATAGAGTGGTAGCTCACATAGGGCAAAAACTTTTACCAGACTTAAGAGACCACATTACTTTTACAAGTTAGCATTTAAGTCAATATGGGGTGATTATAAGGGGGATGCTATCTCACAGAGAACAAAGGGGAGAGAGACTGCACCCGGACTCTTACCGCAAGAAATGGTAAACTAGTGCGTCAATTACTCGAAACGGAAGAGCGTATTTCTTCTCCAGCAACGTCCTCAAGAAGATGCTGTTCGCTCCTGTGTAATCCATCTCGGCTATTTTTAAAATGGCGGCGCTGGAATGCAGTACTGGGATGGAGCACTTGGTCAGGATGCTACTGACGATGATAGCCTCGCGAAGTGTGCACGTACCCGACTGGAAGGGGAAAATAATGCAAGTCAAAACATCAAGGTATTTCTATAAGTGTTGAAATGTCTGGTCATCTTATGAACTGAAAGCAACTTAAGAGCAATAACCTGGGACAATAAATTCTTGTCATCTCAGCTTGAAAAAAAAAAGAAAGAAGTGAAAATGAAAAAGTTATGACAAGAATACATTTCAAAACTGTTGATTTGGAAAACTGATGACAGACAAAAGCAAGGCTGGCATACGGTTCACAGTGCATTTCATGCAGAATTAACCCCCTTCCTCCAGATACCTTGGTCTGGTAAACTACACATAGTGTGTGCAGGTGTCACTTTTTTACAAATTGACATCACACACCAAACTTGCCAGACAAAACTCACAGAAACTTTCCGAAAAGTTTTCAAATTAGGGCCATTCTACAATATCTATCACAGTGCCTCTTGTATTTCACTACTAATGAAAGTTATAACTTTTCGCCTCACTGACATTGTACCAAAGACTTTGTTGTTACAAGATTTAATCTAACTCAATCACTTTATGGCATCAATTTATAAATCTGCTACAAATATAGTTAGACTTCTAAAGACTAGAAATTACAATGTTTTGAGTCTGAACTCTGATTAGGTGAGGGTAAATGGTTTTACTAGAGTTCATATGATTGAATTGGAGGATGACAATTAAAAATCTGAGTGTTTCATTCAAAATTATAAAATATTGTGTCTTTGTAATGTAATGAAGTATTGCAGTCCTGGTGTACGCCATCAAAACATAAAACTTAGATCATAAAAGCAATTAGGTAGGATGTGTCAAGTCTTTTTTGTACCACGATATTGGTTATTCACATTCGAAAGTGTATGATATCAAAACTTATTTTCTATCCCACTTTGGTCCCCCCCCCAAAAAATAGAGTAGTGCCGAGAGAAAATCTATTTTAAACTTACCTCACATAAAGGTAGCAGAATGCCTTTGAAAAAGGCTGCTGGTTTGAATAAGGCCTTCCTTAGAGACTGAAGGAGAAGAACAAAAGAAAGTAAATAATGGTATATTGACGGACCAAATTGTTGATGACATATACACTTGTTGTGACTTCATAGTTTCAGTAACAAATCAGCTTAAATAACAAGTGACTTCAATTATACCATCAGTCAGCACTACCTACAGTACTATCACAAATAAAATACAACTACATTTCCCTCAATGATAATAAACCAAAAGTTTTTTAACCACTATGTAAGCATCACTTTGAGATACCAGCATCCAAAAAGTAATGATTCACAGATTCCTACACAAGACAGGACAATGTTGAACCAGTATGCACAAATGCACTGCGGTTTTGATGATTCGATTACAAGTATTTTTCTCTGAATCTGACGTTTCGTTAGTATATGTCACAAGCTACTTATGCTTTATATGAAACATGAGATCAGTGCAAACTTCCTGTTTTATGACCATGTCTACAAGGTTTTCAAAATTTGATCCTTGTTGACATTGAAGGACCTTTGACCTCCATTCAAGACCAAATGGTTCTTTTACTTGAGATACATCTGCATACTGAATATGACATCTGTCAAAGCTTCCCTGCTTGTGATATGATGTTAACAACAGTTCCATAATGTGACCCTGTTGACCTCAAATGATCTTTTACCTCCACCAAAGACAATGAAATTCTTGTATAATTACTATCCACAGGTTAAGGTGCTCTTTCAAAGCAAAGCAAATGCACTGTTGAAAGTCACCGATTGGAGAGAATAGGAAAAACTGTAGAATGGTGTTTTTGCGTTAAGCAAACAGTGAAGTGCACTAAGGTACTAAAGCCCAAGGTTTTGTATAAAGAAAAACTTAACTGGCAAAAGTAAAGATCAAAGTCTAGGTATAAGAAATTGAGAATGGTTTGAAAGTTGTGAAACTACTCAGATGTGCCTTCTTAGCTCTTTTTTGACTACTTGCTCCCCAAAATACGAATATTGAATTCCATTTGTGAATGAAATTGCAAATTCCATCCTCATAACGACTACAGCCCTTACATTAACGATCATGACATATTTTTGATACTGCTTTTCACTTGCATATGTTTAATGTTCTTTTGTCCCATAACTCATGCTACTGATCATGTTTCAGTTTGAGAAACATGAGAAAACAAGCCATTCAAATTCACTGGCAAACTCAGTCGGGGCTTTATCGTATGCTGCCAGATAAGGAAATTTTGTCAGCATGTACGTCTCTCTCAGTGACTGCAAATATTACCACAAAACTTAAAAACAAGCACAGAATCTAGGCAGAGTAATCTGCTTGATACTAAAAAAAAAAATGTTCAATTTAAAAAAAAAGAGACAAACATTACAGTATAATTTTAACGCTTGTGTAGATTAAATTCTGTTTCTTCTTACCATGTATAAATGATAATTTAGGCGTTGATATTCACCGATGTCATCTCGTATCCTCGGGAGTAATACCATGTTATAAAACCTGGTGAAGAGAATCACGCATTGCCATGGTTTGTCAGAACTTCAAGTACCCTGCGATTTGCAAATCACATCGACTATCTCTTTATAAGCCATTGTAACTCAACAGCAGCTCCGAAATAAGATCTCCAATCACTGATAACTACGAGTTTCTGGTTCTACTAATGAGATCACATTTGTTGTTATGCTAAACCTGAGCGACAGTGCAAACTACATGCAGGGGATGGCTTGACAGATAAAGCCAGAGGCACAGACGAGCAAACTTATGAAAACTGGTTAAAAGAGTTGCTGCCAAGGTAAAATGAATTTTATTTGCAATGTAAAGAAATAATTTTGTTCTACAACACCCCACCTGATGAGGTTGGTTCACCTCCTAAAATGTGGTCACATTCAGTTGAGACGTCCAGTCAAGCGGGATAGTGAAATAAAATCCGGTTCCAGTTCTGACTGGACTTTTTGCAACGTCCTGCTGTGCTCTTACCATGTCCCACACCACCACCCCCCACCATCCCTAACCACCCCCCAGCACGAAAAAGAAAGATGGAACACAAAATGTTCCTTAGTAATGTTTGTAAACACCGAACAGACGAACCTCTGGGCCATTTTTGCGTTCAGGTTGCTGGCAAACAGTCTGGTGGCCTGGAACATCGCAGCTGCTGTCCACCTGTCAGGTTGTGTGATGTACAAAATCTGTTTTCCAAAACAAACAATAAATTACTCGGTCAGAGAAGATTAATCGTAACAACAAAACATGTCAGGAAACCCCCACTGGAGATTGCGGCAGAAATTTTGCAGTCATGCATGCAATGTTCGTTCTTCGAGTCCTTCGATCAATTGTCCTCCATTCCTGCCTGCACTTCAAAAACCCGATGAAAGGCACATATGTACATCGGGTATATAGAAGTGTGCATTTCTGTGATGAGCCATTTCATGGTATGAACAGAAGACTGTAATAAGTTGTTTCTTTTAAGCTTAAAATACATTTTTATTGCATGCACCTGACAAATTTTTAACAAATACACGTGTGCTTTAGCCACATTCATTTACCAAGCATTGGGGTGGCATAAACATCTATATTGCTTACAGAATAGACCTTTCACACTTTTTTAGACTGAGTACATCAGAATCAGTATTTCAGCTTTTAAAATGAAAAAAAAAAAAAAAAAAACATCATGGCAATCCATATTTCAATACTTTCTTGATCCATTTGTGTGTTCTGAGATACTGGATAGAGCAACATCAAATAAAAAGACTCTGGCATCATTCTTTTGTTTATGACTTTATCCCAGAATACTAATTTAGAGGTAGAGGATCAGAATGGATTCTGTGCTTCCACCAACTTGCATATTGTGATGTTATTTTTGGTTCTCCTCAGCACTTTGCTATGGAGCTTACCTGTTCCCACGATCTGAGTGATGGTAACACTTTGAACGCCTTTGGTAATTTGCCGCTTCTGTACTTTGAGAGGAGCACTCCAACCCCCTTGTAAACCTGGACGACCCTATCGTCCAACTCCGGCAGAGTCACACCGCTCTCTGACGGAATTGAAAAGAGAAGCAGGTAACATGCAATCTATTGTTCTCACTACGCTATTAACTGGCATCTCCCTCTGACCCACTTCTGCAAATTGTAATGACCATCTAGGCCAGCAAAAAATAGCCAGCATACAGTAGCATATTTCAAAGGGTATAATGGCAATCAAGCAAATTTTCCTCATAATTTCATTTGATAATTTAATCAGACCCAGTCGCATGTAACTCAAGGCCACACATGACACACTTACAGGAAAACCTTTCATTTAGTATTAAAGTGTTCAAGTCTAATGATTGGCCTCTTACCCTTCGGTCACAGATCACTCAAACCTTGACTACTGTATGTGGTAAAACATCAGTGCTGAAAGTGCAATACTACGTCAAGTTTGTTAATTATTTCATACCATATCTGCTGTAAGCATTCCTACTATATCAGTCACTTTTCATCTTTCATGATCAGTCTGTATTCTTTACACACTACTTGAACAATAAAGTCACCAGTCCTTTCAGGTTAAACATAAACCTTGAATACAAAGTCATTGCAGAATGTCTTCTCAGTGTTGTCTGAGCTGCTTTCTGCCTAACATCCATAGCATGCAAATATCGAAATACAAGTGATGACTGTGCTCGGAAGGTAAAAAAAAAATAATCAGTTGATGAAAACTCAAAAGAGAAACACAAAATTTTACGACAATATTTTGAAACAATAGCTGATAGGCCAACAATTACACTTTCAGATGTTTCACTGTCCTAAAAACTCCAAGCTGGAGACAGAAATCTAATCACCATAGAGACAAACTCTCTTTAGACCTCATAAAAAAAAACAAACATATGGTTTTGGACTTGGGATAAATCCAACATTCCCACTTGTACACTGAGATATACTGTCCTAATCTGAAATGAGAATAGACCATTGTGGAAAGGAATTGTGCACCTTTTGAGGATGGGGATCACTGGCTTAAACCTGATTTAAACAACCCCAAATTTGGCAGAATGGAATGGTCTTTCAATTGTAAGTAAACCAACTAAGTTTCTGATTCAAATTTATCTTAAAGAATGTGTCACAAGCTTGACTGGACAACTTCCCCCTGACCATTCCCAACGTGGAAAATTCTGCCTTGGTCAGTTCCTACTGGAAATTTCTCCAGTAAAGGGTTAGGGTTGTTAAGGATAGGGTTGGGGGAATTGTCGATGGAGAATTGTCCGAGGGACCGGGGCTAATTGTATGCCAATCGTCACAGTCACATTCTAGTCCCAGCTGTGATTTCTGTTGATTCATAGGTGTCTGCTATGGATAAAAGGATATTTTAGATCGAAATTCAGACATCAAGTGGGCTCTATGGTGTGGTTTATGTCAGTCACATTTTTGCAGCTCATTTGGATAAAGAGGGCACGTGACTAAATATTCTTCTCTAATACCTAAAATCAGATCTTTGGTGGCATGGATGAAATACCCATGCAAACAATGGTAGCCTAAGAGCAGCTTCCAATGAGACTGTCCACCTACCAGACATTTGTGATGCAACTTCTGTTCTCTTTTCTGTTAATTTCTCCATGATGATGTCAGCCAATGTCCGCCTCGGTGGGGCATCTTTATTCATAAACTGTTCCAAGGCAATTTCATCTTCTTTGTCAATCTCCTGTTGAAGGGTAAAATAGAGACCTAATGTAATCTTCTATTGCATTGTCAGGACGATTTAGTTATGAAAGAGAAGTGCTTTGTGAATTTAAATACAAGTGCATGCATAGGCAAAAAGTAAAAACATTAAAATTTCATTTCCAAAAGTTAAATATGTCTCTTAATTGTATCATTCAGACAATTTGGTACAAGAAGTTTCAGTTGGTAAATTCTGTCATATGTGATATCAAAGCAGAACGAAAAAAAAAGAAGCAAGATACAATCCCGTAGTGGTTGACTGTTTTCATGCAACTGAACCTCATGCTTCTTTGAATGAGCCAATGGGAAGAAAACTGGTTATGAATATTCAGCTAGTCAAGACATCTTCATATATCACTGATGATGGAATGAGGCAATCAGTCTGTAGGTTGTTTGTAAATACAATGTAAATACAATGCCCGACACTAATCAAGGAGCGCCCTCAGTAGTATGTTTTTAATACACCACTGAGAACTGTAATGCTGCATATTCATCATGTATAAGCTTTCAATAAGAACCGTTACTTTTCAAATATTTCAGTTTTACACTGTTTTTATGCCATTTCTATAGCCATTTTTCCACTCCATTGACCTATTCGGTCCATGGACAATCTCTCAGGTACGAATAAAAGTAAAGAAAAACTTCAGATCAAACATCACCTTATTGTTCTGTTTTATTTTTTCCGTGCACACGCAATCACTTTAATTCCTACTATCATTCAGCAAATTGCAGCTGGTGCTTTTCTATCACAATTCACAACTGTACCAGTATGTATCTGTCATCCATATTTCCTGTGAAACAATATCCACTGGGTCCAAACAACGAATTATGAGCAAAATCGAATCACTGCAAATTTCAGCAGTATATGTCCCCATAAACATCAGTATGTCAAATTGCTAAGTCATCGCTTAAAATCAAGTCAAAATTGCAGTTTAGCAGCAACACTGCATGTCACCATTATCAGTCACATATAGTGATACTTTAGACATGAATTGCACCAGAACAGCATTGCATTCCATGGCTTCCAGGTGTGAGAAATTTTGGTTCACTTACGATGGTCCCTTCAGCAAAATCCTCTGGTTCTTCCTCAAGGAGTCCATCTTCATCTTCTTCATCTGATGCTGCTTCTGCTGAACCAAGAGATGTCTTCTTCTGTACATCACTGAAAAGATATTTGAAAGTAAACATCTTGTTTCAGACTCATCACGTACAGTGCCTGGCAGAAACGTATCGACCAGAAAGTTCTTATTAATACCTGAAAGTGTGAAATGAAATTTAGTTTGGGTTGGCAATGGGCTGTCACTGAGTTGCCCCTAGGCTGCCAACTTAGTTTCACACGTATGCAAACAGCCAGTTACTCTTTGGGCATGTACCTTGGAAACCTTCTCAAGTGTATCCTGAGGCATGCTGTATTAGTTTATTGTAAATGACCTGCTGATCACATTGTTACATCTGGTGACCACTATCCCGTTCTTAAAATTGATCCTACATGTTCACACATTTTAGATACAAACTTTCCACAGGGCAAACACGCCTGATGTTAACTGCCTACTTCCTGTTTTACTAACAGATGTTTCAGCCTCCAATAAAATTGCCAAAATTTTCACTTTCAAGGAAGACCTGCAAACAGTGGTGGGTGAGGATATATATACAAACAGCAGCCAAAGACCTCTTCCTCCAGGAGAGAACACCACAGTTTTTTCATTATGTAGACTTTCTCAATCTCCAGACATACACAATCATAATTAACATCAGCGCAAAGCTCAGAGCCATATAAAGGTCCAACAGAAGCTCAAACAACAGTTATGCAAATGCAGCAATGCCTAACAGAGAGATGTTACATGACACTATCACGTACTGTACTACCAGTCTGTCCCCTTTCCTTCTTTCATTGTTTTCCAAAAGTTTAAAATCCAGCTGGCTTTCCCAAGATTCAGAAAAACTCTGCAGAAAGCAAGTGAGGAATAAAAATAAAAAGTGAACCATATGACTGAAGACAAAAAGTGAAATAACAGAATTAACCATACTACATCTACTTTAATGTTACATCATCCTAATCAATCTTGAGCAGCTCATTCTTAAATACCTTCGAGCTCTTCCATGCTGTTCTTCAAGCTCCTCCTGTTGCTGTCTGGCTTGATCCAAAATCTTTCTTGAAAGTTTATCATCAACAAACTGAAAAATAGAAAAGAGATGTTTTGACATACTACTCACTTTCCTCACAGTAGCATAGACAGAATTAGTGCTGCATCCTGAGACTAGCTATCAGACTATATACATGCTCAAGTGCGTACTTATGCCTAAGTCTACTGTGGAGTAATGTTATTGTGTTCTCTTCAACACTGATCACAATTTTCCACCTTCTTGACTTTGAATTGGGTTACGCTGTTGTTTATACCACTTTACCAGCATGTTTTGTATACTTCATTTAACCTCAGCTTTTCTAGACCTGGTTTAAGGCAATAGGCTAGCGCCACTTGCTTTTTGTTTCTCCTTCTTTTCCTTTTGGGTATGGCATGACGATCTGGTTAGGGCAGACCTATTCCCATTGGTGGTGTCTATTGACCCAGATCTGTCAGTTAAGCTTTTTTTGTTCTTGATCCAAATGGAACTGTGGTACTAAATGAAAATTAAAACATCTGTTGTCCTTGTTGGAAAATAACTGGAAAGGCAAAAGTCTGATGGTAGCCTTAGCAGAGCTAAAATTGTGTACTTGGAAATTATCATTGGGCACTTATCTCTGATTGAGTCACATACTACAAATTCCTATGAAATAATTCCCCATGTTGCAGTCCTCTTCCACTCAAATATGTAGTCTTTTTTGAAGGCCGTTGAAACTGTGGATCATTACACTGAGTTGATCATCCCGTAGGTGTTGGGTAAAATGCACTCCAATGAGTCCAAGCAGGCTACTTTGCTCATTTATAAACTATTAACCGATCACAATGCTTCTTACACGTAAATAGGCAAGTGACTAAGCTCTGGTCTTCACCTGGGCAGGGTTGGAAAACCTTGCAAACCTTACGAACGTGGTTCATGGGAAATCGGCGATGCTAGCAGGAAATCCTGTATGGTCTGGACACATACAGTATTTTAAAAAAAAAAAACAAGGGAAAAAAACCAGAATCTTTGGAAAAACAAAATAAATGAAGGAGAAAAGGGAAAATGTTGAAAAAATATTGCAAGGAAGCTCTGTTGATCGTTATTGCCTACAATACTTACATAGGCAAATAGCGCGACACGATGTACAGTATATCCACAACAACCACACAACTTACCAGAAATTATCACCAGTTCACTTTGGCACACTTAAGCTGTCCTACATACCCTATGAACCCCAGTACCCACAGATGATTTGCACAGAGCTCGTGCACAATTTCGTCTCTGTCGGTTTTAGTGTTTTTTTTTTTCTGAACTCAGCACAACAGATTCTCTGTGCAATAAATGAGAACAGAGTGCTTTCATTGGTACATATACACAACAAACATACATAGCAGGGCAAGCAGACCCACACGGAGGTTCTCGACCTTTGTACCTTCTTTACGTTTACGATCTTACACCCAGATGCAATGGTAATGCCAAACACCTTTCTAGAAAACATAACGTTACACACAGTAAAAAAATTGCGGTGATTAAACCCTTTTGAATATGGGGGAGATGACCTTTTTCTTTTAACTTTCTACTGCCTGGTAATGATCACATTTTTCAGGGATAAAAACGTTAGGTACAAATGTCGTGGCTGCAACAGGTGACTGATTTTGAGTGCTATGAATGCAATAAATGTTACAGGTGTTTTGTGTGAGTTAGACTGGGGTTAACGGCCAGACACCAAACTACAAGACGTCAAATAAGTGAGAAAATTGGCAACACGGAAAGGGTAAAAACATAAAGAGAAATGGATGTTTTGAAAAGTGAAGTGAGTCAACCAAAAAGCAACTTAAACGGAAGGAAATATCCGAGTGGCAATATTTGTGAATGCAAAGAAATTGCCCCCTATTAATTAAGGTTTGAATAAAGCATAAAATATGCTATTTTTTGTAAGATACAGACATTACCATTTTGGGACAGGTGTTGACATTTCTGCAGTTAAAAACTTTTCTTGCAAACATGCCAGGATTTTCTTAAGTCAAACGTGCAGAGCTGCTATAGTTGACAGTGCATAGCTTGGTCTAGGATTCTGTGCAACCTTACCACACGAACGTTCCATTTTATTTTTTACCATGGGATTGATGTCTAGCTTTTTAGTGAAGAATGCTATGATCGAGACATTTATTCTAGGCCTATTGCATATCTACGTAGCGTTATATTGGGCTCAAGTTTCACTCGTTTCTAAAAATTTGCAAGTGACTCTTTTTCACATTTTAGAAGGTACCGTATATTGCAACAACGCAAATAGCCTAACGTTAAGCTTTTGTGATTGATTTTTCAAATATTGTACGAGTTTGCAGTTACATTTTTTGTGCTCAGCTGCAACGATTCTACCCCTTCAATATGCTAGGAACCCCAATCCCCGGGGCTTTGCCCTTGGACCCCCACAAGGGGCTTAGCCCTACACAAAATGTCAGCGGGAAATCGGTAGATTTCCTATCGTGTTCGTGGAAAATTTAGCAAGATTTTCCAACCCTGCACCTGGGTAGCAAACATTTGTTCTGCACCTTACCCTTGTTGCATTTCGTGGATAGGAAGGTATAAATAGCCCGCCACGCAAACTGCCCGTCAACCAAGAAAACGGCTGCGGACCGCTTGCCTTGTAAATGGTAAATTCTTACTAATTATTCCAGTGTCGCAGGTACGTAAAATATGCTAATACATGGAACGATGTGATTAGAGGTTAAGTAATGTTTGAAGTCGGCGTAAGGATGTAAAAAATAGGCCAAGTTTCGTGTACTGTTAGAATGAGTGTCCTGCCTTGTAGATACAGTATATTAGGACATATGTGGGGGACGCCTGTGATTTGTAACGTGTTATTGTAATGGTTGTTGGGCACCTCCTGACCTATTCGGAAGACCACACAACCCTTACCTAATCTTATTCCTGACACTCACATCCTTGTGACTAGCCCGTTCCCTTTTATTAAGCCAAACAATAATTTAGCAGAACTGGGTCCTGTACTAAATGTACGGGGAATGTCATGGCGTAGCAAATTTTGGTGGGTGAACTAAGGTTAGCGGAACTGCGCCCTACGTAATTTCAATGAAACAGAAGCACAGGGAGATCAACGTGGTAGGCTTAATCATAATCATACCGAGTCTTCTTCGGCACGCTGTCTGTGTTTGATTCGTTGGTAATCTCTCACTGCATCATTTCTCAAAATCTGTTCTGCTAAAGGTCCAGATCTGGCAACTGGATCCCCAGACTGAATTGAACCACGCTTTCTCTTTGATTTCCCCATTTCTTCGTACTGTATATGTGGGGAAGTGATGTAGTGCGCAAGCCAATTCTCAAGAATATGGAACGCAAAACGGGCAAATTGATTTGATGATGACATAAATGTATTTCGTAACGACGTACTTTCTTGATTGCCTACTTTGATGTGACGACGACAAACTTTCATGTGATGAAGACGTACTTTGATTTGATGACGACCTATTTTGCTGTGATTATGACCTACTTTGATGTGATGAAGAAGTAATTTGATTTGATGACGAGCTACTTTGATGTGATGACGACGTAGCAGCTGGCCTATTTTCATGTGATGACGTACTTTGCTGTGACGTACTCTGCTGTGATATGAATGTGTTTCACGTACTTTGAAGCAACAACGCGTTTTCAATCATGCAGTCTCTCTTCATAATTGTTTCAATCCAACGCAACTATATACAACGGACGTTGTGCCCAGCTCCAATTTATAGAATTATGCACCTCTAGGCTAAGTAATGATGGAGTCAATTCCTGACCCGTTCAACAGCCAATATGTGAGTATTTGACGAAACCGTGGACCTATTCTAGAAATCGGACTTAAAAGATTGCATAGACAGTTGAACATATCTGAGAGTAGGGGGAGTTTACGTAGCCGGCCACACAAAGGACGTGTGTCACCTTTCATGGGCTGCAGTTCCGACAGTAAATACAATGGTGTGTACCTTTCAAAATGGTACATGTTACATAACACCTACTTGGAACTGAACAGTTGATATGACTTTATCGGACACGATAAATTATTGAAGTTTTCTTGTGAAGACTAGGCTTCTTTGCAATCCATACATCATTTATATTTTAATTCGTCAAGGGGACCAACTTACCGTATAACTGTTATAAAACGTGCAAGACTAATGTGTCCGATTTCTTTTTGTCTAGATTATCGACTTTGAGGTTAACCTTCCAAGCATGCAGGTGTCGGTATATACCATCTTTTAACGTACACACCTTTGATCATGGGGAGGGGTTTATTTCTTCTTTATCTTTTGTAAGCCTTAAATGAGCTTAGATACTATATGGTGCAATATATATTTGCTAGGTACGAAAGCCAATTAGTTTCATAGTCAATATATTCCGGAGTCTCTGTTTTTGGAGAAATAAATATAATGGCGCTTTCTGTTATATTTTTCGACCAATAAATGTTGGTGCCTGTGGTTTTAGAAATAAACTCTGGAGTTTATGTTTTTTTTTTTTCATTTTCGAGTTCGAGATACAAATATGTTGCAACATCAAAATATATTTCCTTAAATAACAATTTCTTAAAATGCATTTCTCGAAAAAAAAAAAAAAAACAGATAATCCAACCTGCATTTCTCAAAAAAGATAAAACCCAGTAAACTCAAACATGTTTCTCGAAAAAACAGAAGCTTCAAGTTAAAGTTCTCGAAAAAAAAGTCAATGTACTTGCAAAGCATTTCCACAAAGATGCTTATAGTGACTTTTCACACGAAGGTACATTTACATTCAGCTTTTTGCTTGCGCTCAAATGCTTCATCAGAAAACATTCAAGGTAGATCAAAATGGATCTCTTGGATTGCCTCAAAATGGCGTTCTGCATTTTGCAATGTTCTTTTAGTGATTTATCAATAACTTCTTCCTTCACTTAACTTAGTAGCTTTATGTACTTGCTCAAAATCTTTATTAATAAATAAAAAAATTTGATGGGCACTACCAATAACAATGCTTATAATTAACATCACTTTTCACATAATAATTATGAAAACTTGATTTTTCATTTTTCTTCATGGTTTGTACTGGAAGTGGGTATATGAATTAGTACTAAAGTAGAAAAGTTAACGGTCAAACCAATTGAACTCGTTACCTATTCACTTATTGCTAATCATTTGTTTGTCACACATCATGGGACCATCTCAGTTGCACTATGGATCTTCATTAGAAGCTTTGTTCATGTTACAGATAGATAAATAGACAAATAGATAGACAGATAAACATATAGATAGACAGATAGATATATAGATAGATAGACAAACGGACAGACCGACCGAACGACGGACCGACAGACACGGAGACAGACAAAGAGACAGAGAGATTGGTGGGAGCGGATTCATGTCCTCCACTCATGGTAGGAAGACAATAGACCTATCAAATACTACCTCTCTTAAATTTGCTCATGTACATTAATTTTCTTTACACTCAAGCTCCGCAGTATATCAGTATATTATTAGGTCGTTATTTGTGTGTAAATATCCCCACTGATAGTTTAGTCTGAAACTGGAGGGATTTTCTTGGCGTTGAACCCTGATCAATTGTCACTGCCCATAACATTATGCGAATTATTCTATGGGGACAGGCATTTGTGACGTAATCAGAAACAATATGAGACACCTTTATGAGTAACACTGGGCGGATTCATGTCAATTCACATTAATTGCCGGCAGTGTAAATGTGTGTTTTAAATAAAGACAGACAAATGCTGAAAAGTTTGAGGGATTACTTCCCCCCATATCCCGGACCACGTCGCTGTTGTCATCCCCCGTTAGTCTCCTGAAAAAAAAGAAATACTGCTTTGCCATGTCTATGCCCATTACCCTGTCGACTTGCGATGCACGTTGCACAGAACCATGTAGGCCGTCGATAGTGTACATGTATGAAAAAAAAAAACAGTGGAAATTTGCGGTAAATTTGGGAAAGCGGTTAAACAATTCTTAATGAAACAGGACCTTTTAATGTTTCTTACGGGGTGGTGATACGCATAGGCAGTATATTTGGCAGCCACCTTGTTTATTTTAAATTATGTTAATTAACTGAAACATTTCCATGCTAGATAGTGTGCCATTTGTTTCAGTTTCGTTTGTTTTGATTTTCACTTTTGCTCTCTACAACAGTGTTGAAATCCGGGGGCCATTTTGTTTTTGGCAGCGATCTTGGTTCTTCATTGTATTTGAAGGCAGTGACCAACTAGATGACACATGGTAATAACATTTCTTTAAAATTTAGTAGCTGTGATTGCTTTCAAAGCAGCTCATTGTTGATTTCTTGTAATCATGCCGACATTCTTAATGTGGCCGCCATTTTTGATCTAGAAGTCTCATCAGAATTTCAGAAGGATGCAAAAGGCCACCCTTTGTGCAAACTTTCATTCTTTCCACGCCAAGTGTACATTTTTTCCATTCGCCTGGACTTTTGTTTGTTCAATGAGGAAAAGAAAGCTAAGCAAAATCAGAAGTGGGAAGAAAAGTGGTGTGGAAGCCAAAAGGGTCATGGGTCAGCTGCAGTGATCTAGAGCTCCAGGCCCGTATCCAGGGGGGGGGTTCAGGGGGTTCGAACCAACCCCCTCACAAGATCTGGAGTTCCGCTCAGCCTATGATAGTAGGCCTACGTTAGCAACACATATAATGAGTTTTAATTTATTGGTCATATTTGTCGGGTAAAATGTTCCACTTGTGGTAAAATCGAATCCCCCCCCCCCCCACTGAAAAAGCTGCATACGGGCCTGGGCTCTGTTTATTTGAAAGGCTGTTTATCGATGTGACGATTGGATGACTCGGGCTGTAAGTCCCTGCGAAAAACTAAACATGAGCCCATATATGCTATTCAAAGGGACCGCTCGGAAGTTTACGTGGATAAGATCTTCAAATCATACCAGTCCCCGAAATCCAATTCATATTCTTTCAGTGTCATAAATGAATAACTTGCATATTTCTTATGAAAACAACAACAACCACAAGACGTTCCAGCAACCACCTACTTGTTCAAAAAAAGTAAAGAATCCAGCAACTAAAGCTGATCATCTTAAACCCAGCGAACAAGCCCAATTGGCCCCGGCCCATCTGGGCTTTACCTGGGCTGGTCGGGTTTTTATTTGTGGCTTTATGGGACCCAATTGGGTTTACATGAACAATCTTCAAACTCGGCTTTGAAGCAATGCTGTCGTGTGAAAAAAATTGGTTTCATTGATTTCTGTGAGAAAGTAGATATAAAACAAAAGTATTAAGCACACTTGTTCTTGTTGGGCCATAACTGGGCCTGAGTTGGGTTATTACTATTTGGGCCACAATTGGGATCAAAACGTGGCCAAACAGGGCTATTTGTAATACCTTTTAAGTAAGTTGCAAAGTTGCGAGAATCTCTGTTTATCCATTAACATCATATATTTACCAATATGATAAGTTTAAAGAATTGTAATAAAGATAAAACTAAATAAGCGTTGGTTGTAAGAGAGCTTGAGTTGAGCTTTGCACTATTTGGCCCCAAGTGGAACCCTGTCCGTTCCCAATTGGGCTGTCTTTTAAAGTTTTACACATGGGCTGTGAGTCGTGAGTTTTTCGTCGTAAGAAGACTTTTAACCCTTTGACCTGGTGCCCTAATTACACCAAAGGAGTATTAAATCAAGTCTTTAAGTGAGCTTTGATTACGCCTGACTTGGGCCATGCAGTTTACTTGCCCAAGAGGGGCGCTGTTAGGACTTGTACAATTGGACTATTATCACAAACGATTAAAAAATTGTGAGACACTTCTATGATTCATTTACATAAGCCTACATTTCATTGGTCGAAAGAAGTAAACAGTAATGTAAAAATATGACTTTCGGAGGTTTTCACTTGGGCGTGGGTTGGGCTATGCACTTCTTGGCCCCGAACCAGGTGCTGTTGGTACCTGGTTGGGCTGTCTTTAAATGTTGTGTAAATGGTCTTTACAATAATTGATTGTGTTTGTGAACCAAAAGAAGACTTTCCATCTGTTCCAACTTCAAGTGACCTCCATGTCATAAATGGAGGTCAGATAACTTCACTAAATTAAAGATAAATACTGAAAATGAGATAAATATTACGCAAAACTTGGACCATGCACTGAAACGACAAGGATGTTGCTCTGAGCACACGTCTTGGTTTACGGGCAGCAGATATTTCTTGATTTTTACGGTTTCCAACCGGTCCGATAAAGTTTTCCCGTATATATCTACTCTCCGATCCTTTTTTCATCGTGATTGATGTCTTCTCCAAAGAAAAGAGGCAGACCTAAAGGAAGTCTTGGGAAGAGAAAAAAAAAAGACGAAACTTGCCAGACAGACCACTCTTGTAAGTGTACGTTCTAGCGGAACTCATACCTTATCACCGTCAATGGAAGAGGAGTATGAGGACGTGGCAGAGGATACACTCAGCCAGTTTACTGATGCGCTGGACTCCGCCGTTGTGAAAATTACTAAAGAACTAAAACATCAGGAGCGACTTCACCAGGGCGATTGAAGAACAGAAAAGAGCCTTTGAAGCTGTGAAGGCGAAAATTGTTCAACTAAAAGAGAAGTGCCACGCCCTGGAAACAAAGATCAGCGGACTTGAGAAGTCCCGGAATGAACACAAGCACGAACGCTTTCAAGAAGAAACAATATTCGTATCGTTGGATATCCAACCTTTCCCCAGGAAACATGTCTCCAAATCGCCAACGATGTAATTGCTATGATCGGCATCCCTGATTGAAAGCTTGAATGAGCCCACCGTGACGGTAGGACGGTTAATCGAAGGGACTCCCATATTCTGGTTAAACTAAGCTATTTTCAAGATAAGACATATGTAATGAAAAATGCCAGACAGGCTCTCCGCAATGAAAATTATTATGTGGTGGAAGAACTTACAAAGATAGACCTTACTGAAAACGCCGACATTCACGTCAGGTCTCAGAGTTATTCCAGCAAAGAGTTAGATTAAGATTTTTAGGTGTCGTATGTAGAGGAAGCCAAATTCATCTTTATCCTGTTTACTGGATTAATCAAAAGGTAACCAGTCTGTTTTTTCTTATGTCCTGAATGCAACCTCTTTAATCTTATTTCCTTCTCTTCTTTTTTTTTTTTTCATGTCGGATTTTCAGGCAGGAACCATTTCCATCTGGTTTTTACTTGGAGATGGAATGTTATTTGTAAGGATTGACCCTTTTTTCTTCTTTCTTTTTTTCAATCCTCCTCTGAATACATCATGTATTCCATATTGCTCAGATCTATCAAAATTTGTACATTGTCTGTATTTGCTATGTATGCAACCTTTACCCCCCCCCCCTTTCATTCGTTGTTAAGTATATCTTAGAGGTACATCACATCACTCAAAAGTTTCTATGGCTACCGCCTTAAAAATTTTTAAGTTTCGATGCAAGGGGGTACGACAATCAAAAAACGAAGACAATTATTTGCCTTGATTCATAGGCGTAAGCCATGCAGATATTTCTATCATTCAAGAGTCTCACAGCTGCATTGTGTGATGAAAGTTTCTGGCAGCATGAATGGGGAGGGAAAGTTATTTTCTCCCATGGTTCAAACACGAGTAGGGGGGTTTGTTTACTTATCAGACCTAGTTTAGATTTCGAGGTAATTAAATCGGACATCAGTCCCTTTGGAAGATTTGTTATAGTTGACATCAAATTTAATGAATGTATTGTTACAGTTGTAAGGATTTATGTTCCAAACTTCGATATCCTAAATTTTTATGCGATATATCTAGTAGCCTTAATACTTTTATGGGTGACACTATCATAGTTGAGGGGGTTTTAAATTTTCTGTTAACTTAGACGTCGATAAAAAGGGAGGTAATCGCCTTACAAACTTTAAGGCCAGAGAGAAATGTCTAGACTTAATTGGTGCTTATGATCCGATAGAAACCCTTGTGCTAAGAACTTCACTTGGAGTTCCAACATAACTCCGGGCGTTCATCGTAGACTCGAATATTTTCTCATTTCCAGAGATGCACAATCTTTTGTTACAAACATCGAGTTCGTTGCAGACCGGGTTTGCAGTCAGATCATTCTTTCGTATTGATGCCTTTTTCCGTCGGCAATGCAAGTAAGGGCAGGGGTTACTGGGAATTAAGTAATTCACTTTTATATGATTTTAATTACGTCGATCTGGTAAAAAATTTGCTACGTAATGAAATCTCTTGTGACAATTTTGACAATCCTGCCTGCCACTGGGAGTTCACAATCCGTAATTTTAGTATGAATTATTTAAGCAATTAGGCAAAGGAACGTCGCGAAAAAGGAAACCAACTTATTGCCAGGATTGCCCTCCTTGAACAGTAGATTTATACCAGAGAATCGCCCGAGTTACGGTCTCAGTTAAAAGAGTCCCAAAATGAGTTAATGTATCTGTATGATTATAAACTCCAAGGAACTATTTTAAGGTCAAGAGATAGATGGGTAGAGGAAGGGGGAAAGAACTAAGTATTTTTTTAATCTAGAGAAAATAAAGCACTTAACTTTATCTCTAAACTTATCAAGGAACAGGGTACTATATGAAATGATGAAAAAGAATCGCTTGATCATATTAAAGATTATTATAAATCACTCTACACGTCACGATCTTGCTAAACAAACTGTTTTTTCGAGGATCTTCCAGTTATATTGATAACGATGTCATGTAGGCGTGTGAAGGGGAACTTACAGTTAATGAATGTTTTCATTCGTTGTTATCAATGAAAAATTATAAATCCCCTGGATGCGATGGTTTGTCCGTCAATTTTTATAAAGTGTTTTGGCCAGTAATTGGTGACTTGGTTGTAGAGTCATTAAATTATGGTTATTCTTGTGGGCATTTGACTTGTGAGCAAAGTAGAGGAGTCATAAATTTGATTCCCAAACCTAACAAAGATTGTACTTATATGTCTAACTATAGGTCCATAACGCTTTTAAACACTGACTATAAGATTGGATCTTAGGCCATTGCGCACGTTAAAAACCTTTCTTACAAGATTGTATTGACCGGCAACAAACTGGGTTCCTTAAGGTTCGTTTTCCTTAAGGATCCTTAAGGGGAAAATATTAAGTATGTTCTTGAAGTAATTGATTATGCTTTTGACGAAGGGATTCCTGATTTTTATTTTTAGTGTAGATTTTGAAGAAGCGTTTGATAAGATTGAGTGGGATTTTATACATAAATGTCTTTGCTACTTTCAGTTTGGTGAAAGTATTCAGAATTGGGTAAAAGTGTTTTATAAAGGTAGCAGTACATGTATATTGAACAATGGTAATTCATCAGGTTATTTTCATTACAGTGTAGAATAATTAAGGCTGGGATGTCCACTCAGTCCCTATCTTTTTATGTTAGCAGTTGCAAGGAAACTTTAGCTTTAAAAGTCCTACACAATAATCTTAATAGAGGAATTTCAATTAATAACAAGGAAGTGAAGATTTTGCAATATGCAGATGACACTAATTTCTTTTTAGATAGTTTAGAGTAATCGCTTGCAAAATTCCTTCGTATTCTCAATTCGTAGAAAGACGCTTCTGGTCTTGTAGTTAACTTAAACAAATGTAATTTGTTTCCTTTGGGCCCGTTTGTTTCACATATAACTAACTTTGTTAATGGTATTGATGTCCATGTTACCTCAAATGCTTGGTATCGTATTTACCTCAAATAGGAATGACATTTTTCGCCTAAATTACCTTCCATAGCTCTCAAATTTAAGACCCTGGCATGAAGAGATTTGACACCAATTGGTAGAAATATAATTGTAAAGACTTTTGCACTATCCCATCTGGTTTTTCTATTTCTTGTGCTTCCGGATCCCTCCCTCCCCCCAAAAAAAAAGTTTATCAAAGAGTTAGAACGCTTCATCTTTGATTTTATATGGGGCGGGAGCCCTGATGAAGTTAAACGCTCGGTTATGGTTAAACCAGTAAGGGATGGAGGGCTAAAAGTTACACATATACCCACCTTTATGAAAAGCTTTAAAGACAGTGTACCTGGGAAAAACGGCGCTATATTAGTGGAGATAATTCTTGGAAAATCATTTTTGACATCCCTTTGACGTCTGTGGGTAAAAGGTTGTCCTTTCACTGTAACTGCCGGAACAGCGATGTCCCAAATATTCAGAATACTTTTGTCAACTTTTGTTGATGCATGGTGTGTATTTTTTTTTTTTGTTCTCACAAGGACAACTTTGACAATGAAATACCTGGAACAATTCTTTTATTCGAATAAATAATAAACCTATTACGCACTACGAGTTACTTAAAAAAAATATTATATATGTAAGAGACTTATTTGATGTAAGGGGTACACCTTTATCCTATCGTGAATTTATGGTTGGTTTTCATATCAATAGATTCCCCTTTTCATCGTACTTGGGTGTAATCAGTAGTATTCCACGAGGGTGGAGACCGAGAAGAGAGGAGGGGGATACTTTTGTTAACGGTAGCTGTTTGTTTGACAGGGTTAAGGAAGCTTTCTACTTCACAGTTTATTTACAATTATCTTACTAAAACTCTTACTTGTAGCCCGACTGCATTGTATATGTGGGGGCAGAGCTTCGGTAACCTCACTGATCTTGATTGGCAGAATATTTTTGAAATGCGCCGTATTAATACGAACAAAATAAAATTACACTACCTGCAGTTTAGATTTTATAGATAGAATTGCAGCTACTAATAAGCTTCTCCATGCTATGGGTAAGTAAGAAAGTGATAAGTGTTCTTTTTGTCACACAGAAAGCGAAAGCATTGAACATTTATTTTGTGAATGTAGTATGGTTTCAGAATTTATTTCAGATGTAGAAAGGTCGGTTCTAAAACAAAAATTTTCTTTCCAAACAAGATGTATTTTTTGGTTGTAACCAGGGGGAAAATCGCCCATTTATTTTTTTTTTTAATTTTACCAATGAAAAACTATATTTATGAAAAATAAATGCAGAAAGGAACAACTTTCAGTTCAAGAATTTCTTTACAAGTTTAAGTTTGCGATTAATGTAGAAATGTTTAATGCAAAAAGAAAATCAATTGAATAAAAAAAACAGATCAGATAGTATGATTTATGTGACGCTTTTCATAACTCTATTGATACTTAGCGCTAACGTTTGTATTTGTTTTATTTGTGTATTTAATTTAATTGCATTTTTACGCCTACTTTGTTTTTCCGTAATTCTCGTAATTGCTTTTGTGAGATCAAAAATATTGTATATGTCAATGTGTATGTGAATATGAATATTTCTTAAATAAAAAGGAGGACTTAATTAATTAATTAATTAATTAATTTACATGAGCTTACGTTGAACATTGATCCTTATACGAAACTAAAATGAAGGGTGAATTACTGGGAGCGTTTTTCTTGGGCTTAAGTTGGGAGAAGAACTATTGATACCCAATTGGGCTGTCTTTACTGATTTTTTTTTTCGAAATGGGTTGTGAGTCATTGCTTTTCCATGTATCATAAGATGAAGTTCAACCCGTTGACATTTAGTAAATACTGAACATAATACTGAACGGCATTAAAACTAAGAAATAATGATATGGACTAGCACACATATAGGTTGACCGCACATTTCAGGACTGAGGGTGGGCAATCGTACCCTATGTTTATTTAGAAGGAAGTACACACCCTCAAAGTTTGAAGTCTATGCAAAATGTGGTTTCTGAGATAGTGTTAAGATGGTTGTCTACATTCAGCCTTACTGGTGACCTCAGAAGACCTTTGAACTGCACCAAAAACAATCCCAGCCGAGACTTTTATATGTCCTGCCCTCAAACCAACTTTGATTTGTCTTGCACTTTCTCTTCAAAAGTTAGAGCGTTAACGAACATACGCAAGCTTTTCACATTATTGCCTCTGATGATCCCATATGACCTTTGACCTCCAAAAAATCATCACGATGTTATTTAATTAAAATGGAGTAAATACCCTAGAAGTTTGAAGTTCATGCAACATGTGGTTCCTGAGATACTGCAAACTTACTTTGTCTGTATATTGGCTGCTGGTGACCTCATATGACCTTTGATCCAAACCAAAAACAATGCCATCCGAGATCTTTATATGTTCTACCCACACACCATTTTTCATCTATCTTGTACCTTCCCTCCAAAAACTAGAATGCTAACGAGATTGTTCTTACACACATACGCATACGGACATTCACCGCCTTACTGGGACATTCCTTATCGGTCCTTTCTATGAGTTCCAAATATATACCTTTGAGGTCTGGCGAACTATTTGTGTGTCCTTACCAGGACATACCATTGACATAACACTACTCACTACTTCATGGTATGGGTAATCAATTGTAAAAAATATAGGAACATTGTTAATCACATTTCGGCAATCGAACTGTAAACATGATTATAGTGGGTAAGGATGTTCACTACTGGCAGACAATGTGCCGCCATTTTGAATTTCAATATGGTCGCCATGACGAAATATTGAACTTACTATTTGGACTTGCGTATGATATTTGGTACTGAAATTTGGTACATAGGCATTTTGACATGCTGAATAATCAAGAATTCATTTCACATTTATGACAAACTTGATGGCCGCCATTTTGAATTCCAGTATGGCTGCCATGCGAAATGGTGGAATTCCCTATCTTCGGTTGAAGATGATTTGTGGCACTGAAATTTAGTACATAGGGGCAATCTGACATGCTGAATTTTATAATGGATTGATTTGAAATGTTTGAGAAAGGTTACTGCAATTTTTGAACTTAGCATATCAAAATACCCCAGTAGGCACATTTACACACTTAATGTGAGGCGATCGTTTGTACAAATTTTTATCTGCTTGACTAAAAGGATCTGCATGGTCACTTGTCAAAGAGGTCTATTTGCTTTCTAACAGAGCGCTCTTTTAAACACAGCTATCAGCCAGTTGCAGAAAACCACGGGAATGAAGCACTAACAAACAGAAACATACTGTGAAGCATTATAAAAGAAATTGCAACTGCGGGCATTGTAATGATGTCTTTATAATTCGAGACACTTGAAGATTTTCTTAAATACGGATTTTCCGTAAAGTAGAACTATAACTTGTGACAGTGTATCTACTCATGTAAGCGGACGAAAGAAAATTGTTAATTTGTCAACCAATTGGAGGTATTCTGAACGGTAAAGTAAAAATGCTTACCAGTGATGCGTAAAAAGTTTTTACGATTATTGATGAGTTCTAGACATTCTTACGGGACATGAATAGAATCATATCTTAGCAGTCTATTTCGTTATCAACAACAATTTCAGAGTATTATTTCATAATTAAGAGGACATGTATTAATTATCGAAAGGTGAATATCACATAAATCTACTGCTCATAATCAGTAAGCACCGACAATTTCCTCTTGAAAGAATAAAAAAGAATTGATAACCACTTAACGGTACATTCAGAGTGTCTTTAATGGAGGTGTCAAACGATACTTAATGTAGATAAAACGCAAATCCAGTTTTTGAACAAAGATTACCGTACAACTGTTTAGCAGCAGGATAGAAAGGGAGGATTTCAATGACTTTCTTGAATTTCGAAGCAGGTGACAACATCAACATAATAATGTTTGTTTCAATGACGCAAAGTCGGAGACGTTCTTGGCTTAAATATGAAATTAACAACGATTTTTTTATTCAAAGAAGATACCAACTATTTTCGTCAAAAACGCTTGAAAATTCACTAATTAACAATAACTATGAATATAGTAATAGCATGGTAGAAAAACAACTTTACAACAGATACATTCAGTACACACCGTCGAGTTGTTTTATGAGGGAGAATGTCATTTTTTACGAGTTCCACATATTCTTATCGGTACGGTCAAGATAATTCCCATTGATGAACAAAACGTTACCGCCATGATTGCTAAGTTCCAGACATTCTTACCGGGACATGGCTTCGATGAACATCGCTTAAAAATCGATTTTGTTATCAAACAGAGCTCCACAACACTATTTTTAGACTTTGTGTGGATATGTTGAACATCGTAACCGAAAGAGCAATAATGGGAATGAATGAAATTTATTTGATATTTTGACGAGTAGCTACTATGCGTTATCCATTTCTTTTGAAAAAAATATTTAAGATTTGATAACGAGTTGGATATTTTCTTATCGGTACATCAGTACATTCAGGATGTCCTTAAGAGATGTGTTAATCGTATGTAGTGTAGTTTACAAACAATTCCAGTTTTTATTTAACGAAGATTACAACTAATTTGAAAATGATTAAAATAGAAGATTTGATTAACATCCTAAAGGCTGAAAATATCAACGTAATAGGGACTTTATTAAATTGACACGTAAGTTGCAGAAATTCTTTCCAGGACATGTTTCAGACCGTAATAAACATGTATTTACTTGCTAAAAGACAGAACCCACTACAAAGTCAAGATTACTTAAAAGTTGGAGATATTCGTATAGGTACATTCAGGGTATTTTTAATAGATGTGTCAAACCTTTCAACTGTAGCTAAGAAACAAATCCGGTTTCTTAACAAAGATTATAAGTAATTTTAAAACGATTAAAATAGAAGACTTGACCGACCTTGACCTTAACATCACCACACCTGATACCATCAAGTAAATAACGTTGATTTAAATAAAAAATAAGTTGGAGACATTCTAACCACGACGTGGCTTAAATTGAGATGGACTTCATTTTTTAAAAGACAATAGCAACTATTTCGGAAGAATTGTTTAAAAATCCACAAAATATAAAAAATCATGTACATTATATAAAAAAAAAACAAATTTACAACAAGATATATTCAGTAAGAACGAATTATTTCGTTATTTCATTATTTAGTGTTTTTTGACAAAAACTTATCTATGGAAAGTCAAATTAATTCAATATGCAAGTCATGCTATTTTCAAGTCCGTAACATAGGTGAAATAAGACGTTACATATCGGATGCAGCGTGTAAGACCTTGATTCATACACTCGTAATTTCTAAGCTTGATTACTGTAATGCACTGCTATATGGGCGCCTTTCAGAGTATTGATAAATTACAGAGAGTGCAGAACCGTGCAGCACGAGGTAAGAATGAGCACATATCGCCTGTTTTAGTTGATCTGCATTGGCTCCCTGTTAAAATAATTAAAATAATTAATGTTTAAAATTTTTGCTCTTTACCTATGAGGCTCTGAACTGCTTGGCTCCTGTTTACCTATCTGACCTTTTAAAACTGTATCAACCAAATAGACGTTTTTCGCTCAGAGCAAAAGTTATTTCACACAAAGCCTATCACAAGAACAAATTTGTATGGTAATCAACGTTTGGACTATGCGTCAACTGAATTGTGGAATGATTTACCCACCGATGTAAGAACTGCTACATCTGTGACCCAATTGGAAAAATATTAAAAAACTTTTTAGAGCTGCCTTTTACTAATTTAATGTTTTTGATGTACATGTATTTTTCTACTTACATTTTATCTTGTTAGTATTTTTATCTTTTTAATCTCAATTTTAGGTATCTTAATAGTGTTTTTGGCATTTGTTATTTTTTACCTTTTTTATCTTTTTAACATTTTGTCTTGTACCTTTTTGATGTTTTGTGTTTGTACAGAGCCATAGAGCAATCATTCTATAAGATATGGCGCTTTTCAAGCTTTTCATAATAATAAATAATAATAACAATTTCCTTTAAAAGAGCGAAAATCAATTTGTTTTTGAGTTCCAGATGTAGTTATCGTTACATTCATTATAATGTCCTTAATGAACAAAACGTTACCTTAATAAATACTGAGTTCAAGACGTTCTTATCAGGACTGGATTTTACAAATAGAGTTTACTATCAACCAGGGCTACACGACAATTCTATTTTACCCTTCCTAAATATGTATTATCGGAAAAAACTAAAAGAGATATACAAAATTAATTGATTTACGACTCGAAAAAGGTTTTATTTATACAGTTAATTGAAAAGAAAACTTTTAAAGAAAAGGTTTCTATTTATAGGTCATTTTAAAGAAAAACCTGGCAAAAAGACAACTTATGAATATTCATTACAAACTGCTTCTCCACTCCAAACAAATATTTCATTTTAAAGCTAGATAAATTTGATCTCAATAAAAACAGAGACCTTTCCTATCAAATCATGATTACATGAATTAAAGGAACGGTATGAACGTATCACGGACAACTATTCATTTACAAAATACAAATTGGAGTCATAAAAAATTCTTATTTTAAGGGGGTGGGGTTTAGTCGTCTTGATCATGTGAACTATCAAAATGTTTATGAAAACGTCTAAAGTTGCGATATTCAGGTTTTAAAATATTTTGTTTCACCACTTGTCTGCAATAACATCTTGTGCAATGATTTAAGAATTAACAGAAGAACCTCAATTCAGCTAAATCATGAGTTCTATGGACTCCAGATCCTACAAGCAGTGTACACTTAAATGTGGATTTACAAATCACTTCCTTTAGATATATGTATCTTTGAATATGTTACAACTTTTACAACAGCTGAGGGTTGGGTGGTTGAAGTACTCGACCTGTACAACACACCTTACTTATTGGAACGCCAACATGTATAACTCTAACGTCTTTCCTGTAGTGACTGTGCACGATGGTCGTTGAACCTTTGAGCCAGAGGGACTTTCCTCAAGCCTATTGTAGATGTCTTTCTTGTACTTCATTCAACACCTAGAATTATTACTCATATATATAAAGTTTGCAGAACGAAATTTGTATATTTCTGTCCGTTTGAGTTCATTGTTGCCAGAAAAGGCCACCTTTACTGTGTGCTGCTATTATTCGCAAGCGTCTATTCATTCTGCCATCCTTTAACAACCAGTTCACCATGAATCGAGGACAATAGTCACATATTGTTCGTGCCTAATAATCCCCTCCCCCACCCCCCTTAAAGGGTTCTTTTATAGGTTATTTCAAAAGAAAACCTTTTAAAGAAAAAACAACTTATGAATATTCATTACAAACTGCTTCTCCTCTCCAAACAAATGTTTCATTTTAAAGCTAGATGAATTTGGTCTCACGAGGCTTCTGTTTTTATTGAGACCTTTCTTATCAAATCATGATTACATGAAATATAGAAACGATTTGATCGTATAATGGGAAACTATCCATTTACAAAACACAAATTTGAGCCATGAAAAAGTTCTTTGTTGAAGGGGGTGTGGTTTAGTCGTCTTGATCATGTAAACTAAGAAAACGTTTATGAAAACGTCTAAAGTTGCGATATTCACGTTTAAAAACTGTTTTTAACTGTTTTATGCCAATCCCGTTGCTTTTCGAAGTAGTTACTGTCATTTTCCTTCATTGAAAGGCATAGTCCGTTCATGTGCAACCTCGTGTGTACATTTAAAAATAAAGAAAAAGTAAGATCAAACATAATCTTTTTTGTTTTTCAGTACAGACGCAATCACTTTACCGTCCCAAAATTTTAATTTACACTATTTGAAAGGGAAAAAATCTTTAAAAAGTTTTTGTTTCGTAAAGGCGGCTACTCAGTGACAATTTTCTCTTCTATTTAGTCTACAAAGCTAAAAGTAGAACTTTTACATTTTTATAGTGACGATCTATGCCATGGTCTATGAACCTTTTGGCTATACGAGGAATTTTTATACAGCCTATTGTAGATGTCCTTTCTTTTACTTGATTCATCACCTAGAATCATTACTCAGAATTATACAATTTACACAACAGCGTCCTTAGTTTTCTGTCCTTTGGAGTTGTTCCCAGATAAGGCCACTGTTACTGTGCGCTGCTATTGTTTGCCAGCGTCTATTTCTTCTGCCATTCTCTAACAAATAGATAGTTCACCATCGAACGAGTATAATAGTCACATATTGTTCGTGGCTGATAACCCCTCTCCTTAAAAGGCTCAATTTATACTACCAATTGAAACGAACAAAGCCTTTTAAGGAAAAAATCATGAATATTCATTGAAAACTGCCTCTCTTCTCAAAACAAATGTTTCATTCTAAAGGTAGATGAGTTCGGGGCTAAAAAAGAAAAGTTTTCTCTTTTTATTGTAACTTTCCTATTAAATGATGATTACATGAAATATAGAAACGGTTTGATTGTGTAATGGGAAATTGGAAGCCACGAAAAAATTCATTCTTTGAAAGTTGTGGGGTTACTTCGTCTTGATCATGTAAACTAATAAAAGGGATATAAAAACGTATAAAGTTGCGATATGCACGTTTTAAAATATTTTGCGTTAGCACTTGCCTGTATCACTTGCGATCTGATTTGGGAATCTATAGAAGGACATAACAAGGGCAAATGTTAAATAAGGGAAGAAAAAATTGACCTATTGCAACTAAATTTAATACTTCACGGTCGGTGTATTGTAATTCGGAAGTGACATAAGTAGTCAACTCAATCGTCAGCTATATCGTAAGTTGTAGTGATTGCAATTCCTACCAGTAGTGAAGCTGTTGGGTCGTTGAAGTACGTGACCTACGCATATACAACACACCATACTTAATGGAAAGCTAGCAAGTATACCTTTAACGTCTTCAAATCTTAATTTATACTAACTGAAACGAAAAAAGAAACTTTTTAAAGTTTTTGTTTGGAAAAGCTGGCTACTCAGTGACAATTTTCTCATCTATTTAGTCTAGAAGCATGATACTAAAGCTCACGGAAATAAAGAATTTAATTGTTAAGTAAAACAGACTGCATATCTAACCAAACCAAGTTTGCACCACAATAACCAAAATGATTTCATTTACGTCTATTGCGAGCAGGGTACCAAACCTTTTCTTCAGTATTTCATAAGTCACTGCTCCACGGAGTAGTTGAAATCCTCATCAATGTAAGTTTTCTCATCATCATCATCATCATCATCGTTTTTTCGCAGTTTAAACTAAAGGAAAGCCTTCATATTACCTGCAGTCTGCCTAATCTGAACAAACAACAGGAATTCCCATTATTTTCTCTATTCACCTTAGTGTTACTTCTCCTAAATGTTTTTTTTTTTCTCCACGACTCACCAATTGATAGTCATTCACTTCGTCTTATTTAGTCTTATTAATAACCTGACGATGGAAGTTGACTTTCCGAGACACTTCGTGTTTTCATTATAATCTTTGTGTACTTTGTAAATATACTGATGTTTGCCATCAAATAAGTGATCTCATGTTGTTATCTGGACTTTGACCTATGACATCATTGGTAGGGCGCATATTATATCCTACCCTTGGGCATCTACCTATCAAGTTCATCCGACTCGCCGTCTGTAGGAGGAGATGGTATACTTAGATACATACCGTGCACTTACACAAGTACACACACACACATCTGGATACCCCTTCCCGCCACCTCACCACAATCGGTAATCCTGCATGATCCATGTGATTTTGCATCTTAAGGAAACCTACTAACGCCACTTGGTTTTAGCTGAATGCTAAAGGTGGCCAACCTTTTAAGTGTTAATTCACTAAAGCAGCTCAATGGAGTACAGGACCTCCTCGCTACTGTACTACGTATAGGGATGAGATAACCACCTTGAGAGTAAAAAATAAATAAACTCGAACGGGCGACATTATCTGCATCCAAAATAATTGCTCATGAACTATTAAAGACGACGAATCTCAAAACATTTTTTTTAGGAATTTGAAAGCCCTCATAAAACCTATCCATAACCGAAACAGTGCCAAGTTACGGATCAATGCATCAAAGATGAAACCTTTTGGTTTCCATTTTTGAGATTTAAATGGAAATATTTTACTATATTTAAACGAATTGGAAGCTGACATGTTAAATTTACGACCTCCTTCTCCCCTGGTCATAATACTACGTATCAAATTCCTGACATTTACCAACGCTTTCACATATCTAGTTGTTAATGAACTTGATAGATAGGTTATTTCCAAACCGGCCTTTCAGGAATTTGGCCAAAATGGTATTAATTAAAATCAGTAAGTCAGTAAAGATCGTACTAAACAACACAACTTCTAACATCTACCCCCTACCTCTATTAAAAATAGAAAGAATAATCGACAATCGCACGACGACCCACTCGGAACAAAACATCTCCTTTTTTCGCCAAGGTAAATCCAACATAAATCAGACTTTTTGGCTCTCAGGAATTCACATTGGGCTTATCAAATATACTTCTACAACTGGTTTATTCCTACATGTCGAAAAAAGCTTTTAATAAAGTGTTGCACACCGGTATCAGAAACAAAATGCCCAGATTCAACCCTACGATTTAACTAGACTCTTCTCTTTCCTTGTCCCCAACCGGGAAGTCCAAATTCACTGCAAATCTTACTCGAACGGTACCCTTAACGCATGCGTCCCTTTACGTAACCTGAATATTCTCCAGGCTACAAACTGCAAATTCAATCAGTGTGCCGATACCAATAACGCACCAAAAAACACTAAACCGAAAGTCACAATTTCTTACCTTGAAAGCTGGTGCTTCATGAAACTGACGTCTCGAAATTGATTTTTCTTTATATACTCTCTTTTTGTATATAAGATTCTCTTTCTTTATATACTCTTTCTTTTCTACACCTTTTTTTAAGAAAACATCGTGCATTTGTCTTCAAAATATCTCTAATGCTTTTAATAGAGCCTCTCCCAGTGCAGCTTTCCTTGGTGTCACTTTCGGAAACAAACTTCAATGCAATAAATCTGTCATTCCGTAGCTGGATAGGCACAACTGCAATATCTCCATTGCCTCTCTGATAACTCCGATGTTCCGTCCGATATCCTCGTCAAGATTGCCAAAAAAAAAATCCCTTCCGTCCTTTACTGTAGAAGAATTCCTCTCACCCACTATAGCTGACGCCAATGAGTGAATTCTGAACAGAATTCGTGCAAGTTGCAACCCATTTCGGCTCGCGCTTAAAATACCTGGTAACATTGGTAGGTCTCATACCCACATCCTGACAACGCAGTATACGCTTTTTTTTTTTCATTTCTTCAGAGACTTTAACATTTGAAACTACTTACAAGGATAACAACCACTCGGTTGTAGGTATTAGATCTGAACGCCAGCTGCTAAAATACCAAGACGCTACAATGCATCTCCTTAAATATCGTAATTATATGCAGAAACTCCTCTCCCCCTTAATCCGCATTCCTTTCTCGTCTCACTTCCATTATCTTACAAGTAAATTGTTACAGCTTCTTTCAAGAATGCAGTGTGATTGTAGACAATCCTCATTTGAATGGCTAACCCATTGTTGTCAATGAATAGCTTTCGCCTTAAAAAGAAAAGAAGGAAAAAAATGTCACATGCTAGCTCTTCCACACTCCCTTGCAGGACCTTTCGTGAGGGTGATTAGGGGTCAACTTTATCACATGATGATACATATATATCTAGCTATGTGTCCCCTGTTTTTAAAGTCCATTTGATATTCATCTAGAAAAGAGCTCGCTTTATTCAAAATTTGCAGAGTGAAACTCAGAACAACTAGAAAGCCAAAAGGCTTAGTGATTCCTTGCCTCATGATATACATTGTAACAAACATGAATCGCCCATGTGACAGGCATGAGATCCCACACAGTTATCCTACTTGAGATACCATCTTAGTAAGGTCAAAACCTTTTGAAATCTTGTGACCCAAAATGAGCTTTCACCTCCACTTAAAACAATAGGGATCACCTACCCTATATGGCCATCAACATGCTAAATATGAACAATTCACAAGCTAAGTATAAGATCCCTCACATTTATCACCCTTAAAATATCATGTATACAAGGTTTTGACCTTTTGTCACCCCAAATAACCTTTGACCTACACAAACATGAGAAACTCCCAAACGGATATGATGCTGCAGGGGAACAAATTATATTTTGTCGTGTCTAATAACTTGATAAAAAGGTAAACATGTTTATTTAATCAAAATTATAGCACTTTATTTTGTCGAGTTACAGCTATTGGTGGCAGCTCTTTCGTATTTGATTTTTGGCGTGATGCCCTTCCCAATGGCTATGAGGTCCTTGAAAAGTAGCAAAATCTGATAACCCTATTAAACCAGAATCTAGCATGACTTGCAATTTTGCCTTTAGTTTACTTAAAGACACAACACACAGTACAAGTTTCCCTAGGTTTGATACACAGTAGTCATTTGTTTAAAGCTTACCTGAACTACTGCAAAGTGATATAGGGCGTTTAGAATACACCAACATGGCGTACAAAGAAATTCGCTTTAACCGTTGTTAAACCATTCAGTTTCATCGATAAATATCTGTCAAAGCTTCATCTCCTCAAAACATTATGCTGTGATGAGTAACGGATGCATCATTTGAATTTTAAAAAGTTTGGGTGCACAAATTAGTGTTGAGCAACAAATAACTAAATTTCTGATCTGTGAGAATCTTGTTCCTTGAAAATAAGGCTAGTGTAATTCGTTATTTTGAATAATCTATCATTCTATGTCCACAAATAATGGGTTTAAAAATATGGTTGTTTTCTGTAAAACAAACGCCCTATTTCCCTTTAAGGGCTAAACAGAGACACTGTTTATACAGTAAATGGTTAAGTCCATTGGGCACCTGGCTCAACAGACTGTATGATTTATTCTGGACATTGTGGTTTCTACTGGCAGTCAACTGTGATAAATTATGTCAGATAACAGTGACCAATTTGAACAGAGGTGGGTCAGTTACAATTTGATTCATCTAATTAAGCAATCACAGTTCATGCACGCTCAAGGGTATTTGATCCAAATTATCAGTAATTTAGTTCTTTTTATAAAGGTAATAACCGGTGGTATATTTAATCCATTCCAATTTACAATTCATGCATGCTCACATGTCCTTATGAGTACAGTGGCATAAGGTTTGCCAAATAATAATCTTTGATACCAAATTTAATGTTGTCTTCATCTTTTCTTTACGGTTATCGAAGAGACTATGTTGGTATGTCCTAAAAGAAGTTCTCAAATCAACAAGAGGATTCTACATTACAAGTATAAAATTAACTAGAAGGACCGTTCTTTAAATATGGTAGATTCAAGTTTCTCACATTTTGACCTCCCATGACCCCAAATGACCTTTCCCCTCTGCCAAAAAAAAAATAGGGATCTGCTCGATATGGGCAATCCACACGCTAACTATGAGATCTCTCACATTTATCGTTCTGGAGATATCGTGCTTACAAGCAATTTTCAAGGTATTTACCGTTTGACCTCTGGTGACCCTTGTACTCAATAAGATACACCTACACACTTCGTATGGCATCTGTTCAAGCTTCTCTTCTTGAGATATCGTGCTTACATGGTTTTCACAATTTGACCCCTGTTGACCCCAAATGACCTTTGACCTCCACTGAAAACGATAGGGTTCCTCTACTCAACATGGTACAACTACATACTAAACAGGAGATTTCTACAAGCTTCCTTTCTTGAGATATCGTGTTTACAAGGATTTTCACAATTTGACCCCTGTTGACCCCAAATGACCTTTGACCGCCACCAAAAACAGTAGGGATACATCTACTTAATAAGGGCAATCTACATGCCAAGTATGAGATCACTCAGAGTTACACTTCTTGAGATATCGTGTTTACAAGCAGGCGTCACACACGCACATACATACACACACACACACACACGACATCACCATGGCATAGATTCCTTCTGCCTTCGGCAAGGAATCAAAAATCCGTTGAAATTGTGCTAATATCTGGTACCGTTTTTGACATTACTCTTTTTCAACGTCAGTCATTCTTTATAGTGAACATTTTCATATTTTACAAAGGTTTCATATTTTGCAAGTGATATCAATATTATGTAAAGACGAAAACGCATGCTACCATGACAAAACAAAAGACACATAAAGAATATCATATCCTTGAAATTAGGGATAACATATAAGACATATGATGTGAGTCCCTCTCTTGACGTCATATATTTGCATACTAAGGCAATGCTCATTTACGATGCAGTTATAAGACAGGAATTCTGTGTCTGTAAAATCGTCCAATATTCTATAGATTTTAATGACATTTGTGACTATTTTGTAAAGTTCTCAATGACTAATACAGACAATGTATTTTTCGTATCTCAAAACATCTGTATCTTTTTCAAGGAGAACGGAGTACTTACAACAACTAATTCAGTCGGTTCAAATTGATCAAAAGCTCAAATAGTAACACCAGCTTCATCACAGGCTGTCCAATATCGGAATCAATGCCACCAGAAATGCATTAATTATCACATCTTATAAGAATGGCTTGACGAACTAGGGGAAAACGCATGTTCCACGCATTGAGGTTAAATGTAAGGCATCATAATTTCGAGATGTTTTATGTTACAATTTTAAATTTCGGTGACATGATTCTTCCAGTATATATTTTTCCTCATGTAACTTTTTATCTATAAATAGATACCCTCCTGCGATGATTATCTAAAGGACAGTCTAGCCACAAACTTAGCTTTGATATGTTTAAAAGTAAGGTAATCTAACCTTTCTGGTGAAACTTCCATTCAGTTCCCATGTGTTGTTCTCATTATCAATTGAAGTTACCCACTTTACTTCCAAATGTGAACTGAGAGCACGTAGAAGTGACATTTCCTCACATTGATAAAGAGTCTTTTGTTTTCTTCATTTAATTTAATGAATTTATTATTTAGACCGTGAAATCAAGAGGTGGTCATGTAAGTGCTGGTTATGTGACGTTCACAAAACTCTCATAGCACTCATACAATCACATTATGATTGCACTAGATATTGAAGTATGAAATTTGGTGTTAAGTTTAAAGAAAAACATAAAATGCTTTATCAATGAGGGGAGATGGCATCATTCCTGCTTGCTTCAAGTTAACTTTCGCTAACAAATGTAGCAACTTCAACGGCTCATATCTTGGAAACCACACATAAGAATTGAATGGAAGTTTCACTGTAATGGTAAAATTTACTTACTCTTCAACATATCAAAGTTATATGTGTTGCTGTACCATCCTTTTAAAGTACAATACTCTGAATGCATGGTTAAAAAAAATGGAAAGTTCCAAGGTTAGTCGGCGAATGGGGAGAAATTACTCAGATATATCAGGTAACCAGGGTTAGATGCAATCTGGTGCAGTGTTTTGTATATTTTGAAGCTGTGTGTTTTTCCCAGAAATCCTAGTTTCCCTTAATCTAACAATAATACTTTACTTCGTGCTGAACATTTGTTCAACCTTTGCTACAATTTTTAATGTTACCATAACAACGGGGAGTTTCTATATTGCACCTATAACTATTGTAAATAGGTACGCATATGTATGAAGTATAATTTTAACAGAAGATAACGTGAAATGGATGACCGGTGGCCTATAGGGGAGAGGTCTATGGGACGGGGTACCCAGCATTCCCTCCGAGGAATTTGTAACTATCAGGTAACCTTGTTTGCATCGTCTGAAATCAGAAAATGTGCCCCACTGATGTCTGAGAGACAATATATTATAATCTCTGAGATACTCAATGACAAATTTAGTAAAGAACCATCCATGCTGAACCTTTCAAAACTGATCGATGTCAGCAGTAAATGCCTGTGTTTAATACAACATACAATGGTCAAGCTGCACATTACACTTGGGCATCCAACACACACACATTAAACCGTGAAAGAAGTCAAAAGCAGTATCAAGCTAAAGATGTGCTGAAAACAACAGTAAAGAAACGTCCCATTAACCGGCCGAGTTCACCTCAGTTAAAGCCTGCCAGAGATAATTCAGGCCTGGCTAACAGCATGCATTCATGTAACGGCGAGACGATTAGGCAGATAGGGGATGGGTCCTCTCCTGAGCGAAAATGGCTCACTATCAGAAGTTCCAAGGTCCAGGGTTCTTGTAAATACTTGTAATATTTGTAAATACAGGATTTCGTTTCATCAAATAATACAATTCCCGATACAGATCCAAAAGCGACGACTTGTGTAGTATATTTTTGATACACCACTAAGATCTGTATTGTTGTATATTTATGTTTTCAGCTTATTTTTGTTTCTTTTTTCTTTGGAAAAAAATCATTCACTTTCTTTAATAACTTTTTATTATTTCCCCGGGGGTAATCGACTATGCTGATCATGAATCTAAAAGTATTTTTTGAATATCTTTCGTTTTTGAGTTATGGGGGAAAATTCATTCTTCGTTTTTTTTTTAGGGGCACTTCTACGGTCCATATCTATGTAACAAAATTGCCCACGCAAAAACGGACCATAAACTTGAAATCTATGCCAGCGATAACAGCGGCTGCGAAGTTTTCATGCATTTTTAACAACGGAAGATTTCCTTCCGCATTCACCCACAGAGGTGGGGTAGGGAAAATCAACTTCTGTTGTATTCATTGTAACAAGAGTATTTGTCTAGGGGTTTTCTGGTACGTTCATTTCGAATATTAAACGCCTGGCGGTGTGGGGAAAGGAGAAAGAGGTGCCCAGAAAAATGAAACCACCGTCAGTTAGAAATTTACCACAACAATAATGATCTACGATTATTGCTTCCATTAAAGGCACCCCCTATGGATGGGAGACAGTTTCACCACTGGGTGTGGAAGGGAAAAAAAGAAACACTCCATTATAACAAACTATATATATTCTGGTAGCAAATTGGAAGCCAAATCTGAAATTTTTTTTCCGTAATGTTTTTCAAGACCCGTGGCCATTCTCGAAAATCCCCGACTGTCCGTGCAAGTAGGGCCCGATTGAGCAATCATAGGTCCCAAGTATGGCTGGTCCCAACTCCATTTTCCAAGTCATATGGGTTCTTTTTCAAGCCCCAAAAGGGCGTTGGTCCTGACCCATGGACGCTTTAAAGAAAAAGAAGGACAAGGTCACGTTTCTGGCGAATATCAGGCGCGTCGATCCAGGGGCCCAAGACAAATGATAAATACGTTGCTATTGAATATTGCAAGGAAGAAAAAAGATTAAGGCACGTATTGATGAGACTCTAAATATGAGCAACGTTTGGACAATGAGTGCCCGACGAAATCCCTCACAATTCGTTTGGTGGAATAGTTAATGATCTCTTCATTACATTCTTTTTTTTATTTATAAAGGTTAATTAATTAACTTTATGTCAATGGGTTGAATTAGGCCATTATAGTGGGTAGCATCTCTAATCCAAGGAAACAGAAGTACTGTAAGCATCGAAAATAGCACCTATATCCGTGGGCGGAAGTGTATGAAAAAACCCCAGTGATTAAAATGTATGAATTTTAGGATGGACTTATATTGCACACATTTTAAATAATTCTTAATCTCAATTTTAGTCCCTCTGATAGGAGTAATAGTCGAGTAGGCCTTAGTCCTGTTTGAGTATATATGAGTCATAAGTTTGAAGAGTTAAAATTGATATTAGGGAGTTGTGTGGTGTCCTGAACTGGAATGGACGTTAAAAGCCATGGACCGTGCATATGGTTATCAATGGAGTGGTGGAGTGGTACCAACTTAAAAGTTTGACATTTGAATTGAAATCGATCAGCATTGTTACCTATTATTTTATTTTTTGTTTTATTATTTAATTCTTTTCTATGACATTTTGTATTCTATGTTCATTCACGACTGTGTTGTGCTGCTACAAGTTAGTATCAAAAAAATTCAAACACATAGTTCTCTTTGTCAGCACCTATGAGTGTTCTTTTGAATCTCTTAATCGCTATTATTTTGGTCAGATGTGAATTCCTCAGGTCGTTTCTCGCAGGATCCCTTAAGTCATGACGAAGTTGCCATTTGGGGGAAATTTGTCCAACGGAGTTGTTCGAGGGGGAATTTCACGAGCAAATTGTCTGGAGGATTTGTCCAGGGACGAGTTGTCCAGTTTCATGCAGACGTACATACATACACATGCATACACACACACATACAAACACCGTACACGTATGCATGATTTCGAAGGTTACGATTATCATCAAAACCAAAAATGGCATATCGCACAGAAGCTTGCCACAGACACCCCAGAACTTGAAAATAGTTTAAAACTTGATGCCTTAAATAAAACTCCAATCAGTTGAATGGACTTCAGATACAAGTCATTTTACTAATGGAATCCAACATGAAGTAAATGACACCCTTGGTTGGTTTGGTTGGTCAAATGACAAGAAGAAAACCAACCAAGAAAAAAAAACATGCAGCATGATGAATTAGTAACTTACTACTAGACTAAATTCATAAATAATGCCCGATGCTTAACTACCTAGAACAAACAATGGACCTCACAATGCAACTTTTTATCCCTTCACCAACATAAACAGAAAATAAAATCACAACAGAGGGAAACAATAGTAAGAATGTGTCCATTTTAGATATAGCTGGTTTCAATCTTTGAGCTTTCTCTCCTTGCCTTCAAGTCAGCAAAAATGAAGAAAATCCTTTTGAAGTAATCCAGGATCAGTGTGGACAATGTGCCTGTTCACATTCCTGTTTCTCCTTCCTAGTCCGTTTTTGAGCTTGCTGTTCGATGTGTCTTCAGGTACGAAAATCAGGACAAGCAGCACCGAGAACTGAGACATAGAAGGGTAAAACTGAAGCAAAACGAAAGGAAAACCAGTCATTTAGTGCAAACACATACAGGCTGAGAAAGAACCCTCATCTCTCGATCAAGACAAAATTATCGACATGAATTGTAAAGGTACTCCATATAGAAGTTGTACAGAGGTATATATGTATTTACATCAAGAGCAGAGGTATATATCAGTGTATACTACTTGTAGCCATACATGCAGGTTGTATAATGTTACAGAGTGAGGCCGAGTCAACAAACTGAATGAACAGTCATAGCTTATGCATTTCCTCACCCACCCCCTCCCCTTCCTCCAAGGCCCATCACCCTGCCTTCCAACCTACAAACTGGATGCTTCAAAATGCACAGTGCATGGTTGCTGAACTAATGCAGTTCTTTGTGTTTCTCTCTTCTGCAGAATAACTAAATAGTAAGAAGAAGCAATGGTAGGAACTAATGAAAAAGCTCTGAAAACTACAAAAACAAGAATGAAGTAATCATATAATGAGAAAAGATTGTCACAAACACCTTCCTTGGAAATGACAAAAAAGTGCAAATATCTCAAAAGTTAGGCACCAATAATGTTCAGTTAATATAACAAGCTCTTTCGTCTGGTTTGGTTTCCCATGTCCCAGCACCAACTACAAACTGAACCAATCTTGGTGGACAAACAGCATTGCAACAACTTTGCACGCCAACATAGGTCAAAGTAAAAAACAGTTGTTTACATACTTTGCTGACTTAATTTTCAACTTCTCCCATATGGCACAGTGCATATTCAACCATGGCTACTGCTGCCAACCCCAACTCAACTCCACCAAGTAGTGCCAGAGTTCAGACGAAACTAGCAAGCATCTTCTTCCATCCTTGTTCAAAACATCGCACCTGTTTGTTTGTCTAATGCTACCGCCCCTCCGTCTGACTTTATTTCTAGCCTCTAGAGTAAGTTCAATGTAACAACACATCTGGTGGATCGAACAATAACTGGAGTCACTTCTATTTGGTATCGAAGAATGAGAAAAATGAGTCAAATATCTGCTAATTCAAACTTAAAATGCTCTTTCAAATTCCCTGTTTCTTATTTTCTTTTTCTTACCACCAAGAGAGCTTCCTGAGTGAGGTCTCTCAAGAATATCTGCTCAAGAGACTGTTGCAAGGTTATTAAAGGTGGGGCAGACTCAACAAAACTTTCATTTTCGTTTCAATGTTTTTCCAACTTCAGTAATTTTTTAAAGTCTACAAAAAATGATAATTTATCACGATGGCAAAACTATCCTGATGCATAGAAATAAAAGTAAAATAGATGTAGCCTGTAGATGGGATGAGTTGCATCCAATTTGTAGCGACGGTGGCTATCCCAGAGTAAGGAGACCAGAACAGTTGAAGAACTGAGTTAAATGAAGCTGAAATTAGACAGAACTTGGCTAAACAGCAATTGAGTTGGGATGACATATATTTTAGTACTGTTTCAGATGAACGGTAGACATCGTTTCAAGGTCGAAGCAGTGATTCTGAAGAGCAGCGTTAAGGCGCGTTCACACTACAACGACATATCGGATCGGATTACGATCCGATTTTTTTTGTTTTTGGTAAATATCTTCTCCATCTCTGATCGGAAAGAACCACAAATTTGCCAACTTGTGTAAATAAATGATCTGTATCGTATGACTAAGAAAATTAATTTATACTAATAATTTCGTGACGTCACACCGACAGACAGCTTTTATCGGACCACAAGTGTCCGATAAAAGTCTTCTGTCGGTGTGACGTTACGAAATAATTAGATAACAGTTCATTTTCGTAGTCCTCTGGTACAAATCACATCTTTACACAAGTTGACAAATTTTTGTTTCTTTCCGATCAGAGATGGAGAAGATATTTACTAAAAATAAAAAAAATTGGATCTTAATCCGATCCGATATCGTTGTAGTGTGAATGCGCCTTTAACCTGGGTATGTAAAGTTCTTGTCGTGCAAAACAAGGAAAAGTATCTACACTTTCTACGAGAGCACCACTAGCTCGTATTCGGAAGTCAATGTACACGAAGAACAAAATGACTGAGACTGGTACAAGTTGCATATGTTGGATATGATTATGATGATAAAACGGAATGTACCAACAATGGTCACTGGAAAAAAAAAAAAGAGACCCGAACAGAAGCAAAAGACTTCATATAACTTGTAGAGATTCCTGGCTTCTTTTTAAGAAGTGAAATCTCATGTACCCTCATGTAACCTCCATGTAAAGAACTAGCTATAACATTTAGAACACTAAGACACATTTATGTTAAATCTTTGATGCACCTGCTCAGAAAAAATTTAACTTGGAATTAACTGCCTCATTTGTTCACATTTGTTTTTCTTTTTTTCGGGTACCTTTTTAAGCTGAGGTAGTATTTGTAGTTTCTTCCCTAGTTTGAATTCAACTGTTATCACAGAGTTGATATTGCTTCTTCTCTTTTAAGGCACAATAGATAAAACAAAACTGAATAAAAAAAGCAGATTCTACAAATGAATTAAACTAGCCAAAATGTTCCTTTGAGGCACAATAAGGACAAGTCTCATGTTTGAGCAATAATTATGATGAAACAGTTAAAGCATTTTCCACCTCAAAAACAGAAACAATCATTTCTGTCAAAATCACTCTTGCCAATGATAATTAAAAAACTTGGTCCCTTTTTGGGGAACTGTATCACACCACCATAGAGGTTAAAACTTTCCAGCATGTCTGTCAACGTTAATTGAATGGCCTTGAATTGATTTCCCGCAAATTCAGACATTCGAAGGGTCCGTGAGAATGCGTTCTTCGGGGACAACCTTACAACAGTCACGTTTGGCTTTCTTCACACTTCAGATCACGAATACAGGGACAACAACTGTTCACCACCAAAACATGGGGCAGTCCTACAATGTTCAGCCAAAGGTGATCACACAGCTAAACCGTGGTTCATTTCACCCAAATTCCCTGTAAAAATTAGTTACATGGGTTACTTTTCCGTGACATTTTTCTCACCTGAGTATTCCATCATGGAAAAAGGGTAAATGATGTCCACACCCAATCCAAGAGAATGCTCTAAGAATGTAATACCACTACTCAGTTGTTCAGTGAGTTCTTTGGCCAACTCCTTGACCGTATCTTCCATCTCTGGTTCCGTTTTACCACCAGGAGTCCTGCTCCTGACTCCAGGAATGCCTGGCACCATGGCTACCTGTATCTTGTCCGTCGAATCCACAGTTCGTCTCCGACCTCCCTTGTCGGGTTCATCGAACTTATTCCAGTTTTGTAGATTTGTGACATTCCGTCTCGCACCTTTCTTGGAACCTCTACCCCGTCGCTGTCTGTGGCTTTGTTCGTCCTGTTTTGACTTTTTCTTGGAGTTGTTCAGGTTGTTCTTCAACAATTTTGAGTGCAGATCAGGGTGCTTCTCGACGTAGTCCTTTACTGAGAGAAAAAACTGGGATCTCTTCTGTCTCTCTTCCTCTGAAACTGAAAAAGAGAAAAGAGGATGCATTATCAGCAAAGAATGTTAAATAAATATTCCACTGACAATTCAAGAGATTCTTCAAAGGAAAAAAAAAAAATATTGTACCTCGAAACCCCCATACCATTACTTTTTTTGTAACCCCAGATGTATTCCTGTTACATGAATAATTTCTCCAGCCAAGAAACACTTCCAGTTGCCTCACAGTTATCAAATGCCACGTAACACTAGGCCGAGAAAGTATTGCAATTATAGTCGTCGTTCTTTGAAATTGGTATTGCTTATTTGATGACAGTATGGAAAAAAAAAGATTGGCGAAATTGAGGTTTTCATCATTCTCTTAAGCTATTGTAACGTTTCCATCGAGAAGACAAAATTATAATGAAATATAAAAGGATATTGAAAACAGTTGTTGTGTTTGTATGAAATCACATTTCCTCATAGTGCAATGTGCCATTTTGAGATAGATGTTTAGAGTGAATATCCAAGAATATGCCATATTGAGATAGAGTTTTCACTGACACAGAGAGGGACATTTCACTGATTTTATGTAATGTCGATCTTCTTCACCTGGCCAGTCCCTTTGGAACAAATTCCAGCACCCCACTCTATGGCCAAAAGAAATACAAGTCACCAGATGCCTATTAAGTAGTGGTCCACACAGATGTTCACAATCTCTTAAATAATGGGTCCAAATCTTAGTTTACATATGTTTAGAAATAAATGATAAATATTACGGTGCAAAGAATAGGATATTTGCTCTGAGACTGACAGTATCCATACGAAAAAAAGATAGATGTTCTTACTGAAATATAAGTAAGATGTTTTCGTAAGAGTGCATAGATTAACTACAAGCTCTCCTTTTTCAAGACGCCTGTCTTGACCTTGAACTGCAATCGTATATAGAGGCTGGAAAAGAAAATCTAAATTGCCAAAACCGAGTTTGTGAGGATATGTAGTTAGTCTTGTCTGCTGATGAACAAAGAGAGTTTGGCTGTCAATGTATGCTGGTTTCCATGACAACTTGACAATTGAAATCCATGCATTCACGATAGTGGGCGTATGTATGCTACAGTGTATGTTGGGTGTGTGTCTGCATGCAGTTCAGGACACTTTGGCTTCTTCCTCACACAATGTGTCAAGATGGGTAAAGTTCTGACAGATTTCTCAACATTTGGTTGTCAATGCCTCAATTTGACAAAAAATCCAATTTTTTAGTTGACGGAGGCCACTGTGCAGCAAAACTGACGTCACTACTGTATACCTTCCAAATACACAGTGTCCCCCAGAAGCAACCAATGAGTGCCCTTCTTATATGTCATATGTGCTGCAGACATCAGCAGTTCATTTAGGGAATGAGGACTCTCTGGCTGGTAGAAGAGGACGACCGAGAGACGGGAGAAGAAGATGCATCTCATCTCATCTTCTACATCATCTTACCTGTTGGTTCTGGATCTGAATCAGCATCTGAATCAACCTCCATCCGATTCAATAGCAGACTCTTCTTGAAGGTGGATCCCATCATGAACGACGTTATTTCGTGCTGGTTCTCTTGCAACTCATTCTGGTAACGACAGTAGGCCTGCAAGTCTTCTTCCCCTTGTTCTAACCTTGTGTCTCCCTCCTCTTCTTCTTCCCATTCTAAGTATGCCTCCGAATCACCGAAATTGAGATCGAAGAGTTCATCTGGTGATCAAAAGGCTGGTAGAAGGTGGGGTCACAATAAATGTTCAAACATCAGACAAGGAATTTACACACCTAAATATCAATCTGATATGCAGTCATTAACAAAATGCAAATGCCACATTATCTTCTTTTTGTCAGATACAGTTGACAAGGCATGATGAACTTCCAGAATTTTCTTTCCAACTACTTTGCTTTGACTTACGAGGTTTTCGTTCTTTGTTTTCTTTTTCTTCTATAAATATATATACAGGTATATTTCACTATTTGTAAAGGTATGGGGACAAAACTTCCTCAGATACATCTGCTTCATTTATCAATCACCATCTGACGGTAGTATGGGTGTACACTCACTTCAACAAGTATCTCTTGGAAGACTTCCACCAAGAAGAATAAAGATTTGCAATAAGTGCACATAATTCTTAGATTTAAATAATGACAGCAATAAGAAGAGATAGCCTACCGAATCGTAGATGTGAAATTGGACCCGATTCCTCATATTATAGTGAAAAAAGAATTTCAGAGATCGTTCACTGACGAAACAAAACTTTGAGATCGGTACTTTCTCGGCAGGTGGGGAGAAACAAAAAAAATGTTATCAGTAGCTTACTGCCATTGTTGTCATGACCGTAAGGTTTCGGTGGACTTCTGCCCCCGCAGCTGGAACAGAAATTCTTTGGCGAGAGACGCTGGGAGAATGAGTACCCATCGGGGGTATCAATGGGATTGTCCTTGAGGGAAAACTCCAAGTCCGCCAAGGTCAGGAAACACTTTGGGAACTTGTTGGCAACCCGTAAAACAAAATAGTAACCCCTGGGATCTTTGTATCCAATATACTCTTGAGGAGCCATCTGCTTCTTAATTCTCAACACGTACTGGAGAAATGAAAATACAGCAATCAATCAGAATTCACGAGTGTCAGGAACATATATATCGTCCTGAGGGTAACACTCACCGATATTCCAATTTTCCCAAGGTTCTACATTTACGAGAATTGTTTACGTTTGTTTCATCATACTTACAGACCTTTGCGGCAAATTTACATGATCAGCTTTGTGACCTAAAGCTGTGCTTGCCAGTCAAATAAAAGATCCTACCCGAGCATCTTTGTCAGAGATATCTAGTTCAAACCAGTCTTTAAAATTTTGCAAGCGTTGTTGAAGTATTGCAAACATCATCGATATGACAACGTTTTCCCATCGATGGTGGAATGACCCGATCGACATCATCTGTACGTCAGATCCTTTACTATCAGTAAATAACATACAAGAAAGCAAGAAATCAGACCAAATCTCTTGCATCACACTTTAATGAACAACATTAATTAAGACAGTAAAATATCAGGTCAGATGGTTAGACTTAGGCTGTACAAAGCAGCAGCTATGCACAATCCACTCTGTCACACACATTTGCTCAGGTGTTACATAACATCAACCCGCCTCTATGTTATCGCGACATCCTTTGGCTTCTGAAGGAAAATTGATCGCCATTAAAAAAAGTTCATATTGCAATCAACATCATTACATTTTGCTGCTGTTGATGCAAAAATGTCTGGTGACATAATGAAATGCCAGAGGTTTCCAGTCTGCTCTTTATCACACTTGAAATGTATTTCATCTGTCTAAGGCTATTTCTTGAACTTTCTTAACAACTTTTTCCCAACGAAAACACCCTTGACCATTTTTGTGCATGCCATGTTTCTACGAATGCTCAAATCTTCTTCATTACAGATCTGGTGGACATTTCAGCAGCATCTATTGACTCCCAGAAACCACAGTATTGTTGTAAGGAGGCTTTGATATCACACATGTCCTGCATGGCTCTGCCTCTAGTCAAGACAAAGACTAAATAATTTCTAGGGCAGAACCTGTTGTATGGTCAGTTAAACAACTATTCCCACAGACAGGATTGATCATTTGGCAGTCAATGCTTGAGTAAACAGAGCAAAGGGAGGTGCCAACCAAGTCCCTTGGGGAAAAACACTTCACAGTACATTTCAGTAACTTTACAAGAACAAACTTGCCGGTCTGGTCCCACTCTGTTCCAGTTTCATGTCCGTGACCATCCATGCGATGGCGCGGGCTATGGATGACTGGACGTCGATATCTCTCAACTCTTGGCGGAATTGCAGCGGTGACGAACAGACCCTGTACAGCTCCAGTAGCTTGGGCCAGTTGTAGCCGGCCCTGAGGATTGCACGAACTGCGAATTTAACCTGGACCTCTTTCAAATGCTTTGGCATGTGGGCTGAAAGATTAGATAGGTGGCAGCCAACTTTATCTTGACAGTGTCCAGGTTTATTTACCATTTAAGAACAGATTCTAAAAGTTGGAAAATCAGAGGACTATATACTCAGTGTATCATTGCCAGATTGTCACTGCCAGATTATGATTTGATGCTGAACAATTTAAGCTCGCTTTAGACAACGACAAGTGATCTGTAAAGGACAGTATCCACTTATTTTACAGCAAATTCAGGAAAGTTTCCCATTGCCAGAACTAAAATCAAAAAGTTGTTTTACATCAATAAAACACAGCACAAGTCATGTTACTTATCGCCGATTAATGTTTCATAATGACAGAGGTTTGGAACCTCCTCCAGGCCAATGGACATTTACCCCATCTAAGAGGCTTCAAGTGCTGTTTCTGCTGTTCTCATTACAATAGTGATGTCAGTTATGGTTTTGTAGAGCTTTCAAACTGTCGAAATAAACATGCATTTATCACTTAAGCTGTTTTCAAGTTGGAGCATTTTTGTCATAGCACCCTATACTATTGTAAGTCTGGCTACATGTCTTTTCTTTATCAGTGGGTGGTCTCTGTGTTACGCACTGCCGATGGTGAAGGAAATCTAACTTTTCATCAAAATTTACCATTTACCAGAAGAATTACATAAACATTCCATTGGTACCTGAAAATGCTTTGCGTCCTATGACAGGATTCAATCCGTACATGACAAGAGACAACTGTGCAGCTGTGCAGCATACTCACCTTCTAATTCCCTTTTATCTTCCTTGTAATTTATTGCATCTTCGTAGTACTGGTTCCATTCTGAGATGTTGTAAATTGGCACCTTATAGAGGACAGGATAGAGAGTTGACTGCGTGTACAGCCTGGCTGTCAGAGCAGCCCTGGATGGCAAATGTCTCAAATCTGAAACAAGACGACAAGGTCACTTGCTTTGTGTCTACTTTGTCTGTGAATAGTATTACAAATGAAGTGCAGGTATTTAAAATTCTTAGAAGCATGAACTCATTTGTTGCTTAATATGGTGAGTGCCCCCTTTGCACCAAAAAGCAAGTTCCCTGACTAGATGGTAGGTACCCTATGTTTGCATATGAGTACATATATACATCAGACCTGCCTTAAGTGCTGTGTCAGTTTGCTGCAGCCTTGAGTACATTTTGCTTGAGAACTGTCTCGCCTTGCTTGAGATTCTGAGTTTGCGATGACACAAAACGATTAGGTTTTCTGCATAGGTACTATTAGAGTTCATATCTAGGAACCCTGGGCACTATATAAACAAATTCTCACCATTTCATTTGGTGCCAAGCATACCACAAAGAAAACTTAAGTTGAAAATACTTACATCAGGCTTTGATGATGTTAATCACCTAGATATGCAACTGAATTGTCTTTGTTCACAATATGTTTGCCAAATTTTCTTAGGCTGCTAGAAAATATACTAACCAGTTAGTAGCAAGTCTATTTCCTTAATACTCAGGAAATGGCTGCTGAACAGGAACGAAAAGTGGCAATTATACATCATCAAAAGCGAAAGTACTTTTTAGGACACAACATTGGCATGTTTACATGAGAAAATAAAGGACTCACAGGATGGAATAATTTTTGCTCCAAATGAGTGAGATTCAAGCAAATTGTATATGAGACTTGGCAGGTCTGGCATACAAGCCACCCATAGTCTATAGCCAACTCCTCAGGTAGTGCGTCCATGGGATAGCACATTCATCGACAAGGCTACTGAATTAATTGTTTTTTTTAACTGAGGTTACTCAAACAAACTTCTTAGCTTTTTTGACATAATTCGACCAAACTTCTCTCTTATCGGAATAAATCACCATCTGATTGGTTGCCCCTTGTGGGATACTCACCACCACTCCCAGATGCCCTTCATAAGAAACATTACATGATACTACATTATCCTTTGTCCAATTTAGACATTACTGTTTATGCAACCCAGGTAGTGGCCTACAAACAACCACGGAATCTAACTTTCATTCTGGTTGGCAAGTCGTTAAACCCTCAAAACTGCACGCCCGAGGGCAATACAAAATGTAAAGAGTCACGCTGCCCTGCTTGTAACAACCTCAACACTGCAGCTACCCTTCACCATCAAGCTTCAGGACACACCATATGCCCTGGTAATTTCAATTGAGACTCAGACAGTGCAGTCCATCTTTTGTATTGCATTAAATGCCCGCTGGTCACTTGAGTTGGTGTAAGTTAGACTAAATCTAGATTTCAGTTTAATAATCATAAACTTAGCAACTCAGCATTCAAAGGAAAAATCCAGGATTCCTATTAGAGCATCACTTCAGCATTATTAACAATAACCTATCTGACCTAAAGTGCATCATACTTTATGGCCACTTCTGTACATCCCAGGAGAGGAGTGTCAGTGAGATATAATCTATCATCAGGCTCAATACACAGAGATTTAGCTTTCATGAGCAATCAAGCACATAGTCTATAACCAAATGCCAATTAACTTTTTCTTGAGTAGTCCACTTCATACATGCAACTGACGAAGAACTGTTTAAATGCTCCAAATTTTACTTTGTTGTTGAATTATACCATTAGAATAAATGTACATGATTTATGTTCTTTTTCTAAATTTACTGCAACTCATGCCTGCCACTATACAATTGGATTCTTTAGATACTGCAGGGTACTTTACACCTTATTTGATACCACAGAAGAGATTTTTCAACAGATTGGCTGAAATGAGATCAATCATCTATTTTCTCCTTTAAGTGTAAGAAACTTGACCTAACTCCACAAGGATTTCTGCTAAAGGACCTGACACATATTCTCCTGCACCCACATTAATACTTCCAAGAAGATCATCAGACATACTGCCATCAAGGTAAAGAACTTGTCACTCAAAGACACTTATGCCAAACAGCAATATCCCAAAGACCACATTTCCGTGGTGAAGAGGCCTGAGACAGCAGTCAGGAATAATGATGCCATCAACAGGATAAATGAGCATCTGGCTGTCAAATTCCAGAACCAACTGAACATGTGCCTCAAACGTACGTCTAGGAAGCTTACCTCACTGATACCACAATCACCAATATTATAGAAGGTCAATCTCATTAATGTATCACTTTTTCCCAGACTTATGAGACAAACAACAAAGTTGGACAAGAACCTCACTGGCACACCCACCTCACGACACTCCAGCATTGTCAGCCCATCCTCTTGCTTATTGGAAAAAATGGCACACGAAGATATTAAAAATTGGGACTATCACTCTTCGTCCTACTACCTCAGTTGACCTTGTAAATTTGACCAGCCAGATTCACCAATTTACCCGCAGTTTTACGCTCCCAAGAATGGGCAGACGGTAATAACAAAATTACTTGCGATGCACCCAGCGAACAACTCCCTCGCAAACTGAAGGAGGAGTGGACACCATCCACGAACAGAAACCTGTACACTGACAGCTTTGTGTCTTAATCATATTGATGGTATTCCTTCTTTACTCAAAGGGGTCATTTGGGTGGCCACTGATGTGTCAGAGATTGTTTTGGTATCTACCTTTACTTTGCTTGTCAAATATAAAATAACCAATTTTTTTTTATCAAGCTACTGTGCTGTTTATAGATTTCATCGAAGAGGGTTCCAAAGGGACTACGAATTCTGTACAAACTTGCAGGTTTTGTACTCATCCAAGGTACCAAGTACTTTACTTTAGGCATTCTCTCTTTTCTTATCAATCTGGTTTACTACGAAAGACTTTTTGCCAAAAAAGTTACCTACCAGATGGATCAAAGAGGCCAGGAAACCAGTCATTCAGGAGGGATCCCAGAGTCAGGTATCTGCTTTCAACGATGAGGGGATGGTGCCGGCTTTTCAGCTGTAAGGAGACAGAGCATTTTTTTTTTTGGCTTTTTAAAATTTTGAAATTTTCTCTCAGAAACTCAATTCACTTTTAAGGTACTGTATTTCTGAAGATATTTTAAGCAATGATAGGGCAATAAATTAGAACTATTACTCCTTCTCCTTATGTCCAGCACTCTTACCTTTCACTCCGAATACCCATATAAAAATGAAAAAGATATAAAGCCAAAGTTTAGCTGACAAGCATCTGGACAGATCACAGTTCAATCCATGTTGTCTGATTATTTGGGCGACTACAAGTCACCCAACGCTTCGTGCTTTAGCCATAACAACCAAGTGTCTTGTAAGTCAAAAATTTTCACACAAGAAGTTTACTGTTGAGAATAGTCACATCAAAGACAATCTAAGCAACAATGAGAGCGAGGGGGATTCTTTATTAGCCGCCATCATGGTGTCTGCATTACAAAATGAAAAGAGATGTCAAGGTGATGTAATCATCTGCACCACCATACATCACCCCACAGATCACTTCAATGAGTTCCAAATTCTAAGAGGTGCAGCGAAACCACTGCGATACAAACTTGAGCAACTGTTGCTCAGAGGAAAAAAAAAAACCCTTGATACTGAAGTGAGGTATCAAGTGAATGACTAGAAGCATTAAATGTTGTCATGCAACTCACTAGACCCAAATACTCTACCGTGGTATGCAAAGTAGGAAGCGGTGGACCTGACAAAAAAAAAAAAAAATACTGCCCCTACGGCACCCGTGAACAACACTGAGGATCTCAGACTCAGCTTTTCCTGGTGCAGTTTCAACTGCACCTTCTACATTTTATTTAAGGGATGTCCCTATGAGTATATACGACAATGATATATAATCAGTTTACTCAGTGTGTGTATAATGTGTTATGGTGTATGGGTAATGAGCTAACCTGCATCTTTGAATTTTGTAACTTTGATGTCAATCCTAGAGCTGTCACCATGAACTGAGAATTTTGTTTTCCCCTGAACAATCATACTGAGGAGAGGGGTGAGGGGGGGTGTGATGAGTAGACATCTTTCAAGTTTCCATGCAATAGTCATGCTTCTAGCCCTGAACAGCTCCTCCAGGAAGCAAAGACTACTGTTGACAAGTCATGGCAACATGTTCAGCAAAACATCTTCTAGAAATCCAGGTGGAACATTTTAGATTCAAGTTCATGGATGAGTGTTTGGGTACCTAGGTAATCACTCCCTGAGCAAGGTTTCATCGAAGCGCAAGATAGTTTCAGGCTTTGTGACTCGTTTAAATAAATTTATATGTAAATTCTCTACATATATTGTCTATATTGCTAGGCCTATATTTATTGTATATGTATATTGTTTTTTTTTTGGTTTTTTTGGCTTACACAGTGATAAGCGATATCAATATTTCTAAGGAGAAAATACATGCTTCCCAAACAAACTTCTGGGGGCATATAAAATTTTCAATTGTCCTTGAAGTGAAGGTTATTTAAACAAAGGATAACATAAGACAAATCAATCAAGCAAATCCCTCTCTTGACATCATAAATTTGCATACTTAGCAAATAATTATTCATAATGCAGGTATAAAATGGAAATCTGCCTATAAAATTCGATGGATTCTGAGGGAATTTGTGGCTTTCTTCAGTATATTTAATGGCAAATACAGCCAAATGTCATTTTCATGTCACACAACCTCTAAGTCCTGTCATCGACACATGATCATCAAAGACAGGACAAAGCTAGACTCACCAACTCCAGAAGAGGGACAGGATCAGCAAAGTGAATATTCAGCTTGGTCATTCTCGCCAAGTCCAGTCCATACTTGGCGAGGCTCCGGAAGAAGAACAAGAAATCCGTGCTATCACCACCATGGGCGAACAAAACTGTAAAACCATAGAGAAAGAATATGCATGTCACACACGAAGACTGTTGAGCGTGACAATGCTGTAGGATACCTTGTCCTTTGCTTAAAAGTGGTTGCGCGACTGAACTAGTTACATTGATTGGCTAAAAAATCATGAAATATTACGAAACAGAGGAGGAAGTGAAAACGAAGAATGCATTATTCTGGAAACCTCAGACACATTCATTGTTATCAAGGTAACGAAAGGTATCTTCTCAGCTAAGTTTCCCTTGAAACATCTATCGATAACCCCTAAAAACAGTCCCAATCTTCACCTATTGTACTGCTGTTCATCTGATGCAGCAAACAAGCGAGTAGAAACTTGGTGTGCTGTCAATAGGGAGAGTCATCAAAACCCTGGAGCTAAATGTTGTATTTCTTGTACCTACTCAAAGCCCAATCATGCCACCGTAGCTTATTCTAAGCTAACTTCCATTTCTGCAGAGCTATTCAAGTACAACATATCTTAGGTATGAACCAGTTACTAAAATTGCAAAGAAAATGATGAATACTGGTTTCTTCACTGAAGGAGTGCATAGGTAGATGTGAAACTATCTGTACCATCAATACGACATGAATGTTCTTATCACAGAAAACTACCTCTGGTGTTGCGATTTACGGAGAAATTTAATACACGCCCCCTCTACAGGAAGCGGCCTTTCTTCCAAATTTTCCTGTAATGTGTGACAGAACTTAAGTTGGGACCAACACATTGCTTGCAAGAACCTTTCTCTCATATGGTGGGGATTACACAAATGCTTGAGATGGTACAATATAGTTTCCACAAGTTCTACCCCCTCCTCCTTTTAATATTTGCATCGAGAAGCAGCTCGGGGCAAACCTGGATAGAGTTTGGTGCGCAATGTCTCACTGGCCTCTCTCACTGTTCTCTCGATCCACAGGCAAAGTTCTCGCACAGCGTGAGGTAGGCGGCCGTGTTTCTTACAACTGGCAGCTTTGAAAATGAAAGAAAGCACAACAGACATTAAAGTGAACCTTCAGTCTAGAAATACAAGAAAATATATTATAGAGATTAGAAAATGAATGCCATTCAACCAACTATAGTACAATCTTCATAGCTTCTTTCAACGCTGAGATAAAACGTTTCAAGATATTCACTTAATTTGAAAAAACCAATTGTGCTATAATAATAATAATAGTTATAAAGCGCCTTCCAAAAGAAACTCAAAGTGCTGTACAAAGAAAATTATAAAAAGAAGAAACAATGTACATAATATAGAAGCAGTAGAGTCTAAAAGCACAGAATACAAGAGAAGTTATGAATTTAAACACTTAAAAAAATATGTTTGTAAATTCTTGGAAGAGGATCCAGAGCACAAGACGTTGCAGGTGATTGGCTGACCAGCTATACTTTGTGATGTCCTTCTTGTACAACTCACATTACCTGCTTTTGGTTTCTCTTGAAATTAAACTGTTCACATAATCTTGATAATTTGACTGTTTTCTTGTCACCCCATGACAGAAAGACAGTGGTTTTGTGACAGGGTGCAATGGTAATAGAGAAAAACTTGAGTATACTAGAGTGACTTCACAAATAATTGTGCAATCTACCATTTTAATTCACAGTAAGTGGATAAATTTCAACATTTTATATCTTGGCTCAGGAATAAACTGTGAAGATGGGAGTAAAGACCACTTGAATTCATCTCTGAAGCTGACGTATATTTTTTTTAAATCTCTGACTTTTGGTATCTTTAAAGACACCTATGAAAGATGGCATACAACTGTTATTTAAAAATTGTCCCTCTGTGACTTGAATACAGCCTGAGGTAATGAACACAATCTCACATATGATCCCAGTGACCAGGGTAGTGAAAACTTTCTGAGTAACAGCAGGCACAGACAATAGCAGCAGAGTGCACAGTAGCCTGGCCTACAAAGATCCCATGTGCACACACAGCATACAGGGCAAGCGCATAGTGCGAAGTCCAGACCAGTAGGGTCCAGGGGCCTGTCTTAGAGCCCCTGGTAGGGTCCAGTGGTAACACCCCAGTGGGGGTTTGGGGCCCCAAGCCTGCAGAGGCTTACTGATTTTAGTGTTTTATAAGGCTCAGGAAATGTACTTCTTTAAAGGATTAATATCCTGGTATTTTCGTAAAAAACTCATTGACAATCCATTTTCAGCAAATTTAGTCAGGCAATGAATATATCATTGTATGGAATATAAAAAATACAATTGAAACAAAGAAAGACTGACAGAGCAGCTTGTATGTGATGACATCACATCACTGTAGCCAAACCCCCCCCCCATAGATCAAGTACAATATCAACAAAGTACTACTGTATGTTATGTATGGAAATGATATTGAAAGTGCGCCCTCGTTTGAGAGTTGTTCCGGCGCCGAAATGCTTGTAATAAAGCAGTAAACTTTAGTCAACTGTCATCTCATTATTTGGTGACTCTCCTGTTGTCATCCTGCAAATACAACAGAATATTGGCGATGAAGACGGGATGTTTCATCTATTGCACCGTTAGTATCGTTTTTAAGCCACCAGCAGTACCCTAGTTTAAGGCTAAGCCTCCATCATGCCGCTAGCCTATAATGCCATGGCTAGTAGTAGTCTACTGTACAGACCATAATATTACAGTGACTAACTGTAACTGTCAGGCTGTCAGCCTAACAACATTATTCTTTATAAGCCTAGCAATGTCACTGAAGCTAGGCAATGCACGAGCAACCAGATTCCAGCCTAAGTAAACGCCATCTGACATTGTGTGGTTTTGCCAGTTCCAGTAATTTGACCAAGTGAACTAAAAGTTATTCTTATTCATGCCAGTCAGCCGTCAATCAGGAGCCCTAACTGAGTGATGTTAGTCTTACCAGTGCAGAGTAGCTGAAAGAATAATCTGCCTGAAGTACAGTAGGTTAGTGCCAGCCCAGAAGGATAGACTGACCTCTAATAACTGCATCATAGCCTAGCCAAGGGTTGTCCTACAGACCAAGTCCAATCTGATAGGGGATCATGACAAGCCACAGATGCACGCTGATCAATCCAGCCATTCTACATTTTAACAAACAGTAATGTTATAACCCAGGCCAGTCTTACGGGAATGTTATTGTGATATATCAACCAGAGCCCATGTTTTAGCCAAATGCCTAGGGATCAACTCAGCCAGTATAACTTCAGTTTAGGCCAGTCTCAGTGGAAGTTACTTCGCTAGCTAAGCCAATGCCTAGTATATAGCCTTGTTTATGAACCAAGCCAATGAACATTTACTACATTGCCAACCCAACCATTGTTCCTTAATGCCGAGGAAGCCTGTGCAAGCCAGGGTTTTGGTCCAAGTGGTATTCACATTGCATACCTATATCATACATTTTCATATACTGTGCAGTACATTTATATTTGTTGTCCTTTTGTATACATGAAGCATACAGCCTATGCAGGTGTGTGTAAGGTATCAGTGTAAACTATTTGTTTTCTAGTTTGGCAGTTGTAACCAAATTGGATTAAGTTCAGCCATAATAGTCCTACAGTAAAGGACAGTGGTTCCATTACAAGCCCCAAAATGGCTACATCAACCACTGTAGGTTCAGTGCCTCAATTTGAGAAATTTACTTCATTCGAAGAATGGACTGAGGTCTTACAAGCACTGGTTTGAATCTAATGGCATAACAGATGATGGTAAGAAAAGAGCAGCATTCCTTACTAGTTTGGGAAGCAGAGGGTATCACACCCTGAGATCTTTAGTACAATCCCAGAAACTGACAGAGAAAACGTTTGCCCAGAATGTAGAGGCTTTAAAAAACCATTACATGCCAAAGCCAAGCGAAATAGTGCAAAGGTACAGGTTTTACACATGCTGTCAAAACAAGGAGCAGTCAATTTCACAGTTTGTCGCGAACCTTCGACAGCTAAGTGATGGTTGCAATTTCCAGGAACTTGACAACATGTTAAGGGATAGGTTAATTGTGGGGTTAAAAGATACCAGCATACAGCGTAGACTGCTCAGTGACTCATCACTTAATTTTAAACAGGCATTTGAAAAAGCAACTGCAATGGAAACAGCTGCAAACGGATGTAGAAAAATTAAAAGAAAATGGCTGCACCATCTGTAAGTGTAAATAAACTACATGAGAAGCCCAAAACAGCTAAGCCAAAAGCTCAGAATCAGAGCAAGGCTATGAGTCAACCCCACGTAGATCCCAAATGCTGGAGGTGTGGCTCAGGGGAGCATAAGCCCAAAGAATGTCCTTTCAAAGATCAAGAGTGTTTAAAGTGCCATAAAAAAGGGCACACTAAGTTTCAGTGTGAGAGCGTAAAGAGATACAATAAGCAAGAATCTTGTGATCAGGCAAATAAGCTTAATGAGTATGCAAGCACATCAGAGCTGTCTGACAGCGACTCAGAGTCAGAGTTAAATCATTTAGAAGACAATCAGGTTAATAGGTTGGACAAAAACCAACCATTCTATGTTGAGTTACAAGTTAACAAAAGACAGGTTATGTTTGAGGTAGACACAGGTAGCCCCTGGTCACTTATGTCAAAGCATTGTTACAAAGCTGTAAGTTCAGGGAGTCAATTATCTAAAGTCTGATGTGCACCTGAAGACATATACTAGTAGCCCTGTTCCAATTATTGGTGAAGCAAGGGTAAATGTGAGTTGGCAAGGTCAAACAACGCCCTTGACCATGTTAGTGGTACAAGAGGGAGCCAATCTTTTAGGAAGAGATTGGATGGAGGAGTTTGGAATTGGGATGAATATTCCAGATTCTCATGAAAATTTGCAGTCTCATTCTGTAAGTGAAGTGCACATGACTGAGCCAGTGAGCAAAGAATGCCAGGAAAAATTAGAAGCTATCCTGGTAAAACATGAAAAGGTTTTTGACTCAGCTGTTACAGGTAAATTGGTGGGTTATCAAGCTAAGGTGCACCCCACCACAGAAGATTCAATATTTCTTAAAGCAGCACCTGTCTCATATGCAAAGCGTCAAAAGGTAGATAAATGTCTGAAAGAGTTGGAAAGTCAAGGGATCATAGAGCAAGTCTCATTTTCAGACTATGCATGCCCAATAGTTGTGGATCCAAAAACAGATGGCAAAGTACGAATCTGTGGAAATTACGAGCTTACAGCAAATAAAGTGCTCAGGTTGGAGCATTACCCCATTCCCACCCTTGAGGATTTACTACAAGAATTGCAGGGAGGGCAGTATTTTACAAAATTAGATATGTCACATGCCTACTACCAAATAGAATTGGATGAATCTGCCCACAAGTACACAACCATAAACACGCATAGGGGATTGTACCAATACAAACGGTTACCGTTTGGACTTGCGTTGGCACCTGCAATTTTTCAAAGGACCATGGAATCTCTCTTGGAGGATATCCCAATGTGTAAGCCATATTTAGATGATATAATTGTCAGTGGTAAAACAAACGAAGAACATCTTGATTGTCTAAACAAGGTTCTTGAGAGGCTTGAGGCAAATGGGCTGAAATTGAAGAAAAGCAAATGTGAATTCTTCAAAGATTCAGTCATTTACTTGGGACATCAGCTTGATAAAGAGGGATTGTGCCCTCTAGAGCACAAGCTTGGGGATATCCAGCAAACCCCCCGGACCTCAAAATCAAAAGGAATTACACAGCGTACCTTGGACTGCTAGGCTATTATCGCAAATTTATACCCAATTTATCCCAAAAGTTAGTCCCCCTGAACCAGCTGTTGCAAAAGGAATTTTCATCTGGTACTTCAGGAAAGCAAAGTAGGGCCAAAGGGAAGAGTTCAAATGAACCTGATCCAAAGTCTGAGTGGGGTCCTACTCAGGAGAAAGCGTTTCAGGAATCTAAGAAATTGTTGCATAGTGATACTTTGTTAGTACACTTTGATCCATCAAGACCAATACTTTTGCAAACAGGATGCTAGCTCTTACAGTGTTGGAGCTGTTACAAGTCATATTATGCCAGATGGCACTGAAAGACCAATAGCATTTACATCCAGAATGATGTCAAAAAGTGAATGTAATTATGCTCAGTACGAGAAGGAAGGGTTGTCAGTGATATTTGGTCTAAAGAAGTTTCATAAGTACCTACAAGGGCGAGAATTCACCATAGTAACTGATCATAAACCCCTTCTTGGGTTGTTCGGGAGAGAGAAACCAATGAATCCAATGGCATCAGCAAGGATGCTTAAGTGGCAAATAATGCTGTCTGCCTACCAGTTCAAAATAGTACACAAAAAGGGCACTGCACATGGAAATGCAGACACCCTATCCCGCCTGCCCATGAACAGTGATCAAGAGGTAGAATGGGGATATGATGACCTATTCCCAGAGTCTAAAGACCAGGTGAAGTTGTTAGTGGAAGATATTGCACATCGCCCAGTGGAATCACAAGAAATTAAGGTTCTAACTAACAAAGACCAAGTTCTAGCTAGGGTTAGACAATATATTTTGACAGGGTGGCCAAAGAGTACAGATCTAGGTGATGAATTCAAACCATTTCTTAGTAAAAAAGATGAGTTAAGTATTGAGGATGGAGTCCTGTTATGGGATCACAGAGTGGTAGTCCCCAGTGACCAGCAATTAAGGTCAAGATTGGTTGCAGAACTACATGCCACTCACCCAGGTATAGTTAAAATGAAGGCACTTGCTAGATCTTATATTTGGTGGACAAAGACCTGGAAAGAGAATGTCGTCAATGTGAGGTTTGCCAAGAAAATCAAAGTCAGCCACAGGCTGCGCCCATCCACCCTTGGGAATTTCCACAGGGGCCCTGGATTAGATTACCCATTGACTATGCTTGTGTTCAGAACCAAGGTGCACTTATTGTTGTGGATGCCTACAGTAAGTGGATAGAGGCAATTCGTGTTACTAAGGCAACTGCTGCCTCAACCATAGTTGCCTTGAGAAGGTTATTTGCAACTCATGGTATACCTGAATCAATAGTCAGTGATAATGGCACACAGTTTGTGTCTGAAGAGTTTTCGTATTTCTTAGCCAGTAATAACGTTGAGCACATTCAGACAGCACCCAAACACCCTTCTAGTAACGGTCTCACAGAGAGGGGAGTTCAGACTGTGAAAAGGGGAGTTAAGAAACTAGGTGGTGGAGATTTTGAACAAAAGCTCCAGAAGTTCCTCATTAGGTACAGAATTACCCCCCAGGCAACCACAGGGAAGAGCCCTAGTGAACTTCTGTACAGACGACAGATAAGAAGTCGACTTGAACAAGTCAGACCCAACTCGGGGTGGAAAGTCAGGCATCGTCAGACTGCTATGGGAGAAAGGAAAAACAAAAAGACAAAAAGTAGGAATGTGCAAGTTTCTGATAGAGTTCAGGTCAAAAACTTTGCACCTGGCCCCACATGGTTAAAAGGGATTGTTACAGCAGCTGTTAGCCCCACTATGTTGGAGGACCAACGGGTTGTTGGGAGACATTTAGATCATATCCGGAAGTATACCCCTGCAGTTAGTACAGAAAGTATTGGAGTAGAGGATTTAAGGAATGAAATCCCAGGAGGAACTGAAGTCATTCCCTCTACTATAGAGAGAGAATGCACGGGGGATGAAGTAGCCCCAGAACCTACTCTACAAGCACACCCACAAGCAAATGGTAATGAACCATTGGAAGAGCCAGGGACTAATGACCTCAGTGAAAGAGATGAGAGAAGGTTCAGTAGGGTGAGGAAATCGCCTGCTGCTGTTCGGATGATAGACTATGTGACGTACAAATAGTTTGCTTTACTTGTTACATATAACATATTTGATGCATTTTTAACTGTTTTGAGTGTTTTGAATATTCAAGGAAGTGTTTTCATGTTAAATGTTTTGAACAAGCAAGGTATACATTTACGAAGTTAATCATTATTTATGTCTACTTTCATGTTAAGAAAAGAAACTGCTTCAAACTTAAAGAGGGAGGAGTTGTTATGTATGGAAATGATACTGAAAGTGCGCCCTCGTTTGAGAGTTGTTCCGGCCCTGAAATGCTCGTAATAAAGCAGTCAACTTTAGTCAACTGTCATCTCATTATTTGGTGACTCTCCTGTCGTCATCCTGCAAATACAACACTGTATGACACTGAATTCACAAATCTAAACCCACTGTGGTTAGTATCTGCAGTTTTCACATGCAAAAGATGTGAAACTCGAAGCTGAAAGCTCAAATATTGCTCAAAGCAATATTTGAGGAGACTAGTTCTGGGAGAGATGGACTAATGGTGTTGATTTTTGAACGTATCAGATCCACACAACATGAACAAACTGAGCACTAAAATGCTAAAACTGACAAAAGCACTTGTTGCTCACCAAAGAATGCAGATTTTCCTGTTAGTATCTGGTAGTGGAAGCTAGGTTCATGTTCCTGATATGGCCAACACCTCACCGCTACCTCAGATACCTCGTCGATCAGCAGGTTGGTTCCTGTCGTGCGGAAACAGCAGAACAAAAACAGGGGGATGCCGTAGTCTGTTTTTGCTGAAGCATCTCCGCGGTAACCATCACCTACGGCAACCGCCATTCTTGCAGTGACTGCGATGGGTTACGTATCATGTAGCTCACTTGAGTGGTGCTTAATTGTGCCTTGAATAAGCAGAAGAGAAAATTTGTACGGACGATAGATCACTGTACTACTTTTTTCTATAAGAATGACATTTTTTCACACACATCTTACCACCAAAACTGAGTCTCGATTAAAGTAAACTGTTCTGATACAACACTCCAATGTCAAGCCTCAAGTAAGATCTCTGTTAAACAGAGAGACATAAGATTTGACAGGTGAACCATATATGCTCTGAATTTACCCAAAGCCAAAATGAGATCAACGCAGACAACTACGGTCATGTATGGACTTCAGCACTGATTGTAGTTCAACACTATTACTATTGATAAAGCTCAATCCCATAGGAATTAGGGTCAATATGAACAAATGGATGAGTCGTTTGTTTTTGATGAACAGATTCCAGAGGGTCTTAGTCGATGGGGAAATATCTTCAAGTTTCTGATGCTGGGTCTGGGATCCCCCCTGGCACTTTGTGCACACCATGTTCGTTGGCGGATGATCTGATACTTCATCATCAGATTGACTCTTCAAATGACTTCACAACTAGTCCTCAAGATGACATGACTTTGTAATTGGGAGTCACTCTGGCAGATGAAATTCAGCACATTTTCAAATGTTTTATTACTTAGATGGTTCACAAAAAGAGACGAAAAGCTGTGTACAACTACTTTACTTTAAGGGAAAGTCTGCCGTTCAGGGAGTTTTACACCACAAATTCTGATCTTGGTGTTGAACCATCAAATGGCCTCTCTTGGTGCAAAGGCACATGCCAAACTGTCAATAATGCTACCCCAAAGTTCTGGGGCTGTCGAAAAGAAATTTGTGGATATTGTTCTCCATCCATCAAAGAAGCTGCATACAAATCTCTCACTAGGCCAAAGCTAGAGTAGGCCTATGTCAGCTCTGTCTAAGGATACTCCTCATTGCACTACTCACACCAATTACACTGACACAAGTACAATATTGTGCTTCACAATTTGTTACAAATGACTACTGCCGCAAGCACCCACTTTAAAGGCATGCTGAAGGACCTGATTTGGGATACAATCAACGTGCACAGACCCAAGGTTCGACTAATTACTCTTCGGGAGAAAGTCCTGGTTTCATACCAAGTAATGTTTCTCACCTGATAACTGAAAAAAGGAACCTGCCTACATGCTGGCTCCACCCATGCTCTTAATTACACTATTCCCTTGTTTGATGAAGATTAATACTCACTACATCCACGCCCCATCCCTTTGGGCAACCAAACCGTCCACGAGAGATAAAATCTCTTTCAAGCAGATGCTGGAATGGATAAAACATTTGCTTATCAAAGATAGATTAAGGGCCATTTTTTACCCTTGGGCAAAAAAAGATACTATCTGCAATGGGCAAACAAAGATGGAGCTGCTAAGTTGTGACAAATATCAATTAATCCAAGGCATGTGGGGGGCCAAACTCCACGCCAAATCATGTTTTTATACAATGCACTGATGATATGTATAGCACCAATTCTTGCTAACATATCTCAAATATCTGTTGAAACTGGAAGGTTACCAGCTGATTGGTTAAATAAAGCTAGTAAATATATCTTGTATAAGAAGAAGGGAGATAGATATCTAGCTGAGAACGATAGAGCTGTCTCCTTAACCTCAGTTAATTGTAAAATTAGTACCGCCGAGAGTTAGCCTAGCAACACTATACTGCAGCCTGCAGCATGTGTAGGGCCTAGGCTAGCTGCAGTTACTAGGGCCTAGGCCTACGTAAGGCTTTCGATTGTTAGGCCTAGCTTAATTTAGGTCTAACGGTATAGGCCAGGGCCTGAGAAAAGATGCATCCTAGTGGCGAAAGCTTATTTTCCATCACGCAAGTAAGATTTTGTGAAGAAATCCGTAAGATAACCCCACTCACTGACCTGGGCCTTAGTTTCCTGTCATTCCCTAGCCTGGGATTACCTCGATCGAGAGCTAGCGTGCTGCCCGCTGACAAAGTTTTCACCGGCAGGCTGACATATACACGCTGTGGGCAAATATTGTCGTCTGCAGAGGTAAATAGCGCGTTGGACAAAGTAAACAAATGCCCTGGGTATCGTGTTGCAATACATTGAAAACTGTACCGCAATGATAGTGGAATGGGACTTTTCAGTCACTGGTCATGCTCAGTCGGGGTGATACGTTTGTTTATCCCCTTTTTCCTTCCTTTTTGAGAAATAGCTATATGACCAAAGTTGTTCCCAGTTTCATAATTACCACAAAATGATAATTTTGTAAGGTTCTCCGGCATCGATTCCTCACAAGTATAGAGTTCTGTGCAGTCAGAATTACCATAGGCTACTTAAGAACTTATAGGGGCCATTATCATCATCATCAGTTTCCGGTGATGTTGCTGGCCATTGGCCATTTCATCGCTCATGAAAGGTTATAGTCACATCACTTGAAACAAGGGTCGACGATAAGTTAGTGAGTGTCAGTATAATCGAACACTCCCGGTCTGTTTTTCCAGTGCTTATCCAGTCTAGCTTTAAAACTGTTAATAGAAGGAGCACTTACAACATGCTCTGGCAATGAATTCCAAGAGTCAATTTTGTAGACCGTTGTGTAAAGAACTTTTGGCGTAATGAAGTTTCAACTCTTGGCTTGACTAGTTTAAGGGAGTGACCTCTTGTTGTGGACCCTTCACTCAGAGTCAACAGGCAGTGGTTTGTTTTCAGTCGTCCCTTTAGATAATTACACACAAAAATCATGTCTCCTCTTAATCGTCTATGAGCCAGTGAAAAAAGTTTGAGATGACAACCTGTCACTATAAGGTAAATATTTCAATCCGGGTATAAGGTTAGTAGCTCTTCGTTGGACTGCTTCAATTAAATCAACTTCTTTTTTGTAGATAGGTGTCCATGCTGGAAGACCATACTCAAGAACAGGTCTCACAATAAAGCATGCTTTATAAAGTAATAACAAAGTGTCAGAATCCAGATACCTGAAGGTTCTCCTTATTATTCCGAGGGTATTGTTAGCTTTGCTAACTACTGATGAGATATGTTCCTTGAAGTGTAAATCCTTGTCAATTATAACCCCTAAATCCTTCTCCTGAGTTACAAAATTGAGAAACTGGTTGGTGCGCTGGTAATTTGACATATAATACTGAAAGTCAGGAATAGAGTTACCAAGTCTCAATACATGACATTTGTCGGGGTGAAAACGCAGCTGCCACTCTTCCGACCAGTTGTACAAACAGTTTAAGTTGTGCTGAAGGATTTGGCAATCATGTACCGATAAAATTTCCTTATAGAGCTTAGTATCATCAGCAAATATTTTCACACAAGAGTCAGATATACAGTCAGGTAAATCATTAATAAAAATCAAGAACAGTAAAGGACCCAGTACGCTTCCTTGAGGGATGCCACTGGTAATACTGGCCCAGTCAGAAAAATAGCCTTCTACACATACGCGTTGAATACGATTTGCTAGAAAATCTTTAATCCAAAGAAGTATACTTCCTGTTATGCCATACGATTCCAATTTCAAAATTAAGCGTTCATGCGGAACTTTATCAAATGCTTTCATGAAGTCCGTATATATAATGTCTATATTGCCTCTATCCTCTATCATTCAGAATTTGTGTCCAATCATCCAATACATCGATCAACTGGGAAACACGGCTGGTCCGTAAAGGGTGGTGGGGAAAGACGGAATCAGGGAAGGGACATTACCACTAAAAGTTTTTCCCCACTTCCCTATCAAACAGTGGCAATATTAATTAGCTGTGGCAAAACGCAAACTCGGCATTATGAGGCATATGTCGGGTGGAATTTCCGGTGGGATTTCTCTATTCAACTTTGCGACTGCATGCATGTATACCTCCCACGAATCTGACCTACGTTGGCATTCTTGATCATAGCCATTAGCTCAGGCTCTTGGAATTTGTAAGATAGTATTTAATAATACCACCATTTTTACAACTAAGTATGTGCCTTCATCCAAAGAACTAGATATGGTTTTTATCAGCTTATCTCTACGGACGCTTAAAAGTGACGTCAAGATAAGAATCTTTGCTTCATAAGCTCAAACATTTTTCAGCAAAATGTCTACATAACAAATACTCATACGAAAAAACAGAAAAATGATCAATTGTTCAGTTTGTTATCTTAACAACTCAAAATTTTCTGAAATTACTCGTTTATTTGATGTTAATTGAAGAATTCAACATTTTTTCTGTGAAAAATGTTAATATGACAATTTATTAGACCTACATCCTGTCAATTTAACAATATAAGGCAAAATCATGTTGACTTGATCACTTTCTTTCTAAGTAAGCAATTGAACCGAATTTTCTGCAAAGTGTTATGACAACTTATCGTTTCTTGCCATTTCAACAATTTTCTGCAAATTGAATGTCTATTTGTTCCGAAATTTCTGCAAAATGTTCACTTTCTCACTAAAAGAGCAATTGAACATTTTCTGAAAAATGTTCGAATGACAACTTATTATATTTCGTGGTTTCATCAATTTTCTGCAAAATGTCCACTTATGCAATTCCTAGACCAGATCACACAAATTACAGGATGACTAATTTGTCATTTGAACATTTGTCAGAAAATTGATTAATTGTTCACTTACAAAGATATGAACAAGTTAACATTCTGCAGAATATTGTTTAGTTACTCGCTTAAAAAAGGAATCGATCAAACCAACATTTTCAGTTGCAGAAAACTGTTGAGTTGATAGGATGTAATTTGTTGTCACTTTAACATTTTGCAGACAATTGCTTAATTGCTCATTAGAAAAGAAGTGAACAAGTCAACATTTTGCAGAGAATTGTTGATTTGACCTGATAAGTTGTCATTTGGACATTTTCTAGAATATTGTTGAATTGCTCACTCAGAAAATGTGAACAAGCAGACATTTTGCAACAAATTATTGTACAGAAAAAACATGTAAATAAGTTGTCATTTAAACAATTTCCAGGAAATTGTTTAATAGTTCAGAGGTACAACATATCCAAAAGGAATTGATCACTTTTCCGTTTTTATTTATTTATTATTTTAATTTATTTTTTATGTTATATTTTCTTGTTATCGCGATATTTTGCAGAGAATTGTCAATTTAAGGTTCGAAATTATCATATAACGGCACTGTTAAGCTTCCGTATATCTTACACTGTTATACTGCATGTTTGCATGTTATTTCACATGTACATCATCTTAAGAGTATGTTAAAGGGATTAGTTACTCAAGAAATTTTATATTTATAAAAAAAAAATAGGAAATTTTTTCTTATTGGTAAAAATCATTGTCAATAACATGTTTGATTCAGAATTTTATGATTTTTAAAATGACATTTATTTCAAAATGGTACGGTAAATTCCATATTGGGAATTTGTTATGTCACCCACACAACTGCATGAATATCCTTTGTATTTCTTTTTAAATAATTTTCACTGTCTTGAAAGAAACATTACAGCAGTGTAAGAGACTTGGTCTTAATACAATAATATTAGGTAAATCTACAGTTCACCCAATCAAAATTTTCACTATAAAGTAGCTTCAAATTTCAAATATTCAAAAGTCCATTTGTCCAAATGTCCATATGTACTTTCACTGACGGTGAACAAAATGCGGACTCGGAATCGCCAACTTCTATATAGGGTATATGCTACCGTTTATCAAGTCATAATCACTGATCTCTATTTCCTTCCATCAGTAATTAAGTAGCTCTCATACAGTTCACATCAACTCAGGCTCGCATCAAATTATCAAGGCGTTACATCAAATTAACTATATTGAGGGTGGCGCTATTGCCACACGCAATATGGCCGCTTCGTTGCTTCAGTTTTCCCGCACCACCCAACATCCAATTGTCTAAGTTTCATACTGACCAATTTATGATGAGAAACACAAATTTGCCAATTGATCCAGTTTTTTAGAGATCATTTATGAAGTAGGACTACCTTGGAAGTCGGTGCACCTAGATGGGCTTCATTTGGGGTTAAGTATCAAAAATCAAATATCGTTAATGTTAGTAATTCAGTTATGATTTACATTAGCTATATTGCAATAATTTTGCATACATATACCTGTTCAGACCGTCTTACTTACCTTTTCAATGTTTTACGAAAACAAGTAGGTTGAATGTTTGCATCGTATTGCCTATGCTCAGAGCATTTTTTTTTTTGTGGGGGGGGGGGGGGTCGCATGTCTTTCGTATAATGCAATATATATACTAGTCCTACATATACACTTTTTTGCAAAATAAATGGATTATTGAAAATGATAGAACTGCACAGATTACAAATGAATAACCCATGTAGGGACCTACATTGCCTATGGATAGATCCTACATGGGTCCCACGCTGCAACGGATAGCTGGGTCCCTATGGGCAATTTGGGTTTCAGTTGTTCCATCTGGTCTCCTTGTGGGTTGCACTTCTGAATCCCATATGTCACCATATTTAACCTATCTGGTGCCCACCTGAGTTCCAGATATTTTGTTTGCTGGGTTGTAAACACGTTTTCCACTCGAAGCAAGGGTTGCTCTAGAAAGGTAGGTGAATTCAGTCTCAGTAAAAACAGACGCCTCTAAGGCTTCTGTTTTATCGAGACCGTTCGTATCTAATAATAATATATTGGTTTCACTTCAAAATTCCGGGAAACTATAGTCATACAAAACTACCCGATTGCAACCGGCAAAAGTATAGGTTGCAAGAGAGGTGGGACTTGGACAACTTGACTTAGCAACCCTCCATATCTTGGCACGCTTCTTGAACCTGCCGCGCCACCAAACTTTGAAGCGTAATGAGTGTTTGTTTTACTTGCATTTTGCCATTTCGACATGTTGGCAAGTATATGTAAAACGAGCTACTTTTCAGTGTCGCCTAAACATCGATCGAGTATTGCCAGATTATTACCTCCTTTACCTTCAATTACCTCTAATTACCGTATCTTGTAGTAACCCCTGGTGAAGTTGAAGTATTAAGCACCATCCCTTGGGGAAACAATTTGTTTTGGATTTTCTGTCTTGGGGGTATTTGTCGGTCATAAATAGGCTACATGATCACAGTTCACAGCCACTGAAAGGAAGATGAAATTTTATTTGTAGCTAATTAGAAATGAGAATTCTCACGAGTGGTAACATGACGGGATGTACCAATCTGTGGTTCTGTATTGATAGATCGAGACCCATCCTGTGTAGTACCTCTGCGGCTTTCCGCACCCCGAATAGTCCTTTTTCTCAGGATTCTTTTTTTTTTTTTTTGTCTTTCGATCGTTTGTTTGTTTTTTTGTTTTGTTTAACAATGATGGATTGTAATATTGTCCTTTTTTGCGTTCGTTGGGCACTTGCCGTGTGTGTTAGGCCTGGCTAGGTTCTTCTTTTGAGAGTGAGGCTGAGTTTACTCTGACAAGTGACAGTGAATTTTAAGTCTCAGTCTGCTCTGTCCACATTTCACTATGCCTGTCGAAAATAAACGATCGATGGATTCAGTGGCACTTGTTCCTTCGAAGAAGCCTAGACAAGACTTAGTGGCTGTCGATAAAGGATCTAAAGCTGTTGCAAATGCGGTAGGATAAACGAGTAGCCTAACTTAACTGTTAATGTTATTGTTAACTTTACTGTATAAACTGGGGCTAGCCTAACTTCTCCCAGCCTATACTGCTATACCATGACTCGATCACCTATGACCTAACAGACATTTTAATTCCTAAAAAGGCCTATATGGAAGCATTATTACAATGTATGTAACTTAACAGAAATATTCATAAATCTGTCCTTGTCATTTGATACAAGTCTATAAGGTTGTTCATGGATTTGATAATTTATCATTTTCTGATTTTATCAAGTTTAGTGTAGTTTAGTATAAAAAAGGATCAGGAGGGACAATTAAGTCCCCATCAAGGACCCTGAAAAAAAAAGATACATAAATCAAACCCGGTCACAAAGCCTAAAGTACTTGTCCAGTGCATTCTTAAACCCATCAACACTTCTTGCCATCACTACATCCTCAGGAAACCCATTCCACTCATTCACTACCCTCTGAGAAAAAAAGTAACGACGAATATTGATCCTACTCTGAACCTTCTGGAGTTTAAGACAATGACCGCTAGTAATTTAACTTTTTCAAGTTTGCTAATAGTAAAATTGTCTAAAACTGTTGTGTAAAAATTGTGTAAAACTGTCAAAAATCTGTAAAAATATTGTTTCTTCTATCCACATTGTGAATGAGAGTTTTACCGAAGACATTTTGGTCAATATCTTGGCACCATTTGAAACTTGATAGTTGGCAATGTTGCTGAAACTTAAAAATTTGACTGTAAAATGTTTCCATGGAAATGAAAAATAACACAGCAAATACTTGTTTTTGATGTTGTTTGAAGTAAGTAAAATATGATGCAGGCGGTGCTTACTTTGGAATTCCATTGCGTCCACATGGCCTCACTGAAGTTAGACTGCATCGATCAATGCATTCTAAACTTCAGGGAGGCCATGCAGTCAGGTTGGGTGTGTATATGTGTGTTTGTCTTTGACACTTGCTTGGTTACTGTACTCTTTAACTCAATAGAGGAAAGTCAAATGAAAGTCAAAATTGGTAGGTAGGTGTGCCAAATGTTTACAAAACTACAGTACAGCTACTGTAAGTACTGTACTGTAAAGTTAAAGATAAACCAGGCTTAGGCCAAGGCTGTTTTATTCTGTAGGTTTGTATTAAAGAAGTGTGAACATGTAGTCAAAGCATAAAGTAAACAGAACAGTACTAGCAGACCTAGCCTAAATGCAATAGAAGAAAGACCAGTCAAGATCTTATGTTGTACCACTCCCCAATACCCACACACCAATGTTCACCCATCTTGTGGCTTTCTTTAGAAAGTTACAGAGTAGGTAGTTCACATGTTTGCTGTCACACACACATAGCCTACTACTGTACACTAGATACTATACACACACCCGCTCAAACAGTACACACGTTCACATATATACCAAATCACCAGATTGCAAGGATTACTCGCCATCCCTCAGCAAGGAAACAGAAAGGACACAGAAAGGACATCTTTGGTATACATAATACAGTATCTTGATCTCAGTTATTTTGCAACATTTTGCAGCTAGAGTCTGCAGTACAGCTGTGGTGAAGTGTTTTCTTTTCAAGTGCACTCCTAACTGGCAATCAAAGGAAAATGTGTTTATCAGAAAAAAAAATCTTATTTTTAAAATGGCCCTTTTTTTTTTAAGAAATAAGTTTCTCACAGATAAAAATTCAGTTATTTGTTGTTGAAGAATAATTTGCTTACCCATCTTCCATAAATCATGTATTTGAGGAGGTTACATGTTTGTAGATCTGTTTATTGATGAGCCTCAACTGTTCAATAATGATAGACGGATTAGAGGCTTTCTCCTCTACCACCTCACAGTGCTCAGTGATAAACCCATCACAAATTAAAGCATACTGGACTGAAGATTTGTCCTCCATCATGTACAGTAATACAGTAGTGGACTAAGCTTCCCTTTCCTTTATCCCCAGAGGAAAGACTTCCCATGAACCCTCATAACGGTACAGTGGGCCATTTGTAAATTCCGCACTCTGATTCAGGATTATTTTTTACAGCATACTGCTTTTGACTTTTAGGGCCCTCCAAGAACATCCAGTCTGCAGGCACCAATCATGGTACTCAACGGACACGAAGGGGAAGTATTCTGCTGCAAGTTTCACCCAGATGGAGATCTTTTAGCAACAGCTTCCTTCGATAGAACTATTTGTAAGTTTGTTCTTTCACAGTGTTCAGTTCCTTTCCCTACATGACCAATTGCCCATGCAGTGTCTAGTTCCAAGCGTCTCTTTGCTTATTAATTTATATACTGTATATAATATAGATGTCATAGATTGATCTACTTTTGCACTGCTTCAGTGCTTCATCAAGCTATTTATCTCTTGTACATCCTGGAGTATTAAGGTGCATATTACTACCTCAATTTCACTTTTAAATTGTTACATTACATTGCCATATTTCTGAGCCTCCCTCAAATACATGATCAATGCTTTTCGACCTTCCCCTCTAGTTCTGTGGAATGTTTATGGTGACTGTGAAAACTATGCTGTACTCAGAGGCCACAAAGGTGCAGTCATGGAGATGCAGTTTAATGCCGACGGCAGGTAAGCTATCATCACCACCTGTAGGAAGAGATGAGAAAGTACTTGCATGCTTTAAATAAACGGTAGATAGGTTCCATTTACTTAGCTTGTAATGAATGACAGTAGTTTTGATTTGCTTTGATTACTACATTTAAGAAAGAAAATAATACGATAATAAATGGTAATGTCTCCAAACTCAAGGATAATGGTGAAAGTACAGCCACATCACAGATCAAAAGTAATGGTAAAATACTGTATATCGAAAGCAATTGTGAAATAATCATGTAGATAAGCTTCTGCCGTAGTTGGAAGAAAAATGCGCAAAGTGTCTTTGTTTGATGGATGTCGCAATTACCTGTGCTCCTTTCAATCCTTTCACTACTACTCTGTAATAGGACCACCGATTGTCCCTGAAAAGAAAAAACAAAACAAATTCCATTTGAACCATTGTCTATGTACTGTAGGTAGAATGCTTCACTCTGAGACAGTGTGTTCACGCTTAGAGGTTGTGTCGTTTTCCACTTTATGAAAGAACCAAGTAGTCATTTTGGATCTGGGTAGTGAAATACTGTGCATGTCCCCAGGTTATGCGAGAAAACCCCTATCCTGTAGCTCAATTGAGGAAATACTGCATAGAGAAAGCTATTTGTTCTATTTGCAATGACTATCTCTGCTACAGTAATTCAAGTGCATTTCTCGTCATTGGTAAAGACAGGGCCCTTCTTTGGTATACAGCAGTCAGTGCTCTGCTAGACACTGAGGAAGAGCATTGGATACTTCTCTCAAACTCTGCTGTTGTATTCCTTTACGTCTCCCTCACATTTTCAGCAATAAATGTACTGTACTTTATTCATATCGTTCAGGCTTTGTGTTGTTTTTTTTTATTGGTCCATGAAATTTAGTGTGATTTGGACAACTTTTACAAAAACTGGTAAATTCCTTGAATTTCAGTTGAATTTTTTTTTTCCCCTTTCTGGTTATCAGGTTTCTAAGAGACCCCCGCTTATCGTTTAAAAAAAGACAAAAAGTGTTGACATACCCTTATAAAAGTGAATAGAAAGGTGTTTTCCAAAACATTCAATTGAAACCATTTGTACAGTAAACAAAGGTTTGTTTAGTATATTAAACTGTAGCCGACAACACTATGATTAAACTCATTGCACTTTCTGGATGTACAGTATTTATTTATGGCCCTGTTGATTCAATTATTATAAATGGTGCCTGGTTTTAATCTGAAAGAAACATAGCACAAGTTTTGGATGATTCTCGGTAGATTACAGTAATACGACTGTTTTCCCTGTAACATGTCTTCGGTTATGCACTTTCTTTTGGCAGTAACATTGCTTCTTGTGGTACAGACAAGCTGGTCTGTCTGTGGGACATAGAGACGGGTGTCAGAATCAAGCAGATGAAAGGACACACATCTTTCGTCAATTCCTGTAAGACTGCCAGGAGGGGCCCTCCTCTGATAGTCAGCGGAAGTGACGACAGTACTATCAAGGTACAGTCATGGAATGAGTGACCTGTCAAACAAAAACCACATCTGTAGTCGTGGATATATGTCGATCTTCAATATTGCATGATGTCAAATCTGTTAGGTAAAAATCGTCTTTTAGCAGGTAATAATGTTTTTTTCAACATCACTAAGACATCATGAAAAGTACTGTACTGCACATTTACTTGTGACTATTTGGACTATGTACAGTAGAGTAACTCTTAATTGGATTATGAGAAGCACATTGTCCAGACCAGGAGACTTCCAATCATCATGTTGGGCGTTTTTGTTAGTCCAGTTGAATATAGTTCGGTGAATCCCCTTCCTAGAGGAAGGGTCTTTAAATTAGGATTGAAATTTCCAGAATTTATTCGTGTCATAACCATGTTCCTCCTTAGAGCGTTCCATGGATGAGCACTTTGCTAACCTTCTATAGCCCCCTTTTGATTTGCAGGTTTTGTTTTTGATTCCTTTGCTGAAGGCGGACAAGGAATCTATGCGATGGTTATGGCATAAGTGTATGTCTGTATTTGATGCCTTGACTTGTAAAGTTGGTATTTCAGGAAGGGAAAGACACATGAACTTGAAAGTTGGTGTGTTGTTAGTCCATAGTAAGTAGATGGTCCCTATTGTTTTTCAAGGAGGCCAAAGGTCATTTGGGGTCACAAGAGTCTGAAAACCTGTTAAGGGAAATACCTCAGCAACTGAATGTTGCAGGAACTCCAAACTCTTTATCATTGGAAGCCTTTGATGATTAGATGATGTCTGTTATTTTTTTATGGAGGTTAAAGGTCATATGAGGACAGTAGAGGTTGTAGTTTGAAAACTTGTAGAGACAGAATCTCCAGAAGGGATAAGGTGTTTGAACTTTGAATTGGTATGTATGGTCATTTGTTCTTCATGGATTTTGGCAAACAAACCCCAAAGTCATTCCACCTTCTTTGTGACGGATGACTTAAGGGGAATCGTTTCTTCTTTATTTGCTTACATAAATAAGTTTCCTTTGGAAAATGTCAATTGCTATGATAATGTAGGTTCATTGGCCGACTTCTTCCAAAAAATTATGATATGAGTATCATAATAAATTTGCTGAGATGCAATTTCTTGCAAGACATATCCTTAGATAACAATCAAGCAAAACCAAGGCTTTAATGTTACCATACAAGAAAAGTCCTTTTTTCAATGTGTTGCCTACTTTGTGTTATCACCTTATGAGTTGTTATGAAAAAACTGAGGGTTTTTTTTTGTGCCCTATGTATGTAAATGATTATTTTTTATTTTCCTTCTTTTCCGTTTCTTACCTCTTTGCAGGTTTGGGACAGCAGGAGAAAAGGTGACATTCAGACATTTCAGAACACGTACCAAGTATTAGCTGTATCCTTCAATGACACCAGCGATCAAATTATATCTGGAGGCATTGACAACACCATTAAAGTAAGTCACCTTGCATTCTTTGGCAACCATTATTTCTAGACAACAATTTTCTTTTTTTCTTCATTTTCTTTAGCTTCATTTTGTTTGATATACGAGAAATTGTAAATACGTGGGTGAATGCTGTATGGGATGTCAGATTGTTTGCATTGTGTTCGCTAAAATTCAAATTATCGTTTGCAAGTATAACTCATCTGGCTTGTTTTGGACAAATTTCCATCTTCCACAAGAGCTACTTTTTCTTCTTTTTTTTTGAGATCCAATGGAACCAAAATCTTCTGCAACTTGCTTTCATATATGTAAACTCTTGACAGAACCAAAGAGTAACCTAAGTGGCAGATGTAAAAAAAGGACACCTTAAATGGTACAAATGACTCTTTCATTAAAGAAATACCCATATTAAATTTCCAGAGGCTGCTGTTGTCAACAGCTATTACTCAAAGTTAGTCTATGTTTTTAAAGTTTATACAGTCACTTGCAGGTGTGTCAATTTTCATTTCTTGACTTGGTTGATGGGCGGTTTGCAGTACATGCTAGGTGACTTTGATGAACAATGTAACCCATGCAGTAAACTTTGTAATCCCTTTGCTAGTTGTAGAATGCCACCACTGTTAATCTTAGTGCAACGTATCAGGGTTTGCTACTTTGTAATACTTATGTGCAACTATTCTCATAGAAATTACATTGTGTATTTCCTGTGACATATTGAACTCTTAATATTCGAACATGGTTTTAGTAAGTAAAAGTAAATCCCAGCACAATGACACCCGAATAAGAGTCAGTATTAGGTGTTGTGTAGTACAGACTCTTGTAATATGGACAATAATATGGACAGTCAGTATTGCAGTGACTAGTCACAGTGGTGCATGCAAATCATTATCTTTGCTAGTGCCATCAAAGCAAGCTGTATCATATGATAGGTACTGTTCACCCTTTGAGCTGTAACTTTTTGCCTCTTGTTTGCTTTATCTTTTTACAGATATGTGGTGTATATGTCTTTTGGTTTTCTCTATCTTTTTGTCTTTTGCCTGGTTTACCATTTACAGATATGGGACATGAGGAAAAATGATGTCCTTTACAAGATGAATGGTCACATGGACTCCATTACCGGTCTGACCCTTAGCCCTGATGGTTCCTACATTATGTCAAATTCCATGGATAACACAGGTAATTAAACACCTTACTTTACATTTTAGCCTTGAGGAAAAAAAGCACTGTGCACTATACTTTTCTGTACAAAGAACTCTTGCACATTTTACCACACAATTTGCACAATATCTTGACCAGTCTTTACTGCAGATGGGATGTGATACAGGATTATATTACATTGTTCATTCTTCTACTGGTCATCTTTTACACATTATTTTTACCATTCCAAGACTCTCAAATGATTCCTACTTATTCAATTTTTATCCCACTTTATGAACCTTCCTTCTACTTCACCTTATTTTGCCGTAAAAATCCCATCATATTATTTTTAGCCCTCCTCTTTTTCTTGCCTACAAAAAAAAAGACAGTTGAAGAACAATTGTATAATATATTCTGCAAATAGTGCATTACTGTCAATGATCAAGGAGGAATGTGGCCTCGGGGGTCAACTTTTTGATAATTGCAAAATCGAAAAGTTTCGTAACTTATTGTCAGCACTTGGTGGTAGGTATTTTTGACAATTACCTGTTAGCCTGAATCAGACCTACTTTTGTCCTACTTTTGATGCACATAATCTTAATTGTCTCCTATTTTATTGAGAATTATCTTAATTTTTTTTACCTCAGTCCACTTGAAAGGTGTGGAAATCTTCTGTAATAACCTAACCTAAAGATTAAGTATTTTTTTCTCTTGAACGTTGTCATGTATTTTGAATGGAACCATCCTCTTGCTACTCTCTCAGTTCGTATTTGGGACATCCGTCCGTTTGCTCCCGCTGAAAGATGCGTCAAGCTGATTCAAGGTCATACTCACAACTTTGAGAAGGTAAAAATTGTTAAAACACTTCTCTTGTTCTACTTAATGCATAGTAAAAAAGAAATGATGTTGACATATCCCTCGTTTGGCTATATATATATCCCTCATATATCCCTCATATATCCCTCATATCCCTCATTTGGCATGCAGCATCTTTTAAAGGGCAACATATGGGTCAAGTTCACCCTTTCAGATGTGTATGACATCACATCTTTCTGTTATAGGTCTCATAGAATGGTCTCAAAACTTAAAGTGACAAATTAGAGAGTGTTTCCAATCATGTAATTGACCAACCATGGTCATCGAGTGACCTCTGACATCCACAGCCATGACAAGTATCACATAATAGGAAACCATACTTTCCCAGTCATGAAATGTTATTGTTGGAGCTGATACACATCTTTGACCAACTGTCGCTTTCAGCTGGATGAAGCGATCCATCATTAAAGGGGTGTTGGAATCTCAAAAACTTGGGGAAGCAAATCTTGTCTCATTGGTGAAAACCATCTTTCAATAGTATGTTCTGTTTCTAAGTTTTTGATACTTAGACAAGATTTCTTTTCTCACACATGTATTGCTCAGTGGAAAATAAGTGATGCGATATATACCATTTACACTGTTATTGAACATCCTTTGTATTTCTTCATGATCTTGGCTCCCTTTAGGGACACATAATGATATTTATATGTAACCTGTATTTTCACAACAGTTTTTGCTCTATCTGCAATAGCATCTATTTATTTTGTTACAAACATTTACATGAGTTTGCCAAAAGAAACTCAGGCAAGTACAACACCAGTGAAAACCATTTGTTTTATGTTCTCAGAAAAAACCTCCAAGTACAGAGGTAAGTTCAGGTCCCCATTCTAGTCGATTGACATCTTTCAACTTCTCCTTCCTCCTTAGAATCTGTTGCGATGTGCATGGAGTCCTGACGGCAGCAAGGTGTCTGCGGGTTCTGCCGACAGGTTCGTTTACATTTGGGACACAACTTCAAGGAGATTACTGTACAAACTACCGGGACACTCTGGGTCGGTCAATGACGTGGACTTCCACCCAAAAGAGCCTATTAGTAAGTGAGACCGCACAGTGGTGTGACCCATTAAGACATGACAGTTAAAAAGTGGAGAAGCTTGTGAGGCTGGAAATGTGGAAACATACTACATTGCTGTCACATTGTGTGCCGTTACATTCTACATTGCTGTCACATTAGGTGCTTGTATACCTTCAATGCAATTCCACATTTCAGTAGAACGGAGTGGCAATTTTGAATGGTAGAGTTCCCAAGTTGGTGCAGGTAGATGTTGGTATGTATGAGCCACTCTAAATCTGTCAGCCAATCCTCACATGATATCATACATGATAAGGTTTCATGGAAGAGACAGACGCAAACCGTGACGGTATGACTCGATATCACCTCATGTTCTATCATGCAGAAAAGGGTTTTCTCGAGAAATGATTTTGGATTCTGTGAGGACTAGGTTCACATTACAGGAATTCTGTGAGGACCAGGTTAAATCTGTTGATCTGAGTGAGTTATGTTGATCCATGTTGATCACAGTGTGATATGTTGATCTGTGTTATCTGTTATATGTTGAATGATGTTGATCACAGGGGTCTATGTTGATATGAGTGCGAAATGTTAGTCTGTTGATTTATGTTGATCTGAGTGTTATATGTTGATCTGGGTGTGATATGTTGATCTGTGTTGATTTGAGTGCTAGATGTCCATCTGTGTTGATTTACATTGCTCTGAGTATTATATGTTGATATGAATGTTATATGTTGATCTGTGTTGATTTGAGTATGACATACTGATCTGAGTGTTCTATGTTAATGTATGTTGATTTATGTTGATCTGAGTGTTATGTGTTGATTATGAGTGTGATGCATTTGTCCGTGTTAATTTATGTTACATGATTTATTCATCTAAACCCATATTCATAAGTCTGATGTGAGTATTGGGAACATGGGGATAAAGAAAACCAATGAGGTGGTTTTGCATGTGTCTTTATTAGATGGGTTGTGTTTGCTAATGCAGCATTCATTTTTGAAGCAGACAATTACATTTGAGAGGATAGAGGTGAAGACAAAACAGAGCCACTACTCTTCACAGGAACCCCATGAACAGTGGATCAAGTCATACAGGCTGCAAAGATCAGTATCATAGAGAAGTAACATTCATTCCCCTATGAGCATTGATTTGAAAAACTGAATTTGAGCTTAGTTGTACTTGCAGTTGGACTGTTGTCTAACATGAAGCCTGCTCTATTATCTTGGTATGGAAAGCAGGGAGTAAATGGACCCTTGCATTGGCAGCAGTAGGTAGATGGGCCCTGGCATTGGCAGCAGTGGGTAGATGGGCCCTGGCATTGGCAGCAGTGGGTAGATGGGCCCTGGCATTAAGTTCAGTTAGTAGATGGACCCCAACATTTGCAGCAGTGTTTAAATGGGTTTGTCCAATATCCGTTGTAGTTACATTGTCAGTGGTCTAAATCTGTTGCTTTCCATTTCTTGCAGTCGTGTCAGGCTCTAGTGACAAACAGGTCTACCTTGGAGAGATTGTGTAACATCAGAATATGGCGGTGGTGCCTTGGACTGTAGAAACATTCCAATATCAAAGAGATGCCATGGACTTGGAAAAGATCCTCAGGTCTTCGACTTAAGAAAAGATCCTCTTGTCGTCACCTTCAGAAACATCCTCTGGACAAGTACTGTAGATACATGATGATGGTGCAGAGATGCCATGGACTTGAAAGGTCCTTCGGTCATGGATCTTTAATTACATCACGATGGCGTAGCGGATCTCGTCGCAACTTGGCAAGCTCACTGGTGGTGGTGCAAGGCTTGTCTCTGGAGCATGCTCTCCTGTGGACGTGAATATGCGACTGGTTTCTTGAGCAGCTGTCAGCCTACACTATGACGTCCTCACTAATTTATGCCCTTACTGTGGCAGGGACTTTCACAGAAGTAAATGACAGAAGATCTTGCATCTAAGCAACCAATTGCTGTCAGCACTAAGATCTCATGCAGTTTGTTATATGTGAAAAGGGAATTCATAATTTAAGTAAACCGAATCAATGGACCTGATTTCTTCACAAAAGTTCCAGATAGAGAACTCAAATTCTGTCAGTCATTTTAAAGAAGTTGTTTCTAGAAATAGAGCAGCAGATGGAACATAGCATTCCATCAGACTCCCATAAGGAAGATGGGTACAATTTTGGGAAGACAAACTGCTCAACCTTGAACATATTCCAGAGAACAATTCAAGCTTCTCATTTTACTATGGTAACATAAGACATTGAACTTCTTGTAAGTATGCACTGCCTGTGTAACCATTCCCCTCTGAGCCAAATGTTCGTGATTTTCATATGTCTGACAGATGGTGTGCATACCAAAACATTTGTGGGTGCAGCCAAGTTTTTCGTGAAGTTATCGCTGTCAGTTAATGAAAACACTTTGATTAATGTGATGTAACTTCCTTTTGCATTAAGTTTTTTCAATGTAAATTGTAATGAACATTCTAAATAAAACAAAACTTTCCTCCCATTGTGTAATCTCAGTCATTTATTTGGGCTTTACGTGAATGCACTCAATTTAAATTGGAATACAAACACTTGCCAAAGCACAATTAGAGAGTCCAACTTGAAATAAATTCAACTTAAGATTTTTATTTACTATTTGTATTATTCAATCAACAGATGGACATTTTCCATTGCTGAATAAAACTGTTGTGATACTATCATATCTAAATTTACTGTAAATGCCAAGCAAATTATTGATGAATGAAATTTAAGAATTCAATGACTAAAGCGCAATTGGGATTCACGACTTGTTCACCAAATCGCTAACGAGTAAACGACTCAGCTCCCAACAAATCTGGGTCTTGCATTTTTAACTGTAACATTACCCAATGCTGTCTTAGATGGCTGTCCCAAAAGCAAGCAAGACTTACCTCAAGCGGTCAATGGAACTTCACCCTTTTAGTCTCATTGTGCAATTCCAAAAAAAAATTCATGTTACATATAATCTTTCTAAATGACTCTAAATAGTCATCATATTTCACCTAAAATCATGACGAAATAAGTGTAAGACCATTCAATCCCTTGCATCGATGCAGAACAAGAATGACATATTTCTACCAATTTCTACTAGTACAGTATACTTTGAAAATTTCACATGATCCTACTGTCACAGTACTACCATACTTGCACCATTCACCCTGATCAAGAAAATGGAGTACAGGTTAACCCCAAGAATGAAAAGAAAAAATTCAGATAATGCCATATCTGACTCAATTAAAAGTTACTTTGGCCAAAAATGACGTACGCAGCATATGGAGAAGGATCAAAATAATTTGCATTGACATATGATTAGTTTAGTGAAGGGAGTGATATTACCTATCAATTCTATACCATAACCAGGTAACCATTTGATCAACATTCTCTGGTGAGGGGAGCAACTTTCCCGATATCGTCTGCTTAATTTTTTGAATGTATCTGTATTTCATAACCCCAAAACAAGATGAATTTGTTTTCAATTCAATTTTTTTTTCAATTACACAAAACAAAACCATAGCCATTAAGGTTATTGGCCAACAAATCATTTTAACATATTGCAAGAAATCTTCAAAGTCACTTGGTAAGTCCATCTCACTTTGTAGGTCCATCAATACCCCCAAACTTAAAGGTAACTCATGCTGAGAACACTAAGGTTCGCAAACCAAATGGGTGGAATGAATAACTAATTAGACAAAACTAATTGGGTCACTGAACCATGCAGCAGAACAAAAGTAAGGTCTGCAAATAAATCATCAAAATCTATGTTACATATTACCATTGGGCCAGCTAATAAATGACACTCCATCCTTTGGGTGGCGTTTCTTGCTCTGAGTGGCATTTAATCGAATTTTGACACAATATTCTTAATCTATGCAAACATACCAACATGTAAAGTTTAATGGCTAAAAAAGTTAGGCCTCCAACACACAAGCAAACGTTGATTACCATTCATGATACAAGTTATTTGTAACCAAAGTTGAATCTAGTAAACAAAGCTTCAATCACCAGTGGAAGACAGCTCACATGAGTTATCTGACATGTAATAGCAACTATTCTTCACTATGGTAATTAAGGTTCACATCACATCAAATATGACCGCCATTCCCGCCAACAAAAGAAAGGGTCACAAACAAACCAAAATTCCTTTCCCACATTGACATGCAAGAAGTGGGAAGCATGACAATGGAAATGAAACCACAAGGTCCCGACAGGCTGAGAGCCGGGAGCTTGGGACTGTCAAAGTCCAACGGTTCCACCTGAGCCATTTGAGACTTTGCTTCTCTTGATCACACTGTGATCATAGCTATGTATGATGGGATACCTATATTCAGTCGCCTTCTAAACGCTCTGCAGGTTTGACCTTTAACGGATCTATCCTCGGTGATTCTTCCTTTGACTTTTGCGCTGCTCTTGTCTGTTCAAAGAAGTAGTCGAAGGCGAAGTTTTCAACATCCTCCTTGTCTCGTTTCTCTTCGGTATTTTTCTGAAGAGATTCAATCTGGAGAGGAGAGGTAGTCAAGCAAAATATTATAAAAGTTTGAACTGGAACAGTTTCACTGGAGAGCATGGACTGAATGACTGCTACTAGTAATAATTGAAAATGCAACAATTGTAACAGCCCCATCACTGTGCTGGAGAACTAGTAGTGACAACTGCACTTAAAGCGATGGAGAAATATATGAATGAAAGCACCTATAAACACTGTACAGGATAACTACAGAACACTACCACAGAAACTTTTATACAGTAAATTACACTGGAAAACAACTAACAACACCAGCCTAAAAAATTCTACACAGAGCACGGCAATGGTAAGATAGAAGAGTTATGTTCTTCCTTAACAAATTCCTTGCATGAGTGACAGTGTGATAGAATGCTACTGGAGAATATGGACACACTGCTCTTTGCAAAACACTAGATGAATACCTCTAGCAAACACCACCCCAGAAGATGTCAACATAAGAAACAACAAGGAAACACTGCATTACTGGATTTGATACTTGACTTATTATGCTAATTATAGCATTGTCCTTTCTTAGCGCCCCTTGAAAAATAATCACAAACATATCGATATTAACTCAATGAGTTCCGTTACGGTGAACACTACAACACGTGACTACTAAGGTACACTGTTCTTGAAAATACAATGAAGTTACTCTAAAATGAAGAATAGATGGTGGACACTTCACTAGAAAAAGCTAAAATATGGGAGAACTTTAAAGCTAAACAGCTGTGGAAAATCTGCTACGCTGTAAAACCAATGAACATCACCTGGAAACTACGATATGGTAAACCAATGTTAAAGAGAGGAAAACTGGAACGAAACGGATGTAAACAAGTCCCAGACGATTATGGACGTAACGACAGTCAGTTAACTACCTCTGTAATCAGTACACAGAAGAACGATCATGCTAGAAATCGCAACGCTGCATTTGCAACACAAGCTAACCTGTGCCAAGAATTCTTCGTGATCTCCCAGTTTTAAGTCCAAGTTTGTCACTTTGTTGAACAATTCATGAGGTTTCAACACTCCAGGTACACCGAGGTTTGAAAAGAACTGAAAAGAAAAGGGAGCAACTTTGGAGGAGTATTTCATGGAACTGACAAGCAACCTTCGATTCACCTGCAGAATTCAGGTTTTAAAATGATATCAGTCTCCCATGTCCTAATAATGGCTACTACATCTATATATATATATATTATATATATATATATATATATATATATATATATATATATATATATATATATATATGATTTGATGCTGGCAGTTCGGGATGTTCTTTGTTACTTCTGTAATTAACATGGCCTGTCATATTTTACCTTTCATTCACTGATACAACGATTTGTTCGGTTATTAAAACATTCAAATTGCCAGGGGTGATGCTGTTGGAAAAAGGGGAAGTGTTGGAAGTGCATGCGCTACTAAATTTGACATCTAGCTGGATGCAATAAAACAACATGACGAAAAGACACATCGAAGATACGTCATCAGCATGGGGTGGGGAATGGGGAGGGGGTATGATTACAAATAGTTGGGAACGTGGGGTAGTAAAAACTGACAAGCTGTGATAACCGATGCTTGGCAACACTGCCTTTGAGTCACTCAGTGGCCCGGTTACAATGATATTTCATCAGCTTGAAGATCAGCTGTACTGAATTTGACCATGGCTAACTATTGCTAGTAGAGTATTTCACATCAATGTATCAATGTTCTGAAATGCTTCATATTGACTTCACCTACTGTTAGTGGTGTACAAGCACATTCCAGAACACATTGTTGGTTAAAATAATTCAAATGAAGATACTAATACAACTCAACAAGCTGATACACTGAAAACACGTTCAAAAGTTTTTAAAGTTTTTAACTACTCACCGTGCTAACATTGGTGCAATCTCTCAGGAGGAATTCCAACCCATGAGGATGGTTTGGCTCCACCGACTGGCTGACATCTATGAACCACACCTGGCCTTTATGCCAGAGCATGTTGTAGGCACTCAAGTCAGCATGGACGAGGTTACAGACTTTGTACAATCGTTCCATCATCTGTGGAAAAACAGGCCGTCATTAATATTCATGATGGGATATAAACAACCAGCCAAACCTCACATGACATCGTACATGTTTATCCCTTCTTGAGAGGACACACCCTAACCATTGTTGTACATCTGGCTGCCACATCATGTTCTATCATGTGCAAATGGTCTTCTCAAGACATGAAGTAACAACAACCTTCTGGTGCTTGAATTGGAGAATTCATTGACAATGTGTATTGCTTCTTAACTGATGTTAAGTATCTCTAAGGTTAGTACTTGGGAGAGTTGCAACTCCTTCCTCCCTCTGTACCCCTTGCCCCTCCTTTATTTCCACTCCCTACTCCCTATTTTCTCCTGTTCTCTATTCTGCCTCCTCCCTCCCCTCCCCCCTTCCCTCCCTCTCTCCTTAGGGATCCAGACATATGCATGATTTCTAAACCACTTTTCTTACATCAACCACTATTAAAGAAATATCATGAAGTCTTGCTACGACACAAAGGTTTAAAAGATTGCAAATGCAACTTCTCTCTCACTAAACAGACTTCTTTAAAATGTACATACACTATACACCCCTCATGACAGATTGATCTGTACCAAACCAAGATGCAAGACAATTACTCTTTTTTTTTCACCAAGGTGATATTATGCGACTTCTTTCACTGGGCAGTCCACAACATGAGAGCCTAAGTTCAACTTTCATACCACAAAAAAATGTCTTTAAAGGAAATCATCTGTACTAGTAGTGTACACCTTCACCTTAAATTCAGCAAAAGAGTGATAATGTGTATGTTTTCATCTTTTGAAACAATATCAGTGAAGTTTTCTCTTTTCAAAAAGTTAGAATGTCACAACTCACAATGGTAGCAATGCAAGACAACAATAGTCCTGATTTGTAGTTTAAAAGAACATTCCCAGGTTTTTGGGTACAGACATCATTTGAAACTGCCAGAATTTTCGAACATGCCCACAAAGACTATGACATAGGAGCAGCATGGAAACAAGAGCAAAGAGAACCACTGCACGACTCCTACGTCATCATGCCATGATTATGGATTATTCGTGAAGCTTTTTCGAACTTCATTTATCGTAGAATGCGATACAATTCCAATATTTTGTGGAGCAAGCGAGTGTGGCTTCCACAGGAGAATGCCTTGTATATGTTAAATTTCCTCTACTTCTGACAGGAGAGTGGTGATGGTCTGGACTATCCTTTCAACATAGCATTTCTACTGAATGCTATGAGCATCATTCATGTACTATGGAGATAATATCCATCTTAACCTATTTCTTGCACAAAGCCAGCACTTCAAAACTCACCATCCATACCGCATTAATCACTCCATCCACAATCCATTCTTACTTTCCTTAAAAATTAGGCATGCTATGGGGTACCTTAAACATGCAAGTCAAATCAAAGCCCTCGATTTACGATTGGCCAAAGAAATGAGAAATACCTCCAGACACTGTTCGTACGCAATCTGCTTGTCGGCCGTGGACAACGGCACATCCTTCAGTTTGGGGGCGGCCTTCTGGTTCTCCCCGATGAAGGTCATTACGAGGATGTGCTTCTTCAGAAGAATGACGTCGGGCGTACGGATGCCCGCCTCTCTCATCCTGTCACATAAATATCAAACAACTGCTTTGAAAAGAGCAATTCTGAAGATGCTGACTTGATTAAGTCTTGTACATACAGCAATACGCAGAATCTCCGGTAGGTTCCTTGCAGACTGAGGTTGAGTTTACACACAAAATCTGCTACTGTTGTTGTAACATTTCAACTTTGGCAACAATTTTGTACATTTTAAGAAAAGCTTGATGTATAAAACCTTTCATCAGAATCTCTCCGGTTGAGTGAGTGATACAATGTGAGACATGAACGACACTTACAGCAGTTAATGCTGCACACAAACGCATTGCTCATGCCGACAGTTCACGCAGAAGCAAAAGGCTGGCAGTGCAAGGATAATTCAAGTTAAGTCAGTTGACCTTTTTATTGTCTTATGTAGGATCAATCATGAATCACTGAATGCATTCTTTGTTAAAGCATGATGTAGTGTGTAGATACAGAAGATCCCTATGAAAGGAGAATTGGCCTGTTGCATCAGGCAATGTTTGTGTTTTGGTGATTACTGGCTTTCTGATTCCTTTTTCTATTTTTAATTTTAAACAACAGGACCTCACAAAGAGCTAACTATGACAAAAGGATTTACATGTTAGTCAGTACCACAAAAATGACAATCCATGCAGTGTACTTACACTCGAAAAGAATACACATGAGAGTTTCAATTTGTAAAACAAAAAAAAAATTGTTCAAGAGTGGTCTGTCAGTTGCAACTATCCAACAAATTTTCTTGTCCAGAATACCGGCAACCTAGTTGTCCAACAATCTTGTTTACCACAAAAAGTAATAAATTTTAAAATAAGTGTTGTACCAACAACAACAACAACAACAACAACAACAACAACAACCACACTTGTTTTTTATGTGGCATGACATCTTCAGGCATCACAGTGACAAAGTTATCAAAACCTATTTTTAATATTGGGGCCCTATATACCAACAAAATCTATATCTTTTTTTTTTGTTATTAGACTGACGATTAAGACAAGAATCTGCTGGAAACCAAATCCTGCAAAAACCTATGGTTTTGCCCTTAAAAACCTGTTTATTCATTTTTAAAACCTCATAAAAAAAACACATTTACAGAACGAGTTGCTGTGAGGCCTTCATCTTGAACAGGTAAAAGAAATGCAGAGCATTTCAACAAAAATTACTTTTATGTGGAACATCAAGATTCATTACTTTGGTTGTTCTCACCTGTTCAGGTTGTGCATTTCTTTCTCTGCCCACATCCTGATCGTCCTTCTCGGGTTCTGCTTCGAGAAACGATCCTTGAAACGATAGTCGTCCTTGATGTACTTCTGTCGATTCTTAAACTCGTTCAACGTCGTCTTGAACACCTTCAGAGCCACCTCCCCGGGAACGATTTGTTCATCGAGCCTACGACCAAGAAGCAAAATGAACCGGATTAACAGAATTGTAGAGCAGTACACCTTTAAGGGTTTGGCATTCCTGTCAAATTCTCACCTTTGATTAGGTCAACAGCAAAGTCCTATTGTTTTTCAGTAGTGAGTCTCTTGTGTAGATAGCTTCATACAAGCTCTTTCAACACTTTGAGTAGATATTTATCAGTCAAGTGGAAATTTTTCTGTTTTAAAAGGCTGTGGATGGTTGTAAATATGAAATTGCGGGAAACCTGGTGCTATACAAAGCACCTACATACAATACTGAGAAACCAGTTACCCTCAACCTAGGAAACAGTTGTCCTCCCTTGTGACCAGTTAACCTACCTAGCAACCTGTTTCTCTCCCTCTTGATCAGTTGTTACTTAAGATGTGAATGATTTCTTCAATAAACCACTATTTTTTTTACACCAACCTGCCACCACTGGCATGTATGACCACCGCTTCTTTTCCTGTGCTGATGGTGCCATTTATGGACTCCAAGATGCCACTATTGACGAGTTTGAAGAGGAGGATCCTGGTCCTGGGATCTACAGCCATCTCCTGCAGGGAGAAAGTAAGAAGTGAACAGTGAGCATGGTGACAAATACACTTCAAAACACCTCTACACATACCAACCACAGAGCTTGGTTGTGCCATGTTAGGCCACGTTATCATGAACACACAGTCACGGCTTCAATCCATCTGCAAGGGATGAAATAACTAGATTCACATTGCACCTTGCGACCGATGAAAGCCCAGTTGCAATCGACTTTACGTAAGCTTGGCGATAGTTGCAAATCAATATTTGCTCTGGTCCTACCTTAAAAGTTGAATTCTCTATTGAATTACTTAAAGTCAATGTCAAAACTTTGCTAATGTCACATATATGAATGAGTCAGGCTTTCAGCTTATTCACACCACAATGTTTTCTTAACATCTGCTAATCAAAATGTGTTGACTGGTAACAAATTCAAACAATGAATAGCAAAACTGATAAACAAGCTGTTCACACTATTTGGTCCTCTAAATTTTCAAATTTCCAGTGAAAAGTAACCAATGTTTCAATCACCTGACACAGCACCTGATAATTTTAACTGTGTGGGTATGAGGTATTCCATACCCCCTGTGGTGTTGGTGCATCTCCCAATACACACAACAGAACTTCTCTGCATTCTGTATGTACCTGAATACCGCAGTTGGCCACCTGCCATTCTGGGTTTTATGAATATACGATCACATCTATAGAGTGACTTCACCACCACACGTCTAGCCACACAGTGTACAGTGTGCAGACTGTTCTCAACACACCAACAAAATTTAAACTTCTGCCTCCTATAGCTGCCACTTGCATCAACTGTTTGTTCCTAATACTTGCACCACAGTGTGATATACGCAATGACCAGTTTTCATTGTTCCTATTAACAGGACAGTAATGCCAATTACAATGGATCTGTCCCTCCTCCGAAAGTGGTGTGTCCCTTCACACAATACAGCAAATGACATATTGCAAAGGAACAGATCCTATTTGACATTACCGGATTCCCCCATTCCTCACAAAACACCACAGCAATGACGACCGGGATGCTCTGGCTCAAACTTGACGCTGTGGGGAAGTTCCTCATTTCTCATAAAACAAAACAGTAATGACATTTGCTGTGCATTCCCTCCCACTTGACACTGTGGGGTGTTCCTCACTTCCCACAAGACACTACAGAAATGGCAACTGCGATGCATTGCCTCGAACTTGACACTGTGGTGGAGCTCCTCACTTCTCACTGAATAGATGAGTAAAGACAACTGCACCACATTTGATCCCACTTACCACGGTCGAGTGTTCCTTTTTCTCGTGGACGCGATGCGACTTTTTCTCCTCCACTAAAGAATGGAGCTTCAGAGAATTGTAAACAGAGTTGGATAGCTTGATGTCTCTGTCCAGATCCTTCCCCGAGGCAAACTCTGGAGGGAACTGCCCGTAAAAAAATAAAAGTAATCGAACAAATGAAGGAAATAACGAAATATTTGAAATGTGCAACAAAATTGCAGACGATAAATGTAGACAGAAAATGTTGATGAAATCCATGGTGAGGGTTCAGAAATGAGACAAGGTGGGCCTTTGACAATGGTGTCCAAGCTAGGTATTACTGAGTATTTACCTCTTCCATTACCCGAGATGCGTTCCGTTTGCCACAGACACCAGCGTCGTGTTTTGTCAGGTTGGATTTGCCACTGGGAGAAGAGGAGGGCTTCTTGATCCCAGAAGGCTTCAGGACCGGGAAGTCTGAGTTTTAAAGTCAAGCCAAGAAAGTTCAATAGACTCAAACAAAGTTTATAGGAAACATGAAAACTTCCAGTGATGAGAACTGAGAGTGGTGATTGGCAGTGCCTTAAGGGGAAATATGGCATTTGTTTTACAGAAAACATCCACATTTTTGAAACCAATGTTTGTGGATACAGAATGATAGATTATTTCAAATAAGGAAGGACAGAAGCCTCCTTTTCAAGAAATAAGCTCCTCACAGATAGAAATTCAGTTAGTTGTTGCTCAACAGTAATTTGTTCACCCCAACTTTACAAAATTCAAATGAAACATCTTCCATTACTCATCACATGCATACTGTTTTGAGGTAATGAAGCTTTGGTAGATGTTTATTGATGAGACTGATTGGTTTAATAATGATTACTGCTATTTTCTTTTGCATGTCATGTTGAGGTATTCTAAACGCCCTACTTCCCTTTAAAGGGGAATATTGTGTTTGCAATGCACCAACATGGAAAAAAGAAAACAAAGAAAACAGATTTAATCATGTTAAATCATTCAGGTTCTTCAATAAACAGCTACAACATTTTGACTAAAATCAGCGACATAATATGCATCATTTGAATTTTTGAAAGTTTGGGTGAACAAATTATTCTTGAGGAAAAAGTGACTGAATATCTATCTGTGAGAAACAGAATTCTTGAAAAGAAGACAACTGTCATAACTTTGAGCAGTCTATCATTCTGTGCCCACAAATATTGGTTTTCAAAATATCATTTTTTTTTTTCTGTAAAACAAGTACCCTGCTTCCCTTTAAACACAGTGATCAACATAAGCACCGTACATTTCATCATTCTAGAGGTAAGCATTTAAAAAAAAGTTATGCCAAGAGAAAGTCAGAGATAACTTCCTGTGCACACACAAAAGAGGGAAGTGCACCTTGAGTGGCTTTACTTCACATTTCTCTCTCAAAGGCACATTCAGATCAGAGATATACAAGGATATAAATCAGACTGAGAAGGTACCTGCAATCTATCCTGTGTAAATACTTTTGTGTAAAACTACATTCAGTTCCATTATATTGTCCTCCCATAACTTGCTCTGCATCTTGAATTCTTATCATTACTTCACTCCTTTGTTCACAAAAATTGCGTTGCATACCTCTTTCTGGCATCCTTTGTTCCAATCTGTAAATTTACTATTTTACATTAATAGCCTTGCTATGTGTCTCTAACTTTGCCCGTGAAAATTGTTGCCACACCTGCACAAGCTGGCTTACTTCCTTACAAATTTCTGAACCTATTTTTCTTTCTTTTTTTTTGATCACCATATAGTCCTGTCACCTTAATATCAAAGCCAAATGTGATATTATGTTACTGATAAGTGTATAAATGGTTCTACCTTGTGACACTGACTTACTGACATATTTAAAGAGTAGCATAATCAACAGCTTTGATAGGTCTCACAAGTAATTGCTTGTATGCAAAATGCAAATACTGTAATCTTACAGCCAACAATGAACCTTTTCTTTCCCCTTCTTGTGGGTGAAAAAGAGGATGCAGAAATGGTAAGAAATTCAACTGTTTCAATAACAATGTGTACATTTATAAAGCACTGGTGTCTGTCAGAGAGATGCTTGTGGCACTGCACAAGAGACAGCTGACAGAATGAAGCAGCAGAATTACATTACAAAGTGAGTGATTGCTTGAACAAAAGTTTTAGGACATGTACCTGGATCCATAGGTGCTTTGGGGTCTGCAAAACTGCACATGCTCAGGAATATGGTACACCTTATCAACACTATAAAACCACTACTTTAAGGTAACTATCGACCCTTAACTGTCCAAACACAAACAGCAACACAGAATGTGACATTATTTTCCTTTGCTCTAAGTCCCATTGATACAAAAGGACAACTTTTGACTACAATTATCTAAAACATAATTCTAACCTAGTAGGATCTGAAACTAGGGCTAACCAATCCTTTATTGGTCCGAGTTAATCCATCCAAATGACAAAAGGTTATTAAGTAGTCTGACATCTCCCCCTTACCATCATCATCTGAGCTGAAGTCATCCTCATCATAATCCGAGTCCTTGAGAGAAGAGGATGCCGTCTTGTATTTGGACCAGGAAATGGAGACTGTAAATTAAACACACGTATCTGGTTTCATACACATTTCACATGGCAGAGTCCCCCTTAACTTATAGATGACTTTACAAGGACCTGATCTTAAAAGAATCTAGGGACTTGGCTCAATGCATGAGATGTATTTCATGTAAGCTTGACACACATCATGTTCAGTCTTATGTGACATTTGCAGCAGCATCGACTCACTACAAGGCTGACTGACTTTGTTTTTTTTTTCCCTTTTTTGCGTGTTTGATGAATGGGACATGAAGATGCATGTAAGCCTAACGAGCAACCATGTTGAGTCTTTCGTGACATCCTTGTAGCTATCTGCTTGCAATGTCTGAGAGACTTGAAAGCCTTTGTCAGGTGTTCAATGTTTACACTTACATACTACTTGGAAGAACAAAGCTTCATGACAAAAACGGTGCATAAAAACATCAACAAAATCATGCAGAATTTTTGCCACTTAAACGAAGCCCACATAAACAGAGACGACAAAACTGGTTCTGTGGGCGTACTCCACGTGCCCATCACGAAAGTATGACTGGAATGACAACAGGAAATCCAAAAGACTTATCACTGTATCATCAGGTATCTCATGTACTGTACTATCCTTTCACAATTCTCAAGCCTGCAAAGGTAGGACGAAAGGACACAACCGATAAGTAGTGTTCAATCTTGCTATTTTGATCAGCCTCCACTATCACACTGTAACTGTTTCATTCTACTCTTAGTATCCCAGCACACGCATACTGACAGAGCTAGAAACACATACAATGGTACATTGATATTAGTTACCCTTGCTATCCCCGTTGAATTTGGCCTCTTCCTTCGTCAGCATGTTGTCGTGCTCTCTGTCAAATTCCAACTGCAGCATTTCGGCCAGCATGAGATCGTTAGACGTGTCATTCTCCGTGCCGATGTCGAGGTCTACTGCGAAAGAAAAATCGCTCTGATCCCTAGAACAGAGAAAAAAATAAAAGGTGTTTGTTTCTAAATTTACAAATACTTTGTACAGTAGAGCATCTACCTTCTCTCCTCAACAGACCTGCTGCGCATGATGCATTTAGAGTTGTCACAAGAATTGTTTTAAATACAAAATGTCTCGCTACCATCGTGCTTTCCTGCCCCTGATGGCAGAGAGAGGTAAGTGGTGGTCAAACATTTCACATTTTCGCTGGTGCTTGCCACAGAAGACGTATCTTTGACACTCACTTCATGCACAATTAAGCTTAATTCGGCGCTGGAAAAATATGACCGAGGGAACATCTGCAATTCCATTGTGGAAAAACTACAGTACTGTAATAGTACAATTTTTGGGGCATATTTTTTCTTTTTATCACTGTTGAGAAAGACACCAGCAATGTGTTCTGGGTGTGTTCAGTGGTTGGCACGAAAGAGTCCTGCATTTGGCACAGAAGATCACTCAAACTAATCAGAACCAAACTATATCAGAAACTAAACAAACCAGAGAGAAATTACTGTTACATAAGTTGACAACATAAAACACTGAAACCAATACCAAAACCATCTGGAATTACCTGTAAGTTCCCTGGATGATAGTTTCATGTGCCATGACTAATCAGAACCAAACTATATCAGAAACTAAACAAACCAGAGAGAAATTACTGTTACATAAGTTGACAACATAAAACACTGAAACCAATACCAAAACCATCTGGAATTACCTGTAAGTTCCCTGGATGATAGTTTCATGTGCCATGACCATTAAATCATGTGCCATCCGGTCTTCTAGATGTCTACTTGAAGTTCTTATCTCAAAATTTAGGCCTCATTAAAATCTTTCCTTCACCACATTAAAAAAATATAACACATTTGCCTCACATCACTAATGACTTTTACAGTTTAAGGCCTCTGTGAACCTTCACACACTTTAAGTATCTGTAAACTTACAACCAAAACACAGTAGGAAGCTTTTATTGCTCAGTTGCAGCATTTTGGAGCTTAGGGTCTTGCAGAATGAGGATGGACTTTACTATAAGATGAAACTAATGACTGGACAAAACCATTTTTTGCTTCTGTCCTCTTTATGGAGAGTACTGTACAAATAAAGCACAATGTTTTGTTTGTGAGTTAATGTATCCTTCATACATGGTGGAACTACTGTACATTCTGTATTGGAAGTGAATTACAGTGAAATTGTGAGTTATATCTTACATATAATCCTCTCTGAGTGCTGCCTGTTCCTCCTCGATTTGTAGTGTTTTCGCGAATTCTTCATCCATCACTGCAGCCAAGGAGCATGGTTCCGGCGCTGTCACTGGAGTACCCCATGGGCTTCTCTGACTCACCGGGTTGGGCGCCGGATGCTCTACTCTGAGTTCACCTTTCGCTTCCATCCTTTCACAATTCAGTTAGATTTCTAAAGCAGACAAAGTGAATAACATTTAATCATATCTAATTGTATCCTCCATGACAAGTAAAATGAATCTCTACCTTTAAGTATACAACCAAACTATACACTTGGGGATGCAGCTGGTGGTCTACCAGTATGTTACACGGAACCAGTTCACACAGAATCTTAAAATTGTACAAAATCTCTCCCGGCATCAAAGACGTCACAAAGCCAGGCTGTACTGGGCATCCCTGCATGGTACTGGTGAATTTCAAATTCATGTAGCATACTAGCAAGGCGTCAAATACGATTACCTACATGGTAGTATGTGACAGTTCTCATTAAACTCAACTGTGCCACTCTTTGAACTTGTAAGTGGATGCAAAGTACACTAGTTCTGAATATTCAGTTTCATCACAACAGCTTACATCACTGATGCTGTAATGAGGTGAATACTTTGTGGTTCAGTACAACAATTCCCAATACCTATCAAGGAGCTACGTACAAGTTGAGTAGTACTGTAAATACTGTATGTTAGGCACTGTCTGTTTCTTGAAATAGGAACCATTTATATTTAAATATGAATTATGTTTTTACTGTTTCTATGACTATGACACTCTGTTGCTTTCCAATTGACGACTGTTATTTTCAAATGGCACTGTAGACCTAATATTGTCATTTTCGTTCATTGAATAACATACAGTTGTCCCATGAGTCTCATGAGTACAGATACTGTACATTTACAAACAACAGCTTAAGAACCCAACATAATCTTAACCTTCTCATTTTTCTGTAAACTCAAAATCACTTTAAGCCTACAAAACAGAATATTTGACAGACTTTAAAGCGTAGGGTCATCCTAGAGTGATACTGGATTCAATTCCAATCTGATATTTGGAAGTTTCAATTTATAAATATTTTCTCCAAATGTAGTTGAAAAGAGCCAAAGATTTGAGTTACAATACATGTAACATTGCTGACAAATAAAATAGAAACAGAATGTCAACCAATTATGTTGTGACATCATCACTATAGACAGCTTCTGTCCGATAAGAGGGAAAAATATCGGATCAAATTGAAATACACCTCTCCATAGAGTGGCATATTACATTAATTCAGATTGAGACAACTTGAAAAAAGAGTGCTGTAACAAAACTACTGATGATAGAACACCACAAGTATGATACATACAGTACCATACTTTTCTTAAGTTCTGATGCGATATTTGGTTGCAAAGTGTGACCTGCATCTACAGTAACACTTAACATTAGAATCCATACCAACTGAACGAGTTTGCTTATTTCAACTTGCATCCCAACATATTTTAAGTCAATCAGAGCTATTGATACAGTATACTGTAGTAAGATGGGGTTAAAAAAGACCATTTCCCTGACGTTTGGTGTAAAAGAGATAGGCATGTGGTGGCTTTCGTCTTTTATTCTTGTCACTTGTGACATAGGAATATCTCCCCAGTTACTAGGAAAAAACTAATAAACTGCACAGTGAAAAAGGGAAATGCAAAAAAAAACAGAGTCTTTTTTACCCCAATAACCTTTGCTTTTGGGGTGAAAAAGCTTTGTTGGGATGAAAAAGTCCAATGTGAATACGTCACAAACTATCCGAAGCAAATGGTTAATAACTTCACCCTTTACAGAATCTTACATAAGACTGCCAATATTGGTCTATGTAGCTGAATGCATACGCAGCAATGTATTGTGGTTAATAATTGTCTGCCAAATGAATCACGTTGGTACCTGTAATTCACTGAAGTGAACACTGCATAATTCAGGTGTAATGTTGAAGCAATAACAACCTGCACAATAAGGTGGGTACAGCAAGGTTGATGACAGTGGTAGATGCAGTATGATGGGACAGGGGTGTGACACAGCCTCAAGATCCCAAGTTGAAACCTGACCACCTCCCCATGCCCAATGGTATTTCTGACTGTGAAACACACTGTGCAGCCTAGATACAATGAAAACCAAACTTCTCCTTGCCCATTCAAAAACCCTAGCCAGGTAACATGTTACAAAAAGACAAAACATGGCTCTAAAATGGCTTGCAAGGTGTTCATTAATGGGGCAAGTTTCTCAAGCAAGGTGACAGATCACAATTATACAGTAAATGTGATAATGTGACATTGTGAAGCAGTCTGAACACTGAACAGTCAAAGCCATTCTCTATCTCTGCCAATGGTTGGGGTAAAACAGCCCTGGTACTGTTTACTCTGTTGTATTTGCTTTGCGGCATTTCAGCTGCCAAGTGAATGAGAAGATACTGTACCATATTAATGTTGGCCTCACTGTAGTTGCATAGTACACTCACTACAGTATGTCTGTTATGGCTCTAGCTTACCCCATCAACCAGGAATGAAAATACTCTGAGCATCACGGTCCAAATCGCAAACACCCAAATAAATGGCAGTCATAGTTAAGAAACTGAGGCCGGATGGAGAGGGTCAGTTGGGTAATGTATGAATGGTGTGGGCGCACGTAAAACTAGGTTACCAAATACTAGTATTAGTAAAAGCTAGTGTCGCTGTAACATCAACGTTAGCAGGGATGAAATTTAGCGGTCGTCCTGTCGTCCGAGACGACCAAAATTTCTGTAGGACGACCAAAGTTACTACCTCAGGTTGTCCTTTGGACGACCAAATTTTACCCCTGGTCATTTATATTATGACACAATGCTTACAACTCAACACTGAGATGCAACCAAAATATTTAACATGCATGAACTCCATTCCAAAACATCTGTTTTCTTGCACAAAAAACCGCCAAAACAACCTGAAATCCACGGTACGTGAAAAGCCAAACAAACAGCCTCAGTGTACGATCATGTTTCAACTGATTTTACCGTACCAGACATGCACATACTGTACACAGCAAGTACCAGATAGATGAATCGCAGTCGAAGAATTCCGCCATATGTGGCCATATTTTGATTTGAAACAAACATTATATTATACAGAGATTTTCTTCTACATGATATATACTTTACAGCATCAGTGATTCTAGATAATGACATTTTTTATTATCGAAGTGAAAAGGTGGAATTTTACCAGCCTCCTTCTGGAAACCCCCCCCCCCCCTTCCATTTGGAGAAACCCTGAGCATTACTTTTAAGTTACAAGTCAGTGTATAATTTAGCTGTGGAAAGTTTCAACCTGTATAAGAAAGACAAATAAAAACATGGTCTTGACTGTGCAAAATACACATTTTGCACATTTCTTGTTTTTATATGTCCGTTGTGGAGGACGACCAAATTTTTGGGAGGACGACCAAATTTTTACAGCTGGTTGTCCTTGGGACAACCATTTTCAGTTGCTTAAGGATCATCCCTGGTTAGTGTTACTAAGACAGTAGCCTTCTGTTAGTGTTACTTTCCTCCATTTAGTGCGAAACGAAATAATCATGTTGCTGGCTTGTCAAGCTTATTCCCAAATAAAAAAGCCATAACTATAACGTGAATTACTGAAGCAAATATACTTACAAGAACCTTGGTAAAGAACGTTTGATGCGTTTGTTAGTGTTGCCTCGCTTTGCCACAACTTGGTGACTGCTCTTCTTTAACGTACTGTTTAAACTGCATGTGAGACTGTAGATATGGTATACGTGCCACAGTATGACCATTCGATGTACCGGTGTTGACAGATTACGCAATTAGGTGTGACGTCACATTGTTGCACCATTTTGTGAAAGGACATTCAGTTGACACGAGGGGGGGTGGGAAGCTTGTTCGGTTTGCATGGACCAGAACTGTAAGTGAATGACGGTCGGGGACTGGGAGATCCCCGAAAATGACTACCCCTACAGAGGTAACGATTTAGATAAACTATGAATGACCTGTATTGTTGGGAAATTGGTTAACTTTTGAAACAAGAGATCTCCGATAAAGAATATCAGTCTGGATGCCTTATAGCGAAGCCCGAGGAATGTCGGCAGATCTGTCGGGAGGCTTTAATTGCAAAGAATTTCATGGTACGATATGAGCCAACCGATATGGCGCTAGGCTTAGATGACAAATGTAGGACCCTAATGATAAAAGGTGAAGCCCCCTTCCCCTTAAAACAATAGCCGCGCCTGAAAAATCGAATATTACTGTCATCATTATCCCCTTGAGCAACTTATGTGAGGGGGTGGGACTGGGTTGCAAATAGTCCAATGCTCTTGTTTAGGCTTATAACGTAAACTATACGTGACGTAATATTAGTATGATGAGTTCAAACCACGGAATGGAAACATTGAGGATGGGACAGGTTGCATGTCCAAGTTGAGTAGAGGGAATTAAACGTCCCCTCACTTTTTGAGAAGAGGGAACACTATCACATTTTTACCATATACTAAAATTGACATTAAATGTAACAATCTGCACTACTCTTAGTAGGATCGTAAATTTCAAAACTTTTCTAAAATATAATATGTAGCCGAAATTTACATTGGCAGAGGCACTCAAAGTGCCATTTGGCTGCAATCTATCGAGAATTTCTTCTCAGGCTGTTCTCCCAGTGGTGCCTGAACCAGTTTGCTTTGGAGGCTCTGATCCCACTGAAAAACGTTGAAAAAAAATGAGATCCCTATTTCAAGGCTAACTGTATATGCAGACTGAATTACACTCTTAATCGATTGTTTAGATCTTAGTGACGGTAGTAATTCCCCCCCCCCCCCCTTATCCTCAGGTCATTCACCTGTGTATGGTACACTCTAACTGATGCTGCCCTCAACTTAGAGACAGTCTAGAATTCCTTCATACGACCTCTAAAGGAGTCCAAATGCGTAGATAGAGACGGCTATGATGGAGTCCATTACTGCTTCCCAAGGCTCACACCCACCTCAACTCTTTGCATGCCTCCCCAGTGTAACCCCCCCCCCCCCCACACACACACACACATACACACACACACACTTACAGACACGCGGATGAAAAAGTCTGGTTACTGATATGAGAACTATATGACGTTATAACTCCCTTCCCAACACACCCTTTCGATATCTGTACTTGACAACTATGACTGCCGAGTGCGTATGTCATCCTCGGCCAGACTTTGCACTCGACCATCACCCAGTACGTGAAGTAGAGTCCTCAATGTGTCCCACAGTCGCCAGATGGGTCATTGCCTACTGACCTCATTAGCAGTTCAGTGACCTTTAATTACCAATACAACTTTCACTTACTTCGGTGTAACCTCTGACCTTTCATCTGATATCTCATGTTCACAGGCTTGCTCCTCTAAAAAAATAAAGACGAATGATGCTTTATTTAAATCAGTTGAAAATTTTTTGAAGGCAATAGAGGGATAGCCAAAGGTTTGGGTACTAAATCCCCCCCCCCCCTTCCTCTTCCCGTAGAGCAGCACCTGCTCTACGCTTTGGTAAGACTGACAATGCCATATTACAGAAGTAAACATTGTATAGGCTATTAGCTACGCCAGACCGAACGTTGCCAGGGCAATATGGCAAACACATGCATATACGTAGATGGAAATTATTTGTACCACACGAAGGCTCATAGCTATAGGCTTGCCTTCTCTCTTGGAGACAACAGCCACACGAGGCCCCTCCACACCCCCTTCTCAGTCAAAGTGAGCTGTATGTATAATGCGACCATTCTTAGCTGCAAATATTTATTGGACTTGCTTCATAAAAGTATTTACAGTTACCTTCATGAAATTTTAAGTAATTTTTCTTTTAATTTAAATTTAAATAAGAAAAAGAGAATGAATGTGTGGATACAGGCCTATATTATGAATATTATTTGTGTGGTCACTTCTCTGACTTTTCACTTAAAGGACTCATTGCGTTGATATCGATAAGTTTGTGAGGATTCTGAAGGGTACAAACACTTGACAAATGTCTACACAGTGAGTGGCATATTCAAAAGTTATGAAAACTGTCAACATTATTTTGAACTTTCTACCCTGAGTTGTACTGGCCGTGTGCATATATATGTGAAAAGTGTCTGGTCACGAATTTTCAAAAATCAAATTACTTTTGTTTTGTTGTGTTTTTTACAACAAAATATAGAAAATCTCGCAAATCGAGACCATGTAAACTGGGCAACGGTTCAAATTTATACCGGTCTTGAAAAACACTGAATATTCGTAATTAGAGGAAGAACAATTCTAAGGAATGATTGAGAATTTCCACAATTTCCACAATTCCCCTTTCGTATAACATATGTGGTCACGTGAGCTTGGAGTTACCCGTAACTTACCAGCATTGAGTAATTTAAAAATTAAAAAAATCGGTAAAATCTGCTGATATAGTTTCTGTTCCAATCATAGAGATAGATAAAACACAAACTGTTTTTCATAAATGTATCTAAAAAAAATAAACTGTGAAGATCGAATTAGAGACCAGTGCACACAGAGCCCCTGAGAATGTAAAATATAAAAATACATGTCGGTAGGATTTTCAATTGAATCAAATATCATGATGAGATAAATGTTCAGCCACAGACATGCAGTAAACATATGTGAAGAGAAAACAAAATATGACTATTTAAACGGATTAGCCACTGAAAAAAATTATGACACGGTATTCTATATGAAATAGAAATATTTTTGTCCATTTCGTGGTTAAAACCATATCTCAATAATATGTTGCGTTTTGGAAGTTAAGATTTTTTAGCGAAATATCGATTTCAGTCAAAATGGCACATTGCATTATGAGAAATATGTCGGATGCCACACAGGAACGACGAGGCTTGGTACTGGAATATCACGCACATGATCCAGGGTCATGTCCTTGCCATGAACGAAGACACATGCATTTTGCTCCCTTCGTACGGTTGTCGGGCAGTGAAGGTTTTCAATGAACGGATCCACCACGAGTTTCTGGTAGCGCTCATAGGCAAACTGAAGTAGGTTAGACTAGCCAAGCCCTACCTATAGCACTACTAAGAAAGTGGTGACCCACTCCGTTCTACGGTGTAGGCCGTCTATAATCTAAGCGGGGATAATAATGGTTAAAATGGGGAGCTATAGGAACTTTTCTTTTTTGTTAGCGGACTCCTCACAAATGGGTCTATAATGTGCTTTAAATTTATGAGCGGTAAAGACTGAAGGGACTTTGAACCGCGAAGTTCTTAAACAATAAACAATCCGACGTCACTGCCAATAATAATTTGCTTCTGTGGTTTATAGTGCATTGTGATTCCACAATTTACGTTACTGACTTACGTATACTGATCACAGGGATATGCAGATGGTAATGTGTATGTATACAGCTGTGGGGGAGAAGAATCACGAGACTTATAAACAAGGGAATTTACGAGTGGTGTGACTATATTTACAGTCGTTTATGAAAACGTGAAGAAGAAAAAAGAAACATTTGGTCGATCTCGACAGCTCATGTGAAATCGGTAATGTACCCACTGACTTTATATCATTAGATTGTATATGTGATAGTTTGAATGTCCATTCTTTCGCCCTGTGTCCGTTATAGATATATCACTGCCTGGCACACATATGCCAGATATATAGGCCTACTTATCGGTACGGGGAGAGATGAGAAAGGGTCAAGAAAAAACTGTACCATACAGGATGAATGTTATCGACACGCTATTTTGATTCAAGGTGAAAACGGTATGTGACAATAAAGAGTCACGGACGGGTAAAGGAAGGAGTGATCAGTCAACTGACCTTCACCATAGGCGTTGGAATTGGATGGGGAAAGGGAAAAAATGCCCCCAGTACCGAAGATAGGGCATACTCCCTAAAAACTAGTCCAAATCCGAATGTAATTTTCTAACGTTACTGTACACTACGTTGAATATAATTACAAGGTCACCCATTTGAGACTGTACTGAGTATATTGTTGGAGGCCATGAAAGCAGTGCGGATAGTGAAAGAAATAGCGAAGTAACGATGAGTCTATGGACACCCCGTCCGAGTCTGGGCTTGAAAGTCCCCATCTCCTTCCTTTCAGGCGATCCAAGGATTATGCAAGATCAAATGAAGGGGTTTTTTTCATAGAATATAGGAAAGGCCATTTACACGTTGTTTCCAACATCACGAATATCATTTAATGCTAAAAACATATCAAGAGAAATGGCAGAACGAATTCTATCAACATTGCTGATCGAAAAATCTTTGTAACTAGGCCTATATATAAAATGTATGTAGTAACAAATCTTGTTGTGTCTTTAACTTTTAGGCCTATAAGTTTTCTTTGCCAGTGAAATACACCAAAGTGAAATTTAACAGCTCTGGTTACCATATGTCATGATATGGCTATATCGTCTTTGGCTTGAAACGCTCATTATCACTAAAGTTATGATAGCTTTGCAGTACAGAGAAGACTTTCATACGAATACTCCAGGAAACGTTTATTACAATTAAAGACAGTGACTCACCCCCTCAGACAGTTACTATTCTTCCAACCACTACGGTACTTCTACTGGCTCTTTCAGTCTGTCGCTTTCTGAAAGTCCTTCACAAGTGCAATCAAAATAATGGGCCCCTGCGTATGCTGTACAATATGAGTTACTCTGTACCTTTCCAATTTGCCGTCAAGCAGAGCCAACTGAAACTAGTTTTGTTTCCCCCGAGACAAAAATGAAGCTTGGCGTTATGAGTACTAACTGCCTTTAATAGTTTTATTCCTGTTAAACTGTCGGGTAACAAAACGAAACAAACAGGTCCCTCGATGCACATCATTCATTGTCTTATATTTGCGTATCAAATAGTGTACTTTAATGAAAATTATTAATGTGGAACAAAATATCTAAAATATGACGTAGAGGATGTGTAACGGGCATTTGGTTATTCCATGCATATGTCAGATGTTTTCTACTGTAGACGTGTAGGCCAATATGATACCAAAGGTAAAACGAAGTACTTTTATAATCATACATGTTTTCCAACGCTGTTTCAGTGGTAGGAATCCTGTAAATACTTTTGAGTTTGTGCCACAATTCCTTTAGTTATGGTATTGTCACACTTTTTTTCGTGGGACAATTGTGAGTAATGAAAATTACATGCATAGCCTCAAAGTGAGACCCAAAAGGTTGTGGCACCAAAAGTGATAGATCACTTTTTAACCACTTTGGTTGTCTTCTCGATGTAGCGTGATGGACCAGGGAGGTCACACGGAGGACCCGGAAGTGGTGAATTCTCAACCAGCAACGACCGACACCACACCCAATGTCCTGCAGGTAACTCATAATTGTGTTCAATAACGTGGTACATTCTACCACGAAAATATATATTCCATTTGTTGATGAAGGTTGATCAACGCTGGACTGTAATACACAAGCGGAGGGGGGGAGGGGGGAGGGGGAGGCGGGTGGGTGGGTAGGGGGTAATGCAATCGGTGTACGAGGACACATGTCCGATCGCATCCAGCGATAGCAATAACCCCCAAGAGTGCATTATCCTTCCTTTAATGCACAGGTTCAGCGTTGACTATCCTTGTTTATACAAACACTGCAAGATTTTGATGAGAAAGACGGAAACGAAACAGAATTTGTGTTTGCAAACAACGACATGCAGTTGTATTGCAACCCCGAGAATAGTCATGACACGATTAGCGACATGGCAAAAATGTTCGTGCGCGATTGGCAAAGTACCACCATTGTTTTGTTCATCATGACATACGATAGCAGACGACAAAACACCGTTGATCGCGGTTTCGGTCACGTGATATTGCAAACTTTGTGTCAGAAAAAAAAACTTATAAAAAATAAAAGATATGACAAAACTCGCCAAGGAAAGCTATAGTTTTGAGTAGCATAAGAAAAGTTTATTTAGCTTTCAAACGGAATAGCCAATTATAAACCGTAAGAATGATAAATGCGACTATTAACTCGGATGACGAATCATCAGATTCAACAACTTTCTGTTCTTATCTACTTTTTATGACGGTCAGATGCCAACAGTACCAGCAACACAGAGAATGGCTTACACGGATCTGAAAGTCGACGGCTGTACATGGAGTGGTATCGTACAAATTGTAATTGGAATACTCTGCATAATATTTGGATCAGTCAGTGTATCCATTGGCTGCTCGATGACGTCCGTGGGATACCCTTTCTGGGGTGGTGCCCTTGTAAGTATACGTTTCCCTCATTCGGATGGCAAATGGGGGAGAGTTTTAAACCAACTACATTACAGTTCGTCATTTTAATGAAAATGCATTGAACAGTACATATCATCAAAACTTTTTTCACGCTACTAAGGAAATACTATCCTATGACGTCATCATCAGAGTTAGATTTAGGAAATGCATCTCCATCAGCTTAGCGGCCCTAGGCATGTAACACTTTTGTAACTACCGGTGCAAGGCTGGAAGGGCATGTGTAGAATTGGCTCACCGCTGCGATGAATATGCCTAGCGCATATCACCTAACTTTCGTACATCCAATTCAGTGCGCGCAAAGTCCCTAATCTGGGAAACTATGGGATCTACCAGCCAATCCCCACATTTTAATCCTACACGTTTATGCCTTCCGGAGAGGACACACCCCTAACCATTATGGTATCTTTGGATATTACGTTCTCTCATGCAGAAAAGGTCTTATGGCCTGGAGACAAGATTTTAGCACATTTCAAAAATTCTGTGAGGGCTACATTCCAGTCAATGCATATTCATTATAAGTCATCATGACGTTCTGGTTTGATTGGCTTCAATCTTTCCACTGACTGTCCTCGTTGCATGAAAAAAGCCCTTAACCCTTGACAAAGCCCGTGTGCCCTTAACTCAACTACATCAGCATCAGTACAATACACACTAAGAGTATTTCCACAGCTCAGTATTCGGCTTACCGATAAATGGAAAATTACTTCAGACCACCGACCCATCCAAACGTTTTGTTTGGGAGGGGGAAACTGAAGGTAAACTTTAGAAAAGTGTTCAATAGTGAAATTAATGTCTTCTAAGAATATCCTTTTCCTTGGTATAAATGATGTTAACATTTTCTTGTGAAGAGATCATGGTCTTAACTGGACTGGCCTCCCCCCCCCCCCCCCTTTGGATCGCCCAGTACTCAAGACTGCAATGTTTTCAAAGATGTTTACATACATGTATCATCACGTGACAATGAAAAAGACGTGAGATTTTTTTTAACCTTTGGACATTTTCCAATCTTTACAAACTATTCTCGTCGTAGTCTAGGTCATAGTTGGTATGTATAGCCTATACTTCATGTAAGCGTACCTGCAGTTCATGTATAGGCATAGTATGTGTATACTGGATATTCATGTGGATATATAGTTATGAATGTTAGTAACATTAGTTATGAATGTTAATTACATTACTGAATGTTATGAATGTAAATTACATTAGGTATGAATAGTAATTACATATGCTTGTACATGAGAAAAACTTTGTTAAAGAAAGAGTTTACCTATACAGTGGGGTTAACCAGTATTTATAAACTTGCATGGCAAATTGGAGATGGAGCACATGTCCTTTTGGAAAGTTTCCTTTTGCGTTCACTGGACAAAATCAAGGTAACTCACTCACCATGCATTAATAATTGACATGACACCTAGGGTCCACACTGCCTTACGCAAAGGATAGGAACACTCATTTCTGTGGGAGAAAGTTTTCAACGTGGATCGTGTTAACGCTGGTAACATTTCCTCACCATGATGTATCAAAAATTTATTTAAACCCTCTTCATTAACATTTGACACACATGAAAACGTAAGAGAGAGTATTATACCCGATATGCATACAATCATTCTTGATAAAACATGTTTCTGCTTTTTAAAGTTTTCCGCCACGGGCTTAGTTGGATGTCGAGTCGCTAAGAGGGCTTCAAAAGGAAATTACGTTGCGGTAAGTATACCGGTCTCAAGAGTCATATCCGTCCATAGGCATCGACTTGGTGGGACTGTTGACAGGGAAGACATCCCCCCTCGCATTCAGGGGAATTAACACATTTCTGTCCCTCCACTTTTTAAAATTAATTTTGCCAGTTTGTGAAAGCTTCTGAATGACGGTGCCTTGTAGAGTGGGTGCATGGACATGAGAAGACGCAATCTTGTTTGAGTAACTGTGATCAAATAAGTGAGAGGGGATAACAGATGGAGGGGTCGACGGAGAATTAGTGGGACTTGGTCTTTGAAAGGATAGTAACTAGTTATAGTGCCGTTGCAGCAGGGTTACTGAGCTGTTGTTAAAGGGAAATTGCAGTCACTTCAAACTGAAAGTATTCACCCCCACCCCCAAATTGCTAATTCATGAATGGCTTGTTTTCTTAATGTGATATCATTTCTTTTGGTTGAATTGCTTAATTTTGCAGCATAATACCTTGCGCATGCAGTTCTGATATTCAGCAACGTCATGGAAAATACTTACTAAAGAATTCAGAAGAGAATTGTAAGACTTTGATGAGTTTCAAAGTAAAGAAGAGACGACTGCTGATTCCCTTTAAGCCTCTGACCACATATGATCACCTGTAAGGAATGAAATTGATTTCCATTAATTATTGCTACATCCATCGAGTCCTTCAAATGAAATGAGTTTATCTTCCTAGTCTTCAAATGAATAACATAAACACGAGACGAACATAAAAACCATTTTGAAAATAATGTGGCGTTCATATGAAACTATGATGATTTGCTACTCATTAGGTGTGCAACATTTTTAGCATTTACATTCATTTATTTTGGTGCAGCTAACCCTCTATGCTACTCTTGTCATATTTTCCGGGGTGACTGCGTTAAACATGCTGGTACATGTGAGCCAGGCGATAACTTTGGAAGAGCCCTATACGGAAGGCTCACATGTAAGTACAGTACCGAATTCAAACTTTATAGTCTGGAGATAAATCATATGGATTCTCGTAAAGAGAGGAGTTAAGAGCAATCTATCAACTTCATCTCATTTGATGGTGCGATTGGAAACAAATTAAAAGTGAAGTCTATGAACTTACCTTGACCCTTTTTCCTGTTAACCAATTTCTTTTTCCACATTCAGTCTCTTTTTTTCGACTTATAAGAAAGCAGGAAAGGGAGAAAAGGAGGGAATGGACGTTAAAGATTGCATGACGTCATTCTCTTATAAATTCTTCTATTTTTATCAATGATGTTCTTAATCAATTAGTGGATCATTGCAGGTAAGGAGAGATGTGGAAACTTAAAAATGAACCAACACAACGGAACAAATGCTGAATTTGCAGACTTCTTCTCGGGATTGTGTATTTGGAGATATTATATATATTTATTTATTTCTTATTTATTTTATTATTATATGTTGATCATGTTTTTGTTGTAATGTTGGATTTTCATTTAATGTTCTTTGTTTGGTCTTTTATTGTAGCTTGGACATTGTTTTTTTTTCTGTATCTTGCTCCTTTTCGTTTATCTGCCTTTTTTTTATTAAAAGGATGTGATGTCACCAAAATCCGTTCGAGTCGCAATAGATGGCGTGCTGGTGTTCCTAGCGTCAGCGGAGATAACCACATCGATATGGGCAGGTATTGCTGCCTTTTCGGGGATCCATAGGCGGAACAAACAGCTGAGAATGGTATGAGGAAAACTTATCTTAAGCATAATATAAATATATAGTCAGTACAACAACTAAATACCACAGATGTCACCTCACGTCTTTATTACATCATCACGAATGTCAGTCATCTCATAAAAAAGAATGTGAATTGATCATGCATGCATTACTTAATCATGACTGGGCCATCTTCATCACCTACATCTGATCAGGGAGCTGTCTGATGAACATCACATCCGGTTACCGGACAAGTAGTTAAACCACCCTCTCCACACCGCGGACATATACCCCTTGGTCCTTTACCACCAGGTGAAGTAACACCCACCCGTGGCTATTTTCCAGGATATATATCTGTCCGGGGGTATTTTTCAGGGTACATTTGTCATATCACACTTGTATGCCATGCCTGGTAACAATATTATAGCAAGCCTGAGCGGGTAATAATAATAATAACATTCAAGTTCTCATAATTTCAACCAAATTCAACGGAAAACCCTAAAAAGGTCATGATTATAAAGCATCTAAACTTTTTTCTTTTCATTTTCTTTGTTAGCTGGCTACACAGCAAGTGATCACAACATACGGTACTACGAGTCCCACAGATTATCCACCTTATCCAGGAATGTGTAGGTTCATTATACTAACACTGTAACGTACTTGCGACAATTTCTAAATCGGTACATGAGCACTATAACATTCAGAGCAGAAAAGGCGAACCTTGAATAGGTGGGGTGGCTGAAAAGATTGAAAATGTGGGTGAGCAAGATGTTCTAGGTTAGAGGAATAAGAGAGACACAGGATGATCAAGTCACACTTTTCTATCAACCTTTTAAAATTTCTACCGTTTGGTCATGGAGCATTTGTAACTTCATGACAAGCGAGTCTAGTTATTCAATGGGAAACAATTTTTTATACTGTACTGTAGTTAGGAAAGCTCTGACCCCAGACGTGATAAATACATACCAAACAATAGAAATGAAAATAAGTACATTTTATTTGATCTATGTGCATGTGTGACTATGTGAAATAAGCCGGGGGAGGGTTGTCTACTAAGGATGCTCAAACTGGATGGTCTTGTATCTAACGTGATAGATAGGCCTTGGTAGAAGTAATAGGACTCCGCTTTTTGATGTGTACATGATTCCAGAGGGAATTCAGTTGATTGTATTAAACTAACCCTCGCCACTTTCACTCTCCCCCACAGGTTATCCCCCCATTGATACTGGGCCTCCACCAAAGTACGACACAGTTGCATCAGAAACTGGACCACCTAGTTACAATGATTTAACGCAATCACGGGAATCGTAATTACAATTATGATCGTGATAAATCTCGAAGCATCAGACGACCCCACGTACTAAGCAAATTAATGGTTTATCTACTGAAGATCACCGGGTGGTCTTGTACCTAACGTGATAGATAGGCCTTGGCAGAAGTAATAAGCCAAATGGTAGCCTAGTCTGTCAAAGAACTGTAAGTTATCAATGACGAAACCGTAGCTGTCAGTACGACTGCTATATAACACTACAGAATACTGCCAGAAATGATTATCATGCGGAACGTATCCCAGCAAGACAGAGTACTATCAGAAATCTACAATACGACCAAGCGTAACATGATAGAGCATGAAGAACTACTTGTTATGAAGTATAGCCTAATACATCAATGTCACAAATCATGGCACAACCTAACATGTAAGGCTAAATATGTTGCAGCGTAAGAACACTATAGAACAGGAAGCTTTCCTTTTTTTCATTTGAATGGTCTACCGTATCGTCCTCCACATTCCATTATGCTGCCACATCCAAAGGAGTGCAATTAATTTATTTTGATGTTTGTGATTTTACAAGAAAAAATTGTCCTTCGACCTGTAGTATTATTATTGGTATTAGTATTAAGGTTTCTTAGCTTTATGAATGCAGTTATTGAGAATTTGCATATTCAAGAATCATTACTTGTTACTACGCATGCGTTACGACTATCAAGTCATCAGAAGACGATGATGTGAATCCGAGTGCGGTGTTGTATCAAACCTTTGTAGAATGCCAGTTCACTCTGAGCATACTTCTAATTAACATTTTTACTACATACAAGGAGGGATATATTTTCAGAAAATTAATGTTTCTTTTTTTTTTATTTTAAAATACACCTAAGTAGTTTGACGAATTCCTGGCCAGTCTTGCTTTCTTTGCTTTGCAATAGTGTTCCTCACTTGAACTTAACCCGGTTGTGCACTTTTTATCCTCATTTTCACCTCTGATTGGGTTACGTAATTCTGTAACTGCCAGAGATGTAAAAAAGACATAAGTATGACGAAAAACTCGTAATTGACATGCATAGGAAATATAAATGAGTGGAAGAAACATTGCACTTGTTGTTTTCTTGTTCTCTATAACTTAAATCATCACTGATTTATTTATTATTGATCAATGTATGCATTATCGTTGACGATGGTGCACAGGTCATGATTTCGTTGGATTTCTCATATTTGTGAGTTATTACGTAGTAGCCTCAGCATCTTCTGCTCATGGTCAGATGGTTGCTTTTATACATTACATAGCAGTCTCTCAGAGGTTACTTCGTGTGATGTTTGTGTGACACATCACATGGTAGAGTATAGATTGCATGCATGAAATGTCTGTGACACAGAACAAACGTATAAATCAGCTCTTGCAGTTTTCATGCTTGGAACACTGATGAGTTCTTATTATTGGTGAGACGTCTATATCGTGCTCATTTCTTAGTAGTGGTAAATTAAAAATGGAAATTTTCAAGTTTCACCAATAAGTCACTCCTTAGTGACGAATGTAGTTTAGGATCAGTTTTCTTTAAATCACAGTTTTTTACATTTGATAATTATTGAAACAAATATTATAAATATAAGTTCAGCTTATAAAAACACTTATTTTAATATAAATACACGAGCAACAAAATTAATAGAAATAAGTGATTTTCGTCATAACGCGGAATGACACTTTAAAAAGACATTCGTCATTATTGTCACACAATGGAGTCTATAGCAAACTATAGAATGAGATTGTTGCTTTAAGGTTCAGTTAGATTTATAATTTCTCATTCAGAATTTAGCTCCACACATATTCAGATTAAAATGTACAAACTATTTCTTAATTATTCTAAAATGCTTACAACGTTCAATAAGCTCAAAAAGTAGACTAAATAAAAGTACAAAGGTTTTACCAAGTTAGCTGGTAACTGTTGACAGCTCTGGGTCGTTTCTCCGCTCAAAATACTGGCTCTGACTTTGTAAGAACAATATACTGGGGCTAGCTGGGCAGGATGACCACAACGCTAGAGACAGAAGTTGATGCACAACGGTGATTGACAGGCGATAAAACGTTCCATAAACAGAACCAATGGTTAGGGGTCGGACAGCAAAGTTGACAAAAGAACGCAACATTAAATGGTTAGGCTTCGGACCGTTGAATACACAGTGAGCCCAAATAGACAATGAAGGTAATACAGTTCAGTCTCGTTGAAATATGTAAGCTGGGCGAAGATTTACAATGCCACTTGACTAAGTAAGGCTTACGTTGCGCGATGATTACAATGGCACTTGACTAGGCAAACAGGTACCGAGAGTCGGTCAAACAGGAGATGTCTTCGTGAGATCAGTGGATTCAAAATCAATCCTTCACGAATGGCCCGCAAAATATTTATAATTTACAGAAACCTAGAATATTCTCCAAATATAATGCCGAGTATCACAACATCATTTTGATGTCACTAGATGTGTTTATCTGTCGAAGCTTCTCTTCGTTGCATGTTCTAGACTAATGCCACTATATGGAGTGCCAAGTTGGCATCGTGTTACACTAATCACATTTCCCTAACAATTATGCATTTTGGCACTACGACGGTGGCACAAACTGTAAGGACCAATCAATTCATCGTTTATAGAAGAAGATTAGAGGTTGCTCAATCACAACGATGCTTTAATAAAGGACATCTTTGTGTTGATTTGACATGAGCATTACCATTTGATAGAACATACTGTATAGAGGGTATAAACAGCATAAACATTCTGTGCAACTGCCACTGATTTTCGCCATTACGCCGAAAGAGAAACGACAGGTCTCAAAGCTTGGCAGAAGTTTGGCAGCAGCGTAATGATCAACCTCTGAGCTACTCTTATCATGAAATATATCACTGTTACATCGGTTTTTCTGCATAAATGGTACTATATGATCACCGGTGATCTGTCAAATATGGGATACGACAATCTGTTAAATGTGGGATGCAACAAGTTTGCCGATGATCTGTTTTGTGTCGGTAACTGTTCTAACTTGTCAATTCAGCTTTTGTCCAGTTTTAAAAATATTGGTTGTACCAGAGTTTCGATCGCTGCAAAAGCCCTAGGGTGTTGCTTCCTCACCCCTTTTCATCACAAGGTTATAGGTATGGCCTTTATCGTCCACTTTTGTTAATTTGTAACTACCCTCATTTTCGAGAGGCAGTTCTTTAGTTCAAATGTTTCTTGATTCACATTCAGTGGTTTGCTCCACAACTGAGCTCATGGTCAGTGTTGAGAGGATCATGTAGACGTGAACGAGACTTCTTTGTAAATTTTGGTTGGGATATGTCTTAATAAGACCGGTTTTTATTTTGCCAGTTTTGTATTGTACTGTTTCGCAGTTTAAGACTTGAGTAAGTCAAACTCCTAACGGTGTTCTGTACATGAAAGAGTGATAATCGTTCCGACGGTGTACCACATCCCTCTGTACATGGTCGCAGTCCCCCCTCCACAGAGTCAGTACAGATCCTCGCAATATATACAATACACTGACATCTGACAATATCATTAAAGTAGCCCGCTGAAAGGGAAACTATGGAAGCGTAGAATTGACATTTTGACGACTCATATAAAGTCTTCAAAATCACATTTTAATTAACTTGTGAAAACGTTAAAATTCTGAAAATTGACATTTTGAGGAGTTACAATATTTCGTCAAAGTGACAAAATTCGGGAAATTGTCATTTTGCAGAGTTCGAACATCTTTTCAAAATGACAAACTTTTGAAAAAGTGTGATTTTGCAGAGATAAAACAATTCATCAAAATAGCAAATTTTGGAAAAATGCCATTTTGCCATTTCACTTTGACGAGATGTTTGAACTCGGCAAATTCCAATTTTTTTAATCGTGCCATTTTTGACCAGATGTTGTAACCGGCGGCAAAATGGCAGTTTTGTGAATTTTGCCACTCGGTAAAATCACAATTTTCCGAATTTTACCATCTTGTTTTATCCTTTAAAAAAAAAGATGCTGAATAACGTCAAAATGACGAATTACAGTTTTTTGTCATTTTAAGGAGTTTATTAAGTCGTCAAAATATCAATTTTACGAAAATTGTCATTTTGATGGTTCTTTTTTTTCTTTTGCATGTCTCTTCTACGCTTCCGTAAGAAACTGCTGGAAAGTTCCAAAATAATCTGGGCCAGGGGCAATCATGGGCAGTTGTGCCTATCTCGTAGTTGGTTGAGATATATTCGTAACCACATTTTCTACTTCTCCTTCCTGCTGACGTCAATAGTCTACAGCACTCGCTGGTCTTGCAACCTCCATGACCTCACCTGTATATGATAAGGTGTATCTGTAATCTTTAACGCTGAAAAATAAAAGCCCCTTCGGCCCTGGGCTTAGCCGTAATTGTGATACTGCCAACGTAGTAACTTTACAGGATTTCAATCAGTGGTGTGGAAGCTTCTCATCAATAACTCTTTATAATACATTAGTGGATGACATTCGAGAAGATCAAATTTTCATTTGTGTTAAAATCAATTGATTCATCACAGCACAATCGAAAAGTAATATTTAGATCGTTTTCAAAGAAAATACACAATACAGCCTATTAGTACTGACGCTGTGAAGAACACAAGTGTCTTAACGTCTTAATTCATGAGGTGTTTTGTATACAACATATATACCATTAAACGTACACTGCAAGTTTTTTACAAAGTTACAGAACCCTGCAGTGGAAAGATCAAATAAACACGCTAAAATTTTTCGAAAACAAGTCAACCCCCAATTTGCAACAATTACTTGGTCCTTTGACATTCTTGGGCATTCACCTGTCAGGACAGAATAGTCCCATATGACAGTTACCGTATTACGCATGTTCTAAAAATAGCATATTACCGAATCATCGTTGCTCACTGAACTTATTCGCAGATACTACGCTAGTTAATTACACATAGGGATGCCCATTAGCATAATTATTTAATTAGCCATAAAACACCGTCAGAATTAATCTCTGACGACACTTTGTAGCGTATCTTGTTTACATACACTTTGGTATCTTAACACCCTCTCTACGTAACGCTTAGCAAATGAAACGATAACCTTTGTACTCCGTGAAGGAAAGCACGACGAGCCTTGAGCCTAGATCGATCGAGCCTACCACGTTATGTGAGTTAGACTAGTGTTGTTTCATACAGGCAAGAAATATACGTAGTATACAGCGCTTCACTTGTATATGAAACAAGTATCTTTTGTATTGACCGAAGTAGCGTCATATCGGCAAGGTAAAAGCTTCGGGATTGTATTCACTGTAACTGTAACCTCAGTTTCCTTCCTTTAAAGTAAGTGAGTCTTTTAATTATTGTTTTTTGTTTTGTCTGAACTTTGGAAAACATAACTACCGATTTACAGTCTACTTCTTAGTTTCTTCATGGAATCACAATAAATATAGCCTATGCATTCAATACAATGCGACAGCTTTTTCTAATACCCCCCCCCCCCCCCCCAACGTAGATACAATGTGGAAGAAATGCAAAGCTGTACATGCATGTTACCTATCGACAACTGAAATCACTTTTGAAACAAATGGAAGTTACAGACGCTTAGTCATTGTGATAAGTGTCATAATGATCGGTGTTCTGCACCATGCGGAGGGGGGGGGGGAAGTTAGGGGTAAGGGATGTCCTCTAAAAATTGGTCGATCCTCTGAAATCGGTAGCACGTACTCCTTCAAAACGCCCCTCCGACCATGTAAGCTCAACTCGGATTCCCCAAAAAAGACGACAACCAACAGATTGCCATTTAAATTTGAGCAAGAAATTATCGTTAACTAGTGGCTCTATCTTGCATCAATAAGCATCTCAATTATTGTAAGTAACACTGTCCCCTCCCCTCAAACTCAACCCCAATAGATGCTTGGTGCAGTTTGTGTACGCGCTCGTGGGTGGCCGTTCCCCCCCCCCCCCCCCCTCCACCTTCCTAAAAAATTACGGAGAACAGTGCCTATATATGCACACCGATAGATATCCTAAGTGTGGATCTGATCAACGGAATTTTCTTTCCTCGGCCTTTCCTAAAGTACAGCTGTGGCCCAGTTAACGCTAGTCTACTAGTTAGTGCTAGTCTGCACTCAGCCTCTGAAATTCGAAACTCCGAATCCCTGAACTTCTGGGCAGCATGTTGAAAAAAAAAAATGTTGTAATGGTAATCATTATTGGTTGACTGGGTGGGAATCGGTATTCCCGAATAAGTTTGTAAGTTTGCGATACTGCACGATAGGAGAAGGGAAATATCCTTTAATTCTTTGCATGTATAGATATTAACAAATCTGTATTCAGTTTGAATTGAAAAAAAAAATCTTCGTAGCATTTTAAATCACATGAGATCACTCAATAAAAATCACTATTTGCTGGAACTTCTCAAGTGATAGCGTCGCCGTTGTTTCTCATTTTACTTTCATTACGTTCATTTCATTGGGAAGTTGATTTAAATCTCGTTCAACATTTACGTGGCAAAGCTTCTAGAGTTTAGGTTAATGAATTTTGCTAACCATTTGTGGCTTTCAAATTTATGTTCATTGTGTTCCGTAGATCTCCTTCGGTCATTGTCTTTACTTCATTAAGAATCAAAATGTCGGAGGTAAGAACGGTCACCACGGTGTATACAACGAACCAACAACCGGCACAATATTCCGTAGTTTCTCAACCTGTGCAGGTAAGTATCTATATCTATCATTACTAGCCTAACGTGTAAGGCATATTACGAATATGAACAAGGTTCAAGAGAGTTACATTTATTTCATTTTTAATGGCATGAATCTGAGACACTAACACTGATGACGTCAGAACATGAAAACGAACATGCAATATTATAAAAGTCAACCTTTCAGGCTTGAAGACTGAGTTACTTAGTGCAACGTATTCTCTCATATCCACCTATTTCACCAGGATTTTTGTTTTAAATAAATAATCATCTTTTTAAGTAATAATCTTTTGTTACAAACGTTTATTAGATATTGATAAGTTCTATCATTAAAGTAATATTATTAGTGGATAATGTTGACTTTACTCCCTAAAGGAGATGTTTTTCCTCATATTGCAATGGTTTCTGTACAAAATCTTGTTTTTTGCGTCCTTTAACTTTGACTGCAAATCCAGGATGTAACGAAAGAAAGATGACAAAGCTACAATTAGGTTCGACTAGACTAAATATACCAAACGTAAAAAAATAAAACACAATAAAATAATGTCCAAGAAACCGCTTTTGTGGCATCGGTTTAAACATATTTTGTTACGACATCAAAAGAATGTGACAGAAATGCCAACGTAGTTTGTGTATACCAAGGTGGCATGGCATCTAGCTCTAATCAATGCTACTAATTGATATGAATGTAGCCTAACATTAGATGTTATAGGGCAAGACTCCAGCCTAACAGCAGGTTACTCTGAGAAATCATTATCGTGAAACATGGCAGAATTTTGTAGAATATATCCACCACTTTATTGTAGCCCACACCTTGTAGACTACTTAAAGAAATTGTTGACGTTACCAAAATTTGTAACAATAAAGCCGATTGAGGTCTGTCATTGCCTTGACCGTGATATAACGTGGAAGAATACTTCCAGGGACTACAATGGTATATAATGTTTGTAGAGCCAATCATTGGCAAAAACCTTGGAATATTGTGAGGACAAATTTTCACAACGATAGTCTAAAGTGGGTAATTAACCACTGTCACCACCGAGCAATAACTTCTTGTCTCCACCACAATTCCGAAACGCTTTTGGCTTTAAAGGAAGTAAAGGAGTTGTGTTGAACATTAATATGCTGCGTTTGCATATCATTTGCTTATAATTTGCATAAAAACTAAAGAGCTAAAGAGGATAAAGAGTAACCGACAACATGTGTAATCAAATGCATGTATACCACTCAGGGATCGGATAAATTTCCAGATGGGGTCCTTTTAATGTAAATTTGATCTTTCTTGTTCTTTCTTCTTTTTTTCTTTCATGAGTTTTCCCCATCTTTAGTTGTTTCGTCCTATTTTCTTTGTCATGGTTTTGATGAACTTATCCGTAGATCAGCACCGTACGTGAAGAAACTACATTCCAAGCGGAAAACGTCGCCCGTTGCAAGAAAAATGGCGGAGCACAAGCGATTACGGGAATGCTATGTATCATCTTTGGAATTGTCAGCATATGCTTGGACTGTTATTTCGCTAACATATCAACAGCGATATGGGCCGGATTATGGGTATGGTTAAACTTAAAGTAATTGCGTGTGTACTGAAAAACCAGAAGGATAAGATTGTGTTTGATTTTAACTTTTCCTTTATTTTCAAATGTGCACCCGAGGTTGTACGAGGACGGACTACGTCTTTCCATGCTCGAAAATAATAATGACTACTTTGAAAAGCAACGGGATTTGGCATAAAACGGTAAAAAACAGAAATCATATTTGAAAAATTAACGGCTCTCACTGTAAGCGCCTACATAATGAATATGCAACAGCACAGGTCGTTTCACTGGTGTATCAAAACATATTACTCAAGTCATCGGTCCTTGGTCAGTATCAGGAATTGTAGTATTTGGTGAGAGGAAGCACTGTATTTACAAATAACCCACAAACTGATGACATTGCGGCGTCAGTGATCCTGAGTTGTTTCGACTAACTGAATATTCAATACTAGTAGACTTCCCATTGGCTTGTTTAAAGAAGCACACGGTTGATTTGAATGAAAACTGTCAACCACAACACTATCGTATTTTACAGCTTTTGCCGTTATGTCAGAAGAACTTGATATCATATGGCAGAATTAACCACATGACACTTATTTATTTTCCCAAATCCTCTGAATGGTGCAATTAAAAGCCTTAGCAAACTTTTGGACATGAAATTTCAATGTTTTTACATTTTGCCTACGCTCGTATATGGAAAACACAAAGAAGTGACGATGCCAGAAAAATAGAGTAATTTGTCAATATGCGATGGTGACACCACACTCTTGTTGCAATGTAAACTTTTTACCGAAAACAATTACTTTACTCACTAATTTACCTCAAATAAAAAGTTTAGAACTAGTACATTTAAAAAAAAAATGAGACTGCGTTCCTCAGTGTATCTTACATGGCACTTAGATGTGGCCTGGGGGAAACGTTTATTTCAGAAGCCAGAAGGTTCGCCATTTCAACAAACATACAGTGTGTCAAGATAAAAAAAAAAATTGTAAAGCGTTGTGGATCGTTCGAAAAATCAAACAGAATTTTCAAACAGATGTCACATTTCTTTTCAAAGAGCTGATTAAATTGTTGTAAAGTGTCAGTTGGTGATATCCAAAAGTGTAGAGTGCAATTTTAAGGGACCGGTAGGGAATTGATTCTAAGAAAGAAATGAAAACCAGAACGGTTACAGTGAAAAAAATGTCTGTAAATTGACAGAAAATAAAACAAAGAAAGAAATAAGAATTACCGAAATTGTCTGGAAACTAATTACCAGAATATTTCTGTATTCCTTTTGGATTTCTATACTTCATTTTCTGATCATGATCTACATGGCTTAGAATGACATTTACGAACATGATTAAAGCTCCTGCCCTGTGGTATGACGTTCGAGAACAGACGGTATCCCTAGCTCATAGTTGACGTTTGTCTTATACATATACAGAACACTGTTAACCTGTAACATGGTTGGTTAGCCGAGATGACTTGCACTCTCCTCCCAATATAACAAAAATAGTGCTTGGGCTCGCGAAGAAAACGTAAACAGCTTCTAATAATATAACGACATAAAAGTCTGCACAATTTAGGCCTATAATATGTTTCTAAGTACAAAATATTGCCCAATGTATAGGGTATTATCCGTACATGATATAGCCTAATGTTTAATAAGATATTGTCCATTGTACATTATGTACATTGTATTGTTCGGTGTATCCAGGATGTTGTTCAATATATCCAGCATATTGTCCAATGTATCCAATATATTCCTAACAGGTATGTAGGATATTTTGCAGTGTATACGGCAGGCCCGTATGCAGCTTTTTCAGTGGGGGGGGGTTCTATTTTACCACAAGTGGAACATTTTACCCGACAATTATGACCAATAAATTAAAACTCATTGTATATGTTGCTAACGTAGGACTACCATAGGCTGAGCGGAACTCCAGATCTTGTGGGGGGTTCGTCCGAACCCCTGAACCACCCCCCCCCCCCGGATACGGGCCTGTACGGTACATGGTATCGCCCAATGTCTAGGATATCGCATAACGTGCACATTATATTGCCCAATCTATATTGCACAGAGTATAAGATACTGCAATGCATTGGATGGGATATTGTTAAAAACATAATATGGTCTTGTTCTATAATGGACATAGGCCAGATGATTCCTGCAGGAACGTGTAGAGGGTGTATAATATATAGAGCGATTTAAATTTATATGAATGTACAGGACCTAGCAAAGAAGAATATTTATCCCAGTTTAATTCAGTTCGGTTTTTAATGGAAGTAAATTAAGATAGTCTATGCTAATTTGGTCCATGTGACATAATATCGGTATGGTATATATTTTCTGCTCTTTGCTTGTGTTGCACGTAAACTTCATGTTTCTTTTGGAATATTTATTTACCCCTTTTTTTCTACTTTTCTACTTTCCTTTTACAGTTTATGTGGACCGGTTTAGTTGGAATGAGAGTTGCTGTTTACAGAGGGAACATGGCCCACAGATCAGTAAGATAAGAAAGTCATCTGGGAGAAATGGAAAAACAGAGCATAAATGGGGAGGGACAGTTAACATAAAAGAGATATTTGTGGTAGAAGTTTGCAGTCACATTTAAATTTTTCATATGAACGTGTGACACAGACCTAAACAACAGCATAATATGGCAAGGAGAACGTAGCTACGTCTATGAAAGTATACATAAGCAGCTGGGGAACATACATAAAGCTTATATTGCACGATACTATATATACTTTAAGAAAAGTCACACACATGCACCTATACTGTCTGAGAACACAACAAGGCACTGTAATGGGAATAATGGTATCTACCACGTAGCTCTTTCTAAACAGCAAATAACATGTGTTAGTGTTAGCCAGCACATGCGATATATATATACATAGTTAACACACACATATATATATATATATATATATATATATATATATATATATATATATATATATATATATATATATATATATATGCAGCTTTCATGATATTTTGAAAAATGGCGCGCGCCATTTGTTTCATAATTGTAAAGAACTGTACATATATGACAAAAATTGCATATAGATATGATATAGGTGCAAGTTTTCAACGTGTTGATGTCGAATTTGTCATGGCAATAAACATTCTGGAATATTGTTTATCTTACCGCCATGCTGATATGGCAGTATAACTAACATGTCAATATCGACTTTAACATATATACAATACCTTTGATACTTCTCTTTCTTTTTCGACATTCACAAACATTTGGTACTCCGTTGGTGCAGATACAATATTTAATTTCTCTAAGATTTAACTTTTGTAAAATGCTGTATGTTTACATCCTAGACATACGTCACCGACATAAGTACACCCACTTAAACGCCCAAAATAGATACACGTGTTCACGGTCGTCTGATAATAAAGAAGGGAAAAAAAAGACGTTCAACTAGTTAGGTTTACTGCCATACATCGTATTGGACATAACCAATATTTCCATCCTTATTCCCTCCAATCTTTGTTTGGTTTCTTTCTCTTTTCTACTAGCTACATCGATTCATGTACATGGGCTCCGTTTGTATTGTATTTTCGATCACGTTGATCATTCTGATGTCTATGGCCTTAGCCAACGAAGACGACCGCTATCACCAATATGACGTCAGTATATAACTCTTTATTTCTCTCCGTTTTTTTTGTTTTGTTTTTTGGTTAGCTCCACCTGTACTAGGAACTGTCATGCTTATACTAAATGCTCGAATATCAAATTAAAAATATTGCTCGTTGTTTTAATATCTGGTTTATGGTTCTTATAGTTGGCACCATGCAGTGTACCCCCCCCCCCCCCACTGCTTCCACCCCTCCTTTGTCCAAGTGCAGACTCGTATGCAGTTTTACAGTGTGGTGGGGGTCGAATTTAGCCACAAGTGGAACAATTACGTCTAACAAATTAAAACTTATTATGAATGTCGTGCCTAGGCCGTTTATCTTAAGCTGAGTGGAACTCCATGTTGTGTGTGTGTGGGGGGGGGGTCGTCCGAACCCACTGGACCCCCCCCCCCGAAAATACGTGCCTGCCGTGAGATGAGAAAATCTTCATGAAGGCAATTGAACCAGCTTGTTAGAATGGTCTTACACCACCGTAATACAGCTTTGTTAACTTGAACAACTCTTTTCTTTCTCACTTCAGAACAAGCTGTACAATCAGCGAATGGCTATGGATGCGGTGATTCTCGTGCTGAGCTGTTTTGAACTATTGGCCTCGCTGAGAGGAGTTGGAATAGCCCAGTCAACACTACGGGAGTGTCGGAATCAAACGACTGTAAGTTATTGCGACTTGAAAAAAAAATGTATCTCTAACAAACAGTCAAAATAAGAAATTAAAATTGATGTTGACTTGGGAAAGAATAATAAGCTATAGGAAATGAATGGACAAAGGTCGTTGTAGAGGATGGCCCGTGATATTGGTGGACCGTGAGGTAATTTGCTGACAAGGGGGCGGAAGAAAAGATGACGAGTAGGGGGGAGGGGGGGGAAATGGTGATCAAAGCAATCATACTGGTTAGAATGGTCAGATGCGTTGTTGGATACAGGCTCTAACCATGGAGCTATTACTGATGGAGTAAAAGCACCTAATTCAGTTTAAGCTTTTAGACAATGCGTATTGAAAGTACTAATATTCCAATTTCCTCCGTTGGCTAGTAACATCTCCTTTCAGCAACTAATGTATGGCCTATAAGTCTAACTTTCGCAATTGAAGTTTGTAAAGATTCCAGATTGTTCCTAAAATAATGATACACGTGTCCATATTCAATAAGTTAAATTGAACTGTACTGAACCCTTCTAAGACGTGAGCATTGGCGTACAATGATAGAACGAATTTTAATTTTCTTTGACCACTGGCAATATTATACCAACGAAGTGAAATCATGCCAAGAGGTGTTTGCGATCCAGCAGACCACAAGAACTATGGTTGTCACTTTCTAATGCCTGGTCCAAGTAATAGCTCGTCAAGTGTAGATGAATCAGTGAGAATATTCACGGTTTATTACTCTTACACTCACAAAACGTAACGGTAAAATAAAAACTCCATAACTTGTAGGTAAAATTTTACACACAGTCAATGTAAGTCTTACATTGTGTATATAACAATTTTACTGAAATGTAGTAAAATTTACCAAAATTATGTAGAATTTACATATACTGTTTTCATTAATTATATGTAAAATTTATGGAGTTCTTATTTTACATAATTTAGGTAAATAATTCTCTGAATGTCCGTTGGCTATAGTAACATCTCCTTTCAGCAACTAATGTAGGCCTATAAGTCTAACTTTCGCAATTGAAGTTTGTAAAGATTCCAGATTGTTCCTAAAATAACGATACATGTGTCCATATTCAATAAGTTAAATTGAACTGTACTGAACCCTTCTAAGACGTGAGCATTGGCGTACAATGATAGAACGAATTTTCGTTTTCTTTGACCACTGGCAATATTATACCAACGAAGTGAAATCATGCCAAGAGGTGTTTGCGATCCAGCAGACCACAAGAACTATGGTTGTCACTTTCTAATGCCTGGTCCAAGTAATAGCTCGTCAAGTGTAGATGAATCAGTGAGAATATTCACGGTTTATTATTCTTACACTCACTAAACGTAAAGGCAAAATAAGAACTCCATAACTTTTAGGCAAAATTTTACACACAGTTAATGTAAGATTAAATAGTAAAATTTATCAAAATTATGTAGAATTTACATATACTGTTTTCATTAATTATATGTAAAATTTATTGAGTTCTTATTTTACATAATTTAGGTAAACAGTATATGCAAATTCTACATAATTTTGGTAAATTTTACTACAGTTTAGTAAAATTGTTATATACACAATGTAAGATTTACCTTAACTGTGTGTAAAATTTTACCTAAAAGTTATGGAGTTCTTATTTTATCGTTACGTTTTGTGAGTGGAGAATGTCGGAACCCATGATGACTTCAAAGGACGAAGCTTATCTGCTTTTACTCCATCCGTAATAGCTCCATGATCTAACACGGCTATCTCAATTAAAGTTTGATGAAGTGCCACATTGCCAAATTATGTTGACGTCATGTTCTGTGAATCGGGGAAGGCTCCCTCCCCCTATCACCCCTGATGTATGTTTCAGAAGGGGCCCAGTAGACCCCGGATCGCCTATATCGCATACACACACAAGGTGTCTGCTACATTCTCATTCACGCACCGCGGATTCAGGTGGGCCACAGTCCGACTGCCGACAGATCAGGGCAATGATAAAAGAGGTTAGGTATAAGCGGGGAGCTTTATGTTGAGAACTTTACGTCGGATGGAGAACAGATTAGAGAAATCAGTAAGGAGAGAATAGCTGGTGAAGTGAGGGAGGTAATAAGTAGGTAAGACTCCATTGCGTGTAATGAGCACAAATGGCCGAATAGTTCTTACCAAGGGCTAGGGGCTCATTTTTTCCATTTTTCCTCCCCATTTATCTTTTTCAAAATTATCTCAAGGAACTTTCAAACAGCCTATAAGTTTTCTTTCTTTTTTTCAAAATACTTTTTCACAATATTCTTCCTTAAATTTTATGGCACCACTCCAAACCACATCGCTTGCCACGTGAGAGCGTGCTCTTACAAGTAATGGTGCTTAAATTTTGATCTCTATTTTGATCTCTGATGAAATATGATCCAAAGTCTACCGAGTCGATTGTAAATTTCCTTCAAATTAATACGCATGATTTTTTTGTTTTTTTTTTTGTTTTTGTTATTGATTCCGTTAAGGTAATTACTCGTCCCGGAGCTGTGTCTGTGCCAGTTCAAAACCCTCCCGGATACGGATACCAAACCGCCGTTGGAAGCAATTACGGTGAGTCTGGTGCAATTGTATTCCCTTGCCGATAAATTTAAGGGGAATTCGTATAATAGTAAATGAGTCATATAGGGTAACGGAAGAGTGCCGATGGTTTGATATGTAAATGAACCATTTTTTTTTTGGTATAATAGCATTTCAATTCTCGATGAATATGCAAACGATATATATCATTTCAATAATCGTTGAATATTCAATCGGTGTATAGCATTTTAATACTCGTTGAATATTCAATCGATGTATAGCATCTCAATACCCGTTGAATATTCAATCGGTGCATAGCACTTTAATACTCGTTGAATATTCAATCGATGTATAGCATTTCAATACCCGTTGAATATTCAATCGATGTATAGCATTTCAATACTCGTTGAATATTTAATCGATGTATAGCATTTCAATACTCGTTGAATATGCAATCGATATTCGACCTCTATGTTGAATTTTGTGTCCGTCATTAACGGTCAGTCAATTGCTTGAGGAGTTAGAACTAAATGTGGAGGAGCAAAATTAAAGAAAAAATCCACCAGGTGTTAATGGTACATTCATATGTCTGTGAAAAACATTGAGAAATTGTAAAAATTAACATTAGTCATTCCGGAAACAAAATGTCTCAAAAAAGCAGGTCGTTTAATCGATATCAATCGGTTTTAAAGGGAAATAGGTCGCTTCGAATGCACCAACAAGGCACAGAAGCAAAATGCGTGTGTGTGTGTGTTTATTTTTAACTATTCATTCTAAATAATGAACACTTGCAAAAGTGTCATCTTATCAAAGCACTTTGAAAAGAAGAGTTACAGAAAGTGCATCGTTTGAAGTTTTAAAAGATTGGGTGTCCAAATTATTCTTGTGCAACAACTGACTAAATTTTTATCTGCGAGGAACTTATTTCTAGAAAGGAAGGCCACTACCCTTCTTTATGCTTTAAATCTATCATTCTGTGTCCATACATATTAATTTTAAATTAAATGAATGTGATCTTTTTCAAATGGTCAAACTGAATTTTGCGATGTGTTTATCTATTCAATTCAAGCCTACCCTCCGAACTACGGTTTACCATCATCGACAGCTGTGCACCCTCCACCTCAGGCCCCACCTCAGGCTCCGCCTCCTACACAGTATGGATTTGCTCAACCTCAGCCGACAGAGCTACCTCCAAGCTATGGCTCCATTGATAACGGAACGAAGCCACCATATTGACAGAAACAAGAGTAATCCACCACTCGCTTCATGTAATGCTATATTTTTCCTGCAGTGATTGCAAAACATAGCATAATCATACGAACATTGTACACATTCTAAACCATCACTATAAATCTCACGAACGGTATAACAACTAATTTTAACTTCAAAGTTAAAATTTTCTTCAAACTTTTAGTATTTGAATAGATCTATTTAAATTACCTGATGAAAAAATAACTATCTGCAAGTTCAATAAACACGCCGCACTGCGCATTATAAGGTTAACTTATAACAATATGGTATCGATTAAGGAGTACGCATGAACTGTATACCTGTAAGGAGCAGTCGTATAAAAAAACAACCCTCTAGATAGGCCTGCTTTGTTCACGAGCTGTTCAGAGAATCTAATATATTTTACTTGAAATTTTATGAATAGTATGAAAGGAGATTTTGTGAGGTTTGTTTATACTGATGTTGTTGTTGTTTCTCGAAGGACACTAATTGAAAAAAAAAAGTTATAAATTTAATCGCATCTTAATTTTCTTTTTTTCTTTGTATTTCCTTTAAATCAGAAATACTGCGTAAGTGCACATTAACACTTGCCGTTGGGCACGTCAGAACAGAAGGAGAATTAAAAGCTATATCCTGTTACAAAAAAAACCGTGACATTCATTTGAATAAGTAACAGTATATTACATTCCCTTCTGAAAATTGCATTTAATTCGAGACTCGAACCCTTCTTACTTACATGTGGTACATAAATAAACAGAATGCATTCACTTCGTTACTCGTGCCTCATTCGATGTGAAAAGCTCGGCAGGCCTATTCGTGATTTACTTTGGTAGTAACTGCATTAAAGTTTGAAAATGGAACGAAAATAGTGAGTTGAGGAAAACTAAATACAGATGACTTTCTTCCTCTTACACATTGTCGAAAAGAATGGCAACTGATGTAAATATAATTAATAATTTTTTTCTTATCAAAAAGGCAATTCTGTAAGAGAGATACAGGCCTGCAAGATGAGTCAAATTTTCGTCTATATTTGGTGATACACATGTTTTTTAAATGAATATGAAGACATAATGCAATTTTCAGCCAACGATAGTGATGGGCTTGATAATAAAAACGACTGAGGTCGTTTTACAACATGTACCTAGGGCTAAGCTAAACCAGTAACAGTAAGTGCCGACAGCCCGAATGGCCTATAAACATCACATGCAGTAAAGTTTCTGCAGGGATTTATTTCAACTCCTTGGTTTGAGCAATGACTAATATGAAACTAAATGGGTTATGTTTACGGTATCATTGCTTCGCAACAACAACTTCGCATTTTATAGCTGATTTTTAATCGACGATCAGATTTAAGAATGGACCATCACGGGGAGGGGGGCTGAAGGAACCTTCACAGGGGCTAACAAAATTTCTTTTATTTGGGTGGAGTATTTCAATCTGAATCAAGATGTAGTCAACATACTGTTACGTCAGCTGAACGTTACGGGCTACCATACTTCAAAGTTCACACAGGGTTCAGTTTCCGGTATTTACCGGAGTTTATTAAGTCTTTCTCTATACCATTCAATCAGTTATTTTAGACAATAAAATCCATTAGAAATGGGTTGGGCATGCATTGTTACGTTCATAGATTTCGCAACTATAACGGTATTGGTCAAATCATGGGTGGCAGTGATTTGCATATAGATTAAATGATTTTGATTGGTTAACGTCGTCATGGAAGTCGTGACGCTCATCTTCAGAAACTTCCGCAACCACGAGGTCCGACACTGGTGATCGTGCACTTGAATTGTCAACATATCTCTGTCGCTGTGCTACTATGTAGACTGCGTCATCCGCATATTTTCTCCCTTTTTTCCTTTCGCCGTCGTCATGAAACTGTTTTTATTCAGTTCTCCATCATCACTGTCAGCTTGATTTATCAAATACAAATATCTTGGATGAAAAAAAAAAACAAACAAAAATGATATCAACCATATTTCGTTGTTCTGTATGAGATAACAGATGAGGCAATATTTTTTATCTCGCCTTGTTTATTTTCTCATTTAGTGAATGTATCAACGTTGATCAAAGACTGTTGCCCGCTACTTTATCGGTTCGGTTCTCAGGAATGTGTATAGGCAAAACGGTTGTCAATTGGTACTTATCTTACATTCCTCCAAGGGCAGTTCTATAGACGTTATTTTTATTGGGACGGGGGGAGGGGGGTGATTTACGTTTTGCCACCTAAGCAGAGCGCCACCACCATTGGCGCAATGGGCTTGGATTTGTTATTGAAAGTGGTAGGGACATCTGACCAAAACCTCTTTCCCCTAAAAGTTGGATGAGATAGACTTGGCGAAAAGAAAAGGATATCTGGGGTGAGGGGTTGAGTGAAAGCAGGACTATCTAAGCGGAGCGCCACATCAGTTGATGCAGAGCGTTACAAGAAAACAAGCCCTACGGACAATGTCTATGGACTTGGGGGAGGGAAAGGAGTTGATTATGATTTACCTCTCATGAAGTTGTCGGTGTTCTGACGTTTCAGCTGACAAACGCAATGAATATTTCTGAAAGAGGGTACCTCCAAATTTCTAAAAAAAACTTTAGTAAATGAGAATGGAATAAGAATTAAGGGACCATATGTGTTATAGTGTCTATGTTCTTTTGTATCATAGCAACCAAACATTTTTAAAAGCATTTTTCTCTAATATAATAATAATATCTTCCTTTCAGACATGTGGCAACATCTTATATTAGGGTGGGTCGATGTGAAGGTCAACATTTTGGTTCCTCATGGTTTTGATCTACCTGAAATATAAACGAACTAATTTCTCTCCTGATCTTGAATTGACAAATATGTTGTTATAATTTATCTCATATCAAGAAACTGCTGTCCTTCGTAAAAGTTGCCAGTGGACTTTGAATAATTCATTCCATACATGCAGGTGTAATTCAAAATATTAAAATAAGAATACAAAATCGAAGATATTGCTCAGCAAAAACAGAGAGTCCGAATTATTTCACAAATGATTAGCTATATTCAGTATTCGTTACTAAATAGTTCATGGTTTTTTCACAAGATATGCCTGTGTGATCAATTTTGCATTGAAGAATATCCTGATGCTCTATATACAGTGTTACGATGTCCAGACATAAAAAGAAGTTCAATTGTCACAGTGGGGTATAATTAAGGGGGTTTGGCTGATCTGACTACGTCACCGTGGTTGGTAGAGATTCTTCTCGTTGTACCTTCCCCCTGTCCTCGCCGTCTAGTACCAGCTGAACCAGTTCCAATAACACAACTCCACAAGCTCCACTAATGTAATTAAATGAAATAAATGCTAAAGGGTTCCTTCCGATTTACGCCAGCGCACTATAGATTCGAGGGGCGCATCTAAGACCCCGATGCAGCTACGTCGAATGGGGGTCCGGACTTCCCCAAGAAAGAGTTACGCTGTGTGCGTTTAACTTCAACTCCTCAAATAAAGTGAAAACACGACGTAAAAGTTACCGGCTTCTTTATTTCCGATCTCCACGTGGAACAGACAAATACGGAATAGTAATAATAATACGGAATAAACTTGCTATCTGCAAGGGTATGTAATTTATTCTCCCGGCCTCTTCTTCGGGCCAAATTACTGTAATAAGAATAATGTCACCACTTGCACAAATCCTTCTGATTGTGAAGCGAACCTTATAGACACAATTCCTCTTGAAAGCAGCAAAAACTTGTCTAAGTCGGCCTCAACTTGGCAGCAGAAATCAATATGCTTGAAAGCTACCTTAAAATGTGAGCAACCCTCCAGTGCGGAAGTCAGCTGGGTTCTCCACTTAATTTAATTCATGCACTTAGTATTTAAGGGAACTCTCCCTATAGCAAACCCTATGTATAATACATGTACAATACACTCATATTGTATACCACTGTATACCATGTAACTTTCAGGGATGGGCTACTTTTCCAAAACAAATGGCATATCAACCAATGAAGTGAGTCTTCTAGATAAAATAAATTGACCATTGGCCAGAGCTACATGCTTCATATTAATTAGGTCACATACATGACACATTCTGCCTCACTACCATGTCCTCTGAGGATTCATGAGCTAAACCAGTCATCCCTTTGTCCCAATTTGGCAATAAACCATACACTCCCTGCTCAACCACCAAGATGATAAACAACTAGTTTTCTACCTCTCACAGAAAGGAGACAACAAACCCCATTTTCAAGACTCTAATCCCTCTGGTGAATAAAGAAGAAGTTTTACTGGGAAAGGACACGGTCACTGACCCTCACTAATGTTTACTTGGAAAGATGACAAACAGTATAAGAACAGAAAGAGAACAAAGTTAAGAGTTAGTGGTCTAATGCACATTACAAAAAAACCCCAACCGGAACAGGTTGAAAACAAATATTCCACTTGTGAAATTCCCCCTATTTCACAATAACATAACATTTTACAGTGAACAAAGTGTACCGGTACTTACAAAAGAAGTAAATTAAATAGCGCGCGGGAGGTACCTCCGGTGGACCGTTTCAGCTGGGCTCTCCCGTGCGGTCTCTTATGCGTTTTCCCAAAGATGGTGTCTGAGATGCATGCATACAGCTTCCTACACGTCAGGCCAGGGTGAGGTAGTTCAGTGTAACCAGGAAGGTGATTACTATGCGGTAGTCCATGGGGTGGACAAAGCTAATAGTTCGTTCGTAAAATCAAGAAGAACCCGTTAGGAGGAAACCAGTCATAGTTAAAAGTGCGAGTTCAGTACGTGATCCGATATGGAGCTGTTGCACAGAGTTTGGTCAGGTGAAAAGACAGTAAGCTTCGAGACATGTTTACACCACCATCCGAGAGAGGAGAGAGAGAGCGAGCCACACCTTGCACAAGTGTTTTGAAACCGTTCCAACATGACGCCGGATTCCAAACGTTAATACAGAACAATACTATACAGGCTCGTGTGCACGTTTTCAACACTTAAATTAGCATATCAACAACAGAGAATGCGGCAGCTCACTGCCTTAGATAACAACAAACATTCTTGTACATAACACCGAGAGTGCCGCGGCTGGTCAGGCATTCAACAACAAACGCTTGTACATAACAACGGTAAATCAATATCGTTTTGCTTCATATTTCACATTCGTATCTCCAGACCATTTACAGTCCTGTCATACCTGATATCATATCACAAGGTTTAGACAGGATCAGAGACACGAGGACAAGGTAAGGTTCTCAGTTCTCGAGATTATTTGTCATGCATGATATCGTTTTACGATGGGTGAACAACATGCTACGTTTACTAAATGTACATGGTGTGTTTCGTCATTGTTGTCAGAAGGATCTGTTTGCTTGATCATCAAAGTCCTTCACAACCGTCATAAAAAGTAAAACCTTTTAAGGCAAACTTCAAATAAAAACATATATGAACAGGTCGGCTTTAATTTCACACTTTGTGGTATTTTCTTGACTTCAATGTGAGTATTTGAAATGCTTTATTTACGTCATTCGACCTATATTATAGTCTAAGTCTACAGTGACGTAAGCAATGCAACAATTGTAGGCCTATACGGTGGGAATAGTTGATCGTCCGAGCCTTGCAAAATCGCATGAGTTTGGCGCGCCATAATTTCAGCTATGGGGTTTCCCAAGTGGATAAAAACAACTTAGCAATAACCACAAATACAAACTCGCTATAGAACAGGCGATTTGTAAGACTTCAGATATAAAACCAATACATCAGGATCGATCCTAAAGTTAAGATTTCTTTTTAAGACTTCATCAAAGACTTGATTTCGAGACCGTGGCTTTGGGGCCAAACACTGCTTAGTGAGGATTGACTGCACTGGTCCTTGTCCATGGGATCCGGAGGGTCTTCGCCGTTAGCCGGTACGTTCGGAATACAAGTGTGTCGGAACATAGCTGTGTTGGAACGTAGGGGTGTCGGAATATAGCGCAGTCACCACTTCGTCTGCCTTTAACAGCTGTGTACGTAATATAACAAATTTTTGCTTCCATAGAGTACACATATACGGTAGACTTTTAGTTCAACGTATGGCTTCGTTTTAGTTATAGACATCGCTCATTTGGAAAGTTGACATAACGACCTACCATATCTTACGTAGGTAAGTCAAAAAAGTTGTTCTTACTGGCAGTCTTCTTCAATCATTGTGCATAGGAACAAGATTTAAAAAGGTGTCAACTGCCTTGGGCGCACGGGGGTTGCATCGTACCCATGGCCTGATGCGTGAGTGGAGACCATGGAAGGGTGAGATCTTGGCTAAATGATGAAGTTGTGAAATGGGGGGAATTTCACCAAGTGGAATTATTTGTGTTCAACCTGTTCCGGTTGGGGGTTTTTTTGTAATGGCATATACCACTACTCTTAACTTTGTTCTCTTATGTTTTATATACTGTTTGTCATCATTTCCAAGTAAACATTAGTGAGGGTACAGGACCGCTGTCCTTTCCCAGTAAAACTTCTTCTTTGTTCACCAGAGGGATTAGAGTCTTGAAAATGGGGTTTGTTGTCTCCTTTCTGTGAGAGGCTTAAAACTAGTTGTTTATCATCTTGGTGGTTAAGCAGGGAGTGTATGGTTTATTGCCAAATTGGGACAAAGGGATGACTGGTTTAGCTCATGAATCCTCAGAGGACATGGTAGTGAGTCAGAATGTGTCATGTATGTGACCTAATTAATATGAAGCATGTAGCTCTGGCCAATGGTCAATTTATTTTATCTAGAAGACTCACTTCATTGGTTGATATGCCATTTGTTTTGGAAAAGCAGCCCATCCCTGAAAGTTACATGGTATACAGTGGTATGCAATATGAGTGTATTGTACATGTACTATACATAGGGTTTGCTATAGGGAGAGTTCCCTTAAATACTAAGTGCATGAATTAAATTAAGTGGAGAACCCAGTTGACTTCCGCACTGGAGGGTTGCTCACATTTTAAGGTAGCTTTCAAGCATATTGATTTCTGCTGCCAAGTTGAGACCGACTTAGACAAGTTTTTGCTGCTTTCAAGAGGATTGTGTCTTTAAGGTTCGCTTCACAATCAGAAGGATTTGTGCAAGTGGTGAAATTATTTTTATTATAGTAATTTGGCCCGAAGAAGAGGCCGGGAGAATAAATTACACACCCTTGCAGATAGCAAGCTTATTCCGTATTATTATTACTATTCCGTATTTGTCTATTCCACGTGGAGATCGGAAATAAAGAGTCCGGTAACTTTTACGTCGTGTTTTCACTTTATTTGAGGAGTTGAAATTAAACGCACCCAGCGTAACTCTTTCTTGGGGAAGTGCGGACCCCCATTCGACGTAGCTGCATCGGGGTCTTAGATGCGCCCCTCGAATCTATAGTGCGTTGGCGTGAATCGGAAGGAACCCTTTAGCATTTATTTCATTTAATTACATTCGTGGAGCTTGTGGAGTTGTTTGTTATCGGAACTGGTTCAGCTGGTACTAGACGGCGAGGACAGAGGGAAGGTACAACGAGAAGAATCTCTACCAACCACGGTGACGTAGTCAGATCAGCCAAACCCCCTTAATTATACCCCACTGTGACAATTGAACTTCTTTTAAAATAATTTATGTCCCCATTATAACAAATACATATTCTAGTCGCCCCCTACCCTAGTTTCCCTTTGTTGTGATCTGATTATTAGTGTCTGCGAAATCGTCAAATCATACAGTCCAGTAGAGGATTAACCCCTCCCTTCATTTTGGTATATTTAATAAATACCCACGCGCTGGATCAAAGAAGGCGTGTGCTACAAAGTCATGAAAGAGAACACAAATTGCTTTAAACATAGTCCTTTCCATAATTCTGTAAGGATATTATATTTGAAATTATAATACAACGTTTCATAAGAAACAACTACAAGCTTAACATGAATTAATATAACAACTTTAAAACGAAACGATTTAGTTTAGTATCGGTAAAATATCAATGATTGTGTTACTGTAAAATTGCCATGTAGAGATGAATATAGTTTCAGCGACTTTGAAGGAAAAAGACTGCTAGCTCAATTCTCGAAGACAAAAGAGAGTATCTCAGTAATTGTTTATATTTTACGATATAAAATAATACATACAATGACTAATGAAGTAGGCCTGACAATAGTTTGAATGTGAGGGTTCGGGACTACTTCTAGACGGGATGGGGGTGTTGTAGCATTTTCCTAGTTTGAAACACATATGCCGAAGAGTGCATGCATTGACCCCCAAATGACATACTTTTTTACCGGCCTGTGTCCCAGCCTCACGCGTGCAAACACCGGTTTGGAATCAAACATTAGGAATTTCCAAAGTAATAGCCCCCCCTCCCACCCTCAGAAAAAAGGAAAATAAAAAAAAATGCTCATAAGTACAGGCAAAGTGGCAGGCATCGCACTGTTGCGCTCTCTAGTCTTGGCTTTGGTAGTAAAACTCGTACACTGTATTGACAGCCTTAAATTTCCTTCAGACTGAAGACACTCTCTTACAATGCCTAAATCTAGGGCACGCACAAACGAATGTCTTGGATCCGCCCATGGTTACGGATGACAAAAAGGCAAAAGAACAGTCACGGCCTGGCATTGTGTCTCGTGAACGGAGAACCTTGTAAAATTACACGGCCGTACTACCTTATTGATTGACTAACCCCTGTCATCAAGTATTTCACGAATAGTTCTTTTGGTTTAACACATTGGTACATCGGTGACTAGAATTTCATTTCCTTTTTTTTGGGGGGGGGGGGGCACAGGGGATTTTTCCCTGAATTCTGTTTGTGACTAATTAGCGGGGTTACTATCTAAGCGGAGTGCCACTATATATATATATATATATATATATATATATATATATATATATATATATATATATATATATATATATATATATATATATATATATATATATATATATATATATATATATATATATATATATATATATATATATACAAAGATTGGAGAGGTCCATATACTAATAATAAAACTGAAAATAGCGATGAGTTTGAAATTCATTGGCAAAACATACACTAAGAGATGATCCCATAGCTACACCATCTATTTGCTTGAATAAGTGATTATTGAAAGAGAATATGAATATTTGCCAGCTGTTCATATTTCTCTTTCAATAATCACTTATTCAAGCAAATAGATGGTGTAGCTATGGGATCATCTCTTAGTGTATGTTTTGCCAATGTATTTATGTGCCACCTTGAAAATTCTCTTCTGCCTAATGCAAAGTTTCATTACTATAGGCGATATGTTGATGATTCGTTCATAATTTTGCCGGAGCAGGAGTTACCCAAACTTCTTGCCACTTTCAATGCTTTTCATCCTAGCATTAAATTTACCTATGAGATTGAAAAACACGGCAAAATACCGTTTCTTGATATCAACATTTGCAGAGACGTCTCCAGTAATTCGGGTACTTCTTTAATTACATCTATATACAGAAAACCCACTCATACCGGTATTTATTGTAATTGGAAATCCTGGACCCCTAATAAGTACAAAACCAGTGTTATCAGAGCACTTCATTGTAGAGCTAGACGTATTTGCTCTACCGATGCACTTTTCCATAAGGAACTTCGTCATATTCGTAATTGCCTTCTTCTTAACGCTTATCCTCTTAAACTCATCAAGAGCTTTGAGAGATATACCTGTAATTTAAGATCTAGATTACTAATGGGCCCTGTCCCCTGCACTGTGGACGAGAATAAAGTCGTATCGAAATTCTATCTTAAGTTACCATACTGTGGTAATATATCTAATCAAATTGCTAGATCTATCTCTAAGTCTTTCACACGTTGCTCTAATGCAGAACTACAGATCTCTTTCAGATGTTCTAAAATTGGTTCATTTTTCAAGGTTAAAGACAAAATTCCTGATCTTAAAAGCAGTGGTTGTATTTATCATATTCCTTGTGGAGACAAAACTTGTAAAGATAATTATATTGGGGAGTCCAAACTCAGGCTTTGTGATAGATTTAAAAAACACGTAAATGCTGACTATTTCAAAGAATTCAGTTCCATACACGATCACTGTAAAACGGCGTCCCATAAACTTCCAAACCCAGGTGATATTAAAGTTCTCCATGTAGAGAATGCCTGGTATAGACGCAAGATCATGGAGTCTCTTTTCATTAAAGACTTACAACCTACCCTGAATAGAAACGTCCAGAGTTTTAATCTTCAGCTATTTTGAGCTGGTATTACTCACTTACTTCTGTTACAGCTGTTTTTGTAATGTACTGACTTGTATTATCAGTTTGCTATTTCGCCTTGACGATGTAAGGTGTATTCTTACGAAATATTGGCGTAATATATTTGATTCATAATGAATTTCAAACTCATCGCTATTTTCAGTTTTATTATATATATGTATATATTTTTTTTTTTTTTTTTGACTCGGAGAGTACAAGAAAATTTTGGCTTTTACAAACTTCCAGATGGCAGGAAAAAGTACTTCACGAGTGTACATGAATTGAGTGTCCCAGCCTTAAAATATTGATATCATGTCTGCAATTAATCAATTCATGTCAAAAGGAGAATAAGAATGTAAAAATGGTAATACAAATTAGTGTTTTGAGGTAATACAAGAATCGTAATGCGCTTCTCATCCCTTTCTTTATTGATTGATTGTTTTTAGTTTTTGACAAGGAACTGGAACTTTGCGCTCTTCTATTTGTAGTATCATATTATTGAGCAGATACTCTCTAGAAGATTCTTGTGTGCGAAGTTCTAGCGACTTTTGTATGTATACCCTCGTCGATTGAGAGTATTTACAGTTCACTTCCATCTATCTGAAGGCTCTCTTCTGTTGCCCTCTGTGTTTACTACAGCCTACAAGTCAACTGTGTAGTGAAGTTATTGGCTTCACAATATTCAACGTCTATTAACATATATTTATCGCCGAAGCCAGCCTACTGTAGCCTACACTCAGTCTGTGTACTTTCGTCGCTGTTGTCATTCCTATACTCTGGGACACTGTTTTACTGATCGTCTCCGAGACCTTAGTTACGGTTAGCCGACGTTAATCACCGGTCACATTCTTCAATATCACATTCCACTCGTATCACATTGTTCCAGTTCAAAGCAGAAATGCAAATGGTATGACGTAATGTCGTATCGGGTGTCGTATGCTAGAAATGAACGGAATGTAAAATTTCCACTAATTTGACATACTGATGTATGATGTGTAGTATCTGAGAGAGTGAGTGATTTGACATAGCACCCTATGAGTTTGTGCCTTAATTAATACTAATTAATTTACACTAAGCTTGTTTTTTCAATAGTAAAAGGAAAATTAAATGCCAATTATCTGGAATACTACAAAAACAACGCAGGCACATAATTTAGATTACCCCCAGGAAATGTTTAATTTTGGGAATTTGGGAAATTTTCAAACTTGATTTTCTCAAAAGTTAATTTTGCCTTATACGTCAGTATGCTAGGTCACCGCCGGTTCTGATACAAGTCAGTCTTACGGAAACTTGTTTCATTTTCTGGTCTACTGATCCGTGAGCGTAAGCTTGGGTGTGGAGTGTTGAGCCGCTCCCCCTCCCCTTGGCCAGGTGTTATCCCATTCCTTCTTCTCGACAAAGATGGTATTTTATTGAGAGATATATCAGACATAGAGATACCTTTCTACGGCCTTTGACCATCATCTACGGTCTTGGAAAATTTGCAAACGTGAATGCAAACCTATCAATGTGGAACTTGACCTTTGACCACTGACATTGACCTCACCACACATATAAACACGATGGGGCACTTATCTACCAACCTTGAACTTCATCGACGTTGAGGGCTTGCAGGACTGGGAGTTGCAAATGCAAACTGTTCAGCGTGAAATATGAACTTTGACCGACCTTGAACTTTGTCCGACCTTGAACTTTGACATCAGAACACATATGCACATATTTTTAGATAAAATCTTGCACGCCAGTTATGTATTTGAAGGTTTCATTAAAAAACAACTTTGAATTATGAAGCAGAGGTGAAGTAAGATTCATTAATTTGAGATTTGATCCCTGACCAATGACGTCAGATTTTGAGACACAAGTTTAGTCACCTTTCTAAAGACTAATTTGACCTTAATCGACATGGCATTCTTCGAGGAGTTTCGCGGGCTTCCTTACTTGGAATTTTGATAACAGTTTTGATGTAGGTGCTCTGGGCCACCTTCAATACGATGCCAAGGTAGCACCAGCTTAGTCCTCACTTCTTCCTCTTCATTACATTTTCACGACCTTACATTGAAAGAGTCTATACATGGTATACCCAAGTCTTCATAAAGGACTCAGACCTGCTATAGAAGGTACGCTATGTGCTCTTAAAGAAGTTTTCTTTTTCAACTGAATGAGGGAACCTTCATTCGTTCAGTCCTATTCCGCTGACAAGTAAATCAATGGGTGGCGCATATAACAAAGTCTTGTATTGAAACAGTATGGTGAGCTTTCTTAAGCGTGCGGTCCGCAACTGATCGTCCCCGTGAACCGCCTGAATAATGGCAACGTAACAACAACAACGTATAGGCTTTGCCCTTTTGTCGTTATATACTTGAATGCCTGAGTATGTGCACTGCTGTAGTAACACATACCGTGTGTAAGTAATCACTTGAGTGAACAAGTCAACTGTTCGTGACAAATCTGTCGACTCTCAATATGGTGAACTCAAATGCGGAAGTTACGTAACAAATTTCGAGGCACTCGAGGCACTCTATTCAAGAGGGATGGTAAGAAGATCCGTCGCCTTTTATAGCACACTTGCCACTTGAGAAAATACGCATACCGTGTTGCTTGAATGACCTCGAGTTTGTTGGCAATGATGATCCTTTCAAATGTACCGGTAATATTTATGAGCCTGTTCTGTGTGTTTGTGGCGTTAACCTACGACATTTTAAACATGAAATGTGTTACCCTGGTATTTGAATGTGATTGCAACACTGCTACATATGGTACATTACTTAAGCCTACGCTACATCAAAGTATTTGACGATTTTGAAGCAGACATACTTTTGTACGCATGGAGGCACTTAAGCTTTAACTTCACATTGTCTAAATTCAACAAATTTTCGGTCTCTTTCCAGTTACAATCTCACTTGCGTACAAAATACAAAATGAATGCCGTTGGTCCGAACTATCCAACCGCCTCTCTCTACGTTGGTGATCTTCACCCTGAAGTTACAGAAGCAATGCTTTTTGAAAAGTTTTCAACAGCTGGACCAATTGTGTCCATACGTGTATGCCGAGATATTGCATCCAGGAGATCCCTCGGCTATGCTTATGTTAACTTTCAACAACCTGCAGATGGTGAGCATACGCCCTAATCTTTTCCAACTTACTGCAACCAAAATGTCGGGGCTTGCAAATTAATTCAGTTCAAGCGTAATATACTTTATTATGTATACTTTATTCAGGCGAAGTTCACTTCTTTAAACGGACCAATCAGCCACCAAGAATATCATCTGGATCTTGACAGTATGTAAGTGTATGTGTCACCGGCTGATCCAAGGGCAAAAAAAAAATGCTCATAGGATTATACCAAGGAGAACGAAAGTGATCAGAGGATAGTTAGAGAGGTCTGAACTTTAGATATCTAAAAATCAATTTCAGATATCTCTAATTCAATTTTAGATATCTGAAATTTAATTTCACTTATCTTAAATTCTGATTCAGCTATCTCTAACTCAATTCCAAATATCTCGAATTGAATTTCAAATATTTGAAACTCAGTTCGAGATATCTCCAATTCAATTTAGATATCTTAAATAACAGCCACTTCTGATATCTGAAATTCCTGATTTAAAGTTAAAATGGCTTTGCATACGACTGACGGTCTGGCCCAGGACGGCTATCAGCCGGCTAACCGAACACGGGTTATAAATCGATATAGTATTCGGCTGGCGCCCCGCAGATGACGGGCTGGCCACAGGTGAGTTCACATCGATATCAAGGTTAGAGTCACACTTGGGTGGTCAGATACAACTGCTTCATATATGTAACGTTGTCTTGTGATTATAAACACTAACGGCAAAGTTACTTACAAGAGACAACCCATAAGCTTCAAAAAGTTATTCAATGAAATAGATTTGGTGTAGTGTGCTTAAACTTTCGAATAAACCTAGTCAAGAGCAGTCACCGCACCGGGCACCGTCTGGTCTTCAATAATCTGTCGACGCCCTGGGCGAATAAAGGAGGCCCATCGGATGAGAGTCAGTCCAGTGATGGACGATTACCGGTAGGGGACCGGCCGAGAACCGTTCATGAAATTCGGCGTATATCACGAAAAATCGGGAGATCACCTCATTGGCTTTCCCCGGGCCCCTTAAAGAACCCGTGCGGGCCCCTTCTCAATGTGACCGTGTAAGCGTTATCCGCCGCCACGGTTAAATGTGACCAAGGCATACGCTAAGATACACAGCAATCTACGCTCTCCAGTGACACACACACACGGCAAGAATGTCGGTGATAATTTGCTAAGCTTCTTCTTGTTTATATGTGTCTTCCTCATTAAAAATTGCCACATTTTCCAGACATAGGAAGGAATCAAGTAACTTTCATTTAGTTTATCATAAATAATGCTATCATTATGTAGAATTATACATTGTCACTGAGTCCTTTTTTTTAATGTATACCGCAGAGCCGATGCATGACATTTGACTTAAGATTTGCTTATTTGCATGTGTGGGTGTATAACGGAGGGCCGGGGAATGTAAGGGAGGAGGGGACTTCAGAGTGAAATAGCTTTTCTTGAAGGGGGGGGGGGGGAATTATCTCTGAATGGGGAGAACACTTTACCATGGTGATAGAACTTCAAGACCGAGACTGCGTACAGAACTTGCAAAAAATTCAAATGTATGCCCCTCCAGGTCATTTCTACTATACAATATTGTTTTCATCTTCAATTAACTGTCAATGGAAATAGAGAGCAAGTAAAATTTCGCAGTTCCCACGTGGAGGAAGAGGAGAAGTTCAGCATAAGAAAAGCACTATATTTCAATTTTTACAGTTTGGCATTTCTTTTTCAGAAGACAAAGCTTCATAAACAAAATCCTTTTAAATCCCATAAGAAATGCTTTAGATTAAAATGTAGGGCTGTATATCGAAGAACGTAGAGACAATTCTGATTTAGAAATTTTTGATCACTGAATACATTTAACCCTTCAAAAAAATTCTCATTTTTCAGCGTTTTCGATTTCTCTATAAAGGAAAGTCGAAAACATGAATTTTTTGAAGGGATAAATGTATTCAGTTATCAAACTTTTAAAGTTAGAGACTTTTCTAGTTTTTCTACCTTTTTCGGTTGGTTTGATGTTGCTGACCTGACCCTTCACGAGCCCATATTCAGTTGAACAAAGGCGCTTGCACTCGAGCGGAGCAATGCAGAGCGTCTTTTTATTTTTATTAAAAACCCCCGAAAACCATTGCCAAACTCTGCCACTGGCTGATTTCACACCGCACACAAGTAAACAAAGCATTTCTAGAGGTTTGCTAGCGTCCACCCTCCGTCAAATGTTGGCCTATTTAATTTGCTCGAAACGCTAGGCAAACAAACTTCGTGCAAACACCTCCATGTACTATTTCTGTAGCAATATTGAAGGAGAAAAACAAACGCCCTATTCATTTATGGGTAGATAAAAAGCCATCGAGTGTTCAAAATCTCGAACCTTCAACGCTTGAAACGTTTTTGGTGTGAAAGCACCTTTACTAAAAAACCTTCCTGTATGCACAGTGGTTATATATATTCCTGTCAGCTGACTCAGATCCCTCGTAAATATTGCTATGTGTTTAGGGAGTTGTTATATTAACTTCCTGATCAAAGAATCCCCGTGCAGAAATAGCGCGTGCATCGAATACGGTATATGATTGGTACACAACATGTCCTTCCTCTATGGGCGGTGATCGGGGCAAAAAAGGCAAAGTACCAATTATACTTTGTACTTAGAAAAATAAGTTTGTAGCTAAAACAAAAAAAAGTATTCACCTTTACATTTGTCTACTTAAGAAGTGTTTACTGAAAAAATAAAACAAAAACTTAAGAAACATTTTTAAAAGAAACATAAAGTTTTAGTTCATACAGTTTGTAACTTTATTTTAACGTTTAAGAACTGAATGACAAAAACCTTTTAATTTTGCAAAGAGAGTTCAAAATTGGAAACATTTTGACAAAATTTTAAAAATTTAAATTCAATATTCTATACAATTGGAAACATTTTGACAAACTTTTAAAAATTTAAATTAAATGTTTTGTCTTTTTTGCCCAGATAGCCTGCCATAAGAATGATGTATAGTGTCTGCTCGATCGATTTTCTGATAATTCTATTTGTTCTTACCTTTCACTGTCAGCTGAGAGGGCGCTCGACACCATGAACTTTGATTCCATGAAAGGCAGACCTATCCGTATTATGTGGTCCCAACGTGATCCCACCCTCCGAAGATCTGGCTTGGGGAATGTTTTCATCAAAAATCTTGACAAGTCCATCAACGACAAAGCTTTGTATGATACCTTCTCACCTTTTGGTAACATCTTGTCCTGTAAGGTGAGAATTTAAACTTATTTAAAACAAAGAGGTATCTAACTGATGCCATACTTTATTACTTATTATCTTTGTTCACGAATTGAGGTGAGAATTAATAATAACAGATGTCATTGGACACTTTTGGCAGCCAATACCTAGATTTCGGTTTCTTTATATCTATACCTAATCACACACTGGCCGATCCGAGGGGGAGGACCATGCCCCTAAGTGGCTAAAATATTGTTTCCAGAAATCTAAATAGTTAAGGAATAATATGCATTCTTTACAGGAAAACACATTTGGTACACTTTTTATTCAGTGCATCAAATCTACTGCGTCTCTACAGGAAGGGTACTACGTCCCAGAGCAACATTATCTTTTGTTGGGGGAGGGGGCGCCGTGCTAGAAGAGGTCGTGCGCTATAGTGGGCCGTTAATTCCTTTTCTTATCTCTCAATCTCCGAACCAACTGAAGATAACGCCCTGCTTGTAGTATTTACAAATCTACCTAGTGACGTTTGGCCCCACTGATGTTTCCCCTCCCCCTCCTTTCCAACAAAGATGCCCCGACCTTCGCCACTTTCTGAGAGGGATTGCATGGTTCAACATCTATTTTCTGGTTACTTTTGTTACATTCAGTTATAACATATTTACTAAAAATGGTGGGGTAGCTTATAGTACTACAAGACCAGAGCGTGGGGTCAAAGGGGCCGGCCTAGAGCTCTTGGTGCGGTCTAGGGACACCGCCCTGGCGGGAGCTCTGCTAGGATTTTTTGTTGCGGGCTGAGGAGGGATTCGACATGTTGACGAGGGGGGTGGTCTCCAAACACAGAAAATAAACTCAGATGATCATTCATTTCTAAAGCTAAAAAAAAAGATTAAAAGCTAAACAAAAATAAGACAGTTGAAAACGGATTGACAGTGTCCTTAATATGAAAAAGCCATTAAATTCTTGATGTGTTGACATTTCATCAATTTCAAACATGAACAGGTAAAGTTAAAAAAATACTCACGATGACATACCTCAGAAAATACATCGTTCCATCTCACAGCAGTTGAGAACTTCGAAGGTATAATTGCGGAGCAGGTGACTTAATCAATGTATCAATAATTCCTATTCGATATCTTTTCGTCATTTTAAGTGTGGAGGGGTTGAATGTGGGGCTAGCGCGACTGGCTGCTGACAAATTTTTCCATTAGTAATTCCAGTTGATAAAATTGCTTTAATGAGTGCTTTAAATTTTCAATCTGCTCATTTCAGTTGGGAGACTAATGGGTGGCTGACCATTTTGAGGATGGGGGGGGGGGGGGGGAGCTAGGGCCCCCAAGCCACCGGTTTGTCTGCAAGCCCTTATGGCAAGCCGTGTTAATGTTTATTTTAAAAAATTACTTAAGCTACTTTTACTTAAGCTTACTAATTTAACATTTTAACTTCACATAACAATTTTAAGGAAAATTTTATTTTTCTTAAGTACAATTAATTAAGCTTGAGTAATATTTCATTTTACCTTTAAGTGGAATCAAAGAAGTCTAAATGTGATATTCAATTTCATTTCAGCAAACTTGTATTTTACTTAAGGAGAATTAAATTTAACTTAAATGGAAATGCCTTCATTTTACTGATGCAAACTTGAATTACAGCGAAGTGTAATTACATACTTAAGCTTAATTGTATTTTACTTAGGATTAACTTCATATAAATGTAGCAAAATGAATCAAAATGCGTCGAATATTGCCTAAGTAAATTACAAAGACAAATCTACTTCAGCTTAAACATTTCGTTAGGTTTTCAAATGGCAAAGAATTCTGCTTACATGTAATTGAACAATACAATTCCAACTAACTTAAGGTATATTGTATTCAACTTCTGCAAAATTCACTTCCGCAAAATTGAATAGTACTTTAGATTTTGCCCTTGCTTGTACCGTGCTCTTAAGATTAAAATAAGATTAATTCTTTTCATCTTATGTAGAATTTAACTTTATTTAAGCTGAACTGAATTCTACTTAAGCTAAAATGAACTTTACTTAAGCTAATTTGAATTTTACTTAAGCTAATTTGCATTTCACTTAAAGTTTAATGAAATGTCACTGAAGACAAATTGAATTCTACCTAGGATAAATTGAATTTTACTTCAGCTAATCTGAATTAAAGTGAAGTTGAATTTCAGTTTTAGTTCAAGGCGTTCGTATGCTGCTCTCGATCCGATCTACCACGGTGTTTTACAGTATACAGTTTATATCGAATGCAGTCCACATTTTGTTCGATCGCCTTAAGTGTGTTGGTTTTACGACCGTACCAAACGCTAACATTAAAATTAAAGGGAAATAGGGCGTTTAGAATACACCAACATGACATACAAAAGAATATAGCGGTAATCATTGTTAAACCATTCAGTCTCATCAATAAACATCTACCAAGGCTTCATCTCCTCAAAACATTATGCATGTGATGAGTAATGGAAGATGCATCATTTGAATTTTGAAATGTTTGGGTGAACAAATTAGTTTTGAGCAACAAGTAACTGAATTTCTATCTGTGAGGAGCTTATTTCGTGAAAAGAAGGCTACTGTCCTTCCTTATTTTGAACAATCTATCATTCTACGTCCACAAACATTGGCATCGAAAATATGGATGTTTTCTCTAAAACAAACGCCCTATTTCCCTTTAAACAAGATTCACTGAAGTTAAAATGGCCACACATTCCGATAATCCCCAAAACGGAGATTATCATTCTCATCTTTCTACTGTATATGACGTCACGGACAGTACCGAGGCACGCTTCTCATTTCGGGAGGCAGTTCTTTCGTTCAATGTTTCTTGATTCACATTGAGTGCTTTGCAACAATTTATCTCGTTGTGTCGAGTGAATCATGTACTGAGAAGGGAACGAGACTTGATTGTCAATTTTGGTTGGGATTTGACTGAAAAATGAACAGTTATCATGATGACAGTTTTGTATTTTAGTGGGTCGAACAAAACGACTTCAGTAAGTCAAACTTCGTACACATGTTGATAGCTGTTCACTTCACCTTATTCGCGTACACTGAATGTATTGTGTTTACGTTACACTATATTCCCCGGAAACCATAGTATAGGCCCTCTTCTCTTGACCGGCCGCCAAGTAACCCTAGCCCAAATGGCTGCGTGCTTAGGCAAAAAGTTACAAAAGTTTGGTAAGACTTTGAATTGCACCATTAAGACAATCTGGGAAAATAAATAGGTGTAAGTTGTTTAATCCTGCAATACGATTTCAAATTCTTCCAACATAACGACAAAAAGTGTAAAATACGATAATGTAGTGGTTGGCAGTTTTCAATCAAATCAACGGTGTGCCTCTTTGAACAAGCCAATAGGAAGTATACTAGTATTGAATATTCAGTTAGTCAAAACAATTAAGGATCACTGACGTCGCAATATTGTGATCAGTCGGCGGGTTATTTGTAAATACAGTGCTTCCTTTCACCAAGTACTAGAATTCCCGATACCGACCAGGGAGCGACGCTCTGAGTAGTATGTTTTTGATATAGCAGTGAGACCTGTAGGCGTATTATGTAGGCCCTTATGGTAAGAACCGTTAATTTCCAAATATGATTTCTGGTTTTTACTGTTTTATACCAATCTCGTTGCTTTCAAAGCAGTCACTGTCATTTTCCTTCATTGTTAGAGGTAGTCCGGCCGTGTACGACCTCGCGTGTGCGTTTAAAAATAAAGAAAAAGTTAAGATCAAACATAATCTTATCTTTCTGGTTTTTCAGTACACACGCAATCACTTTAACTAGTTTGGGCTTTAGAAGTTAAGAAGAGTGTTTTAAGTCTACTCGTTCAGGGATGTCCGTGATACTGTGATAGTGCTTGGGAGTAGTATGCTTATGCATATCAATTGAAATGTCACCGCGAGGCAGTGTTTCCACAGCTCAATTTTAGATTTCCTGGAATTGCATACAAAATTTCCTGGAATTTAGTAGCATTTCCTGGAATTTTCAAATGGGTAGTTCACAAGCTAATTTGCTGTAACATGCCCTACACTTTCACAGATGGGATCGTTGGTTGTGGCATGCACAGCTGTTTTGGCTCGTGTTGGGTGGTCTGGCAGGGCTAGGTAAAGGAACCGGTCGTTAGAAATAAAAAAAAGGGAATTGTCCTGGCATAATTACCTTAGATTTTACTATTATTTTTTTTTTACACAACAATTTCTTGATTTCCTGGAATTTCCTGGAATTTTTTCATTTCCCGGAAATTACCTGGGAGAGGGCCAGATTTCCCGAAATTCGGGAAATTTCCTTCGAAGTGGAAACACTGTCTCCCACTGCACTGCAAACGATACTAGCTACTTACGGAAGTGTTCATACTGCATCAAATCTTCTCGGGAGAAAACGTGCATTGAATGCTAGGCATATACTCAGGCACTATGGTGTTTGAGCCAAAGTAAAAATGATCATGTCTCAACGTCACTCCTCATTTCTATGTAGTATTCTAAGCCGAAAAGTAGCCTATTCATGCATAATATTCAGGCAAAGCCTATGCCGTTAGACAAAGTCTAATGAAATTGAAAGGATAACATGACACAGCAAATTTAGGGTGTTCAAATAACCTGACCCAGGAACACGGTCATAGACAGTAAGTGGTTGCGATGTTCGTAACCACATTTTCTAGTTCACGATTGGAATGCGACGCTGTATTGTCAACAGAAGAATAATCCACAATGTCACTAGCTCATTTGCACTATAGACAGAACCTACCGTAAGTGGAACAAAGGAGGTTGGAATCGTGTTTAAAAAACATAAACCGAATAAGGTACTCTTTGGATCCTGAGAGTTCTGATGCAGTGATAACGGCTCTGCGCAGTGTGGATCTGCCGGCTGTAAGTAGGCCTACATCCCTGCATGATCCCCCCCCCCCCCGTGAGTGTCAAGAGCTCGCCCTGTAGGTACACATATACGAACGGTACAACATTTTGAGGTTCGTATAATTTAAAACATTAAAATCAGATTGACCAACGACATTTCACTTAAGCTAAATTGCATTTTTACTTCAGCAACATAGCTCACATTTTACATAATCAGAATGTACTTTAACGTACAACAGCTTAAGTGAAATTGTCATCATATTTTGGTGCAGCTGAAATCAGTTTCACTTAAGCCAAATTCATTTTAGCTTATATTTTATTGCAGTTAAATTGAATTAAGATGAAATAAAAAGAAAGGGACAGATTAGACCATGTTTAGCTTAAGCAGAATTGAATTGTACATAAGTTAAACTGAATTTTGCTTAAAGGGAAATAGGGCGTTTAGAACACACTAACATGACATACAAAAGAAAACAGCGGTAATCATTGTTAATCCATTCAGTCTTATCAATAAACATCTACCGAAGCTGCATCTCCTCAAAACATTATGCATGTGATGAGTAACAGAAGATGCATCATTTGAATTTTGAAAAGTTTGGGTGAACAAATTAGTGTTGGGTAACAAATAACTGAATTTCTGTCTGTGAGGAGCTTATTTCGTGAAAAGAAGGCTACTGTCCTTCCTTTTTTTGAATAATCTATCATTCTACATCCACAAACATTGGTTTCAAAAATATGGATGTTTTCTCTAAAACAAATGCCCTATTTCCCTTTAAAGGCTGTAATGCATCACCCCAGACAGTTTCAATTCTCCCAACCACCTACCTCTAGTCCCTCCCTCAGCCTGTCTTACATTCCTCCACACATGTAATCAACACAATGGATCCCTGTGTACGTTGTGTAATACGAGCTGCTCTGCATCGTTCGAATTTGCTGGCAATCTATGAGTGCTGTAACTTAGAACCAGTTGAGAATTTTCCTTTCAGGGAGGTAAAAATATAGCTTAGGGTGATGCAATACAGCCTTTAAGTACAATTAAATTTCACTTAAGTGAAATACAGTTTGGTCGTGTTAGGGTCGCGAGGGGGGGGGGGGGTAATTGCAGGCTTAGCAGTTGAGTGACAACTGCGGTTCCCGGCTTCGCCTAAAACCGAAAAGGGAAGCTTAAAACAGATTTCATATTCCGTATGTGGATGTATCTAATTGAGCGCAAGAGGTCTATCGTTTTAGATGTGGGTCAATGGGCATTTGGGGTCAACAGGGGTTAAGTTGTGAAAAACTTGTAATAACCGATATCTCACGAACGGGGCTTGTGCAGATCTCGTTTGTGGTATGAAAGAGGTACCTTATTGAAGGAAACAGCATTTTGTTTGTAATGGAAGTCAAAGTTCATTTGAGGTCAACAGAGGTCAAGTAAATAAACAGGTTCTGGACGGGTTCAAGAAGGGAAGCTTACGAATTTTTTGTATGATATGTGAGGAACCTCTTCGATATATCTGCAATATGCAGTAGTGCTTGCTCAGATGGACACATACTGTACCAGTCATCAACTTGCTGATGTCATTGTATATATTTTAATTCGTGATATGATAAATTACTATAATATTACAATAACCAAGTATATTACTTTTTGAAGAAGCGTTTGAATGGTGTACAAGGGAGAGTAAATATTTTACTGAGCATCATTTTCAAATTTGTTTCACCCCCATTGCACACCACTGACAATACCTAAATAACAGCTCAATATGTATAGTTACTTTAACAGTGAACATGATGTCCTAACCCGGCACAGCCACAACCCTCCTTCTAGACACCTCCAGTCTGGCCCCTCCCAAACAAAGGAATTGGCCCCACCCTTGATCCTAAGCCACAATATGACTCTTCTCAATGAAACGCCAAAATGGAAAAAGTGAAATGCAAAGTAATGTGGCCCTAAGTCATGATGTATAGCTACTGTAGAACTGCCACATATAAACATAAAACGGCATAATTTAGTCCGTACATAGTATACCATCTCTACATAATGACCAAGAATATTTTACTGTAAAGTATGACCCCAGTAATTATTGTAATAGTTTACTGCAGTATACTGCACTGGAGGGGAGTCCTTACATGACACAGTACGTAGGCTATTGGTACATAATATAGAGATACCTATGAAATAATTGAAAAAGTCATTACGGTACGGTATACCCGTATATATGCTACATGATATTGTTTTGAATTATTTCTGTTGCGGACATGTGCAGTTTTATCCCCTCATTTGACGGTATTTTTTCTACCTACATAATGACTTAAGACAACATAATTTTGCATTTCATTTTTGTCCGCTTTTAGCGTTCCATACATCTCGTAATGTGAGATATACCACCCTGATATTGGTTGGTATTGAGAAATCTAAGAAAAATCTTGGTACCGTTGCGAGATCATATCAAGAATTACATAATTGGTGCTGCCGTGGAATCAAACGTATGTGAACACCTTTATGAGGAATGTGACTGACATCTCTGACTACTCTCCTTTTACTTCCAGGTGGCGACAGATGAGAATGGAGAAAATCGTGGTCATGGATTTGTACATTTTGAAACTGAAGAGTCTGCCTTGAAAGCTATCAAGAAGGTCAATGGCATGTTGCTGAATGGCCGCAAAGTGTGAGTTTTCCTCTCTCAGTGCTCTTCCTCAGGATATACTTCTGCCATCATGTCCATCCAATTTACTGTAATGCCCTTCACCTTTGGAACGTATTTGATGGCTTATTTTGCTTTACCCTTTTTCAAGTATTTTTCCTGTCCTGTAGACCCTGTAATTTCATCATCTGAATCTTTTCCTCCCATCCGCAGTTTCGTCGGCAAGTTCATCCCCCGCCGAGAGCGGAGTTCCGGCACTGGTGACCATGCCAGAAAGTTCACCAATGTCTACATCAAAAACTTCGGTGTGGAACTCGAGGAGGATGACCTGCGTAAGATTTGCGAGACTTACGGAAAAATCCTCTCCCTTAAAATCATGACAGACATGGAGGGCAACTCTCGAGGTTTGGGGTTCGTTTCCTTCGAAAGCCATGAGGCTGCCTCAGTGGTAAATGCAATTTTTCGTTTCTTCTCAGTGTTCCTAATAATCACGCTTGGAGTAATCTTAACCAGTAATCGCAATCAATTATTTTTGTAAAAATTGAAGTTATTGTAATCGTAATCGTTTACAATAGCAAAGTAATCGAGATCGTGGTTTAATCATGATTACACCGACGTTAAAGTTACAAAAAAGTGCGAAAGATGTAGAAGTTTTTAGACAGTTTATTAATTGCTTGTTTCTTCTGCCGGAATGGTTATAGTCAAATTTTATTTTTTTCTTGGATGCTGAAGCTGGGTTGCTTGATTGTAAGTGTAGGGGATTCAACGATCTTCACTTTGTAGTCTCTGCTCCATTGTTGATAAAATCAAGGGATTTGATTTAAAGGCTGCAACGCATCACCCTAAGCTATATTTTTACTTCCCGGAAAGGAAAATTCTCAACTGGTTCTAAGTTACAGTACTCTTACATTGACAGCAAATTCGAAAGATGCAGAGCAGCTCGTATTACACAGCGTACATAGGGATCCATTGTTTTGATTACATGTGTGGAGGAATTTAAGACAGGCTGAGGGAGGGACTAGACGTAGGTGGTTGGGAGAAGTGAAACTGTCTGGGGTGATGAGTTTTTGTCTTTAATTACTCTCACATTTTGTTCCTGAACACATCCAAAATTCACTTTGCCTTCTGTTTGTTTGATTTTATTATTAATTTAAAATACACTTACCTAGGTAAAGTGTTTAAAAAGACAAAGTAAGAAAACAAATATTATCACGATTGGCTTTCATAATTACATCGCTCTGAAATAGTAATTGCAATCGATCCAAACCGGGTAGAAATATATTAATGTGCCCATTAGTGACCAGGTGACTTGGCAGTTCGTGGTGTTCAATCACCACTATGGTTAAACTCAATACTGTGCAATTAATTTGGTGCTGGTTTCAGTTCAAAAGGGTCAGGGTGTACATTCACACATATGGTGAATTTGTTGACATATTTTTATACGCTTCTCATTACAGACAAGGTAACTAATTTACTGTAATGCTTGAACACGTCCACTCTAGTAGTGCATGAACAACTATTCGATTAATGAGTGGCCTACATAGATAGTAGATGATCGGATGCAAGGTACAAATCAAATCCGATAATTTGTGTCTTGTCATCCACAGTGTGTGGAAGATTTGAACGGTAAAGAACATGGAGGCCGTCAACTCTTCGCTGGCCGGGCACAGAAGAAATCAGAGAGGAGTGCTGAGCTTCGTGCTCGCTTTGATGCGATTCTTCAGGTACGTGATTCTTGATGTGCAAACATTTTAATCTTTTTAAGGTGTAGTCTTAGCTCTGGGAAGCATTTAGTTCCATTGGAATATTTCTTGCACAGACCACAAATACCCCACAGAAGTGGCACCAGTTCAAAGCTCACTGCAGTGGTATTATTTCATAGCTATATCTGTCTGCCTTGAAAGTTTTAAATGGCCATGTTTTGTACTGTTTTTTCCCATCATTACCTTGTAAAAACAATTTCAAATTCCCAATAGCTCCTTTTCACATCAAGGGACATCACATACCCTCTCAGGAATGGTCAGTTTAATCTCTTCTTCTTGTTTTGCGCTGCAGGAGAGAAGTAGTCGTTTTCAAGGAGTGAACCTATTCATCAAAAATCTTGACGATGACATTGATGATGAAAGGCTCAGGAAAGAATTTTCACGTTTCGGCAACATCACCAGCGCCAAGGTAAGAGCACTATTAAAGGTGCCCTCACACAGTGAACTGCATTTTCAAAAAAACAATGTTGGTGTGGAATGTGCACTTCTCTTTAAATTTCTGTACATTTTAATATATAAATGAAAAGTATGTGTGCACTACAAACAAATTTTATGCAGAACTGCATTGAAATCAAGTGTGCTTAAAGTATTTACCAATTGAGCATTGTCATACCATACAGGTCATGAGAAACGATAAGGAAGTCTCCAGGGGTTTTGGCTTTGTCTGCTTTTCCTTACAAGAGGAGGCCACCAAGGCAGTGACTGAGATGAACAATCGCATCATTTCCGGCAAACCGCTGTATGTGGCGTTGGCACAACCTAAGGAGGCCCGACAGGCCCAGCTGGCCAATCAGTACATGAGGATGAACATGAATTACAGAGTTCCGGTAAGTCTGCAGGCCATACAGACTGAGACAAACAAAACTGAAAAGACTAAATTGGTAGATCTATGCTGTAGTATGTATAGACTACAGTATCTGGCAGCGGATACAACGCTGTTTGTGTCATTGTAACTCAGAAAAGTGTGTGTCATGTTTTCTCTCGAGTACAAAGTTTGTGGAATACTGTTCAAGTCTAGTATGTGCTTATTGCAGGATGGGTATGTTACATTCTAGATGGATCCGTGAAAGCGTTTGACTAAAGTATGGAACTAATGTCTTGCCTTTTTTTCCTTGTAGGGTCAGCAGATGAACCAGATCTACCCAGGATTCAATACGTACTACCCGACTAAGCCCCCTCAGCGTAACCTCTACACTGGACAGTTGACACAGGTTCGTAATCCCCGATGGCCAACAGCACAGACACGCCCTGCAGGCCAGACTGGTTACCAGGCAATGCAAGGGGCTGCAAGGCAGTTTGGGGCTCCAGCTCAGATTCGTGCCACTATTCCAAGCCGTGTTCCAGTGCAGGGTACTCCATCTGGCAAAGTTCCAAGTAAGCCATGCTTCCAGAGCCTAGATGTTTCTCCATGATCGCCGCTACTTTATCAGCAGTAGTGAATGATTTTAACAAGGCTTTCGTTCAACAGAATGCAGTTAATTTCCATACAGTAGCCTCCCATGTAGGTCATGTAGGTGTTACTTCACCTGGTAGTACTTGTCTGGGGAGCCGGATATTTGCATGGGGGGGGGGGGGGGCAATAGTAGTAATAAGGGGGTAATTTGACACCTATGTCGGGCACGCATAGGGACTGCATTGTAGGGACCTCAAAGGGCCAGCAACAGTGACAGGGACAACATTGTGGGTGTCGGGAGGGCGTTTTGCGACTGCATAGGTTAGCATCGAGGTTCGGGGCCGTATTTTTAGCTCTCACCAACGTGTTATCATTTTCTCATTTTTTTTCTCATTTTTCTCATTTTGGTCTCAGATTGCTCATTTTTCACGTTTGCATACAGTCGGTTCTCATTTTTCAGCTTTCTCGCATATTTGCTATGTAGCACTCATTTAGCACTCACCCTCTCTCTCTCCACCTCTCTCTCTCCACCTCTCTCTCTCTCTCATCCTCCTCTACAGGTATCCTCCTCTTCACATTTCTTCCTTCCTCTTCCCGTTCTTTAACCCCCTGTTCTTATGTAATCATTTACATAACACTCCATTACTTTTATACTATTGCAAGAGGGATAATGGAAAAAGGATAATGGAAAAGGGGGTGTTACACTGATTAGCGGATAGCTGGATTGGCTAAATGACAACAATAAACAACAAAACACAAGAGCGTAAGTCTACTAAAATTTATTCAAACGACCTCATATTCAGCAAAAATTAAAACGGCTATATGGGAATATGAGAGATACAGATATGCGTGCGACCCTTTAACCCGGCTTAAGGAAATACTCTCAGATAAGTTCAGAAAGAGCAGTCGCTTCCTAAACTATAATAGATTTTTTCCATTGTTCAGTTTTATTTGGTCATTATCCAATGTCTCCTTTATAAATCCACGACCTTTGAGTTTTTTTTTAGCTCGCGTATCACTCTCTAGCTTCTCAATTGTGTTTATCTTCCCCCGTCATTGCTCTCGATGCCGTCGTCACTCTCGCCTTCATCATTCTCGTCTTGTTCGTCTTTTTCGTTGACCTTTAATCCTTGACGTAAAATGATTGACATTGCTTCATTGTGTTCAATCATAGCCTTCCAAGTCTCCAAGGCATCGTACAGAGGCTTGTCATCCTCCTCCATCCTTTCATCGTCACCGTCATCCCCCTCTTCTTTACGCTTTAGTCCTTTACGTAACGTCTTTGACATGGCATTATTGAATTTGGTTAGACGCATCCAAGTCTCTACCTACAGGGTCATACACGTTTTCGTAATCATCGTCATCACCGTCATCATCAAGATCACTATCATTACCGCTAGTGGAATCACCACTGTCACTCAACTCATCGTCATCATCACCGTCATTGCTTCTTTCACTGTCCCGTGAGTCATCGCCCTCTCCACCGCTGTCTGGGGGCGAATCATTTTCAAGACGTAAGACGTCACTCTCACGCTGCATACCTCCTTCTTCGCTGTCAGTGACAAACCTATCCGAGCTATGTATCGTGGATTCGTGTCGGCGACGGTTGAAATTACTGGAAAAAGCCTTTTTACAAAATCCTACAACGAAATGCCATGATAGGAATATGGTCGGTTGTCTCTCAGACAAAGAGCAGAATGAGATTCGTAAAATAAAACATCTTGTTATATACACATGGATGACGCGTTAGGTGAATGATAACACGAGGAGAGGGGGTGTCTAGAGGAGAGAAGGAATGTTTAGAGGAGGATGAGAAGAGAACGTGTACAGTGGAGAATGAGAGAAATGTTGCAAATATGACTAAATTGGCGAAAATGAGAACCGAATGAAAGCAAACGAGAAAAATAAGCAACATGAGAATAAAATGATAGCAAATGAAGGGAAATGTAACAAAAAAGTGATAAAATGAGAACAAAATGGGAGCAAATGAGAGGGAAATGTTTAACGAAAATGATAAAATGAGAACAAAATGAAAGTAAATGAGAGGGAAAGGTAGCAAATGAGAACAAAAAAAATGCATACACTCATTACGCGAGTTTGTCATGGGACGTTTCACAATGCACCATACACAGTCCGCCCACCCTTGGTTTGGTCGCACGACGTTTGTTGACACTCATGTGTACAAAGTAGGAAGAGAGCGGGACTAGAGTTATGTTCAAGGGTTAGGTTGTACAAGAGCGGGAGACATGCATTGGTAGAGAAGGTAATTGAAAGGAGAAGAGTTCCTTAATGGTATTTCAGTCTGTGTCCATTTCACACTACTCAAAATCTGCCGGATAGACAAACTTGAGCATAAAATCGTAAAAAAAATTGTAGCATTCTTAACTTGCAAGGCATATTGATAAACAAAAAATCTAATCTGAACTGAGAGGTCCAAGCATACCACCCGTTTGTGTAGTTCAGCTTCATATATCCCATTCCCTAACGGCAATAAGCGTTTAAAAAAAGGGTCGATGATTTCTGCGAAAACATTTTCATCCGTACATACCTTAACATCTAACTGGCGCTCTTTATTTGTCGCAGTCTTACCGTAGGCAGAATTACCGATAAGTTCCATGGTGTGTGCAATGATGCGTTTTGAGGGGTCTGTATCTCCATCCCTTCTGGCGTTACTGACTCTTTCTCCAAACTGTTGGAAAACAGCCTTCGGTATAAAGTGGGCTACCCGATATATTTTCGTTACCATCAACCCGTGTTTCAAATACTTTCCGCTGCCTTCCCTTTCTTCTTCTTCAAACGAAGTATATTTTTTAATTTTGTTTCCTTTATTGTCACCTTTTTAAGTGATGACTACAAATCCAAACGATTCTGATATTACAAATCTGTTACCTGTTACAAATTGTACTTATACAAGCCCTGAAAAGATCATTGATTTTCTTATTCGAGAGGGGGAAAACTTTTCTGTATTGCATATAAATGCTAGGAGTCTACGTGAAAATTTCGACAGTATCTGCTTCTTTTTAACGTGTACTAATGACTATCCTTTCTCTGTTATAGCTGAGGGATTTATAGGGATGAGATCACCTCTTTGTATAATATGCCTGATTTTTCGTTTATCAGTCAATGTAGGAATGATAGAAGAGGTGGTGGAGTGGCATTGTATATCAGGAATGATTTACAATATTCTGTAAGAGAGGATCTCAGTAGAACACTGTACCCTGAATCTTTATTTATTGAAGTGTTGCAAGCAAATTCTAGGGATCTTGTTATCGGAGTTCTTTATCGTCCTCCGGACTACAGCATTGATGATTTTAACAATGAATTTCTTACAAGTTTGGCCTGTGTAACTGGTGAAAGGAAATTGGGGGTCATTGCTGGTGACTTTGATATTAACCTAATCGACGCAGACAGTGATTCTCCTGTGGCCAGCTTTGAAAATATTTTAACTCAAAATTGCTTTTATCCAACAAATAGTGAACCTACTAGGGTCACTGATAATTCCGCAACACTTATTGACAATATCGTTAGCAACATGCTTAGTGTAAAAATTGAATCAGCTATAGTTCAGACGGATATTTCAGATCAATATCCTATTTGCACGTTATGTTTGGGTATCAAATCAAAGGCTCGTTGTGAGTCCGCTGAGGAACATTTTAGGCCAAATACTAAACCAACGGTATTAATCTAAAATCTGACCTGGCTTCTACTGACTGCAGGGGCTGATGTGCTTTCTGATAACGATGCTCAGTCAGCTTTCACCAAATTTAATAGCAAGTCAACAGATGCTTTTTGTAGAAACTGTCCTCCTTGTGAATTTAAAAAACTGAAAAGTAAACAGAAGTCTCTATGAATACAAAAGGAATTGTAAAGTCCATCGGTACTAAAAACCGTTTATACTGCAGTTATAGATCAAATCCTACGCCACCTAATTCCTTGAAGTATCGTAACTATATATAGGAGTATGCTTATCTCAATTATTTGAATAGCAAAGAAATCTTTTTGGGGGGAGTTCTTTGGAAGAAATGAATCAAACAGCAGAAAAACTTGGAAAGAAATTTGTAATGCATTAGGTAATAGAAACGTAAATCTTATGGGTAATTCTTTTGATTGTGACAATGGTCCTATAGAAAATCTCGTAGATATTGCTGATTACTTTAATGATTTTTTTTTCTACAGTAGCTACAAAGTTAGCTAGTAAAATCGATCCAGTTAACATTGATATTACTCGTTATATTAATTTAAATATTCCAAACTCATTTGCTGTCCATCCTGTAACTATAGAGGAAGTTTTAGTTGCCATCAGCAAGCTGCAGAATGGAAAATCACTTGGTTACGACAACATGACAGATGACATTTTAAAAGAGGTCTGTAATCTTATTGTGTTACCTCTCTCTCATGTTATAAACTTGTCCTTTTCTTTTGGAGTTGTTCCTAGTGAGTTAAGAATTGCAAAAGTTATCCCTATCCATAAGTCTGGAAATGAGAGAGTTATTTCAAATTATCGACCAGTTTCTATTCTTCCAGCTTTATCTAAGATTTGCGAAAGACTTGTGTACAATATAGGCTTTGGAATTTTATTGATAAGAATAACCTCATGTTTAATAGCCAGTATGGTTTTCGTAAAAACCATTCCACTTACATGGCGTCACTCAAGTTTGTTGATGATATCGAATTTAAATTAGATAATCATGCTAAAACAGCTGCTTTATCCCTGTATTTATCAAAAACATTTGATACTATTGACCATCAAATTTAACTTAGGAAAATGTATATGTATGGTATAAGGAGTGTAGCTCTAAACTGGTTCCAAAACTATTTCAGTGATCGTTCACAGTTTGTTAGGTATAAGGGTAAAGATTCTTCTTTTAGGAACATAAACATAGGAGTACCACAAGGGCTCATTTTAGGACCACTACTATTTCGTGTATATATTAATGACATGAGTCAGACGTCAAATCTCTTGAATTTCATCTTATTTGCCGATGACACAACTGTTTATATTTAAGATTCTAGTACAGATAAAGCTGTAGAAACCCTTTCCCCCTCCCCCCCCCCCTTGAATTTAAGAAAGTGTCGCCATACCAATCATGATTGGTTAGCCGCAAAAAAATTATCTTTAAATGTTATTAAAACTAAGCTTATGGTACTTGCAAGTCCAAAGAGAGCCCCTCTAGATCATACGGTTACGATTAATGATATGATTATTTATAGCGTACACAGTACAAAAATTCTGGGAGTTCAAATTGTCGATCAGTAATCATGGAAAGATCATATTTGTGAAAACACGAAAAAATTATCTAAAATAGCAGGTCTTTTCGCTAAACTGAAAGAATTCTTGCCCGGCAATATGCTTTTAACCCTTAACAATGCCTTCTTTGTTCCACATCTTACCTACAGTATATTACTGTGGGGTAACTCCTCTGATTACTTACTCAATCAGCTTCGCATTTTGCAAAAGCGAACCTAAAGACTTATCTGTAATGCCCCTTTCAATAAGCACTCAAAGCCTCTCATTTACTCTCATTTTGTTCTCATTTTATCATTTTTGTTAAACATTTCCCTCTCATTTGCTCGCACTTTGTTCTCATTTTATCATTTTCTTTTTAGATTTTCCCTTCATTTGCTATCATTTTATTCTCATGTTGCTTATTTTTCTCGTTTGCTTTCATTCGGCTCTCATTTTCGCCAATTTAGTCATATTTGCAACATTTCTCTCATTCTCCACTGTACACGTTCTCTTCTCATCCTCCTCTACACATTCCTTCTCTCCTCTAGACCCCCCCCCCCCTCCTCGTGTTATCATTCACCTAACGCGTCATCCATGTGTATATAACAAGATGTTTTATTTTACGAATCTCATTCTGCTCTTTGTCTGAGAGACAACCGACCATATTCCTATCATGGCATTTCGTTGTAGGATTTGTAAAAAGGCTTTTTCCACTAACTTCAACCGTCGCCGACACGAATCCACGATACATAGCTCGGATAGGTTTGTCACTGACAGCGAAGAAGGAGGTATGGAGAGTGAGAGTGACGTCTTACGTCTTGAAAATGATTCGCCCCCAGACAGCGGTGGAGAGGGCGATGACTCACGGGACAGTGAAAGAAGCAATGACGGTGATGACGACGATGAGTTGAGTGACAGTGGTGATTCCACTAGCGGTAATGATAGTGATCTTGATGATGACGGTGATGACGATGATTACGAAAACGTGTATGACCCTGTAGGTAGAGACTTGGATGCGTCTAACCAAATTCAATAATGCCATGTCAAAGACGTTACGTAAAGGACTAAAGCGTAAAGAAGAGGGTGATGACGGGGACGATGAAAGGAAGGAGGATGATAAGCCGGCCTCTGTACGATGCCTTGGAGACTTGGAAGGCTATGATTGAACTCAATGAAGCAATGTCAATCATTTTACGTCACGGATTCAAGGTCAACGAAAAAGACGAACAAGACGAGAATGATGAAGGCGAGAGTGACGACGGCATCGAGAGCAATGACGGGGGAAGATAAACACAATTGAGAAGCTAGAGAGTGATACGCGAGCTAAAAAAAAACTCAAAGGTCGTGGATTTATAAAGGAGACATTGGATAATGACCAAATAAAACTGAACAATGGAAAAAATCTATTATAGTTTAGGAAGCGACTGCTCTTTCTGAACTTATCTGAGAGTATTTCCTTAAGCCGGGTTCAAAGGGTCGCACGCATATCTGTTCTCTCATATTCCCATATAGCCGTTTTAATTTTTGCTGAATATGAGGTCGTTTGAATAAATTTTAGTAGACTTACGCTCTTGTGTTTTGTTGTTTATTGTTGTCATTTAGCCAATCCAGCTATCCGCTAATCAGTGTAACACCCCCTTTTCCATTATCCCTTTTCCATTATCCCGCTTGCAATAGTATACAAGTAATGGAGTGTTATGTAAATGATTACATAAGAACAGGGGGTTAAAGAACGGGAAGAGGAAGGAAGAAATGTGTAGAGGAGGATACCTGTAGAGGAGGATGAGAGAGAGAGAGAGGTGGAGAGAGAGAGGTAGAGAGAGAGAGAGGGTGAGTGCTAAATGAAAGCTACGTAGCAAATATGCGAGAAAGCTGAAAAATGAGAACCGAATGTATGCAAACGTGAAAAATGAGCAATCTGAGAACAAAATGAGAAAAATGAGAAAAAAAATGAGAAAATGATAACACGTTGGTGAGAGCTCAAAATACGGCCCCGAACCTCGATGCTAACCTATGCAGTCGCAAAACGCCCTCCCGACACCCACAATGCTGTCCCTGTCACTGTTGCTGGCCCTCTGAGATCCCTACAATGCAGTCCCTATGCGTGCCCGACATAGGTGTCAAATTACCCCCTTATTACTACTTGCAATGGTCCCGCAACCACTAAAACAGCCATTATCGTAAGCATTGTATTAAGACAGATTAAGTTAAGGGGAAACAACAATGTTTTTAAAACCAGTGTCTGTGGACAAAGAATGATAGATTATTCAAATAAGGAAGGACACAATAGCCTTCTGTTCAAGAAATAAGTTTCTCACAGACAGAAATTCAGTTATTTGTTACACAACAATAATTTGTTCACCCAAACTTTTCAAAATTCAAGTGATGCATCTTCCGTTACTCATCACATGCATAATGTTATGAGGACATGAAGCTTTTACAGATATTTATTGGTGAGAGTGAATAGTTTAATAGCTATTTTTTTTGTATGCAATGTGGGTATATTCTTAACGTCCCATTTCCCTTAAGATTCAAGCTCGTGTGTTCATGATTGGCAGATCTTGTTCCCCTATACCCTTGCTCTCATTCACATGCACTGTCTCTTTCACAATGAGCTTTGTTCACTGTGTAGGTTGTAAAAATATAGTTTTAAATTGATGGGTGAAATTGTGCATTCCTTGCTAAGAATTAAGAATTTGTAATTGTGCAAAGCCACACTTTCAATCAATTTTCTTCCCCAGGTGTGCAGGGAGTACCAGGTGGCCAGACTATGCGTATGGGTGGAGCCGGTCCTGCTCAGAGAACAGCCTACGAATACCCTCAAACCAGAACCAACCAAGCTGCTGGTGCAGAGGTAAAACAAAAGAAAATGTACTTCATAGTACATGGTGGAAATATCATTGTGAAGCAGAAGAAGGTACTTTGAAAATAGGAAGAGCCTTTCTCAACCTGTCCATCAAAGATTACATCCACACACTGTTGGGAGAAACAAAATAAACAGGGTTGCACAGCACAGACACGCCCTTCAAGCCAGACTGGTTACCAGGCAATGCAAGGATTGTAAACTGAGGAGACTAGGGAGGGGAGACAGGGCGAACTGTTAGATCTAGGCTCAGTATACTTAGACTACCTGGCAAGGTTGTTTGTGTCAATGCAATTCAGAAAAGCAGGTGTTATATCACGGTTTTCTAAGTGATCTTCTCTTTCAAGAGGTAGCTAAGTGTAGGGAATACTGTTCAATTGCTCATTGCACGATTATGGAGAAGTAACATTCCGGATGAATACTTACAAGTGTTCCAGTGGTCCTGCTCGATGTTAAATGTGTTAAACTAACATCTTTCTGTTTTGGGGGGAGGTCAGCGAATAATAAGGACACCCTTAAAAAAAACTAGAGAGATCGAGATAATAGGTAAATAAGTGTCGCTCTATAATATTCATCGAATTACTAGTGATGGGCATAAAAGACAAGTTTAAGTTAGCCTGTGAATAACCGATAATTGACCAGAAGTATAAATTACAATAGACGAATCGCTGTTTTTTTTTTCTAAACTTTAAAATTACTATATAAAACAACTTGACCAGTTCAAATAACGCAATGTCCTTCTTTCAATATGCTGACGTCTTAATTGGACCGATCAAAGGCCTCCTGATGGGAAATAAAAAGCAAACATTCCACTTATCATGAGCGTCGATTTGTGGGAAACATTGGGACCTTACAACCACCCACCCACACACATTTTTGGTTCCTTGTGTCAGCATTGGAACCTATGCAGTCAGGTTGGCGTGTGTGTGTGTGCGCGCATCTGTGACACTTGTATAGGTACGCTCTAACTCAATAGGGTAAGGATAGATGAACGTCAAACTTGGTATGTAGGTTTGCCGTATTGAGAAGATGTGCCCTATTGTTTTTGGTGGAGGTCAAAGGTAATCGGGGGAACTGGGGGAAAAAGCCTGTTTTCCTTGGGTACGCTGTAACTCAAAAGGGGAATGTCAGATGAAAGTCAAACTTGGATATGTAGGTTTGCCATATTGAGAAGGTGTGCCCTATTGTTTTGGGGAGGTCAAAGGTCATCTGGGGGAACTAAAGGCAAAAGTCTGAAACCCTTATTAAGCTATGGATGCTCATATGTTCCATCAGTCCCCCTCCAGTGCATCATGAAGTGCTGCTTGAGTTAGCAGTTTCTTGATCAAATGAAAAAGCAGCACTGAGTGCTGTTTGCAGTACTGTAGGTGGTCACACCAGACAAGTTTTGGCTGGATCAGTTTACCCCCTCGTGCCTGAGTGCTAATGTGTTCATTCATGTAGGTGTCTTTCAGGTGGGCAGGTAACAATGAAAGTAAATAAATCAGTTGGTGTTCTTACCAGTTTAAACTAGACCCCATGAGTTCCCTCCAGGGCATGCTTTCAGTTTGGTAGAGTTTAAAGTAGCATAGATATGATAAGCCATATTGCAATTTGCAGAGCCCCTTCTTTAAATGAGAGGATCAAAGCTGTTTGTGTTTTGTAAAATGAATGGGATATTGCTGTATATTGCAGAAATCGACATCGCCAATTCATTGCATTAATTGAAATGGCTTTTTTGATATTTATGAACTCAGGCTTATCATTTTACAGTATGTATATTTCAAGTACAAGGAACCATAGTGCCCATAGGCTGCTGTGAAATCATGCAAAATACTTCTTCTCTTTAATAATGTATGTACCACTGTTGATGATGGTTGGTCACGTAAGCGCTATGGAAATGGTTCCATGCATGTTTGTCATTTTTGGGGTCCAATGTCTGAAATGGGCCATTTTATAAAAGCATGAAATAGGTTTCTGTCTCTACAGATTTTATGTTACAGTGAGGGTTCATGGTCAGAAATGGGCCATATGGGCTATTGTGCAATATAATGCAATATGCTCCCTTTTACTTCATAATTTACTGTATATTCTCCATCTGTGCAAGGAACCACACTGCCCTTGGGCTCTTGTTTGGGACTGAGAGGAGGGGACTCTAACACTTTTAACCTGACTTTAAAAGAAGTAATAAACTCTAATGGAAGTGTAAATATCCTAAATTGTGCTCTGCGAAAAAAAAAAAAAAATTAGCAGGATATTAAAAAGGCCATCTGGAGAGACTGCGAAGTGCCATTTCCTGCAATCTGAGTGGGTATTTTTCTCGGTACACTACGTGTCAAAATGGTGGCGCTACGTTTTGATGGTGTCTAGTACTTGGACGGTGGCGCAGGATGTTATAACCAATCAATTCTTCGTTTATAAAAGAAGGTTAGGGGTTTGGCCAATCACAACGATGCTTTAATAACGGCTACTTTTGTGTTGATATGGCAGCCTGAGTATCCTATTGAATATAGCGTATAGAAAGTATCGACAGCCTATATGAATATTCTGTGCCACCTCCACACTCCTATACTATAGGGTTGCTCTATAGGAACACTAATGAAGCCAATGAAGAGAAAACATAAGACCTTGGTGGAGTCATTAATGTTTAATCCACTTCAACCATTTCCTCAAAGTCTGCTCTACGCAAGTGACAAAAACGGTGTGTAAGGAGGAGGGGGTGAGATTTCAATTCCCAATGTTTGCCAAGTGTATGTAATGATTCTTTACTCAAGTATTAAAGAAATGTGAAATACTATATTAATAAATTTGTTTGGTTGTATAGGAAAATCGTCAAGTTCTTTCAAAATTTATCTGAGGTAGGTCCTCAACGTCTAAAGTGTGAAAACCAAGTAAAATTCTACGTTAACGTTTCTGTGGATGATCATGGAACAGAAAAAGTAAGTTCAGTCACAGAAGGGACGTCACGGTCGCTTATTGGGTCGCGTACACAGAATAGATCAAACATCCAATATCTAGTACTTCATCTGATAGTTACCAGTGAGGTCAACACAACAAAAAGATCTCTTTTCATACATAGCTATAATGTATATTTCGTATCAAATAGTATTGCATATCAGATGGTGTTTTGCGGAGTTTCGTCTCAGGAATCAATACGTAGACATCTCCATGTTCTGCCATTCAATAAATCGTTCACAACTGTCAAACTCTCATCCTCTCAATATCTCCTCCATCTTTAAAGGAGACTCCAGAGGCTCAGCAGACTCACCAGGCTGTCCATGTCCCTGGCCAGGCCCCACTGACTGCCCAGATGTTGGCGAGGGCCCAACCCCACGAACAGAAGCAGATGTTGGGCGAGCGTCTCTTCTCGATCATTCAGCAGTCTCATGGCGACGTCGCCGGTAAGATCACCGGTATGCTCCTCGAGATGGACAATGCTGAGCTGCTTCACATGTTGGAATCCGAAGAATCTCTTAAAGCCAAGGTGAGATCAACTTTCAACACCACCCTAAACTTACCATCATAAAAAAATAGTTAATATTTCTGAGAAGTAAGATAGATAAACATTTCCACAAGGCTATAATTTTATAATCAATGTGTAAGATTATGTTGAATACTTTGGTTTTTCAGAACTCAGAACTTGCAATTCCAATATTGTTGTATGACAGCAAGCCATGATTTGGATCTTCCATTTCACATACTTTTACTTTATCAAACGTTGAAAGGTCGTGTGACATGCAACCGAAAAATTTGTCTTCACTCAGAAGTTTGTAGGTTGAAATTCAAATGACAAATCTGTTCGAACTGATCTTATGTAAATTACCGTCCTTAGGATACGCCTTTTCAACGTTTGTAATTATTGACAGAAGTTAAAATGACTAGGCCTATACCCATGAACAATTTATAATGAGGTGTATTGTGTTGTGGTAGTATTTCTATTGTCAGCCACATATCTATACTGTTTTGTAATAACTTGCCCTCTCGCTTACGTAATTGATAAGTGATGTCAATAGCTTTACGAAGACAATATTCACTTCCAAAATAAATCCCGACGTACCCATTTTCTAGATGCCGTTCAAATGAGTGATAATGCAACAAAGGATTACATAGGCCATATCATTGTGAGTCCTCTCCTGACGTCACGAATGTTCATACTTTTGTCAACGTTTATTCATAATGCAATTGTTAAAGAGCTTTGTTTGTAACATAGTCAATATCTGCTAGATTTGGACCAAATTTGTAGCTATTTTCAACATCTTTAGTAATAAATAAAACCAATTACTCCAATACATTATTTCCATATCAGACATGTTAATCTTCCCTTTACATTAAGAAAGTTTCCGTTTGTGAACTGTTCACTGTTCGTCCATTCAAAGAATATAATTATGCAGTGTGTGATACTTTCTGTTCCATGATTACTTTTCTTCTACTCCAGGGACATTTTACAGTTAGGGAGGGCGACAAAAGTTTAGAAACTTGCTTTGGTTGAAAATGCTTTCTCATGAATTCTAATTACTTGTAACAATTGCATTTTTTTCACAAAAGACACTGCATCTAGATATTTTTGTGGAAGCTGGTAAACATTCCCCCACCACCACTACAGAGGCACATGTAGTGATGTAACGATGTATGACTTGTTGTACAGTGATTAGGCTATCACATATAAAATATTACTTGAGATGCCAATGTTACTGGGATTGGACATGTTTAAGTGATTTAACTTATTTCAAGAGTCAGTCAAAACTAGTCAAATTTTTGTCGTATGACATGAGGAGAATAAATAAGTTCTGTGTAACCAAACAGATTGATTTTTTTAAGGACAATGGCTCTGTCTTAAAGAGGCTCATTGAGTTGATGTCAATAAGTTTGTGGTGATTTTGAATTAAATAAACACATGAAAATACTTACAGTCAGCATAGTTAAGTCAAGTCCCACATGGAATAGGTACAAACATTGACAATTTTTTCTTTTAATTTTTCACCCTTACAGATACTTGTATTTGTGTGCATGTGAATAGAGTAACATGAAAAGTGTCCAGTCACGAATTTTCAACAACCAAAGTAAATCGTTAATTATTCACTCATTAATGTTCCTCATTAATGTTCCTTCCTATGCGACACATAGGGAATCTCTCAGTTTGACCATTTAACATTGGTATGTGAAGGAAACTTGACAGGTTTAGAAAATTTAGTGAATTCCACGAAACAACTCAATGAGCCTCTTTAAAATACTTTTTTTTACTTCCTTGTAGATCAACGAAGCTTTGTTCGTATTGGCTGTCCATCAGGAAAAGACGCAGAAGAACGTCCCAGCAGCAACGGTTGGTCAGTAATTGGAAACACATGTCAATGGTGTAACTCTTAATAAGTAAAATGTATTACTTAATTAACTTTGATAGAATGGCCCGAACCTTAAATAGCCTTACAATCTGAGGAGAGAAAACAAAAGAACTACTTTCTTTCTACACCTTGCCAACGGCAGGCAGTTCAAAAATCTATCATCTGGTGATGTCCTGTGTGTGTATGTGTATGTCAGTTGTGTTTGTTTACATGATATCTCAAGAAGGGTAACCTTGACTGACCTAATACTTGGCCCTATGGGTTGGCCATAACTGAGAAGATGATCCTTACTTTTATGTTGTGGAGGCCAAAGAACATTTGAGGTCATCAGAAGTCAAACTGTGAAGACCTTGTTTACACAATATCTCAAGCAGAGTGGTATTGACTGACCTTGTACTTTGTGTGTGAGTTGGTCACATTGAGTAGATAATTTCTGTTGGTTTTGCTGGAGGTCATATGAGGTCACCAGAAGTCAAAACTGTGAAAACATTGTTTACACAATATCTCAAGAAGAATAACTTGGGATGACTTCATACGCTGTGCCTTGGTTGGTCATACTACGTAGATGACGCCTACTATATTAGTGGAGGCCAAGGTCATTGAGGTCACCAGAGGGCAAACTGTTAAAACATTGTTTACTGAATATCTCAAAAAGGGCAACATTGACTAAAGAATTGATTGAATGCTTCATTCAGTTCAACTCAACTGAATGAAGATTATCCTTAATCTTCCTCAGTTGAACGTAGAGTACCAGCTGACCAGCCCATGTGTATAGATGGAGTTACTGTTACTCAGAAAGCCAGTCCATTTCAAAGTCACGACAAAATTACCGAAACAGCACGAAGATCCCGAAGGAATAGAAGAGGAAGAAGACAAAAGTCATCAGTAAGTATGATAGCTCGGTTGACAGAAAGAATATGCAAAACATTAATCATCTCATATCGCTTAGCTGTGAATGATGAGAACTAAAGACGATGTTTCACTTTTTGTAATTGGTGTTAGGACCTTCATTATCTGTTTTGCTTGCAGCCAGAGAAATTTCCTTTACATTGCTAACCTCACATGTTAATTAGAAGGTCATCAGGCCTAATAAAAGAGGAGCCATCATGTGCTTCATTCTTCTACTACACGGCCTCACACAGAGCAGATAAGCCACTTCGACACATTTGTGTACTAACACTGCTGTACGATATGTTGCTTTTGCCTCATTGTTATTCCTAGGGCAAGTTCCATCTTATCCTTAGGTGACATACCTAGGTGGCATACTCCTATTTCCCCTTTGACTTACACACTAAATCGCAACACTAATGTGGTCTCTAAAGCCTTGGAGAAGTTTTCAATAGATGGGAAGCTACCACTGCATTTGGCAATGCTATAGTCTTTGGAAAACTGACACATCAGCCATTCCTGGCACTTTCAGTTTTCCGTGCTTTACGTGGTTAAGGTAGCATACACCTATTAATGGCCCCATTGAGTTACACACTAAATCGCAAACTTAATATGGTCTCTGTAGAAGCCTTGGGGAAGTTTTCAACAGATATAATACACTACTCTTTGCAAAGCTGACACATTGATCATTCATGGCATTTCCACTTTTCATACCATAGATTATTAGATATTCTGCTAGAGGCCGTCGAAGCTACCTTATCGCTGGGGAAATCACCCCTCGCCTCGAATAATACTGCTCCCCTTGATAAAGGCAATAACTTTTCCATAATAGCTACAATTGACACCATTTTCACACCATGTACACCTCAACTCGCCTACTTCAATATTCAGTCCACAAACTACCCATCCCCAAAGGATAAAATACCGAAAAAGTTGTCCAAATGTCTATTATATTGATTTTCTCGAACAAAATGCGGGGGAATCTCCAACTTCTATAGTGTGTGCTACCTTATATTTTCTACTAGAGGCCGTCGAAGTTAGCATACCTTGTCACTGGGGCAAATCGACATACCAAATCATATACTTGGTGGTTTTATCTTGCATTTAGGGTCCACAATACTGCTATGCGCGCCAGTTGCCTTAGACGTAGACTTTGCAAAGTCTTTCACGGCAAATGAATTCTCCTCATTTCAGGGTACATTCTTCATAATTTGAGCTGCAGCCTACTTATACTACCTAACCGAGGATATGTACTCATGTAGTAATCATGTTTCCCTGTGATCGCCGTCCGCCGAGGGCAGCGATCAAATGAGGGGAGTAAACACTCTTCCGGAAGAGCAGTACCTTCAGGGGTGGCGGAACCAAGATTAGGAACAGAAACTTTCCAGCCCAAGCAGACTCTACAGAGTCTACCTTAGACGTTGTTCGTAGATCACATACAGGGGCGTCAATCCAGATTGAAATGTGGGGATATGTTCAACTAACTGACAGGTTTGAATGATTAAAGTTGTCCCGGCAGGGGCCTACGCACTGCACTTGAAGGCCTTGGGTATATTGAACAGGTCCAATAGTTTTTCCCCGGGGGTGTGGTGTGACGTCCATTTATTTCAAGGCGCTGAAGAAAACCCTCAACACAATTTCGAGAAGAAAAGAAGTTTCATCTTACAGGCAGAAGACGAACATGAAGAGAATGTAAATAGAATTTAACATATGCTCGGCCAGGGTCAAAAGATTGAGGGACATGTTTTACTTTATACGTCATCAGTATGACATATGAAGCGCCTTTCCTGGGTTTTCAGCAGGGGTGGAGACTTGGCCTGAGGACAAAGGCGCTTTCCGCGCACTGCGGGAAGGAGTATCTAAGCGGAGCGCCACCATCGGTTGGCGTGGCCTTACAACTCCCCCCCCCCCCCCCGATGGTCGGAAACGGTACTTCCCGATGTCGTGGGCTTCATTTACTCAGCTTTAAAATAGGGCTTTCATGTCTGCAATTTCTCAATTAATGAGAAAAACATCATTCTATGAAAAATGGTAATAATTTGGATTGCCTTTTACTTTCTAAAGATAACAGTTTTTGTTTTTCTTTTCGAGAAATTTTTAACTAGCAAGTGATCTTAGACAAAATCTGGTGCAATATTTTGCATCTATTGCAGTCACTTTTTCCCAAGAAAAATTATCGTTTCCAGAAAAGTTGTCTCAACAATTTTTGCTCTCATCGATTACACTTGTTTATTAGTTTGCTACAATTGTCGATGATTGCATAACTAAGTAAAACTCGTTTTGGTACTGATAACTTTTAAAATGATTACCACATTGAAAAGAAAAAAGATGCCATATAGAATAGGATTGTCATAGATGGGGGATCCATGAGAAGAGTGAAGGTTGGTCTAGATCTGTGAGAGGGTTGTAAAGGATGAGGTGTCCCCACCCTTTTTGATAATTTTTTTTTCACATACTAGGTAAACTAATGCAATATTTGGATTCTTTTGAAGTCATAAAATGTGCTGGACTGATGTATGATATTTGGCATTCCAGATTTTCCGACTGTCGTCGCTCTGAGTTTTCTTCACCTTTTGGGGGGGCCTCCCCCTCGCGGGGCGTCCCGGAGTGTACATCCAGCAATTCATTCAAATACACGACCACTAACAGAATTTTGACCGACCTTCTTCCTTTTCTGGTAATTTGAAATTTTGTTGGTTTATTGATGGGGTCGGAACGTTCCTCAACCTTTTTGTGCACCGTGAGCGTGCGAAGGACGTTTCCCATTTTTTGAGGACCATTCCAAAATATGTTTTAGGAATTAACTTTTTATGAAATGTAAACTTACAAGAAAGCAATTATGAAATCAATCACGATAGATAAGACTAAGTTTACTGTACAAACTTACAATTCATTAAGTTGATACTTGTCATTTGAAACGTTACCTTTATTCAATGTTAAGTACGACCGGGGGGGTTACTGGGGTAACGGTCTTCATTAATTTCAAGCTGCTTTGAAAAAACAACGCTTACACAATCAACAGATGTAACCCTCGTAACTTAAAGTGATTGCGTGTGTACTGAAAAACCAAAAAGATAAGATTTTGTTTGATCTTATCTTTTTCTCTATTTTTAAATGTGCATGTGAGGTTGTATATGAATGAAGGAAAATGACAGTAACTACTTCGAAAAGCAACGGGACTGGCATAAAAACAGTAAAAAACAGAAATCATATTTGAAAATTAACGGTTCTTACTATAACCGCCTACATAATGAATATGCAACAGTACAGGTCTCACTAGTGTATCAAAAACATACTACTTAGGTCGTCGCTCCTTGGTAGGTATCGGGAATTGTAGTATTTGGTGAAAGGAAATACTGTATTTACAAATAACCTACGAACTGAATACAACCTTGCCCGCGACGTCAGTGATCCTGAGTTGGTAACTGAATATTCAATACTAGTATACTTCCCATTGGCTTGCCTTAAAGAAGCACACCGTTGATTTGAATGAAAACTGTCAACCACTACATTATAGTATTCTACACTTTTTGTCGTTATGTTAGAAGAATTTGAAATCGGTGGGGTAAGAAGCCCGGGCTGACGTTGCGCCGATTTCCTGCAAATGAAGAAAGAAACAGAGGCGTTTGTAATTGACAGTATAACCATCAACGGTTACATCTCTATGTTCCGATATCTCTATGTTCCGACATCCCTATGTTCCGACAAATCGGCACCAAATTACATTTTTTGTCGGAACATAGAGACGTCGGAATATAGAGACTTCATTTATGTATCTATATTTCGACATCTCTATATACCGACAACTCTATGTACCGACATCTCTATGTTCGGACATCTCTTTGTTCCGACATCTTTTATGCTTCGACAAATGATTAACTTTGGCGCCGATAAGAAGTGTACTTCGGCGCCAAATGTACATTAGCGCTTTGGCGCCGATGAAGAGTGTACTTTGGCGCCGCCCAAAAATTGTACTTCGGCGCCGTTAAAATGAACATTAAAAAGCGTACTTCAGCGCCAGATGTACATTAGTGGTACTACTTTTTGGTGCCAATGTACATTTCTGTCGGCGCCAAAGTACTTTTCCGGCGCCCAAGTACATTATTTCCGGCTGCAAAGTATCCTTTTCTCGGTGCCAAAGTAAACTTTTGTCGGAACATAGAGATGTCGAAACAGAGATGTCGTAATACTGAGTCTTCGAAATATAGGGTTATCGGAACATACAGATGTCGGAATACAGGGCTGTCGAAACATACAGATGTCCCCACATCAACATTCGCATAGTTGCTGTACGACGCGGCATGCATGTTTATAAGCACGTTTTGTTTTCCTTCCAAGAAGGCGTTTCCATGGGGAACGTGACGCCACTGCAAAACTTTTATATCTTTGCTTCATAAGTATTCATGAACTCAATGAGAGCACAATCAGGGATTAGTATGAAATGGAGCCAAATAAAGTGATTCGAGCAAACAAACTCCTATGTTACACCTGATAGTTCAGGGATGTTCAGGGATAGCTGTCGTGTCAAACTTGCAAAGACATCCGAGGTTCTGCAAGTCAAATTTATGCAATTTAGTAAATTGTTAACCCTTAATCAAATTTCATTTTTCAAATGATAACTGTCCTTAAGATAAGGCTCTCATACTCACTCGATCTGCAGGCTGGTCGAGTCTCTAATCAGGCTACACAGACTGCCGAAATTTTAACACCGGTTGAGCTGACAGCTCAGATCACAGCTATACGGGTCGAGATGCAATACTTATTGGACGCAACTGAATCTCTCAAAGACAGGGTAAGATATATCTTCGAACACTACTCCACCTCTTTTGCCAATGTTTAGGTGTTCTGAGCAATATAGTGTGGACAACCTTTTGCGGCAGGAAGAATGCAACAAGGCTTCAGAACGTCTTGTGATACAAATTCTACAGTAGCCTACTTAAAAAAAATTACAAGCATCTGGCACTTCAAAGTTGTTTAATATAGCCTATGTGTGTCAAAAACTGTTTTAGCCAAACTCGTATGGAGATGATGTGATGCAGTATAAATTTTGTCTAAGACTGGCTTTTCAAGGCCCATTAGATTGGATTGAAACTTATTTAAGTGTTTACACATTCCATATATTAGCGTATGACTTTGATCATTTTTTCCATTCACTCGCCAAATTTTAACGAACAGCCTCGACCTAATTATTTGCACACATGCTCAAAATACTCGACGCTTCTTGATCGTGTTTCTGCTTTTCTCTGAAATTATAACAACTCAAGTTTTTATTAAAAAAAAAATAACTATTATGTTAGGATTTAAAATATAGGCCCATACTCATTAGAAATGAGACCGAACGAGAAAGTAAGAAAAAAATATTATTCGAACGACATAATATCATTATCTGGTGGAACTCTTTGTGATTAAGGAATTCCAAGTCATGACTCACATTTGATACTGATATTCTTCTTTGTCTCCATTCAGGTCAGCGCAGTGTTGTCTGTACTGGTTGACTCGCAGCGTAATGAGCAGAATGCAGTTTGAGCCACAGCCGCCTTAAAGGTCGTAACTCATCACCCTAAGCTATATTTTTACTTTCCGGAAAGCAAAACTCTTAACTGGTTCTAAGTTACAGTGCTCTTTGATTGACAGCAAATTCGAAAGATGCAGAGCAGCTCGTATTACACAGCGTACACAGGGATCCATTGTTTTAATAACACATGTGGAGGATTTTAAGAGAGGCTGAGGGAGGGACCGGACGTTGGTAGTTGGGACAATTGAAACTGTCTGGGGAGATGAGTTTTTGTTTTTAATTATTAATTGCCTAGTGGGTCTACACTAAACAGCAAGATTTGCTTCTTTGGCACTAGCAACAATTTTGAAGCAGTGACTGTGTTAACCCCAACAATGTTTTTAACCTGGTGGAGTAAGGAATTTTGTGAAGAATAAACGAGAAATCAAATTGGGTGGTAAAGAAACTTTAGGCAAACTATTTATATAATAGCAATGAAATCAGCAGCCAGTTGAATCTAAATGATGACAGGGAAATTTGATAATTTATGGGGAAATATGAGATACATGTATATATATACTGCCACCAGTAAAATCTTTCAAGGAGTTGTGGGTGGAGTATGAAGAGACGGGTTTAAGGACTGTCGGTGTAACGACATTCCACTAAAGCGTGTCGCTGTTTACGTGACTTGAGCATCATACTACATCGGTCGGAACAGGTCTTTGTTAAGCGTGATCGAGTTTGGTCAAAGTAACTGATAATCTTTTCTCAGTTTAAGTTTGAAAATTGAGGTGGACTGAAGATACCCTAGATCAGTTGTCCTTAGCCGGGAAGGGAAAGCCTGAGGAATAACCTCTGGAGGATAATTTTGGTATCTCATTATTTTTCACCGATCCTTTGTAATACTGTTATTTTTTCATTATCTAAGCTCTTTAACATTAGCCCTCCCCGTCTTTGTCTAACACTACAGTGACTGCAGTAAACTGTAGTGTACGATCTCGGTACCATGAACATTAGTGTGCTGACATATTTGTGCATGTCCATCGCGAAACTGATACATGTAAGCATGTTACTGTTGTCAAGCCTTCCAACAGGGTAAAGTGAATGTATGTTATGATGGCGTCATGCCCATAGGTGGTTTATGGGAGAAAAGGGTATGGGACAGAAATAAAACTTAAGAATCACTGCTTTAAATGTACTAAGCTTTGCTTCACAAACATTTTTTTTAACAGTCATGATGATTTATGTTTCAGTAGATGATGTAACTTTTAAATTACACTTTCAAAGTTTTTATTTGAAGTCTGTCAGCTCTCGTCACACCTTTGTAAAAATGATGTTGAAAATAATCCTTTAGGAATAAAGCAGTAAAAACGACTTAAACCTATATCCAGAATAAAGAATTAAAAGTATGTCCCAAAATTTAAGTCAAGATTGTGGAATTGTGGAACTTCGTAGGATTCGACAATGTTTCTTCTTGTGTCAGCTCGTGAAAGAGAGCCATCTCGAATATTTATGATGTGCATCCATAGCTCAAAACAGAATTCGTAATGTGGTCGTAGTTCGATAAAAATATCAGTTGCCGCTCTCCCTCTATCCCCTACCCTAAATTTTCTTTTCCTCACTTCCACTCGATCAGACTGACGAGAAACGGGCTCAATGGCGTGTCTACTATTTATGTAAACTGTCTACAACAGAAGGTCTTTTGTAGTCTCCCCTAAAATGCTCCAGATTGCGGTAAATCTGCAGATTTCAAAAATCCCCCAGGAAAATGCCCCCGGTCCCCTAGCAACTGCATGCTTACGGCACGCCGCAACCGCTTCCGTATTTGGAAAAAGGTCCACATCTTGGAAAAAAGACGCACCCCTCGACATGGGCTGGCTACAGGCCTGTATCCCATGCATACACTGCCTCAGTCGACCAGTTTGCATACATCCTGACGATGAAATCACCCAGATAGAATGAACAGGTGAAATATTAGAGGACAAAGTTACTAAACTGCCCGTCAGATTGTAAACACACAGAACCGTGAGATCCAAGGCTTGATAGAAAGTTGAAGGACAAAACTTCTTTCCCACCAGCAAATATTTTGAAACGTCCGTCATGGGTATAGATCCTTCGTCACAATTATAGGCCGTTTACTTCTTTTCAATGTCACCAAGTCAAGTTTCACCTAAAGTTAACTGACCACAGTTAACTTTTTTTTTCTCAGGTATAACTTGACTGGTCTGTACACAAGACACAACTATGCCTTCAACAAGTTTTGTATTCCATATTTATCTGTCTTTCGGCCTCGATCACTTTGATCCATTTTCAATTTAAACATTTTTGCTGTGGCGGTGGGTAGTAGTAGCCTTTATTCATTTGGGCAAGTAAATGCCACCCTTCGAGCTAATTTGATGAGCCGAAATTAATCGAGTTAGCTTTGTAAGATGATTATGGATATACGTTATAGAAACGCTAAAGTCGTAGGGAAAAGATCTTTTATATTTACCGAAATAACCACAAGAAATTGCCTCTTTTATGCACCACAGCAAGATTCACATCATCTAGTTAAACTTGAGGAGCACAAATTTATTATACCCACCGAAAAATTACATTCTTGGCACGTTACCCTTCTGCCTATTTTTTGACACTTGGAGATGATCCTTCTAGCTATAGATCAGGCAAATCTGCCTGCTATCCGATTTGTACCACTAGCTAGCTGTACTGCCTCACAAAACTTGAACATGTGAAAGGGAGGGTTGGGGAGGCAACGCACCCCCCCCCCCCACATACACACAGCGAGATGCAAGTCCTCTCAAAATAAGAAAAATCCTTGGGAAGATACAACAAAACTTATTAAATGAAATATGTATTATCAAATATTACTACACATATTGTGCAAATATAGCACCATTTGAAATTTGAACGATATTTCCCAAAGGGGAGGGAATGCCTCTTGAGGATATATTTTCGGAAGGTTAGGGAATGCCTCTCCCCCTTAAGGGGATTTACTCCTCCCCTCAGACACCTTTCCCTCCCTGGAGGATCATCAGTCATCAGTTCCACCAGCACTCGCACCCCTGACTCGCCCCCCCCCCCCCCCATTCCGGAAAGGTGAATATTTTCGAACTTCATGAAAAGGGCAAAACCCGATCCGATTAGAGATCCGATTAAGTTTCAATCGTCATTTTGCCTGCTCGCAATATCCTTTGAATTTTGTCATAGTGTGCAACACTGGGGACCACTCGAAACATCACCGACTTTCACTCAGGGAAAATGGGGGATTTGATTGACTGCATCAAGTCGTTCGAATCTACCCAGAAGCACCCTGTGCATGCTAGCTTCAAACCAGTACCGACAGCGAATTCACAAGTTGCCTGGTAGTCGTACGTGCTGATATCGCAAGTGTATGTACACTACATAAACGATCAACGACAGTATAAGCGATCATGGTGTTCCTCCTTTTCACTTCGCTACTTGAAGTATCTTCACCGCCACATTCAGTTGCTGGTACCATACCACCATTAATCTCTCCTATGACTTACACACTTAAATACCGACCTTCGAGGCACCCTTAGTGCATGCAACATGAAGGTACGTCACATCATGGATTTCTTACCTATCATGTGCTTGGGGTAATTGCCCGCCCTATTCATGGCATTTAAAAATTTCAGTATGTCGACCATTCAGATTTTGAGCGAAAAGGGGTGAAACTTTTGATAGGTGCCCCTCTCTCCTTGACGAGCCTCACGGACCGAAATATTACTACGACACCATCGATTTTCGACAGCAATCTAAATCTTCAATCGGTCATGACTTTCGTATCATTTGTACAGGTCTTGACTGAAAACAGGATGAAAAAGTGATTGCCGTGGCTCATTTTTTTTGGCACTTTTCCGGAGGGTTAACAAAACTCGCCGATTTACAAAATCTATTGGTGGCATGGTACCTACTGGTGGTGTATATCAGGCCTAGTATATGGCCGTTATCGGTTTTAGCCAGAGTTTGTGGGTTCATTTAAATGAAGGGAATTACTTGGCATGGGTGAGTTTCTTTCACTGTGGCGATGTTTGGTGTGAGTTACCAGAGCCATTTAGGCCAGGCCCACTTTGTTTGCGTGACTGTTCATCAGTCTCACTTTAGATGCGCATATCTCGTAGCCAAGGTCACTGGGCAGATCAGTGCAACTAGGGGTGCAACATACAGTACATATCCACAGTTCCAACGGGCTTCGATGTACTTTCCTGTCTGCAAGTTCAATTCTGCTAGTTGCCATCGTCGTCACGACACGTACATTGATGACTGCGGGTACACACTTGCTCGGTAGGCCTACGTTACGTACATCTGTATATGTCTCTCCTCATAAAAATGGCGCGCACTTTGTTTCATGACGTACAAAGGTTTGAATTGAGAATATATGTTCTGGTATTGCCGTTCGATAGTATACTGTCTTTCACGATCTACTACGGGGTAATTTACAGGTCCCAATTTCAATACTCATAAACTTTTTTTGTGAAACTAACTTTTTTTTTTAGAATGTCTGTCTTTTTTGTCCAGATCGCCGCAAACGTGACCGAACAGCCTGAGAGTAAAAGCGACAAAGTTATTTCACGGGGATAACAACTTTATACAAAAGTACTGTAATGAAACTTAGAGTAGTTTGGGGGAAAACGTTTTGGAGAAAAAAAAACTTATGTTGGCAAAACACAAGCTTATTTTTGGCCGATGATTTATTTCTCGGGATGACAACGTCAGGTATCTGGGGGAAACAAACTTTACTTTGTGAAACAAATTTGTTTTGGGAGACAAATTTATTATTAAGTTTATTTTGCCGATGTTTTATCTCACGGGGTAATGATTTTATGCAATATTCTGTACTGAAATATATATTTTTTAAACATTGGAAATTGTTTTTTGTTCATCTTTAACTTAAAATTTTGATGAATGCTTATTTTTTATGGGGGGTAGACAATCATGTTTGTGCTTTGTCTTTTATGTCCCGATAGCCCCCTATATTTCTATGGACAAAACCGCAACATACGTGAACATTTAGTTTAAGTATAATACTGTAAGCAATACCTGCCAATGTATTTTCAGTCATAAATAAACAGAAATATTTCAAAATAAGCGTTATACATTGTAGAAACCAAAGAAATACATATAAAACCCTTCACAATTTTAAATTAACATCCCTTCTCAAACAACGTGATAAACCAATGCGACATTTCCTTTCATAATTTATTCTAAGGTCCATGATCCAGACAAATGTGAAGATATCGAAACCTCAGCAAACCCCAGCTTGTTAAAGGTTGTGTGACATGCTTCTAGAAAGAGCACACTTCATTCAGAAGTTGCAAAGTAAAATCCTAATGAAAATCCGTTGGAATTTCGTTCATATCTTTTACAGTTTTTTTTTTTTTTTTTGAGATATCACTTTTCAAACTTTTGAGAAAATGCATAACAGAGGATGTGGATTGTTGCACAGTGTCAGTGTTTCTTTCGTTAAGCCTATATATTTTGCTTCACTAAGTTAAGATAAGAATGGATTATTCCACTGACGTAAAATACCACTAAAAGTAAGATAGATTAAGAAAATAAACATAAGTGAGGTATAGATTTTGCATGTATTGCAAGAGAAAATCTGGTATATAGACTTACATCCGGTGTATAAAGGGTCTGAGGTAGGTAGTCTTTATGTGATGTTTTTGTCTGAGGTATAGGCTTTATACTGTAAATGTAGAATTTGAATATTGTCTTACATTGTGCACGCATGGTTTGAGCCTGAAATCAGTGTTATATGGTGTATAGCCTACCGATATGTCGTGTATATATAAAGTTTGAGGTAATTGTAGTCTTTACATAGCCTATTCTGTGTAGGATGTGAGGCAGAATGTACTACTTTCACTACGTGTATATAGGGTTTGAATCTGTACCTTATGTTACATGGTAGTTTTATAGATGGTGTACAAAAATCGAAATATATAATATAAGATATGAAGCTTTTACTGCATGGTCAAGTAAAACGACTAACATCTAGACAGTTTTGTTGTTCAATGCTACAATTTCATATAAAAAGAATAATTGGTGCATGTTTTACTAATAGTGTCACCTTTAAGTGTATTGCAGAACTTAAGAACAGACCACAACACAGTGTTCGATATAATACCGAAATTATTAAAAGGAAAATCTTTAATGTCGACTGTCGACTGACGTAAAAATTGCATTATTGCCGCACTTTAAAAACTGAAATAAATTTGAAAATCCCTGCAAACAATATGTAACCACAACCTACTCCCCAAGGAGATGGCAGTTTCAAAAAGTCAACATAAATACCACCAGACACCTTTCTCCTCCCACCCTCCCCCTCCCCCCGCGACCGTTCCCGTCTTCTACCCTCGGACATGAGACCTAAAGAATAGTGAAACTATGAGGTATCTTCATAGAACAGGTTTGCGAGCAAGAATAAGGTAAACTTCCATTTGAAGCATCATGGTCATTTTTTCAGGAGCGTCCGTTATTTTCCTTAGAAAGGCGTGAAACCTGCACAAAGGAAGAAGAAGAAAAAGCAGAAAGTGATATTGCCAATGAAGGAGAAATTTGGTTATTAAAGCAGCGAAAACTATTCACAGCAAACATTACGTGCGCATTAACTTATTTTCAAGTTTCGATGTCTCCGAGTTCTGAGATGAAAATATTAGAGTATTATGGCGTCGGGAATGTAGACAGCGATTGATAGTGGTTACGTCCACCTGCAAGCTCGAAGGAAAAAGAAGAACCGGTCTGATACCTTTGTTTAAAGTGGTCGACCAGTTTTTCAGAATCGACGCCCTTCTCTGTGCAGTAACTCTGCCACATTCCGAGGCTCTTGAAATATTCCAGCAAAGACGTGACCGTGCACGGGTGATGTAGGTTGAGGACGTACCTGGATAAATGAGAAGTTAAATTGAGTTCATCGCCAGGGAAAGTGTCCAGTGATACAGTTAATCACCCGATTAAACCTGAGTCATTGATCTCTAAACCAGCGTTTTGTCAGAAATCCCAAAGTTTAATGTATAGTTTTCAGTTGTTTCGTCAACTAATTAATGTCTGACAACTTTTGTGTGTATGTATTTGCGTCTGCGTGTGTGTGTGTGTTTTGGCGTGGATCTAGGACATTAGAGAGTGAATCCAAGGTGGAACTGGTGAAACCCCGCGAACTGGAGATATCCCAAATCTTTAAATTTTGAAACATCCCCCCTTTCATGTTCTGTGGCTGTGTGTGGGTGTGTGTGTGTGTCCTTGCAAAAGAAAGTGTGTGTGTTCGGTGTTTTTGGCGGGAACTGATGATATTAGCAAGAATGAATACCGTGAACTGTGAACATCCCCTGCAAATTGCTGACATCACCGATTAATTGGGGACATCCGATTTTCGCCATCAACGTGTGTGTGAGCTGTGTGTGGGCAGGTGTATTCAGTACTTGGGGTAGCAAAGGAGTTTGTCAAGCGACGTATCTACGTTAATTGGCCCCAGGTATGTCTCTCCATGTAAGCCTGATTCATTGAGTCTTGTCTCATGTCACAGCTCACGAAACAATCACACATTCCATGCGTCTATCCCTCTCCAGCTTTCCCTCTGATCACCCAAGAACCTGACACCCCCACCCACCCCCCCCCTCCCTCTCTCTCTTCACACACACACACACACACACACACCCAGAGACACCACCCGGTGTGGAAAAGAAGTGCCCTATAAATATTAACAATACTCCATGCATTAGGCAAACTGTCTTACAATGTGCTCTTTCGCTCATGGTAACAATTTTGATCCCCGCCAGAGCGAAATTAAACGAAGCTTTTTCCCTTTCGCAATGTTGATGAGACAATCTCTTGTTGACGTCATGGTCAGCGTACTTACCTCTCCACCTCCTCGTAGGGTGGGGTGACGCCATTGTTGTCGGTTGCAAGACATGGTTCGTATCCATCTTGTTTCAATATAGTCTGGAAAATCTGTAAGTACATGGAAAGTATGACAAGAAGACAATTAACCCCTCAAACAAACTCATGTACGGAAAATAATTACAGACCTTTAGATCATGTTGGAGACAGGTTGGTTTCTTGAAAAAAATATGATGTTTAAAATTCGTAATGGTGAGACTACATTTCCAACATAATGTATACTACAACCAGCTACACGGATATCCCCCCACCTCGCATGCTTGCACTGTGGAAACTGTTACACTTTTGATGCCCGCACAAAACATTTTTTTTCTCTTTTTGAAAATGACACCTTGTGTGTGAAATGTTTATAGGGAAATTGGGTCTATGATTTATCCTAATGTCTAGGTTTAAACATTTACAGAAGCTATAACGACTCTTGAAATAAGATTCAAAATGCAGGCCCAGCCCAGCAGAATAAACGCCAACAGTGGCGGCTTGCCTGTGTGGAGAGGGCTTCCCGCACAGCAGCGGTTTGGGGGAGCTCCACAACGGTGAACGGCCACCTGCCGAGCCTGAGAAGGCAATTTTGGCCGATGTAATCAGGTGTTTTCTTCCAAATATTTTCTTGTAGGGGTCCCTTCAACCGATAATGGTGGCGCTCAAAGAAGTCCGCTTAGACAGCCTCCCTGCGATTCTGGCTAGAATGTCAAATGATGATTGGCGCCGCCAAAAAAATGCGCCCACGTTGCCATTGTCCGCCAATCATTCTCATGTTGGACAGCTGATGGACGAATATGAGATACTGGAAGGACTTGAAAACGGAAGCTACAATTTTGGACAAAACTGCTTGGAGCACCCCGTCCCCCCCCCCCCCCTCCCTTTCAATGTTGGCTACAGAATTACCGTTAACAATGTACATTCACCCCTATAGCGCAACATTTGAGGGAGATTAAGATTGAGGACAGTGAGTCGACCCCTCCCCATACATTAAAAATACTGGCTACACTCATACGTGTGTATGATAAACATACAGGCTTGTACATCATGTTTCGTTGTTGGTCAAATAGCCATCAAAAAGTGAAGCGCGTAGACCCCTGGTAGGGCAGCTTTAGTTTTTCAAACCTATCAGTTATTCAGCACATGTCCCCCCCCCCCCCTAACATTTCAACTTGGATTAAGGGCCCTGTTATCCAGCTAGTTTTCAACTTCATCGGTCACCTCTAACTATACGTTGATTCTAGTTCAAAGGCCATAGCATAGGTCTACTACTGTAATTGAGTTTTGAACGCAACTGGAGTCAACTCTTAAATCAATTCAACATTTTTTTTATGCAAGTGGGACGAGTTTTGTAACACCCAGGTAAAGTGTGGTTGATTTTTGCCAGGAATAGGTGCTTTTGGAAAGAGTTTCGAGCTTGGAAGCTAGGACATGTTAAGAATATTACATTGTCCCATGTCGCTAAAAATTGACATGTTCATAATTTTCAATCATGACTTCCCACCGGATCGTTGAACTACCCATGCTCGTTTACTTTTAACTGATATGTTGAAAACGATGCTTTTGAAAAACAACTTTGATTAACGGTTTTGTCCTCTGGGAAATTTCTCGATCTTTCCAAGTCACTTGATTGTTTACATCACGAGATCTTACAACGTCAGTTAGCATACTGCGGTGTTCATGGTGTTCCACTCCACTGGTTGGAAGCCTATGTTTTGTGACCGAAAAGCAATTCGTAGTTATTAATTGTGCTCATTTGAATTGGCTTATTAATTGTGATGTTCCTGAGGGCTCAGTTCTTGGGCATCTTCACTTTATTATTTATATTAATGATCTATATCATGTACAGAGACAAATTACACTTTGTAAGCTGATGACACTAACATTTTCTGTTCTCATAAAGATCTCAAGACTCTAATGCATTTTTTTGAAGATTTTTTTTTTTTCAATTGAATTGTACAAGACTCACACATTACTTAATGCAAAGAAAACTGCTTCGATTCTTGTCACGGTAATTCCAACAGGTTGCCAGTGCTACCTTTTCTGTAGATCTATTGATTTCTCTGGTACTGGGGTTCCCCTTCGTCTTCGGAAGTGTTTCTTGGTATTTTTGTAGATAGACACATCACCTGGAATGATCACGTTGAAGCCATCTCTAAACCATCTCAGGGAATGCTGCAATAATTGCCGTACTCAGTCATCTCTCTGGAACGATCCTTCTAAAATGATCACGTTCATTCTACCAGGGAGCTGCTGAGGTCCCACAGAAAAGAGAGCTCTGTGCCTTATCTATAGTTAACTCTCATTCATCGCAGACCACCTGTGACTTGTTAAGCGAGTTCAACTTTCTCCCTGTTTTTTTTTTTTTTCATATTCATCGCTATCAAATTGATATTTTCTTATGTACTCAAGGTGTAGCGGTATTCTTCCTAATATTTTCAGATCCGTGTTCCTCGTTCGACATGGCACACACACTCCCGTTTCACGTAGTTCGGAATAATTTTCCTATTTTTAAGAAATAACAGACTCACAACAAACAATTCGTTTTACTGGTCCCAGTACTCTCCCACATGTAGACCGTTGCCAGACCAACCCATTGGAGGGCGCAACAATTTTGGAGTTTCGCCTGTCTTGGAGAGTGGTCTAAGGGAAGGGGTGTAGGAGGGGAGGGGTGGAAGGAGTGATTTGGAGAAGTAGGGTGATAATTTCAAGGCTTCTAGAAGGAAAATGGTTCGCGATCTTCCATCTTTTCTTTCTGTATTTCTATTTCACAAAAGCAGGACCTTCCATTGAAAACACTTTTTTCCCTGTTGGGGGCACGTGCTCCCGTGTCTAACTGAGACTTATTTGGGGATATTCACCCCATTATCAATAGTCTGTGGAAACCAATAGGAATTATGTTTTGTTATATTTTTTGCTTACCTCGACGGTCAGTTCGTTACATTTCTTCAAGATCTCATTCCCTGACGGGTGATCGATACCATTAAAGTCCAGATTCCGAGGTTCGTTGTAGTAATTGATGTAACCGAACTGCGCGAAACAGCCTCCTGGCTTTCAAGACACGATTCACCTCCTTGAAAAATACTTCGCAATCGAAATAATGAATCGCGGTTCCGGCAGGTCAGCAATTCCAAGGAATTGTCTCCAATCATAGACAGATCTTCGGCTTTCCCGATACTGAAATTATGAAATTTAAACAAAAAAAAAAATTCAATCATCTCTATCATTGTAAACAGGGTCAATAACGAATATATCATTTCTGATGGAATACATTTTGGAGAGTGTACCCTATTTAGACGCATGTGATGTGGTCAGTGTGGAAAAACGAGTCCGTAGGCGATACGATTTATTCCTGCAGATGAGATGGCACTGAAAACTTCATGATGTACAAACATGTCTAGGATGGATACTTCATACTTTCGCTGATATAAATTTATTCTTCATGTCTTACAATGATCAAACTATGTGCCCTTCGATGTTGAGAAAAAAAAAATCGTAAGCAAATGCTTTCCAAATTTATCAAATCCTTGTAACCAGATCAAAACAGTGTGAATTTAGTGGTTTGATGGAAAATTACTTTGAAACTCAGTGAAAGTATCATCTCATATTGTCAAGTGAAGTCTGTATTGATTTAATTATTTTTAACTGTCTGTGTTTCTATACGGTACCTGCTAATAAAATATTCCAGACCATCCTAAACTATAAACGGAGAATATTCGGAAAAATACTACGTTCGAGACAGCCTCATGAGTAATACATAATCACGGCACGATAGGGGTGAAGTCGCACCATATAGTTTTGTTATCCCCTGTTTCTGTGCGAGTTCTACGTCATAGAGTCCATCGGCCTAGTCAAAAATTTCGGTCTTATCAAACGATCCGTGTGTCTATACAAGATGACCCTGAGCAGATTGAAAGTTGTTGTGAGGTAGTTTCATATTGTTATGGACTTTAGAATGTTTTGACTACATTGCCTGGCCTGTTCTTATAAAGCTTCTTCAGGAGTTAACTTCAATATAACGACTCCTTGCAAAAAGGCACCCTATGAAGAGTTGCAGAGAGCAAAGTAAAATCCACTAAAGTTATTGAAATCAAAATTACGGTAAAATTTGACATGTAAAATAAAATAGAATAAACCATATCCATGTCTCTAACCAAAATTCGATATTTTCGGCTTTGTTCGAAGATTTCGCTTCCTCGATCTGCGATGGACTCGGATCGATGCCGACGATATTTTCGAAGTGAGAAGCAAGTATGCGCGTGGAGAGACCTGTCCCGCATCCGACATCCAAGGCTTTCGAAAATGGCGGCTGTGGACAAAAGCCACCGCACAAAAAGGTCAAATATATAGACAAAGAAAGAGTGCAAAATGGTGAAATGTGGAAATATGATGAAATATAGTCATACATGGTGTGATATCATATTCCGTACCCAGATCACACTTGGTTTGCCCCTGTGGTATCGCTACACCGACCCGCCAACAAAGTGTTCCATGACAGTCACGCCACTACCGTGGGTGCACAGCCCTAATATATAGCCCCATTAGCTGATTGGATGCGCGGCAGTGTAAGGCCAATGAAAAGGAAAAAAAAACCGACGAAAAATTAAATAAACCAGAAAGCCATGAGGCTTAGTGATTCCTTGTGGTTGTTATACTTGAATGATCAAATGTCCTTCTAAGATACTGTACCCCAGAGAAATTTAGGGTGACACCCCAACTCAATTCAAGTAGCCTACTGGTCTTTTCTGTATACATCATACCACGTGATGTGGCAAAAAGTGAACCATCATCACGACTACTTGAAAGTAATGAAAGCATTAAGACAGGTTCAACAACTGTATATAGCCTTTTTCTAGTTCTCGTGAAAAAATTTGAAATTTCACATTATTCACAATTTTCTTCCGATGTCCTCCCAAGTTTGTGAGTGATTGCCAAGAATTCTCTACAGCCAGCTCATGGTATATATTGATAGTACGGTGACAAGTTGTATCTTTGAAGTCTTTTCATTACAGCCTGCCTTTCCCTTTGCTAGATATATCCAAAATATAATAACTATCTGATCCTATCTTGAAGTAAAAAATCTTTCATTGGTAATCCAAATCGACATGACAAATCACTTCTCTCTGGATGTCCAGCTCAATGTTAGACAAAAATCCCGTGGGATTAATAATTCCTGTAGGCCCAGTGACCTCAGAGGTCAATGGTCACTTTTCAAGCTAAAAAAAAAATCTCTCTGTGTGCAAGAAATTTTATCGTATACTCAAATCAAACAGCAAGTGTTTGTCTTTTGGGAATTTTGTAATTATAACTATCAAAACAGCTCAGTAAATAGTAATACATAACAAAAGGATTTTAAAAGTATGTATTGCTTTTTGTTGTGCACTGTATTAAAAGTCACATAATTCAAATTTATAAGACCAAAAATACTGACTGAATTTTGTAAAACATTTCAAAATATTGATGGTTTGTGAATGCCAACAACAAGTACTTGTTTACCCACAAGAAGGGAAAAAATAGCATCTTAGTGCTAACATTTTGCACCTCTTAGTGACCAAAATAACCTTCAATTTGTTCCAAAACCAAACCCAACAAAGGTCATTATGTTCTGCACTTTAACACTACCTGTAAAAGATGCAGGGTCACTTCTCCCTTGAAAATAGTGTGTTCACAAGCTTTTCCCTGTACGACCTCTGATATCCCCATATGACCTTTGACCTTCAAAAACACCTCAACAACTTTATTTCCCTGGTAGAAGGTACACACCCTCCAAATTTAAAGCTCATTTAAAACTCCAAGCTGTATCTTCATATTGCACACTTCGCACTAAGCACTACCCTAATTGTACTGCCTCGATGTCGCACGACAGTCAAGGCAAAGCAGTGACGTGTCCAGGATTTTTTTTTGGGGGGGGCGGGGAGGAGCGCTGATCATTCTCCTTCCTAACTGAGTGCAGGGAGTTGCTCCCTGCTCTCTCTCTCTCTCTTTGTATTTCCTCATTTTGATTTCCTTTCGTTAATAGTTACTAATACAGTGGGCCACCCCCCCCCCCCCCACACACACACACACACGCGCCTCCTCTCTGATCCGCCACTTTCAAATCTTTCACAGAAAGAGACACTACATCATGAAACAGCTTTAAAGGAGGATAGGGCGTTGTAAAATAAAATTTATACAACTTTTTGCATGTTTTCTTTCCAAATCGAGTAGAGGTATACCTATTTAACAGATTTGTGATAACAAAAAATGCCCTGTCAATTACAACCTTTGTTAGAGAGCACTCCAGTAGTGAGATAAAAACCGTTAATTTTTAAGTTTCTTCATCTTGAAATAATATTCATGAGTATGTGTATCATGCATCTCCTTAACTTTGTAGGAGGAATGTTGTGTTGATTGAAGGCCATCAATTTCTACCTGCAGATGACCTTCGACCAAACAACATTTCATGCTCAATCTGGGGGGGGGGGGCATACGCATGAATATTATCTTTGCCCGTTGTTTCAACCCTTTAAAAAGCAATTATGTGTTGGAACATGTTGCAGAAAGAAAGAAAAAAACAGAAAGGTTGTTGGAAAGAAGGCAAAAAAAAAAATAAGAAGAATGGCAGATCACATCACCGTTGAGTCAATTGCGTACAATACAATGTTTATTAGTGGCAAGGCCGATTTGGGTTCAGCAATAAAAAGAAAACTGTATATGATTGGTTGACTACCTTTTGATTGAGAAACATTAAAGTGATTGCCGTGCGTAGGCAAAAAGTAAAAACATTGAAATTTCATCTCCAAAAGTTTGGTAAGGCTTTTAATTACACCATTCAGACAATCTGGGAAAATAAATAGGTTTCAGTTGGTTAATTTGGCCATATGATTTCAAATTCTTCTAACATAACGACAAAAAGTGTAGAATACGATAATGTAGTGGCCGACAGTTTTCATTCAAATCAACGGTGTGCTTCTTTGAACAAGCCAAGTGGGAAGTATACTAGTATTGAATATTCAGTTACCAACTCAGGATCACTGACGCCGCGGGCAAGGTTGTGTTCAGTTCGTAGGTTATTTGTAAATACAGTGTTTCCTTTCACCAAATATTACAATTCCCGATAACTACCAAGGAGCGACGACTTGTGGTGTATGTTTTTGATACACTAGTGAGACCTGTACTGTTGCATATTCATTATGTAGGCGGTTATAGAAAGAACCGTTAATTTTCAAATATGATTTCTGTGTTTTACTGTTTTTATGCCAATCCCGTTGCTTTTCGAAGTTGTTATTGTCATTTTCCTTCATTGAAAGACATAGTCCATTCATGTACTACCTCGCGTGTACATTTAAAACTAAAGAAAAAGTTAAGATCAAACATAATCTTATCTTTTTGGTTTTTCAGTACACACGCAATCACTTTAACCTATAGATAGTTTGAGTGGAAATTGCGAGTTTGTTCCCATAACATCCATATAAGATTTTAATCATTTTCAGCTCTGGCACAAATGTCCTGTCCACATGTGCTACTCTATCATCGCTTGTTGAATTTATTATGCAACTTCGGCAAAACGGGAAGGTCGCATAGTGAAAGGTGTGTTTTTTTTTTCACTCTGTGCCACACGTTTACAACACGAATGTGAGTACAGAGAGTACGGCTCACGTTTCGGTAGGACTTATTTCCGTAGAGTTATTTTTAATCATATTATACTTCGGCCAAGGTCAAAATGTATATGTACCTGCAATTGTCCTAGGTCCGAAATCAACAGATAGGTGTCAGGTCAAGTTTTTGTGTCTTCAAGTCTTATTTAACCGCAGGTCAGATGTGACGCCTTATCTTAGTATTTTGAGTTGGTCAGTCTGACACACACACAGACAAAGTATTTATACACTTGTGGAAAAATCACAGTTAGCACGTTATGAGGTATACCATCTAATTAAGTGGCGTTTTGGCAATCGATGCCAAAATCAATGGATGGTTTCGCGTGAATACCGGCGTAACAGCTGACTGGGTCAACTTCAATTGTTATGAAAATTTTGCTCAGGATAAAGCTTCTGGCAAAAGTGGCATGAAAATGACATCTTGGAATATTGGCTATGTTAGTCATTGAAATCGTTGAAAATGGCCACAAGTTCCATCAGTCATCAGATATTAACAATTTTACAAGCAAATTCCTCCGTAGAGCACCTCAGTCATGACTAAACATTAGCTAAGTATGCAAATTCGTGACATCAAGAGAGGGATTCGCACAATGTCTTTCGTTAACCTCTGTTCACTTAGCTTTTACTTCAAGGACAATTGAGGATTTATTGAAGCCCTATAAGGTTCAGTTTGGAAGCATGTATTTTCTTCCTCACAAATATTGGTATCACTTACCAACGTGAAAGTCCGGTAATTGAGAAAGGGATAAAGGAAAGGCCTAACAAAAGAAATACCGAAACTGTGCCACTCTCTACGTCCGCAAATTTTGTATTTTTATCAAGCTTTGAGAAGCCATATCTCGAAAACGGTAATAGATAGAAACGCATTTTTAACGAAATTCAAACGGAATTTCCAACGGAATCACTCTAAAAGTTTTCAGTAGAGAATGTTTTTTTTTTTTTTTCTAGATGCATGTCACATAACCTTTAAGCTACAAATGACTAACGGAGAGTGACAGGGTCCTAAAATTGGTGAAAAAATTGAAACAAAAAATGCCTTATGCTGTTCCTACGGACTTCAAAACAAATATCGTACTAAAAGAAAAATCTGAATGCGTACAAAGATTCCTGTAAATTGACTGTATATAGAACACGAAAAAAGGATGAGCGTTGTATAATTTTTAACGTGATACTGAAATGCTGAACCCGAGTAGATAATAAAAGTTAAAGATTCTAGTAGCTTGTAAAGTTTATAAATGATAGGCCTACAGGTGGCGAGGAAAGTGACTGTTAAAACAAGAAGACAAAACTATGGTCATGACTCTTTTACATTTCCATATCACTTTTCCATCTTAAGAAATTTATTTGCAACGACAACAAAAATCCGTACCCGGGTACCCGAAGTCCATCCGTTGGTCGGATAACCAGGACTTCGACATATTGCGCTTATCATGTTGCATATGTTGCATATCCGATGTTCCGATATTGCGCTTCCTATATGTTAAAATAACGAATATCTTGTCAACACAATAATGACAATGCAGTGGTCTTTAATTAGCATGCACGCACTCCGAATTTTAGCATACGTACAACCGGGGGCCCTCTATGTAGCCTACAGCCCGGGTCCCCAGGTCACCGCGTACCATGTAGGTTACTGAAACGTAGGATCCGGGTGGACTCATTTCAGAAAAGGGGCCTCACATCTTTGATCGGATACCCGGATGCCGCATTGAATGAAGGGGGGGGGGGGAGCGGGGGAAGGTGTCCCATGCATTTTTGTCGAGGATTGCAGACTATAGAAACCTAATGGGTTCTCAACGGAAATCAATAAATTGGAGTAGAAAAAATTTATTCACACCCTGGGCGTGATTGTTTATACGAAAATCTTGGACAATCCGCTACTGAGATAAGTGGTTTTCATGGTCCATCACATGCATTGGGTTGAATTTAAATATAATGTTCGCTGGCTTTGGTAGTAACTGCCACAGAAAATATGTTAACTAAATGGTCTGTCTGACCTTTGTTCACGGTGCGTAGTTCTCCGCTTTCATGGAGCTTTCCTTCTTTTTAGGCTCCCCAGTAACTAAGCTTACCTGCAGATGTTTGGAGATGAATTGTACCATCTTCTCCATGATTTCTGTATCGTCATATCGTGGCCGACAAACATGGTACAACTGAGAGATCTCCCTACCACGGAAAAGACCAGAAAGAACTGTACCGCTCGCCATAGTGGATGATTCGGTCGCTCTGAACACGCAAACTGGTTAGAAACGTGCTCCTCTGATGCCGTCACTTTTCTCCACAACGCAAAGTACTTACACAGCACTCAGTTCCTGATCAAGAGAAGTAAAATTCCTGACATAGAACCTCCAAACAACCTCACGAGAATGGTATTGTGCTCTGATTGGTCAAAACATATTACCGTAAGCTAAGGGTGACAGCTGGGATTTTTTTATCCCCTCTTGTAAAAATACTAAAATAGCCGACCGCTAGGATGGGATGTTCATAAAGGAAATGCCTAAGACCTATAAAGATTAGACCTCACTTGCTATAAAACAAAGACTTATATAAAACTCATTAAAATCATATATATATACTGGCTATCAAAAGAAGACCTGTAAAACTGAGACCTGCTAACTATAAATGGAAGACCTATACAATCGAAACAACTTCTATCGTTATAAAACGGAGATCTACTAAAATGCTTGGTAAACGAAGACCTTTAAAAAAAGGCTAAGAAATCTATAGGATGGCGATACCGTGCGGGCGTGTGTGTGTGTGTGAGTGAGGGTGTATGTTCTTGTCACGGTGTGACGTTTTCTTGAAAAGACAATATCGCAAGAAGGGAAGACCGTGACTGATGTCATATTTGGTGCCCAGGTTGATCGTGGTGATAAAATGATCCCTGTTGTACTTAGCGAAGGTCAAAGGTCATTTGAGATTACCAGAGGCTAAACTGTAAAAATATTGAAAACACAATATCCCAAGTACGGTAACTTTCAGTAATCTAACATTTAATGTGAGGGTTGGCCATTAAGTCGATGATTCCTATTGATTTTGATGGAGGTCAAAGGTCGAGGTCACCATATGGTCAAACTGTTAAAACCTTGTAAACAATATATCCAACGAAGGGCTACTGTAAGGAATCTCAGTGTAGATTGTCCATGTTATGCGTATATGATCTCTATTGTTTTGGTGAAGGTTGCAGGTAATTGGGGGTCTCGAGAAGTAAAAAATCTTAGAATCATGTAAATGAATATATTTGAAGACGGGTAACTTTCAACAATCTCACCCTTGGTGTGTCGATTGGTCATACTGAGTGGATGATTCCTCATGTTTACATGAAGTTCAAAGGTCATTGGAGGGTCACCAAAGGTCATACTGTTGAAACGTTGCAAACACAATATCTCAAGTAACGTAAACATAAAACGTAACTTCACACCATGGTTTTTGTTGACCGTATTGAATGGACAGTTCCTTTTAACTGTTTTGGAGGTATAGGTTATTTTAGGCCACGAGAGGGGCACACGGCGAAAACCTCGTAAACGCCATGATAATCTTATACCTTTGCATGTGAATTGTCCACAGTGGGAATAGATAATCGGTATTGAAGTTGAAGGTAATTTAAGGTCAACAGAAGTGACACCGACTAGATTTTAGGCAATACATGTGAAGAAATAGTGAATGTTGCTGGAACATCAAACTGAAAAAATTGCTAGGTCTTGATGAGTAGATAACGTGCAGGCCCGTAGCCAAGGGGGGGGGTGGAGCGTTCGAACGACCCACCCACGGGGACTCGGAAAGACGCGGGACGATTACAAGGACGTATACGGTGGGCATGGAAGTTTGTGCATGTGAGAAATCCATTACATGCAGCAAATCTTTTCTCCATTCGCTTCCCAAATAACTGCATGAGAATAAGCTAGAGGAAACTGTCACCCATTCCTCTAAAAGCCCCGAAAATTGCGCTGAAAACTATTGGCTTATCTCACATTGAGTTATTGTGTAACAGGTATCGTTACTGCTTTGATGATAGCAGAAGAGAGGTACAGACGCAGAGAAAGACCCAAGCCCAGATGAAGGTGGAGGATGCGTACCTGGCTGATGAGGAGACCCTTGACAAATGCTGGGGATCAGGCATGCACAACCCTAAAGCAGACTGCGTACTTCAAACAGGTCCCAACACTCGTGATGACGGTGTTTCACCACGGCAACCCCGAGCAATTCCGTAATAGGCTGTCATTGCTAATTCGTGTATGTCATGCATATCAAATGTAAATTTTAGAATGAGATGACAGTTGTTGGCAATGACGATGCTCTTGTCAGGTTTATTCGAAGTTGTAAATACGTAACACCAATCTGCTTCATAGAATAACTATCGGAAGCTTGTATGGAATATCTCCTTAAAGAAAACGTAAATGAAATAAAGCTTTCTCGTGCAAACGTCAAACATTTCACTAGTATTGTTCAAAATAAGGTTATAAATGACTACTTTGAAGGTTATGAATGGCGTTATCGACAACTTCGTATTTTACTTTGCAAAGCATTGGAGACGTGCATGCAGGAAAGAAACGTTTACAAAGAGCTAATACAAAAATGGCGCAAATGAAACCAGCTACTCAATCTTAAACTGTTGTAACATTTATCGGTTATGTTACCCCCTTTACTGTGCGTTGTAATTATTATATTTATTGTTAAAATTTATCGCATTCTGGCACGGGGGTCGATGATTACATTTATGATTAAACATCATTACATTTATGGTGGGGAACGTCCCAAAGTCCTCCCCCCCCCCCCCTCATCTATTCCATCGACAACCATATGAGTACCTCCATAAGGGAGAGGTGATGTTCCGGTCTAGGGGTGCTATGGGAAAACATACAAGTGGATCTGATTAAATATTGCAAACTGGTACCAATTTTATGAGACAGTGTTTTGATTACGTTCTAGGTGGTGGGATTTGTTTCTATTCACCACCCCCCCCCCCCCCCTTTCTTTTATTTCGTTCGCGAATATTACAGCACACATTCCAAATCGTGATAAACATTCAATTCTGTCAACTGGTGGTATTGCCAAGTTTTGTTTTTTTGTTAAACGAAAAGCTTTTTCTCAATACATCTGAAATGTGAACACCGCCCCTCACACTCACAAATACATCATCTGGTTTCACCTCTCAACTGAATCTTTTAATTTTAACCCATGCCATGTTTATCATCTAGAGGGAATCTCTAATCAAGTCCTCTGACCCATCAAATTAAGGTGAACTTTAAGTTTAGCTGTAATATCTTTTTAATCCCACCCGGGGGATACAAAAATCATCTCCCTCGTTGTAGGCTCTCTGACAAAATCATACTTAAAATGTAGGCAAACTGTACATGAAGGTTAAATAGAGGATACTGTAATGTAAAACAGTGATAATTTATTGGATGGGGAAACTGAAATTTTATTACAACAAAAATGACACCTTTTCCACGGTCGCCGTTTTCGTCATGATGGCAACGTTAACTTTTTGCAGGTAGGCCTTCCACTCGCAGTCGCCTTCCTTTCATATTAAATAATTCAACATTTAAACTTTGTAACTGTTTTTATTACGTTTTTTTTTTTGGGGGGGGGACATTGATGAAACAGTCTGAATTTAAAACTGGAGCAGATTGATGTAACGCTTTTTCACAATTGTAGATTTAAGGAAAATGTATGTAAAAAGATCCGCCATTCTGAACAAATCAATTTTGCACTTTTCAAATGCATAGACCTTTCATATGTTGTTGCTGTTTTTTTTTAGTTTCCGAAATTAAATAATTTGTTGATCAGCCTGCCCCGACATGCGGATTTCGAAATCGAGACGTATAACCTTGATGATATTCCCATTGGAAGACACTCTGAATTTAAACATTTAATATTTTAAAGGCTGTATTGCATCACCCTAACCTATATTTTTACCTCCCGGAGAGCAAAATTCTCAACTGGTTCTAAGTTACAGTACTCTTAGATTGCCAGCAAATTCGAAAGATGCAGAGCAGCTCGTATTACACAGCGTACACAGGGATCCATTGTTTTGATTACACATGTGGAGGAATTTAAGACAGGCTGAGGGAGGGACTAGAGGTACGTGGTTGGGAGAATTGAAACTGTCTGGGGTGATGAGTTTTTGTCTTTAAGTATCGTTCCATCCTCCAGAGTACAGGTTTGATTATGAATTGTGTTCCAGTCACTTTGAAGAAACTTCTCACTTTTTGGGTTGAGACGACAGTCGTATAGTCGTCATGGTGGGCTTTTGTGGGGGGGGGGGGCAGGGAAACAAACAAAAAGTGTATTGTTAGAGAACTGATTTTTTTTGTTGAGGAGCTGGAACCTTCATAGTGCAGGGTGGAGTATAGTCAACCCACTCCAGTCCCCGTGATTCCGTCAGTGTCCACACTGATAAATTGAAAGAAATGAAACAAAAATCAAACGAAAATTCTGTTTTATCTTGTAACTATAGTCAAAAGAAAGTCTTCGGTTCTCAATTACACATTTTTTTTTAAATAGATTATGGGACATGGAATTTTTCTCGTTTTAGATATGTGACTCACCTCATGGGAGGACCCAAATCAAAGAACAGTTACCTAATTATTAGTATTGACGAATCAAGCCGATCCCGGCGCGTAGAAGTTGCACATTTTAAAGAAAAGTGAATCAAATAAACCATTTTTTAACTTAAAAAACTCAAATTTACTGTCTAAGAGCATTTCGACAGGTGGCGAGCAACGAAAGAAGAGGTCTTGACTAAAGTGTCTTGCTGTTTACTGAACAACAGAATGTCCCAGAAATTTACACCATAACCAGCTGCTGTTCTGTGTGAACGTGAATGCAGGTGTGAGGTTCTTTACCTAAACCTGTGAGTGGTCTTTTTAAAAAAGTTCACAATTTAGCCAGTGACATTTTACCTTATCTTTTCTCATGGGATGTCATTTCCTCCTCTACCTAAACTTAATTCCTGGCAGAAATTTCGTTTACAATTCATCAACATGGCGTACAAATAAAATAACTTTAATTTGTCGTTTAACCATTTAGTCTCACCAATAAACATCTACAAAAGCTTCCCCCTGCAAAACATTATATATAGGATAAGTTGCGGAAGTTGCATCTTTTGAATTTGAAAAGTACGGGGGAACAAATTATTCTTGATTTACAAATAACTTAATTTCTGTTTATGAGAAACTTATTTAAAATAAAAGTGACCGTAATTGCTTATTTTGAGGCTATCATTCTACGTCCATAAATGTTAGTTTGAAAATGTCATTTTTTTCTGTAAAGCATAATTTTCATTTTTCATTTCAAAAGCACCTTCAACTCTCACATGTCGCCAAAAGGACAAAGGCCTACTCCGATTCTTACACCCTAACGGAGGTAAAATACACTTGTCGCGCCACTATGGGCTGACCTATCTTTGTTATAAGTCGTCACTTAGGGTACTGAATTTCCAGGGACAAGTTGTTTTCGTTTCTATTGGAAGACCACAAAAACTTCTTTTCGTTTATTTATTTTTTTTTGGGGGGGGGGGGGGGTTGTAGTCTTTAATAATGTAGTGTAACTTTACTTAGCATACCGGCACACTGAAAGTTTAAAGTGTGCTTGTTTCGAGTTCGAGCACTACGGTGCCCTTTGGCAGCGATTCGGCGGCGAGTTCCGTGGCGCTATGTGAGAATCAAGTCTAAACTCCATAGAGAACCACACCACACACTTCGGTTTCCACGGGAAATCATGAGTTGGACATCTTTAGGAGCCACCATACATCACTCGATTTTGTCCGTGGGTATACTCCTTCTTAATTACGTAACAGTTGCAATTGTATGCATATATGCTTGGAAACTTTCACACTTTCAGGTGATTTGCCATTCCTGGAAGTTTTAGAGGCCTCGCGAGTTTTCGGGGAAGCGTGTTGTCATCTACCGTCCACAGAAGAGAATAGAGAAATGAAATATGATAAGTCTGTATTGTACCCCCTGGTTGCAGTACGTAACGCTAGTAACTATCGTTCCTATCATTCCAGAGTTATGTGAACCAGTTTGCTCAAAAAGTTTTATGGAAATTATATATATATTCAATAAGTTTTGACTTGTCGTTCAGTCCTTTCCTAGTAATTAGTCACTGTTTTTAGTTGTTGTATATACTTTGTAAATATTGTGCATACCAAACAAACAAATTTGTTTACGAATTACAATAAGCAAGTTTGTGCAAATCAGATCTAAATATGACTTTGGAGACAGTGAACAAAAATGCATTGCATGGGTGGGAGACCTAGTCCAGCTGTGAGGACATAGACTATAGGAGACAGGGAAACTCCCCCTTCTTCATTCGGAGTTCAATTAGTTAGAGACAAAATTTCAGCGAAAATTCGGGCAGTATGAAGAGGAGTTCCCGGGCATGAAAACGGGCTGCTCAGAGAACTGACATGCAGTCTATAACAGTAATGTTACTGCCAACAAGTTTACGGTGTTGAGGGTTAGCTCGGTGGTTAGATTGTCCGTCTTTCAGTGAATCCACAAGGTCGCGGGATCCCCGTGGAGCCACTTGGAAAATTTTCTGAGGACTCATATGATTGCTTGTCCAGTGGGTTGTTTACAGCCAAGTGGTGCCGGGGGGGGGGGGTTGTTTGGTTATTTCAGTTTCTGTTTTCCGATTCGGCAAGTTTGGGAAAGTGACCAAAGACTGGGTGATGAACGTGGAAGCGGGACATTATATGGCGGTTCCCTGGAGCAGGTTAGGGTTTGTTTGGGACTGTTGGTTTACTGCGACCCCTGCCTTGTTACTCTCTGAACACTGATCGAAAAGGGTATAGGCGAAGTTTGCCGGTGTTCATCCACGATCAACATTGTATAAAGGATCACTCGATGAGTATTCATACTATCCTCAAATTCTAAACTAAGTCACTAAGGCATAATTACTCAACAACTCGGCGCCAATCTTACATCAAGAAACTTAAATCTCCTGAAGACTTATATGTTCTTATTGAGACCACCAAAGCAACTCAATTGCCCTGGGTGGAATTGCAATGAATATTCAAAATTTACCTACTTCAAAACGGGTCTTTCTTATATGCAATTATGAGTCAACTCTCTTAGTGTTAGGTGTCAGCAGTTTTCAACAAAAGGTGCACCCATGTCCTCATTTCACAGTGTGCTGATTGTAAAATTACATGGTTGGTTCCTTTTAAACTTGACCAAGTCTGCCTCTTTGATTTTATCCCTGTCGTCCTTGGAGCTATATAGAGGGAATTCCTAGAGAGTATGCTACCTGAAGAATACAACATCCTAGAAAGTTAACTTTCGGGGCCAGTATCGGCCATGTTACTGATGAGATGTACTTAATTGATGATGTGTGTTGCACGATGGTAGGGTTGAAACAAGTCACATTTATGGAGTACCTCGACGAAATAGTGGATGCAGCGTGTTTGTACTGGTAGTCAATGTCGCTATTATGTAGATTACCCATGCATGTATCTCTTCGTACAACACACAACAGACGTGTATTACTCATGCAACAACACTGACTGCAATGATTCGAAATACCAACTTGTAAGTTGAAAAAAAAAAAACGGTATAGAACATACCAACACCTGCTTGGAAGGTTAAATTCTTCCTGCACTATAATTATTTCTTGCAAAAATTGACAGAATCTCTTCTCCGAAAGTAAGACTGAACACTTGATTTTGCTAGTATGGTCAATTGAGAAGCAACAACAGCACTGGAATCATGAAAGGCTCTGCATAGCACTATTCGAAGCGGTATACTATAACCGTAAACCGTAGCGCCATGCAAAGAAGAATTAGTTATTAATGTGTCGTCATAATTTTACATCTATTTCTGCAGGGTATATCACGTTGCTATTACAAGTTAGAATTTTTTTACTGTAATTTTTGCTATACTACACAGCACACCACGAATTTAACAGAAAGCATTATATTTAAAATTAATGTAGCCTAAACATATTGTAAAATACTCGTATAGGTAAATCCACTTGACGAGATAAGACATAACTCCGTACAAATCTTTGTGAGTGCCTGTGACGGTACAGGCTGGCTCCGAAAATGGTCATATGTTCCCTGATAAATTTCAAAGTTGTAATCGTCGGTGACGATTTGGGCGAAAAGGCAAAGTTTGTTTGTACCCCAATATTTTGTGCTGAAACTGAAATTTGAGGTAAGTTTAAGTACTTTGGAAAATTCAAACTTATTTTCCGAAACTAAAGCTTATTTTGGCGACATTTTATTCCACATGACTGGGATATTCTGTACTGAAAAAAAATAAAGTTTCTTTTTTGAAGAAAACATTTCATTTCTAATTTTTTTTACTTTCTAACGTACTCTTCAGTTGAATGTGGAACAATATGTAGGCCTACAGTAGATTTTGTGAGGAAATTTTCTACTTATCAATAAAAAAATGAATAAAAATTGTTTGAAAAATGTTCAATTTCAAAACACCATTTAAAGCCAGCGCACATGTACATATGTACTTCCACTTCTGACGTTTTGATCGACAGCGGTTGAGGCAGCCAAAGCATGAGCCACCATATAGGCCTATGTAGGCTAAGACTAAATTTGATTTACCCTCGATCAGTATTACTACCTTTTGGTTATGTTCGACACAAGCCGTGTTCATGAAGTCTTAAATTTGAACAAATCTACATGTCATTTCTTTCCGCTCCTAAAAACAGTGTTTTTCGTCCCCCCCCCCCAAAAAAAAAAAAATCAGAGGCGGAAAACAACATTTTGTAGGGGCGGAAACTGTAATCCGTCCAAGTGTTCCATGTGTACGTACCGCGTCATAGTACAGACCACAGAGCAGTGCTGTAATTAGACTGTAATTGTTACGCAACGTAACGTCATGACAGAGACGTCATAGTTGGGGTTTCTTACAGAAATTTATACCTGTGTTTAACTTCCAGAACTGCTAAATAATATTACCGTTTTCGTATTTAAAAGTAAATTCAACATCCTACATCGAGAAGTCTAAAACGTATGACAAATTTAACTATGTTATCATATTGGTTTTCAATTTTTGGAAAATTTGTTTGTGAAAGGTACTATCGAATTCGGTAGTCGTAACGCGACGAATGCCACCGTAAAAGCTACAATTAAATTTGACGGAAGTGATTAATCCGCCAGTTCTAAAATAAGAATATCCAAAATTTAAGCGTGGTTTACTGTAAACAAGGTACTATGTAATAATTATATCTTCTTATACAGCATTCGATTGTTATTTTGACAATAAATCAATAAATACATGTTCTGAAACTCTTTGTTAAATTTTCCGTATGAACTAGTTTCTATTCGCGTATCAGCATCACTTGTGCACCGTTTCGAACATGCGCGTAAATGCCAGGCCTGCCGTATATATATATATATATGCAATGTGTGTTGAAATCGCTGTCTCGCACCTAAATCAGCACCTTATAGGAGCATATGGTTGTTTGGTCGTAAAAGTACTTTACAACCATCATAAATAGTAAAAAATCTAAAAAAAGTTTAAAATTCATAAAGAAAAAACATATCATCGGGCTTTTATCTCTCAGATAGACTTTTATTTTCATTCTTTGAAGCATATTCTTGACTTTCATGTGAGTATTGCAAACATGTTTCTTATCGAATGAATCCTAGACCTAAGCTTATAGCCTAACATTGTAATGACTTAATTTATTCACTCGTTGTATGAAATATTCTGTTTGGTGCGTCGCCTACGCACATTGTCAAATCAAATGGCGTGGCCGACACATCTCGATACGTTGGCAGTTGAGATTTACCACGTGGAGTGACCTAACATCAGTTTTAATGTTTAGTAGATCTTTTCATCGAGGCTTATATCGAACTTGACATCATGACCATTAACAAATAACAACAAATTAAAGATTTTTGCCCCATGCTATACACGGCTCATGTGTTAAAACTAAAGCAAATGGTAACGTTACTTAGGCCGAAGAATTGTCTGGACAGCAGTGAGATCAATTCAATCAGAGACACTCCTTGTTAAAAAGCGGTGTAGGCTAGGCCTCGCAAGTTAGGGAAGTGCAACCAGTCTTGCCCAGCTTATTTCAATGATTTTGGTTACACTACATCCCCATTCTATACGTTAGTGTTACTGCTAGTAGTTCTCACGAATCTCAGGCTTCATCGATTGGTTGAGGCTTGCAAGTGCGATCACACACCACCACTCCATACAAATCACTGTGAGGAGTGTGATTTTGTGGGGGTGCCTGTCATTCCGTCAGGTTGCCCTGCCATTCTGCCATGGGTACATTTCGCCATTGGCAGTGGTACATTTGCCAGGATATTCCGCCATAAGTTGCAAGCCTTTCTGCCATGGCGAAAGAACAGACATATATCACACAATATCCAAACGCCTAACATGAATACAAAGAGACCCACAGTCCAAGTTTCATTCAGCCGTGATACCTGCTAATATTCAGTTCTGTTCCTGAAAATTGCCAAGCCTTGTAAGTTTCAACCTATCATTCTGTGCAATCCTGATTCCCTACATTCGATTCAGTCCTACTCTAGAGGAAACGACCTTTCCGCCATGCCGGATAGACATGTTTTTTCAGGTGGAATGACTTGTTTTCTGTGGCGGAATGACTATGTTTTCCATGGGGGAAAGAACATGGCAGAATGACGTGGACCCCATTCCACCATATGTACTCTCGCCATAGACAAATGTGGTCATTCCGCCATAGAAAAATGTGGTCATTCCGCCATGGCAGAAAGACGTTTCTTTGGCGAAATGCACCGACTCGAATGTATTAATCATGACCCCCCAGAATGATAGGTTGGCTTGGCAATTACAGAAACAGGGCAGTGAATGGAACGTTAAAGGTTTGTAGGATTCGCCAGTGGTTCATGGTTGAATGAGATAAACTGGATTGGATCTTTTTGTATTCACGTTAGGCCAGGAGGAGGGGAGGATTTCTTACAGAATACTATGTTACTAGCACAGTTGTATGTTGTGACTGTGATGCTCTTCAGTTTTAGCGTATGTGGTTTTAGTATGGCATATATTCAAGGTATTTTTCTTTGCTTTTTCTGTATTGATCGCATTTTCATTAGTAAACTTACCATGAGAGAGAAATATCAGGAATTGGATAATGCAATTGAACTGATATGTTTAAAATAAAAAGGTTAGTTATGTAAATAAAAATGTTAATTATGTGTAAGTTACACTTCAGTTTTCAATGGTTATAGGCGAAGTAAACCGCAGATGTGCACCAGAATGTCCAAAATTTTATAAACTTGATTTGGAGATGTTGCAATGAAAAATTAAAAGTTGACATGGGGAAATTTTACAAATGGAATAATCCAATTGTAGGATACATTTCAAACAAAAGAAAGTTATTAACAATACACATTTTATACGCTTGTTAGAATATTTATGGGGGAAAAATCAGAAGAAAAAATACTTGTTTTCATTTGAATATTTTGTAAGTTTTGAAGGGAGGCCTTTGCATTGTGATAAACATGTCAGCCCACTATAGGCCTACAAAGCAACGAAAATAGGCTAATAACCACATTCATCTTCATTGATAGTTGTAAATGTTCAACTTGAATATGTTGATCCAAGACCTATGTTTTCGTAGCCTAGCTGTAGGCCTTCAGGTGCTTACATTTTCCCGCCCATCACTTTCCCTGAACTAGCGGCGGGAAATTAAGCTTTCAAGTATATATTTTGTATTTTGCTGTCTGGCTTAAATATGAAGTTGAAGAGTCCTAAACATTGCATTCATTGTAAGCACCCATCTGATTTGTTATATTTGGACCCCTTTGGGTCACCGATTTTCCGTCCGTTCAAACATTTAGTAAATTGAATGTCATCTGATGCTGGCAGCACCACTGTAGACCTTACACTATCTGAGGATGAATTTTTAAACTTGTAATGGAACCATTCAACAAGTTTTATGCCAAAGTCAAAGTGTTTTCAAGTGGCAACGTATGGTGATCAGTCAGGTATACTCTGTGTCCTACTTGGGTAGCAATTTATCTGATAGGATCACATTAGTTAAATTTTTTCCTGGCAACATTTTTACCATTATATGGAATTTTGTCTTTTCAGTTCAAGCAATAATCTCACTTGCGCATAAAAATACAAAATGAATGCCGCCGGTCCAAACTATCCAACCGCCTCTCTCTACGTTGGTGATCTTCACCCTGAAGTTACAGAAGCAATGCTTTTTGAAAAGTTTTCAACAGCTGGACCAATCGTGTCCATACGTGTATGCCGAGATATTGCATCCAGGAGATCCCTCGGCTATGCTTATGTTAACTTTCAACAACCTGCAGATGGTGAGCAATCTCGTAAACAAGTGATTTGTCATTTAAATATATTAATCAAGTGTCGTTAATGTCTTTTTATTAATCAGTATCATTAGATGATTTGGTTTTTCATGGGTGAAGAAGATCCAGTCACCTGTAAATGTTATACATCCATATCTCCTGATACTTCACCCATCCAAAATGCTGTGACTGGTAGTGACAATATTTGATTGACTGGGCAGGCCATGCATTGCCAACAGTCAAATGGTTTTCTCTTCAAACTTACAGAGAGATGGGACAACAGCCAGCAATTATTCATGACATGGCATTAGTGGTGGTCGCATTGCCGAGACAGTGTTAATAGTTTCAAGTTGTGTATTCACTAAGTGTGGGAATACTTTGCAGTCTACAGATGATAATTATTTATCAATCTTTTACAGCAACAGGTTTGTGTTTGGCACTCAACAATATTCCACTGGAGCCAGACCTTTGAAAAATTTTACTTTAAAAACATCCAGTGCATGAGATTTTCCCATGGACCATTTACATTCAGCATATGAAGTCATTGCATAGTCAAGTACACCCAGTAAAAGAGGGAGAGGAGGAGGGAGGTTTCTGTGTTGGAGTGAGTTAATTTTGTGAAAACAGTTTGAAATAGATTTATTTTCAGTGTTGAAAAAGGTGCCTATGTAACAAGTTGTCTGTTAATGTGATGTTGCATGTACTTACCATGATATTCTTCTCCCCTTCCCCATCCCCTTTTGTAAACAGCTGAGAGGGCACTCGACACCATGAACTTTGATGCCATAAAAGGCAGACCTATTCGTATTATGTGGTCCCAACGTGATCCCACCCTCCGAAGATCTGGCTTGGGGAATGTTTTCATCAAAAATCTTGATAAGTCGATCGACAACAAAGCTATGTATGATACCTTCTCAGCCTTTGGTAACATCCTGTCCTGTAAGGTGAGCATGTAAAAGAGCTGTAGCTTAACTGATGGTATATCTTAATTTTGCCTTTAGGGAAAAATTTTTGAGTTTGTTTTTGAGTTTTTAAATAGCACTACTTTTTCCAGGAATTAAGGATTATGATCAGTTTGGTTTTTACTTGCCCGCTATTATATGTCAGGTATGGATGGTAAACTGGTACTCATGTCTTACTGCTACCTCAGTTCTAGTGCTACTATGGAATCACTCAAAATTTGCAAGAAATGTGTGTAAGAACGGCAGACACTCAAGAGCTTTCAGAGTTATGGACAGGTCCCTGGGCCCCACCTTTAAAACAATCACTACTTTGCATTGCTTGCATTGTAGAATCTCTCTGATTAAGGAATCCCAACATTGGCATCTCTGAATTCATATCTAGCATCTTGCTGTAAGGGTGATGACGTGGAATCAGACAAAGGCGTCCACACTTGTGATGATTATACTGTAGCTTGTGACTGACATCTCTGACTACTCTCCTTTTACTTCCAGGTGGCGACAGATGAGAATGGAGAAAATCGTGGTTACGGATTTGTACATTTTGAAACTGAAGAGTCTGCCTTGAAAGCTATCAAGAAGGTCAATGGCATGTTGCTGAATGGCCGCAAAGTGTGAGTTTTCCTCTCTCAGTGCTCTCCCTCAGGATATACTTCTGCCATCATGTCCTTCCCATTTACTGTAATGCCCTTCACCTTTGGATTGTATTTGATGGCTTATTTTGCTTTACCCTTTTTCAAGTATTTTTCCTGTCCTGTAGACCCTGTAATTTCATCATCTGAATCTTTTCCTCCCATCCGCAGTTTCGTCGGCAAGTTCATCCCCCGCCGAGAGCGCAGTTCAGGCACTGGTGACCATGCCAGAAAGTTCACCAATGTCTACATCAAAAACTTCGGTGTGGAACTGGAGGAGGATGACCTGCGTAAGATTTGCGAGACTTACGGAAAAATCCTCTCCCTTAAAATCATGACAGACATGGAGGGCAACTCTCGAGGTTTTGGGTTCGTTTCCTTCGAAAGCCATGAGGCTGCTGCAGTGGTATGGGAAAACTCTTTGGTTCTTTTACAGTGATTATTGTTACATATCAATTTGCCACATCTGCATGTCTATTTCCTGTCATGTTCTATAATTGCCTACTTGACAGTTTGTGCAAATTTTCATTTCGTGTTGGGTGCAGTCCCTAAACTTCAGTTTTCTGCATTCTCTACACACATGAATGTAATTAGTTCTGTTGATAACTGTATTGTTACATTGTCAGTCAACGTACCTATTCTTTTGTAACAGTTTCTCGAGATAAAATTGGCATGATTAGCGTCTAGGAAGGTAAACATGTCCTACCAAAGAGTCTATATTGAAGATAGCAGGTTATGCCAATCCTGTGGGCAAGTGGACAGATATAGTGTGGCCTTTGGGACAATGAAGCTTAGCAAGCAGGAGGTACTAGGTTTGACTCCTGTCCTTTGAGGCCTGAATTATCAATAATCTACATAGATTAGTGGGAGCCTACACAGATGCAAATCTAGCTAGAAGAAAGTGCAAATCAAATCTGATAATTTGTGTCTTGTCATCCACAGTGTGTGGAAGATTTGAACGGTAAAGAACATGGAGGCCGTCAACTCTTCGCTGGCCGGGCACAGAAGAAATCAGAGAGGAGTGCTGAGCTTCGTGCTCGCTTTGATGCCATTCGTCAGGTATGTGATTCTTGATGTGCAAACATTTTAGTCTTTTTAATGTGTAGTCTTAGCTCTAGGAAGCATTTAGTTCCATTGGAATATTTCTTGCACAGACCACAAATACCCCACAGAAGTGGCACCAGTTCAAAGCTCACTGCAGTGGTATTATTTCATAGCTATATCTGTCTGCCTTGAAAGTTTTAAATGGCCATGTTTTGTACTGTTTTTTCCCATCATTACCTTGTAAAAACAATTTCAAATTCCCAATAGCTCCTTTTCACATCAAGGGACATCACATACCCTCTCAGGAATGGTCAGTTTAATCTCTTCTTCTCGTTTTGCGCTGCAGGAGACAAGTAGTCGTTTTCAAGGAGTGAACCTGTACATCAAAAATCTTGACGATGACATTGATGATGAAAGGCTGAGGAAAGAATTTTCACGTTTCGGCAACATCACCAGCGCCAAGGTAAGAGCACTATTAAAGGTGCCCTCACACAGTGAACTGCATTTTCAAAAAACAATGTTGGTGTGGAATGTGCACTTCTCTTTAAATTTCTGTACATTTTAATATATAAATGAAAAGTATGTGTGCACTACAAACAAATTTTATGCAGAACTCCATTGAAATCAAGTGTGCTTAAAGTATTTACCAATTGAGCATTGCCATACCATACAGGTCATGAGAAACGATAAGGAAGTCTCCAGGGGTTTTGGCTTTGTCTGCTTTTCCTTACAAGAGGAGGCCACCAAGGCAGTGACTGAGATGAACAATCGCATCATTTCCGTCAAACCGCTGTATGTGGCGTTGGCACAACGTAAGGAGGTCCGACAGGCCCAGCTGGCCACTCAGTACATGAGGATGAATATGAATTACAGAGTTCCGGTAAGTCTGCAGGCCAGACAGACTGAGGCAAGCAAACTTAGAAGATTAAATTGGTAGATCTATGCTATAGTATGTATAGACTACAGTATCTGGCAGCATATACAACGCTGTTTGTGTCATGGTAACTTTGAAAAGTGTGCCATGTTTTCTCTTGAGTACAAAGTTTGTGGAATACTTTTCAAGTCTAGTATGTGCTTATTGCAGGATGGGTATGTTACATTCTAGATGGATCTGTGAAAGCGTTTGACTAAAGTATGGAACTAATGTCTTGCCTTTTTTTCCCTGTAGGGTCAGCAGATGAACCAGATCTACCCAGGATTCAATACGTACTACCCTACCATGCCCCCTCAGCGTAACCTCTACACTGGACAGTTGGCGCAGGTTCGTAATCCCCGATGGCCAACAGCACAGACACGCCCTGCAGGCCAGACTGGTTACCAGGCAATGCAAGGGGCTGCAAGGCAGTTTGGGGCTCCAGCTCAGATTCGTGCCACTATTCCAAGCCGTGTTCCAGTGCAGGGTACTCCATCTGGCAGAGTTCCAAGTAAGCCATGCTTGCAGAGCCTAGAGGTTTCTCCATGATCACCTCTGCTTTATATATATTATATTCTTAACACCCTTTTTCCCCTTAAGAGATATGCTTGAATAGCTTAGTGTGTTCATGATTGGCAGATCTCATTCCCCATACCCTTACTATCAATCACATGCACTTTCTCTTTCACAATGAGCTTTGTTCAGTGTGTGGGTTGTAAAATTATAGTTTTAAATTGATGGGTGAAACTGTGCATACCCTGCTGAGAATTAAGAATTGGCAAACGTGCAAAGTCACACTTGCAATCAATTTTCTTCCCCAGGTGTACAGGGAGTACCAGGTAGCCAGACTATGCGTATGGGTGGAGCTGGTCCTGCTCAGAGAACAGCCTACAAATACCCTCAAACCAGAACCAACCAAGCTGCTGGTGCAGAGGTAAAACGAAAAAAAATTGCACTTTTTAGTACATGGTGGAAATACCATTGTGAAGTAGAAGGTGGCATTTTGAAAATAGGAAGAGCCTTTCTCAACCTGTCCATCAAACATCCACACACTGTTGGGAGTGGCAACATAATCAGGGTTCCTGTAGTTACAGAATGCCTGAAAAAGTCATGAAATTTTGAAAGTTATTTGAAATCCTGGAATAGCTGCGAAATTCAGTCACGGGAAAAAAATCACGGAAATTCACAAAACAACATTCCTTTCTCACGCATATAATCACATTGTATTTTAACTCGTAATATTTGAAAATGATTTTCTTCATCTCATATTGCTTTGGTGTTTGCTGTTATAGTTTAAATCTTTATGTAAGACAGACATCAGGAGGGTCATTGAAATTCTTCACTTGGTCCCGAGAAATTAGTCATTTGGTCCCGAGACTGTCAGCCCACTTTCATTGTTTCAAATTTAGCAGTGTGGAATGAAATGTCAGATGATATGCAGTTATGGAGTAATGTCACATCAGGCATTTTTTTTTTCAAGGCAAAATAGGTAGAGGTATCTACGTTCTGCGACAGTTTTGAAGTGGTCATGACACAGAGAGTGAAAGTGTAGTGGGAATTATTTGATATCCAAAACGGTCTTTGTTGGCCTTTGCAGCATCAATCTTATGTTATGCAATCAAAGTTCTGTCCGAAAGAGACCTTTCAAACATGCAAATTTATTGGGGCTATATTAGGAGCTCATCCAAAGGTCCTACAGCTTCTACTCACCTGCCAGCATGCCTACAGTATGCTGTTCGTAGCATCCTACATCACTCAGTGTTAAGGACAGCATCTACAACCAAGCAATGTTTGCTGGTGATGTAAATTTCTTGAATTGTAAGTTCTGATATTTTCGCTTCATGCCAAGCAAGTGTCTAGTCAGAGGAAGCAGCTGAATCATAACCCGGTAAAATCAATGTACATTGGTTTGCAAAAAGTGTCGACCGGCCTGAGCAAATTTGTGAAAATCACCAAGTCTTGTGTTTTGGCCCTCCCCCCCCCCCCCTCCACACACTTTAAGAAGAAGAAATACAGAGAATGTGTCAAGGATGAGTTCATCCCTGAGACTTAAAATACACTGTGAATCAAATGTTGGTAACTATCGGCATTTAACTGTGGGGTGGTTTGAAAAATGAGTGCCAGCATTTTGGATTCAAACTGTTCAGTATACAGAGCAGCGCAGTCATCTTTGATTTAGGTCATCTTTGCACAAATTGAAAATGTGAAAGATTTAATGGATGAGCACTTTTGAACTATTTTGATCAGTCTTAGTGCTTGCAATGTCCTATGGGCAAGATGTCCTCGGCTATTAATTTGGAGTGTTTGGGCCTTGAAACTGTCAGTGAAAAGCCCGTCGATTGTCCTGACATCCACAGAGCTGCAATTTAGTATTGTTGCTGTTACTTTGTGTTGCAAACTTACCCATCTTCACCATCTGGTTCAGTAAGGGTATTGTTATTACACTTTTGACCTCCAGCTCATGAGAGTTGACAGTCCAATTTGGCTACCAAATTGAAATTTTCCACTTCTCTCTTGGAATGATACCGATTTTGCTTCATCTGCCATTTCTCTGTTATTTTGTGTTTGATATTGAACATTGCTGTAGTATGTTAGGTGTAGAGTATCCCATAGTGTTAATGCCTCTCGCTGGTGCCCATGCATGTGCCCCTACGAACGTGGCACCACAATGATCGGACTGTTGAGAATCGGCCCCAAGATGGCATTTCAGTCGTGTGTCTCGCCCTCATGTCATTTCTTCATTTGGAGAATCGTTAGAAGACCATCCAAAGCTCATCTTCTCAATATGTATATGTTTCCCATTTTTAAAGGAGACTCAAGAAATCGCTCAGCAGGCTGTCCATGTCCCTGGCCAGGCCCCACTGACTGCCCAGATGTTGGCGCAGGCCCAACCCCACGAACAGAAACAGATGTTGGGCGAGCGTCTCTTCTCGATCATTCAGCAGTCTCATGGCGACGTCGCCGGTAAGATCACCGGTATGCTCCTTGAGATGGACAATGCTGAGCTGCTTCACATGTTGGAATCCGAAGAATCTCTTAAAGCCAAGGTGAGATCACCTTTCAACACGAACCCCACTCTTGTAAAAAGTTTTGATTATTTCCGAGCAGAAAAATACAGAAGAGATAAGCAAAGTTCTGGCAGAAGTACAGTATATGCAAAAGTGAGACAATAACATGGAGAAATATACTGTGTATATCCATGTCTGTTGGTAAGGTATAAAGACATCCAACAACTAGGGTCAAAGGGCATCTCTCAGGGAAATCAGCCATCCATGACCACATCGCTCATTGTGTGGACTGACAAACAGCTAACCAGGGATCTAAGTTTTCCGTATTAATACGGAATTTCGTATTTTTTAAAAATTGGCTGATACCTCCCTATTTCCCCTGTATTGCAACATTTTAACAAAATTATATGTTACTGTACATATAACAGTCTAAATGAACCAAAAATACTGTAAAAATGGAATTCTCTGGGGCATGAGTGTATTCCAGATAATGAATTTACAGTGCACCATTTTGCACTTCAGCTCTCTCCTGACACCCCCTCCCCTTATGCACCACCCCCAGGACGGTGTTCACTTGTACAACCTATTTTCAGTATTTTTTTTACCCTGCACTCACATCCCTGGCTAGCATGAGCCACTTCAACATCATGGGCAATAGAAACACAGACTTGCAGTCAATTGTACGAACATGGACCATCTTATGTACTCAGCTTGCTTTAAAACTTGACCTTTTTTTTGTGAGAAGATGGATAACTTAGTGTCTTTCTAAATGTTATTGTTACAGTTTTGTATATACTGCACTTCTATCACTTAACTGAGAAGGAAGGTGAGACATCTTCAAAAACATATGTAATAAAAAACTCTGTCAAAATTCCTATAAGAGCTCTTTTTCTGACAGATCAATGGTCAAGCTAATATAGTCCCCATGTGACACATGCAAATGAACACTAATGAGCGAGTAGTTAATGATTAAAACTGGTTTTGGGAAATTTGCAACCATTTTTCCACATAATTACTAATTCATATGCCCACAGCTAGTACAAACCAGGTAGAAAATGTACAAAAATGACAGTTTCTTATTTAGTGGATGTCAAACTTGAATAGTGATGCAGTTATAAGCATTGTAATTTGGTGGTGCCCATTAAAGGTATCACTAATTTATTGACAAAGTTCCAACTTCTGCACTGTTTGTGCTCTAGTTTATGATTTACTGCATATTATGCAGTCCTGCAGATTTTCAATGTTGGTGATTCAGTATAATGATACTTCTTGTGGGTCTTATGATATGATGTAGTGATGTGTAAATGTTACCTTCATGGTGTTCAGGTATGAGCCTCTGCTCTGTTGGTGCTCTAGTCGTAAATTGACCTTGCTGACCTCAGATGACCTATGACCGACCAAAAGTAAAAGACTTCTTGCGCTTAATGTTTTATACTCACATATCAAACATGAGTGCAGGGCAACCTACCCTTCTCGAAGATTTGTGTGTAGGAGCAAGCGTCGTAGACACATTCCAGTGTAACTGCATAGGTCCAGATTGTCATCAAAACTGAAACAAATTATTACTATATTCCCACGTCATGATCAAGTGATCACAATCATCTTGTTTGCCCGAATATATTGTATACTTCTTCGAGAGAAAAAAAAAAAATTAAATGAAACCATAGAAAAGCAAACTTCTGTAAGCACTTCAGTGTCAAATGGTCAATGTTTCATCCTGTGATATTGTGATTCTGTATTTTTTTTTTTTTCTTACGCCTTCACAGATCAATGAAGCGTTGTCCGTGTTGGCTGTCCATCAGCAGAAGGAACAGAAGAAGGTTCCTGTGGCAACCCCTGCTCAGTAATTGACATTCATAACCAAGGGTGCCCTTCCTCAGTGAAAGGAGAAGACAACCCCTTGATAAAACCTAAGTTTAAAAAAAAAAAAACATGATTAAAGTTGTTCCTGTAAACACCTACAGCTACTTTTTGAAATTGAATTTATTCAGATATACTGATTAAAAAAAAAAAACTTTGACTTGAAGATTGAAAATAAAATGTCTGGATGCATTTTATGCAATGCATTTATATTTCTGAGAGATAGTAAGCCCACCAAAAAAATTCAAAAGTCAGTTAAGAGGAAAAAGAACATAAAAATCGCAAAAATGTTAACAAAAAACACAATTTTTTTATTATGATTTTATGTCAAGCATGACAGTTTTGATGGTGCATGCTGGGGGGCATGAAAGTCACTATTGTCAACAATTTAAAAAAAAAAAGTATTTTGTCACATCTTTTTATTTATTTTTTTCAGTTAATTACCAAGAAAAAAAAGGCAGATCAAATCCATCTTGAGTCTGCAAGGAAAGGAAACCGCTCTGGATTCTGTACAAACATATTTAAAAGTAAAAAACTCAAAACGGTGCTGAGATAAGAAAAACGAAACCAAAAAAACCGGAAAACATTCTATTTAAAAATTGCAAGTTTTGCTTGTAGCTGTCATAAAAAGTAGTAACGATACGAGAAGGGAGCGTACGGACAAGATAGTTTTGCACTTCTTCTTTCATCTCTTGTACTGTTCCGAAACTTGCGAAGAAGATGAGGTTTTTTTTTTCTCTCCCTTTTGTTCTTGTTTGTTCTGCATTATTTAACTTGTGTCGTTACAGACGACCACCTTGTGGCATTCTTTTTTTTCTCTTTTTTCTCTTTTTTTTTTTTTTGAGATCCACCTGCACATCAAATCTTTATACATCATACACTTTCTTGATAGGGTCTTTGGCACATTTCGTAACCGTTTTCTTTTTTCTTTTCAGTAGGTCTTCCATTGCCCTTAGTGACAATAACCCAACAAGGCTAACAATCAGTCTCATTGTTCACTATTCTGTTTTCTGTTGTTGACCTGCATGTGCCATAACATTCTCTCTGAGGTAGCTGTTGCTGCTGTTGTTGTTGTTGTTGTCCCTTGTAGGAATGAACTTCCTTGATATATATATACTGTTGGCAAAACAAGTGTTTTTCATTCTAATTCTGCACACACAGATTGGGTTTCAGGTTGTTTACCTCTTCTATCACCTGAGGTATATTTTTTACAACTAGTGGTTGCTGAAGTTTGGTGTTTGTTTTCATTCTTGGGTACATTTTAACGACTATGTTTTTTTGCTGCACCAAGATTGTTATTACTAAATGTTTTCTCACGGCATATTCTGTTTCAAAGTTTGAGAGATGTTGTGGAGAAGGCATTGTTTGACTTTATTCAAACTAGAAGTACAAACAGCAGAGAAAACCACTTTCTGGTATTTTTAGAAAGATATTCTCATACCAGGTGACCAATTTTGATTGCCCAAAGTTTTCATGTTAACCTTTTAAGCAATGATTAAAAACCTTGTAATTTTGTTCCAATTGGAGTGAAGATGTTTGAAGTTTCTTAATTTTTGTGAGATTGGTTTTAGCAATTTGTTTTCTTGTTTTTGTTTTTTTTCCATGGCCCAAGACTTGTGAAGATTTGCAAAATTCCCTTGGAATGATTCATTAGTAAATCAAATGTCAGGGTTGTGTAGGTTTTATGAAACATCCTAATATATGTCCTTTCATGAAAGCGACTTATTTGCCCCCATTCATTTGTGGAGAGGAATAAAGTTAAAGATAAAACAGATGATACGTCCTGTCGTGGTCTGTTTGTTCTTATGTTTTCTGTTTAGGTGCAGACGTGGTGACTTCTTTTAGGGAGACATTTTCGATCCACTCATGGTTTTCATTTCGAGAGGAACTTTTGTAAAAGTATCCACAATCACCGCAATTAGAAATGTAGGTGTCTTTAGATTACAACTTCGGTACAGGTTCCTTCAGCAAAGCTTGAAAGTTTTTAAAATTTTGTTTTCAATCTCCCACAGATGCAGAATTTTTGTACAAATGACACAAATCATGAAACCAAGAACATGCTGGTAACATTTTAATGGTTTGAAAAAATTTACTATCAAGATGGTGCCATTGTCCATCAAATTCTTGTATAGTCAGTCATGTAACAATACCTGAAATTTTATTTTCTTTAACATGGGTGAACCCAGTTTACCAGTTCCAGCCTGTTCCTTCCCCTGTAGTCACGTTACAAAAAAGGCAAAGTAGTCACCAGCCAAATGACTCCTAGCTAATGGTTTAAATGTGTCAAGCAGCCTTTCAAGTGACCCCTACTTTTGACCTTCGTACCATTCCAACTTCACAAAAATTCATCGTTATGTCATCCTGTGCCCTTGACTTGCCCCAACCTTGAACAGAACAATTTCATATTTTCCTTCAAATGGTACATTGTTGTCAGTTTTAAGAGACGAACTTAGGGGATGGTGGTCAAGTTTGTGACCGGAAAAGTTGAAAAAGCGTAACATAGCACTGGTGGTAGGTATTACTCCTGTAGGCCTGAATCACAAACTTACTTTGTCCTAATTTTGATCTGCTTAAGCCTAATTTTCTCCTGTTTTATGGAGAATTGAAGGAAGATAGGTAGTTGTACTCAAGTGGAGTAGCTGGTGTTTTTTTGCGTGAGTGGCCAAAATCGACTCATCCTCATTTTTCAGTGCTGTCCTGGGAGAGGGGTATAAGAGGAGGGGTCTGCCCTACTAAGGCTTAAGCCAGGATTTCAAACCAGCCCACAGATATGAACAGGTGGAATGAGGAGAGGGACGGGGAACCCCTCCCCTTTGCCTGCAAGGATCATGTTGCCCAATCAGGGTGCCGCATAGAGACTTTTGACACCTGCACCAATGAACCTAAAAGAAAGGTATTGGAAGAGGGTGAGTGCCGTCTCGACTAAGTGGAGCGCCACCATCATTTGGCACAGAGCGTACAAGGAAATTTTTGGCTTCGGATGGCTGGGAACGGCACTTACCGGATGTTCCAAGCTACACGTACCCAGCCTCGAAATAGAATCTCAAGCCTGTGATTTCTCAATTTGGTCTAATGAGATAAAAATCAATGTATGAAAAATGGTAATACATAGATGGGTTGAGATGATACAAGAATCAATGGATTATTCATCCTGTTTCATTTACTCTTGGAAAAGTTGGCAAATATTGGGGGGGGGGGGGGTGGGAGGAGGTGCTGAACATACCTTTAGACCCCACCATTGATTGATAATGACCCATTTCTGAGCTTGAAAATAAAAATGAAGATAAGGGTGCGCAATTGAACATTATCTAATGCAACAAAGTAACACAAAACCTGATTGGAAATTTGGGGTGCGGAAAATGCTTGGGAAAAAATGGGCATGTCACATGCAGCAGTCTGGTTAAACATTTCCAACTCTCTTAAAAATGAAAATGATGTACTTCTAAATAAAAGCATGACACAATATTCGTTGGTATTGGCAATAACTTGGGTTTGCATTGAAAACCGATACTTTTGGGGGATTGATTTGTTTTTAATGCAGCGTTAGGATTGGCCAAAATAAAGGAACATTGTTTCTGGAATACCTACACCCCCAAAATTTCCGTAGGGGGGCACTCTGTTCCCTGCTGGCTATGCCACTGGTACATACTGTTTCGCCTGGTCCACTTTAAAGCCTTATGTCGAGTAAACCTCATTTGGAGAGATTGCATAAAGTGAAATTACAGACACTCCTAGAAGTTACAGTTTCTTCTACTCTCAAGAATGAATCACTGGGGAACAAGCAACAGTAAGTTTACAGAATGGTAAGTTAACAGTCTGTCAGTAAGAAATTGATACTCGCCACATTTCCATGAAATGTAGTTGGGAATCTTAACCCAAATCTTTGTAAATCCAACCATTGTCAGACCTTGGTTGGCACCCCATGTGAACTGAGCATGTGAAAGGACGTGCCACCTTCCCTTCTCAGTTCTCACTCTTCCATTCTTTTGTTCCACAGACACAAAACCATTCCTGTAACACACTAACTTCCCTAGATAGCTTTCATTTTGCATACAAAATTTTTCAAATGAAAGGGTTCATTCAGTTGGTCCAACAGTATAAACCAGAGAGTGCGATATTCTACTCGTGCACACATGGTATGGGTCTTGTTTAGAACACTTGTTCAGAACATTTAAGAAGTATTGAAACTCTGAATAAATGGCAAAAGATAAGTTCTCCATAGACTTTTTATTTGATTCAAACCCAATGCATAGATGAGAAGGAACTATAAACAATGTGAAAAATTTCTGAGTCAGAGCAAGTCACGAAATATGAAACTGGAAACATTTTTAGCTGCAAAAAAGTCATGTAACTTGAAAATGTGTTATTGCATCAACCTCTCTATGCAACTTTTTCTTGCACAAAACAAATTCACATGGTGGTCATGTTCTATCTCTTTGACCACAGTTGCCTCAGCAGTGCACTAAAACTAATGTCCAGAAGAAGGGTGGGCATCACCTCCAAAATGCGGCCAAATGAGAGTTCCCCATTGGCACAAACACTAAAATGACACCATTATGACTCCACTACCTTCCAACTTCAGGACTGGGTAAGACCTTGGATCATGAAGAATGGAAGCTAGAATCGACACTTGCTTTCCCTGGGTATCACCATATTCTATCAAGATGGTTGCTGACAATACCTCTGACCAGTTGGAAGAGCACAAAAAGTACAGAAAAACAGACCATTTTCCAAACTGAACGTCACAGATGGAAAAGTGATATGTCACAACAAAAAGTATGACTGTTGAAATCTATCTCCTTCTACCTGTGATGTGAATCATAATCACCTAAGAAATGACTGCTGTCTTTCACAAGGGTTGCTTTCTTTCTAATAAATAACTTTAAAAACAACAAAAATGCCTTAACTATTTTCCAGCCTTTTTCTCTTAGAATATCAACTTGAAAAAGACTCACAAGATAAACAAAGCTTAAGGATATGTTTTATGGTTGAAAAACCGGTTGTATAAGTGAACACAAATGTCAATGCGCTGTTATGAACTAAAATCACTCTGAATTAAAATTTACAGGTATCTCAGACCATACACAGTTGCAAGGCAGTTACGGTAACGTTGCTTTCCACAATGAAGGCTTCTTTGGCAGGACGGAAAATTTGAACCTGAAGGTCAGCTTGGCATGGAACTCCTGAATTTTTCAAATTTGCCCTTCTACGACTTCTTTGGCGCAATTATACCCTCCAGCTGTGTCTGCGGTGGAAGAAGACAAAAAATACAAACAGGATAAATTTTACAAACAGTTTAAATGTACATGTGCTGAAAGAACTCACAGATACAAAAGTTCAAGAAACATGCCATTAATGATTCCTTCCTCATTTGCTTAGATTACGTTTTTGTTTAGATTACAAATAAATGGCTAACGTAAGACATTTAATACCTTTAGCTGTTGGTTGGTTCTCTTCAGAAACTGTATCTCCTCTGTGTGCTTCTTCTCTTCCACGGATCTCCTCTCCGCCTCTCTCTTCTCTATGGCTTCACATTTTGCTTTCAACTCGTTGACCTGGCGCTCCAGGTCCCGTTTCTCACCCTCCAGCTCTTCAATCTTAAAACGAGAGACAAAAGAGCAAATGGCAACGAACTTGAAATATTACTAGATGTTTAAAGGTTGTCCATTGCTGCCACTAAGTGTGCTTGACTTCCAAGAATGGTCACATCTGATCAAGACACCCCTCTAATCGATAGGCCTAGATGCAGCAGAATTTCTCATTGGAACGCTGAATTTGCTGTTGTGCTGCTGCTACTGACTGTCTGGGCACAGTATGCATCATGTTCACCATGCTCTCCTCAAATTTAGTGCTATTTAAATACATAACATACAAAGAATGATGACCTCATCATTTCCTTTTCTTGTTTAATAGCTAAGATATGAATTATGATGATAAACTAAAAGTTAATTTACTCCATTATTAGCCATGTTTGCAGACAAGGATGATTATGGCATCCAGAGATTTCTCACAATAAGGGTTGAGGAGAAAAATGACGTCACCCACATGGTCCCACTACAGACAATACAAAGTATGTGGTCTGTACACCACAGTGATCACATCATAGATGTTTGTAAAAAGTACTGTGAGGTGTCTGTACTGTACATCAGATCACAGACATTTGTCAGAAAGAATTTAGTCTATACATCACAATGATTACATCACTGGTGCTTGTAAAAGCAAAGTATGGTGTCTATACTGGACGTGACATCACAGAGTTTGTCAGAAAGAAAGTATGTGGTCCATACATCACAATGATTACACCATTGGTGTTTGTAAAAACAAAGTATGGTGTCCTATACTGTACATAATATCACAGAGTTTCTCAGAAAGAAAGTATGTGGTCCATTCATCACAATGATTACATCATTTATGTTCGCAAAAGCAAAGTATGCAGATTAAACTGTACATAACAGCATACGAGTTTGTCAAAAACAAAGTATAGGTGTTTGCTGCTTTCACGAACGGCTCTCAGATGACAATTAAACTAACCTTCTTTTCCATGTCGTATTTGCCCTGTTCTGCCTGCAGTGCCTTGCGCATGCCGAATGCTACGCTGCTCTCGTACAGCGTCTGATATGCGGCGATGGTCATACGTATCTCATCCCTGACCCTGAGCAGCAGAAGGCCCCTCTCGGCACACTCGATGGTGACTTGACGAATCAGTTCATCTAGAATATGACACAGAACGAAAATTCTCTGAAATCAACTCTGAGACAGCAAATTAAAATTGATTATAAAAGCTGTCCAGAATAACACAGCATCACATTTTCTTTCAGTCTTGGTTGTCTTGAATAGGTTAATCTATTTTCAAGTGATATTTTCCGTTCACTAGTGTAAATGGCAATTCTAATTTTGTACGTAAGTTTTTTGGACTTGTGTTTTCATATATTTCTTTGAGCAGGAAGAACAAATGTGTATTATTTTTAAAAAAAAAAAAACTCTCTGTACAATACTGTATGTTCAAAAATCAGTCACTTGATTGGTTACATACGAATCACTTACGTTTTGCGCATGGTTACACTTGCCACCCATTCACTTTCTTCTCATTCAACAGACATGAAAGAGACATGAGTTTGGTAAAACTTGGCACACACTGCATAGATCTACATTCAACAAGACGACACTCAGCACTACGAGCTGATTTCAAAAGGTCACAATGCAATCAGAGATAAGTTGTATAAGGTCTAATACTGTCCAAAATCATCTGTCACATCAGTTCATGTGACAGCCTTTGATTTGAATTTCTACAACTGTCACTTGGTTTGTCAACCTTTGATCGGCAGGGTTCCCTTAGAATTGGACCAGGGTCCAGTGGCTGGCATGCTACTAGTGCCTGTCTCAACTGGGATGCAAATTGTCCCTGTCTTCAGGATTGACTTCATTTGATTTGCCCATTTTAGTGACTGCAAAAGACAGTTGTGGGATCAGTCACTTTGTGAGCAACCTTTATTGCAAGCAAACCAAAAGCCTCATCACACCAACTGAATTGTTTATGTCATGTCAAGTTGCACATGGTGGAGACAGTCTTTTATCAAATTTGATCAAAATTTCATACCAAAACACTGAGAATAGAGTTCTCTTCTGACTGGACAAATTCCGGTCTCTCTGGCCTGTCTCTGTTGGAGTTTCATGTCCAGTTGCTCTTGGAGATTTACAACGTCAAGTCTCGTAGCCGGTGTACTGGAGACTTGCTGCACCCACAGCTGGCCATTTTCTGTCCATTCGCTGTTGGATTAACTACAGAGAAGTTAGAGAACTACATTCAACTGATGACATGGTCAGCATGCTACCAAATAAGTTCTTTCTGTGTGATACCTTTTGCACATGTTCAGGTGTTAAACAGGTAACCAAGATGTATCTGCATCAGGCCCAACTTCAGTATACTGCAGCCACAATTATTTCATGATCCAGATAATGACCTGCCCACAGTCTCCCAAAAATGGATATCTGCACAAAACTTCACTAAGACTGTCTAGACATGAGAAAAGATGCATCACTGAGGGTGTTACGAAGACTGAATGTGCATACTAATTAACTAATTACACACTTAAATTTAAAAATACAACCACAATTGCAAGTTACATGCCCCTTGGACAACCAGATACAATTACGTAGATTCTAATGTTGCTTTTGAGCAAGCTGCAGTTTTAGGCTTTTCAGCAGAAGATCCTCTACTTGGCAATGATCAATATGTTTGTTCTCACCGAGGAGGCAATATTGAGTTCAGAATCTCATCTGTTTGCTGGGCTTTCTGTTGTTCCATTGGTGGTAGCTTACTACCACCTTTGGGTGGAGGATTGGGTACAGGTCCTCCATTTGTTGGTTGCTGTGGTGTGGCTTTCAGTGCTCTGGCCTTTAGATTCAAAACATACAACAAGAACAACATAGTTATATGAAATTAACAAACCAAATATATTGCAAAGAAGGCAAAGTCAACTTGGAGGGATCATGGAAGGAAGGACAGATATATGTTTCTCTCAAAGATACAAATAAACAAAGTGAGGGCTGAGTTTTACTGACCATAGCTTTTGCTGTCGCTTGAAGCACGAAAATGCAAATTGTTTTTACCATAGCCCCTCCCCTCATACAGTAATGTCAGAGAGCATTATTCTTACAAGTGCAACAATAGCATAATAAGTTATCATGACTCAATCGGTATTATGAGTTGATCACTGTGTTCTGAACATCAGTACAGCATGTTGTGTACTGTAGACAGGGACCTGATTTCAGTGTAGACCTGCGATATGTATATTCTTCAAACAACATCAAAAACGACTATTTGCCTCTTCATTTTGATGTTCCAAGCAACTATATGACACTCACATCTAAATTTCAAGTTGCCACTTAAGTATGAACTAGAAATTTGCAAAATACTGAACCACAATTAGTGGTAGCAATAACGTAGGCTACCTAAAGAATTTCTAGTGAACATTTTGAAAGAAAAGACAGCATTTTATTTGTTTATAAACATTATTTTAATACTTAGTGTGGTAATTTATTGCACTTGATCTGCTCACGTTTGGTAGCACTTGATTGACTCAAGATTCCTTCAGTTCCTTAACATTGTGCTGTGTACTCAGTACAGTGTCACCTATATTTTAAAATTAATTTTCTGTGGAATTCTTAATCCAGACAACATGAAATGATAGCACAAGGAAAGGAAGACATACCAAAATATTACTGCAAAATCTACTGATTTCAGTTTTATGTTTCAATGTCCTTTATGGAGGGTTAGCTCAGTGGTTAGAGAGTCTGTCTTGCAATCAATAGGGCTCCAGATCAAATCCCGGTGGAACCACTCGGAAATTTCCCGGGGACTAAAAACTACTTGTTCAGTAAAGCTGTTTACAGTGATGCTGAGGGGGTTATTTGGTGATATCATTTAGGGTTCCTGTTGTCCGATTCAGGTCTTGTCCACCTCAGCTAATCCAGTCTGCATTTCGTGCACTCAGAACTGAAGATCTTCGGCGTGGAGCTGGCATTTTCCTTATGTTTTCTATTGCTTTTTTTTAAAAAAACTTCGGCGTGGGCCTGACATGGAATGCACTTTGGCAGCTAATGAGCTGGTGAGCTGGGCAGTTCCTCCACCCCTCCCAGCCTTTGGGAAAGTGGCTAAAGACTGGGGGATACACTCTTGTCCATCGGATGGAGAGGTTAAATGGTGATTCCGGGAGCAGGTTTGAGTTTGTAATAACTTACGTGATCAACTCATGATACTTCCCAGTAGGCCTAGTCAAGTATACATAGGCCTACATTTAAAAAATTGAATGCACACAAGAAATACAGTATCATAGGTAAGGACAGTACAAAAGAATCCTTAAAAACTTGATTCTGGGCTTATAGGCTAATGCCTAAATTAATTGTGAATATGAAATCAAAGTAAACAAATGTCCGCTAGGCCCATGTCTCTGCATAATTTCAGAAACAATGTCGCCTAGCCTAACTAGGCCCTAGCTGCCTAGCCTAGGACTTCTGCCACTGACTGAGTTTAATTGGGCAAGAGATGAAGACGAAAACAAATAAATACCCGTGGAGTCTTTTTCTCTGTATTTCTACTAACAAGTACGGGGTTGTCGTATTTCACTAATGATGAATTTGGAGGAATCATATTGGATGAATTTGCTTTGGAATTATCAGAATAAACTTGGTGTGAGAGCTTTACACTGGTTGTTATTGAAGCAGCGGTCCTTGACAACGACCTCAGCCAAAGTTCAAGACAGACAACCGGAAAGAAGCTTCATGATTATATCCTAGAATGCAACACGCACTCATCGTCAATACAACATGGCCACTACCATGAACTTCGAAGGTTTGACATGGTTTCTATTTTTGTTTTGTTCGGTGAATTCCACAGTTTTGTAAACCACAATATCAGTGCAGAAAATCACATTTGTACTGATAAGTCGGTTTTCTATTAACGACTTGGGATAAATGCTGTCCTCATAAACCCTAAAGAAGAATACCAACTGCTCAGATTCGGTCAATGTAACTGTTAGGCTAGCCTCGGTCGTATACGTAACAACAACATTGTTGTGCTAACTTACTAATAATTACTGCCTACACTATAGTTTAGTTGAAGTTATGTGCAACAGAGCAGTAGATGGCATGGACCTTTTTAGTTCTTAATACCCTTTAATCCCATTGAATCTGTAAGTAGTGAACAAAAGAAGTGATCTTGGCAGAAAATAGGTTACTTCAAAGGAAGAAGTTTCTATTGTATTTCATCAATTGCACCTCCCTGATTAGTGATTAGAATAGACAGAACTTCCTAATTTCTTGGTAAGGATGTTGTTGGTAAGAATGTTTTTATTGTGAGACTCTACAAACAGTTGGTTGGAGCTAGTCTAGGGCCTAGGTTCACAACCTTTTTTCATCCCTGGACCTCTCATGATGTTCCATATTTTTTGAGGGACCCCTGTTTCGGTAAAGAAAATCTTTTGATTGAGTTTACAGCTTATGCATTATTGGAAATGGATGGTCTTACTGAAAATATAAGAAATTGAATTAAAAAGAGAAACTATATATCATATACCTATTTTGAGAAATATAATCTCCTCCTCAAGGTATGTGCCATACACACTGGTAGAAATTTAGTATCATCAAGTTATTATGTGGTGCGAAAAATGTGTCCTTGTCTGTCATACAGTAGAATTGAAAAGAAGCACGAAACAAAACAAAAATTATAAAATATGTGTAAATGTAGTTTAACTTTGCAATGTGCAATCCCATATTGGCCATCTCATATGGGCCCCTTGTTTGGACCCCATATAGAGTGCACATGAGATGGTGGCCCAGATGGCTTAGGCTAAGCCCATAAGAATGTACTGAAGGATTGCACCTGGAATACATTGTGTGTAACTTAATTCACACACACACTCAACAGAACAAACACTGATACTGTATAAACTGCCTTTATAACCAAATTTAACAGCTTGTTTCTGGTCAGGATGAGCTTTCCTTTTTGTCTAACACAATCCCAGTGCCTATGATCTTGTATACTTGCAAGCACTAAGACCATAAAGAATCATTGTGGATGTTTCTGGCATAAATATTCACAAGATTTTCACCCAAATAGTGTATGCTATGCTATACTGTAGTTCTGTGAGGCTCTAATCTGATGTGGAGTTGCATTTTAATGCCTTAGTGGCTAATTAAATCAAAGATGTACTATTTTTAGAACAAGTCTTTATTCATCCTTTGTACAGTTTTAAGAAAAACAATCACACTGAGCCTCCAATTTGATGTGGACTCGGTAGTCACAGTCCAAGTGGCTAATTGTCAAAGAGAGTGATTTATGACTGAACATACGTTTCTTAGAAAAATATCGCTGGCCAGCTTTTGATGGTACAGGTTTGGGATAGGGTATTTTGAGGAAAACCATCGAAATCCACAGATCCTCCAGTCTATAGTGGATTTGAGGTTGTAGTGGGAGTGGTCTTTTATAGAAGGGTCCACAGCGTAAGTGGAGATGTGGTAGCAGTCCTCACTTACTATAATAAATATTGTTATCAATATTATTATATTATAAAAAAAATATTGCTTGTGACGTCACGGTGAATGACGTGATTGTCATATACACTCGTAATAGTGCGTGTGTCATTACGAGGTACAGTAGCCAGATGATCGCGACTGTGACTCGAGATGTCTTGGCAGTAGTGTTAAGGCAGGGTTGCAGTTGTATTCAAAAGACCTTGGCATTTAAATGCAAGATTAAGGTCCTCTGCCGAAATGTACCAGATTTCATGCATACTGCTGTCTGTATTTGTTGATGTAGTAATTTACAAAACCATAGCCTAGCCCAACTTAAAAAAAAACATAAAAATATTTAACACTATTGTTATGCAAATATGGCTAGGCATAACATTAACTTCAGATATTTCTGCAACGGAATTCTGCAAATTCAAGGTTGCCTCAATTTGCTGAGGGGTAAGTGGGCAAGAAAACTCCATTACTGTTGTAGGTTTAAGTTTGACTTTTCCTTTTGTTGTTACATTTGTTCCTCCTTCAAACTGTATCAATGTCAAGAGTGAAGTATCATCATTTTTCTGCATTTTCTGTTCCTTTGATCACAAGTTTCCTAAGTTCTTTTCTTCTCTGATGAGAAGTGTATCATAACAGCAAGTCAAATGTGTCAAAATGGCATTCTCACAGCTAAAGATTAATGTTTGTATAAGGAATTCTACTGTAGCTTGAATAACTTTCATATGTTTGCAATTCTGCAACGTTCAGTATCGATGATTTACTTGCAATGGTATATTACTGTGTGAATAACATGCAATAATATGCACTGCTATTATGCTATAGTTTCAAAGAGTAACTTACAAGTGTATCATTCTTTTTGGTAGATATCTTCTTTTGTAAATCTTTCTTTTTTTTTAATATTGTGCATTTTTCTCTCCTTAGATGTGAGAGATAAGTTGAGAAAGTGGCGGGAAGATAAAGTCCGAAACAGTGTGGAGACAGCAGAGCTGGGAGAATATTTGTTAGCCAACTACAGAAGAAAACTTGGAGATGAAGGTAAGAAATGCTTTATTTTTTTGTGCACTCAATTGGTGCTTCATCGTGATCATGCTTACTATTTATTTCCTGTTCTCAATGGAAACTATCAACTGCTCAAGAAGGGATTTTCCCCTGTGTGTTCCATTCTGCACATCAAAGCCACTGATTAGTTAAAGTATTATATATCCTATGATGTTGTAAGAACTTAAAACAACATCCATCATCAGTTATTTGGACACTAGATACACAGCTCGCATGCATTCGAATAATGTACTTCAAAATCCTCTGTTGTAGAACCTGTGGTATCCATTGGTGTAGGTGTTCTGCATAAGTCACAAAACTGGTCGCTCATCTTTGCATCTTCATTCTGTTGTACCACTCCTGCTCCTTTATTATCTGTTTTGTTCATTTGTTTGGAGAATGCATGATTTCAAAACCAAAATGTAAATGACAACTGAGAATCTGCTTGCATCATGTACTTCTTAAAGAACGGAACTACCTTTGCATCTGAGGCCAGTGTTTACCGGACTACCTTGTTACAGTCTGAATAGCTGATTCGTTAGCAAATCGGTAGTTTATTTTTTCAGCAATGTTTCTAGTGAAGATGACTAACAAATGTCCCATTAAGTTTCTGCCACAGCAGTCTCAACGGTTTTACCTTGACCTCACAGTGAACCTACAGTATAGCAAATTGTGGTTTTTTGTCAACTTTTCAACAGTTTGGCCGTTGTTCGAACAAGTCAGTATAGCAGCCCTCGATTGCGGAAAGCTCAGTCTTGCCCGGATGTGCATCCATGCAGTATGTCAGCAGTTTCCGCAGAGTTCGAGGTCTAACAGGTTACATGGCATGCTGGAGGAAGCAGAAGGAAAGTGCGTGAGATTTGGACGTAATTTCACGGAGTCGTATCACCATTGCCGCCTTCCTGTCGTCAAGTCATTTTAGATGTTTAAATATTACCCAGTGTTACTTGACACAGATTTTTATGCAAATTAATGCAAATTAAAGTACAGTTTAATAGCAATATAAAGATTGTAATATTAACATTCAAGGTATAGTCTAAGCTGTGCCATACAGTTTTTATCCATGGAGAAAACCCAAGGATAATTGTCTCATCCACTTATCATGGGAAAGCTAATTTTATGGGCTAGGGTAGGGAGATGGGCGGGGAGTGGGGTAGGCTGTTACTTCATCGTGGGAACATAAGTGAAATAGTTATATGGAAGAGTTGGACGGGCGATTATTTCACCGTGTTTTTGGAGGGTTGGTGAGAATCTTCTTTAATTTCTCTTCCAGATTCGATGAAGCCAGAGAGACATATGAAGAAATTTTAAAAAACGATCCAGCAAATGGGGTGAGTTTTGAGATAAGATATTGGTAAAGGGTGATGGAAGATAATGTTATCTTCATCCTCCTGTTGTGATTCTCAACAACCTCCTCTTTGCATTAATTGAACTACTGAAGAGAATATCTGTGAAAACAAAGAAATCTAAAGTAGAACTTTTTGATTAAACGTACCTGTGAAGTTTCTCCCATCCCCATGGCAATGGGCAAATATATGTTGAAGACTGACTTCAACTGCATTGGGTTCTTTTTTTACCGTGGTTTCTTGTAACACTTTTGTGCAAGGTAAAATACTTTCCAAATATTTCTTTGGTTCAGTTCATGAAGTTTTGACATAAAGAGGCCATTTTGCTGATAATGACCCACTTTAAGCTTAGCAAATATATTGTACAAAAATGTAATGTCATGGTGATAGACGTAAGTTGGACACACACACAGATGCACAAGTTGCATGAGAGCAAAATTTGTAGAAGTCAGATCTAGAGTTTAAACCATACAGGCTTAGTGTGCCAAGTCTAAAGTCAATATCAGTACCCCTGGTGGAAAGGGGACTGACCGAAAAGTCGTTAATGTGACGTAAGGAGGGGAGGGGGGAAATGAAGTGTGCGCAGGAAAACGAGGTATGTTTAGTTTTATGGATCGTAGATGTTTGGTTATTCAATTCACAAACCTTTGGTGCTTTTATTCACCAATGTAAAAATACTACAACATTTGCATAAACTGAAATACACGTAAACTGTTGCTGGACTGGAAAAGAATTCTTCAGACCATCAATGCGAAGTGCATTGTTGAGAGTGACATATTTGCAAGTATTGCGACAATTACAGTAATACATCGAAATGTTCGTGGAGTGCTATATGACGCTCTTCATGGGTGGTTGCCTCTCACAAGATGGTTCAAAAAGTTGTTAAGTCTTGTGAAAGCAGTGATTGGCAATGCGCTGGAAACACACATATTGTGTGGACATTCATAAGTACTTAAAACTTCTTGTAGATGATGCGGCGGATGGAGGAAAGGGTTAAAATGAGGGCTATACGGTGTTGTTTATTGGATAGTCCTAGTTCCAGATCCCTATCAACATTATCGATATGTGAACTGAAAGCTCTCAAAACCTCGGGGGTACCTTGGGGTATCCACCTGATTGGAAAAGAATCATTGAAGTCAATTCATACTTAATCAAAATCAGATTGCTCACGGCCTTTGAAAGTTGTGAGAAGGAGATAGAGTTTTTGCATTGTAATGAATGATCGGAAGGGTATAGCAGGTAGCCGTGGCAAATTGAAATGAATCTAATGTGAGAGTCTTTAATTGAAAGCTCTATGTCAGGAAAAGTCACTGAGCTAGAAATGTTGTGGGTGGAATTCAAATAAGGATGGAAGTTAGAGATGAAATCAATCAACTCCTGTAAGTCCTCTCTGGAACAAACAACCGCTCCTGCGATTTTTTCATCAGTGTGGCTTTTGTAAAGGATAGCTGGTTTGTTCCCTTTAAAAATTTACTCTTGAAGAATCCCATAGTAACACATAGTAAGATTGGCCACCTCGGACTTGCGCTCATGCTGTTACTAAAAGTGCAACTGCAGACAAAACATAATATTGATTTCAAGTCTCCAAAAGGTGTAAATCACTGCATGTCAGTATCGGAGTTAAGTCTTCAGAGAAAATTAAATTCTTTTCTTTTGATTCTTTCTCTCTTAGCTTGTGATGAAAAGGCTCGTAGCTATCCACAAAGGAAAGAATGATATCCCAAGTGCAATCAAAGAGTTAAACAAATACATTGAAAGGTGAGCATTAATTTTCATCATCACTAAGTAGTGTACTTCTTCCTTGCATCAAGCAAAACTATTGTTGTCTTTGTGAACTATTTTGCCTGTTTGCTTTTTCTACTTTGGGTATTACTAAAAGTGCTTTTATTTCTGACTAGTTATTCCAAAGTTCGGTGGTATTGGTAACCTCTCATTCTCTGTCTTCACCGATTCAACTCTCTTCCCAAAAAGTCAAAGTGAAATCATCTTCTTGCTTATAGTATACCAAGTATTTGACACACACCCCCCCCCCCAAAAAAAAAAAAAGTGTGGAAACACAAATAAGGGCTTACAGTGATTGATTTTGTCAGAATTGTTACTTATCACAATCCACACGTGTGACAGATTCACCATTTGCAAGAAATGCTATAATATAGGATAAAGATGTGAAACAAAGAAAGAATGGTGACAGAGGAAAGATTAGAGTCGAAAGAGAACTGGAACAGACTTTTGAGTTATTAGTTTCAAAAGGAAAAAAGTATGATGACAAATTGGTATACTGGAAGTCTCATTTGTTCCCCCAAGAAGGTCTCTTTAAAGGTCATTAATTTGCATCTCACAAGAGAATTAATTGGCAAGACCCCACTTTGATATATATTAAACACCAGGGGCTAGGGAAGGAAAGGGAGGGGAAGGTGAGGGAGCTATGTAGGAATTATGAAGCTTCAGGTCCTAGTTTGTGCTTGAGCAGTATGTTGCAATTTGGCAGGAGGAGCAAAGTAAGAAACGAATATATCATTAATCTAACAAATGTGTGATCCAATTGGATTTACAATTATTTTCGCTTTTCTGCATGTCTGTTGCAGAAGTTAACATTCAGGAAAGATAAAGTTTGCTTTCATAGTATTACCAGTCTCTTTCCTCTTTTTTTTTTTTCTGTTGTTAGTTTTATGAGTGACAGCGAGGCTTGGATGGAGCTTGCAGAACTATACATTCAAGAACTGGAGTGAGTACATTTTTTTTACCTCCGAATTGTTGTTATTATAACTTGAGCAATGAAAAGTTTAGGGCTCTGATCCAATTTGTATTTTGATTATGCCCATGTTGTACCTCTGACCTACATGAGAACCAGAAATTGTTTACATCATTTTATTTTGCTCTTCGTTGTAGTGGTGATTGTTGGTGTTGATTTGTGTAATTTTATGCAACCCCTGATCAGCTCATGAAGTGAGGCCTGGGTGTTCTCTGAAGTTAGTTCTCTAATCTCTGTTTCTTGAGTATTTGCTGCTTTCTCAGTCACTCATCCTGTCAAATGCTAATCTCTTTTTCAGCTATCCAAAAGCAGCCTTTTGTTTTGAGGAGCTGATTCTGAGTAATCCTCACCACCATCTTTATCATCAAAGATACGCAGAGGTAGGTCAAAGGTCGAAGAGACCTCATCACGGTAATGACTGTTACCCCAGAGCCAAGTTAATTCTTAACCATTTGCAACTCAAACAACATTTTGAATCCAAATATTCCACCCCCATGGATTCCCGTCATGTACGATTAGAACATTTATCCTCCAATTACAGTCAATTGCAATATTCATGGATATTTCAGAATTTTTGATACCTCATGTAACCTTCCTTTCGGATAATTAACTTGGTTACCTTGTATCATTTTATCCCATATGAGTCTCCTTCCCCCTCATAAGTTTCCCACATTTTTATTTATTGGTACTTTTGAAGACAATGAAAAACCATCAGTGATGAGATATCACCACTTTCACTTGTTTGCTTAACTTGTTTGTTCCGCTTTTTTGTCGCAGATCCTGTACACTCAGGGGGGCTTAGAAAATTTAGAGACAGCCAGGAAATACTTTGCACAAGCGGTGAAACTCAACAGTAATAACATAAGGGCATTATACGGAATGTTTCTGGTGAGTCATGGGGTTTTATTGTCAATGGCGTCCAATTTATCGCATAATCACTACTTAATTAGATGCTGTACTATTCTCTTCTTATTTTGATCCATTACCAATGGTGAATGGACCTCTTTAGTCAAAAGGGTGTGTGCGCGCACAGTGATCAATGCAAACCAATTTTTTATATGACTTCTGGTTAGCCTTGGTCTTTATGTTTTTTCTCTTTTCTTGTGGTTGGCTTGGTTACCTTGCATGGATTGATTCCTCTGGTTAGCTTGCTAACCATACATGTTTTGCCTCTTTTATTCTAGTTAGCTTGCTTACCATCTTTTTCACTATCTTTGTGGAGAGCTTGCTTACCATGTTTTTTTTTTACTATTCATTTGTTAAGCATACCTTGTTTGTTTCTATTCCTCTGGTTGGCATACCTAAACATTTTGTTTATATTTTTCTCTCTGGTTAGCTTACCTTGTTTGTTTATATTCTTTGGTTAGTTTGTTTCTGGTTAGCTTCTGCTGGTTAGCTTGTTTCTATTCTTCTGGTTAGCTTGTCTCTGTCCCTCGTGCATACTGGCTTTATATATGTTTCTTCTCATCTGTTTAGCTTACTGAAATATGCTTGTTTCAGGTCTTCCTTGTAGCATGCTGATTCTGTTTGTTTTCTGTTATTTTGGATAGTTTACTTACCTTGTTGATCTCTTTTCGTCTGGCTAGCATGCTTGTCTTGTGTCTATTAGAGTTGTAATTCAGGCCTTGAAAGGCGTTCATTTTAGATGCTCAAGTGACCACACAAGTGTGGAGGACGCCAGTGGCTTACATATGACAACTTCATGTCCCGTGACTACCAACTTAACAATTTTAGATCAAACTTGGTATATTTTTTGTCAGAAGGTCAGTTCAAAGGTCAAACCTTAGTTGGCAAAACACCCATCTTACTGTGACCCATCCAGGATCAAACCCTGAACCTCCTGGTTGTTAAGCATCATTGCATCAAATGCCAACATGTTTGTCCACTCAACCATGGCACTGATTTGCTCTTTTAACCATGTTTGTTTCAATACTCTATCTTAAGCACCATGTCATTTCTGTTCATCTGGTTAGCTTTCTTACCATGTTTTTTTTTTTTACCCTCTTGCTATTATTCCGTCTAGTGTGCTTACCATATAGCAACCTCATCGAAATCTACTGTTAAGAAGAAGACCGAGAACACAAAATATGCATCCTGGGCAAAAGTACAGTTAGATTACAAATACAAGGTGAGAAGATCTATACCATTGTCGTTTATCGTTGGTGACACATCCAAGTGGATTTTGCATCCGTAAAAATATTTACATGGATAACCATATCAAAATCTTACTGAAGTCTTATGTTACATTCCTTCTTTCTTTTGTACTATCGTTGTCTGGTGTCGTTATCTGTACAGATAGACTGTTGCCGACCTTCAAAGGCTGCTGAAAGATTCTCCGGAAGTCACTGCATCAATCCCATTTATTTCAAGGTTCAGGCAACTCACATGGCCTTGAATACATTGAAAATATTGGAATGTAAAGTCTGTCATTTGCAATGCCTTGAATTTTATTTTCTTGAATCAATGTCCGTGAAAACTGCTTGAATTTCAGTGACTTGAAAGATCAGTGTACATTTTTGCTTAATTGCTTGAACAAGAAAAATTTAACCTTTCTGTTTTCTTTTTTCAGCAAACAGAGCCTACAGATGATGAAGTTGTTGGTGAGATGTTTGAGAAATTGGCAATTACATCAGGAAATTAATGCATCCTCCCTAGCAACCAGAGATACCGTGCTACCCACCTCAAAATTTGGTTACTCTCAGACAGGTAGAGAGGGTGAAGTCAGGTGACCACATGAAGCCCGTTGATTGGACTGATGGGAAAGACATAACCATGTGTGTTGCAAAATAAGTTGTCTGACAGAAAGAAGTCCACCTTGAATATGCTTGAAGACCCCTTCATTTAGCTAGAATACTTCAAATTGGCCGTTGGACATTCATATGGTCGTCATGACTACAGCACCATGGATTCCCTACACAGGTCAATCTGGAGGAATTAAGTTGGGAAACTTTGGTGAAAAAGAAGAAATTTAGAACTGGAGAAGGAATTTTTGCAATGAGACTAATCCAATGTAGTAACCTTCCTTCAACGCCCCAGATGGAAGAGTCTCCACTTTTACTCCTGCAGACTAGACTGGTTTGATCGGAATATTTAGACCGTGTAACTACCCAGTGGATCAACGACATCTTAGTTTCCGGCGTTGTTAAAGTATCCAGACCTTGTAAGTGAAGTCTTGGAACTTCCTACTGGTCAGGATTTATATCACACTAAGGAAAACTGTTTGTTCATGTTTTGTACCAGATCAATTGATTCATTGATACTGGTTCCACGCGCTTGTTCAAGCCTGGCATATGTTTAACGGATTGCATTTAATTTCTAGGGTTGAGAGTAACTCTAGTTTACTTTGTTTTTTTTTTGTTTTTTTTTCAACACAATCAGTCTCTTCTTTGGTAATGAATGTTTATAAGAAATATCCTGTTTGCCAATTACTTCACTCATCCAAGGGATGAAATGGCCATTTTCCCATCGCAGTTCGTGACCCGTACGAGCCCAGTTGCAGTCTGATTTCATGTAAGCTTTGCAATATTTGCGAATCAATATTTCTTCTGGTCCTACCCAAATGGTTGAATTATTTGTCAGATTGTTTGAAGTGCAGGCCACAAGGGTTGCTTATGATACATATTTTAGTGAATTAAGTTTTCAAACTTAATTCTCACTGCAATGTTTGTTTAACATTTGCTAAATCAAAACGGATTGACTGCTAACCAATTCAAACATTGATCATCAAAGACTGCTTATCAGTTTGTTCACACTACTCTGTGCCTTGTTTCTGAAGCAGCTCCTCTGTTCTTATTGAAATTACGTCATTTCTTGAAGGGGGATAGGTAGCTCTGAGGGAGATTTAGCGTACTTGCGTGTGCTCCCTTCCTCAAAGTGACTTACATTTTGGCAAATTATGAGTAAACACTCTGCAGAAAGTTAAAATTTGAATATTTTCTTTACCTTATGACCAGTGTTGTAGCTACATAGAATGAAGTGGTGGTTGTTATGAAAAAAGGCACTGGCTAATTTGTTCCCTGGAAAGCACAGAAAACTCATGGGCAGAATTTTTGGTAGCATTTTGACAACAGCAGTGGTTGTCGAGATGTCCTAGTCGTGGTCAGTATTTTTGGTTTATGTCTCTTCGTGGAGGTCGACTAAGATGGGTAACAGCTAAAGCTGACCACGACTGACCTCCGTAGCTACAACCCTGCTCATGACGGAGTGTTATTGTCATTGGTTGAAATTACTTCAATCACGTCAGCTGCCACCGAAAATACTTGCAGAATGTCTGTCTGGACTAAAACCTTTTTCAATTTAACGTAATGAAGTGCCACATTTGCAGATGATGTATTTCGCCAATGTTCGCCATCCTGATACCCCTTTGGTCATTGTTGTTCTTTGTCTCTTTTCTAGAGGGGGCTCAGATACAAAATGGTGCAAAGTTTGTCCACAAAACTGTCCCTATTTGGTAAATTATCTTGTTTTGAAAAAAATTTTTAAGAAGTTTACTTCGATAATTCTTCCAGCTTTGTTTTCATGTTTGCACACTGCTCTAAAATCACATCATGCGCCACAAGTGGCACATGTGCTGCCATTTGAGGAAATCTGTTCCCAGAACTACCTATTATCCTCCATTTATGAAGCTATGCAACAACTCATTAGGTGCTGCTGAAGGTTTTTCAAACTATATTGATTTTAAGAGCATAGTTCGAATTATCATCGTATCTCTGGCCGTTGATGGATGTGACGTGATTACTACAAGAAAGACAGATGCAAATATTGTGTCGGTTAGAGACGATAAAGCAATTTTAAGCACGAGTAGGAAGGGGGTGGAGGAAGAGAATGGTGAGGAAGAGGTTAGGGTGTTGCAGAGCAGATGGTACCAAATGAGTACCCCTGCTTTCATTTTCAGTACATTCCAATCTGTGGTAAATGTGTGTCGTGGTCTTCAGTAGTGGACTGTTGAAGATAAACAGATGAAGTAACAGTCCATTGTGGTGTTGGGTGTGGTGCTGGGGTTGGTGCTGGTGTGGTTAGCTTGCTGCGTTTGTCCTTTGGGCAAACGGATCACATTCTAACGCCTACTGAGGGTCTCTGTGAATTACAAGTCATTTAATCAAGTGTTTAGATGCAATGATTTTAACATGACATGGAAGATCCATTAAAATTTGTCAATGTGCTGGTATATATTTCACTTGTCATGTCCCTGTTGTGTTATCACATAACCTCCAAGTTGTCTTTTCATCATGAATACATGGTGAAGGCAGGGAAATTTCACTCTTATCAGGCAAAAGGAAGCAGGGCACCACGGCTTGATTCACATTTCTTTATCTCAAACTGGAAAACTGAGGCCACCATTTCAATATCTCAAAGATATTATCCCCCTCCACCGACTGGTAAATCTCAAAAAAACACTATATTTGGGAACATTCTGTTCTGGTATCCATTGCTGTTTGCTTGAATGGTTTGGGGAATGGCACATATCATGTTGGTCATCTGAAATCATCAAATATTGCAAAAATGTGATACAAGATGAGCTCACCATTTAGAATCACTTTTTACCAGCATCCTGTTTCCAACTCTTTCCCTTCTGTGAACAAAGTCAGTGAAAACTGTACACTGTGGTGATCGTGACTGAAATGGGACACTTTTATTGGCAGGACGTGGGATTTACCTACTTGGACCCGGGGTGTGTATGTTGCATGAATGTATTTTATCATTATGAGACATATCCAGTATGAGGTTCATCATCATCATTAGAAGTATGGTTTTACCAGGATTATAAACTATAAAAATTTGTGTTATTTGTATATCTCATCATAAAAAAGAAAAAAATGGCCAAAAATTCAACAATGTTTCATCTCCTGATTGTCTTCACATTTATTTGTAAAAAATCTCTAAGTACTCCTGGCAGCAAAACGTAATCTTGATTTTTATCGGACTCCTGCCGGACATTGCACGTCAACCCACCAGGGGCCCTGGTGGGAGCTGCTGGACAACATCAAAAGTGTCTGGTTCCTATACTTAGGCGAGTTCAGCGGTACAATTTGTCTTGCTACAACCCTGATTATAAGCATTGCCCATGACTAACAAAGTCCATGACATCAAAAAAGTATGATACTAAAATACAATGCTAGAAGTAAGCAATCAGTAATGAGTGATCTCTATCCCTATGACTACCAGGTAATTGCTGTTATAAAATCTTATTTTCTCAGAGATGGTAATGATTCATTACTACAGAAGTAAGTAGACATAAAATATGCCGATATCAAAGTATCAATACATCACAGCACCACAAGTATCATAGTGCACAGCAATTATGAGGACTGCACTACTAGAGCTCGCATGGGGCCAAACAAACCTGAACGGTACTCGAGTTCACAATCAATCGGGTACCAGGGGGCCCAAAAATGAAACTTTGATCGAACTCCGCATTTGTTGCAGCATCATAATACCATCTTTTGCTTTGCATGTTACTAAACCACAATTTATCATAGGTAGAGCCATGGAAATGAAGTGTTGTTGCCTTGTTAGTCAGGTAAAAGTGTGATTATAATTTTTTGTCTAATGTACAATACAAGTCAGTGAAAGTTTGCATTCAGGTAGCAATGTCAGGACTGGGTCTTGACATGATTGTCAGGTACCCAGTGCAGAGACTATACGTGCTATGCGGCACCATGAGTTTCAAACTACACAGTACCGTGTGATAGCTCAAACAGAGTCAAAAGCAGCCACAAAAACAGAGTCACAAACACAGAGTCACAAACACAGAGTCACAATCACTCAAACAGAAACACAAACAGAGACATAGTTATTTTCTTGAATTCACTTTGTTCCAGGGAAGTGGCTTTAATCAACCTTACTGAAATGAGCAGTTTGAAAACACATTAGTGTGACAACACATCAATTGAAGTGTCCTTAGTACCAACATGTGTCTGTATTAACCCATCAGTTGAGGAGTCCATAACAACACATCAGCTGAGATGTCCCTGCAAATTAACATCTCGTGTTGAAGTATAAATTGAGGTGTCCATATTAACAGATCGGTGGAAGTGTTCTTATTAAACACCAGTGTTGTAGTCCAGTCCAGGCAGTCCAATGAAGAAGTCTGGCCTTGGACAGAGGCTTGAAACACTATACGTATGGAAGCCTAGAGGCTTCAACGCCGCGACGTCGAGGCTGAGGCTGGACTCTACTACCTTGTTAAGTACACGAGCTGAGTTGTACTTATCAACCCATCGGTCCATATCAAATATCAGTTGAGGTATCTGTAGCAACACATCAGTTGAGGTGTCCATATTGATAAAACGGTTGAGGTGCCAACTTTCCTCTGGCTGATGCAGGCTTAACTCCTCCAGAGAGACACATGCTCTTCGCCATCGGCTATCATTCTACCATCCTTCGCTCCGAATTGCAAGTTTCATCGTCTATTGGTTTCAGGATTCTTTCATCACCTGTTCTCATTACTCATCTCTGTCTTTGAATGTGATAGAGGTTCCTTTCCTTGACACAAAATCTGTCTCTTTGCTCCACCATTGGCACTATTTGGACCAAAGTACTTTTTCCGAATTGCATTTCTACCCTCGTAGGTGCTGGTGTTGATTTCAGCTTTGACTTGATCTAACTGGTCTTTGCTCTGTTTAGACAACAAAAGGAAAAAAGGGGGGAGAGAACAAAAACAATGTTCAAAGCCGGAAATTTGATTCTTACCAAGAATGTGTTCTGCATCAAACTCTAGAGACACTCAAATAAACTTACTTAAATAGATGGGTACAAAAAATATGGACTTTATGGTTTGTACATATTCCTGAGACTGATGTACTTGAAACACATATATGGGAAACTGTTCGTCATATTTTCTTTTCATACCTTTTTTTTTTCTCTGCTAAACTGCAGATTGACATTTTATCATTGAACAATGTAATTTTCTGATAGGATATGACCTTCACCCGTTTCTGAACAGAGTTTGGAGGGTGAGGTCATTTGGGATATAGCAGTAATAGTTTTTGCACTTTTTTGTTTGAGTGGATTTTGCTGTAGCAGATTTTTTTTTCCTTTTTTTTTTTTAAATTGATTGCTTTCAGTGGATTTTGGCACATTATTTCTGGAGACATATGCAAATGATTTTTCAAGTTCCAAAGGATGCCAACATGGTCTCCTAAAATATGAACTTTTAATGGCTACCTACTTTTTTTACAAGTAATCTGGTACTCCTTCCTTACCAGCAGGATCCTACTCTTCCCCCCCTACTCTTCCCCCCCCCCCCCCTTTTCATCCACATCTAAACATGATCCACTTAACCAATTTGTAACAGTCAGAAAGGGAACTTCCTCAAATGACTTACCTGTACAGACTGTATTTTCTCCATGGTTATCAACCTCCTCGATATGGTGCTGTTGATCTTTTGCTCGCTGTTGGCTACGAGTTTCAGACAGGGATGTTGAGGAATGTGGTCGGTGGCGAATCTGTCAGAGAAGGGAAAAGACATTGAAAGAGAAATCACTACATGAATATGTGGTTGTTATAATGAATACAATTGACACATACGACAACAATTCAAAGTAACTGAGAGTTTATTTCCCGATGGGACAAACCAGCAGGAAACACCTCTTCCCTTTTTTTTCTCTCATTCTCTCATTCTCTCATTTTCTCTCATTCTCCCTCTCTCTCTCTCTTGACAAATTGATGTATTTCTGGCAATGGAGCAGTTCTGTTATTCCAAAGTGTCCATTATCATGACAGTCTACAGCAAAATTTGTTTTCAATTCCATGAATTTAAGCCAGCAGAACCGAGGACAAACACAAAACAGGCACTGATTTCGCTGAAGATACAAAACAAACACAGGTTTTGATCGTTCCAAAACAGTTACCAACACCTTCCTTCGTTGAGGTGTGTGATGTACAATGTCCCCAAACTGTCTGAAAAGTATCCCAGCTTAAGAACAAAATTGAAATGTGGATTACAGCAATTCTCTGCTGTAATTTGAGTAGGGACGATTGCTACCAGTTGACAAACATCTGTCATCTTCACAGGCCCACACATTTTAGCATATATGTAGCATGTAAAGAAAACATTCTCTATGCCCACAGATCTGCTTGCTGGAACAACAAAAACATATTTCAAAGAGGAGGAACCTTTTAATGGATGGAGCATGACGTAATGTGTGCATTCTGGCGTCCACAGTTAAGTCACACCACGATACTGTATCGGTACCTCTGCCAAATTTTGAAGTTTATGCCATTCTACGAGTATTTATAAACACTTGAACATATTACATGAAAGCACTCTTCCAAAACACATTTCTCACCCCTCCACTGCTCCCCACCATTCCTCACAGCATTCTCCCCCCCCCCCCCCCCACTCCATCCTCATCCTCTATTTCCCCTCATCTGAATGCTGTTCAGAAGAAGCATACTCACTCTGCTCTGACCACCGGTAACCAGTATACCAGTCTGCCACGGGGTCGGAGGTAACAAGCTGAGAAGTTGAGGAGGTCCTTGAAGATATCGTCAAGGTGATAGCTCATGGTGGAAGGAACGTGACCTTCCAAACTGAAATGATTTGTGAACAAAACAGTTTGTCAATATGACAATATAGAATGAATGTGACTCCAGGCAACTACCAAAGCACCACACTGAGTTGATCAAGGATACTACTGCATGAAAATACTAATAATTAGTATAATTACACCACTGCCATGGTTGCTAAAGCCAAAAGCCACAAGTTACAATAATTGGACTGTGGCTTGTAATGATAGTGTGTATGAACAGTTGATTCTGATGTCAAAAGGTTCTAGTTACAAACTTTGGAAGCAGAATTGAATTACTACTACATTATTCATTGCTTTTTTTGTATGTATGATATGGTGATGATATAATTCCACAACAACTGCCTTTCATGAAATTCCTCCCGCTTGAACCAAAGAGTCCGCGTCCTGAAAATGTGACAAGTTTTGCAATTAGACTGAAGCAGTTGGTATTTTACTTATACAAACAGCATCATCTTTCAATGCAAAAGTCTTTAGAACAAGCAGCAGTGCTCGTTACTGGATAAAATCAGTCCCTATCAAATACTGAAATATTGATACAGTTGAATTATAAAACTCACGTTTGATCCTCCAATTCATCATAATCCTTATAGGTTCCAATCTTCCTCGTTTTTTCCCTGACGCCATAAGGAGCTGAGAACACAAAACAGGGACATGTGACTTTCATCAGATTACCAGTGAACGAAAAAAATCTCTTTGACACACCTTGTGATGCAAATGATCTACACTTTTGTGGCTGGATTTTCGAAGGATGCACGTACGGTTTTAAAAAAAAAAAAACCATGACCACCCACCTCAAAAGAGTGAGTGCGTTGTAGAAAGTAGCTCATAAACATACATACAACAATTAGGAATGTCTGATAAAGTTGACATGCTTAATGAATTTCGGTCATCGGAAACTAAGAGACCACTCACGATCCGTGATGATGACGTCAAAGAGTTCCTGCTCCCTCCAGACGTTGAGTGCAAAGTCAGAGACCATTACGTCCAGGTACCGGTCCTGTAAGTTATACTGTCTCATGTTGGCCAGGATATTCTCGTCATTTCCTTTAAAAGACAGAAGAAGAAGGAAGCAATGGCCACAAAGTCTCCTGTGGTATTTCATTCCTTTAATACAAACATCAAAAGTATTGTTGTGGAAGAGCAATAACATTTCCTGCAAACCAAATTTTGGCTTCTTGGATTCATCAAACTGTTTATTAAATTGGTTTGACAATCACAAGTTTAGCATTTGACTGAAGGACTATCACAAATGTACACGAGTTTACGTCACTTTGTTCGTTCATGTGTTTCTCCATCAAGGTGTTTAGTCTTTCCTCATTCCTTTGTTTATTCTTATTTGTTCATTCATACAAACTGGCGTTCATGTGAAAGGGAGTAACCATACAGGCCTTGAAATAACTTATCTCATCATCATTACCACCTTTAAGTTTGACCCATGATTGAAAAAGAAAAGTGGCAATTTCTCATCACGTTCAGTTTAGACTTCACCTGGGTGATTTGTAAAATGACAAAAAGTTCAAAACATCACAGAGATGGAAAGACAGCCATTTTGAAAACAGAGTTATTGAGGTGATTCTTGCAGAACGTTTTTTCATGTATACATTTCTACTCTCAGAGTGAAAATTGGCAGAATGCATAGCCCACCATAGATTAACCTAGCATGAGTTAAAACTGACATGCACAGCAGAAATTGTTGAACAACGATGGTATTAACAGATAAAACAAGGATTGCAGACAATGAGACACTCCTTCCTACCTCATGAGGCACCTCAAATGGTAGTATAAGCATTAGGAGCATTATTCCAAAATCAAGCAGGTGCTACATAGCAAACCATTACTCTCCAAGCACACTAAGTGTGCGATTGTTTTGCTGAGACAGGAAAGTGAGGAGCATTGTAACTATAGGGGGAAAAAAAATAGTATTTTAAACAGTTCCTGAATTCGGAAACAAGTAACTGCTGACTCATACACGCTGGGTACGAGGTATCCAACGAAAATGTGAGACTTGTTTTCAATGCTGGGTTTTTTACTGTACTTTTAATACCTTGTAGTTGGTCTTACAATTGGAGTGTGATGTAATGATAATTTCACTTATGTGTCAGATCAAACCTGAGATATGCCACTGAACAAAGATACATTAAATTAACATTTATAAATATAACAGATAAGAAAGACAACATCGGGTGTTGACCTGAAGAGGTGTTCTTCATTTTATGATATGGAGGGATATGGCTGTGACTTTGGGACCCGGTTGTAAACGTTGGGTGGGTACCGAGAACACCTGGGTTGACAGTAAAAAGACTAGTAATGGAGACAAGGTGATTTATGGAGATGGAATAATCTTACTGGACAAATTTGATGAATAAAGAGAATAATTATCTCAGTTTCTACAAGAGGTCTGTCGATCCTATAACAAACAGAATTTGAGGATGTTTGAAAAGGTTGAGAGACAAATAAGCAGGAAGATCAAAATATTAAAAGAACTGTTTTCTTTCTCACCTCTGAGAGTCACCTCGCCTCTCGGTTTGCCGAAGCTACGGCTGCTTTTGCCGATTCCGTGGATGATGTTGTGACTGATATCGCACCCAGCGACGTAACCACCGAAATGAGCTGCTCCGACCAAAATACTCCCTGTGTGAAATATAACAGAGAAGATGTATTAGCAGGACTGTTCAAAACCCTAAATTGTTTTAGTCCTTCTGAAAAGTACCAATTCATACAACAAATCAAATCTTGAGCAGTTGATTTTGCAAACTTCTGTTAGGATCATGCAACAGAATCTTTCAAAGCAGCAGTATAAACACCACAGATACAGTTTTATGCGGTCAATAAACGTGGTGAGATTTCAATGAGTCCTAAAATAATACCTCAAAATCATGCTTTCTGTTCATCTCAGGCAACCAGAAAATACAAATTCAGAAGGAAGAGGTTTGGTGGTTACTTCATTTCTCAACAAAGAGTAGAAAAACAGTGAGAGAATTATTTTCAGATTGATTGATTGATTGCCTGATTGATTACTTGATTGATTGGATGAGTATTTATTCAGCAATCTAAATTCCTTTTCTCTGGAAATGTGACACTCCACATCTCCAGCAACACAGCAACCCTTTCAAAAATCAACGAACAAACTCAGTAAACAAGAGCACAAGAGAACACTTGGTGATGACCATAAAGGTATGACGCAAGGAGTCAGGCAAAATAATATTCTAACCTGTCCCCACAAACGGATCAAAGACGAACATGTTTGGCATGACGCCGGCCTGGTTGGCCATGATGAGGGAGAGTTCGGCGTCCATGCTGGTGTTTCCGATGAAGTGTCTATTCTTGACGGAATATTGATGAGCAAGGTACCTCTGGCCACTTGAAATCTGTTGCGAAAGGAACAGAATAGTTCACTGCTCTTTCTTTACAGCTTTGGTATACAGAATAGGTAATCTTTTGTTTCTGTTTTGTTTTTGTTTTGTTTTTGTTTTTTATCGTTTTTATTTGCAAAAAGGCAGCATTTACAAGAACATTTTCAAAAAAAATCTGCACAAATTGAATACTGTACCGACCACATAATTGAAAAGACCACTGCGAGTTTTCATAAAAATTTCATGTAAAAAAAGGTGACAAGCTACCAGGGTTGGTGAGACGGCATTAAGACACATGTAAGCTATCAAAGCTAAAAAGAACCTGAAGATCGTGATGGGAATATCTGATTTATAGATGGAGGTGTTGCATGTTCAAATGAATCTTGATTCTTGCTTTAAGTTTACCATTACTTTGTACATGACCACACTCACCCTTCTCCCAACATAGACATAAAATGGTTCCTCCGGGGCGGTGTTTGGGTTTGGTCCATAGTCCTCACAGATGTAAAACAAATTGTCTGGATTCTCCAAGTCTACTCTTCCTTTCAGAGGAAGATTGACAATAAATTGCTGTTAAAAATGAGAAAATAATCATAAAACAGACGCATCAACTTATAGGGTAGTAAGTTGCTTACTCTTCATGAAGGAGCATGGTAAGAAACGAACGTTGTCTTTTTTTGTTTCATTACAAAATGTTGTCATCCTTTTTTTTTTCCTTTTAAGGTTCTAAGTTGATATGTATACTCTGACAAACGTGTGTACTATTCTCTGTCACCTACTTAGTAGTTTGAGCAGCCAAATCAATTCACTTATCACCCAGTTGACAAGCTCAGCAATTTCTGGCTCATACTGGTTTATCAAGTATTCTGTAGTTCTTGAAAAGCAAAGCTTCTTTGTCCTGACTGAAGAAGAGGTTTTGCCAGCTAGGAGGCAATATAATCCCTTCTGCCTACTACTACTTATGTGAGTAAGGGTAAAGGTGATTTTAACCAAGGTGCAAATGTCAGTGTCACAATTTCTTAAAAAGAAATAAAGAAAACCGGACAACGGATCTGTCTTTCTGAAATTCATTATTAAACTATGTCTATAGAACAGAACACTACTTAAAGTAAGTGAATGAGATTTATCAAATGATGTCTTACTTTTGGAAGAACAACTAATTTTGCAACTGACCAAACCAAGGTTCAGGAGGGTGATGCATACTGTGCACCACCACTACCACCACTCTCATGAGGGTATGTAATGACTTGTGGCAGTTATTGCTAGAGGGGTGGCAGCAGGAATTTGAAAAAAAGGGATATATGCTTAAGCTAAGACAAAAGAAGTTAATAACTAGATTCCACAGATTTCAGACAGACACTAAGAGGAAGACAATAAGCCAAGGAACAAGAGGACAACGGACAATTTCCCAGTTCCATTCTATGAGATGGACAAGGGAGGAGTAAGGGAGGTCTGAGGCCAACAAGTCTGAAACTACTCTTCTGAAACAAATCCTTGCAATAATGAGCTGACTGTAAATGTTTTATACTTGTAGGGTTTTGAAAACTGTTGACACACAGTTCAATGTTATAACATTTACTCACATCTTTGCATGGGCTTCTAAACTACAGTACACAAATACATTACACTGCTGTGATACAAAAATTGACCCTAGTAGCATTCAATACGGATCCATCTTTACAGTACTTTCCACTTTATTGTCAGTTCCCTTCACCAAAAATCATATGTCATAATTTCCAGTTTACTAACATGAATCAGGTCCAGCCTCTTGTTCTGTTTTATTTTTTTGCCGAAGGTGTGGATCCTGAAGCAGAAGGAACTTTCCTCTGAGCAGAAACTGCTGGTTTCGCTCGCCGGCAGGTTCCGGAGTTGTTCGCAGACCGAAGCACGGGTGGGTCCGTGGGCCAACACCTCCATCACCATCCGACCGAGGATGGACCTCGTCATGTACCTGTGGACGCAGTTCTCACTCGGAAATTTGACCATGAGAAATGGGCTTTTCTGGAATATGGCAAAGTAACGATAATATGATAATGCATTTATCTACTGTACACTCTGCCTTCTGTATACACCTCAAAGCGGCCTACCAAATCATTAAACAAACTTCAAGAAACATCCCGGATTATTAACTTACAATATTGAAAATGCAGTAACAATTCTAAAACCTTACGACAATCTGCATATTCGAGTCAATAGGACAAAGCAAAGAGCAAGAAGGCAGACCAAAGGTACAGTAAGTATTAAAATCTTTGTATGACAGTTTAATCATAAATGACAAGATAGGATAAAAAACAAGCATTTGCATAGAAAAACAGGAAAAGTAAAATGAGAAATCAAAAGGTAGAAACAACCTTCTAATTAAATAGTGTGAATGCAATAATCATTTCAAATATTTGTGGAATGTGAATGGAATAATTATCTTTAGATATTTAAATCAGTGTGAATGCAATAATCATTTAAATATACAGTAAGTGCAGGGAATAGTGTTTTGGTGTTTAAACTTAGTGTTTAAATTTTGTATTGCAATTGCAGGTATATTTTAGGTCTTTGGGGAAACTATTGGTGAAAATGGAATGGATTTGCATACAAAAAATTGCTACACATATTTCCATTTGTGTGGCAATCTGGCCTGTATGTGTTGCACATTGCACTGAAATACTAGATAAATTATTCCCTGCAGTGTGTTCAGAATCCACAGCAACAGAACATGAGGTACTGTAAATTTTGTTTTACAATGTTATTCTCTGATGCTTGGAAGGTAACAAGCACTTCAAGTCATCAACAGACAAAACACATTTAAAAAAAGGGAAGCTAAACTACAGTATTTTGTCTTTTCTCAAAACTATGACTACTCCACTACTAAGTGGAAAGTTAGACTTAATGCCCAAAGATTACAATTATGGATTACATGAAATAATGAATGATTCTTATACAATTAGACTTATACTGATGGAATTAATTTATGTACTGTATATGTATGTTTAAGACTGCAGTAAATGTTGTTTGTCCAACTTGCATATATCTATTCCGACCAAAAGACTACAAAACAATGAACAACTCATTAACTGACTGCAGCATGGCTAAGACCAAAACAGGCTGCAAGGGATTGGAGCAACATTAACATAAATTTAATATCAACCTTTTAAACAAAAGTATGACCATGACAGAAACAAAATGAAAAAAAAATATGAACATACAAAAAAAATACAGGATGCCAGCTTTTTGGTACAAATACAAACAAAGATGTAACCAACCTTAGCATCATGCTTTTGTTCACTGATTTCAGCTTTAATGTGAAGCAAAGAAAGAATAGATGTAACTTCCTGCAAAGAGATGAAAACAATAAAAACAAAAGAAATGGAGAATATCTGGAGGATGGAGACATTCAGTGCTGAACTTATTTACAGCAAACAACACATTATTGTTGCCATGGTGACATGAGCCAGTTCTTATCTCCTTCCAATGCTGAAGATCGATGGTGACAAGATGCCATACAGTATAAGTGACAGAACAAGCAATTCAATTGATCAATTGCTGATCCAAGAAAGTTTGCTAGCACTGACAACAATTGCCATTTGAAACTCTAAACACCAGTGTATGTATTCATTTCCATGAAGTGCTGCACGAAGTATAGGACAGCCTTTGCTTCGGATATGTATGCCACACTTGACAACAAAATTGGCACTTCCATTTCAAATCATACCAAGGCCATGACGTTGAGGACTGAAATAAACTGTACAATGGTAACCCAGACCATAGATTACTATAATGGTAGAGACAAAACTCAGTTTTAGCATCAATCAAAAACATTTCATAAACTCATAAACTTTCATGAACTTGTGACTCACTAGAAACTAGTATCCCCACAGGCACATAGTCTGACTAAAGGGCATCATGTGCATTATAAAAAAAAAATGTCATCCTTTTTGTGATTGCTTTCAAGAAAGCAAAATCGATTCATCAATCCATCAGCAGTGCAGTATACAATGTAATTAATTTTGTCATCATCCAGACAGACTTTCCTTATAACCAAAATGCGATTGTTTCCGATTATGTCTACCAACTATCACTATGGCTCATCAGCCTCTAGAAATTACACAATAACTACATGTCAAAGCAGGGAAACTAGCAAACCAATGGTGGAATATTACTCCAAAACATGTGTTAGCCTGTTACCAAATACAGTAGCAACTGACAAATGTTAGTTTATGCAAAGAAGTGTAAGTGTCTTCATATTGGCCATTGCAATGCTCAAGCTGGCTACTTTCTCAGTGGAATTGTTCAAGTTGAAACCACTGAGTATGACTATAAGGATTTAGTCCAAGAAGACAGTTTGCTAACGCTGCGAGCTCTGCCAACAAGGTAGCTGGTATTATTAATAGAACTTATGACTGTAAAAGTTGTCAGACCACATCTTAACATATTGTTGTCAGGCATGGTGCCCTTATCTCCACATTGCTAATATCGCCAAGGTACAATGTGGTGTTACAAAACTGATTCCATAAATGTCTACTCTCAGTTAAGAACGCAGGCTTGAGAGACAGGCGCGTAGCCAAGGAGGGGGGCGAAGGAGGCAATCACCCCCCTTGGCCATATTGCAGGGTTGGGAGCATGTATGTACATGCATGTAAAACACCCCGGATGGGTCGTCTTCTACTATCTGAGTGGTTTGTAGAGCCAAATGTTTCTTTGAATGCTCATCTCGGCATTGCATTATTTTTCACAGACTAATTGTTTTCTCAGAAATTGTAGACATGAGATCTATATTTCAAAACTGGTGCGATGCAGCTGAAAAGACTTGAGTGGGAAGGGCTGTTGCCGGCCATCTGAGAGGTTTGTAAAACTCAAAATTTTCTTGTACGCTCCGCGGCAACCGATGATGACGCTCCGCTTAGTCTTCACAATAGTCTTCACGAGTTCACACCCCCCCCCCCCCCCCCTTGGCATATTCCTGGCTACGCCCCTGTTGAGAGTTCTGGCTTGATGCTCTCTCTTGAAATGAAACTAAGAGCTAACTTGAAAGAAATTTTCAAAACTGTTAAGGGACTGGAAAATATTAATCAGGAAGCTTTTCAATTTGTTAGATGAAAGAAGAACAAGATGTCATCAGCTAAAATTCTGAAAGCAATACTGTACATTAGATCTGATTTTGAACTCTGATTTTCAATGCACTGTACAGTACATTGAGTAATGGCCAATTACTCATATACTGTAAGCCTTGTGCTGTTTTGGTTATTTTCAGAAATGTCACAAATGGACTTAAAAAACCTGGAAGTTAGAATATGAAACCAGGAGCTGGGCGAGAGATCTGTACAAAAAACAGGAGTCCCCCAGTAAAAGCAAGAGAGTTGAAAGGTCTGCAAGTGCAAGTATGTTTGACCAGATTGGTAGCCACCTATCCTGAGGCTGAACAGTTTTCCATCTCTAGGTTTTGGAAGATACATACAATCCAACCTAGTCATTTAAATATTATTAATATTCCTGTATAATTATATCTAACCCGATTCCCTAACCCTGTAGTATATACGCTATTCCTAGCAGGCACCCATACAATCAGTGGTATGTCTAACACAGTAGACCACATGCAAGTGAGTTCTCATTCATGAATCATGCATATCATTGTCTATTGTGTGTATGTGGTTACAGATTCTCCATTTTTCAAGCTCAAATTTTCTCTAAGTTGGAAGAGAACAAACTAGACGGTAAAAGAGAGCTTCAGTATACGAAATGTCCATTATTAAATTACATGTGTACTGTCATAAACACAGTGGCAGTGGGATACAGTATATTGTACTGCAGAGTGCAGGTGTTCGATATTATACTGGCTAGGCTTTCCTACTCCTAACGCTGGCGTAAGTTAGCCTAACGCAGTTTTTCTGATGGCCATTGGATGATTAAATTCATTATACAAAATATATCGGCAAAGAAATTAAAAAAACAATCACAAAAGTTCATGAAGACAAACAGAGGTTAAAAACAAAATGATACGTTTTTCTTACAGTTAAGCGGAAATCGAGATGTTCCTGTGCAAATATTATCATGAATTGTCGCAAGGGCGCAGCCATGTTGTTGCCAAATCAACGGGAAACGTACAAATTATGCACCTGTATTGTGCAGTATTAATAATTGATTTCCCGAATCTAGTCAACTTCCTTTTTCTCTCATGGTCATAAAATAAGCTACAGGTTTATAAGCAAATCCATCAAAACAGAACGTTTAATGTAAGAAGGAAACCACAAAATTAGTTTGTTGCTTTCAGCAAATTGGCTTTCTGGTATGAAAGTGTTCTGATCGGAACCATTACAGCTGTTACTTGTTAGTGTTAGTGTTACATGGTGCTTAGTGGTGAACACCAGGAAATTGAACGCATGTTAATTTTGCTTGAAGACTTAGTTGAAGTAATATCATTCGCTATTTTGGTAGTAAAGTATTCAATTGGTCAATATGGCATCAGACATCGACAACGTTGCAGATAAATTAAGACAGCAAGGTGCTGTTGCTCAAGAGTCCGAATGAACAATCCAATCAGCCAAATTATTCATCTCAGGTGCATTCTTCGCAGCAGTATGCTCAGTCTGTTGCCCAGTGGTTGGAGCTGTACAGGGCCCATTACATGACCCATTACACAATGACTGTTGCGCCGTATTACATGGCCATGGGTTATGCCCAAGCAGCTTGTCAATTTATGGTTAATCAATCCGCCTCTGGCAACCTCTCAAGTGGTGCAAATGCCAGTGGTGCATCGCTGGCGAATCAAGCATCTCCCGCAGGAAATGCACAGAATGCAGGTGGAACGGTTCTAGGTAAAGACTTATTTATAAATAAAACATAAATTGTATTTGTAACATTAAGTAAAAACTGAGGACAGCAAGGAAAGATGGCCTTAAATTGTCCTCACTTGGAGGTCGGATTAGCACTCGCAACCACCAGGGCCTGCTTCGTTCGTGTCAATATTATAATTTGTTCCATTCACAAATTTGTATGGGCAAGCAGACAATCTTATTTTTCATTGGTTGCATGTTGAGATTCAGTTCCCACATTCTTTAAATCAAGTGGGTTGGCTCAAAAGTTGTGGTTACTCAGTTTAAATTTCCATGCTTTGGAAGGTATGTTTGTAAACGGACATTCTGTTTTTACAAGTTCATTTTGCATAAGGTCATAATTAAAAGTTTAATTTGTCCATGAAGAACATTCAAGTAACACTTTTCCTCCCTGTAGGCTTTGGGGCATGCAGGTCAAGGAACTACAAGATCTTGAACAAACTTGCAAGGTAACCATGTAATGGTTTTAGCTAGTCTATTACTTTACAAAATGCTCTCGAGCATAGGGAATGCTATGAGTGTATCTATACGGAGGGCGTTATTTTTCGAGTTTTTGGACTGGTTTCTTTCAGATTTTTCCTATCCATCGTAGTTTATTTTCTCTGGACAATTACTTTTTGTTTGTTGAAAGTGTTTTCACGAAATTATTTCAACAATTTTTGTACATTTTTCTGTGGGTGGATTTTGTCGTGTCCTCAGTGTTTGCCGCATTCTTTCCCCACTGTTTACTTGTGCTGTGCTTGTGAACCCGAATCAGTAGCAGAATCAGTGCAGAATCAGTGAGTGAAGCTATCGTGCAGTCAGTGAGTGAGCTGTTGTGGTGTCTGTGAGTGAATATGTGGAGTCTGCGAGTCAAGTTGCCGAGGATTCAGTGCGTGAAGTTGACATGGAGTCTATGGGTGAGATTGGGAAAGATGGATTGTAGTCTGAGCTGCCAAGAGTACAGGTAAGATGCTGCTAGTTGGTGATTGTTGACAGAGAATTTTGTAAGAAAGACAGGAAGAGAGTATCTGCGTGTTTGGCGGGTGCAAGGATCGAGAATGTAAGATTGTGAATGAGGTTGTTAAGGATGAGGAAGTGATTGCTGTTGAGGTGGGCACCAGCAGCATGCTCCATGAATCCCAGGAACTGCTGAGATCTACAGTAGGTATAGGGAGCTAATATTGTAGACTAAAAGCCACCAGGGCCAAGGTTGTTTTCTGTAGTGTTCTACCAAGATTTGATAGTAAAGGTTCCCCTTAGTAAGATCAGTAGCTTTGTAGAGAACACGCAAATGACTACTGGACACTCCGATGGTCTGTGCTCTACTTTTTTATTCCACAATATTCTCTTCTTAGAGGTTACAATTCATAGACCAGGGATGTGTGCAACACATCCCTGGATGCCAGCTAAATACTTCTTAGATAAGAATACAATTACAGCTTAAATACTTACACAGAGACTAAAGGAGATAAGGCTACTGTTGACTACAGACTATCAATAGGATAACACTGCACTTCTATGTAAGGAATGCTGGAAATACCATACTAACCTCTAATACTCCCTACACCCCCTCCCTTTGAAAATAGAGTATCCTCATAGCAGTCCCTACGTAGCATTTCAGTGAACAACTTTCAACTGCTCAATGTGAGCTACCTGCTCATCATAGCTATTCCTAATAACAAAGTTCACTGAGGACTACTGTGACAACACATCGTATGGTCCTCGCCATTTCGGAGCCACCTTTGCAGAGAACTTCTTCCTTAGGTTTGACAAAGGGTGACTCTTCAATAGCACTCTGTCACCCACCTTAATCTGACCAATCCAACTGACCTTCCTTTATTATATATTCTCTCATTCCTCTTATTCATTTGCATCATGTTCTCCTTTGCAGTAGAGAACATATCTTGTGTAGTTAGAGATGATGCTACTAGATCATCAACCCACTCCCCAGGGCCAGAAATCTTGCGATTCAGAAGCAACTCTGATGGAGAAAACCCTGTTGAATCATGTTTGTATGAATTCAAGGCGAACTGGAATTCGGACACATACATGTCCCATTCAGTGTGATCAGACTTAACAAAGCAACAAAGCATGGACACAAGATTCCTGTTAACTCTCTCCACCCAGTTTGACTGGGGATGATATGGGGTTGTGAATACCTGTTGTACCCCCCATTGTGTGCAAATTTCAGCCACATTCTTGGAAATCATTTGTGGTCCATTATAAGAAACCAGGTACTTGCAAGCCCCCCATGTGCAATACAGCTCTTTCAACACAGTTCCCAAGATTTTTCCAGTTGCTCTCTTCAGTTTATACATCAATGAGAATTTTGTAAAATGATCAGTAAATACCAAAATATACAGATTTCCACTTCTACTTTCTGGAAATGGACCAATTTAGTCCATAGCCACAACTTCCCATGGAAAGGTACAGTGGCGGTGCTACAGGGGAGGGGGGGGCATGAGGGGGCATTTGCCCCTCCAGATTGTTTCCTTGCCCCCAGTTGCCCCCTCCCAGTTGCTCTCACCCTTCCCAATCAGATCTTGTACTCATCCAAAATTAATCACAAAACTATGTATTGGCATTGGACTGAATAAGAACAGCTTCGGGAGAACCATGATTGATTAATGCCTAATTTATGTTACACAGGCTGCCAGTTTTCATATCATGCCCGTAGCCACTTCAACAGAAGGCCAGCCTGGTCAGACCAATTTTCTCTGGAATGTTTACCGTCCAGCATAAGGGAAGGGCGGGTAGGTAGTTCTTTTCCTAAATATAGGAATGGAATGGAAGTGTATGTAGCCTATGTGTGTGTGTATGTGTGTGTGTGTACTCGGTGGTACCGTGTAAATGTGAAATGGTACTCCCAAAGAAAAAAGTTGGGAACCTTGGAGTACAGTCAACCGAAAAAATAAATAATATAAAAATAAATAATATACCTCCCTCGGGGCTTAATTTTCCACCCAGAGATATGCTAAAACCTCAGAGCTTCCGGGGGCTTCGCCCCCTGGACCCCCACCGGGGCTTTGCCACTGGACCCCACCAGGGGCCCTAAGGCGGGCCCCTGCACCCTACCCACAAGGCCTCGCACTTCGAGCTCGGTTTCGCGCTTCGCGTGAAAATCTTTGCCCCCCAACATTTTCCTCTGCCCTCAGTTTGGCTCCCCAAGTCTGACATTCTGGCACCGCCACTGGAAAGGTACTACTGTAGTTGTTGACTTCATATACCCAGCAGGTTTCTGGTAAATGGGTTTAACCAGTTGGCAAGTTCTACACCTTTTAATAAATACCTCAACATCTTGTCTTAGACCTCTCCACCAAAACTTCTCAGGGACTTTTTTTACAGTCTTGTGAACTCCCATATGAGGACAAGTTGGAATACAATGGTAATGAGCTATGACCTCATGAACCAATCCTTTAGGCACTACAACTTTCTTATTTCTACTGTTTTTACTCCCATAGTACAGTATTTCATCTTCCAATGAGTATTTTGTGCAAACGTTGCCACTTTGTTCTTCACCGCTTAATGGATGAATACCACTTAGCTTAGTCACCAAGCTTGTATCCGCATTTTCTGACGGTCTATCTCTCAAGTTTGGCAGAGTTTGGAGTGCCGCAATTCTCTCTTCCTTTGTCTTAAGGAGAGACAAATCCAGATGATTTTCTTGACAAAGATCTCGCATATACTCTGCCATCATGAATTTAAGGTAAGGATACCGGGAAGTACCCTCTTTATTGACTTTATCCTCCATCTCGTTTTGATGGATCCTGCCGACTACACCATTGTAGAGAACACGCAGATGACTACTGGACACTCCGATGGTCTGTGCTCTACTGATTTATTCCACAATATTCTCTTCTTAGAGGTTACAATTCATAGACCAGGGATGTGTGCAACACAGAGACTAAAGGAGATAAGGCTACTGTTAACTACAGACTATCAATAGGATAACACTGCACTTCTATGTAAGGAATGCTGGAACTACCATACTAACCTCTAATACTCCCTACAGCTTTAATAGTTGCCTTGAGACTGAGTGTCTTAACAGGCATTTAGTTATGTATAAAATTTGTTGTCAAGTTTTCTTGGAAGAAGGGATTTATATTCAAGGGATGCCCTTCACTTGTCTGGTTCTGGGGCAAATAAATTTGGGCGGATATTTAATTCATTAATCCATAAGGTGATGTCAAACTAAGTTTGGAGGTGAGGTCTGAGGGATTTAAATTTACACCTGTAGTCAGATATTTGTAGTTCAAACAATCACCGTGTGAAGAAGGGAAGAAAGGGAAAACTCAATGTCTTTTTTACCAATTTGCAGCATTAGGAATGAATTTGATGAATTATGTGTTTTCATGGAAGATGTGAAACCAGATATCGTGGGTGTCACAGAATGGTTAAATAATCATACTTTTGATGCAGAATTTTGTATCCACGATTATATGATGTACCAGCAGAATAGTTTAGACACCTGTGAGGGGATAAGTGGTGGAGTTTTACTGTATGTCAGTTCCTCCTTGAACAGTGTTGAGTTGACATACAGTAGTTTCAAAATAGGCCTAATTTCACAAACTTGATTTGGTGTGAACTTCCCATCAAGTGTCCTAGCAATTCTGGGTTAATTGTTGGATATGTGTACAGGTCCCCTAACAGTTCTTTTGAGAATGATTCGCTTTTTCTCTTTCTGTAAAAAAAAGCATAAATTGTGGAGACTGTTTCGTTCTTGTGGGTCAGCTACAGATTGTGACAATTTTAAGAGAGAGGAAGTTCGTGGGAATCCTTTGATTTCCAGTGCTAAGTTTGCTTCGGAGTTTGATATTGCTTTAAATGTTAAAGAGAACCCTAGGGCTTTCTTCTCGTATGTTTGGTCTAAACAGAAAATCAAGGATAGTGTTGCTCCTCGTCAGGACTCATCGGGTTGCATCATTACTGATAGTCAAGGGATTGCAAATATTTTGAATAATTACTGTTCTTCTGTGTTTACTTCTGAGATGTTGGATGACATTCCTGTTTTGGATTCCGGGGACTGTGATTCAATTTTAAGTGACGTTGCTTTTTGATTCCTTGCGGAAGGCAGAAGGAATCTATGCGATGGTGATGTCTTGTCTGTGTGTGTGTGTATGTATGTGCGTGTGTGATGCCTGCTTGTAAACATGATATCTCAGGAAGCGTAACTCTTAGTGATCTCATAGGTGGCATGTAGATGGCCCATATTGAGTAGATGATCCCTATTGTTTTTGGTGGAGGTCAAAGGTCGTTTGTGGTCAACAGAGGTCAAAAGGTAAATACCTTGAAAATTGCTTGTAAACACGATATCTCCAGAAGCGTAACTCTGAGTGATCTCATACTTGGCATGTAGATTGCTCTTATTGAGTAGATGATCCCTATCGTTTTTGGTGGAGGTCAAAGGTCATTTGGGGTCACCAGAGGTCAAAAGGTAAATACCTTGAAAATTGCTTGTAAACACGATATCCTAGAACGATAAATGTGAGAGATCTCATAGTTAGCATGTGGAATGCCCATATCGAGTAGATGATCCCTATTTTCTTTGGCAGAGGTGAAAGGTCATTTGGGGTCATGGGAGGTCAGGTCATTTTTTCAAATGTGAAAAACTGGAATATGCAATATTTAAAGAACAGTCCTTCCAGTGAATTTTATACTTGTAATGTAGAATCCTCTTGTTGATTTGATGGTTTGTATGCATTTTTGTAGAAATGAAAGCTAGTTTGGGGTTATTTAACATCAAATTGTTAAAAATGAAAGTAGTTAATATTGGCATAATTAAGGATCGCGTGGCCAACAGTTCTTATCGGTTGGCCTACAGCTTTTAATAGAGGGCCAAATACTTTTGGCAGTAACATATTATCATTTGGCTTGCAGCACTTGAAGTTGGCCGCACTGTTTAGTCAAGAAATACTGTAATACCAGGGTAGGGAGTTGCCAGGTAATAACAGGGAGCTGCGCTGCTTTTTGGGCTTCTGGCATTTATTAATGAAAATGAAATGCATGTTCACATTTCAGAATACATTGTGAAAACCAAAAACAATATCGTTTCCTGTTTTTGATGCACAAGAACTTCTTTTAGGACATACCAACATTGTCTCTTCGATAACCTTAAAGAAAACATGAAGACAACATTAAATTTGGTAACTAAGATTATTGTTTGGCAAACTTTATGCCACTGTCCTCATAAGGACATGTGAGCCTGCATGAATTGTAAATTGGAATTGATTAATTAAATATACCACGGGTTATTAGTTTTATAAAAAGAACTAAATTACCGATCATTTGGATCAAATACCCTTGAGCGTGCATGAACTGTGATTGCTTAATTGAATGAATCAAATTGTAACTGACCCACCTCTGTTTAAATTGGTCACTGTTATCTGACATAATTTATCACAGTTGACTGCCAGTAGAAACCACAATGTCCAGAATAAATCATACAGTCTGTTGAGCCAGGTGCTCAATGGACTTAACCATTTACTGTGTAAACAGTGTCTCTGTTTAGCCCTCTGAGATGGTATCTCAACTAGGATAACTGTGTGGGATCTCATGCTTGTCATGTGGGCGATTCATGTTTGCTACAATATATATCATGAGGCAAGGAATCACTAAGCCTTTTGGCTTTCTAGTTCTGAGGAGATTGTTTTGAAGAAGCTGCAAGCTTGAAAGTTACACAAGGCTCCTGGAAAGATTCTCTTTATTAATGAATAAATTTGCGCATGATCTTTGTTATCCACTTTCCATGATTTTCAACCAATCAACTCATGAGGGTTCTGTTTCCAATAACTGGAAGTGTGCAAATGTTACTCCTATCTTTAAAAAAGGTAACACGTAGTCTTCCCAGTAACCACAGGCCTGTAAGTCTTACCAGTATTTGTTTCTTAAGTTTTGGAGTCTATTATTAAGGATGTGGTGATCAACCATTTTAACATTAACTTGTCGTTGAATCCTTCTCAGCATGGTTTTTGTCAGAAAAGACCTTGTTTGACGAACCTTTTGGAATTCCTATAAGACGTTTCTAGTTCTTTGGATAGTTGTAAGACGGTTGATGTATTATTTTGTGATTTCTAGAAAGCCTTCGAGGTGGTCCCTGATAGTCACAACATCTAGGTATTGATGGTTAGCTTTTGGGGCTGGATTAAGGATTGGTCAAGTGATCGTAAACCGAGAGTTGTCTTTAGTGGCCACACTTCTTCTGATTGGGCAAAGGTTTCTAGTGGGGTGCCTAAGGGGTCCATTCTTGGTCCTTTCTTATTTCTGGCATATACTATTAATGATCTGGATATTAACGATCTGGATGACCACTGCTAGTTCTTCAGTCAAGAAATTTGCAGACGATACAAAATGTACTCCAGTGTTTTTTTCGGAATATGACGCTAAGTGTGTTCAAAGTGATCTCGATAAAAATTTTCAAGTGATCCCAAGATTGGTAAATGCTGTGCAACATAGACAAATATAAAGTAATGCATGTTGGTCATGGAAATCCTAAGATGTACTACAGTCTCGGTGGCATTACTTTGCAGGAAGTCCAAATTGGAAAAGATCTTGGCAATTTTGTAGATTCTTCTTTTAAATCCTCTTAACGGTATGCAGATGCTGCCAGGAAAGGGAACCAAATTCTAGGTATGGGTAGGTCAAATTTCAAATTCCTTTAATGTTGATATTGTTGTGAGGCTGTACAAGTAGTTAGGCCCCATCTAGAGTAAACTGCACAGGCTTGGAATCCCCATGTTTCAAAATACAAGTATATTTTGAAAAAAGTTCAGAAAAGAGCTACAAGGCTGATTAGTTCCATGAGAGGTGTAGGTTATGATCACAGATTAAAAATACTTAATCTGTCATCCATTGAGCTTAGACGGCTGCAGGGTGATCTGCTTTAAGTGTTCAAAATTTTTCATGGTGTTGATAATTTAGTTTTTCATGATTTTTGTTTCAAGGAGTTCTTATGGTCACAGATTTAAACTCCAAAGATGCAGTGTAGGGCTTGATTTTAGGTAAGGATTTCTTTTTGCAGAGAGTTGTGGATGGATGGAATGGCCTGCCAGAGTCTGTTGGGATGTCTAAGAGTGTTAACACATTTGATAATATTTTTGGCAGTGTGGGGATTCTGATTGTTTGTCTTGGGCTTGGGGATGTCTGCTCTGTCAGGGTCTCTTTGTGTCCTTTCTGGCCCTTTACTTACTAAATGAAACTACTTTAAGACTAGATGTTTTTCACCTTTTGTCATTTAATTGTTCTTCTCTTTTGTAGCACTTGAATTTACCATTCCTTCCCTGTATCGAAGAGTCTTTGCCGAGTTTATTGACTTCGTGCTCCTGTTCTCTATCAAGTTAACAATTACAATGTATGCCATCCTGTACTTTGGTATAGTGTAAGTTTTTTTTTATTTTGTTTACCTAATTATCCTTCTCCCCAGAGGATTTGATCCTCCCCTGGGTCACAGTAACATGAGTTTCTTATCAAGAGTAGTTTGTGGCTTTGACATCTGAACAGACCTTGTGAAAAAAAGAAGTCACATTTGATCTAAATTGTTGGGTTAGTGGCCACTTGATGTGGAGCTGCAAAATATCAACCAGCAGACTCCTGAAAAACAAAAGGAAACAGAACAGAAAAGAAAGTGAAAAGAGAAATTTGCAAACATTTAAATTGATGAGCTTACTTTTAAAATCAGTGTCAGTACCCTGGTACAACTCTTAATATCTCCTGAATGAAATAGCAGATAGTGTTGATATTAAAATATCAGAAATTGTAGAGTTCCATATGTTAATTGATCTGTTTTGAATACTAAACATACCAGTTGTAGATTTCACGCTGTATTGATGAAGGTCCCTTGAGTGTCTTGTAGTTATGGATATCTTCATTATCAGTTAAAAAGGTTGTAAATTGCATTTGGTAGTAAACCATTCTGTGCTTTGTAGGCAAAATTACAGTAGCAATGTTGACATGAAACAAGTCCATAAGCTTTAACAAGTGAAGATCTATATATGTAGAGGGGGATCAGGTGCTATATGTGGACCTACATTTGAAATTTGTCAGATAGCTTTTTTCTGAAGTAATGAAAGATGATTGGTGCCTGACCAGACAATAGAGCAATACATGAAATGTGGTAAACCAAGAGTCTGATATACAGTCTTAAGAATATACTTTGGAACAAAATGCTTCAACTTTGACAGAATTCCCACATTTCTAGAGACTTGAAAATTTGTTACCAATTTCTAAGATGTGATCACACCAAGAGAGTTAATTATCAATAAGCACCCCTCAAATCTTTGTAATGTATATTTTTTGAGAATTTGTCCCCATTGTAGTGTCATGGTTCCAATTGAATGTTCCGGAGCCATTGAACACACGAAAATTTGCTTTTTCAATGTTGTTTTTCAATATTGATTGACAGCTTGTTTCTCTCAAACCACATAGTAAATTTCTAAAGTTTAGTATATGCATCACGATGAAAGGATATGTCGGGAGAATTGGACCTGAAGAAAATATTTGTATCATCAGCAAACAGGGTTATGTTTGCTGTTTTGGACACACGACAGATGTCATCGACGTATATGGTTAAAAGTGGAGGTCCCAAAATTGATTCCTTGTGGGATGCTGCAGAGAAATTGCAGTAGAATCTAAAACAATTTATGAAAATTGTACCTGTCCTATTAAATCAGTGTACTTTTTTTTAAATAAAATTTTTCAAAACAACCTACACTTTGTGATGGTACTGTAAAAACCTTCTTAGAAGCAAGTCAATTTGTGTTTCCACTTCAGCGATCAGACGTCGTTCGCTCTGAAGTTTCTGGCAGAAGAAATCGACGAGGATGCCACGATGGAGGACCTGCAACAGGTCTTAGGCATCGCTGTCATCTACAGATCGTTCGTGTGCATTTATGAGGTACGTTTAACTTTGTAGACAGGTGACATTTATGAATCGGAGGTAAGTCATGAAGTGTTGTACAGTAAGTAGTACATACTGCCAGGCTTTAGAATTTTCATGTGCACCGCATCTTTGAGACATGAGTAATGTTCACCGTGAATAGCTGATTTGGTTTTATACAGTAGAGACACAGGCAGTCTTCCGTGTGGTAAGATCATCCCTTGATATTGTGTAGGAATTAAATTTTCCAAGAGATACTTTCTACAGGCCAACCTCAAATTGATCTCATGAATAAAATAAGCAGAATGACATGAAGTTAATACTGTGAATGAATGAGTGTTTTGGCTAATATTTGTTTCTATAACATTTATAAGCATGCCACATACATTTGACCTTTGTGGCTTACTGCAATTTAAAGTAACTACAGTACCAAGTCCACAGAGCTTTGGTATCTCTTATACTTGTTTCCATATCGAACCTCTTCATTTTACTTACATATCCCTTTAATCTCCTTTGTCCCAATCCCCTTTACCCCTTTGTCCCCAATCCCCTTTCACTCCCATGTCTCCAATCTGGTTTTCCCTTTCCACAATATGCAATTCGCTTAGATTCTTCATATGTTCTTCTCATCAGACGTTATTTCTGGCAAGCACCATGAGGAGAGCAACACTGGGAGGTGCTACGCCAGGGAAGTTCATGATGGGGCTCCGTACCATCTCCTGTGAGAGGGTCCAGACACTCGCTCCTGGCAGAGTCCAAGTAACACTACCTGACAACCTGACATACACACAGTGAGTGCCTGAACAACAAAGTTGACATTAGTTCCTCGTGTGTCGGTTGTATTATTTCTGAACTACGCTTGCTGAGGATTGCAAGCCACAACTGGTTCTCCGCCCAATGTAGGCTTTGCAAGTAAAATGTTGTCTCTTTTACATGGTATGCAATGTGACATGACAGTTTACTGCTTGTTTTTTGGAGTTGAAGGGAAATAAGGCATTTGAATACACTAACATGGCAACAACAACAAAGAATATGGCTTAAATCATTGTTAAACAATTCAGTTTTATCAGTAAACATCTTCTGTGCCTTTATCTCCTCCAAATCTTGTGCATGAGATGACTCACTCAAGATTTATGATTTGAATTTTTAAATTTGGGTGAACAAATTATCCACAAAAGTTACCTTGAAGGGGCTCATTGAGTTCACATGAGTAAGTTTGTAGTAATTTTGAATGGTATAAATACTTCAAAACACTTAAAATGAGCATAATTAAGTTTCACATTCAATAGTCACAGAAACTGTCAAAAGTTAAAAATTTTTACTCATACCTGTACTGGTTGTGTGCATGTGAATAAGTATGAATATGAAAAGTGTCTGGTCACAAATTTTCAAAAACCAACTGAAATCATTGATTAATCACTCATTGATGTTCCGTTGTATGTGAAACATTGGGATCCTCTTAGTTTGAGTGTTTGTCATAAACATGTTAAGGTTACAAACTGTTACATATCACTGGCAAGTAACTGCAAAAAGTCTTTGTTGTCTTTGTATTTAACCTTGTAATTCGAGACTAGAAAAAAAGGGGAATAGGTTTTCTCGACGATTGAGATTAAATTGTGGGAAAAAAAAACATGTCACTCAAAAACAGGTCTTAACTCTGAAACTATGGAAATATTTCAGTAAAGCCAGTTGAGATTATAAGCACAAGTTAAATTCAATTATTTGGTTTATTATGTAACCACACCTTTCCCATGATGCAATATACCACTTTGAAATAAGAAATCAGTGTAAATATCCAAAACTACCAAACAGCATGCTGTTGGGATGTGGTTTTCACCAGTAAAGAGTGCAGTTTCGTGAATTCTTATGCAATTTCAATCTATTTCACCGATAAATTTATCTATTTTAACTTGGATGATATATTACAGTACGGTGTTGTGGTGTTTTTGGTAAAGTGCATGTGATAGTTACAGTATTGCTGAGCGTCAGATGACCCCATAGGCTCAAAAGCTGTGAGGTACCTATTAATATGTTACATGCATCAAAAATATCTTTACAGGTCACTTATGTTGCAATTAGCCCTTTCACAGCCAGAGACCATTACTTGGCCACTGTTCAGCCACCTACAAAAAGTGGAACATCGAAATTTTACATAGTAGTATTGTATAAATAGCATGTATAATTTTACATAGTAGTACATGTGGCTGTTATCAGAAACTTTTCAGAATGCCTAGCATTACGCAAGTGGCTGCTACAGGGTTAAATGTTGTTTTAGGTAAAAAGATATTCTTGAACTCCTATGCCATGATTTTCATCTTGTGGGATGAATACTGTACACACAAAGTGTACCAGTATTCTAACCAGTTGTGTGGATATTTCACTGGGTAACCTTTAACCTAGTTAACCTTCGATCCTCACAGATTTTAATCTGGTATCTTCCACATCACAGCTATTTCAAGTATTTCAAATGCTATCACGTCTTGGACAAGATTCAACCTAAACTGACTCTCACCTCGGCTTCCTTCTTTTTCTCAGAGCCTTTTTCCGTGCAGTCATCAAGAACTTTTCCATGGCAGTTCTTTTTCCCAGCATGCATCACCATTTTCTTCAACCCACACTTGCGCTCCACTTATGACATAATAGCCAAGACAATGGTCGTGTCAGCCAGTCAGGACAACCCGATCGACGGCAACAACAACAACCGAAACATTGGAAGGTAATGTTAAACAGTTTGGCTCAAACCTTCCTGATACAAGAGACATAATATTTACTATGTTATTACTTACCCATCTCAGTGACAAGCCTTCAACAAGTGAAAGGTGAAAAACTATGAGTCATGTGAAGAATCAGGCGACACTTATTGATGGTTTAATATGGTAGGAGCCATTCTTGTGGATTAGTTGTTTGAGAAACGCCAGGACAGTGTCACAGGTCACTATTCAGTCGCGTTACGCTCGTAATAAGCGCAACAGTTGTTGGAGAGGATGAGTTTGCCACTCAGAGATACTAAAACCACCAGAGGCTTTGGGATGTCTGTTAAACATTCGTCGAAGATCATGCAGAGGAGGGCGACGTGCATTTCTTTTATCGGCAACGGCTCCTCTTGTAACATGACAAGTGAATCGAGTAAACTGCGAAGCCTTGAAGAACCAGTATTTTAAAAGAAATTGTCTGGGTGTGTCTCAAACAGAGTACTTACTAAGAATTTTTGATAGAGTTGCATAGGAAGTTACGATATGAATAAGGTAACATCAAGATCTTCAGCTGACAAGCAAGAAGTCTTTTTTATCGCATAACAGAGCTTAGAAACTGCTACAAATTATTTGAGCTAGTGGGAGCTATGGAGGCTCGTATGAGGCATTCAAAGGAATTGAATCTGAAATCATCAGCCACTCTCATCAGGTCTCATTCAGGCAGATCTTCACCAGGATTACATCATTTAGGATTTTGCAATGTGTAGAAGGTTTGGAAGTCGGAAGAATGCTGTTTTGGACCATGAAGTACAAGCCATTAAGGAAAGCGTTCGTACAGCCTTCCAGACAGTCCTGATTATTCAAGTATAGTTTCTCAAATGAGAAGACACCATTGTTCAGTACAACAAATTCACGTCCAAGAAAATATGAAGTTTTTATGAATAGTGCTTTTTATTCCCCTGCAAGTCACCATGTTGTTGCAGAATTACGTGATCATGACGTCACTCATGCACCTGCGCATATCACGTGGTATTGCCGGTGCACGTGATACGTCATACATTTCCAAAATGCCGATATGCTGTAAAACAACAGGCGGAAAGTTTGAAGTTGTGTTTTTTGTTTTTAAGTTTTAAATTTGGGAAATTATTTTTTCACACTTATGCAACTCATTATAGTGGTGCAAAAGTAGAAGTACCATTGACAAGTATTTATTACTGATGGAGTTGGTTAGCCTTTTTACCAAATCTCCTAAATTTTACCCTGAGAGAAACTTGTCACACTTTTTGTACAGGTACGGTCAGTCTCCTGTTGCAGAATAACTCACAATGAAAGTTTTGCTCTTTTTGCACACTTGCTGAATGAATAACATTTTTTGTAGCTGGTGCAGTCAGTCAAATGTGGGTCGCAGAAAGAGTGACTGGAGTCTCAATCACTTAATCATAAAACAGGAGCAGTGTTGGGCCTCTGTCAAATTTCCTAAACCTGTGTGAGAGAGGAAGATTTTTAATCGCAATGGCATTTTCCATCACTTGATGGATTCTTTGATGACACCAGTGTTTCAGAATTTGCTCATTTTTGCCCCATCGAATGGACACAGGACAGAAGTGAATGATCAAAGCCTTACCCTCGCAATTGCTTATTTTCCTTAAAACTTTGGTCAGCTGTAAAAATTTCGTTATAGTTTTGTTGCTTAGAAATTATGCATTCAAGTTTCCAGTACCACTTCACTTGGACGTACGTAGCCCATAGTTCATGATACAGGTGCAAAATATGACGCTTGTCTTAAACCTACCCAGTGAAACATTGGAGACATATTCACAGTCTCCCCCTATTGCTCACTGTAACTGCATCTCCAACTCACAAAGGAACTGGGAATTAATTCTTCTTCATCGAGATGCAAATCCAAATATTTTAAAAGACCCTGTCTTTCTAAAAAAGTTTGCCGTGGGAAATTTCTGTACATTTTCACAGATATTCTCTCAGCCATACAACGTGTGTATTTCACGTGAGATTTTTACGGTTCCCCTGTCAATGGTAAGAATGTGGTAAAACCCAAACAGTAAAATTACTTATTCTTAGTGATTCAGTAGTTCATGACTGGAACCTGAGAGTGAACTGTGTAAAGTATCAAGCTGTGTCCTGTATGGACAACACTGCCTCAATTTGTGAATGAAATTTGGACTGTTAATGTTTTGTTTTTAGTATCATACATTTCGTATAAATATTCATGTATGATGAAAACAGTGTATCCATTTTGTTTGTTAAATGTTTCCTTGAGAAGATATATTCAAATTAGTATTATTTTTTAATCATGTGGGAATTAGTGCAATGTTACGAAGGTGAGTCATGTTGTAGCACACTGTAGTGATTAGAAAGAACCACCTTTGCTTGTCTGTCTTTGTTATTTCAGTACTTTGGTGGGGCATGGAGATACTGTCACAATGATAGATCACTTAACATAGTTTCAAACGAAAGTTTCAACTGTCATTTCTTGAGAATTTTGAGTCAGATTTTGAGTATGTAGGCTCCCTTGATGAGTTGCCAAAAAAAAAAGTCTATTTTTCTCATAAGAAACTTCCAATGGTTGCTAAGATGTTTGACTGTTTTTTAATTCAAAGTCAAAACTGTTAAATTGTACCAGTGCTTCTACACTTCTCTGCATATGGTATTTTCTTTGCCATAGTGGGTAGTCTGTCAATGTAATATTGGCCCTGATTGGACAGAGCTAGACACCAAACTCAACTGTGGCTTATTTATCACAATTTATTGGGTTTTGGTAAATAATTATATGCGGTTGCCGGTTGCTGACGTTATCCAGGCCTGCCCAATCACAACTGCCATCATGCAAAGACAACTATTACCTCACAGTGAAATAGGTGAATGGCAATACATCAGTCAAGGGGGCGATCAGCATACGGAAGACCCTTAACATGCTGGAATGCGAAGCGTGTTAATGTAACGGGCGCATCCATCCAATGGAAGAATGCCAGTATTGATAGACAAAGAGAAATCATTTGTAAGGAAGACATTAAGTTTTGAGCCACTGTAGTTTGTGATCATTTCTGGAAGCTGTGTCAGCTTGAAATTTTTGACATCTGCAAGGCATCTTCATCCTGAAACTGAAAGAAGGATGTGATAATGAATACAATTCTTGAAGAAAAATTGATGGACTCTAGCAAAAGGTAAAACAATCATTGCAGCTATATCGGACAATACAAGGTCCATAAATAGTGTTTTGGTTTCCCCAAACAAATCCTTCTTTTGTCATGAAAAGCAAAGATGGACATTGTCTTTAGTGTTTGCAATTGATTATACAATAATGCTTTTGTAAATATTGAAAAGTAGCAAACACGGCAGTTGTGAAGTCACCAAACTATGTCAGATGTTGCCATATCTCTCCTGAATTTTGGACACTGTAGATATAATTTCTAAAAAGATCAAAAGCAGTATGAAAAACAAATCTGTAAACAAATTTGTAAACTTCAGTGTAAAGAGGATAAAAAAAGCTAAAGCTCTTTAAATTAAATGATTCTAATGAAACAGAACAACCTAGCTGTTGTCAAGGAGCTGTAACTTATAAGTCATTCAGTGAAATTTCTTGCCAAATTCACCCAAGGCCAAGGCAAGGCGGCAAGTACACAACCTGTTTAGCTGACAAGATTGGTGTGTGAATAACTTTAGGACCTTTCAGCATATGAATGTTTTTTTTCTTCCTCTCACAAATGGTCATCGATAAGCATGGCCGGTATAATCAAATTGGGTAATGTATTTTGTTCTCTGTATTATCAGCATCTTTCATAATTGCATCATATAAATTTGCCTTTTCATTTTTTAAAAATATGACTTTGTTATGTATCAAATGTAAAGTTATTGTACTTTAAATATTATGCAAAAAGAAAAATGAACTCGCTGTGATTATAAATCATCGTTTCAGTCATACTTTCCTCTCAACTTTTATTTAATCTCTGGGAAGGAACTCCGCATCCTCTGGTGTAGGTGACAGGTGTGATTTGCATTATCAAGTAGTCTTTATAAGAAAATGAGGTAAATTTCTTGACAATTTCCATCTCTCTGGCATGAAATGTGCAGGTGGGGAATAGAAGAAACACCAGTTGGTATCGTTGATTGCAAGGCAGTCGTCATCTGCCAATGTGGGCTAAAAGTATCCTCCCACCATACTAGTTATATGTAATATACAGTGCCATGAATGTTTGTATGAAGAAAAATGGTAGTTGGACATCTATCTGTTGATGGGGCGAGCAGATTGTCGTTTGAAAACCTCTCACCTCCCACCTTGGTGCACTGGACCCACAGGGCCAGCTGCCCCCCCCCCCCTTTTGCCAGAGGGACAGTGAGGTAAGCAAGGTGCTCTTCCTCAAAAATATCATAGGGTTAATACACAAATTTGGACATGTTGCGATGAACGCGATGCACAAGGTCAATGTCACTTCTCCACACCTTTTCAAATAGGCGCATGTCATTTCAGGATGGCAGTCTCTAGACTTTCCCTGTGACCATTTCACGACAGATGTTAGAGGACAGATCAACTGTTATTCCCAAGAAAGATGTAACTTACATTCCATGGCAGTCTGGGAGGTTTAATTTGGTCAAGGAAACTTTTGTGTGCGCTATGTGACACGGGGTCTAGTTGCACTCTATTTTGTGACACAGACATATTTCCAAAGTACTACAAAAGTGGGCTGCCCCCACCAGCTCAAAAAAGGTCTGGTATCTGGAGTCACAGCAGCTTCTGTCAGTGGCCCCATCTCGCAATTCTCATTCCACTGGATGGGGCCTTAACTGCCCACAATCCCTGTCCCAGACAGTGAGACCAAAAAGTATAAGAGCATTGCTCCTTTGTTAAAGAGTTGTCAATAATCTTCTATTTCTCCTCTGGAAGCCAAGATAAAACATACTGCATATTTCATTAAAAAAATGAGTCTCTTGTGTAAAAAATTAAAAGTCTTTGAAGAGCATTATTTTAAGTACAAAATATTTCCTCGGAAGATGCCTTTCAAGAGGCACTTACTTACGGTACAATTATGATACAGACCTTTCTAAAATTCACAGAATATACTTAACTCCTTACATCTGACACTCCGTGTGTATTGCCTACAGTATGCCTTCCAACTCATCACACTTAAGTAACAGTGATTAAGGTACATTTGAATAAGAAGATATGGAGAAAATACATTTGATTATTGCTATGAAATATGGAAGGAAATGATTATACATAGAATTGAAAAGGAAAAAAAAATATTTCTTGATATTTATGACGAAAATTGTACTGAATTTTGTCAGTGCTAAAGGTCACAATCCGGTATTTTCATGATGGTTTTAGGGAGAGGGTTTCACTGTCTGACAAAATCACACACAATAAACTTCTGAGATGCAACTGACAATCACACTTCACCTAGGTCAATACTGGGTCCTTAGGCAGGGGACTTCCTTCAAAAGAAACGAATCTACATGATACTGTAGACTGGTACTGGAACACATCAACGTTTAGACTACATTACCACATACAGTAACTAGAATGAGTTGAAAATGAATGTAATTGTTACTACCCTTGTATCATCATTTTCCAATTTAATTTGATGAAACAGTCTTTCAGAGATTGAGAAAAAGTCCTTTCAAGTGAACCGATTCTAGTGACCTCAGTATGTTTGGTCACATCTGTGGGTTTCCCTTTATGTACTTAATTGTTTTTTGACTGATCCTTACATATGAAGCGACATATCAGGTACCTCTGTGAGAGAATACGTGACCGAAACCAGCTACTTCCCTGTTACTTTCAACTTTCACGTGAGTTTTATCTGAGCTTTTCACATCGTACCTCTTTTTGAACTGTTGCCAGGCCTATTCAGAGACATTATGTTCTGAAAATCTCTGTAAGAATAATAATTGCAATTTAAAGGGAAATAATGGCGTTTGTCTGAGAGAAAACATCCATATTTTCGAAACCAATGTTTGTGGATGTAGAATGATAGATTATTACAAATAAGGAAGGACAGTAGCCTTCTTTTAAAGAAGTAAGCTTCCCATAGACAGAAATTCAGTTATTTGTTGCTCAACACTAATTTGTTCACCCAAACTTTTCAAAATTCAAAATGATTTATCTTCTATTACTCATCACATGCGTAATGTTTTGAGGAGATGAAGCTTTGGTAGATGTTTATTGATGAGACTGAATGGTTTAACAATGATTACCACTATGTTCTTTTGCATGTCATGTTGGTGTATTTTAAACGCCCTATTTCCCTTTAAGCAAAACCATGTAAAGTATGAAGTGTTTTAATGTGTTATGTGATGGTGAGTTTTCAAATTTTTGTCCAGCACCAGGGTAGTCATAAGAAAAATATTTTGTAATGTCCAGTACTAGGGTAGCCACAACAAAGACATGCTACAGAAAGTTTATCGGATCCACTATTTTTTTTTTCTCCCCTTCTCTGAAGCTTAACACTAGTCCTGCCACCCCCCTCTCCCTTCAGGTGGGGTATGCACTGTTGAAGTGCAAGGTTGAAGCAATAGCATAAGGGTGAATTGAAAAAAAAAAAAAAAAAAGACAGACAGAAAGAAAGAAAAAAAAAGATTTGAATACAGAATGACATGAATTTACTGCAAAAGTCAAAAGTTAAGTCCCTTCAATTTTGAAGTATGTCCACCGAAAATAGTAAATATGGAAGGTAAACAGGTACATTAACGAAATAATGATGAAGAAGTAAGAGGAAAGAATGAAATTTGTACACGATAAAGATCATAATTATATATCTGTAGTTTGGTAATTATTGGGAATACATTAACTATAACAAAAGTTATCTAAAATATTTGTAAAATTACAAGAAATATGACCTAGATACCCATATCTCACACTGCCTCTCAAAAATAATGTGTCATAAGAACAAACACAACTGAAACCACCTGTGGTAGCGCCCTCTCCCCATATTTACCAGTCATCATAATGCTCCTCACAAATAGTTGGATCCTTGCTTTAGAAAACAAAAATGCAGGGCAAGTTTGCACATTAAGCTCTGTTCTACTTGCCTCCACTCTCCTACATACATACACACACACTTGGCAAGGTAAAAGGGAGTGTAACTGTCATGCTGGGACAGGTAAGTGATGAGTGAAGCATAATAAAGGCACATTTACTAGTTCTATCCCTTCTTGAAATGTGCAGGCACTCCATCAAAATTATCAAAACTCAAGCTTTCTGTGTAATTCTTGCCAAATGGAACTGCAGAAGAGGAAAAAGATTGTCATAAAACTTGGGCAAGAAATGATTTAGTACCTTCACATGATCATACCAGCAACATTTTTAATTCAACAGCAACAAATCCAAAATAAGGGGGGCAAAAAAAGGTGAAAGAAAGTACTCAGATATCCTGCTTCTCAGTTTATAATGCAGTGATGGACATTACAATGTCAAACAAAATATTACACAGCACAAAATTCTGACAATTAGAGAAACAACAACTACCTTGATTTACTTGCAAACGTGATTTGATTATCAACGAACATGAACACCTCTCGTTTGTTGACTCACAACGTACAAGTTACAAAAGGAGACAGGAATAATAACAGCATGGCTAATATTATGTGTTCCTATGTGTGCCAATTACATGTGGCACCTATGTGGAAGACGTTTTAGCCAATAAACATGTCCTAGTGCTACAAATCACTAATTACATGTTTGTAGATAAAGATATCCAACTATTATAATTCCTTAGTACAAAAACAAACAAAAACAAAACAGCCTCAATCTGGTCTCCCTGCCATAATTTACTGACCAATGACTATTTCAGTTATAGGTGCCTTCAAGGAGGATAAAGTTAGTCGTGAGAAAGACTTTGACATCCATGCCTGTCAACACCTTCCTCTAGACGAGATATGAAGAAGCATCCTGCAAAGATAACATCTAAAAGCTGACTCGACGACAGAAAATCCTACGACAAATCCCTTACTCGAGAGAAAACAGTATAAATTTGTTCAAGTTTGCCACCGATGTTGAATCCATAGTTAAGGAAACTATGAATTTGTTAAGTGTATTTTCTGTCAACTTAAAATGGTTTTTAACAAAAATTGTTACTGTCTTGCTAGCTTTTATCATGCAGGATGAAGAAGGTACAGAGGAGGTTAAGTCTTTCACACTACTTATCCTGTCCCTTGAACATGCCACTGAGAGTGGCACCTACGTGGTACTCTTTACACGCCACCTTTCACTATTGCTATGAGATGCCACCCTGTGCAGAACTCTTCCTTATAACTTTGTCTTTATCTTGCAAGTTTCTCTCGTTTCTTGGCAAGTGCCCTGTACCTGTAAAACCAAAGAGTTTTGGAAACAAAAATCTTCACTGACTTGACATCAAAATCATACAGAGAATTGGAATAACATGTGGTAAAGTTTTGGTGACATTTTCAACATCTGCAGACATTGGAACGTTACGTTGGAATGACAATTATTTGCCTGCCTTTGAACACCAAAATGATATTAACGTCTGGTGTGCAACTGTCAAGAAACATACAGTACTGTTCATAAACTTAAACATGACATTCGCTACCGGATATCCCAAATGAAGGTTTTTCCTGCGTGAGTCGGTACGTCACACGAACTCTCCGTGGGTTTGCGGCCGTCATTGTCGTAGCACGGCTCTGCATCACATCTCCGACACCATCTTGCCTCTGTATGAGCCGACACCCTGAAGGGTCACCATGTTGGGATCCATTTCTGGATCGTAGATTGACGATCCTCTGTGGGATTCCGTGGTGTCGAGACTCTCCCTGTGCATGTTGAAGACGTACCGGTATATCAGGGCAGATGCTATGGATCCCAGGAGCGGTCCGGCGATGTAAATCTGCCATAAAATTTAACAGAGACAAGAAAGATTATTTGAGGAATTGCTGAAAGTTATTGGTATCACAACAGTATTTGAAACTCATCCATGACCTACATTTCAATCAACTTAGGGCATCTTTCTGTCTTTCATTCTAGACTTTGCCAGACATAGAGACAGTGGGAGTCTTTTTTCTTTTTTTCAAAAGTCACTGAGGTACAATTAAACTGGATCAGGGTCAAACCAGATTTATCACTATTACAATTAATGTTTCTCATAATTCAGATGGCATGATCCAATTATGAGATTGTATTTGAAATGTGTACGACCTTTTAAGGGAACCATTACACTGCACAGGTAATTTTATTTGTGAGATATTTCTGGATAAGCAGCTGTGGCAGTGAGGAGTAATGCTACTACAGTTAATAAGCCAACACTTAAAGGGAAGTAGGGCGTTTGTTTCACAGATACAACCATATTTTTAAAACCAATGTTTGTGGACAAAGAATGATAGAGCATTCAAAATAAGGACAGACAGTAGCCTTCTTTTCAAAAAATGAGTTTCCCAGAGATAGAAACTCAGTTATTTGTTGCTCAACAAGAATTTGTTCACCCAAACTTTTCAAAATTTAAATGATGCATCTTCCGTTACTCATCGCATGCATATTGTTTTTAAAGAAAAGAAGCTTTTGTAGATGTTAATTGATGAGACTGAATGGTTTAACAATGTTTCAAGCTGTTTTCTTTGTATGCCATGTTGGTATATTCTAAACGCCCTATTTCCCTTTAAGTTAAAATAATTTTGCAAACAGAACATCAGAACTTAGCAACAAAGCAAATGCGGAGAAAGTTCACTTCAAGACTTTATGGAAACCCCAACAAGAGATACCCATACATGTAACAAAATCTTTAAGATTGCGTGTTTTTCTGTTGAAATATGGTGACAATGTTTTTTTTTTTCTTTGAGCCATGCTTGTATTTTGTGCCCCTACTTACTCCAATAACTGAGGAAAGTGAACTGAAATCAAAGGGAAGGCTTCTCAAAAATAAGGTACAGAATTCTGAACGATGAAGAGAAATGGGATGAACCCGAGAGCCGTATACCTCTAATACTGGAAGCCAAATTGCACCTGGAATGTTCAAGACCACGGCTGGGGCCACCGTCCTGACTGGATTCATGTTTGCACCGGTGAATGAAAACTAAAATAAAAGATAGAAGAAGAAAAGAGAGAATTAACAGCACAAAAGAAAGGTGAAAACTTAAAATCTAAGTACCAGTTATCAGTTTGTTCGGGTACTGCAGAATGAGGTGCTAGATGGCTACTACGGTGATTTGGGAAAGGTTGCCAAACATTTCTGGCATGGTAAAGAGAGGTACAGTGACCACTGGTTGTGTGAGGACAAGTAAGTGAGGGCATAAGGGGCTGTGAAAGATTTGGAAAAATCCCCCCCCCCCCCACCAAGATTCCTTGGTGGTGGGGGAGGATTTCGTAATATGCATTTTGTAACTGCTGCATCGCATAGACCACAATGGCAAAGAATGTACGACATCAGATTCTGCAACTGGTCGAAGTACACCACCATGGATATTTTTACAATCTTTGAGAGTGGTCGTTGGTGGGGAAGGGAGGGCAACTTTCATGCTCTTATTATAGTAATGTCCAATCATTCAAACCATCACAATCAATGGCAGACAATGTACAAAAGACTTTTTTGAAGATGAAGAGTATTTTTAATCCTTGATGGCAATCACAGTATTGTGCTTTCAATCCAACTTTCAATCTCAACTGTACAGTACTATACTCAATTCAAATGATTTTTTTTCCTCAATCTGCATGTATGTACATTCAAATGGGTTAACTAAAGCAGCAAGATTGAGAAACAATGCTTCACAAAGCTGAGAAATCACAACTCTGGTTAAATTTTAGATGGTTTAATCGTTCAACTTACACCCCAAAGTGTCACTAAAACATAGGCCAGCCCAATTTGAAGAGATTGTGTCTTTGGAAGCCCACGGTGCTTGTCTGTCGACGCAAGAAAGGCGAATATGAAAAGAAACGTCACTAGAAGCTCCATCCCGAATGCTTGATGATACGTCACCAATGAGGAGGGAGATGTATACCCTAGTTTCCCTTGGATCCTCAGAGGCAGAAACCTGGAAGAGAAAACAAAACCTGCCATGATGCCATCAACATTATAAGACAAGTATCCAACTTGAGCATACTCCTGTGTCAGGTAGCTTCCTTCCTCATAGAAAGGAGTAAACTCCAGATCAACTGACACCTTGGTTGCAATTGGAAAGGGAGGACAACAGATTTGAGGACAAGAAATTCTTGAAATCGTAGCAAATCATAGATGATACCAGTGATGCTATGGCCTTAAAAGTCAAACCAAGGCTGAATACCTGTAACGGGCAACTCAGTCTCAGCACTGATTGGAAAATTACCAATAATTCCATTGATTAGATTAGAATTTAACTTTAAAAGTTTCTAAGATGGACGACATGGACGATATGTTTATAGGTACAGACAAACAAAACAACCCAGGTCAGCTCGTTCTGCATGGGCAAAACCAGTGATAAGCATGGATTGAAATTCCTCTAGAGCCCACACTGTAACAGGTAGCACACCAGGATGGGAAGGAGGCAGGGCAGGTATTGGGCTGGACTGTGTCAATGGCAGCACTAAAGCTCGCTAGTAATCTTGGCACGGCAGATGGGAGTGCATGTGCGACATATTCAGACAGGTAAGCGAGGAAACAAGCAAACCTGAAAACAAGTTAGAGAAACATTTCTCCGACCACAAACTGCAAGGGCTACTTTTGAGAATTTGGTGTAAACTATGGGCCTAGAGTGAATGCCCAGATGGTTTGTGTGTACCTCTCAAAACTTCAACTTGATCACAAAATGATTTCGATAAAGTTTTGTTCTTTCTTTGTATCTAAAGTCAACTTGAAAACTTGACTTGAAAAATGCTTTTTCTGTCCACATCAATTACAAAAACAATCCACCAAATACTAAAATAAAAATTTAAGTAATTTTGTCAGTGAAATGTGATAAGAACATATATACATTAAGTCAAAATACAGAAAGTGTGGAAAAGTCAGTGCAAAAAAATGTGGAAAGTAATGTAAATTTACATGATGATATTTGAAAATGCTGTTGCACTTACAGAAGTCCTAAGGAACACCAACCCATTCTTCGATCCACTTTTACCACACCCCTTTGTACCATTACTTGAAACCAAGGCCAACAGAATTCAGAGTTTATTATGCCTGAAGCTAATGTCTTTTTGCTTGCTGTTACTTTGTCAGAAATTTCTATCAAGTTGTCACCATGCTATTCAAAAAGTGTGCAAAGGCCCTGGAGCAGCCGCATCCTAAAAGAATAACAATTTCTGTAAAGGACACCGCTTTTGAATAAGGAATAAAGTTTTGAGCTTATAACAGGTAGGAGGTATCAAGACTGCCAAGGGAACAAAACCAAGCCATTGTGAGGTCACTAGCTGACTCTGTATGTATTCCTTCTAACTGTACATAATTTTCAATTCCATTTTGTACATGGAAGCTTTGTACAGGGAACTTTATTCTTGCATCTAACAGGAAAAACAGAAATAAATGAAACTATTGTGCTGTATAGTTGCATTGAGTTTTCAACAAAGTGGCACAGAGCTACTGCATGTAAATGCATACTGCACAGAATGTCTCAATATTTATCATGTGCATTCACTGTGTATGGACAGAAGTACTGTGCATTTAGATCAAAGAAGCATTAAACTATAGACCAATCTGTTTTGGCCCTGCAATATAATTTGCAGAGCAAAAACAATCCTCTGAATTTCAGTGAATCTTAAAGACAAAAACTCATCACCCCACATGACCCCAGACAGTTTCAATTCTCCCAACCACCAACGTCAACGAATTTTAGACAGGTCCCTCCCTCAGCCTGTCTGAAATTCCTCCTCATGTGTAATCAAAACAATGGATCCCTGTGTACGCTGTGTCATACGAGCTGCTCTGCATCTTTCGAATTTGCTGTCAATCAAAGAGTACTGTAACTTAGAACCAGTTGAGAATTTTGCTTTCCAGGAAGTAAAAATATAGCTTAGGGTGATGCAATACAGCCCTTAACTGATTTCACAAGCATGCCAAATGTATGTATTAACAACACATACTGCTGACAACTGAGCGCAACAAAAAAACCTTACTTGCTATGGCTAATCTACATGAGTCTCACTTACCAATCACAGCATTAATAACAAATCTACTCCCATATACAGTACAGTCTTATGAATGGAGAGTTTTGCAACCTTTTAACTCATTCAAAGTGCCATTGGGCACCTGTAGAGGGGTACTGCAGCGGTTGAATTACTTACATCTGCTGTACAGTACTTGAGCACATAGTGCTCTCTCAACTTGTAGACTGAAGCACTGTAAAAGATGCTCAAGCAACAAGCAAGCCAGAGCAGGTTAATTGGTTGTGCCCAAGACATGATCTGACAATAGAGGCAGGTTAAAAGTTAATCAGAAAACACTAGCAGCTACTGTACAGTATTAGCATGCTACGAACTGGCGCAAACAGAGTAGAAATGTAAATTATACTGTAAGTTTGGAAAAGTGTGTCACAAACATTTCAGCCATATCATGGAGTGACTGAGTGTCAGTCGCAACATTCACGAAAATGCAACCCAAGCACAAATTAAGCTGATTTTGACATTTAGGACACTTGTATTTGGAAACTCGACATCCGCATATTCATTTTTATGTGTATTGGAGATGGACAAAATATGGCATTTGGACATATTCACTTTCACATTTAAATCTCTGTGATAACACTCTGACAATATTGGGCAATTGATATTTCAGGTATACCCACTGTATAAGAAGCGTAAGTCTACGCTGTACTGTATAGTGCATCGGTATATTGTAAAATAGAATTGTTCTGTCACTATATATGGCTCACACTTTCACACAGTCTCTCCTCAAATATCTTGTGACCTTTTTTATTTCAGTGTAACATAAAACACCAACCAACAAAATGGTGAAACTGAACCAAAGAGTTTTACCACATGGGAGAATTCAACATACATAATATGTGCAGTCTGTGCACTTGTGAGAACACCTGTTACTTACACAGCGTCCTTGGGACAAGAAACCACAGCACTGATTGAATCCAACACCATTGTAGTGTATCGTGGCTAAGAGACAGTTTGCGGATTACAAACTAACCATGTCCACCTGATGGTTACTAACTGGTGTTCAACCTGACACAGTTTGAGCAAGGTCAGGTTGAAAAACAAAACACAAAGAAATTTGTGAATGTAAAATTTGGGGAATTTCACAGTTTACGCTCCAAACTTCACAGGGCTTGTGCAGATGTTTCATTTCTGAGGTAGACTGAGGGTTAAATTAGAGGGGTGGTGATAGGGTAGATGGGGTTCATCCAGTTCTAGTGCAGGTTGGTGGAAAATGCAATCTTAGAAAGATTCTACTTTTCTGTACACTCCTAATCAAATCTGAACAGAACACATGATCACAAATTAACAAGGACATGCAATCTGAAAGAAAATTGAATGCATCTTATGAAATTCAAAGTATTTTAGTATATTTTCTGTCAACTGAAAGACATTTTTCTGGCATTTTGTCTCTTTAATTAGTTTCTAGGTAAAAATAAGTTGGCCCTATTAACTCTTTCATATATCTTTTTACTTCTATGCATGTTATGTCTACATTATTTTGGTGTACATTTTAGTCAGTTTGACTCTGAAGGAAAATATGTGAGGATAAAAAATGACTTGCAACTAATTGGCATACTTTTCTGGACAGACTTCTTTTTTTCTGTTTTTTGGGTAAATAAGCAGTTTTCTTACAGTCACGGTGCTGTCTTTTTTTATCTTTTATAAGAGAGTCTAAAATATATCTCACAGTTTCATGTTTATTCCTCCTTTTAGAGAAATAATATGCAGTGTCTTTTTCTCACATCTTAAAAGTTCTGCTTTTGGCCAGGTTTATTATTATTTATAAATTTCAATTAGCAAGTGGAGCAATAATTTTTTTTTGTCGTGTCTGTGGACATACTGATTTGCATCTAGCGTTTCATACGTACCAAATCGCCGATTAACTTTTCACTGCTGGTCAAGCTCTGCATGGATCTACAGACACCTGCTAATCTTCAGAGCATGCACTAACGTGTTAAGTATGCTCAAGCACAGGGCCTGATGGGGCGCACAGTGAAGAAAGCTCGCGTCTACGACGGTTCGGTGAGTCAGACACATAATCAGGAAACTTTAAAATAGCATGAAAACAATAACAGAGAATATTAAAAGTATAGGTAAACAATGAACAAGATGTGATTCGATCCTTCTTACCCTCGTAACAAGAGAACCGCGGTGAATCCTCCTATGAATTGGACCACGATGTAAACCAGCCCCTTCACCAGGGTGATCTGACGGGTCACCAGGAATGATATCGTCACCGCTGGGTTCATGTGAGCGCCACTGATATGTTCAAAGCACTGGGTTAATGTTGCAACTGAGGAAAAACAAAACAAAGCGTAAGGAATTCAGTGGTAAGCGTTATGCATGCTTTATAAAGTACAGTAAAAACTTCACATGTTCAAGTTATATTGATCACCATCACCAACACCAACACACACTAGCATCGGAATAATCATCACCTAATCCATCTTCACGATCATATTCACCACCGTAATTGCCATCACCACCACGACGACAACACCACGCAATCACCAACACCATCACATTTGCCACCACATTAACCGAAATGTCACAAATCACCATAAACAACTTTGGTCCTGTACATCACAATCACCTACACATCAACACCATCATAAGCAACATGTTATAACCGACAAAAGTTATCACAACCAACAACAACACCACCATATTTAAAATCACAACCAGGGTTGTCATTAGAATGAAGCTGGTGGTTGCTTTGGAAAAAGAAAGTAGTAGCACTTGGCTGGTTTGTGGAAAGTGACCCAATGAGTGATAGTTTGTTGGACTGTTACAGCAGTAGTGGTGGTCGTGAATGTTCTAGTCATAGTCTGTATAAATTGCATTTTTGTCTCTTTGTGGTGGATGGCTAAAAGTGAGTAATGGCCACTCTTGACAACACCCTGATCACTGTTGCACTGTCATAGCTCTACGACCCTGATCACAACCATCACCACACCATAAATCATAATCAACATCAGGGTCAGCAAACACCGTCAAAATTAATAACACCATCACAATCAACATCTTCATAACATGCACCCTCAGAATCACAATCACATGAGAATTTTTGATACCACAACAATAAGCAACACCACAACAATCAGCAACACCACAGCAATCATCAACAATTGCCAACACCATCACTACAATAAACACAATCACATTCTCTAATTCAACAGAACAGTAACAATAAGTCAATAACAATAAATCATCAACACCATCATAACATCCGACACCAACAGTCCAGCAAAATCATCAACACCTTCACAAGCACTAACACCAATGCAATCAAAAGCAACATCATTATCACCAACACCATCACAAGCAACAAAACCATAATACCATCACAAGCAACACCAGCACAGGCACCAACACCAACACAATAATATTCATCATCAATCTTGTAGGCTGAGCATACATCTAATCATGAGCCTTGGGTATGTATGACATTGCAATATTTTACAAGTTACTGTTACACTGTACAACTACCACATATACAGTGACCATCCTACTACTTGTAATCACACCGGTCACAGCTAAATGATATTTGCAGAGACGGTAGTTTAGTTTAGAATTTTAGGATCATATCGCCTGGATATTCATCAAGGATCCTACACAATGTTGATGGTGGATAAACACCAGAGAAATTCTCCTACTCTTTTCGATCAGTATTCAGAGGGTAACAAGGCAAGGGTGAGCCATCCCATACAAACTCAAACCTGCTACCAGGAGCGCCATTTAACGTTCCCACTCAAGAGAAAAGAGTGTAGCCCCCAGTTTTTAGCCACTCTTCCAAAGGCCGGGAGGGGTAGAGGACCTGCCCAGCTCAGCAGCCCACTAGCTGCACCAAGCAACCTGAGGTGGACAATACCTAAATCAGATAACAGGAACCCAAATTTAAATCACCAAATAACCTCCTCAGCACCATTGTAAACAGCTTTACTGAACAAGTTATTTTGAGTCCCCAGAAAATTTCCCAGAGGTTCCACTGTGATTTGATCTGAGGACCTAGTGATTGCAAGAGAGACATCCTAACCACCCAGCTAACCCTCCACCCTTATGCATCTGTGCAATAGGTAACAAACCATGAACTCTTTTATGACATTGAAATATTTTTAACTACATGGAAAACTATCCATCCATCTTGTTTATCCAACAAAGAGTAAGATTCCAATTTTATCCATGCTGGTGAATATATAGTTCTGCACTGTATTAATAAAATATTAACATAGTCTTGGATGAGTGAGATCCACCTGTTATATTTCACAGGTGACAGCCAACATTCTGTGACCACTATAAAGTCCACATGAGTCATCAAAATCTGGCCCTAATAATCAGAGTACCCTTTACTGTGACTGCATGCACACACTTTCACTTACCAGGGTTAGGGTGGTACTGTACAGTAGCTACTGTACCTGCACTTACTATAGTCACACATACCAAGAGTTGCTACACAGCTCTGATACATATATACCACATGGTTATATTCAACAAACTACAGGTACAGTACTGTGTGTAGACTGAAGCACATACAGTAGTACCTGCAGATGTACAGTACCGTGCACAGTATTGTAAAGTGTAGATGAGGCTAGCAAAGAAACAATTTCACTTCACATTTCTTCCTTGTCTTGATACCCATACATATGCAAATAAGCCCATGAAAGGCGTCCTTCAAAGACAATTTAGCAACTGATTAAAGAACTAAACTTAAGGAATCACTTTCAGGGCTCGAAACAAGAGAAGGCATGTGAAAATGACCATTGGTCGATACCGTAATTCATGGGACATTTTTGAGAGAGACAACAGCCGTCAGGAACTTAGGAAGGGCGTGATTTTGTTAGCCACGGCTATCTGTGCTGTCGGTTATTTCTAGCCGTGCACTTTGCCATCATCTCCATCAGGTGGTATGGTAAAGTTTTAGCGCATATTGTAACAGTACAGTGCATTGTACATGTAGGATATTGGGAAGTAGAAAAAAATAATAATTTGACAGAACAATAAAGCTCAACATAAAAGGAAAACCTACAGCTCCAAAAAAAAGTAACAGGACACTGATACTTTTTTTTCAAACTGCCATTACCTAAAAAAAATAATAATACATCATCAGTTTCAACCTTGAATAGTCATAAATACTGTACCAACTGAACTGACAAAGTTCTGAAAATTTCAAAATTCCACTGAATTTACTCACAATTCTTCCTCCATATTTACAGCACTTTTGCAGTTTTGGAGTCACTTTTTCTAGAGGAGGAGGGGTTAACTTTGTCTTAGTATTAGACTTGCAGTACTCGAATATGTACTCATATTCGAGTTCACTTTCTTTCTGTAAGCATGACATACTCATGGTTTTGTACTCATACTCAGGGAATCGTACTCGAAGCTAATTCACATTCATACTCGATCGAGACTTTACAAGTAGTCACAATCAAGGTTTACCATTCCTACAGGAGGTTTGAAACGTGCATGCTGTTTTATAACTGTTAATCAAACTTGTGCAAGGTAGGCTGAAAATTTATGAAATATTGAACCCAAGCTTTATGGTTTTCTTTTCATATGCAAGAAACTTTACTGACCCTAATACATTGTGTACTGTATACTGGGCTTACTAGATACCTGTGAAAAGATGTAGCTGTATACAGTATATCTCACAGTATACAGTATACAGTGTACATCACAAATTGCCTTTTGAAGTTGCTTTCCAGGTTTCTCTCACCTCAACCCTTAAGCAGGAAGATTTTCTTGCTATCAGTAACTTTGGGCTAAAATATATTGCACGGTTCTGCCATGCGAAAGACTTTATCCTTCAAATGGAATTGTCGTAATGTTTATTGACAGCAGCATCATATTGTAATAAATGTACATCTTTGCTCTTAGGGAAATTTAGGTGAACTCATTAACTGAACTTGTTGCAATTGCATTTCCCTATCAATACAGTACCTTGAGAGAAAGATAGAAAATTTTCATTTTGTTCAAATGCAAATGCTCATGCTTCTACTTGTAAGAAGGCAGTCCAACCATGACGGTATGTACTCGTACTTGCACTCACAAAATTATACTCCCACTTATATGAGATTGTACAAAGTACAGTATTTGCACTCATACTTTACATCAGATTGTACTTGTACCCTGTCATTTCTTAAAAGTGTCACCTGACTCTGAGGAAGGACCACCTACAGTAAAGGCAAATTGCTCCTAAGTTATATATAGCAGCCACAACAAGTGATCTACCATCACCATCATCTTTAACAGTATTTCAGGTCAAAGTTGTTCCCTTTTCACTATCTTCGTGACCTGTGGTTGAAATCTTATAGACCCCATGCTGACTGAGCTCCTTGGTGTGGCACCAGTGATCCCTAGAACATAGTAACTACAATGACTATGAGGTCTTTAATATATACTCACTGTTCTTCAAATCAACTCGGCCTCAATTACTGCACAGCAGTGCATTCTAACTCTACCAAGTATAACAGCAGAGTGTCCAGCCTGTAAATGAAACTACTAAATTCAGGGACACTGTACTGCACAATTTGCAATATATGCCAGAGACTAATGTATGTAGGCCTGCTGATAATATACCCTAAAGTTTACAGTACAGTAAATACTGCAGAAGTTGTAAGTTTGAAATGTTTGACTAATAGGTGCTCACTAATACTGTAAACAGCCTTCTTGGCACAGGTTATATCATACTTAACATTCAAAGTATGTAAAATGAAATTCCCAAATGAGTCATTCTGTGAGGGTTTTACTGTACTGTTGTCCACGATCTGCAACTATCGAACATGTTGGATTGCAATGACAACCCTTTTGTTATACATGGTGCAAAATATTGCCACTGTTCATAAATTTGTGGAAAAGACTCATGATTTCCTGAAGTGGGTACTGCGGAGGACAAGATATGTCACAACTTTCAAAAGGGTCATACATGAACTTACTTTAGAACTTAAATCCAATTTAAACTATGACAATGTACATGTACAGTATTTCAGTACTCTTACAAACACAGGATCCTGCATTCAGAACACAAGTTTTCATCCAGGGACGCAAATTCCTCCAACTACTTGCATCCGAGGAACGCAACTTCTCCTGCAGCTTAATTATCAACAATATAAAACCACACTTATTGTACATCTTTTCCCCTGAAATTGCATTAGAGTTCCCTGTAAACTCAAAGTAATAAAGCCAACAAGTTCTTAGGTTCATTCTCCTCAAATTTCACAATCAAGAGCAGTTTCAGAATCTTCCCAATCATAGAACAAAACTAGAAAAATGTGGTTATGATACTGTAACTACTGTTTATGGAAGCGACAGATTGTGAAGCAAATTTTCCATATATCTGCCATTTCCATCCATTCATTGAGCCAATGAATTCTGATGATCCGATTGGGCTAATACTGTGGTCAGCATTTTGGAACATTTTCCTTCCAGTACCAAGGCAACACAAAGATCTGCAGTTTCGTTCTACCTTTGTGTAAACTCTACATTAATGCAGCGATTAGTTGTATAAGCTGCGATACATTTATACACAAAATCATAATGTTAGGAAGTTACAAATTATAGGAACTTTTGTGATTGCTAAGACGTTCTCTCGTTTAAGGACTTAATAATATAACTATGAAATACTTGCTCTGATCACTCCTTATGGTAAGCATCACATGTTTCATTCCTTGGTCTCATTTTGGCAGGTTTGGTGGCCTTTTGACCAAATCAGGAGAACACTGTACTTTGAAAGTTTCTCAAACTTTTCAGAGTCAAGTGTGAAGTACAATCTGGTTCACAGGCACTGCGGTATTTTTAAACATCTCACTTATAGTGAAAACTAAGGAATGTTGGAAGAACTGAATGCATGTGTCAGCTAGTGTTTGCTGGAATAAATATACTGACTAGCCTGGGCAGTGGCTCTTCGCACCAGTGCTCTTGGCATGGTAAATAAGTGTATTTGTTGTGAGACAGGTAAGTGAAGACTTTTGTTGTTTTTTTTCAATTTTTTTCCAAAGCAGTTTGGAATGGTTGGAGTGGGAAGTAAAGCTTTGATTGAAGGTAGTCATGTTTGTTTTCATTTTGCATAGGGTAGCTGTGTTGTGTGTTGTAACAATAGTATAGTTATAGTGTAGGCGCAGCAAGCAGTACAGTACTTACGTGCACCATGCAGCTCATATGTCTGGAACAGCAAATTTAAATGAGGGACACATGAATTTTTTGGTGGGACTGCAAACTTTTCAATGTAGTTCCATCCTTGGGATGCAAGTTTTCGAATCGCAATAAAAACATTGCATTTGTTTTTAATGTCATCTTTAGGATTGGACTAGTCCTGAATACTTTCACAGGGGTAACAGCATAACCTAAACTTACCTAGATAAACACATAATTTCATTAATTTGAGAATAAACATAACTGTAAATTACATGTACGATGAACTTGATACAATACCCTTGAAGGAAATTAAGCCCTACATCTCTCATACCTTTTTTCTTCCCCCCCCCCCCCCCCAGGATCATCCTCAAACTGGTGAACACCTCATACCTCAGTAACTGCTTTGGCATTTGGGTATAAAGTACTGTACCTACCAGATATACTTCTATACAGAGGTTGGGTTGTAGTTCAGAGTGCAACCACTGCAAGCCTCCATTGTCTCAGTGGTAATGTATGTGTTACAAGTACTGGATGCTACTTGTTAGAACTGCATGCAGTTCTACCCCATTCAGAACTAAGTAATGACAATGATGTGTGGACATTCATCAAGATCAAGGGCTGGGACTGGTTCATGCAGTTAAATTGGTTAAGTTCAACTCATTATACCTTAACAAATAACATTGGTAATGTAAATAATTGCATCTCCAAATGTTTGGCCACTGCGACTGCACTCTGTGATTTTTCAGGTTTTTTTTCAAGTAGGGCACTGCATCCAGCAGTTACTCCTGAGCTAGACCTAGCATACCATAGCATACCAAGTTGTAGCAGTCTGTAATTGGAAGTATGTATTCCTAGGAAGTACGATTAGGAATAGGATGGGAAGGCCAATAACTAAGACCAATACATGCATTCAGTAGCCTAATTAAGTTACCTGTGAAATTCTCAATAATTAATGAAAAAATCGACCTTCAAATTTAGCCTCACCTTAGATTAGAAAGGAAGTCATCAACTTGTCAATAACTTAATGCAATGCAGATGCTAGTTATTACTATACTAGTCTGGCACTCTGGCTTAGCCTAGGCTAGATCTTGTGTCCTGGCCCTCCTCCTGACCATAGCAGTAGTAACTACTGCAGTAGTACTTTGTAATGGTAATGAGAACGAAAAACGGAAAGGCATTCGGAGACTGGTTGGGCATGATTTACAATTACATATTTTAATGCAAAAAGATAACTGTCCTATCTGTTTCAATATACTCACCACCCAGGCCAAGAGTTAGTGCGATTTGTACAACTTTGGCAGCATCGGCATATTCTACAATTGAGTCGCTTGCGGTTTCTTGATCAGATAATGGTGGACATGGTGTCGTCCCAGAATTAGACCAATCAATGTCCAAAGTTCCAGCAATTAAAACGAAGAAAAAAGTACATAAGCACTCCCCGACCACGCATCTACAAAAATCGGCTGAACACCGACAATTTCTGCGTCTCCGCCTTCGTTCATGAGGTAATTCCAAATCTGTTGGGGGCTCCATTTCGGTGCCTTTCCTGTAAGTTTTAACTGGCTTCGTTACACTTTACACACTGACACTGCACTTCAAAATTTATGTTATTTACCCAATCTCAGCTCTAGCTGCCAGTCACTAACGTACACATGTGTACTGCACTGTACTGCCACTATGTGTCCCTATATAGAACCACCAACAGCACCTCACTGCACTCACTGAACCACACAATTGATCATTACCTAGAGATACTATTAACGCGTTAAGGGTACCTAAGCTCTTGCTAAAGACTTCTCTATCACAGTCTGTTTAAACAGAATCGTATCGTTATTTCTGTTTCGTCCGAAATCAAACCAAAAACCTTTTGAGTGTATAACAAAATTAAAATAGCAAATAATCACTACAAAAATTTCATTTTTGAGGATTATTTACTTTTTTGTGCAAAATCATAAATATCTGTACTTGAACATTCATGTTACATTTTTTCAGCAAGCGTCTGTTTACATCAAACTGCTCGAACTTCAACACCATCCAGGAAACTCTGTCAACAAGTAGGTGCCTCACACTCTGCATGGGCATACGAATGTGCCCGTTGAGGCGGTTCAGGTGTTACGCTTGAAATGTTAGAGGACGCCATGCAATATCTCTGTGCAGAGCCGTGTCTCTATACACGGCTCTGCCTCTGTGCAGAGCCCTACGGCTCTGTCTCTGCGTGTAGGAAACCTATCTGCCGCTAGGAGGGGCTGATTATTAATCTCCCCGAACAGTGGTTCAGCTGTATACACTGCAGGATAAAACCTTTTAAATTCAGATTGGTTCGCCATCATTCATAATCAACTGTAATGCATTTTAGTAAATCAAACCTTTTTCCCATCGGTAGTAATATGGAACACGTTAATAATTTTCCGTCATGTCATAATATTCCTCTTACGTTTGGCCCAGTCAGGGTTCTTGGTATTACAATAACCTCCAGAAGGGACGATCTATTCCCCTTGAATTATGTACCCAAATTATCTCGCCTGAAACGTACTCTATCACAAATGGTGTTCCTTTTTGCTGTGCTCCCAAATCCACCTGATAACTTTTTGAAGGAGCTGAATAGTGTCCTTTTTACTTTTATTTGGGGAGGTAAAAATGATAAGATAAGGCGCGGAACTTTGACGCAGTCTTATGAACAAGGGGGGTTAAATATGGTCAATATCGACTATTTTCTTAGTGGCATGCAAATATCCTGGATCAAGAGGTACATCTTTCAATCTGAAGGTGCTTGGAAAGTTCTTTTTGACTACTTTTAAAGGAAGGTTGGGAAAAAGTTCTTATTTAGTTGTAATTTTCGAGGAAATGATCTTTCAAAGAAGGTCACCAACGAGTTTATTTTTAATTGCTGTTGTTCATGGAGCAATTTGACATTCGAGATACCAGCTAACAATTTCTGTGATCAAGTTGTTTGGAATAATACATTTATCAGGGTTAAAGGGGAAACAATTTGGTACAAAAACTGCTTCAATTCAAATGTAAAATTTGTTCGGGATTTTTCACTCCACGGGTAAACCGTTGGAATATAATGAGTTTATCAGGAGGCACAACTGTCCGAATTTTCCTTTTACTATCTGGAATGGGATTTTAAATTCCATTCCAAAAGCATGGAGGCCTACGAGTCTTTGCATGGGGTTGCCTAGGCAGCCATCCGTTCAGCATATAATGCTTATTCAGCTAGAAGCCATCGACAGAGTTTGCCATTACGTTATTAGAAAGCTCACTCAACGCTCTTGGGAGCTTCCCCGTTCATGTCAAAAATGGGAGAACGAATTTAAAGATACTGCTCTTAACTGGAGCAAAATTTTCTTATTATGTAGTAACATACAAGAAGCAAAGATAAAGTATTTTCAGTATAAATTTATACATCGTATTATAGCTACAAATGTTTTCCTGAACAAGATAAATATCACTGATAACACAATGTGTTCCTTCTGTAACGATTACGAAGAGTCGGTGATTCACCTTTTCTGGCAGTGCAGACATGTAGCAGCCTTGTGGGATAGCATTTACTTTGAAATCCTTCAGTCTAAAGTTGATATTTTATTTCAAAATGTTTGTTTCGGATATGTTGACCTCCATAAAAAGTGGTTTAGCTTTGCTATTTTTCACTTGAACTTTTATATTTATCGTTGTACGATTAATAATATGCTGCCAGATTTCCAAACATTTAAATACCAGCTGAGATTTCACATTGAAGTTCAAAAACATATACTGAATAACAAAAATAATCAAACAGAGCTGGACAGGTTAAGCGATTCTTTGTACCTTTCATGAACTATCCTCGTAGCAAGAAAGTAATGACTAATTATGAATTTATTTCGCCTGTAATTTTTATGATTTGTAAAATGTAAGATTGTTTCGTTAACTATTTTGATGTTGTTCCATTTAATGAGCCAATGATCAGTGTAAATAAAACATGGAAAAAAAAAACTGTAATGCAATAATTTTACCCACACCATGTCACCAAATATTGAGCTACGGGGGGGGGGGGGAGTTCTTAAATGGGCATTGAACAGTAACAGATGTTGATCCATGACATCACATAATTGTCTTTAGAGACGTTGATCAGACGTCAAAGGGCTTTTTACCCACAGCGACATTTGACCGGATCTTAAACATGACGGTGAACTGACCTCAAAATGTTTGTAAGGCTACTCAGTCTTTGGCCCTTTCAAAGTCTGTTTCTTGTTTTAAAGATTTCATGTCCAGCAAATAAGGTTTGGGAAAAAGAACCTGAAAAAATTATAAAACTAACCAAAAGATACATAGGCCTATTTGAAAATCTATGAAGAAAACAAAATGTAAAAACATGACTTAAAGGGAAATATTGTGTTCAAGTAGCTCTAGATAAAGAAATCTTGTTTGTTTGTTTGTTTGTTTGTTTGTTTGTTTGTTCAGTTTATTCCTTATCAACAATACAAAACGTGAGGTTACAAAATCAACATAAAAAGTCAAAATAAAAGAAACATTAACGATCATACAAAACAGAAATAGGACTGAAAAGGAAAAGGAGAGAGAAGACGTGCAAAAAACTTAAATAAATCTCTACACTAAATCAGTCATAATAATGTTCAATTTTCAGAGCTACATGTCTCCATTAAAATAACTCAAATGAATATTGCAGTGCTACTAATGGTAAATAAAAACAGTTGTCTATACCTATCGATGAATTCTAATTTTAACTTTAGCTTAAATATATGTTCACTTTTTGTTCACTTTTTTTTTTAAATCATATCATGTTAAAGGGGCTCATTGAGTTGATATCAGTAAAGATTGCGGTGATTTTGAAGTATACAAACACACGACAATAATCACAATTAGCATAATTAATCAAGTTTCATATCCAATAGTTATATGAAAACTGTCAATTTTTTCGAATTTTTGACCGTTACTTGCTCTGATTGTGTGCATGTGAATGTACTAATGTGAAAATGTCTGGTCAAAAAGTTTCAAAAACCAAATTTAATCGTTGGTTACTCACTCATTAATGTTCCAACGTATGTAAAACTTTGGGATCCTTTTAGTTTGACTGTTTGTCATTAGTATGTGAAGGAAACTTGACCGGTTTAGAAAAATTGAGTGAATTTCACAAAACAACTCAATGAGCCTCTTCAAGGCCCATATCAGGCCCGCCTGTTGCAAAACCATCCAACGGGGGGGGGGAGGGGCACATCAATGGTTGAGTTTTTACAGCCTGGGTGAGGATTCTTTAAAAAAACTTTTGCTTTTTCAATGGTTATAGATGCAAATTCCTTTCTTTTCTTCCTTTATTCGCATTTGAAAAAGCAGGACTTTTTTCTGTTTTTTTTTTTTTACTTTTGCGGGTGTGGCTTCGTTTTCATCCATTGAAAGACTTTTCTGTCAAAGAACAACCTTATGCCCGTGCCAAAAATTAAACATCAAATATGCTCTTATATCCTTCTCCTTCTTCAGTACTCACGCAATCACTTTAACACTGTGCCTGTTGCTTGTGGTGTATTAAAGTCATGAATCATTCAAAGGGTAGTCCTATACATGCTGTAGGTCTAAAATAAAACTTAAATTTGGATAATTACTGATTTCTCTAACTAAAGGAGATCAGCATCTTTTTTAAGAAATCGCAAGTCTCAGTTGTGGGCACACGGGCGACACAATGTTTTCCGGGGCAAACGTGACCCTAATCCCTCCCTCCCCAAACTGGCGACGCGACTGAATGTTGGTTGTTTGTAAGGGTCATTTAGCGCATTAGGCCTATACGTTGTTTTTACTGTTGTTATGATTTTTATTGGTTACACCGGTGCGGTGCTTTTATCTTGCGACGGTTGATCCAGTTCATCGTCCAAGGGAAAGCCCCAACTATTGCGTAATATTTGTGTAACCATAATAGAAATTTCTCTGGTAACTCCACGGTTTCTTCAAACATACGTACGAGATAATAGTTGTTTTTTTTTAAAGAAATGGCGCAGTGTCCAGGATTTGAACTATTTCACGGTGGTATCCAGAGTCAATTAAAGTCTGAACACGACTGTGTCATTGGCTTTTTACATTGGAAATTCGTTCACAGTGGTTTCAAATGCATTGGTGTTGGTGAAGAAGGGGTAGGCTAGGTCGTTTCTTTTCATCCTAACGTAAACAATAGCATTACAATACTGTCTAGTCATAGTCCCATTTGCCACGAAGGATAGGCCTATCTTAGCTCTTCAGGGTTAAATGGTGAGTATACGACGTATACTCACCACTGTATGTCTGGAACGCTGACATGAAATACTCATGAACACTACATTCACAAGTCCAATGGAAAGTAACACAAGTTCATTGCAGTAACTCTCTAGGTGGATGCATGGATGCAAAGTTTGAGGACGACATATCATGGTGGAAGGTGGGAAGTTAAAGGCTGTATTGCATCACCCTAAGCTATATTTTTACCTCCCGGAAAGCAAAATTCTCAACTGGTTCTAAGTTACAGTACTCATAGATTGACAGCAAATTCGAAAGATGCTGAGCAGCTCGTATTGCACGGCGTACATAGGGATCCATTGTTTTGATTTAATACACATGTGGAGGAATTTAAGACAGGCTGAGGGAGGGACTAGAGGTAGGTGGTTGGGAGAATTGAAACTGTCTGGGGTGATGAGTTTTTGTCTTTAAGGAACAACTTTACACTTGGAAAGTGTCAGATCTGCTGCATGTAATTCTTGGGTTGATGCTTGGGTGAAGAATAAAAATAGAAAAAGTCTGTTACAAGCATCCCGTGAGTGGATGAGCAGATGCTCCTCTGCAGTCGAAATTTGTACCGAGAATATTACGTGTTGCTACGTGAGGAACCTTTCAGAAAGAATTAGGTGCATTCTGAGCATTCCTAGAGTTGATGCATAACTATATTTGGTTGCACAGTCAACATTTTTGCCGTAATAACATTTTGATGTGAAACCTAAAAAGGTTAAGTCCATCCCTTAGGTGGATGCTCAGATGCAAAGTTAAAATATTCACCAAGGTAATTGAGGACAGGAGTTTCAGTATGTGTAGATCCTTTTTGAGAACAATACGTGAGTCACATTAAGTCCATTCCAAGCATCCCCTGAGTGGATGAGCATCTACACTCCTTTGCAGGATCATAACTTGTCACAAGATTATAATGAGTTGACACATGTAAAACCTTTTCCCAAAAAAAACTCCTTAGTCCATTCTTAGCATTCCCATGCAGTGTCGATACATGGATACTTGGATGCAGGGTCAGGATTCTAACCGAGATGACAACATTTTGATACATGCGAAACCTTTTTTTAAGAAATTACTGTAAGACCATCCCAAGCATCCCCAAGATGGAGTGCCAATGACATTGTATCTGTCAGTGGCGGTGCCAGAATGTCGGACTTGGGGGGGGGGGGGCAAACTGAGGGCAGAGGAAAATGTTGGGGGGCAAAGGTTTTCGAGAAGAAATTATCGGAAAGAAACCGAGCGCAAAGCGTGAGGCCGTGCGGGTGAGGTCCAGGGGCCCGCCTTAAGGCCCTGTTGGGGTCCAGGGGCAAAGCCCCAGTTGGGGTCCAGGGGGCGAAGCCCCCGGAAGCTCTGAGGTTTTAGCGTATCTCTGGGTGGAGAATTAAGTCCCAAGAGAGGTATATTATTTATTTTTATATTATTTATTTTTCAGTTGCCTGTACTCCAAGGTTCCCAACTTTTTTCTTTGGGAGTACCATTTCGCATTGATGCAATGCCACCTAGTACACATAAAGGCACACTTCAATTCCAGTCACTTATTCTATAAAAATGTGCAGTACTTACCAATATTCTTTGACAGTTCAATTCAACAACGACATTCCTATATTTAGGAAAACAACCACCTACCCTCCCTTATGCTGGACGGTAAATATTCCAGAGAAAATTGGTCTGACCAGGCTGACCCACCGTTGAAGTGGCTATACGTGCATGACATGAAAACTGGCAGCCTGTGTAACATAAATTAGGCATTTATCAATCATGGTTCCCTGGAAGCTGTTCTTACTCAGTCCAATGCCAATACATAGTTTTGTACATAATTGACATTAGAGATGGCACAGACTCCATGTTAGTAAGCACTGCATTGCATTAACTACAGTAGTACTAACAGAAGTAAGTATCCTAAAACTGACCACAATGCCATAGATCTTTAACCCATTTGGGTTTTGTTGATAACACTAAATACTTTTGACCATGGCACCAGTGTAGCACACACAGTCTATGGAATATTTTATGTAACCTTGTCGTTAATTCTGTGTTGCCTTTGTTTTGTGCATTTGTAAACTCAGGTCTTATCTTGCCATTGATGTTTTTTTTTTTTTTTAAATTTTATTAACGTCACAAATAGACCAAGCTTTGAGGCTCTAGGCCTTACTGTATGGTAGGCTTTGATGATGCAACAGTATACAGTAGATGATCATTTTCTTGCAAGTTTCACAGTTGTGTCTTATTGTGGCAATAAGAATTAAAACTTGAATATCACAATTTGTTTTGGTAATTTTCGACTCATTATGAATGAAATCCCAGAAATTGAATTGCTGGATGTTCATGTATCTCACTTTTGTCCATCTTTGCAACATTTTTTGCCACAGCCGAAGAAAAAGTCCGAAATTTTGCCAGCTGGCTGGAATGAATCAGATGAAAGCTACGTATTGAGATATGAACCTTCAGGTTCAGAGCAACTTCATCATCTGAAAGTACTGAGGATTGAGGGCAGTCTCCTCATACATATCTTGGTAATTAAACACTTGCTATAACATGCTATAACAATATCATGTGATCGAAGGCTTGGTAGAAAAAGGGCTGAAAGTCATAATATAGTGATTGCACTAGGTAAGCACGTACAGTAGATGTTGTCGTCTGAAGTGATCAGTCGTAAAACTAGTGAAAAGCGCCTAAGGAGGTTCATGCCCCCATAGTCTATACTAGTGCTAGTGCATCACCTCTTTCATCAAGTTCTTGGGGCACCTTTACATGAAGTTATTGAATTCATGACAAATTTAACTTTAAAATTCCCTAGAGAATATCTATTACAGGTTAGCATTTCACGATTTGTTGAAATATACCAAATATGAGCTATTTGTCAACACAGTAACATATTGTCTTGGAAACTGGTACAGTACACGGGCCTTGTCTAATTAAAGATGCAGTTATGGACCGAAGTTGTTAGTATGCATTTGTCTGCAGATTTGTTGGTCAAAGTACGATGGCTTATTTCTACCTTCCCTACTCCTTTTCAATAAAGTGTATTAAAACGTTGCCTTGCATGGATAGTGCATGTCTGAATACTAGTCTGTACAGCATTTTTGGCCTATCCCTTGCCATCTCTTTTATACTGTACTTTGTTGTTTAAATTTGTTAATTTGGCACTTTCAGAAAGGAACAACAGGTGCACCCAGTCCTTGAAAGTGCCAGAAAATCATACCATGAAATTTCACTGAAGCGTTATATCAAAGAGGAATAAATTTCAATCAAATTCTTCATCTCTTCAAGTCAACATCAATCACATTGGATTCCCTGCTTATTTCATTCATCTTAAACCTCACATTAGTTCTGTGTCATCTTCCTTTTGCAACTTTCCAGAGGCAACATGAGAACAAGGTGGTGGATCTAAACGTCAGAACCGCAGATTTTATCGACAGTGCCCATCTGGATGATTTCGAAAGGTTGGGTTCAATGGCTCGAAATTTAGAGCCACCTCCTCTATCAGTGTATTGTCAGCCTTCAGTTTGTAAGCTGACTGGTTTTGTTGATCATGTGTTACCATCTCTAAGATGGAGTTAGAAAAAAAAAATGTTGCAATTAGGTGTTTTATATTATTATTATTATATTATTTTATACCCTGTTGCAATCAGTTAGCCTTAGGCCTACTACACAGTATGTCAAAGCATTAATTAGCTTTTATCATTGTGAAACTATGCAGGTTCATCAACAAACATCCCCAAAAACTTCATCTGCTCAAAACGTTATGCATAAAATGAGCTACAGAAAATGCATCATTTTGAAAGTTTGAGTGAAAAAGTTATTCCTGAGCAACAAATCACTGAATTTCTGTCTGTTAGAAACTTACTTCACGAAGAGAAGGCCATTGCCCTTTTTTTTAAACAATCTATCATTCGACATCTTCAAATTAATTTTAAAAGTAGGATTTTTTCTGTAAAACAAATGTCTCTTCCCCCTCTTATCATAGAATACTTCACTATGAAAGCTAATACACAGTAGCATACAGAAATGAAAGTTAATGAGCAAGTATGTTGTTTGAGAAAAAAGAAGTAACTTTAGAACATTCACATTTTCAGATGTATCTGGTGCATGGTGATGTTCATTGGCTGTGAAAGTAGTTCAAGAACATCTTCAAGAGTATAACTGCACTTACAATTTGTCTTGAAATAAGGAAGTAAGTTGATTACAATCTTGAAACAGTAGCCATTTACTGCCCAGGGCCCAAATGGTGTCTTATATCCAGAGTCATATTCGCATTATTTTCTTTTTTTTTATTATTTCACTTTTCTCTTGGTGGGAAGGGGAACAAAAAAACGGGATATTCAGAACTGGAATTGGTGGTCGGGGGGAGGGGGGGAGGGGGAAGGAGTTGAATATCATAGCTTGAATTGAAATCCCAAGCTACTGAAAGACTGCTGTTCTTCCCCTTTTTATTCTTCCCACTGATTTTTATGAAGAGGCATCAAAATATTGCAATTGCTTTGGAGAGATCTCATTAATTCTGGTTAATTCACAGATGCTACAAAAACCTAGGAAAGTTGAATGAATTGGTCAGTGACCAGCTGTTCAAAGGTCTGAAAAATGAGGCTGTCAAGACGTCCATGTCTACTCACTCCTCGGAGAGAGAAACCACCACAGAGGAACGAAGACAAGAAGATGACCCTCTCCGAGTGCCCAGCAGGAGGCCCCCTCAAAGATTTGAACCCGATTGGTGAGTGTTGAAAGAATTTGTTTTCAGTGTCTTGTATGTCCGAAGTGAAATCTTTGTTTGCACTTGATAAGGATATACACATCCAACCCCTCTGATACCCTCGAAGAGAGAGAAAAATAGATGATTAAGTGTTAGCTCTTTTCTTATTAAAGTAATTGCAGTGATTGTTTTATGATAAAATTCCTCTGTCTCATAAATGACTCCACAAATTAAATCGTCTTTTTGACTGCTATTTGGTATTATTAACCACTAATGATGTTTCCTTTTTTTAAGTATCAGGCTGATTTTATGATGCAATGAACATCATTTAAAATTATAGACTAAGCAATGTGAACGAGCCTCCTCAGGAGATATATCAAAGTTAGTAAAACTTAAGTGTCAGTTGTGATGACAAACTTAGCAAGTTTGCCGATACCTGTATCTTGCTCAATGATATTGTCTTTTGTATAAATTCAACTCCATCATAGGAATGACAGGGTGGATCCCTTCAGTGTCGGCAGAGGAGACTTAGATCCCTTCAGTGGAGCTTCTCCAGGGATGCTGATGGATCCCATGAGAGGCGGGTTTCCTTCCGGACCCAGGTTTGATCCCACCGGAGGACTGGGAATGCCTGGACGGTTACCGAGGTATGAAAGTCACACGATGTGATGATCGCCGTTTGCCAATAAGAGAAAGCTATCCTTTTAAAATATGTCAATGAAACTCTGATGAAGAGCTTCAGAAGTAGCATTCAAAGGTCTTAGCGGTGTTGGAGAGTCCAAAAAGGTTTGTAAAATGGTCACGCACAATGTAAAGATAGTCTGCAGCCATCGTGCTATTTTCCATTAAGATTGATCTGACTTCTCCCGCACCTCCAACTACGTTCAATGGATTCATACTTGTATATGTGTGCGTGAAAGAAAAATACACACAGGTGTGATTTTGGCATGAATTTGGAATACATGCAAGACTGAATACCAGAAAATTTTAACTGGTGATTTTTATTTATTCTAAAATTCATCTAATTTTAAGTGGTGGCATCAGCTGCAAATGGGAATGGCCCCAATAATACCACAAAAAGCCTACATCCCCGATCGGCGCCGAAAACGGGTATGTATGTATCGCTTTGTGTGTGATGCCTGCTTATGAACAGCATACCTCAAGATGCAGTAGTAATCAAACTTCAGGCTTGGCATGTAGGTAGCGCTTGAAGGCATGTTACCTATTGTCGCTTGTGAAGTTTTGAGATCAGCAGAGGGCAAAAGCCACTTCAGCTCTTGAAAACTCATCCGCTCTACCTTGAAAGGTTAGTCTGACTTCAAACTTTGAAGCTAGGTGACTGACTGATAGTGATCAAGTCCTTACTGTTTTTCACGAGGCTTGTGACCGTTTGAGGTCGACACATTATCAAGGTCTGAAAACTTTCCGTTCATTGTGAAATCTCAAGGGGAACATTAGTGCCTTAACTTGCTGTTGAAAAAACATTTTATGATGATCCTCATTGGCTAGCATTCCAGTCATGTCCAATATTCATGCACACAATGTTGTATGCCTTCTTGTAAAGTTCTGTCCTGCACAGTACCATTTGGTAAGGAAATTATGAGCCATTTCACTTTCTGGTCGCTTAGAATGTGGATAGACACCCCTGCAATTTTTTTTTCCAATCATTTGACAGACTCCAGGTCAGAAGTTGTTGAATGCCTTACCTACCAAGCTTGTAGTCAAAGGGAGGGGTGCCATTCCTACACAATTTTTTTTACTCCCCTCCCCCCCTGAATTTTTTGGGGTGAAAAAAATGTACGTTGTCATGTGTGTCAGCAGACCCCCCTCACTACCCACCCCCTATTCCTAGGTATCTGACATGGTTGGAAACCTGTTACCCAATCCATTACTCATCACTTTCTACTGGGCTGATATAGCTTTTGATGCTGTCTATATATAATCTGAAGGTTTACAGGGGATTCATGGAATATATTGACACCATGCTAATGACCTCTGTTCTGTGATGTATTTTTTTTTTTTTTTGTGTGTGTGTGATATTAGTTTGCATGATGAATTAGATGTTTTGGTTTCATAATCGTTTGCTAAGTGCCAAATCTCATACTTCCTTGTTGTCGTTGTCCTTCTTTCTGATTTTCACTTTTATATGATATTTTTTAATCTCACTTTAGTTACTCATGTTTTTTTTTGTCTTTTTTTCTGCAGGGGATCTGTGCCTCCCGGGGCTCGTTTCGACCCCATTGGACCTCCACGACCAGACAGTGGTCGAAACCCCATGCACCCTTTCTCTGGTGAACCAACCCCAGACCACATGAGGCCACCAGGCTATGATGATATGTTTATGTGATGTCATTGGCATCAATGTCATCCTTACAAAACTCAAGAGAGACAAGTCTTCTTTAAGCTGGAATACGAGATGTACGGCAATTGCTTGGTCATCTCCCTTTGTTCTTCATCAGTGTTTCAGGGAAAAGAGAGTAGGGGAAAAGATCACCTGTCACAAAATCTGCAAGAGAACTGCTATTCACTCATTTTGCAGACATTTGAATATGAAAATTGTCTTGACATTTTTCAGGGCTCTACAAAATTCAGACTCCCCAAGAAAGTAGCAGTCAATCATCATTACTTGATATCAAACAGAGCAATAGGAATGGACGTGAATATTCATGTATGCAAAAATGGGGCTCAAGCAGTGTTTTTTTTTTTTGTAGTGGCTATGACATTGTCCACAGAATTTGACTTTCACTGACAAATTTTCATCTCATATTCCAGCTGTAGCCAACATCTTTGAAGCATGAACCAGCTGAATCTAATCACAACTCCAATCATGTACCAACTAGTACCAAGCTATCTTTTGAACATGTTTGTGAGTACAGTGGCAGAAGAGAAGTATTTCCATTTTTTTCCTTTCATAACTACTTATGCCTTAACTTCGGCAAAATGTAATCACAGCATGTCGTGTTTACTTTACCTCTCTGAATGTTGGCAATTTTTTTGAGTAGGACTTAACCATGTCTTTTATGCCAAAACGTCAATAGCATTCGGAACTTTGGCTAATCAAAGACATCACAAAATTACTAACACTTTGTTTATTTTGTCGTAACATGCTGACAAGTCGTACTGGTTTGCATGACATATGCCCGTTGCCACGGATTCACCCAGTTGCCCTGCACATAGTTACCATTTCATGTATATCATTTACATATATTTACTATTTCACTTCTGCTGACTTCTCCTGGGATCTGTCATTTTAAACTGAGAAAAGGCAGTGCATCTCCGACACCCATCTGCAAGTTAGTTGTATTGCTCACATGATATTGCTGTTCATGTTATCATAGTTAATACAAATAGCATATTGTAAGACTGTCCCATTGAGAGATGACACTTTTTCAAAGTACATTTGCAAACTTGTAAGTCAAATGTAATAGAACATATTTTGCTTTCTGAAGTATTATCAGTGGACTGCACATTCTTTATTCAAAATGATAAGTGATGTAAATTTAAGGTGAACTAATAACATAACGTGCTACCTGATTATAAGAAAAGTTTTTTCCATATTATAATAATGTAAGGTGGATTGGTCGCTTTGCAAATTCCCTTTTGCTGAATAATTTGATGCACAGAGTTGATAACAAGCCGTCTCTATACAACAACAGAAAGTTCATGGGGGGGGGGTGTGAATGTCAGTGTTTAAAGGGCAATTTGAGGAACGAATAATCTGTATAATGTCACATTATGTCAGAGATGTTCAGAATACACAACAGTGCATTTACAAATACCAGTGTCGTGTGCGTGATTTGAGAGAATTCCCTTTTCCCATAAAAACATGTCAAAGTGAGACGTAGTACCACAGCTTACACATCTCCGTTGCCTTTCACTCTTGCGATGCTGGAGGATCTCTGGTACATACATGTCCTATCACACGACATGGCTCTTCAAAATTTCATCACGACTGTCTTGATTTTGGACCTTGAAGGTAGTGGGACTTTAGGAGGAGTGGTGACCCAACCTCCTCATGAACGTTATCAGAGAACATTTCACCTCCAGTTTTCTAAGATACCCATTTAAAAGTTCAGTTCATTTGGTTGTCCTGGTTTTCTGTTCATCCCTATCGGTACCCTCGACCAAAATGTTTGTCCCTATGGATCACTTTAAGTACTGTCTCAGAGCAGTGTGAGCTTTTCATTGAGAACGCTCATCATCCAGAAGTCAGCACTGTTACAGATCTTTATCTTAGAAGTGTCCAAACTGGTGCATGCTGCTGCTGTGGTTTGAAAACCAGTCAGCGTTGCTCGCGCTCATCCAATTTTGATTGCCTGAGCACCAGTTGTGGGGAAAGTACCGTTCTTTCGGAGCAAAGGTTTGAGGGTGTAGCTCGCATGAATTCATGAGGGGTCCATCATTGCGCTCCAGGAGCTTCTGGGTATCTGGTTGAACCATTAAGGGACAACTGACCAATGTCATTCTTCCCTAACCCTCTCCCCAAATTTATAATTATTCAACTATTGGAGGTTGAAACAGCAGTACCAATCCCCCCCCCCCCCCCCACTTTATTGAAAGCAAACCATTCTACTTTTTCAACAAGTAGATGTCTGCATACACATAGGCACCATTTTCCCACACCAGTCGCAGCATCTCAAGGAGACAAGGTTCTCCATGGCAGCTACCAGTAAAATGCAAATATTGCAGAGCTCCTTCTTAGGTACAGCTCCGCCTTCTGAGATCGTTTTAAAAGATACCCTTCAAAAGTTGCACACAGAAGACACCTGGGTAGCGGGTTTTGAAAATAAAGTTGATTTCCTCATACACAGCCGGTGCATGTCCCTACGACTGTGCAGAAAGCAGCGAGAGCAAACAGAAGGAAAGGCGAAGAAAAATGAGGCCGTCGAAGACCGGATTGAACAGACTTTCATTTATATTTATTCTTGTGACATTTTTGCAAAGAAAATGTTTTTCAGAACATTCATAATTAAAAAGAGTTTACATACTGCCATGGCCGTAGAGAGTTTTGAGTTCTTACACTAGTACAAATCCACTCTTCCAATGCCATCGTTTCTGTTGAAAATAACTTACAAAAAAAAAAAAGAGGAGAGAGAAAAAGTAATCTTACACCAAGGTAAAAGTTTTTGCTCAGGTCTCCTTCACTAGTACAAGTTGGATTTTTCTTAGCTTACATTTCTTTAGTCAAATTTCCCAAAATTGACATCAATGATTTTTTTTTGTCCATTTTTTTTTTCAGTACATTTCTTTTTAATGCAATTATTAGTAGAATTCAATCAAGTCAGAGACGGAAGAAATATTAAAGACCTCTCTTCACTGTTTATTAAAATGTCAAATTCAAGGAAATCAATTAAATTTCTTTTTATTTCATTTTTTTAAACTTTTTAGTTTTCTTTCGTAATATCTCACTTAAATAGAAGGCAGACACTGAATAGTGCAAATACTGTATTACAACAGATAAAAGAGGTGTTACTTGATGTTTTTTTCTTAAACTTTTAGAGGGGATATTAACATGACAATTATATCAAGGTTATAAAGCCTCTGCTAAGAGAACCCCAACCCCCTGGATACATGAAACCCTGGTGATATTGGGCTATTCTACATACATGAGAATTCAACAATGCCCATTCCCTCAAGACATTGAAAAGATACTCGGGAGTCAAATTGGCTGGTAGCTGTTGAAAGAGACTCATAGCTTACGTTTTGTAAGAAAGGACGGCGAGTTTGTAAAAGAACGTGTATGTACTCCTGAGGACGATTCTTTGCTCTGTCTTTTAATTTCAGCGCAAAGCATTTCAAGTAGCACCGTCAACTTTAAAGTTCTAGTGAACTGGTGCCAAGTACGAATGCATTTCTGTATAACCAGGGGGAGATCACTCCTGTTAGCTATTTGTTCCATGAAACATTTTTTTATTTTACACTTCTCCAGAGCACACACTACCATCTCTCATTTGTAATCAAAATTCGCTTTCTGCTCATGGCCGCTGCTTCCCTCTCTCCACTCCCTAATTTAGGACTTCTCCCAGTTGTACAAATCTTTTATCTCAAGAATATTTAGTCTACCATGTACTGCTACCGTCAAGGCTAGAAAGTCAAAATGCAGTGACGCTTTGACACATTATTCTGCATACTTTAACAAAACCCAAATCCTTCAGCCATCCCTGACCAAGCAAACGTTAAAACTGAGCACTGTGTTAAAGTAATACCACTTTATTTCATCAAAAACCTGCAAATCTCTTCAGCCACAGATTTCAAATAGAATAGTTGAAATCATATCAAAGCTACTTTTAGGGACAGGGATGGGGTTTATCTTGCTCCTTAAACTGAATCACATTATTGTCACGTTACAAGTGCAAAGAGGAAGAGAGAAGTGGAAACGAGACATGGAGTAAAGAGGGCAAAACTGAAAAGCTCAGAGGTTACCAACAGGTCTGGAAGAGATGTTAGTGCTAGGCTTCACGAAAATGGAAGGGAGAAGAGGGATGAAGAGGGTAAATTTAAAATCTTGGTCTAAATGGAAAGGTCATGGAAAGTTCAAAGTGCAATGTAAAACTCTCCTTCCTGTGCTCCTTACAGCCCTTCCTGCATCGGTCTTAAGCCATTGATGGCTCTATTAGGGAACTGCCAAGTTTGCCAACTAGTCTACGTAGCTACAAGAGAGTAAAAAAAAAAAAAAAAAAAAGGAGAGAAGATGGATTGCATGTAAAGGAAAAGGGTCTTCTTTTTGCTCGTTTTCCAACACGACCTAAGTTGATGCTGTCACTTTTCTAGAGGTGAATTGCAAGGGTCAATTCAAAAATTCACTCGTACATAGGTTGCTAAGGAGAGACAGAGTTTTTCAATTTCATGTTAACCTTCTTTCATCACCTTTTAGTATTGTTTGGGGATTGAAAGGTTACATGGTCCCTTAGATTTCTGAAATACCCAGAAGTGGTGTCAAATCCAGGATACAGGATGATCATCAATACGCCAATAAGTCTTCCAGGATGGATCCTAGCTAGCCAAAGGAATCAAAACAATGCAGAACTACTTTTGCAACTGTGGGATGATTCATCTATTCAGAAGAAAACGAGTAGTTCAAACCTACAGGGGATGGAGAGCACACAGCAGGGAGACTGTTCTCCCTCCCCCCCCCCTCAAATGCACATCCTCCCAGTGGTCAACTCACAGAGAGTAAAAACTATATCACTAATACCTAATCAGTTGAGTTACCATCTACAGACCACTATTACCAAATCTGTCCTAAAGAAAAGCTGCAATATAAGAGCTATCTTATCTGAGCATTTGTTTCAACTGGCGGTGCTGGTCTAAAAGTCAATCTCCTTGCTATGGATGGTCGGCAGTTTTCCTTCCAGACCGGCGCCAGCCGGCAAGTGGGCAGGCTGTGGAATGAGTCCTCAGAAATGTCACAAGATTAGCAGACAGAAAGATTTTGAGCATCACTATTCAAACTACCTATCGCAATTGCTACCTTTCATAAAATAGATTGGTAGTGATATTGCAGGACAACCTGGTTTGCATCTCAAAAAGAAAGCCACTACATTGTTGGTGATCATCTTCCATCCTCTTGCCACCTTTATTTAAGAACTCTGATAAAATTGTAACTGGAAAATCATTCTGTTTTTCATGCATTTTCAGAGCAATATTTTTGTTCAAAATAAAAAAAAAATTAACCTGGTAAATGCTCATCAAAAAAGAACCATTTAGGACACAATGTCGTTTGTGTGTATTATCTCACCTTGCACACTTGAACAACAAAATGTACAAAACTAGGGACTTTGCTCACCGCCAATGGCAAATCAAATTAAAGATCGAGGAAACTGCTAAATGAAAGCAGATGACAACCTTTGCGATCTTCAGTTTCAGGAAAGGAAACTGCGAGTGGATCATTGAGAATGTCCTTCACAAGTTCATGAGTATTCAGGAACCTGGAAGTAAGCCACTGCTTACACATTTCTGCTTTGGAACAACAGAAGATGGGGTGGGGGTGAGGACAAGGAGACAGGAGGGAGTTTGTGATACAGTCAAAAACTCTACTCTGGAGAGAATCAGTGCATGAGTGGGAAAGTGCAAAAAATCAAATGATGAACAGGCTTTCAATGAAGCAATCTTAGACAGTATAAGCAAAAAATTTACATGAAATCTCCAAGGTACCCAACTTAGTAACTTTCAGTCTGTCCCTACAGAGGTACCAACAGAGAAATGCGGAGATGGAAGGAAGGCCGAGGAAGATAATTTATCAGGTGGATTAGCAATGGAAACTGGGGAACAGAATAAGGAAAGAGGGTGAGGTGGGGGGAGCTAAAGGTCATTGGATGTGTAGCTAACTTATAGGCACACCACAAAGAAAAAAATGGCGTAGAATATTGTTGTGCACACGGAATGATCAACTCCCCACAGACAAGGCATAGTGTCAAAGGCACCATTAATGATTGAGACTTCTAGGAGTGGAGGAGGGGGGAGGGAGAAGCCTAGGGTATTGCACATGCAAAAACCAACAGGGAGAGGTCGACACAGCTTTTCATATGAATACGAGGTGTTTACTTTTAACTGCTATGATGAAAGATACCAGGGGGAGTAGGTTGTGGACATGGACTACACAAGGGGGGAGATCCCTGCACAAAACAGAAATTTTCATGATGCACCTTAAAACCTTCAGTCCGTGGCAAAGAAGAAGAAGACACCTCAAACTGAAGAAATGAGTAATTTATGGTCTTATCGATTACAGAAATTTAAGAAAAAAAAAATCAAACTTGATTTGTCTTTCCGACTTGATCAAAGATTACGCTGTTTTCACGGCACACACAAATCATGCTGAGATAATTGCAGTCCACCACAGGAGGTGCGGTCTCACAAGTCACCGACTTCATCATGAAAATTACGACAACGATCGAAAGATAAATGAAGAGAAAAAAAGATGAGGGTAAATGTCCTAGTTGGGTTTTTGAAATTCTACTTGCATATTTGATAGGAATGTGGTGCTGATGTCACAGAGAAGAGTCGATGGGAGCATTTTTTGGGGCAGTGGGAGAGGATGGGGATGTAGAAAAGACTTAGAAAGAAAGAAACAAAAGACTTGACTAAAAATTAAAATGTCCACAAACAAGACCAGACGATGCCGAGCAAGATGAGGAAACGCAGAAGACTTTCGTTGTTGAGCAGAGGGACTGGGGACCACGGCTATCTAAAGCTCAAATCATCAACGGCGATGGTCCTAGCTGCCGGACAACAGAAATTTAGAAAAAGGTGACAGTGTTGCTTATGACAGGCATTTCTCTGACCTCTTTATAGTACACGGACCAATAAATTTCACTAAGAGTACTACGACCAATGTCACATTCGGTATCGACTTTATAAACACTGTGCCACTATTCATACAATCAATCCCCCTACAAGCGAGAAGTCACAGAGACGAGGATTTTGCCAAAAAGAATCGAACCAAACTATATAGAAAGCTGACACCAAACAGTGAGTAACTTAACCCTTTTTTGTTCCCAACCATCTCCCTCTCACCTTACTTAATTCTAACCCCCATCCACCCTACATATCCAAAGTTAAACACTGGGCCTAATGAAGAACAGCCAAACTCTCACATGGTTGTTATCACTCTGATCAGACTTAATAACGATCCAGTACAAACATTTACATTTCTGCAACACTCTCAAATGAACCCTTACGTTACCAAGCATATCAACAAAGGCCAAGATTAATAAAACGCTGGAGAAGAGAATAAATCACTCACATTTCGCTTTTAGACTCTTAGCCCTGCCCCCCCCCCCAACTCCCCCATCGATCGTTTCGGTTTAAGCCTCCTACTAACCGTCATGCAAGATATCCAAACTTTTGCCACCATGTAGACTTATATCCTAGACTATATTTGCCAAGCATAACTTTAATCATTTCACTGCTAAGCACACACCATTGACACATCAACACACACACACATGCACAATACAAATTTCTAAACTGCAGGTGCATCCCCCCTCCCCTCACCATTTCCAACCTGTCAACTGTTTTCAGACTCTTTTTATTTTTCTTTAAACTTAGAACTGTTTTAATACTTTGATATTTTGGTAAAAAGTTATTCTGATCATCGTTTTTACACTCAATCATTGTCCTTCTCCGCCTTAAAGATCATCACCTGTCAGTACCCCAACTTTCAGATCCAGTCTGCTACGAACGTGGCAACTACAAGCCCTTGTGTCGTTTTATTTGAATTTTACTACTTTTTTTTGCAATCGAACCCTGCTGCACTTCCATTTACAAGTCACTTCACTTATCAATGAAGAGGGATGCGTATAAAGGCATGTTCCGCAAAGATTCCACCAGCTTCGGCTTCACTGGATGCAACAAGGTTTCTCGTCGGCCCCGTTGTTGGCGTTGCTCTTTTTGTACCATTTGAACCACTTGGCGCGGAGTCGATCCTTGGAACGGTATTTCTCCAAGAATAAGAGCTGTCTGGTGTTTATGGCACCTCGACGTTTCCTGCGAAGAGAAGTGCAACAGTAGGATAGGTCAACTACACGAATAGCTGCCAATGGAGTTCCAAATTAAAAATAAAATTATCTTTGGGACATTTTTGGGGAGAAATCTCACAATTGTGAGACACTTTCTGGCAGTACAACAAGGAAGGCATCCACAGCGACTGACGGAGATCCAAGAATCACTGAACCAATGTTTAGTTCCAGAAGGAATACTGTCATAAAAGGGGCAGGTAAAGTTAATTGTAGTGTTTGCACCCTATGTAAAGTTAGGACCTGGGTACCTGTCGTAAGAAGTCGGTCGGGTACCCGGGGACCAGATGTAAAATCTTCCGTTGGACTATGAGTTGGTTGTGGAGTCGTACTACGAGCATTTTGCTTTGAACCTTAATGTAACACTATGCATCTTACGTGGTAACATGACAACGGAGTGTTCATAGTTGCACACATGCCGCAGTTTGGCTGAAAGTACCAATACGAAACTTTGGATCCTGGTAGCGATTCAGAAACAGGTCCTGACGTTGTCTGTCGGTCACCAGATGCAAACTCAAGGATATTGCCAAACGAGGGCCTAAGGGCATTGTGGTTCCTTGCACAGATGTAATGTTAGATTCATTGAAAAAGTTAGATTCACCTATAGTTGAGGGCGCATATCTGATACCCCAATTTGCCTTATGTCAAAATATCCAGAAACGGGGGTATCCCCGTTTTTTGGCGTAACCCCGGCTGCAAGCTTGACGTTCCTGTGTATGTCCCCGTTCGGCTCTCTAAACAAACCCTGCCAAGAGCCAACCAGCCAAGCGAGGTGAAAACTCAAAGTAACTTCTAAGGACATTCTTTTTCATAGTAGGGGCTGTAAAAACCACTGAAATAGTGCTGTTCTAATGGAGGTATTTGTCTATTGTCGCTGTTCCCTCATTTGGAATGTGTGTAATCCAATGAATTACCTCGTTTTCTGCCATTTGCAGACGCACACACACACATACACAAACAGGCCAACCTGACTGCATAGGTTCCTTTCGTGATGAAAGGGACCAATAAAATGCACAGTGGTGGTATAAAATAGCTTGTTCGGAGGGTGAATACAGAAAGGTAGACCCAAACAAGGCGGAGCAAAGGCTGAGCATATGAGGCAGCTGGACAGATGATGGTTATCATCTGGAAGATGTCACTGCCAGAGGACCATCACCCAAACAAATCCCAGACAGGATAGAAATGTATTAAGGTCAATAAACTAGTTACATTTACTTCAGAATTTCAAGAACTCACTCTCTGATATTATCTACAGCATCAGTGTACTGCACCCCTGCCTCCATCAGCGCCAAGGCAACCAGCAACGGCGCCCTCCCCAGGCCAGCCATGCAGTGGACTGCAACGCAACTGTCTGGCGTCTCCATGAACCGCTTCTTCAACAGCGCCACCCACTTGTCTATGATGTCAACTGATGGTACACCTCCGTCATCGAAGACCCAGTCCTACGGACAAAAGGAAGAAACCCACAGGACGGTGAAACTCAAGGTGATAGGAAGAAACTGAGAAACAACCAAAATTTTGACAAAAACTTTTTGATACTTATCCATTCTGAGATTCTTGTATCAAATGTTTATTGAAGAATAAACTATATTATAAATATTGTTGGCAAAGAATTTTCCTTCTGACAATAATCCTGATCTTCAACAGCATGGTACCGACATCCCCAAAATTAATTTTTAACAAATTCTGGAACCACCCTTCTTCAGTTTACTTATTTCACTCCTAGCTTACCCATCTCCACATAACAACAGCACCGCCATCTGCCATGTCAAGAGTATGAAAACTTCTAAGCACAGCCTCTAGGTGCCACATACCCAACTAGCTCCTCCTCCTTCCCATTCTGCCATTCGCTAGAGGCAGTGCTAAAAGATTACCAGTACTCTTGGAACAGTAAATGGGAATGAACTTGTCGTGTTGAGGCAAGTAAGTGAGAAGTGGAGTTAATAATTATGGATTTCTTGAGCAGATTGAAACGAACCCTATGAAATTCACTGTTATGGGGTCAAGTCTAGTCAGACATTTCCCAATTTTTCCATGTGGTGTAGTGAAAAAGTCAAAACTGGTAGGCAAAACAACACTTACGTAAACAGAGGGGTAGCAACACTATTATCTTGACAAGATATCAGTTTTTTTTGTTTTTTTTTTGTAAAAAAACATCAGATTCATGTTTTCAAGAAGTGGAGTTAACAATTATGGATTTCTCGAGCAGATTGAAACGAACCCTATGAAATTCACTGTTATGGGGTCAAGTCTAGTCAGACATTTCCCTATTTTTCCATGTGGTGTATTGAAAAAGTCAAAACTGGTAGGCAAAACAACACTTATGTAAACAGAGGGGTAGCAACACTGTTATCTTGACAAGATATCAGTTTTTTTTTGTTAGTTGTTTTTTTTTTTAAAAAAACATCAGATTCATGTCTGTAAAGTAGGAATTTGTAATATGCTACAGACAAGACAAATTGTGAAAATTGAAAGTATTTCCTGGTTGGAGATGAAAGAGGATTTCCTTCTATATCAAGTTACTACAGAGCTTCACAAGGAAATACAAGCCGAGGCCAGGCTCACTTGTGTGGCTAATGACAGTCACTCGTGCTGCACAGCACCTACATACGTCGTTTGATATATGTCAAAACATTTATTTTATTCACATGGGAAACTGGCACTCTCTTCTTCCGATGGACGTGAATATACAGAAGCATTTAAACAGTAAACAACAGGAAGATCTGATTCAACCAGGTTGTCAAAATGGTGAGAGAGGAAAGGGAAGGTAAAGGTGAAGTGAGGGAATTAAAACTCTAAACTGTTAAAGGGAGAAAGAGTGTAAGGGTGATGGAAGTAAAACTATCAAATGTTAAAGGGGGAGGGCAAGGGTAAGGTGGGAGAACTTAAACTGTCAAATGTTACAGGCATAGGCAGGATAAGGGTGAGAAGGGGGAACTTAAACTACCAAAAGTTAATGGCAAAGGAAGGGTAGAGGTGAGGTGGGAGGACTACGAGCAAAGGTTGAGGAAAGGGGATGGTGCAGCGAGGAGAGGGAATCCCCACAACTTACTGGTGTGGGTATTCACAAGTGTCTATACTTACCCCTTGCTCACACTTAAGCATTGTTAGACAAAGCTAAATGAACCCCGAACGAATTGTTCTCGCACTGTACCCACTATGACCTAGCTCTTCCTCGTTAGATATACACAGTATATCGAATATGGGACTTTCAGGCAAAAAAGTATGTTAGTCCAAGTTTGACATAACATTATTTGACATTAAAGGGGCTTATTGATTTAACGTCAATCAGTTTGTTAGATTTTTGAAAGGTACAAATGCATGACAATGCTTGTAATCCCCAAAACTTACTGGTTTGGGAATTCGCTAGCGACGTACTCACCTCATATAACCTATGCATTACCGTACTGACCATGGTCTAGCATCTGGCAATTTGTGTGTGTGTGTGTGTGTGTGTGTGTATGTGGTCACCGCCCTTCCGTAATTTCCAGGGCGACAAAGCCTGGGATGACAGTGAAGTGCTGGACGGTAGGAGGCAGAGGAGGAATGAGCTCTAATGTTGCTTACCTAACACTCTATGGACGAAGGCCGACCGTCAGCATCGGAATGGGCGGAGTCCGTCGAAGTAGCGCCCCAGGTGTGGCATGCTAACCGCTAACGACAAGCGCGGCAGTGCGCCCGTAGCGTGGGTTGAACTGTCGCGGCCACGACTACCGAAACCTGAAGTGGCGCAGGCGGGTGGGCCGTTATATGAGGGGAGTACGTCGCTAGCGAATTCCCAAACCAGTAAGTTTTGGGGAATTCACAGCACGTACTCCCTCACCTCATATAACCTATGCATTTTGTGACACAGGCGTGTCGGTGGCGGGAAGGTTCGGCGGCTGCGGATGCGTCGCCGCGATAGGCCGAAGGACCGCTCTGGCGAAAGATTCGTCGGCTGTTGGTGTATTCGTCAAATAACACGACACGTAGGAGGACGGCGTTTTCCACGCTGCCGCGGCGAGTATCTCCTCCAAGGGCACGCGTCGGAACCACATGGTGGAGGCGGCGTGCCCGCGCAAATCGTGCGCCGGAACGCGCTCCAACAAATCGGCCTGGAGCCGGATCACGGAGATTATCCAGTGCAAGTGTTTCCTTTGAAGCCGGCGAGAACGGACAGCGCGGCAAAATGAACAGGCGATCGGAAGCGCGAACACTCTTGGTGAGCTCGATGTACCACTTAAGAGCGCGTACCAGGCAACGCAGTCTATCCTCCGCGACCGAGGAGGCGGTGCTGAGTTTCGGAAGTTTGATTTCGCCTGGCGTGAAGGAGATCGACTGATTTTTGGCTAGAAACTGTGGATCAGGGAGTAGTCGAACCCCGGCAGGGTCGAAGCGGATAAACCCTGGCTGGAGAGTGAGTGCGTGCAGAGAGGTCCTCTGCCGGGCCGAGGCTGCCGCCACGAGGAAGAGTGTTTTGAGCGTCAGCAGATCTAGCGGCATTATATGGAGCAGCTCGTATGGGGCCTCTGGCAAGCCTGTCGAGGACCACGTTGATGGACCAAGATGGCGGAAGTCATCGGATCGGGGGCGTTGGTGGAACATGCCCCGTAAGAGTTGTCAAAGAGCCACTTTGGTACCTATCGTTGATCTGTCCAGAAATCCGCGGTGGACCGCCACCATGGCTGAGCGGTAGTTCCTTATGGTACTGACCTGCTTCCCCTCTCGGAAGAGGGCGCAGAAGAAACTGGCCAGATCTGGTGCTGGCATTTCCATGGGATCTAGAGAGTTGTCGGCTGCCCATTGAAAGTATCACTCCAGACGCGAATCGTAAGTTCGAACCGTCGTGGCACGCCTGGCTGCCGCCACAATGTTTGCAGCTTCCTCAGAAAAGCCTGCCGCTTGGAGGGTCGACCGGATAGAGGCCATGCAGCCAGCCGGAGGGTGGACAGGTCCGGGTGCCGCAGAGCTCCGCTCCTCTGTGTCAGCAGGTCCGGGACCGGAGGGCAGAAGAACGGCGAGTCGCATAGGAGCCGTAGGAGGAGGGGGAACCATGGCTGGTACAGCCAGCACGGCGCGATGAGCAGCATGTCCGCCGAGGTGCTCTGGAGCCGGCGGAGCACTGTGTGGATAAGCGCGAACGGGGGGGAGCCGTACATGGAGAGGCCGGTCCACGGGAAGGACATGGCGTCGACCTTCCACGATGTTGGAGCCGCGTAACGTGACACGTAAGTTGGAAGGCGGCCGTCGGTCGGTGACACGAACATGTCTACGAAGGGCCGGTCGTAGAGGGCGAAGATGTGCTCCGCCCACCACTGCGCGAGGGTCCAGGCCGTGGAGACGTAGTTGCCCCAAGAGAGGGCGTCGGCGACGACATTGTACTGGCCCTCAAGGTGTGACGTGTGGGCGCGAACGTAAGGAAATGTTTCTGTAGAGGCCGCATGTGAAGGCGGCATAGGTCTAAGAGGTCGACTAGGCTCGCCATCCTGCCCAGAAGCTGCTGCCACAGCAGGGCAGGGGATTGCGGGGCCGACAGCAATCGGGTCACACCCGCCCGGAGGTCCGATACGCGCACCTCCATCGGGATAGCCGTCCTGGAGGAGAGGTCGAGGCGTGCACCGAGGTATACGATGTTCTGCGACGGGGTAAGGGCCGACTTTTCCTTGTTTACAATCCACCCGAGATTGTGCAAGGTATCGAGAACGAAGGTTGTGTTTGCTTGAGCGTCCGCCTCCGACGACCCTAACACGAGCCAGTCGTCGAGGTAAGCAAATACCGTGATCCCGGCCCTGCGCAGGTAAGCGAGGACTGCGCGGGTAACTCCAGTGAAGACCCGCGGAGCGGTTGAACGGCTGAACGGTAGGCCCACGAAGTGACAGTCGACATTCCTGTAGCGAAAGGCGACGAAGCGCCTTGATGCCTGGTGTATCGGGATGTGTAGGTATGCGTCTTTCAGATCTATAGACGTTGCCCACATCCCTTTGCACAGGAGGGGGAGGATGGTTGCCAGAGTCTCCATCCGGAACCCCTGGGGTCTGACGTAACACTTGTTTAGCGGGTTTCAGGTTCAGGATCGGCCTCCACGTGCCGTTCTTCTTGGGCGTTAGAAAGAATGTCGAATGGACAAGAAGGTCATTCTCTTCCTTCACTTGCACCACTGCGCCTTTGGCAAGAAGGTCCTCCAGCTCTTGCTCGAGAACAACCTTTTTGGCCTGTTCGTCCGGAATCGGTGTTGGCCGGACGAGGCCAGATGACGGTGGAGGGGCGCTAAACTCGACTCGATAGCCCTCGGCTATGACCCCAAGCACCCAAGGGTCGGGTGCGATGTCGCGCCAAGCCTGTAGTAAAAAAATATTGCAACCGCCCCCCACCGGCTTCTGCAAAACGGTGGGGTGTGCATCCCTAGGGCCGCTTGGAGCGGCCACCCCTGTTGCGAGAACGATAGCCACCCTGATTGGACTGCTGCTGTCGGTTGTATGACCGGTTGTCGCGGTTGCCCGAGCCGCCTTGCCGCGAACAGGGCTGGTAGCGCTGCTGGGCGCCCTTTCCCTGGCGGTATCGTCCTTGGCCTGCCCGCCGATTGCGGGCAGAACCCTGCTGGCGGGGTTGCGAGCTACTGGGATCACCCAAGCGTGACATGTGTTCATCTGCCTCTCTGAGGGCTTTTAGATGCTCGGCCTCCTCGCACAACTTAGTATCGAAGTGGCCTCCGAAGAGGTCATTTCCCAGGATGGGTAGATCTCAGAAGGCCTCCACCGTGGTGGGCGAAGACCAGTCCAACGAATCTAAAACCTGGTTGCGCCTGGTAGTCGTGGCCTTGATTGACACGCGTGCAAACTGGTCAAACACGCTACAGGCAACTGGACCTAAGAGAGCGATGACCGCGCCGGGTATGAGCCTACGTGAACGAGCGATTGAGCAGTTCCGCGAATAGCAACAGCACCGACGCATACTTAAGTCTGGCTCTAGAAGCTCTATCCACGTCATAGAGGCTGGTCTCTAGACGGCACGCGTTCCTATCCTGGAACCTATCACGCGCATCCAGGGTCCCTGCCATGCAACCGTTCCCGGACCCGTGCGGGAATGTGCGGGGCTGAAAACAGGTTTACCCAGTTTGCTTCCTCCACGTGGAATGCACGGGCCGCATCTCGCTGAAAAGCCGACCACTGGCGAGCTGACGCGAGGGATTCAAATCATTGGCCGCACTCCGCGTTGACCAGGATAGACGCTCGCCGGTTAGATGAGGCTGCGTTGAGTGTGAGCCGCGATGCCAAGGCCTCTGCCACTGTCGTGGCTGGGTCTGGTGCGTAGCCGAGTGTTCGCCTGAGAACCGTGGCGGCGCGCTCGAACGCCTCTGTGGAAATATCCGTGCCGAGAAGGGGTTCGTCATCCTCTCCATCTGAAAGAGGGTCGTCGCGGTCTCGCGGGGGCGTGATCGTGGCTGGCGTCTCCCGAGACGCCCCGCTTCGAAAAACTAAGTCGGCGTCCCGAAAGGGCGATGCCGAACAACGCTCATTCCGAGGGTGGGGCCGACGGGCCCTGCGGTGCCGTGGAGGCTCGCTCCAATAACAAGCGCTCTAGCAGGTCCTTCATTTGGCCGAGGACCGCATCTTGGCCGGACTGAGGCGGCGTACGCTTTCGGCGGAAATCACGGTCGTCAGAAGATGGAGACGAGTCCGATGACTTGGCGCGCCTATCGAGAGTGCGCTTACAAGGCGCTGACTGCGAGCTGGGCAGTGGCGGGAATCCCTCAAAGTCTCGGGGCTGCCGTGAAAAAGACTCCGAGCTTGAGGCGAACAGGTCACGGACTGCTCGGCCATCGGCTCCTCGGGGGCCGATTCCTGAGGCCAGGCCGGACCCGTTTCCTGGGGTACCGGACCCGGCGGGGCGGTCGGACTTAGGCCGTGCATGGCGGCGGCCGACGGGGCGTGGGGTAGCGCGCTAGCATGTCCTGGGGCGGCCTGCGGGGTAGGGCTTATCCCGGAGCTGGAGCCTAACACAGCTACGTATATAGAATACAGTACAGAATGGTACAACAACAAACCAACGTAACTACACAGGTGGGTACAAGGCCTAGCCCGGACCCAACACACACGTGTCGAAAAACATGTCAAAAGACAAGAAAAGCAAAGGATACTCATCCAAAACAGGCTCCAAGATGAAGGCAAGAATGAGGAATCCTAGTAGAACGATCGAGAAAGTTGAAAACTTGACGATGGCAATAGAACTTTACAGATGCAAAAGCAGTGTAAGAGCTTCACTGGCAGACCAAAAGGCTGGCAATTACGGAAGGGCGGTGACCAGATACACAGACACACACAAATTGCCAGATGCTAGACTATGGTCAATACGGTAATGCATAGGTTACGTGAGGTGAGGGAGTACGCGCTGTGAATTTAGCAAAATTAGTCAAGTGTCACATCCAAAAGATAACAAAATTTTGAATTTTTGATCAAAACTTGCACTGGCTGTGTGCGATATGAATTGGTGCAAGTGTATGGTCACAAATTTTCAAAAACTAAAATAAATCATTTGTTAGTTACAAAGTAATATTGCTTCCTTTGTACGTGACACATGGCACAACACACCCACCCTCACACACCCCAACCGGACTCCACAAGGCACATTAATTCTCTTCCTGTTACGAAAAGCCTCACATTTTCGATCAACATCAATCGCTTGCTTAGGCGTTTCATAACGCAACTGCTTTCCTACCTGTACCCACAGCACACAGCAGTGCCCATGCATGCATCATACTGGAAAGGGTTGGTGAGATAAATCAATAAAACATACTTCACCAAAATTTTTTTATTTATAGAGGCACTGCCATCATGCTGTATCACCTAAAATTATCCAAAACCATTCCAAACTCATCCATCCATCAAATTTTGTCCTCGAATATTCTCAGAATTCTTTAATCAGTGGCATTTTCCATTAGTTTCCTTTTTTTTAAATCTTTGTGACAGCAGTGTAATAAAACACTTGACATACTCAAACTGAACAAAGCAATTAGATGGAGCTTTTTGTATAGTTTTCTTTTTCCAGTTTGTTTGGAAATAGTTAACAATTTGGTAGAGAAGCATTTCTGTAAATGCATACATTGAAACATGGATGGCGAATGGCTTGAGGCTCTTACTGATTGTTATTGTAGAGTGAAGAGCTAATGATTTACATATTAACACAAGGAAATCTGAACTATCTTGTGTAACAATGCACAAGTATTAGCATTCGATAAAGGTATCTGTACGATGGGCATCCTTACCTCATAACGAGAGCCCAGAGGAAACTATGGTTCCCTGTGTGATGTTTAAACTTTAAACCCAGCCTCAGATAAGGTCTGAAATTGCATGGTAGTGGTATAAATCAAGGTCATTTAGCAGCCTACGTACTTTATCCTATCAAAGTCTGCTCATACCATTGAGTTTCTTTTTTTAGGAAACGATCAATCGAGATCAACCAGGTTCTAATGATGAGGACTGAAGAATTACTCCATTCGCATGTACTAAAAGTAAAGTACAGTAGTTTTTTTGTGTGTGTGGGTGTGTGTATGTGTGGGTGTGTGTATGTGTGTGTGTGTGTGTGTGCGTGGGTTTGTTTTGGGTGCCGAACAGGGACACACACAAGAACTTCCAGCTTGCAAACAGGGTTATGTTGAAAAATGGGGATATCCCCGTTTCTGGATATTTTAACATAATGCAAATTGGGGCATCAGATATATGCGCCCTCAACTTTATAGGTCAATCTAACTTTTTCCCCAATCAGGGATACATGCAAGACTAAATACTACTAACTGGGGACATCACCTGCTATGTGGGGATATCCCCGATTACATAAGTCAAAGTCCATGTCCCTGAACGGCACCACTGATAATTTCTTCAGAGAAAGGGTTAGGATTAAAGCAAAGGGCTAGAGTTTCCAGGGGGGGTTGTCCAAGAGGGATTGTCTGGGGAACCATAGACTCCTTACACTGATGTCACAGACCAACAAAGGCCCCCCTCCCTGAGGATAAACAAACTAACAGTAAATATGGCTGCACTGTGTGTAGATCAAATGGCAGACACACAACATGCATGTGTTAAAATTTAGCAGCTTATTTTCAAGGAGGGCGCTTCACTCTGTCACTGTCATGTCACGTGTAATCCCCACAACTTCCTCGTGTCGGTATTCACGAGTGACTTTTCATACCCCTTGCCTCACTAATGCATACATTTGACCCTATGTTCAAATCGACCTCAAAACCAATTCTAGCACCGCGCCCTCTAAGGCCTAGCCCGCCCTCGTTTGTGAATTGGGGCAAACAATGTGAATATCAGTGTTCGTCTCTTTTAAACAAAGTATCTCGGTATTCATGAGAAAAGGCCTCTGGTTTCTACTCTGTGTAGTCATTGTTATACATGTTTGGCACAAATAGCTAGAGAGGAACCCATACGGGGAACAGAATCCCAATGTTTCCAGAGAGACCATGGAAAGGTTATTTGGGGTTATTTTCGGATATTCCAACCCAAAGGAGGTCCAAAAGGATAAATCTGTGAAACCGATTGAGCTGGAGAAAAGCCAACAAGAACTTTCAAGTGGTAAGTTGAACAGGAGGCAGCGCCTCTACAGATACCATGCAGACATGTCAGGACAGGGTCAAAGGTCACCAAATGCACAGTAACAATCGGTGCAATATGCCAGAGACATGAACTGTGAAAAAGCTAATTAAAATAGGAGTTTAGACCAAAACCATCCCCTTTGACAACTGGAAAGACAGCTTGAAGCTTTTTTTTTTTTCTTTGTAAGATCAGAACCCACATGTAAATCCAAGGAAATTACGAATTTGAATGTGTTTATTTGTTGCATTATCAGAGTCACTCTTCTACTTAGCAATTTTTGTAGGTGGGATGATTTTGGCTTGTTTGCTGAAAAACTGAAAGGAAAAAACAGCGAACAGATCCTATGAGGTTGAAATTAAAAGAAATTATAAATTTGAGTGTGTTTATTGTCTGAAATTATCAAAGTCGCTCTTCTACTTAGTAATTTTTGTAGGTGGGATGATTGTGACTCATTTGCTAAAAAACTGAAAGGAAAAAAAAAGCAGACCCTGTGAGATTAAAATTTGTTGCTTTTCCTCTTTTGGCTAGGTTTTCTTACCAAAACTTCGATCCCTTCTTTAGCTAACAGCTCTTTATCATAACTGGGTTCACAAACTCGTACCACTTCTTGTACATCTCTCTTCTTCAGCTCCTGAAGACAAAAAACAAAAGTGAAACAAAAATTGAAAATGTTTGATGAGGCTTTCTTCCCCCCCCCCCCCCCCATCATACAGAAAAAGAGAGAATTAGCAAATAAAATAGTAATGATAGAAGTTAAGTCTTTAACAGCTCTTGAAAGTGGAAATATGCGAACAAAATATCATAAGACTAACAGAAAGCTGCATATTCAACTCAAACAGTGAGTTCTAGATTGTCCTCTTCTGAAGTACAGATCAAGTGGAAGTAACCAGCAGAGGGAAGTTAGTCTACTGTAAACTAGGTCAGTGACACAAACCTTTCAAGCTGCACATTTTACAGTGTTTTCACAGGTAACCTGAATGGCATTTTATTACCCAAATCCAAAATTACTACCAGATTCCCAATTGAAAAATGACACCACCTCTTGTGTGAACACACTTTGCAAGATTGCAAAATTTCACCTTACCATACACAGCAAATATTTAGCTCAAAAAGGAATTTTCTTCTTTTTCTCAAGGAAAATAGGTGGTCCTATTCATGAAAAGGTGTAGGCAAGAGTATGTAGTGTACTAGTAAGACTCCTCCACACAAATGTGATGTAAAGTACTGTGGAAATGCAATGTTAACAATAAAGCTGCGATTTAGGTTGGGTACTCGACGAGTGCGGGAAAAAATTACCTGATTCTTAGTTTAAGGAATCCATGAAAACACTATCCTGCACTGTACAAATGTCTATAGAATCTCAAAGAAATACCAAGTAAAAAATAAAGAAACAAAGGGTAAACAAATTCTCAGCACTTTTTAACTTTTTCTACTTCTTCTTACAGTAGTTACCCTTTTTTTGGTTCCATAAATCTACAGATATTTTCCACTTTTTGTTGTCACAGTTCAAGTATGACTTGTAAGCAAGATAAACAGCCATATTCCTTCTCCTTTACTGCACGTGACAACAAAAGATTACACTCGCCTCTAGCAGCCCATCTCTTCATTGCATGTACCGTGTACTGCAGTTGATTATAAACTGAAACTATCATCACACAGAAGCATAACAGGTATTAGGGCTAGATAATACCATTAAGAGATTAGACTAATTCAAATGCTTGAAAAAACTCCGACCCGGCTAAACAGCACGACAGCAACCCTCACTTTACTACCCTTGTGACTGTATCTGCCAGAAGGAAGGTAAACCAAATGAGAGTGCAGTTATTCTGGTTGGAAATGTAAGTGATCTGACGAATGCACACTAAAATCACCTCACAGATTCCTCCTTGGGGAGACAGAGGCCACACTTACAGTACAGTATTGGTCCTTACCACCTTTCGTAGAACCTTGCAAGAGCCATACTGTACCTTGATGTACCTTGCACATTGCCATACCAACTTACTTGTGCACTTCTATTAATAAATAACCCAGATTGCTGAATATAATAAGGAAGTGCCTCATATTATCAAAGATATAGAAACTTTAAAAATGAATTCAGATGGAAGACCATGACTAAGTTAACTTAAAACTCTTTTCTTTACCTACGTTTTTTTCTTTTATTTTTGTCACCTCTTCTAACCTTCTTAAAATAACTTTCAACAGATATCAGATTTCTCTGTAAAAGGTTCTTATTTTTTATCAATAGGGATGGATTTATCCGTTATGGTACCAGTTTATTTTCTTTTTCAAATCAAAACAAACAAAAATTTCATCCATAAACATGATACTGGATTTACATCAACGTATGTTTAAATGTCACCTTCATTATATTACTGTACCTGTTGTCAATTACACACAGAGTTAACAAGCACATGCAGAACTTGTATTAGCCTGCGGAGCAGACTCTGTAGTAGCCTCCATGCAGATGGCGCTCTTCTAGTTATCATTATACACCTTTTCTGTACACTACATACAGAGACTGCCGACCTTCGTCTAGTTTTCATTTACTTGAATCCCACATTTTGCAGGAAAAATTGTTATTCATACATATCACATGGTTCTACAACACAAGTATGAATAGTCATATTTTCTTACACACAGTGGCAAACAACTCACACAAATTTTGTATGTGAAAGGCAGTATGTACGATGCACACATTAGTCATTACACGATATGCAATTCAGTCACTGTCTGAAGTACAAATCTCTAGAATTCCTTATCATTTTTCAACAAGTCCACCATACTATAGGTATCCGCCTTTGAAAGAGGGGGGAGGGGATCTGGAACTAAACGATATTTAAACTTGACTTGTAGGCAGCTATAGGAAGCTAAAGAGAAATACAAAAGGAAAGAGGGGGGAGGAGATCTGGAACTAAACGATTTTTAAACTTGACTTGTAGGCCTGATACTTAGGCTAATTGATTGTTGAACGAGCCCACGGTCAGCCTCTTTCTTGGTGATTTTGCAATATAGGCCAGTTAACGTCACAACCTTCGAACTGTAACACTTGCCGTTGTTTGGACTAACGTTAGTGCAAGCCTAGCAAATTAGGATTCTAGAGATTCTAACACAGCCAGTGCAGTAACAGTTGCACTACAGTGCTGTAGCCTAATGTTAAGACTAGTCACCCTACTACTTTCACATACCAGAGCAGGAAGCGACTGTGGCACGCTATCGTTGTTTTTACAATATGGCCACAACTTGAAACATTACACATCATGGTGGAATGCACACAGTCAGAAGACAGGCCAACATCATGACCTAGCACAAGGCCTACAAAAATACCTTTTTCCTATGATTCTGACGTCAACTCACTAATAAGGCAAATTTTGTAGATATGTGATGTCGTTGAGAAGCAACGAACCATTTTATGTGGCATACATAGGCCATAACATTTCAAGAAATGTAGGTTACTGGTAAACATTAGTATTGCCATTGGGAATTGGAATGTTGGTCTTAGCTAGGTCCCATAGCTACAGTTAGACCTACACGCTTTATACGCTATAGGGCTGCTTGTATGCTACGAGTAACGTATGTGCAACCTTCCTTTCGGTCTTGCAAATAGTTGTAGAATTGTTGAGACGTGACTCCCCCTCTTGGTGATGCTCTGCGAAACATCCATATATTTTGATCTTTGACATGATGTCATATTCGGTGGCTGTAAATGAGATCGTGTAGAAAATTGGCAGGCTACTGTATATGTGTTGGTACGCATGTAGGCCCAAATATTATATATTTGGACTAATAAAACACACACACAATAGCCTGCTTAGAGCAGGCTAAGCTTGTATTGCAGCTGTTTCGGTCCTAGAGACATACCTAACCTACACATACACTGTACTGTAGCTATCAATTTGGGGCAAAATATCCATTTCGCCATTTACTCTAAATATTCTGTAATTTGTATTATTTTTTTACCTCTCTCTGGAAACATACAGAACAAGACACACAGTCTCCAACCAAATTTCACTGCTTTTGAGATGAATGGACAAATAACATGCTTTTCCTGTATCAGATGATTTAGCAAGGGATAACTTTCTTTCAGTTAAAGGAGAAGGCAAGTCAGGACTTTTGACAATGTTAAATGAGAGACTAACATATGGTGAACAACATTACCAAATTGCAGTTAAATACGTTGCTTACTTTCCAAGATATTGCAATTTGAATATTCATAAAAAAATATCAGGAAGCTGCCATTTTGAAATTGTGATGACATCACCAGACCACATGTGATTGAGAAGCTTTTGTTTTTCTTTATATTTCATTGTCAATAAATTTTAAGTCATGCATAGATTCAAGTCATAGTATTAATGATTTGATTATTGCATGATACACCCCAGTAATTCAACACAAAATGTGTAAAAGTGTGTTTCGGATTGATAGAAATAATAGGTAAGGAATATAAAGAAATGCATTAAAATTTTTGCTATCAGTGGTTATGTGACATCATTATTCGACTTACTCAAGTTGTTTTACATTCAACTTAGGCAAAAATGGCAGCACCCTTCTCTGAATTTCAAAAGCGTGTAACTTGGAAAGGAAACAATATCTCTGAATGAAACTTTGGGAAGATGTTTGTCAAACACTTCTGCTTCATTTTGATGAGTATATTCCCAGGGTTTCCTTCTCCTTTAAGATTTCGAGCCAAGCAAAGATTGACAAAGCAAATTACCAAACAATAAAAATGGTCTTGGGGGAGGCCTGTCTCCATGGCAGCGACAATGTTCACCATGGTACCGAGTTTGGGTCTTTGGCTTTTTGCCAAGGTTGTGAATAGTCACGGCAAGGATATCAACTAATTGATACAAAACACATCATAGACTTTTACCGTATTCACCTCCCAGAGAGGGTTCTTCAACTTGATTTTGGCATTTGGTAAGAACTCTGCAAATCCAAATTAGATTTTACTCAACATCTGTATTCAGTACAGAGTGCAAGCATTGGGAAAGCTCATGAATGCACGTCTTCAACTGCAGTTACTGCACAGAAAAGAAGGTGATTTCAACTAATTATGTTTTGTCCCTGACTAGGAATTTCCTCTTTTTTTTTTCTTTTTTTTGCGAGTAAAACAACTTGACTGAGAAAGGAGATACTTGCTTTCAAAAGATGTACCATGGCAGTACAGGCTATGAATCTATAGGAAGCTAAAGAGAAATTTAAAAGGAAAGAGGGGGAGGGGATCTGGAACTAAACGATGATTCCAAATGGATGCTGTACTTGGAACATGGTTGTTTGATTTAAATCAGGCAAATTAAAATCATGATTTTTGTTGAAAAAATCATGATTTAAATCACTGATTTTAGTTTATGGAATACGAGTTGTACTGGTAATCACCTGGTCATCTATCTTTGTTTTTTGGCAGTGTTTCAGGGAAGAGAAAGTAAGAGAAAAGGTCATCTGTCACAAAATCTAAAAGAGATCTATGCATTCGATGTTCTAGATATTTGAATATGAAATTGTTTGGACATTTTGTCGGCTCTACAAAATTCAAACTCTCCAAGAAAGCCTAGTCATTAATCACTGTTACTTGGATATCAAACAGACCAATGCGAATGAATATGAATACATGCAAAAATTGGGCAATTTTTTTTTTGTAGTGGCTATAACATATTTGACTTCCAGTGGCAAAATATGACAAATTTGCAACTCATATTCCAGCTTTAAATGACTGCTTTTAATCATGATCTTTTTAAAGACCAAAAAGCAACAACCTTGCCCTAGAAACAGTTCAAAGTTGGTTCGGGGGACAAAACATCCCATCCCTTCCAGGACTGTGTTGCAGTTTGGGGGTCTTTAATGGCCATTTATCTGATTTCAAACATTACTACAAAGTATCTTCTTTTGTAACAAATGAAGATGATCAAATATCATCATTTATATGTCGTAATGACAAAGGATATTTTAGGTCCCCTCTTCAGGAAAGGAAGGGATGAACCCCTCCGGGCTGACTGCATCTGTGATAGACTCCGGAGCTTATGTGATGTTTTCTAAGGCTCCGTAACACTCTTTGCTTCACCTTTCACAGAAATGTTAGGGTATGTTTGCAATAGCACAACAGCATTTCACATGTCTTAACAACCTCATCAATCATTTAATTGTTGAAGACAGCCAGTTCGTCCTGCTATATAGTGATACCTATCTCTCTTTTTCGCTCTGTTATGGGTCCAATGTTGTTCAGTGTACTGTGATTGAACTCTTGATTTATGTACCGTAGGAGTCATTTTATTCAGATGAAACCTACGAGACGCGGTTTGGTGAAAATTCACGGAATTTCAAATACTACCTCCTCCAGGGTGAGGACACATATGAAGCAAGCGACATTCTTCAAGTGGGAGAAAATGATGCCCTAGTTGGTATTTAGGCGACCTATTTCTCCGATGGAATTCTGACCAATTTTTGTTGCTAAGTGCGACGGCAAATTACGCAGTGTCACACACACAGTGACCTGGTCACAGAATGACAAAGGGTGGAGGGAGGAGAGGGGCTCAGTGGAGAGAGAGTGAGGTTCAGAGATTGGAACAATGAGGGTGAGAAACTATGTTAACAACAGCAGACTGACCAGAGATGTTGATAAAACACACAAAGGTATAACTTACAGATCACAGGCACTCGAGCGAAAGGCAAACGAGGGCACGGTGCTAGAATTGGTTTCGAGGACGATGTGAGCATAGGGTCAAATGTATGCATTAGTGAGGTAAGTATATGTCTACGATGTGAATTCATACGACCAATTGATGCAAAAGGAATGATTTTGATGAAAATCCTGAAGTTCACCCAGTTTGGATATTTATGACTGACAGACTCAACTGCCTCCACACACCACTACTGCAGCTGTTCCTGGTACAGAAGCAGGAACATGCAATAGTTGTGTGGGGGCAGGTAAGTGTGAACCAAAATAAATTTTACAATTCCTTCCTTTCCGTGTCAAATATTTTGCTCGCCCGCTGATATGAATAGGAGCACTGATGCACTGAAAGGAACATTGCTAGAAGACGACTAAAGAAAACACTGCATAATATGGGCCAGGAGACGACGTGAATTGTGGGCCTGCTGTTTATTGGCAGTACTGGCAGAGTGCTATCAAATGTTACGAGGTACTGTAGTCTTAACATGGAGATCGTGCACTGACATGAAGATGTACAGTACCTTTCTGTATCACTGGACAGCGAATGATATACAAGGACTATTACTGTAATCTGCTGTTCTTGTTTTATTCCTTTGTTTCAATTCTCTCCAAAGCAATTGAGGAAGGACCTACTGTAGTCCACTAGGGGTTAAGGAGATCTATGGCAGAGGCGTTGTTTAAGGTAACCGGCGTTAAGGTAACATGCAAAATGTTTTGTGGGGACAGGTAAGTGAAGTGCAAGATAAATGTGTTCATTCACCCTTCAACACTCCCTGCTTTTACTGTCCTTGATGATTTTTCATACATATGCTGAGCAAATATTGGCACTCTAGTCGAAAAGAATTCACTGGTTTGGTCTATCGTCATTGCACTGAGTGTCTCAATGTGCTTAAACACACTTTGCCTTCCAGGAAAATTCATTAAATGGTGCCATAAACCTCCAGGGATCGATCAAAATAAGAAACTGAGGGTGCAGTAATTGTGAGGAGATAGATGGGGGTTGACCATTGCAAAGCAGTTAATTTAAAAACATCACAAAGAATTTTGGGGGGGACTATGTGCATCACTCCAACTTTTAATCTCACTTATCTGCCTGTGCCATTTCATAGCGTCTGAAGACTTTCAGGTTTCTAGATATTACATAATCAAACTTATCATGGTTATAAAATCACAGCAGGTGATACAGAAATACCCTTCATCACCTTTGTGTAACCTTCGTCCTTGCTTGATTAATCATCTGCTGTTCAAGACCTCCCTGCAAGAAAGTAAATGCATCCTTGAGTTCAGTACTTACTGTTGCATCATCATGTATAGCATGCTTTGGGGTACAGGAAATATGTCTTCACTGCTGCTACTGTACGTAGAACAATTCAAATTGGTAGGGATCTTGACAGTAAAATATTTATGTAATTAGGTGGTGATGTTGAGACTGCCACATAAGAACTTGTGCAATGTTATGTCATTATGCAATAGCATTTTGCTACCTACGTGATCACTTAGGATTACATAATTTTCAAATACGCTTTTGTCTGTTTTGGCATGCCATAAAGGATTGTTGTCAATATGGGTTTAAAAAGACCATTTCATAAACCTCAAAAACGTGCTACTCTAATGTGAACTAGTCAGTTTTGAAGTAGTTTCTACAATGCACTGTCAAACATGTAAAGAGAATTTTTCATCGAAATTTAGTCATCAAGACAAGTTTCTTCTCAAAACCTATGCAGGTAACAGTTTCATGAGTTCATCTGGGAAAAAACCACAGGAGAGATATATTCCCCAAAACTTCTTGGTGTCGGTATTCACAAACTGGGACAATACTTACCCCTTGCATCACAAATGCATACATTTGACACTTGCTCCAATAGAATACGAAGAAACGAAACACAAGAATACTCGAGTTTTTCAAGTCTGACACCCCTGCAAGAGGCAAAAACAGCAAAGAGACTAAAACAGCATAGCGAGGCACTCGAGCGAAAGGCAAACGAGGGTGCAGTGCTAGAACTGGTTTGGAGGACTACGTATTTGAGCAAGGGTCAAATGTATGCATTAGTGAGGCAAGGGGTAAGTCTTTGATGTGAATACATAGCTTCCTTTAAACTGCACACAGTATCTTCTTTTAAATGATTCAACTATTTTCGATGACCACTTTACAGAGAAGCTGGCATTCCAGGCCAAGGGTAACCTGAGTGCTGTACATGTACAATTAAACTGAATGATCATTTGCATGTGTCCTGTATTACATAGGTAATGTAAGCTTAAGTGACTAACCCAAATCACAACAGAGTTGCGATGTTGCGACTATCTGGCAGCAGGTACTTAACTCCATAAACACACCGAAAACATTTGCTACGTGCTAACTATAACAGCATAGACGTGAAACTGTACTACAGTAGTACAGTACTGGAGGCATTAACGGTTACCTTAAATGTTTAATTTACGGTTCCGAACATGCAGCCAATGTTCTATGCTGTCCATAAAATATTGAACTGTTTGACAAGGATCACACTTAAGTCCTCTTTCCTCCTCCAGTTTGCTACTCTTTCCAATAGTAAGACACTAAACATAGCTATGGTATGGGAAACTATCACATGTCAACTTAATGCTTTGAGAAATCAATGAAATGAGCAGGATATATGGTTTCTAAATCAGTATTGGGTAAGTCAGAAACAATAGAAACTTGTGTACTAAATGGCCTTAGCAACACCCTTTAACTTTGAGGGTGGGAGGAACACATTTTAGAGTGTTGTTTTAAATTTATAACTGCTCTTTTATATTATGCCATCAAAAAAACTCACTGGTTGTGGGGTATTCACGAGTGACTTTGCCAACTTCCCCTTTGCTTAACACACTTAATGCATTGTTTGGCTTTAACAGCACAATGTACTATTATGCTTCTAAAACTTCTTTGACATTATACAAGCCAAGTTTATGTGCTGACTGTGTCTGTGGTACATTCAGGCTGCTCTCAGCTGATTTTTAACAACCTTCTCCAATCCTATCACAAACTGATACGATTTTGTGTCCCAAGTTAAAGTTGACATGACTTAATTAACAACGAGGATGGTGCAGAACTCTCTCAACTGTTCACCGGATAAAACTGAACTTGCTTTCTGATTCTGTGATCTGTCGCTTTGGGAATTTTGTATGCTTTCTAAATCGTCGGGTGCTGCTATTCACATGTTACATTGTGTAATTTGTAGTGTTTTGGCACAAGCCTTCAAAGATGTGGAGAAAACCAAGTAGACTGGTTGCGAACGTCACTCCCTGTGTATCTGCAACTGCATTCTTGCTTGATGGCTTTGCAGCTATTAAGACAACCATCATCTTTGCCTGCACAACTGAAACGTGCGTTTCTCATGCATGCATCAATTCTGACCGCATTCGTAATACTAACGTCCTCAAACTATCGCTTGGATTCTGACTGAATCGGCGTACGGATTGTGAGCTATTACAAGTCGTGCATGGCAACATAATCAATTACACTCCGTAATGACACTTAGTGCACTTACAATAGTAGTGGCATCAAGTGACCTTTCAGGCTTTCACTGCAATCAAATACAATAGGGCACCACTACTGAATATGAGCAGTAGACATGCAAAGTATGAGATCTCTCACTGTTTCTCTTTTTGAGATAATAGTTTACATAATTTTGACTCTTTTACCTCTGTTAACTCTAAATGACCTTTGACTTCTAACAAAAGTAATAGGAGCCATCCAATATGAACTCAATATGAACAATCCACATGCCAGATATGAGTTAAAGTATCCTTCTTTAGATATCATGTTTACAAGGTATGACTTGGTATTGGTGGAGGTTAAAGGTCATTGACCTCAAATGACCTTTGACCTTTACCAAAATCAAGAGGGATCATGTTCTTAGTGTGGCTAACCCACAACACAGTATGTATGAGATCAGCCAAGGCCACCCTTCTGCAGATATTGTGTCTACAAGGTTTTCACACTTTAACCTCTGGTGACCTCAAATGACATTTGACCTCCACCAAAAACGATAGGGATCATCTACTCAGTGTGGCCAACCCACTCACCAAAGCCGCCTTTGCAAGAGGCAAAAAAACAGCAGAGAACTGGTTAATAGCGTACTGAGGCACGGAAGCGAAAGGCAAACGAGGGCAGGCTAGGTCATAGAGGGTGCGGTGCTAGAATTAGTTTCAAGGACGATTTGAGCATGGGTCAAATGTATGCATTAGTGAGGCAAGTGGTAAGTGTCTACGATGTGAATATCATTTTTACAACCAGCATCTCACACAACACATACACACACAACATGGCTATGGCGTAGATTCCTTCCGAGTTCGGCAAAGAATCAAAAAGACTCATAAATGTGGAGACCTTGAATCTTAGATTGGACAAATCTCTACTGTAAGTCTTAGCAAGTGTGTAGCCTATGATAAATAGCTGCAACTACCAAGACCTGCTGGGAAGGTTACCATCATCTCTGTGTTATTAAACACCATGCTAAACACCAAACCCCAGTTGTACACAACTTACAGTTGTACACAACTTAAAGTATGACTTCAAGCTAACTATACATTGAATTCCAGAACCATGCTTCAACACAAATCAACCAGAGGTGGATAAACGCTCATGGCTTTATTCAGAAGTTACTGTGCAAACATGCACTATATGTGTTTAGATGGATGGTTGCTGTGCAACTACAGTACAGGGGCTTACAGCAGTACTACTATGGTCACCTTACTGTGGGTTTGAAAGTTGTTGAACTTTGGGATTTGCTAGACTTCACTTGCAAGTATCACACCTATGGTAAGAAATAGCACAAACTACGAATTATGCAGGAGCATATAGGACACCTTGTGTGAGCCATTTGATAAAGTATCATTTAAGGACATTACTGTATCTCCTTCATACCATGAATTACTCCGTTTTATCTGCAACTAGAAAGATAAGACAGACAACCTGGGAGGGGCAAAATCTAAATGACTGCTGAATGTTAAACAAAAAATGTTAAAGTATTAAAAAAAACGTCGCGAAATATTTGCAAATCTTTACCTGCAGCTCAAGGAAAGGATACTGCACAACAATGCTAGCCCTAACTTGGCGTTTACACCCAGCCTTATGCATTCTTTCTTGGTTTCTTTCAAGTTCCTGTTTTACATCCATAGCAACTGACAACAGTAGATGGATCAAAAGGGGAAGGGAGAGAAGAGGGGGGAAGAAATAGGTGCACAGAAAGAAAGGAAATGACAAGCATTCTTAACTTCAATGTATACACACAGTGTATACATTAAAACCAATTGCACACTTGCACAATATACTGTGGAGTGCAATATTCATTCATACAATACAGTACATAAAAACACTGAGCCACAGTTTTCAGAAAAACATGGCGGTATGAACATTTGGTTACAATTTAATTTTAGACTACCCACTTAATAATAATGGACATACTCTATGTACTATTGTGCAGCTGCACCCCCTCCCTTAACACCATAGTTACAAGTAAAGTATACAGCAATATTATTTCAGTATTTTTAGCAGAACTCTGTGAAATGCAAGGGTTGATACTTCCTTGTTAAACTTGTTTTGTGTACAATCCTCTGACGTGGGTAACCTTGATGTTTGAACAACACAGCCAAGTTAATGAGAATGATTTGTTCACAGAAGGCAGAACAGTCACTCAATGCAAGCCAATGGGTTTTCAAATCCCTAATCAATACTCAAAAGTAGTTACTACATGGAAGTGTAGGCCTACGTCAACTGAACTCCGTCACGCTGTGCCGTACTGCCGTACACAGCACAGGTTTAATAACGTTACCAGTCGCTGCCATCATACAAGGGTTTTGATGCCTCCAATTGAGTGACAGTGTAAGTGTAAACTGTGGAACAACTGGTTTCTTCATTGCAGTCACTTGTAATGTAGTTTTCTCACTAGAAGGTATACCCTTCACAATCTGTCATAGTCTATCGCTCAGTCAGTGTAGGTTGTTACTCATGAGCTGGATTCAACTGGTTTCATCCAGTCAAAAGTGCCCCTTTGATTTGGAGCTGGGACAGCTACACATATTACAGCCACTAAAGGATGGATGCTGCTGACATTTTACTACTACTACACAGTAACTAGCAGAGGTGCAGTGCTGCTTTTGTATGTGGGCAACAGACCTGAGGCCATGGGATTGAGGATTGCAGGTTCATTGCACTAGGTCTCTTTTTCCCTCCCCCCCGTTTTTTTTATTTCTATTTCCTCAGACCCGGTGGAAGAATGCTCAAGTCCGCAGATGAAGAATCTGTGACAGACAGAGAGACACACACACAAAGTAGAACCTCTGGGAGGAATGTCTGCTGTGTTACTGAAACACAATTGAATTAAAATCCTCAAGTCCTGGCTGGAGAGAGCCAATTGCACTAATTCTGCACCACAGAACACTGGTAGCATCAGCCAGGAGTCATTGTGAAGGCTGCTGAACACAGAAGACATATTGCAGAGGAGGGAACTTCCAGCGAAAGGTACATTGTGTAATTTTGACAGTGCATTCAGAACAGTGTGCAAATACAGACTGTACTGTTGTAGGGTCCTGCATACCAGGGTTGTTTTTTTTTTTTTTTGAAAAAAATCAAATTTGTTTTTAATCGGATTTTTTTATTTATTTATTTAAATCACATTTCAGTTTGATGGCTTCGACCCCATGGTTGCCAAAATTATCTTGCATGCATGCATACTCACCCCTACATAATACATTCAGAGTACTTCACAGGCTAATTAAACCTAGGGCCTGGTGGCACAATTCAGCATTTTTACGAACACAGGATCCTCTGTCTACTGTCCTGGATGCAAGTTTCCACCCAGGGACGCAAATTCCTCTGGACAACTACTTGTAGCCAAGGGACCCTACTTTACAATCCTATGTTGCTTCAACTACTACCCTTCCTCATGTAGTTTGCAATGTATCCATCTACACCCTATGACATTACACAAGGTTTCACCACTACTCCCTGGTGTGAGTATTCACAAATGCCTATACATGGCCAGCCCCTTGCTTCACTAATGCATGCATTTGGCCCAGCTCTAAATGTCCTTGAAACATGTGAATTCATGTATTTCAGTAAGTATCTCAACTGCTGAAATTCTCCACATTTCTTCCAGTGATGCAAACATAGTGGACTAGCATAATGTAACATGAGTCACATTTTTTTTCCCCCATACTTATCACATGGAGAAATAACCCATTATAATTCTCTTCCTAGTCTTGATGCCAAGCAAACTGACATAAACATTATTCATGTCCCTCCTTCAGTAAAAAAGTATCAGAGCATCAAAGTTTGTAACATGAGTCACAATGTAAGTTGAGTCACATTGAGCTAGTACATAGTGCAATGTGAGTCGCATTACTTAACCAACCCTTTGTTATTCACTACCAGAGTCCACAACAAATGATGCTGCATGCTGCATGTTGTTCTATCATGTAAACCCTTTATGAATGTATCCCTCAAAGACTGTTTTTTTCTGTTGATATTGACTAAAACTACAATTTTGTCTGAATTAAAATCACTGACAAATTATGCCATGTACTTTGTAACATCAACCAAATGAATAACTGCATATCCACCCTGGGGAGAAAGACAAGAGCACCATTGGTGCAGAAGCTCATACATCAACACCCTGAAGGTACCATTTATGTATCATTACGTCAAATCATAAGAACCACTAACTGAGTATCATTCTACCAAATCATCAACATTGTACAAAAGAATCTGTGGGGCTGTACAATTTTCAGAATTTCATAAACTAGAGCACCAACAGTGCAGAAGTTTGATCTTTGTCAATAACTTTAAATATGTGAAAAGTTTCATGGGTACTTCCAAATAACAATCCTTTTAATTAGCATCACTACTTACATCCAATAACTATGAAAACTCAATTTTTATTACTTTTTCTTAATGGTTTGTACTAGCTGTGGGTACATACTATTGTGGAAAAGTGAATGGTCTCCCCACAACTTCCTGGTGTGGGTATTTACGAGTGACTATACTTCCCCTTGCCTCACTAACACATACATTGACCCTATGCTCAAATCGACCTTGAAACCCAATTCTAGCACCGCGCCCTCTAAGGACTAGCTCGCCCATGTGAATGCAAATTTCCAAAACCATGCTGGTATGAGCTAGAAACTGGTACAACTGCGACATGAGTCTTGATGGCATTGCCCATTTTGCATTTTGTCTCTAGGCCAACCAGATGAAGTTGCTAAAACTGGAATCTTACATATTTCCTGCTTATCCCAATGATGCATTAATACTCAGTTTGAGAGGGTGCCTGGTTTAACAATAGTGCTCACCTTCGTAATCAAATACTCGTCGATCATCGCAAGAACATTGAGTCTGATTAATGCTCAAAATCTATGCACAGTAAGGTGTGATAATTGGTCTACAAACCAGAAAGCCAAAAGGCTTTGTGATTCCTTGCTACGTGGTTATATTACAACAAACATGAATTATTTAAATGACAAGTATAGGATCAACTGCAGTTATTTTTCTTGATACACCACAAGCCTTTAACCCAAAATGACCTTTATTTTGGTGACCTAAAATGACTGCGACATTTGATGTCCACCAAAAGCAATAGGGATCACCTACCCAGGCCATACAACCCACACATCAAGTACAGTATGAGTACGGTATGAAATCAGTCAACATTATCTCTGAGCTCCAAGAAACACACAAGTAATCAATGCTGCTTCTAGTCTTGCCTGTTGTTAGTTGAATCAAATAACTCAACCTTACCTCATCTGAACTCAGCTTGTCTGCCATATTTACCTCAAAATTCTTCGTAAACCACCAGGATAATTTCTTCCTTGTTACAAGCAGCTTTTAACACACTCAAAGTCCTGGTAAGTTGACCCTAAGTTATGATTCCTCCCCAATATTTTTGCTTCCTCCATCTTTTCCGACATTGTGAAATATGATTGAAAGCACTCCAATTTGATTGTTAAGAAACCTTGTTCTGCTACCAGCTGTTCCTCTGGATATTGATATTATCCAAATAAATGACAGAACAGATGGTTTTTTTCTTTTCTTCATTTTTTCATAAACCCATTAACATTCCATTGCAGCTTTTCTATCTGACCCCATGACCCCCCATACCAAGACTCTCTATCTGGACAACTTATTAGCCCCCCACACTAGAAGTTACTCACTAAGTTACAAATGCAATACTGTAGGGAGCAATCCCATTGAGTTAACTGTGTGCGAGAGAATAAACACCTGCTATTGCACAATGTAGATCAATATATATTTGTACGGTAGTTTATAATAACCACAATAATGGTGTTTAGGCTATTATTGTTTTATAGTGAAAAATTATCCCTTCCTCTCTATTGATAAGCATTAAATTTCACAGGGTCGTGAACCTGTTAATAACAGACAACCTTATCAAGTTTAAAACAAATCTGACCCATGGATAAGGAACTATGGCAGTTTTAAAAATGTTTATGTTTTACCCCATAACCTCATTAATATGCAAGATTTGGACACCAAAAACAATAGGGATCATCTACTCAATATGGGCAACTAACATGCCAAAAATGAAATTACTCAGAGTAACCCTTCTTGAGATAGAGTGTTTACGAGCAACCGTCACACACACACATACATACCCACACACGACATCAGGACTGCATAGATTCCCCTGCCTACAGCAAGGAATCAAAAAAGTATCTTCCGACTAAGTCTCCACAAGTCACTGGTCTGGGTATTCACAAAAGACTACACATAATACATACCCCTTGCTTCACTAATGCAACTAACGAGGGTGGGCCCAGACTTGAAGGGTATTGTGTCAGAATTCATTTTGAGTACACTCTGAGCAAGGTCAAACTTGAAGCATTAGTGAAGCAAGGGATAAGTACTGTACATGTCTACAATGTGAATGCAGTTTCCAATCCAAATTTCCCACATCAAAATTCTCTCAGAGTTGCTGCCATTTATCTATGAAAAGCATTTATCAAACACATGTACAGTAGCAATAACTTTTTTAACTTCTTTGTTTTTTGGGGGGGCTCTCAATCCACACAGCAGAATTCTACTGCAAATGGAGAGAAGTTTGATCCATTTCAAAAGTTTCACTATTACCACTGCGATCACTGGCCGGGTCACAGTAGGATGGGTTTTTCGTCCGAGAGTGATCTAAGGCTTTCCCGCCTAAACTGACCTTGGGAAAAAGATGTACCAAATTTTAGTTGGTAGTCGAGTGAAGGTGGGGTGCTTCCACACGAAGCTTAGCATTGTAAGATGCCTTCCAAGTCTGAACTCAAAACAGGAAGTAAACTATCAGGAATGCTGGTTAAAAACATGATACTGCCATCTGTACATCTGTCTGTAATTCTATCTGTCTATGTGACAGATACCGAAAGTGCTCTTTTGCACACAGCACTTCACTGTATCTACCAATCTCATTATGGCTGAGAGCTCACAAAAATGCTTCCCTGTGCCACACGGCCAAAAGTTCATTCACCCCAGGTCTGAAAAACTTTTTGCTGCAAAATGTCGCTGGCGTACTGTATGGTTTTTTTCTTATCTTTTTGGCATGGGTGCTGTAGTTCAGCAACTTCTTCTCACTCCAGTAAGTACAATTAGTACATACATACATACATCAGCATCCAAGTCCTATGCCAGACTGTACCAGTATAATCTTTGTGAGCCAGAAGTCCTCTATACGTTAAGGTAGAATGTGTCATTTACAAACCACAAAGTCAAATAACTTTGTGACTCCTTGCCGATGTCTCAAAGTGAACCCCCCTTTTTCCGCTTATTCCCGAAAAACATCAATATGTCAAATTGATAAGTCAGGTACAATCCCATCATATGGTGGTGGAATATCAGAAACACTGGCATGCTACCAGAAAGTTACCTGCCATCAGTGGCTCATATATGGAAACTTACTGTACCCTGAGAAGTGTTTAAAACTATGTGAAATTTGCGCTCTGTATACATTGCAGTAGTGAGGATAAAGTACCAGTGCACTGCAATCTACGGTATGCACAAAGGCCATATATGGAGACATTATGCACATAACATTTGGTACAGACTACTGCAAACATAAAGACCATGCAAGCATACAATTACTTACCTATGTACAGTATACAGACTAAAGTAACACTATAAAAATGCTGAAGTCAATTTTAAAGTTAATATGCATTTTGAATCTTTAGCAATTTACACCTGCTCCTACAGTGCTTTGTTGAGTACTCTACCATCCACATGGTTCCAATTCCAAACTTCCTGATGTATAAATATTAACGTTATGCCACACAACTGCAGCACAAAGCACTGGCAATACTCTGTAAAATAACAGCCTGCACTTGGAAACCCTTCTGAAAATGAAAGAGAAATCAGCAGGTAAACATCTTTTCAGGGCATTCCAGAATTACTTGGACTGACTGAATATTCACAGATTGACACTTCAAGGCACAGATCTGAACAACTACTTTATAATGCCAGACTGTAATGAAGGTCATCCTGGGTCATCTGCACTGATAAGTTATGATGCTTCGCCAGACAAAAGGCCATTGTGCAAGACTGCAGGGATTTGAAAGCAAGTCTTCATGATTGTGAGTGGATTCAGGCAACAAGATAGTTCATCAAAAGACGAGAAATGAAGAGGACTTTATGTAAGTGGATGTTGTGAAATAGATGGGCAGGAAACTTTAATAACTGAATACAAGACTTTCAAATTATTTGAGCAGTCATCCAAACTTGCCTTAATACTGCATGTATGCCATTGTGAATACTGTACATGTGTGACAGAGCAAAACTGAACTTGAGTGCAGCAGTGAGGCGAAGTGTCTAGCTTAAACACCATCATACTGCACTGGAAGGCCACTTAACCTTTTCTGTTCTTATCTTTCTTTCTTTTTGCGTCAATGCAACTTAAAAAGATTTCACAATGTATCAGTCAGAGTTATCCCAATACTCACTTAAATTTATATTTTCAGTTCTACAAAATGTTGAACAAATATATGAAGTACATTGCTCATTTTACTACTCAGTAGGCCCACTCTATACAGAAGGCTGATACAGTCTAGGCCTTTATACATCATACCTCACACACATGACGTGTGTACTGTCAGTTGGGTACAGTAAGTGCATTTGTAGGAATGGGTAGGGACAGTGGAATGTCCTTGTATCTGGTGAGTAAATCACCAAGCCTGACACTGAGCACAGGAGTTGTTTGAGTAGCAAATATGAACTCCCTGCACTGAGTCAGGAGTTCCATACCACACTTTTATTTATGGCTCACCACAACTCTCTGTATGAGCCTGACAACAAAAACCAAGTTTTACACTGAGCACCTCTAGCATAAATTTGACTGCATTACAATTAAATTGCCTCAGGTAAGTGTAAGAAATGGTTTTTCTTTGGGTTTCCTGTACAATTTTTGTCCCAACAAAGGCTTTCTTTCTAATTACTCATTCCACTTGTCACTTGTACTAATCAGTTTCATGCGAAGTTGATCTGTGCTACACATTTTTGGTGATAAGCGATCCTAAAAATGTTTTTCACTGCAAAGACTTCACCAATTTGAGTCACATCATATTCTTGTCTAAATCACAGCAGAGTTTCAAAATGTCAAAGGGTCAAACCGAGGTAACAGACTGACAGTACACAAATGGTGAGCTGTAACGGTACTGCCCAATCCAATAACATTAAGCCATATGTTGCTTGGTGGTACCTACTGTCAACCAAGTTCATAGATGATGTCACATGACGACTTACACACAGCGTCAGCTTCAAACTTCCTGGAAGAACTGGTAAGTAAATCATCTAGTAGCTCTGAAACCTGCATGCATTTTATGGCAGACAAAGCCTCCCACCAGTTCCAAGAACTGCAAGTTCCAATTCAAATCTTCATTGCTTTTGATCTCTAAAGGGACGAGCTCACCTCTGCTGAGAATTCACCCATGCCTGTTACAAGATCTAGGAAAAATAAACTACTTTGAAAGGGTTTTATGGCTGGCAGTTATGACAAGCGTGTGTATGCTCTTGTGTTTTGCACTGCTGCTGTTTTGTGTCCAATCAATGCAAGGAACTGGCTATGATGCACCATAACACAAAAGTCCCAACTTGTAACTGACATATAGCATGCTGTTTAGCAACATGGATGTACCTTTTCTAAACCAGGCAGGTTCACGGACATCACTAAAAAGTTAGCCCACTGCAGTACCGTACACTCTCTCAAGACGATCCCCCTTGTGGTTTCTACGTACATGCAGAGATCACAAAGGTTCTTGAGTAGAAGCCACCGAGGTCTCGAAGGCCCCTGGGGTGGAGACACGCCATGTTTCTCGCTAGTTTCTTTTGTTAGTGTTTGTTTTTTCTTTTGAGAAGAAAAATCCCATTCCAGTATGAATCTGCCTCTCTGGACACCTAAGCCACGAACCACATATTTACACGAAAAACAATAACACGGAAAGGTGAGTAGAATTTGCAAGAAAATATCAAGAACCCAGAGTAAACAACTAAAGAATAAACAAGAGTACTCGAGTGCTTCATTTCGGAGGTTTCCAACTCTTGCTTCAAGGGAAATAACTCCAATCCAAAAACCACATGTGAGCTTTCCAAGTGAAAGTCTAACAGCCAGAGCTGGGGTATAGAGGGCGCACTGCAAGAAGTTTCAGGAGAGTGTTTGAGCTAGCTAAGTCTAACTATGTGATAGCGTGAGCAAGGGATAAGTACCGTAAGTATGTCTAAAATGTGAAAGATTAATTTAAATGTTTACGCACACAATAAGCACTCTTCACATTTAAAGTGATTGCGTGCACAGGCAAAAAGTAAAACATTCAAATTTCATCTCCAAAAGTTTGGAAAGGCTTTTAATTACACCATTCAGACAATCTGGGAAAATAAATAGACTTCAATTGGTTAATTTTGCCATATGATTTCCAATTCTTCTAACATAACGACAAAAAGTGTAGAATACGATAATGTAGTGGTTGACAGTTTTCATTCAAATCAACGGTGTGCTTCTTTGAGCAAGCCAATGGGAAGTGTACTAGGATTGAATATTCAGTTAACAACTCAGGATCACTGACGCCGCGGGCAAGGTTGTGTTCAGCTCGTAGGCTATTTGTAAATACAGTGTTTCCTTTGGGCAAATACTACAATTCCCAATACCTACTGTACCAAGGAGCGACGACTTGAATAGTATGTTTTTGATACACTAGTGAGACCTGTACTGTTGCATATTCATTATGTAGGCGGTTTTAGTAAGAACCGTTAATTTTCAAATATGATTTCTGTTTTTTACTGTTTCTATGCCAATTCCATTGCTTCCCATAGTAGTTGTGTCATTTTCCTTCATTGAAAGACATAGTCCGTTCATGTACAACCTCGCGTGTATATTTAAAAATAAAGAAAAAGTTAAGATCAAACATAATCTTATCTTTTTGGTTTTTCAGTACACACGCAATCACTTTAAATGATTTTTACAGTTATAAACATTCCACCAAAATTGTGACTCCGAGGAAATTTCAAGTGGCACTGGGTTCTGGCTCCCAGCCAGAGTCACAACCTCAGAGTTGGGTATTACACGTCCAAGTCCTAAATGTTGCGTAATGAATTTTCTGCGGGGACGGCAAGATTGAACAGTCCTTATAAGTGTTGCAAAAACTTGCAAACTAAGCCTACTGAATACACACTTTCACTTCAAACCTGACTTGAGGTGTGAGTTCCCCTTTTTCAGGAAAAAGTGTGAGGTTAATCTGTGTATTACATATACCGAGAATGCGTTTGGTCTTCCTTTGTGCAAGATGAACTTTTCTTGTCTCTTTGGGAGGAAATATTTGTTTAAATTTTTTTTGCCACAAAGATTCTTTCCTTTGGCTCTGGAAAGGAAAAAGCAAAGTTTGCAGAACATACTGTAGCACCTTTAGCTCTTGAGTCCCTCCGAAGCCACACACAAAAGCACTTGATAATTAGGCCTACCTGCATGTGAAGTACAGTATTAAACACCTCTGATATTGTTCAATCACCATCTATACCAGACTGAGATGTCAAATTCTGTGTTCCAGATGACTACCAATTTCCCCCACGGAAGCATTGCAACAGGGTCATCAAATCACAAAAGCCAGGAGTAAAAAATTTTGTTAGCATGTAATTTTGAGACACCATGATGAAAACTGGCGATGAACATTCCACGCAAATTGCGCGGATGTGATCGTGTTAATGGCACAGCAACTTTTGGCCACCCAAAACTCAAGTAGTATTATTTAGTTAACAATTCATACATAACTTTGTTGGGGATGTAATACCTGTACTGCAGGCATAAATGCACACAAGGCAAGGCAAAAAAAAAAAAAAAAAGCAAGTAGGCCTAAGTGTTGGAGTCAGCATGGAGCTGTTACAGGGAAACAAAAAATGGGAAGCAGGCTTAGTACTAACCACCCTCTGATACGAATCACAGGTCCTTTTAAACCATTCAGTGTGTAGATGGCACACATTTCACTGTATCCATTGAAACTGCATGCCATCTTTGCAATGCATGAGTGCCTCCGAGGAATCTGCACTGTTACACAGAGGTATCTACATTGTGTACACATCCGCTGCAGAGTTTAAGGTGTTTACGTCTGTTACACAATGTGTCTGAGCAGAGGAATCTAGCCAGTTCCCACACACTGCTCAGTATACCTGTCCAATGCCTGGATGCATACATGAGTATATGACTATCCGAGGTAGTACTTCCATGCTCAGAGAAATCTACCCGCTTCCCACACAGTGCAAATTTACAGTAGAAATGTCCAGGGTTTGGATGCATGAACTCATGCCACAGGCAGGCGTGTCTCTGCGGAATTTGCCCCAAAAGGAATCCAACAAAGGAAGATAATCTACCATTGTATACAAAAACCAACAGCAAGTTTATCAAATTCAGTGAGTACTTGAACAATTTCCGTGACCAATCCTGCAATACAGTCTTCTTCCATAGCCTGTGTAGCATTCCACAAATTTCTCAAGCTTTATTATACCCTAACACAGTGTTGAAAACCATACTACTAACAACAGCTTACAACCCCAATACTGATGCAGGCTACCAGGGCAAATAGTTGTTTCAAATATTAAAGGGAAAAATAGGGCGTTTCTTTTTCAGGAAACATCCATATTTTTAAAACCAATGTTTATGGATGCAGAATGATAAATTATTCAAACTGAGGAAGGACAGCAGTCTTTTTTTTCCTAGAAATAAGTTTCTCACAGATAGAAACTCAGTTATTTGTTGCTCAACACTAAGTTTTTTACCCAAACTTTTCAAAATTCAAATGATGCATCTTCTGTTTCTCATCACATGCATAATGTTTTGAGGAGATAAGCTTTGGGAGACATTTATTGATGAGACTGAATGGTTCAATACTGACTAAAGCTATTTCTTTAGTATGTCATATTGGTGTATTCTGAAGGCCTTATTTCCCTTTAAAGCAGCTTTTTGCAAATTTAAGCATTTTGCAAGGGCGCTGTACACTGTAAGCGAAGAACGATTCCACTGGGATAACAAAAACATGAAGGGAGAAACATATTTTTTTCCTTTCGTTCCTCGTCCACCTCCTCTTTTTACTTCTTCCGGTCTGTCCAGTGCATCTACAGTATTTCTTTGGAAAGCCAATGCATGGATATAACCGAGGTAAATTGAAACTAATTTACAGTCACATGCCATAGAATATACGATTCCGTTCCTCAAGGAATAATCGGATCGTTCCTAAAGAAATATTATATAAACAGGTACTTTGAGTAACTATGTTGACCTTTAAAGCAGCTTCCCCAAGGTTGCCCCAGATCGCAAATGAGGAAGTGGACTGCACTGCCATTTCCACACTACTGAATTGCTTTGAGAACATACGACAGAACAGGATCATTGCTGAACAGTCTTTTGACCTAAAAACATGGTAACTTAGTTACTGTACACATGTACCGTTCGTGCTTTTCAAATACTGACCAAATTTCCATAACAACTTTTTACAATGTTGTTAAAGATGATCTGCAGTAGATACAGCATTCCAGTGTTCTCATCGCAACACAAGGTTCTAGGTGAAAACTGCTACCCCCTGAAACAGCGACAGTCCCAATAAGAAACTCCTGCCCCCTTCCCACCACAAAAGCTCTGCTTTCCCCAAAAAGGATAAGTATCTAGGCTAGTAAGCAAGTACTGCCATTTCAAAGGGCTTTAGCAAGAAATTGTCTCTTAATGGCACAATTTTGCCAAGTCTCATTTATCCAAGATTTCTCAAGGTGAGAGCTTTTCCTGAACCCACCCCCCCCCCCTCCCACCCATGTCGTGTGGCTACGTGGCTAAGTATTCCATCTCAAGATTGAAACCCTGTGTTGAACACTGCATCTGAGATACCTTCAAGTTTAAATGGATAACCACTCTTAACTATGACACTGTATGATTGTGCCTTAGATGATCAGTAGGTAGACCTATGTAATGTGAATTCTAGCATTTTTTGAAAAATTCAATATAAACCTAGCAAAGTTCAACATTTTCCATGCTGTTTAGTCCATTTTACATCAGCTAATAGTGTATAAGTTTCAAATTTTGACTAGCAAACTAAGGGAATTGGTGGAAACCACGCAACTGTCAAATGAAGAGCGTTTTACCTCTGCAGTTCAGGGTAACTCATAAGTACAAGTGGGACTGACGGTCAGCAAGTACAGTACATCCAAGTGCACTGCACCCCAAAATCCCAACAACCTACTGGTGTGGGTATTCACAAGTGACTGTAGATACTTAGCAATTGCTCACACTTATGCATTGTTAAGCGAGGCTCCATAAACCCCGAATAAATTTTTCTCGCATCATGCCCTCTAAGTTCTAGATCCGCCTCATTCAACACATGTCACACGTAGGAGTACACGTTTAACAATGTTGATATGGAGAACTGATGGCGCAGTGCACCAAAAATAAATTTGGGGTTTATGAGGCTTTGCTTAACAATGCATAAGTGTGAGGGAGGTAGAAAATACACCACATGTCCTCTGCAGAGAGAATTTTCAACCAAAGCAGTGAGGCTCAAGAACTCTTCCAGGTCTTTTTTAAATGATCAACTCACAATCTGAAAGCAAACGTACCCGTCCTATGACAAAAAGCGAACAGAAAACAGGGCTACGATGTACGCCGTGCACAGTGAACGATCATTCAAACCTGTACTGGTGATTAGCTAGGGGTCATGTGACGTAGTTTTGTGCATATTACAGGAATATACCTGTCTCACACAGTAGCGAGCAGCTAACGCACGACAGATGTACGTCTTACACAGACACAGTGTGTGACATTACAGCGTTTAATTGTTCACACATTTTATCAGTTAGCATGTTGAACCTACCTGCACAACATGTATAAATTTACGCCCAGTGGGGGGGGCTTGTAATTTAGACATCGTATGTCATTTGTTCAAGTCTTTCTCACACTTTGAAAAATGTACTGGTTCAAGACTGCACTGCCATTTATACAGAATTTTGAAGGATGCAAGAAATGGATCCATGAGGAAAAAGTGAAAGTTTTTGAAGAATAAAATATGAAGTTGTGTTAATGAGGACAAGTTTAGAGAACTTTCAGTCCAGTAAATGACAGAATGATAGTGAGTATCTGACTAAGCTGTGTCAAGTGTTGTGTGCCGTGTACAGTACATTCGAAACACAGCAGTCAGCGGTAAATGTCATGCAACGACTGTGGGTAGAACTGTAACAGTAAAAGAACAGTAAAAGGAACTCGTGGAAAAGCCGCAAGAATTATAGATAAGCAAAAATATTCACAAATTTGAGCATACAATGACAGCGATCTGTTCTATTGCTCAAATTACACTGTGCTGTACAGTAATCAGATCTGAAAAATGAAACAGACAATTCAAGCTCAAAATTACGCCCTTAATCTTTCTCCTGAACAAAATGAATGATTCCCTAATAACCAGTTTACACTGTACATCCATAGGTAAGTACTGTACTGGAGCTATTGAGATATATAGCTGGCTTTGTTTGTCACTAGCAAGATAGGCCATCAACTTAAAATGGCCACTGGCCATACAAACTGCAGGTTTGCATGTAGGTCTATAGTAAGGTACAGTTACATATATGTGTTGCATGTTAAAAAGGCCACAGGCCATACAAACTCCACATGTACTAGTGCAATACATCGTTGTATACTAAACATGTCTTTGTATGAAAACATACATGTTGCCCAGAAACAACCAGTCAGTCTCCTTGTACTAAACAGATCAGCCAAGTAGGGCACCATCACATCTGAAATTCCCCACTTGGTGCAAACACTTCGGAGAATATTTTATGGATGGGAAAATTTTCATCTGACAGTTTTCAATGAGCAGCAAATACATTGCTGCGCTGATGACCTGGTGTGGACGTCTCCCTATATGCTGCTAATAATTACAGGAAACATGAAACACTAGTTGACTAACATGTTATTAGCCAGTTGAAGGCTATGCAAAGGGCATATTGGTTTTTAATTCAGACTGGTATTGGTCTATTAAAATGCACAAAGTATCCAGTTGTCCTTTCAATACTAGACAATGCTGAGATTTTGGACACAGCTCATGTAATGAAAGACAGTTTTCAGAAAATTATGAAACTGTGCTTGCAACATACATGGAGTTTCACCTTCGACCTTTACAGTGGAGTAAACCCGCTCTTTGCCTCTAATGACACAAGACTCAAACCAGTATTAAGTCATTCAAGACCAACAGATTCATCGCAAGAATAAAAATTTGTTCATAACCAATCTTTGCAGAGGGTGTCAATGCAGCTGTAATATACTGCACAGTTAAGAGAAAAGGTAAACATGATACTTTTTTAAAATGCCATCTCCTCTAAAACACTGTCATGAGTTTTCTACCCCCCCCCCCTCCCCAGATACTCCAACGATGACTTTACTCTAAAAGTACACAGTCAAGAACAGTCAAATCAGGGACCTACCATTAACAAAGACACTCCTTGCCTCCTTTTGTAAAACCCACTTTCCCTAGAATGGTCAACACTTCATAATCAGGTGTGCAGATCTTGGCATGTTTATAGGAACAACTTGGATACAAAATAACTTTGCCAAGATGTGGCTCATTTCTGTACTTTCTACTCACCCCAATGAATTCAAGCAAGCCATTGCTGTCAGGGTTGTGGATGATTAAGAACCTCATATGCTTGTACTTGACCTCCACCGGGGCTGGTCTTACTCGAGAACTCATTCTGCCCTCTGCTGTAATCCTCATTGAAGTATAGATTTCCTTCAAAAATTGAACCACCCACGTGAAAAAAACGAAACTATGATTTCAGGTCATAAGTAAAGCTTGAATCCTAAAATTAATTTTCCAGCTTTTCACCTCTTGGAAAATATACTTTCCTTCAAAATATTTACAAAAAGAAGAGAGGAGGAAATTCGATGGGTCCCTGATTTTTTCTTTTTTTATTTTTCTTTTAACTAGCAAAAGCACCAACTAAGAAAGCCCCAGAAGGTTAAAGGTGAAGGGAGACTAGAGAAACACTGGGAAAGAGTGGCCTTAACCCATTCGTAAGTGGACCAGATGGTTGTGGCGGTGGCCCCCGCGGTAGTAAAGTGACCAGAAACATATGTGATAAGATTGCACTAGGTGAGGTCTTCCTGGCTCTGAAGATCATGTGACCTTCTTGAGTACAGGGAAGCTGTCAGCTCGCAAAAAGTTACGACTCTTGGGAACGAAGACTGTACAAATTTTGCCGCACGCGAGAGTCGGTGATATTGATATGAAATGAACACAACTAGAGGTGGTTTTTTTGAGTTTATGTGTGCTGGCTTCTGCAGAACTCCCCAGAAGGTGCTTCAAGCAACGCCATCCAAGAGGTACGTGTGAGTAGATAGGCCTGCAAGGGAAAAGGAAATGAAAAAGTGTTAAGCGAAAAATGGGTCGCATGTATGTGCACTGCAGGAAAAAAGGAAGCGGAATAAATTGACAAAACATCAGCACACCAACTTACACCGCAAATGGAAAACCATGATATGACGGGCAGCGATAATTCCCTCTACAAGGAAACGATGCGGACTTTTATGCATTGCTAAGGGGACATAAAAACATCATGAGCTCTGATATGTAAGCATAGCTTACAGGAAATGGACAGTACGAAATAGGTCCAAAGTACATCATGATACATATACACAGTACATGCATTCTTACATGTCATGCACTCTGTTTATTTAACAACGTTGATGACTTCCTTTCCAAGTCCTCCCAATGGGGAGTTCTTTTGAAAGCATCATACACTTTAGCCCAGAGACTCAAATGGGAGTATAACTGGACTGTAATGTGCTTGCATATATGTCATTTCAGAAATGAATGAAACCTCAAGACATAGTACTAAAGTACAGTAGTACAAATAGCATCGAGATCCCAACCTGCGAGAAAAACAAGATACATACATATATCCTCTTTCCTAATGTGTCATTTTATTCTGTACATGAAGTGTCACCTAGTCCAGGATCTCTTTCAGTGACTGGGATTGCTCAATGACCAAATGCCTGTTCAAAACAATTACCATAATTTCTGTTTACTGATCTTCTGTTGTTGCACACTGAAATTACGCACATCGAATCAACAGACAAAACAAAACAAACAGGAAGTATCTGGCAAGGGTCACCTAAAACAGAGTGAAGGATCTAAATTAACATCCCATCTACATTGTCTCTTAGTTGCCAAACATTGAATAATGTGAGGGCATTCTTTTTTTCTATTCCTGTTTAGGAACTCAGAAGGAGTTTGTCTTAAATTTGTATACAGGTATGTAAAGCTGTCCTTCATTTCACCTTTGTTGCTCAGTGCCTTGAGCAGCTAACCCATTCTGGAGATTGGCGCTTTATAAGTTTATACATGTATGTATTATTATTATTACAAGAGGGAACAATACCTACCAGTAGCCTACACCTGACATGCACAAATTAAATTGTTCATCATCACAAGATATTCACAGAGTAGGGCCTGTGGGTAACATTCTATTATGCCAGGCATGATGTACCATGTGAACAGAGACTGAACTGAACTGTACACTGTAGTGACACAGTGAACTATGTGTGATTTCACACGTAACACAGCAACCTTAAAGTGATTACGTGCGTAGGCAAAAAGTAAAAACATTGAAACTTCATCTCCAAAAGTTTGGTAAGGCTTCTAATTACACCATTCAGACAATCTGGTAAAATAAATAGGTTTCAGTTGGTTTATTTTGACATATGATTTCAAATTCTTCTAACATAACGACAAAAAGTGTAGAATACGATAATGTAGTGGTTGACAGTTTTCATTCAAATCAACGGTGTGCTTCTTTGAGCAAGCCAATTGGAAGTATACTAGCATTGAATATTCAGTTAACAACTCAGGATCACTGACGCCGCGGGCAAGGTTGTGTTCAGTTTTGTAGGTTATTTGTTTCCTTTCACCAAATGCTACAATTCCCGATACCTACCAAGGAGCGACGACTTGAGTAGTATGTTTTTGATACACTAGTGAGACCTGTACTGTTGCATATTCATTATGTAGGCAGTTATAGTAAGAACTGTTAATTTTCAAATATGATTTCTGTTTTTATGCCAATCCCGTTGCTTTTCAAAGCAGTTACTGCCATTTTCCTTCATTGAAAGACATAGTCCGCTCATGTACAAATTCGCGTGTACATTTAAAAATAAAGAAAAAGTTAAGATCAAACATAATATCTTTTTTTTGGTTTTTCAGTACATGCACAATCACTTTAAAAATGTTTCCAACAGGGGGTATGCCATCTTATCTCTTTGGCTTTTCAGTACACATGCAATCACTTTAAAAATGTTTCCAACAGGGGGTATGCATGATTTGACATCGACCACCCTCTGACCAACAGCCTACCAAAACAGTACAGAAACAAACTTTGAAAGACAGCAGAAATCAGCGTTTGAGACCCATGAATAGGGCCTCCTTCCATCATGTGGGGTTCTTCCAACACATCTGTCATCCTCTTGTTTCACAATGTAAACCATTCTACCTGAGAAATGATACTATGACCTTAAAATTGGTAAATCTGCAATTGCCCAACATTGTTTCTTTTTGTAATCCTGGTAGAATATTAGTGCAATATGCCTCCTACAGTACTACGATACTACAGCACGTGTGTTCCCCACAACTCACTGGTGTGGGTTTTCATGAGTGATTATACTTACTCACCCCTTGCTTACTCATGCATTAAGTTCGACCTTCTTCAAAGTGCAATCGAAATCTTTTTCGACACCATGCTGTCTGGGCCTAAGCTCGCACGCGTTTGGCTAAGTTTGCTCTAGCCATAACAACGTACATACCCATTAAAATGCTGGAAATCTGTAAGATCCCACCTGTACTACTGACGCTGATTCTTACGCATAAAGTTGTTCAAATGATGACAGTTTCTTTTTCAAACTCTTAAAATGGTGTGAACTTGTCACAAATTTTGATTGTTTCAGCAGAACTGAACATTTCTTTCTTTTTAATTCCTTCATCTTACTATTTTTTTTTTTTATCCGAAAGCTGGGAATTCCATTCATCCCACAGTTTGGCGACCATCGCTCTAGGCCGTCTTCAATAATTTATAATGGAGGCCAGTTTTCAACATGCCCAAATTTGCTAAACGTCTGGAATGGACAGCTCCCTGCGGTTCTTAGTATGGCACCAATGGAACTATCAACAGATACTAGATGACTTTAGGGAAATCATGTTACTGTAGGAATAACAAACCTGCCAGATTGACCATGTGGCATACCAGATTGTTGATGTATCCCACATTGTCTAATTCTCCTGCAAATGAGGAATGTGGGTCTTTAACATACGGTCTATTTACCTATTGTGTAACCTGGCAAAATCCACACCAGATGGGTGACACCAGTGGACTTCGAATCAAGGCTGACGGATCCCAAAATGTGCGAATCAGTGTAGAAAGAATAAGGAGTGATGGCCTCAAATATTTCAAGCAAACTTCCTGTCGAACTGAACGACTTCCCCTTTAAGATGTTATACCATCAACAACAAAACAACAACAACATGTCAAAACAAAGACAGGAAGCACACATAATCAATTTGATTTTTGCTTTCCTGGTTCGTGAAGATTATCTCAAAACAACAAACCAAAGTGTCGCGCATCCAATAAAACAACACCTTAAATATTCAAGACTGACTGCACACAAGCTACAGTATGTAAGTTTGGCATGACACGACATTCCTGTAAATTACATAGCACTCTTTTAACTTTACGAGAAAGAGCATTTTTAACAGTTCTTCATTATCTATCACTGATTCATAAGCTCGCAGTCAGACAGACATTCAGTAATCTACACAATCGTTGCTGCACATAACCAGTGTAGAAGTTTTATCATTTTCATCGAGTAGTCCACCACAATCATGTCATGACTTGCAGTCATAGGTTTGTGTATCACAACTACCAATAACAATTTGTTGTTAGCAATTCATCGCCACCTTTTATCCCACCATGTTTCGAATTTTGCAAGTAAAATCTTATTCTGATTCAAGGACTAACCGGATTTAGTTGTCCGAAGGCCAACCTGGAACCAAAGTTTGTTTGTCCTGTAGAAAATTTGGGTGTCTCGTGCACCAGGACTACTACTACACTTTATCACTGATAACAATAGCCAATGTTCCTCCATTGTCATATTTCTGACTCGTTTCTTTTTCAAAAAGGCCAAAATACTTTAAGTAGTGTGAAAACAGTACAGGGGGGTAAATCCGCTCTTCAAATTTACTGCGTAATGAATATTCTACTGTAAGGATAAAGAGCTCATGTTGATAAATGTTGTCTTTGTTTTTGATGACTGGGGAAAGTTTCTACAATATGATATATGGAACAATGCACGACAGTAACCCCTTTTCACTTTTTATTTTCTTCGGTGAACATTCTTTACTGTATGTTCTGTGTGCATGATGCAACCTATCTACAATTAATGAAGATGGAAGCTTTCAATTCCTTGGAACTGAATAGCCTGGGGGTACACTCAAATTCCATCTGGGTTTTAAAGGGAAATATGTCATTTGTTTTAGAGAAAACAATGATATTTTTAAAACCAATGTTAATGGACATAGAATGATAAGGAGGGACAGTAGCCTTCTTTTCAAGAAATAAGTTCCTAACAGATAGAAACTCAGTTATTTGTTGCTCAACAATAACTTGTTCACCCAAACTTTCAAAATTCAAATGATGCATCTTCCATTACTCGTCACAGGCATAATTTTTTGAGGAGATGAAGCTTTCGGGGATGTTCAGTGATAACGACGATTTAAGTTATTTTTTTCGTATGCCATGTTGGTATATTCTAAACGTCCTATTTCCCTTTTATGTTTGGACGTCTCTGATTCACTTTACAATTCATCAGGCAATGTCGTAGAAAAATTGCCTGGCAAAGTGAGTTTAACGGATTAGCAAATCTATACTTCTCAGCGAACTCAGAAAATGGAAAGCCAAGTTTATAGACAAAACAGTCCAGACTGAAGCCACCTTTCCACCTAAGCACAAGTTACGCAACCTTGCTGTACGACCGGTAATGCAGGTGTACTGTGTGCGTGCAATCCACTGTCACACTGAGGTGCTGTCAAGTACAGTACTTAGTGCTGCCTGGCAGCTCGACAAAAATTGTCAAAATCTAAGGTTTCTTTTCTTCTCATCAAGTCCTTGAAGTCTCACGACTCCTCTTGCAAAATTGCATTTCTCATTTCCTTGTCTTGCTTCCTTTTCGTGCTCCATAGAGAAAAGCCATAAAAGAACTGCCAGTAGTTACAAAAGGTTAACAGCTTTGAGTTAATGCGGTGTGCAATCGAAAAAACTCCTGGTCGCAGGCGGCAGGAGGAGAGATATTACAAACCGTTTCAGAGCTCTGCCGATGAGAAATTGAGAAAATAGTCTACGGTATATTGATCAGACTGCAGTAATAGTAGACGACACCATACATCTTTTACAGCCAACGTAGTGACAATGCCTTAATACTTTTTGATTCCAAACCTGAGGAAACTGGTCTAAAGACCTCTTTGTTATCATCAAAAAGCCGTCTTAATTGAAGGAGTGACGAAGTACTGTACTTCCAATCACAAAATTCATTTTCTTTTCCCTCAAACAAAAATGAACAAAAGATAAAAAATCTTGTCCAGTTTGTGCATGTGTTACAGGGTTGACCTACAGCAGCTGTGGTATGAAAATAAGCGACAAAATGAAAACATAGCTAGATATACACTACTAGCACTTTTTTTTCATAGGATTTTACAGATGTGTTACCTGAAGCTCCTGTCACCAGTTGACAACATCCCTGACTGCCCCCCCCCCCCCCCAACCTTGATCTGATATACTGCTTAATCAAACTACATTATCTGATGTAGTTTAGTTGTACTAACCTTTAAATTTTCAAATATGACTCAGAAACCACGGTTGTCGATTTTATTTTAAATCATGAATTTTTTTTTAAAAAAAATCATGATTTATATCATGATTTTAATCAGTTCGAACAACCCTGTCAAAAACTAAACCTGAGCCCAACTAGTCAGCAAAGGTTGAGAACTTGGACATGTTCTAAGGTCATCTGATTCAATCCCTCATCCCCCCTTCACCCAACTCCCCCACCCCCACCTCGAACATGGGTCTGTTTGCCAGTCCAGGTTAACTGCCAATACACCTGAGATCATACTCAGAACCGGACAACCGTACTACGTACAATTTAGGCAAGTGCTGTAAAACATGACGGCAACCGAACTGTGTTGAGAAATGGCAGGGAAATGTTGAGGTAGTACCATGATCCACTGGCCACTCTTGTCCATGCCAATTTTTTGCTTGATTACTAGACAATTTGCCAAATGCCCATCATCTTATCGATAATTTGTCGAACACTATACCAAAAACACGGTTGATATTCAGGATGTCGGAAATTAATATGCGGATAAGCAGTCACTGATAATTTGATTGGCATAGACAACCTACTAAGGCAGTCATATAAGTTAAACCACGTTGCTGTTGACACAGTAGAGGCTTCCATCATGAAGTTGTGAGTATATGCAAAGTAAATTCAAAATTCACAAGAGCTTCATTGCTACCAGTAGCACACACTGACGTGAAATTCAGGTTTAACACTACATACCAAAAGAACAAAAGACTTAAACCGGAGGTTTCCTACCAGAACAAGGCTATTTGATTGATGACCATCAATTGCAAAGAAAGCCCAGGGGTGTCCAACCTTTTTCGATCAAGGGGCCACATTGCCATCTTTAAACTTCTTGGTAGGCCCAACAGGTTAGAATTAGAAGCCAATGTTTGCAGGCATATTAGTTATGACACATACTGTATGCTTGTGGATATTGGATAATGTCAAAGTTAATACTTTCTCTCCCCCCCCCCCCTTGTTTATCTCTTTGTTGTTTACTTCGGTTCAAAGGGATCTTTTGGAGCTGCATGAGTGATGTCCCTCCATGGGCCACATTTGGCCAGCAGACTGCAGGGTAGCCACCCCTGTCCTACTGTATACCATCACACATCATTGTCACTGTATCCATAAAGATGTATGTGCTGTACCTTCTTCACCACTTGAAAGGGAGATTTCTTGAATACCACCAATGTTGGAATGAACTTTCCATTACAAAGCTGATTTTCTACATTCAAGGTGATCTTTGAACAACAAAAGTCTGCTTCCACAAAACAAAATCAATGGCAAAGAAGCAGGGAACAACAACCTGGCATTCACACTAGATATTCAAGGCCACACAACTGTAAAATTTATTTCAACTATTCAATTATTTCCTCAATAGTTGTGTTCCATTTGTTCATGCATTCATTCATTCAGTTGTACAGTTACAGTATATACACATATTCAGTCAAGATAATGCATTTCCATGAAATTTGTGTCATTATAATACAGTATAGTGTTTACTTCAGTCCTTGGAAGGCAGGCATTTAGCAGCACCACGCAAACAGCTCAAATGTGGAGAGTAAGGCTAATATAAATTTATTAACTTCATACCAAGTTCAACAGATGCATTGCAATGATCTATCATCTAAGTTAACATGGATGTCATCAGATCTACCGATTCCACCTCGGTAGATGAACATTCATACCCTGGTTTGATCCTTAACCTCATGCATTTGTTGTAAGCAGGGAGCTAGAACCACTACCTGGGTCACCGATTGTATTGTTGCCAGAGAATATACTTTAATAATCATACTCCTGAAACAACAGTTCTTCCTGCATCACAAATCGGGTATCCAGGGACAGTACCAGGCTCAGCCCTAATGTATCACCATGCATTCACATTGCTCGTTAACCATATGCAGCTCGGCTGAAATATTTTGGAAGTTAGTTCCAGAGTGCGTCAGATACAGAATGTTGCCATGGAAACTGTGTATACTGAGAGGAACAGCAATTCAGCAATTAGCAAGTCATCTGAGGAAGTGACATCTCAATCAGAGTGGCTATCAAAACTTGATCCCGTACTTGTGCGTAACTTCTGTCATCCTGGTATCATAATGCAAGAGCTGCTACCTCCACCTGTTCTCAATAACGAGTTTCACTTCAAACCATACCCTCATCACTGGGTCATGTAAATGCATCATTTCTACATAGTTTACAGTTTACTGGATTGGCACATACATAATCAGGCTTACAACAGATCAGGCCTCTTACTGTCACTTCAAAAGGTTTTCAAGAGATACCACAAATACCAGGAAAATGTTATATGAAATTTCTCAGGGTTTCCCCTGGGTTTTTCAGAGTATGAGGCGGTGAGGACAAATTACTTGACGCCGCCATGAATTTTGGGTTCAAATCCGTACTTAGGTTTTCTCGAAGAATGGGTGATTCTAGGATTTTGACCATGATATAAACAGCGCTAGAAAGAGTGTAAATCTCCAGGAGGGTAGCCACAATGTAGTCAGATTTTGCACCACTTACATGGCGCCGTAGGCGTAATTCGATAGTGAAACGATTGCCATACCAGCGTGGGGTCAATGGGCCTGCCTAATGCCCCTTGAGGGGTCCATGGACGATCCCGGTAGGGGTTCAAGGTGCACGGCACCCGGAAACCCAGCGATTTTAGCGTTTTTAGACGTGTACAATTCATTTGAAATACATGCTCAATTTCAACTCTTTAAGTTGTAACGGGTGAAAACACGATAGTCCTATCAGGAAAAAATCACTGATATTGCTTCAAAATCAAAACGTTCTATGAAATGTTGCACATGTCATGTAGAGTAAACTGTATTACATACATTTTTGAAGTTGAAATGTCCCTAAAAGTTTCGTGAAAAGAATAACGTAAGACCGTGTGCAGCCTTCCGAAAATTTTAAGTAATCATATCCTAACCACCCTGGCAATTCATATTTCCGTATAGCAGGGAACAACCGACATTTTGTAAGTTGCAGGTCTCAGAGTTTTATTGTTTTGTTCATTGATCATAGTCACTTTAAAATGTTTAGACTAAAGGTTTGAAGAAGCTATTGGTTTCGTGAAGGGTTTTGAACATAGAAATATACGTTCATTTTTGTATTTCTATGGGTTGCGATATGTCCGCTACCTGTCATTCTGCAGATAATTTGCGTATGCAGGCAGGCCTAAGCTTATGCTTTTTAATTGACATTGAATGTAGTAAAGGAGGTGTACGTAGAATCCTCTGGAAACATTTGCCAACGTTGTTTTTTTCACATATATAACTTGAAAAATATTGATCATGAGTAAAAAATAAGGGCATTCTATTATAGGAATAGTAATTTACTTCAATTTTTGTTGAAGATTGAACGTGGATGGGGCATATCGGATACACGTGTGAATGGATTTATTTACCACTTATTTTCCGACGTAACTATTTAGGAAACCACATGTGTGATCTCTACCATTCTGTGATCGAATGTTCAAAACAAGTTAAACACGGCCAGAAGTACAGAAGCCGATTTCCCGCGAGACGCAAAATTTCCCGGGAAGGAGCCTCCTGCTTCCCGACTTTTTACAGCCCTGTCATATGAACACGTGAGGCGGTAATTACGGTAATTTTTGACGAGGCGGTCTTAAAAAGTTGTGAGGCGGCCGCCTCCGGAATTAAGTACCAGGGGAAACCCAGTGTGACAGAGGAATTCAGATAGGAACATCTGAAGGGCAAACTGTGTTGTTAACACATTAGTTTCATGTTAGGAATGACAAGCACACATTTAGCAGATAATCTACTGTAGCTTAAAGTCAATGACTTATGACCTGTCAACACCCTTGTTCTGGAGAGCAAAAAATATTTGAAACTATTAATTATGGGATGGAAAATAAAGAATTCATGGCATTTGCTGGTGTGCATACCCCAATGAAATTGGAAATTACGACGGTTCTTGATCCACTCTACTAACAGTAATGTGAAACAGTATGTTGTCTTCCAGATAGATCCATGTATACAGTAACATTCAGGGCTCACAATAACCCGAGACCTTGGTTGAAATACCTGCAAAAATCGACAACGCACATTCAGCAAGGACGGTGAGTTTGGTGGACGCATGACTTCTGCTGTGAAGGATATAGCACACCACTCCTTAAAACTACATTTCTCTCGTTCTTTCTTCTTTTTTGTCCCACTGACAAAATGTCCAGAAGTGCCTTATCAACTCCTAATGCCCCACCCCCAGGAAACTTTCCTCACCCTCATTAAAAGTTGCTGTTCCCCTCTGCCAATTTCCAAATTCCCATCTGCTGTACCCTGCCACAGGCAGATACTACACTGTCACATTATTATTGTAAAAACTAGACCTGGTTTTCAACGTGCAGTATTTACCGTACACCATGCTCTCAAATTCAGTCTGAAATATCTCAATCATCTTTTAATGGTTAATGGTTTGACCACTCCAAAATCAGTGGAAAATTGGAGTATTACACTCATGGAAATTTTGGACTTTCATGATTTTTTTACATTTTTACCTCCCCAGAACCCACATGACCTTTGACCTCCACCCAAAACTACAGGGATCTTGAACTCAACATGAATGTCAAAGCCACATGACAAAAATCAGGTCTGCATTCAGTACCTATCTCAAGATATCGCTGTTACAAGCAAGGGTGTCACACACACATACACACACATACACCGCCCGACATGACTGCAAAAAAGTGCACAAGTGGTGGTGGGGGGGTTATTTGGTGATTTCAGTTTGGGTTCCTGTTGTTCAATTCATATCTGGTCCACTTCAGCCTTCAGGCTGCTCGGTACAGCTGATGGGCTGCCAAGGTGAGCAGGTCCTCCACCCCTCCCAGCCTTTAGGAAAGTGGCTAAAGACTGGCGATACTCTCGTCCGTCGGATGGGGACGTTAAATAGTGGTTCCGGGAACAGGTTTGGGTTTGTATGGGATTGTTGGTTCACACCTGGCTCCTTGCCCTCTTAACACTGATAAAAAAGAGTAGGCAAATTTCATACATGATCAACAAGATATGACAGGATCCTCCATGAGTCTCCAGATTTTCTCATCCTCAAATTCTAAACTAAACTAAACACTAACACACTACCACTACCTTTTGGAGGACATTACAAGGTATTGCCTTATTCTTGTGCACCAGTGCACGTATGTTCGTAGGCATGATTTAGGTTTTATTTATTCAGGGCTGCTAAAAATTTCCTGTTTTTTTGAGAATGTTCTGGTGCAAAGTCAACATCTGTGGGTGTTGTAATAGAAATGAAGAACCGGTTAAATGAGACCTGCTCATCTGATACATCTCATTTTACAGTTTCATACTCTTTCCTCTTGTGTGACTATAAACTTCCAGAATTTTTGAAGAGGTCCAATATCATTGATATGCATGCATGACATATGCAGAGCGTCACTGCCTCAATCCACTGTCACAACTTGGACCACAGACGATGGGTGCCCATCCAGGCATGTTATGATGTGCAATTAATTGACTACTGGTGCCGTCATCATCACACAGAATGTCCTCGAGCTGGTCCTGCTATTTTGCAGAAGTAACTGTGTAGTGGGTTCTCCTTGGTAGGGTATGTTGATGCCAAAACAGCAAAGACACAGTACTTATCGTTTTTGGAGATGTTTATTGTCGGACGTTGTAGTCCTTACGACTCTAGTGACAGGCCATTTTTTTCTGAACCCCCATACCTGCCCGTACATGTACAACATGCATGCTTCTCAATCTATGAGATGCCAAATGCAGCAGATAATTGAGTCTCACTACAGCTGTTAGCCTGGACCTTATGATTTTGCCTGATTATAAGTAATAAGTTAAACAAAAGTCTGAAGTATGCATTTGGATAAAGCCCAAACTGACTTGTCAGAAGGGCAACAATACCAAATAATGTAGTTATCTTTCTGTAAGGACTAAGGTATGGCATCACAACTTTCTCATTTGAGAATTGTCACAAAAATGTACAGTTAGCCTTGCAACAAACTGACATATTGGCAAACTACACAGATGACATTCTCTCTCAGTCTCAAACAAAAGTAGACAATGCAGATGCTTCTTGTTCCGGGAATTTGCATCGGTAGAATATCAGATTGCACAGCTGATGTCAGATTCTAATTTTTGGTTAACTTGAGCAAATGGTAGTAATTTTTTAACTTTTGCTGATAGCTCATCTTTGTTCACATTTCAGTATGGAGGCATCAGAAGATTTCTCCCCTGGAAATACCAAATTTTCCAATCTCTTCATGTGACTACCTCCTAGCCTAACTTAGGAGTAGGTCAACAAGAGAAACAAATGACAGGTCCCAAATTTTTGACAGCCTAGAGTAGAGTTAATACTGGCACAGGGCTAGGCTCAAACAGTAATTATATTAACCCAAACATATGATCAGCCTAATACAGTTGGCAAAGTTTGTTACAGCCCTACTGAACATTAGAGAATTTCAAGTCTGTCCAACTTCAACTGTATCCTAACCTCCTAATCGCATGCCTAAGCTAGGCTCTAACTTGTAGTAGCCTAGATCGCTGGCAATGGCATGCATCGAAACTTGGAAATTTTATAGAGGCGGCATAGAGACTAGAATAAAGTTTGTAAATTTTATCTGAGTAAATGCAGCCAAACTAAAGCCCTAGAATTTCACCATGATTAAATATCGCTGGTACAAAATCAACCAGTGCCGACATTTCTATCATCCTCTCGGTCTCATTTTACTTGAAACGATTCGGAACATGTGGTTGCCTCGCCTTGACACTGGTGTAACAACAGTGCAATGCAAATACCATTATCATGGCAAGAAGTAGTATGCTTAGGCCAGAACATATTAATTACATGCAATGGGTGGTCGTGTAAACGGCAAACCTAAACTAAAATATTTCTTTTAAACAAGGATCAAATACATTTTGGAAGGACTTAAACACTACCAACCTTATTGAACCTGTACATGAGGGTGCGAATGTGAGGAAAATCCACGGTGAAAACCGGATAAAACCGTCGACAAAACCTTAGTCTCTTTCTGGTGTACATGTCACGAAAACAGAATGATCTAAAGTAATTGGAACACGCGCATATATGCAGTGTGCATGTATTGCATGCACGCAATGCATGTGAAGAATCGAAGGCATTCATATTATACTTTGCTGTGACGTACGTACGAACGTACGTATGTATAAGACAACCCGGCTACAATGTATGTATTAAGAAAGCCCCATGATCGGCGCACTTGAAGGAATTTTACCACTGATAATGTCATTGTCCTAATGAGCCATTATTTGGGAGAAACGTACCTAAGTTTGATTCATAATCGTGAAATGCGTAAATGTGCCAGATTCAGGAGGGTTAGGCTTCATTCAGTAGCGTAGCCACGAGTAAAACCACTATTTTTCTTTTGAGGTAGCGCCAATCATAGTGCACGCCAATCACGGGATTTCCACAGTACATAACTACCAAGGTAACCAATGAGTGTTATTTACGAGTAGACAATGACTAACGTTTGATTCGCCTTAGAACCAATCAAAGAGTAACAGAAAGATTACACTTTCAGCGGTTTTGGCCTACTGATGTCCATTATGTCCTGGCGAATGTAGCATTTTAACGTACTGTGTTACATGAGATGAAAATACTATCTCGCCATTAAAGAGGTAAAGAAAATTCGTTGAAAACATGGAACATTGTCATTCTCTTTATTAGTTCAAGTCTGCACGTGTTGCAGATGTTAAGATTTTTTGCATTTTCGAACTCAGTAGTGTTGTTTGAAAACCATATTAATGCAGATAAACTATGGCAAACTTTCTAGCCAGTGAAGCTGTAGAAGCAGTTGAAGGAGCCAGTTTTCATCAATACATGCAGCGACAGTTTCTTGGCCACTGGTTTGATTCTACTTGGCAATTGACATGCGCATAAACCTTATGCAAATCTTTGTGTAATGCCTCAAAAATTCCAGAGATTCCATTACAAACTTTCGGTTTCTTTGTTTTCAACCCCTGCTCTGTGACATTCGCAAAATGTGAAGAACTTTGCCAAAATGGTGGTGTAAGTTGACCTCAATTTCCAAACTATACAAGGGTATAACTACCTTTAAAAAATGAATTGCACTTTCCATCTCCTCTGAAAATTCTGGCGCCTGTGGAGTTCTGATGTCTCAACGTCTACGTGATTGCGCAATAATTGCAATTGAGGGCGCCTCATAACAGACATGGCTCCGGTATTATTCAAAGATTCTGGAAAGGGCAGTGGTGTAGCCAATAGGGGGGGGGGGGGACACTTGCCCCACATGGAAAAAAAATTCATGGGGAAATTCGATAAATTTTGGGAAGTATCCTTTCCCATCGCTTGAATTTTTTCCTGGGTTAAAAAAATGTGAGACATTTCCATGCATAACTCGCATCTTAATGCTTCATATTTCCTCAGTGTGTCACTGCGTCATTAAGCATTTCAGGAGTCGCGTTCCACAGAAATGACCCCTTTATGTATCTGAATTTTGGTGTGTTGGACTGATTGTCGGTGTGTTGACCAACGCTTAGCAACCCTGTGTAAATACTATTGAACCAGCTAAATTCTTTTCGACGTTACTGTTGCGGTGACAAAAATGATTTGTAAAAAATTCTGAATTAGACAATCTTACTTAGATAAGGTCTCAAAATGAATATTTCCTCTGCAGTGAAAACATGATTGTCGATTTAAGTGTGGGGGTAGATAACATGTCCCCCACTGTTTTTGAGAGGAGGGAACACGTACTAAGACATTTGTCCCACACACTTTTTGTAATCTGAAATAATAAATAGAAAACAGAAAGCTAAATCATTCTGCTATTATTAAACTTCATTCTCAAACTTATTTCCCTACTTATGTTCTTAAAAATGAACAAAATTTAGCAGAGATTTTCAAGGCCAGAGAGACTGGCAAGTGTCATTTCCTGCAATCTGAAAGTTAATTTTTTTTGCTTTTTTTTCGATACCCAAGTCTATGCAGAGAACGTGCATCCTTAATGGAATCATTACTTCTCCCACTTCATTCCTTTGCTCAAAGTCTACTTCCATTAGTGGCAGGGGAACCAGAAGCGTCAGGCCTACTACTGTCTTGGTTTACGTAATTCTGCTTTCTTTCTGAAAAAACTGAAACTTAGCTTCAGTTATTGGCTAATCAGAATAAAAAAAGAGGGAAGTTGCGGCTATGAATTACGACATAAACAATATGCTCAACTTTAAAATATTTTCCATTTTTGTGACGAATGCAAATGGAGGACCAACGTTAGGGTTACTCTTATTGCACCTACACAGCTGCCCATGATTTACTATTTCGATAAGGAGCAGCAAATCTTCCATGGGCTTCTCCCCCTGGACCCCTAGAAGAGGTTCCACCCCTTCACCCAGCCGGGGACCTAAGGCGGACCCCGGACACCACACAGATTTGTTCGCACGTTTCGCACGTTATAGCAAACCAACACTAGACTGAAACCAAAAGATTCTTAATCGTATTCGTGAGCAAGGTTTTCCGACACTGCTGGGAGGGAAGGGGGGGGGGGGGTTATGTTCAACATTTGCCGAGTGGTCATATATGAAATGTGGATGCACAATTCCATTGATTTTTGTACACAAGATTTTATTTAAAATCATGTTTTCGTGTGCTTTGAGGTCAAAGTTCAAGTTCAGGAGTCAAAGGTCAAATTTCATCGAAAAGTTTGCGTCTGCAACTCCTCCTAGACCGCAGAGCCGATGAGGGTCAAAGTTGGTAGACAGGTGACCATGGTCTGAAGTTGTGTCTCCTGTCAAAACTTAAGATCAGAGGTCAAAAGTCAAATTAGTGAAAATCTTAAATTTGCCGCATTTTCTAATCCAAAGTGACTATTTAAATAGGACCTTCGAATGTATGACCGGTACAGATTTTGTTTAAAAATCATGTTTTTGTGTGTTTAGAGGTCAAAGGTCAAGTTCAGGGGTCAAAGGTCAAATTTGATGTCGGAAAGTTTGCGTCTGCAACTCCTTCTAGACTGCAAAGCTGATGAGGGTCATGATCTGAAGTTGTATCTCCAGTCAAAATTTAAGGTCAAAGGTCAGAGGTCACAGGTTAAAGGTTAAATTTGGGAAAATTTCCTTCTAGGCAGTAGGCCTAAGTCTAATGAAGTTCAAACATGGTCGTTAGGTACCTGATTATGATATGTAGTGTTCACCCGATCGGTGCAATGTCATAGGTCAATAGGGTACATAACTAGCACGGTAGGTTCTGTAAGGAAAAGATGCAACATAACTTAATGCTTTTCCATACAGTCTGAACTAATATGAAATCATGTTTGGAGTTACCGATTATGTATTTGGTAGCAATGTCATTTTCCATGCTTTTGTTAATACCCATACTCATTATGTTTTACTGTTACGTGTCCCGTATACACTAGCCAATGAATTGAGTGGTTTACAACTTTACAGTACGTTTGGGCGGAAAAAGAAATTGAGTTATGCAAGTGATTGTGACGTGCTTCTTAGAACTACTACAAAACACATAGAGCGACGGCGCGCTGATTTGAGAAATAAAGGAATTAAAGGATTACTTTGACAGACACCCGATCTGCATGAGAATATATACTTTGAAGCGCGCGTGACGTCTACATTCACACAACACTTGTGCGTTCCTTACAAATCCAAGTGTGCTGCACGCGCCTAGCTACATGTACTTATGCACTGTGTGTAATGTAAAGGGTGTTAGATCTTAGCCTCGATCGATTTTAATACATACATGAAAGAGCAAATGATTATGGACACTGATAGGATGTAACTCCGTGGATTGCCCTCTGGTATTTATTTTTACTCTCACTTATTGAAGCCGATTTGAAATTTTGAAAGTGAATGAGCGGCCGGTAGTCCACATAAAACAAAAACTGAAGTCATCGGTCACCGGTGGGCGACAACCAACGGGGGGGGGGGGGGGTAGGGTAGGACCCCTGTCAAATGTCGTCCCCAATGAAATTTTAAGGTACGAAACTCACTAAGCCACCCGAGAGAGACTGGGAAATTCCACTTCCTGAAATCCGCATGAGAGGCATGCATGGAATTAAAACCTTTCTCTGTACAAGGCTAGGCCAACTGATAGTGGGGTTCCGCTTAGTTATTGTCATTCCTGAAGGACCCCCACTTCAACCATTGACCCCCTCACCCCTTCCTCACCCCTTCCCACCAGTGAGGAAGTCTGCCTACGCCACTGGAGAGTCATAGACGTCTCCAACAGGGGTGCAAGGCAATGGAACACATACAAATTTGAAAAAAAAAATGAAAGGAAAAATAACACCTTAGAGTTTGGAAAGGAAGTATAAGTGTCTGAACACGTGTTCTTTTTTTAAGGAAGACAATTCAGCTAAAATTCACAAGGCCAGAAAGTGGCAAGCTGCATATTGCCATTTCCGGCAAAATGAGGAACATTTTTACCCCAAACTTTTCATAGTACGCTACGCGACAAATAATGATGACGCTCCCTAGATAGATAATTTTCATCATGATTGCTTTCCCCCTTTAATCCCCCCCCCCCTCATCACAAAGGCTCGGTTACGCGATTGCGTGAAAGTTTCTTCTTTCATGGAGTAAAGTTTCTCGCGGTCAGATCAATTAAACGTTTCTACGGAAGCGTATTATTGTCACCTAATTTTTTTTTCAACTATTCGTACGTACGAAATTCTTTTCGAACGTTCCAAAAAACTTTTCGAACGTACGAAAATGTTTTCGAACGTTCCAAATGACTTTTTGAACGTTCGAAAAAGTTTTTGGAACATTCGAAAAGCTTTTTGGAACGTTCGAAGAGATTTTCGAACGTACGAAAAAAAATTCGAATACGAAAAGTTTTTGAAACGTTCGAAAAGATTTTCGTACGTTCGGAAAGTTTTTTGGAACGTTCTTGCACAAATTGAAGCACACACTTTCAGTAGGTCCTGCACAGCAAATGTTTACTAATATGAATGTTTCGAACGTTTACTTTTTTAACGTTTGATGCTAACTGTTGCATCTGGCAACGGTAAAAAAAAAGACGAGTGGCGTGACGTCGTGACAAAATTATCTGAAAGTCTCAAGCAAGTTTTCATTGGTAGATCTAACAGAAGAAAAATAAAGTTCCTTAATTTTCTGTTAAAGCTTCGGTTCGGAGTTAGCGACTAACGATCCATCAGCATCTGTTTTGAAAGGTTACTTACATAACCAGTAGTATTAAAAGGGGGGGGGGGGGCAAGAGGTGTTGAGAGGGGTTAATACAGGCATTAAAACGTCATTTTGCCAAACGGGAAACATGTGTTTAAAAAGAGGACAGAAGACACGTTATTTCATAACTCGATTCTACTTACACTTGAAGTAACAACGTTAAATTGCCTTCTATTGTTTTGGGAAGTTGTCCCAAGTTGATGTTGACCAAGTGAACTCAGGAACCTTGTACATTTATATTGCTTAAAATGTTATGTGTTCGCTATGGGTTTCTATTTTGGTGAGGTTGTATGTTAGGGGGGGTGTGTAAAAATAGTGTGTTTCTATTGATTCGAGAATGATCTAAGAGCACGACATACAGCAACAAGAAAGTAAATGTAAGATAATGCCTTTGTTTAATATAGGAACTACCTAAAGTTCGTTAGAGCGAAGAGGAAAATGTTCACAGAGACAATTCCAGATATTTTGAGAGACGCGTAACATATACTGTCGTTGGTGGAGGAACATGTGGATAAAGTCTTAAGTGATTCACTATCGACAAAGTGCATCCACGTGGTGGATATAGGCAGTGGCGCACACCCCCCCTCCCCCCTCGACAAAGCCGTCCGGGAACCCCTGGGGGTGCCCACCTTTGGAAAGTTTTGGAACTTCAGTTTAACATATTAGTCCACTGGGAGGACAGTTCAAAAGTTGTCCACAGTGGAAAGATTTATGACCCCTATATTTTCCCCTGCTGAGACAAAAAATCTGGACCACGTCACTGTGCGTGCGTTTGTTAACATCATTGAGTCATAACGTTACACCCTCTATGTCATGTGTTGGCAGGGGGTGGAACAGTGTATGATTCTTATGATCCCAGAATGGAATCTTCAACATTAAAATTTCTACAATAAATAGTTATATTGATACTCAATATTTATTGAGCATCAATATAATACATAATACTTTTCCTTTTTTATTTCTCGAGAGTTGTAAATTAACTTGATCGGCTACATAAATATTAGGAGATGGCCGATTTTGAAAATTAAAAAACAAATTAAGGAGATCCACTCCCATGATTAAAATTTCTTTTTCTTTGATCATGAATTTTCCTTCTGTTCACATAGTCTGATCTCTGTTTCAAACGTTCAAAATTTCGGCTTCCTCTTTGTATGTTATTTAGGAAAGGATTGGAGGTAGCGTTGGAGTGGGTTGGAGAAATGGGTATATCTCCACCCCACTTTTGGAAAACAAATGAAACGAGAAAACCAAAGTAATTAGTGAGGCTACTCAAAAAAAATAAGGAAGATAAAAACTTAAACGTTTCGTGACATCCTCCGACAAAAATGGACTGGACATGACTAAACGTAAATGTCAACATCTGTAATGGGAATGAGGTGGCACTCTCTCAACGATTTCTAATTTAGTTGGTGCGGGGAGCAAACCAATTTACACATCGCTATCTAAAACATTGGCTGTTCTTTAGTCACGGGCTCACGTGCGATTGTTTTGAGGATGTGACAAAATTTTAATCGTCTTTTCTTTGAGTCAATCTTACGCTCTTGGTTTTCTATCTCATGTATTTCAAAAAAAACCTAGGAGAGACACAACAATGCTTCACGAGTACTGTATATCATTGTCCCAACCCACCTCACTTCTCGGCTCCCGTAGGCTACTTCCATTCGAGGGACAAAGGAAACTCAGCTCAAGAAGAAAAGTGAGGGCGCGCTATCGAAATAGTATTCGCCAAATCTTCCTTTTTGGCAGTATGAACCATCGTCGAATTTTTCGTCAGGACGAATGGCGATAATTTTCATTATTTCTTTCTTTATAGAAACCATGAACATTCCAGTTCTGTACACTGTTTCAAGGTTAAAATTGACTATTTATTTCAGACACTGGTAGAATTTTATTGTTTCTTAGTATCTTTGTGGTCTCGCTTTGTTTCTTCCCTTTGTTTTGGGCTTGTTTGTTCAGGGCATTTTATGGGGCATTTGGTCCTCCTTTGCCCTTTATCTTGTTAGGTGATGTTATGCATGACAATTTGGCCTATTATCAGACATTTCATATAGCAAGGGGCTCACATTTAAAACGGTGTTATCACTGGATAGGGGGATTAGGGGTCCTAGGAAGAACGGAGGAGGGTTGAACCAAGTTAACTGGTCTGAAGGACAGCCTAGATATTCAATCACTGTAAATTAAACAGATCATTCGCGGGTCTGGGAGGTGCGAAGACGAATTTCTGTGATTTTAACTGCGTCAAACTCTGCAAATAATACACTCCTTCTCTTCCTGTGTCCAAAAGATGTGACTACTGAAGTACATTTGAGCATCTTGCAAACCGCATAGCACACCAAACACGTCACTTAGCTAGCAACCACATTTGTGTTTTAGTAATGATTTCCCTTTTCCTGCATACAGCTCTCAACATTAATTCGTTATTACGAATTATCATTTCGATAGTGACGAGTAATTATATCTTAATTAAGAAATAATAATTCTTAATTACGAATTATTTATAATTACACGAATTTTCCCTTAGGTTTTCGTAACTTTAGGAACTTTCGGAACCTTGACTTTGCAGGAAAAAAAGAGCTATAGCTTTTGCCAGCATACTCAGTGGGGGAGGGGGTGGGGCAGTTTTTTAGGGGAGCTCTATAATAGATATACCCCCAAATCTTTATCGATATCGGGGGGGGGGGGGGTGAGTGCGGGCCTGAAAGCCTTCAGGATTATCAAAGAGGAGATCCACCATTGTTTGAGTGGAGTGTACAAGAAAATTTGGCCTTCTCAAACTCCTCAGATGGCCGAAAAGGCGTGGGTGTTAAAAACTGCATATGTGCAGTCTTGAAACAGGGATCTCATATGTTTGCAATTTCTCAAATTAATGAGAGCAAAAGTAAATTTATGAAAATGCTAATATATATCATATGGACTGAGTTGATGCAAGAAAATTATGCATCCTAGCTCTTTCATATATTCTTGGAGGACTTGGCAAATATTTGGGTGGGGATGAACATATCTTTCTAGTACATTTTTTTTTTTTTATTGGGCAGTGGAGTTGCAGTGATTGTTTGCAGGGGGTCAAGAGACTCAAAATGTACCTCCATGAGTGTAGCTAGACTTGCAGTTTTGCACTGCACCTGGGACATGGATGAGAGGCCATCAACGCGGCACTTAGCCCTTTTCCTCCCCAATCTTTACTTCCAAGTGGAACCCAGTTGGGTAATCCTACCTACGACCTCGCCTGCAGAATATATCCCAGGTAACATCACCCAATATGAGCCTCTTATGGGCCCCATATCGACGAACAAATGGGGCCCATATGTCTTTGTACTCAAGACCTGTAAGGGGCCCATATGGTTCAACCCAGATAACCCATATGGGGTAGTTCTGGGGTCCAGGTGGGCAATTGTCCCATATGGCACCATGATTATCTTGGGTGCAAAATCATATGGTCCCCATATGGATTCACCTATATGGGGCCATGTGTTACCTGGGCTCAATGGGGACGAATTACATCTGGTTATAGCCACGTATACTAGTCCCCCCCCCCCCTTAAAACCTTGTTGAATAAAATTTGTAATGTTTGAATGGGACATGTGAAAAGAGCAGTTTTTTTGTGATCTGACAAGTATTTTTTTCAAAAATTTCCTCCCACGCTATGCACCAACTGATGGTGGCGCTCCGCTAAGACATATATGTATTTTAGTCAAATGAACCTGAAGTACCATTTCCTGCACCTCTGGCAAGTATTTTTGTCAAAAGCTTGCTCGTACACTACAAGTTAAATGATGGTGACACTGGTAGTGAGACAGCTTTTGGCTTAGTCAACTATTTTATTTTTTTTCGGGGGGGGGGGGCTGAAAATCGTTTTGCCCTTGTGCGAATGCCGTCAATAAATAACATGAAATAGTATCGCATATTTAGTACCATAGTTGTACATATGTAAAATTGAAAATATGTGCACGGATGGCCAAGGGAGAATTTTTCCAATCTTTGAGATACCATTGGTACCATTGGTTTGGGGTCCCACACTGCTCCCTACCCATGGGGATTTACTAATTCCCTCCTCTCGCAACATCAGTGTGTCTGAACATGGGGGTCGGTCATAAGGAAGTCAAACATGGTGCAGTTATACCAGGACTGCAGGAAGCTGTAACTACTCAATGCTCATACTGACCCAAACCCACTTTTCAGCAAATCTCTATTGACCTATTATTCAATCTAAACTCTCTCGTAATTGCCAATTAAGAAAGTTATTTGCTCACTTACACCAAGTCTCTTTTTGGCGGTGGTACTTTCATTTTGGTGTAATATAAACTATAGTATTCGCAACTCTACTTCTCATAATTTTTGTAATAAGGTCACTTGCCGGAGTCCTTTGCACACTGCACGCAAGACAGTTGCACGGCTCGGCTAAGTATTGTACATGTCCGACATGTCGACAGTATACAGTAGCGCTGCCTAGCCCTGGCCTGACCATATACACAGTTTATGCTGCGCTTACACATTGGCAAAGGTTCGTGAAGAGACGAAAGTGGGTGCGCGTAGTTGTTTCTAAAATGTACTACAAGATACAGAGCGAACCAACGCTTGGTCAGTAACTTTCTAAGCTCCCATTCGGACCGTAAAGGTAAGTTACTGTGACTTTTCTTCGTCAATGGTTCTTTGATTCTGTGCTTTTACAAATATTGTTATATTCTCTGCTGCATTTGGAGAATAACGTTATCCTAACACATAATTTGTTGGGATTTTATTACCTCGAGGCCAGCCTATCCATTTTTGCGCCTCAGTCGAGTAGGTCGTACGGAACAATGTTTGGGCATGTCACATGTGTTTGTTTTGGTTAGTTCTACGGTAGAGTATCAGTAGCGCTATCGCGACCAGTAAAGGTAGGCCTAACCCAAGGCAAAAGTTTCACCTGAGCGCTATCATGCCTAAAATATGCCATTTCGCAATCCTATAATATTAATGCGTCACTGATGTGAAGTTTTATTTGTAAATATCTTGTTAATTTAATTGAAAAAGCAGTGTTAAAAATAACTGAGTAGGGCCTAGGCCCTTAGGCCACTTGCATAGTGCCTAACCTATGTTATTTGTCAATGGTGAAGTGGGAACCAGGTTGTAACTTGCAGTTCTAAGTTCTAGGCAAGCCTGCTTGTACTGCTTGTAAGTAGTTTGTAGCTTAGCACCCAGAAAAGGGAACAACAATGGATCAAATTTTGTCACTGCCCAGACTAATTTTGTATCCCATGTGGATTTATTTTTACTCTGGACCGACATCATGTTGTTTCCTTGTGCACTTTTTTTTTTTTGTGGAAATTTGGTCTCTGACATCATTTCCAATGGTATTTGCATAGATATATCACACAAAGTCACTCTGACTACGGCAGGACTACAATTGAATGGTTTTCAGATCGCCTAAAACAAGTGAAAGTTACATTAGACAATAAAATCCACTATTGGTTGAACGAGTAACTTTCTACAGTGTAAAATTTGCCCTTTAGAAATGACAAAAATTATAATTATTGGTGGTTGAGCCGATTAAAATGGACAATTATCGTGCTGTTTTGTCTGCATTTTGTTTATTACTTATCAAGACAAGCAAGAGAAGGAAGGGTCCACATGAACCACATATCAACCATTCCAGCAATGTATTCAAGTCATACTGTGTAGAATTAATAAGCTTCGCAATACTTTACAGTAGGCTTCCACAATTGTGCCAAAACGCCACATGGCTAAATGTTTTTGAAATAATGCACCACTGATCGCTGTCCTGGGAGAGGGGTTTAGGAGGAAGCATCCTCTGGAAATAGTTGTTTTAGAAGAGGCTCAGATGCAAATTGTCACAAAGTTTTGTTAAATTAGTACTGTGGGGAGTAACAGATCTATTTTTGAGATTTCCAGTATGGGTAAAAGATGTGCACCTTCTCAATGTTCGCACAGTCGTTTTGGCATGCCACTCCTGACTCACACACGCGCCACCACATGCCAAAGCCTGCATTACAGTAATGGCTTGTACTTCGGTATTTTCCCTCACTTACATTAACAATAGGATAATAAGTATTTATTTCCTACAAAAGAAAGGCTATTCATTTCAGAGTGACAGACTCACCGTCTGAATATTATTTAGGATTCCATTATACTGTTTTTGAACTGTATGTGCAACAATTAATTGTGAAAACAATATTACACAGCAAAAATTAAGCCCTGTGATTTTGGCATGTCTTTCTGTTTTCTGTTTGGACGTCCAAAATATGTTTCAGATCCACAAATTTGTTAAAAGTCATGCCTGTAAATCTCAAAATCAGTTGTATCATGTTGTATCAATCATGCTGTATTGTCAATTCACTGGGAGTGTGCTGTAATAAAATGAAGGACTGGACTAACATTTCTTTGCAGAAGTTAGTGATGAGAATCATGATGTTTTTCTATGGGGCCTCAGTCTATGTGATAGTTGTTAGCAGTAAACTTTTTATTTGCACTGTACTGCAAGCAAACTCTGTTCGAGTGTCTTAAATTTTTATGTTAGTGCTGTGTGTAAGGTGATGATAAAATGTTTATTGTCAGTTGCTATTATCAGAGACCACTGTCAATTTTTCACAATACCAATAACCAATGGTTAATGCAATTATCGGCTCAATGTTTTTCTGTCTTTTCTTTCACCTCAAACCAGTATTGGACTTTGTCAGCACAAATGCTTGAATTGCGTGACTCAAAGTAAACTTCACGATGGGCATTGTTAAAATAATACCAAAAAAAATACACTGATGGCAATTTCCATCCCAGTTAATTGCCCTTTTGTTTCTCCATCTGGTTTTCTTTGACTTGTGGTTCACGTCTTGATTTTGATGATAATCGTAACCTTTGTAGTCATGCATACGTGTGTGTATACGCGAGTGTGTGTATGTATGTTTGTGATGACCTATCTTGTAAACACGATATTGCAAGACAGGAAGCTTCTACAGATTTCATATTAAGTATGTAGGTGAACCACATTGATTAGAAGAACCCTGTTGTTTTTGGTAGAGGTCAAAGGTCATTTGGGGTCAATGAGTCAAATTGTGAAAATCTTGTAAACACGATATCTTATCTTGGTATCCTTAACTTTTTGCATCCCATTGTTGTTACACAGTTGCAAGATGGATGATGAAAAGGCTGGTACGTCGAATCCCGTCATCAGCCAATCTGCCAACGTTGTGGTACAGAGGTTAGACTCGGGATTCCCTACATGGAACCTCACAGCATCCGTCGGAGACAGAGAGGCCAACTCAGAGGTGGAGGTAAACTTGTGGAACAAACCAATTGATTTGTTCACTCAACTTTTATGATTTTGATACCCTTTGATTCGTGGTCACAGAAGGGAGATGCATGTAACGATTGATATGTAGAAATTATCTCAGATTTTTTGTTTCGATGATAATCGTAACCTTTGTTATCATGCATGGGTGTGTGTGTATGGATGTTTGTGACGGCCTACCTTGTAAACACAATATCTCAAGAAGGGAAGCTTGGACAGATCTCATATGTGGTATGTCGGTGTACCACATTGAGTAGAAGAACCTTTTAGTTTTTGGTGGAGGTGAAAGGTCATGTGGGGTCAACAGGGGTCAAATTGTGAAAACCTTGTAAACACGATATCTCAAGAAGGGAGGCTTGGATAGATCTCATATTTGTTATTTAGGTGTACCACATTGAGTAGAAGAAACCTGTTGTTTTTGGTGGAGGTCAAAGGTCATTTGGGGTCAACAGGGGTCAGATTGTGAAAACCTTGTAAACACGATGTCTCAAGAAGGGAGGCTTGGAGAGATCTCATATTTGGTATGTAGGTGTACCACATTGAGTAGAAAAAAGCTATTGTTTTTGGTGGAGGTCAAAGGTCATTTGGGATCAACAGGGGTCAAATTGTGAAAATCTTGTAAACACAATATCTCAAGAAGGGAGGCTTGGACAGATCTCATAGTTAAGTATGTAGGTGTACCACATTGAGTAGAAGAACCCTATTGTTTTTGGTGGAGGTCAAAGGTCATTTGGGGTCAACAGGGGTCAAATTGTGAAAACCTTGTAAACACGATATTTCAAGAAGAGAAGCTTGAACAGATGTCATATGAAGTGTGTAGGTGTACCACCTTCAGTACAAGAACGCTATTATTTTAATGGAGGTCAGCGGTCACTTGAGGTCAACAAGAGTCAAACTGTGAAAACATTGTAAATACACTGCGTCAATATACCTGGCATACATAGCATGGCATTGATGCCTACACCGATGGTATCAAACTTAACAGCTAACATGTATACCAAACATACCAGGTACATTTAGAAAGGTGGATAATACTTAACAAAAAGTAAAGCCGTGTGAAGGAAGCAATTGATACCTGCTCGCTCGCTCGCTCAGGCTCAGGTAGTCGATCAGAGAGGACGCAACTGAACTGCAAACATATTCTAACGTTCACACAATGGCTCGTGCTTTATTGCCCAATGGATGGTTACAATGTACATGCTATAGTTAGAAGTATGAAATTGGAATAGTCCGTGATTAGGGGTTATAGAAAATTCCAAGACACGCGCTTCAGGATGTGTACACAAAAGCTGTGCACCTTGCAGGGCACATCAAACACAATTTAGTATTTTAGTAGAAAGATAAAAAACTTGGCGAGAATGGAACATCAAAATAAGTAACAATGTTTGTAAGACATAAGAACAGTCGAAAAAATTCTCTTAAGCAGATCATCGAAACACAATGCATTTCTGCATTCTGGTTAAAAGATGATGCCTGGAGCACCTCAATCTATAATAATCAACAAAGTATTTTAAGGAGGCTAGGTGGTCTTTCTTGAACCAAGCCAGAAACATGGATCTTGCAAATTCTGATTGAAAGCTATGTGGACTGCTTCTTCTAAATTTTAAAAAATCAAGGGAAATCTGAATTCAATAGAGATAGAATTCAAAAAACATTTTAGATGAGCTTCCTCAGGTTACAAATGTTACTTCATCTTCAAAGGTATATTAGCATGTTTCTAGTCTTTGATGATTAGAGGGGTCATAATGTTGTTTGTATTGAGGTCAAAGGTCATTTTGTGTTACAGCGATTAGAAAATGTGTGAAAAATTAAAGTATTTTCACATTGTTAACATGGAATCTCGAAACATCAGTGTGCTTCCTTCAACTTGGTATGTAGGTAACAGAGCACTTCAGATGCGCAGCCTAGATGCAGAGATGGCCCAAAGTTCATGAGTCAATGATCGCTGTCAAATTGAGTGAGGGTCAAATGTCACTTATTGTGAGGTCAATGTTCCTTCAATTGTAAAGTTGTAGATGCGATATGTAGGAGCCAGTGTGAAAAATTATAACAGCATGTCCGTAACATTGGTGGAAGTCTTCAGCCTAAGAGCTAACTCTTAAAAAGTCTTTGCCACATGTTGTCTGTCTAATGATGGTTTGTATGCCAGTTGAAGAACATTGTTCATTCCAACTTTCTATTCAATTCATTTGGTGGAGGATTCATATGAAGTGTAAATTTAAGTAGCATTGCAATCAGATTCATGTGGAAGCAGTGTGAGAACTTGCAGTAGGCTTTTGTCAGGGCTTTATCCAGGTTCTTGACTTTGCAGTGTTGGTTTGGCCAGCACTAAAGTTGGTTAAGCTATCATCATTTGTTGTCATGCTAGCATTGGTTTTTGTCATTTTCTTCTTTACCAGAAGGTAATTTTCAATGTCAGATCACAATTAGAAACAGTCTTACTTGTTCACTTGATACTCAAGGCAGTTGATATATACAGTACTGTACATTTTGTGTTGGGGATCAGTCAAAACAAACATCTTTACTTATTGCAAATGGTGGGGCTATGTACTACTCTGAAAATAGATTATAATGTAAAATATTAAAGATAAGTGCAGCTCTGTGGTATGTAGACCTTGTACAGTTTGTGAAAACATTTGTGTGTTTGTGAAAACATTTTGTGTTATTTTAGCACGACTAGTGTAAACATAACTGAGCTTTACAGCTCAGAGCCGTTTGCATCGATAAAACAGTACGTAAGGAATCACAAACTACTTAGCACTGGTTGTCAAAGGAGGTATGGTAGGAGTCCATTCCTTGGATGTACAGTCAGTTCAATTGCTTCTTGTGAGAAGGGACTTGCTCGAGCAAGGTAGTTCTTCTCAGGAAAGTAAGTCCACATAGAATACCCCTCCTGATGTAGACAGTTTTATCTGTTTTGTGGGTGAATCTTTTGCCAGACTGAAGAGAGCCGGGTGAGGTGTTCTGTTATTTTTTCTTTCTCTTGAGTGATGCTGGAATGATTTTGATGGCAGTTAAGAGGGTCTGATTTTCTGTCACCTTCTGGCATTTGACTTTCAAACTTATCAAACTTTTGCCACTGAATTCAAAGCAGTTTGTGATCACTTTTTGGATGTAAACTGACTGACCTCATTTGCTAAGTGGCTCCTCACTAAACCATCTGTTTACTGTACAACTTGTTGAAGTATTAACAAAATTTGCACAGGAGGAGGAAGTCACTGCTTGGCGTTCAGGCATCGCTGGTGATACATACAACAGCTAGTAAATTGTGGTAGTTTTTAAGCAGCTTGATGTGCTCTTTGGAAATCTATTTCTTTAGAGACATACATGTGCCCACATAGGACAGTTCCTACTGTGTACACAGGTTTAACAAGGCCATGCTGAGTTATTGTACCAGCCACATCGTTGTGTCGTACAAATTACAAAAAGGACTTAATATTAAAAACATAGTTGGCATATGGCTGATATAAAATACTCATAGCCTCCATGGAAACCTTATCTGCAGTAACTGTGATATGATCTGCATTAATATTTGTAACACATACAGTAGTCTCATAAACAAAAGTCCCCCTCCCCTTTGACCCCTTTTAACCGAGTTTGATGTTTCTGTTACCTGCCCGTTGATACATCCTTTTGTGTGTATAGTAGTGTATTGTGTCAATGTAGTGCCTGGATCTTCTTTGCAGGACTTCAGCAGTGCACGTGTATAGGTTCATAGAAGGTGAACAACTCAAAAGGTCTTTTCTAAAAATATCAGTCTTCTTAGATTTTATTAATTTTTGGATCAGCCACTTGACAGGCCTCAACATAACAGAGGGAATTATATGGCATGTACTGCAAGTACAGTACTGATGAGCCAGTAGGCTGTTACACTGGTTAGTGAACGCAGGGTTGTATAGTACTGTTGCTGTCCTACTAACTCCCTAACCATCACTGTATACACGAGGACCTACTGTAGGCTCACTAAGCTGGTGGTATATAGCCCTTAGAATGTGCCTACAGTACTCCACAGATTGATTTTCACGGTTGACCTGGTCCAGTTGTCCAGGACAAGTAAAATTCCACGCAGGCCAGCAAAAGTCGGCATTTGCTGTCTGACAGAGAACCAAGTTCTTCTCGGTTTTATCTGATTCAAGATTGTACGTCTGTGGGACTGACCCTTTCACTTTTATCTTTGTCAAATTTATCTCTCAAACATCACACATATTTTTTTGTATTCTGCAAGATGAATACAACCATTTTAAACTAGGCGGCCATTTCATTCTCCTAGACAAATGAATGCCATGATGGAGAAGGTGCAGTGGAAACATGTAGCTGGAATAAATTAATCTGGGTTTGGAACAAAAAATTCTTGCAATATTTTGTCTTTAATTTACTCTGAATTTGTACAAATATGTTTTGGACAACTTCACTCAAGTTCCCTTGCAAACAACTACTGTAAATATAGCGAAATGGTTGTCTGTAGGACAAACGTTGAGCAAAACTGAAAGTTGTTACGTGTACCCTGCTTACAGACCCAGATATAACAGCACTGAGGGTCATGTTAAGTTTGACAAGTTGGTACAGTACTTTATTGCAGTAATAATTCATGAGGACATTTAAAATAACATGTACAGAGCATCACACTCATTTGCTCTGTTTGTACTCACATAATTTCTTCCTCCACCTGACCTCCTTCCAAGCATGTTGTGCCTGATCAGCTTACAATGTTTGATGTACTGTAGGTAAATGTGTGAACAAAATTTTCCAATATTTGGGGAAGTGTGTTTTGTCTAGTAACTTTTAAAGCAGGAATATGAGTTGAAAATTTGTCACGTTTTGCCACTGATAGTCTAATACATGTTATAACCACTGCAAAAATGCATGTTTCAAGTCCCACTTTTGCAAACATGAATATTCATGTCCATTCCCATTGGTTTGTTTGATTTCAAGTGACAGTGACAGGCAGCCATGCTTTCTTGGAGACTCTGAATTTTGTAGAGCCAACAAAAATTTCAGGACAATTTTAATATTCAAATATCTGCAAGATGAATGCATAGTTCTCTTTCAAATTTTGTGACAGGTGATCTTTTACCCTACTTTCACTTCAATGAAACACTGACAAAGAACAGAGATAGATAGATGACCTGGGCGATTGCCAGTGCAACTTACATTCCAGCCTTTAAAAGTAGTATCAGGAAATTCATATTACAGTAACATCATGGAAGTGCTGATTTTGTCAACCAGTCTTAAGGTGAAGTGTCATGGTACTGTATGTTGGAAGCTCTTCTTTGTTAAGAAACTTGTTTACTTTTAAAATTCTGGAAGGAATTTTCCATCTTTTGTGAGGATCACCACCCACGTTCTTGTCGAGGTACGTGATTTGATATCTGCAGAGTTCTCTTCTCATATTGACACAGAATCTCTGCAGTCATTTTTTGAGTGCTGATCAAGGTAAATGATCAACATGTGAATTCTGGGTCAACATAAAGTGAAGCCAATACCATCATCATTACTGAGAATTGCCTACCAGTCACATAAGGTGTACAAATTTGCTGGTTGTTGATCATGCAGACTTGGCCAAGCATTAGAATGACTGTCATCAACTGGTTGCAGGCTTTGTTGCTTTGTACTGTGATATTTTTTTTTTCACATTGTTTTGAAATTGAGTTGACTACATTGTCCTCATTAAATCTAGCATTTTTGGTTCCATGCGTCAGCAAAGGAACCTATGCAGTCAGGTTGGCATGTGTGTGTATGTGTGTGTGTGCATCTGTGACACTCGCTTAGGAACGCTCTGCTCAACGGGAAAGTCGGATGAAAGTCAGACTTACTGTAATATGTAGGTTTTCCTTATCGAGAGGGTGTGCCCTAGTGTTTTTGGTGGCGGTCAAAGGTCATCTGGGGAAACTGGGGTCAAAACTCTGTTTTTGTGACAATTGCTTGGGTACGCTCTAACTCAATAGGGGAAGTCGGATTAAAGTCAAACTTGGTCTGTAGGTTCACCATATTGAGAAGGTGTGCCTTATTGTTTTTGGTGGAGGTCAAATGTTATCTGGGAGAACTGGTGGCAAAAGTCTGAAAACATTTTAACACAGTATTTCAGGTCGAAAAGTTGGACAAAGTTTACATTTGGTATGTGGATGCATTATGGAAGTGGTACCTGCAGGGCATTCAAGAGTTTGGGGTCCAAATGGGCCATATGGGCAATTTCGATAAATCTTGCAAAATGCCTCTTCTCCTACAAATTGTATGGCATTTAGTTGAACTTATGTAATGTTCCTACGATGGTTGTTCAAATACTTGGTCCCATATGTACCATTTAATTAAATAATGCAAAATGTTTCTTTTGCGGGTGTTTTTCAATGTGGAAGAATTGTCAAATTTAGCATTGTGATAGTGAGACCTTTCTCAGTGTTCAACATTTGTGTGTCCAACTTCAGGTCAGGCCGTACAGGCCATAAATTGAATTACATTGTGCAAAGAGATTAGTTTTATATGTTACAGTGTTGAGTGTTTTTCAGATATTATTTGAGTACCTTTTGGCTGATCAGCATTCTTGTGGACAAACTGGGGCCCACACTTTTGTGGGATGTGATGAATTGTGGATTATCCTTTGTTAAGACTAAAAGATGACAGTTGATTTACAATAATCTTCACACAAGGAACCATAGTGTCCTTGGACTACTTGTTCACCTACAGATTTGCTTCGCTCATCATTTGCACACAGTTTTACTTTCCAATACTACAATACTGGCATTTTAAAACTACATAGCCAAACGAGAGAAGCTTACACGCAAAATTGTTTAAGCGTACGATTCCACCTCACGCAAAGAAATATAAATCTTTTCTCCTGCTCTTGTTGACAATCTAAAAACACATTGGTAAATAATCAACCAGTGAAAGTGATACTGTCATTTCAGTGCTGTGAAGCAAATGGCTGATTGTCTTTTAGTATGAATCACAGGCCTGGGACCACTTTAGTGTTTGATATACAGTGTGGTGCATTGCAAGGTTTACATTACAGTTGCTGAAATTAACTTTGCTGGAATGAAGTTGCTGGAGTGAAGTTGCTGGAATGAAGTGACTGGAACTTGAATGAATTGAATGAATTCATACTGAGTCAATATATTTCTTGTAAATCTTTTTTTTTTTACTCAATGCATGTTTTTCTGAGCGGAAACACCGACGAAGATGTCAGATTTGTGGGAACATGTTTTCATTCTTAAACTAATTGTTTTTCATGCTTGGTTCACTGACGATGGTATTAAAATGGTGTACAGTATAGAGAAATGCTATATTTTCTCACAAGTGCCCTTCTTTCTGATAACGGTTGAAACACATGTGCCCTTCTTTCTGATTATTTTTGAAAGCAGAATTTGTGAATGTAATATGGAAATTGAAACTGTATGTTTTCATTTTTCAATATTAATGGATTTTAGACCAGCCCATTTGTTTAAACATTGAAAACAGATTTTCATCGAACATTTTCTCTACCATTCATGATGAGGATGGAGTACTGTAGATCTACGGTTGCTTTTTTAACCGATTTGCAGAAGATCTAGGTGATTTGCGACAAAGATTAAATAGATTTAGCAGATTAGTGTAGAGGATTGCTGAAGATGATTATTAATTACACAACACAGCAAACCAGTGATAGTAATTTAACTGAAGAGAGTCAATGCACTGTACACATTAAAGCACAAGGGCAGGAATTTGTCCTTAGTTTCTCAATGAAACCACCATCCTAGGGAAAAACTCACATACGATGTACAGAGTGGAGGAATATAGTACTGATACCGTGGCTTCTTCTAGCTGCGATTGTCAGAGAACAACTCAGCCTTGCTATACTCCAGATAGGATTTTTATCCTTTTATGTCTGCAGAAGCACACACACACACGCATGTACACTTACGGAGTTTGAATTACAAAAAATATGCTTTGTACTGTGCTGCAAAACCTGCAATCAATGACTGCCTCTTGGGATCAGAGGTCATCAAAAATGGCTGGCTTTAGTTGTTATATGAGGAATGGCTCAAATCTTGGGGCCTCCCTACTTGGCGTGGAAGTTCTCTGAAGTGGAAGTCACCTCTTCCGTGTTAACACATGTACTCACCTCCTTCCTTGCCGTCTTCAATGCACCTCACATGGCAAATGTGTGAACTGATAATGTACCCTTTGTTGGATTGTTTTCAGCAGGGTTGGAAAACCTTGCGAACCTCCGAACCTGGTTCGCGGGAAATCGGCGACGCTCGCGGGAAATTCTGCGTGTCGGGACACTGTTTTTTTTTTTATAGAAAAACGGGGAAAAAACTGGGAAATCTTCAGAGAAACAAAATAAATGAGGGAGAACAGAGAAAATGCTGTTAAACAATTATTTAAAAGAAGCTGTGTTGATCGCTATTGCTTACGATACTCAGTTAACTTTTAGGCACACTTCAGCCGCCCTACATACCCTATGAATCCCAGTGCCCTAGGGTGATTTGTCAGAGCTCGTGCACAATTTCATCTCCGTCGGTTTTAGTGTTTTTTTATTTTTTCCGAACTCAGCACAAGATTCTCTGTGCAATTAATGAGAACAGAGTGCTTTCATGCAGTAGGTACGTATGTACACAGCATACATACAGTACACAGCGGCCCAACAGACCCACGCGGCATGGCTTGACCTTTGTACCTACTTTACATTTACAGTCTTACACCCAGATGCAATGGTAGCACCAAACACCTTTCTGGAAAACGTAACGTTACACGCAGTAAAAAAAAATGGCCTCAATTAAACCATTTTGAAATATGGGGGACGACTTTTATTTTTAGCTTTTTTCTTTGCTGCAAATTTCTGCTGCCTGTTAATGGTCACAGTTATCAGGGATAAAAAAGTTCGGTACAAATGTCGTGGTTGCAACAGGTGGATGAATATGAGTATTATGAATGTGATAAATGTCCATTTTGGGACAGGTGTTCACATTTTTGCAGTTAAAAACTTTTCTTGGAAACATGCCAGGATTTTTTTATGTCAAACTCGCAGAGCTGTTTGTAAGTAGCACAGCGTGTATAGTTGACAGTGTATAGTGGTCTATGATTAAGACATTTATTCTAGGCCTACTGCACATCTATATAGCGTGATATCGGGCTCAAGTTTCACTCGTTTCTGACATTTTGTAAGTGACACTTCTTCACATTTAAAAAGGTACCGTACATTGCAACAATGTAAATAGCCTAGCGTTAAGCTTTCGTGATTGATTTTTCAATTATTGTACGAGTTTTCAGTTATATTCTTTGTGCTCAGCGGCACAATTTTACCCCTTCGATGTGCTAGGAACCCCAATCTTCCGGGAGCTTGCCCCTGAACCCCCAACAAGGGGTTTCACCCCTACACAGATGTCAGCGGGAAATCGGGGTATTTTCTACTGTGTTCGCGGGAAATTCACCAAGGTTTTCCAACCCTGGTTTTCAGCTTGCTTCATCTTTTTCTTTCTAGTCTCAGGTTACGTTCATCACACTGAATGACCAACTCTCTGTCCTGACGCCAGAGCAGCTGCAGAAGATCGGAGTGTCGCTGCAGGCTGAACCACGGGAGCCGAAGGCGCTATCGGAAGGGTTTGAGACGAACGAGACTTCTCAGTTCAATATTGTTGATGTCGAGCAAGGAGATGAAGATGACGATTACTTGGGGCATGTACTAGATTCACAACTCCCTCATGAGAATATCCTCAGTCCTCCAGACTGCGAGAGTGGAGTTCTTGAAGCCCTTTCTGGAGCAGATAAAGATACAGCTGATGGCGCAGTAGATGCAAATGAAGAATCAGCCGAACCTCGGTCAAGAAAGTCGTTAGAATCAGCTAGGAAGTCGACAAGGTCCTCGGCGGCGAAAGACGGAGAGCCCACAAAAAGTGCAATGGTCAAAACGAACCTAAACAGGAAACAACCTGTAAGGACCAGTGACGTAAATACAAACTCAGACAAAAATGGCGTCAAAGAGGAGAGGTCGAACAAAAGGTCAAGTCGCCGTGAATCTGGTCAATTTAACAAAGAGGAGACTGCCGAGTTAACATCACATGGTTATGATGTGAGTCACGCAGACCACTCGTACGCTGGGAGAAGTGAAGCACCCTCGAAAGTGGACAAGGTCTCCCGAAAACAGTCCGATTCTTCCAAAGGAGACAGGAATGCAGGGGGAAGGGAGGGCAGCCGGAAACACTCCGCAGACAGACGATCGAAAGATAGGAGGTCGTCTGATGTGAAGGAGAGGGGGCAAACAAGAGCTAAAGAAGTTCAGGAGGAAAAGAGAGACAAGGGGTCGTCTTCTGGTCAGAAAAAATCGGGCCGAAGGGACAGAAGGAATAACAGCTCCGTCAAGACAGAGAGCGAGTCTGCAGAAGGCAGAGGTGGTGAAAGCTCAGAAGGAGATGGCAGGAGGCCAAAGAGGAATTCTGCCAGGAACTTTAAGATCGAAGGTAACATTCTGAAATATTATTGACTTTGCTCTTCACTTTCCTGTCTTTGCACAACCCCTTGATCCCCATCTGTACTTTAGATTATTGTTTACCATCTGTCATGAGGTGATGTAACTGTTGGTACTGATCTGATCTGCTGCCCTCTTGCCTTACCTGCAAACCGGGCCAGCCTACCTGCTAGTGACTGTCTCATTTATGTCAAGACAACTAATGCGCGTTATTGGCATCTGTATTATATCACTTAAGAATCTATTTACTGGCCCAACAGCTGCCAGTGAAATCCTAGGTAACTCATACTTTGGTATGGAATGCCAAATATGGTGAAGAATTCCAATATTGAGATAAAAAGGTCGTTTGTATTGGTGAGGAGCAAGGGGAAAGATGTCCTACCAATGGACCATTAAAATCAAAACAGTGCTGCAGTTCTATCCTAACACTTGTAATGCTAATGAGTTGACCTGCAACTTACCTTTACTCACCTTTCTTCCTGGAAAATTAAAAAATTAAAAAGAAAATTATATATGCAATTGCCAGGGGAGCTAGAACCAAAACATTACAGGTTTCAGCCAGTTGCTGGAGATGCTCAAGTGTAATGTAATTACTGCTGGTAGTAATTCCACTACAACTGATTCCCCCACCTCATCATCGCAGAAAATAAGCAAACTGGTACACATTCTAGTCCTGGAGACTGAGTGCCTTTACTGTCACAAAATATCAACGTTAATAAACATTTTAATGAACGCTGTAAAGAATCTTTGATTTGAAGTTGCTGGACGGTTATTTGAGCAGCCAAAAACCTGACCCGTCCACATCTTGTTAATGTGCATTATGCATAGAATTTACCCATGTGGCCAAAGTATATATTCAGCGTTGAGGTTTGTCACCAAATGATATCCATGAATCCTACTTAGGTAGGTAGGAAATCTTTTTTTGCTTAACACAACATTTTGTGATGAAATTTTAATTCTGTTCATGCTTGTTATATCAGTAGATTGTGGAATGATATTTTAAGATTACATTGGAGGACCCATGAGGTTATGAAGGTGTCCTGGTCTGTTCCTTAAATTACACTTTCTTTTGGGGTTTTTTTTGGGTAGATTTGGGTTTAGTGAGCTCAGAGGATGAAGATGATAAAGAAGACGATGATGACAATGAAGAAGCAGATGGCGAGTCGGAATGGAGCGAAGAGGAAGACCCAGAGAGACTCTGGTGTATCTGTAGGAAACCTCATGACTCAAGGTATTGAAATATATGGCAGATCTGAGAGAAATCCTGATTATGTGGGAAACCTCATGATTCAAGGTATACTGAAGGTCTTAATAAATACCTCAAGTAAGATTTGAGGTAAACTGAAAGATATGTAGGGAACGGAGTATTGGAAACACCTTGTGATTGAAAAAAAAAAAAAAATGGAAAGTTTTATTAGGTTTGGGTCACTGTGGGTGGGGTAGGTTGGGTGAGTGTGGTTGGTTATGTGGGAGGGTAGGTTTGTTTGTAATACTAAGATTGGTTGGGTGAGTGGGATGGGGTCGGTTTTCTGGGTAGAGTGGGTTGGTTAAGGTAGGTTGGTTGATCAGGTGGGTGAGTGCAGTAAGATCTCTCAGTGCATTTCACAGATGCTGCAGGAACTGAAGGATGTTTGCTCCCTTTTGGTTTTGATGACAATCATTACTTCTGGGTTTGTGGTGGATTTTGGGCATGTTTGAGTGTAGGTTGGTGAACACAATATCTTGCAAAGAGAACTGGCCAACACTTGTATTGGATATATAGACGTACCACATTGAGGGGTAAAAAGACCCTTTGTTTTAGGTGGAGATTAAAGGTCATTTGGTGTCAGCATTGCATTGTGAAAACCCCATAAAAAAAACTCTCTCCCTGGCAAGCTTTGACTGATCTAATATTTAGTATGAACAAAGGTCATTCCAGGTCAGCAAAAGTTTAATTTTAAAAGTCTTCTCAAGACAATAAATACATCAGAAGAAAGCTCTGAATAGGTATCATATTTTTTTGACGGACATATTCCATTTTGATTGCGGAGACCCCATCCTGTTTTTTGGAAGTAAGCATTATATGAAAACCCAAACAGGATTTCTCAAGTTCAGTCAATATTTTCAGGTATAAGTGAACCACAACGGGAGCAAACAGCTTTTTATTTTGGTCGGAGGTCAATGACTATGAATATATCGACTTCAGATCACATTCTTAGAACATGATTTTACAAACTTCATTTCCCCCCGTTTCTCAGGTTCATGATATGTTGCGATAAATGCGAGGACTGGTTTCATGGTTCCTGCGTTAACGTCACCAAGCAACAGGGCAAGCACATGGAGGACAAAGGCCTCGAGTGGTTCTGTCCAAACTGCAAAGGTAAATAATACGTATTGATTTGTGTATAATTATGTCGATTTGAAAATGTTGTAAGACATCATTATGCCAAAGAATGATGAAAAGTTGTCTTAACAGTCAAGAAATGTAAAAGATGGATGTAAGCATCGAAATGTATCCTGTCAAGTTTGAAATAGTGTTCTCTCTTTCCAAGGACGGTCTGTGCTGAAAATTACATTTGCTCTGTGTCATGTAAGAGACCTGTAACAGCATTCGTGAAAGAGTTGCAAATAAAGGTCATTCAGCCTGGCAGGGTTTTCATTGCCTGGAAAAGTCATGGAAGTGTCATGGAATTTTATCTTCACTTTCTATACCTGGAAAACTCGTGAAACTTGGAACAGAATGCTAGTTTGTTGTGACTTAAAAAAAAAGTTTTCTATCATGATTGTCGTGTCATTAATCATTAGTCAAATTCTCAAGCAATTTCATCATGAAATTTCATGTTAAGGTCATGAAATAGTCATGGAAAAAGTCGTAAAATCTTATTTCCCTACAATGCAGGAACCCTGTGATTGGTTGATTTGAACTGAGAAGCAAGCAAGATGGAATTTGTGGTGCATGCAGCCTGATTCTATTACCTTTTAAAAAGTATCTTTAATATTTTTTTTGTCCACTCATGTGATCTGGTACATCTGAATAGTAAATGCACCACCTAATCATTCACAAAGAGATAACCTCTCCTGTGTAATTCTTGACACAGAAGTTACCTCTCCTATCTAGTCGTTCACATGGAGCTAAACTATTCTGTTTATTTGTTCACTCAGAGGACGTGAAATTAGAAAGATTAAAGATGATTGATTTGGACAGTTAATACTTTCAGGTTTTTGCTGACCTTCTCATCATATTTCCAACAACTTTTTTCCTCCCAGTTGAGAAAAATCTATCTCGGAAAGTCAAAGAGGAGAGCCAACCTCCTCCTGACAAGAAGAGAGACAGGGACTCCAAGAAGGAGAGAAAGGATGATGTAAAGAGGGAGAGGCGGGACAGTGGGCACGTCAAGAGGGAGAAGAGCGAAGACAGAAGCTCCTCCAGCAGGAGGCTCTCGAAGGAGGGGTCCAAGGATGGCGGAGAGGTGAAAGGAGAAGAGGTCAAGAGCGGAGAAAGCAGGAACAAGGAACATCAAGAGAGAGATGGAAAGTCTTCAGTGGGGTCAAAGGTCAGGGTCATCAGCTGTTTGTATTCTTATCAGGGTTGTTGATTTTTTTTCTATTTTTTAAAAAAATCATTTGATTTATATCACGATGTAAATCAGTGATTTTAATTAACGTGATTTCAATCAAACAACCCTGATTCCAATGATGCTATGAAATATCACATTATGTAGTACTTGTTGTCATGGGGTACATACTTCTTAATGGGAACTTGATACAGTAGTACTTAACAATAATAAGCTATTGTTGATGGGGATATATTTCCTGTTGTAGTGTCATTACTGTTTTGAAGTACACTGTGTCTTCTTTGACATTTGCTATAATTTTTGCTGGATACCTGCTACCATCATTGCTGAAAGTTGCTATCAGTTCTTGGGTAACAAATTGTTGTTGATAACCGCCTGCCATAGGTGGGTACCACTACTGTTGATGGTTAGGTTGTCATTGTTGTGTCATACTTGGCATCATTTGCAGGTTGAAGGAACTTGCTGTCATTGTTGAATATTTGCTACTGTTATTGGTACTTAATCCATTTTTGATTCCTTGCCGAAGGCGGGCAAGGAATCTTTGCGATGGTGATTCGGTGTATGTGCGTGTGTGTGCGGGTGTGTGTGTATGTGTGTGTGTGTGAGCAAAATCTTGTGAACACTCTAGCTTTTGAAGGGAAAGTGCAAGGTGGGTCAAAGTTGGTGTGTTGATAGAACATATGAAGATCTTGGCTGGGATTGTTTTTGGCGAAGGTCAAAGGTCATCTGAGGTCACCATCAGGCAGAATGTGTACAAACTATGTTTGCAGTATCTCAGTAACGACAAGTTGCATCATTTTCAAACTTGGGTGGTATGTACTGCCCTGTAAGTAAGTGAGATTGTGAGGGTATTCTTGCAGGTCAAAGGTCATCTAGGTTCATGAGAAGTCATAATGTGAAAAGCTTGTGAACACTCTATCTTTTGAAGGGAATGTGCAAGGGAGTCCAAAGTCAGTGTGTGGGGAGGACATTTAAAGATCTTGACTGGGATTGATTTTGGTGGATGCCAAAGGTCACCAGAGGTCATCTGCAGACAGACTATAGACAAAACATGTTTGCAGTACCTCATGAACTGCACATTGCACAAACTTTGACCTTCAAGGGTATGTAGGACTTTCTAAGTAAATAAGATGAGGGTGTGTCTTGTGATCAGAGGTCATGTGGGGTCATCAGAGGTCATAACATGAAAAAAACTTGTAAACACACTATTTACAAAGGAGGAGATAATTTCGATATTTACAAAGGGGAGACAATTTCACACTTTAAAGTTGTTCTTTTTAGATGGAGTATATAAATATAATTACTGGTTTAAGTTTTGATGTGGGTCAAAGGTCATCTGAGGTCCTTGAGTACAAAGTGTTAAGACCTTTGCTGATGTTTCTCTCCTTCTGTCTTTTCCTATGGGTGGAAGGTATTTGAGCTCCCTTCCAAGCAAAGACTGGCAATGCTTGCACATTTAGGAAGTACCAATTTGAAAACTTTTACCTGTCAGTTAGGTAATAAAGTGTAGTTGCTGTACTAATTTCAAAAGTCTTTGACATATAATGATGAAACTACATCTATGGATCTTCAGCTGGCATCATGCTGGTTTCTGATAAAATACTGTGTGTCTGAAAGCATCTGTAAAGTATCTAAAAGCCCAATTTGGTTAATTAAGTTCAGCAGGTACAATACACCTTTGAGTTTCTATTTAGTCCCCAATTCAGCTGTATAGTATTTGGTATCATACTTCTTTTATTTATTACTCTTGTTTTGACAGTTAAAAGTGCTCACTTAGTTTTCAAAGCCATAATTGGCTTTTAATTCCATCTGAGACATTTGTTTGGTCTGAAAATGGTGATTGACCAATGACCTCTGTGGAAAATGGGAGAAAAGTTGACCCTTATCTTTCCCAGAGGAATCATTATCTGAGATACAGCGTTCCTTCTGTCATCAAACAATGTAGAATAGATTTGTTTTCTGAAGTGGAGACAGTTGCACATGGAAGATTTCTGTTAGGGAAAACTCATATTGTGCAATAGAGATAAATAAGTTATTACTTGGTCATATGATGGGATAGATGGAGGAATTTATGTAGTTTATATAATTGGCAGTCATTTCAACTGTCATATGAGTATATCTCTTCTTCCTTGGAAATTTTTACTGTACCTAGGCTACCACTGTGCAGGCTGGAGAATTCTTGGCCACCAGTGTTATCTTACATTACATGCATACAGCAGGTATTGGAAAATGGTGTGCAGTATTAATGGCATCATCTGGTATATCCTGTGGTTACTACAGTAAACTGCAACTTGAAAAAAATTAATGGAAGTGCATGTATTAGTGGCAAGGAATCACTAAGCCTTTTGGCTTTCTTGTTTTTTTTTTGCTTGATGTAGTTTGGGGTACTACTTAACATCATTGTAGAGAGTTTTGTATCAAAGTGGGATATGTGGTTGCATTTCGAGCAAGTGGTATCATTGAAGTTTGTGGTTACTTGGCATTATAGTGCCCAGGAGTATGTGATATCATTACAGGGTACTCTGTCTCAACATTGGTACTCAATATCATTGTTGGGATCATACATCAGGAAGTACCTGGTGTCATTATGGGTTCTCAGTATGAGACCTCAGTATCAATGTTGGTATCTACTGTATAATGGGGTATACAATGTCATTGTTGGGTACCCAGTTTCATTGTAGATACTCATTATCACTCTTTAGTTCTCTGTATCATTGTGGGGTATCCATCAGTATTGTGGTATACTTGCTATCTTTGTTGGGTACCAGCTATTTTTATCCTGTGTTTGTGCTACAAAAACTAATGGTCCCATTATTGTGTTGGCTACTTAATATTGAAAAAGGACATTTAAACATGTTTTGGGTATTTTTTCTTTCTTCTCATCGACAGGAATCAACAGATGTAAAGACAGGAGGGGACAGTTCAGAGATAATCCTTGCCAAAAAGAAGAAATTCACGAAGGTAAATAATTGACAAATGAATAAGTGACCATCTGTCTTGAATTAGCATGTCACCTTTTTGGTCAAGAGGTCAATGTCAGAGACTGGACTTGGAAAATGTTGACAGTCTTGGGCACCTGGTGTCGTCAATAGTATACAAAAACAGCGCAGCTCCTTGAGATCTGTCTAGAAGTGAAAATGTTACTTTTTTGAACAATAGGTCAGTTTCACAGAGTAAACTTAAAATTTTTAATACTCTTTGGCACTGATTATAGTCAGTAGTATTAAAATATGACAAAATGTAACCTTGGAGATTTGTATAGATCAAAGCTTGAAGTTATGTACATGGTTTGAGTAATGCCCCTTTTTTGTTCATGGCCTTTTTTTTTTTAGTATTATTTCTTTTAGTCTGTTTTCATGGTAGAAAGCTGCTCCAAGAAATTTAAAGTCTTTTTAATGACCTTGAATTATGAGATAAATGTTTCAAATTTTGCAGTTTGAGATAAATTTCAGAGTCATGTAAACTTAGCTTGGAAAGCCTTTGATTTTGTCTGATGCAACTATTAAACTTGAAAGAAAAGTAAAGGCAGACTTGTGATATGATATATAGTGGTAAAGCAAATTTTGTCAGTGCATTATCATTTCAAGTTACAATTTTGGGGGAAAGTTAGCCAAGTTTGTTCTAATGGTGTGTTTCAGAGAATTTTGTTTCTCTTAATTTCCGACAGGGGAGTTGGTCCAGTAGGGGTGGCAAATCTTGACTGCTTAGATGAGCTTCTCACTTAAAGGTCTTCCAAAACCAATGTGGCCCTCACTTTACTGTGTCTCGTGCCCACTGTAATCTATTTGTCTACTGCCCTCTATGTCACGTCTGCCCCTGCCCTTCTCATTTTGCCATCTGTTGTTATAAGTAGTAAGCTTTGGGCCTGTTTCAGAATTTGAAAAGACTTTTGTTTCACCAAACATATGGATCATGTTTTGTCGCCCTTGAGATCAAAGCTTTTCAGACATTTTGAAATGTGTTGTTGGACATCTTAATTTTGTGGATATGTCAATGTCATCAACCAACAAGATTTTGTTGTTCTAGTTTGGATGATGCCTTGTTACCCTCACTTTTTGCCAAGTTACTACAGAGTTCTTATATCGTGGAAAAAAAATGAAAGTTTATCTTCACTTTCCATGCCTAGGAAAGTCATGAAATAAAGAACAGACTGCTAAATATTATGTGAGTTGAAAAATTACTCTTCATCGTGATCATTGCATTGTTACTGATGAATTAAATTTAGTCTTGAAAATGGTAACGTAAAAGTCATGGAAGGTCATGGAAAAAGCATGAAATTACTATTACCTTTTCTCACGTCTCTTTCTCTCATCAGCCACCATTGCCAAAACAGAAGTGCATTATGACGGGCTGCGAGAGCACGGCCAAACCGAACACCATCTACTGCAGTAACAGGTGCATCCTGAGGCACGCAGTGGAGTCCCTTCAACTACTCCACCAAGAAAAGTGGTTCTCTCAGGGATTCAAGAAAGATGTGTCTGGGGTGAGCCCAACTGAACTGCACATTTTGCAAAATAATTGACTCTGGTCAAGTCTGTTCATGTATTTGAGTAGGGGAAAGTAATTTTTTGTAGTAGTAATAAATGCTTTTGACTGGATTAATGTGTGCCTGTCCTTAAGGGAAATGAAGCATTTGTGTTACAGAAGAAGATCATACTTTTGAAAACAATTCTCATGGGCACAGAATGACAGCGTATTGAAAGTAAAGAAAGACGGTGCCCTTCTTTACCAGAAGTAAGTTTCTCCCTGATAGAAAACCAGATATTTATTGTTCAGTCAAGAATAATTTGTTTACCCAAACTTAAAGAAATTCAAATGATGCCTCTTCTGTCACTCATCTTATGTAGAACGTTTTAGGGAGTTGAAGCATTGGGAGATGTTTATTGGTGAGACCAAATGATTTAACCCATTTTATCTGTATACCATGTTGATGCAGTTGAAACACCTTATTTCGCTTTAAGAGTTGTCTTTTTTGCATGTCGGTAGCTTATGGTTTAAGTCAGGGATTTTGAAATGGTATAAATGGGTGTCTTCTTTGTATGTTGGTAGTTGACAGTATAGGCTGGAATTTGGATGAATTGAAAGATGTGCTGCCACACAGTCAAAACAAAAAGAAAAAAAGAACAGCCACATCAAAGGAGTAACCTTGAATGGAATGCAAAGTGAAAGTTTAATCAGCAGATTATTATTGCTGTGAAAATCTCTGTAACAGGATAGTGAAATGGAAATGAAATATCTAAAGGTGTAAGGAACTTAGAACACCAATACAACCAACATAATGAATAGAGAGCACCAAAAAAGGAACTCTCCAAGCAATCCTCAGGTGATGTCATAAATGTTGACGCCTGCTCAAAAGAGGATTGATTTCAAGACACGTGGAAAAAAATTTCTTGAGACGGACATGAATTCGATACACTTCTCTTCTTGAGATATGGTTTTGATAACCAAGATGAAAAAAAAAAAATGGGATGAGGTCAAACTCCAGTATGGGGACTCTGAAAGCATACTTGGAACATGAGTCTAGAAAATAGGAATATGGAAACTACCTCTGCATGTTTACGTAACTACAGGGGAGGGGACCATGGGGAGGGTGAGGGCATTTGGAGGGTGAAGATAAAGAGGAAAGGAGGGGTCATAAGGTTGCAGTGTGCTTTGTAACATTGCATCAATGGTATGCTGATTTATTAGGTATATGATGGGGAAGAAAGCTTTCAACATGATTGTGTATAGATGTTATTTGCATTTCCTTTCATTGAGGGCTATAGCAGAACTTATCAGCTGATTATGTGATGTCCTGTTACATGTGAACTTGTATTGGTTTTGTGCAGGAAGGGAAAGGAAGGGCCCACTGCGAAGGGGACCGTGTCCCCGTGGTAGAGAAACATACCAACAGGTTAAGAACGGGACTAGCTGCACCAACACCCGAGGATCTCCCATCCTGGCTGGAAAGACACCCCACCTATGAGGTGCTGGTTCCCACAGCCAGGAAGTCACCCAGTGTGGTAACTTCACCTACCTGTAAGTTTGCCACATTCTCCTCTTAGCTCTCATTGCCTATCAGGGGAAGTTAAGTGTCAGCCTTCGGTCATATCAATAGCAGGGGCATGCACTTCCAAGTGACTCCAACTTATCCTACTTTCGCTCACTTTCCCCCAAGAGGCAGAGAAACCTTGCTTCCACTCCTTTTATTTTTTGCTTAAAAATCTTTCATTATCCTACGAAAAAAAAATGCAATTGTATAGTATGTTCTTCAGTGGGGGATGGGGATCAACTTTGTGATTATGGAAAAATTGAAAGCGGCGTAACAAATTGTCATTCATTTACTCCTGAATAAGACCAACTTTTGTTATGTCTGATCTGCACAATCGTAATTTTCCGCTACTTTATTGAGAGTTATCATCCTTCTTATTTTGCCTGGATCCAATTATTGCCTGCCGTGGTAAACTCACCAGATATCAGAACGAGATGACAGCCATTGTTTTGCCTCTAATTCAGTAAAACTGTTACCACTGTGGAATCGGTTATGATTTTTCCAGGGTTCACATGATATTGACAATAAGGACAACTCATCCAGGATTCCTCTTGATCTGTTTTTGGTGTCTGTCTCTTTCTGTGTAGTACATACTTTCATCCCACAGCTAGATTACCTGTACATCCATATCTCTCGTTGTATGTTTGAGGAGGCATTACCCTCCTTGGAGCAGACTGTCCCACTTTTCTAACATAAACTCTTGATAACTTGGGGGAATAATCTGATGCCGACTTTCAGCTCTTTAACAGATATTGCTGGCGATGAATTTCTCCTCATTTGTCTTTTTCTTTTGATAAGAGAAGGTCACATTTGGTTTGATATAATTCTTTTGTATGGCATCTATTTCACGAAAGAACCATATCCCTTTGAAACATCAGAATCTTTTAGTCTCTGTAAGAGCTGTTGAAGTGTCCAAGAAATCTGAGATCTGCAAGGGCCTTCATGAATGTCAAACAAAACTTTCTTTATCAAAAGCGTCTTTATCTGGAAAAAAAATGGGAGCTTTTCTTCCCTCCTTCATTCAACCCTTCCCGACTTGTGCAGCATTTCATTTATCATCTTCCAACCATATTTGATGGGTGTTCTTCTGCAGTGTCAGGGGTGGCTGGATTTAACTCACTCTTACATCAATGGCTCTCACATCATCTCGCTCTCTTGCCCAATTTTGGGCATCCTCCTTCCTCAAACCAACCTTCCCAAGTTCCTTTTCCACCTGTCCCTTCCACAAAAAATTGGATTTGTTTTTTTTTTTTTCAGCCAAAAGTAGTAAAGACAGCAGCAAGAACATATTCAAGAGAAGAGAGAGCAAAGAAAGAAAGGAGGGGAAAGAGCGACGAGAGAGCAAAGACTTCAGCAAACCACCTCCCGACGATAAGCCACCCGTGAAAGAGGCCGCCCCCAAGGAATCCAAAAAGACAGAGGCGGAGAAACCCATCGAGAGGAGAAGATCCTCAGAGAGCGAGAGTGGCGGCAAGCAGAACAGTGGCCTCCAGTCATCCTCTGAAGGTGTCAGGCAAAATGTCAGGAAGAGCCTCTCTGATGCTCTTTGTAACAGGTACGTCGTTGGTCCATCTTCCCTTTTTCTTGTGTACCCTTTTTTTTAGAAGGGCTGGACCTCAGGTAAAGGGCATGCATCTCTGTGAGCTGTGGAAGGATGTGGAGGGGAAAGGTGACAATCAGATGGAATGAATGAAATAAGGACAGTTTCAGAAAAAAAGAGTTTGTCATTAGGAAACCTACAAACTGTGCTTGAAATGCTGTAAATGTGTTGACATAGCAATAGTTTCATTTTCAGCACTGAGTTTGTCAACCAGCTGCTGGCAATTGTGCATTGTCCCATTCATTATTTTACAGTGGTGTGTATTTAGAAACACAAGAAAAAAATGTCTGTTTTTTCATGCATCCAACTGTTATTGACCAATGTTGGAGGAAATCTTAGAAATTATATCTTAATTGCTTTAAGTCCTTATTAAAACCTTACTTATTTAGATTGCTTTAATTTATTTTTCTTCTTCTCTCTGTAAAGCTCTTTGAGCCTCGTTTGGGAAATTGCTATATGAATAATTTCAATGTGTGTTTGTATGTAACACAGAAAGACCACTTAGAAATAACCTTTGGTCCTTATGTTTGTAAGACATTGTAATAATTCAGGCCTTGAAGGACAGTCGTTTTGCAATACTAAGCAACCACACAAGTGTGGAGGAAATCTGTGGCTTTAACATCACAACGTCACATCAGGTGACTGCCAACTCAGCAGTTTTAGATCAATTTAGTACCTCTATTTGCTAGGTCAGTTCATATGGAAAAACCATAGGTCACACAGAGGACAAAGAAAAGAGAGATCTTACTGTGACTTCGCCTGGGTTTGCTCCTCAAACATCTCGGTTGCTAAGCTCCATTGCTTCAAATGCCACCACTTTAATCCACTCTGTCACAGTACCAATATAGACATGGATTATTTCTTGTGACAGATGTCTTGAAATATCAAATTACTCATGCTGTGTGTTGTTGCAAAGGTAAAAAGAAAAATATGTTGTCTGTGGAAAATTTTGAATAATGGTTAAAGGTATAATGGAAGAAAACGCTTCATCTACGTCACATGTATTGTTGGTAGGTTAAAGAGTGCCCCCGAGGTGACAACCACTCAAGAAGAAGCCACCAAGACGGCCCACATAATAGAGGAGGCGCTTTTCAAGTTGCACAAGGATACCAATATGAAATACAAAGCGAAGTACCGTACCCTCATTTTCAATCTCCGTGATACCAAGAACAAGGTGAGTAGTCATGGGCTTAGGAGGAGTCAGTGATGGGAGTTATATCTGGTATGATCGAAGCAGTTACAAGCCGTAAGATATCGTTTGTTTAAGATGAGGTGTGTAGATTGCAAAGAGGGCCCAACACATCACTGCTACTTGCTTGATCACAGTGAGATATGCTTATGTAGCATACAATGTAGACTGTTATATTCAATCAGGATTGTTGTTTACAAGCTTATAACAGAGAGAAGTGGGGCATTAGGTAGTGGGGGGATAGACATTTGGAGTGTGTGGTTGGAGGTACTGGTATGTGTGTGAATAGAAGTATGTGTGGGGGGAAGGGTATTTTTGTGGGTAGGGATAAGTGTGGTTAGGATTGTGTGCAGAGAGAGAGAGTTATATACATAGGAGGGGGATGGTCTGTGTGTTGGTCAGTGTACATGTGCCGGGGAATGTAGTTGTGTGGGTAGAAGTACATGTGTGGGGGGTAAGGTGATAGTCATGTACAATGTATGTTATACAACATGCTTTTTGTGACATCTTTTTCAATAAATTTCTCCCAGGGGACGACAAGTCTGTCAGCAAGTCAGGTGGATGACCTTTTCTCAAAAGACAGTTTCATTTTTGGTGTTACTATCAGCATTAAGCCTAATAGACATATGAGACAGCGACTCGATACTGCAGTTACCATATTTTGCATCAAAAATATCCTCCCCTCAAAGACAGGAACGGTCGGGTCTCGGGGTCTGTGCCAAAATGAATTATTTGGAAGGTGGAGAGTCCTGTAATTAGATAAATCTCATTGTTCATTGGGACGATACATATATGCATTGAATGTCAATTGATACTGGGTATGATGGACCCACCAAAATTTGGCACTGGTCATAATCTCTTTATCAGTGATAAAAAGCACATCATTTGAAGTTGATCTTACAGACATGTTTGGGTTTGTTACCAGATATTCTGAAATCTCTTCATTTTGATTGGCTGAGTGGGATTACTTAACTGCATCCACCATGTGTATAAAAGGAATCGTTGGTCTCTAGTTCAACATCCAAGAATTTTTATTCCGTCTGGAGATGAAGTTATAGTCTTGTTTCTTTGGCTTCGGTAGGGTCTGTTCCGTAGAGTGGTGCAACAGAAGATCTCGCCAGCAAAGCTAGTGCAGATGTCATCCGAGCAGTTGGCCTCCAAGGAACTGGCCCAGTGGAGGGAACGAGAAGCCAAACATGTGAGTTACTACTCAGGGTAGAAGTGTAACTGCGTGAAAGCACGGCCTCAATAGCTCCACAATCGGTCGAAAGACATGTTTCCTCTCTGTATTACCGAGAATATTTCAAGGAAATGAAAATGCAATTTTTGGTGTTAAATTTGAAAGTCTGAGTGTAAGACTTAAAGTTGACTCATCCCCCCCTTTTTTTTTCTCCTTTATTGTCCCAGAGTTTGGAGATGATCGTACAGGTAGAGGAAGAACGCAAGGAAGTACCCATCATCAAGAAAACCCACAAAGGAGAAATAGAAGTTACGGAAGAAGATGACCTCAGCACATTACAGGTGAATCAAAAAAGAAAAGATGGTCTCCAAGTCATCAATGAACATCTCTCGCCATTGTCGCTACACGTCCCATGTCGGCCGCTCATTGAAATCAATTCTATAACGATTCAAGCGACGAAAATGAGGGAGGGTGGAGAAGGCGTGGGTGGTGGGTGAGCTGTGCTTTAATTTAGAGTGATGATGAAAACCACTCTGAAGAAGTGATAATGTTTTCAGTCTTGAACTTACTCTCATGCATGGATCTAACTTTCCTTTGCAAGCAAAAAGGCAGATGCCCGATCTGCTACAGCAAGAGTTTGAATGTAGTTTTACTTGGCAGAGAGACACTCACCTTTGTCAAAGCAAATGTTGTTTTATGCATTTGTTTTAGTGATTTCCTTGTGAGATATGTGATTTTTGACTCCTTACGGAAGGCATGCAAGGAATCTTTATGATGTTGGTGATGTGTCAGTGTGCGTTTGTTAGAGTGTGTATACGACTCCTCTACTTGAAAATATGGTAGCGTCTCAAGGAGGGAAAAGTTCTTCTCGAACTTAAAAGTTGGTGTGTGGGTAATCTAATGTGAGTAGATGATCCCTTTTGTTATTCAGGGAAATCAAAGATCATTTGAGGTCACCACAGGTTTAAGTCTGTGAAAACCTTTTAAGGCAGAATATTGCTGGAACCTCAAACTGTCATCATTAGTTTCTCTTGATGAGGAGATAATCTCTGTCATTTATTTCATGGAGTTCAAAGTTAACTTGAGGTCATCACATATCATAAGCATCGAACCTGCATTGTTTTTGACTTTCATGGAACGAGATTTGTCAAATGAACCACGATTTTTTATCTCGCACAGGTCAACACCGGACGTGACTCTCCCCTTCCGACCGAGATCAAAAGCCCAGCAGCTACTACGACTCCGACACCCAGCACCTCCTCTTTGGCAGAGCCACTGTCCCTGGCAGTTAAGGACACCACAGACCAGCACAGATCTCACCTGTTTGACCTCAACTGTAAGATCTGTACTGGACGTGCTGCCCCACCTGAGGAGAAGTCCTCAGGTGCAAAAAAAGCCAAGGTGAAGCGGCAGGTGTCGAAGGCAGAGGAGCTGGAGAAACAGGAGGAGGAAGAGGCAAAGAAGCTGGTAGCCAAGAGGATGGAAAAGAGGAAGCTGCTAGACAACGGAGAGAAGACCAAGGGGAAGAATGGGAAGAAGAGTGTAAAAAAACAGAAGAAGAGTGAGTCAGTCAAGGAGCTGGTTGCCAGGTGAGACGAAATCTGATATGAGTAAAGAAAGAGGAGGGTAAGGAGGGGTTTGGGTCTGTTCATACCACTGGTCCATTCTTTCATTCTGTCTGTGTGACAGCACAGGTGGACCACTGGATGGGGAGGATTTTAAGTGGAGTAGTGCAGACTTACCGGCAAAGAGTTCAAAGTGGCTGCGATGTACACAACGGTTTCCACTGCATCTCAGATTTGACTAGATGGTATCCTGTGGGTGTAATCTCTGACAATTTTACTCAGATGATGACCGGTGAAGATTGCATTAACTATCGAAAGCAATAGTGGGGATTTATTTTCTAAATTTGTAAATCTGATGACCAAACTGTTTTCTTTGTGAGTTTCTTGAAGGTGATTCTGATGTTCGTATAGATGGGATGACTTGTTCAGAAACAATGGGAAAGAAGAGAATGCCATGTTGGACAGCTTTCCACCCCTATCCACAATTCCACCCCCACCCTGCCACCTTATCCTCTGTTAGATTAACTGCTCAGAAAGATAGAGATGCTTTCCTTCCTTTTTTGGGGTGAAAACCATTTCTCAATAGCATGTTCTGTTTGAAAGTTATGGATTTTCAAACAAATTTCCATTTCATAGTAGTAGGTTGCATTATGGGATATCTCTGATGCCATTCCCCTCCTTCCACACCCTACGAAAATATCCATCCATATCTCTCTATTGTGCTGTAGCAGCAATGACAGTTTACATTTTTATGTCTCCTTGTGCTATTTCAGGACCCCTCCTGGTACACCCCCACAGACACCGCCGCCTCAGGAGAAGTCGCAGAAGAAAATCAAATCCTTTTGGAAGGGATTCTTGAATATGCAAGACGTCGCCAAATTTGTGGCGGCTGCTTACCACGTGTCTGGACCAATCGATATCTTAAACGAGGTGGGTTTGATGTTAAGAATGATTGGTTGTCTTGCGACGTTTTCTCAGCTCAGAAAAGTGGTACATAGATGTTTTTTGCCTCTAGTACATGACGGGAATTATCAGCACAATGAGTTCATATTGATAAATTTGTGAGAATTTTGATGGGTGCAGCCACATGGCAACGCTTACCATTAGCATGATTACTCAAGTTTCACATCGAGTTGTTGTGAAAGCTGTGAAAACTTTCTGAATTTTTTACACAGGATTGTACTAGCTGCAGTGCACTGAATTAGTACTAATGTGTCTGGTCACAAATGTTCAAAAACCAAATTGATTAACTATCTGCTCACTTATTTATGTTAATTTTTTATATTACAGGTGATGATTCTTTAGCTTTACCATTTGTCACTAGTCTGTAAAACAAACTTGTCAAATTTGTCAAACTTTAGCAAATTTCAGAAAACTAGTCAAAGTGCTCCATTGAGAATAAACATAGCATCCCAACTATACCAGCATTGTTGCTTACGTTTTGGCATTGAGTATATGTTTCTGTTAATTGGTAAGAAAAAGGCACTGTTTAATACCACATCAAAAAGTCAGGACAAGTTTGGTAAAAATTAAAATAAGCATGAGACTTCGCACATGTTTTAATCTTCTGTTCCTTTCTCTATGTTCATGCACCACCCTACATGCAGCAATGGGATGAATCAACCCTGATAGGACAGCATAAAGCATGACTGCTTTACACGATTAGTCATAGAATGCGGAAAGTATCTTATCTATCGGAAGTGAGGGGAATGTAATCCTGGCATCTTTGATGCAACTAAAACCAAAGGTTGCAGATAAAAAAAAAACAAGACTTGTCGATGGAACGTGCAAAACTCACCCCTCCTTCCAGCCCTCCCTCCCCTCTCTCCCCTTCATAGTACAGAGCCACCAACCGTCCCGGTTTTGCCGTATTTTTTTCCGTTTTCCCCTATATTGTTCCGTTTTTTTAGAATGTTTACATCATATGTTTTGGAACCATTAAATCTTTATTTTACCAACATTTTTGTGATGAAATAACATCATTTTGATGTTCAAGTTACCACAAAATATTCAGTCAATCATAAACCAAGAAATTAAAGGCAACGAAAAGTTTTGTTTGAAAAGCGTCTAATCGCCAGAATTACAAGCAGCATGCCTTATTTTGTAAGAATACTTTTTTTCCAGTTAAAATACTCTTTTGCTGTGTGGAATACTTTTTTTGATTTGTTGAGGTTGGCAGCTCTGATAGTAACAAACCTTCTGTCGTATGATTCTCCTTTTGACAGCTCTTCCCAGACAGTCTTGAAATTCGAGGACGAATTCCATTCCACACGGTTTGGGATTACTTTGACAAGCTCAAGTCTGCCGGGTCCACGGAACTGACTGTCCTCAGGTTCCACGTGGCCCACGAGGAGGACAAGGGGCTCTTTGGCAATCTCTTCAACTATTTCAATACCAGGGAGAGGATAGGAGTGGTGGGTTTTGACAGGCCACTTGTTAAAGACTTTTACATCATGCCGTTGCCCTCGCACAAGGCTGTCCCTGCGAACATCTTGCCTTTCGAAGGTCCAGGTATGACGATAGAAATAAACTTAAAAATTGTTTGGTTATTTGTCAGGAAGATGTACAGTTACTTTACACTTCTTAAAGCTTTTTCCTTTTCGATTTTGTTCAAAGGAGGAGGAGGGGTAGTATTCTGAACGTTGACACTATTGAACTTGAAGTGGCCAAATTTTGTTGAAGAGTAGAGTGGAAGTAGTCCAACTCTCAGAAACTTATGTCAGTGTCTGAAGATTGGATCTGTCATGAAATAGATTTAGCATGTCAGTGAAAACTGTATCTGTGAGGCTCTATGGTGGTCTTACATAGTCATAACAACAGTGATAATAAGAATGCATGTACGTAGCACCTTACGTATAATGGTCCTGAAGTGCTTAACACAAGTGTTATGAAATTCATTTGAAAAGGTAAGTTTTTATATTCCTTCTGGAAGGCAGGTAAGGAATCTCTGTGATGGTGATGGAGTTTGTGTGGGTGTGTGTGTGGGTGTGTGTGTGACGCCTTCGCTTATAAATACGATATCTCAAGAACCAAAAATTGCTCGAAAAGTTGGTATGTAGGTAGTCCATTGAGAGTAGATGATCCTTATCTTTTTCCAGGTGGGGCAAAGGTCATTTGAGGTCACCAGAGGGGAAACCCTGAAAACCTATTAAGGAAGGTATCGCAGCTGAAAGTTGCTGGAACTTCAAATGTATTGATAGCACTTGATAAGTAGATGATCTCTGTCAAGTTTGATGAAGTCAAAAGTCACATGGGTTTAGTGGAGGACATAGGTTGAAAACCTTGTAAACACAGTATCTCAATGAGGGAAAGTTGCTTGAACTTGGAATGTTGGTAGTCCATTGTCAGTTGATGGTCCCTATTCTTCAAGGTCATTTGAGGTCACCAGAGGGGAAACTCTGAAATCCTATTAGCTATCTCAGCTGCTGAAAGTTGCTGGAACTTCAAACTCTTAACCTTGGTTGCTCTTGATGAGTAGATGATCTCTGTCAGGTTTTACTGAGGTCAAAGGTCACATGGGGTCAGTAGAGATCATAGTTCAGAATCCTTGCAAACACCATAGCTCCAGAAGGAAAAGTTGCTGGAACTTTGAACTGGGTGTATGGATTGTTTAGTGTGATTAGATGATCTCTATTTTTTTCATGGAGGCCAAAGGTCATTTGAGGTCACCAGCAGTGGAAGTTTGAAGACCTTGTTGAGAAGATATATTAGTGACTGATTTATGCTGGAACCTCCCACCGGTAACATTGGCAACTCTTGATGAGGAGATGTCTGTCATTTTTTTACGATGGTCAAAGGTCACACTAACCCTGCAAAAATCATACTTTGAAAACCTTGTAAACATGGTATTTCCAGAGGGTAAGGTGCGTGAACTTCAAAATTGGTATGTTTCTTATGCCTTGTTCATCAGAAATATTGGCAAGGAATTGCAAAGTCCTTTGATTTCCTGGTTAGACATTAGACTGGTCTTGAAATGAAGTGATAAAACAAAGTCAAATTATTGAAAGGAGGTGAAAAGTTCAATTGAATGGATTGAAGAGAATAGCATCTTATTTTAAATACACTCCATTGGTTAAATCAAATTAATTTAGTTGCCATAGGGATGGACGTCATCCTGTTTGCACTTGCTTTTTCAGGTTTGTCTGAAACAAGGCCCCACATGCTCCTGGGATTAATCATCATACACAAAGACAAAGCCCGCATCACCAGCCAGATCTCACCCACTCAGGTACAGCCCAGACAGCAGAAGACGGGCAAGGAGGTCGGCCACGCAAGCTCAAAGCGACCAATCGCAGAGCCACCCACCAAAGCTGCCAAGAAAGATGAAGAAGAAAAACGGTACCTGCCACCAGTGGTGAAGAGGGTGAAGAGTACAGACCCAGACTACGTAGTACCACAGGGACAGATATCAGACCCCATTGTCGCCCAGTACGGGAATGTGGATCCGTCCAAGATGAAGGTAGAGGAGATAGAGCCCTACTCTCCCAGCCAGGAAGAGAGGGAGGCCCCGTACGACCCCACAGATGTGTTGGATGACTTGGCTGAAAACAGTGCCCAGAGACAATCAAAAGAAGGAGAGGAGCCTTACTCTCCTTCTAATCCCTCGGAACCGTTCCAAGACGGCGGCAACCAGTCGACGTCTCAGGCCGTCGTCCCCGACGTGGACAAGCTCAACCAAATCATCGAAAACGTCTCAGTCGACATGGGCAGCCTGCCGGCCACGGAGATCGCCTCTGCTGCAGACGCAGCATCCAACGTGACGCAGAATCTCCTTTCTTCGCTGGGAGACTCTGATCTCTCGGAGCAACAGCAATTACTTATCCAGCTCACCCGGCAGGTTGAGGAGGCCAAGAAGGCCCTGCTGGACAAGCAGATCGAATCTCTGCAATCAGAAATCAGCAGGGCCACAAACCAGATGGCATCCCTTCAGAGCGTGGATTCTCTAGGAGAAGGACCATTCGACCCGGGGGAAGAGGCAGGCGTGCTCAAGGCACCAGCTGACTCGAGCACCATGGACGATGTGGACAGAACTCATCTCAGAGATGGACCACACATGTATGAACATCCACGTCCAAATTTCCCCCCCAACATGAACCCTGCTGTTATGGGCCCAAATATGCCTGAACCTTATCATTGGCAAGGGCCTGGTATGGGAGGCCCTGATCGAGGCCCCTATCCGCTTCCACCAGGACCACGGGGGATGATGGGCCCAAGGAGTATGGGCCCAGGTTGGGGTCCAAGAGGTTTCAATGGGCCATGAGAACATACTGGCTCAGAATTGATATTGCCTTTTGGTGTTTTACCTCAGTGGTGCTGGATGTTCTCTGTTAAGTGTGATGAAGTGCACAGCGCCCTCTTCATTGTAGACCAGTCACATCAACAGATGACCTCGCGAAGGAAGGCAGCCAGGTTCTCTAAACCGAAAGAGCTGGCATAATTAAAATGTGCCAAAGTGATTGTTTATGTGCTATGAATACTACTAGATGAATTTTCTTTTAGAAACAATTGTGAATTGATAAAGAGCATATATATTAATGAAAGTATTCCTTGAAAAACACCTTGTACATCAGAGATTAAGAATTGTCATGATCCCGGAAACTTGAAAAATAGCTGTTTCCATGTTGGTCAGTGATCTGACTCGGTGTACCTTTGAAGTTAATTCTACTAAACATTCCAAATTGGTGTGTGATGTCATTTGCGCATGTAATACAGGCAGGACACATACAAGTGAAGAAGGCAAAGCACAGGAAATCGTTGTATGGAACTATAGCAAACGGTTACGTTTTAACATCACTTCCATCACTCCCTCCCTAAAGGTCATTTGAAATGCAAAAGTTGGCAGTTCAGGTTTGGTCATCTAGCCCTCAGAATCTTGAAGGTGGTGGTCCTGAATAGTGGCAACCAAACAGGTGAAAAAAGAAGGTTGAAGGTTGTATAGAAGTGTAGTTGAACCTACCTCCTTGATTGATTGATGATACAGTAGATCGATGGAGTGTTCTGAATCAGTGGTAAAAGCAATGTGATTGTAGTATGCTATCTCTGGGAACTTAATCAGCAGAACTCTAGTTAGAAGGAGGGAGGTGGGGAAAAAAAAATCAAATAGTATCTTTAAAGACAGTCAAGAGATCAGATAATCTGAGGATACAAAGATATTCTTTAAAATGTGAGACATTAAAATGTGCATGAGCAAAAGGTGATCCCATAGTCCCCAGTCACCTTAGAAACCTGGAATGACCTCAATAGTAAATAAGCTGCAAAACAAATATTATTACCACTTCTTTATTGGGATGTAGCTTTTTCATGAGTTTTTTCTGGACTATAAGTGATAATATGCAGAAAGATACAGAAGGTAGAGCTGGAGTCTGTTACCATGGAAGCAGGGTGTCAGTCTCTCCTGTGAAGTACCAAAATTTGGTTGGTGATTGTCCTTGATCTCAGACGACTGAAAACTGACAACTGAAGTGGTTTGGGTGAAAGGTTATGGAGTTGTTGAGACTTAAAACTATATTTGTCCTGTCATCCCATAATGACATAGCTGCCCTCATGCAACAATGTTGTAACATAAATTCTACTAAAGCCTGCCTCACATGCTGCGATATTTTGTTGATATTGAACGATGCACTACTATACGTGGCGACAATCTGGGAGAATTGCAGTGTGTGAGAACTTGTACAATACGACATGTCACTACACAATTTCCAACAAAGGCTGTTATTGTATTGTAGCATAATGTTGAACATGTTAAAAAAATTTCAATCATAGGACATGTGATCATGGTCTCTAGACAATAGCAGGGTATTGTGGAAGCAGGAAGTTGTTAAAGACCCCCTGCAGAGTGGGAAGTATTTGTGGTATCGCGCCTGCCCGAAAACAACACTTTTTTTTCTTTTAACATCCTTTTTTTATAACCCCAGATGCAGTCAAAGCTGTCATACTAGTAAAATCATCTTATGAAATACGCCTGAGAAGGTAGCGTGTGAGGACAACTGGTCCGCGATACAATAACATGTGTAGACGTGAGACTTTTAAAGACATCGCGACGTGTCGTATCACAGGGGAAAGCTTGCAGTGTGTGAGGTGGGCTTAGATCATTTGGAGATAGCATCGCAGTATGTATAGTATGCATATGCAGTGCACTGTCGTTCCTTTTCATTGGCTTTTCTCTATAAATTGATACCCTCTTGATTTTATTTCCAAGGCAGCCGGGCAAGCAACAACAGACCTAGCTTAAAGTGTTTGCCAGTTCTGAGATAAATTTTTTAGGAAATTTCATCTTTGCCTTCATGTGCGTCGATGTCGGTACAAACTTACTTGCAATCCAGCAAACTCAATACTTTGGTGTATGAAGTGTCTTGTGCATGTCACCTTCTAAGTCTGTCATGTAGAGGACATGCTTCTATTCTGGGAGTCATACCTGCCCAAGAAAAGCCATGGACCCACGGTTACAGTTCCTTCACTGCCCAGATGTAAGCCGATGCTAGAGCGGAATCGGATATGCTTTTGTCTTGAAAATATGATGGGTTTGGACGAGATGTGTTCGCTTGGTACAACTTATTGAAGCCATCAAGGTTTCATTTGTCAGAAAGTTTGTAAATAATTTCCACATTTTGTAAGTAATCGGTATCCCAGGTTTGTTACACCTGAATTCAATGCTGAATTTGATGCTCGTGAAATTGTCTCACCTTTAAAAATGTGAATTTTTTTTTTTACAGGTTTTTATTTGCAAACATAAAAAGCTGTACAAATTGTAAAACATGAACAAAATGAACTCTGATGATTGTGGTAGGTTTTCTTTCGTCCATCCCTTGTCAAGAGGAGGAAGTACATATGAAGTCGCTGGATGCCATGTGAGGTCAAGGTGTGATATTTCATGGCAAGAACAGAGGGTCCATATGAGGTATTAAAAGGATGGTCCAGCCACAAAGTTAGCTTTGATATGTTGATCTAAACATACTGGTGAAACTTCCATTCAGTTCCCATGTGTCGTTCAGGAGATATTACCACTTGAAGTTACCCCCCTTTGCTACCAGCTGTCAACTTGAAGCAAGCAGGAGTGACATCTCACATTGATGAAGAGTCACTTTTTTTCTTTGTTTACGCTGGATTTATTATTTTGTACTTGAAATCAATTGGTGGTCAGCTCAAGCTCTGGTTATGTGATGGTCACAAAACGCTCATACCCCTAATACATTCCCTTTATTACAGCACTAGATATTGAAGTATTAAATTTGGTGTAGAGTGTAAAGAAAAACAAAATAGTTTATCAATGCGGGGAGATGACATCACTCCTGCCTGCGCCAATTTAAGTTTTGGTAACAAATGTGGCAACTTCCAACTGTTCATATATTGGCCAGGGAGCTGATGGACAGATGGAACTATGAACAGGTGGACAAAAGGTTTACTTGTGACTACGCTGTGATAGGTATTTGTAAACCAAAGATGACGACAGAAATTAGTGCCGGTGCATGTTCCATGAAATAAACATTTTTAGAGTATTGACTGATTTAAGGTTGAAATAGCAGCCACAATTTCTACCAAAATCCATCAAATTTTGACCGTTTTACAAAGTTCTGTGTTTACAATTGCTTCATGAATAAACATAGCCAAATACTAAAATTTGTGACATCAATGGAGGGACTTATGTAATATAGTTATCCTTTGTTTTCTGAATTTTATGCACCGTGAGGGTTTCATTTTTGGAAGCATGTGCTGGTATTGCCTCCCTTAAAAATACTATCATTAGCCATCAGTGTGCCTAAAAAAAAAAAACAATACACTGCAACACATAGCATCAATTTCACATTTCCATCCAACTTTGAACAGCCATATATCAAAAATAGAAATAGATGTGAACACAATTGCAACAAATTTTCATTCAGGGTTTCACTCTGCAACTCCTGAATGAAGCTAGCTCTTTTCTAAGATGCATGACCACTGGTCGTTAAAAAGACGACAAAACAGTTTCCTTTTTTTTCAGCGTATTTATTCATGGAGCTTGCTCCAAGTATAGCTCCAAGTATAATAAGACCGACTTCATACAAAAACTGATTTCTTGGTGTTTAACATACAAAACATTTTGAGGGAGAAATTGTCAAGTTAAACCACATCCCACCCTCCAATTGTTCAGTACTACAGTGAATTTTGCTGAATATAACATGTGGAGTAGATAATTCCATATTGCCCATATTACATTACTACAATCATGCGCCGTCAATTCATCACCTTCACGATTCCTTTACGAGGGACTGGAAAGAACTTTCAATTTAACTGAAAACAATTATTTGCAGCTCACAGAGAAGAGTGCAATTCCAAAATCCTTTCTTCACCGAACATGGCCTTGTTTTAACGTGGGGCTAAAGACCACTTTCAGGTGCTGAAATACAGATCTTTCAAAATTTTACACTTAAGAGGGCAAAAGATGTGGAATCTAACCAGCTACTTGTGGTTACTTTAGTCTATGTCGACATACAAAGGAAGAATTCACAAAGGGCATTTTGGCACACTCTGCTAATAGATACGAAAGGCGATGGTAACTGGCAGAACAAAGTCGGAGGTTGTTAGTGGTGGCATATCCAAAAGGTAACTCTTGACATAAATCTTTGGTGATTAGACTGAGTGTCATAAAATTTTTCATTTCAAAGTATTCTCACAAACATGCAAAGACAGGAGCTTGGCTACAAAAATGGGCTATTCGAGCTTTTCCCATTTTTTAATTCCTAAAAGTGAGTGTTCCATTGAAGAATTTTATTGCACTAGATAGAGATTTCGCGTAATAGCTTTCCTTTTTTCTCCATAAAGTCCTTTAAACATCTTGACCTCTCAAGCCAGATGACATTGTTGTTGACATCCATAATGTGGTTTACTCAGTTGTTGTGACCTTTCAAACTAATGGTGAAAGATAGGGCTGTGATGACCAGTACCTGAGCCATCAAGACGAAATCTGCCTCAAGCTCAGTCCATCTGTAACTGCAGCCCAAGTTGGATATTAGTCAAGAAAATAGGCAAAAGGCTAGATTACACACAAAGCAAAATGGTGCAAAAACCAAAAATAGTGACCCAAAAATAAAAACAAAGCTGACAAAAATCTGCAACTTTTTTTTACATTAATCACCAAAAAGTTAAAAACGAAACACACAAATAATAGTACTACAAATAATTGGAGAGAGCAGAGAGAGCTGTGACAATGAAGGTGACCCCCTCACTGACCCCCCCCCAGAATGCACTCTTACACTGCTTTACATGCCATCTGATACATAAAAAAAGCCCCACCAACCAAACCTAGTCAAATTGTACATCTTTAAAAGCATAAAGCTGTATAAGGTGCCATCACTCAATTTTTCCAGTAATGATCTGTTTAACCCACACAGGGCAGTGCATACATTTCAATATTATTTGGCTTATTCCTTCTATACAGTCACACTAGAATCCTAGAGTTGTATATTAACCTGTCAAGGTGACAACTATTGAGGAACTGGTTAACTTTTCAAGACAATTTTACCTTTTACAGTTACTTAGGCCATTAGCATTAGTTGAAGCAAGAGCAAACTTAAAACGTCAGTATTTAACTCATAGTTCACTATTTACCCACTTTCCTTGCTATTATCTGAGATTTAACACCATCTATCACACGATAAAGAATTTAAAAGTACAATAAAATGCACATTCTAGCTTACATACTGCAAATAGCTAAACACCAAATGAATAGCAAGATGTTACCACAAGAGATGCGAAGAAAAAGCAACTACTAACAGTACAAAAGGAGCAGAAACATCACACTGTTGGGACAGGACACAACTCACCATTAGAGTGCCAAACCATCCCACTTGATACCATCGTAGTGTAAATGTTCCATTAATCGGTATGGGAGTTTCTTGCTGTTGAGACTGGGTACCTTACTATCAGAATGGGACATTTAACTACTTGAGTGGACTCACCTCACAAGTGAGATGGGGAACCTAACTATCGGAGCGGGAACGTCACGAGAGGGATGGGACTGCACGTCATCTTGAACTATTTATCAGAACGATATCATTGGTAATTTCAAAAAAAGTGTCACCTGTTACATGCCATAGGCTGTTCATTTCAATCTTGTATACTGCTTTGACTCAAATTGCAGGTGCTTGTGATATTCCCAACTTCAAATAAATCACCATGGCTTAAAGAGGACCACTATAGGTTCCATGAGGTAACAAAAACAGTAATACTCAATAATTGCACAAAAAAACCATGTGACCCACTTTAAACCAACCAAGGTAACTTCTCTTATCTTAAAAGAACCGCTAAGACTTGCCTCTCTGACAATTCGCTAAAACCAGAGTAGAATGAATTCCATATCATGAGAAATCTCTCTGAAAATCGTATTGATTAGCAATAGCTGCAGGAAGGGGACAGCCATGTGAGAAATTGGGTGGAGGAGACAGGAAGGTAACAGATAGTGGGGGCGGGGGGGGGGGGTGTAGGGTGAGTCAGATATCCAGTCTCAAAATAGACGGGTAGTGTGATAGATATATGAAAAGCTAACAATCTTGGCAGTCACAGATATGTGAACGTTGGACCGGGTCTTAAACTGTACAATAAGATTTACAGCTGTATGCTTTATACCACCACCTACCAGTAGCTTTGAAAAGATTGCATGAAGGGATACTAACCAATCACAGACAACATGAAATCTGCAACTTTTATGGTGCACCCATAAAAGCACACCTTGTATCTCAAATTTAATATTTTTGAGGTTCCAGCATCAAAATCAAGCAGACAAGCATAGCTATATACAAGGGCTAATGCTGAATGACAAGAATTTCAATAATTGTACCATTTACTGAAGAAAGTGGCGCACCTGCCAACCTGTTTCACCCCAAGTAAAAGGGAAATTCACATTTTTCAGAGCGAAAAATCAGTGAGACAAGTAAAAATAAAATAGGGAGATTGGTAATTTTTGAAAGAAAACAGTGGCATAATGGAGAGAATCATCACCCACACGCAAAGCACAAGATGCCCTTGTAGGCCCGTTTCCACGTACGTTGCAGCTACACATATGCCCTTCTGTATGCACTGCCCCACATAAGCTAACAACTTACTTACAAAACAACCTGCTAAATTAGTACTAATCTACCGTATGACAGTTGAAAATTTTGTAAACAACAATCTGATTTTCACTGCACTATACATTTATCTATGGCCAATTACTTCAATAAGCCTTTGTGCTAACTGTTTTAGCATTTTCAGAAATGTTGCAAATGGACTTAAAAACCAGGAGATTAGAATTTGAAACTGGGAGGGCAATGTGGACAAAAGCCTGGAGTCTCCTGGTGAAACCGGGAGAGTTGACGGGTCTGAAGTGGTTTTTCAGCCCTTTTCTTTTTCCTCCCATGTTTTTCGGTAAATTACAATGCAGATTCATGATTATTTCCGGATGCTTTTAAGATGCCTCGGTACTCCCTATCAACTAATGGGTCTCACGTTACCACCACCACCACCAAAAAAGAACTCCTCGGGAAGGTGCTTACAACCAGATCAAAAAGATGTCACAGATGTACTCAATTGGAAGTGCAACTGGGCATGCAATCTGGTCTGTAGGTTTTCGATCTTGATGATTACAGGGAGTCTGCTTTCATGGCATGTTCTCCACTAAAAGGTTATTCCACCAATAAAAATAACTTGTACTGCAGAGCCACAAATAATGGAGGCAGACAAAAATAGAAGATGCACAGAACCAGAGGCCTGCTGTAACCAATTTGTCAACAACCAATTTGAGATCCATCACCCTTGAAAACAAGTCCAATCTCACATTTCCTTCTTTGGACTGTAAATGTAGAGGAAAAGCTTGAATATACTGTCAGTTTTGATTTCTCGGTATCTCAGAGAATACACATCAATCCCCTTGGCATCGGAGAGATTTTCAGCAAAATTTATGCAGTTTGACATAATCAGTGTTGACAAATTTCACCCAAATAAGTTCCGAAAAAAACGACACAGTTAACTGCTTTTTTTCTTTCTTTCTTTCTTTTTTTTGTGTAAGGACCAAAGAAATCTAAGACCAGACATGAAGGAAGCAAAAAGAAAAGAAAAGAAAAAGATTAAAAATTACACACGTTAACATGAAGAAGTATTTACATATGAATTTTGTACGTACAGATTAGAACTATTAAAGACTACAGATTTTAAATGGCTTGTATAATAATGTACACTATTTACAACAACAAGAACATGTAACCTTGAGGAATATATTTATGAAACAACTGTCTGCCTTGTTTCAAAATACTCTAATGGTTCTCACTAATAGCTCAATTTTTCTTTTTTTTCTTTACAAGCCGTGCAATATTAAACCCGGTCTGCCACGCAACCTGTCGCTTAGTATTTCCCACGAATTACACTCATTCCTTGGATAAAGAATACGACAACCTTTGCTGCGTTCACGACCACTTTCATCCGATGTTGACACTTTATAAGCTTTCCACGTTTTCTTTAGTGTTATGAGAGTATGTGTACAATCCTGAGACTCCGACACAAGACAAGGCCTACTACACAAGAGTCAATGTGTTTTTAAGTACTGACTGCAACACAAAGAAGGCTGCAGTTTCAATATCTTCTCAATCTTCCATTATCATTATACCGTGTGTATTGGCACAAGTTTTTCAAATGTGGAAAAAACAAAGGTATGTCAGAGAGCTTCTCTAAGAGGGAACACTGACATGCAATTTATGGCAACACTCTAAAACTGATGAGCACCTTGAGACCTCTTTCCAATCACTGACTTAAAGCCACGATATAAGTTTCCACCCCAGTTGGAAAATAATATGCGCCCTGGCTTGGCTGGGACCGCAGGACACGCTGGGCAAACGGCTCTCTACAACACCAGCTGGCCTGCATGTCAGCATCTTTCTTCTATGCATCGTCCTAGCCGTCGTCGCTGAATTCCGACCAAAAGAGAGGCAGCCGAGCGGGAGACACCAGACACACACGATCCAAGACCTCGATCCGGTTGGCGGCGGGAGACCCTCGATGCCCTTGTGACGTCCATATTTATATACTGTTGTAATATTTACAACTCTGGCTGAGTGACAGACCACTACAACATATCTGCCATTAGGACCCCTCGGCTGATGACGATGTCTGCGAAGGAGTCTTCCTGTGCCACCTCCACGGCCTGCTGTTTCTTCAGCACTAGTAACGAGTAAAACTTTGAGGCGACTTGTTTTCGATTCAGCTTTCTTGTCACCTCGTTGAAAGAAACAGTGTCGCTTTGCTGTAAGAGTCTGTTTATGCCCATTAACATGGAGTGCGCCCTCTTGTTGAGTACCCTCTCGTGGTGCTTTTCTTCGTCTTCACCTTCTTCAGCTTCCACCTGATGAAATAGCAAAGGGGAAACCTGGTTCATACTGGGAAGAGTGCGGGGTGTATGGGTTTGATGGTAAATGGAGAAGGGCGATGTTATACACATGAAGCATAAACAAGACGAGACTAGAACTAGCTACAGCCCAAACACATGGGCAGTCATGAAAGTGGCATAGTCTATATATACTACTCTCCCAATACAATCAGGAACTGTTGACCTCAGCACCTGAAATGAACGGTCCAAGGCAGAGCCAGGTGACCACTGTGAAGCTCAGGGTCATATGGATATTTACAAATTTTAATGACAGGCTTGCAACGTACAACTTGGTTTCAGCTTCTAAACCTCAAGGTTCATACATTCTTTTTCTATCTCACTGAAACATACTCGAATTTAGTAAACATTCCAACATTATTAACACTGGGATCTGTGGACTGTGGAGTCGCTGCCGAGCTTCAGGAGGGATGGTCGAAAATCACTGTCATTCCTTTTATGAAGTAAACCACAATGTACTTACATCTTCTTCTACCTCGTTTGCGAAGACGTTGCTGGCTTCTTCTTGCACTGGTTCCTCGGGTTGATCCCCTTTGATGGAGGGTATATCATCGTCATCATCTTCATAGCCCCCGTCGAAGGGATCATCTCCGCCATAGTCCCCGTCGCTGGAGGAGGCTGACCCTCTCCTCCCCGACATAAAGGAGAAATCCTGCTGCTGCTGGGGAGGGGGGTCCACACTGGAGGTCCCTGGCTGGGAATCTATCGGCGTCTGCTGGGGGCGCTCTTCTTCTACAGGAAGTGGTGCCGTGGATATTCTTGAAGCTAAGCTGATGTCTCCTACGGAGGCGAAAGGATTCAAACAGAAATCAGATTTGGGGATTTTTCCTTCTTTCACAACTAGATTTTTGTCTTTTGCTTGCCTTGTTGGATGCGACTGAACATTCACATCTTCCAACAATTTGTAATGCGTAAAGGGGAATTTTGGTCATAATTGTGTTTGTAATGAATTTTGTCACCAATTTTCCGTTTATTTAAAGGAATTGTATGTGACACAGGAGAAACGTTGGTTTTTGTCATTTTTCATCTTTTAGAGGATCACTGGAACCTTTGAGTGCAAAATGTGAACCTGTCTCACATTGCAACATAATATGTACTGCAATGTGATGGGTTATTCTGCTGAGAAGCACATTAGAACATGAACAATTATTTCTGGTATAAACAATTACAGAGATTCAAAGGATAGACAGGACCATCCACAAGCTCCTGTCACAAAAGCAGAACATTCAATAACTGTCAAAGATGGGATTTTCACGCTGTGCAACACCCAATTGTACCCAAAAAATATTGAAATTGCAATGCAATAATAGGAACTTCCATTTTGTTAGAGGGTGGAAAGGGCAACTTGGTTTCGCCAAAAGAGGTGGCATGAGGTTCTACACGCCCGAAGTAACGATTCCCAGCTTGGGATCTGGCTGTCACAATGTACTACAGTGTTGTCATTGACCTTCTTTAAAGGGGTTTGTACGTCTACTTTTGCATGAGGCAACATTGTTTTGCAAATACAACTTGAGACAAAAGAAAAATTAACAAAGGAAATTCTTACGTATTCATTTCGATAACTTAGTGGATTCTAAATTTCTCCACATGGTCTCTTAAAGCTGGAACACTAATTGAAATAGCCTCATCTTTGCATACATGAATATTCATTCCCATTGGTCTGTTTGATTTCAACTACCAGTGACTGACTGATATGCTTTCTTGGAGAGTCTGAATTTTGTAGGGCCAGCAAAAACACTGAGACAATTTTCACACTCACATGTCTGGAAGATGAGAGTTTAGTTCTCTCTCAGATTTTTTGACAGGTGATCTTTTTCCCTTTCTCTTTCCTGAAACACTGAAGAAGAACAAACGGAGATGACCAGACGATTGCCGGTACAACTCATATTCCAGCTTTAACTGAAAACAAGACATCATGTCTGTTAAAATGAGACCAAGAGAGATTGCCAGAAGACTTACCTAACGATTCACTGAGCAGGTCCCTTTGGACCTCTGGTTCCTCTAGTGGTACTGGCGGGAGTCTTCTCTGTCTCTTCACATCTCGTGGTATATCCGTTTGAAGATTTCTTGCAAAAACCTTAGCATAAAGACACAGAAGGTAGAGATAATGGCGAAAAGAAACGAAGAAGCAACAAAGCCTTTTTGTAATGTCCCAATTATGAGTGGCATCAACATGAAATTATAGCTTTACTTATAGCTTTGACAACATCTGCAGTTTACACTGGCATGTAATCTTTTACCTTTACATTTCACACTTTTGGGAACTTTTTCTAAGTTAGAAGCAGAGCATATGCCACTTAAAGACCTTAACACTCGAGCTGAACTCAATTTGTGACCATGTTTTTACACACTTCTTTCAAAATAATGAGAACTTTTCTGATACTATCTGAAGCAGTGTTTGCACTAAGGAAATGACCATGATGGTGGGGGGGGGGAGGGTGGGTAGAATCCCTCTTTAAAAGGAGAAGGATTTTCAAAATCAAATCAAGGAGAGAGTTGTCACGCGATAAATATTCTATTGTAATTTATTGTGTGTATTTGTGAATGCAGCTACAACCTCAGCCATGGGAAAGTGTGTGGGATATTTCCCACATAAGATTCGTCTTTGAGCGGGATTCGGGGGACAAATGCAGGCCCCACGCAATCACGCACCCTAGCACGAACACCGATCTGAAGGGAGGGGTCCAGAAATTGATCCCGGGAGTTTTACTAGCAGTCGCTCTAATTCGCAAGGATATATATCCAAACGCTGACAAAACAATTGGAATTAATAACCTGCATCTGTCATCCTATCTTCCCGTGTACATTTCTGTTATCTCAGTCGATACCCCTTTCCATTCCTATTTTCATATCCCTTTCCATTCGTTTTTTCATATCCCTTTCCATTCGTTTTTTCATATCCCTTTCCTTCCGTATTTGGTGACCCTTCTCCCTCCTTCATGTCTCTGCTGAGTCGAAATTACACCAACTTTAATCTAGCAAGTCTAGAGCAGTGCAAACTCAGCCCATAGCAACGACCCACGACATAACAATCACATTACCACTAGTATCCTCTTGGAGTTGTGTAATCTGCCGGGTAAGCCAAACAGCTTCTCTGCTCCTCCTGTCTCCTTCCACAACATCAGTTTCTTCGTTGGAGGAGCCAGATCCAGAGATGTCACAATGTCAGAGGTGTCTTTGAGTTGTGACTTGATGAGATCTCCAGCCAGTTCCTTGACTTCGTCTACAACCAGCTTGCGTTTCCTTTTCTGTCTGCTCTCTTTCACACCTGAACCAAAATGCACAAAAGAAATGTGGTTTCGATGATGTAATGACTTTTTCTCTTTTTTTAATTAATCTGACAGAATGTCTAAGGTGAGCATGAATAACAGCCTTGGTCTTTGCAATTTTACATTTTATTTTGACCTCCACCAAAAACAATAGAGGCCATGTGCTTCATGAGGTATATCTACATACTTCAATATCAGATCTGTCGTAGGTAACACATCATGTATGCAAAAAAAGGTTACCATTATCGAGGAAACTAAAACTGGATGAGGTAACACATGTTTGCATAAATTTACCAACATCTTGCAAACAGGACATACATGCAAACAAAATGCCAATATATGTTCTTTATTTCACAAAAGTAACTGCAACACTTTGGGGAACAGTATTTGTACAAGGTACGTTCTTCAAAAAGGATGTTCCAGCCACAAATATAGTTTTGGTATTAAATCTGACCATTATAGAGAAACTTCCAGTCATTTCCCATGTGGGGTTGCTGAGATATGAGAAGTTGTAGTTGCCACATTTGTTATTAAAAGTTAACTTGAAGCAAGCAGGAGTGATGTCATCTCCTCACATTGATAAAGCATTTTGTTTTTCTTTAAACTTTACACCAACTTTAATAGTTCAATATCTAGTGCTATCATAGTGTCAATGTATGAGTATGAGTATTTGCAACTTTCACATTACCGGCACTTAAGCTGATCACCTATTGATTTCAATGTCAAAATAATAAATTTAATAATGAAGTAAACAAAGACTCTTCAGCAATGTGAGGTGATGATGTCACTCCTGCTTGCTTCAAGTTCACAGTTGGTAGCAAAGGGGTAACTTCAACTGATAATATCTAGAGAACCACAGATGGAAACTGAGAGGAAGTTTCACCAGAATGGTAAGATTAACTTACTCTTACACATATCAAAGCTAAATTTGTAGCTGGACCATCCTTTAAGTTCACAAAACAACAGTGCATATTTACCATCCCCTTAACATGAAAGAAAATCTGTGCAATTTGAGAAATTACAAGAGTTACAAAAGGTCCCTGTGGAAGGACTTTTGAAGATCACTTTGCGTTCTTTACTTCCTTTTCTTCCCCTCTTTTGCAGGGTTTTCCTTACCTGTAACATCTACGATTGGCTGTAGGGCAAACTCCATTTCTTCATTTTGTACCAGGGTAGTCTGGTCTGCTGCAGCTGGGGGTTGCATCAAGGTGGCATTAGAGCTTGCCTGAGTGTCCTCTGGAACAGCTTCTTGGCCTGTTGCTACAGAACAGCAAATATGATATAAAACATTAAGCTACTACATATCAAATGGGACTGACCTTGTTGTAAACCTACCGAATATGAGTCAATTAAACTACATGTGTACATTTTTGAAATCCAATTATCAACAGTGCAAAACCTCTGCAGCAATGATGCATTTGTTTGATTACCCAAAATGTTCATAAATGTTCATAGTAAGGCAATCTCATATGGAACTATTCCGCAATGTATTTTGTCACATCTCATGTCCAGTGAATGCTTAAGATGGTTAAATCTGATGTTAGTTCCTATCACATTTTGAAACCTGCACGTATCTCTCCCTTTGTACATGCTATTTCCACATTTGCAACTTACAGCAACTCATTCAAATGTGGGTCTCACCTTTGACCTGCCCTTCTTGACCAGGAGCAGCTTGAGCAGCAGGGGCCTTCTGTGGTTCTGGCTCCTTCTCTTCATCATCTGTGTCTTCCGCTGCTCCCGGTGGTGGCTCCACATTCTGACCGATCACAGGCTCTCCCGCTTGTATCTCCGGCTGCTCCTCAAAAAGGTTTCCGCCTTCATTCATGAACTCCTCACCTGCCAGGGGCGAACAAACAGAAATTAGTGTTGGATTTTTGGGCTGCTAAATAGGAATGGCTTTGAAATTACCCTGTACATATATGACATTAATGCCATAAGGTATGTTCCCATCCAAAATTCAAGGATAAATGATGAATCCAAGGTGATCAATGACCCTATACCACAGAGTCATCAGTCTTTTTGGAGCTCTACCTTTTCTTTCACACACACATTTCCTTTTTGCTGTTTAGTACTGGCAGATGTAAAGTAACCAAGTCAGCACTACAAGCACTTACGATCGACTTGCTGGGGTTATGATACCCTCAGGCAACATCTTATGTTATGATTCTATCCTCTTTGGTCACTGCTTATGCTATGATCCATCCTAATCTCTAGTTATGCTATGATCCTCTCGGCTTACCTACGATATGATCCTCCTTGGCCTCTACTGAAGTTATGATCCTCCACGGCAAATGTCATGATATGATCCTCTTCGATATACTTAAATGTTAAAATGCATTTGATCAATACTTACCCAGAATTCCATCTCCCATTCCCATTTCAGCACCAAAACCATCATTTCTGAATTGCTCCTCCAAGCCCATATCCATTGGCTTGTCCATAGACTGATCGATCGTTGCCTCTTTGTTTTTGCTGCCGTCGGCGAGCATGCCCGATTCGTCGCTCTGCTTGTACACCGATTCGTTGGTTGCTGATGCCTCCCTCAACATCTCTCTGTCATCAAAACCAAGGTCCCCTGTACAAAAGATAACCAGAAAGCCAAAAGGCTTTGTGATTCCTTGCTACATGGTTATATTACAACAAACATGAATTATTCACATGACAAGTATAAGATCAACTGCAGTTATTTTTCTTGATACACCACAAGCCGTTAACCCAAAATGACCTTTATTTTGGTGACCTAAAATAACCGCGACATTTGACGTCCACCAAAAGCAATAGGGATCACCTACCCAGGCCATACAACCCACACATCAAGTACAGTATGAGTATGACATCAGTCAACATTATCTCTGAGCTCCAAGAAACACACAGTAATCAATGCTGCTTCTAGTCTTGCCTGTTGTTAGTTGAATCAAATAACTCAACCTTACCTCATCTGAAGTCAGCTTGTCTGCCATATTTACCTCAAAATTCTTCATAAAGGACCAGAATGTTCTTGGGTCTCCATCGTATGGTGGAATTTCTGCCTTAGGTAATTCCAACGCTAATTTGAAACTCAATTTCCTCCTTCAACTTTTTCAATGCTTCCTCCCTCTCCTCAGTATAATGCTTTTGGCATTCCAACATCCAGCTTTCTGCTTGCTCAAATGCTTCATCAGACAACAACCCAGCCAGATCAGCATGAACCTCTTCCATTGCCTCAAATTGGCGCTCTGCCTTTTGCAAATTTTCCTTTATCGACTCTGTAATAATTTCTTCCTTGTTACAAGTAGCTTCTAACACACTCAAAGTCCTCGTAAGTTGACCATAAGTTATGATTCCTCCTCAATATTTTTGCTTCCCACATCCTTTCCGACATTGTGAAATATGATTGAAAGCACTCCAATTTGATTGTTAAGAAACCTTGTTCTGCTACCAGCTGTTCCTCTGGATATTGATATTATCCAAATAAATGACAGAACAGTTGGTATTTTACTTTCCTCATTTTTTTTATAACCCCATTAACATTCCAATGCATGCCACCTTGTCCATCTGACCCCATGACCCCCCATACCAAGGGACAACTTATCAGGCCCCTCACACTAGAAGTTACTCACTAAGTTACAAATGCAGCACTGTAGAATTAAATCTGGAGTAACCCCATTGAGTTAACTGTGTGCGAGGGAACCAATAGTAATTTTGTACAATGTAGCCCCATATGCATTTGTACAGTAGTTTATAATAACCACAATAATGGTGTTTAGGCTATTATTATTATTGTTTTATAGTGAAAAATTATCCCTTCTTCTCTATTGATAAGCATTAAATTTCACAGGGTCGTGAACCTGTTAATAACAGACAACCTTATCAAGTTTAAAACAAATCTGACCCACGGATAAGGAACTATGGCAGTTTTAACATTTTTTATGTTTTACCCAATAACCTCATTAATATGCAAGATTTGGACACCAAAAACAATAGGGATCATCTACTCAATATGGGCAACCTACATGCCAAAAATGAAATTACTCAGAGTTACCCTTCTTGAGATAGAGTGTTAACGAGCAACCGTCACACACACACACGCACACACATACATACACACACACGACATCAGGACTGCATAGATTCCCCTGCCTACGGCAAGGAATCAAAAATGACAAAGGCCTATCCTCAAGGTGTGCAGATATGCAACTTAAACGGAAACACTGCATTTGCATGGTTTTACAAACAATAGCATACTGTTAAAACCAACGTTTACGGACACAGAATGACAGATTATTAAGGCACAAAGGTCAGCTTTCTTTGCAAGAAATACGTTTCTCACAGATAGATAGAGATTTTGTAAGTTGTTGCTCAAGGATACTTTGTTTACCAAAACTTTCAAAAGTTCAAATAGTGGCTTCCACACAATGCTGACTGTAGATAAGGTACAACTGATGTTTATTGGTGAAACTGAATGGTTTAACTATGATTAAAGCTATTTCCTTTCATGCCACGTTGTTTTACAAATTCATTATTTTCATTTAAAGACATATTAAAAGGGACTCACTTTAGAAAAACAAATTCCTACAAAACATTAGTTTATGTCAAGAAACAAGATGCATCCTAACACAGCAAACTTTTAAAATTGAGAAATACTAAGAAACACACACCACAAAGGGTTTAGAGTTCAATTCACAACATCCAGTTGCCCTGTGATACTTTTTAAATGAATCTTATGGCAGCCATTGTGTGATGAGGTATCTAAAACATATATAAATCTATGATATTACTCTTCACACAGTATCCTACAATCATACAATGCAAAGCTGTGACCCAAAGTAAACTTTTCAGCTGTCAAGCAGCATGTATACACAAATCACTCAAGACCCTGATGGGCTCTGTGGTTCCTTGCATGGGTATTATTTTAACTGCAGTCCTTTAGTCTTAACCAAGGATAATCCACAATTTATCTAACACAAAAAAAATCAAACCCCATTTTGGCCTTAAGAATGGTGACCAGAAAAACTATCGCTTTGTAGAATGTAAGAATTTATGGCCCATTCTCAAGTTGGACCCACAAATGTCAAACACTGCAAAAGGTTCCACTATCACAATGCTAATTTGACAAACCTTACACATTGGAAGGCAAAATATGAAAAAAAAAAAAAAAACATTTTCCATGATTACATAAAATGGTTTACATGTGTATGGCCCATATGGGACCAATAATCCTGAACTAGGGTTGGGCCGTACCTGGTACCCAGGGGCTCATCTTTGTATATTCCTATAGCCTTATGTAATCACATCCCTACAAAGTGACTCATTTGGCTACATTTGGTTACAGCAGGTATGTAATGTTGATGTCACAGGTTTGATCCCTGCTCGGCAAAGCTTTTTCTTTGCGTTTTTTCCCTTTTTTATTCCCTCTGTAGTTTAATGTATTGATTTGAAAACCTTTGCTCATCTTCTTACGTAGCCGCAAACCCCATCCCTATTTTAGTGATCACAACTGAGTCTGTATCAATTAATGATAACAATAGTGGAGCAACAAAAAAAAAAGCAACAACAACAACACAGATAAACTGGTTTTTCTGCAGCTGCACTACGTCTTATTCATTTTTTATCACCTTGAGATGGATCGTGACTATGAGTTGCCATTGGGGATACATATGACTTTTATTATTGCATGTAGGCTATAGATGCTCAAAGATGCTACATATGCCTAAATTTATGAAAATCAGGTTGCTTGGGAATTTAAAAAAAAAGTCTGAAATGTTTGAAAATTGCTTTTACATTATTTCAGCACGAAGTCGGTGACCTTTATGTATATATGAACTGCTACTGATCAGTCTATGTTAAATCATGGTCATTATCATAAAACCCCTGATGAACGTTGAGGACACTCCCAGCCAAAAATTTCATCTGACATTCCCGTTGAGTTAGAGAGGGCATTACCATCAATCGGCGAGACAGGTCACAGCACATATTACGCCTCCTATTTGTATTTGTGTACACTCATTAAAGCAAAGAGTAACTCACCAAAGTCCTCTTGGCCGAGGTTGATATTAACAAGATCTTCTTTCATCGTGATATCTTCTACACGGCTCTGATTTAGACTGAATTGCTTCTGCACTTCCACATCACTGAAATATCAAAAAAGAAATGATTACAAAAAAACAGTTCCAGACCTACAACAAGAGCATTTCTCTAAAACACACTAGTTTTGACAGTAGGTACTTTCTTTGTATTTTAAAATCTTTTTTCAACTGCTTCACAGCAAGTTAGGGGACAAGACCAAGGCTAACCAGAATGCTAAATGCACTGTGCTTTCAATGATGCAATTATGAGGAATTTTTTTGCTGAATCTGACATTAGAGCATTAAGATGTGTCACAAGCTACCTGTGCTTCATATGAAATATGGCATCTGTACAGGCTTGCTTTCTTGATATTTATCATGATTACAAAGTTTCCTCAACCTGACCCTTATTGGCCCCAAATGACTTTTCACCTCCATTAAAAATGATAGGGTTCTTGCACTCAATGACGTATACCTTACATCCTAAATATGAGATTGGCCCAAGCTTCCCTTCTTGAGATATGACTTCACAACAATTTCATGATGTGACCACTGCTGACCTCAAATGACCTTTGAACTTCACCAAAACAGTATTGCTGGGCTCAATGAGATACAACTACACACTTTCCATAAGATCTATCCAAGCTTTCCCTCTTGACATATTGTACTTACAAGGCTTTCACAATTTAATCCCTGGTGAGCTCAAATGGCCTTTGACCCTCACCAAAACCAATAGGGATCTTGTACTCAATGCAATACAACCAAATACTAAATATGACGTCTGTCCAAGCATCCAGGGTGTGCTGTCAAGTTTACAAGGTTTTACAAATGGCCCCTGTTGAGCGTGTGTGACCTTGAACCTTCCGCAAATTTGATAGACTTCTTGTACTTCATGAGATACAACCACAACCTAAATATGAGATTTGTCCAAGCTTTGCTGCTTCAGATATCATGTTTACAAGGTTTTCACTATATGACCTCTGTTGATCTAAAATGACCTTTGACCTCCACCAAAATATAGATGCATTTCGTGCTTGATGTGGTACACCTACATACTGAATATGAGATTTGTCCAAGGTTCCCTACTTGAGATATCGTGTCTACAATGTTTTCAAATTTTGACCCTTGTTGACCTCAAGTGACCTTTAACCTCTTCTAAAAACATTAGGGTTCTTGTACTAAATGAGGTACACCTAGATAGTAAATTTGAGATCTAAGATGAACTTAACATATTGTGTTCACAAGGTTTTCACAATTTGATCCCTGCTGACTCAAATGAGCTTGGACTTCCACCAAAACTGATAAGTTCTTGAACTCATTGAGGTACACCTACATACTAAATGTGATATCTGTCCAAGCTTTCTTTCTTCAGATATCATGCTTACGAGGTTTTCACAATTTAACCTCTGTTGACCTCTAATGACCTTTGATCTTCACCAAAATTGATAGGGATCTTCTACTCAATGTGGTACACTATGTTCTTAATATCAGATCTGTCCAAGCTTCACTTCTTGAGTTAACGTGTTTACAAGGTAGGCATCACAAACACACATACTGTACATATATATTGCACATACACAAACACACACATTTACACACCCAAAATCTGCACAATTATCATCGAAACCAAAAACTCACTTAAAATCTGGAATTGACGTATCAAAGTCATGAAACACTTCTGGTAGGGTGATGGTGGCAAAAGCTGCTTCACGATTCTCCTCTGGCAAGTCGACAACCCCCGGCCTGAAAGCCATCTTAATCTTAACAAATGCCTCATTGCAATCTGCTAAGAGGTACTTCGCCTTGCGGCTGTGAATACGAACGACACCCAAGAGGAGATGACCGGATGTCCTCAAAGCTAGCTTAACCTGCAAAATTATGAAGGAAAAATGCAAGAAAAATAATGAAAACATAACAGCTTAGATGCATAGCGGTCTGAAGTTCCCAAAATCAGCTGTTGACAGGAAAAATCATTTGGTAGTATTCAGAAAGGGCCTGTGAGCTACCACAGCTTAAGTCAGATCAGATGGAAAAAATTAAAACTGTAGTTAGACTGACTAAAAAAATTTCCAGTTTACTCTCATTTCTCTCATCATTTTTTAAAACCCCAGTCAAATCACTATACAAGTTGGATCAAAGAAAATTCCCACAAATGACTTTCGTCCTCAGCCTTAAAAGACCACTGCTTGCACTTATTTTGCTAAATAGCTTTACAAGAAAATTGAAAAAAAAAAAGAAGTGACAAACGTGTATTGCAAATCATTCTACATTGATCCTTACTTAGAATCAGCTTGGATGAACATGTAACCCAAAGACAACAACACAAACCAATATACAAATGAACAAATGGCATACTTGAGGGCTACTGGAAAGAGTGCAGACCAAGAACACTTCAAGCGTTAATCAACACCCTCAGGATATGGTGGGCCACACTCTCCTTCATGGCTGATCTTGCCAACTGATCTAGGCAACCATATTCTCCAAGTGACATGATTTAATAGTTCCCCCCCCCCCCCCCTTTTAGTTGCACTACCTTAAAGAACACGCTTGGGTCAAATGACAACAATTTCTTATCTTCATAATTACCCTGTAACCTAAGTTACCGTCATACAAAGTCCTCAATTATCCTAACTTTCAATATTTGCACTTTCTGCCAACAGAATAAACAAGTCTTCAGCCCTCCATCTACTAGCCTGTCCAGTCCCCAGCACCACCCCACTGTCCCCAGTGAACAAATGATGGATTACCTTTGGGTGCATAATGCTGTCCACACATGACGATACATTGGTCTCATAGACATGGGCTTTGGTCAACTTTTTGTCCCAATGGGCAGCAAGCCATATCCTTGCCAGAGGCCCCTTCTTGCTCAGCACAAAATGTGCATAAAACATGTTGTTGCCTTATGACCTGTTTGAGTAAAAAGAGAGAAAAATATCTGTGGTTGAAGAAATGTATTCTTCGATTACAGACAATTTTTTTGTCATGACTTTTTACTGCAAATGCATTAACCAACACTGAACTGGGTCTTATATTCAGACCCAGTTATCTGCGGTCCATAGTCGGTCACGTACCTTCGTACATGAAATGTGACTTCCATTATGCCCAAGTTTTTTTCGTGAAGTCACTATATACCACAAATTTAAGTTTAAGTATTTTAACTTGCTTCTCACAACTGTTTTGTTTTATGGAAACTGAAAAAAAAAAAACCTTGCAAGTTTCTTGAGGCCATACACTTGTGAAACTTAAGATTCAGGAAACAGTTTCAGAACTGGGACCTGATATCCGTGGTTGGGCACAAGGTGCAAACACTACAAGTTACAAAGAGATTTATCAATATGCTGCACAATGTCAGTGGGATATCGTGGTAAAATAACATTTTTCTACAGCATGCTCACAGACCTACATCAGACACGCTTAAAATATGTCTGTCTGTAGAAGTTACAGTAGACACTGATGACCATACAAAACCAAACAATGATTTAGAATATAAAATGAATTAGCAACGGACAACATTGAAATAAAGGTTTATCTGAATCAGACTGGATGTAAGGGTAAAGACTGATTAAAGCCATGTTACTTCTCAGTTCTCTGTAAGGGAGGTTTGAAGAAAAACATTTGATAAGGAATGAAAAGCATAGTACTTCTAACATGTGTGCCAAAAATGCACACCCAATGGTTGTTTCAGCCTACAACTTACAAGTACATTCAGGCAACAATTCATCCAGTATCACAAATAAAAGAATAGTCTAGGTGGAAAAATCTTTGCCCCAAACAGACAGTATTTTGTACGCACTGGACAATACCATTTGCAGTTATTAGTGGGTCTATGAATGGATTTGAGGACTGTATATTACTCGTAGATAATTTTCAAATGCAATGGGCGCACCAGGAGTCCATCACTTGAAAAACATTGCAACCATAGAAAGCAAATTTACCAGAAACTTTGCAGTAATATTTTGCAACGCATCTTTCTCATCATAGCACATTTTGGCATTGTGTGGATTGAGTAATCCATAGAAAACAAGAATTTTAAAATGAGGGTGGGAATAAACCACACAAGGTCTAGGCCTTTGAAGGAATCTTGAGTCAATCATTACCACCAAAAGAGTAAATAGGCCAATACTGAAAAATAAAATTACGGCATTTGAGAAAAATCATGTTTACAAAAGTAATGTCTTTACTCTCAAAAATTTTGACTGAAGGCTTTCATCAAAGACATTTTGATTTCAAATTTTGGTAACATTCTGCTTGCAGATTTCAGGGCCCTAGGCTAAGCTGAAACTATTCAAGTTAGATCTGAGTGACAACTGAAATATTCACTTTGAAAATAAGGAATGATCTTATATGCAAATAATAGCTTGAAGAATACAGGCTTGCAATGACAGTCACATTTTCATCAATTAACCTTACATATTGTCTTCTTGCTGTGGCTGCATTTAAGACTAGGGTAGGCAGAATGCAGTGATTGACTCAAGACAGTGATTGATTGATTGCCTGTGATTACGCACTCGACGATGATTGCCCGTTCCATTCAAACAGATGCCTGTTGTACATGCATGATGGCCAGTGCTGTGTTGACTCACCAGTTTAAACTACTTGTGTGTCAAGCACGAATACAAATACAAAATCGACAACCAAATTCTCCAAATTCTAGTTTCCCTTTGCAAATTTGACGTTCGTTTTGTCTTTGAGATTCAAACAGGAAGGTAGGGTTTGATTGCATCTAGTAGAACTTACTAGGTCTAGTGTACAATTTGCCATTCTGGAATTTAGGGTGTTCTGAGAGAAAGAAATTATGTCTATTCCTCATTTTTTTTATGTCATCAACTGTCAGTGCAGCTGAATTACTCATAACACCTACATTTAGGCCGAGCAAAGAGTGAAATGCCAGTCCCCTTTTTTTAGTTTTTCCATGGCGTTATGATGCTTCGCAGCATCAGACTTCTGTAACGTTACAAGATCACACAAATGCAGGTTAAACATCGACTGAGGCCAGAACGCAAATTGTTTCCCTTCCCGAATAGGTAAATGTTACTTTTCATCCTATTATAGTATGTTATTGTTAGTAACAGTATAATCTGGCGCCATTCGATAAAAATGCCAGTGTCAATGACGCGAATACACTGCACAGCACAGGCAATCATGCAGGCCTACCTACAACACGCATTCATTTGAATGGAACGGGCAATCACTGTCGAACGGGCAATCGCAGGAATTCATTAGTCTGACCCCTCATGACTGCTATATTAAGTAACCTTAGGCTGGACTATTCTAGGCCGCACTTTACTTTTTGTCAGTGATGACTTAGGCTAGGTCTACTTAAACGCACAGTGTGGATACTTAGCGAAAAGGATAGGGTTAACTTACTCGGCTTGGCAATTAAATGCATATCCAGCCAATGCCGAACGTAGGCCTAGGCGCTGAACTTGGCCATTGCCATGATTCAATTCATTTACTAGTACTACTTAGGCTAGGACAACGGATAAGCTTAACACTTACTAGGCTGTAGTAGTACTAGTACTAACTTAGTATGTAAGGTTACTGTGAGACTTATATTGACAACCGGGTTCGGAAGCACACTATGGATGTATATTTCTTAGACTCTAAAGCCATCCTGACACAAAGAAGACTTCTCAGTAGATAAAATAATTGTTAAATTTTAAGCTGGAGTGTGTTTAAGCAAACATAGACTGCATAACGTGACTATTTTTGAAATATATTTTGGCGGTAATGAGCGGCAAGCCTTAGCATAGGAAACAAGATGCAACGGCGCCATCACTTCAACTAACGTTAGGTACACGTACCCTGCGGATTGCGCCCTACAAATCTCTAATATTTTACATATTACATACCTTCAACAGAGCACAAGAGCTGCTAAGAAGAACCTAAAAAGGATAAAATAGAGAAGAGCCTCAAATCCAGCCCAATTGCTAGGTCAAACAGGGAGTATTTCAGGAATTTTCTGTCACTTCTCTGTAAGCCAGTACCTTTCCAAAATGTTACACTGCACCAACGCTATAATGGCGGAAAAATACTGTGATTGGCCAGCGCAACTAGCACAGAGCTGAAAATGTTAGAGGTCGCTTTCCCGCTCCACATACTCATTATATACAAGACAGCGTAACAAAATAGTTCGCTGACTTCTTCACAAGTTACTCTAAGTTTGCCTCTGACAGGGGAAAATGAGATAGGTCATGAAAAAGGAGTAGATTTATTCGGCCTACGGACATTTTAACTATAATTTTTTTTGAGAAATTGAGAACTTCTATTTCCGAATGGATTATAGTATGATAAATATGTGACGTCATTGTAAAGTAGCTGAGCCATATATGTATGGTACACAACGAACCAGGTGCAATATACACGTTATTCAGGGAACAAACGGTATTCAGGGAACAACTGTGTCAATTGAGTGTTGAAAGTACATACCGGTAGGGATTCAAGCGTGAGTACGAACGAAAAGGTACATATAGGAAACGAAGCAGCGGTGAAGTCATCACATTTGAGCCGAGTGGCAAAGTCATGTGATGACGGACGGACGACTGGTACCGGAACATCAACCGAGAGTCACTGAGGCCATAGCGCTGCAATGATTATGTCGGTTTATCGTGCACCTCTTAATCCTCTTCAGAAGACAGAGGTGGGGCACTGGTGCAGAAAAACCGGGCCAGCGCCAAGACGTGGGGTGTGGGGGGACTGGGGAAAATGATGTAAGTTGGTTTCGTTCGAGGGGCAAGTCGTCGATAATCCTCCCGAAACTTACATGACCATGGCCGATGGGTGACACACGTACCCTAGGCAGACGGGTCCGTATCTTTATTTGCCGATCCGATCTAGAAAAAGTCCAAATTAATAGGTGCATCGTGTGTTATCTTTTGTTTTTCTTTTTCTCTTTTGTCATTTCTTTTTCCAATTAAAAAAATGGCACACGGAAGAAAAGAATTAGCCATCACTTAGCTCTCTCGGGACTACAACATGATGTGAAATAAATTACCTGACCCCTGAACCAATAGGCCTACTTTATCGTGGCAAGTTTGCAGACTGTAGTTCCCCTCCCCCAGCTAGCATAATATGGCGTCAGCTGGACAAGATTCCACCCAGATGGACTTCATCGTGGCTAAAGTGGGCAATTTAATTCCTGTCCTACATCTAACTTTTTTCCCCACTCCATGCATGACACTACAAATTCTGCACTATAGGCTGGGCTCAACCTGTTTGGGATGTTGCACACTTTACACGTACCGTGTAAAAACGGTGTATGAAGCTATATCAGGAATAGCCATAATTGCACTTGTCACGTAATCATCCTGATTAGCGTTTACAGTTAATTGTACGTATTGTGGGAGTTTTATGCACCACATGTGTGCATAGGTTCCATTCAAATATTGTTGTTGCTGTTGGTTAGTTGATGATCCACATTAATTATAATACATATATTGAGCCCAACTTACTCATTTACCTTTTAAATCTTTTACTAAAACAAGCAACATTTCCATTGCTCATGTGCCGAGTAAGTTTTGTTTTGCTTGTCTTTCGTACAATACATTAAAAATACTAAACAAACACTTTGTTATAAATATTTTTTTTAGAATGGTAGAAGTGCGCAGACTGCTCACGTTTAACCCATATAGGTCTAACCCACATTGCCCAGATGGGGCCTATGGTGCAAAGGACAGGTGGGTCCCATATGGGCAATCTGGGGTCTAGCCATTCCATCTGGGCTCCATGTGGGTCACCCATCTGAGTCCCATATGTCAGTCCAGTTATACCCATCTGGTGCCCATCTGAGTCCCAGATATTTTGTTTGCTGGGCCCGGGCGTAGCACCAATCCACAGGGGGAGACTGAGACAGCAAACCTCAGTCAAAGGGGAACCCCCCTAGAAGGAGCAAGTAAAGCGTGTATCATAAACACGGTTTTTAAATTTCTAGTTTATGTAGGACTTATTGCATGCATCTTAACAATTGTCAAACTTTCCATTCTCGACAGCAAGTTCGCATGATATCCCCTCCCCCCCCCCCCCCGCCCCGTCCTTTCCAGCATGATAGTCAGGGATCCGGAACTGCCCTGGTGCCCCAAAGTGTTGTAGGCCTAATATTTATGTCAGTTTGATTCAATAAACGTATAACTTTTTAAAAGAAAATTATTTTAGACACCGTTGACTTCTGCGCCTCACTGCTTTACAATAGGATTCGTGGAGAACTTGCGATTGTGTATTGTATGTGTATCGGATCGACTCCCTTGATAATTCTAACCGAATGGGTCACGGGTATCTCTCAAAGCAAGGAGGTGGAACTTTCCGACTTCCCTCAATATTGTCATATTCAATCTCGTAAAAAATAACATTAAGAAAATTATTTTAAAACAACCCACGAGGCTGTCTGAAGAGAATATACTTGCTCGTTCAATAAATTTAAATATTCCATCACCTTATTTTTTTTTTACTGCAGGCCCAGTATTCTCTGGGCAGTCTCAAATATAGTCCTATCTTTTTGAGCGTCCTCAGAAATCCTGGATAGTCTCCGGCAATGCGAGAATTCCATTCCAGGGTGTGTGGGATGTCGGTGCCGTCCTTAAGTGTCCTACAAAGTTATTATTACGTTTTGTGAAATTGATTGTAAGTCAGTTGGTTGGTTGGAGGTGGGGGGGGGGGGGACGTGGGTGTATATGCATCCCCTCAGAAAATGGTGTTAGTTGTAAGTGACTTACATCTGGTTAGGACCGCATACGACGTTGAACAACATGGGAATGATGTTTCTTTTTTTAATTTCCATCGTAGGTTTCTTAAAATAAAATATATAGGCTATACAGGAATGTCTGCAATTAATGCTTCACATTCTATTCTTGGCGTAAACTAAGAAATATACATTTTTTTTTTTGTTTAGTATTATCTAAATGTATATACAGGCCTATGTAAACAATATGCCACAAGTTTTCGTGGTATTGTTCATATCCTAAGCATGTCAGTAATATTTCGAATATTTTTATTATGTTTTACTTTGGTTTAGATAAAAAACATTTTTTTCCATTGGTGAAGATTGTCCTGCTACGGAGTCGATAAGTTAGGCCCTGACGCGATCAAGGTGGGGGGGGGGGGGGGGAGCAATGACTTTTTGATGACTAAGTACTTTCTTTACCAAGTGAGCAAAACGATATGGAAAATATGCTTCCCATATACTGGGAAATTCCATCTAAGTCCATCTTGAATTCAAATTTTCTAGGGGGAGGACCCCTTAACCCCACCGTGGCTTGGCGCCCTTGGCCGACGAGTCCCTGCCCCTCCCTTTTGTCCAAATTCCTATATCGGCACATGAGGCCATCTTGCAATTACATACGAATGATGAAATACGAATTAGAATCACTTTATAGGACTCATATGAATTAACTTTAAGGTATATATTGGCCACTGAAGTAAGATTTGAATTTCATTAAGATTGGGAAAATAGTCCTAATCAGTCCTAATCATAAATAGCATATTTGTGTATTTTAAACTTGGTACATATGCATGATGGAAAATTTATCCTTTATATTTGTTTATGATCTTGATAGTCTACAAAAAACCCATTACGATGGTTAAAAATGTTATCTTAACTCTTACGACAGTTTGAAGACAATCTATAATAAACGTAAAGTGTTTTCAATGCAGTTTCACATTTCAAGGTAAAATAAGTACTTTTCAAAGGACAACGATCAGTTACGCCAACTGCAGTAATTTGCCCGAATACTACCACATTGACATTTCAGAACCATGAGGCGCATGGAAATGTTTCTTGGCCATGCACAGCTGTCTTTCCTCAAACGTGGATATTTAGAGTTTTGAACAAAATACTCTTGTAAGATATGAAGCGTTTGCAGTGAAAATAAATATCATTGCAGAATTGCGTTATGCTTCCTAACTTTTGGTCATTCCCCATCTTTGAGAAGTGATTATGTAATGTATACGTGCTGCGCCACTCACAAAGATCATACGTAGGGAGCCTCAGTCCGCACACCCCTGCCTCACCCATCATCTTTGTGAAACCTGTTTTGCTATATGTCATCATGCCGTAGGCTATGCACCGTTTTGTAGAAATGCAAAATAGCCGGAAGGAGGGGGGGGGGGGGTAAGAATCGGCTTTCTCATGAAAACGAAGTAAGTGCAACAAGAGAGGCGCGATTTAAAATGCAAGCGGTACGAGGAGCTGGGTCGGGGGAGCTCTGAGGGATAAGGGGCTTGAGGTGATGTTCATGTATTAGAGTGCCAACGTTCGATTGATTTTCTCTGCAGATTTAAAAAAAAGACACTTATAGCAGCAGAACAAAGAGTTACAAGCCATTCAGGACTCGGTTGAGAGAAAAGTGTTTTACCAAATGTGTGCATCGAGACAGAAAAATTAAACTATAAGCACACGATCATACTTGGAGCAACAGGACAGGAAATAATTTGCCCGAAACATTTTTATGTATAGGTCAGGGTTTACAGTAGGACACGGCTAATTTGCTATGCTGGAAAACTTTATTTATGTAGCAAAATCTCAGGCTTTGGTGGTTCCTGTGCTAGCCTCAACATTCCCAGGAGATTCAGACTTTGGAGTCATGGGAATTTTGGAGACGAAATAATTTCCATAAGCCTTAACATGACAGTATTTAAGATAACTAGGCTTACAAGATTGTAGCTATACCAATTTTAATGCCGAGCTCCAGGCGTATAGCCAGCCACTTCCATTTGGTGTTCAGGAGGTCGTACCAGCACACCCGGTGGGATCTAGCACCCCGGTGGGGGTTCCGGGGTTCCGTTCCCCCGGAGCGCTCTATGTCTTGTGAGCACGATTATGTGAAAATACTCGCAAAATTTTCGAATGTTAAAGGGAAATAGGGCGTATTTGTATTACAGGAAAATATATTATTTAAACCAATATTTGTGGACACAGAATGATAGATTATTCAAAATAAGTCAGGACAGCGGTCTTCATTACTTTCTCGCGGATAGAGAGTCAGTTATTTGTTGTTCAAAACTAATTTGTTCACCCAAACTTTTATAAATTGAAATGAATGCATCTTCTGTAACTCATCTCATGCATAATATTTTAAGGAGATGAAGCTTTTGTACACCTTTATTGATGGGACTAAATAGTCTAATAATGATAAAAGCTATTTTGTTGCCATATTGGAGTACGGAAAAACGGATAAACACCCTGATAAACTATAAAAAGATGAAAACATTTTGTACGTACCACGTGTTCCAAGTTCTAAGATCAATCTTTCCAGGCACCCCTAAGAATTTGATATAAAGATAAACTAGAGATACGAGTAATAGAAGAGGGGCCCGGGCTGGATATGATTTAAAGTTTCTTCAATGTCTAAAACGATTTTTATGCAAATAGTTTCAACCATGAGCCGACCTTAAGTCTCCTATGATGAATTTTTCACGAAATGCATACAGGGTGAAACAGACCCGGCGTTTCGAAGCCTCCTCTAAATGTAAAGGACAAGACCCATTTTCGAAACTACACCTACAGTTTGCCCCACATAGTTGGATCTTGGGCATATACCTTTATTCTTACTGTCTACGAAAAGGTCAGCAGCCTGCACTGAGAAGGTGGTACTCAGCTGTAGAAATGCTCCAATGAACACTTTAGCATTGATGTTACTGTATATCAAGGAGTTGCTAGTCGAATAGCAACTCCCTGGTGATACAGAAACGCATATAGTTGCCAAAGGTGTTCACGTAACAGATACAAGTCTACCATTAAAAAAAAATAAAAACAGAATTGTAGAGCGCGGGTTCGCACTGCGACTTTGACAAGCCGATGACGTAATCAGTACTGCACTTTCGCGTAGCATGCTCGATTTGGGCCGACGGAGTGGTCTTGTGTGATGATGTCTGGTGGAGATAAACGGGGTAAAGGGGGGGGGGGGGGGTGAATTGAAAATAGTCAAGTGACGTAACCAGTCAAGGTGATGACTGCATCATTATTATAATAGTCCGTACTTACTGTTGCTTTAATTTTTGTATGTATAATTTTCTTTTGCTTTTGCATAAAGGCGTATGACTCTTTTCGCCACGAGAGAAAGTTTTACAGAGGATTAGTATCTATGTAAAAAAAAGTTCTTCCTTGAATAGTTTCCTTGCACGCTCTCTGACCATCGATAGCTTAAGGTGCTGAGACACGTTCCTAACTTGAATTCTTTAAAATGAATACACTGAATGAGGCTGCATTGCCACAGCAAAATCTACCAAGTCAGAGGGAGGAGAATAATCAAAATGTAAACAAGGGAGAAGGTGTTCAATTTTAACACTACGATAAGTTGCCCTTACGTTTTTACGATTCTCTGGGTTCCTCGGAAAAACCTTACAGGTGGGGGTGGGGGTATGCCTTCAGAGGGCACTCTGTAAAAATCTTACTACGTGTATAATTGAAAAGCACCTTTGTATAAGAAAGGGCACCGTATCTAGAAATGTGAGGCCGGGTGGGGGTGGGGTGGGGTGTAGGCCATGCGTGTTGAAAAACGAATTATGTTAAACAAATAACGATAACAATAATAATAATAATGAAAAACTGTTCAGTCTATTAACGATCAAGTTTTTTATTGAAGTGCAATTTCATTGGATGTCTTAAATATTATAGCAACTATAGGAGCCTCCATCGAATGATCTCCAGTTAAGTTTGACTTTTTTTTCTTCTTTTGATTTGGTTAGGTGGTAATAAAATTGCCTTTGCCTAATGAACTATTCTTATACGCTGTGATCGATGTATGGAACCTGTCTTCACCTACCATCACATTCTACACAATCCCATTTCTCTTTTTGAGTATATCTGCCATTAAATATACAGAAAACATTAAATACGTAGAAAACTATATGAAAACACCAAATAACTCTTTGTCCTTGTGGTTTGTTTGTATCAGCGAGGTTATCCTCACCTCCTCCCCTTCCTATAAGCTTTCCTAAGCTTCCAGAAATCGCTCCTCAGTTTTCTTTATTTCAATTGAGTGATAGAAAATTGCTATAATCCAATTATCTCTTTTTGTACACTCGTCTGAAAAGACCGCATCCCATTACCATGAGTCATACACGTTTGTTGAACACAATAAAAGAGAAATAAATAGTTCGGATTAAAAGAAAAAACATAAAATAAAAAGAAATGAATAGATTAGTGACAATCACCATGAAATAAGAAAATTTAATAATTTAAAAATAAAAATTAGTGTCATTTCTCTATCCGGCCGCCGTTGCATGTTTTTAGCCGAAATAACAAAAAAGGTAATGGACTACACAAATAGTACAAATTGTTTACATTCATCCATTTGTGTGATAGTGTCATTGAGACCTAACAGTGTTTTGTAAATACTACACAAAATGCCATCGAGGTTGTGACTGCAACCTGATGTGATTATGCTACACTGATTGTGTCTTTTATTGTGATTCGCAATGTGACTGTTATTGTCATGATCACTGTGACTGCTAATGTGATTATCAGTGATTGTCAATTGTCAACATGTAATTGTCAGTGTGACATTCACTGAGACCGTTATTGTGATTATCACTATGTCCTTTTTAATGATATTATCACTGTGATTAGTATCAATTAGTTACTATCACCGCTGCCCTTATCATTGTGTACCCGTCCATGTGATTTTCCAGTTGATTGTTAATGTCATTGTGACTGATATGGTAAATTTTCCTGTTACTGTCAATGCGATTATCAAAGTGACTCTTATTGTGATTACCACTGTGACTGTTTGCGATTGTCGCTGTAACTGTCAAAGTAATCATCAGCGATTGTCTCTGTAACTAAATGTAATTATCACATTATGATATTACTGTGATTTTAATTATGATTATTCCTATTTCAGTTACTACCACTATGACTATTAGTGTGACTATCACGTTGACTGTTTATTGCAATCATCACTGTTTACCCGTTCATGTGATTATCACTTTGATTGTTAATGTGATTGTCGCTAATATGGTGATACTCGCTGTTACTCTTAACGGGATTGTCAGTATGACTGTTATTATCATTATTATTACTTTTATTACTATAATAGTAATATTATTATTATTACTATTATTATTGTTATTATTATTTATATTATTATTATTAATTCGATTTTTACTTGTCTAGGTTGACATGCTATCTATTGATTATCACTATAATTACATGTGATTGTGACTGATATGGTGATTGCAACGGTTGATTGGATTATCACTATGATTGGTGTTGTGATTATCACTGTGATAATTGTGACTATCACAGTAGAAGCAAAATGTGATCATCATTATGATTGTGGCTGTTATGATGATAACCACAATGATTGCTAATGTGACTGTGACTGATAATGGGATTATCACTATTAAATTCGTGATTATCACTGCATGTGACTGTCATAACAATTATCACTATCATCGTTAATGTGATCATCATCGTCATACGATTGCCGAATTGTGATTATTACTGAGATTGTGACTGTTATGATGAAGATCACAATAATTGATAATGTAGCTGTGACTGCTAATGGTGTTATTATTATTACTCTTGTAACGGTGATTACTATCGCCGTAACCGTTAATGTGGTCTTCATTATGATTGTTACACTGATTGTGATTATTATGATGATCGTTAATTATCACAATGTTTATCACAATGATTGTTAATGTAACCGCGACTGATAATGGAATTATCATGCACTGTTATTGCAAGTGAAAACTGTTATTGTACTGTTATAATCGTCAATGTGATCATCATTAATGATTGTTACAATGACTGTGACTGCTATGATGATTTTCATGATAATTGTTAATAGAACTGCGACTGATAATAGTTTTATCACTGCATGTGGTTGTCGTAGTGATCATGCACTAGAACCGTTAATATGATCACCATCATGATTGTTAATATGATTGTGACTGTTATGATGATGATAACCACACTGACCAATAACGCGATTGTCACCGGTTGTCAATGTTACTATCACTGCAACTGTTACAGTGATCATCACTTAGAAGGTATTCATTTCATTGTCACTGAGACTTGCATTTGACGATTGTCATTTCCATGTCACCTTCGTGGTGATTGCTTCTGCTTGCTGATTGCTTCACGAACGTGATTGTGGTCGTTATTGTATATGATTGCAATATTGCGATTGTCACAATGATTTTCATTTGCCTCTTTAAACAGGTTCCGTTTTGATTATAATCGTTAGTGTTGCCGCGTCCTCTTTATGAGCAGATAATTTCCGATCACCCGATTTTCTTTTCCCTTTTTCATTCGCATCCACATTTAGACTTAATCGTATCGATTTGGACTTCAGATCCTCTAAGGGACCATACACAATCATTGTACTATTTTGTGGATCGTGTTAATCCTTTACCGTTATTATTATCTCTTTCTAAAGTAAACTTTACACGTAAAGAATCAACTCCTCGACAGAATCAATGTTCCTTTTGTTTTAGCTGGTTGTCACAAATATCACATTATTCTAAATCGAGTTGGGATTAATCAATAAGCTCACCGCAATTTATCATTGTTTGCTGTTCTCATCTCTGTCACTATCAATGTGACTGTGATAGAGTCATACACATTGTCATTCTTATTGTCACTGCCACATTTTATTGTGATTTTCGTTGTGACAGTCACTGCATGACTGTAGAATAGTAATAACCCCCCCCCCCCCCGAAAAAAAAATTGTCATAGGTGATGGTGGGGGCTTTCGTAGTAACCATTTATCCAATGGATCCCGACAGTACAGAAGCATATAATACCAAAGCTTTGTGAGAATTCTATGCATGCGTCATATATTTTTGTGTTAAACTGCACTGATAATCTAGCCTAATCTAGCGAAATAGCCTAGAATCGGTGCCAGGTTTATTGGAATAACAAAAACCGACGTTTTTCTTTTAGTTTAACAGCCTTATTTCGGAGTGGTTATTCAAGCTTTTTGGGGGGAAAGTGAGGGGAGGGGGGGGGGGAAAGATACTGATGTAATCAATAAATTACGGCAAAGAGTAATAGTAAAGAGTAAAGAGACGTATCGCTCCATAGTGGATACTTATATTGATAAATTGCGTGTTGATATACCCAGTTATGTGGAAGTGATTGGATCGGGGATGGGGGGGGGGGTGGGGGACGGGGTTGTTTACACATCATTGCCACCGCATTTGTGGATTTAAAGCTAAACAGCATTCTGTAAGACGGAATTATTTTCTGTGTCATTCTTGCTGTGCCTCAGTCTATGTTGAATAGACTGAGCTACTGTTGCAAGGATTGGTGGGTGAGCGAAGGGGGTTGCCTCGCATATGTTAAGAGGGCAACACTAGTAATGGAGACTCGTCCTCGTTTGGTCTCTGTTCTCCTCGTTTCACTGTTTCTTCTCTCTTGTTAGTGTGTATAATTTAGATCTACGAAACCTGGGAAACCACTTAACTCGTTAATCTTGTTTTCATGTCGGCCCTCTATGGATTCGAGGCCCCTTTGTCTTCTTCTTTTGTAAAATTCATTTGTTGGCAATTTGTGACTCATCGACAACAAGCCCAGCAATTGCTCACACAATGAATGTACGTCGAGGTGCTGCTATTGTCAGAAAGTTCAGTATAACGAAATTGTGGGTAAGGGGGAACACACACAAAAAAGGACACATTCTTTGGTAATGATGTGGTTTAGTAGAATGAAATTGTGGGGGTATTATTTTCTTGCATTGACAATTGTTTTAGGAAAACAATCATTTTAGTTGTTTGTTTTTTTTTATTCTACTAAACATCCACCGTATGGGAGTAGAGGCTCATTTGCTGCCGAACATTGTTCGATATCAGGTTTCGTGTAATTATGGAATTAAAAAAGGTTCTTTAATTGTCCTGCAGGAAAAAACCCATAGGGTTTTTTTGAGAATAATTTCCATATACTTAAGAAATAAAGGTACATGCTGAGGACTTTTTGTCCTCCATCGAGAACACTTTGCTCTTCAAGAACCCGCCCTTCTTTTCTTAAGAGTTATCTTTTCTGTCTGTACTATATATGCAAATATTGTTCTCGATAGCTGTGTTTTGTACGTCTTTTAGTAAGTCCATGACGACTGAGGTAAAGTGAGTGCAACACTTATAAGGGGTATGTCCGATACGTACCAGCTGGGTGGGCAAGGCATGTCATAAACTTGAACTACCCGTAATATATCGAAACTGGCTGTGAAGGTGTTTGTAATGTCATTGTTTCATGCACTGAGAAAGACTAATAAGAGAAAAAAAATAATTAAACCTTTTTGATTTGCCATACTACATCCATTTCCCTGTCCATAGCTTTGGGAATCTGCAACTTTCACAGCAGAGAGGCCACAATATACAGGTTCCAACTTGAAATGTTTGCCACGTGGTTTGGAGGTAGCCATGCAGCTACCAGTTAACACCGTATCCTACAGCGCATAGGCGCAGAAAGGGAAGGGATTGGTAGATGTCCGGAAAATGTCTCTCGATTTTGATTTTGTAATCGATATGAAAACAAAGTCTGCCCGCCTCACATGCAACTTTATTAGTAACAAGACGGCAGACTGAGAGTGATACCGAAGTTTCCATCCTCCCTCTCTCTCTCTCCCTCCCCCCCCCCCTATTCCTCACTCACTCTCTCCATCCCACCCCATTTAAGTGAATTGAAAGCGCCTGTATGGGCTTTATTTTTTATTATATTTCCATCTCTTTGTGTCTTCGCACTGCATATGTATCATTTGCCGATACACTGTTCAGTGATCTCGGCCTACGTAGAGGAGGCATATACGCACTATATTGTTCCTTTTCTAGATGTTAGGCCTATACTCAGTGTTCGTGAGCGTGAGATGGGGGATCACCTTTTTCGGCGTACATATCGGAACACACAAGGCGACAGACGGGCATTCATGTCAACACGCAATTAAAGAGTCGGGGACAATACATTCGGGACTAAATCAGTACAACTAGTCTATATGTCAACATTTCCACGTATCGATTTGATCTCACCAGAGGAAGAAATTTGTCTATGATACCAAACATCAAAGATTCCCATTCATTTACAGAGAACTCCCTGTTCAAACATTCGCTATCGGAGGAGAAGCCGGATCTGGATCGCTCTGAAAAATTTACACAAGCTGACAATTATAAAATTTAAGAACTTAATTGGGGGAGTCAGAACACGAAATATTTAAGTAAACGTGAATCAAAAATGAGCACAACGGTAACATTATGTCAATTGGCGTAAGTTCAATTCCCCTCCCAGGGACAGATAAAATCATGGTGGAGGGGGGGGGGGGTGGTGTCAATGACTGAAACTGCATGTACAGGCATGAATGTGGACTGAGGTGCTGAATGCCTCTGCCAATGCAACCTGGGATCTGCATGGTTAAAAGCAAAATAGGTTTGGGATCAGTTACAAGTAGGCCTATCGGATTAGGTTCGAATATAAGGCAATTTCAAGAGGCAAATTGAATAAAATGACATGAGTGAGGGGGGGGGGGGAGACGCACATCCCCTACAGACAGGATGTCTGACCCAACCACTGTTATGATACACCTAAATAAGTCATCTCATCCACGTGTTTCGCTGTTTTTCTGACATCAGATGTGACTTCCGTTGGCCCATTGCATGTCAAAGTCTGCAATTTTCGAAATTCCGTCAACAATTCTTCGAAGTTGGGCTACAAATGCATGTCATGACATTTCAGGGTATACAATAACTGTATTATACGTGACCTTTTTTTCAAATATGGCTACCAAATTTGGGGATTTTGGAGGCTATATGATCGTTCTTTCTTGCCGGGAACAAGCTCTTCCTTCCTTGTGTTGAATATTTTAATGATAATTCCCAGTCACAATGAGTGCAGCTCAGACGGTATAGGGTAAAATACTCCACATGGAGAGTGCATGCCCTAATTTGGAGGAATGAAAAGAACGGTTCTATAGCTATAATTCATGTGCAGCGTTCAACTTCCGTTGGCCTTAACTTCAACTTTCGTACCCCTTTGACCAATAACAACCTTTATTTTTTCTGCTGTTCATTTTACTTCCTCATTCCTGACATGATATTTGCGGTTAATGCAGACCAAATTTATAATCACTGCTGGTCCACCATATATAGGTTCAAAATTGCAGTTTTTCGGTTCAGACATGCATGCAAACACTCTTCAAAGAAGCTTCTCTAGATGTAATTTTTTTAAAACTTTTTTCCCTGATATTACATCTTAAACATGCAGACTACAGGCTTTCTAAGCTATATCTCTTACCTCCCCCCACCGAGGATATAAGGAGAGGGGAGGCAAATGACGGTCACGGCCCCTCCAAAAGATGGACCAAAGAATTGTTTCTGAAAATTCGATGAATACTTTGCAAACGATATTTTTTTAGAAGACAATCGCAATTGTACACTTGTTTGTTATTTACATTTAATCACATTACAGGTTAAGATTATCATAGAAACTAAAAATAATATCGCACAATGACAAAGAGCCATTCATGAACTACCGTAACAGACTCCCCCCCCCCCCCCCTTGAGGGGTGTGTGTGAAATACTCAGTCTTCAGTTTGGAGGGAGGCTGCTTCTTCCCCTTAAAATGCAACAACATGGAATAAAAAGAAGATCAGTTTAATTATTGTTAAAGAGAAATAGGGCGTTTAGAATACACTAAAATGACACACAAAGAAAATAGCTTAAACTATCAACCAGAAACTCAGTCTTCTCAAAACATTATGCATGTGATGAGCATAGTGCCATTTGAATTTTGGAAAGTTTGGGTGAACATATTATTGTTGAGCAGCGAATAACTGATTTTTTTTTATCTGTGAGAAACTTGTTTCTTGAAAAAGTAAACCACTGTCTTATCCTTATTTTGATCGATCTTATCTTTCTACATCCACAAAAATTGATTTTAAAAGTACAAATTTTCCTGCAAAGGCAACGCCTTATTTCCCTATCAACTAACTTTCACCAGTAAACATCAAGCAATAGCATTCATAGTATAGGCTATTCTCAAAAGTGTACTTAGTTTATGGTGATAACATGCATCCGCTTGAATTTTGAAAGTTTTGATGAACAAATTGTTAATTAAGCAACCAATATAAATGAAATTCTATCGATTAGATATACACCCATTCTTTGAAAATACGGCTCCAGCCATTCTTTGAATAATCTTTCATATATCCATAAATACTGGTTTGGAAAAATACTACATTTCTCTAAATTAAACATAATATTTCCCCTGAAGCCAGCACAATAGCCAGTTTTCTCAGTTAGGCCAAGTTAAGAAATGATGAATAATTTCTCTTCCCCGACAGCAAACCTTTCTCCCTCCGAGTGTTTTTTTTTTTCTTAACTATCAAAAGTAAAATGTTTAACCAAGAATATCTCGCCCCACCGTTGAAATCATGCGCCCGGAACCTCTTAGCGATGTATTAAAAACTATACAGCACTCACTGATTAGGCTACAATGATGAAAAAACGTAAAAAGTTTGAAAGCCGCCAGTTTACCATGTACTGCCAAACAGGCGGCTTTCGGGTTCTGAACTGAAAAAAAAAGAAAAAAAAAAAGAAAAAAAAAAGAAAAAAAAAGAAAAAAAAAAGAAAAAAATCATAGAAGTACGTATATACCCCCAAACTGTCTCGTGGTTGTGCCCCGAATATTGCTTCGGACGGGGACGATCTGGGGGGGGGGGGGGGGTTGTGGTAGCTGTGTAATTAAGTGGATTGTCGTACACGTCACCGAATGTATGCAGTCTCGAATCACGTGCGACTATATTAATTGAGAACTGCATGGATATATCCCTATTACACTTTAGCGAACGACTTTCCACAAATTTTGACATTTCAAGTTAACCAAGCTCTGAGCTAGACTATGAGCACGTGACTACATATATTTCGTCTTTTAATGAGTTGATAGTGTTTATTTTGTGTTACATTTGTTATAGGAAATCATTGCATGCCAATTCTAAGTTCTAACTACAGCCTCCATGATTCTATGACTAGGCTACAGTTGCAGAAAATGGGGGAAAGTGTAGAAAGTTAACAAACATAGAATGCAATTGTTTTCTGGTAAAAAGTAACTTGTCACAGATTTTCCAATAAGTGATTTTGATTTTTGCTAGATGCTATTAGAGGCTTTGCTTGACCATTTACCATCAACATTAGTAATAGGCCTACGTACAGAGTCCTCTCAGCATGTGATAAAATATCATGAGTTTGAGAACCAACTCCATGAGCCTCTTTAAAGTGTTGAATGAGGATAGGTAGCCTTGAAGTTGAATGTTAGAAAAACAAGTTTACAGTAAACGGTTAACTAATTCTTTTCCTCATACAGTCCCGCTCGTTCATGTACCCATGCAATATAGCCTGCCCATACTACCAATAACACACGAAAAGTATGACCCAAGAAAGAAAAAAAGTTGAAATTTCTGTTAACACAGTAGCTCTACCTCAGATTTTTAGTGTTTATAAATCACCGTAACGTCTTCTTTTTTTCTTCTTTGTTTTGTTCAGTTTTTTTAAATATAATCCTCAACCTGCGGATGCAACCGGCCATGGGAGAAAAACTTTTGTTGTTTTCTATGGAAAAGTAGGTCTAATGAGTGCCTCTCCCAGCAAAAAAAAGGTCATCATGGCAGAGTATTTCAAACATTTTCTTTTTACGAGACAGACAGACAGACAGACAGACAGACAGACAGACAGACAGACAGACAGACAGACAGACAGACAGACAGACAGACAGACAGACAGACAGACAGACAGACAGACAGACAGACAGACAGACAGACAGGAACTTAGACGGGATAGACCGACTGGTAGACAGTCAGGCATTTACAATTTTAGACGAATGACACGATATTAAAATCCAAATGTGTAACGTTGCATTAAAATTACAATATTCTCTAAATGTCATAAGTTGTGTAAAGATCTGGCAGATAAAAGCGATCTAATTGCCAGCTGAGAGTGATAAGGGGCTGCAGCCACAACTTATTCCTATACATAGCACATCACATGACCACAGAGCGACAGCTGACGTAGGTTAGGTGTGTGGCCTATTCGACAAGAAGTATCAAAGAAGCACACGTATATTTTAGTTACTAACACTAGTACCGTGCGTAAACATACACAAGTCACGGTTCGTAGCGAAAAGCAATACCGACGGTGTTTTCACAACAAGGTATGTATGTACATGTATGTAGGTTGCGCCACAGCTGTTTGCCCGGCTTTACTAACACTGCACTACATGCATGAAATGCGCACCGTACCGGCAGTGATATCGGATCGGAATACCTGGAATCACACGATGCACACCTGCAAACTTTGAACATGGTCCTTGAACTGCAACTTTAAGCAATGCCCAAGTTCTGACAACTGCTGTTGTATTGAGGTTCATATCATGGCGGAAGGTCCTCCCCAGGATCGGCCACCTGAGTTTGGTGAGTAACTAAAATTGAGCACTTTTTAGGAGAAACAAGCCCTAGTACTAACGTTACTAACTTAGTTCGCCAACCCACTTTACGCACTGTAGCCTATTCAATATTGCAATAACGTTGACGGTCACATTGAACATATAATGTATGCTACAACTAGAAGTGACAGCTTAGGCGTAACTTAGGCTACTTTCATCCGACTCAAATGTGTGTAATTAAGTCACAACACCCTGATTGTATTAACTAGGCTACAACAAAAGCCTTAACTGAAAAGTCGTGATTTGGACAATGTTTCTGTTGAAAAGGGTCTTGGGGTAACAAGTTCGCTATTTCTACTAGTGATTTGAAGCCGCCTCTAACTGCAGTGTGCAGCAACTGCTGCAAGAGCTAACTCAGCAGTAATGTATTACAACTATCCTAGGATTCTTGGAGTTAGAGAAATTTTTGAAGGCACAGATTGAGTAAAGTGATTGTGCTGAATTTGTGTAAGTAATTGGTAATACCCCATGCTGTTCAGTCCTGTGTCTGTAGTCCTTTTTACGAAAATGATATTGACAAGTTTCTCATTGAGTCAGTGCAGAGAAGGACCAAGTAACAGTTTTCTTTAGAATGGCTCCTCAGGTTCCAAGGTGAAAACAGCTATTGCGGGGTGTTCTGCATTTGTGCCGGTACCTGATTAGCAGTTACCAGTTCAAATCAGTTTGAGGCAGGGCTGTCACAATTGTGTGTTTGTTGATAATGAGATTAGCTGAGAGACTTAGGCCTGCAGCCAGTTTGGGATTTCTAGGCGAGGCCATGAGAGAAATAGGGAAACCCACCAGTACGTGTGACTTAATGTTGATCATCATTTCCAAAAAAAAAAAAAAATTCAAAAATGCAAAACAGATGACGTGGAGTGTTACACAGTGTCATTATTTCTTTCGTTAAGCCTAAAAAGCCATCAAATGTCTTTGAAATAAAGGTTACATAAACAAAGGATTAACATAAAATATATCATATGAGTCCTCCTCTTTACGACATTAATTTGCCTACTTACAGTAACCATTGTTTCCTCATGATACTGCTGTGAGACACTAATTTGCCTGTAAATTTATCAATCTTTGATGGATTTTGTTGGAATTTGTGGCTATTTCAAAATCATGTTCTAAATGGTTTACAATAACACTTCATTGCACCCCACGATAACGCTACAGTGTGGAATACATACATGTGCAATGTTCTCAGATCTAATGCACCCTATCCATGTACATTACATTCTACTTCACAATTACCTGCATTAAAAATGCAGGTCTTATGAACGATAAAACAAAAAAGCCACATGAATGTGTTTTCATTATTGATTTCCATTGTTATGGCCTGAGACATTGATTTGGCATCTTAGTGGCAGCTCCTTTAGTACTAGTAGTCCCTGACATGCTGAACATCTCAAAACCTACATTGCAGTAGCATTATTGTGGAATTATGTATTTCATGAAAGTGAGATTTTACCCTTGTCAATTGATTTGGTTGTGTCGAATGTCACGTTTGCGTCTAATGTTTCATTTGTGTTTAAAGATTTGGTGTTGTACTCATTATTTCTGCTTGTGTCTACTGTTGTAGTTTGTGAACCATTCCGTTCGTGAAGCAGGGTATGCATTATGCACGCACTGTCGATAATATTTGTGGGGTCGGCGTTCCATATACTTATATCCTATTTCTTTACAATTTTGACTGCCTGAAGAGAAGCATAAAATTTGCAATAATTTAAAGAGATGTGACCTGAATTTCAAAGATATTGTATGGTCATTTAATGAGTATTTCAAATTATAATGTAAGACAAAGACTTCTTGCAATAATTTGTGGCTGTTACCTGGCATTTTCTTAACATTGAGGCAACTGAAAATCTTTTGTGACCAGACAAGTCTTTCTTTAAACATCAATATCTTGAGGTATGAGCAAGATATGCATGGGGTTTGAAATTCCTGCAATTTTTTCATTTAAGAACCCCTTCACTTGTCTGCGAAAATTCCTTTTGATTCACGAAATGATTTGATAGTCCCAAGAATGACCTTAATGACAAGTCTTGGTCGTGCTTTAAAAAATTGCTTTGTGGTCCAGGACTGCAGTACTGTCCAACTTCTTCACTGATCATATATATTTTTGGCCTAGGGCTTGAAACAGGTGGCTGTAAATTATCTACTTGTATGACTTGTTTGACCACTTGATCTCCTAACAGTTGATAGGACTGGTTTCAGATTGTTTTCATTCCTCACTTTCATATTATAGATCATTGATTTGGATAGGTAGCTCCATCAGTTAGGCCAAAGGACTAATGCTCATGAGTTGCAGAAGTTTCCCAGAGCCCCCCAGCCCCCTCCCCACTCTGATGCACCAGATGTTCAAGTAGAAAGTTGTAAGAAATAAATCAGTGGTACTGTACCTTAAATATCACTTTTGGTGTTGAAAGTGGGTTACCACTTCAGACATCCACACCGCAGACACAAACTAAACCATATTGCAGGTCAAAACTTGTACTATCAAAAACAAGTTTAGCCTGGACTGTCCTCAACTGGCTTTCACTTGTTAGTCATGGGAAGAGTAAAAAGGTGCACTACTGAGAACTGACCGTCCATGGCAAGAATGTATGGTAATGCATAAAGGCAGGAGGTTGGGAGGGGGAGGGGGCAGCGAGGAGATGGGGGGATCATTAAGTGATTATCTCAGACAGACTTGAAAATCTGTTTTCTGTCCCTGTTAAAATTCAGTCATGAGTGTTTGTTGCTAAGTAACTAGAAGGAAAACCTACACTGTCTGTAGTTGTCTAGTTCTGTGTCATTTAGTGCTTTTCAGATTGTGGCAAGTAGATGAATAATAACCTCTCATAGAATGTACACTATACTCAGGGACTTTGCTGCGTACTTTGCTGCAACCATCAGAGTTTTAGCTGGGAAAGAAAGCAATAGTGTTGGTGATTCGGTGGTCAGTGAGTGTATGCAAGGGAAGTGTATCTCCTCCCCGCTCATTGCATCAACTGTGTACAGTAGCGTGCAGGATTATGGATCTTACAGTGAACTGCAACATTTTGGAGAGAGGAACATCACCCATGACAGGCAACATACAGTATATAACTGGATATGAAAATTTCTGTGATTAAATTAGTGAGTGGGTCTTGTGATGAAAGCATTGTAGTCAATGAGAGACTGATTCCTCAGAAATTGTACATATTCTTCCTACTTGATTACCAGACCCTTTTCCTTATTGTGTTATTTCAGTTACTTCAGTTTTTAACTGAAGATATTTTATTCCTTGCGAAGGCAGGCAAGAATGACGGTGTCGTGTGTGTATGTGACATATTGTAAACACGATGTTATCTCAGGGACCTGGTAATCAGTTTGGAGCAAACTGGTAATTTTTTTTTTGGGGGGGGGGCACACTGGTCAGGGTGAACTTACAAGGGGTTGAAACAAACTGTTCACATGATATTACAATAGCTTCTGTTCCTTGATACCAAGTACATTAGTAATACTCTGTGCTTTGCTGATAGGACATTGGTACTTGTTAGGATTGGTCTCATGTATGATTCAACACTCTATTCAAATTTCCATCTATACTAGTTAAATTCCAGTTGGTCACAAATGCTGTCCGGAAGAGAAAGCATAATGTTTCCTTTAAAAGAGAGTGGTTACCTTGTGAAGGTGAATCAATTTCCTAGTCAACATTTTGCATTCATTCTTTCTAGCACATTAACATCCTCCTCCCACATCTTCGACCCTGGAAAGGTGGCATTATTTGCCTTTTTGGGAGTTTTGGGAGTACGAGACTCGAGAATTTGAGCACTGCTGTATTGTACATTACGCTCCCTCTTTCATCATTGACCCCTGATTACTTTAAAGTAAATGATCCTTTGTAGAACATGTAATGAAGAAGCCCTCCTCTCCCCCCCTCTCCCCGCACCATGAGACCTTTTCATACTGGATGCATTAAACAGTGTCATGTGGGTTATAGAGAATGTATGACCATCCCAATGTAACAATTATTTGATAGACTCTGTCAACTGATAAGTCAGGTTATCTCTGATAAATCTTTTGTTTAGAACTCTGAAAGCCCCTTTTCAAATTGGTAAAGTGTGTTTTCAAAGTTGATGATAAACTCAGTTCATTGGAGTTGAACAAGTTAGATGTAGGCCTAACATTAATAATATTAGGCTACAGTAGCTTCATCAGCATGTGTCTATTGATAACCGAGGTGCAAGGAGGTGACTCATTATTGGGGTGATACTTTGATCTATAGGGGGAAAAAAATAGCAGATTGTGTTCAGTCGTAATTGACATGTATCCCTCTGTGTTTAAAGGGGCTCATTGAGTTGATATCAGTAAGGATTGCGGTGATTTTGAAGTATACAAGCACACGACAATACTCACAATTAGCATAATTAATCAAGGTTCACATCCAATAGTTGTATGAAAACTGTCAATTTTTTCGAATTTTTGACCGTTACTTCCTCTGATTGTGTGCATGTGAGTGTACTAATGTGAAAATGTCTGGTCACAAAGTTTGAAAAACTAAATTTAATCGTTGGCTACTCACTCATTAATGTTCCAATGTATGTAAAACTTTGGGATCCTTTTAGTTTGACTGTTTGTCATTAGTATGTGGAGGAAACTTGACCGATTTAGAAAAATTGAGTGAATTTCACAAAACAACTCAATGAGCCTCTTTAAGAGTACTGTTTACTGTTGTCACTTGTGTCAATGTACATATTAAACTTTCAGTGCTTTGTTTTTTTTTTTTGCCAGATTTTCAAAGTGTGCATAGGTGCTGGGAGGTGTAAAGGGAAATAAGGCACTTGTTTTGCAGAAAACAATCATATTTTTGAAACTGATATTTGTGGACACTGGACACAGTATGATGGATTATAGAAAAAGAATTAACGACAATAGATTTCTTTGCAAGAAGTAAGTTTCTCATCAAGGATAAAAAATTCAATTGATTTTTTTTCTTTGGCTCAAGAATAATTTGTTCACCCAAACTTGCAAACATTCAATTGATGTATTTTAGAATGTAAAATCATGCCTAATTTTTTGAGATGATAAGTCTTTTGCAGATGTTTACGGATGGGCCTGAATGATTTAACATTATAGTTACAGATATTTTGTTTGTATACCATTTTGGTGCATTGTCAATGCCCTATTTCCCTTTAGTGAATGGTACAGTATATGCAGTAGTTGGATCTGGCAGGCCTCAAAGTCCAGACCTGAGATAACAGTTTGTGATCAAAACTGTATGAATGAATAAATACCCCCAGGGTTTTGCATTTTTCAAAAGGGATCACATTGTCAACTCAGATACTTACTAAATGTGCAAATTGGCCATGGAGTAATGCACACAAGTTTAATGTACAGTACAATCACTTACCTCTCAAAACAAGCTCTTTTAAAAGTGTGACAATTTGAATTCTTATTAATGGTCAGATGGGAAGTGAGTGTTTTTTTGCCCCTCCTTACTCCTGAAGAAAGGGGGGAAGGAGGCAATAAGAAAGGGGAAATTTATCATCATAAATAAAGTAGGTAGTTTTGTGTGACTTCTGCACTGTATGCGATTGGTTTCTAGAGATTTGCAGATCTTTATTTGTGGTGATTTCACTCTCTTATTTCTGCTACACTGGATGGTTAACTCACTAGTTTACCAAGTTAACTAGTCATCAGATATTCTGCCGTGGGCCTATGTCATTGTCTGGTTTAAGTCTGGAAGGTGAGTACCCTCTGGTGAAAGAACCCACTTAGGGAAATGATTTTGAACAATTCTTAGGAAGTTACCATGCAGAAGTTTGACCAGAATGCTTCACTGTAGATGGTGACATTACTAATGGTGTTACTGAATACTGCACTACAGTCATAGTGTATAGTAACTGATAGTGGGACGTAGCTAATGATAATGTTACTGTAAATATTTTATTGTGATGGTACTGAATGCATGGTGTAAAGTTTATTTTATCATTACATTGTTGTGGTAACTGAATTAAGTTATGGTACCCTATCTGCCTTGCCTTGCAGAGGTTCTTGTGTACATTTGAGAATTGAACTGCACTTTGTTGCAGAGTATGCATGGTGCAGTAAGCTTAATCTCTGTGTGCACATTGTAACTGTACTGAATGTGTCGGTTAAATAGTAGTTTCACTGCACACTGCGTTTTAGTACTTACTCAATATCATCAGTTCATAGAAGTCTTACTACACTGCAGTACAGGACTAAGAAGCTCGCACACATTCTGTGGTGGTCTTGCTGTTCTTAGTTGTGCAAACAGCTGAAACGATCTGCTTCAAGAGAACATTTGCAAACGCATGGGTAGCAGTCCACAGGAAGGCATACTGAAATTCTGTACCAGTCTGACACCATAAACCAAAAAGGAAAAATAAAGGTTTGGAAGTAGTTGCAGCAGTATGTGGATTAAATATTTTAATGTAAAATTAAGAAGTCCTCAACAGGGATCATGAAAGTCCTCACAGAATTTCCTAAGAGATCTTGAAAGGTCTGTATGGAACTTACTGCAGGCAGTAAATTTGTAGCCAAGTCCAGGTAGTCCAAGGCCAAGGCCAGCCTTGAAGAGAGTCTTGTAGTGCTGTATGTATGGAGGCCACTCAAGTCCTGAGATGTCAAGGTCGAGGCCAGATTGGACTGCAACCCTGACTGCAGATACAGTAGGGCACTGTGTGCATCCAGTGTGGAAGATTCTCACCAAGTTAGTAGTAATAAATACAGACTTAATGTAGAGGATATATCAAAAAAGATCCCCATGAAAAGATCTAAACCGTATGTATGTAGATGGCATTTGCGGAATTGTTGCAATGATATACTTTAAAACAAATATATCTGTAAGGGTTCGGTGAAATTTCAAATATCCAGTCAAGGTTATCACACACCTGTGCATCGGTCTTGGGGGCCCCACTCATGTGGCGATACATTTAGAGAGCGATGAACTGTATTTCTTGTCAAGTAAAGTGATTTTTGGTCGGTATTTTCGTGGAGTCACATATTTGCCCTTTTACATTTGTATGATGTGCATATATTTATGGCCACAGAAAAATGTTTGAAAGCAGTTTGCCAACAAAAGAGATACAATTGGTTGTTTGGTGTGAGTTTTGGACATCCCTGAGAACCACCTGTCCTTGATAGTGCTTACAAACTGTTCAGGTGGTAAAGTAAGAAATTTTAAAAGTAACCTCATAGTCGTGATTCTGACATTGGAAACATTAGTTGATGGATTTTCCTGGAGATCTACCACCATTCAGAACTGTGAATGGGATCAAAATGTCCATGCTTTCTGAAAGTTAAGTTCATCTGTTACTGCTGTCTAAAATATGTCACTTTCTTTTGTGTTGTCACTTCCTGTGCTCACCAAGGCTGCCAGGTACTTTTGCCACTCTATAAACTTAAAAAAAAAATAAAACAGGCAACATAATGGTTCTTATATTGAATTCATAAAACTTAGAGGTTTGTTTATACTAAAACTATGGTACACTTGAGAACATTGCAACCCAAGGTTATTTTATTATCAGTAATATATTCCACCTTACATATGTTCTTTTAACAAAGCATCGTTTTCTGTATTCCACTAGTTCTGGAATCACCTGCATTCCTCGATTTTCATGGAATTTCTACTGCCACAAAATTCTTGACACAAAGCTGTGACCAGTTTGCTCTTTCTTACAGTTGCAAGTTATTAAAGGTCAAAGTGTGCATAAATACACTGTGTTAGTGTGTATCAGGTCTGTTTGTCTGGAGGAGGAGGCAATCCAGATGCAAATGTGCTGACCAAGTGACATTATCAGATCATAACAAAAAGATCCTCTCTGTGTGATTAGGCCAGACTTTGAGCTGAACTTGTGACAGTGAAACCATTTCAAGGTAGTGATTTAGCAATAAGAGCTCCAACTCCAGTCAATGAACTTGAACAATAAATTTATACCAAGCCCCTTGATGTGTCTGTTACAGCTTAGTTCAATAGGATTGTGGTTTTGGTTTTGAACCCAACCACAGTGAACCTTGATTTGTTGTTGCCTAGGTGACAACTCACCTGCAAATCAGTTCAAAGAAACTGCAAAAAAAAAAAAATGTAGAAAAAATAAACAAAACAAAACATACAGATTAGTTTGAAACTGAACACAGCAATTAGAGAGACAATACTTAGGGAGTAATTAATAAATGGATGGATCCTAGAAGTGTGGTTGTGGTAAAAGGAAGATAAATCACTTAAGAGGTAAGAAGGAGTTTAAACATATTAAAATAGTAGTATTACGTCCAATAAGCCCAAAACAGTTCAATTATTGCAGATATTGTGAGTTGAAACTTACTTAAAAGTGAAGAATTCTGCACAACCTCTGTTGTTTTAACTATTTTAAGTGGTTGTTATTACGTGTTTTTTATCTTAAACTGTGCTTTACATCCAAGTTTGAAGTAAGAATGTTTTGATCAAAATTTCAGCTGCATTAGTCTATTCCTAATTACAAGAATCATGTTTGGTTTGGAGCAGGGGTAGGCAGCCTGTGGGCCAATGCAGTCTCCAAAGCTCCTTGTGAACATATATAAAAATGAAAGAGAATAAAAAAAATAGAGGCACAAAGATATTATCTGTTTTATAGCCTCTGATAATTTGTTGACAAACACTTGCTGATATCCATTCCACTAGACTAGAGAGCTATTATAAAGAGAAGGATAATAGAGGGCAGGCTTATGATCTGTGAGACCTGCTATAAAGTTCAAAGTTGGTTTCAGTATGTGGCCCCTTGATTCAACAAGGTTGGCCACCCATGGTTCAGAGGAAGAAAGTAATGTTGTCTTTCTTGTAACTGCCTCTGCTCTTATGAAGATCATGTGATATAAAAAAATCGCATTTTTGCTTATTTGATATCAAATGTTGTAAATTTTGAAAATAGCCACAAATTCCACCAAAATCCATCAATTATTGACAACTTGGCAGGCAAATTCCTGTTTCACACCTGCATCATGAATAAACATTGACTACAGTTAGTATGCATGCAAATTTGTGATGTCATGAAATGGACTCCTGTGATATGTCTTATGTTATCTTGTTCACTTAACCTTTATTTCAAGGAGAATACTTTAAGAGGGTTTCATTTTTGATGCAAACATGAATTTTTTTTCATCAAAAATATATATCACTTAATAACCTTGAAACCCAGTAAATAAGAGACAATATATACAGGGTAAAACAAAAGGAATACTGATACTGTGCAACACTCCATGTCATCTGTTTTGCACTTTGAAAAGTCATCTCAAAATGATCATAGACATGAGTGGAATTCCAACGGACTGTCACTCATGGTTTCACTTTGCAACTTCTGGATGAAGCCAGCTCTTTTCTTGATTTATGTCGTACCATCTGTGAAGTAATTTGCTGTTTCTGGTTTGCTGCTCCTTTGTTTTGGTGGTCATATTGAAGTAAATATCATAATAATGACCTGACAACCCCAGTTTGTTAGCGTGTGAAAGTGGGTTAAGTTTTCCGAGTTTGCACACAACTGCAGTAACATGTATTTATGCTGACCATGTCTTAAAGGAAACAGGTTGATGAGGTATTCAACCAGTTCTGGACACTATATGTGTCATTTGCCATCCTGATAAATGCCCTTTGGCATAGCAATATCCACATAGTAGGCGTTGCACTGCAGAGCAGATGAACCAGGTTCTTGGATTATCATTCAGTATGGATGATGGACAGGATGCTTCCAGTTATATTACTTGAATCATAAGACGAATAAACAATTGTCACTCTAGCAAGTTAAGTTGCTGTTCTTTGTTCACTTGTTTATTCATGATATAAAAGTCTGGTATTGTTGTTTACTTCATATGTTAATATGGTATGAACTAACACCGTACATCATCCAGCGGCAAGGGTGAAATGATTCGGGCGCCAGGCATTATTTGGCACCCATTTCCTGCTCAACAGGACCAGGTAAACCCTCAAAAGATTAAGTGCCACTTTTTTTTTTAACCAAACGTGGCACCTGCCATCAGTCATTCTTGAACATAACATATATGCATGATTGAAAAATTTTTGAAAAAAGGAGTCACTGTCTCCTTTCAACACAAACTGTCCCCTGCTTACACCAAAGACAGCAAGGGAACCAGGAGACAGAAAGAACTTCCTGGTTCAGCTAACCTAAATTTCACCATTATTTACTGAGCATGTAACAGTGTTATAGGAGGTACACATGGGAGAGGAGCAGTTCTTTCCTAATTGCAGTGCCGATGACAAAATTCACTGTGCCGCCTCATTCACGTGTCTCTGACACTATTGAACGACATCACACAGTTCTGGTGGTCTGGTCCTACCAATGTCCTGGTGTATGAGGGCTTACATGGGGTGGCTTGCCACCTTAGAAACCTGTGGGTGATGCCTCACAAAATTAGTGCATCATTGAAATGATAATTGTAGATTGGAGTGCCAAATACTGGGTGACATAGGCCCACTGTGTTCTGGTTGCAGTCATTGACTGTCATTTCATCTTCTGGATATGGCAACCTGTATTAGTCAGGGTTGTTTTGTTTATGAAGCGAATTAAACGGATTTATTTTATGAAAATGAAATGGTTCTTTACATGGCACCAACAGTGCAATCAGTGACATATCAATTACCTGGTGTGTGAGAGATTTGGTTCTTAAAATTGTTTTTAAACTGCCTGAAATGTGAAAATATGCTGTGTACAGTATGTGCCCTCATGTGCACAGTTTTATTGCATTTGTATGCGTACATGTAAGTTAAGTTCTTGATTATCAAAAATCAGGCTGTCTGAAATGTTTTTGTGCTGTTTTTACGTTCAGCATACGTACTTGATATAAAATAGTGGCGTTTTGGTAACTAGTGTCAGTTTGGGCGATGGATTCTACAAAGTTAGCTTCTCCACAAACATGATTTGTCATGCATAGTGCTACACACACTGCAGCCCACTATCTGTGGTAGTAGTCTTTAGTAAATCCATACAATTTGAGAAAAACGGTCTACACTACCACATCGAGAGACCGATAATGAGTGAAGTTTTGGTAGAAGCTGCTTTTTAACCAGTACCTTTGGTATCATTCTAACTTGCTGCACTTGTTAATTGTGAACTGTACTTTCTCATAGTAAGGAATGGACTATAGTACTGTATAATATTATTTAATAGCCACAGCCAACAGTACAGACTTGGAAGGTATCAGGTGTAGGTCAGATATAATGGGGTTAGTATCAGTCATGGTCCTTGACACATTCTTAATTGTGGATTGTACCACGTGACTTGAACGTTTCATTTTGTGTGCGCTGTGCGAAGAACGTATCAGCCTTTTTAAAGAACTGTGAATTGCTGTAGCCTCAAGAAAGACTTTTCTGTAATAGAAACCACTCATGCAGTACAGAGTCTGTCATAAGATCATTCATTTTATTAGAAAATGAGTTGTTATTATTACTCAAATGAAAACAATAGCTGATATCAAATGGTTGGGATACATAATTTTGAGGCACCACGATCTGTGATTTCCTGGACCCACATTGCTCGGACACTGTAATGGTCTCCATGGAGATGGTACACATTTTCTCTAGATCTTTGACCAATGTGAAACATGGAAACTTGGACAGCAAGCTGTCTGTATCTGTGGTACACTGACTACATTACACACGTACTGTATGGGTACCGTCAATCTGCAAGTCTCCGAATCTTTGTAAAGTTTTGTGCATGCGATGTGATCCGAGAGTCATGAAGAAATTTATATTCCTAGCAAATGTTCCAAGGAATCAATCCACCAGTTCATCCCAAAATTACTGTCACAAATGGAGGATAAGTCAATAATGATGATATAAGGCATTTTCCCATTAAAGCAACACCACTCTTGGTCTACAAAATCACTGAAAATGTGACAGGTTTTAAGATAAACAGCATTTGAGACAACCTCATAAATAATTCATAATCACAGCATGGTGACATCAAAAGTCACACAATGGTTTTGTTTGCTTCTTGTTTCTGCTACTTCTATGACATCGGTCAGCCTATTCATCTTTTCTGCGGCTACAAGCGATCTGTATCTACATACGGAGACCTGGAGCAGGTTGAGAGTTTTTTACATGTTTCAAATTATTTTGGATTTTACGAGATTGTTGTGAATTTTGTTTGGACTATTCTTTTAAAGCCATCTATGTGGTGATAGTACTGTATGTTAGAGGTTCAGGGCTTCAACATATTTGTAAATAAAAAGAAGTTCATGAACTTAGTCATTCTCCCTTTGTGTTCTATAAGCAAAGCAGCCCTGTGGTCTTTAAGTTTGTCATCCAGATAATCTCCATGAAAAAGGTCAGAATTACATCCAGAATCTGTCGTGTTTTGGAACAGCTGAGCTTTTGCTCTCAGTTTTACAGAGTCATGTTATTCTTGGTCATAAAAACCAAACCAAAGAATTACTATCTTCCCAATGACCACAGTTGTGTGATTTTATGGAAAGTTAAACTTGGTGTTATTGTATTTTGGGTGTTATGTGATTTAGCACCATCGTTGATTCCCTTTCATCATGGCCGTCGTACCATGACATCCAAAAAGCATTTTGTCAAATGTTTTCAGTGTAGTCAAACCAACTAAAATACTGATTATCATTTTGACAATGGAGTTGAAATTTTTACAACACATTGTTGAATTTTGTTTAGCAATTTAAGCACTCAAGTCTCTCAAAAGAATACTCCAAACTAGAACTGCCTGGTGGCAAGGAATAAATCTTTTCGAGTTTCAGAGGTTTGAAGGACTGTTCCTCAGATCAAGTCCCTTTTTCTTGGAACATGTGAGTGAATAATTTTGAAACTTGGCGGTTATTTGTGTACCAGGAAAAAAAAGGAGGCAAAAAAAAAAAAAAATGCTTAGAACACATTTTTCTTTAATTTTAGGTTGAAAACACTATTGAAGCACTTTCATTGCTTATTTCTGGTGAGCGTTTTTTGCTGGGGAATTAAAACTATCAATCATGTCAAAAAGTCACGCCAGGGTGCCAATTAACGTGGGCAAGTATGTTGTGTTTTTGTAAGTGTTGTACAGTTTCCCACTTAAGTTACCAACCATCAAACAGCTCGATTAATCCTGTTGGGCAATCTGTGTTACTAGTGTGTACACTCACGCATGATGAGATTCTGTGTATGTACGCTGAATGATTATGAACTTCATGCATATTCAGTTGCTGTAGGGATTGTGTTACAAATGGGCAGCTGTCAGAGCTAAATATGGAATGGCAGAGTCAGTGAATGGGAGGACTAGTTTAAAAGGTGCTGTTGTAGGGAAGCAAACCACTCCTTGGTTTGGTTTCCATAGGTTTACTGTACATAGGACTTAAGTTCATTGAATGGACTGGTTATACCATGGAAGTATTGGTTATGCACAAGGTGGTATGTACTCTTGGTGTCCTTTTGTATGAGTAGTTGAATATTAATTACTTAAAGGAGGAGAAGTAATTGTCACAGTGGAGGATAGGAAATTGTGACAAATGAGGATACAACTCTGTGGGTACTTGTGGCAAAGGAATGATAGGTGGTTGCCATAAAGGATTATAGGTAGTTGTTACAAAAGGGGATCTATAGGTAGCTGTCACAAAGGAAAATAAGTACTTTTGACAAAGGAAGACTTCTTACAAAGGAGAACAGATAGGTGTCACAAGAGGGGATATACAGAATTGTGGCAAATGAGGATAGGTAGTTATGGCAAGGGATGGTGGATAGTTGCAAAAAAGGATAATAGATAGTTGTCAAGAAGGATGATAGGTAGGTGTGACAAACGAGGGTAGGTGTCACAACAGAAGGTAGGTACGTAGTTGTGACAAATGAGGAAAGGTAGTTATGACAAAGGAGCATAGGTAGTTTTCTTTTAAAAAGATAATCTGTAGGTAATTATGATAGAGGAGGATGCAGAGTTGTGATAAAAAAAGATTCTAAAGGTAATTGTCAGTCACTGAGAAAACTAACTTTTATGTGAAGTCTTCCTGAGGCCTTCTGAATAGGGCAGTGGGTGTGAGTAGGTGGACAGAATTAGGTGGCCTAGAGAAAGATAGGTAGCTGTGAAAGAAATTTTACAGAGTTTCTGTTTTTGCCAAATTTCTTCAAAAACTAGTTAAATAGTGATAGGAGTATCACTGACATGTTGAAACTCTCTCAAGGACTGAAATATTCACCTAAATATTTCCTATATTTACAGGATTGTTGCTCTCTTCCAGATGCCTCTTCAGATTAAGACACAACATTATTTCTAAGAATTTGTGCTTGTCTGCTTGAACGGTTTTGTTTAAGTCAGTCAAAACCCTCTGTCACTCATTAGGTTTAACACAAACTGTGGCTACGTGTCTTTAAAACAGTAAGTCAAGGTACCGTATAGTACTGCAGTACATTAGTGTACATAAATTATTCAATGTCAGCCTAAAATCCAAAAATTTAAAACTGTATAGTACTTTAAACAAATCTAGTGTTTATTTCTCCCCAAGCCTTTGCTGCTATCCAAATTAGTACCTCCATTGCCTCTTCCTCCCTCCCCCACCCCCTAAAAATTTTAGACTGATCATACTTGTAGGTCAAGATGCAAGTTGAAAGAGAGCAAATGTTTACCGAGATGTACCATAGGCTACTTGCAAGGTGTGTGTCCTGTACTGTGTATATTACTGTTGGTCTTTTACCATAACCTCTGTTGCATTTTGCAAGCTATGGGGTTGCTTTATAGCCATCATTTTGTCTCTACGGTATTTCCCAGACATTCTAAGCAAAATTTGCATTTTATTGAAAAGGGATTGGCTTGTATATTTGTTTGTGTATGGGGCAACTTTTTGGCAATCTGGTAGCAGCTTTAGCTGTCACCAAAATTTTCTTCATTTTCTTTATCTTTGCATATTGCTACATGCAGACTTAAGTCTTGTAGGTCAATGATACTGAACTGTAATCAATAATTTTCAAGTTAACTTACTCAAATTTTTTAAGTGTGAAACTGACAAACCAGCACATCAAACGAAACAACTATCACCTTACTTTTTTCATGATTATTTAGTGCATGCTATAGCTTAGAGTTGATAAATTGATTTTTCTTTTCTGTTCTTCCTTTTGTTGGGGTATTGCTCAAATTTACTCACACCTCACTTACCTGTCTCAACACATCAAATGCACTACATATGTTGTTAAATCACCAAAATTAGGGTAGGTAGATATTCACAACGTAGGCATGCTTACCCCTTGCTTCTCTAATGCATACATTTGATCTTGCTCCAAGTGTCCTCGAAAATAATTTTAGCACTGTCCCCTCTTAGCCCCAGCTCGCTCTTGATTGCCTTTCTCTCGAGTGTGCCACAACATGTATTGGTCTGTCCTCTGTTTTTTGCCTGGTGCAAATGCGTCTGGAACTCAAAAACTGAGAGTATTCTTGTGTTTTGTTCTTATTTAGTTTATATTTCTATTAGTGTTGATTCTTTGATTCTAGAATTGTTTCTGAGGACATTTGGAGCAAGGTCAAGTGTATGCATTAGTAAAGCAAGGGGCAAATGTAGTCACTCGTGAATAACCACACCAGTGAGTTGTGGGGAAGCTCTGTCACCGAATAGTTTCCCATTGTTCTGTATTCATGTATAGTAGCATCTCAAATAGACCCATTCTCTGTATTTGTTTCTGTGCTAATTTCTCTTATTTCAGTCTCTCTCTTCTTTTTTTTTTTTTTTTTAATCTTCTGTAAAAGTATCATCTTAATTAAACATTTGATAAATTTACGGTAAGTGATTTCTATCGTTCAGCAAAGACACATTTTCACATTTCAACGACTGGTTACCGTTTGAACTCTGACCCTTCATGTCAGGCTTGTCTCCATGCACCCGAAAAGAGTTGTCAATGATCAGTGTTACATTTAACAGCATGATGTGTGCCCTGGATACCAAAAGCAATAGTTAAACATGTCTGTAATCAGTGCCACATTTGATATAAAAATGTCAGTCACTTTTACTGCAGCTCTATGAAGGAAGTAGCTGTGTACACAGTCAATGAACATGTGGGTGATGTTCAAATCGGAGAACTTTCTCAGATGAATGTTTCAGTCAAAAGTTTGTTTTTGTTTGACCCTCCCCCTCTTTTTCTCTTTGTAATCAGTGTCGATCACCTCAGCAATTTTTAACGCACGTCTTAAGTAGGAAAATACCGCAGAATTTGCGTTGTTATTCAGTGTGAAATGTTTAAACCCTAAATGACTTTATAGAAAAGCCTGACTGTGAGAAAAGATACAGTAACTACAAGTCGGAAAGTATGTTTGAATTAGACAGGCCTAAGGTAACCCTATTCGTCTGCGAAATTTCCATGCATTTGTCGCTTTCTCAACGGTGTCGATTTCTGCTGTAACCTTTGTAGCGGTTTGCATACTCATTGCCATTTACTGCAGTCTAATTAATTATTGCCATCCATATTAAGTGATGCTAACGTTGTTGTGAATCATGAGTTATCGTCGCAGTCTTCATGTTTGCATGTTGTGGAAGAAAAAAATAATGCACTTTGCTCAATGACTTCCTGGACTCTGAAGCAACGACTTGTTCTGACAAGAAACTATTTGAGAACAATGCCTGTGTGCATCAGGGTAGCTGTTTCTGGCTTAAGATGCTGGTTTAGCTGTAAATTAGGTTTGTGTCTTTAGCTTGCACCTAACGATAATTTTGACTGAATGCACTGTGCCAAGTTTTGAAGCACTCAGTCTTGAATTTGATGAGTAATACTGCAATACTGATCATGGGAAAAAAAACAAAAAAACAACAAAGGTCAAAGATTATGACATAATTAATTCTCTTTAATTGATCCTTGTTTGATGGTGTTGTGTCTACATTTACACTTACTGCACTTTAATGTTTAAAGAGGAAAAAAATCCTTTTTGATGTTCTACAAAAGAGTCAGATCGCCAGTTAGCTGTTTTATGTCAGCAAGAATTACATGCTGTGGGCTAGCATCTCTACTTGTGAAAACAACTATCCTAGGTGCCACACTGCACTGCACTAGTACTGAAACTGTTGTTTTAGGCACAGAACTCTTTCCTTTATGGTATTTATCATTAATGTGCAATGTGTGTCATTGGTAGCACTGTGCATGCTGTATGTACTACTGCACAAAACTGTTCTGTACTAGTACTGCATTACTGTCATACAGTACTGTAGGACATGATACTGTGCTGTACAAAGTTACATTATATTTTTAAATTGTTTTGCTATGCAGCATCATGCTGTACTGTAATTTACTCGCTCTCTTCTGTACAAGATATGTTTCATCATACTGTACTGTTATGATGCACTCTTGTGCTATACCACACTTGTATTGTCCTCCACTGTACCAGACTTACAGGTACTCTACCAGTTTTTGGAATTGAACAGGAATTGAACCTGGAGGAAGGGGAAACCCTTCCCTAAAAAATTTTTGGGAGGGATTTTCAAAATTGAGGAGGGAGTTGTCACTTGGGAAAGATTCTATTGCAATTGATTGTGTTTATATATTTATAATTGTAGGTGTACCCTCAGCTGTGGAAAAGTGTGCAGTATTTTCACACATACGATTCATCTTTGTGTGGTATTCAGGAGACAATTGCTGGATTCATGCAATCCTGCGCCTTAGTGTGAACACCGTACCGTACTCTGCTATACCTTAGTGTATGTTGTGCTGCACTATATAAACTGTACTATATTATTACAGTGTACCAATGTCGCATGATCGCGCATCTCTGTGGTTTTAAAGGGCAACTGTATACTTTGTCACATTATGAATTGTGCTGTATTCATGTGCTGTAAATAAGCCAGTGCGTGTAGGCCTATTTAATGTGTGTTTGTCTGTCAATGCCTGGCGGTAGCACATGCATGATGTCAAGTGAAACCCCTCTTACACTATCTACTGTACCGGACTGAAGTGCACCATATTGCACTTAGCTGAAATGATATTGTGCTATTTTGTATATCAGACTGCACTGTACCAAGCTGTTCTGTACTTTTCTGTAATTGTGCTGAACCATACCACTGCTGTATTAACTGTGACCTTTACTTTTGTGAAATCACCTCCATTATCATGCTTACAAGGTGAACTTTTTTCTCTTTTGCATTTTTCAGGTGCTAGGCCAAAGATGAGGCCACCAAACCAAAAGAAATTTGATAAGGAGATGGATGCTCTCATTGAGAAGATCCGCATCAAAGAGGCAGAGCTTGTATCCTTTAGATAGTGCCTTCATGGGTAACCGTGTGTTTGCAACTTTAGATGTTCTCAAAAACCTGAACTGTCAAGGGTTTGTCTGTGGATGTGCATCTCAGTGTTTTGCAAATTCACATTGAAGACTCCTTGCTTCACTTGTGAATACCCACACCAGTGAGCTCCCACACCAAAGGAATTCATGCAAACAGAATTTCAAAAAATTTCAACTCGATTTTGAATGGTCACAATATTTTCCCAAGACTTGTGACCCTCAAGCAAGGATGTTTCCTGTTGTGTTCATCACTAATTTTTAGCTCACGCACCAAGTGTGTGAGGTATTAGAATGAGGCTGATGTCGTCAACTTTTTTCAAAAGCCTTCTGTTTCTTCATTTTTTTATATATTTGTCTGAAATTTTTTCAGTGTGTTTTGTGGGATAGACGTATTTTTTTCCACCTAATTACACTTTGACTGACTTAATTTATAGGTGAGTTGCAATGTAATTTTTGGAGGAAAATCTGGTTTTGGTTGCTTTTTTGCACACGGCACTCTAATTGAATGGGTATAGCTGGAGAGCTATTCTGTGGTCACTGTAGTAAACAATAATCAAATTTTACGGTTGGGCTGGCCAGGCTATCTGCCCTGTGGGTCATCAAGTGCTACTGAACTTTCACCTATCAATATCACATTCCGATACTAGTAAATTGACATGCAAATTAAGTTAGTGAAGCATGTGGCTTAGTGATCATTGTAAACTTTTAATATAGGTTGATAAACAGAGTTGATTTGTTACATCATCAACACTGCAGTGTTTTTACAATGTGTCCATTGACTTGGATTATCTTATTACTGCCCATAGAAAAGTTTGAACATATACAGAGAACAGCACCAAAAAGAAAAAAAAAAAAAACTTGTACAATGCTCAAACGTACAAACCATGTGCATTGTAATTTTACAACCATGGCAAAAATCTAGTCCAGCGCACATTTCAATTTAGTTCCAGCCAAAGCCAGCTCTGACAGGATCTAAACATTATTCCTTGCATCCTAACATATTACAAAGCCTAAAGTAGATTTAACCTTCTCTACAGACCATAGCTGGTACACCTAATACCATTTTTCAACGTCACATGTTGAAAATAATATACTACACTGGCATATACTTGATAGTGTGTCAACTAGATACTTTTTGCATGTAACATTTTGTCACCTTCCAAGTACTCTACTTTCATTTTGCAATGCCACAAACAAAGATAACCTCTACTTAGTTCAGTGACTGCCCTTACAGTACTTTCGACATCCCTATGTTCTGACACACTTAAGTGTTCGACATGTACACTTAAATTCAGCGGCTAATCAATGCGTCATTCCTATGTCGGGCATCATAGCTGGGACCCAAAATGGTGCCCGATGTAATGAATGTGTTACAACATATGAGTGTCACAACACGGGGTGTGGGAAGAAAAGTGTGTCAGAACATGGGGCTACAACCCTCAGTTCAATTGTGTGAGCTACAGTGGCATTGCTGCGCTAGTATATTTTTGAATAAATCGTCAGGGCTTTAAAATGACCAGCTTACATGTATTATTCTCCCCAATTGCATACTCGTGAGTGATGTTGGTTTTAGTAGACTTTTTTCAACATGGAAGCTTGACCATGTACATCATTTGTGTACTTCCCATTCTGATCTGTGGAGATGTGTGCTGCACAGTGACCAATATCGATACAAATATATGCCACATCCCTTTGAAATGAGTAAGTTCCAAGTATGTTTGAAAATGATTGGATGATGTGATTACATCATCTGTAGCTCAGTCAGTTGACATTTACATCTCGCCTCACTTAATACCTGTCTCAACACAACAAATGCACTCTCATCAACCATGCTAAGAACACTGGTAACCGTAAACTCTGCCTCAAATGCAGTTCAGACCCACACCTGACCAGTGTCCTCTTTCCCATTCTACCATTCTACCATTCTTATGTGCTAGAAGAGTGGAAGTTCTTGAGAATTTGCTTCAAGATTTGTCCTAAGTTTTTCACCTACTCTGGTGTACCTTGATACCTGTAAGAATGGGTTTGGCATGCTTCAACATAGGATGCAAATTGCTGTTGAAAACCAATTTGCTATTGCATGTGTTCCCTTCTACCTCTAATTATAGATCTCAAACATTAAGTTGATGTGGCAGAATACTCTCACTAACATGCTCAACAAAATGGATGTTTTACATTCTATAACATTGACAAGAAATTTTGCGAAACAATTTTGTCACCATTGTTTTTGAGAAGCTGTATCGAGGCATGATCTGTAAGTGTTTATCTTAGGCTTGGTGGGTTATGATAGTATATTATGATTAGATGTGATGTGTTATCAATTGATTCCATAGTCTACATGTGACAGTTCGATTTCTGCACGCTGCTTTCGTCGTAGTCGTCCTTGTTTGAATACTAACCCAATTCAGGATGCTGCTGGTCTATGGTTAGGAATACAGGTTGACAGGGAATGGACTCTTGTTGGATGGTATGAATGTTAGGTGTGATACAGATCATTTAGAAGTGTATAAGAACCTTTGCACAAAGGCTGTTCTCCCTTCAATGTTAGGCTGGAGGCAAACCTCATAGGTAATCAGGGTGACTCAAGTTGACATTCATACAGCATAGTTTTGATGGAGACTGCAGTACTGCATCGCAATTTTGCAATCCAAAACTCGAAAGTCTGCGATGGATTGCCGAAGTTGTGCAGCACGCTTTTTCTGACTTGCCTCCTTTGCTTCTCACTTGAAAGTCAACTTTAAACAGGAAAAGGAACATTGGGTTTTGTTCCGAATGTCTTTCATCTCTCCTATGTACAAGATTTACCTGTTAGTTGATTGTAAGCTAAATTGAATATAAAGTTCTGAATCTCAGAGGCTGCCTCATCCGGAACATGCTCTTCTGCAAAGCCAAGCAATGATAGTACTCTGTCCAAACATCATAAGTTGCATCCTTTATCTGTACCCACAGGTGTCCGTAAGACAACAACACACCAGTTGAAGAAGGTGTTGGCTGTAAGCATGCATGTCGTTCACTATGTCATAATGCTAAACAGAATTCTGGTCTCTGTTTTGAAGTACCTAGAAGAAAATTGTTGATAAACCAAATACTGTTAGAGGAATTGTTTGCATTGCACTAGGATGATAGAAATTATTTTGGGGATGTTCTGGTCACAGAAATTCTGTCGGAGTTCTGTCATTACAAAATGTGGTATGGTCTGTGTCGTGTAGCTGTGTATTCTGCAGTAACTAGGCTGGTCTGTATAGCCATGTGTGTATCCTAACATTGCACCTTTTCTGCACAGGATGAATGCAAGTACAGTATGACCAAGTGTATGGTGATCCAGCATAGTAGGAAAGATAGACAGTGAACCACTGGTAGCAAGAGGCAGAAGTGCAGTTAGACCTACAAAAGTCCTATGCAGTCAAAGGCAGAGCACTAACACAGGTTTGAAAATGGAGGAGCAATATTGATTCACAATTTGAAATGCATATTTGTATCATTGCTTGTGCACTCACAAGAAAAATACGAAGATGGTTACATCAGCAGATCCCTTACAAACAAGTACAACAAAAAATAGGCAATTTCAGCAAATTCTTCATTCCATGTGATTTACAGGTAGTATCCCGGGTTCTTTTCATAGAGGTCAAAGGTCATATACAAAGTGTTGGTCAAATAGTCTGTGATGGTTTGGTAGTTGTCACTGATAAAAGCACTGTACATTGACCTTGGAAGGAATAATTGAATCTCAGTCACCTTCATTACATTCTGTTACAACCTCCATCGGTGAGATCTCATTCAGTGTGTGCATCAGGCTCGTAGCCAGACTCAGGCCCGTAGCCAGACTAACCAATTTCGGGGGAGGGGGAGGGGACAGGGGCACATCAATGTTTTGAAGTTTTGCTGGCATGGGAGAGTTGTCTAAGGAGTGGGCGCTTCCCTCCCCTTTAAAAAATGTTTGCCTTTTTTAAGGGTTCTAGATGCAAAATGGTGCAAGCTTTCAATATTTTCTCCCTGTGTTTGTATTCTAAAAAAAAGCAGGACCTTTTATTGAAAAAATTTGGGAGGCATGTACCCCCTGTAATGCCCCTGTGGATATGTGCGGGGTGTCCATAGTGCATGTAAGTTTCAACTGTGGGGTCTCCTTCTGGAATTTACAAGCGAATGATATTAACAATGGCAACATGTAATTGAAAGACTGTCCCAGCATATCAGTAACAAAATGGAATTTGCAAGATTTTATGAAGTAAAGGAAGCATCAAATACAAGGAATTCAACTACAGTGATATTTAAACAAGTAACTTATATGTTGAGAAAGGAAGTGTTGTTAATATACTCTCATGAGCCTTACTGGGTACAGTACCTCCAACTAACAGAAAAAGGAAGTTTAAAGACAAGTAACCCTCTCTATCAACCAGCCCCACCACACCTACCCACCCACCTTTTTACAAACTGATCATGATAACATTAATGCTGTCAACTTTTTTTCTACTGGATAACTGCTGTAAGAGTCAAGCTCCTTGTGCAGGAGGCCAAAACAGGAGGACAGAACAAACACGTCATGATGACTCAAGCGAAAGGCAAATGAGGACGGGTCAGAACCTTAGAGGGTGTGGCGCTAGAATTGATTTTGAGGACATTTTAGAGCAAGGCTAAATGTATACATTAGTGGGGAAGGGTAAGAATAGTCACTCGCTAGTACCTACACCAGGGAATCGTGGCGAATACATCCAGATCATGACAGTGTTACTTTTCAAGCAAAAGCAAAGGTTCAATATTTTCTTGATATTGCCCTTTTCCTTGACGGGAGGCACCCTGCCAGAAATCCCTCGGCAAGCCGAGCAAGGAGTCATCGCCGGGAGTGATGGCGGAGAGGACCCAGCTGAACACGAAGCTGAGAAACCTGCGCACCGAGAAGAACGAAACCATCGAGAAACGCAAGGGGAAGGAGCAGGAGCTGTTAGCGGTGAGGTCTGAGATCACGAAAAAGGTCAGTGGTCCTTTCAGTATTGCATCTTCGTCAGGGAATTGTGGGAAAAAAATTGGATTGTGCTTTTGATAAACTAGGGTTAACTTTTGTCAGTTATGTTGCACTTTTGTTCGAGCATAAAAGTATAACTGCAGAGGAAAGTTGCGATAGAGATACTTTCTCTCATTTTGTGGTTCTCCTCCGACATTCTCTCGTTGAAAACTTCTTCCCTCAGCATTTGTTGAACCTACTTAATGCTGGCATGCGTATTTTTCTGTTATAATTAATTGATGGCAGTAAGTAAAAAAGAAAAAAAAAATGACAAACTTTACAAAGTCTACCAGATACGACAAAGACCTCAGATTTGGTAATGCAGTAAGTGTCCCTTTCCACGCATCTAATTTGCATGGTGTTGGATTACAAGAAACATTAGTCCTTTTAAACTTCTTAATGATGGTTTGTCCCTGAAAGTCATCATCTGGCAACACACTTGTGAACTTTGGTGGGTTGCTTACATGCCTTTCTTGCCGCTATTCCTTGTGGAGTATGAAACAAAGTGTTCTGCATTTTGAGAAAGCTTGTACAGTATGTGATATATCGCAGTGGCAGTGTAAACCAGGTATGAACAACAGATGCTGAAAGCTCGATGGTGAAATGGCTGGTGACCTGGTTTTCCTTGGGATAAGTTATGAGACAGACCTTAGCAATTTTCCTCCTTAGTAATCCAGACACTTTTTCTCTGTCAAAGGTCATGGTCTCTAACTTTCAGTGGCTTTGTCCGAATGTGTTACTCAGTATCATTCGACTCTTATCCGTTATGTATTTCATTTCAGGGCTCAATTGGGAAATAATTACGTCATACGACACTCCTCAGTTCTGTGTCATTCTCAGGAACCTGTAATTGGATATCATCATCAGCTCCCATTTAACAGTGGTATCAATGTCACTTTGAAAGTGCATTGAAGGGAGGGTAAGGGGGGAGAAAATATCTCAGCTAAAGCTAAGAGTGCAAAGAGCCAAGGGTGTTTTGACCCCTCCGATCAATAACTCTGATGTACTGTAGCCTATTGCTCTCCAAGTACATGAACAAAACAAACATGATGTAATAAATTTGACACAAAAAGCACTTTAAAACTCAGCAACATTGTGAAAAATTAACGATGAAACAGTGGTTTTAATCGCCCAAGTACGTAAGATGTAAAAAAAAAAAAAGATAAAAAACGAAACATTCACAGCAGAAGTCCGGAAGTAGCTAAGGTAAGATAACAAAAATATCACAGGTATGTATGCGATTTAAGCCCAATTAGAGAGACTACTTAAAATAGGAATAATGCCTGTGGCATAGACGTGGCTCAGACACATCATGTGAGTAACTGCATTTATAAACGATGGATGCACAGGGACTGGTTCCCGTTCGAGTGTTATCTCACAGGAAATGTTCTGGAAGAACAGGTTTTACCTTTAAAATAACTTTTTAAATTGCAATGAAGGGAAAGTACCTGTTTCACAAAAACAGATTTGTTCGGTTCTTCTTGTGCAGCACAGGATGGGTGGACCATTTTTAGTCTGCCTGCCTTGCTATGATGTGTAGTTCTCCATTTTTACAAAGTGATTTTGTCAGCTTTACGCAATTTGTTTCTAATCTGCAGTATTTTTGTTTTAGCCTTTGCTGGCATTGCTCATTTGCTACTGTAATTCTGTAACTGTTTGAAACTCGATTAAAGTCACTTAAAGTGACTTTAATTTGGTAAAGTAGCTGGAATCTGAGATTTCTTTTTGGTGTTTGATCAGAATAAGCCTTAACAATATTTCAGTTACAGACAATTGGTAATTGCACAATATAATTGTACAATTTTATCTCTTTCTGGTTGGTTTTCCCCACTCTCTGTTGAACTTCCATGGGCACAGCAACCAACGGCAAAGGCTTGATAGCTGTTGTTGGGACTTTGTTGTTGCTAGTAAAGTCTCAGCAAATGGTTGCGGGGTTTTTCAATCTTTTTATTTCTCTTTGATCTTAACTGATACTAGCCACAATTGTAATTTCAATATTTGACATTGCTTTTGATATTTCATGATTGGTTTTGATATTCCACTATTGACTTCAGCCTTTACAGCAATACTGATTTTTTTTATTTTTCAAATTTTTTCTTCTAGGCAGTAATCAAAGCAAAGGTGGTTATCTCTGGTTGTGTGTAAATGGGTTATGGTGAAAGCTTAGCTTGCTGTATCTCCATCCATCCTAAATTGGGTATTGTCTGTCAGAAAATGACTCTTTTCCATTTGATCTGCCCAATGGTCAAACTTTAACGCAGCTCACATTCTTCTATGTTACTCTGCCAAGAAAGAAGTTGCTTTACATATGGGGGTATTAGTGTAGGGGCAGATCCACTATTTTTGTTTGGGGGATACACAAGATTTAACATTTTTTCAAAAGGGTCTCCCATCTGAAGAATTTAAATGAAACCAGTGCTAGTATCAATATGGTGTATGAGTTTCTTTATCAGACCTGTGATGAAAAGAGGAAGAGTGATGTGTCTGCGATAGAATTTTAAAGTAAAATTGATCCATTTTGGAATTTTGTTGTTTTGAAAGGGGGTGCATGTGCAGTACCCCACTTGGATTGATCTGTCACTGTAATGGAACAAAGATTTTCTTCAATAGAAATTGATTAGGAGGGTGTGGTTGAGTACAGTAGCAGTGGAATGTTCTGCAGACATGTAATAATAGCTTGCAAATTTGCATCCATTCAAACCATTTAAAATATGAATCTCCTTTTGTCAGGCATTTGAAAAGACTTCATTTTCACACTCAGACGTAGCTTGTCTGGTCCTCAATTCCTTTTTTTCCCCTTCTTCACAGGGAGACAGTTTGTCAAAATTAGAGGCCAGTCTGCCTTACAGAACCATGGACGGGTTGGAAAGGGCATTAAAGAACTTGGATTATCAACTCCAGCATAAGAGACTCACACCCCGGGAGGAGAGCAGACTAGTGCGAGAGATAGAGAACCTCAAGAGATCTTTGAGCAAAGTCAAGTGAGTGAGCCTACCTTACCTGTCACCACAAAATTTACTGTATGCTGACAAGAAGCAAACCATCAGTCGGTTGGATTTACTGCTACCAATCTGGACCTTATACCAGAGAGTGGGGTGGAGGGGGGGGAGTAAGATTTAGTCTGTGGCTAAGCTGGTCTTTTTATACAAGGTTTCAGTAGTCATGACTTGTTGATATACTGGACACGTTTGACAAGCACTGTAATGCAGACCTTGAATCCACTATTTCATTCTTGAATTATGGAAGGACGTTGACCACTGATGAAACCCAAATATTCATTTGATTGTAACTGTAGATGCCGTATAGGCCTAACTCCAATTTTGTAACAAGTAATTCACATTGTAGAAAAGACAAACGAGGGCAAGCATAGGTTTAGAGGGTGCGGAGTCAGAATTGATTTCAAAGGCACTTTGAGCAAGGACAAACTTAATGCACTAGTGAAGGCAAAGTAAAGAAGCTTGTGGTAACGTTTCACGGTACTGCCTAAAATTGGTACCGTCAGTACCGCCACAAATGGTACCGGTACGATACCGGTACCCAGAGGGAGAAAAACGTTTGATTGATAACTACATGATTGAAATACTACAATGGGACATTCAACACACACAACTGTATGTAAATTTGTACAGTAAATCTGCTGCTCGAAGCGAGCGAAGCACTGTACTATTTCAGTGGGAAATTTTCATCTGTTGGTCGCCAGCTCTGAACGAGTCGATCGAGCTACGCCCCGCCCCCAAGGCTGCAACGTAGATTCTAGAATGACTGACAGTCATGAACTGAATGATATTATGTGATCAACAAGTCTTAGATCTTTTGTTGACCTTTTCCTTCCCGCGATTTTCGACAGCCAATCACAAGTTTATAATGCGAGTGGCAGGCAGGACTTTATTTCATGTTTAATTAGATGGAAGGCTAGCGAGAAAGGGTTTTGTCTTTGCTGATGCATGCCTCTCTGGAATTCCCAATCCAACGTTCTCATTTATGTGTAAGAGATTTTCAATATTAATGAGGTCAATTCAGTGATTTATTTGCATAGCTCATACCCTCTTAACACTAAATGAATTGCGCAGAGTATAATCGATTAATTATTAATGAGATCAATGAGATGACATATGATTTTGGACCCAATGGCCTCGGTCGTGACTGAAACTGATACTGCCCACGTGTATCGCTACTAATGGCACACCACTTCGGTGTATGTTCTGGCGACTACAGAACATTGTATTAACATAAATAGAAATAAATAATTTGAAACGGGGAATGCCAGCAAACAATACATTAGGAACTTCAAGGAAATGGAATAAGGAAGGAATAACAATTTTCTCAATAAACTGTGTATTTCAGTACCCTTCTAAAATCTAGCCAGCTTATTTTCTATGTGAAGGAAAGACTAGACTCTCAATAATAACAAAAATATGTGAAAACTTATAAATAGCATTACAGTTAACTTGTCACTGCCATTCTCCCGACTGTTGGCTTTGGCCCGACTATGTACTATTGAAAATGGAATACTGGTACATGGATGTCAGTTAGTGGTTCCTTGGACTCTTCTTAGCAATATTTATGGAGTGGCTCTGCCATATGTTACCCCGGACTTGGCCCGATATGTGTCCACAGTGGTACTATGGTAGGAGGCAGGGTTGTCACCACGCCGGGCGATGCTACCCAGCTCTCAAAATCTCTGCCCGGCACTCGTTGTCAATTTCAGCATCACCGCCCGGCACAAATTTCGTAACTCAACTGAATAAAATTGTTACATTTCTTTAAAATTGCGAGTGATTATCCTTTTTTTGCCACAAAACGCCCAAGTAAGTTTAAACATTTCCGCACTGGTCGAAACCAAAGTACTGAATTCATAATTTATAATCTAGAGTGCACCATTTTACATCCAAGCACTCTCCAACCCGCAAAAATTTTTCAAAGGGGGGGTCCCCTTAGACCCCCCTGGATGGCGATCACAAATTACCCGCCTCTCAAAATGGTCTGGTGACAACCCTGGTAGGAGGGATGGAACAGAGTGCCAACTATTATTCCTTAAGGACACCTTGATGTTGCTAATGGGGTTTGTGGCAATTGTGATGCAGTTTCTTTATCTTGTAACTAGAACTTTTTTTTTTCTTCGCGGAGTACAGTTCTGAAAAACTAAACACTATATGGGCAGAGGATTTTGAAGCTGATTTAAGTATTGGCAAAACCAGAAACAATGCATGTATTGTCAATCAAGAGCCCCCCCCCCAAAAAAAATGCTAAGCGTCCGATAGCGTTTCATGGAGAGTTCATAGACATACTGTAATTTCATTGATGCCTGACGTTATCTAGAATGTTGATAACAGGAGAAAAGTAAATATTCAAAATATTTCCAAAATGCACAAGTGTTCTTCTCTTTTCACGTGAAATAATGTAAATCGTATCAACCAATGAAGTTTCACAGATCTCTCTCAGTCATTAGAGGTAATTTTTCTTGAAATGGAATCCATAAATCCTGTTGTACTCACCTGGTACACGTTTCATTCGATCACACTTCTAGCGAGGTGTTACTGGATGCTCTACTTACTTCCCAAGTCCCAGTAAGTAACTAAATATCAGCACAGTGCACACTGTACACATGTAGACCACTTACGAAGCCATAATGTTGTAAGTTCATTTTGACAAAGCTGTAATATGTGCTTATACCTTTTCACAGATTTTTCATATGTATTGTTGTAATACTGCTTATGATATATTCCATCATTGTTTAAAACTTTGACTGAGGGGTTACAAATAAAACACGCAGAGTCGTTTTTCAAACTTTATTCTCTTTCAAGTCAAAACGAACATCACAAGTGCATCGTTGGGCCTAACGTTAGGCTAACGTTAGGCTTATTTTCGCGGTACCGTTTGGTACCGTTGTCGGCGGTACTTCTGTACCTTTTAATTGGTGGTATAGTACCGTACTGGTATCGGTACAGACCGGTACTTACAAAAGTACTAGTATACCGTGCAACGTTAGCTTGTGGATACTCACACCAGTGAGTCGTGTTGAATACAACGAACCAACTGTTGACTTCATTATGAGAGATTTGCTTTGAAGCAAACCCATAGTGAAAGGCTTGATCCTTCTTGCTTTCCCAAAAATCAAGATTTCATACATGTGAACGATTTTGGCAACAGAGGTCATAGTTTCAATACCTTTGAAATTATTAGCGGTAACTAAATGAGTAAAAGTTGGTCCAACTTTGTAGCTTGATTTCATTTTGCCAGTGGTCGTTAAATGGCCGCTAATGATTTCCACATCGGTCATATTTCGCTCACGGCCAAGTCGCTGTACGGTAACAGTCCAAATAACTTTGAAGAAAAGATGAGAAAATCATTTTGAAATCTCAGTCATCTTTGTATGTAGGCCCACACATCTATTACTATTGCACATGTACTTCACTTTCGGTCATTTTTTGCCAGGGAATATAGAATGTTGGAAAGTGCCGGAAACTGCTCTTGTAACTGCTTCTCATATGTACTCTGTAATACGTATCATTATTTGTTCACAAAGTCAAAGCCAAGTAAGGCCAGAAAAGAAGAAAATATTCCCTAATTTCAAGTGAGAGAATGAAACCCACCCCCACCCTGTATTTACTGACAATCGAAATGCACATTTTATTCCTTTAAATTTCAGTTTTTCTTTCCAATTATACTTCCTTTGACCCGTGGAACCATTGCTGACAGTTGGCCAGATTTATTGTTCCAAACACTGAGTTAAGAAAAGTTATGTTTTGAAAAGAAATTTCTGAAAATAAGAGGTTATTTAAAATTGAGGAGAATTTGATAGAAGTCCATTTCTGTTGTGGGAGAGAAGTGTGAAAATTTCAAATCAAAAGAAAAGTTGCTCTGGTCTTTATTGGTGTACGCTAAAAGGATTCACAAAATTTGTTTTCAAGGTACATTTTGCCCTCCCATTTCTCAATGTATGGCAGTTGATTTATCACATTACAGGCATGTCATCGGAGCGTTTCCAAGAAACATACTCTTACGCTTTTGTCTCCATCTTTCATTCTAAGTTAATGTAAGTGATATGTTTACCTCAAGTGAGGGGGGAACACACACACCACAGAAAATATAAACGTTTGCAATACTGTGGACTCAATGGTTTGTATACATTATAGGTCTCTCTCCACTTATCAGATGAAAGGAGCTGGCAGCCGGTTCATATAGAGTTTAAATTCAGTTCTCTCCTTTCCTCACACTTGTCTGGGGAAGGTACCTGAGATACTGGACAGAATAGGCACTGATTTATGTCCTCTGAATGTCAGGCAAAACATTCCTCAAAATTGGAAAAGGAAGACATCTAAAGCTGAATTCCTGATACTTTACTGTTCCATTTGTGCCAGAAAAGTGTGATTGTGCCTGAAATGCGATCAACAAAAACGTTATTGTCACCAAAAAAACAAAAACAGATTGACAAAATCTTGGTAATAGTTTCCATGCCTGAAATGGAATTGTAGAATTTTTTTAAAAGCAGAAAACTTAATTAGGTCTGTTGTAAAGTGGAAAGTCTTTACCCCTACAGTATCTCTTCTGGCTTTCGTCTCTGGCACCGAGATACGATGTTCCCTGAATTAACTTTTTGATCCACTTGTAGTCAGTGCTCTTTTTAAATGGATACACCACACCCCTGTCATTTGGCCATGATGTAAATGTCTCCTCCTGATATGAATTTCTTTCAACTTCCAACCATCTCCAAGATCATTTTTCCTCCAACTGTGATCAACGTGAGGACAGATGAGAACTGGGTATCTTTCTGCTGTTTACAGGATCCCAAAACCTTTGACAGTTTGTTCTGTGGCTGTTTACGGCTGATTTCTTGACGGCTCTTCCCCCCACCCCCTGGATAGCAACGTATCAGGAGATATGCGCCCTTTGGATGATATAACATTCAACAGCACATACTTCACATCACAATCCTTTAATTGGGAATCATCGTGCAGACCTTGGATTCTGAAGCGTGCGAGTGCGATGTCACGCCATCACTTGCCTCAAATCACTGTGAGAAGTGCAATTTTTTGCACACCTAGAAGAAAAATGGGAACACAGGCAATCTATAAAAGTTTTATAAAACAGCACACACACCACACTCCTTAATTTCCTGTGAAGTGTGATTTGTAGCTCACCTGGAAAGTCTAAAACTCAAGACCTGATAGCATATTGATAGCCGTTTGTTTCAGTGGAATACTTGAGCATCTCAACGCATTGATACAGTAGGGTGGTGCATCATACATTCATAACCAGGAAAATAAATTCAAAATGTTCACAATGTGCATCTAGACTAGCAGTTTTGAGGTTTCCTCGGTATTTTTTCTTTGCAAAATGAGAGCAAACTCTAAATGTTGTAAATTATGTGCAGATACTCAATTTTCCAATATTGTAGCAATTTTATCATTTTGGGTAGCAAAATGAGATGCGATACCACATAAATTATTCACAGATAATTGGCATCAAAAGTTTATGGTAGCCTTCTAAGCAATGGAAGCATGAGTAGATGAACCTTTCCTCTGCATCTCACTTGATAGTTGATTTGATTTGCACCAGTTCTGGGAAAAAGGTCTGTGACTACAATTAAATACTACACTCATCAACAGTTTTAATTGTCTTTGATAAATAGCCAGCATGGTGTATGGTGTGACTGATACGTACAATTTTATCATATCTAACAATGCAAATGGCAAGATGTATTTTTTTGTGCAAGAAGTTTAATTCAGAGGCCTTAAACCCTGGTTGCAAATTTAATGTTGTGAAACTCTTAAAATGCATGTGAAGTCCAGATGCGATGATGGGTGTAAAAGTAAAAACAACAGTGTTTTTCCAAAGTCTGAAGAAGAAGTTCGAAGAATACAGTAGCGTCCAAATATTGCATTAAATATCCCGTTGCTTCAAAGTACAGTAAACCTGTTCTTATGAAGATTATCAGTAAGTTTCTCTCTAGAATCACTCCCAAACCAGTTGGTTGTAAGTCCTTCTCATCCAGTCCTCCTATGACCAAGGGTAGATTTTACTTTGTCCCTTTGATGAATCAGCTGTTCATCTTTTTGGGAGGTCTGCACCGGTTGGGGAGACTAAAGAGGGCAGAGGACCGTTTGCTATCTTCGCTCGTGACATTTCTGTCTTATTTGCAGGGAGTACGACCAGAAAAAGATGGAGATTGAAGAGGACAAAGACAGAAGGACCAAACTGAAGGAAGAGAAAGATGTAAGTTCTAAATTAACTTTTGAAATTTGTTGTACTGGTCCCAAAATATGTAGGATGCAGATGAAGTTTTGGTACCTTGTATCAGCCCAGGAACCTATGCAGTCAGGTTGGGTGTTTGTGTGTGTGTTTATACGTATGTGTGTGTGTATGTCTGCGATATGTGCTTGGGTATGCTCTAATTCAATAGGGGAAAGTTGAATGAAAGTCATACTTGATATGTAGGTTTGCCATATTGAGAAGGTGGCCCTATTTTTTTTGTTGGAGGTCAAAGGTCATCTGGGATCCATGGTAGTGGTGCCGTGGGGTGTCCAAGATATTTGGGTCCAAGTCCCAAATGGGCCATTTTAGAAAATAATGCAAAATGCCTCTACTCCTACAGATTGTATGTTTTAAAGTTGAAATTGGAAATTGTGTCACAGTACTACTAGGTAGTTGCTCCTTCAGGTTGTTCAAAATTATTGGTCCCATATGGACCATTTTATGAAATCGTGCAAAATGTTTTCTTTTCTGCATATGTTGCTTTACAATGTGAAAGCGTTGTCACATTAGCATTGTGGTAGTTGAACTCTTTGCAGTGTTCATCATTTGTGAGTCCAACTTCAGAATCAGCCATATGGGACATAAATTATAACTTTGTGCAAAGTGATAGTTTTTCAACAGGTTATACGTTGGGGCCTACACTTTTTTTTGGATATGATAAATTGCGGATTAACTTTGGTGAAGACTAAGTGAATATGTGCAGTTAAAATAATCTTCACGCAAGGAACCATACTGCCCTTGGGCTCATTTTGAAGCATCTCAATTGCCAACAGTTTCTTTTCCCCCTCTCCTTAAATTCCTCGGGTTTACACGCAGTCCGTGGGTGGGGGTCAGCCCTCTTGAATGTCTGTGGAGAAAAGTGGCTCGGTGACTATCTCAACAATTTCCAACCTGTTGTTCACATTAGGTCATCCGTAAGGTAACTGTTGTTGGATGTTCAGGTGTTATTCATAGGTGGGACAATAGTATTAGATTGTGTACTTTGGTATGCAACTTGCTGACAAACAGAAATGTTCGTGGCACCCAAGGTACCAGATAATTTTTCTATCGATCTTTATTTTCCAACCCCCAAATTATGGAGGGTGCTTGTGCTGGATTGGGTATGATTTACATGTAAAGTTTAGGTAAGTTTGTGTAGAACTCGAATGCTGGTATGGTTGCAGCAACTTTCAGTGCAGTTTGTCGTGGTTGTTACTTTGTGTCCTGTTCTCATCAAACAGAAATATTTCAATCATGTCAGCGACCTGAAGAAACAGGAAGAAGCTGTCAAAGTAAGGTTGAGCTCCATCAAGCTGAAAGAAGACGAAGCATGGGCAAGATATCGAGAAGGAGGGGAGAGGAGAGATCAGCTTAAAACAGGTAGGTTTGACCCTTGTTTGTCAACAATCCATGCACATACAATTCTATCTAAGCCACTCCTCCCCATCTTCCCTTCCCATTCCCCCCCGCACCCAGCCCGGCCTCCCACGCGCCACCAGCGGCCTCCCCAGGGCCAGGCCCAGCGCCCGACCCAGCGGCCGTCCCCAGCGGACCGGCACCAGCGGCCCGGCCCCAGGGACGCCAGCGGCCCGGCCCCAGCGGAAACGGAAAAAGATGCCTCCACGGGCAAGGCCCAGCACCTTCCCTTCCGCACAAGCCACCTTGCACCCAGGGAAAACCCAGAGGAAAGGCACCAGATGGCAAGGAAAAAGGAAAGGACCCATCTCCTTCCCCATCTTCCCTTCCCCATCTTCCCTTCCCCATCTTCCCTTCCCCATCTTCCCTTCCCCATCTTCCCTTCCCCATCTTCCCTTCCCCATCTTCCCTTCCCCATCTTCCCCTTCATCGTTTCGAGACCCTATAATTTCATTTTGGTGTCTCAGGTAATTTTGTAAACTGGCATGTTAACATGTGTGCAAATTAAACCAACTTGCCCATCTGAGCACCTCCCTCATTCCTGCTTACTTCTGTCCTGTCTCGCATATTTGTCCTCTCCTATTCTTGTTCTTTTCTCCCTGTTTCCACTCCTCTGGCAACGAGACATGTTAATTTTTTTTGCAAAAACTGATGCATTTGAAACCACAACATTGCAGGTAACTTGAATTTTCATTGTTTGATTGTTGAAAGACTTTTTGAAGATACACTTGTAAAGCAAGAAACAAAATAGCGTGAAGAAGGTGATTAAAAGGTTGTGCTAATTCGTGTTGGAAATGGTTAGGAGTCAACCTTTTCTGGTACCAGATGCCAAACAAACCTTGCAATGTGAATAAGTTGGAAAACCTCGCTCACTCAAAGATGTGACATAAACAACTGCTGTAGCTTTCGCTTCAAACAATCCAAGAGATAATTTGACTTTTCTGGTAGGACCAGAGAAAATATTGATTTACAACTATTGCGTTGCTCAAGTGAAAACTGAATCGCAGCTGGCTCTTCGTTGGTCAAAAGTTGTGATGGGAACCCTGTTATTTTGTCGATTGTAGAGGTGTAGAAAATGTCTGTGTTCTGAAAAGAACACCTTTCCTTCGAAAATGCCGTTGTAATGAAGAAAATCTGTTACAGTTGAAAAAAGAAGAGTTCATTCTTGGATGGCTTCATGGCACAAATTGTTCCACATAGAGTCACTGCGACCATCCATTCCGGCTTATTGTGTGGCCTTACGTCCGCCACAACGTATTTGACCATGCTGTTTACCAATTTTCACTGTTCAAACAAAGGAATACTTTTTAAATGATACCTCCAGAAAAAAAACAAAAGGAATTGTCAAAATTTGCTCGTTTAAAGAAAAAAAGAAGTGAATATTGACAGAAATTCACTCAAAACATCTCATTTTGATCAAAGATGCCATGCAGGAATCCCAGGCAGTCTCATTGTCTGCGGTTCAAACAGGTAGCAGGACTATAGGACTGCAGAAATAGTTTGTTCCTATGTCAAGATATTCATGAGCAGCATCAATGTTTCCTTAGAAGTGCTCAAGAATGCTTCTTCGATTCCTTTGCTGAAGGGGCCAAGGGATCTTGGCGACGGTGTGTTAGTGTGTACGTAGGTGATGCCTTGCAAACATGGTATTGAAAGGAAAGAAAAGAAAGGAAAAGTGTTTCAACTTCGATTGAGTTCAGTAGAGGTCATAGCTTGAAGACCTTTAAACATGGTACTACTTAAGAAGGGGAAGGTGTTTGAACTTCACATTTAGTTTGTAGCTCTTCCTTTGTGAGTAGATCATCCCTATTGTTTTTGGAGGTCAAAGGTCATGTGAGCTCAGTAGAGGTTTAAGGCTGAAAACCTCGTCAGCTCTTCACCTCTTCTGTTTCTGGAATTTTGCACTAAGAATATATTTATAAGTAGTTCTTGATGAGTAGGTCATATCTGTCATATTTCAATGGAGGTCAAAGGTCATATAGGGTTAATAGAAGTCACAGTCTAAAAACAGAAAGCAAAATATCCAAACCTTGTAAATTTTGAAACACATGTATCGTCATGAGTATTGACGAGGAATCACTGAGTCTTTTGAAACACTGGCTTTTCTTCACCTTTTTAGACATTGACCTGCTGTACGAGGCAAAGAGGGAAGCCCAACAGAATCACAAAGTCGAACAGCAAAACTACAAACAGTATCTCAAGGAATATCGGGAAGGAGAGAGGAAAAGGATACAAGATACGAGAAGGGAGAAAGTCGCTGAGAGGATAAGACAACAGTAAGTCTTCAAAGAAGCTGGAGGAAGTGAGGGGAAGGAAATAGCAAGCGGGGGGTGCTCTGCATAGAGGGGTGGGATGGTATGTTGCAATGGAAAGCGCAATGCATAAGCACGGTGAGGATTGCCTAGTAATAAGTGAACAGAGAGACGGAGGAAGGATTTTATCAGTGTTGTATTTAGGGTCAGTACATATTGATGGTGTACAGAGGATATCATATTGGGTGCTATTGTATATATATTATATATATATGGTAGTATTTAGGGGAAATGTGTAGTTTGTAGGTGTAGTGTGTAGGCTTGCATATAGGTGTATTACAAAGGGCTAATATACAGGGTGGTGTACAGGTGTAGTATAAAGGTATAGCAGATAGTTGTCGTATATAGGGGTAGTACGTATGTAGGAATCCTTTAAGAGATGGTGCTTGGAGAGAATCATCCCAGGTCAGATATTGAGAGAATAATGAAAGTGCACAGCTAAACTGATAACTGCTGCCGAGTGTGATAGATGATGATTATGATGATGATGATGATGATAGCTGAGATGTCTTGTCTGGTGTTTTTTTTTTCGGGGGGAGGAGATATTTTGATAGGACAATTCATAATTTGATTTCGTCTGTGTTTTGGCTGCTTCGAGAAAATCATATTTCTGTGGAACATTGGCAGTACTCTTCCAATTTTGTGACTGGTTCTCTAATGTTTTGCATTTTGTTCAGCTTATCGCAGTATGGTTTTTCTTTGTATTTTATATTAAAATCTCCTTTTTTTTTTCGCATGTGTTCTTTTATTATCAGGAAAGAATACGACGAGTCGAGAGAACCCTACATAGAAGAACGTCAGACGTGTGCCGCCTTAATAAAATACCTTCAGAATTACCTTCCTCAGGAGGAGGAGGGAAATCTTCACACAGGTGAGGCATGTCAGGTATCGGTAGGAAGGGGTGGGGGAGGGCTACTGGGGGTGGTGGTGGTTGGGAAAATTGGGGGTAATCTTTTAAACAGTGACTCCTGTCATTGATGTCAGATATGACAGGTTCCACCATCTGTGAGTCTTGTGTTTGGGCTCTTTTCACAAGTAATTGGAAGTTTCATCCAAATGCAAGGATATTTACCACAACTTGTTCAAAGAATCAACACATCTCAACAGTGGTCAGCAGAGTGGAGATGCCAAAATGTCTGGTGGCTTTGCACCTCAAAGTGCAACAGAGAATTCAATAGAGAATGCAATACAGGTGCCATGAACAGGTAGTAGCGTGAAGCTGTGCAGTACTGATATGGTCAAGAATGCCTTCTTCTTTCCTTTTTGATTCCTTGCCGTAGGCAGGGGAATCTATGCAGTCCTGATGTCGTGTGTGTGTGTGTATGTATGTGTGTATGTATGTGTGTGTGTGTGACGGTTGCTCGTAAACACTCTATCTCAAGAAGGGTAACTCTGAGTAATTTCATTTTTGGCATGTAGGTTGCCCATATTGAGTAGATGATCCCTATTGTTTTTGGTGTCCAAATCTTGCATATTAATGAGGTTATTGGGTAAAACATAAAAAATGTTAAAACTGCCATAGTTCCTTATCCGTTGGTCAGATTTGTTTTAAACTTGATAAGGTTGTCTGTTATTAACAGGTTCACAACCCTGTGAAATTTAATGCTTATCAATAGAGAGGAAGGGATAATTTTTCACTATAAAACAATAATAATAGCCTAAACACCATTATTGTGGTTATTATAAAGTACCGTACAAATGCATATGTGGCTGCATTGTGCAGTTTCAGTTTTTTATTCTGTCGCACACAGTTAACTCAATGGGATTGCTCCCTACAGTACTGCATTTGTAACTTAGTGAGTAACTTCTAGTGTGAGGGGCCTCCAAGAAGTTGTCCAGAGAGATAGTGTTGGTATGGGGGGTCATGGGGTCAGATAGACAAGGTGGCATTCATGCATTGGAATGTTAATGGGTTTATAAAAAAATAAAGAAAATAAAAAAACCATCTGTTCTGTCATTTATGTGGATAATATCAATGTGCAGAGGAACAGCTGGTAGCAGAACAAGGTTTCTTAACAATCAAATTGGAGTGCTTTCAATCATATTTCACAATGTCAGAAAGGATGGAGGAAGCAAAAATATTGAGGAGGAATCATAACTTAGGTCAACTTACGAGGACTTTGAGTGTGTTAAAAGCTACTTGTAACAAGGAAGAAATTATCGCATAGTGGATAAAGGAAAATTTGCAAAAGGTAGAGCACCAATTTGAGGCAATGGAAAAGGTTCATGCTGATCTGGCTGGGCTGTTGTCTGATGAAGCATTTGAGCAAGCAGAAAGCTGGATGTTGGAATGCCAAAAGCATTATACTGAGGAGAGGGAGGAAGCATTGAAAAAGTTAAAGGAGGAAATTGAGTTTCAAATTAGCGTTGGAATTACCTAAGGCAGAAATTCCACCATACGATGGAGACCCAAGAACATTCTGGTCGTTTATGAAGAATTTTGAGGTAAATATGGCAGACAAGCTGAGTTCAGATGAGGTAAGGTTGAGTTATTTGATTCAACTAACAACAGGCAAGACTAGAAGCAGCATTGATTACTGTGTGTTTCTTGGAGCTCAGAGATCATGTTGACTGATGTCATACTCATACTGTACTTGATGTGTGGGTTGTATGGCCTGGGTAGGTGATCCCTATTGCTTTTGGTGGACTTCAAATGTCGTGGTCATTTTAGATCACCAAAATAAAGGTCATTTTGGGTTAGAGGCTTGTGGTGCATCAAGAAAAATAACTGCAGTTGATCTTATACTTGTCATGTGAATAATTCATGTTTGTTGTAATATAACCATGTAGCAAGGAATCACAAAGCCTTTTGGCTTTCTGGTTGTAATATCACTCCCGTCACATCATTTGCGTCCACCTGCTCTGGTGTTTGCTTCCGTCCTCTTTCTACCTCACAACATTTTTCTGTCTTCTGCTTTCATTGTGCGCAACCAGCTGCCAAAGTGAGACACAGTACAGAATCATTATATCAGCACCAGAGAGACCTTGCAGACTCAGAATATACCGTCCTCAGGAGAAAGGGAGACAGCGACGACGATGGTGTCGGCCAGTCTTATGCCAGGAGGAAGAAAGGCAGGAGACAGAGACGGCTTTCTGGTCACGTGAGTGTTGAACATAATCCATACTCCAAAATGATCCAGTGAGCCTACAGTCTTTTCCCTCAGTTATTAGCAAATATTCATTCCTATTTGTAAGAATTCGCAACTTCCTTTCGGCCCATTACCGTCCTATTGTCCCATTACAGTCCTATTGTCCCATTACAGTGGACAAGGAAACCTGAAAAATGGTGTTGAGCAAAAGAAAGGAAAAAAAAAAGGGCTTCGGCTGTATTGACTGAAGAGGTGCTGTCATTCTCAAAAATTAGGTGTAAACGCTTGAATCGAAGAAAGCAATAGTGAATGTCCTCTGTATTATTAGGCCAGGCTTTAAATGATTACTTACCATCTGCAGGTACTGTCTTTTGTTTTCACTGGGTCCAAAATTGGGACCTGGGTGTGTCCTCAGTCCATAGTCAATCAGGTACCTGAAAAATGTATCTTCTCTCAGGCTACCAGTTTGCTGTGAAGCACTAATGCAACATTTTCACTTGGGACATTGAGATATAACCTCATGTGTCTTATATATTTGCACATGTCAATGAAGTGTACTAGTTAGGCATACATGGTGAATCCTGTCACACATATAATGTACATAAGTGAAACTTTGGATCTTATCAGCAAGTTCAGACACAGAATCTGACATCATCGGTTGAGAACCCAGTGCAACACTGGTATTGTCAGTTCTGTTTGTCGGTACCACTGCCCTGTAACTTTTCCGAAAACAGTCAAGACTGATGGAAACAGGAGAGTAAGTAAGACAGGAACTTTGAAGGTGTTTGAATTTGCACTCAAGCAATTCTTGGCTTCTAACAGTAACCAAAATGCAAAAGGAACACCTTGACTGATCATTCGAAGTAAGGAAAGTGTTTCATGGCTATAGCATTTCATTCCACTGAGTTGAACGTAATTAGCTGTGCTATCTATAGATGGTGCGCTTATTGTTTGTCCGTTGTTGCAGCCAGCCTATTGATGTCTGTGAAACGGAGGGTCTTTTTCTACCTTCATAAGTCGTTTTAATAGTAGATTCATTTTTGATTCCTTGCCGTAGGCAGGGGAATCTATGTAGTCCTGATGTCGTGTGTGTATGTGTGTGTGTGTGTGTGTGTGTGACGGTTGCTCGTAAACACTCTATCTCAAGAAGAGTAACTCTGAGTAATTTCATTTTTGGCGTGTAGGTTGCCCACATTGAGTAGATGATCCCTATTGTTTTTGGTGTCCAAATCTTGCATATTAATGAGGTTATTGGGTAAAACATAAAAAATGTTAAAACTGCCATAGTTCCTTATCTGTGGGTCAGATTTGTTTTAAACTTGATAAGGTTGTCTGTTATTAACAGGTTCACAACCCTGTGAAATTTAATGCTTATCAATAGAGAGGAAGGGATAATTTTTCACTATAAAACAATAATAATAGCCTAAACACCATTATTGTGGTTATTATAAACTACCGTACAAATGCATATGGAGCTACATTGTGCCAAATTACTATTGGCAGTTCTTGATTCTGTCGCCCACAGTTAACTCAATGGGATTGCTCCAGATTTAAGGCTACAGTACTGCATTTGTAACTTAGTGAGAAATTTCTAGTGTGAGGGGCCTCCGATAAGTTGTCTAGAGAGATAGTCTTGGTATGGGGGGTCATGGGGTCAGATAGACAAGGTGGCATTCATGCATTGGAATGTTAATGGGTTTATAAAAAAATGAAGAAAATAAAAAAAAACATCCGTTCTGTCATTTATTTGGATAATATCAATATCCAGAGGAACAGCTGGTAGCAGAACAAGGTTTCCCTAACAGTCAAATTGGAGTGCTTTCAATCATATTTCACAATGTCGGAAAGGATGGAGGAAGCAAAAATATTGAGGAGGAATCATAACTTAGGGTCAACTTACGAGGACTTTGAGTGTGTTAAAAGCTACTTGTGACAAGGAAGAAATTATCGCAGAGTCGATAAAGGAAAATTTGCAAAAGGCAGAGCGCCAATTTGAGGCAGTGGAAGAGGTTCATGCTGATCTGGCTGGGCTGTTGTCTGATGAAGCATTCGAGCAAGCAGAAAGCTGGATGTTGGAATGCCAAAAGCATTATACTGAGGAGAGGGAGGAAGCATTGAAAAAGTTAAAGGAGGAAATTGAGTTTCAAATTAGCGTTGGAATTACCTAAGGCAGAAATTCCACCATACGATGGAGACCCAAGAACATTCTGGTCGTTTATGAAGAATTTTGAGGTAAATACGGCAGACAAGCTGAGTTCAGATGAGGTAAGGTTGAGTTATTTGATTCAACTAACAACAGGCAAGGCTAGAAGCAGCATTGATTACTGTGTGTTTCTTGGAGCTCAGAGATCATGTTGACTGATGTCATACTCATACTGTACTTGATGTGTGGGTTGTATGGCCTGGGTAGGTGATCCCTATTGCTTTTGGTGGACTTCAAATGTCGCGGTCATTTTAGATCACCAAAATAAAGGTCATTTTGGGTTAGAGGCTTGTGGTGTATCAAGAAAAATAACTGCAGTTGATCTTATACTTGTCATGTGAATAATTCATGTTTGTTGTAATATAACCATGTAGCAAGGAATCACAAAGCCTTTTGGCTTTCTGGTTGTCAAACTCTTTTTAGTGAGGTAGCTATTTTTATAACCCCATCTCGCATTCATGGAAATCAGCAACTCTTTCTTTGTCTTTTCTTTCATCAGAGCAAACATTTACGACATTCCCACCAGATATTTCTCCAGTTTCTCTCACTCAAGGTGAATGCCCCGCCAACGATGGCTGAGGTGGTGGAAGCATTAGTAACGCTTAGGTCAAAGCTGGTAAGATCTTTCAGATCCGAAGTTCATCTGTCCTTGCTTCCCTCCTGTGCTTGTTTTGTCAGCTAACTTTGAGGTTTGGGATGTGTGCCTGTCCATTTTGAATTATTTCGTGAGTGAACGAGGATCGTGTTTTGAGTCTGTCTTCCATTTTTTGTGATCACATGGTTTAGACTTTACCTGTGAAATGTTTTTTTTTTTTCAAGATTCAGCAATTATTAGGCCTATTAAGGGCATAAAAACCAGAAGAACATCACAGTAAGACAGTTGAGAATCATAATGTGGTCTATTTATGGTACGTTTGGCAAAGTGTGTTGATAATAAACAGACACTACCCTCTCTTACTCCCGTTCTACGTCTAACCTTTTCCTACCAATAATCTCTCACTGTCGAGTGCCCCCCCCTTTCTCTGCACATCCCCAGCATGTGGACGATGTATGAACCATTACAGTTCAAGTCACATGGTGCATCTGTGTGACATATTGAACAGATGAGTTGTGACAGGCTTTAGAACATGAGAGTAATCTTACTTTCCTTCATTTTGGTTTTTTTTGACAGGACCATTTGGAGAAGATTGCAAAGGAAGAAAAGATGCAGTCAGACGTGGGCTCCTCTCACGGGAGCGATTTTGCCATGTCCGATTACTCCGCTGGAACTAACGAGCTCATGCAGGACCATGCCTTGGTAGATGATGAGAAAGTCATTCTAGAGGACGGAGAAGAAGAGGAGGAGGGGAAAAGGGGCGAGGAGGATTCTCGCTTTTTGCCCTCTGATGCATCAAAGGACGACGGAATACACTCGCTGTCCAGCAGCAGCACCGTCAATGACTTTGAACCACATATAGAAGTACCTTGCATATCTAATTACGAAATGAAAGTGGACTTGACGACCAACCCTCCCGGTAAGGTCGGGTACCTCCTCAAGCAGGACGGGGATCTGAAGCAGAATGAGGACCTCCTGAAGCAGGATGAGGGACTCGCTGACATCAAGGAGAGCCAAATTGAAGAGAACAACAGAAACGACGACCAGAGCGGGGTCACGAACAGCGACAGTCTGGTCGAGAAGAATAACCTCAACTCCAAGAAGAACAACTTGATCGAAGACGTGGGCATAATTTCACAAGATGGAGAGAGGGGAGAATACCTTTCCTCAGAGATTCCCTCCTTGAGCAAGAGTATAGAGGACTGCAATCTAGGTGTCCAGGTCACAGAGGTCCCTCCCTCCATCGTCGGGGACGGGCCCATGCTGCCCAACGGAGGGGAGTTCAACAGCAATAATTCCAACACAAGATCCACCACGCCCTCCAAGACCCAGACAGTCGAATATGTACGAACTCTGTCAGACACTATCAACCAAAATGATGTTGTAGTCAAACACAGTTGATCACAGTGGCATCACTTAGAGGTATATTAAGACTCCTGTGTTTACATGCTGCCCACTTCTCGATTACTTCATCATCAATGCAACCTCATCACTCCTTTTATGGTTCAATGTGTTCTGTCATTTAAAAGGATCACTTTTGTACAAAATCACGTTCTCAACAGTACGTGGTTTTGCCCACTTTATCCTTCCAAGGAGAGGGTGATCTTATTTTTTATTTTGAGAGCTATTGTAAACGTGAGAAATGTGAAAGTTTTGGAGGAATTAGAAGTTTTCTAGTATTTTATGCCCTGTACTTTGGCAGGTTCAATATTAATGCTGGTGTAAACTTGACGTGGGTCAAAAAGAAAAAAATTCTCGCAAAGCCTCCCTACGTGAATATTGAAACTATGATTGGGAATTGTGAGCAAGACTTAGCACACTATTCCCTTAGGTGTTTTTCAGATGAAACAAAAGCATGCATTGTGCAAAGATTATGATGAGATACACATTGGCTGCATTTACCAAGTGTTAAATCTCCTGTTCCACCAGAAACGCTGTGTAAATTTTGAAATTTTTTCTTAAATTATTATGCACATTTTTTAAAAATTTAAACTGCCTTCTTTTCTGATGACATGGGAGGTGCTGTGGTCAAATTGTGGCGCTGTTTAACAAGTTTACAGTGATGATGTTTGTAGGATGAATTCCTCTGGCTCATTCAAAGGAAGGTCAGTAGAAAGTCCTCTGCCTCTTGTCCTTTAACTGGCTTTATCCACGAGAAGGAGATAACTTATAGAATTATCTTATATAAACATGGCTTTTAGTCCAAGGATCAAAAGTGAAGTTGAATTACCACAACATGCATTTTTGGTTTTTGTATATATGTCTCATCGTTAGAAGATATAAAAACTTACCGTTGGTTTTGTGATGTTTTCTTCAGTGGTATAGTGTGCAGTAGTGGATCAAACAGCTGAGAAAGATGATAATGACAATATAAGCGCAATATTGGAATGTAGTTACTGACACAATCCAGTGACAGAAAAGTATGTTATGTTATAAGTATCGAAAAATTGAAATACTGTGATATCACCCATAAGTAACACACATAGAGTTGGTAAGGTGAGAACTAAAAATGTCTGAATGACCCAGAGCAACCAGGAAACTGGAAGTGAAATCAAAGCAAGAAAGAAAAAAATGTTGAGTGCTCTTATTCTGCGCAGTTTGAGATTGTTTATTTGATTTATCAGAGCAAGTCTAACCAAAGAATCTTGGAGGTCAAATGTCATGGACATACTCACTTGTATGTATATATGTCTTGAAGGTACCTTTTCACTGCTGATCTTTAAATTAGGTTTATTTTTATTTTGTTTTTAGCTGGGGAGTGTGTAGCAAAGTGGTTTTTTTTATCACTAAACATGTGAGTATCAGAGTTTTGTGTATACTATTAAGGTGATTCGTGGTGATTGAACAGACTGCCAATTGTTGGTTAAGTGTCTCAGTTATCTGAAATGTTGTATGGACTTAAAAGTTATTGAAAATTTATTCATCTCAAAAGTTGCTGTCGGTGCAAAATAGGGTTTCTTAAGGGAATGAGGTACATTGAAAACATTAATACTCAGTGAGGTTGTTATGCATAATCAGGCATTGGTGACCCTGTAGCCTCTTACCTCTTGGCCAAAGTTGCTGTTCAGACTCAGGAAATAAACAAAAAGTTAAAATAGAAAGTATGGAGAATAGTTAAAGTGACAAATCATTTAGAATTCAAAACATCTTTCAAACATAACTTTACTTTGGTATAAAAACAATCAGTGCACCAAAGAGCCTGAGTCAAGTTCTGCAGTTTTGCATATGTCTTCTCATATTCAACTGATGATACAGCATTTCAATGACGTTAACCATGCTGGTTGATAACTGTGAGACTTGAAAAGAGTTTTGAGGTGTTTGATAACAATTTACATGAATGAATATCACCTATTCCATTCAGATGTATTGGGTTTGTTTGCAAACCTAGCATGCATATGCAATCAATTCAGGGATGAAAATCTTATGAATATTCATTTGTCACTATTTGGACAAGTCAAATCCTCCTCATGGTTCCTGGATTCATATATGCTGACATGTCATCTGTGTGTGTTTACTTATTCTTTCACTGTCTCATGAATATGGACATGCACGATATCAGAGATAAAGTTATCTTCGTTATTTAACGACCAGCGAAATCGACTGCTTGGATTAAAAACAGACTGCTGATATTATGCCTTCACAGAGGACTCATAAAGGATATTCATTAGTATTAAAAGATAAGGTATGGAAGGTGCTCAGTATTAACCAGTATCATGTCACATAGAAGCATTTGCTTCAGTGCAGATTTAACATTATTAAGTTTTTGATGATCTTAGTGTGGGGAATGTATTGGAAGGCAGCTTTAACCAACCTATAGATGATTTGTTGAATAGGAAACAGGACTGCCTAGAGGAAGCTGAAGTATGCAACTTTGTGTGTTAAGGAATGAGGAGAACAAAATAATCGATATTTGGCAGTGGAGGCCAATTTAAATAACTGCCCCACAGTAGTTGCCCTAGGAGAGCTACCCTAGGAAAGCTGTTCTAGGGTAGCTGCTCTATCTAGATGAGATGTTCTGTGGCAGCTGCCTAGGATGGCCAGGAAACACTTGGGCTGGGATTTAAAGAGTGTTTCTAATCAAGGCTACGGTGAGACTCAAGAGTCAGTAAGCAGTTGGTTCTTGAAAGGAATCTCATGAATGTGAAATAAATTGTCACAAACTTTTTTTTCACCATCATCATAATGTTGTGTCCTCAAAGTTGAGAAAAAAAAAGAATACAGAATAATAAACGTAGAAAAAAGTGAACCAGAAAATAAAACAGATTGAAAGTCAGTTCTGCCTAGGCTGCGATAACTTCTGAAAATGGAAAGGTACTGTCGGATTTGGGACATGACAGGGTTTATTGGCATTAGTAAAGAGCATTATTTATTGTCAAGTCGGTACTGTGTCACTTTCACACAGGGGACCTTTGTCATAACTTTTCCACTAATGGTACAACTGAGAATTCTGTGAAAAATATCCTTATGAGGAAAGTCATGAAGAATTTTCACATACATCAATGATTTTGCCATTGACCCCCTTAAAAGGGCTTATTTTTATTTTTTTTGAAAATTACAACAGTAGGATACAGGGCATTTTCACCAACATTTTAAGAAAAAGGAAATTTTTTTTAGGGGTGGGTGACGGAGGATTCCATTTTGGTAATGTGTGTTAATTTGTATATTTAGTGAGAAGTGTAAAGGAGTAAGTGGGAATGTGCATTTCCGCAAGGATCTCTTGATATTGGCAGCTTTGAAGCGCATTCCTTTCCAATCTTAAACGGTAACGATCTGTCGTATTTTCCTCAATCACGTCATGCTTTATATTTTAGAAAGTCTCCTGATTATGTTTAGGCCGTTTGCCATGTTCGTAATGTGACCCAGTGAAGCAAAAATTGCCATGCACTGCCTCCTCCTTGTTGGCATTTTTCGTGCATAAACACCTTCAAAAGACTTACGAATCTTTGAGGAGGATGGTTACCTAATGCAGACCTCAGGGGACTTGATCATGCCCCCATGTGTGTCAAAATGCAGTGTGCTTTCTGCATATATGTGATGATTTAACCCGCTGTTATTGTCCATTGTCACTGGTGTTTATCGTTACGTTGCCTGCCACGTTTAGGAATGGATGGTGCTGGGGACAGCGGGGGAAGGGAGAGATGCAGTTTACATGAACCAGGTTCTGCTTGTGCTTATAGGTTTGGTAGTATGATGTAGTTACAAACAAAGCATTAAACATTGAAACGTCGTAGAAATTTTATCATTGATTAGTCACGAACGAAAGCAATGTATGTGACTGAGGCAAAGTGTCAGATATCTCACCTTAGTAATCTGGCTTGGTAACTAGTGCATGGGGACAGTAAGAATGTTGTACAGTTGTAAGTCAACACATCGCTAACATGATGTAAGTGCCTATGATGGCCCATTATGCATTGTGTTACCATGGTGACTTAGTCAATAAACAATAGTCTGTTGAGAAAGGTAGGAAGGTCATCATGTAGCCATTTTTTCTGTTAGGCAGAAAACGAAAAACTTTCGCCATGGCATAGTACGTGTGTCAGCTGATGCAGTCAGTTATTAGGTTTTGTTTAGTTCAGTGACTATGAGACAGTCATTCTATTGTGATTTCGTGACTGATTACAGTTAGACACATGGTTTCGACCTTCTCATGACTAAGTTTGACACAATATTGTGGTGTGATGGCTGATGAAGTCAGGTATGTGGTTTTGTTAGTCAGATGATGACTAAGAGTATCATGATATTTTGAAATGATGACTGATATATTTTGGTACGATGACTGATACAGTAAGGTTCACGGTTTTGTCAGTGCAACGGACTGTCACAGACAGTTATGCGGTGCGGTGACTGATAAAGTCGTCCAACCATTTTGTTGGTCTGGTAAATGAGAATATCACAACATTGCACTATGATAACTGATGAAGTCGGTCCAAGGATTTGTCAGTCTGATGATTTGTCAGTCTGATGATGACTGAGATTCATGTTCTTGTGGTACGGTAACAGATACTGTCAGTCTGATGACAAAGATGACTAAAGACTGTCATAATATTGCAGTATGATGACTGATAAAGTCAGTTATAAGGGTTTCCTAGTTTTATGACCAAGACTGTCACCCTATTGTGGTATGGTGGCTGATACATTCAGTGACAAGTCAGCCTGATGACTAAAGCTCATACTATTGTGGTATGGTCACTGATACAGTCAGTAATACCAGCTTTCAATAGTCAGGTGACCTAGACATGTGGTCACAGTACTGTAGTATGGTCACTACTGATAAAGTCAGTTAGGAGGTCGTGTTAATCTGATGACTAAGACACTCACAAAGTAGTAGTATGGTGACTGTTACAGTCAGTCACGAGATCCGATAGTCTATTAAGACTTGTCACATCGCTATTGTGGTATGGTGACTGACACAGTTAGCCATGCGATTTTGGCAGTCTGATGACCATGTCAGCCACACTATTGTGGTATGTGACCGATACATTCAGCTACAAGTTTACGCTACTCCAGTAACAAAGACTCACAGTATTGTGTTATGGTGACCGATTCATTCAGTCACCAGGTTTTGTTAGTCTGATGACAAAGACTATCGTAGTATTGGTTTGTTTGGTGACTGATGCATTCAGTGATCTGAAAGACAGCCAGTATCAACTTAAGCTATGCTGACTTAGTGTTTTGTTGTCTGGTGTCTGTTTTCAGTAACAATACTTTCCTAGTCCTTTGACTCAGACTGACAGTAACAGTATTGTGTTTTAGTATAAACTTATGACAATCAACTGCTGGTCTTATCGACTAAGTCAAACTGTTGGTCTGTTGACGAAGATTGCAAAGCATGACTTATATGAGTGTCTTTCACGGGGGGGGGGGGGGGGGGGACTCCCTGCATGTGTCTGGGTTTCCCCTGCTTCATTTTCTGACGACCAGAGATCCATTCAGGATGATGGTCGTATTACTGCCGGTGTTTTATTGATACGTTGATTGCTCGGACTGCACTGAACCTTTGCCAAAATATGCTGGTGCCCTCAATATTTTATGGCAAAGGGATACGTACCGCTCCTTATTTGTCTTCTCGTTCTTCGTAAGTTTTCTCTTTTTTTCACTGATAACTGCCATTGTTGCAGCTTATTTATTGAAGTGGAATGTCTCGTGTTTAAAAAAAAAAAAAAAATGAAGGAAAAAGTACAATAAAAACTTGTTGCTCTCTCACATTCATAAGAGATACTTAAAGAGATGGAGAAACAAGTGAAAATTTAAAAAAAAAATGTGAAAACAAAAATTGATAAAAATGTATATCATCTTGTAGAATTTTTAGATGGTTGGAGGGAATACAAAATGGATTTTTTCTTTTTAATTTTTTACATAATGCAATATATATATTTCCATTTTCCTTCAAAAATCAAAGAAAAAGTATAAATTATACGATAAAGAAAAAAACCTAAATCCTATTGTTGTGTCGTTTGTTCTTTTATCTGACTCTTTCCGCAGTTGCATTCGAATCATCTCACAGATTATCAGTTTATGTGAAATATCTTCCCTGCCCTCAGGGACCGAACAACAAAAGTAAGAAGAAATGGAATTCCTGCAGCTACACATATTCATATTGTAAGACATAGTGAAGGTGTCATTACCACCCTTATGTACACTGATAGAGGAAGTTCGAATGGCTTTGAGTCCTGAACACAGTGTGTTTGTCAGATGTGCCTGGAGAACGAACATTGTCGTGATAAACTCTAATATTGGACAAAGAGTAGAGACCTTTAAAGGGTTCATGTCTTCAATTTCAAATCCAATTAGCTTATCTGTGATAGGTGGTTTTATTACTACCCCATGTGACGTCAGTCTTCTCTAATAACTCGCTGCAGACGTCACCAGGTTTACAGTCACTCTTTGGAATAGTGGCGTTCGTGCAGTATGTATACCACTTTCCAGTCACGTTGGTCGTATTCTTTATACGCAGAGTGTGTCTAAAGAGTAAACCGTGCGCTATGGAAAAGCATACAGAGAGCTACCGAGGAGAGACCAACTTAACATGAGATTTAATGAGACTATGTATCGCCTTTAACCACATTTGTTTACAATTATTGACACTTGACAGGCAGCAGAGACATCCGTCATTTCTCACAGAATTTTCTCTCAAAGCAAAAAATCTCCCAGTGGCTAAGCCTCTCCATTCTGTCCTGCAGCTCTTGGCCAAGGTGGGCCTTTCTGGAATCAATTTTATCAGTAACGGCTGCCGTCGGATTCAGTCATCAAACCCATCAGCACTCACTGGCGTCAGTTGAGACCGACACAGTTGTTTTGTGATTGCAGATGCAATGCATGAGAACTTGGAGTACAAAAATTAAGAGTCGACTTCTCAAGTGCAACCTAGGGTTTTTGAAGTGTGTAAACCTCTTCCAGAAAAACAGCAGGCGAGAGACCAAACTTGACTTAGTGAGATATGCTTCACCATAATTGTAACATGCTATAGAGGTGGTCTACTTCACACACTAAATCTTAGCCTAACCAAAACGGAGGATCTGAACCATTTAAACAAAGCAATACTTGGTGTCAAAACTGTAATGTTTATAGCAGACATTGACTGTTTTGCTGGTATTTGCAAGGGGGGGGGGGGGGGGCAAAATTCGGACCTTCTTGGTACCTGCTGTTCATAACCAGTCAGGGACCTGGTACCTGCATTTGTAGTCCAAATTGTGGTATCAACTGGCACAAAAGAACATGAAACCGAAATTAAATGAATCCAGCTGGTATTTTATAATCGTTTGCTTCTATTTTGGTACCCACAAATGTTAACCTGCACCAACAAATAATCATTCTCAAAAAAAAAAAAAAATGCGTAAAATGTCAACAAAATGACAAAAACTTTCAATCCCTGACCTGAAGACGTAACCTGTCAGGCTTAGAATTCAATTAAAGACATATTTGCCTTGCATGCCTATATAGCACCATGTAGCTTTACATACAGGAATGGCAATGAAGTGTTTGCATTTAGAAAAGAAGTAAAAGATTAAGAGATTTTGGTAACGAATAAAATGCCCGTCAATGGGACTTTCGATCCTCAGGGCACAATTTCAGAACCAGGCCCTGATGTTGTCAGCCATGTACCCGGTGCTAACATCGTAGCGCACAATTTTCTCGAGAGAACGTCAATCCCATCCAGACACAAAATTTACCGAATATCTGTGGCCTTACTAATTATACAGAAATAGTTTGATGTGTGGGAAGAGGAGAAATAGTTGGACGTTGGTGAAGTGCGGAGAATGGAATTGGCTGAAAAATAAAAGCTGAACAGAATAACTGAGGGGGGATGATTTTTTTTGTTTTGAGAACAAACCCATACCAATGTCTGAACCAGAGGCCAAGGGCCACATGCAACAATCAATACGAAATCTTTGGTACAGACTTGTACAACACATCCAATGGATCCCAAAACTCATAAATTTTGCACACTTTGTAAACTTCCTAAAAACTTTGGTGAACTTTCTCAGCTGCCAAGAATATCACAAAACTTATTTGGTAATTGTAATAAAATTCCCCAAAACAGAAAAAAAAATAACATAAATTGAAAAGAGGCACTTATTAAGAAAAAGCGGCACTTATTAATAATTCTACCGTAGAAAGAAACAAACTATCCAAGGTGTCCTCCTTCAAAGCGACAAAATATTTTAGTCTCTAGCTGTGGACCTGGCAATTTGTGCTACAGAACTACAGCTGCTTGACACAAGTGTGACCTCTTTGTTCAACCTGATGTGTTTAAGTCTATAGTGCATATTACAGCCGCTTCTTGAGAAGGTACAGTGAAACACAAAAAAGGTCATTTACTGATCAGATTACCATATAATTCAAAAACTTATTTTTCAGCTGGTATTGCTGGCTTTCAGGACGATACTGCACATCGTTTGACTTTACGATTTACTTTGATCTGCGGCGAACAACGGCAAACAAGTCTCTCAAATCCTGCAGTCTCTGCCACGTGAAAGCAACGGTTGGTTTTAGGTTCGCCTGCGGTAGGTGAACGAAACCAAAAGTAACTTCTGTGAGCGATACTTAGTGGCAATGTGAGACATGGACCCCAATATCTGAAACAAGACATGCTCCCAACTTCCAATAAGTTACACACTGACTGACATACACTGACTGACGTACTCCCAATCACTTAAACACTCACATTACACACCCTGACAAATACACTTTGTTCCGTTTGTGCTCTCCCAGTAGTGAAAAAAGTGTCTTTAAATTTCCTTCATTATGACAAAGGAGCTAAGCACGTCCTGGACCGTCTGTGTGCGAGTCAAATTACTTGGGACTCATTTCTTTCGATCGCTTCACGGTGGCCTCGACGGCATCCATCAGCAGTCCCCTGATTCCTCCTCTCTCGAGAGCGTGCACCCCTCGGATGGATGTGCCATTCGGAGAGCAGCCAGAGTCCTTGACCTCTCCTGGATGTTGTCCCGTCTCTTTCAAAATCTTGCCGACTCCCTGAAAAGATTCAGAGAGGGCGAGGTGCCAACAGAGACAATAAGATAAATAGTGCAGAGGTGAGAAGAGGCATGTAAAGGGTTTTGGAAGGTGGTTGCTGGGAGGGGGGGAGGAGAAGTTGCCACGGGTGTGATTGCATTTAGGAGCATAAAATCACAGAGCATGACGGAGTCAAGGAATGTGTTTCCTTGTTACAGTAAAAACTATCACCAAAACACAAAATTGTCTGCCTGGAATGAATATTGCAGGGAGCCTAAGCTTGCTGTTGATGCCCAAATGCAACAATTTATGCCTTTTTCTGTGGCAGTAATTGCAAATATTCCCTAAGGACTTTTCACCTATGACCGATGAAGTTATCTTTGGTGGCACTGACAAAGCTGACCAGATGCACCCGTGGTCATGAAATCTGCTCACAGACGCTCTACCAGTCTACACTGAAAAGTCATGAATTTACGAGATCATCAGCATCAAACTTAGACAAGGCTTCGTGGCACCACGCAGTTGGGAGGACCTCCTTGTTTCCTAACTTGCAAGTCCTTTTGATATGGCTTCAAGGACGCTGTTCTGGACAGACAGCTGTAATGGACTTGAATATCATCCCTTCTTAAACAGCTGGGTATACACAAACCATGTGGGGAGATGGTTTCCATGTGACTTACTATCAGAAGCTGAGCAGTCATTTGCACGGCATCCTGTTTAGATATTCCCATCATCACTCCGCCGTCCGAGAGGCCCTCGGCTATCACAGACATCTGTGAACGGAAATATGAAAAACATGGTTCAGACTTCAAAGTACTAAAAAAAATTTAAAAAAATAAAGAGAACATTGGCAAAACTAAGATTCCTCTTCTCGATCAAAGTTTCATGTAAAAGTGCAAACTTTGCTGATACAAGTGTAAGATCGAATTCTTATAACCCTTGTCCATTACTCACAGCTTGATGTAAGCCAGTGAAAAAAAAAGGAATGAAAAAAAAAAAAATCGACTCTTTCTGCATGCAACCATAATCAGAATTTCAGAAATTTAAAAGATGGGATTTGCTGACATTTAGAGAAAAGAAATTGACTGTAAGTTTTTCTTTTAAAGACTCCTTAAAACCCCTCCCCTACCCTGCACACAAACAACCAACCTCCCCCCTCCCCCTTGCCTTCTTTTCCTCTTGTGCATTTTACAGTGTGCCACGAAGGACTGTGCTAATCTTACCAATGCGATTCCACATCCCAGAATCCCAGAGGCCGATTCGATCAACCTGTCTGGTACTTCGAAACATCGCCCCACTCCTCGGAATATCGCCTCGATGTGGCCCACGTCTTCCGTCGTGGCGTGCATCCCTTGCGCGACGATGACGCCGCCCTCTCCCACCGAGCAGGCCATATTGGGAATTATCCTGATGACCCTCGTACCCGAAGGAAGCCACTGAAAGACAAGTACCATGGGAGACCAGATTGTTCAAAAACGTCCAAAATGTTCCTATTTCCCCAACTTAGTAAACTTCATGGTCATCCCCTCCCTAAAATACATTCTGCTATATCAACACACAAAGCCAACTGTCCTATTACGACTTCACAGTGAATTCATAGCCTCTTAACAAAAGTTACAGTACATTCTCAGTCACCCGGGTACCTGATTGACTCTGGGTACTGACTCAGGTATGTCCGACGTACTGAATTTCAGACCCACTGAAAATGCCACTAAATGACATGATGAACTCATTTGGTGGATATTTCAACCATTCACTTACCATTGAACACTTTCAATTACATCTTAGGTCTCCTTTTGAGCAGCGTGGAGGGTTTACAACAAAATGAAAGACAAGTTTACTGAGTCACTGTATGAGAGCAGAGCAAACGTCTCGGACAATCAATACAAAATGAGAAGGGCAACAAGCAAGTTCATGGTCAACTTAATCAAATGAGGATAGATAGTTGTGAGAAAGTTTTTAACATACAGTACTTCACAATCCAGTCACCCGACACACACACAAACTGGAGACTGTTGCGTGTTGCAAATTATGCTATCAATACAAATTGACAGTTTGGGTAAAATGTCCCTTCATTTACCAAAATAAGAAAAGGCAAAAAAATTAAAAATTCTCATCACAGTCCACCCCACCTTCATGGATAAAATTTGAAATTTAATTGTTTTTGTGGGAATTTGTGTTATCCAAGGCACATGCCACTAATTCTCTTTGCAGGATGTACAACATGGCAGCTACACAGCAAAGAATGACTGGAAGCAGTATACAGTAGTCACTCGATTTTTTCAAATAAATAATAAGCTAAACAAAACTCCACTGGCATCACGGGGAGGGAGCGGGACATAACTACTGTATCATTCAGGCATGGAAGGACGGATATTTTACGGTGCGAAGCAACCACTTGAGTGTGGAGGAAGCCAGCTGTGGTTTACACAGTACTATAACCTCTGTACATGTCAGGTGACTAGAGTATCAACAATTGTAGATTAAATTTGCCATCTTTTGGTCACAAGGTCAACTCTGATGCGATAAACCTTAGAATGCTCTTGGATGCTGTGACTGGGCCAGGCATTCAACCCGGAATCTAATGGCTGTTATGCTTCAGTGTCTCAAATGCCACCACCTTCATTCCCTATGCCCAAAGCACATCTGACTTAGCCCACACTGTTTGGAGTGAGGATATGGATATAAGCTACCACATTTGTGCGCCCCACATTTTACTGCCAGAAACTAAAACGAGTGCGGTTAACAAAAAAAAAAACTACATGTAGATCATGGAAGATGTCTTCCATTACAATTGTCCTTCTGTAACCTACATTTTCAAAACCATATTATTACTTTCAAAGCAACCATAAAAAAAACCAAAAAAACTAGTGTTTAAAAAAGGAAGCTTTGCAATTTTCATAGCACCTGCAAATATTGAAACATGATTTGGCACTACTTTGCTTCAGGTCCCCTCCTCTCAGAGGCTCACTAGGACAGGGGGTAGTTTCAGGTCAGATGTTTCTTCCTCCTTGCCCCCCCACTTTGCCACCCCCCACTACCACCCCACTTACAAAATCATATCAGTGCCAAAGACTGTCATGGGTGTCAACCATCCCTGGAGCAAAAGGCGACTTACACTCTCGAGGAATTCCATTGGAACACCAGCAGCACACGAAACCACAAGATGACTGGCAGAGACTTTCGGTGAGATTTCTGCAGTGACGGCTTCCATCTGGTAAGGCTTGCAGGCTAGGAACAAGACTTGGGCAAACTCAGTAACTTCACAGTTGTCATGAGTGGTAGCCACACCTAGTTCCTTTGACATATCAAAAACAAAAAAAAATCCAGAGTGCACAAATGCATTGTGGTTTTGATGATTCATTATCAGGATTTCAATGAATCTGATATATAATGGCTGATATGTATCGTGTCTCAATATGCACATCTGCATTTTACAGTTAGTGATGCAACACCTACACATAACATATGAGATCATAGCATCAAGCTTCTCTCCTTGAGATATCAATAGAGATCCATAGAAATATTCCCAGGCTTTTATTCTCCTTTAAATATTACTGTATTGCAACCTTTCCCTTTACATAACAATACTCATGGTCTACCGGCCTTCAAATTTTCAGTCATGTTTCAAGTATCTTTTCAGCACAATGACCGATAGACCAAGAGCCTCTAAATACAATACCTGAATTTTGCCAAAATTCCTCTGGCTGGGTGCACTTGTTTTCACTTGAGATGGTTGCAAATTGCCTGTGAAGACAATAATTAAGACATTGAATAGCCCAGTAATGGTAGTGATGTGGTTTGGAAGGGTTCATGAAAGGCTTTAGTATCTAGCTTCTCAGTGCTAACTCGCCTGCATGAATTTGTGGTAATAAAATGGTTCATTAGCACCAGAACTATTAATGAGAACCTTGACGAATGGGGATCCTTACTAGGGTCACATTTTAGGGATGGGGGTGTTGAAAATAACAGAAGTTATTTGCCCATTTTCTTGTGAATATCTCCAATCATTTCACTGTCTGGTGATTGATATAGCACAATACAGGGATATAACTGTAGTAGGGGAGAAAAAAATTGGAATGCACAAGTGCATTGTGGTTTCAATGATCTGCTTATCAGCAGTTTTTCTGAATCTCACATTATAGTATTAGTATCATGTGTCACAAGCTACGTAACAATGCTTCATATGAAATGTGAGATCTGTACAAGCTTCCATGCGTAAGATCATGTCTACAGGGTTTTCACAATTTGGCTCTTATTGACATCAAATGACCTTTCACCTAAAGACTAAATGGTTTTTGTACTCAATGAGATACAACAACAAACTGAATAAATTTGTCAAAGCTTCCCTTTTTGAGATATGATATTTACAATAAGTCTACAATGTGACCCTGTTGACTTCAAATGGCCTTTGACCTTCACAAAGAAAAGGAATTCTTGTATATTGAATGAGATGCACCTATATTCTAAATGGGAGACCTGCCCAAGTTTTCCTACTTGAGAGTGTTGTGTTCACAAAATATTCACAATTTGATCCTGCTGACCTCAAGTGACCTTTGACCTCCACCAAAATACTTGACCTCCACCAAAATAAGTATGAACTTTGTAATCAACGTGGTACACTTACATAGAGTACCACATATGAGATTTGTCCAAGTTTCCCTTCTAACAAGGTTTTCACAGTTTGTCCGGGCTTGCTGACCTCAAATGAAATTTATTTGACTTACCTTGTAGCCTCTACCTAGTTCTAGTTTATGTTGTGACTGTGGTTACATAACCAAAGCCAGAGAAAAGAAATACACTACATATGTCCAAACATTCATTTTCTAAGTTGGCATTCATAACACAGTAAATTTGAGTTGTCGTCATGACTGTGGAGGTTTCAAAGCCTAACTCCTACATTTAAAGTCCCATGCACTGATGTCTTGTTCAATGTTACATGCACAGTTGAAGAAGTTAATGTCTTACTCTAAGTCTAAGCCCTAAGTTAACTTTGGGGGCGTACTCAAGTTACGGTACTGTAACTAACACTAGTAATAGTAGTACTGCACCTTGCATCATCAACCATCCTAAGTTGCCTATGGTTGGGCACAATTCTCCCAATACGTAGCCTTGGAAACGTCAACTTTCAAGTTACCAAAGCCACCTCACAATTCGCAAAGTTCAAAGTCAACCTTGACCTACTGTACTGTACTCTGTAGTGTAAAATCACTCTCCCAGTATAAAGACTTGCACGTAGCAGAACTGGTACTTGGTAGGCCCTCTTACAATACAATGTAGCCTATTGTACTGGCCTAGATGTTACACGTCAAACCCTGTTTTCCCACCTGCTTTGATTGCTCCTGTCACAATAGCTTGGCAAATGTTTCCACTCCCAATGAAGCCTACATTTAAAGAACAAGACATGATGTATTATCCAAATATCCGCTTAAGTGCTCCAATTTCTGCCAGTAACAGTGTTTTTGTAATGCGTAATTCAACCAGGTCAGTCAGGGGACACAGTATACTGTACGAACGTACAAATGTGATATTATGACACAGTATACACTGATCTGCATTGGCAGGTAACGTAGACTAGCCACACGCCGCGCTGTAAAAGTAAATGGTCAACACATGAGCCACATGACGGACGTATGATTGTAAATATGCTGGAGTCCATTGATCTCTATCGCTAAAGCAGTGACTTACATTTTACATAGAATTGTGTGTGTTGTGATACTTTTTAAGGACCTGTGTTATGAAAGTATTTAGAAAACGTTGCTAATAGTTACCGGTACTGTATGGTTTATGGTTGGCACTGTGTATGAACTATGAAAATTTTCGTTTTTTTTTTTATTTTTTTTCAAGGCGAACTGTCGAAGGTGAGGGCGGTATTCTAAAACTTCGACCAGAGCCGTATGTAGAGAGAGTCTCTATGTACGGCTCTGACTTCGACCAGAGCCGTATATTGAGACTTCGACTTATGATTGTATTGAAATATCGTGGTACACTTATATCTGCATATTGAACATCGCAAACCACGTTGTTTGTAGGGTTATATGTTGCTACTTAAAGAGGAAATAACCTCCTAGTTTTGTTGCTTATTACTCCTGCGTTTGAATTCATTGAAAGAGGTTTGCAACACGAAACAAACACTCTAGCTAAAAAACAAAAGAATCAAATCCACACTAAAAAGAGCGTGGTAGGCCTACACGAAAGGGACCACTCGTCGGCAAGATTCACTCAATAATATAAAGCACGGTATTTCATTCCACGTGTATGAAATATCGCTCTATCTGAAGTGAATTTTCACGGCATTCCGCTGGGGGGAATTGAATTCACTCTGAATACGAAATGTCCCTCTGTGCACTTCTCTTTGAGTGAATTTCATTTAAGTCCAGGTGTCGATGCTAGTGTCGGGTGATTATACGTCACTAAGTAACGCAATTCCGAACAGTTCGAAGCACTATTTTACTACTGGAATACTTACATGGGCGTTTAACATTTGCTTTTAATTGTGTGATTATAGTGTGCGCTAGTGGCCTACGTGCTATAGGTGGACAGTTTAAGCGAGATGTCTGGACCGTAGTTAAGTCTTTTTCGATCATGCTAATGTATCAATTTCAAAGAATTGACTAGAGCACATTCGTTTAGGAGTATAACAACCACACAAAAGATTTAAAAAAAAAAACAATAAAATGAAATAAAATAAGAACAAAGAAGAGGCATCTAACCAGGTAGAGACTTACAGGACAACTTGAAGTTATGAAGATAAGAATCACCTGCAACACAAAAATTAAAAAAAGACCATCACTTTCTTGAAAATATCGCCTATAACAGATTACATCCTGTCATTGACTTTGTAACTAACATTCAGGCTAGACTATATGTAAGCCGTGACTTGTTAAAAATTACTTTTCAATTCATATTCGGCACATTTTCTATGTTCCATTCTTTCAAGTCGACAGTTTCCTTGGCCTATGTGTTTGTCGAAGTCGACGAAGTTAGAGCCGTCAGTTTATACCGCCTATCAGTTCTCTGGGATTTAAGGGCCGAAATTAGCTGTTGGACCTCGAAAAGGACCCCGGGGTGTACGTCCGTGGTCAAGGGGAGGGGTGGTGGTCTGTGGGCTACCAACATGAACTTTTACCATCACTTGAATTGTAAAAAAGATACTCAAACATAGATTTAAAAAAAAAATCAACAACTCACAGGTCACACTGTAAAAATATCTGTAAATTTGCAGAAAATAAAACAAAGAAATAAATAACAATTACAGAAATTGTCTGGAAACTAATTTCCAGAACATTTCTGTATTCCTTTTGTACTTCTTTATTTTATTTTCAACTTCTGTAAATTTACATTTTAACAGTGCGCGGTTGTCATTTTTGTGTTTCTCGTTGGTTTTCTTCAACTTTTGTTCTTTTCTTTATTCTCTCATCTTATGTATCTAATTGAGATGATTACCTCCACAAGTTCGTTTTTTTTTCAGGCAAGTCACATAATTCCTCAGTCTTTTCATCTCATTGAATTACCGTAAAATTGTCCTTATGCTTATTTATTAAGACGAAAGACTGAAATATAGTTAGGCTAAATTGAATTTATTCTAGCCCTCGGTAACAAAGTGACCTGAACACCTCCCTGATACGACATGCATGTTCGGCCGGGGTAATGATTACGGTGACTGAATGTCTATCTAGGCCTTCTTAGGGGCACCTATCAAAGTACACCTGGCCTGTGAAGTAGACCGTAGAATTAAGGACACAAGCTTCTTTAAACTGCTAGAGAGCTCTTACCCACAGTTGCAACTGCAAGGAGTAAGCCAGTCCAGACTTAAAAACAGCGCATTATAGGTCAAAGGTCAAGAGGGTATTGCCGTGTATGTCGCACTGACAGCATAGATTTCCGAGAGGAGGAATCCTCTGCCTATATGCAGTGCGATTTTTAAAGTTTGATACTGTGTTAAGTGTTGACAACGAATGGGAATGAGAAAATCAGCCAAAAAATGGCTGTCATGCATGTATTTTAGTATAGCCGATTATTTTATTACTAACGCAATTTTTTAACCCTTCTCAGCTTTGCTACAAGATACCCCAAAGTCAGCGAAAACGATTCATACAGCACTCAGTAAGAAACTTTTACTGTACTGTAACTTTTTGTTTGTGAACGTGAGTAACTAAGGACCCTGGCGAGGGTTGGCTGACGGCTTAAAAATTTGTGTTAGCGGCACAAGGGTTGTAATGTTGAGTTTAATGATCTTAGGTCATGTAACTGAACACACAGCCTTGGCTAGTTTAGAATTAGCTGAATCTGGGGTAGCCATGTGTGGACTTCACGGACATACGACACCACTAACTAAATGTGCAAGCATTATTTTAAAATTAAGTTGACTAGACTTTATTACTCATATTATCGCTTCTCATTCCGCCCCAAAGCCCGCTTGGGCCTGCTTCCAAAACTGACTGTATCAGTCTTTCTTCCGTTCATCCACGAACTCAATATACTTAACAAAATGCGAAGAAATTTCAAAGAAAATCCTTCCGTACGAATCAGTACGTAACAGGCTGTGTAACAGTGCAACGACAGGTTACTGTGTTCAGTACCCCTGTGACCTATGACCTTCATATATCGCACATGCGCAGTCACAACTCTAAACTCGTTTATTATCAAGTCATCCTTACAAGTTTCGTTCTTTCAAGACATGTCTGCACTGCTCTATTATGGAGGCAATGCAACATAGCATCACGAAACTTCAAATCCTGGCGATAGCATACTATACTTGGAACTACTTCAAAGTAAGACCTGTCTTCCCTGGCTATGACATGCTATAATTGGAACCAAATAAGGAAAATAATCCTGGCTGGAAGATGTTTTAATTGGAGGCAACTTACGAAAAAAGGTCAGGGAAGTGTGCTACAGCAGTAGCATACTATAATCGGAGGCAATAAAATATGATAGATGAACCGGTCTTGCCACAGTATTTGCACCATCAGCACATTACACGTAGGCAAAGGGGCTTACAAAATATTTTGAAGAATAGGTCGTGGAACCAAATGACAAAGAGGTGGAGGAATCTATGCCTAACATGAAAATGTCACTAAAATATTCGTAAGAAAAACTAACAAACGGTTTACGAAGAAGTACATATTTGGGTTTTTATTTACCATACAACCCCAAAATCTAGCTTTATAGTAGATTTTTTTACTAAAAATATACGGCAAGCGATTACACAAGAAATTTGCGAGCTACATATGCAAAAATGTAGAATGCATGCAACAGGTCTGCAGCGGAAGAAGTTCCAGTCCGATCAAACTAACAACTAACCACCAGATGCCACCTTATGAAACCGGTGAGAAAACATAGCGAAATTGAGTATAACGATGATAACATTATCACATAAAATGCGTAAAACGGGAAACTTAGGATTCCTTCTCTTGATGTAAAAAAATCAAGTGTTCAAGTTAGATTCCTACGTGACGCCAACATAGAAATCGACGGACGAAGTCGCCCAAGTTTTACTACACTCAGAGTTCAAGGAGGGGGGGGGGGGAGTTTGGGGACATCTCTCCCTTCCCCATTCCCCTTAAACTCCGGCCTGTTAAAAATAAGGTAAAAAACTGCATAGAATATTTAAAGGAAGAAGGAACTATACATCATCATTGGTTCAAGAGGGCAAATACTCTTCCTTATTGCCGATGTCATAAATGGACTGTAATTAACATTTTTTCCAATAATGTACTGTCTTACCGAAAATTTACTTATTTTCACGAAGAAAATTCACGGGGGGGGGGGGGGGGGGTGGAGGACACGACCAAAACAAAAATGTTCACAAAATTACTAAGTAGTTAGATGAGCTCGACATTGGCTCATGCCTGTTGAAGTCAACCATGTTGCTTGTTGACAGTCAAGTCAAAAAAAAAATACATGTGTTGGTCACGTGCCTCATCTTGCTGAAAGTTACGGTTATATCGTATTCCCATTTTTCACTCCTGAGAGTATAAACAACGGTTCTCAGTCACAGTGAAATAAGATTTTATTACCATAGTTTCTAAAAATATATCACGTATCTATACTGTTCATAGTGTTCCCATGTTAGTGTTTTTCATAGACTGTTACACTTATTATTTCTAAAGCGTTTCGTGGTTCTGATGTGAGACCATGCCGGTTATCTGACGATTCCTGTATTCCAAATCCTTCGAAATCGACGGTGGACCTCCGTTGCGAATCACTTGAATTTCTTCAACAAAACCTTTTCCATTCCGATCGTTGGCCCCTCGACGAGAAGTGACATGAAAAATGCGCATGCGTATGAAACCAGTGCGTTGGCGATGAAGAAATAACCCTATATATGAACAGAAACATAAAACATATATTCACATATATGTATGCTTACCGGTAATAACGAAATAGCAATTCGTTACTACGAATTAGCAAACTGAAAACACATATTTTAGCAGGTTCCTTGTAGGCTACTGTATCTCACTGATAAAATCTTCGCATAAATGTTTGGTGATGTGGTGAAAAAAAAACAAGTTTACCATTCGAATAACATCCATAACTAGAGCACCAACGGTACAGAGACTCATACCTGAACGCCCTGAGGGTACCATTCGCATATCAGTGTAATATATCATATTATAATCACAGGAACCACCAGGAGTGTCATTACATCACCAACATATCACATCCGCAAGAGAATCTGCATTAGTGGAGTAGTGTATGAGTTAATCTGTAATTAATTTATTGTTCATCCACCTTTCCCATCAGCATTCACTGAACTAAAACCACATAATAGAGAACAATACAACTGTTTTCTTCAGATTTCGTTGCAAAAGGGTTACGTTGCAAACAGGTTACAATGTTACGTTAATACTTTGATCGTAATGTTACCGTTTCGTATGTGGTCCAATGAAATGAAGTTTTCTGGGTGAAAAGATACAAGAATATCACCATCGGATGCAACAGGTAAGCACCGAAGGTGAGTCGACTGAAGGGCTGCCAAAAGCTCCAAGAGAGGAAAGCATCGATGGGACCTAGCAAAAAATGGCAGAGAGAAGATAAACAAGTCGAAAATATTCTGACCTCTACACACACACACACACGCACACACACACACACACACTCACATATATATATATATATATATATATATATATATATATATATATATATATATATATATATATATATATATATATATATATATATATATATATATATATATATATATAACAGTATGCAACTGGATAATTACTTTATCATCATCATCATCAACATCATCATCAACACCATCATCAACATCATCATCAACACCAACATTATCAACATCATCATCAAAACCACCATCAACATTACCATCAACATCATCATCATCATCATCATCATCATCATCATCATCATCATCATCATCAGTAGTGCAATATCGCGTATGCTCGACGTTAATCTCTTTCCTTGCTTATAAGAAATTAGAAGTCACTCCAACTTTATTCTGAAGCATCAGCTAAATATCTTACAAGTTCCCTCTTTTGTAATCTGCAAGTATCTTTAAGGATATTTGTAAATATTGTATTTTCAAAGTAAACAAATAACTTGCATAAATTAAGCATTCCATTAACAAAATATTCTTACATGAATTATGATAGGGGACTGTACTAATACAAATTGGAGTGACTGTATTTTTCCTTTAAACTATTTAAATGCCCAGAAAAACTTCGTTAATTTCATTGACTCTGACGATTGGTCTGTCTGTCTTTAAATTTACCTTTGACGATTACTTGTTCCCGTTTTTAAAGGTTCGGGCATTTCACTGTTCCACAGGAAAATATTTCATCTCTCACTTTTTTTTAACTCTCTGTTGCACGGTGAAAAAATCCAATACAATGCCATTATTTTTTTTTCGATGTGGAAAGTAACAACATTACCTCCGTTGCCGGTGACGCATGCGAAGGCGATCCAACCGACGGCAGCTGAAAATAAGAATCGGTTACATCCCAACCAAAGGGCGGCAAACCAGTTAGGAAGAGGGTGGGTATCGCTTGACCAGTACATGGCGAATACCAACACAAAAAGAACGGCGAACGACAGCGACCAGCCTAGAAGATTCCATACCTGAAACGAATCCAGAGAAAGAAGAAAAGAAATGGCGATAAAGATAACGACATGTATGACCATCACTTAGTTGTCCCTAAGGAGTTATACGCTCTTGTTCTACCACGTTTCAATTGAGGTCTATGGAAGTTGGGATTTTTAGATACATCTACTGACACTATAAAGACATACCACTGATTTCTGTTAAGTCCATAGCTCATTAACACTATCCTACTTGCACTGAATGACCCACGAACAATGTATGCTTTATTTAACTGGGGTTCCCGTATTCAGTATGAACCACTACCCTTTACATACTTCATAACCCATTAACTACTCTCCTCCATAAATCAATAACCAACGTCTACTGACTCTGTACTAAACAACCTAACCTATACACTTTATATCAACGCAATCCTCTGTTTTGATCTGCCACCGTTCCAGGTAATCCGTCTCTCTCGTTTCGTTATGAGCCCTATCGGGTATTCAAGAAACTGTCCATTTTTCGTTCTTAAACATCTGCCGATTTCTCAGTGTTCATCATCGTCTTTCCCGCAAAAAAAAAAAAAATTGCTCTAATATTTTCACATTTTCCTAACAGAAATTCAGATTCAACGTTAAGCACAAGAGGGCAAGGTGTGTGAAATATCAATACAAATTTAAAAATTCATCAGCAATCTTGCGCAGTCACTTCCATTATATGCGGTTTTCAAAGTGAACTCAACGCAAACAGGTATGACGTCATGATCAAGTCATGATTAGGGTTACAATGACGTCACGCAGCCGATGATTCTTGACATTTTCAGGTTTTTCGTTCAATGGTAAACTTGAGATTTATATTTTTGGTGAAGGACTTACCAACGGTATCTTCATCTTTTGGTCCTTAATTTTGTAAAGGGAGTAACCGACGAATACACCGACCATATACGACTGAATACGGCACCACGGCTTAGCGTAGGTCCGATCTGCGTCACCCGGATAGGCTGCAGTTCGATTGTTGTAAGGACTGTAACAAAGACAAAACTAAAGAGGATTATAAATGACCGTCATTTTACGTCAAACAAAAAAATTCACCGTTGTTGACTTGTGATGGATAATTTTCTTTCTTTTTTCTGTCCTATAGATACTTCTCATCCTCATATTTGTTCGTAACACAATTATTATGTGCAACCTCTCTTGATTTAAAAGTAAAATAACACGGATAAGTTACAAGGAACTAGTCCAAACATCTCGACGACATGTGAGACAAACTATACGAGTAACTGGGAAGAGACAGGTATGGGCGATAGAGGACGCTGTAACAGAATGGGCATGGTGAGTATTATTACATAGGATATGCCCTGTGTTTTGTACGTACATGCGATAATTCCCAACTGGATATCCCCAGTAACCCGAGAGGATCGTAGTTATCAAACAGGACAATACGGCCACGCCGACTACACTGCCGACTCCAAATTTCCTCAGATTCTTTCTGAAATAGCAAAGAAATGATTATGTGCGTTCACTTTTAATACATAAATACAATAAAAAAAATTATTACCGTGTCGCACGTGTACCATTTTTGCGTGTCCCTCATTTCAACTTAAGCGGACGGATCTCTATTCGTACAGGGCGGACGTTTGTCACAAAGTTCTTACATGAGAACTATTTTTTTTTTGGAAGTTTGCCACAAGACAATGCACTTCTATCACATTATTGGCTTTAATTAGAAAGTGCATCTCCATCAGCTGAGTAGCCATAAAACTATATCATTTTTGTCGCGGTGCTGTAAATTGACTGATATTGTTTCGAATACGATGAAGACATTCAAAGAAGACGTTACCAGCAACTTGTAAGTCTGTTAAATCCTATAAATCTTGTTTTTCTCAAATGATATTTATTTTATCTCCTTATTTCTTTTTCAACATTTTCTTACACTTATATCGAGGTTGGCATTTTTTTTATTTATGTGCTCTTATACTCCTCCATGAGGTCATGCATACTGACATGCGAACATATAGTAACATTTGTTCTAGGTGTTTTTTGTTCGACACACTAGCAGTGTTGTCTGCAGAGTTCCGAGAGAGACGGATTTCCACGCGTGGCGGGAAAAACCCACGATCCCTGGGGATCGCTAGCGGATCGTCGGTGGATAGCTGGCGGAGGTGTTTGAGGGATTCTTTCATGAATGAGCTGCTGAACAATGCAAAATTTCTGGCTGAGCGGAACTTTTGTAGGGATTTTTAGAAACAGTTGTGTACGTAAAAAGGCTGATAGAGTGATGGCGTTCGTTACGATGGAATACAAACGTACAGGATGACAGCCGCATTCTCACCTGAAGAGCAATATCAGAATTGCTGGAGTGATGATGAAAAACTGCATATCATTAGCGAGATACCAAGACCAGCCCATACACTGTAAGAGACCATAACAACTATGCGTTGAACAATAAAGTGACAAATGTGTAACTGACGAGTATGTTCTACGATGTAAACGTGTAAGCCTATACAACATAATGTAAGATTTCAACGCAGCCTAACTTTTCGGCTTGGAATATGTTACACGTTGCCTTGAATTTTTGAGGAAAATGTTGTGTTACTCTTACAGAAAACACCATATTTTTAAAACCAATATTTTATGGACATAGAATGGTAGATTATTCAAATAAGGAGGCATGGCAGTCTTCCCTTTACCAAATAATTTTCTCAATAATAGAAATACAATTGTGGTTGCTCAAGAATAATCTATGCTACGTCCATGCTTCTCGCAAATTCAAAGGATGCACTCTTTTTACCTGATCTTATTCATACATGTTGTGAGGAGATTAAGCTAATACTGAAGTTTATTGGTGAGACTGAATGGTTTAACAGTGATGAAATGTATTTTCTCCGTATGGCATCTAGGGTGCATTTTAAGGACAATAGTTCCTTTTAAATAATGAGTAGGATTACGCACAGTGTGATGACATTAAATCTGTCCTATTTGCAGTGGACCTCGGAGTACCGAGGTGTGTACTCACTGAACACCCATGCATACGGACCTGTACAACCAAGCGCGTATCCATCCACACATATCAAAACCGTTTTGATCAGCCACATATATGTCATGCGAACTCATAAATAAAAACATTAAAACATGTGACTTTAAAAGCATTAACTCATTCTCTTTAAGCCAAGATTCCTCTTACATGAACACATCCTTGGTCAACGTCGTCTGTTCACTGCTTACCATATATGCATGATCAATGCGTCCGTGCCACGGGACAGGACAATTGAATCTTCGTGAACCCCTTCCTCTAACCGAAGGCGTAGGAACCGGCAAATTCCTTCCACCTTGTGATCGGTTGCCTTTTTCGGAGGCATAAATTTGCTTTTCATTCAACGTTGGCGCCGCCCCAACCCCCCCCCCCCTCTCCGATTCAAAATCACGTAGCCACACCCTTCCTGAATATCAGACAATCAGTCAGATCAAAACTATTGTGAACGGTTATTTGGCGCATAGGCGTGCAGTCTGTATCTCTACGCGGGTAACAATGAAGTCCACGTATCTGCCTATAAAATGTGATTCTCAACCCACCCTATTGCTGCTCAATTCCCTCAACCCTTACGAGATGTATCTATGTTGGGAGGAATGTTTTCAGTCGATACTGACCCCAATATATGAAAACACGATGAACTCACCAAATTGACACTGCCAGGGTATGGGACCAGGTTATTTATGTACAAAAGATTCGCCCACCAGTATTTCGAGCATAGGTGCTTGGCGCCTCCAAAAAACTCAATTTTATCCGGTCCCCGTCCGATATGGACCAACAAGGAGGACCATATTCCGATGCAGATCATGTATAAAGGAGTGAGGCGCCAAAACCGATGAAAGTAAAAGAGTACCCAGTTTAACTTTCCTTCCGACCTCTTTAGATATTTCAAAGTCAAAAACGTTAGTAGCAAACCACTAGAAAACAAAAAGAAAGAGAGAGGGAAGGTGGAGAGGATGGGAGGAAAGATAAAGTAAGAATTCAGCATTACTATGTCATTATAAAAAAATTAAGGTAATCTATAAAATTCCACTGCATAGAGAGCCATTGTTCTATTTTAGAGCACATACAAACTTTGGTCTTATTAACTTACGGTTTTGTTACAGTTTTGGCCCATGTATCTCAATGACTATATAACGTCACAATCAGCGGGGTAGCAAGAACCTTGGGACACATGAAAAGTGGCAGCGAGAGGGTCCCCTAAACAAATGATATCACAACCCCCTTTTTTTAGATTTTTGGGGTCACTGAATTGGAATACCCTCCAGGCTGCTGGATATTGTCCAACCTGTCCACCCGCTTGCTACGCGCCTGGTCAAAATCTATGGTCACACCCTGAGACATACAAGACTCACTTTCCTTTTTAGAGTATAAAACAAGGAAAACACCGCATTGACTTTTCCTACTGATCCATATATAGGCGAGGTACTTCACACCAACAAGCTTTGAGAAAATCTCGAAGTATCATATAGTCGTACTGCAGTTTTAATCTACTCTTCAGTAAGGAAAAAAGTATAAAGTCCAAGTGCAACCGAACCTGAGGGACATAAGGGTAAGATTTCAAATTGGTTGAAAAAAAAAAGAAAAACAGCGATCATCATGAACATGCGAAGATCCATCCTGGATCAGTTGCAATATCGTACAAAAAAAAAAAAAAAAGGCAAAGAAAAATGGGACCTTTTGGGTGGCATATTTGACGCAATTTTAAATACTTTTTTTCTGTACTGACAACGGATCGTTGGAATGGTTTTAAATGCTCTATGGATTTTTCATAGAAAATTATTAAAACAATTATGAATAAAGCGAAAACAGCAGTATATGAATGGACCAAATCAGATCGCAGAACTAATTGCGATAAACGATACAATGGAACGAAGATAGTTTTTGCGATGTTGCTTGATGGCTCACACACAAAGATGGCTGCCATTTCGTTAGATTCACGTGCATATTGCTCACCTGCAAAGAACGAACCTTTTAAATTTGTGTTTTTCTTTTTTACTGAGGTGGGCTTATCGTCTTTTACAGCGTTTATTTAAGGCCTCTCACCGTGATATCACCATACCTGAGCACGAAGAACGTATCGACGGCGAAAGTCCCTTCGGTAGTCATACGGAACCAGAATTTACCGAGGATATGGTTGACGACATGTAAAGGATTATCTAAAAAAAGTAAAATAAAAAAAAAATTAGACACAAATAATTTGTTACCTATAACAGCAAGTAGATGGAAGCGAATGAAATATCAATGGGATGTAGTTAAGAGGACCAAGAGGACACACGTGGATATCTGACGCAAATTCTTCCGTATGATTTGTAAAGCGTCACATCAAGGGGGAGCCTCCCGATACAGGTTAAGTTCAGAACAGATCATGTGGGTTTTTTTCTATTTTCTATGATGGTAACAGGTTTTCTTCTATGAAAAGTAAGCCACATACCCCATCACAATGTCGTTCGTACGGCTCTAATGTGGGTGTGTGTGTCTGTGTGTGTGTCTGTGGGGGGGGGGGGGGGTCGGAGAGGAGGGGTGAGTATCAATTACACTCGACTGACATGCATGGAAAAGAGATCTAAAGGTAGACGGGTGTCCCATCCGATTGGATAATTTTTCAAATTAAATCATACTGACATGCAAAATTATGCAATCTGTCGATTATAGTTTTTCATAGTTTACGATTGGTTGTATATTTGAAGGGTCTTAGGGTTCTATCATTCAAGGAAAAGTAGTGACATGGTCACCATTCCTTTTATAAGTCCCTCATCACTAAACTTAGTAACATCTGTAAGTTATCACTTATCAATAAGAAATGCTGTGTGGTTTTCAAAACATTAAAAGTCGGCAACTACTTTTTCTTGAACTATAGGACCCCTAAGACTCTTAAAACTAATGTCATCCATTCTTGTGAAAGTTCCTGCGATATATCCGAAGATATATTGGTGAGAAGAAAGGCATCTAACAAGTAGGATCATGGAGTATCTCTCGGAGAGATCAGCTATCCATGAACACATATCACTCAGTGTGTATACTGATGAACAACTGACATCAGTAACTTCAACATCATAAATAACGGAATTACAGACTTTGAAAAAAATCAAAGAAGCCTTTGTAAGTAAAAAAACAGAGAAAAAAACTCAAACCTGTTTTAAACAGTACCAACATTAATCATCTTATGTACTGTTTCAAAATTTGTTTTAAAGACCTGTCCTTTCTTTGAACATGGACGTTATATCTTCTGAATGTAACACTGTTTTGTGTCTTTATGCATATATGCAATACTTTATATCACTTACCTGAAGAGGAAGATGAGATATCTTCGAAAACGAGTAATAAACTATGACTTTCGTTAAATTTGTATTAATTTGCTCTTCATCTGGTTCTTCAACTATAGTTATTTATTGTGTAGCAGGGTTGTACATATTCCGTTTTCACAACTTTTACGTTTTTAAAACTATAGATTATTCACCCCCGATTATGCAAATTCCCCCGATATTCCCCCTCCCTATTCCCCCTCCCTATTCCCCCCTCCCAAACAGCAGTATGGGATACAAGGAGAATTGGTCCCGATACCATTTGCGCACCTCACATGCAAAGTTTGGGCGGATAGAAGCACTACCGGGATACACGAACGATTACCTGTTTTTGTTTATCTTTTAATTCACGACAGTATATCATTCACTACAGATTATCATTTTGTGATATCGGACGTGCTTCTCACAAATAAAAAGAATAAGATGAAAAATAACGTAGAAGAGACAATTAAGTAGACCCTACCTGTATGATGTCATGATTACTTACCTAGCCTACCAAAGAGAAGGAACGAGTTTGTGTGACCCCAGATAATCCACAACATGCTAATGACCCTGATACCGTTGAGGGCGTCAAGGCTTCCGGCAGTCTTCTGGCAGTTCATGATCTTGGCGCCGTTACTCAGGAACGAAAATGACGTCAGGATTTCTCCAAGTGTATTAGCCACTTTCAATAGAGAGACACGAGATACCAATTAGTTGCCGAGAAAGCAAAATACTGGAAACGAGGCAAGGTTTTCTTTTATGGATAAGGCAACCTTATCCTTTTTGAGATATCCCGTGTTTACAATATTTCCACAATTTGAACCATGTTGACCTCAAATGACTTTTGACCTCCACCGGAATCAATAGGGATTTTGTAATCAAGTGGTGCACTTACATACCAAGTATGAGATTTGTCCAAGTTTCCCTTCTCGAGATATAGTGTTCGCAATGTTTTCACAGTTTGACCCTTGTTGACCTCAAATGACCTTTGACCTCCATTAAACACTTCTTGCATTCTCTAACATACACTCACATTCTTAATATGACATCTGTCTAAACTTCCCTTCTTGAGATATTGTGTTTATAATTTTTTCACACCTTTGACCTCTACCAAAATCAAGAAGGTCTTGTACTCATTTTGATACACCAACATAACAAATATGTCACTTGTCCAATCTTCCCCTCTTGAAATATCATGTTTACAAAATTTTTACAATTTTACAGCTGTTGACTCTAAATGACCTTTGACTTTTGGCCCACCAAAAAAAATAGGGTTCTTGCACTCAATGTGGCACACTACGTCCTAAATATGAGACATGTCCAAGCTTCCCTTCTTGAGATAATCGTGTTTACAATGTACGCGTCACAAACGCACATATACACATACATACAGGTATGCACAGCCGCGTGATTGCAAACGTTACGATTTTGTCGAAACCAAACATTGGAATAGCTGTATGTATATAATATTAATGAGAGGTTACCTTTTCCTTTGTTTCTCGTACGCTGGCTATGAGAAACCGCTTCCGTTGTGACATCCACATCTCGTCCTGCTTGAGCGCCCTCTTTTTCAGTCCCTTCTTGCATGGCGTCCTCGACCTCCAGATTATCGATCTCATCTGCGTTATGTTTCTCTTCAACTGCTTCCAGTCTCTCATGTTTGCCTTTCTCCTTCTCAGAGAACATTTTATATCGTCTGCATAAGACATCATAAGCGGTACCAGCCACAACACAAGCACCGAACAGACAAAGGAGAAACCTGAAAGAAAAAAGAAAAGGAAGAATCACACCCCTTTAGATTTGCACTTGTTTCCAAATGAGAGAGCAGCAAATTAGAAGGTGGGTAAGACAAGGAAAAAACCAAAGGAGCTATTAATGGGCCATAGGAGCAACCATTCAGGCAGGTCAGCCGCAGTGCAAGCGCAAGGCCACGGTGCGTCCTCCGTATTGTGGCCGTAGAACCACATAACGGCGACGGCAGAAATAAAAAAAAGTGGTATAGCTGCGCGTTATAATTCTTCGGCGACCACTACGGCCTGTCAAAGATAGACATACGCTCTTGGGACAACGTGAGGCCACTGCAGCGTCTATGCGTCTTCAGAAGGTGTCCCTCAATTCCTGTGGTCTGCTGTCGCCTTATCCTGCCCTCTCACTAGGAGACATCCATAGACAAAACTTGGGGTACTTTCGGAAACTTTGTAATGAAATGTCAGTGGTGAAAATTGTCCTGTTTGGCCAACCCCTATAATCCAGATATGTAGCGGTAGGGTCAGACTGACCTCGTTGTTGCCGTATAGTCCTCCTGAAACTGCCTTTCTGGGTTTCATAATTGTAAAAAGCCACGGGCGACACAGTGACTATGTGTCACCACTTCAAAGGCGGTAGGCAGTCGCAGTTTTCCGGTCTCCATAATTTCAAATTATCTTCCATGCCTACCATAATGTACGTATCTACTACATGTTTGTAACCGCGGAAATGTTGCGGCTGCCCTATCATTAACAGCTAATATACATATAATCTTAAATATCTACTGACCGTAGATATTTAAGACCCAACGGCAAATGTGGCAAATGTGACTTGGGCATTTGGCACACAGGCCTTTCTCGGCCTACCACCGAAAAGAAAGAAAACTACCGCTTAGGACGATAATTTACGCCATCACCATTGAACTCCGTACCCGGACTGAATTTAATCCACGAAGTACCAGAGACCACGCAGGTAAAGACAGCTAGGTCGTTCATCCATTGTATCCAAACCAAGGATACATCACCGACCCCCACCCCTCCCTCACCCCCACCCTTCCCCACTGAGTCAGTGGTTGTAACTGTCTTCGTTGTGAGGAAATACCGAGATCTCTCTACTCTCTATATCAAACTGTCCGACAGCGGTACGATTTTATCGTCTTCTTATTTCTGAAGTTGATGTTGTCACGGTTACGTCGTTACTTGTCGCATTTGTCGGTCTGTGTGTTTGTACACCTTGAGGAGTAGTTTGATGGTTAAGAATGCTCCGTCAGTGTCTCGCATAATGCAGTCAAAGCAACGCACTGTGCATATTGCATATATTATATGACATGGATATGTAAGATTAGTGGTTAACCTGACCCTCATAGACCTGAGTAATTAATTGGATGTAATAGAAGGGGCAAAATAAGGGCTTTGTACTCACATAACGAAGATGGCGTCGCCTTCCCATGGTACATCTGTGATACATGTATAGTAGACGCCTAATTCCACATCGATGAGTGACAAAACTGCAGTCAGAGAAAGGTTGAGACAGAAATATTAAAGATCACACACGAATTAATTTGCATAATTTCAGACAATGACTCTGATGTCGGTGTACCTACATCATAATTTGTGACAAACTGTAGAGACAATCATGGGGGGGGGGGGGATTTGTTATTGAATTGAAAGTTGGCTGTTGGACGTCTATAACATAAAACCTAAAACTTTTCCTAAAAATGACGTAAACTAGGAGCGACGGAATGTATGAAAACGGATTTGGGTGGAAGTGGGGGAGAGGGGGGGGGGGCGGGAATTGGGTGTCCGCAGCACTTTCTAAACAGGGAGCCATCATCGGTTGTAGCGGAACGTATAGAAACGTTTTGGATTTGCAAACCGGTAAAATGTCATTTCCCGGGTGTTATGAACTACTTTTACCATTGTCAGGTAACGTAATATTCCTTTATGCGATATTATATGCGTTACTTTTGAAACGTGAAATGTACTCTAATAATTCCGTCAACAAAAAATTGTGGGTCTTTGTTTCCTCATATATTGATGAAATGAATACAGAGACTTGGTGGGCGTGAGCGTCCCCACCACACAGTTGGCAATTCACCCCTAAAAATTCAATAACGAAGAAACCATTTATTCCTACGTTTGATTTTCAAACTTCTATATAGGGAACTACCATCTTCTTGCTCCATGAATGGGATATTTTTGACACAGAAGGTGACAGGAATTATTAAATTAAATGCGATTTATGAGTTGCAGTATCTTTCTTAACTATCAACCAACTAATGTGTGTCTTCAGTATGGGCCATAACGACCCACCTCCTTCATTATACTATGGCATGTTACTTTCACAGTCCCCGTATCGCTTTTTAATAATAATAATAATATTGGCAACGTATAAAGCGCAATCTGCCGAGGCCTCAAAGCGCTGTACAATAAAAAGTAAAAACAGTTTATACAGAACCAATACAAAATCAAAACACATTAAAAATGAAAACTATAAGAACAATAGAACTAAGAGCATAAATAATGAAAAAAAAGTAAAAAAATATGTAAATTATAGGTAAACTCTCAAAATGGAAACGTAAGAAGAAAACGCAGAATAAGAACGAACATTAAGAGATTAAGGAGATTAAAAAGAGCAAAATCCTGAAAACAAAGTAAATTCAATAAACAAGTCAAATCGGAGTAAGAACGAAAAAATGGAAAACTATCAGGAACAAGAAAAAAAAAACAATAAAAAAAAAATTAAAAAATTAGTTCTCACTGTACAACAACTGAAAAAAATGCGTCTTAAGTCTAGATTTAAAACTTTCAAGTGCAGGAGCAAGGTGTGTTTTGGCGGGGAAGATTGTTCCATAATTTAGCAGAGGCAAAAGCAAAGGATCTATTTCCATAAAATTTAGTATAACAATTAACTACGGTTAGATAACCATCAAATATGTGTGCGTGTGGGACAGACCAATTGGTTCCATGTCGGGAACGAAGAGGCTTGTGAAGGGGCTTGCATGGGATCGCCTGCACAGCAAGGGACAGGTGAGGAGAAATTTATCGTCAGGACTAAGTGCTGGTAGGACTTTCTAAGGGGAGCCCCACCGTCGGTTGGTGTGGAGGTTACAAGCAAATTTTGATTTGTATGATTTCTGGAAACGGCAATTTCCGGTTGTTCTTAACTTTTTGTACCCAGCCCTTAATAGGGATCTCATGTCTAAAATTACTCAAATAATGAGAAAATTAATTTATGGTAATACATCTGATATCGGTTGAGACGATACACGGATCACAGTATATTACACCTCTAGTCTTCTTAAATATATTCTTGGGGCACAATATTTGGGAATGTTGGGGACACTTCAAAGACTAAACTGCAATAAAGTGAATTTAAACTTTGCATCTCTGTACTGAAGGCCTGTAGGTACCTTTTTCTCCTTTCGGCTGATTTGTTTCTGCTCACTGCTAGGGGCCGAGTTTGCTTTACCGAAAGTTCACGTTATAGCTCTGTGACCGGGAGATCAACTACAATACTACAATGTAGGATGCAGCGACGCGACACACGCCGTGTTTTGGGCGAACTGAAAATATTCTGCATTTTCAGAACGCGGTTTTCGTGGTCCAATAGACCAAAGTACGATGTTACAAGATCGTTGTTGCGAACTTGAGAGTTTCACTTAACAATCCGAAGTCAAAATGTTTTGTCGAAACGTCACGGTTTGTTCCTCTCCTCAGCTTGTCATTAAAGAGGGAGATTTCGATGATTCTTCTAGCAAAAGGTGAGGAGGGGGGGGGGGGGGGATATATTGTGTAATGTCACCCAACTAAAAATGGGTTTGGAATACCCCCTCCCCCACCCCAAGATCGACGCTGATGAATACTTCAATGTCTACAGTTGAGTGATCATTAGGAATCTCCCTTATATTGTAGGGTACATTTCTATGTTGTATGTTGTGCATTTCTGTGTTGATTTACGTAATGCTTTCTTTCCAAATCAACTTTCTTGGGTTCTCAAGTTCTAAAGATTTCCTTTCGATCGTAAATTTTACAAAGATTTAATCATGAAGCTCTCTATGAGAAATATTGTAATGTGAAAGTTTTTCCCCCCACCCCGGGGGTCATCCCCATCAGAACGATTCCACAAGCTGGAGTTGATGAGAGACTTACTCGTCATTGTACGTGGAGGACTCCAAAAATAGCATACAGGGGGGCCTGACTCAGGGGGGCCTGACTCAGGGGGGCCTGACTCTGTATGCTAGCCTCACCCTCCTCCCCAAAACAAGGAACTAAAACAAGAAGGAAAAATGGTATTCTAAACAAACGCTTGTCACCTTTTTGTGGGGATTCTTCAAAAGTTAATCTCTACTGTGAATTTTACCCTCCTTTAAATGAATTCTACCCTCCTTTGAATGAATTCTACCCTCCTTTGAATGAATTCTACCCTCCTTTGAATGAATTCTACCCTCCTTTGAATGAATTTTACCCTCCTTTAAATGAATTCTACCCTCCTTTGAATGAATTCTACCCTTCTTTGAATGAATTCTACCCTCCTTTGAATCAATTCTACCCTCCTTTGAATCAATTTCACAGGAACATAGTGAAAGCGGTACTCACGTGCATTGGACAAGATATAAAGGTCAACAGGACTGCATGACGAGGGTGTGCAAACTCCGAAGGACGGAGAGAACTGGAAAAATATATAAAACAAACGTAAAAGCACCACACCACACCAGCAAAAGCATAAAACACAACGTAAAAACTGGTGAAACATGAAGATATATTAGCTTTCATGACCACCGGTCCCTTCGTTAGACAAGTGTGCAGACAACTAAAATGATAAAACGAAAAACAGATCCTTATAAAATGAAAGAACGGCAAGGAAGCACTAAAAAGCAGGGGAAAATATACAACAGTTAAAAAATAGGGGGTTAAAGGTAAAAAGTAAAACCTTAACAAAAAGATGTAAAAAGGGACGAATTAAACAAGCAAAAGACTGTAGTGAGAGAAGTGTGGAGAAAGAACAAAGGGATAAGAGGGAAAGGCTACAGTGTGCGTGCTCAATGCTTTTTACTTGGCAATTAAAACCGTCATTAATATTAAGGCCCTTGGGGTAAACACAATCCAAATTTCAAATTCACTCGCTCTCCTTTTTGTCCAAGAGATTATCTTTTTATCTTTTTCACAAGTACGTGAAGCGTGCACCACGTCTAGAATTTCAAAATAAAACTTAGAAGGGGACTGTATCTTGAGATGCTTGTACAGCTCTGTGCAATGTTTAAAATGTAACCCACCTTGAATACATTTCAAAAGGTCCCACGTATGAGCATTCAAACGAATTCTTAAGTTATTAGACCCACATGCTGCAGATTACAGGTCAGACAAAAGCACAATAAATAACCCATTTAGCATCACAAGTAGTATCAGAATTTTAGGCTGCCCTTAAACTTCCTATTCGTACATGTACTCAGCTATAAAATTATTGCAAATAAGTAAATAGCACAGCTGGCAGTGGGTCGTTCTGTTCTTACCACATGAGGCAAAAGGTTTCACCCCACTTAGAAGGGACTTAAGTTTAGCCCTGACCATGTTTTTTTTTTTAAGATGGGGGGTTGGGTTGGGTTGGCGGAATGTAACAATATGAGGGTGAGGGATCAGACGTTTCACTATTAAAGAGCATTGAAGAAGGGCCATATTTAAAATACCGCAAACCCGCATAACTGTCTGAGTGTGACCATGGCACAGAATGTGAGTATAGGATATTGTTACCTTCTACACAGTATGTTCTCAGATCACAATAAAGATGTCCTTTATTGTAGCATCATTGTGACTGGCCAACCCCAAACCTTCTTTTATAAACGAAAAATTGATTCGCACTAATATTCCCTGACCCCCGTCGTATTGGTCTGTAAAATAGACTTTCCCACAATCCCCTGCAGTGAGGGCTTTTGGGATCTGTAGGGTCGAAAAAAAGTTAGAGTGGGTCCTATTTACCTGCTTCAAAACCTTAAAGCGATTATAACCACCGTTGAACAAGGTATATAACAGCGAATTGCAGAGTTGAGGGTCAGAACAAATGCAAAGAATTTTAAAACTTGACTATACGCGATTCTTCGCTTGATATGCCCAGGATGGCAACAGCTCGGAAAAAAAATGGTAAGTAGCAGTAGGTTTATATTGTGTCGAAGACGCTCGCTTAATAACACATTGTATGCCGCATATCACGTGCCGCCCACGACATTTTCCGATTGCTGTACCAATCCCACTGTACTATCAGTCTTCGTAAAAGCATACCCTTTCTCTTCATTTGTTTGCATACCGTTCAGTAATACCATTTTCCGATCCCTGTAGTTAAACATGCGTGCATTTCATAGGCCCTACGACTATCAACCTAATAATACCCATATTGTGCAAATGTAGGTCAGTCTTTTGTGCTACACTGTTGACATGAATGCATGCAAGATTCCGTATGCAGAAAGATCTGTATACATTGGCTCAAGGAAGATGTTAGTCTTAACGGAGGAACGATCAGGCCAGAATAGAATGTTATTATTATCACTATTACTAAGCAGTCGTAACCAAGCGGCTAGTACTAATATCAGAGTAAACAAAAAAATGAATGGAAAAAAAAATAACTATAACAAGAATCTTGAAGCCAAACTAGTGAACACCTGGGCAGGGGAAGACTCGTAAATCTGACTTGGAAAAGCAGTTTGTGAGTTTCATGATCGACATTTAGCAATGGATGGGGGTGGGTGGGGAAGTTCCAGGGAGAGAGCTAAGAGGATAGGGAAACTAAGGGCAGGGACAGAAGTAGGTGCTCTACACTCATTCGAAAGTGTTGTAGAGAGGTAAACTGTTACATTAAATTGTAATGATGCTATGTACGGATGATCAGAAACAGGTGCAAGTATCCGGGGGGGGGGGGGGGGGGATCGGGAGTTGGGAGCTGCTGTGGTGGTAACGTACACCCCCCAGAAAAATTCCAAAACAGAAGTGATCAATTATGCCTTTATTATTATATCGTATACACCTCACTTTTGCTCTTCTAGTCACGGTTTTGGTAGAAGAGGCTCGAACACCATACTGAAACCAAAATTTTTATGTAAATAATTCAAACGAAAGAATCACCCCCCCCCCCAAAAAAAAAATGCGTGAATCTAATGCACCCCTACAAAAATCATGGATCCGCCTATCCATGTATCCGCCTATAGACTATTACATCATTTTCATCAGTTTCACACAATAGTGAACTGGTGTACAAGCTGCTAGGGATAAACTAGGTGAAAATCATGTCTCCATTTCATTGCAATTCTCGTCCAGCGACCGACCGACGGGCGAGTAGCTGCATGCCTCCTCCTTCACATAACCGTGCACGGCGCTATTACGTAACTGAACTTGGTGAATTTCGATGATCACTAAAGTTGCAACCAAAAGTCGTAAATTATCGCACCACATTCAGAAAATGAATGAAACTCCATATTGAGTAATTCATTGAAAAGCAAACTGGATTATCTGTCAAATAAAGCAAAACGATTACATCGAAATAAAGTTTTTCCTCACAATTTATGACATTTCGGGAGGGACCACACAAGCTTTGCTACAATACAACAGTGTAATGCAACTAAACAACATTGTAAACAACAACCGGACATCATCGCGTAAAATTAGTTGGAATTATGACACGTCACAACACTCCACAGACATGTATAGGCATATATATACATACCTGCTCTTCCATCTGTTCAAGAGGAATATACAACTGGCAAAATTGGCCGTCGAACGGGGTTCCATTGTTGGTTGTGCGTATGTTATCGCAGAGCTCATAGATTCCGTCGTACTTCATCCTCCCAGTGAACTGAACTCCCTGCAGGTACGGGAGGGTGGCGTAGGTAGACCTCACTATGATACAGAAATGAACGATTAAAGTGAGGTATCGGAACAGATTGCCTTAATTTACACCACCGCATGTAATATGCCTCACGCAGTCAACCTTGATCAAATTATAACTTGCCTAGAGAAAGTTTCCCTCTTTCTTCCATCGTCTCTCACATACCGAGATCTAAGATTAGCGAAATATACCCCCTCACCCCCTTCCCGCCCTCACGCACATCATGCCCATGTGAAAAGCGCTGTGTACCCTTCCTTCCCGTAGAATAGTATACACGTTTTGATGGCTGATAAGAAATCCGATTAGGACTCGTAACAGGACAAATACGCCCCTGGGATGATAGATAGTCAGATACCCCCCTCCCCGGGAAACAGCCCTCCTGCTGAAGGATGCTACTGCACTTGGCAGTGGTATAAAAAAATGATTGTATGTATTGTCCGGGGGTGGGGGAACTATCCGGCAACCTTAGGCGGACTTGAGTATTCATCACTCTTCGTTGAACTAAAAATCTTCTAATCGTCTGCACTAACGTACGAGAGAGGTCGGTTATTATATTTCAAGTCTAAATCCGTATTAAACATTTCTTATATATGCCTTTAGCACCAGAATACAAACTGTCAAAATTCCGCCATGATACTCACACTGTTTTCATATATGATATTTCTTTTCCTATTCTTCAGGGCATTTTAAGAAGGAAGTCATCGCTCCGTCGTTAAATTAAAATTCGTAAGTTAGGTAATATCACGGAGAATTTCAACTCTTTAATCTGACAGGTTATTCTTTTTTTTTTTAAATTTCAGCTGAAATGGCATTATGAACTACGAAAGCCCATTACAGGGCCATGAACACATTTCCGAAAATGTAACTAAAAAAAATAGAAAAACAATAATATTGAAAAAAAATCAATTTGATTAAACATATTAAGAGACTATGATTGAAAAATTTGATCAAACATATTAGAAATTTGTTTAAGTCGTTTGGATGCATTACAATTAATGAATTAATTAGGCCTCATTAAGTAACTCAGAATGACTGAAATGTTTGTGAAAAAAAGTTATGAAAGTCATTGGTGATAAAATTCCAAACCTATCGGTGGCAAAATGTTCACGACATGACTCAGTTTAACTTCCCTTACAAGGTGAGAAAAATCGGGTAGAGGTGAAAACGGGGATGTTTACAAAAACTCTGGTCCCTGTTTCAAAATAAAAATGCACATTGGGTATATCTTTTTGTGAAAACAAAAGATCGCAACTCACAATGATATTTGCCGTTGACATTATATAAAAGTAACAGAAAACCGTCTATATAGTTAATTGGTATTTTGCTACATCGCACATTTCACATTTCACATAATGCAATCTAACTGTTAAACCGTGTGATAAAAAAAATATTTTAGTAATTATTGTCCGTGGTTTCCAAAGAGAAGATGCTAATGAGATATGGTTTTCAGAAATAAACAAAAAAAAAGAAAAAGAGAAAAATCTTCCTCAGATTTCATTCCCTTTCCCTCTCTTTCACCAGCATTAATCCCTTCAACTTACTTTTCAAGGCGTACGGTTTGGACTCCAACAAATCTTCCAGATACCTGGCAACGTCATAAACGCAAGCATCTGATACGTTTCCAGATAACTCTTTCAGAATTCCAGAGAGACCAAGACCACCGATAGAAGCACTGCTGCTCCCATCCTCCATCGACTCACCGCCGACATTTCCCAACAGAGCAGAGATGATGTCCGTCTCCGTCATGTCCCCGTATATCGGTCGAGAAAGCTCGTCCACGATGTCGCCTGACTCTAGCCTTTCCCCAGCCGCTTCCTCGATTCCTTCTCTTTCATCTCCGAGGGCCGCGACTACGTTGTTCCCTTCGACGTTGACCTGCGCCCGACAGCCAGCAACGAGGAACGCAGTCACCATTAACAGAGGAGTCATTTTCGTCGTCATTATGCTGTAGAGTAGGTCCAGCAAGCCGTCATCCGATGTACTATTTTTTTTGGCGGGGGGGGGGGGGGGGGTCCGACGTGTGACTTGGTGGAATCTAAAGTACTTCCCAGTATATCAAACCAGGCACAGAGAGTGAAATTGTACCCACACTACTGCAATGAGTATTACCACTGTCCAACGAAATTCTGCTTTCGGTACACACCTCAGTGAACTAAATATGTAGCGGTAGAATGTGTTGGCCTATATTTATGTCGTCTTAAAACCTCAAAGTTTCCCTTTTTCGAAAGGTCTTCCCATGAACTCGCTGTATCTCACAACTGAATCAAAACTCGGTAAGCCGCCCTTGACCAGAACAGCAAAAGCTATTGAGGTGCAATCGGCATATAACTGTGACTGACACCGCCGGGTTTCGGCACACATACCACACACGGTTTTAACATACAATAGACACGGCTGTGCACCTCGTTCGTCCCACTAAGAAAGGTCTTTCTGTTAATGTACACCGATCTTTTCTTGAAGGTGGGCACACTGTACTTGACGTGTATACAACAATAAGCACACGTCAACCGTGACAGTGGCTATTTTATCGGTATATGTGACACCGGGTTGAGTAAATCCTGCAGAACGTCCACTACAAACAGCACGATATTTATCAAAGGGAGGTACCTCGGAGAAATAGCGTGCACACAGTTTAGCGTTAATTCCGACGATGTGTGAAAAAGAGTACAGTTCGAACGCCAACTATGCAAATTTGAAATGCAAACTGTAGTTATTAGAGTGACTCGACGGACTGCTTTCCTTTGGAATACGGCACAATTCACGATTCCAAATGAGAATCCACCCACCATCCGGCCAGTAACAATAAAGCAACTCAAATAGACTGTAAATATAACCAGACGGTTGACTTACCTGCATGGAGTCTTTTACACACATGACTTTGTAGCAGGCCTATTGAGTGAGAAAAAAAAACTTGGTTTTGAACATTATAGACACAAATATATATATATATATATATATATATATATATATATATATATATATATATATATATATATATATATATATATATATGTATATATATATATATATATATATATATATATATATATATATATATATATATATATATATATATATATATATATATATATATTTATATTATAGAAATGATTACAATGAGCCCGGCTAACAGTTATTCATATTTTATTTCCGCTACTTTTAAGTTGCACGGGCGGAGCCCGATCTGTAGGCGGGTGACATTACAAGTAAATTGAAGTGTGAGAAGACAGATAGGAATTTACAGGAAAAAAATATGTTTTGCATATTCAGTACAGAGAAACAACTTAACAATTAATTTTCATTATAGAGGACCAAGACGAAATGCGTCATCATGGGTTAAACAAAGACTTTTTTTAATGTCTACAGGTAGAAATAAATTCCGAACAAGTAGAGTTGCATGCCCTGGTGCACACATGATAAAGAATTTTCCAGAGGGAAAGGTCACATCTTTTTGTTAAATTGCTGTAGAGTTTTGCTCTCCTAAGAAATCTTCATGTGACGGTGAATGGTACATTTTTCTCTCCGAAGGACCAAATGTACTTGTTAAGGACACGACCCCGTCTGCGAGAGATTTGCCTGGGGTGAGGCAAGATACTTCTTGTCTACAATTACAAAGATTTGTATTTCTTGGTGGGGTTTGGGATAGAAGGGATTTATTACATGCGTTGATGTTTTGTTTGACGCCGTCCAAACAGGAGTAACTTAGCTTGTGTTTCGGTTAAGAACTTTGTGAAGTTTTTTGGTGGGTTGGAAGTGTCTACCGAGCAATTTGAGAAAATCCTTTCCGATGTTAGTGGCCACACCCTTGTTGATCTGAGGGGGGGGGGGGGACGGGGGGTTAAACCAGATGATAGGCTATTTAGTTTTTGCTATCTCCGTTCATGGGTTGTTTGATTTTAGTACTTTAGTTCTTAGGTACCGTATCCACTATTGTTTAATGCCTGCTGGTAGGGAGGGGTGGCCTTATGGAATAACTCTTCCCTTCATGAAATTTCTTTAAGGCGTTTCTTGATGGCTTCGGGGATGTTATTTAGTATCGATTGCAGGTGGTTAGATTTGGTTTGTACATACAGGGGGGTTTTATTGGACTTAGCATAGGGGTTAGTACTCAGTTTTGGTGAGGTTCAAAGTTATAGGTCAAGATAATTGGCAACTTTAAGGTTTGCTCCAACGGTGATACATTGCTCTATATCACAACGGTTCATATTTGAAAGCCGTCCATCCTTTTGTAATGATTTTCTGCACTAAATGTCGCCTTGGCGTGAGCAGACCAATGTGTAGCTAGCGCGTGCATGCTTAAGTTCGCGTCAAACCTGTGTGACAATAACTCACGTAGGCCTACTGCATGATGTGTACCTTTGTTAGATCATCATTCAGTTGCTATAGACTTTATATCCAATCTTCCACTGAATCGGCATGAGGATGTTTATGTGATTAAAGAAATACTGGTTCCTCCGCATCCTGAAATAAATTTAGTTCAAAAATCAGATTGAATCATTGATTACACTCATTACTGGTTATGTCAATGTCACTGGGGATCCTCATAGTTTGTCCATTTTCCATCAGTTTTAGCGTTTAAAAACCAAGTTTGGAAAATTTAGTGAACTTCGAGAAACAACTTTATAGGGTTTCGCGGTAGCGTTATTCTACTCTTTACTTCAATTTCTTTGGATTTTGCTGTAATTGGCCAGAGTTCCTAACATGTACAGAAATTATATCTTTCTGGGAGCTTCATTCCACAGTGATCTCACTGAAATTCGATAGCACGGTTGCGAAATGATGTTACAACTTTCTTCTGCGAGTTGGGAGGGGTCACGTAGAAGGTACGAAATTCCTCATTTGACGTCACTTACTGGTATTCTCATGTATTTCTATAAGACTCTTTTAGAGTCTTCACAACTTCCGCTCCATTTAAAGTGTAGTGCCTTCGTGTTGCCACGTTTGTTTTTTGCGGACGAAAAGGCAGTGTTTTAGCGTTTTCAGGGACGATTTAACAGCCACGGGGATGAAGAGAAAGAAAGAAATAGAAAGTGTTGAGTACGATTACTCTATTTGATCAGGAGTCTTGTAAACAGTAACATTTACCGACTACATAATACCTTCGTACAGGAAAGCGTGACACGGCGAATTTAAAACGGTTCACCTCGAAGTGTTTTGAAACTAGAAACTACAAGAAGCCGTCGTTAACTGTTTAAAGTTTATTAAAACATAAACATCGTTAATATATATTGGCCTATATTGGCCTAGACTTCGCCGACCAAAAGTGCCAAAATAACAATGGACTTTCGATTTCTATGGCAGGTCGTGATGATCACGACCGTCAGTATCATAGTCGTCGTTTTCCCAGTTCCTTCCGAAGGGCTCGAAACGACCGTTGGGAGTATGACGACAGAAACGACCGGCGAGTTCGTTGTCTACGACGGCGACGCAGATGACGGAGACACCGATGGGGTCTCACTCCCAAACCCCGCAACGTTACTTCGATCTATCCTTTCAGCGGAGACTGAGTTGGCCTTCATAGGGGCAGCCCTCGGGGACGGGGGCGCCTCGAGACCGGGGATCGTAAGTCACCTGGTATCCCAGGGAAACGTCTCGAATGATTGCCTTCTTGATGTTTCTACATACTTTCAAGATTTGTTGACATTCAAAGGATATGCTATAAAAAGTAAGTAAAGCGTTAATGCATCATCCCTCATCACTTCATACCCAGATATAAATATTCTTTTTTTAATCGTATTTTCCTTTTTTTATCCTGAATACTTTTCATCCTAATTTGCCGGATCCACGAAGGGCGAAGGGGGGGGGGGGGGATTTCCTCCTAGAATTCTCACACCAAGGAAATGTTAAAGAGGCTCATTGAGTTGTTTTGTGAAAGTCACTCAATTTTTCTAAACCGGTCAAGTTTCCTTCACATACAAATGACAAACAGTCAAACTAAAAGGATCCCAAAGTTTTACATACGTTGGAACATTAATGAGTGAGTAACCAACGATTAGATTTGGTTTTTGAAACTTTGTGACCAGACATTTTCACATTAGTACATTCACATGCACACAATCAGAGCAAGTAACGGTCAAAAATTCGAAAAATTTGACAGTTTTCATATAAATATTGGATGTGAAACTTGATTGATTATGTTAATTGTGAGTATTGTCGTGTGTTTGTATACTTCAAAGTCACCTCAATCTTTACTGATATCAACTCAATGAGCCCCTTTAACATCGTTTATTTTTACATATACATACAGCGTGTTAATGTCTAGTTTTCGTAATAATCGTATGCTGCATCTGGACCGTGCCATTTTCTCTCCTGATTTGCCCCCCCCCCCCCCACGATTCGGATCTGGATCCAGCAGTGACCCCCCTTGATACCCCATCGACCTAACAAAAATGCCATAGGGCCTACATTTGAAATATTTTATTCATTTTAATACTGGAGTCAGAATCTTACTACAGACCTGCAGACCAAGTACAATTGAAGCCGAGTACAATTGAGTACTCCAGGGTCCCCCATCACATCCCTGATTGTCGTGTTCACGTAAATCATATTCTGTAATATTTCTGAAACCACAGATATCAAAAGTTCTTCAGGAAGAAAACTACAACACAAGTTTCAGTGTGAATTGGTTATCATCTCCTGAGTATATTTATGTACCAGAGACCTCTCGTATCAATTAGCTCAGTGTACTTAAGTATTGTAATATCGACCTAATTTACGTACATGTAAAAGTTTATAATATAATCATGCCATATGCCAAATAAACTGACAATTAGAAATCAATATTATTGATTTTCATTTAATAAATGATTGTAGAATGTACTTTACACGTATGTATTATGTTCTGATGAAAGAATATTTTTTGCTTTACTTTCATGTATGAATATTTTTAAGGAGTTTTAATTCCCACGTACCTTCAGTGAGATCGTCCTACGCATCACTACCAAGTTACACCAGTTTGAGTTACACCGGCCGATTGAAGTACGAAGGTAACTACGAATTATGCACCGGTATATCGTCCGATCTCGATGGGTCACCTTTCAAGGGACAATATTGTCAAGCGAAAATACCACTCCCAACTGGGGTGAGTATCTTTTAATTCGAGTTATTACGAAGAGAGTTAAAGATTAAAAAACTGTCGTTAACCCATATTAACTTACAAAATTTTGTTTCTATGTTTGTAAAACGAAAAGCTTCTAGCTTATCTCGAAAATCCGTTATTTTGTTTTCAAACAGCACAAATTACAGTTCGGTATCTGCACTCCGCGGAGCTGCGACGCTGCGGACTTGGCAATATTTGTTAACAAGGGTGAGCGTAATTTTAAAAGTCTATACTGTTATCAAGTTATGACGTAACTATGGCCATTTTAGTCAGATCCATGCTCCATTGATGAACAAAGGAGCATAACTGCAGTTAATTCAATGCCACACCAAGACAAATTTGTATTTTTAGTTAGAGGGGGATTCTTTTAGCGCCAGGTAAGTAAAAATTAACAAATTGTCATGTCAAATTGGTAATTTGGAATAACAAATTTTTACTTTGTAATAACAAATTACTAACAAGTAACAACAAATTAATGACTTTTTCCTCGCATGGTATTTACAGACTTTTGTAGGATTCAGCTTGCGAGGGGTTTACTTTCTGCAGATAAACACAAACTTAAGAGTTAGTTTCAGCTACCCAAACAAAACATATAAATGTTGCTTTCGTATACCTCTCTGATTAAGGGGATTGAGTTAAGGGCGTGCTCAAGTTTTTTTTTTTTTTGGGGGGGGGGGGTAATTTTGTCAAGTTGATCTTACCGTTTGCTTTGTACGTTGCGTCGATATACAGAAAAAAATGTTCGATCATGTACGATTTTCTCTTTGTCATTTCTATTTATTTTCTCCTTTTTTTTTTTTGCCTCAGTGTTCGATGCATTAGGGGCGGAGACTGGCTTATCCTTCAATTGCGTCACTGATATACAGTGGACCGGAGGAGCTATTACAGTCTCGTAAGTCTGCAAAACTTTTAGGGGTTTTCTGTTTACTTTCTTTCTTCTCTGTTTCTATAAATAAAATTTTCATTTCAGGCTGAAAGAAAAGGAAGCGAATACAAAACGACCATGTGGTGTCGCATCCTGTCTGTGACGAGTTTTAAGTGTGGGTGTGACACGGGTGTGGCAGTGGGACATAAAAGAGTGTAGGATACCACTGTGCAGTGATGTGAGTGCGCCTAAGTTCTGTCTGTAGGTAGTGTTACTGAATATCCTTTGCGTTATATCTGTGTAACTCAATGTTTCCAATTACACTAATGACGTCATAAATCAAGCTAGTGTTTGAAATTCCCGTCCTTGGATATTACGACAAATTCACGTCTATTATCTTTTGCAGACTTTTACTGGCGTTCTTTGCTGGATTCGTTTTCATCGGGACCATCTATGACGTAGTATTCGTAAATATGACGTCATGGAGGCCAACCGTAATGAAACCACAAAATACGCCATCATCGGACACAGAAATCCATTACAAGGGCAGGGAAATGGGAGGACAAGGAAAATATGCAGAAACTGGTGACCAGATTGACGGAACCGATTCGGCTATACATGGAGGTTCTGCTAATGGTATGGTGGATGGTGAGAATAATCAAAGTGACATTAGTCAGCCGAAGACCTCTAAAAAATCAGACGAAAATCGAACAAAAGAATCTGTTAATATTGAAGACAACCCAGAGGACAGAAATGAAGTAAAGTCGCGCATGCGTGGTAAGTGTTGAACGATTGTGGAATTCGAGAAGAAACTGAAGTTTTGTGTCTCAGTCCAACAGTACATTTGCCTTTATATTTTACATTCGGAAGTGAGTATAATACACTAATACGTCGAGGATGCGGAAGTTGTTGATTGTGACGGATGGGGGGGGGGGGGAGGGGTGGGAGGTGTAGGATTAGGAACCACAAAGTGGGTTCAGTGCTTATCTTCATTAACTATCGTCAGGTTATCTTGGGCCTCACTGAAACGTCGTTTTTTTTTATAAGTTCGTTTGCCAAACTGAATTGCCAAGTGAAAAATATGGTCGGGGAATTAAAAAACGATGGCAATTACTTAGAGAATTGAGTGAGCTGTTACACACACACACGTGACGGAACTATTCTCTGTCATGACGAGAAGAATCAAGATTAAAGTGTAGAGGATTTTAAGTCGCTCGTCGTTTTGCATATGGAATCAAACCCCCGTGAATGAAGCAAAACAAAACGAACCAAAAAAAATGCATAAAATCTTTCATTTTAAGAGACCGAAACGTTGATCTCTTTGGCAGAATTCCTCATCGATGGAACACTGAAGTCATTCTCACTCACCTCTAACGGCTCTCGCATCTTGGACACCGAGGACCGTACGGGGACCCTCGGGGCCCTCCACAGTATCCGCGTACTCTGCATTCTCTGGATCATATGGGGCCACAGCAATCTCTATCTGGGATACGGACGGATAGGTAATGTCACATGTACAATGATAATTAAGAACTTTCGTAATCACATTTCTTTTGCGTAGAAATATATTCCAGAAAACGTTTCGTATTGCGACTGGGCTCGACACATGTTTTGAGTCATACCGGGTGTAATGTTCTCGCCTCGAGTTTTGTCATTTGATTTCTGTGTTTTCGTAAACTTTACCATTTGTAAAATGTTCTCCAGCTCTTTCTTTTCAAATTCCAATTACAATATTTTAGATTATGTTGTGGAACACTAATTTGAATGGTTTTTATTCAGTCTTTCTCAGTTGACTAGTGTTAAAAATTGGCACCTTGCGTAAGGTTCCTTGCCCTTACGATAATCGGAATGTCTTCGGCTGTTTTGAATAATAGTAAGGAAAAGGGCAGAAATGTACAAATTAAAAGAATAAATAACATTTTCACATCCATGCACCTCTATATGTACAAGGTATAATTCTTAGTTTCATGTACTTTTTTTGCATCTTTTCTTTTTCACCCATTACTTCATGTCCTTTTCATACTTTTTCATATATTCTTTTTTTTTTTTTTGTTATGGTATTTCATCTTTTTCTCAGATAACTTTCTCTATTTGCTCGACAACATCTCCGTTCAATTCTGGTATCGCAGCACCCTCAAGGCAACTTACGCTGTGGACACATTCTTCATGATCAGGTATGAATATTCATAATGAGATGACCTCCTTGAACGATAAACCAATCATTCAGCCCACATTTGCTGTCAGCGTAAGTTGTATTGCTGCATTTCATCATAACCATCACATTTTACCATCTTCTTTAGTTCTTTAATTCTCTTGACGTTGATTTTGTATCATCTTGTTTGTATACTGTTGTAAATTCAGAAATAAAACAAACAAACAAATAAACAATCATTATCATGAAACAGAAAAAGGCACCACTGGAGAGCAACAATAGTAAGTGACGACAGTTTTTTTTTCGTTCTGTCATTTCTTCTAATCAAATTTATGACTAAACATACTCCAATTTAGGTAAGAAGTTGTACTTGAAAGACTTATCTAGGCATTTATTTAGTTAGACATGTTGAGCACTTACTCCTGCACAGATACTCAATAGAAACTGTATTAATGTACCGTGCCTTGAATGCAATAATTTGTCACCACCCCGCTCTCTTTCTCTATGATACTACCTCGCCCATCTCTAGCAATTTTATTTATTAAATAATATGAATATGTATAAGCGTCAGTTCCAGATCGTTTGTGTAATAACATTTCACCAACAGGTAAACTTTGTAATTGCATCTCCACATTTTTTTTTATCAAACTGAATTTATACAACGTCGAGAGAGAACAAACACTATCGGAATACAAGCTGTTCACATGCACTCATTCATAACAACGGTGCTTCGAAACCACACACAGAATTGCCATAATGTGCTAAAATCATGTCTCCAGAGAACCCTTTTCTGCATGATAGAACATGAGGTGATATCGAGTCACACCATTATGGTTAGTGTTTGTTCCTTCGATGAAACCTTATTATGTATGATATCATGTGAGGATTGGTTGCTTCGGAAATACTTGATTTATAGAAACCTATATTTAAATCATATCATCTGTAAGACTAATCATGTCTTTGGCCCTTTCTCAGTGGATTACTCGTTGCTTTCCTGACGTTAAAATCGATGGCAGCTTCTGGCGGGAGGATGAACTGGTTTCTCTTTTATCTTCACCGGTACTGTCGTCTGACCCCGGTTTACATGATTTCGATAGGTATCTATGCGTCGCTACTGATTCATTTCAGCGACGGACCAGACAATCGGGTCACTTTCCACCAAAACGAGGAAGTCTGCGCCAGATACTGGTGGGCCAACCTTCTCTACATCAGTAACTTTTTCCCTTACCCTACCAAACAAGTACGTATCATAAAGGGGTTTGACAAAAAATGTGCGATTTTGCGTAATGGAAAACTCACCAGATTTTTGAAAAAAAAAGAAAGAAAAAGCGCAATATAGCCCGATGGTAATTTCAAAAATCTGAGGCACAAAATGTAGCCGCTGAACCCTTCATTTACTTGAGTAAAACTGCTGTTCTGTTCATGTCCAATAAAATTGAAAGTGGGGGGAAGATGGTTAGGGTTATCATTCTTTCGACCATCTACTTTACTCAGTATTTTCAGTGAGGGAAAGTTTAATTCACTTTTACTTTGTGACTGTACTCAGTATATATCACTAACCTTTCCATAAATAAATTTGAACTCACTCGATAACAGAGTTGTCGGCACCCTAGGTAAGTTACCAAATCGTGAGTTCTCACTCCTTGACTTTCAGGTAGGCCATATCACTTCAATAGAAGCACAGGGACTGAGTGACGTGTGTAAGTGTGTGTGTGTGCTGTGGGGGGGGGGGGGGTGTTTGATGGAGGCAGCGTTGGGTGAGGATGAGGTGGGTGGGTTGAAGGGAGTAGCTGGAATCATCTCAACAATAAAGTATTCGTCTTACCGCCTTTCGTGTATATATTTTAAATACACAAATATCGTTGGCACTGAAGATGTAAATAAGTCATACTTGCAGAAAACGAAAAAAAAAACAAAAAACAGAAACACAATATGTAAACTCATTTTAGTTACCGCATTTGCAGGTCATAATGAACATAAAGAGTGGGTTTATCCTGTATGATCATGTGACTTTAAATTGTACTCATATTTCATAATTATTTATTTTATGTATACAAACATTAGTCTTACATTTGACTTGTGTTCCTTTTGGTCCTCTTTTGTTTTCACAGTGCATGTCTTGGTCCTGGTATCTAGCTAACGACTGGCAGTTCTATCTTCTCTCACCGATATTTCTGATTCTTCTTTCGAGGTAAAACAATTACCACGTGACTCTCAAACATTTCAACACAAAACACACAAAGTGGCGATACCCAGATGTTGAGTGCCACCGTACAAGTTGAAAGGAAGCCATTGAGTTGTCACAAATCCGTGACGAAAACCTACTGATCACGAAAGAAAAAAAAGTCAGGAAAATGTAGGAAAAGTTGGTCTGAACGTACCAAGACATTGATTGACAAATGGACTTGTTGAACCACCCACAATAATAGAATCTTCCAACCAGGGAGTTTTTACGGATTCCTGCTCCAATTGTATTCATCGACATATACCTTACTGTCCAACTTTTCAAAGAATGGGCTCCCTCTCTATATCAGGAGTGGAAGATGTACGGAGGCCTTCAAAAGGCCCTTTTGCAACATTATCATAATCCATGTATCAAGTTCCATGTACCTTTCTCAAAAGCTTACACACAGCTGATAAGGCAAATATCAACTTCATGCGCGTTCGCTGTTTTGTAAGAATTACTTTTTGTCAAGTTTTGACGGACCTAAGCACTAACTACCAACAATGCATCTCCAAGACATTATTATCAAAGTTAGTCAATGCACTTTTATCAGGCTTAGCAGTCTTAGAAATGTTTATCGTCACCAAGAAAGAACGAAGCACGTTTCGAATTGGTTCAGTTAAGTCACTGACTCATGAATATTCATCACATGTAGTGGTAATCAGATTAGATGTATATTTTATGACTTGGTTTTGATATCTCTGATAGTTTTGTTTGTTCGTTTGTTCCTTGTTTTTGTTCAATTCATTATCTTTTTCTTTTCGTAAAACATAGTGCTTTAGTTTTGGTATATTTTCTTTTTCCCTGTTCAAAGACGAAAACTGAGAAAGTTTGGCGTACTAGCTCTTTTCCTAGCAACAATGACGTCATGTGCAGCGACTGCCTATCTCACTGCAATACACGGATTTCCTCTCGGAAATTTACTGAAGTAAGCTGATTGAAGTTGCCTTTTGGTACTCTTTTATATCTAACCTATAAATATACTCCATGGGTAGAAATATGTGCAGGCATAAAGAAATATTCCAGTTCTCTGTAAGAGCTTTACATAAGTGGGTAATTAAAGAACTTTATCGTAGTGTTTGCTCAAGGCTCAAAATTCTGACCCTCGTCCATGTGTCTGGCGAAAATACGACTTTCGCTAGGCTACGAGGTCCTGTAAAATTCTAATACTACATTTTATTTATTGATTTTACAGTATTTTATTAATTTATCTATTTCCACTGCTCATTAATAGCATAAAAAATAAACAATTATTAGATTACTGTAACATAGTGACAACTTAAGTTGGCAAATACCTGTCAGTCAGTTATACTCTAATCATGCATTTACTTTCCACGTTGATGTAACGCTATGTAGTTTACCTGAAGGTATGATATTGAAGTATTCCTAGTGACGCATTCAAGCTGAATGGGGGAGGGGTCGGGGGCTTATGACTATAAATTAACAGTAAGATTGCTAGATATATGCTAAACCAACCAAACCTTGGAAGATGCATGGAATGATACTTTTTTTTTTAAAAACATGACTTTAGGTTATTCAGCGATTGTATACTTAACGTTTTTAGGGTAGACTGAATCTCTTGCTAAATTTTGACATACAGTCAAGTTAATCTACGTTTGTTCAGTTTGTTTTGGTTGTGACTTTTTGTTTGCTTGTTAGGTCTCTCTTCTGCAAATTTGACATAAATTTCACTTCCTCAATTCATGACTGTATAATTTGGCAGCGCTTACAGGGACGCTGGAAGTACAAGTAATGACGTCGATGACAGGGTTTACTCCAAACCTTGGACGAGAATTCAGACGTATACAGTAGGAATGTTGTTCGGTTACCTTCTCTTCAGGATAAAAGACCAGAAATACAAACTATCAGTGGTGAGTGCTTTATTCTACAATTATGTTGCCGATAAGTCTCACCTTGAGTCAGTTAATGTTAAAAGGAGAATGTAGGTAACTGTTAGGATTGCCTTTTTACTGCTAGTTGTGAGAGAAATTCCGTACCAGGTGGATACCCAGTTATGAGTCTCCCTCCATGATTTGTCACTTATAATGTAATTCTGCCCCCCCCCCCTCCAACCCCTTCACCCGCCCTCAGTGTCTTTTTCTACAAGTCAAGTCAGAAGTAGGTTTCACTCATCAGTCGTTTCTTTCTTCTTTTTCACATTAGATAAAAAATCTCATTGGATGGAGCCTATCCCTCGTCGTCATGGTGGCATTAATCTTTGGTGTGTACAGTGGCGGGAATGAGTCCGCACTCCCCGCGTGGTTCGCGGCCGTCTGGCATGGGATCGACCGGGTAGTCTTCACCTCCTGTGTCGGCTGGGTAGTCTTCGCCTGTGTTACCGGAAATGGAGGTCAGATATAGACTTATTGTTTCCACCAGAGAAATAGATGAACGAAAATGACGCCATGGAACAATAAGTGACGCCAATATTCTGTATGGCAAATGCGTTCTCATGAAACAGCGTAACACAAATCCAACGGAAATTTTAGGATAATGTAACTGGCAAACGGTGGGACGTAGTTTCCACTGCATATGATTAGGTTATCTAAAAAAATAAATGAAACGGTTGCTTTTACTTCTGTTTTTCCCAAAGATTAGTTAGATACCAAACGAACAACCTCTTGGGCAGTGCTTGCATTACATACAACAAATGTTAAGTTCAGAGCTGTTTTTATCTTACCCCCCAAAACGCCGCCTATACATTGTTTGGTTTTATTTGTTCAGCGGGTGAGTAGTTACAGTGGCGTCATTCTTGCTTATTTATTTCTATGGTTTCCACTCGAGTCTTTTGCATATTAATAAGTGTGCGGTTCTTTTATTCACTTCCTTTTTTGATTACAAAACAAAAACAAGAAAAAAAAAACGTAAAATGCCAGATGCATATTGAATATTATTTTTGCTACTTTTGTTTTGCTTTATTTTCAAGATTTGTACTGATGATATGTTCTGTACCTTGTTCGGTAAAGCGAGAATTTGACTGTGTAGAAGGATCTAGATACCTTTACCGACTTTATACAAGCATTTCCGGAAAGACGAAGGGAGGGAAAGTATGATTCTTCCATTCTCAATGAAGATTAGGGGTAAGAGGGGGGGGGGGGGGATTAGAGGTCACGGGCCGGAAATTAACGTGTTGTTGGAGACTCCAGAACTCACCTTTGACTCACTCCTTCCCCTTCAACTACCTCTAATCAATCACTGTGTCGTAAAGACCTTTTGTAACAATCACGTCTCATTGCTTTTCCTTTTCTTTTTTCGTTATTTCCTTTTAGGACCAATAAATCGATTTTTATCTTGGGGGTTTTGGTTTCCCCTCAGTCGTTTGACTTATTGTTGTTATCTACTTCATCCGATGGTAATCACCATCTTCCTCTTCAACAAAAGGACGTCATTTCACTGGAGCGCCCTCGAAATTGTAAGTAGCATTGGGGAAAAAAGAGAGAAAAAAAAATCAGTCTACCATTGAACGTTACAGTGAACATTAGCTGCTATAAACCAGAATGTCTGAAACCTATTTATTTTAATTTTATTTAACTAATAAGTCAAACAACATGTAAGACAATGCTTAAGGAACGATTAGCATCCATGTTTTGACAGGATTCCAGAGATATTTAGTTGTTTTGAACGTTCCTCAAAAATAATAGCATACAATCTTTTGTTCATCACTTTTTTTTCTTCTATTTCCTCCATTCTAGTGTTATTTCTTTGTCGGGAACACCGTCATCTCCTTCTGTCTGGCGTTCTGCCTCTCCCTGCTCATCGAGGCCCCTTCGATGGCCATTTTGAAAACCCTCCTAAAAAGGTCCAAGTAACTCTTCACGTTGGGTCAACTAGGGAAACGTATACCGCCGAATGAAAATGAGATTTCTGCTATAGGACCTACATTGAATGAAAATAACTTGTATGTGAATTCGAACGAAGTTGAGCTTAATGCCGAGTTGCGTATTTTCAAACGATTAAGGGCGCACTAAACTAATTTTAAGTATAGATTGTCTTAAAGGTGTCTTTCCAATATCTTATCAGTCTTTCCTTGAAAACTCGCTGCTTACGGTCACTCTATCCGAGTAGCAATTAACACATCGGTAGCGCGAATGTATAAGCATATCCCTTTGCTATCGTAATACAAATAATATTCATTGTACACGAGTACGTCGCAAAACAAGAGAAACCGGCCATACACGACAGTAACGTTTGCAGAGAGCTGCCAAGGAGAGGATGACGTCACGTGAGATTCGTTACCACGATAAATTACCATTAATCGTTTGAAATGTACGTTTAGTTCATATGCAGTCACGAAGTGGGTGCATTTTTCCAGAAAGGATAAGGGGAGGGGGGGGGGAACCTCAGGCCGAATGCAGCTTTTTCAGTGGAGGGGGGGGGGGAGATTTTACCACAAGAGGAACATTTTACCCACCAATTATGACCTACAAATTAAAACTCACTATGCATCTTGCTAACATAGGCTTACTATTATAGGCTGAAAGGAACTCCAGATCGGGGGGGGGGGGGAAGGGTGGGGGTTGAACACCAATTCCAATAAGGGCCTGGAACTTAAGATTTACACGTCTTCATTTACATGCTAGCTAACATGTGACGATGACTTCACGAATCTAAACGTAAATTTCAGACACCCCCGGAGGAATAAGCTTCCATTTAGAGGATCGAAATCCAGCAAACCTGTTTAGTATTAGGATTTAAAGCTGCAATAAAAATGTGTATACAGAGTAATTAGCTTCAACGGCCCGTAGGTAATCACCTTAATTTTGAAATGCTTCAGCCAGACAGGACATCCAGTACAGTTGCCTATTATTCTTACAGTTTCTATGGCAGGATGGCGACCATTCACTACATTCGGCAGCTTTTCCCCCTTTCAGTGCCACCCCCCTCAAAAAAAGGCTGCTGGTGAAGGAGGGACTGGTAGCCCACTATCGCCATGGCGACCGCGACTGTTAGTTTCCAACAATTAGGTGATGATTTAACCATCGTTCTAATGAACATGACGTGATCAAATGAAAATTTGTAAAAAGAAAAAGACAAAGAATTTAGCATTTTGCTTTATTTTGGTTTTTATTCTATTTTCCAGTGTTGAGTTTAAGCAGAAGAGCAATATACCAACATGTTAAATGCAACATTGATCAAGGTTCTTATCACATAAAAAAAACACAGGAAATGTAAATGCAAATTAAAGACACCAATGATAGCACCACCATTATTGAAGAGGAGGGGGAAGGGGTATTGAAGAGGAGGGGGAAGGGTATTGAAGAGGAGGGGGAGGGGTTCTCCCCTGGATGAGGACTCACCAAAGTTTGCATCTTCTTTGTGTACAATTTTGGAAACATACCAGTAGCTTTTTTATTGTTACTTAAATTCATTCACAATTTCTTGTTTTGTTCATTCCTCCATGTATATAGTCATCCATCCATGTAGCTATCCCTCAGTGTAACTGTCCTCTGGTACAACTATTTCATCTTTTGGTAATAACTTTAACACCACCTCCTAGTTTGACATTATAAAAAAAGTAAGTCCAAAAGTAATTGTAATATTTTTCTGGCTTTATTCTCTGCTCACTGAACAGTAACAAAGATCTAAGAAAATTTAACATGCTTTGTGTATGTTTTAAACAAACAACATTTTGAGAAAAAAAGCTTATGATGGAGACAGAAAATCAATCTCAAAATCAATTGAGTTTAATTAATTTGGATAACATCATGATATTGAGCACTTTATTCAAATTTCTAATTGGAATGCATTCTATAGTATACATCAGCTATAATTAAAATAAGATGATTGAAATGGTTTCCTTGTAACCCTCAATGACCTTAACAAAAGAGAAAGGCACATTAATAACATAGTTTACTTAATTCTCAAAAAAAAAAAAATCTAAACATTGATTTTCGTTTAATACTCTCACCCGTATTAATACTCTGGATGTCCAAATACTTTTGAAAATATAGGAAATAAAAGGAAAGAGAATTAAAAAAATATAGTAGCAAACTTGGTAACATCACTTAATGTTTTTTACTGTAATAGCACTTTTTCTCAACCACATGTAGGATACTTCCTTACAAAATAAAAAACTCGGACTTTTTAGTTCTTTAACCTCAATGAATAGATAATATCACACGCAAAGATGTGTCTTGGATGATGAACACTTTACCAATGGCCAACACAACATGTCCTTCCTTGCAGAGGCGGCAGGTTTTCTGCATGACTATTGGTTGAATAAAAATATGTAAATTATGTTACACAAATAGAAACAAGGCAGCCACATATTGCAAATAGAATTTGACTGTTTGTCAATGAGTATGATGTCAAACAGATTACCCCTAATGACTGCAGCAGTTGCTATGCAACCGGATGTATGTGTAGTCAAATACGCACATAGGTGGCACCCTAACATGGGTGCAATTAAGGTTCCTATATAGGTAGGGGGTTGTGACAACTGGCTATTTGACGCCATTTTGCATCCGACTGAGCAAACTCATCGATCCTTTAAGCCACCTGATGACCGATAAAAACTCTGTGGTACATGTTTGTTTTCATTGAGCAAGTTCAGATCACCCATCAAAGGTTAAGTAACCTACATGCACATTGCCTACAATGTCAATACAATTGGGGGCAAAATGGCATCTAAAATAGCGGTAGTCACAACCCTTGCTATAAGGAAACCCAGGGGCAATTGGAATACACCTCAAGGTTTACATGAACCACCGCATAGGTTCAGCCTGGTAAAAATTGCAGAGAGATTCTGGAGAAGCACCATCTCATTAGGTCCTGCCCATCCCACAAATTGCAACGGACGTTACTGCAGTGTCGTCTGATCCTCACTCAGTCCTTGACGCTCGCTAAGATTATTTTAGTGGCAAAGGCAACAGCGACCGCTGCGATGGCAGTGACGAGGGACGAATAGTCCAAGGCAAATCCGTACAGCTACAAAAAGAAAAGAAACATAATTGTCATTCCTTTTGTTTCATCCATATTTGGAAACTGTGGAAGAAAAGCATCCGAGTCAACGAGAATTGTATTTGCTTTGATGCAAATGATATATAAGGAAAGCAAAATTTATGGATTTGTCTGAAAAAAATTTACCTCCAGCTACTTTTTTTATTTTTTGCCCCATCAAAATAAAATGAGCAAGTACTCTTTCGACTGCCATGACAAAACATAAAAAGAAACAAAAACCATGATATATTCATCTGTAACAGTTTACTGTAAAGAATCACAGAACCGCATGATTTAGTCGACACTTGATTCATGTCTCTTTAAAATATTGAAACTAAGACACATCATATTTCACAGTTTGGCAGCATTTTGTTTTTAAATTCACTCTCAGCTGTTTTTAAGCATGACCTACCTTAAAAATCCAAGATAATTTAAACTGTTCGAGGCACTTCTAACCAGAATTAAAAGTGCAGCAAAGTGAGACTTATTGGCTACGAGCTGATTATGTCAGGAGCAGCGGTGGCAAACAATAGAGTCGATGAGAGAGGAGCTCATCAATGAGTCATGTTGCTCTTGTGAAAGCGAGCATTTTTGAAAAATGCTGGTAAAGTAACTAATGCAGTAATTGATGCTGAAATATTTGAAAAATAAAAATATAACTTGATAGATATTGAAGAAGTAATAGACTGTTATAAGGAAAACAAGCATGCAGTCCATGAAATGTAGCAAAACAAGCATGTAGTTAAATGTAACAAACAAAAAATTGTTTTGGAACCTATGTCCAAGGTTTGGGACAATTTTTTACAAATTTGGCCCACTGAATCAAAAATGATTTCTTTGAATGCCAAAAGTTTGATTGGCATTTTAATGAATTTATTTATCATCAAACAAGACCATTTTCTGTTCAATTGTACGATTCCTCAACAGCAAACCTTGTATTCCACATTCCTTTGGCGCTAGTTCTTCTTTAGATTATGTGTGACTAGATACAGTTCCCTTCAAAAAGTGTGCATTGGCACTGGAATATGTGTGGTTACATCCCTCCCTCTCCCATGAAAACTTAACTCAAATACACAGCAGCAGCCATTTAAGCACAAGGTGTTGTAATCACACTTTTTTTTTTAAATTTCTTAGCAGTCAACCCTTCTTGTGTTGTCCTGAAGACAATAGTGGATGTAACTTGGATTCGATTTATTGGACCCCTGTGACATGATCAAAAGGGAGTAGCCCTATGATGTGATCCCATGGAGTGTATACTGGCTGAAAACTGTTTCACTGGTACAATGACTTCTGGCAACTGCCCTAGCCACCAGATAAGTACTGCTCATGATGAGCGACAAAACAGCAATAGTTCCAAGTCACAAACAACCAACACCACGTAACAGCTGAAAGTCATGGCCAGGCAACACCATGGTAACTGAAAGCCACATCACAGAACACCATGGTAACAGCTAAAAATCATGACCAATAAGACCACGGTAACAGCTGAAGTCACGACCAATGACACTGGTGGTGAAAGCTTAGTCACGACCAGACAATACCACTGTAGCAGCTGAAAGTCACATCCAAACAACGACGCTGTAACAGCTGAAAATCCTGAGTAACAACACAACAGTAACAACTGAATGTCCCACTTTTACAAACAATGGTCACAGCTGAAAGCAAAACGAGATAAAGCATGTACCAACCGTGAAACATAGTGGCTGCTTCAGGAACAGGTTGATGATTGGTAAACGTTCCTCTGTCGGACAAATGCTCTGAAATGACACCGAGTGATAAATGAAATTAGTAAACATAAATTAATTTCCTTAAGTGTACAACAGGGAATATTTTGAAAGAAGTTGACCACTAACACAGGACAATGAGACTTCCTAGAGAGCTTCTGGTCGTACAAACGACACATGGCTTTGTAAATTCAGGTGCGAGCAAAAAGTTGTCATGTAAATGACAGGAATAGAGTTCAACAGGTATGAGGCAACTTCCTGGGAAACTTAAAATAATCAACATGAACATTTAGGTTTGTGCATACATACACTGCACTGCATACATGATGTGAGTTGTTGGGCTGTCACTCTGGTTCACACACTTATGTATCTAAATTGAGTTCCTTGAGGATAGTACAGAGAGTTACATGATAAAATTATACAGTCAAATATGTGTTGCTGTGTCCGGATTTTGTCCAAATACACTTCCATCTGCATCCATGGATAGGTCAAGACACTACTCTGTAACTCTGTGGTTGTATGGTTAGTTCATGATGTAAAGTCAGCCCTGTTTGTTTCTTTCTTTCTTTGTAACTAAAGGTAGACTTTTCGTGTCATGAAAAGTAAGCAGAATTAAAATGAAAGTCCAGAAAAAGTTAAATTGCAGCCAATCCGATGATAATATCTTCCAGATGAACCCAATCAGAGACAAATATTTAAGATTTTCACTTTTTTCTTAAAAACCTGACCCTTTTCCACTCTCTACTCATACCTCTACAAGGGACCAAATAGTCGAGGCATGAAAACACAGTTGTAAATCAACTTCAAATAAGCTTTGGAGTGTCAAATCAATATTTTCCCTGGTTCTACCTGAAAAGGTGAATTCTTTCTCAAAATGTATAAGGTCAAAGTCACAACTTTGGTATTTACATGAGTAAAAATTTTAACTTACACTGCTTTCTGTTCAAAATTGCTAATCAAAATGGATTGACTCACCGATAAATTCAAACACTGATAATAGCAAAAACTGTTAATCAATTTGTTTACACTATTTTGCACTTGCTCTGCAAACACTTTGTTCAGACTATTTTGTTCTTACCTTTGGTGTCATTGATCACCTTGAAATATCGTCATGGCTGGTTCATAGCCATGAAAACCAGTTCCATGACTATATTCAAACTGATCTGAAAGTTGTTTATTTCTGCGTCTGAACTTCCCTTCTGGCGAGAGCATTATACTCTCCTCAACAGCTTTTCCAAATCAATGTTTACAGTTCCTACACTTCTCACACCCCTGTGTATCTCTCCTCTCCTCCCATTCCCCTTCAGAGCATTACTTTGGCTCCCAGACTTTGCCTTTGCCAACATTTCAATACCAACTAACTACCCAGTCACTCACCCTTGACACTCTTTGCCCTTCGCTGTTCACCTCCGTGACCCCTGAGCAGACGAGAGGTAGCAGAAAGAGAGGCAGGCAGAATTTGAGCATATCTACGATGGAAGCCTCGTGACTGATCCAGTAGAGGAGATAAATCAGACTCCAGGAGAGAATCAAGAGGATCCAGCAAGCCATCCACCGCTGGAGGGCCAGCGACGTTGTCATCAGGCGGCACTTTGGTGGAGAGGATTGAAAAATAAAAACAAAAGGCAGGTATAAAAATAGATAGATATTTATATTATGTAACCCATTCAGACCCTCACCTTGCACCATATTCCACCCCAGACCTCATCTCCCAACGGGTACCGCACATTAAGTACTCTAAAGATGGTTCAAAGGGTGTTCGGTATTTAAAGTAAACGGCGCTGACGATGAAGTCAATCTTTGAATGAGAACGGACATGTACGCACCGATCAATTCCACTCTCGGCGTAGTGTCTACGAGGATTGACGATTTGCTCCTAAAACAGAGTGGCCATATGATTTGAAAACATACCGAGGAACGTCAATGAAGTGTTTACCTGGAGTTTCCAGTACTTTTGAAGAATATCTGTGTTGGTCAGCATCCTGTTTGAGGGTGCATGAGAGTATGACGTCATCCCTGTTGTGGTGGACAGATTGGGCCAGTCTCCTCCGATCTGTCGAGCGAGTGAGAGACCACACTGAGATGTACAGATACATGACTTAATACAGATATAAACCTTACAAATATATTAAAATCATACACAAGGTACACAAGGATGTTCCCTCATGAACATCACTGCAACCCAACTTTAGTGGTGTGGTACACTTTTTCAGAGTCTGTCTTTTTATATAAGTATGAAAAAGCTGACCAGAATGGGCTTCACTGTGCTTCCAAAGTTCAGTGGATGGAAATGGTGTCTGCAAATGGTCCACTGTTGTCAAGTTAAAAGTATTTTTGAATGTGTTTATTTTGAAAGGTGCGATCAAAACAACAGCTGTCAAATTTTAAGTGTTGTTAAGCTGTGTTTGCTTTGACAGGAACAGCCAAAGTTTTGATAAATCACATCAGTACTATTAAATGTGTGATTTTTTGGCATCCTAATGAAGATGAAAAGCAATGTCTTAGCATTTGAAAACACTGCATTGATAATCTAGCATACTCAAAACCTGTCACCCAAAAGAAAGAACTGTGGTACAGTTTCATTGACATTCAACCAGCGACTCAAAAATGACGCAACGAAACAAACAATCATTAGAATGAAGGTGCTTTGAATGAACATTCATCACTAGCTGATGGTAGAAAGGCTCTACCAGAGCAAGAGAAGCCGTTTGGGATTCATTATTTTGTTTTACTTCGAGAATGCCTCACCGCCTCTCCTTGAAAGTGATGGTCGTTGGTGTGACCGATGTCTTGGATCGTGAACCGAGGAGGAAACTGGAAGAAGTGTTGAGGATGGAGCTGAGAGACAGAGCTAGCTCTTCTCTGATACTCGGCATTTTCCCACTCGTCTGAGGACATGGACAGACAAGGATGAGGACAAAAGTCGTACTTGGTCTTTTGATTAGACAAATGAGGTGGAGGGATTAAATGACAGTAGGGTAATATAAAAAAAAGTAAAGGTAATGAAAAAGGCTGCAGCTACTGTATTTGCATGAAAAATGGGTGAATACCCCTGTCATTTTTTCAAACACAACCTTGAACCCTAAGCATATCTATAATCTTGATTGCTGATTGGCTGAAAAGTTGTTTGTGCCAATAACATGTTTTTCTTGCACAGATTTATTTGGGAGAATAGACGCTACAAAAAGTAAAAGATGATGTATGTGCGGAGGCTTTGATATCATACACGGTTTAGAGCATTCCTTTTGTTTTTTTGGATGTCTCCATCAAGTCTTTCACAACGTAAAATCTTCCTAAATCATGGATAGTGTAGAGCAGTTTAGACCACATACATGCAAGGATTTGATTTGGTCTCCCTGATTTTAACAGAACTGGTGTATATCTACTGTTAGCAATGATTGCATATATGACACAGCATGAAATTTGTCATTCTATCACTCTCCATCTTTTACAAGACTCACTGGCCAGTAACGTTTCTGCCAACTATGTCGTACATTGACACATAACATGTTATGTCATGATGAGCTTTTGTTGTTGACAAAGAAATTAAAAATGACTACTAATTTGAACTGCTCTAAGGTCAGAGCAATGTTTTGGAACCTCCAAAATGGTGGCAGCATGGCTGACGAGGGCAGGGTCATGGCCCTGGCCCCCAGCAGACTTCTGGGAAGCACCAACAATGCAAAAAAGAACTGTGGTGTTTATAACATAATACAAACCTCTAATGTTCCAAGTTCAAGGCACATTGTACACTCTTAAAAAACTTTAAATCAACAAACTGACAAACCTAAAAAATTTTTCGATGAGTTTAGCAGTTATTGATCTTCAAAGTCTTTCCTCTTTAGCATAGTAAGTATGTAAACACAAAATGCCAAGTAACAAACCTATTACATGGCTCTATCATAATATGACCACTATTTACTCACACTGATGCTCTTTTTTAAAAAATGAGCGATATTCTTGCGCAAAGAATTAAGCTATCTGTTTAATTAAATTTCTCTAGGATGACTAGGTACTTACCATCTAGCACATCACGCACAACACTTCTCAGTTCACTTTGCGATCTCGTCCTGAGGACAGTCGGTCTGCCTCCTGCGACTCCCGCCACAAGTGGACTGGTCTCATTGGACGATGCAGTACTCCCATATCGTGTCTCAGAGAAGGAGTGAGCCTTTTGTCGATGTGGTCTCGCAGGAGACTTTGCCTCCTTCAGGAGGTAGACCATTGCATCTTCATCAAGTTCAAGTAAAAATGTCCGAATAGCTAAGACAGGAACGGATATTCAAAAATTGTCACGAGTGGAAATATTACTTTTGGGCAAGTCTCCTCCATGTGCTAGATTATAACTGGAAAAAATTATTCTTTTAAACTTTTTCAATTTCAACAAATACACAAATGACTACAGTCTCTGCATAAACTTTAGTGAATGAGCATGGCGTAGAAACAGAGTGCTGGACTAGAAGTAGCATAGATTGTAAACAAAAGCCTCACAAACAAATGCAACTTACGCGGCATGTATCATTCATGTGTGACTGGCACTACTCACACTACCCATTACAAGTTTTGAGGTCATATCTACTTTCTGGTGTCAAAAACATTCTCTTTCTTTGTTTTTCTATAAATGTTTCCATTTTCAAAGCTTTCCTTACTGAGGAAGCTTCAAAAGTTTTCTCTTAAGCAACAATTCCGTAACATTTTGTTGGACTTGATATTCCCACTGTACCTGTGCCATTCTCTTGTTTTCTTGTAAAGATTTTATTTCTGGTATATTTTGTTCGGTACCTTAAGAAAAGGACCAGACTTTAAAAGTTGATCTTACTTCTGGTTCCTCTGAGTCCATTGATATTTGTAATATCAGTTGTAATTGTTGTTCACCTGCTATGAAATATGACCATGATCCTGTGCAAAGCTATTTTTGAAATGGAACATACTAAAATGAATGTGAAACTATTCCTTACCTTTTTAAGTCTTCAAAGGGAATCATACATGTAAAGCTATAATTGCTTCTTTTAAGATACCTTAAAGGACCATTGTCTTTATATCCACATATTAACAAAATGCTGCAGCAACAAAAAAGCCCTTTGTTATATTTACTGTATGTCATTCATACAGACCTTGTTAGGTATCCAAACGTTAAGTTAGAATCAACCAATCAATCACTTGCACTTCAAATAAAAATAATTTGAAAACTGTAGTTGAAGTGATGCTGTGCAATGGATTGAACACACTATACTTTAAAGTTGCAGCTACAGATACCAACCAAAGAAGAAATCATTTACATTGATACATTAACCACAATTTCTTTCTGGCAGAATTGAGTGTGTTCAGTGCCTATAATGCGATGGAGCAAAACATGCAGCTAGAAAATTGCTGAGACTGTAATTTGTGATTAACTTTGTTCTTCAATAGACCACAAAGCAACTAATTAGAGGTAAATCGATGCGATGCATTTAAATACATCACATATTTCCAAATTGCATACTACACTAAACTTGCTGTTTTATTGCTCTGAGTTTAACTTTCAAGAGCTGTAAAGATAAAAAGTCTGTGCTGTGCTTTGTTCCTGACCGAGATATCAAAAATGAAACAAAAATACGAAAGTGACAACCAGCTACAAACTCACCAATCGTGTGCGTACGGCAGGCAGAAAAACAAATCAGTGCGATCAAAAAGTTCCAAAGGAAAGCCAAAATGGCAAAAAGGATTTGTGCGATGTAACGAAAATGGCAAAGTATCGGTGGCAGGTTTATTTTCTTACAATACTCGTTGCGGTAAATTTTCTGGTTTGAGACTTCGAACAGGACGAGCAGTCCCACACCGATCACTGACAGGATTATCGGTGCACTGATCTTTAAGACCGTCCTGGAGTGGAGTCTGAGGCTCTGCACGAACACGCGGTTCGAAAAGAGCTTGCGAGCCAGAGTGTTTCCATAGAGGCCGATGAAGAAGAACCCGAATGCCATGATGACGGTGATGAAGTAGCTCAGGGCATCAAAAGTGGTCTTGGAGTTGATGACGTCAAAGTAGTAGTATACGGCCGTGGATACGAGGTAGAGAATGCCCGACAAGATCGTCAAGAGAAACAAGAAATACCCTAAGATTGGCCACTGGGAAGGCCTGGTCTTGACTCCAACTAGCTTGGCAATTATGTACCACAGCCAGTGAGGCAAAGGTCTCGACTGGTGGATAGTTCCTTTAAGCATCTCGTGCTGAGGCAGCAAATTCAACAAGTCAACATTTTGTTCCCCCGGGAGAGGCATTATAAAGATCTTGGTTTCTTAACAGTAGAGACGTCAGGGTTCGTCACAATCAATATAATTCTACAAAACTGCTGAGACTGTTGAAAATCCAGAAGTGACTTTGATTTTGATGTTCATGAGTTACAAGATATTCTTTTGGTGAAAATCTGCAATATATAAGTTGAAGACATACGCATGAATTGTACATTTGGTCGACAAACTTTGCTTTGAACATGTTACATTAGTATAGACATTGGTATTAGATATTAGGTCGACATTTTACTGTAGACCAGTGATGTTTTAGGTGCAATTTCTGAGTTTAATTAATTTTATTCTTACAAATACTTTCATTTTATTCTACACCCTTTAAAACATAAAATTTGTCCTGATTAGGTTGAGGTTAGTTTTAGAGTTAGGAATTGTCGACCTAACGACTTACAGTTTTGGAAAATATTACATTTCAGTAGGAGGCACACATGGAGGGGGGGGGAGCACTAAGTTTTGTAGGGAGGCACATGGCCACCACCCCTTGGCAATACCACTGCCAAGTTAGGAGAGTGAGAATCATATACCATATGACAGCATGAACATAGAACATATTTGCCCTATTGGGAAATATTTTACACCATCAAAGTTAACAAAACTATACCATAAAATAACATTACCCTACAATACCTGTATAATCAGGGTTGTAGCTGTGGTGGGCAGCACCAGGCGGCCCTGTCTGGAACATGTAATTCCCACCTGACATTCACGATCACTGTATGCCTTACTGCCTGGCACTATCTTAAAGAAATGTAGGAAATATGACAGAAGCAGAGGCCTTTTAAGATAACATTCGAACAGTTTGGGACTTACATTACCATAATGCTTACAAGACACAGGGTGCTCTGGGAACGCTATTCCCTGGACCCCCCTGGGATGTTGCCCCTGGACCCCACCAAGGGCCTTGGTGCAAGCCTCTGCACTCCACTAGAAGTAGCTTGTTTTCTTACTCGGAAACTGGCAATAAATTTGTTTGGGTAGTAGCTAATGTGCACCGCTGAACTTAATGATCCACTTTCAAGAATTAAGTGAGCTACTCCATGACCAACAGTATGCGGTGACATTTTACAAGAGTCTGCATAACCATCCACCAAAGTTATGTGTCAATAGAGGAGGGATGCTAAGAGAAGGAGGAATGCATAGAGCAGGTTACTGGAAAAAATGATTGCTTAATTCTAAATTACTAACAGGAGCGAAAAAAATATTTTGATACTACATTCCAGAGGTTTTATACTGTAACACATGCATTCAAGTAAGTTTTGTTTTAAATACTAGCATTACACACAAATTAGATATTGTTCATGAAATCCATAAGTGTAGCACTTTAAACAGGGAGTTGCAATTTAGGATTCCTGAAATACATCTGCAACTTCTTCATTTGTGCTGGCCCAAGTAGGCTAGTAATTGCCACCAATGACACTATCTAGCTGTATTGCATCGACCATTTTACAGATATTTTCAATTTGCGTGAAAGGTGAAAGATCAATGTTTCATGTCGTCACTCCACATTGTAAATTACATCAGGAAAGTTTCGCTCGTAACTTTCACATTACAATTAATTTAACTTTTAATGCATTCTGGCAAACATCAAAACAGACAATTTTAATGTCGTGTACAGTGACTAATTGTTGAACATAAATTCATCTTCTGCAGGTTATGCTTCTTTGTGGGAACTGATAAAAGTTTGGCCTCAGGACCTTTTTAATCATTTTGCCAGATTGGACAGGTGCCAGGGTGACAGCTGCTTTCAAAGTGTGCGGGGATATTTCTTAAGCATTTCAGGTTTGTGCCGGATAAATGTATCTCTTGTTTCATGAATTTGTGCAGGTGCAAGAAGAAGTTTTGTCACATCAGTGCAACCACTATCATCAGTCCTAAAAGTTACACATAAAATGTTTACTCTTAGACTTGCATAAAAGATGTAACATTTTGGTCAACTTTGTGACGATGGTCATCATGTTTTTTTAAACATGTGCAAATAGCTCATCTTCATTCTTTTTCCTGCTTACAAAGTAGCAAACTTTCCAATCTGGGCCATTTGCACATATTTATACTAAAAGATAAACATTTATTTTGCCATGTACAGTAATCTTTACATGATCCTAACTTGAATGTCAGCGACTTCATTTGCATCAAAGCATTTTTCCACACCTTTCGTAGGGTGTAAATAAGTGTGAATTAGTAAAGGTTACCACCATTTGGATTCTGCCAGAGGAAGCAGAGGGGGACATTTGTATCCCTTTCCCTTCATACCCATTAAAACTGGAGTATGAGTTGAGAATTTGTCAGGGAAAATCAAATTATGGAATGTGTCATAGCCACTACAAAATAACATTGTTTAGGCATATCCATTCCCATTGCTCTGTTATATTAAGTAGCAGTGATTGACTATCATGCTTGCTTGAAGAGTTTGAATTTTGTAGGGCCAACAAAAATGTCCAGACAATGTTCACATTTGAATATCTGAAAGATGAATGCATTGACCTCTTGTAGATTTTGTGACAGGTGATATTTTCTCCTTTCTCAAGCTTCCCTAAAACACTGATGAAAAACAGATAGATGACCAGGCAATTGCCTGTACAACTCCTATTCCAGTTTTAAAATATAAATACTCAATTACAGACACTCAAATTGAAGCAAAATTTTGACCCCCCACAACCACAAGTAACTCAAAATGGTCAGCTCTAATTTGGAATCAAAGTTCAGCAGTAGTATATAATCTCTCCCTCGCTCCCCTTTTTTTGACAGAGTTTCTGGCAAAAATTTCACTGTGCCAACTAACTTAGAAACTGGATATCGCTGACAGAAAAGTGCGCTAACTTAAAGGCTGTAATGCATCACCCCAGACAGTTTCAATTCTCCCAACCATGCACCTACCTCTTGTCCCTCCCTCAGCCTGTCTTACATTCCTCCACATGTGTAATCAAAACAATGGATCCCTGTGTACGCTGTGTAATACAAGCTGCTCTGCATCTTTCGAATTTGCTGGCAATCTAAGAGTACTGTAACTTAGAACCAGTTGAGAATTTTCCTTTCAGGGAGGTAAAAATATAGCGTAGGGTGATGCAATACAGCCTTTAAGCCATACCCATCCCTTATGAAATCATATCGGAGGAAGTCAAACAGGGACGCGCATTCCGATATCTCCCTCAAACTTGTGGCTACCTGATTTGAAGCTCAGCAAGCGACTGCTTTTCGTATGGCGGATACCTTACAGTTAGGTATACAGTATGCTGGTAGTATTAGTAGTACATAACGTGGACCTTACATCCGATGACCTCCACATACTAGCAGTTACATGCAACATCATTCAACCACCGTAGTAGCATTTCAGTGCTGTTACTAAGGTCTCAAAATATATAAATAGCATTAACTAGGCCATTGGAGAACCTCTCCAAAATTCAACATATTTTTCTCGTTACCTGATTCGCCTTATACGCCGAAGTGTGGTTCCTCATGTTGAAACAGCAGCACTCATCTGCTGTCATAACGCAATGATTGCTTGCACCATTACTCGGTCCAAGGATAATCTCATGACCAGGATTACTAATACCAAAATCGGGGGAGTTTCCTGTTGTTCGTGGTTAAATAATCTTCCCGGAGGTGTAACGGTACTGTTGTGTCACGTGATGTGCAATTCAATCAGGTGATCAGTATCTGCACCGTTCAAATCGTACGCGAAGACATGGCGGAAGATTCAACTACCGAGTTGGACGCGTTTAGGAAAGTCTCTCTTTTGCAGGTAAGTTTCCGTAGGCCACGGTGAACAGTATCACTAATGCTATACATTATTTAATGATTATAGGAAATGATTTCGTTGTCAGTCTCAGGTTGTCTTAATCCCCATAGTCTGGCATAGCCTAACGTGAGTTGTGGATCACGTTAGTTTCCGCTCCTAAGAAATGTTGTTTTCCGTCTCTGATTAAGGGGGCGGAAAACGCTGTTTTTAGGAGCGGCAAGTAACGACATGAAATGAATGAAGATTGGTTCAAATGTAAGAATTCATGAACACGACTCATGTCGAACATGACTCAAATGTAGTAATACTGATCGAGTGTAAATCAAATTTAGTCTTAGCTTACAGGTGGTGCATACTTTCTGCTGCCTCAACAGCTGTCGGATCAAAAAGTCAGGTTTAGTGGAAGTAGGGCCTACATATATGTACATGTACTGTACGCTTAAAACGGTGTTTTGAAACTGAATATTTTTCAAACACTTAATCTCTGCCTCTACTTTGTAAATATGTTTAGAAAGTTCGTTGGCTCTTTCTTGGTTCTTTCTTTTTTTATACTATTTACACCAGGGCGCTACAGTTAGTAAGGTGTGCGAAGTATCACAGGTTGACCCAAGCAAATGTTGGTTAAAGGAACAGCTTTTGAGGTACAATTCCTACCAGATTGGGTCAAATTACAGTAAAATGAAACTTCAGTCTTGCTAAAACAAGATTATTAGATTTATAGGGATTTTGAATTTCCAGCAGCTAGAAATTCTAAAGTTTTTGCATTAAGATGTGGAAAGTTTTATACATCCATGCCACTGCCAGCAATAGCACATAGGGTTAGCGTATAGGGTTAGCGTGTACCTGTGTTTACAGTAGTTATTACAGGGGATGGGGGATGTATTGTATAATTTTATCTTTGAACACTCAACAACCAAATTTGCTCTTGTAGCATACAGTAGTGAGTTATGGTAAGGACTTACAATGCAACTGTTGTCTTAACGTAGGATAGGGATTTGTAAAATGCATCTGACAACTCTTTGCTCTTTCTTTATCCCAATTGAGTTGGAGCACATATATGTATGGTAAAACGTGGTCTCCCAATGACAAATCAATGACAAAGGGGTAGTTTTCTGCCTCTAACAAATAGGAGACAACAAACCCCAATTTCAAGACTCCAATATCCCTCCTAGTGAACAAAGAACAAGTTGTAATGGGTGAGGTGGGGTGCTCTTGTAGCATACAGTAGTGAGTTATGGTAAGGACTTACAATGCAACTGTTGTCTTAACATAGGATAGGGATTTGTAAAATGCATCTGACAACTCTTTGCTCTTTCTTTATCCCAATTGAGTTGGAGCACATACATGTATGGTAAAACGTGGTCTCCCAATGACAAATCAATGACAAAGGGGTAGTTTTCTGCCCCTAACAAATAGGAGACGACAAACCCCAATTTCAAGACTCCAATCCCTCCTAGTGAACAAAGAACAAGTTGTAATGGGTGAGGTCTCGGTTACTGACCCTCACTTATGTTTACTTGCAATGAAGACAAACAGTTTTAGAACAGACAGGGAACAACGTTTAAGTCGGAGGTCTTATGCATATTACAAAAACCAACCAAAACCGGTGTAGAATAAAGATTCCACTTGTGAAATTTTCCCTGTTTCACACTTAGGCTAGGCACAATTGTAGAATACCCTGGCAGAGTAAGCTCTGGTTTTTAATGGGCTATGGGACTATGCAGTCAGCCATCTAGCCCGCACAACAGACGTTAATACTCATGCATCAGCTCTGACTGCATGTGTAATACCAACGTCTGACTCATAAATCTTGGATCTTAGAGGAGACAATCTCTAAGTGTTCTTAAGGAATTTTAACTGCATGCGTATCCTTCAGCCTATTAAACATGTCCACTTGATTATTCTGTGGTGTGTCATTCCGACTCTTACAATTTATCCCCTTAAAAACACATCTGAACATGACGTAATGACTGCATATCCTTGTACTGTTGCCTCCTAAAATATATGAAACAATATATGACAGCATATACAGTATCCTCAAACCCTCTTAAAGTGTGTATTCTGATTTGTACTGCATATCCTCAGAACCTTTTCATGGGTATGGTAGTTAAATGATGTTCTCTATTTTAGACTTATTAGATATCATTATTTTTTAAATGACCACGTATCCTCGCAACCTTGTTTTACAAATAGGTAACAAAGTAAAATAAGCTTCTCTTTTCACTTACAATTAATCTTGCTCATATATGCAGTATGTACTAAACATTGTGAGAATTTCCACTGATTTTCAATTGGAATTATTTCCGACACCACTTGGGCAGTAGCCTCGACTGATTGTTACTAGACTAATTGGTTCCATGAGAAGTGTTGGTTATCATTACAGATTGAAAATACTTAATCTTACGTACATCCCTTGAGCTCAGACGTCTACGGGGTGATCTGCTTCAAATGTTTAAAATTGATCAGTGGGTTGATAATTTAGTTTTTAATGATATTTTTCAGTGGTCTTATTCAAAGAGTTCCTGTGGTCACAGATTTAAGCTCCAAAAGGTGTGCTTCAGACTGGATGTTAGAAAGTATTTCTTTTTGCAGAGAGTGGTGGATGAATGGAATGGTCTGCCAGAGTCTGTCGTGATGTCCAAGAGAGTTGATGCCTTTTTGTGTTAAAGTGATTGTGTGCGTAGGCAAAAAGTAAAGACATTGAAATTTCATCTCCAAAATTTTGGTAAGGCTTTTAATTACACCATTCATTTTCGAAGTACAGTAGCTACTGTCATTTTCCTTCATTGAAAGACATAGTCCGTTCGTGTACAACCTCGTGTGTACATTTAAAAATAAAGAAAAAGCATTCTCAGTGCAAACGCAATCACTTTAATGCCTTAAAATGTACTTGTTCAATATTTTCGACAATGTAGGAAATTTGACTGTGTTTCTTTCAGGTTTGTCAGCACTTTGTAGGTCTTTTTATGAGGATATTGTCCTTTGTTGCCCTTTGCTAACTAAACGTAACTCATAGATTATGTGCAGTAGGGAGCTGGCTTCACTTCGTAGCCTGCCATTATCACTGCAGCTTCCCATAGCTTTAGCATGCATGGTATTCTGCAATGCTTATTCCTGTGAACAAACTTTTGAAAGCCCCTCTGTAAATTTGATTTAATTACAATTTTATGGTTCATAATATCAAACCTCAAATTCATTCAACCTTCTAAGGATAGTAAATATGTATGTAACAAAGGAATATACTGTAAGAAGTGCACACCAACTTGATGAATGCTACGTACATGTAGGCCTAGGCTTACAGTACTGTATGTATGTGTTATTAGCAAAGTAATATATTTTTCATTTTATGTTACATACTGTATTGTATAAAGTGTAATCCCCAGCATTCTACATGAATTGAGGCCCAACGAATATTCAGTAAGGATGAGTCCAGACCTACTGCAGCTGTGTCAGGCTCCTAAAGTACGGTACTAATGTTTGATACTAAAAAGGTGGACCTCGTCAAAAGGTTTCTCTCTCAAAAAAATTACTTAATTGTAATTTGCTGCTTTGTTACTCTAGTAAACTACTTAAAGCTACAGTAACTCGAAGTACAGTTAATAGATGTTGTGTCACACTGTACTTGTACCTTGATGACAAATTTCTAGGGTTTTTTTGTTCATATTGTTTTGCCCTTGAACTCAAGCCTCTTTCGTTCAAGTTCATTTTGGTTATGATATTTCAAAGTTTGCAACTGTCAGCATCTCAAGAAAGTCTTTTCTTATCCCTTTATTGCAAATTGAAAATCATTTGGCTGGAATTATCAGTTTGAACCGTGGACTACTTGTGCCTTTTTTTTTTATAGCATACATACGGTAATGTTGGAATTCATGCACTGTTGTAACATTTCAACATGAATACTTCCTTGAAGTTGCTATTCAGTACTAGGTCAGTCACATTTTACACGATCTTAATTTTTGCTTTTTTTCCCCTAGGCTGTTGTTCGTGGTTATCTCACAAGAAAGAAGCTCAGGGAAGCACAAGAAATGTACCGAGAAATAGTGGAGTCCATAGAGGGCTGTGCCAAGGCCCAAGAGCTCCAATGGGTCGTACATGGTCGTCTTCCTATCCCTGTCCATAAACACAAGGTGCTGTATTTTTTGTTACATTAAGGTATGTTGCATTGTGCCCTTGGACAACACACATAACTTGAATGGAAGAAGAGTCACATGAGTACCAGCGATGCTGGGTCATTGTACACCGACAGGGTCCTCGGCAGCCTGTTTTAACTGGATATACCTCTTTTACAATTGTAATAAGTAAATTGATAGTCTAAGTGATTGCGTGCGTAGGCAAATAGTAAAGACATTGAAATTTCATCTCCAAAAGTTTGGTAAGGCTTTTAATTAAACCATTCAGACAATCTGGGAAAATAAATAGGTTCCAGTTGGTTAATTTTGCCATATGATTTCAAATTCTTCTAACATAAGGACAAAAAGTGTAGAATACGATAATGTACTGGTTGACAGTTTTCATTCAAATCAACGGTGTGCTTCTTTGAGCAAGTCAATGGGAAGTATACTAGTATTAAATATTCAGTTAGCAACTCAGGATCACTGACGCCCCGGGCAAGGTTATGTTCAGCTCGTAGGTTATTTGTAAATACAGTGTTTCCTTTCACCAAATGCTACAATTCCCGATACCTACCAAGGAGCGACGACTTGAGTAGTATGTTTTTGATACACTAGTGAGACCTGTACTGTTGCATATTCATCATGTAGGTGGTTATAGTAAGAACCGTTAATTTTCAAATATGAGTTCTGTTTTTTACTGTTTCTATGCCAATCCCGTTGCTTTTCGAAGTAGTTTCTGTCATTTTCCTTCATTGAAATCATACAGTAGTCTGTTCATGTACAACCTTGTGTGTACATTTAAAAATAAAGAAAAAGTTAAGATCAAACATAATCTTATCTTTTTGGTTTTCCAGTACACACGCAATCACTTTAACAGTTGTAGTTAAGCCATGAAGACCTTTTATCAGTTCAAAGCTCCTAGATGCGTTATTATCGTGGGCCTTGACCCCACACTGACTGTACTGGGCAATCCCTTAGTGATCTCAGCCTGCTTTTGTCCAAAGTGGTTGGTGAGAACCCTGTATTTAGAACCAGCAAAAGACAGGGGGCCTAACCAGCGAAAGTGACTACTGTACTTCTATCTCGTTATCATTAATGCTCTGGGATCTGGCCTTACAAACCCAAGGATTTAACCGTAGTGCACTGTAGAAATACAGTACACTGTTTTAATTGTGGCACATCTTTAGTTTAATATTTATTTATTTAATATTTATTAATTACACCAGGTAGATGATTTGATTGTTCCTGTCATACACTGCCACAATTTTCCTCAGCCTCCCTTTTGATAAGCTTGTTTAAACAGATAATTGTTTACATCACAGGACTACTAGACATAGTCCTTTTACATTTTTGTGTCACCAGTTCGATGGTCACTGCTAATACCTGTAGGTATGTTTGTATGTGTATGTTTGTAGATTTTTTTTTTTTAAATGGGAGCAGATTCTGTACATTTAAATTGTTTGGAGCCAGTGGATACTTTGGATATGAAGACTTTATTCCATGCAACTGGTTAAAATAAAGGAGTGCACAATAGTTCCATTTGTGCATACATGGGGCACCTAAATATCACTATTTAACAGTACTCAACCATTTGTGCTAAATGTTTTTCGTTTGTTCCTTTTGCTTGATGTACAGTACTGTACATGTCAGCTATTCAAATGCATTAACCATTTTGGTAAAATTCTCGCAGCTCAGATTGTGCAGCAACTTGAAACCCAGTGTGTTTTCCGGATCAAGATACATCTCTCTTATTTTTAAAACAGCACATGATGGGATGACTTTTTGAACCTCTACAAAGATATCCCAATGTCCAATTTAAAAACTGTGGGTAGCCACAAAACCAAAGAGCCCTGGAAGAATGAGTCAAAAATGAAACTGTTGTCCCTTAATTCTTAATTTAGTGATGAATCTACCCTTTAGTGATGATATCTAATTGGGAGGTTTTAATACTCAGGTTTCAAGATGCAAAAGCTATAGAAAACCACCAATTTTTTACCATTTCACTAAATTGTAAAGCCAGTATAAAGTAGCAAAAAACTTTAAAAAAATTAATTTGCTAGAAACGAAGCATTCATTGTTATCTGTCGTTTAAAATGAAGGAATTTTACAGACCCCCGATGCAGTAATATTTTGTCATTATCCACAGAATAATTGCACTTTTCTTTTTTGCCCCCTCTCCTTAACTTTGCTGTTAAGTCTGGAAATATAGTCATTTAAATTTTCAGTGGTCTCACAGTTATATCGTTCTTGCTTCTTAAGGTCAAATGAAAATAAAAACTATTTTCTTGAAACCTGTCTGCATGCTTTGTTTTTACCCCTGAACGATTTTTTCTTATCATAAAAAGTAGAGTTTTTAACTGAAATGTCTTATCCTGGCTGCAGAAATCATCTCTCCAAGTCTTCAGTGATGTATTTGCAAGATAGCATATCGATACATTGATGAGGCAGGTACAAACAGCTGTGTTGTCAACAGACCTTTCGGCACCCTCTTTGAAATGAGAAATGAACAGAAAAAAGGACCTGCACACCCAAATTATTAAATTATCCGAAAAATCCGAAAGAGAAACTGTTTCTTTTTCTTCCTGGGTTTCACTGGTTGGAAGTGACATTTCCTACTGATGCCACTTGGAATGATTCCTTGTGATCCCGGTCGCTCCCTTGATAATGGGAATTTGGAAAAGCACATGAGAAAAAAATGAACACAAAAAAATATCCAAATTTTAATAATTTGATTAATCAAATTTATAATTTGATTAATCCAAGTAATCGTTTGATTAATCAAATCAGTCAATTTGAATTAAAGGGAAATAGGGCGTTTGTTTTAAAGAAAACATCCATATTTTTGAAACTGATGTTTGTGGGTGTAGAATGATAGATTATTAAAAATAAGGAAGGACGGTAGCCTTCTTTTCAAGAAATAAGCCCCTCACAGATTGAAATGTAGTTATTTGTTACTCAACACTAATTTGTTCACCCAAACTTTTCAAAATTCAAATGATGCTTCTTCCATTACTCATCACATGCATAATGTTTTGAGAAGATGAAGCTTTGGTAAATGTTTATTGATGAGATTGAATGGTTTAACAATGATTACTGCTATTTTCTTTTGCATGTCATGTCGGTGTATTCTAAATGCCATATTTCCCTTTAAAACGAATTAGTAATTTGATGAGAAAGATTAATAATTTGTTAAACAAATTTGAAAATAATCTGAACATCTTTTAGCATGGACCTAATGGGAATTCATAGTGGAGTAGTCTTATACAGCCACAATAATTCAAAAAGGATACTGGACATGATGAATGTTCAATAATTTGACCTCCCATGAAATTCCAGAATTACCCCCCCTTCCCCTCCATGAGGAGGTAATTGCCTCCTGGTTAAGAGCCACTGGTATACATCTTTGGTACTATTATTGTACCACTCCATCCTCTCATTGTCAATGCTACTCTAAGCCTATTGCCATTATCTCAGCTCTCGCATAATCCAAGCTGTCTAGTATAAATTTTGATTCCAATCTAAATGGTATTGTTTTTACTTTCAGGAACCAGAGCTCACTGATTTCTTGAAGAGACTGACTGACAGGGTACCTGTGGATGGGACGAGTGCAGATGGATCCCCCGCCTCTTCCAACCGAGACAGCGATGCAGGAACATACACAGTCACCACCTCAGATAAATACTCTAGTCTCACAACTGATGAAAGTAGTTCCCTATCTTGTAAGACAATCTCTTTGTTGGATTCAGAAATCACCGACGGTGAAGACGACACTGTCGGCACCAGATGTAAAACGTCCCGTCATACACCGGATGCCGAGCGGTTGGGGGTAGAAGAGTCTCCAGTTTCTCCAGAAACTGTCGTGGATACACATGAGGAGTTAAGAGAAGTCAAGCTTGCTGAAGGAAATAATACCTTAAAATCTAATAGGAGGAAAACTGAAAGCAAGGAAAAATGTGAGATTATCACTGACTCTATGGACACCGTGATGAATGAGAATGGGAAAAAGGAATGCATGCAACATGAAGATTTTGAAATGAATGAACTGAGCAGTGGCAGACAACAGAATTCCAGAAACGGGAAAATACTTGATGTTCAGACCGAGGAGGATGGGTCGTCAGAGAGAGGTGTAGATACAGACAGTCAAAAATCTGATTTTCATCTGACAAATAGATATGAGCATCCAAAAGACAGAAGTGGTGGAGGAAATGGGTCAGTTGCTGAAAATGCTGTGACTCTGAAACCACCTGGTGAAAATATCGATGATAATAATGTTGATGAGCACAAGGGAGATGACAGAGCAAGGGGGAGGTTGCGAAAAGGAAGCTCTTCATATGATGAGAAAGTGCAGAATAAGGACATCCAGACACAGACTATGGAACCGAGCGATGTCAGAGCAGAGGGAGATGTTTCCAGAATGAAAGCAGATGTTGTGAGAACGCAGCCAGTCATCGAGTTCGATGAAAGTGTCCAGGTGGATGAAAGTAGGGACACTCAAAGTAAGTACTGTGATAAGGTAAAGCAAGGTAGCTTTGAATCTCCAGAGGACGGAACTATACCAAGAGCATCCTTGTCATCTGATGATAAGAACCAGAATTTGGAGGTAAATGATGCAATGTCTTTAAGAAGATCAGATGATGGTGATGGGGTACTCTATGATGCAATGAGTGTCGTCAACGTCACAGATGAAGATGGAAAGTTGACTCACAAGCAGAAGAGAAAAGAGAAGGAGGGAGAGACAGAGGAAGATGAAGACACAAAAGAGAAGAACAAAGATGGAGATAAGGATGACAGTATTCCTTTTGTACCTCCATCTCCTATAATGTTGCAATCTCCTGGGAGGAAGGCGAAACAGTTTGTGTCATCTCCATCTGTGGTTCTGCCTCACAACGAGGGAGAATTACCTGTGCTTTCTAAGATAGAGAGGTTAGGAGACGAAGGGAGCGATGAAGACGGTGACTCCACAATGTTTACGAAAGTGACCTCACTTGGCGGATCATTGATGTCTGACCAAACGTCTGTTTGGGACACAGATTCTGAAGATGTATCTGTAGTGGGTAGGTGACTTGATTATTCCAACCGCACACTTAGTTGATCACATGGGCGGAGCCAAGTCCTTTGTTTGGGAGGGGCCAAACTGGTGGTACAGTGAAGTGCAGGAGGAGTCTTTGGAGAGGTGGTGCCTCCTTCCCTCGAAAAAATTCCCTGTAACTGAATAAGGGCCCTAAGACACAATTTGTTGCAACAAAAGTGCACAATTGCGAGGTTTGATCATTTTCTTCTAGAAAATTTTGTTTTCTGAGGTATAATGTAAATTCCACAAACATGTTTTTTTTTTCCCACCTATGCTTGGCCCCATGACCTCTGCTGCCATCCCTGAAGCTACCAGTGGTTGATCATTAGGAACGTTCCCTCCCCCTGTTTAAAAACAAGCAAATGTAGTCCAAATGGTCCAGTGCTTATCACACATTTAATTCTTGTATCCACTCTCATTCCATCATAGGAGAAAAATCAATCGTCATTTCTATTGATGTGTTTCAGAGGGGTCATGTTTTCCTGAAGACCTATCGCAACTCCAAACGTTGAGGAAAAACATCACCATGGAACTCCTGTGGGTACAGCAAGCCATTGAAAGTCGCAAAGCAGTGAGTTTCATTTTCTACTGCGGGAAGGCAGTTAAATTGCATATACCTGATTGGACCTAATGTTTAGTCTACCATTTGCTCTGAATTTCAGCTCTTTTTAGGTTTCAATCTTCCTGCAACAATGTAACACAAATGTAAATATCAAGCAAAGAAACATTAGTAAATCGTGTCCCCATGTTTGGTTTATTTTTGTTGTGATACTTTGCCTGAAGTGAAGAATCACAGCCTTAAAACACAACAAAACTACAGTATAGTTGTTGCACTGCTGTAGTGACATGCATGAGCCTGTTGGGAAGTGGATAAGTCAGTGTGAAATGCAACCAGGCACTACAATCACTGTGTTAGATATTTGACTGAACTTTATGGACAATAAACTGCGGTTGTGAAGCACAACCAGGCACTGCAAGTGTCTTGACTAAAACCTATTGACGTGTTCTGGTGTTCTGGGACATATCTAAGTTACATGGTTACAGTATTGTCTGTTGTACTTGCATGAACTTGTTGGAAAGTGAAACACACTCTGTACTGTAATCACAATACACACTTGACTGAATCTGGTAAAAAGTAAAATATTGTTGTGAAACACAACCAGGTACTGTAATTATATAGCCTTGACTAGACCTCGTAAAATGTGGTTTGGTGTTGTGATGCAATTTAAATGCAGTCTTGGCCAAAACTCCTTGGGACACTTCGCTCCCCCTCTCAGTTTTGGCCACAGGATTACCGTTCACAGTGTACATTCATTCCTACAGCGCAACATTGGAAAGGGGCTGGGGGTTTCATGTTATCCTCTCAACTAAAATGAAGTTTTATAATCACAACGTACTGCAAAGTGTCCTAACGGATTTGTCGAAGATTATAAGTTACATAGTCATTGTGCAAATGACTTACATAAACCTGTTGGGTAGTAGCCTGAGTGGAATATTATCGTGGAGCACACTGAGGTACTAACTGTAATACTCATTCGACAGAGCCTGCTGAATGGTAGTAGGCTTTGTGTTGCAATGAACAACCAGCCACTGACTTTGACCATTGTATTTGTGACTTTTACCGAACCTGGTAAAAATTGGGATGCCGTTGTGAAACATGACCAAGGATTGCCATCATCAGATTAGTTTTCTTAAGACCTAAATTGGATTATAATTATCAATCACATACATGCGTCCCCATTTAGCTCAGACATGAATAAAAGTTATCAAGGAACTGACCACAGCTCAAGTCTTATGTCAACATAATCTAGGGTTTATCCGCAATGCACACGCTCATGCGAGAAGCATATAAGTTTTAGTAAGGATTACCTGCAGTAATGCTGGGCAACACAGAGGCAGTACGCAAGGTGTGAAAGATAAAACCATGTGGAAGTGATTGCGTGCATAGGCATAAGGTAAAATCATTTACATTTCAAGTCTGAGAGTTCAGTGTACATGTCCTTTAATTTTGTCATTCAGACAATTTGGGAAAAAGGAATAGTTTTCAGGTGATAAAGTCTGTCGTGTGATTTCAAATTCTTCTGATGTAACGACAAAAAGTGTAAAATACAAAAATTGAGTGGTTGACAGTTTTCAGTTAACTTAACTGTGTGCTTTCTCGGACAAGCCAATGGTATTGTGTATCTGTAATGAATATTCAGTTGGTCAAAACAGCTGATCGCTGACACTGCAGTGAGGAGGTTTTCAGATTATTTGTAACTACCATGGATGCGTTTCGCTTAATACTGCAATTCCAGATACCAATCAAGGAGGGAAGACTTAAGTAGTATGCTTTTGATACACCAGTGAGGCCTGTACTGTTGCATATTTATTTTGTAGGCTCTTAAGAACCATTAATCTTCAAAGATGATTTCTGTCTTTTAACTGTTTTTCACAGTGGTTGCTTTCATCCTCGATCATTGAAAACAAAGAAAGAAAAATCTTATCAAAAAATCTCATCCTTCTAGGGTTTTTGTACAAACGCAATCACTTGTGCGGGCAAACTCAGGGAAGAGGGATTACGGGCATTTCCATAGCATTATTGCAGGCAGCTATCGCTGTCATTGATGGACAATGAGTGGTTTTCCAAATTGTGAAAATATAAAATCCCTTGCAGTCTTAACAGAAAACAGTGGTAACTAATCTGGAAGTGAGCAAATTTGTAACCGATGAGGTGTAAGTAGTCACTTAAAACACTCGCAGGTTAACGTTCTTTGTCCCTTCTACTTTAGATTAGTTTTGTTTGACTTTTCTTTCACAATTTTGTTTCTGCTCAACAGTATCTGAGACTGAAAACTAACTTGGATAGTAAAAGTGAAACCACGAAAGTCCAAAAAGGGACCTGACGACGTTAGTCCGTGACGGCTTACTTTCAAATAGTCACAATCGTACGGTGGCGAGGTGAGAGGTACTGGGACAAAATCTGGTTGAAGGCCGCTATTGAGGTAAGAACCTTTCCCATTCATGCTGGCACAGGACACGGTAAAATGAAGCTTTTCACAATCTGCATAGCAGTTTAGAAGCCTTTTGAGTTTGTTGTAGTAAAATCTTTGATTCAAATTCAATGTTTGTAGTGAACTGCATATGCCAGGCATGTTCAGAATTCGGATGCATAGCAGTCTGACCACATTATGTTACAAAGTGTGACAGCAGGTAAATAGCACAGTACAGTTTTGATCATTTAATGGCATGTAGATGAATGTGTGTTCAAAGAAAGAAATATTGTTTAATAATCTAACTCTCAATCTTTCTGGGGCTGAATTCCCTCTACCCTCTTCCCCTGCTACCTTCACCTCCACCTCCCATCTGCACAAACCTCTCTCAAATTAAGTACATATTTGTGTGTTCCTCTTTTCTATGTAACGTCAGAATGTTCCGTGAGATGTTTCCAATATTTGTGCTCTTGTCTCGGCGTTGGATTATTCTCATTGGAGACCCTTTAATTTACAGGCTCATCATTAGATTTCGATGATAGCAGAATGTATTTGTCTCAGTCAAGTGTTTCGATCATCATTTAGAAACTGGTGAAGTACTGCAGTTGCAAGCACTCTGCAATAATAATGCATACTCGATGATTTTGTTCAATTGATACTTACAAGTGTGATGAAGTTTAAGTTGTGACATATCAAAACAGACTGCAATACAAGCATAGAACCGGTAATGCTTTGCTCTTTTTGTGTTCAAACCACATTTGCCATTTCTTAAAAATAGCAAAGCTTGCTGCAATGGCATCACAGGTGCTTGCTGCACGTTCACTTTCGGCGCGTGAGGTACCGACTCTATAACTCTCAACGGCTCATAAAAACCTGAAAACTTGTGTGTTGATGCAAAGATCTCCAATGTGATCAGTTTCTGTTACTCAATTGTATGATGGGTAAGAAAAGCAAACCTTTACAAAGTCTTTTCTTCGAACTCTTCAATGCCTGCTACTTTCACATTATTTTTGTTTCCACAGGTTTCATATGCCGACATTACGCAGAAGAGGAGGAGGCTTACAGAACCTTATACAGTAACAATTAATCAAACGAAAATTTTATATGAAGAGATGTTGGAATAAGAAATAAAATACATGTTTGCCAATTGTTTTTTTCAACTTCAGTTGTTTGTTGTAAACTCATGTCAGGTAGGCTTTTGTGATTTGTTGAAAATTAATCCGCCCGTGATGCCCACTCTCCTCTCTCCTCAATTTCTTCTCTTCCCCTGTAAACAGACTCTACTGGCCCAGATTCTGACTTTGAATCGCAGTGGCGCTGAGATTCAAAGTCGGAACTTTCCACTTTATAGCAGGGATGTTCTTTTAACTGAGCTATAAGGCATATTCCGGAGATGTTCCCCACTTTTGGTGGCATTATTGCTTATATAAAATGCAATAATACCATCTGTCAGGGCTATGTGTCCCCCTTCTACCAAGTCACCCATAAGTTCTGCTTTAGGACCACTTGACCAAATCTTGCTTCTCAGTTACTTAATAATCATAGGATACTGAAAACAATGCAACACAGAATATGACAAGAATGCAAAACTCATGTATCATTTTACACAAATGTAAAAGCTGGTGACATTCAATGTGTGGTACAAACATCTTTATGGAATTAAATGGATTTGCAAAACAGAGGCTTGAAAAGGTCGTGTGACATGAAAATGACATTTTGAAGTATTGGGTGCATTTTAGCATTGAAAATATTAAAGAAAGCCACAAATTCCATCAAAATCTGTCAAAGATTGACCAATTCACAGGAAAATTAGTGTCTCACAGATGTATCATGAATTAATATCGGCTAATTGTGCAAATTTGTGAGGTCAGGAGATAGACTTCTATGATATGTCTTATGTTAGTCCTTTGTTGGAGTAACCATTTTTAAGGACGTTTCAAGGACACTTGAGAATTATATTATTATATACAGTATGCCCAGAGGGTTTATTTTGGAAGCATGTATTCTCTTCTCCAAAAATATTGATATCACTTACCAATGTGATACTCAGTAATTAAATAATTAAGTGGCAAAATATATGATTAACAAACGAAATACTGAAACTATGCAACACCCTACGTCATCTGTTTTGCATTTTCCTCAAACTTCATATCTCAAGAATAATAAAATATGTAGACAAACTTTCAACGGATTTTCACTCAGGGTTTTACTTTGCAAGTTCTGAATGAACGGTGCTCTTTTCTAGAAGCATGTCACACAACCTTTAAAAAGGACAGAAATGCACAGAATACAACCATGGAACTTTTTCTTTGTCATTATGTTAGGACTGATGGTTTGCTGTATATCAATTGCATATCCATAGCCAACCTCACATTATATCATATAGTTTGTGTCTTCTCAAGAAGGCTCACTCTAACCTGGTGGTATGTCTGGTTAGCTCATCTTGTTCTATCATGCATGGGAAGTCTTCCCTTGACAATTTTCAAATACCAAAGAAAACAGTGGATGCCCCATTTCGTTTCAAGAATATAATGATGTAGGTTATTAATTATTCATGTATTTCAACAAGTACAAGGCAGTAGTCTTGTGAGCATTTCTTCTGTCCTAGCAAATCAGAAGTGCGTGCAATTTTTTTTTTTTCTGCATGTGATACTCGAGCTCCAATCCAGGGGTGGGGGTCCCAGGCCTCAGCCCCACCCCCTCCCTTTTTGTCACATCAGCAGGAAAAGAATAAAGAAAGAGTAGCATAATGTCAGTCTAGGAGAATACTTAAGTGGGCTTTTCCAGATTCACCCTCACACCACAAGCTCATTTTTACGTTCATGTTGGGAGCGGAAATGAAACATTGGGTTATAAAACAAACCATGGACTGTGATTCTTCATTCAAAGCTGTGATTTGTTGCTAAACATGCTTGAACATTATATTAACACTTACAGCAACATGTTCATGTGAGATGATTTAATGATGTTTGCTTAATGTCCAATAGTTGATCTAGAATGCTATTTGAATTACCAATTTACCGAGACACTGATTTGCCAAACTAAGTTGATATACCAACTGTAAATTAGGATTTAGGAAACAACTCAGAACCCCTTTAATGTCCATATAGATGCGTGCAACATGTAGGCCTACCTCAGGCAATATACAATATGTTAGTAAACAATCTGACACAATGCCATATAATTATCATTCATGAATGACAGACATATTTGAAATGTATGGCATTTTAAAGGGAATTCTTTGAGTTTTTTCTTGAGATTCATTCACAATGTAAGCAAATTTTCTCCACATGCTAATGACATACGACCTTGGATCCAAATCCTTGACCACCACTAAAAGAACTTAGGTAAGGACCATTTTCACTAAGTTCCAAGCATCATGCAAAGTTTTCTGTGGGAGGAGATACATTTTGAAGCTTTTCGCATAGTTGCCTATAATGACCACTTAAATGACCTTTGACCTTGAGATCCTGTTATTGGAAATTATTCACATGTCCACTAATCACTGTGTACTAGTTTCAGCAATACTTGTGGAAGAATGAGCGTTTGAGAGCTTATTGAACTGATTTTCGACTTATTTGACCTTGTGACCTCTAAAATCCATAAATGACCTTTGATCCTAAATCCTTGTACACCCCTAAAGTAGGGTTACTTAGGGATCATTGTGATCAACTTTATGCATGGTTTTCCCAGGAGGAAATACATTTTGAAGTTTTTCATATGTTGGCCAATAAATGACCTTTGACCTAGACTTAGTGGTGCCAATGTTTTGCCTTGCATCCAAGGTGTCTAGTTCCAGCAAACTTGCAAAACATGAAGTTACGATGGCTGGCCACAATAGTATCACGGGGGGGGGGGGGGGGGGGAGAGATTGCACCGGTATAGTGACTGCATTTCCAGTCTGGACTGCAAAGGGACTGCAACAGGACTGCTGGGGCTGCATTTTTGGGACCGCATATCCCCATCCGCCGTGTTTTGGATGTATTTTTAAGGTCACGTGGGCTTTTAGCTGCTGATTTTGTGCTGTTTTGTCCCCATTTCGTAAATGTTTCTCCCTATTTCTTCGTAAATGCGCTCTTATTTTATTGGCATTTTGTTTTCCTTTTTTTCTTTTCATTTTTCTGCTCAGTGTAGGCATGTACACGTTCAATACTTGTGATTGGTTCAGGCCTTACTGCAGGTTGTGTGCGGACGTAAGTCTACCTTGGTTTACTTCCTGTGGCGGCGCTACGAGGGGGGGGGGGGTATGAGGGGGAATTTTCCCCCAGATTGTTTCCTTGCCCCCCAGTTGCCACCCGCAAATATGTAAACATTTCAACTCCTCCCATATACAACAGGGAGGAGTGTACTAACATACACCAGCGCATGAAAATCGACAAAGTGTCTAACATCTCAACTGAAAGCATGGCTGCATAGCTTGAAATACTGTGTGACATTCATGGAAAATAAAAGATGTAAAAAGTCATGTTAACACCTTGCACTAACAACAACTATGACACACTGTATTATTTGTTTTAATAATGGTGACCCTTGACCTGTGACACCATCGGCAGTGGCGGCGCTACGGGGGGCATTTGCCCCCCCCAGATTTTTTCCTTGCCCCCAGTTGCCCCCCCCCCCCCAGTTGCTCTCACCCTTCCCAATCAGATCTTGTACTCATCCAAAATTAATTTAATCACAAAACTATGTATTGGCATTAGACTGAATAAGAACAGCTTCCGGGGAACCATGATTGATTAATGCCTAATTTATGTTACACAGGCTGCCAGTTTTCATATCATGCCCGTAGCCACTTCAACTGTGGCTACGGGGAGAATTGAACTGTCAAAGAATAATGGTAAGTACTGCACATTTTTATAGAATAAAGTGACTGGAATGGAAGTGTATGTAGCCTATGCGTGTGTGTGTGTACTCGGTGGCACCGCGTAAATGTGAAATGGTACTCCCAAAGAAAAAAGTTGGGAACCTTGGAGTACGGTCAACCGAAAAAATAAATCATATAAAAATAAATAATATACCGCTCTTGGGACTTAATTTTCCACCCAGAGATATGCTAAAACCTCAGAGCTTCCGGGGGCTTCTCCCCCCCGGACCTCACCAAGGGCCCCTGGACCCCACCCTCACGGCCTCGCGCTACGCGCTCGGTTTCGCGCTGCGCGCAAAAATCTTTGCCCCCAACATTTTCCTCTCCCCTCAGTTTGCCCCCCAAGTCTGACATTCTGGCGCCGCCACTGTTTACTTCCTAAGTCTACCTCGGTTTACTTCCTGGATATTTAATAAAGAGACATTTGTGAAATAAGGTAGTCTGTTTGTCGGGCCGAAGTTGTTAGAGCTCGAAGTCCTTCGGGTGCGAGGCGCGGCTGCAAGAAACTTAGTCCAAAGAAAATTCTATTAATATCAGCGGAGTGCCAGACACGTGTGATGCACAAGAAATGGGGAGTGCTCAACACCTCCACCACTCGATCCCTGCACCGCTCAACCCCTGAGCCGCCCACCACCTGCGTTGCCCGACACCTGCGCAGTGCCCGATACCTGCGCAGTGCACGACACCGCGCAGTGCCCGATACCTGCGCTGCCCATAAGTCAATGGGAGAGCTTAATGGTGTTACGGGACATACAGACTTCTATAGACTACAGACTTCAACTGTCTAGCTCTTCTCCTAAGCTTAATACTGAGTCGTTCGCCACTCTTCTTCCCCACCAAAGGGGGAACGGCTAAAGTGATGCACCGGCCACATGACATTTGTTTGTATAAGACGGTGAAAAAAAAAAAAGTCAAGACCGAAAAAGACAATCTACGTAAAACATTATTCATGATGCAAATCGTATTGATCTGTTAAATTTCATGAAGTATTTTAGCATGAAAACGTAATTGTCAAATGGAAACAATATGTACATTTCCATTTACATATTCTAAATTAGCTCAGTATACCATCTCCTCCTACAGACAGTAAGTCGGATGAACTTGATAGGTAGATGCCATGGCTAGGATATAATGTCCGCCCGACCGATGGTCAGTGGCGGCGCCAGAATGTCAGACTTGGGGGGGGGGCAAACTGAGGGTAGAAGAAAATGTTGGGGGGCGAAGATTTTCGGGCGCAGCGCGAAACCGACCGCGAAGCGCGAGGCCTTGCGGGTGGGGTCCAGGGGCAAAGCCCCCGGAAGCTCTGAGGTTTAAGCATATCTCTGGGTGGAAAATTAAGTCCCAAGAGAAGTATATTATTTATTTTTATATTATTCATTTTTTCGGTTGACCGTACTCCAAGGTTCCCAACTTTTTTCTTGGGGGTACTATTTCACATTTACGCGGTGCTACCGAGTACATACACACACCCACACACGCACATAGGCTACATACACTTCCATTCCATTCCTATATTTAGGAAAACAACCACCGTATACCCGCCCTTCCCTTATGCTGGACGGTAAACATTCCAGAGAAAATTGGTCTGACCAGGCTGGCCTACTGTTGAAGTGGCTATAGGCATGATATTAAACTGGCAGCCTGTGTAACATAAATTAGTCATTTATCAATCATGGTTCCCCGGAAGCTGTTCTTATTCAGTCCAATGCCAATACATAGTTTTGTGATTAAATTAATTTTGGATGAGTACAAGATCTGATTAGGAAGGGTGAGAGCAACTGGGGGGGGGGGCAACTGGGGGCAAGGAAAAAATCTGGGGGGGCAAATGCCCCCTCATGCCCCCCGTGGCACCGCCACTGCCGATGGTGTCACAGGTCAAAGGCCAAGGGTCACCATTATTAAAACAGATAATACAGTGTGTCATAGTTGTTGTTAGTGCAAGGTGTTAACATGACTTTTTACATCTTTTATTTTCCATGAATGTCACACAGTATTTCAAGCTATGCAGCCATGCTTTCAGTTGAGATGTTAGACACTTTGTCGATTTTCATACGCTGGTGTATGTTAGTACACTCCTCCCTGTTGTATATGGGAGGAGTTGAAATGTTTACATATTTGAGGGTAACAAACTGAATAACGTAAGACGCACTTTTCAGAGGCTGTTACAAAACGCCAATCGTGAGGGCCCGTGCCGATCAGATGATTTCTTTTTCTTTTTCTGGGAATACATTTGACGCGCACTGTATGCGACTGTACGCGCACTGTACACTGTATTTTAAGCCACACTTGAAAGAATTTGTGTCGAATGTGAGCCGCACATCAGACCATAAATAAGTCTGAAGATTTATCATGCTCTTCTACCCATAACTTGCCCGTAACCCATAACTGAATGTGAATCATATTTATTATATTTAACGCCGTGTGGGAGACAGTACAGCATGATGGGTATCCAATAATGATGGGAAACGATATTGGGAATGTTCTTCCAAGGGAAAGTCCAGATAACAACATGACATCACTTATTTGATGGCAAACATCAGAATATTCACAAGGTACACTAAGATTATAACGAAAACACTATGTGTCTCGGAAGGTCAACTCTCATCGTCTGGTTATTTATAAGACTAAATAAGACGAAGTGAATGACTACCAATTGGTGAGCCGTGGAGGAAAAAATATTTAGGAGAAGTAACACTTAGGTGAATGGAGAAAATAATGGGAATTCCTGTTGTTTGTTCAGATTAGGCAGATTCCAGTTTGTGAAGGCTTACCTTCAGTTTAAACTGCTACAACAAACAAAAAAAAAAAAAAAAGGATATTGATGAGAAAACTTATATTGATGAGGATTTCAACTACTCAGTGGATTGCCTACTAGTTGTTTTGATGGAGGGATTACAAGGGACCATTTATATTCTGTGAATGAGAAGATCGAGTTCACACTATTTGCCGGAAGGTTACGCTCTGTTTTTGTTTTCAGGAACAGCGACTTTAAAGTACTGAAGAAAAGGTTTGGTACCCTGCTCGCAATAAACGCAAATGAAATCAATTTGGTTATCGTTCTGAGGGGACTTAAGTTGCTTGTGCAAACTTGGTTTGGTAACATATTCAGTATGTTTTACGTATTAGTAATTCAATTCTTTATTTCAGTGAACTTTAGCATTACAGTTCTACACGAAATAGAGGAAAAAATTGTCACTGAGTTGCAAACTTTACACAAAAAAGCCCCCCCCCCCTTTCAATTTAGTATAAATTAAGATTGTAAGACGATTAAGTTATACTTGTTAGCTTTCCATTGAGTATGGTGTGTTGTATAGGTTGCGTACTTCAACCACCCAATCGCTTCGCTGTTGCAAAATTTTGAACATATTCAAACTCACCTATCTCTACATGAAGTGATTTGTAAATCCACATTTATGTTTTCACTACTGGTAGAAATTGCAATCACAAGAACTCACGATATAGCTGAAATGAGGTGACTTTTATGTCACTTCCAAGTTACCATACTCTGACCATGAAGTCTTCAGTTTAGTTGGAAGAGGTCAATATTTTGTTCCCTTATTTACCATTTGTTGTCCTTCTATGAATTCCCAAATCAGGGCACAAGACGTTATTCCAGGCAAGTGCTGACAGAAAATATTTTAAAACGTGAATATCGGAAGTTTACACGTTTTTATAAACGTTTTCTTAGTTTACATGATCAAGACGAGTAAACCCCACCCCCATAAACAAGGAATTTTTTCATGGCTCGAATTTGTGTTTTTGAAATAAATAGTTTCCCATTATACGATCAAACCGTTTCTATATTTCATGTAATCATGATTTGATAGGAAAGATCTCAATAAAAACAGAAGCCTCGGAGACGTAAGTCTCCGAGGCTTCTGTTTTTATTGAGACCAAATTCATCTATCTTTAAAATGAAACATTTGTTTGGAAAGAAGAAGCAGTTTCTAATGAATATTCATTTTTCGTTTTTTCGTTTCGTTTTTCCTTTAAAAGGTTTTTTCTTAATTGGCCGTATGATTAAAGTCTTTTGAAAGGTGGGGGGGGGGGGGGAGGAGTTTTAGGTACGAACAATATGTGACTATTGTGCTCGTTTCACGGTGAAGTGATTGTTAAAGATGGCAGAATGAATAGACGCTTGCTATCAATAGTAACACACAGTAAAGGTGGCCTTTTCTGGGAACAGTGTACTCAAACGGACAGAAATCTACAAATACTGTTTTGTAAACTTTATGTATCTGAGTAATAATTCTAGGTGTTGAATGAAGTAGAAGAAAGACATCTACAATAGGCTTTATGAAAAGTCCCTCTAGCTTAAAGGTTCAACGACCATCGTGCACAGTCACTACAGTAAACACGTTAGAGTTATACTTGTTAGCTTTCCAATGAGTAAGGTGTGTTGTACATAAAGTCTTCAGTTTAGTTGGAAGAGGTCAATATTTTGTTCCCTTATTTACCGTTTGTTGTCCTTCTATGAATTCCCAAATCAGGGCACAAGAAGTTATTCCACGGAAGTGCTGACAGAAATTATTTTAAAACGTGAATATCGGAAGTTTACACGTTTTTATAAACGTTTTCTTAGTTTACATGATGATGACAACTTAACCCCACCCCCTTAAACATGGAACTTTTTCATGGCTCGAATTTGTATTTTTGAAATAATAGTTTCCCATTATACGATTAAACCGTTTCTATATTTTCTAAATGTCTCAATAAAAACAGAAGCCAGTTTCTAATGAATATTAATAAGCTGTTTTTCTTTTAAATGTAACCAGACTAAGAGGTGACATTGCCGGTAAAGGGCACAATCTTCCCCGTTACCTAGGAAATCGTCTCATTTACAAATTGGACACAATATTACCACGGAGTTAAAATTCCAAACTGTATCTTTGAAGTTCCTGAATTTTTCTACCTTTCCTGGCTCTTCTTCAGGTTCTTATTATATCTCATCTACTTTCTATATTTGGTATTTTTTTCTTGTTTCAGTCAATGTTTCGCTACCTTTTTTGAAGGATGCAGTATCTATTGGACGTTTCATTACTAAGTACTTTCTACAATTTTAATGGTTACCGTAATGAATAAACGACGAAAGAGAAGAAAAGAAAACATGACAAAATTGACTGGCGAGGTGCATGTTTTTTTCTTTTTTGTAATTTACAAAATTTTCGACTCCTCTGGAGTCTTCCTCTGCGTAAAGTGGCGAACAGTATATACATAGGTACAGGGAAATACTTGGATAAGAAACAGAACGATGTTAGCATATAAGCAGATAATAGACTTGAAGGTACTAAGAATTAATTTACTTAAGAACAATTTCGCTTAAGTTTCAGGAACCACAAAGGAATTGAAGTTAAGGGCTAGCAATGTCCACCGCAAAGTTTTCTTGATATTCCTTCAAGAAGGGTTGTCAATGCCTGGTAGAGATAATTATTTTCCTTGGTTCGAAACAAAGAAGATAGTGTTGCGTTTTGACATTCATATGTCAAATCAATTTACTGAAGATATAAACAAGAAGACGAGGACCACGTCGAAATGTTTCGAAACGTTATCACCGCCGTGAATTCCGTTGCCGTGAAGGCTAAAATGCAGTCAGCCATGCATATAACATGGCAACAAGCTATTAAAAACTTTACGACTTCATGTTCAGGGCGACCATATCCTTAACTATATAAGCGAAGCTGTGAGAGAAAATATGTTCCAACAGTTTAAGCATATTAGCTCAACATCTAAACATTTTCTTGCGTACATTTGTGGTCAAATCATATTGAAATGACGTTATGGGATGAATGTATCAGCTTGACAAATACTATGTTATTTGCTGCGTTGCCATAACAACTTGATGGGATAATTATCAAATTGTTCGAGCACAAAATACGTCGAAAGTTTCATAAACTATGTCAAGGTTTTCTTTTCAGTCCTTTTGTCGACGCATAACGTCGTAGCCGACATCGATCCAGTGACGTCACTTCTTGCCACGGCGAAATTATCGTGCGTCACTGACTCAGTTTCCCGCGCCTTTCTAAAAGCATAAGGACAGCATATATTCTTCAGTGATGTGATCCTTCAAACAACTAGCTTCATTGCAAGTTGACCAGAAATCGTCGTCTGAAAGATTTTCCGGGCGTGTTTGTTCGATCGGCCACAGTTGTCAACTTTTTTTGAACTTTCAGTCTGTTGACGTCACAATATTGCGTAGGTGACTCTGGTATCATGTTTGCCGCGGTTTCTGGATACTGTAACAATCAAAGACACGTTGATTCTGTTGATGACGTGTGTGGTACAAGTTGTTAAGTTTCTGTCACAAGTTGCTTGATCATACGAATGACTCAGAATCCTTCAGATTGTTGTTCCCTTTCGACCGGGTCGGCGACAGGAGCGCTGTCGATGACGTCGACCCCGTCGACGTCACGTTCTTTCGCGTCTCCGTGGAGACAATCACGGCGCTATGGTGGCCGGTGATAGTACTGGTGACGTCGTAATCGGCTTTGGTTCCAATCACCTCTTTACCTTTACGTTTGAAGCTGATGCAGTGGGGGGTGAGGACTTTACGGACGTCCTCCTGGCGCCAGCAAAAGAGCACGAAGACCAAGAGCCCTTGGAATGAATTGAAGAGGCAAAATAAAAGCTGAAATATGAATGTGGTATGACCGATCATGAGGAATCCAAACGACCACGTCAGTCCCATCAGGACCGTCATGGTCAGTGCGTTTTGTAATCGCTCCTTCAGCATGTCCATGTCCGTCTTCTTTCCGTGGACCGTCCCTGCCATGTTGGCGCCAAGTAAATTCCGGAAGACGAGCAGGAATATGACGATGTTATGGATAAGGATGACCGCAATCGGTGCCAGCAGACCAAAGAAGAAGACGCTTCCCTGACGCAGAAAACAACTGGAAAGAAAGAGAGTCAGAGATATAAAAAAAAATGAGATGGTGGGAGAAAAAGAAGGGGGGGGGGGTTGTCAATGAAGTTTTTTTTCCATCATGCAAGTCTTAAAAGTTGATTTTATCAAGCCAGACGAAGATTGATTTTTAGTGTTGTTTGCACTTACATTGTTACGGGATATAAATTTTTAGAATGTCCGTCTTGTCGAATCAGGCCTAGGCCGTGGCAAGTATTTTTATTTAATTGTCGTTGAGGCCAAACGTCACTACATGGGAGTCTCAAATAAATATGTTTTAACATTTATTGCGACATTCAGTAAAGCCATTAGCCAGTAAATACTAGGTCTACTTACAAGCCATTGTTGGTGTATTGCTGGGTTGCAGCTGCCAGACATATCGTCACAATCAATAGAGGGCAGCCTGAAGGAAGTAAATAAAAGTATAAAAGTAGACACCTTGTACTTCGTGACATTTAATTGAATCTATGCACCACGAAGTGGCATCATTTCAGGTGTGATGACTTCACGCATTGATGGGAAAGACTGCAAACAATAAAAAGAAACAAAAACCGCGGAACGTAAGATTCCACCTCGGACATCCTCCTCCGGACAATTCCCTCCCCAGCAACTCCCAAACTGGAGAATTCCACATCGGACAAGCCCCTCCCCCTCCTTCCTCGAGAAAAGTCCTTCAGGGAAGTGGTTAGGGTTAATGAAAGAATGGATTTGTCAGGAGTAGAATCCTCGGAGGGCATTGTCCTGGAACGCCAAAACACATTACACATCGTTCCATTGATATACACGGTAAGGTAGTAGAAGAAGAGGGTTACTGAAACTTCAGTTTTTTACCTTTAGTGAAACCATCAATGCGAATTCTTAACAGGTAAACCTTTTTTTTTTCCAAATGTCGACTTGCCAACTGACGCCTTCTGCCCTTCTAAACGTACATACCTGTTGCTTACAACACATTTTGTCTACCTATATGTAATCACATAGAATATAGACCAGGAAAAAAAAAAACATTCAGTCTTCCACTGAGTGATTCGGTTTCTGTTTAGTGTTTAGTATAGTGTGAGTTTAATTTAGTGTGAGGAGACGTTGGAACAGCGTGGTGGCGCGGTGGCGATAGAATGGAACGCAGAGAGACTCATCCTGACTTACCCCAAGCTACGATAGCACCTTTCACGACGAATCGGTTGATATTTAAATTAAATACACGGACCAACATCCGATAAATATGCATAGCTTCCACGCCCATCCAGAACATCGAACAAAGCAAAAAGTAGTGGAGGAGGGCCGCGACCATAGGACACGCCCACCTGGATCGAGAGGCGGTGTCGATGCCGAAAAGGAACGTGACGTAGAGACACAGAAGTGCGATGCAGAGGTGGACGAGAATCCGTCGAGGACGACTTGTGCGCAGGCGTCTGAGGAAGAGTCATGCATAATTCAAATCAATTTAAGGGAAACAGAGAAATGAGAGATTAAAGGAAGAAGAAGTCTGTAGAGTGTATGGAATAAGCAAGCAGACAACTTGTTGCATATTTAAAACTAATTGGATGAATAACCGATGCAGAAATAGTTCCCATGCACATGTCCGTCTGTCATGAAACTTTGATGATTTTTTTTTCATTCACCGTTCAATCAATTCATCCATCAATCAATTAATTGGCAGCGGAAGTTGTGTTCTCACATCACAGCATTGTCCCTTTCTGTTTGGAGAGCCAATCCTGATGTGATGCCATAAATGCTTCTGCCTTGTCGAGAGTGCATATCTCATCCCTGGCACTATGTCTCGTTTTCACATTTATTGGTCCTAACGAGAAGTATATATATTTAGATATGTATACAGACATGCATATTTACATAAATGACATTAAAATAATGAGATGTACCCTACGCTGTGCTATTACACTAGAGAGTCATGCATATTTTTAATCACAGCATTTTGTTTCAATTGAGGTATGTTAGCATGCATCCTTGCATTCCGCTGCAGTCAGATTGCACGGACAAACAAAAGCCAGAAACACTAAACATAGGACAAAAATAAATTTGGTATAACAGTGAGAAAGTATGTTTGTTTTCTATATCTCCCCATGCCTAGATATCTCAGCTCCCAATGTTTCATAAGAACACTGGTAAATCCACCCCCCTCCCAACACCCTCCCTGGCCTAAACTGTATTTAAATGGGAACCGCTTGTGTTCGACACTGTATTTAAAATGCACCTGTTGCTTTTATCCCTGATTCTATAGTTCCCTTTTACATTGTCCTCAAGCCAATCCGAACCTGAGCACTGAAATACGGTTTACATTGCTTTTGTTCACAGGTAAAACCCCAATCGCACAGGCAGCGTTTAAGCGTGACTTCTTTAAACACCAGTCTGGGTTAGAAAAGTTGCATGGCAAAAGGAACTAACAAAAAAGTTAACTAGCCAAATCATTTCGTAGGACAATCCTACGAAATGTAAAGTGAGTCTTGTCGTTGTGCTCAATACCATTGAGGTCTATGACAGTTGCAATTTTCATTGACCAAATGAATTACGTAATCCGTATTTCGGAGAGAAAATAGTCAAAAATGAGACCAACAAGGCATATCCCATTTGAAAAGGAGCTTCTAAACCGTTCTCAAGTTAGGCGTTCGTTTTTTGCGGTTCATATTTTCGTAACTTAGCTGACTGAAGTGTATTGTCTCGCTGTTAGTTATCCGCCTTTCTTCAGATTTTTTTTTATCAATTTAAAGGTGTATGTCTCAACGGAGTTCGACTAAATACTTGTATCTGTTGCCGCAGCGTTTTAAACGGAAATAAGGCAAAAAGATAATAATAAATTGTTTGAGATTTGCATTTTTCTCCTCTGCTATTTTTCATGTGTAATACTAATAAATGGTACCGGATTTCTGGGGTTGATTTCCCACCATTTTTTTTATTGACAGGTCAATTACTGATCTAACCGCTAATTTATTCATCCGTTCACCCACCCAATCATTTGTCCATCCACCACTTACCCATTTATCCACCCACCCGCCCACCCGCCCACTCATCCATCCATCCATCCACAAGCTTTCGTCAACCCACTCATTTATCCATCTGTTTACTTACCCATTTTATCGAACCATCCGTCCTCCATATACACCACTCCACGCATCCACCCACACACTAACTCCCCACCCACTCACCAACACCCCATTCACTCACTCACTCCCCAGCCACCCATCCACCACCCATGCACCAACTCTCCATTCACCGACCTACGCCCATCCACCCATCCAATCCTATTCTCTCACTCTCCCTCATTTACCAACCCACCCACTCATCCTGATTCACCCCTCTCGTTATCCTTCAGCAAGGACCTCCACAACCTCCCCACCCAGCCAAGGTGCGTTTCTAGGGACAATGTTTTAAGGGAAAGCTAATTCAATTTTATTCTTTAAGTGGAGCGCCAATGTCGTATCTAGAATTTCTTTGCCAAAAAAACCTCCCCGATTGTAGGAAATGGTCCTTCTGGGACCTCGTTAAAGGCGTACTTAAAGGCGTACTTTATTTTAAGATCTCGTGTTTCAAAAGCTTGCTTTTCAAAAAAATGGAAGTGCTGGGTAGTTTATACATTTCCTTTGCACATTTTTTTTTGGGGGGGGGGAGGGGGAGGGGATGGCACAATTTTGGCGGCTAAAGCCCCGTAGACCCTCCCCTTCCCTATCCGCTCCCCCATGTTTTGATATCAAGTAAATTCTGATCGGGACAACATATATACACAAGTGTCGCATCTGAAACTATATACATTCACGATAATACAACCATAGAACGAGCACAAAATAAAATAACAACATAAAAAAATAAAAGTACATTGAAGAACTAGTAAGAAAATGTTCGTACGTTTCGTTCTCCGCCCAAGCTGTTGGCAATCTTCAAAAGGGAAATTAATTCGAGTTAGAAAGGAAGAAACGACCAGCATGATCCATAAACAAGGATAGCATTGTTTTTCTCAATTTTGCAAATGACACAAGCAACATTCAAGCATAGCTTGGAACGCAGACGGCAAGATACAATTACTTTTCCTCTCTTAAGTCTTACCTTATGGCAAAAAAAATAGGAAAATGGCTGATTGTCAGGTAGGCCTAACTAGTTCTAACGGTGCCAAAGCAGTGAATGATTGGGATTATATATTTTATTCAGTAACTGCACTGCAACACATGTATGAATACACAAATGAAAGGTAGGAGAGACAACGCATTATACTAAATGAAAACGTTGACTGCGAGTAGTTATTACAACGAATACAAGGCAATTTAATTTGGAGATGCCATTCCTACCATTTTCTTTAAGGAGATTGAAATTCCATGACCAAAATCTGAAGGAAAATTTAGTCACTTACAGTACATCATCCTTTGAACGCCTGAGTTAAGCAAACGGCAACAGGTGGATACGCCACCTATTGGGATTATTACTACACACTTGATGAGAACGAAATTTTAATGACGTCACGTTATAAAATCACCTTTCACATAATCATATGTAAAATGCAAAATAACGTCACAAACTCACGATGAGGGGGGGGGGGGGAAGGTGGCCAAATAAAAAATAATAATCTTGATAAGAGTGAAAAGAAAAACTTACTTGAAAAAGTAAAATATTGTGAGTGTCACTAAAAGACCGATGATAGAGACCACACAACCGACCTTGGTTAGTACGTCAAGAAAGATGCCGTATGGTTCGCTCATGTCTTCCACTGCATCCATGTAATCCTGATGAAAACCAAAATAAGTTACGTGGGCAAATAAGGTCCATGGAGAGGAAGGTCTTAATAAAGAAAAAAAAGTTCCTGATCTAAACCTTCTCCCACCTCGACATGGGACATGACTAATCAAATTCTCAAATTTCAATAATCACGACGTTTAACCAAAAAGTAACCTCTGAATGCAATGTTCATTTTGAATCCAGATTTCGACTCACGTCCTTTTCACCTACCGATCTCGGAAAAGGAGAAATTATACCGAAACGTGTTTTTTTTTTTAAGGAATTTGCTATATCACGAACAATATGCCTTTCCATACCGAAGTGGATATAAGAATAGAGCCTAAGCGATGAACTGTATCATATAAATGACGTGGGAATTTATTCCATTTGAAAACAGTTCATTTGGGTAGTATAATAAAGTAATGAAAAACAGGTTACATGGTTGTAACAGAACTTCCATGGAACGCCATTTGAAGTCACTTTTGTACAACTTATCCAAGTGGCACCTATTTTCAGTTTGTACGGTCATTCACTAGAACTGAAGAGGACTTTTAATGTGTCTTGTTAACACTTTACGAGTGCAACTTCGAGTATCACTACACAACCCAATACAATTATAGAATTGAATGGTAAGATTGTGCACGAACTGAAAGTGATAGCAAAAAAAAAATCTAAAAAGATCGCATGTTTTAAAAAGTATGTTGACAGTCTTAATTTTGTCGTCATTAAATTTGCAAAATGGAGCAGTCACAAATTAAGCTACAAAAGTAACGGCAAAAAGCAGGATCCCAAATTTATTACACGTCCATGGTTTCTGTGGTTCTGTACCTGTCCTTCTGATCTGACGATATAGAAGGCAGTATATAGGTGAATTCGGAAACGGGTGGGAAAATTTAAAAGAAAAAAAATGGTGCGCTGTTTTATACTCACCATTAGAACAGCAAAATTGGTCAGATGGTTACACTCACAATGGACCGATTCATCGTTGAAGCCTGCGTACATGCAACCGCGAGTGGACCAATCACCGACGCCGAAGTCCCAGTATACGCAGGACGTGTCGTTGCTAATTGTTTTGTTATTCTGTATTGATAAGAACAAAGGGATCAAGACCATAGCTATGGACAGATGGAATGAAGCGGGGGGGGGGGGGTAGGGGGCGACATGAGGACGCAATAGTAACCGAGAAGGGATTCGGAAAGACCAAATATAATTGAGAACTCGTACACAAAACGTTTATGTAGCTAAAAAACATGGTAAAGATAGCACTTTTTTGCTTCTGAGTCCCTTTGCAAAGGCATTCTTTTTTGGAAAGGGGAATCGCACCCCTATTAATGAACCACAGGATGACGATCAATAACAATGTTGCCCCCCTCAAAAAAAAAACAGCAACAGAGGGACCGGTGACTGAGGAAGCTTTGACATTAAACGTATGCAACACCACACACTATCACTTATGTACAGACTTTAATCCTGTCACTATCTGAGCTGTTACACGTTCTCTTCCACATAAGTATGGGGGGGGGGGGTAACTTTCTAGCCTTCTATAGAGTAGGAAATTGTGCATACCACCCCTAAAAAAATACCACAGTTTGGTTGTGCTTACGATTTTTTTTTGAAATTCCACAGAAAACAACCTAATTTTGAATCAAAGTAACATCAGCATTCGCTCTGCTTCCATTCTGTCAACTACATGACTTACATATCAATCAATGGTAGAGCCGTTTTTTTTCGGCCACGTTGTCCTTATAATGTAACAGTGTGAAAGCAAAGTGCTCTTGCTGGAAGGTCTACTTTTCGTCAGATCACCAAATGACTTCTTTGCAGGTAATTCCGACATGGAGTCACAAACTGCAATGTGTTAACCAAGATCTGAAACCTGCCATTTTCTCCACAGTGCGAAGTGGGAATTTAAAGAATTTAGTAAATACGGGAGCTCAGCGAAAAATTCTGAACAACAAAAACACCGGTCTGTTGGACCTTTACCTTCGCACGAGGGAAGTTAAGACGGACAGGTTGTTCCAGCTTTTCGACATTCACTGACGTCATAACGGTCACGGAGATGACCAAATCTGGACCGATCATTTCTTTGTCTTTCTGACCCCTCGGCCGAAAGAGGGCGTCGTCTCGATATAATATGAACGACACGGCCACTGTGAATTAAAACATAAAGGAAAACAAAAATAGAGAGAACACATGTCAGACAACACTGTATAAAAAAGTAAATAAACGTTATGATGAGGTTAGATGATTGGAGTGGGAAATTATGTGAGACAGGTAACTGTGGTGCAGAGTTCAGGTTATCGAACTGTCGTTAAGAAAGCCGTCTGTCTGTTTATTGAGAAGGGAAGTGTTTCTTTGGCTTGTGTGTACTTTTACACATCGGAGCTGTTGTACTCTCAAGTTATGCGCACGATAAATTGTATTGTACGATAATCTCTCTGGATGGCTGACATTCCGTACAAGGTTTATCGAAAGATTGTGGCAATTCGCCAGAACAGAGTCGTAGGAATAAAACAAATAACTTGCCAGAACGAGATTTCAACCCGTCAGGAATCATACTTTTAGGGTTATGGGTTAAGGTTCGTGCGAATAACAGAGGTTATTGAACCCAAAATTCGTCAATTGCTTTGCGCGAACAGTTTCAACCTCATCGACATGTGTATGACGGGAGCGATCGCATTCCCTACCTACTACAGGCGCGGGCGAAACAGTTTCACATGCGCACAACGCAAACGCTCAATTTCCGCCAAAACGTCACGGATTTTCTAAATTTTTTTTTTAAGAAGGTATGTAAAGATTATAGCTGGACATCAAGAAAAGACTTGTTACCAGATTTTTCTGGAACTTCAAATATTTCTTTCGGTAAGACTACGGAAGTGAAGGCGTCCTCTTCCTTTTGCTCGACGGGTTTAATCGTCACGTCCTCGGGTTCATCGTCTCCGACGTCGACGTGAAACGCCTGAACTTGTATGACGTCACCTGTGACGGTGAAGTTATCCTTTTCTTGAAGGACGCGTTCTATCTGATCTTCCACGGCCGTTACTATCTCTGACGCTGACGTCGTCGTATCGATGCTGTTGAACTGTTCGTCATTTTCGTCTACGTTAGATAGGTCGGTGATCACCGCAGATGCTGTCCCAACCACTGATTCGGTAACCTTTAAAAAAATGTAGAAATCAGAAGAAAAAAAAAAACAGGTTGCAAAACAACAGACATGTTGTTTATTTTAGGATAGCAGAAAAGAAAAAAGTGAGAGGCATCATCCAAAGAACCAACAAAAAAGAGCGGGGATAATGATCTCAGTAAACTATGATGGATAGTTTTTCAGTCCTGAAATTATCGCATTCTCTGAAGGGTGTTAATTCATGCTTGAATGTGTATGGCAAATTGACAAGCCATCAATTTAACACTCACATCTCAATTTTACGTAAAGTATAGAATTCGCCTGATTACACTTTTTAAAAAAAGAAGATAGATAGTTGTGATATACATTTTAAGTAACTCTTTACACTTTCCTCTTCCCAAATGAAGTGTAAGCATTTCTCCTTACAACAGATTTGGGGTACAGAAAACAAAGTGATATGCTAATAACAAATTCTGTCAGAAAGTGCCCCTGTAGAGAGAATAGAACCTTTAATTTTTTTAAGTTTTTCTTATATTGATGTCCCTTAAATAATATTCATGCTTCGTTCTCACGCTTTACCCTTTGTCTCTCTCGAGCTTTGTAGGTTGAATTTTGGCGGTTGAAAGTAATCAAGGTTTAACTGGAAAGCTTAGGAATACCCATTTAACATATTTGAAGTAAAAAATGATATGCCAAAGACAAATTTTGTTAGAGAGAGAGAAAAAAAGGTTAAGATTTGAATTCTTACGTTGTGGCCGGCAACATAAGAGGAATTAAAATATTTAACGATTTTTTTCTCTCTACTGGTGCATTGTCTAATAAAAATTGTCATTGGCAGATATTTTTACCACAAATCTGTTAAACAGATATGCTTCTACTCGATTTGGAGAGAGAAAAAGCAAAATGTTATGTAAGATGTATTTTCCAACTGACTTTCCTCCTTGAATGAGAAGTACCAAGTAGAGTCCAGGGGCCAGTTTTACAGCCCCTGGTCTGGTCAAGGGGAAAGCCGCGACGAGAGATTAAAACCTCCGGAAAATCTGAAATTTTAGCACATATCTGGTGAAAATTGAATCTCAGGACTTACTAAAACAGAAGGTGAATGCAATGAGTATATAAACAGGGAATAGATTTATATATTGTATCTGTCATGATGCCGCGGTACTTCAGCTGAGTGTGGGAGGGGGAGGCAATTGGGGGTAGACAAAGGTACTGACTGGTGTACATTTCGGTCCCCGTGCCCAGTCCCCCCCCCCCCACTCCACCCTAATCAGTAGATATTCTGGAGATTCTGAAATACCGTTCTCGAGGTGGAGTGCGCGTCGACTACTTTGGCCAGTGTATCTGCTACGGCTTGGATGTCGTTGGAGCTGATTTCCTCGATATCTTCGGTGACGCTCTGCAAAGCTGAGGAAACGTCTTCCACGTTTCCCTCGGTGACGTCGGTCTGTTGATAGATTAATACTATTGATTGATTACTTGATTGAAGACGCAGGGGGAAGGGGAGGGGGTCAGGGGTATGGGGAGGTTGTTCATTTTTGGGGAGGGGTACCGATAAGATTTCCTGTGTACACGACCAAAGAGAATAAACCTTCACTGCATAAATGCTCACTCAAAGACGTCGTCCCTCTTTAAAGAGGGACCCCATTTGATACCGTATCTTGAATCTATTATCAGTTTATATGTGAGTCCCCGGGGTACCCATAACAAGTTAATATCCCAACATCCGACTGCAATGACTAATGCCAACGCTAATGTTTAGAGAACAGTGTAGTTGATGTCGTATCGTATGATAACATCGAATAGGTATATTAACCGTCCTCTATACAGGAAATCATGGATTGTGAAAGTTTTGGTTCACCCTGACATGATAATGTTTTTAAATGGATTCCCTTTCTATAGGCACATGCGTATTCATAACCATGAACTTACAGCTTGTACAAGCTGGGATATGAGTTGTACTGGCGAACGCCTGGTTATCTAACTTTTCTCTCCGTCGGTGTTTCAGGGAAGAGAAAATAGGGGGGGGGGGGGGAAGAGCATCTGTCTCAAAATCTGACAGAGACGTATGCAGTCATTTTCCAGATATTTGAATATGAAAATTGTCCCGACATTTTTGTTGGCCCTGCAAAATTCAGACTCCCCAAGAAAGCTTAGCAGTCAATCACCGTTACTTGAAATCAAATAGACCAATGGGAATGGATAGGCCTATGAATATTCATTTAAGCAAAAACGGGGCTTTAGCAAAGTTTTGGAGTGGCTATGACATATTCAGCGGAATTTGACTTTCAGCTGACAAATTTTCAACTCATAGTCCTATTGTAACAAACTCTTCACGTAACCTCTTATTTGTTTCACAATCCACTACCCCCGTAATCAACTTGCTCCGCCCCTCCCTTATCTACCTCATTATACATGCCATCAGCTTTAAATTACATTTATGCGTATGAACGTGACATAAAGAAATGTTAGCCGACGCCTTTCGTGAGATTTGTTTCTTCAGAGAATCGACCACAAGGAGCTGCAGTTCCATGACGTCATAATCCGAGTCAGGTAATGCATCTCCATCAACTTAAAAGCCTTGGAAATGTATCACATTTGTCGCCTTTAAGCAGGAACGAAATGTTACGACTCGGCTGGTCGACCCCCTAAGTTACTTGGGTATTACCAAGCTGAGCTCTGACGCATTTATCGGATGTGAAAATTGAACCTCACCGTTTTCAAATCTTGTGGAGTTTCAACTTTTCTCCTTTCGCCGCAGTCCTTCACTGGATCCATCCAGACCACCTTCAACTCCTCAGTTAGCTTGCATCGCCTGCTCCAAGCCTGCGAACCGGCTACGAAAGAAAAATGGCAACATATTGCGAGAAGGATAATGAGGAGAACAAAAGAGACAGGTGTAAGAGAGGGCGGGGTCTCCGTGTGCGTATATGAGAAGGGGGAGGGGGCAGAGGTGGGTGTTTGGTGTGGAAAATTATTAAAACCAACAAAATAAAATTTTATATCATATGCTCGCCATCATTCCTTAAATCTGTGTCAACATTACGACAAGGGTTTTAAGAAGTGATAGACTATGCGCAGTGGCTGCGGGGGTAGATCCTCCCTGGGGAGGATAAAGCTCAAGCAGTGTCGATAATCACTTCTACACAGACAAAACTTATGGGAAGACTACTTAAGTGGGGCGCCACCTTCAATTGTCGAATATGGTAAAGACTACCAGAAAATGTATGGATAAAAATATCCCCCAACCCGTCGAAAATAGGCTCGCCAGACACCACGGGAGACCCTTTCACTTTTGCTGGCCATCTGAAAAACCGTCCCCCCCCCCCACACACACACTGACAATAGGTAAGGGAGATCTTGACGGAGGGACGGGATCACGGGAGTAACTCGTGTGCGTGATACCTGATTTTAAAATGATTATGGAAGAAGGAGCTAACTACACCTGTGACAAACATTCCGTCAGTCTTGACTATAGGCCTAACGTTCCTCGAAATGGAAAGTAAAACTCATCCCTATGAGCGCAATCGTACAAAGGCGCTCAAAGACTGGGAAATACATTCAAATTGTGAATGCATTAATTCGACTAATCCTTTCATTGCTTCATTGCTCTCGAAAAAAAAAGAGTGAAATTCACTTAAAAAGGAAAAAAAAAAGAAAGAGTTTATATATGACCCGCTCGTAGTAAGAGTGAAGTTTACGGGATTGGAGAGAAAATTTACTCCAAATAGAGCGATATTTCACGGCATGTGTTTGAAATACTGGAGTGAACATTCACTCCTCTCTGGGTGTATATAATTATTTCCCACTGCGATTGGGCGGTGTACACAATCGTCTTTGAGTGAATTTGAACTGTTTGCGGATTTTAGAGAGTATAACTCACAACCAGCGAAGTGAAATACAGACCAATTTTTCTTTTTCCTTTTCTACAAGTACCCTCAATAGCTTCATGTTTGAGTTTCGAAAAGGACGACTGTTCCAGCTGTGACCCAGAGTTTGCACATAAAACCAGAATCTGCATAAGGAAACACTTTTTGTTGTAATTTGTTTTCGAATTCGAGAAGCGTACATGACACTTACCTTTAACAAAAGTAAATCCACAAATTTCTGATTGATTGAGAGGATGAGTGGTTTTGAAGAGTCTGGTCTTCGGCCAGACGATGGAACTTCCATCTTCATCTCTTGTCACGCTCTCTGGACAAAAATCTAAAAGAAATTGGGAAAGAGAAACAAATCATCAGTCTTTTCCTAATTCTTTTTTTTTCAAAAAACTTCCACCATCTACCAACGACCAACAAGCAGTCAAAGTAAAAAAAAAAATAGCAGATATTTACTCAGGCTCACTTGTAACGAACAGCAACCAAAGAAGAAACGGAGCAGATCTCTACAGAACATCTGGCTTAACACAACCATTCTCGAAAACGTTACCACCAACATCGCACCTCCTTTTCCGTGCTTAGCTCCGATAACCAAATCTATCACAGCCAACTTTTCATCACTGCGGACTGACACCTCCCAAGTTTAACTCAGTCACCCCTATAAGCCTTACGCTAACTACCTAGTTTGGGCGTTTCCTAGACTTGCCCCAACCCATGCAACACACAACGTAAGACACCCGTTGCCCAATTTACAAACACATGGTTACTGGCGATTTTTAAAATTCATAAGTTTGTCTCTTACTTAAACTCTTTACATTTATACTGCGACTCTGAAAATGTGGTGAATTTTAGTATTTTGCCAGCGCTTGTCATAATGGGGTTCAAGTTTATGAAGGCGAAACCGGCAACAAAAAAAAATCGGATTACACCTTAACAATCACCAAACGTCCATATGAGACAAAAACCAGTGTCATCCTGTTACCGAGCATCTTAACCCCTCCCCCCCCCTTTTTATTCTCTGCTTACTCTAAAATGCCTATTTTTAGTATTCAACTTCAAGTCGGATTCACAACAACAAGAACAAGAACAACAACAAAGTGTTGGAAATCCACTGAATCCCCCGAGTAAAGAAGGACCCCAAATGGACAACTGAACCATTACACTTTTCACAAGGACCCATAGTCCTCTCCCGTCAATCTTGGTTTACTCTTATACTGTCATTCTCGATACCCACTTTCGTACAAAAACCTCGTTCTTGCACAACACTGAAAACTGGCATTATACGAAAAAGAAAAAAAAACAAAACAAACAAACACCAAAACAAAAATAGATTCCACAGGCCGTGGCAACTAACCTTGCTTTACATCTTTACAGTCGTACTCCATAATGACGTCATGCTCTCCATGATGAACTTGACACGTGATTTGCTGTGTGTTGAAACTTACAATGTGAGAATACCCGATCCTGAAATCAAATCCATACGTCATCAGCATGTAAGTGTTAGCATCGTGACTGTTTGTGAATGTGTGGAGACCAGGTTGGACAGCCACGTGACTGACACACATATCACCTCCGGTCACTCGCGTATGATTGACAGTGGCGTCAGAAATAGGTCGATCGTCAATCAGAAAATCGTTTATTGATTCACAGGCAGCGGTCACCGCTAAATGGTGCATCATGCTCCCCCCTGTTTCCTTGACGAAGAACCGCTGCTGCCCGTGAACAAACTGTTCGTGGGGAGGTATGACTGACATTGACGCATCTCCTTTTTCGCCGGGCACCCATGACGTAGAAAAGAGCACAACGAGGATCGGTTTGTCGGACTGGACAGCCCCCACGTCGTAGTCGTCATCGTCGGACGTGAAAGTGCGTAAGAAATGATTCCCGGAATTTAACGTAAAATCAGCGTCACTCGTCATTTTGACCGAAGTATTTCCACGGCCAGCTATCACTAGCAGGGAAAAATTTTCCCTGTTTACGAAAGACGGCACGGTGAAGTTTCGTCCCCATTGGTCGAAGGGAGGGAATTGTTCCACCATGTAATCACATGTGCCGCCCAACCGGCCCGTTGGCATTCGGCCGCAAACTGATCCAGAGATCACGGAAACAGATTTGTCAGACTGGACGTGCATTATTACTAGTTTTTTCTCGTCGTCATCTTCTAGCGTACTGACATTAATCTGATACGTCTGATACGGAGCAAGCCTCTTCGTGACGTTGGTTCCATTTCCCACAAACCCCCCGTTCAGGGTCACGTTTCGAGTGAACGTTACTGTGACGTTTGTCGCCTCCGACGTAGCACTGACTGTGGCGATCCCAGGTAACGAAGCAGTAATTAGGGGAACGTAATACTCCTTCCCAAGACTGACCACAGGGAGGACTTGGAATACATTCATATCTCTACTGCACTTAGTTACGGCCATGACGCTCACGTCGTGATCAGCGCGAACACGCACTGTGACGTCATCAATTTCACGATCACCCATTGAAACAAGTGATTGGTTGATTATCGTTGTGTATAACCCAAAAGGATCCAGAGTTTCACTGATGACACTGTCGGTTCTCGGATTTTCTATTGTTATCGATGTGGTGTTGTTGGAGACGCTCATTACATATAGAGAGAACAACCTACCCGGAAGTGAATCAGGCCAAGCATGAACGAATTGTTTACCGTATGTCCCTGCGTGAGCCCATCCTAAAATAAGAAGAAAAAGAAAAGAAACTGTAGAAATATAAGAGAGAGAACGAATTTGTGGAAGAAGTGAGTGGAGAGGTGAATGGAGAAGTTCATAATGAAATAAAGAAAACCTCAACTTGTACATTGCATTTTTTTTTAAGACATACGCCTTGTACAATTCCATCGTGTCAGTAGTCGTCAGCTTTCTAGCGTCAATTTATAGCCATTTCCCCTCACAAACATTGTGATCAGTTACCTAATCCTAAGTGCATCCGTTGCGCCTTATGTTGTTTATCGATGGCGCTACAAGGCTTTCCGAGTCAGGTACATTCTTGTAGATTTCTTCTCAATTATGCCCCAAAACTGAAAAGGCTGCCGCGGAACAACGCGTTACTTAGATTTCGGTTGACCAAATTTTCGATTTGGTGTCATTCGTTAGGCAGAACTTTTATATTAAAATATGAAAGGTAAATGCAAAAGCTGATTCGTTCCCATCCCCCCTCTTTGCACGACATTTTCACAAGCCAAAACAATACAGAGGAGAGACGGTTAAAGGCTGTATTGCATCACCCTAAGCTATATTTTTACCTCCCGGAAAAGAAAATTCTCAACTGGTTCTAAGTTACAGTACTGTTAGATTGACAGCAAATTCGAAAAATGCAGAGCAGCTCGTATTACACAGTGTGCACAGGGATCCATTTTTTTGATTACACATGTGGAGGATTTTAAGACAGGCTGAGGGAGGGACTAGAGGTAGGTGGTTGGGAGAATTGAAACTATCTGGGGTGATGAGTTTTTGTCTTTAAGAAATGTGTTCTTGGCACCAGTTGCTTCGCCATTTGAGAAGAGATATGGCGTGAAATGCTGTCGTGTTATTCTGCAAGGAAATAGATGCCGTGCCATGATGTCACGAAACGTTCCTTCACACGGATCAGTAATTGTGGGCCACGGTATGAACGCTATGTTGTTGCTTATTGCTTTCTTGTTACGATTCTGCATGTCGTCAAGGCGACAAAGCTAACCTTCATAAAATCGTCCAGTTATCCTATCAAACCTAGCAGCAGTTATGGCTTACATAGTATTGCCTGACATAATTTCTAGTTGTTCTCACTGACTTTAAATTATTTGTGTGATTCGGTTACTTTTTCCCTTAACCGCCGCTTTGAATGTAAAGGGATAACCGTGAAGATGCAGTCTTGCTCTCCTCATTTCTGGTTCCCATCAAACAGCTGCCTATGGTCCATCCGGAATTAACTGATGGCGCTCGACTTTATTTCAAAATTGTAATTTTAAGGCTGTCATGGTTCTTTCCTCGATGATATTTACCAGCCTGCCTGTGTTACAAATCGTGGTCGAAAATGTTAATATCAACAGTGCTGGCTACATTTATGACTGGGTTGTGAATCACTGTATATCGTCATGAGGTACGAAAATGTCTACGTCATGCGAAGTTGCGTCTTTTTAAAATCTTGTTGTAACCAATGCCATACGATCTGACACTAAACACTGCGGCAACGAAAGTCCTCTGCAGACGCATTTCCTTTAGAAATTAGGCTATACTTGAGGAAATATACCCCTGTACAGGAGTTTTTTATACTTTCTGCAACTATAAGAAGTATAGCCAGTCCTTTGGTTTTCCTTGTAAAATGCAGGAATAACAGCACATGCTGCTTTCAATTTGGATTGAAAGATTTCAATCGAAAAAAGATTCATTCTCACTTTGATGGAGTAAGTATTTGATCTTAATTTTGCAGTCCTCCCTTATTCCAGTCTTCGAAATTAGACACCATTACCTGATTAAATAACCGTTCCAGGTAAAGCTTGGCACCTACCTGAATTGCAAAGTAATGACGTCACGTGAAGTACCTCCACTGAACAATGAGCGACATACACCTTTTTGAGACAACAGCGGACAGGAATTGGTACCGGTGCAATGTGTAAAATATTTACTTTGCAGGTGTGCATGCATGCAAATGATGGACGTATTTGGTAACTACAATTCAAAAGCTGTGCAATATGTTTCCGCCATGCAATTGCATCGTCAGTACTCTGCTGTAATACACACGATCACCTGGTTAAATGCGGACTAACATCTAAACGTAACTTTCATAACAACACCTTTTTTTTTATACGTGACATAAAATTGAAAGAAATTTACACACGGGAAGTAAAAACAAAACGACTTTCAAAGAAAAATAAAGGTAAACGTAAGAGAAAAGAAAAAGGAGAAGTCAACGTTTCTTTCAACTTATCTATTTCTTACAAATTTTTGACAAAAAGTCTCTCTTTATGACAAACATTATATTGCACTATGCACTTGATTTTTCCCAGTTTCTCCTTTCGCACTATAGAGACAGACTCTAACGTAGAGCTCCCACCCCTCCAACAGCTATAAAGCGATTCCTCCATTATTAGAAGACTTCATCTACTCGAGATGAATTGTTATGTGTCACTGCTCGGTGATGAATGAGAAGTCAATTTCTTTGAGATACTTTAAATCAAAGCTTTACATCATGCAACTGAAAGTTTCTCCGCAACAGGAAGGACTTTGAACTTTCCCATTCACGATTTCAAGATATTTCTTTCATATTTTGCTTTCCATTGCTAAGTGGCAGAATACATCTGTTCTGTCGAAAAATGTGAAGAAAACCAACATAAGCATTGAAATAAACAAAACCAAACACGTTTTAAAAAGTATGGAGAGGGGGGGGGGGGGAGGAGACGAGTTGGTAGAAGAAAGGAAAAGGATAGACAGTGGGGGCAGACGGAAGGGTACACATGTCTGCCATACCTTCGGTGTTATCGCAAAACCGTTCGTCCATGGCATTCTCGCAATCGGCGAATCTGTCGCAGACCAGACGACGAAGAATGCATTGGGTATCTGAGCATTGGAACTCGTCCTCCGGACATCTCTCAGGAGGAGTAGTCGCCTGCTGGAGAGGTTGCTCTAAGCGGAGAAATATTCACGTGGTTCATGAGATAACTTTCAAAAAAAAAAAAAAGAAGTTATCCAAGTTACCCGAGTGAAATTATACGCACTACAATTATTTCCTTCAATCCATCAGTGGGAGAGGGGGGATACAAGCACAACAAAATTTTTTGGAAATAAATAGGTACGCAATCACTGGTTGCTGTAGTTCTTCAAAAAATTTACGGAAAGCTAAATCTCAAAATACTTTTGAGGGCCAAATTTCATTGTAAGGATTTCCACAAGGAACAGTTATAGATTTTTGTTCTAAATTTATGGAAACCTTCTTGATTTGTTCATCGTAGTGTATCACACACTGAAACTGTACATTAGATGAAGCTATATGGACTTATTTTGAAAATCTAGTTATTAATTTGGTATATTGAGTGATAACAAAAGAACGCTTGTAAGTTAACGCATATAGGCAATCTTTAAAGGGAAAATGCAGTCATCCCAAATTAAATTAGTGTACCCCCCCTTATGCTAATTCATGAATGGCTCGTTCTCATAATGTGATATCATTTCATTTTGTTGTAATTTTGCAGTATGCATAATTGCTTATGTGTGCCGCAAAAATTTATGAAAAATACGCACAAGATAACTTGAAGAGAACTGCCAGGTTTTGATGATTTTCAAAACAAGGTTGGGATGACTGCTCATACCCTTTAATAAAATTGTTTTAATTTCAATTTTTTATTACCACACGAAACCAAAAGGAGTCAGGCAAATCAGTTTACAGAAAGAATAGTTTGTATAGACGGAAAAGTACATGTCTAGGCACAAACCATCTGTGAGGTATGCAATGTTAGTGAGTTATTGCGGTGTCTCTAGCGACTCAGAGTTAGTTTTGATATGTAAAGTAATGAGTGCCATGCTCTAAATACTGTTAATTGTTAGAAAGGGATAGACATCGGCAACAAGAAAACTGGTTAACACCCAGTTTGTATTATGTGGTGAGATCAGCCCAAAGTCCTCGGAATACCTTGATCGGGGGGGGGGGGCCTACCATTGTTGTCCTTGAAGACTTGAAAGGCCATCGAAGGCCTCCAACTTCCTCGTTGTCGCCATCAACAAGAATATCGGTTAAAATAACACTACTTCTACGTATACAGGAAACCAAACGACCCTAGATGTATCCACAAACAGTTCAGCCACTCTCCCAGCATCATCAGGGACCTATCGGCCTCTCTTAGCACACAGTATTCCATTTTACACGACGAACAATCTTCGTACATACATTGCCGGTCTACCAAAAAGTCTAAAATCCTCAGGCCTTACTCAGTAGGTTGCAACCAAGGGTGAATACAAATGGGATGTCGTGGATGCACGTTCTCCCTAACAGACTAACATCATCTAAATGGTCAAGTGTAAGGAGGAGATAATACTGAGACCTACAAAGGCCTGACCAACCCCAACTAATTGAAACCTTTTAAACGGCATCAGATTGTCACGGAACTCCCAAAACATAACAAGAAGTAACTCATCGTTGATCGGTCGCGCATGAACGGTAAAGAATCAAAACGTGCTACCTTTACTTCTAGAAGAATCCCGCCTTCGTAAATAATGTCATGCATATATTATACTTAGTCTGTCAGCTCATACATCGCTCTGTAATGTCAGGTCCCATATCGGGCGCCATATTAGGTTGGGATTGAGCCTCTGTTTACTGTCGGGTTTTTCAGTATTAGTTATTAGCCTTTTTACGTATTTGAAACAAAATGCTGAGGAAAGCTATCCTCTACTCATTGAAGAGAAAACAAACGAATCCAACTTGAATATGTATTGGTGATGCTAAAACAGTTTGCCCTTTGACTTTAAGAACCTTTTGTATGTCTTTGTAACCAAATTGTAAATACCTACCCTGGTCTACACTACCATCAACTCTCAATATTCTCAATACACAATGTGTTCAAAGAGAAAAAATATTAGGACCCCAGATGTTCTTCTTCTAGCAATAATTTGTTTTCTTGGTCTCTGACCATAACATACATATCAAAACAATTGCAGGCTCTCAACTAAAACTTGGCACGGTACTTATTCGTCCTGTTCACTACAGCACTTAAAAAGTGACTATTTCCAGAAATTGACTGGTTCAACAGTTTTTAAACGTAATTATACTAATATTGTCTTATATATTGCATGTAACGATCCCTTTTTTTTTGTTTCAAAATAACTGTACCTACAATTCCTGAAATGTCTTTTTTTTGATAACCAATTGATAATTTAGTAGCCACATTGAATTTTAAGTAAGTTGATTATGAAAACACCAACAGGCAATCTTGAAGAGCAGCTAAAATGGTTAGCACTGAACAAAACACTGAGAAGGGGGCTGCAACACACACTGTACAGTACATACAGTGAACTCACAATGCTGTACCATAATGCCATTTCTGACTGCTGAGTAACCTTATTGCTAGTCTTGTGCAATTTATCGAAGAAACTTGAAGTGTTTCGAAAAAGTCCACATGGAGTCGACAGCGAGACCAGGAAAATCGGTCTCGAGTAGTACAACACTGCTGATGTCATCTGAAAAATGCAAATTAGACTAAAAACTAAAAACAAAATGATACCTTTGCAATTGGGAGAATTTATATGAAAAGGCTAATGCTTCAGGAAGCTACAAAGTCATCGACAATGGGGAAAGAAAATATAGAATGTCGTAGAAAATTATGCTTGTAAGGTGATCTACGTAATATGAGCAGCATGGTGGCCTCGGAACCAGACCTCTGGGAAAACGCCCAGAATCATCGGTCAGTGTAAGAGAGACCCACGCGACGCAGAGTTCTATCAGATTATTTACGCTGTTAAAACTAATATCATGACCCATAAACGGCTGCTACTTTCTCTTCCAGCGATGATGAGATCAACTTATTTTATGGGGCACATGATGGACAGATTCCAGTAGAAGTCATAGGACGCTTATCGCAACCCGAATTACAAGTATAGTATGTAAAGCATGAGACAACTAAATGGGAGTCGGTTAAAATAGGCGATGGCTACTTAGTTGCAAATAAATAGGGAAAGGGTCCTCACTTTCGAAAAGATCGACATGTATTACGATACACACTGTTGTAGAGATCTACCAAAGGCACTCCATTTCAAAAGATCGACCAAGGGAACCTCGGTTTCAATAGACCAACAAAAGGTACTCAATTGAAAGACACCGGACAAAGGTACTCAGTTGCAACAGATCTACAAAGGGTACTCGATTACTATTGAACACTCTGCAAAGCAAAATAGACTTTTCACTGAAGCATTTCTACTTATTTTAAGATCTAGTCTATCGATCATTGTCTTTCAACGATGACCAAAATAATTGAATGTGAAAGGTTGTATAAAACCAACAATCAATCAAACGACGCGTACGCCGGCATTTAGAGACGGAATGGATAATTAAACTAAAGCTATATTTAAACAAGTTTTTGAAGACCTAATCGACATGTGACACCAGGAGCACCAATAAGCACTAGTGGTCCACCAATGTAAGGTACCTCGTAGCAACACCTCGCTCTCTTCGCCAGATATTGGAGGGCACAGATGGCCAAGATGAAGAAATTCAATAAGGATCCTACAAACTGATAATTCTGAGTCGACCGAGGAATTCAGCTACACCGTGGGAACTTTCACGTCCTAAAATGGCCTCCTTCATTGGATTCTGGAGTAAGTATAGGATCTCGTTCTCACGGAAAATCTTTACTTTATGGTGATATGTGTGTGTACGTGTGTGTCGGTGCGTGTGTGTGTGATTTTAAATATTGTATTGTATAAATCCTAAAGAGGCAACGACACCTTACCTTGCTTTATACCGTTACAATCGTCGTCCACGATGACGTCATATTCGTCATTACAAGTTTGGCACGTGGTCTGTTGCGTGTTGAAACTTATTACATGAGAATACCCGAATAAGTTATTGGAGACATACGTCATCAACATGTAAGTCCCACCATCGGGGTATTTTCTGAACGTGTGGAGACCAGGTGAGACAGTCACGTTGTTAACACACATATCACCTCCAGGTGCTCGCTTCTGCGAGACGTTGGAATGAAAGATACGACGATCAACTTCAAAAGAAGTCATGGACTCGCAAGCGGCGATCACCGCTAGACGGTGCGTCACACGCCTCTGGGTTTTGCCATATACGAATATTTGTTGCTGACCGTGGACAAACTGTTCGTGTGGCTGTATAAATGCCATTGACGAATCTCCTTGCTCACTTTCCGGGGACACCAATTTCGTAGAAAAGAGTACAACGAGGACCGGTTTGTCGGACTCGACGGTTTCAACGCCGTCACCGGATGTGAATGTGCGCAGCGAGTGTTCTCCTGAACTTAAAATGAATTCAGTTCCATTCGACAACGTTACGGACGTATTTACACGCCCGGCTATGACCAGACGAAACATCTTTCTGCTTTCGATGAAAGAAGGAACGGTAAAGATTCGTCCCCATTGGTTGAACGGAGGGAATTGCTCCGCCATGTAATCCCACGTGCCATGCCTGAAGGGTGAAGACCTGGCGCAAACAAAACCAGAGATCACGGAGACTGGCTGGTCAGATTGTACGTGCATTACCACTAATCCTTCTTCATCGTCCCCCGTAGTGGCGACTTTGATTTGATAAGCCTGATACGACGTAAGCGTCTTCGTAAGGTTGGTCCCATGACGGAGGCTCCTACCATTACCAGAAACGCTTCGGCTGAATGATATTATGACGTTCGTCTCCTCTGCCAATGAACTGACTGTGGCGACTCCATTCCAAGGGTCAGTTATAAGGGGAAGGTAATACTCCTCCCCGAGACCGGCGACCGGGATGACTTGAAATACATTCATCATCACAGAATCATACTGAGTTACTGCTGTGACGCTCACATTGAAGTCCGAACGAATTCGCAATGAGAGGTACTCGATTTCGCTGCAACTAGACAGAGATTCACGGGATTCTTTGACTGTTTTCTGTGATACCTGAAATGGTCCTACGGTGCCGTTGATCTTCGAGGAAGTTCCAGAAATTTCGATTGTAAACGATGTGGTGTGATTGGTGACGCTCATTACAGACAAGAAGATCGAACCACCCAGCAGTGGCTCGGGCAATGTAAAAAAAAAGTCGGTACCGTAGGTTCCTGCCTGCGCTCGTCCTAAATAAGACGAATAAAATAAACTTAAATCTGTAAAATCACATGGTCAGAAATAAAAAAACGTTCGCATCAGTTTTACCTTTTTTACGTCAGTTTTACCTTGTCAGATCGGCCTTTGCTTTTTTTCTGGTTGCCCCCACTTCAATACGTAGTCTGTGTAAGCATGTATCGTAAGATTCGCCATCCGCAGTAGCGCAATAGCTGACGTTACCACACTCAATACACTTGTTGAAAAATTTGGGTGGATATACAAATTCAAGGCGGTCATTCGAAATTGACTGAAAACAGTAATGATTTATACGGTCAAAGAAAAATGGGGCACCAAGACACAACAACATCAATAGAAAGCATTTTATCAATTTCAGTCGTTATTCTTGAACGTAATTAGATGAAATAAAGCATAAACAAAGAGACACTTATTTCCAGTGGATAGTCACGTTATCAAATCCACATCAATGACATGACTATCAATATGACACAATTAGAGCACCTTCCAAAATCCATTACTTAAACCCGAACATAACCGTACATAAAGGGAAATGACATGTGTACGACAACTTACATTGCGTTAATGGTGTCTCATGCATACATGCAAACATACTTGTTTCTCAATGGTCAACAAGTCAATTTTTGATCCAAAAGGTTAGAGAATGAAGAGCTATGTGATTGATATGGAAAACGACGAACAGTTCAAGCGTGCCGTCGTAGATCTCAACGCATGATGCATGGGTCACACTCCCCCCCCCCCCCCCCTCCTCCGGCTTTTATGTGGATTGTGGTGCATAGCAACCGAATATACCTTAAGAGTGCAAGTGGTAGGAAGAAAAGGTAAAGAGGAGAGGTCGTTTATCACAACGTTACTGCGCATGTGTAGAGTGCTTTGTGGACTGGATTCTTTTCCATTATAGGTCATTTGAAGGTACAGCAATGGTTAGTGAGACATGCATGCAAGGCATGCCATTTATTATTTTCCTTTTGCGTGCCAGAGCGTAAATTTTCGTTTTATTCACAATGCAATTGACTTTATCAATTATTAATGCGTGCGAGCAAGTTAAATTATTTAGTAGAATTCATTACTAACATTTCATAGTAACACAAGCACACAAAGGCATTGAAATCTCAATTGGTGATCGAAAACAGACAGGTTATTGTAAGTGTTATAGAATCCACTAGAACTTTATCGAAGCTCGTTACATGAGAAAAAAAAAACAAAGGGAGAGAACCGCAATAAGTGTAAACGAATTCGAATGAAAAACGAAAGGTGTTATATCGTACGATCACGATACAATGACAATTAGAGTTGTTTTCCGAGTAAAGACACTCTTTTCAAGTGAAATTAAAGTACAGATGATAGGAAAACTTGGACGATTGAAGGAGATTTAGATTGTGTCAGAAAATCTACGTTGTCGTAGAGAGGTGTCTCGGTCCGTGAGCCTTGTCGAGGGAGCGTGAGTACATCGTCAAACCTTCACCCCTTCTAGATCAAAATCTGAATGGTCGACATACGGATTTTTTTTAAAAGCCATGGATAGACCAGGCCATTACCATTCACATGATAAATAAGGAATCTCTGATTTGATTTACCGTGTATGCAATAAGGACCTTCGAATATCGTTATTTTAGTTTGTAAGTCAATGGAAGAGATTACTGGTGGTCTGGTAACTAAATACGCTAGAGCTCGATCGTTGTGTCGCTTAATTGACTGTCACGTGCACTTACGTCACATGATTGTAAACGCGTCCCCCCCCCCCTCCTTGGAATATGGATGAACGACGCTCACTTCAACCCCCAAATGGTGAATAAACGGCGGAATGCATCGGTCTGGATTTATACTTCGTATTGCTCACAATCTGACTATTAGTATTACGGATATGTTTCCAGTTTTCGTTTCTACAATCTTAGAATATCGACCTGCCCCCCCCCCCCCATTTCTTCAATGGTAAGGATATATTCGTATCTGTTTTGTTTTTTTTTTATTAAGGGTAAAACAGCGTGCAGATATATCATTATCAACGCAAAGGTTAATGTTTGTAACAAACGGCGTTCCAAAGAAAACCGTCAAACGGCGTTCCAAAGAAAACCGTCAAACGGCGTTCCAAGAAAACCGTCAAACGGCGTTCCAAAGAGAACCCAGAGGTGCATGAACAAGTGATAGAAAAGCTGAAACCTTTATTACACGAATTTGATGCCGTGATTGGTTGCCCACATACCGTCGTAGGACTGTAACTTTTTAAAATCTTAAAAAAAGTTCGTTCTGTACTTCTTCAAAGTCATGAATAGGAATTTAAAATGGGTGATGTTATTTGAGCGAAGAAATCATGTCATAATATGCACGGTATATTTGTGATTTGTCATTTGTGATTTGGCATGAAACCACAGTGAAAAAGAAAAAAAAAACAGCAGCATCCTCAACGCCTTCAAACTAACAACGAAATATCATTAATAAATTAAAAGGTAAATGCAATTGGAAAAATCACGGTTACGCAATGCAGATAATAAGACAGTGTACAAGTGTAGAAGGTATAACTGTTTTACCGGGTTTTTTTGTGCTTTTTTTTTTGTTAATTCAACAGTCGTCATTTTGCTTCGTGTTACCTTTTCCTTGCAGCTTTTCGTTGGCTCACAGTAAACACCTCGAATCACAACAGAGTATGCTTGCTCATGACGTCATTCATGTGTGCATAAAAAACAAACAAATAACAAAAACAGCAGAACCATACTCACGAGATGACGACGTTGTAAACATTCTGAGATACAATAGGACGACGAGAAAAGCTTTCTCCTTGTGACCAGCCATTGTTACGTCATCTGTCGAGGGGATTGAGAATGAGCGTATTAAAGGAAATGAGGACAAATGTTTCATATTTGAAAATGTACGTATAAGTAGAAAGTTATAAATGAAGTGATTGCAGTAATGCATGTAAGTCACGTTTTCCTGTTTGCTGATGAATTGTTGGAAAGCAAGTGTATGGGGAAAAATGACAATTTCTTACTCATAAATGGTCTCTGAGCGGGTTTTCTTAAGTGTATTACTATTGTTACTATTGAGTGCTTGCGTCGGGGACACGGGTACCCGCGTACACGACCGACGATAACTGGACCCGGTCCTAAAATTGGTACCCGGATCAAAAGTTTCGTTAATGTTAATTGCACGTGTACCACAATTCAACTCGTATGCAACTAAAAACTACTTCAATGTCATCCACCTGAATATGCAAAGCAAAATATCATATTATAACTTCATTACGAACTTTAACCTAAAGGTGACCCGGGTACCCGACCGACTATGGACAGCGGGTACCCGAATCCGAATCACGGATACGGTGCCAACACTTTTATAATTATATCATATTTGTATAGCGTCGTATTCGAACTAAAGCATATTAAAAAAAGACAATACAAGTACCCAAACATCGTAAAACTTGGAAGATTAAACTGTTGCAACTTGAAAAAAATGCAGAAAGATTAAATAATACAATAGTGGAGTGCTAAACATACATAAGAAAATAGACCATGTCTAAAATTACAAATTCATTGTAAATTCAAGTAGGTCGGTGCAGGGACTTGCAGGGGGGTGGGTGGTAATAATTGAGAATTGCTGTGACCATGTTGGTTCCATTCTATTTCATGAAGGTGAAGCATAACGTGGAGCCCTTCATCTTCTGAATTCAAAACTTGACCAGAGGCTTATCAGTGGAAGTTGCGATCATTTTCATCGCAAGAGGCAAAAGTGTCATGAAATTTCAGACTAAAAACGTCGCAGACACGAAAACAGCTGGTTTGCGTCCCACAAAAGTAACGATTTTTATGACCCTTGAAGACGGGGCAATAATTAACTTGCCCGAGGAGTGCCTTCGATGGGTTGTTGTGAATTTTTGGTTTCTATTCGTCTACAAGTGAAAGGAACTAACATGAAGCAAGTAGACACGCCATGTTTGAAATGTTAAAAGAGAATTGCTCTCAATAGCCTACTCCTGAATATTTTGTACATCGGGGTAGAGCTGCGACGTAAAACATACATAAAGATCTACATGTGCTAATTGCGGTACAAGACTGTAAAAGCACAACAAGCAGGTACAACAACAAGCAGTAGCATACGTTAACGCAGTGTAGCGTGAAACGATTAAAAATAAAGTGTCAAATAAGTCAATGTTCACACACAAGGTCATTTCAGCTTTTCGTGATAACAATAAATGATTTATAAATTAATGGACAGTTTAGCAGTAATTCCATGAGATAAAAGAGACTAAGGAATGATGGCAAGAAACTCAGAGAAGCTGATGGGAGCTAGCCTATCTAAAGAAAGGTTAAAGACCATGGGTCGTCTCCTGAATCAAGTGTCTCATAATTCGTTACGTCACTTCCTCATTTGTTTCACCCCATTGTTCACTGTGAATCAATGGAGTTCACTTCTTCAAGTAAGACACGCACACGCAGTACGTTGAACTAGCGCATACAGTGCAACGCTACGCTCATGCGTTCACGTTCACGAGAGATATAAGACTATCCTTGTGTTTAACCTTCGAAGCAGTTGATGGTAGCCTAACGTACATACCTCGCGTTACGAATGTAAGCAGCTGGTGCAAGAGCGAAACACGTCCGTTGTGCGGGCTATGGGAAAAGCCTGATATGGCAATTAAACATTTAATCGGTCTCTACTCACAAGGAAATCTGACTGCTTCCTGTCAATGAAGAGAGGATTTAAGTAGGGTACTGCAATGTCTGGTAGAGCCAAATATCGACTTACAGTTTTGCAAAATCCGAAATGATTCTTAAAATTTCATTTATCAGGAAGGTATAATATTTTCCCTCGATTACGAACTCCAAGAGTTACAATTTATTTCGGTATTGCCGAAAAAATACACAAATTCACAGTTTCAAAGCAACCCACATAAATATATACCGTAAAATGAAACGATAAATACCGACCCCCCCCCCCCCCCGATGTGTTTTACCATATGTCAGGTAAACAAATATTGTGTCTAGAGACGTACCATACAAATTCAGTAGTCTACCAACAGTACGCTATATTTTATTAAATCAGCCCAGAACTTGGTTTTCACAACACAAACATGTATAGTCTATTTCCTTGACATTGAACAACTTGGTCGGATTGACAAATCTTGATATAATTTACCTTTGGGCGTATTAGAGATATATTGTATAAGCCTTCCTTCCATCGATGCATACATAAAAAAAAAAAATGTCAGAACGGAACCTTCACATATACATCAAATAAATGAAGATGTAAAATAAGAGCTCGAATTATGTGGCCGTGGAAGCTTTCATCAAATGAAGACAGCAGGATGAAGTTAAACATTTTTTTGTACTTGAAATAACGATCAAGCAGTCAGCGAGTATAGGCTACATACTAAATGTCTCTGGGATAAAAAAAAAAGGTAGCAATATTAAAATATCAAACAATTCGTCGCTCGCTGCTTTGATATGAATGACCTTTTACTGCACATGAGTGAGCAAACCGCTGAATAATATAACAGAAGTGTTGTCAGCTTCGATTACAGGTTAATATAATGTGGTCATGCTTTCTCTCTGCAGACGAAATCTTCCCACAAACGAAAGTTACATGCATCCTGGGAAATGTATGATGAAAACCTGATCTAACATCAGAAATGAAAACAAAACAAAACAAAAAAGGAAAAAATTCTAAAGTGTCACTCGATGCAAATTCAATGTTTTTCTTTCTGTTGGCGATAAAATATAAAGCATAGGAACTTAAAAACAGTTATTTTATAACAGAAAAAATAAGTGTAATTCTATTTCTGTGGGCCTATGTCGAAGATTTTTATCGATGTTTTTTCTGTTCGTTGTGGAGTCAGCCTTCTCTTGATGATTTTTCAATGATGTTTTCTTTCGAATATTCATTTCAAGGGAAAGAATAAACAGAGTTTCTCCTCCACGATCATCTGTTTTCTGCTTTTCTATATCAAATGTCGGTGATATTTAAAGAGACACTGTGCCTTGTTTTGTGACATTCACATTTTTTTTCCAAACCTATCAGGTTTCCGTCACATGACTACTTATAAAAAATGGTCAAAATAGGAAGATCCCCTTGTGGCACATTAGTGAATGAGGCATTAACGATTAAATCTGGTTTTTAAAAATTCGTAAGCAAGAACTTTTTTCACTTCAGTAGGCCCACTAATTCATATGCACAAAGCCAGTTAAAGTCAGGGTCACCTGCAACTTTGCCAGTTTTCATGACTATTGATTGGATCCTGCAACTTGTTTATTCGTTTAAAATTTATCGATACCAACTCGGTACGTGCCACTTCAAATACAAATGTCATCATGAACGTCAATTGGCAAATATCTTTTTTTCCTTTTATTTACATAACATGATATGGGCGACCGAATACAGAACATTTTCATGTAAAGCGCCTTCAGCTTATCGTCTCGCCACCTTTTCGAGCGAAAGGACATATACTAATAGCGTTAACGGGAAATTATCGTATGCGCGTGTACATAGAATAACATTCAATGACGTCATAATAGTTTGTATACCCCGTGAGCGACAAGTATGACGAAAGGCAACCGACGGCGACGACGACCATATGGCGTCCATTTATTCGGATTTGCATTTTCGATCTACGAACGTAATGAACCCCGTCGCTCGCTTTTCGTTGTTTGGAGACGTGACGAAAAAATAAATAAATATACTAAGAAAAAATATTAAATAAACCCAATTTATCGGGACGATCATATATCAAGGTAAAGGTCATATTTGGATGGTAGGAATAACTTTATATAGCTTACGAAGAATTCAGCATGTGTAAATAAAAGAGCAAAATTGGGAAATTTGATATCATGGGAAGCAAGGAATTTCTGCACCGAGGTATGAGATCGGAGCCTTCCACTCTCTAGTGGGAACGCTCAACCAAAAGAGCTATGGAACCCTGATGACCCATGTAGTGCATCGCAAAATTCACTATGAGGGAGTGTTTTACGTTTCTGGAACAATTGCTAGCCCTCGATATTGAACTACAGCCCTTATCCAAGATCAGAAATGATGTAATACATCATGAAAAGCCTACCCTTCCCTTGTTTATTGATACTTCGATGTACCAGTGTGTGGGGGCGTTAAAAACAAAGTTAAGTTTTGTAAATGCCTCGATTAAGTGTTGTTTTTATAAAGGAACACACATACCGGCACAATTGACAAAAATATATACTTTACCTTTGTACTGAAATGAATGTTAAAGAAAACAACAGGAATATGGAAGCTCTGCACAATCCTAACTATCTGTATTAAGCGAGAAAGGCTATGTATATGAAAGAGAAAGAAAGAAAAATAATCTAAATTGAACCCAGTTGTTACAAACCAAAACTGTTTGCAGCGTTCGTTGACTCTCACTTTCACAGGATGATCTATATATTGACTTCAACAAGTACCAATAGCCAATACATTTCTCTCAGTAACTTTTAAGTCTCTGTGTCCGCAATAACCTCATATACATGAATGATCTTACACTGACGTCACAATGTCGCCTTTTTTTTCCCCGTCGACTTATAACTCTATCTATCCATCATGGTATCTTACAAGACCGATGGATGGACAAGTTATATAACCCGATTTCGGTGATGTAAAACTTCTGCGTAAAAATTGATCATTGCGCCGTCGTTTGTCAGTCACGATGCATATGTAAGTAAGTCATTTTTGCACCGCGCACAGCAAAAGCGATGACGCAGAACGGAGAGAATATGACAACTTAACAATCTTTATGATTGATAATTTATCGTTCAGCGAACCAATGGAATCCTTACTTTTTTTACCTTCCTTAAAAACGACAACCGTTACAGCGACTTACTGTTTTTGTTATTATTTTCTTGCAGAATTTGTCGGTCGTCTAAGCTTATCTTTTGTAGAAAAGTATTCCACCATCCTACTTGGTTTCGTCATTTCGATCATATACTATTGAATACATTGTGAGACACTCGCCGTCCTGTTACTACTCGATGCTTCACTCAAGTACGAGTCTTACATGCATCGGGGGAACCCCGCATCGCAAACCAGCGAATTCTGTGTGGGAGTTTTTACATACCTTTTCACTTATTTTAAACCATGATTGAGTTAATTTTCAAGGGACAAAAGGACCGGATTCACGATTTCCCAACCGATGAAAACCCAGTTGCGATTCAGTTTCATGTGACTCCTCGCAAAAGTTGCGAATCGATATTTATTCTGGTCCAGTATCTTAGGAGTTGATTTCTCTCGACATAGTGGTCTGACGTGAAAGTCACAACTTCGCGCAACCTAACCATATGTTGTAAATGCCCGTAGACATAGCAGATAAATGACGGCCTTATGGCATCATACTTAATTGTACACCAGCAGCTGCGTAACCTGTCTCAGCAGGTATATGAATAATATCTTTAAAAAAAGCAGTGATAGCCTGTGCAGATTTACGTAGTATCACTGCAGTGTTTGTTTACCATCTTATCAAACTAACCTGACTGATTTAATCATTCCAAACACTGATTATCAAAAACTACTAATCATCAATTTTGTTCACACTGCTTCGTGGGTTAATCTGCCGGTTAGACGTTACGGTTTATATATGAGAACGCTCTTTTGTGTAGAATAGGCTACCTGGATTATAAGCGGAGGTTACTAGATCACTGTAAACACGGAACGTTCCCTTTCAGCCTGTCACGTACAGAGTAACTCAAGATTATATATTTTTAATGACAGTTTTGATGATGACGTTAAAGCGGTAATCCCTGTCAGTGGGTCTACTGCTTGCAAGAATATTACATTTTGCCCTTCCCCTGTCATGTTCGGTATGATAACACAGACGTTCCATATCGTGAATCGTTCCATTAAGGAGAATTTAGACCACAAATGGACTAGTATTGAATGCACACCATGGCCCAGTTCTGCGAGAACTTTCTCACAGAACTGGTGGTCCCTTTAAGGGGGCACACCACTATTAGAGGTACGCCCTTCCTGAGAAAAGTAGTACCGGGAGTACACCGTCAATTTTAGGTCCATTCTAGGTGTAAATTTTTCATGTTAAGATGATCAGTTGTGGTAGATTTTTCATGGATATGAAAGGGGAGATGTCAATGCCTGAGTGACGGCAAATTTAGATGGATCGGAGGTGATTTAGGCTGTTTCAATAATTGGTGTAGAAAAGGGTTGAATTCCGTCACTTTGCGGATTAATATGACCAGGTGTACACCCTCTAAATTTCTTCCCCTTGTATCTCAAAATCTAAACGGTCATGCTATGGTAAATTTGTTGTGCCATGATAGGCCAACTTATTTGCTTTCATGTGAGGGGTAGCTTATGGGGATTGTGAACTTTGACAAGGCTGTGGGGGGTAGGAAACAGAAGTAATTTAGTGTGTAAGTCAATGGAACAGCTAAAGGTGGTGTGCCCCCATAAGCAATGGTATATACACAACAGGAGGGTCTATCTTGTAATCATCAAGGTGTTAGCATGCCTTTAGTAAATTCCTTACTAGTTATGATAGTCTGTTATATATTTTTCACATTTTAAATGATATTTTGGTTATCAAGCTAACGAAATTCACTGATTCCTTAAAGAGGCTCATTGAGTTGTTTCGTGAAGTACTAAAACGTCCGCACGTTTCCTTCACATACCAATGAGAAAGGGTCAATCTAAGACGACCCTCATTTTGTCACATGCAAAGGAACATTAATGAATGAGTAATTAACGATTCAATTTGTTTTTTTTAATTCGTTAGGAGACACTTTTCACATTACCACTATTTAATACGATGAACACAGCCAGTAAAAGTCAGGGTCAAAAATTATTTTTATTTATTTATTTATTTTTTTTTACAGTTTTAAATTCATACTTACTAAGGCCTTTTAGATGTGAAACTTGACTAGTAAGGCTTGTCGTGTGTTTGGACCCTTCAAAATCCTCACAAACTTATCGATATCAACTCGATGAGTCCCTTTAAGGACAGTGAGGTTTTAGTAATAGCAGTATGCTAACCATAGTTTTGTATTGTTTACAATTAAAAGAAAACATCATTGGACTCAAAGTTCGCATGTGGGACGGGTAACAAGGAAGTGAAAACCTTTCAACTGTTCAAAGAGTAACAGATTAGAAATTCTCCTCGCTTTCCAATACAAAAAACTTGCACCGTGTTTTTCACATTGCAAAACGTACACTAGAAGGTGCAATGCATTTCTGATGTAATCCAACAACAAACAGATCAGAGGGTAGCCAAATAGGGGAAAGGAACCACCCCCCCCCCCGCCCATAGCATATATTTTTGTAATGTTTTCTATGATATTACTTAGTATTTTCTCTATTTTTGTGCAATATGGGTTTTTGGCCTGAACAGGTCTGGAATGCGCCATTTCAAGCGATTTGGGAGGTACCTTTAATTGGCCCAATTTTTTTTCAAGTCAACCCATAATGTCACTACGATTAGATCTATCTACGTAAGTCTACAAGTTTCGCGTCCTCCTTGACAAATATCTCGGTACGCTCCTATACAACTAGCAAAAAAAAAAAATCTGAATTCCATGAAAATATTCATAAATCGTTTCTCCTTCCAAATACCTCGGTAAATTCTGTTTATTTTGCAATAAATCTGCAAGGAAATTGAAAAACAGAAAGAGAAATGTGACGGATTGAGCGGAGAATTGACGCCCACTGCTGTTTTTTTTAATACGCAATAGGATAGGCCTACAAGCCAGAACGTAACATCACAGAGACGGGCAACTGACTAACGCTCATAACCCTGCGAAGTTACCTCTTCTATTAAGTCTTCTTTTTTAATAAAGATTTTATAACCACTCAGGCTGAAATATATCCCAGAATACATTTGTTTATCTTTCTCAGCTCCTTTAATAACCTCAAGAAACAATAACAACTGTCACGTGGTCCTTTCTTTTTCTTTTATTTTGTTTTTCTCTCTCATTTTTAACAGTTTATTGTTGCGTCTATTAGAGGGAATAAATCAGCCAAACCGAAAGAAAAAAAACAGAACCCTGAGGTAAATTATTGGTAGAAAAAACAAAAACTAAGAGAGGAAAAGTGAATAAAATGACGGCCGGAGATGAACGTTAGTTACTCAAAGCTCAGATTAACGGTTTTTAAGTACTTTCAATCAGCCATGGACATAATGCACTGAACACAAACTGACGTATGACTTCAAATATGTCAGCGTATATATGCGAGGTAAATAGGGCAAAGAACGATAAAGCTACAGACATTACCAATGAGTGGAAGCATATGGGAGCACCGGTAAGGTGCAAACCATAATAGCAGATAATCTTCACGGTACACGGGAGGGGAAGGGGATGTGAATGGGAAGGGGAGAGGGTGTAAAGTAGAATAACCCTATTCTAAGCCACTGGTTTGTTGAATTAATATTTGAAATACGTTGATGATAATACACTTTAAAAATCATTTCATAAAGTTACAATTTTCTAAAGACAGACTAATTGTTTTCTGCAGAAATTTCCATATAACACCGCAATTGACTGACACGACGCCCCCCCCCCCCTTCCGAATAAAAAGAAGACAGTACGCAAAAAAAAAAAAGAAAAAAAGAACTGGACGTTACAAAAATATTGCATGAATCAAAGTACACTTTAAATATGATATTCAATCTATACCAGCTACGGTATTTCCACGTGACGATGCATATATTTTCAAACACAACTTAATTAAACAATGTTTTCATATATTTCCCGTCATAATGATGTCAGTACTTATCTATGACGTCATAGACTGACACGGAACACTTCGATGGGGTCGGTACATAAGGGTTGACAGCTTGTATTTGACAAAGGCAAGAAATAACGCGCGAAATACTTGAAACAAAAATGACAACGGGGCTTTTTTTGTTCGGCGAGGCTTCATGCAGTATTTTGGGAACATCATTACTTGTAACCACCCTTTAACGCACCTTAGTTTAAGAGACCTGTTTTAAACGAGTTCGGAATCGATGTTAAAGGAGGAAAACACAAGCGCTATTTATAAAAATGATTGGGAGGTATCGAAATCAACATAAAATCGTCAATAGACCCCAAGCCTCTTTCATTGACGTCACGTGACGACAAACAGGGGCTTCTTCCGGTTGAGGAAGCAAACGAAGAGTACATATTTCTATGCTAGGCTAAATGTGGATCGAATGGAAGAGACACAGCACGTAAAGACGTGCACGCGTAAAATTTAGTAGCTTATCCTCATGGAGGGCGCTTCACTGTATCACTGTGACGTCACATGCAAGAGGGGTCTATAGGCATAAGCGAGGCAAGAGGGGACGGTGAGCAAGACATATATGCATCCAATGCGCGGAAAAAGGGGATGCATTCGAGAAAATGAGACAGCTAAGAAAGTTAGATAATCCTGTGTCTTTTTTTTGGGGGGGGGGCATGACCACCCTTGAGGAGCAAAAAAAAAAAAAAAATGTTGTTACCTCTGCGCCAATTTGCGGTGACGTTCCACTTCTATTGTATTTCACAATTCTCTCTGAAACACCGGAGTTCAGCTAAAGCTGAACCTGAAAATTAGGACAAAAGTTGGTCAAAAGTTCTAAACTCGGGCAAAAATTATCCTTGCCCATCTCTCTATTGACAACTTGTGGGCCCATATGCCAATATGATAGCCAGTGTTGAGATCATCTTTCACCTGAAATGCATATGTCCATGTCAGGAATTCCTTCATGTATCAGGTTCTACGATAACAGGATCTCGCAAGTGAACGTACCCTCCCGCTATAGTGATCCCATTTCCATCCGTGTTCAAACTGTTCAATCTGCAGGAGAACAGATTCTCCGAGTTCGAACAAAACCTCACTTTTACCGTAATCCGAGTGGTAAATATGTAAAAAAAAAAAAGAAAAAAAGAAACTTCGGTGACTTGTATTCAAAACACTTTGAATGATTTACAAATATTTACGCAATGTCAGTCTTCAAGTTTGGTAAGCTCAACTCTCAGATTTCTAAATATTGTCACGCAACTTGTTCCTGTTTCCAAGAGACTACGATGTATCACATACCCGCATGCAGGCCGTTCTTTTTTTTTTCCCACCCTGTATTGTAAACGGATAGCTCACATGAACATTTCGGGTAGGCAATGTGCACCAAATGTACGGACGATCTGAGGGGGTGAATGTGTTCATGCCGAACTAGACTCTGCAGAGTCTTCTTGGGCTGGAAAGTTTCTGTTCCTCGTCTTGGTTCCGCTACCTCTAAAAGAACATCCATGTATTTTCTGAACTGCTCTTCCGGAATAGTGTTTACTCTCCCATTGATGGCTGCCCTCGCATCGGACGGCGATCATGGGGAAACGCGGCTGGAGCTCAAATTGCGAGGAATGTATCAAAGGAGGGGAACTCATTCGCAGAGAAAGACTTTGCAAAGTCTGATGCCGCACCAGGTCCGCGCCATCTAGGGTTACTAGGAGACGAACCTGTCCGTTTTCCAGGCATAGGCATTTTCCGATTTTGACTGTTAACCGCGTTATGCTCCACCGCAACATGCAACATGCGCGTTCGAGTCCGTACGGTAACAAGTACTGTATGGGGTCCGCACGGATCAGTAGGAGTTAGAAATTCCTCACAGTTGCTACCCTCCAAAGCAGGTGTTGGTATATAAGTTTTTCTATAACGTAGTGAACCAGGGCGAGAGTAATACACTGTAGAGGCAAAACAATTGCCTCTAGGACAGTTCCTACAAGGCCCGCCTTAAGGACTTCTCATATGGGTCGCTCAAGCTATTGGAACATCATTAAGTAACTTGTTGTAAAGTTACCTTTGCTGGAACATCGAATTTGGTTGCGCCTGTAAAATGCCCAGATACCTAGTGACCTCAAACCTTGCACGATCGGAACGTAAAAGAAACAGTACGGCCCCGTAGTATTTTCGAAACTTGTACGGGCACTCAAGTCGTGTACGACCAGCTCGTGCTCATGAGATTCAGCAATGAGGTCGATTGAGTTACAAATCGATACCAGCTCCATATTTTTTGGCAATCCATCCGCTTGTACACGCAGTACGTCTCATTGTGACGTAAATAGCCTACGCCATTTTGTGAAACTGAAGTTTACAGCTTCGAAGTACTCTTGAGTCGACGATAAACTTCATTAGGCAATGTTATTTCAAAGTGCCAATGCACAATGTACATTGCACAATGCAATTAATTGACCGCGTGTAACCTACTTTCAGCATATTCCATAAGTCAGACACCAGTTAGTGACGATGTCAAATACATTGCCTGCAGTATACAAGGTGTCAATAAACCAGCTGCATTTGCATCAATTAATTAAAGTCAACAGATTTCTCATCACGAACAGATAATCATTTTTTCTGTCTTCCTTGCCCAGCTGCCTGCTGTCTGTCTGCATTTATGCATAATCGACTTGCAACACCGTACGTCCATGGACATGTTGTAACAGCTCCCCGGTATGTCACTGACTTCAATTATCCACAAGGACGAATATTAAAAACAATGCATGGTTAATTAATCCGGAGAGTATAAATTAAGGGGTCTGAAGATGTTTTCTGTGTTTCTTTCTCTTGAAGAGGTGAATGTTTTAGTTACATGGATATTAGATTATTAAGTATTTTAACATGTGTCATGCGACATCCGTAGTAATGGGATATGTAGACATACACAATAAAGTCCTAGACATCAGTAACGAACTCAATTTAATTTACACGTCGCCTATAAGATGTTTGATCATTACAGAACTTCAAAACATCCTTTGGGATTGACTCTCCGAAGTTGATCAGGTCACAAACTGTCAACTTTTGACTGTCAACCAGTTATCTGCGGGTTCCATTACTGTAGAATGCTTAACCAAAGCAGCAGCTAGACACACACACACACACGCACATTGTATGATATATATATATATACATATATGTATACATACATATATACATATATGTATACATATATATATATAATAAAGGAAATACAAGCGAATATATATTTAAAATGATACAATACACCACTGATTTCATGGAAAACATCAATATATTTACAGTGTGCACAAAGATAATGATACAAATACTACATGTTTCGAAGGGAAACTTCCATCGTCAGGATGTTGATAAGACTAAAAGAAGAGGTGAACCTGCCCTTATTTAGTCTTATCAGCAACCGGACTCGACCTTCAAGGACTCGAAAGGTAATGGCTCGGACTGGGTGGATTTGACTCCAGCACTGACATAAAGTAGTGTTGTGTAGTGTTGTGTACCTCAACCAGAGTGCTCTAAGCATTTTGCTGAGAAAATATTAACAGAAGAATTTCGACCAGACTGCGGGCTGTTCATGGCTCGCCAATCTGACTTTCGTGGACTTTGCCACTCTTCAAGCGAAGTAGAATGACACTGACACACACACAGCGCGACGGACATGTACTATACAACAATATCGGCCTTCTTCAGGATAAGAGTCTACAGTAGTTGAGTACTGTTTAATCATCGAGGATGTGTGTAGCTTATTGATATATATATTTATTAATCACAGCAGACGTTTCCATCGCATCGTTCATGTTTATATATATGTTGCATATGAACTTGATTTATAGGAAGACAGCAAATGTATGAAGGAAAATTTTCGATTGATTTATGGAAATAGCGAGGGTCCGTTTTGGTTTAAAGTGTGACTATCACATAGTTGTGATAATCAGGATGTTCTTCAGGGCAATTCAACATGTAGCTTATACTATGTAAAATTAATACAAAAAAGTGGTTACCGTACTTGATTTATTACGTGTATGTAAATTGTATCTAGATATGGTCTTCAATTCAACGAATATGTAATTTATAGCCACAGCGTTAATCTAAGCTAACATTTGACTTGCAGACACTGTGTACATTTCGAGCTATACGGTAACACGTACGTTATTTCATACATAAACACGGTGTTACTTACATGGTATTTATAGACACAGTGTTCACTCGAGTGGTAAGGTATAATTGCTATACACAGTTTTCATTTGAACTTAGACCAACTTATTTACAGACACACAGAATGTTGATTTGAACTAACATGCGGTTTGAAGACACAGTTTTGACTAACATGTAATACGTGTGATATTTTTAAGACAGTGTCCATTTGATCTAAAATGTAATATAAACACGCAGTGTTCAATTGAATTCTATTTTGTAGCAACATGCAGTGTACATTTGAATGTTAACATGTAATTTGCAGGCTTAGTAGTAAATTGAGGTAACATGCGATTTACAGACAAGGTGCTCTGACTGATCGATATCCTTTGTGGGGGAGGAGGGGGGGCAAACTGGTGGCGCAATGATATGGGGAGGGGTGCAAAGGGAGAGGGTGTCACAATCCCGTTCGGAAAATTTTCCTGTATCCGAATGCCCGCGGAGACACAATTTGGTGCACAATCGTGAAGACAATTTCTTCTACTTTTCGATATCCCAGTTAAAAATTTTTGTAAACTTCCTTTGATGGGGCCATGGCCCCCGTTGGTCCCCTTTGGTCCCCACTTGTTCATCTGTTTACACTGCTTTAATTATACAGATAGTAGTTCTTTGTTTACATACACCGCATTAAAGAAACTGTTGATTTGAGCAAATGTTTTGAAAAATGAAGAGTTTCCTTTCAAGCAATTCTCAGTCAACAACTAAATTTAACGTAATGAGGTAATGTACATGCGATTTTTCCATTTTGTCAGTTACAATATTATGTAACGATTTGGTCCGTAGAAGCCTCCTTAGCTGTGATACCGCTTAGTTTTGATTTACTACGAACCTGAAAATTTGTCAGGCGTCGCAGGTTGTTATGTGTACGACGCAGGACCGACAAACGCTGTTCATTTTATTAAAAAAAAAGAAACTCGAGGTAAGTCGAGTCGCATTTGAATAATTAGAGAGTTTTGATTTGTGTAACAATAAAAATCCACTCCTGATTATACATGTCAGAAAGTAAAATTTTTCAATCTGGACATGCCCCTTATGGGTTCTTCAGTTATTTTTTTTTTTTATGGACTAAGACAAAGAGACCTATTACTAACTAAAACGATTCGCCGCTTTGTATTCACGAGTTTCGTTTTCACTTCCTAACTCTTGTTTTTATTCAAAAAAGAACTTGAAAAGGCGGCATTTTATGTAACAGGCTTGCAGGATGGCTCGCAAAAACGATAGCCTTCGCGTTAATCGACCTTACGATATATTCGGCGTTCTTTTTTATCTGGGTGAATATTTTACAGCAAACTGAGCTAACCACGAAGATGAACTGAAACTAGACGAAAGACACTTTTTGACATACGGTAATTAGAAAAAAAAAAAAAAACTTGCAAAGTCTGCAGCGTACATGTAAAATGGCGCGATTTCACAACATTTTGCACCTCGACATGGCATCAGCTGAATAGAACACACTGAGCTATATGCCATAGCGTGACCTGTCTTTACTTTAGTAACTTATGGAGGACTTGGCGTTTAAACGGATTCATGAACGGATGTATTAATATTGATTGAGAATGCTTTATTGTCGTTGTTAGTCACCAATTTATTATACTTAAAAACTAATTAGCCTATCTCTTAATTAATAATCTAAACGGTGTCATAGAAGTTATGTCAGTGATCCACCGTTTGTGACCGTTATGCGCGTGTGAGTGTGTGGGTGTACTCGTAAACACTTCAGTATACTGTACGCGGAGCGTCAGTGAATAGATGGCACCTCTCAAGAAATTTCAAGCCACCGTCGTGGCTTTGGCTTTGGTCAATTCCTCAGACTACAGGAAATGTGTTAGAATTCACGTTACCGTCACTTGTTGATTCTAAATACGTATTGTGCAAATACGTATCGATAGACCCCCCTTGCATGTGACGTCACAGTGATACAATGAAGACCCCCTCCTTGAGGAAAAGCTACTAAATTTAGCAGGTGTGTGATGCAGCTCTGCCATTTGATCTACAAACTGTATGTGCAGTTCGTTCGAAGTTTGATTGCAAAGGGGGGGGGGGGGGGGTTTAGATTATTATAGCAGCTTATAGACCCCTTGCATGTGATGTCACAGTGATACAGTGAAGCACCCTCCTTAAAGGTAATGTAATAAATTTTCCACATACAGTCTGCAGTCTGCATGTGCTGCGGCTCTCGGTCATTCGATCTACACTGGCCTAGGAGAAATATGTACTGTTCGTTTGTGTCCCTCAAGGAGGGCGCGATTGTTTATTATCATGTGACGTCAATGCAAGGAGGGGAGTCTATACAGAAGTGTCACGAACTTCACACGATCGTGCATCTCTTTGCATTTGAAGGGCAAGCATAAACTGTAACAATAGTATCTATGGGAATTGTTGCGTGTGAGCTGTAACTGGGGCTACGTGTATGCTTACCGTATGAGTGTCTTTTGCCGTTCACTGCCATATGTGACGTCACATAAAATCCCTCTATAGCACCGTACTATACATTCACACTGAGGCGTTCCCTCAAAAAAAAAAATGATGATGAATCGCATCACTGCAGTCAAAAGTTTTCATTATTTCATATTTCTTTCGCAAACGAAGAAAATTGACGAAAGCGGTAGGGATTTAGCTTTGCAATAAATATGAAATCACAAAAAATCCCCACATTACTCAATATTACAACACGACAATCGTATCACGATGCCCGTTGACGATGAGTTACTGTCTCGTCACGCAAGTGGTGGCAACATGACTCCTGTTTACGAGGAAGCCATCTTCACTCTTTAGTTTTATAAACGAGTTAATCGAGGCCTTCCATACTAACAGTACACACACATTATTGGGAGGAGAAAAAAAAGAGCCTCTTTTTTTTCTCACAGTTGGCTCGAGCAGGAAGAACGAAAAACAGAAGTGACAACCCTGAATCGCAGGACGACTGGCAGGATGTCATGTGACCAACCGGCAAATGGCATTCAGCGATTGCTGGATTCACGTTAATTAAGGAGTGTTTATCTCAATCGTGGGAGAATATACAGTACCGAGTAAAACACTTTACAAAGATCTATTTTCTGAGGATGAAGCTCCTCAATTTCGTTTCAATTTTTTTTTCTTTGTAGAGCTGTTAATGGTAACGCGGTCACTTTTTTTTCGGAGGCTTGCCAAGTTACAGTTTTCTTGATGATATCCAGGTACAGAATACGACGATTCGTTGCCAAATATACCATAGGTCAACTTCCAAAATAAGTAAAAACCAGAAGAAGTCAAAGGACTTTGTTATTTCTTGCCAATATTTATGATGAAGAAAGGATAACCAACATACCAGTTTTCATGTTCGCTCACCTTACCCCCCTTGAGATACCATGTCTACAACAAATCAGTCACTGCAACGTATCTTCCTTACAAGATCTTCAAAGTTCACCGTTGGTGACCTCAAATGACCTTTGACCTTCATGAAAACAATAAGGATAATCTACTCACAATGGCCAAACTATTCACTAAGTTTGAAGTTCCAGCACGTTTTCCTTCTGTAGATACAGTGTTTACAAGGTTTCTAAACTATGACCTCTACTGACCTTTTGTGACCTTTCACCTCGCTAAAAACCTGACAGAGATCGTCTTCTCATAAAGAGTAACCAAGGTTACGAGTTTAAAGTTACAGCAACTTTCAGCAGTTGAGATAGCTTACGTACTTTTCCTCTGTACACCTCAAATGACCTTTGACCTACCTGAAACAGAATAGGGGCCATCTCCTCACAATGGACTACTTACATACCATCTTCGAAGTTAAAGTAACTTTCCATCAATGAGATAATGATTTTACAAAGTTTCCAAGCTATGTCCTCTACTGACCGCACGTGACCTTTGACCTTACCAAATCTTGCCAGAAATCATCTACTTATCAAATGCTATCAATACTGTATGTTTTGTTTAGGCGTCACACACACATAGATACACACACATGCCATCACCATCGCACAGATTTCTTGCCTGCCTTCGGCGTATTTCGAATTAAATCGTACATATGTCAAGTTAAATCGACATCTGTCAGTTTCTCGCGAATCTATAGGACAATAACGGCACGTGGCAACTTCTACAATTCTGATTGGAAGAATCTATCATATGTAAGATTAAATCAAGTTTACATCACGCATTCTTTAATATTAACCGTCCATTGTTCTAATAAGTTTTAAAAGCTTTACTTTCACTTTAGTCAAATGCAAAAACACAATATATCCTGAACTAAGAAACCGAAAAGGTAAGGTAAAGGTCTATGTGACTAAAAAAAAAAAAGATTTCTCTCGGAAAGATAACTTTGGCAAAGACGCAAAAAGCCCTTTCTTAGATGACCCGAGGGAAGGAACGGCCGTTCTCCTTCACACCGTCTTTCGAACTATACAGGGCAAGTCAACAGCAGCACATTGATCATAATTTCATTACCAGTGGGGTCGGTCTACGGCTTATCAAGGTGTATTTTCACATAATTCTGGCATACACTTTTGAATATCCCGTCATTCACGAGTCAAAACAGCTTCTGCTTTCCTTTTGCGGCAAGGAAAACAAAACGTGATGTAAGATGTAAGATAAAATATTCAGGCTGTAAAAGATCCCATGTATGCCAACTTCTATCAGGTTTGGCTGTAACGATCCCACACTCACGCCATGTCTGAACTGATACTATGTGCGATTAAGGGTGTTCTTGGGTCTTAATTAACTCGGTATCCTGTACATTACAAAATGATCTTTTAAATGTAATTAGAAGTACATAACACGATAGGCCGAATATTGATTGATTAATTTCCTGTATGGGTTTACAACAGGTAACCGTATTTGACATTTTCTATAGTGCGGTCGGCTGTCGTGGCACGGCAAGGGGAATGGATATTCGCGCAAAACATCCACACGATAAAAAACATACTAAGTCACGAGTTAAATAAACCTAGCTCATGATAACATACACACAATAATACGGTAGGCTGCACTGAAGGGAAGAGTTAACATGAATGTTATTACATGGAGTCATTGTATAATTTAAATTATGGTACCTATTCCATTGACATTTTCCTTTCTTCATCCACAAGCGATGAGAAAAAAAAAATGCATTTGACAGGGAAGTTGCACATGTCACTGGAAGCGGCAATTGACAAAGAAGAGTTCACAGAAAATACATCAGTGACTTACCGCGCGGGGTGAGGGGTGCAGGGGGCAGAGTACCCCCCCCCCCCCCAGGATGGCGGTCAGAAATATGGACGATGAGTCGATTTTGCACCCTTACAAAAAAAATCCTGGTTACCTCCATGAAATACATTCGGCAAAAACAAATTTGAGGCTGTAGGTTAATAATTAGACACTGACTGTCGATATACCGTAGTCAGTCTCGGCCAAATGAACTTAAAATTCCACCATATTCTGCATCGAAAGTTTCAAAGATAGCCCCGCCCTGCAGAAGACACATCCTGTAAGATACAGGATGGCAACCGAGACTAGGGTTTATTGCCTCGAGAGTGTTGTTGTTTCGAGAAGGTAAAAACATATATGATATTATTGTCTCGGGAGAGCAAAACTTGTATTATATCATTTGATGATCGAATGAAGTCACTGTGAAACCGGACTGCTGTGAACAACAGTTCTGAATTTTTTTTTCTTGTTTTTTTTTTGAGGGGGGGGGGGTGAAGAATACTCAAGTTAAGAAGCCAAATACATGAAAACACCTCACTGGTATGTTATTTTATCGTAATTTAGTATTAAAGAAACTCATTGAGTTGTTTTGTGAAAGTCACTAAAATCAGTACTAGACCTATCAGGTTTCCTTCACACATACGAACGATAAATGGTCAAAATAAAGATCGGTGTATCTATGTGTCACGTACAAAGGTACGGTAATGAGTGACTAAGTTACGATTCAATTTCATTTTTGAAAATTCGTGACTAGACACTCTTCACATTAGTGTTAATTCACAGTGGCACACACAATGTTTGGTCATAGGTCATAAATGTTTATCTGCTGAGTTACAAGGTAAACATTAATTGATGACCTTTAACCAAACAATGTTTTCGTGTTCAAGCTTGTTCAACTTACGACGTCCACCTTACGATGTTGAACAATCATAAACACGTTTGTTGCGATTCTAACAGCTTTTTCTTTTTTTTTTATTTATTTATTTTTTTTTGGCACAAACACCATCTTTCCAAAAATTTTGGGAACAAGATGTTTTTTCTTCAGTTCTGTCACAAGCTTACTCACAGAATTCATGAGGAAACAAGATGTAATAAGAAGTCAAGGTAGGCTATTCAAGGCAAGATAAAGCTTTTGGTTTGTGATCATTTTAGGTTTCTGATGTTGTGATAAATCGTTACCCGCCTGTGATTCGATTCCCATTTCAGAATGACTTTATGGAGGATAAACATAGCTTTCCTTCGCTAAGCAGAATGGATTTGTACAAAGTTAAACAATGTTTGTTATATCCTTTTCGAAGTTAATGTTACTTACTCGCCACAAAAAGTGGTCATATAATGCATGCAGATTTAGTCCTCAAAAAAATAATACATTTTAGACAAAAGAGGAAAGATGGTAATTTGCCGAATACTGCATGAATTCTCATTTCTTTTCTTGCGTAAATACCAAAAAAATAAAAAAACATGTTAGAAACGCCAAACAAACAAATCATCAACTTACTAAAATCGGAACTTGTCCACAAAACGGACCTCGGATCTCCAGAACCTGCGTGCCAACTTAGTCCATACACGTCACTAGCAAAGGAAAAGAAAACAACATTCCGTAACAGAAGGTACTCCCTTCAGGGAAGCATTGTTAACAATGACAATGAGACGGTACGGATGGTATGGACGACAAAAAGGGAGAAGCGATCACGTGACCTAAATGGTTAAGATGAGTGAGATGAAAAGGTGGAATGAATTCGTAACAATGTGGAACTATTCGTGTAGTTCACTTTCTCCCCACAGAAGGGTTATACGTAACGAAACGTATAGGCCTATAGAGGCATCCACGTTACACCTATAAAACAGTACGAAAACTGTGGTCACATGTGACCATAAACGGTAGTTAGAAAAAATCATAACTCGCTAAAACATTATCCTACAAGAATGCTTTAACAACTCAAAAAGGCTAAACAGTAGGGGTTTTTTTCAGTTGTAACATTTTTTGAGAAGGGAGTTGTTTTGACAGATTTTCAGATTTTCCTAATCTTGGCTGGAATGATTGTTTCCATCCAAAATTTGAGGTTAAATATGGAAATGACCATTCTGGCTTAAAAAAGAAGAAATAATTCAGGTACTTTGCAATGAACCATGTACTGATCCCCTCATATTTTTAAATGAATCATGTCTATGGTTGAACCTTCATCTCGGGTACCTATGTTTTTCTGAATCCAATTTTGATAGTCACCACGGTTGGCTTAACAAGCTAAACGGAGATTGTAAATTGAGGTGATTTATGACTCACTTGAAGATAGGTCTTAAAGTGATCTACTTTAATATTCCTGAATGATCCTACAAGTTGTTAGGGTATGCGGTAACCTTTACTACACATTACGAAGTGGTTTGACCCGTAGTAGTCATAATCACATAGATTTAAAGTTATAGGAACAGGACTCATTAGGCCACAACAAGCAAGACATTCTGCAAGAATTACGACTTGGAACAAGCTTAGCTGTAGTGCATTCTGTGTAATAGGGTGTCCAAATCAGATTTAAACTGAATGTTTGGTTCATTTATGTAGTAATGTTGTAATCAAGGTTATGACAGAGTTTTTGACAATTGTACTGTTCATTCCGCTTCTGTATTATCAGAACTGGAAACCATAACTTCACCTATATTTGGGGTATGTGACCCAACAGGGGAGTAAGAGGGGGGGGGGGGGGGTAGAAAGACGGTGATATGAAGGTGAAACAGGACTGGTAAAGGTGGGTTGACACTCTTAACTGACAAAAATACCACGTGCACGCGTGCTATAGTGAGCTATTTACATATAACATGAATAAAACATCAGTCAATTAGTCCATCAACTCTGGGCTAAGACATTATAGTTCCGTATGCAGACATTACGCCCGATTTTTTCTATTTTCCCTGCTGCCTATAAGTCTAGAATACTGAAGTCGTAAATTGCGTCATACTGGGAAGGGCATACCCTTACAAGTTTACAGATATGGTTACATGGTTGATCCTCAGACCGTTTATACTGACCCACGTGATGGTAACATTCATGTCAGTTTTAAAATACAACTTTCTCACAACATTCATGTGCTCAGACAAACGACGGCGGACCTGTCACACTGATTCGTTTTCACGACCTCTACCTACGTAAGTGTTACCATAGCAACATGCAGTGAAACGCTGATTTGACACATCTATGATTTTGAGTGCAGGGGCCTATGTCATAAGCTCAAGTTTTGTGTGTAAATAATGAAAGTTGCCTGCTATACCTTATTTCGAGCATGTGATGCATGCGTTACAAGACATGAATATTCATAACTACGATATTGCGTTTATCAAAGTGCGATTGGCTTCATACCGCTCATGAACTTGTTGTTATCACACCGATGTTCTTTGTGTCAAACATTGACCAATAATTTACTGTAAATCGTGGACAAAACGTGAATATCTCACTCTCTGGTTCCTTGTTCTGGTCACCGATGCTGACGGTATATCGGCTCAATATATCACATGTGGCCTTTGCATATATTCTTTTCAAAGAGGAACGGACTTAATAATATATATATATATATTGAAGCAGTCCTAAGATAGAGGCACTTTAAATAATTTCGTTGGAAACGTACATTTTTTACGAATTTTTTTATTTTTTTTTTAAGAAACTTCTTTTGATTCAGAGAAGAAGAGAGAAGAAACGAGGAGTCCAAACTAAGTCGTCACGAAGAATAAAACAAAGTGACGAACTAACGCAATTAAGGAGTATAAACAGTGGAAAACAAAATATCAAAGGATGAGATAAAATTTGCCAAAGCCTGTAGCCTACTAATGAAGCCTATACATTAATGTAATTTGGAAAGTAATGTTAAGCCCGCTTTTCCTGACTTACAACTCCAGATGATTTGCATAGTTAAGTTCCACTTTTTTATCACTTAGCCTATATCACATTTTGTCGAATGGCAATTGCTGGCAGTAACCAGAGGTACAATTCAGATTCTTAATTTAACTGAAAGGTAGGGAAATTTGCCTTTACCGAAAACTGGTAAGCTTTTCATGGATAGATTTTCCTACGACTATTTAAGTCTATAGGACGAAGGGAGGTTTCTGTATATCGTTTCAAAATCTACGTGAATATGTATTACAAAGAAGGGAGGCTTGACCGAAAAAAAAGTTTATTTCTTCATTTATACTGAACAAAATTTCCTCAATCTGCATGCCACTGATGACACGTAAATAGGGAGGGGGGATGGGTAGGTATCACACAGAACAGCCACACGTTTTCCGGACTGATAAAAAGGTCACAGAAAGGTTAACCTTGATGGAAGTAAATTGGCTAAATTTTGTTATACTGCCTTATATGACAGTTGTTCAAGTCAAGCGAGCAGGCCTAACATGTTCATGGTTTAATTGTTGATGTACAAGGTAGTACATGACAGATATGAAAACACACCCACATCATGTATCCACAAATATGTCTCCCGCTACGTGCATCAGTCCATGTAACATCCATTTGACTGACTTGTCTGGAGAGCCAAATGTGTAAAATTGAAGGTATATCATATTGCACGCATGTGTATTCCCATTTCGTAATTCTGCTTCTGCGTCGGAACTGCACCCTCCGGCAGTCAAATACCTGTTACCCGCTGTGATGTAACCTTTTCCTGACAGTTGCCGGTTAGCCATACACAACAAAAATTCCTCCTGTTGGTAAATCACCTCATGTTGGAGCATACCACAAAAAAATACGTCGAGACGTTTTTTTTTTTATTTTTTGAGATTGCATCTAAACCTAGGACCCCTCTAACCACTTCTTTAGGCCAGCTTGACCCCATGCCGATATTATACTTGTTCATCACCGTTGAATATAACTGAAAGGTCTGGTGACATGAAAATGACATTTTGAGGCACTGGGTGCATTAGGCATTCAAAATGTTGAAATTAGCCTCAAATTGCATCAAAATCCGTCAAAAATTGACAAATTTACAGGCAAATTAGTGTCTCACAGCTGTGTCATGAATAAACATTGACTAAATATGCAAATTTGTGACGTCACGGGAGGGACTCCTAGGATTTGTCTTATGTTAATCCTTTGTTTATGTAACCTCTATTTCAAGGTCATTTGATAATTTTATATGCCCAGAGGGTTTTATTTTGGAAACATGTATTTTGTCCTTCAAAAACATCGATATCACTTACCAATGTGAAACTCAGTAATGAAGTAATTAAGAGGCAAAATATGTAGGGTTAACAAAAGAAAAACTGACACTGTGCAACACTCCACGTCATCTGTTTTGCATTTTCTCCAAACTTTGAAAAGTCATATCTCAAAAACGGTAATAGATACAAACAAAATTCCAACAAATTTTCACTCAGGGTTTTACTTTGTAACGTTTGCATGAAGGGAACTTTTTTCTGGAAGCATGTCACCCGACCTTTAACGTGTGGTGTATATCGCATACTCATTCGTCTATACGGTTCCTAGTATATAACGTGCTGTGTTTGTTCTCAGAAAATTCGGTGTACCATGTATACCCCATATGTAACCAGTATTGTGTCTGTTACATAGCCTCGCCCGAAATGATCTAACAATAGCGTAACTTCAACACTCTTCAACTAGAAAGCCAGTACACGGCATGAATCGAAAACCATTTGTAAGGTTTGTAGGGAAACCATTGCATGTATTTAGGCCATAAGCTATCATCGGTTTCGTTACTTACAGTTTGTATATGTAGGTCAAAAGGTAACAAGATAGTAATAGGCTACTTAGAATATCCTGCTAACTTCAGTAACTTAGCAGTACACATGCACGTCTCTGTACACGTACGTCTCTGTTTGTAATGAGTCAAACACACAGATGCTTGCAACCCCCTCCCTCCCCCCCCCCCCCCACACACACATATTGATCGCTGTAATCGACCGATAATTATCCGTGGGAAAAAAATTGTTTCTCTGGGGTTTATTAAATGTCACCGCCTTACGTGCCAAGTTCAGAATAACTTGATGAGTGAGCAAAGGGGAAATAGAAAATGCCTCTCCATCTGCTCGTCTGGTCGTTTAATTAACACTGATCATCTCAGAGAGAAATGCTTGTCGTTTCCTTATTCCCCTGATACATTATTGTTATAACTATTGTTGTTACATGTAATGTGGCAATGTGTTTAAATATATACGCCTACCCCCTTCGGGCAAAATGTGAATCAATAGTGTTGCATCTATATATAGCCTCTTCATCTGCGATGAATTTCTCCGACTTTAAATTTAATCCTATAAACGTTGGCGGTAACAAGCACCATAATTATCCGTTCCCGGATGTAACGAAACGCGGATTCCACATACGCTATCAAATTTATTTCCCACGGACACTTATTTAACTTAAAGCCTTTTTAAAGGTTTTGTTATTTGGTTTGCAGAGTATAGAAACTGCAACCGTTTTTTTCGAATGATCGTACCAAAACATTCGATTCAAATGACTCTGTTCTATGTAAATATTGCGTCATTATTCAGTTTCACTCTCAATATTTCGGTGTTCAACATGTTGTAGATGAAAACTAAGCTCGCTCCATTTATTTTTAAAATGATTGCGTGCGTAGGCAAAACGGAAAGAAGAAAAACATAAAAAATTTCATGTTCAGATGTTATGGGTCTTTTAATTGCACCGTCCAGACAATTTTAAAAATAAAGTGGTCTCAAGGAATCAATTCTGCCATACGATTCCGAATTTTCACAGAAAACGACGAAAAGTGTAAAATCCGATTAAATTAGTCAGGTATAGTGGTTTTGAGAGTTTTCATTCCACTCAGCGGTGCGCGTCTTTGAAAAAGCCAATAGGAAGCAGTGAATAATCAATTATTCTAGTCATGAATATCCAGTTATAGTCGGAACAGCTGACCGCTGGCACCATAACGAGGTCTGTAGTTAATATGCAATTACACTATGTCAGTTTCAGTTCGTTTCAGCAAATAGATACATTACAAATACCAATACAGAGCAAGACGACCTGATGGGGTCTACTTCTTTAATGAAGAACCGTTCATTTTCAAATATGAATTCTGTTTTTTTTTTCTAAGTGCCAGCTTTCCTGCTGTTTCCGTTCCATTCAAAGTAGTTGCAGTCAATTTTCGTTCATTGAATAACGTATTCCGTCAACGAACAAATCGCGAGTACATTTTAAATAAGGAAAACCTCATGACCAAACGTGATCTTTTCCTTGATTTGCCGGTACATACGCAATCCTAAGGTTGCTGATTTTATTTTTCTTAAATTATGACTTAAATCAGTGATTTAAAGCAGTTTGCTTGATTTTAATCAAATACATGAATTTAAATTGATTAAATTAATTTAAAGTGATTACTTGCACTTAAATTCATGATTTTAATCGGTTTGATTCAAGTCAAGCGACCCTGCGCAATCCCTTAAATGAAATTGACGACTCTTAGCCTCTCTTTACTTGTGGTACTTAGTAACCTTTCTGTTCTGTTCTGATTTCACGCGAAAAAAAAAAGAGAAAAAAATAAATAACTGAAGATGACTCCCCAAAAAGAGGGCGCATGCGCATTGGTCAAATTGCAAGGAATCCTCGCAAGGGAAATACCCGAGCAATCCAACGTCCACTTTGGAAGAAGAATCCGGGAATTGTTTGTTTAACGACCTGATTTGTGTCTCATCCACCTGCAGCGTGGATATTAGGACAGTTTTGTGTTTCGTATGGCACTGCCATGTTTTCACAAAGAACGAAGGGCTTTAAATATTAGCCCCCCCAAAAAAATAAATAAATAAAAATAAATAAATAAATAAATAAAACTGCTGCTTGTACCAGTAAATTACTACAATATGTCTCCTATTGGATAAAACCATATGCAGAAAAACACACTGCGAAATTGAGATGAAATATTTAAAGGTGCAACAGAAATTTAAGAATAGCACCGGATTCAGGAACATCTAGTGGCGTCAGTCAATGTATGCATCTATACAGTTCTCTGTAGAAACTTTGCGTGCGGGTAATTAAATGATTGTTACTTATCAATCAATTGCTATTGTTTCTATCATTAAAACCTCATAGTGTATTTATGTGTATACGTGGAAGAAGGATTGACTGTACATAGGAAGATTTTTTACTCAGACTATTTCACAAACAGTGTTCGAGCATTGACTTAGCAGAGATATTGTCGTTTTACTTCACCGATCTGGAGGTTAAATCAACTCACAAGTAAAAATTATATCGAACAACAATTTTGGATATTCGATAATTGAGTCTGTTCACAACAGAGTCGTTTTAGTTTGTGACGTCATTTCAGTCAACGCGCAGATCTGTCTGCCAAAGCAAACAGGAAATCCCAAGCTAATGGATGACGAATTGATGTAAGATTCAAGTTATTGGACGATAACCAATATATTATAGATCAATTATTATCACCCGTGTTTCCCAAAATAACGTTATGCAAGACTTCCTTGAGGAAAACTCACAGAAAAAAAGTAAGCGAAAACACGCAACCACCGCCAGGATTGTTGGTTTCATGCAAAAAAAGAAACAAAAAAAAATAGATAAAATCTACAAAAATCGTGCTTGAATTGGTTTGCTTTCTCAATTAGCGTGAGACTTTTTATATATACATAAATTTTTTTTGCATTCCCAAATCTGGAGCACGTAAATAATCCAATCGACATTTTTTACAGGGTTGCCGCCGCAAGCATGCTAAGTTTGCAGTTGTTCTCAACGGTGCTGCCGTCATGGTTTGGTACATAGTTCCTGTCAGCCTTGTGTGACTGCAAACTGCGTGCATGGACATGACGAAATAGTGTGAAATAAACGTTCCCAAGCAGTATGGTTTCAAACTTGCCATAGACTTTCAATCATAACCAACGAGATTAAACTTTTAAACGATTTAAATCTTCGTTAAAAGAAAATTAATTTAATGTCTCCAAAATGCCGACTCCGCGGCCGTCACCTAAAGCGATGGGTGAATCATTTGGTAGAGATACCCGTAGCTGACTAACCACCCCATGATCACGCCAGTGAAGTTGCGAAACTATGTCACCCGGTATATTCATCTTTCTCAAAACTAGAAAACCGACCGTCATTTCCCACGGGCAGCTGATAAAGGAAAACATGATGAAAGAGGTAACATCTGCAATAACATGCATACGCACATATCAAAAAGAGAGAGATAGGAAAAAAAGAAAGTAAACATATACTGAGTGATTATGCTATAATACTATACCAAGGGGAAAACAATACTTTGTGTCGGCTATATGGATACATGGTGATAAGCATGTATGCCAGTGGTGGAGGAAATTGAGGTAGTAAGATATTATGAGCTACATAAATAAACGGAACGTTTACAGATCAACGGAGTGTAGAAATGACACTGGAGTGCCATAGGCCGAAATACAAAACAAGGAAATCGGTGTTCGGCCAGTGCAGTGAACAAAAAGCCGTACTGTGCTGTACCTCAATATGGCATAGATATGGCCTAGATATAAACATAAAATGGACTAGATGCTTTTATACACTGGAATTTCGACCGCAAAAAAAAAAAAAACAAAAACAAAAAAACAAACCAGTTATCAACAGGAAAAACAATTTGAAATTATTTTCCTAAATAGAATGGAAAACATATACTTAAAGGGGTAACGAGACGTCTTCGAAATAACTTTATCCTTCATGAAAGTGACATCTTCAGTTCATTTCTCTCGCTGTATGTGATTCAGATTCGACAAAAACTCCTTGCAAGTCATCATGATGAATCATCCTATCCCAAATGATCATTTTGGGCGATGGATGTGCTACTTTTGAATACGGTGGTCGAAATTTTGGCACGAAACTGTTACGTGACCTACCTGTCATATATTAGGGCTTCGAGCTGGTGTTGAATGTAGGGTATACTTAAAATAAAAGACATGCGTTTACTTCTTTTAAATTAGAAATTTGCTCATAAGCCATGTCCTTTCTTCCTCTATCTCACCCGAAGCTCCATGACGTCTTTTTAAAAAAATATTATTAAAAGAATATGCCGTGTAATCTTCGATGTTTAAATTTCTTAGTTCGCCTGCATGCCTTTGTTCTACTTCTTTTTTTTTTACCCACACGTTACTTCCAGAGGATGGGACCAAAATCACTAAAGCAACACCAAATTTTTAGAGGTTAAATTCACGGAATTGCTTCCAAATTTCTAAGGTCATTCGGGAACTAAAGATGATGACTGCCGATTACAACCGCATTTTACCTTTTCTTATTCTCCACAGCTCCTCCCATCTATATTGTAGGAATGACTCACAAGTTGGTCCAACATAGTGTGACTTCTGAATATTCCTGATGATGGTATATGGCAGTAAATCTACTACCATTTAAGGATAGGAAATTACATGGTATGACGTCACCGTCCTCAATTGTGACGTCACAGAGATCCCTGACGTGTGTACCATCTTACTAGTCCAGGAAGTTTCAGTTGTAGTTACACATCCACTCCCTACTTACTTGTCGGTTCTTTGCGGTGAAGTCTCCCAGCTTTCCTGCACCCCCTGTCCTACACCCGCTGAGAAGTTTCCCGTGCTCTCTCATAGACATACATACTGTATTTCAACTGAGTTGTCTGTACAGAAATTTTAAATAGGCCAACGTTCTTAGGGAGGAAGAGGGTGGGGGCACCAAAGTAATCATAGTTCCTGAATGTTATGTGTGCTTTCTACTGACAAATATTGGCAACAAGCTAGGAATTATGTGTTTGGTGAATAGGAACTGTAAGAAAGATTTCCCTTTCTACATCTTTGAGGTGCAAACGAAATGTTGTGTTAACGGTCTTCTAAATCCTGCATTCACTGTACACTTAAAGAGTATACCTTAGTTTCCACCATCTTCAATCGCAAAGAAGTATATATGAATGGCATTACTGGGGGGGGGGGGGGGGGGGACATGCAAACCAGGACTAATCACCCTAAAAATGTGTGCATGTTGCATGCACCAGTGAGTGCTGACTTCGAAAGATTTGGACTGACACATATATTGGAACATTGTTCAATTGTTGTTGATTCTTTTGAAAAAATGACGAAAAGATGAAGAGGTGTGAGACGACCAGTCCACATGCGATAAAAGCGACATCCCCTCCCCTTGGGTTACAAAAAGACCCTCGATATTCCTTCCCTGTCGTAGCCTGCTCATTACAATATCACTAACTACATCAGTGTGTGTACAACGGAAATATATATATATATATATATATATATATATATATGTATATATATATATATATGTATATATATATATATATATATAGATGAAAATAAGAAGCCACTTGACGCACGATATGTCAAGAACAATCCATAAAAGTTTATTAAAACAGATATGAAAGCTGGATAGTTAAAATCTTCAATGCTATAAGATGATAAAAGTGGTTAAATCATTACAAGGTAAAATGAGTGTGCAGCCAGCACGACGTTTCAAAAAGGTAAACTTGTCTTGGTCACGTTTAAAAGTACACACACACACACATATATATATATATATATATATATATATAGATATATAGATATATATATAGATATATATATATATATATATATATATATATATATATATATATATATATATATATATATATATATATATATATATATATATACCGGTACATAATGGAGCCATAGTCACGATAATGGCAACAATGATAGCTCCACTGGTTCAAAGGGTTCACATTGTAAAGGTTGACGAATACCCGACGGATACCCAGCGTCCATCGACCTTTGATTATTCAAGGAAGTGCTGGTTACCGGACATCTCTCTTAGGGGAGCAAGGAACATGTATAGCCAGCGATACACGGTGTATTATGATGCTATTTCTGGGTATCAGCCGCCATAGTCGAAAAATAGAAAACTGCAATGGGTACATTAACTTCAGCGAGTGCATGTATAACCTACAGAATGTATGTCAGGTCGGTATAACGTCAGCGCCTTTGCCATTTTCCACTTTCGCAGTAATTATTCGTTCCTTCTGCGCCTCGGATATATGTTACACAGATAGCTAGTCCATTATTTGCTGTATTATTATAGCGTTACCCCTGATTGCTGGTGTTGGACATCAGTCAAATTGTCAACGAAAAACCTTTGAGGACAACGAAAACAGTATCCACTATGTTCTTTCACCCCTAACAGTTGCGTGAAGTGACGTCACTGTCAGATTACTTTCAGGCCCTACGGTCATACCGAGCCAAAACATGGCCGGTGTTACAACACCTCCCCTTCTAACCATCTGTCATTCTCCCCAAGACGTCGACTCCCCCCCAGTCAGACCCCACCCCATCACACTCCCAGGCACATGGCAACTCTGAAAAAGTTTCCAACTTTGGAATTCATTCAGTTTTTACGCCATGACGCATCTCATTAATAAAAGAGATGTACAGAAATAAGAGTTTCAGAAAAAAGAAAGAAAGAAAAAGAATGAAAATTAAAGCAATAATCAGAGATGGAGGGGGGGGGGGGTCTGAATCGTGCTCTTGTTTTTGCAAGAAAAACAATATCCGGCATATCCTGCAATATCCTGCATGTCATTGCTTTGTCTTTTTAGTTACGATTTTAAGGTCTCCAAAATCTCACTGTTCACCAAACTTGAATAATTTCACCTAATTAAGGAGGATTTATAAAATAATTGCCTCATTACCGAGTTTGTACCACGGGCCATTTCGTAGATCAGGAAGAAAAAAAGGCCAACCGCAAATATAGTCCGGCAGAAAGGGTCATTTTACAGGAAATTTCAATGTTCACTTTTTTTTTCATTTTTCACCTTAAATAATTATTAGGCTAACATGACGTGGTAATTTAAATTGTGAATATGACATACATTTTCCTTTATACTAACTTGGAGGCATTTCTGATGACAAGTAAAATGGTAAAAAAAAAACTCTGATTACTTCTTTAAGCCTCACCCCACCCCTCCACCACCACAATCACTAGGACACATATATGTTACTCAGTCATAATGAAACTAAATTCAGCGGGAATATTACCTCCGCGCGTTATGAGGAATGTGGTTATGTATGGAGAGAAGAACAAATACCCCGCATACGGAGCTGTACTTTGTGTTTGCTAAGCTAACAACGTAAAGGAGACCTTCGAATCCTGGCCTTGGGCAAATATCCGTCTTTCGCACAATATTCTTTCACTTTTCTTATACAATAGATTAAAACAATATGTGTACATATTGTATCACGATGAAATTTCTCCATGTCATTTTGAGACAAGCGAGGTTTTTTTTTTAACGGTGGAATCAACGTCCGCTTTCTCTGCGGCTGTATGTACGTTACTGATTTATTTCATGCAGAGCTAAAAACATTTTAATAATATAGATACTGTTTTACTTTATGATCGCGCTCTTCGTAAAAACGCCGATATTGCGATGACAAAATTGGCACAATGTGTGTAACAGCGACAACCATATCGTTACCAATATTTTAAAATAAAGAAAAAAAAAACTGTAGGTATTTTTCTCCGCTCGATATGATTTTTCATCCTAGCATTTTGTTAAATAGGACTATCGGTCATCGATTAAAATCGTTATTCAACATATACTATCAATATGTTTTTACACTGTGTTATTTTTCTACAAGGGAGACAAAACCTAATTTTTTTTTATTTTCAGAGGATTTCCCTCGATTTCCCTCCCTAACATTTACATTCACCTCCAATAACTCAATAAGCTTGACTTATGCTACATAGTGACAAAATATTTTATCTACCTTTTGTTTTGTTTTTTGTATCTATACGGTTTTCATTAATATTTCATTGTTTGACTCTACTGCCGTGTATATTCTTTGATATTCCACTATGTCATCGGGGCCTACACCGTACTCTCTTTGTGAAGAACAAAATAATTTTCTCAAGCGCAAGACTCTCGCCAATCCGTCGCCCAGACACTTCAATCGCTGATCTATACGCGCAAAACGGCAGAAAAAGAAATTTGCACTAGACATGACAAACCTGTGAAGATCTGAAGGCCAAGACAATTTGTCAGTGCATATGGAAATGCAAGGAAACTTGTAAAATTGGCCCAGTATCCTACCATATGGGAATTTGGGTTAAACTTTCAAAATTAGAGCAGTTTGAGGGAAATTGTAAAATTAGAGCATTTTCCCAACATATGGGGAATAAGTGAATAATGTACCTTGGGAAACCATCAAATTGAACTATAGAAGAAGACTGGAAAACTTAAAATAAATCACCCCGTATGTTCCGACCAATGGCAATTACTATACGATTTCGATACAATTTTTGTAAACATCCCTGAATTCGCATTAATTGAGATGTTATAACGGATGGTTTATCGATCTGAACGACTGGAGCAGAGAGGTTAAGTATCACCGCATATGTTTCCAATCAACGAGTAATTAAGAGCACGACTCGAAACCAAAACAAGAGATGGATTAATGAGCATTAATTGATTGAGACATCATGGGTGGGTTGGACTGCATGAGTTGAAGGTAAAAGTTACAAAAAAAAAAAATAGTGAAGTACTAATAATATTCGATATGGAAGTTAAAAAATGAAATAAAGAACAAAACCAAAAAAAAAAAAAAAAAAGAACCCAGAAGGAAGCTGACCTATGTTTCAAACACAAGAAAATGAAAGTTCATATCTCTCGCGAGGTCATATCAGCTGGTGAGTTCAGCAAATGTCTTTGACATTTCACGAGATCTTTTGGGCAATCTGTCTACAGACATCGACTGAATCGACTACCGGTAGATATATGTGTGGCTCACAGCTGGATTAGGTTAACACTGAATGTTCACGTTTAAGCTCGCAGTATGTTCATCACATTCGCGATTCATGTGACATGTGTAAGCGCACACACGGGAAGTCACTCGTATACCATATACAGATCGATGCAATTTAAGAAAACCTTGAATATTGAAAAAAAAAAACCCCAGCTTTGGTTTAAAGGTTCCAAAGATAAACTTGATGATGCGCTTCATAATATCCATATTGTTCAAGGATGAGGGTTTTTACATTGCTATTCAGCCCCCCCCCCCCCCGCCCCATCGTCGGCACCTGTCCTAATATGATAATCGAGTATGTAAGTTACCGAGACCAGGTTTCGTTTAGTTCACCTCAGTTAGAAAAAAAAAAGTATAAGGGAAAACACAACAACATACTGCAGAAAAAAGTTCATGCACATCAATGTTGTTTGTTATTGGTACAGGAAGACGGTGATAATAATACAAGGCTAGTACACTTGTGCAAACGTAAATTCTCGTTTCAAGGAAAAACAATTAACTAGGCCCAGTGATTGAAAAACATTTCGTGAAGGGTTATGAAAACTGTCATTTTGAAATGATATGGTTGAAAATAACACATTGTGGTTGATATCCTGTGGATATGAGGGGAGTCTGAATTGAGACCGTGGGGTTCGGGTGAGTGGGGAAATTAAGGGAGTTTGGGGAGAACGTTAACTCTAGCTACATGAATGATCGTAAGCGGTAGTTCACGACTTTCGATCGCAGTGTGCGAGAGTTAAGGACCTTCATTAAGGTTTCATTGTGGAATGTGATGTATGGTAGTCCCGAGTACAAACAATTGGAGATGCATAAAGAAAACTGAATGTTAAATTCGAAGCGTAATTTCGAATAGGCTGATAATACACTTAGCTGTATCACAATGGCGTTCAGCTAAACTGTTTCACAACAATTGTTTAATTCTGCGATTTTCCCTGTCCACGTTGTGGTTGGGAGAGGGTGGGACGGGAGGGGGTGGGATGGCTCAGGGGGGATTGAATTAAATACAAAAACTCATCACCCCAGACAGTTTCAATTCTCCCAACCACTGACGTCTAGTCTCTCCCCCAGCCTGTCTTAAAATCCTCCACATGTGTAATCAAAACAATGGATCCCTGTGTACGCTGTGTAATACGAACTGCTCTGCATCTTTCGAATTTGCTGGCAATCTAAGAGTACTGTAACTTAGAACCAGTTGAGAATTTTGCCTTCCGGAAGGTAAAATTATAGCTTAGGGTTATGAGTTACTGCCTTTGAAGCATCCTCAAATATGATGTCCAGGCTATATTTTTAGCCAGTAAAGCCTATGAAAATTGCATTTAGCCCACGGCATAAAGTTAAGCAACTTGATTTGCATGTTTTGAAAAGAACCGTAGCTGATAGGCCTACATAAAGCGATTAACAGACTACAAGAACAAAGCAATAATTCAGCGATGACTAATACGAACTATTTTTACTTTTTCTTTATTTTCCGAGATTAGCTCATCAAACCTGATTAAACAATGGCAGACGGCGGGTAGTTTATATTTATTTTTTCATGAACTTTGGAGCATATGGTTTTGTCAATTCAAGAGCTATAAGCAACACATTAAAGGCATTTACAGACTATGCCTAGTTGAATAAATATTAAAAATGATTCCACTGCCCCAGACGGACGACCACGTCCGTGTACTTACCTACGTACGTGCGGTATGGTGTAGTTACTTCTTTTATCGAGTTTCTTCCCGGTATCCGACGGTTAGACTCTACCGTCCAGCTGATAAAATTAGTTCCTTTACAATGATCCCAGAAATTCGGTTGCAAAGATACCAGACGGTAACTGAGTAAGTGACAACGCTAATGTAAACAAGCTTACAAGCCTATTATCGATCGTTACGTTACCTCCACAACCCTAAACATTCTTCTACGAGGGTATTTAGAAGTGAACTGCAACTAGTTCAAGTGCAGTCCAGCTATATACGCTCCACTAAGATTAGCAGTAACAAAAAAAAAAAGTTCTGTAACCCATCACGTATGAAACCTCGAGGAATATTGAACTTGTTGAGCCAATGAACGCAGAAAGCGAAATTCAATGAAACCAATCTCGTTGCTTCTCTTCAGGGTTCCCACAGCATGTTGTCTACTGCAATCGAAAGTTTTTTCCTCGGATAGAAAACAAAAGGACATGTACTACGATCGTCTGGCCAAAATGTGGTACGATCATTCTGCTAAGGAACATTTTTGAAGATGGGGTGATCCTCATTTATAAAAGACTCACAGCCGATAACCACGCGTGTAATGTGTAACATCCCTCGGGACAGTCCGCGCAACGTTATCAAAAATAAACGCTTCCGAAAATTTCACGTATGAGGCCTAACTGGGTGAATAGAGGGCGGGTGCGTAATTGTCACAGATAATCTCCAAGCAGTTTGTTTAGAAAGCAGTTTGTTTTGCTGTTATTCCGTTGAACTTTATCGTAAATAACAACAAATTGTGACTGCAAGGTCAAAAGTATCCAGTTTCCCTAGTTTCCTCACTAGCTGGCTGTTGTAACTTGTTTCCGGTGGGGTGTATGGCGTCACTGAAAATAAGTGGAACATTTCACCTAGCCGTTGTCCTTTGCTTTATACTAACCGCGAGGAGTGGTGAAAGGTACACATATACCCAATTTACGTGACAAAATGACCTTAATATACTTTTTAATGCACTAAGGTATCCCAGCACCAAAGTGACCCACATGATGTGCCGGTTGATCTGTAACGACTGTGCATTGTAGAAACTGACCGTACTTGTCGGCATCCAAAATAATTAACTGAACCAATAGGAAGCCAGAGTGTACATGTTCATTGCCGTCTAGGCCTACATCTAATATGGTTTCGATTTAGAATGTAGCACTCATACTCCGGCCACTGAATATCTCCAACACTCCATTGCAGGCCCACCGACCTTCTCCCCCACTTTCATCGGCGGACATTTCACGTCTCCACCCTCACCCCCCCCCCCCCCACCCATCCCAACAAAAAGCAAATAGAGAGTATTACAAGCCATCTTCATCTTAGCTATTTCGAGCAAAGTAAAAGTTTGGAGTGTCAGAACGTTCGGTAAAAGGTGCATGGATGTTACACAACGTTTACTGCGCACTGAGCTTGCCTGCCAGTTCGTACAAAAGCAAAATACCGGAAACACACGAGTATATAGTAGCGGTTTCACGTAAGCCTACAATGGTCACCCTTTCTCTCATTTAAAAATTACTGTGCCTTGGTTGATTTACTATTTTTGACTTGACCCATAAAATGCAGAAGTGAAAGGAATAACTACCAAGTTTGTTGAGGAATTCGCCTGCAGCGCTTTGTGTGACCTAGCCCTAGTCTAACGATTCCGAACTCGGTGCCCTCAACTGTCAAGATCTACAAAACTGAGTGGTCATGAACTTGTTTCAGAAAGGTTTATGATGGACGATCGTAAAAAAAAAAGACACAAGTTAGGTTCTCAGTGACGTCACTAACACTTGGGTTTATAACACAGTCGTGAAAACGATTGTTTATTCACGTTCAGTGAGTTACGGGACTGTTCACTGCAGTTCGGTAGTATAGGCGCTATATAGCATGATAGGCTGATTCCTTGGAAAGTAGAGGTAAATATATTACCATGGGTATGCATGGTTCACTCCATGATCTGATCCTGTTTCTGTTCGGTGTAAGTTCGGTGAGGAAATATTGTGCTCCTTATACAGAGAAGTAAGATTCGCAAAGTTCTTTCGCTATATGTTTACAGAGTGAAGGAAAGTTAAATTTTGTTGTTGTTGTTGATGGGGGGGGGGGGGGTGGTTTACTGCAGCTGGGGCGCATGTTAAGTCGCGAAAGAAGGTAGTCGCCCAGTCCTCTGGAGTACCGTATTTTGGTATTTTTTTTAAATGTATGTATAATATAGCTGTATGTACTTTATTGTAACGATCTGTTCCAACTTCCTGGTTTTATGACTGAGGTATTTTGGGCTGAACTTTTGTTGTTCTTTCCCTGATAAATACTTGGAATAGCCTATGGCTTTTAATTCATTCACTTTTTTATATGAGAAGATGCTTTACTATTTCCCATTCCTTTTCTAGCAGTGATGGTTTTCTCAGAATAAAACCCCGTACCTACAAATACTTTATTGGCATTCCCGACTTTTCTTATCGGAACGAAATTAATAATTATGCTAACAGCGGCCTATTTTCTGATCTGTGTATTTGTTTCTGCACTGATGTGAATCGTCCCATGTGAAGCTATATCCCAAGGTAAATGCCACTGGACCTACTCCGCTGGGCACTGAATTGCAGAATGACAATAAAAGGAGCAAATTTATGGCCAGTGATCATACGGGAAACTTCCAATAAACAAGCCAACAGGGTCGGTCAGAGATGGACCGGGTTGATGCTCGACGGCAGATACATCGGCTGATATGACCAATCTGAATGACAACTTCAAGCGACTCTGCGCGTGTTTTGTAAAACACTGCCCGAAACTTGGTGGTGAAACCCGTGATGCAATTGACTGAGCCAGCATATAGCGTAACCGGAGTTTCACGTAAATACGGATGCTTCAAAACGACATTTCTAAAGGAGGGTTTGTTGTGAAAGAGATGTGTGTTTCTCTTAAACTTTTAATGAAAAAAAAAATGAAATAGTACCCTGCAAAGAATTTCGGGTAGTAAAAGATCAGAAAGACGGAGCTTTCGACCAAAAATCCTGTAAAGAATCGTAAACAATAACTTTTCAGTTCAAATCGAATCAAAATCACCAATCGTAAAGTATTGTTCTTTTAGGGCGCCATCCCATCCCTCGTGGGAGTTTTTTTCTTTGTAAAGCTGATTTTAACATTGACACATTCGGCTTAGGTTTAGCGGATTTGTAGCTAATAAGCAGTAACGGTACTAAAATTTTCGAATTGTGGCGAAAATATATGTTGGAACAATTAACTCTTTGGCGTGAAGCGTGCGTAATTTTCGTGGGGTCCCCTGTCTTATGGCCCCTTGTAAGGTCCAGCGTAAAACCTAGTGGGGTCCAAGGAGAAGCCCCAGAAATACAGAAGTTTTAGCATAGGCCTATATCTGGGTGAAAAAAAATGAGTTTTTCTAGGCACTTGATATTTCCAACTGATTCTTAAATAATGTACTACGTTATTCCTAAGTTGACCAAAAATAATATATATATATTTAAAAAAAAAAGGTGAGGTTATACCCGATGAGGTCTAAGGGAAAACCCCTGATAGTGTTCCGAGGTGAAAATCCAGAAGACTCTGATGTTTAAGAATACCTCTGGTAGAAAATTAAATCTTAGAACTTGTTAAAACACTGAGACAGATTAATTCAATAGTACTTGGGGTGGGGGGGGGGTGGGGGGCAAACTTTTAAAGGTAAACTCAGCCTGAGAGCTCTCTGTAAAACTATGCAAGTCACGTACTTTAAATTCATGTCGCTGACACTTTTCACTGTAGAGCAAGCTCTTCTTGCTGTAGCTGTGAACACATCCCTCTAATACATTATGTACCACCTGGTATGCTCGATACATAAACTTAAGTGTAACAGATACATATGTATATATCTTTTCCCTGTTAATATACTGCACATATTGCATTCACCTTTCTGTTGTAAGAAAAGTGTAAAAAGTGTCAAGAGATTGCTAATACGTAGCTTTTAAACATATTGCCGCTTTCCAAGTTTTCATGTTGTTAGCTAAGAAGAGTAATATCCAAACAAACCTAGCTTGCATTAAAATCTTTTGGAATCTTTGCTTTGGATGATGCATTTTGGACCAACATACACCTATCCTAAGACTTATTTTTTTAACAAGAGATTTGCTAAAACCTCAGAGCTTAGAACTTCAGCAGAAACCCTGGACCCCACCCGGTAAGTCTGGCACTTCGCTCTCGATTTCTCTCTGCGCTCGAAAATTATTTGCTCCCGACATTTTCTTTTGCCCTTCATTTTCCCCCTCCCCCACTTTTAAAATCCATGGTACCGCCACTGCACAAGTTGCCATATGAGAGGTGTCTTGAGCCAGGGTCCTAACGCTGGACAAATAGGCACAATGTTAATATAGAGATTCAATGTACAATGTATCAAGCTCAGACTGCAGAATGAAGAGACAACAGTAGAAATCACAGAGTCTTTAGAGTCACCTCTTGTGTTATTATAGGCCCTACTTTAATTTATCTGAGGTACAGTACTCTGTGGAGTAAAATTGTAAAAAGACATTAAGGCAGCAGCTGTTTTCTCAAATCGTTCGACGTGGTTTGGAGTGGGGTGGGGGCAAAAGTACGGGGAGAATATCGAAAAGTTGAACATTTTTAAACTATATCATTACTTTGTCTCAAAAATAGGTAAAGCTGTTACTTTCCAGTCTATTTAAGAACGCACACACACACACATACGCACACACACAAATTGCACCATTTTGCATCTGGGCCTCTTCTAAAGCAAAGAAATTTTTAGAAGGGGACTTGCTCTGGCCCCTCTCCTTATACCCATGGCCAGGTGACGGTGATCAGCGGTAGCATTACATCAAAAACCTTAAATTTAGTCATGAGACGCTTCAAAATCCTACTTCGTCGACTCACAGTAACTAGACATGTCGGAAACATTTTCCAAATTGTCGAGATATCGTCCTGCAAATTACTGGCTCTACAAAATTTTGGGAATTTTACGCAACTCGACATCATGTCTAGGAAAATAATTGTCAACCCATTTAAGCAGACTATCCACTCATTGCGGACTACTCTATGAGAGAATCTAAACTTACATGAAACCAGAAAAGAAACATTTCACCGGCTTACAACTTTGCCGACGAACACAGGAATGGGGACAAACCTCTCAGTAATCAGAATTAGACAGAGAAAATTCCTACTACAGAGAAATTTGAAATGCCGAAACATGTTCCCCGTCCCCGCTACCTCTCCAACCCCCTCTCCTAACCTCCTCCCCCCCCCCCCCTGAATCTTCGCGAGGGTAGTAGGTCCCAGGCTTGTGAATCAATCATGATAGGGGAGATGACAAACGTGGCGAGATGACAGTACGTGTGAGAAGCTGGCCTGGGAATAGGTGCCACACTCAAATTATTGAATCCGTGTACAAGTTACGCACCAACAGCTGTGGTAATTTTGGAGTTTTGACAGTGTAATTAGGTGGGCACTCTGAGTTTGGCAATGGCAACTTTTCGCCTTAGACAGCTTCATTCGGTATTACTAACTTCATGCCGAAGTAAAATTGGTATTAACAAAATTTCACAGCGACTCTACAGCTCTTCTGAAGGTAAATTGTTCTGTCCGTACTTTTTGTTTTCATCTTGTCGGGTGCGATCGTGTAGAAGTACCAATTCCACAAATTGACCAAAGTAAGGCCGTGAATCATGTGTAGGCTACTGAATGTGGACTTAAATCTTTAGACTTTACCCGTTAGGCTATTTGCCTACAAATTCTCATTAGGAGAAAGCAAGACTCATTTAGTTTTTTAGAGGAAAAATATAATATCACGACATCTGCTAACAGCAGTAGTACATAGTTTAGTGATAAAATCTGCAGCCAGACGTATGATAAGCGATATTTAAAGTAAGTTGGCCCAGAATGGCTGAAAATTGTGGATCAATTTGATGTTCTGTCAATATCACAATTTCCCGAGCCAGGTAGCAGTGACCACGACATTTTGACTCTTGAGAGTATCGGTTATCCTGTTGATGCTTGTGTCCCTAAATCTGATGCCTGTCATAGAGTTGGGCAGTACTAGGAAATCAGCATCGGTATTCAAAGCACGTCTTTTCGGTATTTGTCAAAGTACTGTACCATACTAACGATGTGTCCAAGGTGATAAAACAACAGGTTCCGTGTGCTAGATGCTGAGGTACCAATGTAGTAACTTTTTTTTCATGTCTTCAAGTAAATGCATTGACAAAATACCCACAAAATGGCAGGAAAAAAAGTTTCATTTGTGCAGCTTCAACAGGGTTTGAGAGCAGTACTCTACACAGCAACTAAATCGGTGACAAAGTCGATTTGACTATGTGTCAAAATCCCCACTTGCCATTTGTGGCCTAGAAATTCAGTGACGAGTTGCTACTCAACAATCAATTCTGAAGTCAGTTGATCTGATTACTGTACATTACTTACAAATTATTTTGTTTCATAAAATCGATAAAAATATGTTTTCTGAAACTTTCTCCAGAAACACACATGGTTTCTGTCAGTGTCGCTTACACATAACGTAACTTTGATGATACATGGTCTATGGATCATTTGTGTGCATCTTATAGTACTTTAGTTGCTCAAAGTGATGAGTCACTGTGCTATTTCAATTGGAAAAATTTACCAGTTGTTCGCCACCTCAGTTCCAAGCTGAGCAAGCCGTCTAGGCCCCACTCCAAAGACCCCAGTGCAGAATGACTGACAGTCACAAAGTGAATGACAAGTTCATAGATCGATTCCTTGGCCTTACTTCCTGCGATTTGCGACAGCCGATCTTGGGTTTATGCAAGTGGCAGGTAGGACCTGAGTTCATACTTCGATGCAATTCCAGGAACATTGCTTGTGGTCATGCATTGCGGAAATTCCCAGTCCAACTTATGCATTTATGTGAACGAAATTTTCATTATTAATGTGTCAATTCAGTGATGTAAACTGTTCCTGTTTGTCGCAATCCATTGCAGGATTAGCATGGGAAATCTTTTCTTCCACCCAGTGTACCTGCCTGTCTATTGTTGTAGTTAGGGTTGCTAGTTGTGGCAAACTTTTTTTTTTTTCTTTGTGGGCTGGAAAATATTAAAAGTGCACTCCAAAGGCCATTTTGGGGACCCAATGAAAATGACTATAAAACACCCGCTTTATCACGAAATTTCAAAATGTACTTCCCCCAAATGCAATAGTCACCCATGTTGAATGTTGCTGGTTTTCAATTCACTCTACACTTGTAGCAATGACAGAAAGAGTATGCAATGATGCATATTGTATTGCCATGTGTTGAAAAGTTGGCAAGCATTATACTGTACAAAAATGCAGGGTCAAGTTTCCTAAAGAAGGAGCTAGTTTTCTTTTGACATTTTTTTCAGTTGATTTGGCCGGCACATTGGCTGGTTACTTCACAAACAAACTGGCAACCCTGATTGTAGTCACTATAAGCTCATCGATTGAGTAATGAATTAAACTGGATTATGTAGTATGCAATAGCATGAATAATTTTGAACTCTGTATCAAACTTGACTTCACCTTGTTGAGTGGAATGTCTAATCTTTCAAAAGGATATTTATTCATACTATTGCACTCATACAGTATTAGTATTCATCATTTATATGTATCTAATGGCATGCTACAGATATACACTAGAAGATGCTTTCAACAGCCAGCTTTCAACAACTCAATGTAGTCTATACTTGAAACTATTCCTTTTAGTAGCTTGATGGGTCTGAATAAGCTTAGGTTTAATGAAAAGATCATGGCTTAAAAGTGGTAAAGAAAAAAAAGCTGTACATGCACATGAGTAGTTTTTTCATGAAAATATCTTAATGCTTATTCTACATGATACAGAGAGCTCTACAAATAATTAATTGCAAGCTTTGCCAAAGGTTTGATAGTTATACAGTATGTGGAATAGTTGCACATATTTCTGTTATGAGGATAAGAATAATCATGGCTGTGAGAATGGTAGGATAGTATTCAAGTCATGTAAAGCACTATTAATGTAATTATGTCACTGCCGACATTGCAATATTTTTCTTCATTAAGAGTTAGTTAAGACGAGCAAAGATGGTCCCGTGTTTCTCATCTGCATCAATAGACCAGAGCGGAGGAACGCAGTTAGTATCGAGACCGGAGTTCAGCTGAAGAAAGCCATTCACTCATTTCAGGACGACCAGAATGCCCGAGTAGCAGTCCTGTATGGGACTGGTGAGGACTTTTTTTACAATTATTGCCCAGCATGTCTATTTTAAACTAATGTATTTTAATTATATGAACTGACTTAAAAAGTTTAATAGTCACCAGTCAAAATTTCTGAAAAGGCAGTTTTAGCTCAGTGATGCCAGCTAAGACCAAGACAACAGAAATTGCATGAGATATGTTGTAGTGTACAGGCATGTACTTGGTGCTTTTCAACCTCCATTCCAATCTATTGTAGTTGGAAAAATTAAGAGTGATTGAGCTATTAGAGTTGCAAATTAGAGCTGCAGGTGAAGTTGGGTCTACTTGCCCGTTAAACAGTTCTCCACGAACAAGGAAATTTAATGTTATTTATGAGATTTTTTAATCTTCTATCAGTTAATCATAAGGATTTTGTTGGTAGCAGCGTTCTTAGTTGGGAAACACTGCTTTGAAAGTTGGGCCTCGGTACGAGACTGAGAATTTGTGTGATAGAACCGAAAAATGCTGTTTTGCCTTTTTTTGCACTCTTTGCATTTCTATTGCAAGGTCTCTCAGTGCAAAGACTCTTGCTTCAGTGATTGATAAAACCTCAAGAATATCCGCATTCAGTAAGATAGTTTTCCTGAAGCCATGGAGGTAAAAGGAGACCAGGAATTTTTTGTATTGAGATGGATAGAAAATTTAATAACTGCTAATTATTTAAGACCCACCCAATCAACTGAAGATAAGCTGTGTAGTTGGCCCAAAGGTGCAGTATTTCTTTCTGTCATTCGTCTACTCCAGTTCGATATCATTCACAGAGCAACATCGGGATCTACGCATGTTCCCGGGGTTCAATGTTCCCTGTTTTTGCATCATTTCAATGTTTGCTGATGAGTGCAAGGTTCGTTATTCCCATGGTTCGATGTTCCCAGAATTGTCACTGTTATTCCCCAGGTTCACTGTTCCCGAGGTTTGATGGCCTCATGGTTCAATGTTCAAAGGCTTTGATAATTCCGAACCCTGGGAACATCGAACCCCTGAACATCGCACCCAGGATCATCAAGCCCTGGGAATGTCAAACCCTGGGAACATAGAACCCCAGGGAACATTGAACCTTGGAAACATTGACATAGCCCCGGAACATCAGTCATGTTAACTAATCCTTAAGCAATTTGTTCTCTAAGAACAATGCTTTAAAACATAGGTTTATGCTGCTCCCTGGTGAAAGTAAGGTTTTATCATCAAGTAAGAGATTAGATCAAAACTACAACCCGGTGCAAAATAAACATCAACAGCAAAGTACAAACCAAATTTGTTGGTACTATGTCACAATTGATAGATTTCCGATTTCCAGTAGGCTTTTACTCTGAATATTTACTAAAATTCGAAAATTCATTTTTCTTGAAAATAAGAATGACGACTGGCATACTCAAGTGTTTTATATTTTTTAAGAGACATGAGATTTTTCAAGGAAAACTGTCGTACAGTACAGACCTCCAAGTAACTCTGTTTGATACTTCAAGCAATGTTTTTTTTTCTTCCAAGCAAGAAGACGCAATTGAGTAAGTACACAAATAAAATCTGAAGAAAATATAAAGATTTTATGCATGAACCTTTTTTGCTCAAAATCAAGTCGTTATGTTATTCCAAAATTACAGTACCTGGAAGCAAATGTCACATGTGCACCTCCACAACTCACATACAGTAAACATTGCCGGTGAATGTGCTACATCATACTTCTCCAACATACGACAATGGCGGGTAATTTGAATTGCTGTTTGGGAAGAAAAAGGTGTTATGAAAATAGCACTGTCACAGTTGTGGCAGTTTGTGAATAGATCTATGTATATTAAAGTGTAGGTTGAAACTGACAAATCCAGCGCTCTTCCCCTTCGAAGATAATGCTTCTTTTCATAATGCTCAAAAAAGCAGTGATTTGTACTGTACCAAGCATCCCCGGTTTTGTTTTCCTGGCAAGCAATGAATTTATCAGACTCTGTATAGCATCATCTTTTCTGTGTTATTTGTCTGGATCTTTCTTTGTCTTTTGTTTATACGGTCATTTTATTGTTTTTCATGTTGTCTCTTTTTTTGTGTGTGTTTCATATTTCTTTTACTTTGTACCACTCCTGCAAGGCAGACATAGAATTTCTTTTGTTGGGATGGAATTTAAACCATATATGTTTTTTTTCAACAAAAATGGAGTATATAGTGCAACTGCAGACATTTGATGCCATGTATTTGTAGCCATTGGTGTTATCGTGGACTGTTTTTTTTGGGGGGAGAATATTGTTAATATTGTTTACAATATGCGGTAGTTGTTTTTGGGAAACATGGAGGACTAATATTTTTCAGCACATTTTGAGGAAGGATCTGAGAAGAATCAGCATAATTAGTGGTATCGTTTGTATGGTGTGAGACAGGAGGGAGGGCGTCAGTGAGGGTGTAGTTCGGACTTAGATCTACATCATAGGAGAGAGTGCTGTAGGATCATATGGGGAGAAAAATGTTGTAATTGGGATACAAGGCAGTCAAAAGTAGTTATTGATTGTTTGGCTAATTTTCTAGCAAATGCATGGCGGTTTCATGGACGTCTCTTGGAGCATATTTGCAATGTGTATGTCAACATCAGCCTTTGTGATGTTGGTCTTATGTTGCAATGTATCACATACATACTGCTTGGTCACTCTATCAGTGGAGGAATGTAGTCTGAAAGAGAAAAATTACACTGCACATCTCATATATGTTTTACTGTTGTAATTGAACTTTGTAAATCTTTTTAAATTGTTTTGAGCTTTCTAGATGAAACTTGATTCAGGTGATGATGCCTCTCTGTCATTAGCTGAAGTACACAACTACATCACCTAATCATTGTCATGTTATATTGCTTTTTACCTGCACCCCCCTCTCCCTGTCTCTCTCCAACTTCCCATGCTCCCACCCATTCTTGATTCTTCCAGGCTCAGACAGTAAATAACTTCCTCTATGATCTTGCACTTGTTAGCATAAATATGTTATCATAGGCATGTTTTGACTTTGTATGTTACAGATGGTGTATTCTGTGCTGGCTACGACTTGCAGGAACTTTCAAAGGGAACAGATATGCCATTAAACGATACTTCTGTGAGAGATAAGTTAGTCCCATATGCACCAATGGTGAGTGATTCATTATAATTTACAGTAATTCATTTTAATCTACAGTGTCTTTGAAGGATATTAGATTTATCGATCAAATCCGATCAGATGTTACAGTACAGTGTGATGTTGTGTGTTAAAGTATCTCTTGAAATTTGTAGGATAGTTTAAATAGTTATTGATCAATTCCAATCAGGTGTTTTTAATCCAAGGTAGAATCATATACTAGAATGGTTCCAAGATACCACAAATGATCCCATCGGATCGATCATTAGGCACTGAAGGGTTTGGATGGATGAGTAGGCCAATGGTAACTTAAAACAGCAAATAAGCAAAGGGGTTAAAGACAGAGATGTAACTGAAAACCATATACATTTTTTTTTCTCGATGCTGCCCACTAAACAACCAAACCATTTTGTGCTTTAACCAAATTCTGTGTTTGACAGTACTTTGTTTTACCGTACTTGATGCAATGAAATTAATGTTGGCAATGAAGTAGCATCATATGCATCATAGTACAGATGTGTATTCATAAAATAGAAACCTGGGAAGTTTGTTAATAGCAGCAGTGATGTAACATTGGGTAAGATGACATCATAAGTATTGGTAGGATGGCATAATTTTAAGGAGTACCACATTTTCATGTCCTTCGGCCCTTTGACGTGCACCAGATGATATTGCTCCGACTTGATCACTATTAAGGTGGTCCAATCAACAAACAATTGAAGAAGAGGAAGGAGTGTAAACTGAGCACCATAGCTGTATGGATAGACAAGTATCATTTATAGTATCCTCCTGACTGTATGGTAAGGTCATTTTGACGCAATCTCAACCCAAGCTTGCATTGAGGCTGAAATCGGAACGTATAATGCTTACAATGTCAGCCTGTGGTGAGCTTGTCACAGATCCACTCTAAAAGAGGCAAACAGATTTGGATGCACTCACAGCAAAGAAGTCCATCCATGAAAGAAGTTGTTGAACATACTTTGTGAGCTTCCAGCAAGCTGCAAAACAGAAAGGTCGTAATCTGACACTCTTTGACAAACTGAAGACCTCATATTCACTCCAGGGCTGCCAATTTTTTTTTAACCTTTTTTTCGTTTTTTTTTTTGAAGTTGTGATAACTGCTTGGAATACTGTTCTCATCTATCAGTTTCTCAGCAGGACAAGCTTGTTGAAGGCTAATATACCAAAATTTACAGTAGTTCAAACAGGTGTATTAAAGCTCTTTAATACCAAGGATGAATTCCTATAAATGTGCTATTGGTTGTATTACTTGGAGATTCACTGTGTCATCACTTATAACCTTTATTGTGTCTCAAATTTATTGGAATGGTAAAGTAAAAAATGGATGGATGAAACTCTACACAATATTTTGTATGATGTAAAAATTTAGCCTGATTTTTCGACATGCAAGAGCTCATTCTCCGTAGCAAGTAGATTGAATTTCGTAGTGGTCTGGTCACAAACAGCAACTGGTCTGAACATTGCCGTGTAGTTTCTGATCTTCGATTTTCAGATTGTTGTATATTGTGTCTTCACTTGTCCATTCCATGTAAAGAAAAGACAGTATACATAAAATGGACAAATGAAGACATTGTATGCAGCAAGGACTGAGATTGCATGAGGTTTTCTTTTGAATGATTACAAGAGTCTTGCAAGCAACTTAAAGTCAGTATAAACGTCAATGTGATTAAGTGATGACACAGGACCAGTGTTCCAGCCAGAGAACTTGTCAGTTAGTACGAACACCATCCTGGGGGAGGGGTCTAAGGGTTAAGGGTGCCCCTCTCTAATATGAGACTCATTTTGCAGCTGGAATATGTTAAGATGTTAAATGGTGAAATCTTTTGTTTCGTATCTTTGAGCTAAATATTGCAGTAATATTTCCATGAAATTTCAGATATTTTGGTGTGATTTTTTTTTAATTATGTTCTGTCTGGTAGTCTAGCAATTTCCTCTTTATGTCGGTTGGGAAGTGCCAGTTACAGGCGGCCACCCTGCTCTTGGAGTGGATAAAACCCATCATTTAACTTTGGTAGACATGAAATGATTTGTGGAATCTTTGAGCTTAAGCAGGTATCTCTTACTATAGATGTCAACCAGTGGTGCTTGTATAATAATAATTGATACAGAATTATTAACCTGTGCCAGGGAAATGTTATCCGTTTGCTACTGAAAAAAATTTCATGAGTATGAAAATGTCAGGCAGACTTAACATATCATGCATATTATTGTGTAGAAGTTTTTTTTTCCTTTGTTCAGAGTTGGGGCTTAATTTTGACAGTACCTGTCTTATGATAGTTAAAACTTTAGCAATACAAAATTTAGACTGTGGTATTTATAGTTAACACCATAAACAATTATATGTCTGATTTCAAGTAATAGCGATGAATGAAAATTATCAATCCTGTTCTGACAGGGGCCCACGAAGATGATGTTTACAAAACCAGTGATTGCAGCAATTAATGGCTACGCTGTGGCAGGCGGTATGGAGCTAGCTATGATGTGTGACATGAGGGTCGCTGACCAGAGTACAACCTTCGGCATCTTTTGTCGCAGATTCGGTAATTTGTTTTTCTTTCCTTATCTTGTCTCTGCCATGTCATCTTCCCTCATCCACCCATTTATCGTTCTTTCCAGAGAACACTTCCTTTTTTTTTTTTTTTTTTGAAAATTTTCTGGACAATGCAAAACTGAGTCCTTCATTGCGTCCTGCAAGGTTCTTCAAAAAGTTGCAAGATCGTGTGATTATTCCTTTGAAGAAACATTGCTGTTACTCTGAGTGCTTTCAGGAGTGTTACAAACTATGTGACTGGAACATACCGTAATTGGTGATCTGTTGGCATATTGAGATTACTCTTACTGCAGTCAACAAGGCAGCTGACTAATTTGCGGCTGTACAGTAGAAATTTATGTCATCTGTCCGAGTGATAACGGCGTCTGTGAGTGCTGTTAGGAAAATCCCAGACCTTCTGACTGGACCATAAAGTATTCGTAATCTGTCTGCCTGATTGCAATGGCTTTGAGTGCTTTTACCATCTTTGTACCTCACTCTTTCTCTGAACTGTAGAAATATGCTATCTACCAGTCTGGTTGTAAGAGCAGAGCTTAAATAAGAGTAAAGTAGGTGTTCTCTCCGTAACTAGAATCTGTAGTATCAATATACTTGTTTGCCCTATCGCTGTTCATCTTAAAGATGAAGAATTATCACCCCAGAGAGTTTATATTCTCCCAAACACTTACATCTAGTCCCTCCCTCAGCCCATATGAAATTCCTTCACATGTGTAATCAAAACAATGGTTCCCTGTGTAGGCTGAGTAATATGAACTACTCTGCATCTTTTGAGTTTGCCATCGATCAAAGAGTAGTGGAGAATTTTGCTGTCCCCCAGCCAAAAACATAGCTTAGGATGATGAGATACTGCCTTCAATGCTTTCGGCACAAACAGCGGACTGTGGGGCTATTCTGTAGGACTATGTACAATCTGTTGACCCTCGTGACAGTGCTGAATACCAAAGTAGTCGTCTGTGTGACTGGGACGTATAGTATTTCTGATCGTGTTCGCTCGATCGCAACGGCTCCGAGTGCTTGAACCAGGGAAGCAGACCATGGAGCTGGACCCAAGAAATTCATGTAATCTGTCTTCGATCATGGTGCCATGACTGTGTGTGCTGGTTGGAAAGTCATAGAGTGTGTGGCAGGAACATACAGCATCTGTAATCCGATACTGTGATTACAAAAGTAATGGACATTTTTCCTTCGAATTGCAAATTTTTTCCTCCATGGTATGTGTTTGTAAGTATGTGCCGGAGTATGCAGTTTTCACGAGATTTCTTTTGACATCTTGATTTAACACTGCCTTTCCCCACATGCATGCCTAAAATGTGATTGGTTATTGAAATACCACTTATTTTACGTTTTGCAAATGCAACCAGGTCACTGAAGCATATCTAGCCTTTGAGGGCTTCATAGCAATCTGGTCAGAAGGATCAAGTTGTCTGAACATTGCAGTGTAGTCTCTGGTATCTGATTACAGATTGTTTCTCAGAATTTTGCTTTTGTGTAGATCTAACTGAGAATAGTGAAAGTTTCTGATAAAAAAGATTATCAATTTATTTAAGATTGCTGACTATCTGGACAAAAGAACTTTGTAAAGTGACTGAGAATCATATAGTAGTTAAAGAATTCAAGTTGAATTGTTGAAGAGTATTGTTTGGAAAAAATGCTTATCCCTGATTTTCTATCCTGCAGTCTGCTCAGAAACTCTGATGTAATCTTTTTGCGGATTTGTTCCTGAATATACAGTGCTCTTATTTCATCTATCGTTCCATTTTATTAAGGTGTGCCTTTACTTGACGGTGGCAGCGTTCGCCTCCCTGCGCTCATCGGTCTCTCCAGGGCTATGGACCTGATTTTGACCGGTCGACCAATCACGGCCGTCGAAGCTGAGAGGTATGGACTCGTCAACAGAGTGGTTCCGGATGGAACAGGTTGGTCTCATTTACCAATGAACTAGCATGTGACCTGGTCACGATTCATTTAGTAAGATGATTTACATTAATAATTAATGTTCAGTTAGTCTGTCCCCAAGTCTATATTTCAAAGAAGTTTATGTTTTTCTAGTTGACCTCAATTTGCTCACAGTAAGTGATGTTGTTAGAAATTTGTCATGAGTCCTTCCACATCAAATCCCAAGGTTCTCAACCTGAGTCTGTTTTTCTTCCTAACTTTCTGGTCGCTCTGAAGGCTGTAACAGAAGAGTGCAAAGTACAAAACTGCAGATTTTGTACGAATTTAATGAAAATGCAATAAAATAGCAAATAAAGTGTAAAATAAAAATTATTGAGGAATAGATTATCTTTCTAATCAAACATACAAAAATATGGAAAATTCAAAATACAGATAATATCAAATACACATTGATTATAAAAAAACAAGTACCAATATTGACTCTCTCCATTAAACACACCAAGTATTAGATTAAAGATTGTAAGTAGGGCTTAACCGATAATCGGATGAAACATTGGATCGGGCCGATATTCGACTGTATCGGTAAAACATCGGATCGGTAAATTTGCCCAAGCTTGCCTTCTGATGTTAGCCAATGTTGAACACTCGAAATTTGTGGGTAATTACGGTGCACTGGGGGACGTATTATTCCGTATTATATTATTTATAAACTCATTGATATTGCTTCAAAATCAAAAAGTTCTATGAAATGTTGCAAATGTCATGTAGAGTAAAATGTATTACATACATTTTTTTAGTTGAAATGTCCCTAAAAGTCTCGTGAAAAGAATCACGTAAGATCGTGTGCAGCCTTCCGAAAATTTAAGTAATGATATCCTAACATAGTGGGTGTATATCGAATAGCCTAACTACCTTGGAAATTCATATTTCCGTATTAAAGGAAACAACAGACATTTTGTAAGTTGCAGGCTTCAGAGTTTTTCGAGCAATATTGAATTCTTTTTTTTTTGTTCATTGATCCCAGTCACTTTAAAATGTTTAGACTAAAGGTTTGAAGAAGCAGACTGTTGGTTTTGTGAAGGGTTTTGGACGTAGAAATATGCGTTCATTTTTGTATTTGTGTGGGTTCGCGGTATGTCTGCTAGCTGTCATTCTGTAGATAATTTGTGTATGCAGACCTAAGGCAGGCCTAAGCTTATGCTTTTTAATTGACATTGAATGTAGTAAAGGAGGTATACGTAGAATCGTCTGGAAACATTTGCCAGCATTGTTTTTTCCACATAAATAACTTGAAAAATATTGATCATGAGTAAAAAATAAGTACGTACATTTACAGGAATAGTAATTTACTTCAATTTTGGGGGAAGATTGAACGTGGATGGGGCATTTGAGTTACACATTTGAATGGATTTATTTACCAGTCATTTTCAAACGTAAGTATTTAGGAAAGTACATGTATGATCTCCATTTTGTGATGGAAAGTTCGAGATAAGCATGGTATGTACAAGATAAACACAGCCGGAAGTACAAGTGGTATGCGAAAATGATATTTTGAAAACGTTTAAAACGGTCTTGGTTCTTCAGCATGTGCAATGTGTTTGTTGCTCGCGTTGTACGCCGAATTAAATTCCTCTCACAAGTTCATGTGGTTTGGTTAAGATAACACGCTTACACTACTGTGGCCATTTTGTAAGCTTTGTCGAGATACCGATATACCTGGTGTTGAGTAGTCTGTGATTGGGGGTTGCGGAAAATTCCAAGCCACGTGCTTCAACATGGGTATAGCCGGTTAGCGTGGCCTACAGCCGCATAAGAGACATCGTGATTAGTTTTTTTGTTAACTAGCCAATCACAATTCGCGACACGTTTAATGCAAAATGTGGCTATCACGTAGTTCAGTCAATGGTATTTCCCACTGACTTTGTGTTACGATCAAACGAAGTGTTTCAATCATAACTCGTGCTACATTCAATGCAAGTTTTGTGTGTAAAAATCTCGAAAGCACGCACACAGTTCAATGTAATTTTCCCACAGATTTTGCGTTAAAATCAATTCAAACGAAGTAATTCCATACACTTGTTGTCCGGCGGTGGCTGTTAGCCTTCGCTTGTGACCGATTCATTTCACGAGGTAAATAAATTAAGGTCCTTTCAGGCTTTGCTTTTCCTCCTTTATAAACTGGGGAATTGTAAATTTGTAATAGTCACCAAGATTTTTCATCTTTTGTACGGTTGTACAGAAGATGGAAGCAGAAAAAAATTAGTGTTAGCTAACTTAACTCTGTTAGCCTAAAGTTGAAACCAAAAGGTCGGAGACGAGCAGCAGCATGACTTGCTTAGTGACTATGACAAGCGACCCTGTATTTTTTAATGTTTTATTTTTACTTGTTTACTGAATGTATATATTCATCGATTACTTGAAGGAATAAATGTGAAGGCAATGTACATCTATGTAGACATAGCTCGAGAGGTGGTAAATGTCCGATTGCACTGTGATACAGTGTAAAGTTACTTGAAAACACGTTGATAGCGAAAACTTCGGATCGGATATCGGTCGATGTTGTGGAAAAACATCGGACATCCAATCGGCAGTAAAAAACCGCATCGGTTAGGCCCTAATTGTAAGTATTACAGCTTTTAGAGTGGTGCCACACCTGTGGCGGCTTGCGTTAAATCTGTGTAAAGTTTTGCTCCTTATATCTAAGCAATGGATTATTGCTCTTTTGAATTCAGGTGGAGGGAATGTTAACAATCAAAATTTCGGCTTGACCAAGATCAAGCTGCCCTTATTCTCAAGCTGAATATGGAACTCTTCTGTCCATACAACGGACTCGCAAAGATGAGCTATTCTAATACTGATGAGCGCTTTACCATATGACAACTAGCAATTGCAACCATAATTACAGTCGAGTTTGTTACCATTGTATATTAATCTTGTCAACACTAGTCTTCTCAGAACAACAAAAGCCAACAAACTGAAAATTTGCAATTCATGATTTCTCTTTGGTCCATCTCCACAGTGTGCAGATCCCAGGTCTGGGATCTGCACACTTTGTTTTATCAGTACATTTCTGGCCTGCTTGGTCACCTGGACTCCTCCCCCCCCCCCCCCCCCCCTTCATTCGTCAGTATCATTCTGGATATCATCTTGCCAAAGACTGTTAGGTCAACTTTAATTCTCAGTTTCTTCCGAAAACTTTACCTAGTTTTAAGCTTCATTTGCTTTGCCACTTCAGATAATAATCCATCTCAGGTTTGCCAATTGTATAAATACCATAAATTCAAACTTGAGACAAGAAGTGAACGGAACTGAAGCCAATGGCATGCTGAGAGCGCACTCCCTGCTTCACGAATAAACACAAGAAAATGACAAAAATATCAATACATACAGAAAACAGAACACTTGATATGAACCCATGCCCATGAAGAAGATAGAAAACAATTTGACTCTCAGAGGCACCTATGCTTTAACTCAGAGAGTGCTGGAGGCTTGGCCCGATAGCTGGAATGCGACATTGGAAATGGTTGCGTTCTGAATATTTTTCATTTATTTGAGGTCATCTTAGCGACATTGTTTTCTCGAAAGCCAATTTTGAGCGGTAATTTCTCTTTGATTCCTTTTATCACTTTTGTATAGAAGAACATTTTATAGCAAAGAATTGAGTTTTAGTACAATAAGGTCAGTCTTATGACACCAGCCAGTTTGTCTTCCCTCCAGAGTCATTCTTTCAAAATTAAAAAAAAAAAAAAAAAAATGTGAAAATTTCCCCATTGCACCAACAGGGCAGGTTCATTAACCGCAGAAAACAACTATCATCAGAAACGATTTCTCTAATCTGGAAAACTTGCTTAATTAGCATTAATGACATGTAAAACTCTGGTGAAAGACCTCTCTAGGATATTCATTAATTATGCATAACTTTTATAAAGTGTGTCTTCCGTTGAACATTGGAAACATTCTGGCACAGATGCATTCATCTCTATCCAAATCTGTGAGAAATGTCCTCTCTTGCAGATGATCTAGTTTCTCGTCACTCAGGTGTGTTTTTACCGAGACTTTTCTTCCGTTTACGGAGCTGGATTAGGGTAATGAAATGTGTCTATTAAAAGAAAAGATTCGTCTGTTGCAACGTTTTGTCGGTGTGTGAAAGTATTTAGAAGTAATGACACAGTGTTTTGTTTTCCTCTCTGTACTGCAATAATAACAGGTTGTCATGATCACAAGTTTTTGCACTCCTCTTCTTCTAACTAACGTCTTCTAGAAATGCAAGGGAATTAATAAACCAGGTTTGCATCACAATTTGTGACCCATTCAAAGCCCAGTTTCTATTCAATTTCATGTGAGCCTTGCAATGGTTGTGAATTAGTATTTTTCTAGTCCTTATCTCTTCTGTTAAAGGAGAACTTACAAATAATTACCAAGTGGCATTGAAACTTCACAAAAAGTTCTGCTTCCTTCGTATAATTAGTGAATTTTATCGCATATGCGGAATTGTTTGAACTGCTGATGGGGCGTATTTAAATGAGTTAACTTTATTCATACCTCAGATGTTTCTTTAACATCTATTTATCAAACTGAATTGACTGCTGTCCAATTCAAACATTGATGAGCAAAATCTGCTAATCAATTTGTGCCATTTTGTCCCTTGGAATGTACTTTTTCTTCTCTCTTAAAATAAAATGAAAGACTCTCCCTTTTCCTCCATTTCACATTGAGAAGTCTGTGAACAATTCTCGAGAGACTGTTTTTTTTTGTTTGCAACTTTTCATTACATTTGGTGAAAACCTTCATATCTCTCTGGATGTATTACACTCTGTTTTGATATATTTTGTTTTCATACTCTGTGCTTATTAAAGCTTCTGTTTGCACCTGTATGCCCAGCAAATCTCTTCGTACGTTACGGAGCATACGCAACCGCGAGCAGTGACGTGCTTGAGGGTCATTTCGTTGCAAGTTTGATGACATTTTTTTCACCTTTTGGCACACCTGTGGCAGGTACGGTGACCTGTGGCATTGAACAGACCTGTGGGCAGGGAACAGACCAGTTTCAGTACAGGGTATAGAGCTAGGTAAAAGGTTGACCTCCTCTCGGTGATAACTGACAAATTGTGTGACATGATCTACAGAGGAGGCTACCTTGTCCGATGTAGTTGTATTAGTCTTAGATGACTGCGTACATGACGATAGGGACACTAGTTTGTGAGGGACCCACAACTCAGACACAGTCACCTCAATGATGGGTCTAGTACACTGTGTACCCAATTTTAACACCGTGATGCAGTGTCCTTTCCACAGATTCTCAAAGGAGGAGGCAACCGTGGGTGAAGGGTATTTGTGACCAGGGAGCATTGCCATGGAGGCATTCAAAGGGTAAACCTAACCTCCAGAAATTTTTGATAATTCATTTGCTTATTGATGCAAAATGGTGCAGAGTAGAGACGATTTTTTTGTTGCATTTGAAAATGGCAGTAGCCAGTCATCAACTTTTTTTCAGCCAAGCACAGTTTCTCTTGAGGAGCAAGATAATTTCAGGCGGCAGTCTCTATTTCAGGTGTTGGCAATTTTCCCTTGGGGGCAGGTCATCCTCAACCCCCATTCCATGGAGAACATTGCATGATTATGAAAGATGCTGAAAAACTTGCTGATCGTGAATGGTCTTTGCTTTGTTAATGGAGTAGTAATTATGACCTTCCATTGTACAAGACAGTACTAATTATACTGAGTGATTGTCAGGAGATGAGATTCATTGAATGAGGGAGGGTGTGGGGGGGGGGAGGAGAGGCTGAGAGATGGGAGCAGAAAGGGAAGGTGAAGGATGAGGAATATAATAGGCTTTCAAGAACCTGGGAAATCCCAATTCTAAGCTGAATTGTAGTCACTGTCCCCTTAAACACCTGATATTTACAGCTGTGGAAAGCAAACACCAAATTGTAAATTTTCAAGAAACCATAGTCACATTGCCAAACAGCAATAAACTTAATTGTGGTGAGCTCTTTGATCTCTGGCCCAAGGAGGGGTCTAAGGGCAGGAGGTGTCAAATTTTTTGAATAAGTAGATGTCCTTACATGCAATCTGGTGCTACATGCGTTATTTTTTAAAATAGAATTAGCGTCCAAAATTTGACATAAGTTATTTGATATAAGTTATTAAACTTTGAAAAACACTGCAGCTGTAGCTAGATGAACAATTGTTGTTGATTGAACATTTGCTGTTGATTGTTTTCTAACAATGCAGCCTCACTATATAGCTGTAATGCTATACAGCCTTACGATGCAAATCTCTCCGTTGAACAATCGTGGCGCGCGTATGTAAATGTCTGTGGAGATGTGCAGCTTTGAAGTAACGTTAAAAAAAAGCACTACGCAAGAGTCTGTTGGTATGTGGGTCAAAGACATATGAGGCACATGCCAAGCAGCTACGTGTGACAGAATTGATGGTACTAGTCAAGGTCATAAAACATTGTGAACAAAGTATGTAGCCTATGGGAAACCTTGATACCATTTATTGTTTAGTTGTAAAAAAAACGGCACAAGGGAGGTGGGCCATGGCCCAATGCCCCCCCTAAATGTGCCATTGGTTGTCCTAATAGTTATATGTCACATGCTCCTTCCCACCATAAAGTGACATTGCAGTCCCTAATGGAGCAAAAGTTGAAATCACGCACAACATCTTCGTGATTTTGTTGCGGGAAGTCGTAATCTGTTTCGCTTTGTGTCATCAGCGACATGGCTTTTGTTAAACAGCATCCCCATTTACCAGCTGGTGGTGCTTGCACTTGCTTTTATTGGAATTTGTTGCCATGGTTACCATCAGATTGATGTTTGCCACAAGAGATTGTAATCTAATATTTAAGAGAACAGCACGTCATTCACTCCGGGGGGTGGGGGAGGATCTCACGCGTAACACAGGAAAATTTCCAGAGTAGAAATTTTCTTATCGGTACATATGTCATTTGTTAGTCTACTTAATATGTTTTGCAAGCAATGAAGCATACCATCAGGTGAATGCTCCCGGTTTTGCTAGAAGTAGAAAAGATTGAGCGAGAGAAAAAAAATAATGGGCTTTATGAACGTGCATTAATTGTAGCTGTTCTTATTGCGGTGTGTCACAGGCGGTACACTTTCATCATTAGCAGATGTACTTACGTCTATCCGCGCATCACCGGTTGAGCATCCCAGTGATGAATGCACGAAAGCTGCGGCATCTGGTATTTTGTGTCATCAGGTTGGAGAGTGGCGATATGGTGAGGGTGTGGGTAGTGGGTGTGGATTTGTCGTTTATGAAAAGTTAGATTTCAGCAAATTGTCTCAAGAGTCTCCCGCACAGGTATGCATGAAGTAAGTTAAATTTAAAGTGTATGGTTACCATGGCAATCATGGAAGGAAAGGAAAGGAAGAATCAAGATAAGGTACAGCAAGGAAAAAGGCAGGGTGACAGTTTCTTCACTGTATGATCAGATATGCACTACAGAATGGGGAATGGAGAGAGAATAGTGGGGGGAGGGACAGGAGAGGCGGGATAATGAAGATGTAGGGTGACTTATCTGGCAAGGGACAGATGGTGATTGGATAGGTATTTGTAGATTATTTTTCTTAACCTTTTTTTTTTTATTATGGGACATATATGGTAGGTATGTATATTTCGCACAGATGTCACCCACAGCCAATTTGATGTGATGATAAAAGACAGCATACATGAAGATGATTTGTGAAATACCTAAAAACCTTTCTTTCTCTCAACATTGTCTTGATCATGTGTGCTAGGACATGCAACAGACTTTTGGTGCTTGTAGCCATAAACCCTTGAGTATGAGACTTTGACCCCAAGTCAGAGTTTAAGAAATCCCAAGAATGCCGTAGCGCAATTCAAAGTTGGGGATCTTAGGTCCATCTTACGTAACTACTGCACAAAATCCTGGATACGAGTCAACAAGTACAAACTGCCGAGTTCCACTACGGTGTACAGAGACCTCACGTATGCAGAAGAGTAATGATGGTATGAATACAATTGATCTCATACCAGTACAGCATACCAGTACAGCACACCAGTACAGCATATCAGTACAGCAAGAGCACAGAGAATTTGCACATTAGTGATGGTGAATCTAGATCTGTCGTGTAGAGAATTGTTTATATCACTCAACATTGATTCCTAGCTGAATGTCGAAGGAATTTATGCAATTGTGATGGTGTGTGCGTGTGTGCTGGTGTGTGTATGCGTGGGTGTGTATATGTATGTGATGCCTTGTCTTGTAAACACCACACTTCTAGAAGGGACAGGTGTTTGAAATTCATACTTGATGTGCTGGTCGCTCTGTCAGTGGTATCTACAGGGGATTTTAGTAATTTTGGGTGTTCTAGGATTTCACATAACTCTTCGTTGTAAGTATGAACTTCTACACCACTGGTGCTCTAGCCTTTTAATACATGATGGGTATAGGCCACTGCCACATCTACTGTACACTGCTTCATTCATTTTATTCATTTGTTTGTTTTGTTTCCACAAGTACAAATAACACAAAACAGAAGTACAGTATAAATGAAGACAGGGTACTAGAACAATCAAAATGTTTTACGGGCTAGTAATCTAAAGTATGAAGCAGAAAAAAGAAACAAACTAACAAAGACTGCAGGCAGTAGACTTTAATTAGGGAGAAAGCTTAAGAAGGCTAGTTAAAGGTAACGAAAAGAAAGAAACAGATAAAAGATGACCATAGGCAGACATGTAAGTGGGGAGGAAGCTAGTATTTCTCAGATATTTCTTGGATTAATGCACATATTCTAGTCTCTTCACGGAAGTAACCAAGAACAGCCATTACACAGATAGATCTCATGTTACTTTCTTTCTTATCGAGTTCTGCGCTTAGTAACGACCTCATGATTATGCATCATGTCATTGCAGTACGTAGCCAGCTAGCCACATGTGACTTGTGCTTATCACTGATTCAGTATGTGTCAACCAGCCATTGATCGCTATCTCTCTTCATCCATTTTTGTCAAATGACAAAATTGTCGTAAATATCCTTTGATTTGGAACCTTGTAACTCATACACTTCCCACATCAGTTGCAATACGTATGAATAATAGTAATGTGTATTTTTATCAACAATGTTTTCTCATCCTTTCTGCACGATCATTTAATACTCCATTTCTCGTCACTGTTTTGATGCATTTTTTTTTCTGCAGCTTTAGAGCACGCCATCCAACTGGCCAAGGAGATCTCGGAGTTCCCTCAAGAGTGCATGCTAGCCGACCGCAAATCGGCGTACCACTCCACTTACAGCAGCCCTACTTACGATGAGGCCCTTCAGTTTGAGCACGAAAATGGTTAGTTTGATGTTATCTTTATAGCAATGACACGGACGAGAAATTTGGCCAGCCATCGTTGAAGCAGTCAACTGATTTCTTCAACGATTACGTGAATGAACAATTCATCCAATTACGAGGGGTACATAGTGCAACAAAGTGGGGCAGATTCGCAGGTTTTGCGACAGTTAAATGTTTCTTATAGTCGTTGGTCAGCAAAAGAAGGTGAGAGTAATAAATTGTTTCCAGGAATCATTGTGAAACATGCTCGTGCATCCTAGGTTGGAGATAACTACTGTTGCAATTCCTGTAAGTCACACAACTGGTGCAGCTATGTAGCCCGTATTCTGTGTGTAATGTAGGCTTTCTAAGGTCTTTATCCATAATTGTATACACTAAGAAAGGAAAAGACCAAGATCTCCCATGGGTTGAGAGAAATATTACTATAATTTTCTTGTTGGATGAAGCATGATGGCTGTTTTTGGGACATGCATGAAGTGAAATGGGTCCTGCTTTTTCGGAACACAAATGCGGAAAGAAAAGGTGTAAAACTCTCACACCATTTTGCATCTAGAACGCTTGAAAAGGGGAAATATTTTTCAAAGGGGATGGGAACACCCCCCCCACTTACACCCCTCCCCCAGGTGGGCAAAACTCCAAAATTGATTTGCCAGCCAACCAATTGGTTACTCTGGTGACAGGCCTGCATCACATGGTTTTTGATGGCAACCTAGATATGTGTGCACTGCATTCCATGTGAGCTTAATTCCATGTGAGTGCATTCAATGTGAGTGCTTAATTCTTCAAGCCTGGTATTCTGTCTCAGGCTACCATTTCTGAGCAGATGGTGCAATGTTGGGAGACTGGCCCAGATCTGCTTTAGTGTTGTTTGAGTGGCTGATGAGGACACAGTCACTAGTTAAAGGTAGGTAGATACTGTAGGTAGGGAAATAGGTAGCTAGGTAGTGATATCACTCTGAAGTTTAATGACATGGTTGTAATGCTTTTTGTACCTTGCAGAGATGATGGCTGGAAACATGAAGAATAACCAAAAGTTAGGCAAGCAACCTGTTCATTAAATGCCAGATTTTCCCTTATTGACTAGTTCTTAAAGCAAAATCTAAAGTGTGTTGTTTAAGGGAGTTTTGGTTCAGGAACGCTGCTGTGAAGCCAGTGTTTACTTGTAATGTTTTCAGAATTCATATTTATGGTTTTAAGACTTCACACAACACTATGTAAAGGCTTTTGCATGACAACATATCTTCATTTGAAAGGAGAAATCAGAGTGATAATAATGCTTAGGTCACATTTTACCCGGTTTGTCTAATTTTTGGACATTGACCGGCGTTTACAGATTGTAGAAAAATGTGCTGATAACCCTCACGTGTTCACATTCAAAGGGGGCCCACACGGGGTCAACATGGGGCCTTGCAGTGACCGGTGGGTGATCTGTCAATTTTTCTAGACTCGTGTCAGATTTCATGAGCGATCTCTAGTCGGTCTCCAGGCAGTACTTGTACACTCGACCAACTCTCATCTGATTCCCCCACAGTAATGGTCAGGGTGCCAACCGATTCTTGAAGATCAGACTGTATCCAGACGGGCATTGGTATTAAGTTGCCTGACTGGTATCGGGGTGTAAACGGCTAGAATCTGGTGGGCATGGGTCAGTTTGTGCATGTGAGATAGCATTATATGTAGCAATTCTGTGTGACTCCATTCACTTTCCAAAGCACTCCATGAGAAGAAGCTACAGAGGAAAATGTCCCCAATACCTCCAAAAACCCTGAGTATTGAGCTGAAAACTATTTGGCTCTTGCTCTCATTGAGTATTATGTAACAGGTATCCTCACTGCTGTGGTGGCAGCAGAAGAGAGACGGTCACAAAGAAAGACCCAAGCCCAGAGAGGAAGGTAGCTGGTGCATACGTGACTGATGAGGCAGCCCTTGAGAAGGGCTGGACACTGGGCACAACCCTAAAGGAAATACTTCAAACAAATTCATCAGTGACGATGGCAGTGTTCGTTCATCTGGCAACTGTGAGCAATTCTGTAAGAGACTGTCACTGCATTATATGTTTTGTACGTATCATATCTAAATTTGTGGGATGAGAGGACAGTTGTTGGCAATGACAATGCTCTTGTGAAGTTTATGACTATTTGAAGGTGAAAATAAATCACACCAATCTATTTTATAGAATTAATATCAGAAACTTCTTGAATGTCTCTCTCTCAAAAGAAATAAATAACAAAGATTCAATAGTAAAGTCCAAAATGAAGTTGAAAATGACTGCTTTTGGAGGACACAAAAGGGATTATCAACAAGTTTATATTCATTTTGTAAGGTATTGAAAATGTGCATATTGAAAATCACTGTGTGCAAAACGGATTTTCTAAAAAAACACAGCAAATGAAATCTGTAACTTTAAAAGAATGGAAACTGAACTTGCACAGAATGTTTTTTTTTTGTTTTTCGTATTCAGTTGGGAGTTTATTTTCTCTCTAGTTGTTACTCGTTGTACACTTCGCTTTTTCATTGCCTCCTTCCCTTTCACTATGTAGCACAGCTTTAGCGTTAGCATTCAGAATCGAAGACAACATTAAATGTGAAGCAGTTGTAATCACCCAAGTGTGACAGTGACTTTAATATTGAAGCACACTCATCGGTGACCGGACAGTCATCGGCCTAGCCAGTGGATCACGGGCAGATTTTTGACCCGTCTCCAGCTAGTCAGCTATTCTCTGTGCAGTTCCCGTTCGTCACCCATACGGGGCCAGACTGGCACCCAGCAGATATGTAGACCACTTAATTTAGACTGACATTGACTTGGTGCCTGGATGATACTGTATGTCAGATGGCCAACCGGACATCATCGGGACATCAACTGATTGTTTGACGATGACTTCCCGACTTATTTTAACTCTGAAATAAAATAAACCCTTTTACCCTCCGATTCGCAAAAATGACCCAATACCCGGCAGGAGATCTGCAGGCTCCCGGCGGAAAGTTCCTAAAAGTACGTGGAGAACCAATCACACTGCAAACCCCTTGAGACTTAATTGTGACTGGGATGTAAGTTTTCCAAGGCTTTAGACAGTTAAATAGTGACAGCTTCAACATCTAGAGCAGCAGTGAAGGCGAGCACAGTGATTTGGAAGTTCCAATATTGTTGTACTTTGGTGCTCAGGTGGTGATGGGAGAGAAAAGGCAGGAGGTTCTATTAGTTAAGGAATATTTAGAGAAAACAGAGCACAAATCTAATTTATGAACTCTCAAGGAGGTGAATGTTTGATTTTTTTTTCTCAGCTTCTCGAATCTTTTTGTAAATCCTTTTATCATCATTTTGTCACATTCGTCAATTTTCATTTCAAAGTGTAAGCTCGGTGAAATTGGCGCTGCAAAGAATGTTTTTGTTTTTAATGTTTTGTGATAAAGTAATCAGAAATATTTTATATGTAATTTCTACTCTTTCTCTTTTTGTATCCAGGGAAACCGGTCGTATTCAAGGAATCGGTATTTGGCGCCAAAAAATTCGCCTCAGATAAAGTCGGCAGAAGTGGCTCTTTTGAGGCGTTTAAACCAAAGTAATTAAGGGCCTCTAGTCATTGGTAAGTCGTCATCTTCTGCCTGGTAGAATATGTTATATTTTATTTTGTTTTCTTTTGTTCCCTCCCCAACAATGTTTACCATTCAGCTTTATTATAATTACATACTGTTGTGGTGTTACTGTCATTCCAGTGTTTCCACTCCAGCACAATATTTTTGCAGTGTTCCTTTCTGGAGTACCTCAATCTGTATGAGCTAGCATTGTAATAGTTAGTGTCTGCACCGGTTTTTTTGAGAAGCCCAGGTACCCCACCAACAATGACAGGACCATTTCTGAAATTGCTACCCGCATCCAAAGTTTCAACGTACATATCGTGCGTGACAAGAAACTTAAAATATTACTCTTTCTTAACTTAGAACCCTTCATTGTCATGCCCGCAGCTAACATGCATGGTGTTTTGTTAATGTTCAAAGCTAGAAGTGGTATTGTGACTCCACAATTAATTCATATCCTAATGTTAAAATAGCTGAATGCTATATTTTTGGTTACATAGTTGGTCTGAGTCACCTAAGCACTTCAAGGGCACACAACCATATATGGACTCTGGGTGCTTACCCATCACAAACAATAGTGGCTTATACTCCACTACAATGTCACCTTGTTGCTAGGTGACTCAGGCAGTCATAGTGTAACTGTATAGCTCCACCTTGTTGTTACTCCTATGGAGCTACAAAACTAATGCACTACCTTACTGTAACATTACTCAAGTACAGTTGCAATCTTCTTGCAGATTTACTTTTCTTCTCACTTACCTGTCTCACCACAACCACTGCACCCTTATCTGCCATGCCAATAGTGCTGGTAGCATGCTGGTGCAGTTGCAGTGCGATTTTTGTAGTCAGTCTAAATTACTTCACTTTTTTCTGTTTTGTAACTCAGTGGATTTTTTTTTTTATTCGTAGATTTTAAAAAATGACAGAAAATCTGGTGTTCCTCTGATAAGTGTCAGAAACTGATATAGGGTTCTTCGAGTATTGTTGTAGTATTACTGTTCTTTCATGCTTGTACCTCTTGGTGTGATGTTCATTGTCACTAAACGGTCTCAAAGTTATCACTTGGGTGTTAATCGTTATTGTCACTGTGGTGCTATTGTTGTGTTGTTGTAAAACTGTAAATCACAGAGTTAAAGGGCATATTACGTCAGTTGTTGATAAGCCCTATTCCCCTTAAAATGATATTTCATTGTTGCAGTTTCCTTCCTACAAAACACTTATATTACTGCATATGTAGTTTCAGTACTGTGACTGTGGTACATATACATTTGTTACTGTAATACCACCTGTATTTTTAATTTTATGGCAATCATACATTTGAGTCTTATGTATGCTATGTTGCTTGCAATATATATGCATTGTCATCATTATTATCATCATCACCATCATCATCTTCATTGTCATCATCATCATCCTCATTGTTGTCATCATCACCATCGTCGTCATCATCATCATCGTCGTCGTCATCATCATCATCATCATCATCATGATGTGATAATAGTGATCACTTAAAACTTCATTATTCCCTATCATGAAATGTGTATGTAGGTGAGTTTTCTTGTGTTAATTGTAAGGTGTAAGAGCAAATGCACTTGTAAATTACTCACCACGGCCACAGCCATTACATTATGATCGTGATACTCATCAGTTGCCTTGGAAACTAGATTTCTGTGTATGTGGTACTATACATACCCATTATAAAGACAGTATACGAGAAGACAGAAAATTGTATAGGTCTGTGCCTGTAACACTTTTTTTGTGGGCACTGCTGCAGTTGTCCAGTAAATCTGCAAAGTGTACCATCCACATATCATTGTCAAAGTCCCACTCGAGTGCCGCAGACCTGATTTTATTTTAGCCGAGGCATATTTAAGCCCAGGAAGTTGGACACTATTAGTCTGCGACAGTTTTTTGTAAACTTTTTGTAGTAAGCATATAGCAATATTTCATACCAGTGTACTTTGGGAAAATGTTGTACTGTTACGCTATAAGTCTGCACAGCTGTTATGTGGTGTGCTTTGCAAAAGCCAATGATAGTACCCCAGTATAGCGCACTGTAGTGAAGTTCAAAGAAATATATAGCAGTGTCGTGCTATATTTCGGACACATTATGTACTCCATTTATGGTCATGTTAGTGATTACCATACAAGTAAAAAAAAAAAGCACAAAAGAGAAATCATGATCCTATCACATATCATGCACAAAAAAATGAACCTACACCTCAACTCTAGTTACGTCACAGGAACCTTGGATCCTGTTATATTGCTTGAATTTGTTAAGAACGGTATGAAGTGGAAAATGTTTATCAAACATTTTAAATGCATTTATTCATCTTTCCTTTGCATGTCAAGACCAAAAAAAGAAACCCTCATATAGCAGCTGCAGTGCAGTGCAGTTTTGCAATCATGTCATTTTGAAACCAGCTTTTGCCTGCCTCATTTGCAACATGTAACATTTATCAGATAAAAACAAGTCATCATTGTCTGAGAGAAAGAAGAGGACATTTATCCTAAGGGGGTAAATTTAAGTAGGCCATTAAACAATGAGGTTTTCTCTGCAGGTGTTGTACGTGGCCATGCGGAAACCGCTATCTCATAGGCTCCTGTGAAATGACTCACAGACGCCAAACTTTCTTTTCCAAAAGCAAGAGTTTTTCCTCCTTGTGAATGCAAATGTATTCCTGGCACCTGCCACGTCTAGGATCGCGTGGCGTCCGTTGAGAGTTAACGACTTTTAATTGCTGTTGAAGTATCACATTTCATAAGTCATGCCTTTGCTCGCAGCGGCGAGCAGTTATTGGGTTTGGCTCGACGGCGGAATCAGCTTGTCCAATCAGTTAATTGAACTTCAAGAGTGTTCCTTTTGGTATTTGATCTGCGATGTTCGAAATGTTGTGACACATATTTTCCATCACAGACAAGACTTTAAAGACGGCATTGCGTTTCACCGAATTCGTCTTGGGGCTCAGATACCCTAGTACGTATGCCCCACACAATTTGCCAAAATCCTTAAAAAACTTTGTTTTTTAATTGAAGAAATGATTGAGAACATTTCTGTCCCCCCCCCCTTCTTACCTTCCCTGGAGAACACGAAGTATACAGGTCCTTTCTTTGGCTTCCAGCAGAACTATGCATCCTTAGTCTGGTCTTATTCTGCTGCCGGAGCAGATATAGGAGATAAGCTGAACATTAAAATGTCACTCTCTTCCTGTGTTGTGTCTTGCTCTGCATGTTTCTGGCATCAAATTTTTAGCAGCATTTTGTCTGATGAGCACACAATCAAGTGGGTTAATGTAAAATTGTGGCACTAGCAGTCCGGGTGGGCAAGTTAGATTTTTGCCTCGAAGCCAAATTTTTTATGTTGAAGTTCTGTGAGGTAGAAGATTTACAGAACTGATCCAATTTAACTTTGAGATAATTTCGCCAGAGATTTGGGATATTCAGGCACTGAGCCATTTGATGTTAATTGAAACGTTTGAGAGTGTTATTTATGTGCGGTATTTTGTCCACATGAGTCTGTCGTTTGCAGACATTCGTCTTCTCTTGTCTACGATACATCTACCTCTGAGTAAAACAAGAATTCAACCGGTGGGAGAGTTGGTGTTTGCCCTCTCAAATGAATGAAATTTTATGCATATAGTACTACTTGACTCAGTTGCACAAATAATGTTTGTCTGTGGCTTATCTGATATTGGTTCTCCATGCAGTAGACAGGATGACGAGTTGAGGACTCTCGTAGCAGCAACCATTGTTCACTCTTCGGTGACATCAGAGTGACAAGGAGTCATATACCAGAGAAATGACAAAATCAGAGCAAAGAAATGGTAATAAATAGTGAATATCTCGGACGAAATACGTGCGTCCTTCTTCGGTGCAAGACTGAAACGACAGATCATAGCTACGCATGATCGTCCAAAGTGCTAACATACTGTGGCCCAGAAACCCTTAAACTTGAAAGGCGACTAACACCAGAAAAATGCGAAATTACTTCAGATGACATAGTCCTCATTACAACGTAGTTTATTTTTTGGACAGTTTTGCCATCCCAAGGGCTTTGGGCTACCTTGGCAGTTCCTGTATTATCATGATTGCTATTTCATGAATATGCGTGAACAAACTTTTATGGTAGGGATTTTGCGTGAAAGTATCCTGTCCTTGATGCCTGTGGCAGTTACTAAGATCTACGCAGCTGTGTGACAGATGGTGAGGCCTCCTGTAGAGTACCCAGAGTGGACAGACAATGCTTCGAGTGCATACATTGACATATATGGAAACCTTATCAAATTCCTCCTTTCGCCTTGAAAATTGACCTCAAGTTGACCCCAGAATTCTCCTTTTTTTCTCTTCAAACTGTCACAATTTTGCAATTTGAGAAGTGATTTCTTAATTGTGCCAATTTACCATCACGAAGTTTTTGTCTCTGACTTTTGAAATACGTGGTTGAATTTGAAGTCCTCTTTGGGGGCATAAAAATGAATTCATACAACACTCCTCATGTTAATGCTGGTGCGTTCCCTGCCAACTTCTTCGTTTCCAAGCGCTGCACCAGGTTACGTCACAAGTTTTATCTCATCAGAGTACAAAACAAAATGTTGCCATTGAAATTTTCTTTCCAATGAGGTAAGAGTGTTTTGATCGGTTCAAAAAGGAAAACACTTTTGAAAATCCACTGTATAGCTGATTCTGATTTGAAATGTGTCTTGTGACTCCCCCTCATTCAAACTCAAATTGCCTGCTGCACATACAGCCAGCATGCATTACAGCAACTGAATAAAGCTTCTCTTCGGAAATCGTTGCACTGGCAAAATCACAAAGACAGGTGGCACCGTCCATGAATGAGACGTTCTAATGGAATAAATATAACTGAGTCAAAAGTTTTCATATAGAAACTGTGTAACTATGATCTTCTTCTCACTAGATCGTGGTACGTTCAGGTTGAACCGTTTGCAGGCCTTGCTAACCATTAGCTAGAAAATGCTGTCTCCATTTAGTAACGTGAATGCTGTCTCCATTTAGTAACATGAATGCTGACATTGCATTGTTTTCCAACTTGGTGTTTGTACATTTTGGTTACTTTATTATGAGACTAGTTGCTCAGGAGTGTACCTTCAATTTGGGTCTCATTTAAACCTTATCAAGGAGGAAAAAACATTCTAATGCACTTTTCAATGCTTGCAAAGTTTTTGTTAGGAAAACACTTCCATCTGCTGTCATGGTAACATGGGAATGTACTTTCATGTAGATTAATGCAAGTTACAGGGAGAAATGGGCATTTGACTGACCTGTCAAAAAAGATGCGATAATTAGAATGTGGCTGTGCACTCGCGATCAAGACGAAAGCTAGCAACCAGTTATGGCATACTTTTCATGTCTGCAAAAAGAGATTTCATTTTCTTTTATGGTTGCGACTTCTAGCAAATACATTCAAAGCTACAGCATCCAACCACATTTTGAAAAATCTCCCTGTAGCTATATTGCACCACGGAATGTTTTTTCAGCCTGCATTGTATCATATTTTCACCAAGGAATGTAACTTTCATATTTGTCATTATTGCACTTTTTTCTGCTATCTCTGGCAGCTGTCACCGGTGGTGTTTCGTATCTGTATATTCCGTAGAATCAAGTTTCATGAAGATCCTGTAACATTTTGGTGGCATGCTCCCATTCCTCTTCCTCCATCCCCGTCTTCGATTAGTCGGAAAGATCTTCGATCTTGAGAAAGTGCAAAATATGGATTGTGCTTTCTTCAGGATGTCATTTTGTTTTCATCTGGGGAATTTCATTATACTCTGAGAAATTTCTTTTTTGTGCTGAGTTGTTATATCAATGTGAGTGAGATGATTGAAAAATGTTTCCCAAACATCATGAATCAGTAAGGATGTTTGCACTTTGAAACCAAGACAAGGCAGTGACCTTTTAAACATGACTTCTGAAATGTTGATAAACTCTTTTCCCCCCACGATATCAAAAGTTACATTCTAGCATGTATCATGTTGTAATAAGAAAAAGAAAAATCCTTGAAAATTAATAAAATTCTTTGGGGAACAATATGGGTTCACAGACTAGAAACTGTCGCACAGTGTGTGTAAAACAGGCAATGCCGATTTGAAGTTACGACGTTGTGTAATCCATAGCAAAAGGTCAGTGAGAACCATCCACCCATTTAAATGAATTTATGACCTAGTTATTTTAAGTCTATAAACATTTGTTTCAGACCTCCACTTGTTTAATAAATGTGGTACTATCAAGTTTGAGAAAACACTTTTTTGAACTGTCTTAATGTTGAAGTAGCCTTGTCTCACAAAGTCCTTACACACAACCTCATATACACACAACCTCATATAATTCCTGAATGGTACGGCATTCAAGAGAGCGAACAGTTTATCTATGTAACATATCTGTAAGACAAATTAGAAAAGGTCTAAGAAACCTACCCAACAGTTTGCTTCAGTAGTGAATGTAATGTGACGTCATCGACCAGTTCATCATCGGTTATAGGGATGACAAAAATTGTGCAGTATGTATGCAAATCCTCTGTGTGTTTGATACCAAGGACTTTGTCAAAGTAATCCTTTTGCAATGTGAATTGCTTTAATTCACATTCTTCTTACACCTGTGAATAATTTTATGTATCATGGAAGGTGCAGTATAATAGAAATGCAGGACTATACTAACTACTCCTGTTTGTAAATAGCACTTGAGGACAACAGATAGGTTGTTCGCAGCAAAATACATGCAATGCAAAACCTGTTGAACTAATGGCTCTTTTTTATGTATTATGACTCATGAGTAGCTGTTTAGCAAGAGATTCTGTGTAAACAAAGTCACGAGAATTGTTCCCATACATTGCTACCTTGTTCTCCTTATATTCTCTGGTTGTATTTCTTCTATAAACATATTTCTAAGTATGAATTTCAGTTTGGCGTAATGGCCTTCACTGCATGTCACTGTGTGCGGCTCAGAATGATTACACAGGAGACGTGTTCTGGGTTGCACCTTTTATTTACACTTGTGCCGCTGACGCACGGTGAAACTAGAAAAAAAAATTAGAAAGGAACAAAATGGGTAACATGAATGATATGCACTGTTAACCAAAACAATGCAAATTTCGGTCATATACAGGCAAACAGATACAAACAGAAACAAAACAAGGTAGAGATGCTTTGGTTAGCACTTCCAAGCTGGCTTCACACACTCCAGACACACACACCCACACATGCACCCACATATGTCATTCACAAAAGCCACCAAACACAAACATACCACACCTCCAAAATAACATGACTTTGACTTACAAAAATTGTTACGGGGTTATTTCGTCACACACAATGAGGCAGCTGCCGGTTACTGGGTTGACAAAAAAAGCACATCACATACAACCCATTTAACATCACGGGGCACCCACAAATGAACGGACACGTAGTCAGCAGGAATAAAACATGTTTAATGACCCCTGAAGTAGAAAATATAAAAACTGACCAGAAAATAATTACCACAGCAACAAGGTATTAAAATCAATGTAATATCATACAAAATCAGACATTTCAACAAGAAACTTAGTGTACTTAACTTTCTACAGTTAAGAAAAGGTAGCCAATAAATTTGCTCAGAAAGTAAACGGGTGGTGCGAGAGGATGCAGGCAAACACAACGAGAAGGAGAACAGAAGTGAACAGGCTTGACACATGAATCCCCCAGACCAAAACTAAGGAACACCTGCGTGCATTCCTGACACACGAACAATACTTGGAACCCGGCCAAGCAGATACCAGAGATGACCGAGAAACTTATCTGCGATGATAATGCGGCACATACGCAGAAGGTGTGTAATCGTTACGCGTTCATTAAACAGCGTCAGTTGCGACTGTCGGACGACGGACGATGCCTGGGTGTCCATGTACAGAGACGTGCAGGGAAGTGATGTCTGTGGAGAACCTGTGTAAAGATTGTGCTCAGTTTGGTGTTTCTTGATGACCGATGACTACACCACTTGCAATAAGTTACTCATTACTATGTACCTCACCATCAGAATACATTAAATGTACCAATGATTGTAAATTTCACTCTCAGCAAGGCCAAGCAAGGGTGTTAAATGCAAATTCTGGATACATATTGAGCTAGCTACTGTAAGTACTTTTTTGTTGTAAGGAACAAACAACAGCAATTTTGCTGGAGAAGCATTCCCCACTCAGCTAGTAGAGCACGATGACTAGCGAGATTATTCAGAAATGGAGTGATTGATTTCAGGAAACCTTGAAAAATTCACAAATGCCTGTTTTTTTGTTTTTTTTAAAAAAATAGATGATTCTTCAGACCGCAGAGGTCTTTACTCTCAGAATCCTAATTTAATGCATTAATTATTCAGAGACGAGAGCATCAAAAGGGAAGACGTGAAGCTGGAGTCTCTTGCTTTTGTCGAGATTTAAACATACTGCGAGCAAATCGTGGCTTGCTGGCCAGTAGTAGGAAAAAAAATCCACAAAAATAGCCTCAAACTACCCAACAGTCCGTTTCTCTCAACTTTCTATCCTTACGATTTTAGGATATCCAGTAGTGTGGATATCCCTGTAATCAAGGATATTAAGGATATATTGATTGCAGATATCATAGTAAAGATAAATATCCTTCAAATGAAGCTTCATGTATGGTTTTGTGTATAACCTGTTCTCAGTTACAAGGATATATCTTTTAAGTGGATATCCTTGCAGTTAAGTATATCATGAAGTGAATATCTTTGTAATTAAGGCTATGTCAAGGGATGCATATCCTCATAATTAAGGATATCATATTAAAAGGGGGATATCCTTCAAAGTAAGCTTTTGATATGGTTTTGTGGATACCTGTCCTTCATTAAAAGGCTACCTTTAAGTGTATATCCTTACCATTAAGCATATCATAAAGTAGGTATCTTTACAATTAAGGATATCATAAAGTGCATATATCCTCATGATTAAGGATATTGTGTTAAAGGTGGAGATTCTTCAAATTAAGCTTCGGATATGGGATTGTGCATACTTGTCCTTAATTATAAAGATATCTCAAGTGGATATCCTTACACTTTACTATATTGTTAATTGGATATCTGTAACTTAGGACAACAGATATAACAGATATAGTAAGGATAACATAAAGTTGTTATCCCTCATGTTACAAATAACATGACTCATGAGTGCTGTTTTACGTATCAGAAGGGGATAATACCGGTCAAATGAACAATGAAGAGGAGAGAAAAACAAGGAATTTGACCTTCTGTCACACATTCTTTATACATTTTTAAATTATTTTTAATCCGTCCTGGTTTTTCAGGAGATTTTCACCGCTCTCTCGACCCCACATACGACTTAAGTGTCCTCAATTAGCCAAAGAAAATGCCTCTCTCACATTGGCTTGAAAAGGCATTGTAAGCTAAGATTCCCATGGGCTGCTTTACCATTATACTTCCATTAAGGTTACAAAAATGCAAAGCAATTACTTTCATCCAGACTCATGCAGTGATTTCTCTCTTTCTTTTCAGTAAAGCCGTATTAACCGCTTTGTGCAAACTTGTATATCTCCATTCAGATTTCTATTTGTCTTCATCTGACTGTCGACTTTGGTCCTTCTTGCCGAGTGGGATGAGCTTGTGAGCGTCATCCTCCTCTTTTTGAGAACCAAAGGCTAATGGAACTTGGATAAGTTGTCTGAAGTTGATCTGTTTGATTAAGTTGACCTCAGATACCGTAGAAAAAGGCGATGCAAATCGGAGCAAAACCGGTACCATCCATTTGTGTGAAAATTAGGCAAAATACGAGATTCAAGAACAGAAATTTGCGTAAAGGGATCTAATTCGTATTTCCCTTTCGTTGTGCTTCATTTTTTTTTTTTTTTGTATCTAATTCTGTAAAAAGCTGTCATGAGGAGAAACATAGAATAGACCAATGACCTCCGAAATGTCGTCATACGTCAATTGACGTATTCATATGAATTTTTTGCAAAACAGGCAAAGCTTTGAGGATCGCACGTGAAAGCGAAATTCAAGGCTGTTTTGAGAGCGTTGATTATAGTTAACTTCGTTTCTCCTTTTGTTAATTAAGGGCTGGTTCGCTGGAGGGTTTAGTCTTCAAAACTTGTCACTGAGGGGCTAGTCTTTCTCCTTTTGAAGCAACTTTTTATTCTAGTGAGTGTGCAACCTGGGTATATGGATGAATTTGGCTTTTGTCTTCTAGAAGAAGATGGTGGAGAAGGGGGGAAGGGAAGAGGGAGGGAGGATAAGGAGGATGCACAGAAGTCGTGAGAGTAATTAAATTTCGGTATGAAACGTCTTAAAGGTATGTTTCTTAATTTGCAGGAGTAGGCTTTGATTGATCCTGCCTCAAGAGAGGTACTACGCTGGGCGGCAACGCAGGCCTGCAAAGGGATTTTCAGAGCAGTTCGTGTCAAGCGGTGTCAGAGATGAGAGTGAACATCGGTGATAAACCGCTTTCATGGGAACGTGAGACAGAAGTGTATGATACTGGGAAAGGTTTTGTTTTAAACTTGTAAAGTACAGTAACAAAATCACCTCCTAGCTATACTCTATTGATTGGAACACTATCAGTGAGTCAAAACTATGTTGTAGGCATCAGCAGCTGCAAGATTTGTTTTCTTTATTTAGACAATTTATCAGCCTCTGTACTATTAAAAGATAAGCCTTCACTGCAGTACTGATGGTACATCTTTTCGATGACTTCGGGCAGGACGTTTTCTTTATTCAGATGTATTCAACCACTTTAATGAATGAACATCCCTGTAGAACAAATATGCTGAGAAAAAAGTTTACCAGCTCAGCACATGCAAATGAGATTTGAACTGGATCAGTTTGCTCTGAAAACAGACTGTCACTAGTCCAGGAGATTCCCCCTTTCCGGTGGAAATCTTTTTCTCCCAAAATTGAAAAATTCTGACAACTTTTTCCACAATCTTACCTCACATTGTCACAACATTTGAACAGTAGAAAAAAACCTGCATATTCATGAAGCTGGTTTCATTACCTACAACTATACTGTGCGATTAAAGGCGGTCCAACGTGTACGTTTTGCAAAAATCTCAAAAAGGGCAATGTGACCTTTGTGATAGCCTCACTACTAGATGTCATACAGTTGTCAGTCTCTGCATATACATTCGTGTGCACAGCAGCAGCTGAACACATACATAGTACCATGAACACTCGTTAGAATATGGACGTTTACAGTGGCACAAGAGTTGCAAAGCTACGCACTTCTTACGAAACACCGAGGAACTTTGGTACGTATTACCAGATTGTGACCAAACAAACTTCTTAGGCTTATACTCATCCTGGTCAGGCAGTACCAACACCAATACTATGTCTGTGAAAGCCACACCAGCTACATGCAGCCATCTTTGTCCGTTTTGTTTAATACCTACATACTACAACAGGATACGCTCACATGATCGGAAAAGCAAAATGACTGTTATGAAAGTAAGGCTTCAAGCTCTCAGGGAAAAATGTTTTCTCCCAAAACGGAGAATCTCGTGGACTGACTAATGCATGGCCCATTATACCTGCAAAAAATTTGAGTCCATCAAGGGTCCTCGGAAATATGCAGCACACCTTATAGAGGAGGGACGTCCGTCAGGATTGCCATGGGGCCAGTGTATGTCCATCAAAAGTGAAAGTTATTCAGATGCAGGTGCAAGTTGCCATGGAGATCACAACCTCAGTCGTCACGAAGCAATCACTAACCACACATTCGTTCTATCGATTTTGGGGGAATTTAGCCTTCACGACTTTATGCGACTGAAAAAGTTAACCTGAATGATTTACAAGAAGTAGTCCACTTGAGAGAGTGAGTGTTTTAATACAGATGTAGTGAAAATCATGTCAGCAGGCCTCCTTAATGTGACAATGCACCCTGTAAAAAACTACCAGCTGAAACTTCCAAATCATAAAAATGACTCATCTATAGGACCTTTTTGCACTATAAAAAGGTAACCCTTCTTGGAAGTTAAAGGGACGTAGGGTGTTTAGAATATAACAACATGGCATACAAAGAAGGTAGCTTTAATCATTGTTAAAGTCATTCAGTCTCATCAATAAACATCTGCCAAAGCTTCGTCTCCTCAAAACATCGTGCGTGTGATGAGTAACGGAAAATGCATGCATCGTTTGAATTTTGAAAAGTCTGGGTGAACAAATTATCATCGGGCGACAAAATAACTGAATTTCCCTCTGTTGGAAACTTATCTCTTGAAAAGAAAGCCGCTGTCCTAGCTTATTTTGAATAATCTATCCACAAACATTGATTTAAAAAATATGGTTGTTTTCTGTGAAACAAAGGCCTTAATTATTTCCCTTTAAGGGATACACTCGTGATATCATTGCGAAGATGGTCTTTTAAAGTGTCGTAGTCGAGTCTGGGTGGTTCGAGGATCGATTGGCACTCCTTGAACAGAGGCTTGTAACACTTTATGTGTGGAGGCCTGGAGGCTTCAAGGTCGCCCGAGGCCTGAGAAATCGAGGCCAAGGTTTCCCTTGACTGCATCCCTGATTACCAGGTGCCTCTTTTTGAATTAAGGTCGGAATAAGATGGTGCCATCTCCGGAGCAAAACCCCAAACAGAGACAATCAGCTATTCAATCAAAATTAATTGATAGTTAGACCTTTTTTCTTGTGCTTAGTTTGGAACTGATTGTCAGTTTGTCAGTTACAGTTTTTCCCCCAAGTGGTTAAAAGTTTTTCAAGACCTATAGCTGTGAACAGTTACACGATTATGACATGGAACATCTGTAACATATACAAAACAACAATTGGTAAAAGAAGAGGCTTCAATATTATGTTTAGTCTCATGTTTGAATTTGACTGGGGGCAATGACTTCAGGGCAAATGAAAATGATCTTGTTTTTACCCTTTGTTAATTGCAGTCTCGTTTTTCTTGTGTCTATTACTTTGGAGTCCATAGTTGTTAACACGTCGATATATGTGACAAGCTTGGCCGCAGCCAAGAAACTTGCAGGAATATTAGACAGGGTGAAGAAGGTCAATTAAAAAAAAAATTAAAGAAAAAATGTATAAAATTGAAAATTGTTTAAGTATCAAACCCGTCCCCTGCTTGATGGTAAATGAAAGTAATCCAGGTCTCAGGTTGAAGTAGCTCAAGATGGAAATTAATGCGGAGGCCCAAGGACGGGCGTTCTTGGTTCTCGTAACCGGTTGGCGGGGACTTCACTTCAAAGTTGACAGGAGTCAGGCTATAGATGTGATTCTGATATTAAACTTGTAGGTGTAAGATTACTTGCCAAGAGAAATTGGATAGTTCTTCAAAGAGTTGAAGGAAAGGGCAGCCAATTATATCCATGAAAGCTACAGTCTTTCTCTCTCTCTCTGTTTTATTTTCAACTTTTTGATTCTTCGTGTTTTATGATTTAATATGATGCCGTCCATTGTTTTCAGAAATTACAACCGTATTTTGGTAAAACGTGATTTCAGTCGATGTCATCTCTGGCGTTGCATTCGTCAGCATCGGTGATAGACGTTTCATATTTTAATCCGTCTAATCCACAAGCTCCAATTTTATTCTGTTCCGCTGTAAAGTCCCTTCACTCATCTCACTGAAACCCTGACACTGTGATAGTTTGACCCTGAGGCCTGTCCCACAATTTTGGACAAAGCTGTTGGGACGCTTTGCCGTATGTTGCTGTTATAATCCTAAATTTTAGTTGGGATTATAATATTATAAAGTGAAACCCCGCGCCCCTTTCCAACGTTGCACTAGAGGATCCAATGTATACTGTGAACAGTAAATCCTGTAGCCAACACTGAAAGGGGGAGTGGCGTGGCCCAATGAGTTTTGTCCAAGACTTGAGTTTTTAGGGAGCGATTTTTGGAGCAAATTGTCAGGAGAAATTTGCTAATTTTTGGACGAGGTGCATCACAAAGTAAGTTATGAAAGATTGTCAAGGGTAGAAGATTTTCAAATTAAAGTATCATCAGAATTTCAACTATAATGAACATTAGAAGTATAATTTTTATTTTGGGTGTTTATTTGCTTACATATTTTGTTGAAAACGAGCGGTCATAACACTAGACTATTTCATGGTTTTGCAGTGAATGTGGAAACAAATGTCTGCATGTAGAAACAACTTTGATGGGCATGCTGTTTGTGCTGTGTTGCTTTGCAGGAGGAGTGTCACTCCAACTGCAGAATGGCGGTAGGAAACCAAGTCACAAGATATCGTGAAATAGCGCCACGTTCTACCTTTAAGCATTAAAAGTCAGAACTGTTGATTCAGCTGCATATTAAAACAATGATAGAACATTAGTAGAGACTGTTTTTTTTTTTTACATTTTCGTCAGCAAACTTAACATTGGATTCATGTGAATCCCTCTCTTGATGTCACGCCTGTGCATGCTCAGTCAATGTTTATTCATGATGTAGGTGTAAGACATAAAGTTGCCTGTAAATTTTTCAATATTCGATGGATTGTAATGGAATTTTTAGCTGTTTTCAATTGATGGTTAATACAGCCAATATTTCAAAATGCCTTCTTCATGTCACACATCCTTTAAGTTGTCCCTGGAATTTTTTTGTTACACACTACTTAAGCTGATCTATGATCTCTTACAAGCTATACAGTAGGTAAAATTTGTAATCACTGATTTAATAAAGCATTAGTGGAACATGTTTTAGTCCTGATTTACACATGGTTACTCCTTGTACATCATTTACAGTACGTATTTGTTAGCATTCCTGTCGATAGCTTATTTTATAGCTGAGAGGCAAATCATGTTTTTCCAACATGTACTATGTACCATATGTATGTAACGCTGTGTCGTGTGCTATATTTCGCACATGGTGTATATGGTACAAACTTCTCCCAACAGATGATCTAGGTTTATCAATTTCAAAGACTGATTGTTTCAACATTTACCCATTGTGCCATTTCATTTTATGGCCATTGAAAATATTTTACTAAAGATGACTTTCATGATTTATACAGTCTAGTACATACTGAATCTAGTGTGATGTCCAACTTGTAAACTCACTATATGCTATGCTATATGTTATATCACAATGTAGTGAGCATAGTCTTCTGTTAGCAAGCTGGATGTATAGCTAACCTACTACATTCTTATCATGCATGTAAACGTAAAGTGTAACCAAACCAATGTTGCTAATTCCTTTTAAGAACATCTGTTAGTCTCAAGTTTAAGCATTACCTACTTCTAGTGGCAAAACCACATTCTTCAACCAGCAAGAACAGTGATTTTCGTTAACTATGCAGATACCCTTTTGTTTTATCGGCAGTCATAGCTAGTACTAAGCTGCAGCTTCTCCATCTTAAGCTCATTTTGAAAACTGGCCTGGCATAAACAATTTCTATTTGCTAAGCTGCTGGTCTTTGTAGTTTAAATTCACATAAGGAAGTGAATAAACAGCTTTTGGCATTACTGTCACATATGTTAAAGGTTTAAGCAATATATGTATGTAAATAAAATACTGATCCATTCCACACTTTTCATTAGATCTTGTATATCTAAGATGTACTTTGATAGTCCTGTTCAGAACTTCTTTGTGTGAGCTATGGTTTATACGTACCTTTCAGTCGTGCTGTTTTGTTTACGTGGTGATAATTCACAGGTAGATATAGGTAATACATCACAGTAGGATCTCATTCACAATAATACACAACTTTTTCATAACTGTTTATAATATTAGCGGTATCAATATTACTATTAGTAGTATAACCATAAAAGTTAATGCAGTTTTATAACAGGTACAGTATCACACAAGGTTCATTACACTTTGCTTTTGTTTTAACCCATCATTTAGCTGTGTTAAATGTTGCTGTTTATTATACAGTATGCTGTACAGTATACTGTATGCTGCAATACTATACAGTATGCTGTACAGCATAACTTTTTACTGTATGCTGCAATACCATCTGTCGTTTTGCTGGACGCCATGTGCTGCTCGGACACAATACTGAGCTTACCATACAGAAGTGCTATGATAATTTGTTACTCCCTTCTATGCCTAACTCACCATGTAGCTTTAGTGTTAAAATGCTATTACATTAAAACAATATCACTTTCTTTGTCATACTTTTCCTAAGTTGATCTTTTATAGCTTGTTTCTTAGAAGCACCCTCACATATTTAAATAAGTAGACATTGACCGAGAAGTGACACATATTGCAGGTTAATCTGAGTGACAGATAGTTAGCTCTTTGGCAAGCGTTTGCTGTTTGTTCATGAGTCAAGCATTTCGCTGCTGTGATGTCTTTAGCGCATGACTGGTTATTCTCAGAAGTCGTATTTGTTTGTTAACATTAATCTTTCCTTCCAAGTATTTAGAGTAACAGGGATCATCGAAGCCATTATTTCAACTCTGTCTGATCCTCCGATATGAGCCCATGTAAAGATTCCAATATTGTCGTTAAGACAAGAAACTGAAATGAGCCAGTGAGTCACGCACGGATGATGATGCTGGCGCAGGACAGATTGGATAGCATATGATTGCATGTTGAAGGATATGTAATCTCTGGCAGACATGGGAAGGATGGAAAGTGGAGAGGGGAGAAGTTACGTTGTCTGTGAATGATTGTCTCAATCGAACCCGTTGCAAAAGGAGAGCAGAAATCCAAATTGCAAAAGTTTGTTTTCGCACTGTATGTCAATAATTGTCAAAGTTTTGTGTCGGGTCGCTGTTTGAATATGATCGTTTTATCTAAAATGAGATGATTTGCAACAAGTAAGAAAGGATGGGATCTTACAGTTTGATGCCATTATAGGTCTATAGATAAATGGGTTTGTTAGGCAAGGGTTTCAACCAAAGTTTTGCTGAAGAGATGGTGATAACAAGGAGGTGGGATGCTGATGGGAAGGGATAAAGTGGGGAACAAGGAGATGGTCGGAAGAGGAGAGCAAGATGAGGAACAGAACGGTTGAAGAAAGATGGGAAGGGAGTGAGCAAAGAAGAGATGTGCATTAGGGAGATGTATGTGGTGGAGGTGCGTGGAAGGAAGGAGAGAAAGATCCATGGTCAGAGGAGGAGGGTGCAGCATTTGAGGAAGAGGGGGGCACATAGGACTGGAGAGGAAGCTGCCAGGGAAGGTGAGGGCTGGAAGTTCATGGGGAGGAGAGAAAGGTGCATGCATGGGATATAGGAAGGAGAAAACGAGGGGAAGCTAGAAGAAGGAAAGGCGGAATTCAGTGTATGGTTACAAGTACAGTAGTTTGCATTCCATTCGGCTGTCTAAAACTCCACCAGAAAACTATCATGGTGTTTCAAAACTGGTAACATGTTCTTAAAACTTCGAATGTGCAGTACTAACTGTAACCTGTTTACTATGTCGATAAGAGGAATTTTACCATTGGAATGCCCATATATGTTCTGTGGTGTCTGTGTGGCAGTAAAACACTGTAGCTCAAGTATACATCATCTTAGTGATGTGTTTTGTCACAGTGTGGATGACACTTCAATAGCCTTAAATTTATACGTTTTTTTTTTTTTTCCCTTGCTGAAGGCAAAAAGAGTCAATGCGGTGGTGATGTGTGTGTGTATGTGACACCTTGTTGTAAACACAATATCTCAATATCGGTAAACTTGACTTATCTCATACTTGGTGTGTGGATTGGTCATATTGAGTAGGTGTTCCTATTGTTTTCAGTGGAGGTCAAAGGTCATTTGAGGTTACCAGAGATCAAATTGTGAAACCCTTATAAACACCACATAAACACTGTATCTCAAGAAGTGTAGCCGTGACTAATGTCATACTTTGTGTGTGGGTTGGTCATATCAAGTAGATGATCCCCACTACTTTTGGTAAAGGTCAAAGGTCATTGGAGGTCACCAGAGATCAAAATGTGAAAACCTTCTACACACAGTATCTCAATAAGCCTGATCATGACCATAATATCATACTTAGTGTGTGGGTTGTTCATTGTGAGTAGATGATCCCTATTGTTTTTTTGTTGAAGGCAAAAAGTCATTTGAGGTCACCAGAGGTCAAATTGTGAAAACTTCTAAAACTGCTTAGTACACACAGTGGTCAAAAGAGCTTAGTGTAGGCATAATTTCTCTCGAATGATAAGGTGTTTGAATTTCAAAATTGGCATGTACATGTTGTACTGTGTTCTTCATGAATATTAGCAAGGAGTCACAAAGTCCTTTGACTTTCTTGTGTTGTGCACATTGCATTACTTCTTTGTGTGATACTCTCACATATAGTTTGAGGCAACTTCATGAACTCTTGTCGAGGGTATATGTTAACAGCGCCCTCCCTTAAAAACTTTTGTCACGTATTAGCAGATACATTGAGGTAAGCTGAAAAACAATCATGTTCACTCCAGTGTGGGCAACTGGCAGATGACATGTCTGTATGTGGAGCCTGGACACACTGTTTGTTGTATTACAATATAGTGACATCAGAAAGTACAAGACAAAACACTTGCTGCTCTTTCTCTCCCCCCCTCTCCTCAGGGAGTGGTAACACACTGACGTAACTGGTTTGTTCATTTTGGTGTATTTTCTAATTCTTTGATATATTGATTATAAAGGGGAAAAAACTCAAGTACGCCAGAAACATAAAAGCTCTTAACTTAAAGAGGCCATGACACATAGACTAAAACTCAATGGAAACTGGTTTCTCTAAATTTTGGACAAATTAAAGTGATTGCGTGTGCAGGCAAAAGTAGAAACATTGAAATTTCATCTCAAAAAGTTTGGTAAGGCTTTTAATTAAACCATTCAGACAATCTGGGAAAATGAATAGGCTTCAGTTGGTTAATTTTGCCGTATGATTTCAAATTCTTCTAACATAACAACAAAAGGTGTAGAATACGATAATGTAGTGGTTGACAGTTTTCATTCAAATCAATGGTGTGCTTCTTTGAGCAAGCCAATGGGAAGTATACTAGTATTAAATACTCAGTTACAACTCAGGATCACTGACGCTGTGGGCAAGGTTGTGTTCAGTTCGTAGGTTATTTGTAAATACAGTGTTTCCTTTCACCAAATGCTACAATTCCCGATACCTACCAAAGAGCCATGACTTGAGTAGTATCTTTTTGATACACTAGTGAGACCTGTACTGTTAAATATTCATTATGTAGACGGTTGTAGTGAGAACCGTTAATTTTCAAATATGATTTCTGTTTTTTACTGTTTTTATACCAATCCCGTTGCTTTTTGAAGTAGTTACTGTCATTTTCCTTCATTGAAAGACATAGTCCGTTCATGTACAACCTCCCGTGTACATTTAAAAATAAAGAAAAAGTTAAGATCAAACATAATCTTATCTTTTTGGTTTTTCAGTACACACGCAATCACTTTAATATCCAAAACTTCCTTTGCTGTTCATAGGGCATCTTTCATTGTTATGCAACCTAAGTTTTGAAATTCAGGCTCAATGTAAGCTCCTTCTTGACAAAATCTTTTTCTCTATTTGACAGCTTATGACATCACATTAGGAAAATGCTTCTATGTGCACATGCCTCAATAGATTTGAGATTTGCTTCAAACTTACACACAATCTTTTTTTGGTCTGGGCCATTTGTTGTGTCCAGAAAGTTTCGGTCCGAGATCCCGTTTGTACCTTATGGCCCATTTTACGTAATTCTGCAAAACGACTTTCCTTCTACATATTGTTATGTACAATCTACATGGTTTGTCATCAAGATACGTTGTTAGTGGTACCGTCATTGTGTTCATGAATTTTGGTCCAAGGTCTCACATGGGTTCTATGGCCCATTTAATGAAATTCTGCAGGATGCTTCTGTTCCTACAGATTTTCTTCTATGATGTCGATGCCTTGTCATATTGATACTCAGGTGGCCCCTTTAGGGTGTTCAGGAAGTTTGGGCCCAAATCTCAAGATGGGCCCTAGGGTACATCTTGTGAAATAATGCAAAATACCTCTGTCCTTTAATTAGTGTTGAACAAAGTTGACACCATCCTACAATGGTCTTGTGCAATCTTAATGATTTGTCATAATGATTCTTTGTTAGTGATCTGTTTATGGTGTTAAAGAGGTTTTGGTCCATGGTCCAGTGTGAACCCTTTGGCCCATTTTTCGTGTTTTCATGTGTATATGTATTGAATTGTCATTTTGATACTCTGTTAGTGGCAACTTAAGCATGTACATAAAAGATCTAAGGCTGAGGATGGGCCCTCGGGTCTATCTTGGGCTTTGGACACCCTAGAAGGCGTCACAAGCAGAGTACCACTGTGTCTAATCATCAACATTGTATCAGATAGTAGGAGAAAAACTTCTTGCAGAATTTCATAAAATGGGCCACAGTGGCCCATGACCGTGAACCAGAGCTTCATGAATATCCTGAACATAGCAGTAACAATTATGCAGTGTGACAAACCGATAAGATTGTGCATGAAAATCTGTAGTAGGGTGAACATTTTACATGATTTTATAAAGTGGGCCATTAGGTCCACATCAAATCTTGTACCCAAAATTCCTGAATACCTCAAAATGGCCCACTAACTAATTGTCACTATGTGCAGGTTGCAAGCAAATCCATGAAAGGATGTGCCAGCAGGAGTATTTTCGATTATTGTGGAGAGATAGCTCATGCACGAAAGTGCTCCTAATATGGCATCATATATGATGTCATACAGAGGCAAAGACTCTCAAAATTAAGCCTCCAACTGTGCAATTGATAGGTTTGATTGCATAACATTGGATGATTTCGCAAGTTTAAGAAAAGCAGTTTTGGATCATATCAATTTGCCCAAACATTAATTAAAAAAAGCAGTTTTTAAGCATTTTAGTCTACATGCCATGACCTCTAGCATAGATCCCTTTTATAATTGTCTCATTGACTTTACTCTAAATCGTTACAGAAGCATGGTCTTCAACGCCCATGGAAGTTTTTGCTTAGCTTATGGCAAGCTAACACACTGACCATTTGATCGTGGCACTTGTAATATTTCTAATTTTTCGTAGGTGATTACATCTTGAGCCAGAGGTCAACAAACTTTTTTGATGTTCTTTGAAAGTATAAGTGTAAAGTGCCTTCCACATAGTCTCTTTTTTTTCTTCCAGACTAAAAAGCCATAACATGGGGAATTGCTTCAATTTCCTCTGTTTTCTAACCACATGCTCTTCAAATTGCCTGCTTCATTGTCAATTCACAAAGGAACTCAAACTTATTTGGCAAAATATTAAAAAAGGTCTATTATTAGGAATTGAACCTGTGGAGATCACATGCGCTGAGAAGTCCCCCTACCGCTGGTTTGCCACTTTAAACCCGACGACTCGTTTGTCTTATTTCTCGATAAAATGTTCATTAACATAATGTGAGTTCTTCCTGAAGATGCAGAAAATGTCAAAACGTCGTATTTTTCCATCAGAATATCCCAGAACGACATCACCATGGTAACTGTCTCTATATTCAACAAGCATCATTTCTACCCTGCATGTGGTCTTCTCAATTTAATTCTGGTCTGCAGATATTTGCTGCTTTGTTATGTACTGTATCCTACATCTAGAATAACTGAAACTCAAACAACCCTATCCTCCATTCCTCCCTGGCAGTTGAAAACTCCTTCTAAATTTATGGTTAGTTGGTCCACAAGCAATTGGTATTAATTTTTGTACCTTTGGGGGCTCATATTCTACATTGACGGGTACGAACATCATAAAGTCCATAAGTCTACCAGTCATGTTGTCACTTGTAACAACTCCCCCCCCCCACTTCCTCTCAGGCTGCAAATTTGAAATCACCTTCAATTACACTGACTCAAAGCCTCAGTTACCTCTTCTGCTGATGAAGGCTGAGAATTGTTCTTTGAAAAGAAGAAATTCCTCATTCTAAATATTTTCTGAAAAACTTAGTTTTAGTGGCCAGTTCTAGTCAAAACTAAAAAAAAGAGATGTCACAATTAAGAGGGAAACATAATTTTTTTTTATTTTTTTCCTTGTGGCATGATCAACGTTTTGACGTACCTGCTGTTTATTCCTAGATGTGCTCTTCATCATACGTGAATGTGTTGTTTCAGTTCCTTAATGTTCTCGTAAACAAAACAGATAGACTTAAAGCTGGAATATGGGTTGAAAAATTGTCACTTTTGCCAATGAAAGTCATATTGAAGATATTAAAGAAGCATTGACCAAGCCCCATTTTTGCATAAATGAATATTTGCAGGAATTCCCAGAATGGTCTGCTTGATTTTGAAGTAACAGCGATCGATGGCTAGGCTGTCTTTGCAGAGTCCGAATTTTGCCAGGCAAACAAAAATGTCGAGACAATTTGCATATTCAAGTACTGTATCTGTAAAATGAATGTACAGTTCTCTGTCAGATTTTTTGACAGGTGATCTTTTCCACTACTTTTTCTTCCCTTGAACACTGATGAAGAAGAAAAAAGATTGATGACCAAGCAATCTCCAGTACAACTCATATTCCAGCTTTAATGTTGTAGGAAGGGGGACAAAAAGGTTTAGACAAATGCCAGAGAATTGTAGTCTTTATTAAAAACATTAATCAATGTTGTTTTGGGCTGTTATTAACCAGGAAATGAAAACTGAAGTTACACTTCCATAGAAGATGTGGTGCAGTCATTTTCGAGGGATCACAATGGTTCCGCTGGCATGCTGTTTATGAACCTTTAATAAAAAGACACCATAATTTATGTTCACTGGCTGTGTTTGTGGTGTTTTGTACTAGATAAGTGGATATTTCTATTTTGTCACCTGCATATAGTTAAACACAGTGATTTTTTTGTTTTTGTTTTGTGCTTTGAGTGATAAGGTAGTTAAGGGTTTCTGCTCCAGTTAGTCGATTCTAATCGTCTCTGCAGATATATCTCCATCGTTCTGGGGGTTGTTAAAGCTCGAAACATTCAAAAGCGGAGTGCGCCAAGTAGCTCGGTCAGTTTGCACGGCGTAATTAGAGCACCAGAGTATGACAAGACAGTGATATGTTATTAGGTGGCTCTGTCAAAATAATTTGGATCATATTTTATGTAAATTGTTGATCTTAATCCATTGAAATGGAACAGAATAAGAGCATTGCTAATGGAGAACTCTTGCATTTTCTTTGTCATCTCCTTCCTTAGTCCAAGTGCCTAGTTGTCACGGATACTTGCCTTTCATCCTCAGTTGTTTTTGCTCTACCAACCATGTCATTCCAGACTGCACGTATTTCATCATTAATGAGCCCGTGAATGCTCCATTAAGTGTTCCGACCGACTGCTCTTATTTGCGATAAAAGTTCTCCTCGATGGTCTGGCATGCCGTATGGGCGCCTGACCGATCACTTTTGCGTTTTTCAGCAAAATTTATCACTCAAACAACCAAGACGGATACATCATGTCCTCTGGAGACTGTCTCCATTATTCGAAGAAACTTTTTGGTCTATGTTGCTAATTTAAAGAAAGACTCAAATATTTGCATCCATGCAGGGTATTTTAAATGTTGATAGATGTCGCATATCATCAAGGAAGACAAAAATACTTAAGGGGGAACAATGTTTTCAAGAAAGGTCGCCAGACCTCATTGAAACAAGCGCCAGCTTCTGTTTGATAACTGCTGTCTTCCCAACTTTAATCATGCTTGAGACAAACGGATGTGATTTGCTTTATGTTACCTTCACATATGAGCATCTATAATCATCGCGTATTTTGCCGGTTACCCCCCCCAAAAAAAGAAGAAAAAGTCAACCAAACATTGAAAATCTTTTTAATGAAATGATCACAATCAGAGTCAGCAATTTTAATTGACTTGGTTTTACTTTGTGTGGTGAGCAATCCACAGTGGGTTCAATCAACAGTAAATTCATTTATCTTTTGAGTAGTTGTCACTTCGGCTTAGTTTACATTCATAGTCAAAGGGTTCTCGCCACGCCGGCCCGCGAAGGTCCCACCGTAGAATACACACGACACTCGCTGACCAGCGTGAGTCACAAATCACTTTAAGGTCTCTGGCTGTCACACAAATGCAATGAAAATTATATACTGAAAATGTCTGCAAATTCACTTTATTGCAATTTAAAACAGCTTAGCCAGAGTTCTTTAGGGTAATATTGAGCAAAAGGAGGTATCCATCCCGAGTCCCAAACCATCGCCATTATCGCAAGCAAAACTTTCTCGAAAGCAGTTAAGGCACTCCCTGACAGGTTCCTCTCCCAGCCAGGATAACATTCACACTAGACACACCAATGAGCCACCACTCAGAATCCTGTAGTTCCCGGCTGTCACACTTTTCTGTCATGACCCTCTTTTGATTATCCATCGCCATCCTCGACCCAACTGTGACTCTGTTTTCAAGTCACACATAAAATCAAGTAGGCTACCACAAGAGACATAAGGGCTCTACACAGAAATGAGATCAGGTAGGTTTGACAGACGGGTCTGCCATTGTGTTAGTTGTGAAGAGGACCCCCCATTTAGTCATGTCGTCCAAGCGTACATACGTGTCCAGTCGAATGGAACTGTGTAATCCTATCACTCAGCCTCGGGTACTGCAGGATGCAAGTTGTTGCAGACGGATGTCTACGGTTCATAGGATTTGACCCTGTATGGTATACATGATGTCTGTGGAGAGAACGTGATGGCTCTTCTAGTCTACAAATGCATCCCAGTGGCCCACACAGCTGCTTGCGACCCAACAGGAAACAAACGGCCACCCATGTTTGGACTGCGACCCATCATTTCGGCAGCGACTCATCATTTGAGAACCTCTGCATTAGCTCGAAACTGGATCATAGATCAGTCAGTGAGAAATAGGAATGTGTCATGGTGTTGTTCTCAAAAACAAAATTGCCAGATTTGATTGGCATATACCCCGTTTGGAGGTGAAGCTCGAGGATTTTGAAGAATGCCTTTATATTGGGGCTGAATTTAGATGGAAGGGACCAGTACCTAGCCACAATGAAGGGGACCGCATAAAAATGTTAAATCATTTTATGAAGGAACCATGTATTTTGTCCATGTAACTGGGGTTAAGATTATGACAATGCAAACATGTTGACATTCGAAGCAAATTTGTCAGATGTGACATTTAAAGCTGTGTGTAGAGAGGTGCGTGTCCCAATCTCAGTTTCCTACAAATTAGTTGGCCCCATGTGTCTATAGGGTTGGTCAGATTATTGCCTTATGCGTGCAGTCCTGCTTTATGGTCTTTAACAAACATCGGCGTATCTGTCCAGCTTTAACGCACCGGTTCATTGAAATATCTCAATTAAAAAAGAACAAGTGGTGACGTAAATTTTGGGGAGTAAGGTGTCATTTTAACCAAATGTTTTTGTTAGAATCATGAATATTAAGCAGTTAGTATTTCTGATGGGCAAACGGGGGATGAGGTTCGGTGGTGACCGTCGTCATACTTCTCCTGCCATACACCTGATTTCCGTACTTTATATACCGTCTTAAAAGAAGGCCATGAGTATAACGAGGTGGATTTGGATCAGTGAATCTGACATTGTTCTTCACAATGGTAGTTTAATTAGAGGTGGCACACAAGCCATCCCACCCCAAAAAATACCCTGCCCCCCTGCAAAAACTCTACTTGGCTGAAAAAAATTGAAAATGGGCTATTGCTTCTTTTTTTTCAAGTACCAGCCAGAAATTGTCTCTAAGTGACGTTTGTATTTTGCATTATTTAGTGTTTTAATTTTCAAAAATATCGGGAGGTGAGAGGTAAGACCCCTCTCCTCAAACCCCTTCCTTGTGGTAGCTTTGTGATCGTTTGCGTACTTCGTGTACGTTGCTGCGTGCTTACCCCTAACTTGAAAATCTGCGGAGTGTATTGCGAACGACGGTGACAATGTTACATTGACAAAGAAGTCATTTGGCGAGTGAGATCATCAGGGTAGAGGTTCGTTCACCCGTAGAGGCATATCTGTCGGATATTGTATGCAAATCAGGTCTGCTGCTGTATGAGATGAGGTGCTTAGGTGTTGAATGAGGTTATCTCATTGCAAGTGAGGTTATATCGGGGAAATGAGGTGATTATACGCCCCGGAATAAATGAGGTCGTTACCGAAACGAGGCCATCTCGTGGAGAATGAGATGTAGATCGTTGCATGGCGAATGAGGCGAATTAGGTCACATAAATGTAAAAAGAGTGGTCAGATATGGTAGTGTCATTGTCTGAAGAGATGGACGGTGATGACAGAAATGTTGAACGATAATTGCGGAAATGCAGGAAAAACGGTGATGATAGCTTTGCCCTCCAAGCAGTTGTTTCACTGAGAGCTGTCTACTCCTGCAAGTAAAGGGATCATGTAAAAAACATGTTCTGCACATCCAATTTCTTTAATGAGTTTCCTAATTTTAAACATATGTGAACAATGCCCCAGTTGATTTTCTTCATTCAGGTGAAGCTTTAAAATAGCTCTTCAGCAAGTGTCATTTTTGACCTTCTTCTTCATTTTTTTTTTTCTTAGCTCTATTTTTGTAATGCACCCTCATTGGATATTCAGTGCTTTGTCCATTTTCATCAGGATTTAGCACCATCGTTAATTAACATATTGCAACCCTGCCACCCCCATATCCCCCCATCTCCCAAAAGTAATGTGGACTCTGTTGCTAGGTTTCATTTAACTTTTCCTTGCGCTTACCTTTCTTTGCTAGAGAGATTTTGTTGAGAGTTAATTCCGTTTATGTATACTTCTGAGCAGGATCATCTTCAGCAGTAATCTTGAAAAGATGATGAGTGTGCATTTTTTGGGGGAGGGGATGAATAACCACAAGAAAGACTTTAATTTGCCTCCTCTTCTGACCCCCCTCGATCAAAATGAAACCAAAAACATGCCTCCACCTGGGAATTTCATTTCCAAAAATTGGTTTAGCAGCAAAATATTCTGACTTCATTTGCATACAACACTTTAAATTTGAATTTTCATTCATAAGAGTTAAGTAGATATACTATACAGAAAGTGCAGTGCAAACTTAAGATAGCGTTTTAATTTTTGTACATATGTGCATCTTTGCCAACTGCTCATATGCCTTCTCTTTTTTTTGTAGTTTCAAATGCATTATGTTTGTAGAGTGTATGCCATGCTTGGAAACTCTGCGCAGAAGAATTAGTATCAGTTGTCTTTTAATGATCTTCCTCTCCTCTGCTGAGCTCCTCGTCCTCTTTTCGATGTTTCTGCGATCGCTCTGTCACTTCAAATTATGTCGCGTCCAGCAATATGCAAAGATTTCAGGCTGCGGTTGGCCGTCTTTCTCGGTCCCTGAAATGAAAGTAAAAGGTTGTTAATTTGGACAAGTAATGGACTGGGCATTGTATAAAACTCAAGAAAGTAGCAATTTCTGCGGCAATAACCCGATGAAAGAAAGAAAAGCAAAGCTCTGCTCTGATGGATGGGAGGGACTGGAGTTGGTAGCTAAAATAATGGAACTTTAAAAGTGCCATGATGTTAGCTGCGTCTCACCAGTCCCGTTAACAACAAACCACAACTTACTATAACCTCCAATCTCTCCTTTCTCCTGGCCTCAGAAATATTTGCAGTAATATTTTCTCAACAGCTTTCGATTTTTTATGCCATGTTCAGGAATATTTTACACAATCCAGCAGAATGCAGGACTCAAGTATGGTCTGTTTGGACATTTATTGCCTTTTGAACGTGTTAGAGGTATTATTTCCACGGTTCTACCTCTCAAAGGAGTGCCACGCTCGCTAAGGAGAAAGTAAACACTTTTTTTGTTCAAGTACTCTCTCCAAAGAGTAGAAGTAGCCTCACATATGCTGTTGAGCAACTAAAGATGTATCCACTGATTCAGATGGTGACAATAACTACTGCTCAAACGTAAAAGGATTTATGGCCCTTAAAATGATCTTTGGATTTATTTGTTTGCATCTTCTATTCTTAATGTGCATCTGAACTCAAAAAGGTTGTTTTCTGTTTCTGGCAGATGGACTGTGGAAGGTGGGTTTGCGGGTGCATGGTTTTCGACCAGATTTAAGTAGGTCAGAAAATGTGACATATTAACCCACTGACAAAATTTACTCCCAGATTGGTTTTCCGCCCAACTCAGTTTGGCCATTGGTATGATTGGAAAGTAAACCACAGATGCAATTTTGATACATGATAATAAGAGACAATTGGTGTGTGTTTACCAGAGGGAATGAGGATCTGTGTTTAGTGATAATTTGTAGTCGATATACTCATTTAAGAACTTTCAAGATGCAGAAAGTGTAGAAAGAAGTAAGATGATGTTGAAAGAGATCATTCCCTTATCTTTGGCCTCTCTCTGTCCCTTTCCATCTCCTCCTAAGATATATTGTTCATCATCTCCTCTTTTTCCATCCTTTCATCTCTCTCCATCCTCTCCCTCTCCTCATTTTCCTTACCCTGGTTTCAAATTCTCAGTCTCCTCATCCTCATCTGCTTCCTTGATCTCCCCCTCCATCTCTTCCTCCCCCATCTATTTTACCACTTCTGTATCTTCTTCTTGGTTTTCTTTTCATCTTCTTTCAGTGGTTTTCTACTTCTTTCCTTAATTTCGTTCCTGTCCCTCTGCCTGCTTCTCTTTTGCTTACTTCATTACTTCCTTCTCCATCTTTTCATTCTCCCCTACCCAGTATTTCAACCTCATCCTCCTCCTCTTCTTTGTTTCTTTCTAATTCTCCACCTCCTCCTCTTCTGCCTCATCTACCTCATTCTACTTCTCCCTCATATTCCCCTAGTTCATCTTCACTTCTACCGCCTGTTTCATCATCTTTTCATCTGCCATCTCCTCCACGCCACCTCCACCTCCTGTGCATGTGATGATGACCCACATCTAACTTTGTGTGTCATAAGGCTTCTTCATAAATACTCCCCTTTGACCTTGTTGATATTGTTGCATTCTGGGGTAGCTGATGTCCCCCAACCATAACTAGAGGTTACTCCCCAAACTTCCCCTCCCCCCATCCTCAATTCAACCTCAATGAAAGCTGATAATGTATCATTGAGATAACTTCACAAGAGATACCCTCTCTGTCCTAATGTTCTCATCTGACAGATGTACCATCACGAAAAAACTTTCATCTTGAATGTGCAGGTATTATTACCTAAATGATTTGTGTCAGTGTTTACTGTGGTGAGGAAGTACGCAGCGGTTGGTTTTGTCGGGCATGTTAAATAAGCATTCATTTATGTGTACAGAAAAGGACACAGTGATGCATATGGCCTAATTTCCAAACAAAACGCATAAATTCGGATAGGGGTGTCGTTGTGGTAGTACTATACTTGCTTGCATGAAAGTGCTGCACATTTGCCACAGGGCCTTTTTCCTCTAACTTTTTCGGTGAATAAAACCTAAGTCAATCTCCTCTGTATGGTAATTTAACACTCTAATTTGCTAAAAAAAAAATTTCCCAAAAGAAATGTGACATAAATGTCATTTTCCAGGTTGGTATGAAATGGAAGAGAAAGATTGAAAATTGACCATAAATGCCCATTTTTCCCCCTATTCAGCAAGTCAACAGTCAACACACAGCATGCATTAAAATTCCATTCATTACACTCAGAACCACTATGAACTTTTTGGAGCATACTGTACACTTTCAATGAAAGGCAGATAAAACATATATTGTTTTTCTTGGAGTGGGAGGGGGGAGTGCTGGGTGGAAGGGGAGGATGGGTAAATAATTTAAAGTATCTATGATAATTTTTTTTTCTGCTTTTTCTAGGACCAACATCATTCTCATATCACTTCTGCTAATATGTAACTGGGCTTCCCTCACCTTTACCTAGCTAGCTGACTATCACAACACCCTGCACACCTTCACATGGTGTCTTATTGTGCCCTCTGGTGTATCACAACACCCTGCACACCTTCATGTGGTGTCTTATTGTGCCTTCTGGTATATTTTATCCCATCACCAAAGTAGACTCTACCCCTTCCATAATCGTTCTGCCACTGTAATTTCCTGGTTTAAATTGAGTCCGAGTTTTCACGTACATTTTTCTTCAAATTTGAGTTTTCCAGTTCACTCTCTCTTTGATTCTGCCAGGTGATATATTCATTCAGTGAAAAAAAAAATGAGCTCATCACAGTTTTAATATAATTAATGAATTATTCATCACCCATGGATGATAAATTTGCTATCTGATTAATATGCAGAAAGCAATTAACAATAACTGTATAAAGCTATAGAACTAGTTCTTGCTCATGAATGTTAATTAGTAATTTATTTGTAATCCCATTCACATTTAAATGATAATCCTAACAGGTCATGGAGTTAACCCTATCTTAGATGTAAATACTTGCCTAAGTGAAAAGAAATCTATTAGTTTACAGGTAGAAATTACGTAATAAAATAATTTAAAACTGGGAGTGTAGGAAACTATGTGTGAAAGATAGAGGCCAATTAGAAAATGCTGCACCTTCTTCACATCACTCCGATGAAACGATGCACAGTATATGACACATGGTATCCTATGAAACAGTTAAATGGCGCACATTTTCTGTGGATTATCCTCTTATATGGGTTTGAGATTACTTTCCACACAAGAACCTGTAAACTTATTCACCATTTTGTTGTTTTGTCGCACTCACGTCCTGTACACACCATTTTGCAAATCTGTGGTGTCACATCAACATGTGGCAGAGATTTTATTTTCGGAATTTATGACTCTCCGTTACCAAAATCTGAGCAACTGGAGTGTGCTACAACATTTACATGTATGCCAGCTGCGTCAGGATGACTAAACTGCAATGTCAGACCAAGATAATCAAAACTACAAATAACTGACATTAACATACTAGTCGGAACAAAGTCTACACTCAGTCTGAAAGCAACATGTGTACAGGATAAGATGTACAAGATATTCATTAAACTGTAGATGAGTAACAACAGAAAGGTAATCTATTGTCCTTTATCAATAGAAGACGTTATAATTAAAGAGCAAACAGTGAGCATGAAATTTACACTGAAAGAGGGTTACAATTGAAATTTTATGAATGAAATATTGCAACAATGGTATTATTCATGTAAAGAACAAAGGACAAAAGTTTCAGAGAATGCGATAAATTTTGAACGCTGATTTGACAAATGATCAAATGGTGATGAAGCACTACTACAGTAGATGAACACTCAGTTAAAATGGCATTTAAGGTCTTTTAAAGGTTTGTTTAATTTATTCATAAATGTCACCAACTGTATTTTTATTTTATACTTTTGTTGCATATTAATTGTCAATTTTTCTAAAGTTAAAGAAAGATGCTCCTGGAACTGAAATTTAGTCTTCTCATAAGACTTTGTTGCTTCTTTTTTTTTTGTTAGTTTCGATTGAAGAGAAACTTGTGCAATCTTGATTGCGTGTATGTGTGCGGGTGTGCACGTGTGTGTTTGTGACACGTACACTTGTGTGCGCAATATCTCTAGAGAGGAATGATGGATGCCCTTCATAATTTTTATGTTGGTTTTTCATATTGAGGGGGAGAACCCTTTTGTTTTTATGGAGATCAAAGGTCATCTGGGGTCACCAGAGGTAAAATACTGAAAACTTTGTGCATATGATATCTCCAGATAGAAATGTTGGATACCCTTCATACTTGGCATGTGGGTTTGCCATATTCAGAGGAAGACCCTTATTGTTTTTTGTAGAGGTAAAAGGTTATTTGGGGTCAACAGATGTCAAATTGTGAATAACCTTGTAAACATGATATCTCAAGAAGTGAAGCTTGGACAGATCTCATATTTCGTCTGTAGGTGTTCCACATTTAGTAGAGGACTCTTTTAGTTTTTGGTGTTTTGGTGGAGGTTAAAATTCATTTGGGATCAACAGGGGTCAAATTGTGAAAACCTTGTAATCAAGTTATCTCAAAAGGGAAGCTTCGACAGATCTCTCATTTAGTATACAGGTGTATCTCATGAGTGTACAACAATCCCTTTGTCTTTGGTGAGGGCTAAATGTCATTTTAGGTCAACAAGGTCACATTAAGAAATTCTTCGAAATGTACAGTATCTCAAGGAGGGAAACTTAGATGTCAGATTCAGTATGTAGGTCTATCTCATTGAGTAAAAGATCCTTTTGGTTTTTAGTGGAGGTTAAAGGTCATAAATTGAGGTCAGTATGGGTCAAATTTTGAAAACGTAATAGATATGATCTCAAAGAAGGAAGCTTGTACAGATCTCATAATTCATATAAAGCATAGGTAGCTTGGGATACATCCTAATGCTATAATGTCACACTCAGAAAAGAAAAATGCTCATAATGGGATCATCAAAACTACAATGAATTTGTGCATCCTGGTTTGCTTTGTAGTTTTTTGGGCTGCAGTTACTTTAGCAGTTTGTTAATAGTTACTGCTTCTGTTGCTGCCAACAAAAATATAGCTTGGCATGAAACAGAGCTTGACATGTAGGAGGCGCGTAGCCTGTGCAATGTTATTGGAGTGGGCACCAAATGTTACTCATCACCATTCTGGGGGAGGAGAAGTAGGTTTAATACAAAGGGGCTAAAGATGCAACATGGGTCTTAAGTTTTCCATTTTTCTGTGCCTACATACTGCATTTAAAACACAGATGCCTACTCTGATAGCAGGTTTGTGTGAAACTTGCCCTTAGATTTCCCTCTCATTGCTATGGTCTTGACAACCACAGTCTTTGACAAAATTCCTGCTGCCCCTTTCAATGTTGGCTGCAGGAATATTCTGCTCACAGGATACATTCACTCCTTTAGAGCAACAGGGGAAAGGGGAATGGGGTTGCATGTTATCCTCTGAACTAAGATTTAGGAATACACTCACAAATTATGGCAAAGTGTCCCAACAATTTTGTCCAAGATTGTAGAGTATAAATTTCAAGAGGTTTCAGAAGTATTGAATAGAAAGTGATAACACAGATCCAGGACTAAGTATTATCCACGTCCTTATAAACAATTTTTTTTACCCCCTAAACCTGCAATTGTCAAAAATTAGCCAGCAATCCAAATGTGGCATCAAAATTCCAGGAATGGGCAGTAAGGGCCCAGCAGTGTTCCCATCATGGTATTAAATTGTCTCTTGTGGTAATCCTGTCAATCAATTGTCACTGACTCAGGGCTCAATTAAATCTTTCAAACATGACATTGAGGATTTGAGGGCTAGGTTTTCACGGAAGAAAGTTGGCTCGAGTAGCTGCGTCTCCTTGAATGTGACGGCCTTGGTGGCTCGACCCTCGAGAGTCCTTTCTCTGCTTTGGTGTATACCTGAGATTAAAATTCTCGTCATGAACTTGGAAATGTTTAGAGCTAACCCTTTTCAGGTGAAGAGAGCTTTCAAAACACCCTGCTGTCCCTCACGTCTTGTAACCAATTCCCAGGATAACTGATGGAAAATGCCAAAGTGCGCCGAAAACTTTCTGGACGAAATAGTCTCTGTTTTTTCTTCTTCAAAGTTTAAACTGCATGCATTGCCAGGTGTACTAGTGATTTCAAACACCAGGCACTTCTTTTGTATACCAAACCAAGCTAAAAGCCAGAGCAAGAATGTTTCCTACAAAATGTTGCAAACTGGTGACCAACTATGTGGGAAGGAACTGAAAGGGGTCATGTGGTATTCTTAGAATCTATGTGGGTTTGTCCTACAAATTGCCATGCTACTGACCTGCAGAAGTGCCATGATAAGTGGGTGCGGTAGGTAATTAGCTGTGTAAATTTTTCTTTTCCTTTCAATGAATTCTGACTCAACACCTCTGAGCCTTGCAATTTTCATGCCAATTATGTACAATTATTTATGATAAAAGGAGATTGGTGGTACAGAGAGAGGGGGGGAGGGACAGAATAGGTGGTCGATCTATGGCTTTTCCAGAAAATTTGCCCCTCCAAAATTTTTTTAATTAAAAACATTTTTACACCAGTAGTGACTGCTTTTAGTTGAAGTACAGTGATGTATGGGAGTTATAGTTTGTAACATTTTTTTGTTTCAAAAAGGGCTGGCAGGGCTTTAGTTTATATTACACACTTCAGCCAGATTTAATTTCTTTTCACATATTGAATAGTTACCATTCAGTGCAACAATGTGGCCATATTGTACGACAATGTGGCCATATTGTACAACAATGTGTCACGTACTGTAAAATACACTTGTTTGTGAAGCTCGAGGCTGATGAAATAGTTCCTCTTCATTATTTGAACCTCCTGTTATGCTTAATTTTCTATCAAATACAATTTCTGCAGGCTGCAAAACAAAAGAAACTTAACAAAAGAAAAGAAATGATAGGTAAGAAAGGGGTAGATGGATAGATGAGGAGGGTTTAGTGTTGAAGAAAGCAACAATTGTGTGTGTGTTTATGTGTGCATGTGTATGTGTGCGTTAATGTGTGAGAGTGCAGTATAAACAGAATGAAATATGTCCCATTCCATCAATACTTTCCTGATGCCCATCCTTTTTCTACCAAAAATCCCTCGTAATGCCATCATTCAGCCCTTCAATGAAACCTGTGGTTGGTAAATGAAAAAAAAAATAATAAACTGCCAAAGACACAAGAAAGTAAATTGTATTGATAACATTTACAGTAGCTATGGCTTTACTATCTCTTAACTCCTCCCACCGTTTTACCACCTTAGCATTGCAGATAATTCTTGCGCATATGTTGCAGTAATTTTTGTATAACATATTGTAATTAAAGACAAAAACTCATCACTCCAGACAGTTTCAATTCTCCCAACCACCTATGTCTAGTCCCTCCCTCAGCCTGTCGTAGATTCCTACACATGTGTAATCAAAACAATGGATCCCTGTGTACGCTGTGTAATACGAGCTGCTCTGCATCTTTTGAATTTGCTGTCAATCATAGGGTACTGTAACTTAGAACCAGTTGAGAATTTTGCTTTCCAGAGGTTAAAAATATAGCTTAGGGGGATGAGTTACGGCCTTTAATTCTCATATATATTCATGGCAGTTAATTGTATGCAGCCCTTTCTTGTTTTCTCATATGTTTGGTATTTACAATTAATCCTTGAAGACATTGCAATTAATCCTTGCATATCTTGCAGTTCAGTGTACTTAATATGCATCGCAATTAATACTCGCATGCACACATTGCACTTCATTCTTGCGTATATACATTACATCGATGGAATTCTTGTAACATACAGTTCTCTACCTGCAGTAATTATTACCTGCGTAATACACATCGCAGTCAGTGGATTGTGCCGTTAGGTCAGCATCTGCTCCTTCGCCGTACATTTGACTCTCTCCTGATGGAAGGTTTTTTTTTTTTTCTTTTCATTATACAGTCAACATTTATCAGCTCGTAGGTAATCAGATTTATTCTAAGCACCATTTAGACCTCACTAAATTTGTCAGGTTTAATTTGCAGTCCTTAACCATCAAAGGGAAGCAGCATGTCACTCATCCGCTCCGGCGTCCCAAATTAGTCGCCGCTTATCACCGGTAATAGCCGTTCAGCTTTTTTTTTTCGTGTGACGACTTCCGAAGGAAACTCGATTCCTAGTTGTTCTTTTTTTTTTCTTTGTTTTTCCTTTGGAAGGTAAAAGTATAGGAACATAAACTTGTGCGAGGAAAGTCAAGGCTTTGTGAGCTGGCAGTGAAACATGTGTCTCATCTGGTCAAATTCAAGAGTGAAGACTATAAGCACACCACCGCATGTTCCTACTCGACGGCGACGACGAGTCACTCTCGAGCGTTGACATTTTGCCAAAAGCCTTTTTTTTTCTCTCTTTCTCTCTCCCAGGTTCCCAGGTGCTGGCTATCCCCTCGGGGTATCCGTGCATTGTCATGCGACATCCATCTAATGTATAATTTGATTCCCATTACGGCATCACTGCCTTTTCTCTCCGACGACTAACCGTGTCCGTCTGAGGACTTTGGAGTGATTGATTAATGGCAGTTGATTGTTTCAGCGTTGTCAATTTGCGGTATATTTCATCGAGGAAGGGTGGGGATGGGGGCCAGCATTTCCTCAATATTACAAAAGGAAAACAGCATATTTATGATATGTTTATTGTATTTGCTTGTCTCTCCCCTGGGCATGCTGCCATGTGAATTTTTCTTCTGTTTAGAGAGACAGGTAGCCCTTGGCAAAGAAGTGCTTGTAAACAGGCATTTTTTTCTTCTTTTTTTTTATGCCATTTGAGCTTGTCTTAAAAGTAATGACATAAACCTACAATATCAGAGAACTGAGGTTGTTGATGAACTATGAAAAATTACACATAAAGTGGAATAATTGTAACGATAAAAGCAATTTTCTTCTTTGCTTCTGTTTTACACCTAGTGTTGTGTTACTCGTGCAGCATTGGTCGACTATCTCTGGCAGGGAGAAATGTCAGATTTCAAAGTGATGTGATGAGCATGAAGACACAGTTCATCATGTTTTACTTTGAATAAGTTACAAAGAAAGGGCACTAAGTTAAAGAAATATACAAAGAAGAATTGTCAAAGAAGTAAAGCAGTCATACATAAGTTGTATTAATCTTTTGTTAGTCTCAATAGTTTCAATCACTCACAGACAACATGGAAAGGATTATGTATTAAACCATATACGACATTGGTCCCAGCACGTGTTTGGAAATCTGTGGCAGCAATGCAGTAGCATGCTCTTTCGACAAATTTATGTGTTTGTCCTGTTGTTTGCAAAGATTCCCCAATTTCTGTGATTTCTCTTGGTCATTTGTCTTGTTTTTTGCAAAGATTGCCACAATTTGTGTGATTTGTGTTGTCATTTGCCTTGTTTTTTGCAAAGATTGCACAAATTTCTTCGATTTCTGTCGGTCATTTGAAAATTCATAATAAATGATAATAGCAAACTTGGTTGTTTCAAAAATAAATTGTCCGTGCTGTTTCACATCAAATTAGCCAATCAAGTTCATCCTACTGTAGTAGTGGAACTGACAGCCTTTTACAAGAATATTCTGAGTGAATATAAGTGTATAGTCTGTACTCCAATTTTCTTTAGCGGCATGTAATTACTTTTGATGCCTGCAGATCCACAGGATTTGATGTGCCCCTCCCTTCCAGCAGGAGTACCCCTTAGAGTGGCCTGATGGGTAGACGGTAACTAATATGTGGAACTTAACATATCTCTGTGTGCATGTCTTGTTCTTTTTTTTCTTGTTTTTATAAAGTTCTCTCATTATTGCGGGTACATCCACATGTTGGGAGACCAGTCTCGGTCATCTGTTTGTTCAGCCGTTTAGAGTTTGTCACCTCAATTCGCTGAGTCATTCAGAATGACTGTATTTAATTGATAAACTGCTCGTTATTCACAAAAAATCATCGAAGTTTCATCGGTGCTTCTGTGTGGGGAGCTTTTTTTCCCTGTTGTCCTTGAATTTCCTTTCCAACAAAACATGTTGTCTCACTGCTTGAAGTCTGGCCACATGGATCAGCGACAGGCAGAGTTACGTTAAGCATTGGCATCATTTGGTCCAGTCCATGAGTAGCGGTTTAGGACCAGGGAGCACACTGGGAACACGTTACCCCACTGACCCCCTTCTGTGCAAATTGTAAAAAGCTGCCTTCTGGAAAATGAAAAGCATCCTGTGGGCGATATGTGAATGCCCTCAAGATGTTGTGCCCGTGTTGACCTGTGATTACCCCTGTGTGTGTGTGAGTGTTACTTATTTTTGTTTAAACTCTTATTTTTCATAATTCACTTTTATTCTTGTGCTGTGATTTTCCAATTTGCTTCACCACAGCTGTAACATTCTCATTTTCTTGTATCTCATTTTATCCAAGCAGATTTTCTTTTGCACCGTCGATTCCTCAGTTACCAGCATTCATAGCATCCCACGTTAAATCTGCCAAGAGAATTACGTAAAGCATGGATTTCTGTTTTCTGCAACCATCTTCCACTCATCGAATACGTGTACAGAAATTGCCTCAGAGTTCTTAATTCCCAAATTGGAGAAGTGTCGAGCGAACAAAGTTTTCGATCAATGGGACCAACGAGAGGACAATAGTAATTAATTACAGCTGATAAAACATGAATATGCATAATCTGTGAAGTCTGGACTGATTGTCGACAAAATATGCCGAAACATCACTTACTGTACTTCTCTGAAGATATTCTGCATTTGTACTCAGGTTTCTAATCTGCTAGATTTTGTAAGAATATCCCCACCTCTGGTCAATCACCTTTACTTTGGTATCAATTGTCCTCACCCAAAGAGCATATACAGTTTGAAAACGTCTAGCAGCGTAGGTTACAAAAACAGGCTCAACTTGACGCCAGGGACCCTGAAGATTCCTGAAGACCCTAAATGCATTCCACGAGTGATTTGATACACGGTGATTACCATGCAATGAATTATTTAAAGGTAATATTATATCTTTAATATGGTTAAGGACCAGTGTTTTTTAAGAGATTGCAGTGATCTCCAGAGGAAAAAAAAAAAAATAAACAGAGAAGTTGTAACAAATAGCAGTAACTCAAAACAAGGATGCCTTGTCGCGATGTCAATCGATACGGTGCGAATACTGGTGACTGACACTCGACCTACGATACCTTTCCAAACTCACTCTCAAAATTGTAACAAGGTAACTACGTAGCATGCGATATGACATAACGTCGTGCACTGGGCAGCACAGTGGTGTGTTATGAAGTAAACCAGACGTGGTTCAGGGGGGAGAGGCTGGGGGGTGGTGGGCGACTAAGGGAGGCAGATGAGTTATAGATAAACCGTCACTTACCTTTTTTTTTTGGAAGAGTGAGTTCTTTGAACAGGAGATCTCAAAGTAAAAACGTCTGGATGCCTGTAACAAGGCCTGAGAAGTGCCATTTCCTTCCATTGCTTTTTGGCAAAATTTTCTTGGTTTGCTACGTGCCGATGGATGTTGGCACTCTGCTCAAATGGAAAAGGTGCATTAGCCCCACTCCCAGAATAATGTTCCTGGAATGTGCACCTGAAGTAAACACCCCACACAGTGAACGATTACATTATTAAAAAATTGTCATTCAACACCAAAAATACTAGTGAACCAATTAACACCTGTTCCATTAAAATGTTCAAAACTTCGCCAGCTGTGACCAATACCAGAATGAGGTCAGCAGAACGGCTAAGCAATGGATAATGCATTATGTAAGTCTATACACAAACCACAATGGTTTGTTTTTAAATACTTTTTTTTTCTTTGCTAATCTTGTGACATTTGTCACCATTTTGATGACTTCATGACTTTGCCAATGTTGTGGAGAGGAGATAGGTTGTGGAGAGGGGGGTCAGGTTGTTGGGTACAGGTGGGGAAGGGAGATATTATTTTGTTTGTGGCGACCACCAATTAATTATTCTATGCATCTGGAACTTTATTGCTATGCACTGCTAGCTATATATCATTAGAAATTTGACGATGTCTTATCCGTTGTATTCAGTATAGGAAAATTTTGAAGGAGAATTTTCAAAAAGTTTGGTTGCATCAAACAGTTACCTTTTGTCTCACTTTCTGCAGGTGTAATGTACATTTGTGTACTCAAAGTGTGAATTATTGGAGTCATTTTCAATCAAAAAACTTGAGCTTCAATCTTCTTAATACTTGCAATTGCTAGGAAACAAAAAATATGACAAACGAAGGGAAGAGAAGGGGGGTAGGTGTTTGGGAGTTGGAGGATGAAACTTCAAAGAAAAACATTTGCAGTAGAAATAGACAAAAATATTTACCTCCTTAATCTGCCTCCCAGTCGTCCCCTATCCACCCTCAAGCAAACCTTATTCTTCTTTTACTTTAAAATCTCCCCCAGAAATAAAAACAGTATTTTTTATACCCTGTCCATTTTGTTAAGAACAGTAACTACTCTAGTTGATTAATTGGGGGAATATTACACTCCATTTTATGTTGTCCGTGCATAAATGAATTTCCAGCTTTATCAGGCCCCCGATCCCTCATCTCTTAATTTCTGCCCGATTTCCTCTCTCGTAATTTGGTGCGGTGATCTTTTGAGGGAATAGAGACGGCTCGGTTCTGCGCCGAAGAAGCCTCACGTGTGAATCTCGCAAAGTGGAAGCGAATTAACCAAAAAATGATGCGGAACTTCTCAAAATCAAATTGGAAGGATTCTTGAGACTTAAATTTTTAAATCTATCGCTTTTAGCCTGGTTAAGGAAGGAATCCAGCAGCATCGCATAGGTTAGGTTTTGATATAGCCGTGGGGATGTTAGTACTCCGGTGTTGTTTTGGGAAAGATTTTACCACTATACTAAAGAGAGATTCTCTAGTGTTTTTTCTTCGTGGTTTGGTTGAGAGGCTCAATCATCCTATTTTTACTCTCTTTTTTTTTCTCTAACCTGTTGGGAGATATTGTAGAGATCTGTGGACATTTGCCTAAAGGAAGACTTGTTTGCTTGGTGAACCCAATAGTAAATGGGGGAAACGTTAAAAGAAAAATGCTACACGTACTCCTTCTTTTTCTTTTGTTAAATTAAAATATTAAACTAAAATATTCCTATTGTTTGAAAACTTGGTTTGATTTCTTTGCTGCTGACTCGTAGTTTCTCTTTTAATTAGCATTTGGAGTAAGCTTTGTAGTATTGTCTCAAAGGAGTATTTTTTGATTGACATGTGATGCCACATTAATCTTATTCAAATTACATACAAATTTAATAGTGTGTATCAACCTGTTAAAATGTCATTGCTTTGAGTGTGGTAATCATGTATAAGTATTCATGTTGGATTTTTTTTTTTTTTTTAACTTATTGGTCAACAGTTTAATTTATTGCTTTATTGCACACAGATTTTAAGGAATTACGAATGTAATTTGGCATCATTACATTCGGAGGCTGCCGGAACTTCTCAGCATGTGTGGCACGCCATCAGGCATGTTCAGAGTTACTCTATCATAAAATCGCATGAAGGTTTAATGAACGGGGTAGTGCGAGAGTAAAGTCCCATCGACGTAATCATTCACGTGTTCCAAACCTCATCAGACGTCAGTTTGACGATGTTCATGACACACTTACATAGGAGCTTTCCAACAAAATGGAACATTGTCCAACAGGTACAATGACATTCAAAGTTTTGTTTGCATGTTTCATTTTTTCCAACTCATGTTTAAAAGAGTTGAAAAACTCTCCGCCTTTTCTTTAATATCATCTACTCAGTATCCGGCGTGCTCCATGAGAGAAATCGTTACTAATAGGCTGGGGTAATAACATATTTAGAGGGAAAATTCGGCAAAAATCAACAGCTTAGTACACCAATTCAAGTCTGAGAAGTTTGGGGAACTTTCTTTATATGTCTCAAGAACATTGCTCCTATTGCTCACGATGCTGCATGCTACGAGGGGAAAAACAGTAAAACAATTTCATACATTCCATGACGATGGTAACAGGCAAATGTTAGATCATTTAGACGTGACTGTAAGGGTGTCCTTGCCTCTCATATGGAAGTATGAGTGGTCAGGATTCTCACCAGGGTTTGCTATTTTCATATGATTCAATCATAAACGAGATTCATTTTTAATGTTTGATCAATGTTTAATTAGTAATTTGCAAAAGTTGTTAACATACACCTTCCTAAATTGATCTTGTTATCTTTGGTTCGACGTGCCCAGGGGATTGATTGCCCTCGACCAAACGACACGTGCACCTCCATGCAGCAGAGTGAGTTTATAGTCTTGAAATGGCCATGGTCAAAAATTTTATCTTTTGCCAGGCCAATGTTGCGAAAGGTTACCACTTCCAAAAGTCCATAATACAAGCAAAGTATGATTGTAGGTCCAGACCTGCCATGTGCCCTTTTAGCTGGGGTTTTATTGAGTTAACTTCCACAACATTTCTGAACTTTGTTTATTAAGAGCAGAGAGACATCTTGGAGGGGTTGTCAGTATGGTGGGTATTTTTTTTTTATTCTCACTTTATGCGAACATTTTGATCATGTATTTAGCTCAGTCCTTGCATTTGTTGTGGCTTAATAAACATTTTACTCGAAACGTGATTACACATTAGTAAAAAAAAAATGGTATTACCAAGGGTTTTCCTTGTAGAAAATGGATAGAATTCATCAAATTAGTTGCATTTCATTGTTATTATTATTTTGGGAAAAAGAGCACAGCTGTAATAGCACAATGATTCTCACAAGTTATGAAACTTAAGGAACAGATTTAGAAAGAGAAGGGAAAAAAAAGAAAGACTTACAATGTAAAAAAATGTGGAAAAAAACCCAATATTTAGAGGATTTAATTTCACAAATTAAAGCATTAAATCAATGTACAAGAGTAATTCCCAATGCAGAGGATGGTAACACGACACAGCCTCTTATCCAAAAATCATCGGGAAAAAAAGTCAACGTTTCGTGCTTGCTTTTCGAGGCTGGTGATTTATGTCTTGAGTTTAGAATATTAATTTTGAAATTAGAGACGTCTGAGCAGAAAAAAAGAAGGAAAAAAGATTAATATTCTCAGCTTTTGTGATAACCTAGGGGAATTCTGAAAGGCGACGATGTATCTCTATGTCAAACATGCATATTACCGTGTGACGGATCGCGTTGCTCGCCATAACTAAGCACCAAGTCCTTTCGTTATCTAAACTGGATCATAATTGTTGGGAGGGGAGGGGGTAATTTTTCGAACAGCCTACTCTTTGCAAGATTTTGTTCGAGTCTAGATTTTTGGGGGATGGGTTATGGGTTATTTAATGTGACAGGGTAATGTGAAAAATGTATTTTGTGACTTGCTCAATTATTATTATTTATTTTTTTGTGATTCTACATGACCGATATAAAATGTTAAACCATGGACATACAAGATCAAGGTAGATTATTTACCTGCTACATAGTCTCCTCTATCCCTTTCTCCCTCCCTGTACTGCTGCCACCCCCCTCCTTCCTTGCTAAGGATGCATGTGTCTTTGTCAATATTTGCATATTACATGTATTTGGATGAAGGAGTGTTACCATCAAATGGACTGAAATATTACAAATGAAGATATTTTTTTTTTACCATTTATGTTCCAATCTCCTAATCAGAGTGCATTTACTGTGTTCACTAAGATGAATTTCCAACTGAAATGCTGATATCATAACTATAAATATATATTTCTCTGAAATTCTCTAACTTTCAATGTTTTTTATTTGTTCACAATTTTTGTCACTGTAATTACAAATCATAATAGCCAAGAATGCAACAATGCAATTGTTGAAGAATAAAATTTCCCATGTTACTTTTTTAAAAAAAGAAAAGGAAACAAGAAAAGTCAAAATCAATTTCAATGGTATTGCACCCATTAGTCTTAATTAAGCGATTTTTAGCAGGCATTGCTTAGCCTGGGATCCCTGAGAGGCATTTTGTTCAGTCACAAGCCCAGCAGAAGTTAGTCTGTATAGATTTCATGTGGCATTCGGTAGGTTTGCGTGTGTACCACGTGATTCATAGTGATAAGAAAGCACACTGACCCCCAATGACGAATTTACGCTGGACTTCCATCTGATGAATATTCATTGGCTAGATTGTTCTATTTTTGTAATGTGCTAAGATCATGTCTCGAGAAGACCTAGTCTGCATGATATAACATGACATGCTATCCAGACATACCATAATGTGTGGGGTGTCTCCTCTGGAGAAGGCATAAACATGTATGGTAACATGTGAGGATGGATGTTTTGTCCTTTGCCCTGTAATGGTATAAATATCGAGGAGAGATGGCAACAGATTCACTCAGTTGAGAGAGAGATGAGCCATTGACACAGCCAGCAGCACTGGTGCATCCAAATCCTTTGCTGTGAAGGGGCCAAAAACTGGGGTACGGTGATGTGGGGAAGATCTTTCCAAACCGCCCCCTCCCCTTTTGTAAAATTTGTCTCTTAAAGTGAATAGGCGATGGTCGTTCCTACTTTATTTGCAACAAAAAAATCATCAAAATCTTGCATTTCTATTCTCTTTTATTTCTTCTTGTATTTCCAGATGTTGCTTAATATCAGTTCTTCATAACGCATGTATTTTGCCGTGTTATAAGTAATTCAACAACAGAGAAGATATCACATACGGAGAAAAATAAACATTCCTGAATACGGTACGCATAGGGTGTATAATACAGTTTGGGGTGACAACATTTTTCCCTTGAACTAAAAACCCTCAGATACGATTCCGGGTGGAGCAAAAGTGTACAATTGTAGAGGTTTCTCCAGAAAACTTATTTTAGTAGATATAGTGCTCGATAGAAAGTCTTTCAATTATCTACCCCTTTGCGTACGGCTATAATGCCTTCCCCTCCCTTACTGGATGCACAGTGTGCTGCATGCCGGTTTCATTGCCGTCAGAAGATCTTCAGTTTATTATGACGTTAATGCGCGCCCTCTGTAGGGTCACAACTAAACTTATCAACATTTATTTGAGGCTTTTAAACCTGATGTGACGTACAAAGGGATTGGACACCGAAGGAATTTAAAGCTCATCAGAATCATGGAAAATTATTATCTCTTTACTGACAAAAACCATATCTCAATAGCATATTCGATTCAAAACTTAATTAATGGTCCAGCCACAAATGTAGCTGTGATATGATTAGAGTGAGTTAATCTGACCATTCTGGTGAAACTTCCATTCAGTTTTATGCTTGCGTGGTTCTCAAGATACTATCAGTTGAAGTTACTCTCGTTGCACGCTGCCACCGTGAACTTGAAGCAAGCAGGAGTGACATCATCTCCTCACATTGCTGGACAGTCTTTTCTTTTCTTCATTATTGAATTTACTATTTTGACCTTGAATCAAGAAGTGGTCAACTTGAGTACTGGTTATGTGACTGTCCCAAAACTTTCATACCCTCATACATTCACATTATGATAGCGCTAGATATTGAAGTACTAAATTTGGTGTAAAGTTTTAAGAAAACGTAAAATACTTTATCGACATAGGGAGATGACATCACTCCTGCTTGCGTCAAGTTAACTTTCGATGACAAATGTGGCAATTTCAACTGTACATAGGCCTATCTCGGGAACCACAGATGGGAATCAGAAGAAAGTTTCATTGTAATGGTTAAATTTTCTCAATCGTCAACATATCAAAGGTATACATGTGGCTGGACCATCCTTTTATGAATTTTTAAAGAAATATTTATTTCAAAATGGTACATTGAATAATCTTCATTACCGTTTTAAATGAAACCTAATAGTGTCAGAGATGTGACCTTATTTCTACAATATCTTACACTGGAATTAATTACAATTAATCTAATTATAATTAATCTAATTGTAATTAATTTAGTTAAATCTTAATTTCCACAATATCTACAGTAAACCCAGTCTACATTTTAAAATTCCAAAGGTTAAATGAGGGCTTCAATTTAAAAAAAAAAAAGCAAAGACTTTTGCAATTGTGTGCCACTGTTATGTGGCATTTTGGTAACACTGAGACTACTGGAATTCTCTCTTGACCAGAAAAGTCATATCTTTCTTCGAAAAGCAATATCTTTGAGGAACAAGATACTAGCGTGGGGTACCTGCGGTGGAAAATTATTCTCTCACATTTAAGAATCCCCTTAATTGTCAGTAAAATGTACCTTTAATTCTTCCCATACGTCCGTGGTGCAGGAGGGCATATTTCTTTCAAAACAGATGCGGCCATATTTTCACGCTGAGTCGGCCATCTACGTAATCCCCCCCCCCCCCCAAAAAAAAAAGGGGCAGTAAATTCTTTGATTTCCGTTGGATACCAACTTGCTACGGGTGAGACCATGGAGCTAGTACGGATGGAGTGAATGCAGATGAGCTTGCTTTGAAGTCATCATGGGTTCCGACATTCTAATAGTACTAAACCGTGAATATTCTCACTGATGCATCTACACTTGACGAGCTATTATTTGGACCAGGGATTAGAAAGTGATAACCACAGTTTTTGTGGTCTGCGTAGATCTCAAACACCGCTTGGCATGATTTCACTCATTGCTATAATATTGCCATTCGTCAAAGAAAACGAAAATTCGTTCTGTCATTGTACGCCAGTGCTCACGTTTTAGAAGGGTTCAGTACAGTTCAATTTAACTCATTGAAAAATGGATACATGTTTCCTTATTTTAGGAACAATCCGGAATCTTTGCAAACTTCATACGTGAAAGTTAGACTTACATTAATTGCTGAAATCAGATGTTACTAGCTAACGGAAGAAATAAGATAATAAAGGAGTTCGACCACGTAGAAGCGCATCTACAGTAGTTTAGACCAAAAGACTAAAACGGTTTCACATTTGTCGGCATCCATGATCACCTCAAAGCATTGTTACCACCAAGTCTTTGTTTGAGGATTACGTTAGTCTCAAAGAAGAAAGAAGATAACTAAAGGACTTGTCAATGAAAGTGTCTTCCCACAAAAAGGATTCAAGTACTTTCAATACGTATTGCCTAAAAGATTAAACCGAATTATGTGCTTTTACTCTATCCGTATTTCTCTTTACGTCAGATGCAGTTGCCGTTGTATCCGAATCTCCTCTGATGTATCTCCTCATGTATATTGTCAAACTTAAGCGAAATCAATCATTTATATGCATAAAACTGAGCCAAGCAGTTCCTCAGATGGATGGTTCCAGAGATGCATATTAATGATCTCAACCTTTAATGATTTTATAGATCACTGCCCCATAGTTTGACATCACTTCAGCTGCGTCTATTCCACGTTCCATTTTGGGGTGATTTTCAAAGACATTGGTTTCCTTCTCCTCGATAAAAAAAAAAAACTGCAATTTTTTTTTCATCCTTTTTTTTTCCTTTTTGTTTTTGATCGATGGGTTCTAGAATCACATATTTATATATTTCCAAAAACGTATCTTTTTTGAGATAATATATATATGAGATTCCGTAGATTTAAATAATGGCATATTTGCTTTAGTTCAAGTTAATAGTCTCTATCGTCCTTAGCTATAAGCTACGGTAAGTTAAAAACGTTACTCCGGCCTATGGTGGCTGTTGTTGGTCTCTGTGAGATGCATTCCAACTCATCACTTCATTTGCGTCCTCATTGAATGTCATTTGAAATCTGCCTGGGGTGTCGATATTTGCAAGAGAAATTTCATATCGCTTGTAGAAATATTTTTTTTCTGTCTGTCTGTATATCTGTCAGTCTATCTGTCTGTCTTCTATCAGTCTCTTTGTCTCTCTGTGTCCCTGTATATCTGTCTACCTGTCTGTCTGTCTGTCTGTCTGTCTGTCTGTCCTTAAGTTTGTGTCGATGTCTTACGCATATACCTCATCGAGCCCATGTTTTTTTTTTATTTCTCCAATGAGAGGTGTGAATCATTTTCTCCTAAATATCGTCAGATACATCCTTTCTATATTGTATTCATCTCAATTAGATCAGCATCGCTCTACGTTGTATGATTAAGTTCTCTGTCAATGACATTGTTTCTGTGTCGTCTACTGCGGCCTCACCGGAGGCTGTCGTCTGTGGAAACTACCACCAAATATAATAATGAAACATTGTATTTTTTAGTATAAAATATAAATTCTTGAAAGTATTTTTGTTCATCGCCTCTACTTTCTTCAGCTCTTCTCTTTCTTTTTTTTTTCTTTTGTGAAATTTAAAAACGGGGCTCTGGGGTATTGTTTTAATTGAGATGGATATCAATTTGCACACATTGAAGAAAGAGTTGGTTTTACAGTTTCAACACATTCATGTTTGAGTAATTATAATTGCAACGGAAACGACAGCTGCTACTTAAAGGGAACGCCTACGGGCAAAGTTTGAGAACGGCCTAAAACAGATCTAGGAAAACACAATATGTGCCCTCCTTAAAAGTAAAGATTTTATCTACAAAGGTAAGACTTATTAATCTTATTCTTATTAACACTTAGTATTTTGACAGTTGTCAAAATGTTTGCATGTAAGTAATAGTATTTGATCCACCGTTTCGTTTTCGTAGAACCGTTAGAATTGTGCTGTAGTGATGATACTTTGCTGCCGAGGTTTGTTTGCTAACGTACCTTCCTTATGAACACTTTCACGTTATATTCAAGTTTATGAACACGTATCTCCTCAGTCATCGTTTTCAAAGTGGGACACTTTCTCAACTTTTAATTGAGAGCAAGTGCACAGTATCTGTTTTATCTGCATAGATCACCTTCAAGTCCTTGCTTAAGTTTTGTATATTTCCAATTTCGTTACCCAGGAGCAATCATAATGCTCCTATATTTTTTAGGAGTTTGTTGTCGACTTTCAGCAATATCGGTTTCCCTTTATTCCTTCGAAAGAACAGTTAGTGAATTTTTTTGGTCTTTTCTACGTTAAGTTTTTGTATTTTGCTGAAGATCCGCCTCGGATTGTCCATCTCTCCATACTGTCTGAATATTGTATTGTATTGTGAAGTTCCCGATTCGTATTACATAACACGTCTTCATTTAAGTGTGTCACTAAGTTTGGTCTTAGTGATCACCTTTCCAAACTTGCATGAAGATATTCTGTAATAGTTCAATGACCATGAAAACATTTTGTATCATATCCCTGCATATGTAATGTACGAGATGAGATATTGTAGCTGCTTTGAGACGCTTGAGTGTACTTAAAGTGACCTGAGACCCCCCCCCCCCATGAGTGTAGGGGTCAAAATGTGTGAAGATGTGTCTGTGGGTGTGAGGGTGTGTGTGAGTGTGCGAAAGAAAATTTCGACTTCAAAAGTTTGTGTCCGCAAATCCTCCTAGACCGTAAAGCCGATGAGGGTCAAAGTTGGTAGATAGGTGACCCATGGTCTGAATTTGTGTCTCCCGTCAAAAATTAAGGTCAGAGGTACAAGGTCAGAGGCCAAAGGTCAAATTAGTGAAAATCTTAAATTTGCTGTATTTCTTAATCCAAAATGGCTATTTACATGGGACCTTCAAATATATGATCGGTATACAAGATTTTGTCTAAAAATCATGTTTTTATCTGTTTTGAGGTCAAAGGTCAAGTTAAGGGGTCACAGGTCAAATTTGACGCCGAAAAGATTACGTCCACAACTCCACCTAGACTGCAAAGCCAATGAGGGTCAAAGTTGGTAGATAGGTGACCCATGGTCTGAAGTTTTGTTTTCCATCAAAATTTAAGGTTAGAGGCTAAAGGTCACAGGTCAAGTCTCTAATCGGCAAAAGACTGTGAAAAAGTGTGTCGCGATTCCTTCTAGACAGTAAGTCTAATGAACTTCAAACTTGGTCGTTAGATTTCTGGATATGATATGTAGTTTTCACCCGATCGGTGACGTCATAGGTCAATAGTGTACATAAAACTGCACGGTAGGTTCCTTTAGTACAAGGCACCACTTAACTTCTTAGATTTTTGCTTTTCCACATAATGTGAACTAATATCTCAACCTATGCAACCATATTTGGACTGAGCGATTATATCTAATAACGATGTAATTTTTCTTGCTTTTGGTAATGCCCATACTCAGTATGTTTTTACATGTCCTGTGTACACTAGCCAAGCTATTGAGTGGTTAACAGTACGTTTTGGCGGAATAGAAATTGAGTTATGCAAATGGTTGTGACGTGGTTTCTAAGAACTATTGCAAAACGCACAGAGTGGCGCCGCCTTGATTTGAGAAATAAAGGAAATGAAAGGATTACTTTGACGCACAGACGATCTGCATGAGAATATGTACTTTGACGCGCACGTGACTTCTACATTCACACAACACGTGTGCGTTCGTTACAAATCCAAGCGTGCCATGCTGCGCCTATATACGTACGTGTACTTATACACTGTGTATAATGTAAAGCGCTGGGTGTTCAATCAAACTCTCGATCGACTATACTACATGTGTGTAAAAGAGTGAATGATCATGGACAACGATAGGGATGAGATGCAACTCCGTGGATTGCCCTCTTGTTTTTAGTATTTTCTCTTTGTTTGTAAGATTTTTTTATTTCTCTGTAGTAGATTTTTTTTTTGGAAAGTGGTACCCATTGTCCTCTTTTGCCATTTTTGATTTTGTCTTTGTTGTTGTTGTTGTTGTTGTTTTTCACTCTTATTATAGCCCCGTCGAATCGAATTCGATTGTACGACGTGCTGTCTGTCGCACACTGTAATATAAGCCTAACTACAAATTGCGCTGTATATTTTATTATATTATACGGTACGCCTAAGCTTATATCGTTAATAATGCATATCTTTACAAAATGTCAAGAGCCAAAACAAAATGGTGCATGTACATAGATTTGGTACTTGCAAAATGCTTCGAAAGGGTTTTTGCTTCACTTTATGGAGTCATTTCTTAATACCTTTTTCTCATATTAGAAGAAAACCTGACTAATCTTTTGGCAATAACTGCTTTTGGCTGCCTGATAGGCCTCCGAATCGAGGGCAGCCGTTTTCAGGGAAAAGCTTAAAGCCAACTCGTGACATTTAAATAAACGTTGATCGATGATTTACCGTGACGTCATTCACCACTGCAACATGCATTGTTGTCGTCACCTTGTGGGTTCGCGGGAACCATACTTGAACCACGTATAGAATGTAGTGATTCGGCAGATGGGTTATATAAACGATCCAATAATTAAAGACCAACCACTTGAGCCGTCAAGCGGTGGTCGGTTACCTACAGGAAAATATTGCGTTTAAAATAAACAAAGATGGCATACAAAGAAAACAATTTGGACCTTTGTTAGCTCATTTAGTTTCATCAATAAACATCAGCAATAGCTTCATTTTTTTTTCTCAAAACATGCATAAGATGAGTCACACAAGGTGTCCTATGTCAATTTTTTAAAGAGTAGGCGAACAAAGTAATCTTGAGCAACTGAGATAACCAAATTTCTTACTGAGTGAGAAACATCTCTTGAAAATAAGGTCTTCACGTCACCTCATTTTCAACAATCTAAGTCGTTTGTTTATAGATATTGGTTTAAATTATATGATTTCTTATTGAAAGACAGTCACAGTTACTCCCTCTAACGGCTTTACTTCTTAGAAAAACTGCAAGCGATATTTTTGTTTCGACGTTGTTGGATTTAAGTATCATCGGCTGAGGATCGTGGTGATAAATTGTCATTTCTTAATTATCGGTGCTATAATTTCGCTTTTCGTAAAATACCAGACTACGTTGACTTGGTTGAAAATTGGCTTAAAGGTCACCGGTCGTCTCACGAATCGCGTTCCCAGGATGATTTTCATCACTTCCGGTGCACGTAAATATTGATCACACAAATCGGTGGAGTTGTCAATAAGAGTTGAATTGTGTGTACACACAAGCCACGTAGATGCAATACGTGGAGTGGCACAGTGTATGCAGTTCGGCTCTCACCTTAGACGTTCACGAGATTAATTAGATGATCGGTTATCCCCGACAGAAACAACTGAACCCTATTTTTTATCAAGTTTTCTGAAATTCTTTAGGTTACTGTCACATCCTTTCCTACCATCCCCTCGAGTTAACACCACATCCCCACCCCTCCCCCCACTTTTTTTCTATATTCGAGTTCAAAATGAAGCGTAATTCCTTCCCGCGGCTCTGCTACGGAGTAGAATCTTTATCTGCTTATCATAGAGGACGTCAGCCGATTACATGTGCCTTCCTGTATACAATGTCGCAAGCTTTAGAGGGAGAGCTACAATGGGTGGTGGACAGCCACATAGGCCGCTACGCAAGCTAACTGTAAGCCTGCGACATGCACCCTGTCATTGTTTATCACTTAGGCCACTTCCTAACATTAATAGCGTAACTCAAAGACTAATACTTAAAGAGAAAAAAATGTCGCCGGTAAATTTGAATACAGCCTCGTAAACTTGCTTTTTCAGGCAATACAAGAGTTGCATTTAAATTGCAGATGAATTCGGTCTCAATAAAAACAGATGGCTCGGAGATTTGCGTCTCCGAGGTTTCTGTTTTCATTGAGACATTTCCTATCACATGCTAATAACAAGAAAAAGTAAAACGGTTTCATCTTAGAATGGGAAACTTTTTACACAAAATACTTTCAAATTGCGACCAACAAAAGCCTTCGTATCGGGTTGGACGACTTTATCATGTAAAGTAACACGAAACGGGTCTAAAACGCATAAATTTGTGTTATACGACTTGTTAAAAACTAAAACGATTCGTGTGCCACTTATCGTCTGGTGACATGATTTGATCGTTTACAGTAGAACAAGTTTAACAAAACAAGGCCGGAAACAGAAATAAGTTCTTCTAGTTAAACTTAAAATCTTCCTGATTGTGTTATGGTGAATTGAAAGTGCTATTAAATCGTCGCAGTTGTACGCTATATATATATATATATATATATATATATATATATATATATATATATATATATATATATATATATATATATATATATATATATATCGTAAGGGGTAGTTACAGTTGCTTTTACCAGTGGTAGGAACTGACAAAGATTTACACGTCAATGTGTGTAAGTCAATGAACATAACTTTTTGGGGGAGGGGTATGGGTACGACACGTTATCTGCACAGCAAACCTGCACGTTCATATGAAAACTCACAAGCAGTCGTTTCAATATTTGTTTTTTTTTTTCAGATTTGTGTACCATAGCTACTTACCGTTTAAGTTGAGAGAGCTTTGATAATACGGTGTTCATCTCCCTTTAATCTTCATTAGTTTAGTGTCATTTTGCATTCCAGAAGGATATAATGCAAACAGTAGTTGTGATTTTGCTCTCTGTTTACCCTTAATTGTCTACTGGTAAACTTGTTTCCTGTTATTTTTCGCTGATATTGTTCGCCATGCTTCTATTCTCAGTCTGATGGTCAGTGAGATTTTGCTGTCTTCCATTTTCGATGAGCCCCCCCCCTTGAAACACAGACCCATGAACACATGGGTCTGCTGTGACCCACTAACAACCCCCCCCCCTTCCCCCAAGAAGTTTAACTCATAGATTCAGGCATTGTTGGAAAAAAAAACTGGAGTGCAAGTTGGAAAGCAAGTCGTACCTCAAATCGTCAAAAAGTATCTTCGTTTCCTTTCGTTTCGTTTATTTCGTCCATACATACATGTATACATACAGGCATATTAAGAAGAAAGATGCAGTTGTACAATGCCATGGAATGAACAGGACGCTAGAAAAAACAGTAATATGTTGATCGCAGCTAGGAAACAGAAAACACACAAAAAATCACAAAAACGAAAACAAGAAGAAGAAGAGAAAAAAGAAAAAAGGCTCGAGTCAGAAAAAGCATACTGTTCAAAGCACGTAATTGCCAATGAGATGAGATTTCATTTTACATTTAAAGGTTTTATACGACTTACAGGGCTTTATATCATTCGGGAGCTCACTCCAAGTTTTCGAACAAAAATTATTAAAGAGAAGCGATACTGTGCGACCATGATCCCGACATGAATATGTGGTTTTAATAGTTCTGTGCATGATACAATTGGCCGTGTATGTGGTATTTTAATACGTACCTTTTATCAGTGATGTACAAGTGAGTGACTGTATTGTCTGGAATAGTCTTATGTGGACTTATAATCGTCAAAATCACGTTCAAATCTCCCAGCCGTATGATTTTTATAAATAACATCTAACTGCAGAAAACTATTCTATTGTCATATTTTTGTCTTTTTGAAATTATACCTCATGGTTTTGGAGGACAGTTGTTCAACAATCTCATATTGCATATTTTTACTTGCAGGGATAACTACTCTCTGAGCGACTGGAAATCTAGGATGACTTCATCCTGTATCATGAGAATTCTGTTTTATTCATCTCTTGATGATTTAATTAATTGTCTTGCCATGAACATTTCAAATCGAGTAAACGGAAACTCTTCACTGTGCAGACTCTCTGTCCACATGATGTAAAAGGAGTTTGCGAGATTTTTCAAAAGCCTCTGAATAGTTTATAACCTTGTAACACTGTCATCAAGGATATGTTATTAGTCACACTTACAGGACTCTTTTCTCACACTATTATGATATCGATGTCTATGAGAACCAAAACGGTCATGAATAAACAGGAGAGAATATGACATTTCCTGCACATGATGAATACCTTTGATTATGCAGGTTACTGGTCTTGGTGCATACGGGTTGATTCTTGGTCGAAAGTTCGTGTCTTTGCGTTAGCTGTTTCTATATTGTAGATTTTTTTTTTTACATTATTTTACAGAAGGATCATTTTCTTGAATCTAAATAAATAGCTGAATAAAGAATAAATATGGGATAATGGGTACGTATGGATAGGACCTACGTGTAATGCGTGTGAATGCCGAGGATTATCTAAGCGTAGCGCCCGCCCTAAGTTGGCAGTAAGAGCCTAAGAGCTCTTAGCTCTCTGTACGCTAAAAGCGCAAAGAATATTTTGGGCTTTACAAGCCGCCCTGATGGCCGAAAGGGCACTGCACGGTGAGTATTCTAAGCTGCATCTAGTCTTTAAATACGAATTTTACTCTTATAATTTCTTAGTCAGTGAAGAAAATCCAATGATACAAATGATACAAGAATGATACAAGAATCACAGTCTATCCGCAATTAACTAAAAAGAGCTTACTTCTCTTTACAATTTATTCATGACATTTCGTGATGTCATGGTGTTTTAAACGCTAATCAACAAAAAGAGGTGATTTTCTTAAGCTTAATACCTAAATACTTAGAAACTATCAAAGAATTACAATCATGAAAAACTTTTTGCCAAGGCATAAAAAATACTGTTGATGGTCATTCGGCGAGCAAGGATGTGTAAAAGTAGGGATTTGTCCTTTCTCACAAAAGGTCTACAAATGTGTTTCCAAAACCTCATAAAATTGCCCTGTATTAAATGGAGACGTTGTAAAACCACTCACTTTTTTATAAAAATAAAAGGGAAATGTTATCTCCTATCCACTGATATCAGTTTTGTACTATTAAATTTCGTCAATGAGTGAGGTACTCGGCAAGTAAAAGACGAATCTGTCGCTGCCCTATATCCTCGTACATTTCAGGATTATTTACGGGCCTTGAAACGATGGCAAGGTTGGGATCACCGGTACGTGCTTGTAATTAAGTGTATAGGCTAGATGCAGTAACATCCAAAATGCACAGATAAATCGCTGTATAATTGCTCTTTATTGGTGATTGTGTCTATTAAACTTCGTAATTTTGGTGTTACGGAAAGCTTATGTTATCATCTGCAAATATCGATTGAAAAATATCGAATCAATTCATTAAATGAGTCAGAAAATGGGTCACGTGACCTAATTACCTAGGTGGTTGCGGATATACTGTTCGGTATTTTCGACCGGTCGGTATTTAAGTGTGTAAGTCAACTTGAATGTTAGAGAGTAATGGTGACACGGTACCGTCAGCGCGAATTCGTCCCAAATGCAATGCTGCCCTCTATTGAGAAACCGACTCCGCCCCAGCCAAAGAAAGTTGATGATCCGCACTGCAGGATGTCAGTTACAACTTGCTGCTGCCAATGAAGCCGCCACACATGTCAGGCTTCAACTTTAGGTTGAAGCCTTTGCTATATTCTCTGTGTATTAGCTGTACATGTAGTGATCTACCACTCCACCTTCCATAGGCGACATGTTTTACGTTCACATTGCAAAATACGTCCGGTCATAAGTACAGTTCTCGTAATCAAATACCATTTGCTGCGTAATTATTTTATTTACTTCATTTCAGTCTCAACAACATTTATATACATAATATGAACAGTTTCCCAGATTCATATTTTTTCGGGGGGAGGGGGTTGGGGTGGGAGTGTTGGGTTGGGTGGACTGGGGTACTCTCAGTATTCTACGGATTTGTACACAGTACACTGTCGTAAATGGCTGATAAATGGTGTGTACGTCCTAAAGGAGACACTACAATTGCAAGTTGAAAACATCAATCTGTTTCAATCACATTTTTTGTTTTCTAAATTATTCCCACTCATTAAAAGACGACAAAAGCCGACAGCATAACTCTCACTTTCACACCGTTTTAAAAAATAAAACTTCCAAGTAGGCCTAATGTAGCTAAGATTTTCCACACAACTCATCATGATCCTTGGACTCCTCTCGGACTTCTTTTTACGTGTGACAGCTGCTTCTCTCAGATTAACGATCACCTTTAATCATGCTTTTAGTGCCAGGTACATTCGTAACATTGTCATGCTCCAAGCTGGCCTTTTTTTCACTATAATGTACAAATAAACCATACATACCAGAATGCACGTTTGTGTTTACGTATATGTAAATTAGTGATTATGAACCGCGAAGTACATCACGGACAACAAAAAAATTCAGTCACAAAACAATAACAAAAAGACAACAAAATACTCATCTACAGTTATGATTTTATGTAAATAGGTTACTTTCTCATGTGATAGATTCCTTAAGATTCCAAACGTTATAGTCTTGCAATAATTGGTGTCGTCTGCTGTAGGATGCAGTTCTACACCTATGGCAAATGGACACAGTCAATCAGTCAGTGCCCCGACCTCCCAGAAACCACATCAACGCACAAATACAACAATGAGAAACGTAAAAAAGAAAGGAGAAAGGAGATATAATAAAGCAAAGCCGTTGATCATGAGCTCGTTGTAACATTGAAAATGTACCCGAGCACAGATGTAGAAAGCGGTGCCTTTGTTTTTTGCCCATATTTGCAGATATCGTTTATTCCCTTTTCCTGCGATTTTTCTGTAATTATTCACTTGCGAATCCGAGTACCAAGACTGTGATCTAAACCGCTGGAAGTTTGAGGACCTATTTTAAATACTTTAGACATTTGTCAGGGTAACGGAATTATTTCGCTAGACGCATATAAATTTATTTGGAATTGTGAGTCTGATTTTAATCATTCCATACTCAAAGGATACCCTTCCTTGTGAAGAAATACATGTCAAATGAAACCGAGTGACGTTTGATATAGCCCTATAATCTTACAGATCACTTTCTCTAGCGGCGTCGTGTTTTGTAGGCCTTAATAGTCGTTCTTGCCTAAACTTACCGTGATAACGAAATAAGAAATGAGCTCTTCTGAAGACTCGCACATAAAAATGGAAAGGAAAGCAGGGTGTTAGATAAAATCCTTGGCATTTGTTTGTATATGTATTGTCTAGTCTCTTTTAAATGCTATAACCTTCATCAAAAGTAGCGTATATCTTTGGAGATGTCCTTACCATATTCAAATGATCCCTTCGAGATGGCTACATGATTCATTGAGTAAATCTCCGCAACCTTTCCTTTCCAAGGATTCCATCAACCAGTTGAAAGGAGAAAAGCTGATGAACACTTTGGGATTCTCGGTTTATATTTAGCGATAAAAAGGATCGTTAGCTCTCCATCAAACTATGCGATAATTAACGAAATGTGAACTCGAGAATTTGCGATAAATGTCGTTGAATAGTAACTGTACTATATTATCATCTTTTTAAAAAAAAGCAGCACTTCTTTTATAAACATTTACAAATTACAGGGTAACTACCGTACCGTGTCACTTTGTGGGATTGACTACACTAAATTATTTAAGTAAAGAAATTACTTTTATAAACATTTACAAATTACAGGATGCTTACCGTACCTTGTCACTTTGTGGGATTAAAATAATTTGATTATTTTCCTGCACTCGTTACACCATTCAAATATAGCTGATTAAATTCAGAATGTTGGTGAAGTTGAAGCTGGAGAAAAAAAGGACATAGGAAGTGCTCTCTGTCAATTTGTAAATGTAGAAGTAATGGTTGCATGGTAGATTAAAGCACAACTGCTGTAGTCTGCAGGCTACGGTGTCGTTTGTAAATGGTGAAACGAAACAGTTATTTTTAATGTTTCTTTGCTAGTAGTGTCTTCTGTGACTTTATTCTTTTGGCCAAAATCAATGTTGCAACTTAGACCAAGGGAACCCCAGTGCCTCATCAGTACCGTAATGAACGTCCGAAGTGCAATCTAAAATACCGTAAATAAACTCAGTGACGTTATCGGGGACGGGTGCCTACCTGTGTTATCCCTATGTTAGCTAGCATAGTAACCCTGATCAGAGACCAGAAGTGATTCAGCGTGGTTGGAAAATCTTCGTGTTATCGCCCTCTTCGTGTTATCGCCCTGCCTTGCCCCCCTTCCCTCCACAAAATGGTACAAAAAAGTCGATTTTTTGTTTTTAAATCGAATCCAGGTGTAGCCCATAATTTTTTCACCGTATCACATGTTCCATCTTTGCATTCTTTGCATATACGAAGAATCTGTGATATGAAAATTGCCGCCGGCCACTCTGTAATCTTTTTCAGGTTCGTATACTGAATATCACATCAATAAAATATTATATTTCCCTTCGGTGTATTTGTGATCACAATATATTCCGTCCACGAGGTTTAATGTTTCATTCCCACAGTAATATACGTCCGTCTTTTTTTTTTTTCATTTCTTTTTTCCTTTTCCATTTCTTTCATTCCTCTTTTTTTAGGTTTTGGTCTAAAGTAGCCACCGGCGTTTTCGAGGTTTGAAAATAGAAATGCCCGACAATCGTTACGTCCAAGTAGGAATTTGTGGTTGAGTTCGTTTCCACTTGTGGAAACAGATGATGGCAAAGCAATAATTTATAAATTTAAAAAAAAAAATTATAAATTCAAATATCAACTGAGTAACCATACGCGAATACTTTGTATTAGGCTATATGATGCAAGTGAAACGTAAATCACATTGACTTCAAAGGGTACACGATACGTACTGTGGATGCCCGAACGACAGGATATACTCTCACGTTGGGTTATCATTCGGAGGGGGTAGTTCTTTTTTTTCCCCAGTTCTTCTGAATGTGGGTAATCTCCGTCCGTTCGTCTGTCCGTCTGTCCGTCCGTCCGTCCGTCCGTAAAATTTAAAATATACAATGATCTATGGCCAAATATATTCACCTATAGTGCAAGCGAAGGTAAACAATGCTCTGCACAATGGACCATGGAATACAAGTATTTGGAATGTCTCTGCTGTTCAGACTTGAAATCAACCACGTGATACATCACATCCACAGGCCAGACTCCGATGTATCCACACCCTGCAGTGTTAAAGTACGTGTGACATGGAAAAGAAAGTTTGAAGCATTGACGGAGTATATCATTAAAACAGTTGAAAGTGGGCATAATTTTCAACAAAATCTATTAAACATTGACCATTTTACAAACAAATTTCTGTTTTACAACTGTACCATGAACAAACAAACCAAATATGCAAATTTGTGACGTCAAGGGAGGGACTCACATGCCATGGTATGCTGTACTTTATGCTTTGTTTAATGAACCTTTATTTTCAAGGAAAACTGAGAGTTTCATATGCCCTGAGGGTGTCATTTTGAAAGCATGTACTGTTTTCTTTGAAAATATTGATGTCGCTTACCGATGTGAAACCCAAGTAATTAAGAGAACAAGAAATAGGCCTAGTGACACTGTGCAACACTCCACAGTATAGGTTTTGCATTTTCATTAACCTTATCGAAAAGCCATTTCTCAACAAAATATATGTAATAGATATTAATGCAATTCCAACGGGGTTTTCATTCGAATGTTCGCTCTGCAACTTTTGAAGAAAGTCAGCTCTTTTCTAGAAGCATGTTACTTGATCTTTAAGATATTTATTTTTTACTTTTTTTAACAGGGACCTGCTGTGAGCCTAAGTGATTAGTTACGGTAGGCTATGCGGAAAATACTGCTGTAGTGTATAGGCCTATGCTCTGCTGGTACATATAACTGACATTACAGAAGTAGTAAACTTGCCAATTTAACTTGACAAGTTTTTTTTTTTATTCAAACTGCCTTATTTATAAGAAAAAAAATAGGGCAAAAGAAAACTTCAGCTAACGTACGTTTGGCTTAAGAATACGTACCGATTTTTTTTTTTCCTTTTTTGTTTTTGGTGTTTTGTTTTTAATGGATAAAGATTTTCCTTTTTTTTTAGTAGTTTTGAAAATGAAAACAGTATGACAATTATTCTGTATGACCCTTTTCATACGCCCTGCATGGGTATATACAATGCTAAGTAATAAAAAAAATTAATAAATTTATTGTTTTTTTTTTCATTTTAGATTATTGCACCTTTAGATATGAAGCCTACCGTAAGGCCTTTAAACGTTCTTGCAGCACCCGTGATGCAACTCACGATGACGCATCGTAAGAACAAAGTACAAGGACAGATAACTAATAATGTTTTGAACTACCGAGGAGACTAAAAAAAAAATCCATATACGTGGATGACGTCAGCAGGATGCAAATTATGTAAATATCGAAATGTAAGTCGTCCCTCAGTATTACCGCATATCTTCTTGTGACGTCATCAGATGTACGGGACCAACGTCGTTCGTCGCAACACGCTCGAATATTTTTGTCGAGAGGTTTCTGGTCGGTGAAGGGTATATAAGGTAAAGTGATATTAAATTGAACTGAGAGACTGTCGGAGAAAAGGCGTGTTGACGTACATTCGAAATACGACAACGTGCGATCGATAAGCAGTTTTTAATCTGTTTTTTTTTTCTTCTATTTTTTTTTTCTTTTGCCGATGGGGGAGGAGGGGGGTGGGAGAAGAGGATAACTTGGAGGTCGCAAGAAAATTATTGTTGGTATAATGCACAGGAACAATGTGTTTGATATTCACGTACATAAATTCAATCATTATAGATGGTGTGGATGTAAGAAACATAATAGATCGTGTATACAAAATCATTGTTAAGCCACCAGATAGCCTAACACAACGTGCGATAAATATTACTTTAAAGGAAACACTATATTGTCCAAAACTTAGACTGGCAAACCATGTCCATCGATCACTGCCACAAGATGACGAGACTTAAAAGATGTCTGATGAATACAATGACTAGGAGTAATGATACACTGCAGCTCTCTAAATTCAAAGGAGTGAAATTATGGATCTCTCCATATTCGGACTGAATATTTACTCTAAAAGAGTGAGAATGTCTCTTTTTTCGAGAGGAATTTATTCAATTAAAGTTAAGAGTCCTTCCTAATTTCAGTCAAAAGAGTGAATTATATTTCACTCTAAATGGTGTAGAGAGTACTTGGCCATTTAGTTTACCCCCCCCCCCCAGGCGCCCTTCTTTGTCCCTCCTTACCTGTATACCTCTCTACCTCTCTCTCTCTACCCCCGGCTGTCTCCCTAGGACACTGGATTCCTCCCTTCATCGTTCCGTCCCTGCCTCTGCGTGCCTCCCTTCCGTTCATCCATCCCTACCTCACTGCCTCATTTCCTCTCAATCTTTTTGTCTCTGGTAACCTTCTATACCGGTCTCTCTGTCTCACTGTCATCCCTGCCTGCCTCCGCCCTCATCCCCATTCCCATCTTCCATTTCAATAGATACGAACTCAGCTTAAATCTGGTTTTCTTGGTGACAATGACACCTATCGCGGTTGACTTCTATTTGAGTGTTATCTGATGATTAATCACAATCATTCGTTTAGTCAACATTGATGATCTGCGCGTCTCTTCATTAATCCGTGATTTCCGGCCTTGTACTCATTCAGATAGTAAAAAGTTGTTTGGTTTACACCACATTAATGTCACAATCGATACCCCAACGAAATTTAAAACTTCAAGTGTGAAATGTTAACATTGTTTTAAGTAAAAAGTATGAAAAGACCCCTCCAGGTTTACTGCTCAAGAATGTAAGAATGTAAATCCGTGCGACGTCGAAGAAAGCAATAAATATAGGCTAACAACTGAAATTAGAATTAACGGTAGATTGAATGAAGTCAAACGGAGCGAAACGTTCCTACATTTTTGCCTGATTTTTAAGTTTTTTTTTCTTTTCCCCGATTCAACGATGCACATTATTTTGTCATTCAATACCGATGGGTGTCAACTTATTGACATGTTTCACCGTGTTCAATGGTCTGTCTTCCTGACTTGTGATCGGGCGGGGGGGGGGGGGAGGGTGGAGTATTTGTAGGTGTTGCTCGGTGGTTACGTGCTTGTAGAATTGCAATCAGGGTATATTCATTGAGTAAATTAAAGTAATTTCAAGTACATCTAAATATTCGTGCACGTATACATGTTTTTACAAGAAATTTGTTTCATTACGACCGGTAACAAATTAAGTGACTCTGATGATAGTTAGTGAAAATTTTGTAAAATAAGAAAAGGTGTCACACTTCAATGTCATCATGAAGCCGAATGAGAGCCACGAAGATTGCAGCTAAATTTTCCGCTTCCCAAAATGATTCAGTTGTATTTTTCGCCCCGAGCTTATCAGCAGAAGGGGCTTTTTAATGATAGTTAGCAGTCGTTTGTGGAAAACGTGTGTTACCTCTGGGTGACGTGATCGAATCAACAATGAAGTATAACCACTTCGGAGATTTTTTGTTACGAAGATTCTTTGAGTTGTCTCATTTACTTCTCCTCGAAGAATAGACTTCAGTAAAATGTATCAAAATATCATCACAAATTATGAAAAATCTACATTAATACTAGAAATGCATGGCTGCCAAAGAATCACCTCCCACCCCACTCTCACCCCAACCAAGGGGACGTTAGTTTGTGAAAGGTCACTCGAAATGACGTCATCGTTGTCTCAGAGTTTCAGATGGGAATAGATAAACGATGGCTCTGAAAGTAAAGATAAAGAAGAATAAAGTGCATCTCACCCAGATGGCCTCAATCGACGCTAACCTGTGCGTCTTTCTGCAACATTTTATTCCAAATTCGTCATCGCTTTTAAATGCCATGCATTTTTTGTCCCTCTTTCTCTCTGAATTTCTTGCATTGAGTTAGCCTCCAGTTTCAAGCCTCATACACTGACACTTGGCGAACGTTCTCCTGGAAAGCAGAAGAAGAAGAAGAAGGAGAAGGATGGATAATTTAAGCTAAAAGGCTGCTATAATATCACAACAAACACGAGAGTTTTGTCCATTTAGATGCCAAAATAAATCTAAGCTCGGTGATGGTTGTTTTTAACTTTGAGAATGAAGACTCTTACTTGTCTGCGGATTTGACGGTTATTTCAGTAGAACTGAACTTAATAAAACTTTCAATGAATATTCATAAGGGGGATGACGTAATTGCAGAAACATATGCTTTTTTTTGTCACGTACACAATTGCACAATTGAATGGTGGTATGGAATCTGTTGAATCGGAAAAGTAAGAGAAAGCCAATGGAATAAATATTTCCTTACTCTTATGAAACTTTCGTGTTAGGGAAAATTCCTCAATTTTTGAACCATTTTCATCGTCAGTGAGTCGCTGTAAATACAAAACATCTGATGATGAAAATTTTCATCGTCAAATTTGTCATGTTTGCCTGTGACAGGGTGTACTTTTTGCTACAAGTAAATGCACATCGATCGGAACGGTATGACGTTAGTTTGAAATCAAGCATTTGGAAGATGGTTTAGTAGACAATAACTTATAAGACGATGGTTTATGAGACAATGAAATTAACCCGGAAAGAGGTTGCAGCTTTATGTGGCCTAATTTTGCATTTTACTCTGATCATCTTTCTTTAGTACGTCACACATTCTAAGTGGCATATTTTTTTTTTGACAGGATTTTTCGTACATGCATGGTCTTTCTTGAAAGAGAGAGATATAGTTCTTTACATCTCATGCTTCAGTAAGTCTGAATGAATTAGTCAATCTCTCGCAATGACGTAATAATCAAAATAATGCCTTTACGATGAATATTCAATGACCTATGGTAATGCAAAGTATGCGCTTATTCTACTCACGTACTTGCAGCGACTGGATTGAAACGACTATTTTTCTCCGTATTTCGTGATTTAAGAACGCACGTGCGACTGTGAGTATGTCAACAGCAAATACATCAGTAGAACACATGAATATGATACGGAAATTACAGGTTACACTTCCTTATTCAAAACTAATACAACAAATGGCTCGTTACGTCTTGTAGAAAACGTCACTGGCTACGTCATCGATACGTAATTAGTACTGACATATGTTTATTTTTGTGTATGTATCTACTTTTAAGTTCTTCATTCTTCATCAAAGACAGCAAAAGATGAACCATGTTCCAATTTTGAGAATGTCACGTGACTGGAGTGGTACCCCGTGTAGTTGTTGCAGAAACACACATACACACACACAAAAAGAACCAACTCTTTTTGTCTATAGGTATTTCGAGTTACTTATATTTTAATCATGAAATGATAACGTATCATATGTTTTTCACCGGATTACCTTTCCCAGAAGGAGTTCCATATTTAGAATTACAGACAAAATAGAGAGAGGAAAAAAACCAAAAACGATGAGGTAAAATAGAAAATCGTTTTAAGTTTTCAGGTAATACTTCTATTGTAAGCCTATAAGTACCACATATATCAAGTGTTAGTGCATGTGTGCACGCTCAGTACTATCTTCATCCCTTCTCAATTTCGTGCAACTGAATCCAGATTAAACGCGCTATATAGGAATACCACGTAAATGCTCAAGCGAGACTTCTACCTAGTCAATGTAAGGAGGTGCCTTCGACGAGGAATTTAGGTCAAGTAGTAAAACGCAACTGAGAAACGAATTTAAGAAACCGGGGGGGTGGGGGGGGGGGAAGAAGTTGTCAATTTTATGATCAAACTATACAAGCATATAAATTTGACTTAATTTTGGAAAGTTAAAAGAACGCTTTATGAAGTCTTCGTTTTGTCGGGGTGTCCAATCACCTTTCTTTCCTTTTTCTTTTTCGAAGGCTAATTCTAGTAACACGATCTTTCTCAATTTGTGAATATCTCTTGACGTTTCGCATATCGTCAATTTTAACGCTGACAAGAGATTTGTGAAGGGCCTACGAGGAGATTGATTCGCCGTGCAGGGTGACCAACTCGAAAGCCGTGAAAAAGATTTACCAGTGACTACCAGGGTAGTTCATCTTACGTCATCGTACGTCATATTCACGTCATAGTGATGGGAAATTATGTTCTCCTGCACGGTTAATGTGAAAGTTTATGAACGGCATGAAAAAGGATACTTTTGAGTTGAAACATTTTTATGCCCTATTCTCTCGTTTTTTTCTTCCTTAAAAGGATGGAATTTACTGTAATCGAATCCCTGTCACGGAGACAAGCGAATAACAAGTAAGTATATTAGGCTGATAACGGTCTGCATGAAGGAATGTTCCAAAATACGTGACGGGTAGAGAGGGAGTTTGCAAGTTAAATATCAATACGGACAACAGTGAACTTAAAAGAAGGCTCACTGAGGGACAACGATAATGACGTGATCTCATAAAAAATGGTAAGGATACAACCTTCTGGTAAGATGAAATGCCTACAGAATGTATGAACGTTTTAACCAGAAACTTCAGATTTTTTCACGCGATTCTTGAATTATCACATGGCAGATGCTTACAGTCCGGTAATCCTGTGTGATGAAGTAATACAACACTTGGACGAAATCGATATCTGCTTTTGCAGTATGGTTTCGCGTTTCTTTTTATTGCATTAAAAATAGCCATGTGACATTTAAAGGTTTCTCTAATGGCAGAAACTCTCGAATGGCCGTTTCTCATGTTCTTGATATTGGACAATTGTGACACATGATATGTTGTTAGAAGACCCACTTCAGTGTCCGTTAAGCTGACATATGTCAGCTTAAATCGAAGAAGGCCCATATCAGTTTCCCGTGCCTTCTGATTGGACGATGGTGACACATATATGCCGCTTTTAAATTTACGTACCGTAGCTGATTGCACCTGTGACTGGACGCCTTCCCACCACAGGTTTTGCCACCAACAAAATCTTTTTGTCAAATTGGCTTCGGTACTTGAACAGTTGAATAGAAGAGGGAAAGGGGCGGGGGGGGGGGGGTGGGACGGACTGGGTCTATTGTGGTCTCAGCCTTCTCAAAGTCTGAAAACTCAGAGGGCTAAATGGTGTACTTAGAGCCGTCCCTGGTGTATTTGCCAAAGTAAAATAGGATACTCGAGAGGTAGTCAACGTTACTGTAACTTATGAATATTTATGACTTAGGGCCTCCTGCTTATATGTAACATAATACGATAGATACGTGTGCAGTCAAGTTCCGTTTTGCTCTGATCCTCGTCAACATTTGAAAATATTGAATCTTGAGAGGTTCATCTTTCAATTCGGTACATCGATCTTGGACTTCGTGAAATTGTAGCATAAATCGGAGAAGAGTCTTTACGATTCACGTGTAGTTTATTGAAGATGTGAAATCCTCTTTCGTTGCTTTTGATGCCATCATTTTTTCTCCTTCTCTTCCCGGTGTCGTAGAAGGTGACGCTCTTTATCCCTTTCATTTTACGGTAGAGGTGCGTTTGACTAATTGTACACACGTTGAACTCTCGATGCTGACGAAACATCCGGAGTCAGTTACACACTGAACAACATAAAAGAAAAACAATGTAGGGCACAAGAGACTAAATTAGATTGTTAAGCCGGGAAACAGTAGAGAAGATCATACATCTTTTTCTTTTTCGGAGTAAAGAGTTGACAGCGTTTGAAGCCGGTCAGACCTCTTGCCACCATTTTGAAATCTACCCACAATGCAGTAGTGCCCTCCAAAGGATTGAAGCCGACTGACAAGCTTGATCTGTTTCTAAAATTACATTTAAAAAAAAAACGGGTGTAACTATGGACTCTCAACCATGACTTTGAGAAGGAAAAACATGTTAATTTATCAGGGTTTAATATATTGATAGTTACAAAATGACAGCGTATGTTTTTGCAACGTAGGCGCCCTCATTCATGTGACAGCCCCTCCCCATCTCCCAAAATTAAAATCCTAGCTAATACCCCCTTCGGTGGATCACCAGGCATTTAAAAGCTTAGCGATGTATCCACACCATTCACCAGCACGCACTGATTTCACGTAAGAGAATAAACCAAACATTACGCCTGATTTAACGACAGAAATGTTAAAATACAGATTTTCTACAAATAATAAATCAAACGCGTTTTTGATAATACCAAGTTACATTTGACATAACCATCATCAAGGATTTGTCTATCTACATGTATCATCTTAACCGTGACACTAAACTTGACAAAAAAAAAATTAAAAACTCATAAAGATGTTGGAAATTTGTCTCTCTTTATTCGCTGTAGAGCCACATACCTCAACAGCGTGTATCTCTTTGAAAGTTAAATCGATTCTAAAGCAAAGTTCTTTTTTCTGTAAGTCGTGCATTGTATCATGGGAAATATGTGATAGTTTGTAACGGACGGACTGATTCATTTTCCTTTGTATTTCTTTATAAATCTCACCTGGCTAAAAAGAGACCGACCACAGGAGACTGTGGTAATCTGTTCAATCCACTATTCGTCCAATCCAATTTTTAGCTTGTCTCTCATTTCCAAGTGTAACTACGCCGGCACGTCAATTTTACAGCAAAAAGGAAGATTTCGTTGTTGGCAGTGTACAAATTGCCGGTTTTACATAACATTTTGTGACCTTGATGCAACTGTAAATTTCCCTTAGCCACTGAGAGCAGTTTTTCTCGTCAGTGCACCGATACCTTTAGTTATACATACGAGATATCGGAGTGGGTTGTGAAGTGCTTCCAGTGAACTGGTAAGAGCATAAAACTCCTTATTATGTTCCCATATGTTCGCGCATCCCAGTCAGTGTTTTCGTGAAAATACGTGATACGATCTGTGTGTGCATGGCAACAACCTTTTAGACCTTTCAGTACTGTACTATGCTGATCCACAACTATATTTCTTTCCAAATCAGCAAATTTAATGCTAATATGTCTCACGATGTGATATCAGTCTTTGCAGTCTAAAAATGTCAGTGTACATGTACTTTTCGATTGCAGTTTATCTTCAACTGCATGGATTACACGTTATATTGCAACTTGGTTGCACGAAAATAGGAGTGTACGTCAGTCCATGCTACAGACGTTCCTTGATTAATCTTTTTCTTGTCATTTGGATATTCCTTTCAAACGCAAACTGTAAGATGGACGATTTTTTTTTTCTTCTGTCAGATGGATTTTTTTTTACATCAATCTTTGTGGTCTAAAGCGTGGTTAAGTTAAAGACATAAAAGTAAAGAATGAAATTAATGTCATCGCTTTGATGACTCCGTAAGGCCTGTTCGTTAAAAAAAGAAACAACAGTACCAGTTGTATTGAGGTCCTACAAACACAGCCAAGTGGTCAATATCGGGTTCATTTTTTTTCTGTTTATGGTTTCGTCAGATACGCATGTATTTATACCTTACGAAATACCATGCAGGGCTTACAGAAAGCTGTTACTAACTATCCAAAATGATATGAAAAAAAAAAGTTGTTTGCGTATGTGAGTACTTCTACTATACTATCCTTTATGGTGCAACGTTTGAACTGTTTGATAGTTACAATCTTTTCATTGTAAATTAATACCATAAATAAATTAAAAATATACCTTTATTAATTCCTCAATATTATCAACATACCTTAAATGTAGGTGAGTCGACACATCGCATTGTCCTATGTAAAACACATCAAGTTTCTTTTCCATTCATTGGGGGAAGTTTACTGAAATTAGTCCTTGAACCAGCTCTCCAACTTAAATGAATATTTGGTGGCACAATGACCTGAAATTCAATGCATGAACCAACGAAAAACACCCTATGGAGTCTCTATGCTTTCGCACATATATAGCCTCAACAGATTATAATAACTGTATAGTACATAACTAGGCAGTCATTGTAATACTGTACATGTTAGCTAATTTTGAAGAGCAAGTTAAGGGTCATTTTACTGGAATTATATGGAGCGTCGATCACTTGACAAAGTACGTGAAAATGTTAGAAATTGGAAATTTTCGATCCCCCTGGGATCTTCTTCAGCCAGAACGAAAGACCAAGAGTGACCAAGACCAAGGGGGATCGAAAATTTCCAATTTCTAACATTTTCACATACTTTGTCAAGTCAACCATACGCTTACTTCATGTATTTATCATTACTATATATATATATATATATATATATATATATATATATATATATATATATATATATATGTGTGTGTGTGTGTGTGTGTGTGTGTGTGTGTGTGTGTGTGTGCGGGTGTGTGTGTGTGTGTATGGGAGAACTAACGACACTGCATGATGCTAGACGTACATAGGCTAATTTAGGACGGACAATGCACATATAAATAGAGAGATATAAATTTATGTCATTGTGTATTTTCGACCCATTCTACAAGTTAAAATCGTAAATGCCAAACGGTACGATCTATGGCCTACCATTATTTACACTTAGTGCGAACTCCGTGTAACCACCTCCCAACGGGGGGAGATATCATTTGTTCAATTTTAATCGCGCTGTGTGCATTTACAAAATCGATGACGTCATTACCCGTCCTAAATTACAATTGTTGCTGTGTGTAAACTGTGTCTTCTCGTTTATGCCTCCCGAAGGGAAGTTAAGTCTTTGCAAACGTACTTTCACGTTAAATGTAAAAAAAAGAAAAAAGAAAAAAGAAAAAGGAAAGAAAAAGAGGAACGATTGAACACGACAGAAAACAGCTATATATTCAACCTCCCATTTTGGTTATTCTGTAGATTGCATATGTTGTTGATAAGGACAATTAAGTCGTAGGCAGTCATCTCGGAATAATGATTAACTGCAGGAAATCTTAAGAATTTCTTTCAACATTACGTATGTATTACAATTTAAAGTGATTGCATTATCGTAAAATTCCACTGCAGTAAAACACCAAGTGCCCTCGGCCGTTCAATTCTTAAACAGGAAACCATTATTTATTGATGACGTCTTTGATGAATATTTGCAATGCAACATAATACAGTGTATGACATCTAATTTGCACCACAAATCACTGACAAATTTTTAAAGCAGGAAGAATGATACTTCTGTTTGGCTTGGGACACATTTGATCGCTTAAACGTACCATTTGTGCAAACAGTTTCATTAATGTGAACGTCTTCTTACATTGAATGGTTTTGGTTTGAAAATTTTAGGGAGACATTTTGTCATTGTTTGACAAGATAAAAGAATGGCGGGATGCAAATTTTGTGACAAAAAAGAGTAGCCTAATTCATACAGCCCACCCTCCCGGCCATCCCGATTACCCCTATGAAATACTCATTAGTGAATCCTTACACGCTCTTTCAGATAACTCAGTGTAGTTATTACCAATGTAGCGTTTCTATATAGCCTAACATATCCTGTATTATTTTTTTTTAACATAAGCATAGTTAACATACTTCGTGATTTAGAGAAAATACATTTCAGGAACATAATTTTTCAGCTATCGACAGTACCTTGATGGGATCACTCAGAAGAAGTGACCCACATGTAGGCTATACTCTCTCTTCAGCATCAATATGTGTTCCTCTGTTTTGGACGTGTGACGTACTTACGGACGAACTCTTATAGCTTTCAAGGTAAGACGAGAATTTGACAAAAGAGAATATCTGTAATGTCAAATTTATATTGCACATATGTTTTCGTTGTAGATAAACTGAGTGATAAATCATTTGGGACCTTCCTTTTTTTCTTTTGAAATACTTCAAATAAAAACCTCACATTATATTTGCGTGAAATTTTAATTTCCTTAGAGAGGGTAACAGAAAAAAGGGGGTGGAAGATGGGGGGGGGGGCGGTGACGATTTGTAGGAGAAGATGGAGGATGGCGGTATCATGGAGCCGGCCCGGGTTTCTTGTTTTATGTCCTATTAATATATTTTCTTTTACCTCCGGATGTAACCAGCCTATGACTGCATAATGAATAATTCATTTTGCACCCATTAAGCTTGCAAATACCTTAATTTGAAGAGCTTTATCTAGAATATTTCTGGACGGTAAGTTTCACCAGCGATGATACCGTATTTATATTTGCATCCAGAGTTTGTAACGTTAGACATGTTGACGCACGTGTACTAGTCACGAGTATACACTAAGACACGCACACCCACACACGGACACAACGCATACATTCCTCCCAATTATTTCACATAATCTGTTAATATCGGACTCGCGAGCTGGAGTGACGTAAAAGGGATAAAAAACCCCTCTGAAGTGCTCAGGGAAACGATAAGACGACCTATTCAGTTAGTGCTAAATATACGTGACAACAAGTTCAGCAACGGCGAAAAGATAAAGGGAAAGAAAAAACGGAGAAACAACATCACGCTCGGCCAAACAAAACTAGATGACGTCATCAGATATTACGTTAAGTCAACGTTAAATCTTAATTTGTCCTCAAATCGATATTATATATACATTAAAGTTTTGCTATGCAGCTAGCTGACTGCATGTGGTCGGCATTATCCCTGTTTTATTTATGCTCTTTAAATGTTTTATGAGGTTATGCAAATAAGCACTATCCGTCCGTTGTTCTGAGTACTTTATACTATACCGAAAGCTTGCTTTCTTTGCGATGTAAAACATTTTATAAGCGTTCGGTAATCCAGGATAAGCTTGTCAGGTTTAGTTTTTTATCCTCCATGCCTTTCGCGTTTTCTTTCAAACGTATATATTCTTAAAAAAAGAAAAAAACTTTTTTTATTTGTATCAAAGAAAGGTCAAGTAGAACAACTGTAAAGAGCTTTGAGGTTTCGCTAAGATTCCTTTGGGTCTTAAGTGGACGTTCAACTCCGCGTCTTAAAGGAGATGGCAGAAAATGTGACTTCTATGTCCTTAGAAATAAATGAAACAAAAAAAAAAAAGAAGAAGTACAGAGGTTTCATAGTGTCATCAGAGAATTTGTTCTTGTGCCGATATACCAGTATAAAGGGGTATTCTGCTGGACTGAACCAAGTTAATGACATTCAATTTGTCATTTTTAGCCTAAACGCTACATTTTATTCAGAAAGAAGAGAAATGTTTTTTGGAGGAATAGTATGGAGTACATTATCAATTATGTTATATTAATCGCAATTCTAAAATTTTAAGGGCAAGTTATAAGATGGCAAGCCTCATCTCTGCGTATAGTGGGGCAGATCCCCAACTTGAAGAAAAATAAGCACGGACACCACCGTTCAGCTATTTTTGTAGAGTACTTTGCAATGAGGCAAAGAATTTTTAATGTATACCTACAAATCCCTAACATTCCATGGATAACAACAACGATCATCAAACGTATAATCATTTTTTTTTTCTATTAATCATTTTTTTTTTGTGTCTATTTTATGGGCATGGTGAACAATTTGACACAGATTTTAAATTTTGTCATTTTTAAATGCTTCCACAACTTAGTTACAATTGCCTTGCGGGAGTCTCCCGTGGCAGTTTTATCGTCATTAACGCTCATTGGTCTGTGGTGAAAGGTCAAAGGTCATTAGTCTTTTTCACTTGCACGCATGATAAATTGCAGGCTAATCGATAACAGCGAATAACAAATGATCGAATTTCACATAAATTCACCCAGTGCAGAATGATAAATGACTAAGGCACAGGCTATGAGGCACTCCGACTGAATTAATGTTCCCATTAGAAACGGTTTTGTCTGGACTCTAACATTCAAATGTGAATGTTAATAATGGGAACGAAATCCATACTAAGTGTCGGCCGGTGCGGTGAGAGGGCGAAATTGTGTGATATTGCACGCCGAATTTTATGACTATGTTTGCTTTGTCCGCTTTTTAAATCTCTGCGGTATCTTGATACTGCCCCCCCCCCCCGACCTTATCTTCCCAAGTCGCACTTGGAACGGGAGTACTTTTGCATCAACATTTATCCAGTTCGTTACAACAGATGAAATACAGTTTTCAAATTTTCTGTCCTTATTTTATTGTAAGGAATAATTTCATCATTGGGGCGGAACATGACATGACAGCATTAATCCGATGCCACATACCCCTTGCCCAAACCATGTAAGGATTTAGGAGGATGTGTGCACCTAACCCCCCCCCCCCCCATTTCCACTCCAAGTGCCCTTTTACAGAAGTTCATGCCTTGTAAAGAGAACGGTATTTTTCATACAATTTTTTTACCTCATGACTTGAGGAATTGCAGACACGAGATCCCTATTTCAAGGCCGGTTGTATGTAGCTCAGTTTATCCGGAAAGCGTTTTTGGCCATTTGGAGGGGTCGTAAAGCCAAATATTTTGGGGTAAACTCCTCACCAACTGATGGTGACGCTCCGCTTGGCACTGACCTCCCTCCCCAATACTTTTTCGTACTGGAGCGCCTGTGTCCTTTTCTCGAGTTTGTCCCCCCCCCCCCCTTATAACATCCTGGATCCACTCCCGCAAGCTATTTCTATTTGGTCCTTCTAAGGCGTAAAGTCAGGGGGGGAGGAAGGGGAAGAGACAGTTCTTGAGCATATTTTTTTGTATTATTTAATGCTTTTCTATAAAATTGCTCAAAAACTCGTCTTGTTCGCGTCCAAGGTGATGGTGGCGCTACGCCTATAAATATTCTTCTACTTTATAAATTTCTGGCTACGCCCTTGGTCCTGCTAATATAACCCTTTCAATGCCTTTGGTCTGGAGAAGGGGGAACACCAAACTGCAGCTTTGTACACTTCCACCTTAGCCTATACTGCAACAAGCGACGGTGTACAAATAACTTAGAGACGATGGAGCAATTGTATATTTTATGTTTACCTAACGTACCTTTGTTTTTTCATCTCTAATTGTTGGTCTACCATAACCGCCGAAATGTTCGGTTCAAATTATGATTGTACGTGCCATATATATATATATATATATATATATATATATATATATATATATATATATATATATATATATATACATATATATATATATATATTCGGTATACCCCGTTTTGCTTTGATCGCAACGACCAATTTGTATAATTCAAATATACTTACCACAGACGATGGACTATTGAACTTTTTCTTCGGATGAGGTCATTGGCCGACTATGATCTTTAAAGTAAATTGTGAGCTGCAAAGTTTCCCCTTCAACGATCGATAAATATGACAGATAAGTTGTCTCGTCAAAAAAAAAACAAAAAAAAAACCGGCGTTAAGTTTTCCGCTTTTCATTCCTAACTGCAGAAAAGATGGAAATTAAATCATTTTTCCATACATGTCCTTGGAGGATAGCTGATGTGACGAAAATGACGGCGGGCGGACCCTGATTTTGTAGCGGGAATTCTCGATCATGTCGCTCTAAACTAATTCACCTGTGTCATTGCAGCTCGTGAATAAAATTATCAAAACGGTTTTCAGGTTCCATTGGGGACTAGAGTAATTACATTTGCCATTGTGTGTTTAACGCGCGTGATATTGTAATTCTAAATGTTGCATTTTACCACGCGCTAAGTGAATCGGTATACATTAGTTTTAACAGTGGAAAAATAACCAATTATAAAGATATATTCCTTATACGTGTGGTTATTCTTTTACTTTGGCCTTTTATGTCTCCGTCATTTTTAATGAAGTTTGCGTATAACGTATGGTAGGTTGTACCATATCAAGACAGTTTACTGCCGTTTGCATTACACTTCAATATATGTAACTACATTATGGTACTCAAGTAGCTTGTAGTGTTCTGTGCACCGTTAGTTTAAACCATCTGACTTTTTTTAATTTTTAGACCTTCGCAGTGTTTTGCATAGATATACAGTTCAATGTTTGGATAAGCCCCTACCCGTACCTATTTTACACATATACTGTTGTAGCCATAGTACCCCTTTGGTCACGTTGAAACCTTGTGGGTCCATGCGTGTTTAATACCGGTTTTTGTTACAGGGGGTTGTTCTGTGATGACTCCCTCGTTTTCCTGACTACTTTAAATGCCTTTCTTACTTGCGGCAGTGTGTAATGTGCAGGGGTTCACATACACCTATACAGAGTGCCATGTACAATCTAAATTGGTTTGTCAGCAAGATACGTTATTAGTGGTACCTTCATTTGTGTTTATGAATTTTTGGTCCAAGGTCTCATATGGGCCCTCTGGCCCATTTTATGAAATTCTGCAGGATGCTTCTCTTTAACGATGTCGATGCTTCGTCATATTAATACTCAGGTGGCACCCTTGGGGTGTTTAGGACGTTTGCGTCCAAATCACAAGGTGGGCCCTAGGGTCCATATTGTGAAATACTGCAAAATACCTCTTTCCTTTAACTAATGTTAAACAGAGTTGACAGCATCCTTCAGACGGTCATGTACAATCTTAACTATTTGTCATAATCATTCTTTGTTAGCGATCTGTTTATGGTATTAAAGACGTTTTGGTCCATGGTCCAGTATGGACACTTTGGCCTATTTTACGAAATTCTGCAAAATGCTCTTCCTCCTACAGATTGTCATACATGTGTACAATATATCGGTGGTTTGCCATTATGGTACTCTGTTAGTGGCAACTTAAGCATGTGATGTACATAAAGCTGGGCTTTAGATTCACTACAAGTTCTGAACACCCTGAAGGTGTCACTAGCAGAGTACCATTATGTCATCAGAAATTCATGAACGCCACGAAGGGACCACAAATAACGCATCAATGTGACAAACCAATATGATTGCGCATGAAAATCTGCAGGAGGATAAAGCACAATTCATAAAGTGGGCCATAGGGCCCACATGGGACCTTGCACCAAAAATTCATGGATACCTCAACGGCCCACTACCTAAGAAACCTTCCATGTGTGCAAGTTTCAAACAAATCAATGAAAGTATGTCCAAGTAGAAGCAAGTTTGCAATTATTGTGGAGAGATAGCTCATGCATGAAACTACTCCTATATGACATCATATGACGTCATACAGAAACACAGGTTTTTCAAAGGGAAGCTTCCAACTGTGAAACTTAAAATTTTGATTACGTAACACATTGGATGATGTCACAAGTACACCAACGTCAGTTTTGGATATCAATTTGTCCAAATATTAAGAAGAACCAGTTTTTACGATAGTTTAGTGTACAGGTCATGATCTCTTTAAGGAAAATCTTCTCACATCCGAATAAAAGAGCAATTACAAGCTATGTGTACTCAAGCCGATAATGGATATATCTCTCTTGTAATTCATACAGTTTACTCTTTATCAAGTTCTTACTCGTTCTGCACTGTGCATACTGAGGCGGATGTGTCATACTGACTGCTCATACTTACTGTACTGCACTCATACTAAATGTGAGGAAGCTCAATGCCCTCCCTCTTCTTATACTTGTATTGATTTCCATTCTAGATCTGTCGCTCATTGTGACGTCATACATTCTTGGCATGCTGATGTTCACTTAAAGAGTCTTGTTCTCTGCCAACACTGAGGCCGATGCCCACAGTGATGTTTCAAGTCATGCAGATACAAGCAAGAAACACTGATGTACTCCGTCATACTGCACGCATATCTGTCTTCCAAGTTATACAGATGTTCTAACCAATAGTCCACTGATGCTCAAAGTCATACTGATTTTCTAAGTCCAACTGAAGCTCTAAATCTTGCTGATGCTCTAAAAGTCATAATGATGTTCTTAGTCATACTGATGCGGTAAGTCATACTGAAGCCCCAAGTAGCACTGGTGGTCTGAGTCATACTGATCTCTTTAGTCATACTGCGAATCATACTGGTGCTCATAACGCCACATTGATACTCTTTTCTTACCTCTCATGCTGAAGATTTTGCTCGTATTCAAGTTCATGTTTCACTAATGTTAATGTTTTTGTACATACTGTATTCCGGTTGTACTCTGTCCAAGTAAATTTTCATACCAAAACGATATACAATACATGTTCATGTCCATGACGTTGCAATAGATATTTTGCTCTTGCCGCTCGGCATGGTCGTTAACCTCTGACTTATACTCAGGTTTATTCGTTCTCGATACTCGTCCATTGTCTTTCAACGTGTTTTCCTCACGTTCAAGTGGTGTCTTATCTAATCCAGATGAATCATATTTCTCGTATATACACTCTTTGTGGGGATAATCACATCTATTCCCATGAAGTCACACCTATCGTTTCCCTCTAGATTCCTCTACCTCACTCATAAAGGCCCCTTTCTCTTTGAAGAGCACTAGCCTACATCTGTCTATACATCTCCTATACACTGAACCCGTCCTGTAGGCCTATACCGTACCTTGTAGTTGCTGTTTAATCACAGGTCAAAATCAGTTTAGTGCATCTCTCATGTGTTGTATGAGGCGAACACTAACTTTTTCTGTCTTTTAAATGTTCAATTTGGAGGAAGGAAACAAGCGTATGATTAATGGAAACAGAAAATGTTAAGTTGCTCTCCCATTTGGATCGGAGAGTAGTCCTAATTGCTCATCGAGGCGCCCGTTCGATTCAGCCGATAATTAAATGAAAGTCTGCCTAAGTGTTACTGTTTGGTTAAAATCAATAGGGCGTGCAACAGACACGTGTTTATTCAAGTGCCGAATGTGAAAAAGTTTACCTGGAACGTCTGTATAGCCTGCATACTGTGGAAGACTGTAAACATACATTTTGAGATTTCAATATTTCAACAATTTTTGGTTTTGATATTTCGGTCTTGGTTTGATAGCGATATAGTACTACAGTAGCTTACGTCGACAGGTCTTGTCACGATACCTCTACTGAGTGTCATTATCCAAATCATTGAATAAATTAATCTGAAGCTCAGAAACAAAATTTCTGTTTGTGCTTTTTAATTATAATACGACTGAAAAAAATCGAACCATGACTTCTTAACCACAAACAGTGGATCAATGCATGGCTATATAAGTCTGAACGGCAATTCTGAAACACAACGCGTCTATGGTTGGTTTATTTAGAGGGTCGGCAACTCCCTGGTTAAACACACGATAATTGGAAAATAGAGTTTTATTTCAAATTTAAGGATAACCTCTATGTATAAAACGATAAACTCGGTTTTTCGAGATGAAAACATAGTTTATCGTGAAAGATTCAGCATCAAGTATCCCCCATCATACTAAAGAAAAAAAAATAGTAACGTTTTGGTGTATCGGGGAACACCGAACATTTTTCAAATGCAGTACACATGAAGCTGGCCATGACGTTTCAGAAACGGCGACACAGAGATTAGTATTGAATTTCCTACCATAAAGTAGCCAGGATAAACCCTTCTCCGTATAGGGGTTGATGTGTAATCATTCGAACAGTGTTACTTCAATCTATTATGCAATCCGTCAGGAGTATTAAAGATCCCGGAAAAAAGATCGATGGAAATAACGGTGGTAATTAGAAAAAAAATAAATGCACTGGATGAAAGAAAATAGCGGTCAAATATGGATCATTCTGTCCATTCGGTATCCCCCTTCTCTTCCTTTCCTTTATTTCTGCATGCTCCAAAGAACTATATTTGTGTGTGATATGCTCTTTCTTCCCCACCCCCCCCCCCCCGGGCGAATTTGTAACACTTGACAAACTGACAGCATGTCTGTTGACCTTCAATTGGCCTCCGACGAATTATAATTTGGTGACCACCTTCAAAATGCTAGATGCTAGAAGACGCTGTAAACCAAAAGAACTAGATATTTGTATATTTCTATGTGTAAACCAAATGTAAAAAAAGTGGGTATATATGTTTCAGAATCTTATCTCTAACTATACTAGTCTCAAAAATGTTGCTCTGAATTTATGATGTTTTCATGCATGACTAGGGACTCAGGGAACTTTTTTCCGTTTTACGATTCCAATATCGTTCCAGTGAGAGATATACTGGTCACGTGGCCTAATTTTTTACGGTGGCACTTCGTTGTGAAATGAGACCACGGTAGCGACGTAGAGATGATACACACTCGCTTGGTATTTTATTAAATTCCCGGCTACTTATGCTATATGCGTTATAGCACAGTACAGAAAACTTGAAACTCTATCGTCTTGTACAGGCAATCCTCTCTTTCTCTCTTTTGCCCCTTCAACTTGTCTTAGTTACACCTTCATATAAAGGTTTGAAACTTCACGATCAGCCTGCGGGACAAAGGCCACTTGATGCATCTTCGAGTAGTTTCAATCTGAATTTCACGCCGGCAATTCACTCTAAATGACATTGTCCTACTTTCGGAATGTAGAGTTCAGAGTTGTCTCTTTAGAGGGATTTTGGTCAACTAGCACGCATGTATATATACACCATCTTTATTCATAAACGGACACTCCAGTTGTGCATATATATAGGCCTTCACCGTAATTAGTGTATGCATCAAGCACATGTCTCTATTCGTTATACGCCCTCTTTAAATAAAAGTTGTGTACACCACGTGGCCGGGCACTAAAGCATGTCCTTTTTCAACTACATTGACATTACATGGCAAATCTAGTAAAACGAAAATATAGTCTTTACAGAGAAACAGAGTTTGAGATTTATTTTTCTTTTTTTTGTATTGAGTGTGTTATCATGTCAACTGTGAGAGTATTGCGTGCCAAACTACACGGCTGATTTAATGCATTTTGGCGACATTAGCTTTGAAGGATATATGGTCTTTTAAAGGCATTTTTTTTCTACTCATTTTGAGGAAAAATAGCAGAGAAGTACTTCAAGTTTTTCTGACTGAAAAACGTACATATATACATATATTTTTTTAAGGGGTATGGCTACATCAATAGTGCATGGACAAGATAATATGATGACATGTATTATACATTTCATATTATTACACATATTTGTCTCATTATCTTTGAAGTATACATATATTTTAGATGGTTTTCCCTAGTTTGGATGACGAAAAATGCACAGAAATGTATTATAGTTTTTTTTTCTGATTGAAAAACGTAGGCCTACGGTTTAAAGGAACATGCATGGCAACGTCAATAATACATGATGAGCAGGACATAAACCACATTACATATTCAGTGTTCCACTAATTTCTCAGTGGATAGCAAGCTGACAGTAGACATGTAATTACATTCAAAGCTAACTTTAACGGCTTCTTTTGTGCATAAATTTACAGCAGAACTGTATGAATATGCAAATCTAAAGACACTGAACAACATATAATAGGTAGGCTTGGGTAAAATCGATGTTGTTTGTTTACATGGGCTGTGTCAGTGTTATTATCGTAAAATTGATCGAAATACCGACGACCTAAACCGGACATTTGTTTTTGGTCTGACACAACCGCGAAGTCATCATAACCCCATTCTGATTGCTGTGAATATTATATTATTAAGCCCTTTAGGCTTCAGGACTGATAGGGAGTTGATGTAAAGTCATCTGTAACTTAAAATTTACTGTACCTTTAAAGAGGCTCATTGAGTTGTTGTGTGAAATTCACTCAATTTTTCTAAAGCGGTCAAGTTTCCTTCACATACTAATGACAAACAGTCAAACTAAAAGGATCCCAAAGTTATACATACGTTGGAACATTAATGAGTGAGTAACCAACTATTAAATTTGGTTTTTGAAACTTTGTGACCAGACATTTTCACATTAGTAAATTCACATGCACAGCAAGTAACGGTCAAAAATTCAAAAAAATTGACAGTTTTCATATAACTACTAGATGTGAAACTTGATTAATTATGCTGATTGTGAGTATTGTCGTGTCTTTGTATACTTCAAAATCACCGCAATCTTTACTGATATCAACTCAATGAGCCCCTTTAAAGATCGAGCTATAGAAAAGAGCTAGCTTCTCAAGTTCAGAAGTTGCAGAGTGAAACCCTGAATGACATTCCATTGGAACTTTGTTCATATCTATTAACCGTTTTTTAAATATGACTTTTCAAAGTTTAATGAAAATGCAAACCAGATGACGTGCAGTGTTGCACAGTGCCAGTATTTTTTTGTTAACTTTTTTTATATGTTGTCTGTTAATTACTTAGCCTCATCACTTTGGTAAGTGGTATCGATACTTTTAAAGAAGGAAATATATGCTTCCCAAAGTAAAACCCTCTGGGCATATGAAATTTTAAATTGTCCTTGAAACAAAGGTTAAGCAAACAAAGGATTAAAGCGACAACGGAATCCATCTCTTGACGTCGCAAATTTGCATAGTTAGCTAATGTTTATTCATGATGCAGGTGGTGTGAGACAGGAATTTACCTGTAAATTGTCAATATTTCATGGATCTTGATGGAATTTGTGGCTATTTTTAACAATTTCAATGATTTACACACCCAACAGTTCAAAATGTGATTCCCATGTCACGCGATCTTTAATAGGAGCATGACGCTATATTGGTACATGCCATCGTTGCTGCTTGGAACGCTATTCACTAGTTGGCGGGGTCTGTATAATAAGCATACTACGTAGCGTCAACTAACACTTTATCGTGACCAACGAGCTGAAAGAAAAACCAGAGCCTGAGTATCTTTCATGAGTTTAGATAAATAGAATAGTGGTGCTAACTTGTGACTTAAGAGTGCTCCCATCACATCATATCATCGTTATGTGGTTAATGCTCAGTCGAGTCAATGAGAACCTTTGCAAAAATCATATATAGCTTGTCACTCAATGATGCTAAGTATATCACGTTACTGCCTCCTCCTGCTTTCCGTTGTTTCTGATCAAATATTCAAATTTACTCAGTTGACTGTTTGAAAATATTCCTCTCCCGTTTTTTTTTCTCTCTCCACCGCCGAAACGGAGAAAGCCAGACAAAAAAAAAATAGAGAAGCAAAAACAAAGCAGAAGATAAAACATACTCATGATGTTAATCCGACACTGTTTTTACCGTGACAAAAACTTGTTCATTGGTTGTTTTCAAATACCTCGCTGAAATCAGGCATTGTCCTACACGAACGGTAGTTTCTTATGCTTATGAGTCAGTATAGCGCTACCAGCTAGTACCACAAAAAACCGGTTGCCAAAGTCAGTGGCATGCCCAAGTTTTTAGTTTCCGTCTTTACCACGCCGTTACTTAATTAGGCCATTTAACTGTACAAAAGCGTTATCAGTTTCATCTATTTCATTTTTGATATGTATTTTTCAACTCATTAAATTTCTCTTGGCTTATATAGCCCGGACACCAGTTACAGAACAAATCGCTTCTGAAGGTAGCACCGCGTCAGAATTCATGTCATGTGCAAAAATCTCTGTCCAAAGTATTACTGGACACGTAGACTGTTGTTTAGCTGTGATGCATGGAAAATTTACATTTTGGGTATGTGATTTAATGTCCATATGGAACGTGAATACAAACAGTTTGACTTTTATTCCTTACTAACCAGTTACCTTTTTCATCAATAATTGTTTACCAAAAGTCGTTTCTTGTACCAAATCAACTTAGGGCTTTCTTGGTTAATTTATCCTTCACGCATCCAATATCAAGACGACCTTTCCTTTGAGTTCAACTTCTCTTCACGGAGCCTTCAGTCTACTGTTGTTTGCTCCGACAGAGCTCCTCAAAATATCCTCCTGTTAGAAAAATTCCTCAGATACTTGCCTTTTCTCTGGCTGTAGCCAGACGTTGCAAGAATACAAAATAAACTCGTCGTTTCATGAAACGATATTACGTTCATGGAGTGGTAAGTCCTTACAACTAGATAGAGTAAATAAAACGTAATGACTTCAGTGTCCAGGGTCCGCGGCTAAGGAATAAAATAACATATATAGCATTTTTCAAAGGATTAAATCTGGTCAGGTTGGATTTATCGCGGTGACGTGTGATGTATTACAAGTTACCACTGTATGTAGTAGTAATAGTATTAATTTGTAATGCGTCTGCATTGGATGTGCATGCAGTACTGCCTTATCGCTCGGATGCGAGGGAATGACTGCGTTTTGTGAAACAGTTTTGTTGTGAATTTTCTAACAAGGAATACGCGTTAAACTCGAATTAATGCCATGGCGATAAAATATTACCGTATGTTGATTTCGTTCTTAGCTCTACAATTGCAAGGAGCCTGAAAGGTAATTGAATGTTTGTTTGACTTTTGTTTTTATTACTTTTCTGGGTATTAATTTTTTGACAACAAGAGTTTAGCGTTAGGCTAACTTAGTGCAAGTTACTGAGGTGTGACGTGAGGAGTCACCCGAAAAAAGTTTGTCTAACGTTTCTTAGCGTTAGTGTTGTTACTTGGATTTTAACTTCATAGGGCTAAGTAAGAATGTGGCTCTTGGAATTCCTCTAGAAATATGAAGGAATTTGGTTAGGCTCGATAATAAAATGGAAAGACGATTAATAATTACACTAAGTTAATTTTTACATGCGTCGCTAAGCAGGCTGTAACGTTACGGCATTTTCCGAATAAAAATGTAACAGCATTGATTGGATTTTTTAGTTGTAAAGAAGTCCTACCTTGGTAGGAATTGTATAACGTGTAGCTAGTCTTAAGTTACTTAGTAGTCAGTATCGATTTTTACAGTATAGAAAAAAGTAGGCTTCGCAAACTTTGGCCGCAACAATATGACAGTAAGATTTAAAGTTAGTAACTAGGCTCTTAAATTTTACGTAAATACTACTTGGGCCAGTAGCCTGTAGGCAAATGTCCTAGTACAACTTAAGTCTGCAAAGAGGATGATGTGCTGCATTGCTCATTATATGGAGATGACATAATTTAGATCGGGCCTAGGCCTGATATGTTATATGACTTTTGGTAAGTCCTTTGGGATATCCAAGGTATTCTTGTGGCATTTTCAGTGGCTAGGGGGCCAAGCCTAAGTTTTCTCTTGAGAGAAAAGTGGTCTTCATTTTAGAGATCTGTATTAAAAACAGATATCTAACTTAATTGTAATTGTCTTGAATGTTCATTGATCACAGTTCTTCACTTCAATAAATTGTACCTAGCATTTCAATCTGCCTTATGATCTCTCAGAACATGACAATACAAGAAAAAGAAATAAGGAAAATCTTGTAGGCCTATCAAATGTTGATTCTGAGAGGAACTAAGTGGCCAGTTAATCCTCTGGTCTGCAAAGTACTGCACCACTATTATAGTAACAATGACAGCTTTCAAAGACTTATCGTCTTTAAAAATCAATCAGTCGTGACAGTCAGCATTGAGCTTATCTACTAAGACCATTCAGCTTGATCTTGACAATTGATAATCTTAGGAGTGTATCTAGGCCTACCTGCATAACTGAAAACCCCACCATGGCCCATTAATCAGGATTTCTGAGGTGTTCATTTCTGTCAGAGGACATGGAATGTCATGTCATCATCTACCAGGTTGAAATGATGTTTCCATATTTGCAGGGAATGTTGTTTGGCAGTACAAGAGTGCATAGAAAAAACTCTCTTCTGTGAATTTGCAATGGGAAAATATTGTTAATCAGGTTGGAAATATCGTCATCAGTAGCTCCTAGCGCACATTACATTGTACAAATGGTTATTAGGAGATTGAGGGGATGACATAAAATTTTGGTAACTTCGCACAGATGGTCAAACATGTTTTTATTTGTACAGATAGCTCATCCTTGCTCTTATATTTCTGTGCTGGGGATTTCTCTTCCGAAAATAACAAAGTTTCCAATCTGGTTGGTCAGTATGGGTGTATCATGATTATCTACATAATGAATCCATTGGAAAAAAAAAAAAATCCAGAAACCATCTTTGTGTGCAAGATTTATTAAGTTGAATATGTGCACATAATGTGTTACAGTCATCAAATTTTTTAACTTTAAGTAGTAGATTATAAGGATCATTCAACAACAAGAGGTACTGTTGTAGAATTTCTATAAAAAAAAGAAGCTGGGTCATCTGTCAGTTTTCATTAAGCCACAGAATGTGGTGTGGTCATCAGAACCTCTGGCTGTAATTCCTTTCTTGAGCAAATTACACCCACCAGCTGCAACTGGTACACTGGCGAAAAAATACTTGGTTCAATGTGAAAAATTGGTTGCAGCCCTTGGATTTAATCAAATAATGAAATGCGGGGCTGTTTACATTGAAGCCTGGTGCATCAGTTTAGCGTAATCTGCACGATGCGGCACATACGTGTGAAATTACATTACCTACATTACACCGGTGAGGTGACTAACTCTCACAGAAGTATTTCCCAATCGTCGTCAAATTAAACAGAAAAGGTTGTGCTTTTTTATGGCCACGTTCACCTTAGACTTACATACAAAAATGATGTTATGCAGTATGTAAGGGAAGAAGTGATTGTGATCTCACTGACCTGGTTTAGTTAATTCTGTCAAGCCATAGCACTTGATTTGAGTTTTGAGGAAATCCACTGATATCACTTAATTGTTAAGACTGACCATCAAGTTAACAAGAGAGACTTATCGGAAAACATAAGTTTAACGCCATGACGTGGGACTAACTTGTCAGATGTAGTGCATGCCCAAGATGAAGTTGGATATAGCAATACGATCACCACCAGTGACTCTTAGTTCAAAGAAAACCTGACAGTCATTTTTACTATGACCATGAATAACACTTGTAACGTTAAAATGCTAAAGCAATAATATTTCACCATAAATTTAACTTCTCAGGCGAAAAAGTGTCGTAAATGTGGAAGGGTGGTAACAATTGGTGGAACTACGTTGCTCCAGCATCACAAACTATCAGGAATTTATAGCCTTACCACAGGCAGTCTTGATTTGACCTTCTTAGAAAATATTGCATACCTTTGTGTCTCATCTTCGTTAAGTTCAATAATGGTAATAAAAATGTTATTTGAATGCTAATTGCAAAATGAGGCACAAACTTTCTCATTTAAGTACAAGAAATACTGTAAGTACTAGAATAAACTCAGCGTTCAAAAAAAAAAAAAAAACACCAAAGGGGGGCACTCAAAATTGTTATTGATGGGTGCAGAAATAATTTCTAAAAATGATGAAAATTGCCCACCTAAAAATTATCACCTGTGTGGCAATGTGTCATGAATACAGGTCTGAGTGCATAAATACAATGACAGTAGGTATACTTGTCTTTTGAACTTAGTACTCGGAAGCAGATTAGCAGTTGTGATTTTTTTTTTTAAATAAAGTACAGTTTTAAATTTCCAGACCCTGAAGAATCTGTGATTTAAATGTTTCATCCATTCCTCTAGTTTTCGTTCTTGAAGTTTCTGTACACAAATGAGGTATCCAGGACCTATGGGAGATCGATGATGTATATATTTGGAGGCTTAGTACAATAGTTGTCTCCCTAAAATCTAACTACTGCTTTAAGTTTTCCTTTTGTCAAAGTGCATCCACATATACAGTAGTACTGTGGCAAACCTCAGCACAATTTGCCAACACTTCAACGTTTTAGTGATACTGTAGAAGTTGAAATGATCGCAAGGCAGGATTTGTCAATATTCTCTCAATACCATACAATGAATGCATGATCACAAACACTAAAAAATTCTTTTGTGCTACATGTAGGTTTTGTTAAACGTCTGTAGACCTTTCGGATACAATGGCAATCCACCGTCAAGGTCGGAGAAATTGCTCAAATCACCATTAAGTGATGAATATTGCCGCACTTTACAAGATGTTAGTCGAGAGTTTGATTGCATTAGACGTGTGAGTTTCTGCTAATCTTTTATCAATTATGACGTAAAATCTTAAACGTGGGCACATATGGCGCCTGATGCACTACTGAAAACTAAACACAGAAAATGCAGACTTGTTTCCTAGCACATTGAAAGCTGTTTTGTGATTGACTTTTTTCTTTGGTTTTACTAACCCAGCATGCCTTCAAGCAGCATTTTGAGCTTCAGCATTGATCAAATTCTAGAATATTTTGAACTGTAATTCAGTTTCCCTCACCTGGAGATCACAAACACAATCACTTGACCGCATTTTTACAAAGTATGGGCATAAATGACTTAATCTGTGAACCAAGTAATATGGATTTAACAATTTTGTCGCTTGGCCACCTTCAAAGAACATAAATTTTCAAAATACCTATTTATTATCTCAACTCTGTGTTGTTTTAATAAAAATTTTCAGTTAGAAGATCTTTTTCAACATTTGGTGAAAATGGAAAAAAAAGAAGATCTACAAGAAAGTTAAAAAGCAGCAAATGTTACGGAGAAAAAGAAGCAAATTTCTCAAAGTTTTCACTAAACATAAATCATAACATGATTTCAGCCTTTGAAAAGGACATAAAAGTAGTAAGCTAGTGCATTTTTGGGGTTGGTCATTCATTTTTGGAAAAATGACAAAAGTTGAATGTAAATTATAGAGACTTTCCAAAGTCCTGAAGTTCCCACAAGGTCTTTGAGTTTGCCAAAATTATATAACTATAGAAGTATTCAAGAACAATGGTGAGGATTGTTTGTTTGCGCTTGACCCACTGAGGGCTCTCCCATTGTGCCCACAGTTGTGCTTTGCCAATGAAGTTAAATTTGCCTTGCAATTTTTTCTGCCATCAAATAATTGATTTACTTGTGAAACTATATCTGGTGAGATACTTGCTTCATTTCTAGCAATTTTCATCCAAACATTTGGCACACGATGTTAACGGACTGGGGGGGGGGCGTTGTAGGCCGGTTGTAGTTCGTAAAGTCACTCCATGCCAGCGGAATAGATCAAGCAATACGTGACATACACCTCTTTATGTACTATAATTCCTCCAGTCGCGACAAAATTATGCAAGGATATTGATGCAAGTGTCCTGTACCTTTTGGTAGAGATGTTGAGGTCTGTTGTTGAACAGTTAAATAAGAGACATTTTTTCTAACAGACATGTAGTAATAGCACTGTATTGACAGGCATGCTACGTTGTAACTTGCAGCACAGTATGTTACAGACACAGCGATATTTCTTGCATTCCAGACTTTGAAAGTGACATGTGTGCCTGTTTGGTAACTGGAAGGTCCCTGTCAACTCAGATGAGAAAGGTGCCGTACACTGTCATTGTACAGGCCTACTCGGCTAGTGAATATATATTGCAGGCACTATGAATGGCATTATTATAATGCAAGATACAGTATTTGATATGACTCTATATTCACAGGCCGATACAGCTCTCTTTAAGTGTTTTCATCTTTCAATCCAGTTGACGTTGTTCCTTAGCCGTGAGCTACCGACTCCAGAATAAATGCCAAGCTATTCCCCTGAGCTGTATTTATGTTACGAAAAACTGGCAAAACATTTCAGGGACTTCGCAAGTCTGCTTTTCCTCCTTCAATGTCTTCGTCTCATCGTCAGGGAATTTCTTCACGTGCGGGTAATTTCATTTTTTGCCCTTCGTTCTTCGGAGATACGGCCATGCACAGAGCGGTCAGTAGCAGCATGTGATTTTGGCTTGTTCACATGCAAAAATTCACATGGAAGCATTGATATTGCATATTAGTGCTATAGTTGCACACATTAATTTTTGTTTGATGTCAGCCAAAATGTCTCCTCTGTCGTAGAGATGGGTGGGGGGTAGAGGCTCCTTGAAATACAGCAGGTGCGACCAAATACCGTAGACTGATGTCAGATTTGCTCCTACACAGAGCTCTTAATCACTTAATTTCCTGTTTTGCATATGGAACACATGCACAGTTATCGCTTGGTTCGGATCGGTTGACTCACCACCTCCATGATGTGTAGCCCCCTCTCTCTTTATTTACCCAAAAATTTACAAAATCTCCTTCACTAATTAAACTGATGATTTGTACAGAAGCCACTTAGATGAGGATTGCAAAGGGGTCAAATCCGTTCAGTTTTCTGAAAACTTGTACCTAATGCAAATTTTGTTCACAAGTCCAAATCAGTAACAGAAGCCAGTTGCAATAGATTTCTGAGCTGTACATAGAGTAAGGTTTGAAAATGAAAAGGCTTTCCTCAGGCCGGTTTTCCTTAATATTTTCTGTTTTGTTAAATATAAAGCCATACTAATAAATTCATCGTTATTTATGTGCAATTTTATCTATTTAATTTCTTTGTGAGTGTGAAGTACAGCACAGTGTTTTCATCTACATTAAAATATTTAAAAAGGACAATCAAAATTTCAACTTCTTTTGTATGCAAATTGTGAAATTTGAAAGATAAATTATTAATATTTTATACTTCATCCACAAATTGCTTTTCCAACAGTCTGCATCCAGTCTCGCTGGATAAGTATAGGGTATACTATTCTCCACCATTTCTAAATTAATGCAATTGATCTGCAACATTACAATGCTTGTATAAAGAAATGCATGCACGAGGAGAGAAGTGTATAGCTGCATGCCGCTTACATTAAAAGTAGTTTACACAGTGAGTGAGCCGTAATATTATGGACTAATTATGCAATGTGCTTGAAGTGCCGCAGCACTGTAAATTACAATCTTTTTGTAACTAACTGTGTAAAATTCAGATTATGGCTTAGGGGATACAGTGTGTTAATTCTGCGTAATATTTATCTAGTTTAAAAAATAAAAGAAAATTCTTTTTCAGTGTGGTACCATTCCTGCAATGCTTCATTCCCCCCCTCCCTCCCCACCTGTTATATACATCCATCAGTGTAGATGCGTGTTTGTTTTCTGTGATTATATGCCACGTTCACTGAAGGATCACTGGCCGGATGATTAGTTTTGACAGTGAATGTTTCGTGTTTCTTCGATCCTGGACCGTCTTCTCTTGAAAGAATGTATGCATATGCCTCCACATGTTCGGTTCATAATACGATACATGCGGAAAAGGAAAATATCACGAGTGTGGCATCGGCAATGATATTAGTCACCTTATCACACAGTTAAGCTAGAATCAGTGCCCTAGTGTTGGCCGGCAGAGGGGGGTGAGAGGGGGTATGATTGCCCCCTAAATATTTTGACCTGAAAAATAAATTAAGTTGCCAATTCATTTAGAAGCTACATTTAATTTGCAGGGTTTGACATTACGTGTAAAAAAGCAAATTGCTTTAGCAGTTTATGGTTATGTGGGAGGTGTTTTCAGCCAAAACTATTCCAGTATTCCTCCATGCAAACCGGTGGCTATGGTTCGCTATATGGTAATATGTGCCCCCTAAATCATTCGACCCTGGTGGTAGCTGGACCCCGACTGGAAAAATAAGAGTGATCGAAGCTTCACCAAAGCTCTCCCTGTGATGGGATATATGCTGTTGTACTAACTATAAGAGGGGCACATCACTTTTATGCTCTAAAGGTTTGCCAAGTGATGAATATATCATCCTTGTGAATCAGTGTTAGCTTTCTTCCCCATGAATACTTTAGAATAAAATGAGTGTCGGATTGATTTCATTTTGTCGGCTCCCCTGCTTGATTCGATTCCTTGTCTAAGATGTTCAAAAGTTTAAACAATTTTGCTGGTTAACATTCCTTGATGGTAACCGACCCAATGGAGACCAGGTTGGTAGAATATTTCAGAGTGTTTGATGAGGGAAATGGCATCGTCTTGTGTAAGTAACCATGATTTGCTTGTGTTCCATCTGTGACTAAAAATAGACCTGTAGAATCATGGTGTTAAATCTATGATTGCAATAATTTGAACAATATTTCACATCATACATAAAAATTTAGTGGCTGAAAACCTGTCAAATGTCACATAATGCATAATATATCAGTTCAGTGGACACTGGTGGATCCCCGCAAGGGGGGACAACTAGTACATGATGACCCCACCCAAATAAGTTCAAATTGTTTAATCACATCTAGGAAACTATAATTTTTTAGAAGAAATTAACTTTGCAGTTGTTCACATTTTTGGCGCCAAATTGTGTCTGACGGCATTCTGTGAAGAAAAAAAAAACTTATGGAGAAGGGGGTGTGTCCCCACTCCCTTTTGACCCCCCTCTCCCTTATCACTATACACAACACTTGAGCCCCTTTCTAATAAAGGGCTCAGATTCACTAGTTGTTGATGGACAACCAGAATATAGAGAATAGCCCAAAAGATTGCTGTCTTGTGTTATGCAGGGACTCCATGTCCTCACACAGTTATGGACCAATAAAAGTGTACCTTTAAGATTTAAGTTTCCTCAGCAAATTTAAGCAATGTGACACATGAATAATGAGCGCAAAGGGTGAGATGTTCATTATATCATTCGATCAATCTGACAGCAGTAAAAGCCTTGTCATGTTCTGTAATCGCTGTCTAAATTGGATAAAGGACAACAAAACATTCGGCCGGAGAACAAAATCTCTGAAAGTTGATTGCCCATCGGACACCCCTGGAAACTCCTTACATTTGTACACTGTTACGTATCAAGGTGACAAGACGCTAAAACGAACGTTTCTCACTGATTTAGTTAGAGTATAAACTTTTCAAACAGTATCAAGTGAAAGGTTAATGCAATAAATTTTTACCCTCCTCATAACCTGAAAGACTGACACCTATCACTCTAAACAGTGAGAAGTTCTAGTTTTGTACATTTCCATCCTCTGAAATTTGACAGCATGTTACTCCCATTCCCCAGCCATATTATCCCTTTCCCCTCACCCACGTCAAAACTCTTTTAAAACAAGTGGCTACAGCCTAAAACATCAATTTTGAGAACAACAGTTCATTATCAGGGTTGTACATGTTTGGCAACATTAAATTAACGCTCACTTAGCATTAATTGAAGTCAAATCTCAATTTGTTTTTTTTTTTTAGTTTCAAAGGATTTCAGTTTGACAATCTTACTCCAATGCCCTGACTGAAAAGCAAGTTTCTTAATTATTTGTACTTCAGGTAAATTAGTAACAAGCTTCTTTGGTTGAGAAGAGAACACACACTTGGAAAACATAAAATGATCAGCAATGACTTACATGGTTGGACATTTATTCAAGCTATGGCAGAAGGCTCCTACATAAATAATATTAAGGAACTAGAACTGGCGGTATGAAAATTATTTACAACTGTTTACGAACAGCATGTTCCCAACTACACAGGTTAGATTCATAGTCATTACTCATTCAGTTTCCATGTTTGGTTCATTCAACCTACATGCTCAATGAACCCGCAATTTTCCTGCAAGCTATAGTGTCTCTATCTGCTAACACCGCAGGGACCAATATGCGCCTGCAGTCATATGAATCAAGAAAAATGAATATTGCGCTGAATACGAAGGAGGATGAGAAGCTGTTCGCTTTTGTAGAAACACAAACACGTACAAAGCATGTACAAACAATGTACTAAATAAGCTTTTATTCCTTCTCAAGGAAAACATGTTGGAGATTCTCTTCACTGTGTAAATTATCTCTCCATGAAAGCCCTGTATTGCCGACTGTTTTATCTAAACAATGCAGTGAAATATTTGAATCTATGAAAAGTCTCCCGCAGAATGTTTTACATGGGCCATATATTCCTTGTAACGCCAAATGTAAACCAAAATGTAACTACTTGATCGTTCTTTAGGTAGAAAATACCTGTATATACAAATGTTTTGAACTGATCACTATGTGTTGGCATGGCATGAGCACCTATTGTTAATTATTCAGGGAAAAGGTTTTACAATTACAAAATTGGTTAGTTTTCAACTAAGCACAATAGGTTGTCCCGCATCTGATACCAGTGAACATCTCAGACTGTAAACTGGGAAGATTATGTGATTCATGGAGGACTATTTTGACGTCGTGAAATTTGCTTTGCATCACCTTGGTTAATGTCTCTGTGCATCTATCCTATACCTTCTACCACCAAGTGTGCAAGATCAGGATGGTGACCTAGCTCACAGCGCATGATAACTGTCCCAGTCGGAACTGGAGTATAACCCCCCCCCTTCTCACGTACTGCCCTCAGGTTGCTGTGGCCACTCTGTGACGGCCATCCAAAAGTGATTCTTGGAGATAGCAAATTCTGGAGTCTATTGCAGAATATTGCTTCCAACCTACATACTACGAATTCTGCATCTTTCTCATTCTTTCTCTATGTTGCTGTTAATTTGTACAGTATTCCTTCTTTCGGTACCAGCACCTGAAAAGGATGTTATTTGCACAATCATGCACATCAGCTGTGCATTAATTATGAAGAGAGAGAAACGTTTCACATGCCTTCTTCACTGACAGCGTCGTTCTTCTTCTTTGACTTTTCATGGCAATATGCTGTGTTTGTCTAAATTCACGCTCTTTTACCAACATTTAATGATGAATCCCTGGCAGGCATGTTCAAATTTACATATAAGTGTCCTTGATAAGCTCTTTCAATGATCTTGGAAAAGTCTTGTTTTTAGCAACTATGTGAACATTTACAGACCTTTCTCTACTTTAAGTTTTTGATTCTTTAAGGCATATTAACACAAACATAGTATGCCCTATATTTTCTTGGAAGAATGAAAAGGGTCGGTTAAGCTGCACTTTTTGACGCACCGAGCCAGCAAGTCTTTGCTTCTCCAGTTGTTTCCATAATTTATGGCCGTAACGTCCATTTTTGATCAATTTAATTTTGCCAGAGGTGTCTCTTCCACTTTGATGATGAGACATTCTTTTATCGATTCAAATATTTGGACAGTTTCACTTCAGGTGTTGTTTCAGAAATTTCACTAAATTCACCTGTGTCTGAGTGTATCTTGTTTTTGTTTAAAAAAAATAAAATGGAAAAAAAAATGAATTATCCAAGACATGCTTCGATTAGCAGGCAGACATTAAAATATTTTGACAGTATTACTTTCTCTGTGCCTTCTCCCCCCTCCAAATGTGAGCGGCTTCAGAGATACCGATAATCAATACATTACAACAGTCTCCAGGCGATTCTTTCATTTTTCAAGACAACCTTCCTTCTGTGACACATTTCTAAACCAACTTTTCTAAAGTGGAGGGAAAATACAGAGAAAGGGTTTGTAAATGGCAACTAGCAAGCACTTTCAGCAAATGAACTCAGTTGTGCAATGTGTATATATGCAAATTACATGCCTCCGGTTTACAAAACAAGAAACAAGTTTGGCGCGCAACCTTTTCTTTGCAGTGTTTTCTAATTGATTCAACTTTCGATCGATTTTAAGGAATGCAAAGTTTCTGGTGGTCATAAAATGGTAACATTTGTAACCTTTCAAGTGCCTTCAAGTGCCTTTCAAGTACTCATACTACTTTCTGCTACTTCTTGGACCATCCTCCTACCTTTTGGACCATCCTCCTACCTCTTGGACCTTCCTCCTTCTTCTCAGACTTTACTACTACTTCTTGGACCTTCCATTCTTTTCTTCCTTTTGCTGAGGGTTACTGCACACTGCCCCGACCAGACTGCAATGCAACGAAACTTCTCGTGACTGGCAGTCGAATTGATGCAGTGTTCCACAAAATTTCCTCTCAGCCAAACTAGCAACATTTTTTCAAGTATTAAGGAAATCAGTTGTATCAAACATGTTGCGGTGATATTCGTTGCAAAGTTTTATGCCGTAGTTTCAGTTGAGTCACATCAGGCCAAGTGTGCCCAGGTCTGTCATCGTCCCGACTGCCACGAGACTGCTGTTCAGTGGCCAATGAGGCGCATTGGAAATCAGGTTACCCTTATGGGATTTCAAAATGGAGGCGCCCCATACAGACTGAAGATGAAGAGGCCTAATTCATTGTGTCTGGTCGGCTCTAGCATTCGACCACATTCACTTGGGATGAGTGTAGTTTTGATGCGCTTCGCTGTCAGATCAGAGCAATGTGTGATTAGTCTTCATCCTGTTTCATCACACCTTTTGACAATTCCCCAAAGAGAACAGGAAAGAAAAAGAAACAGAGGAAAAGGAAAAAGTATTGTGTTGTTGAAGAAGAACATTATTGTTGTAACAAAGGGGGGGGGTGGTGAGGGCAGGGGGAATGTTGATGGTGGTTAGGTAGTGATTGTGGAAGAATTGAGAATTAGTGTAATAACACATCATCAGTTTAAGTCACAGTGGTAGGGTTTTGATGAAGACTATCTGCTATTGTAATCCGAATAAGACCTAAATTTAGCCTATGCTTGATTTGTGTAATCCTGATTATCATCTAGTTTATTGATTTTTATCTCCCATGTTTATACCCAGAATTTCTGCCAGGGTCCATTTGATACACTCATTCAGATGGTTATGCATGTGGTAAAAATTGATGCACCAATGGATGGTCGTAATGTGACAATGTTTGATCCGTACTGATTGATGGTAGTAACGTTGTAATATTTGATGGGGGGGGGGGCCATGTGGTAACGTTTGATCCACTGGTTGATGTGACCTTCAGACTTTGCTTAAGACCCGTCCAAGATGTAGTTTTTCATGCATTCATACACACGCATGTACTCCTTGTTGGCATTTGACCATTTACCCCAATAAGACAAAATGTTTCTAAAACGTTTCAAGTTTCTGCAGAACCGTGTGTGTTAGCGGACTATCCTGATCAATCCGGTGCCACTACTTCTCGATCCTTGTGTAAGTGCTCCACAGGGCAGTCTAGTGACCTTATCATGTCTCCTTGTGTCTTTGAACATTTAAGGACAGTCTTACTTTATAGTCAGGTCCAACATGCATTAACCTTGGGAAACCACAGGACATGTTCTTGTCTCTAAATCTGATACAGTACGTGGGGGAAATTAGTCCAAATGTAATTCAAGCAGTTTAGTTTGAACATAATGCTAAAGAGTTTTGGAAGAACAGACCCGAAATTTACTTGCATTTGTAGGTGGTAGACTAAGAAGGGGTGAGCTATATCACTCTATGCCAGCAGCAGCATCTAGTAAATATATGGAAACATTTCACTCAACTAAAATGCGATTGGATTCATTGATCTGTAAAAATAGGCAACATTAAAGTTTGATCACACATAAATGGTCTAATTTCTTGGAAAATTGGAGAAATGTCTGTCTGAAACTTTCGTGGAGGCTAGAATTTGTGGCTAATAAGAGAAACAAATGTGAACATCTACATTTGGTAGAAAAAGGGTAAATTTTAATCCACAAACACTGATCGGCCATATGAATCCTTCTGCGAGCACTTTAATCGTGCATGATTGCCCTCCCATTGTTGTGGTTTTTACCTTCACTAGGCAGTCTTCAGAGGAACTATTCGAGTCCTGTGATGAATATGTACTGCATGTTGAGGAAATTAAAGGCTCAGGTTGGAGCGGAGGGGGGGGGGGGAGAATTACAAAGCACATTTCAGGACAGCTAGAATCAGATAATGGTTCTTCAAAATGACAGTGTTTTTTTTCAGCCAATTGAAAGTTTTACATTATTGGAAAGAGAAATTCAAAGACTTTTACAGTGCTTTGCGCAGCATTTGCCCATTCCATCTGCCATGATGGTATACCCTCTGTTAATTGTGATGTTGTTTATATTGCTTTTCCCATATTAATTTCACCTGCAAAGCTGAAGAATTAATAGTTCTCCATTTTTGAGAACATACAACAAATTTGAAAAGCAAGAGACCTGGTCCATAGTCTTACTATATGCACATTACCACATGCTCAGAACAGTCTGCCTAAGGCTGTAATTACCATCATGACTATTTGCACAAAAGAGGTTCATATGGGAAGAACACTGTGGCTGGACAGGCTAGATTGGCAGTTAAAACAAAAGGTTAAGCTTTTTATTTTCTGCATCTGGGGCCAATTGCAAATACCTTGTACCATTTCACTCACCATTTGAATCAAAATAGAGGCCACATTACCAATAAACTGCATTTGCACAGGGGGGCTCCCACTCAGAATGTGGGTGCAGTGTCCTCTAGGCTCCCAGCTAATTACTGTATAGTGAAAGGAGGTCCAGTAAAAATCCATGTCGGTTCAGATCTGTCAATCAAAAAGTTTTTCAGCCTTTAAGGGTTCTGAAATTGAGGCCAGTTATGCAGTCCAGCTTTTAACCCTGCATTCAGCTCGGATGCAGTAACGTACTGTAAGAAGAAGTTGCAAAGGATATCACAGATTGTGAAGAAGAAATGTTGTTATATTCCTTGAGTAAGTTAAGTCACTTAATCGTAAATTTACAACATCAAAGTCAGTCAGAGGCAGTGTTCTCCACAGATTTTCAAGAGGAGGAGAGATGGGGGGGGGTGGTTGGGACAGCCACGTGTTAACAGTGTATGCCTGGGAAAGATTAGAGTGGCGGACAGTAGCAGTTTAAGGGGGTGCCATGCTTTCACATTCACCGGCCTCCCCCCCCAAAAAAAGTTCCAAATTGATCAGTTGTCTTTAAGATTATTGCAATTCTCATCCTGATTTTGGTATACTGACACCACTAGTTTTATGTAAGTTCTTCAGACTGAAGACACTGTCCAACAATCCATGAATCTAGTGCATCCCCCCAAACAAAATCCTGGATCTGTCCCCAGGTAGGGGGATCAATCTCACCTCGATAAATTTTTTGTTGTTCGAGATGGTAAGGTGATGCAAAATTGAGCCACTTACAAATTATTTCTTGGTCTATTTGAAATAGCAGTATAAAGTTTATTTTCAATTTTTTTTTTCCATATAGAGCTTTTGTAAGGATCAGGCCTGGACATTTTAAGAGGGTGGTCACCGTTTCAGGGGGTGGTAACTTTTACTCATTTGCTGGAACTCCCCCCTAAAAACCCCACCATTAGTGGAGACCACTCGGAGGCCAGCTGGTGTTGCGGCTCTTGTAGATGGATGCAAGTGACGAACCTGCAAAATTATAACAATGATTGATTGTTTCTCTCTCTACTTCGTCTGCTTCGTATCGTGTCTCTGGCATGCCCCGAAAAATTTTCTTGTAGAACCCAATCTGAAATTCCTGTTGGAGACTTTCAAACAGAAGATGTACTTCCATGGCTCTTTTCACTAATCTGCATGTTTCTGTGAACTATACTCTCCCCTTTGAAATGATTCCTACTTCATTTCTTATCTTTTTTTCTTTTAATCTAATAATTCAAATAAAAGTTATGACTTATTTTGTATCCATGTAGTTTTCCTTCCTCGTGTATCAGAAGTTCCCCATTTTTATCAGTGAGGCAAAGTGACTCACACATGTACAAAGAGGTACCCACCATATGCCAGAATTCATTGTAGAATGTATGCAGTTAAAAATCTCATTAGTTGTAATTGCTGTAAATCTAATTTCTAATATCATGCCACAGTCATGATTTTGTAAAAGTTTTACATCTCCATGGTAACACAAATCATTACGACATCAAGCACGAAAAGACGGTCTCTGTAACGTAGCTACCGTCACCTTCGATTTTGTAGGTCTTTTGTTTCTTTCCCTCTGCACTATTTGATTCCATAACGTTGGAACCTCAGAAAAATTATCCTCAGCAACCGCAATACAGGTGAACGGTAAACTTTGAAATCACGGAGCGGCATTGATATACTGCTATGTATCACGCAGGGCAAGCTGCAAGAGAGATGAAAACCACAACAAGGCCTCCGTCACAGCAGCCGCCTTGTGCCGTTTCTAATCGTTACGTGGTTAGGGAGAGTAATAGTGTACCTACATACCTGAAATTCCCGCCGCCTTTAACACTGACAGAATAATGTGGCGGGTCATACATATATACATGTGATATAGTTCTCACTTGATTTACGCGAAATCGATCGCCACAAAGCCAATTATGTTTTTTTTTGCGGGGGGATAACTTCTTATTCTTGTTTTCCGGCCAGAGTAATTTATGTGCGAAAGATAGGCCAGTATCAGAGCACACCCACAGACCTCTTAGTCCGTGGGGACTCTGTCTGTTGAAAATGGGTCACAAAATAATCTTACAGAGGTAGAAATCTGGGCTGAAGTGGCTAAAAAACACGGACTTGCCGGATGAACCGTGCCATCATTGAGCCCTGAGATGATTAAACTACTTTCTTGTCCCCCCTTGACTGTATCCAAATGACGTCTGTTGATACCGATTTTGCAACAGGCAGATCAACCTAGTTTTTTTTAAGTTGTAACCTCATTTTGGAAAAGCCCCATTTAAATCTGAAGGCACTCCATGTTCTGGCTTTTTGTGATTGTAGTCCTGCACCACTGCAAATCATTAATGAGATAACTAAGTGAATGTGTACTTTTTGAAGATTATTGCTGGAAGAGAGCAGGTCTGAGGCAAGGAGTAGGGGAAGGGACCGCTGGCATCTAGGGAAAGGAGACAAAATGGGAAGATTCCTTTATTCACCATAAATAGTCATCAAAAAGATATAGGTTTGTTTCTCCAAAGCTTTAAAAGGCAATATTTACCAATTCACTCCTCACTGTCTTGGCAAGTGCCACAAAATTTCCCAACTGCTTCATGTCAGGATGGCTAGAATAGGAAGGAAGAGCCGTCTGGTATTAGAAAGGTCGGCACCTAATGCGGTGTTAAGGTTACCTGGGTGCTCTCGACATGGTAGATGGGAGTGCATTTGTTGTGTTGGGACAGGTAAATAACAAAACTGGGTAAGTTTTGAATATTTCTAATGTGTGTGAATATAAAATTGTTGTGCATTCATGTTTGTTTCATACTGTGATGCAACCCGGCGATTTTTTTTTTTTAATCAATTTGGAGACCATTTACCTCTATAGTTCTATTTCATTAATGTCTTCTTAAACTGTGTCAATATTGACAGCTGTTAGTAAATGCAATGTCTACTGCATTCTTTCTACCGGTGTACGATACGTTGCTTGGTATCAAATTTCATCCTAAATCAACCTTTTATTTGGGATTTTGGCAACTGTCAGGTTGGCATGATCAACAACGCCTGGAGAAGGTCGGAGCGATGATTCGTGCAAATGTAAGAATTTCGTAAAATGACGCAGAACTGAGGCAGCAAGCAATTAAATTATGAATTATTATGCTATATACAGATTGCTGCCTTTTCTTGTTTTTGCCATGAACCAATTTCATGACATAATGAACAATTTTATCATACTGGAGTTTTGTGAAAATTGAGTTACTCCTTATAATACTGTACCATTTGCCTATTTGCAGTTACATACAAAAACCTTTGACATATTTCGTCTTGCCCGAGATTAAGTTGGCAAAAAAGACAAATTATGTTTTGCCATTTCTGTATTACATAATTCCCTTAGCATGATGTTACATGAACAACAAGGATGTATGTAGGTTAACAACACAGAGCTGTGTTTCAATTGCTTAGAAAATGTCCGAATATGTGCGTGTTAAAGATTATCATACCAACACGTTGTATTACTTGATTAAGCCAATCAGGAAAAATCTCTCTCTCCAAACAGATTGGTAGAATCTGGTTCTACGTTTGCCTGTCCTCGACCATTATCTGTACTTAAAATGTCAGTGCGTCATTGGCCTCCTGTATCTAATTTAATGATTCACATTACAGTTACATGGATATGACCTAATTCACCGGATATGACCCTAACCCCACCTGACCTGACCCACAGCGTTATTCTTCTCACATATTTGTCAAAATTGAGTAAAACACATACTCTAGAATGTAAAACAATAATACTGAATTTTGAATTTTTCACATAGGTCTTTTTGTTTTTTATCTTTTTTTATTTGATCAAACTTTTGCAAGTCATTAACACAAAATAATGGATTGAAAAAGATATGTACAAAAGAAAGAAACAGTTTTTTACTAAAGGGTCAGTTGTTGCTCTTCAGAAACAAATTGAAATGAACTTTGTTTATTTTGTGCCTTTAATCCACTGATTAATAAAATGACAGAGAAAAATTGGTTATTCAACTAAATTTTGCATCCACCAAATAAAAGGGTTTTCTAATACTTTTTTGAAACACTTTGTATTTCCTTGAAAAACTAGGAACAAACAATAAAAAAGAAATTTTGACTTGATTTATGTTTCAACCCTCATTAAATAACGCTTTCATTTCAATTTGACCTGATTTTTAAGGCTTTTAGATCTCTTAGGTCAATACTCCTAGGGCATCCTTTTCTTTCTGTGCTATTATTTCAGACTCATTTTAATTTTGTTGTTTTATATATTCCATTCCATCGAGCACGAGAGTGGAGAACCGCCAACCGAGAATTCCGTTCCATTTAATGTCTTTTACACCGTTGCGCACAGCCGACTATTCCGTCCCTTAAAAATCTAGCAAATAGACGGAGAATAAATAAAATTTGCACAGTGTTATTAATGGCCATCGTCAGTGATCATTTGAGCAAGTTTCTGAAATATCATGGAGGAGAAAAAGCTACCCAAGAGAAAGATGGGTCATCACTTGTAGAATGCAAGATAAATTAGCTTAGCCTCATGAAACCAATTAAGTCAGAGATCAGCAGCGGTATCACTATAGTGGCCCAGGTTCGGTCTTGTCATAATGTCCTCTCTGTCAAATCTAATCTTTTCTAGAGCTGGTGGTGGTGAGGGGGGGGAGGTGGGCTGAAAAAGAAGAACGATATGTCGTGGCTAAAGATAACTTTTGGGAACTTGACCTTGGTAGTTGAAATATTCTCAGCTGGATCTCCGGTGCAGTTAATGACATCAGCAGCGAGCAAGTGATACTTCACACTCCGGGCTGCCGGATTCTCCGCATTTGTCAGCCGATTTCACGAAGTACCCTCCTTGAGTCCTCATGATCGAGTAAAAGACGTGAGACAGTTATGTCAGATGGTCATCTTGTACACAAGGTGGGGGGAAGGCATAAATCTACATCTCAACGGCGTGTTCTTGCGTCATGATTTGTTTCAGCAGTGTCTACAGCATGTTGACGGTGCTGGTACTATACTCAGGGTTGTAAGGCACAAAGACCTGTGTCCAAAGTTACTGTATGCAGTGATAACAAATCAATGGCATTGCAATCATGACATGACAACTATGAGGACACTATCTCTCCCTGAGGGTATGGGTTGGATTTTTAGTGAACAATTCTGGGAGTCATATATTACCATAATTGTCTCCAACTACCAGATGCATAATGTAAAATGAATGGAAAGGAATGATGATGGGGGAGGGGGAGAAGGAGAAGAGGTGTGTTAAGGAAGAGAAATGAAAAGAAAAAAAATTCTATGCATCGGTTATGACTTTTGTAAATAGGCTTATGTAAAAAGACAAGTTTCAGAGAAAGGCTATGGGTTGCCCTAGCAACTTAGAGAAAGTATGGCACATTGATTAGTATGTGTGTCATTGGTTTGCCCCCTCCCTCCCCCCTCACTGGTTACATTCCCATGCATCTTTATGGACTGCTCTCCTTGTTTCTACAAACTCTTTTATGTGTCTCTCCCCTCCCTCACCATTCATTTGTTTCTTGGATTGTATCACCATATAGTCAATATACTGATAGAATGAGATGACTGTTATGTGGGATGGCGGGGGGAGGGGTGTCAAGGGTGCTGGAGGCAAGGGGGTAAGGATCAGAGTGAAAAAATGCCTAATTATAGTGAGTTTGTCATACATTGCCACTTTGTGTATTTGCAAAGACGAGTAAACGTTACTCACACGTATCTTCCCACTTTTCTCCAAACTTCGGAGGATACCTCTACTTGCTCTCAGTCTTTCTGTACATCGTGCTTGCATGGATTCTGTTGTCTCACATATGAGTGTCAGTGATTAAAAGGGTTTGCACTGGGCCTCAAAAACCTTGAAAGTACTAGAATTTAAATCTGTCATTTTCACTTATGCCTTGAAAGTGCTTGATTTTGTTTATTTACATCAAAAGTGCCAGGAAAACTACTTGAAGTTTTGAAGCTTTGCTATATATTTTTACTTAATTATCTGCCAAACATATCTGGACCAGTACCAGTTTTGTTCCCAGTATGTCAACCTCAAGTGTGTGTATGACAGTTCCTGAAGGTATTTGTGAGATGTTTTAAAAGCGGCTGGATGTCCTTGAAGTACAAAATTTCTAGCTTGAAAAATACTGGATTTTTATCCTTAAAAATGTTTGTGTAGGAGCCCTGAGTGTTGTTTAATAGCGATAAGGGTTTCCTTTGCCTTTTTTTTTTGAGGCCACTGTGACATTTCAAAAAATTGGTTCATAGTGTCCATGTCCCATCAGATTTGCATTGCCTGAGAATGGTTGGAATTGATCCTGGCCATGTCAATCCAAATCAATCTCCCAAATGGCCAGCTTTAAGTTGAAAGATTGTTCAGTGGGTCTCTTCTTTCCTTTGCTGTATCTGTCCATCACCTCCTCCCTCCTGCCTTGATCTGTCATCCTAATAATTCAATTGTATTACAAACAAATTTTGGAAATCAGAAAAGTGAAATTTCCCAGGATTACCTGAAAGCAGCCATGAAGAAGTCCGTCGATTGATGTCTGAAACTTAAAAACAAAACGATGACAAATGAGGAAAAGACCGATGGCGAAATTGAAAAAGAAAACAGTGTAACGAAAAAAAAAAAACTGTGTCATTCGTCTGCGAGGTCGATGTATTCGAGAGACTGCATTCAAAGTAGGACGTTGACAACAACAGGAAGGATGAGGAAAAAAAAAGAAGCCAAAAAATAGCAAGGAAATACTCTAAAACCATTGGACGCAGCCGCAGCAGAGAGCTTGGCAGCTCTGTGAAACGGTCCCGGCGTCCCTTGGATTTAAATGTCAAATCAATTTTGGAAGATGATGTTTCCGAGTTCAGCGAGGATGAAAGTTTCAGGTTCAGCTTTAATGGTCTTAGATATTCTCTTTGATTCTGCCAGTTCAACAGATATTCCTCCCGATTGTGAATTAACACTGCTTCTTCATTCAGAGTGTGTCCTTAGAATGTTCAACAATTCAAGGAGGTAAGAAATTTCTTGATGGCACTTCCTTGGCATCTTCAAACCTTTTTATATTCAGTTGGAGTTTTCTTTCCCTATTTTGCCTCTTTGAGTCTTTGCTGTGTTCATAAATTGTAAAGATTAGACAACATTTTCATTACATTAATGTAGTCCGATTTATCTAAGTTCGCATCGCCTTTTTACTGCAGGAAGTGCAACCGTCTAATCTGTTCATGTTTCATTTATGTGCTTGTTTATTTTTCCTCTTTGCTTTTTTTGTAGTCCACTTCTAGGTCGTAAATTCTCAACTTCTACTTTTGTGCCTGTTAAGGATACGTGTGGCTAAGATGTATCTTTCTGAAGGTTAGAGTGAAGGCAAAGTTTATTTCCATGACTTTTTGAAGAGAAAACAGAAGAAAAGGACTAAAACAGGATGAAAAGATGAAAATATGTTTAAAAGAATCTCAGATTTATAGTACAATTGGCCTTCCTTTGTTTTTGTGCAGTGTGACTACACAGACTGCCTTCCTTGGTTTGGCTGTTTTCTTGAGTTTTATCCACTTTGTCAATTGTTTGCCTCTGTTTTGTAATTATTGTCAGTATTCTGAGATAATATAATTGTTTTTATTGGTCAAAGCTCCGATCTGATTTGTAGCATGTGGCTAATTTTTAAGTTCTTATAAAGTATGCAGCCAGTTTATACATGTATTTGATCATCCATGTATTTGATCATCCATATATTTGATCATCCATGTATTTGATCATCCATGTATTTGATCAGTCAATTTGAATCTTACCTGTTTCCACAAAACTAAATGCACACCTCTCCACCACGCTAGGAACTGCTGATAACCTTTTTTTCTTTTTTGTTCGGTTATCATTACAAAAAACTAATGTCCGCACACTTCGGAGACAAATTCCTTTCATCTCCGTAGAAATCCTACGTTAACTTCATTTCCATAGCTCTAAGGTGATTGGCTGAAGTAGGACTTAATTAAAAGAGAAACACCGCTACCATCGCATGTATAGTAGCTGCATAGATCAATAGTGAACAATGTAACTGGACTCTCTCGTGGTATTCCGTGGTACTGTGTGTGTGTGTGTACACAGAGTAGCATATAGCAACAACTAATAGCTATAAACAACGATTTGTGTAATTGAGCATCACCTAACTCATGAGAAATAGAACAGTGGCCATTCATGAATATTAATTTCATCAACTGTTGGACTCTGTGAAAGGAATGTTTGACCATCAATCACCAGCAGGCTCTTTGGGATGGCAGCACATAGGACAGCAGCCTCAGCAGCACATACTACATGGGCTAGCCTCTCATACCATGAGGATCATAGTGATGATGATGATGATGATGATAATAGTTCTCCTCTCCCTAACAGGGATGACAGGGAGGGACTGAGGTCATTGCATTGTTCTCCCTGACATTTCCCATGTATTTACTTTGTCCCTCACTCACTTGTCCCCAAACAACACATTGCACTATTGGTGAGACATTGAAGAGTTATCGATAAATAAGGTACTGTAATTCTCGACAACGGTTCTAAAGAACTGTAAACGATACAAGAATGTGTGCATTATGCTAAGGATGGTCTCTGCCAAGTAGCACTTTTGGGTGGTAGTTTATGAAGGAGGCACTAGTATGCTTTGGGCGTGTATGGCTAAAGGTAGAGGTGGTGATTACCGGTTACCTGCTGACTCTGGCACAGTACTTAGTGTGATATGCAAAAGTTGTGTGGAGACAGGTAAGTCCATTGCTCATCAGAATGCAAACCAAGTGAGAGTAGTGATAACTGATGCTGCCCTCTATATTACCACCCTTCTACCATTCCATTCTGTCTAGAAGAGCATTCGTCCATTAGTTCTCGAATTCATTACATCTTTCATCCCTTTGGGTCTGGTTGAATTCGTACATTTATGGTCCCACACAAGCATCAATCAAATGCAGACGAGGTAGTTAGCTCGTGCTCGCTATTCAGTTTTTGCCCTTGTCAAATTTCATCTCCAAGTGATGTATCTCTAAATGAGATAATTTGCCTTAAAACACATTTTGCAATTTCGTCTTTCAGTTGCTGAGGAAATTGATATAAAGAGATGTGATCAATTTGCCTTGCTGATGAAACTGATTGTTTTTCTGACCACTTTTTAAACTCCTCCTTAAATATTGAAAACAAGTGCTGGAGCTAATGGACTGCAATGAGATGTAATTTGAGCCTGAAAAAAGAAAGAAAAAAAGGTAATCCATCGATCCAAGTAGATGGTAAGAAGAAATTTAATAACTTTAACATTTGTTTTTTTGTGCACACAGATTGGGAGCATCAAATAAAAGTAACTAAAATGTATGCAACTATTAGCAATTAAAGTGTAGGGTATGTTTAAACGTGGGGAGGGGGATTTAAGGACAATTAGGATGATCATATAACAGAGTTTATGCGACTGGATTTTTTTTTCATATTATCTCACAGTTACAGAAGAGTATCTGACGACTTTTTTTTTTTCATGTTGTTGTATAGAGATGGTCATTCTACCCCACCGTACGCAAAAGGTCGTACAAAGTTCAGTCTTCCGGTGTTTACCCCAGATTTACTTAACTTTTTCTTTATTTCCCTCAGACAGTCAGATTAGACAAGAGAACACATTAAAAAGGAGTAAACTTAGACCCTGTTCTCAGAAAGGTTGCGCAATCCTTTCGTGATTGGTAGATCACGGATGGCAACCGCCTCACTCAATTACGTAGGTCAACCATTTGACCTGTGATTGGTCAATGTCAACACCTATCCCGTGACCCTTAGCAGTTTGGCATGGGTCGATCCATCGACCTCGCTACGCCGCTGACACTGGCTGTCTGGACATCGAAGTGTGAACATCGCCTCAGTGTATTATGTAGGCCTCCGTCATCTCTCTGTACCTCTTCCTTCCTGTCATCGTCATGTAACTCTGTTATCGATTCAAATCATCTTTTAATTCATCTAATTTGTGTGTGCCAGTCGAATCAAGAATAAATGGAATAAATGGATTGCTAAATCAAAAGGAACGTTTTTCTGGATTTCTCTCAGTTCTGACGTCTCTCACGCTCTCTATCTGTTACTAACGTTAAACATCCGTCGCTGGGGCACTCATATCACGACTGTGAACCCCTAAAACAACAACCTTATTTTACAATATTATCTCACATGTTGCCACCACATACCCTAGGAAGTCTGACAAATGTGTTTTTTCTTTGAAAAGAGGGAGGGAGCAATCTTAAAAAGATGCCATAGCCAATTTTGCAGTTTGAGTCATTTGAAAATGAAGGAGACAGGATGATGATGGGAAGGGAAATGTGAAGAAAGCAGAAGTTCGTTTTGTTCTCAAGATCAGACGAATCCGGTTGTGTAATATTTTCATTGAAATGCAAACACGTAACTCAAAACTAATGGGTCTGTGACTTACTTCTTGCGATAGGAATTTCCTTAAACCAAACAGTATTTATAAGAGTATGAAATTAAATAATTCGTAACAAGCTTTTGTTTCTTTCATGTCGTTCCTTCCAAAACGCTCACGTTATCATCGATCATCAACACCTGGTGCTTCAAAATTTTTTTTCAAAAATTTTTTTTTCTGTCCGCGAAATAGCGCCGCAATGATGGCATCGTATCCACAAAAAGCTTCAGTTTAATAATTTAAAAAAAAAGAAGAGAAAATGAACTGTCTCCTCTAGAATGATGGAGAGAATTTTTTAAGTGATCGAGCTCTCATTTTTAGAGGGGCCTCCCTAAATCCATCAATCAGAGTGCATGACAAATAGATCTACCATTTAAATAAACTCTGGCAGACTGCTGTGAACAATCTGCAAAGTAAAGAGGAAAACTACGAAAACCTTAATTTTTGTCTTTTCCATTCTTCTTTTGTTTGTTTTTCTTTCTCGCTCCTTCTGTAGGCCTAGCCATTTTTGTAATATCAAATTGATAGGTATTGCTGTAGATACTGCAGTCTCTGTGCATGTATGCACACTCCATCACATGTAAAAGAGCTGTGGAAGTTTGGATTGGGGAATCTGTGGAATACCAAATATTGTTGAAACGATAACATAACTTATGAAAATGGTTCACGGTTGGGGTACTATGAGACCTTATTATTAAGGAGTGGAAATACTATAATGAAAGTAAGTAAAGTACTTACATACTTCCATTGATTTGACTTGCTTTTTCTCCTACAGAGAGGGGGGTGTTAACTATTTATAGGGGGGAATGTTGACAAAGTATGATTGAATATACCAAAAAGTTAAGGTCAAAGTTGGAATATCAGGAAGAGATGGTGCATAATACTAATAGTTAAACCCTTGGTTCTTCATCTATTGGGTAATGGTACTAATACAGCATTTGTAGTTGTCGTCTAAAAAGCATTAAAGGCTGTAATGCATCACCCCAGACAGTTTAAATTCTCCCAACCACCTACCTCTAGTCCCTCCCTCAGCCTGTCTTACATTCCTCCACATGTGTTATCAAAACAATGGATCCCTGTGTACCTTGTGTAATACGAGCTGCTATGTATCTTTCGAATTTGCTGGCAATCTAAGAGTACTGTAACTTAGAACCAGTTGAGAATTTTCCTCTCAGGGAGGTAAAAATATAGCTTAGGGTGATGCAATGCAGCCTTTAAAGTAGCATTGTGACTGAAAGATCACCTGCAAAACTTGATCAGGCCCATAGAGATGATTTTTAAAATTTCAATTATAGACCTCATAATGAATGGACTCTACGCATTTGTGTATATCATGTACATATCTGTCTCACTGTGTAACGAACATGTTTGCCAAATGACAGCAGTGAAACAGCTGCCGTACAGTAAGTCGCATTTGTAGCAAATTATAAGGAAATAAAAGCAAAAAATGGAGAATCCATGCCAAAATTTGCATCAGAGTTGGCTCATGGAGTCGAGATTAATAAAGTTTGTGAGAATTTGAAAGGTACATGCACTTGACAATGCTTATAATTCAGCATAGTGTAGTAAATCAACTTTCACACCCAGTGGTTACGGAAACTGTCCAAAATTTTTAATTTTTATCCTGACTTGTAGAGGCTGTGTAGAACTTATGTGAAAAGTGTCTGGTCACAAATTTTCAAAGACCAAATTGAATCAATAATTGCATCACTCGATGATGATTTCGAGGTGGATATATAGTGTACATTCTCTCTGACTTTCGGATTAATTTTCATCTGTCACCAACAGAATGTAGCACCATTCTACTTTAAAGGAGAACAAAACCCTGGGAATATCTTTATGAAATGTATGAAGCAGACGTGTTTTAAAAACATCACCCCAAAGTTTCATTCAAAAACATTGTTCCCTTGCCAAGTTATACACTTTCAAAATTCAGAGAACTTGCGTGTTTGCCTCCGTTGAATGAAAACACACTTGAGTAAGTCGAACTATGATGTCACATTACCCCTTGATAGCAGGAACTTTTGTTCTTTGTTTTCTTTACCTATGATTTGGACAAATGGACGGCATACACTTGAACACATTTTGTGTTGATGTACCAGGGTGTATCTGGTAAAATTCTGGTAAAAATCTGGTAAATTACTGTTTGAATCTATAACTTTTAAAAATATTTGACAATAAAATTACAAAGAAAAACAAAGGCTTTTCAATAACGAGTGGTCAGCTTATGTCATTGCAATCTCAGGATGGCAGTTCATTGATTTTGTTTGAACTTTCAAATTGTGTAAAATGCCATTTGTAGAATAGACATATTAGTTCTTATGTATTCGTTATGCATATTTGTAGAACGATCGGTAAAATTGTACGATCATGCTTTTATCAAAGTCATGTACGAGTGAGCCCTGTCTGCATACGTGTGAACGGTCCATACGTGGTCGTACGTGTGTGTGGATGGTCCTACGTGTATGTGCGTGTGCGCCTCCATACGTGCGTGCATGCTTGTGGAGACGCATGTACGTTAGCTTTGTATTAGCTCTGTTTTGTTGCCTTGTGATGTTTACTAGTCGACTATCAGGTGTAGCAGGTGTATCTTACTAGCCTGTTATTGCTGTATTATTGTTGTTTGACGTGTCTTATCCTGCCCTGGATGTGACTATTTATCGCGCCCCCCCAATTCGAAACTCATGTTGTGTTTTTTTCCCAGGAGTTAAGATCTGGCCTTAGCAATGGATTCTCCATCACCCTCACCCTCCTTGGCACGCAACAAGAGCAATATCTCGGAAAGTGAACAACATACTTATGTAGATGAAATTTGGTGATGATGTTTACTACGAGAATTTCTCCCATTTTAACAGCAATATTTCATCATCAAAGTTTTGACTTCTATTCTATTTTAACACCATTAAAGTAATGGCATACGTATCACGATTAATGGACTGGGCGTGACTATGTAGTAACGTAACCTGACACATAAATATAAGCAGCTATACATTATTGCATGTTCAGTTAGCTGACCTGGCCATAGATCTCCACCGAGTCCGCTGGCTCGAGTGTCGAACACAACATCCTTGGATGACAGTCAGTCATTCTCTCAAGGACTGTATATTCTAAAAGTCCTTTTTCTTAAGCTTGGTGATGATTCTGCTCTGGCATCCTTTTTGCAAACAACAACAACATCATCGATGACAGGGAAAAAAAGAAAAAAACAGCATCCAATTATGTAAGCATCTGTTGTTGTCGCATATATAGTTTATATATCAGCCTTGAAAAATATGAACAGAAGCGAGCAATTACACTTGAAAGAAAGTAGTTTGTTTTCTTTCATGCGAAAGGAAAAAGAAAATATGTCGAACGAAACCCACACTGAAGAGACCGCTAATACCAGCTGATCAATCTTTCATAGCCATTCAAATTATAGCGTTTTATAATGGATGCTCGTGTAATCTTTTTGGTGAATCTTCTCAGCAAATTATGCTCAATGCACTCACTGAACCGTGTTTCACTAGTAGGCATAACCTGAAATATTGTAAAATAAGTAAATAAGTAAACATGAAAGGATGACTGCGAAGAGAAGAAGACGGGCTGCAGAATTGAATGATAGTCCGGAAATACTTTGTTTTTGTGATAAAAGGCACTGGAGATAGTATAAAACATTACATGAGAATATATTCAAGTAAAAAAAAGTTCTTTCTCTTGTTCTTAGATTTCTTCAAAGGTTCTGCAAAAGAGTAGCATTTTTCTAATGTAGACTTTTCTGTATGGTATCATGTATTTAACATGGGTGTCAGCTGCATCCATCCTCGATTCAGTTGTGCACATAGCAGAGAAAAAGCAACCTGGCAAATAGGGATCGATGCCATGCATGCAAATATTTACACCATGACAATTGTTCTCAAGGCTCCTTTAATTTTTTTTTCTCTCCTCCCTGTTCTACCTCCTCTTCTCCCTTCCTCTTTCTACCTCCTTCCTCTTGCCCATCATCACCTTCTTTGTCCTCCTCTCTTACGTTGTCTTTTGATTGGTCAATGGCATTATAAATTGTTATAAAGTGACTCCTAGTGCCTCTGTATGTATAGTACATAAATGCCAATTTAATGGCTCACACCCTGGGGCATATGTGTGCAGTAATGTTCAACTTTGGTCCAATGGAGTCAATGATCAGTCTCACACAGCGTCAGGATGTTGCCCGAACCGCAGACCAAAAGAGGATGCAGATATCGACAAAAACATTACCGCTTATCATCCATAACTTGAGGAATACAATCATCAGGGCCGGACTCAACAGACTTTCCTAGCAAGGACTGCAACTCCCTGTGTTTTACCCTTTTTTTAGTTTTTCTGTGTTTTCCCCAAATTTAAATGTGTGTTTTGTGACTGCTGAGTGCAATATCGTTATCGCGTATCCCTTGATTAGATGTTGTCGTGACCTTGTGGCCCTTTCTTAATTAAAATGTCCGAATGTGTACATTTGTCGCAAATGTCAAACCCTGCCTAATTTCATCAAGACCTATCGTATTACTGTCATGGTATGGCTGTAAAAGTTTGTCAAAGTCATTTGAGCCTCCCTGTTGAATTGCGCTCACCCTCTCGGGCTGCGCGAGGTTTTCGTAGCTGTCAAATGTTCTTTCATGTGGGGCATATGTAATGCCTCACACACATTTCGCTAAGACCTCCTCGAGAGTACAAAACAAGTCGTCGACGACTTTTTCATCTGCACATACAAGTACTACAAAGTTTTGGATTAATCTGTTGAAGCAGAAGCAAACACTTCTACAGTGCGACATGTTAATTTGAAGTTTTTTTTCTTTTTTTTTTTACAATTTGGGGTATCTGAAGGTCATGGTCGATTTAGTGAGTGACCGAGCGGTTATTATCGTTGAGTTTGTAGGTGAATGTTAACAGACAAGTAAATGTGCCTTTGCCGTTGTTGATCTTGATGTTAACCTATATGTTGAGACCCATTTGTTAGCCAATTAATTGAATTATGTGCAGAAAATGATTAATTTTTTACTTCAGTATACTCTGTAAATCTATTTCACGAACTGCGAAACTGGGGGATCTTTTCGTCTGGTCCTGCCGGTATAGCGTTGCAATGCACGATCTAAACCCTTAATGATTGAGAAGTAAACTTGATCTTGCTGTCGCAAAAGGAAATTTAAATTTGATGGAATCTATTTTTACTTCAGTGGTCCCATGCGTAGATTGAACCTTATTTATTGTCAAACCATTTCTTGTAAAAGCACTCCAAAGATACTTTACCTTCCTTTATTCAGTACAATTCAATTAATCTCTAGATATGCCTCTCATGTTACAAGTGTCAATTGATTCGCATTTGCAGTACTTAGCATCATACCACCCCATGAATATTCAGACTCGAGCAGTGATGAAAACTGGAGCTTGGGAAACAGCAGTGGTCTGTCTACATTTGACTTAGAATTTTAGTTGACAGTATTTTTTTCAACAGCATAGAATACATTTTTGTACTATAAGCACAGTATGTAGATCAAGGGTAACCCACGTGGATCGAGCAAATTGAAGCTCAGTTTACACCGCAAGTTTAGAAGCATCATAGAAAGGACTCAAATATATGGCAAGGATTAGAGTAACATAGTAAACACAGCTAAAGGGAACTAATTCCTTTGTTTTTCAGGAAAAGGTCATACTTTTAAAACCAAATTTTGTGGATGCAGAATGATAGATTATTGAAAATAAAGAAGAATAATTTGTTCACCCAAGTTTTCAAAAATTCAAATGGTGCATCTTCCCTAACTCATTGTAGTGCATAATCTTAGAAATGAGCCTTTCACAGATAATTATCGGTGAGACTGAATTGTTTAACAATGACTAAACCTAATTTGCATGTATGCCATGTTGGTACATATACCCTAGATTCCCCTTAAGACTGCATGAGTACACTGTTGTTAGTATTGTGTGTAAGCGTGTATCTGGATCATCAGGCCTTGAATTTGGAGTATGTTCGCACTCTACTTCTTGGTTCAAATCACTGCGAGGATTGCGATTTTTTTGCACACTTTTTGCAAAGAATGGGAGCTCCAATAAATCATTGAGCCTTAGCAAAAGAGAATGCCTACCATACTCATTAATTTCCCGAGGAACATGATTTTTAGCAAACCTGGAAAATCTAAAAACTCAATGCCTGGATCTTGGTGCTGTAGTTCAACAAAATTTCGGTGGATTGTATAATATTCACAATGTTAACTATTCCATTGGTAGAGAGGCATATTTTTTATTGTTAGAGAGACGTATTTTATCTTTAAGGTGCCGTAATTAAGCAGTGCTCAAGCAATATCTAAAGGATTATGTATTTCTCATTCTGTTATCACCATCATCGATTCTGCCTGTGCGTCCTAGATTGTACACTTCTCTCATGCCTTAGCCTACCTGTCCCCACACCGTGAACCTCACACTGCATGTCCTTGTACCGTCACCTTGTATGATCCCATTTGGACTAGTGCCTGCTCTGAAGGGGGGAGGGGACTTGTGGGACGACGATGGCCCGAGTGATGTGGTTGATATCGTCCTGTCCTAATCACTTCACCGTGTAAGTCACCAGTCATGAAGATTGACTGATAAAATGGCAGATATCATGATTAAAAATTAACCAATCAGAATCCCTGTCTTATGTACGTGACACTCTGCTCTACTGTTGATGTCAATCAGTCTTTATGAGAAAATTAGGGGAAAAAAAAAACCACGAAAAGGAAAGAAACAGTCGTCTTGCCTGCAAGTAAATCAAGGTCGTGTACATGTACTTTCAAATTAATGAATTTGCTAAGGAGGGTATGTGTGACCGTGGTAAAATGTAAACAGATTGTGTAATTGTATGTAAACAAACATTTTAATTAAGTTACTAATATTTGGAGAAGCTAGGGAAACAAGTCTGAATTTAGTTTGATTTAGTAAAAGAAAAATTTTTCATTACTCATTTCGAGGAAAGAAAATATTATTTCTTTGCTCAACAGATCACGTACAAACCTCTCTTGATCTGCAGGGGGTATCTATACTGGTTTGTGTGTGTGAAAACTAGATGACCAGCCTGTCAAACTTTCAATTTTAATTAATGGCTATAGTAGTGTGGTGGTTTTCATTGGTGTAAATACTGCTGCTATTAGGTGGGAGTAATAATATACACAAAGGGTTATAGCCATACAAGTTCCATAAATTTTTCTATGATTTGCTGTATTGCATGTTGTCTCATTTTTCTTTTTCCTAGTATGGCATGCAGGTGCTATTTTTAGAATGATAACACATGCACTTAACTTTATCATTCTCTTCCCTCCCTGTATCTCATTACTTATGACATAATAGACATGGAATTACCCTTTCTCACACTGATGCATTATTCGACACTGTTCAAAGTGCACCCAAAAACAATCCTCACCTCCCCCTCTGAGCCCAGACTTGCCCTCTTCTTTTGCTCGAGTCCTTGAGTGCTCACCTAAGCTTTTCATTCATACTGGAGGATGCAATATGGTATTCAACAGTTGCTCAATCATGTAGAAAGCTGAGCAATTATTTTGTGGGGCCTTGAGGTCATTGTAACATCACCGTGGCTGGTTTGATCATATATTTCCAAAATGTTCATAGCTGTTGGTACTGTAGCACACCACCAGTAAAGCTAGAATATGAGTTGTACCGGCAATTGCCTGGTCATCTACCTTTTTTGTTTTGTCAGTGTTTCAGGGAAGAGAAAGTAGGGGCAAAGATCACCATCTGTAACAAAATCTTCAACTACCCCTCGTATAGACAGGTTTTTTCATTCAGCTCCTTGCTATGAAAACGACCACCGGCTTTGGAGACAAATTCCTTTCAAACATCATACGCAACCCTCAGTTTCAAAGCTCTAAGGTGATTGGCTGAAGAGCCTTTACTGTTTAATTAAAAGAGAAAATGCTGCTACCATTGCACGTAGCTGTGTAGATCGTCTGTGAACAAGCACGGACACCCTCCCGGTGCTCCGTGGTACCGTGTTTACCAATGGACCAATGGCCTTAAATATCAAGTGCATTTAGTCTTTGGGATCTGCGAAAGGAATGTTTGACGATCGCCGGCAAGCTCTTCGGGTCGACAGACGTATGGGACCGCAGCCAAAGAGGTTCTTTGGTTCAGTTAAGACAAAAGATATGCCAGTTAAGACAAAAGATGCCAGTTTAGGACAAAAGATATCTGTGTTATATGCCAGTTAAGACAAAAGATTAAGACAAAGAATATGCCAGTTAATTGCTGCCATGATACCGTGCCATTGTAGAAATTCTCTTCAGGAGATTTGTACTTAGCGGTGCATGTATGCTGTTTCCGAACACACGTATGGGAGAAGGCACTGTGAGATGAATATAACATAGAATCATTTCGTATGTTCTTGTACATTCAAGTGTAAGCAAAGCACAAACTTCTTCATCTATTTCCTTATAGTTTTAAGACAATTAAAGCAGAAGGGATATTTTCAAAATTGCTTCCTGATTTTTGTAAATTTTGATGTTGGTTTAAAGGTGGTATACTCAGGTTAAAAGTCTTGGAAAATATACGGGATGTACAGGTATGTACTGGTGCCCTTATGTTGCAGAGCCTCACTCCATTCAATATGTAATATGTTACTTCATGTAATTACACCAACGGACTCGACAACCGAGTAACTCGAACCAAAGAGGAAAAGTTCATCAATTTAATACTTTTTTTTTTATTGAATTAATTAAACATAAATTAAAGAGTTCTATTTTTTTTTTTGAAGCATGTCCTTTATGACCAGATTGAGGGACACATGCTAAAAAACAAACCAAAGTTTAGAAACCATTTTTGTCATTTGAATCAAGTTTTTGCATGTAATTGTCCATGTAGCACGGTTTAAGTTAGCGCTCATTCTGCGGAAAATGCTGCAAACGATGAGCTCGCCTGTTGTGTCTTCCTCCCAACTGCACCCAGCTATCCTCCCTTTAAACTTGCCTCTGCCGGTGAAGAATTAAATCAAACAGATAGGTTTCTTTTCCACTCAATTTTTGTCACGGGACGTGAATATAGACATCCCGAGAGAAGGATGTGTAAAAAAAGGAGATGTAGAATTCAGAACTGTTTATTTCACAGATTTCCCGTCAAAGTATATATATGCTGCTAACATGCATAATTGATATATTATTTTGGAAGTCCTCCAATATAACCCCCCAAAAAAACTTCCCTGTCATCTGATGTGAGAATCGATAAGTCACCCTTGAGCGTTTTTCACACTTGAGTCGCCGGCCTAATCATGGAGAAAATCATAGCGCGGAATCTCCTCCAAAGAAAAAGAAAAAAAAAATTATATGTAAAATTTGTTGTTTATTTAACATTCAGCGTCTATAGATAGTTCAGCATCTCCAAAGGCGATATAATTATAGAAAATTATTTTCTCTCATTTTCCTTTTTTTTTTCCCCTCTTTTCTGTAAATATTATTATTAAGTTTTACCATGAGACTTTTTATTTCACCTTCCACACAAAAGTGGACGAATAGTACGCATGAAAAAAAGGATATGGACAAAAACCTGATGCCATTGCAAGCTACTCTCAAGGATTTTTGCAATTATGTCTCATTATAAAATAATTTATAGCTCAGACAGTTGTTATCGATTTATCGATATTAAAAGTCTAATTTAAAACAAAATTTAAAATGAGGAAAAGGCTGTGATTGTTCCATATCTTATAATGAAAAAAAAAAAGACCATACTAGGAGATGAGTAAAGGTATGGCTGCAGAATACTGAGTCCGGGAAGATATAGCATGGCTAGATACTTGCCAGCATTGGGCAAGAATCAAAATGTAACCGAGTATAATGCATCACAATTTACGACCTATATGAAAGCGCAGTGGCAAGTAAAAGACACTTTGCCTTGCAACAGGTGTAAAGCAAGTTTTCTGTGATCATATAAACCAAAATATTTTTCTCTTGGATTGTCGGAAGTTGAAGCCAGAACGTCTGGCCTATTTCTTATTGAATAACAACATAAATTAATTGCTGCAGATCAATTTGTTCACACTATTTCGTCCATTGCCCTACAGATCAGTGTCTTTAACTAATCCTTCTCTCATGTGCACAGTGTATAGTCAAATCAAGACAGACAGACAGAAGACAGAGAAAGAGAGACAGACAGACAGACAGACAGACAGACAGACAGACAATGTATATTGTATGATTACATTTTAATTGTTTATAGGAATAGGGCTATCTGCAGCTATGGGACAATTTTTTCTTCCATTAAAATTTTGAACTTGAAATCATTTTCCCCTAAAAAGGAGAGATCTGACATCTACTTTGCATTTTACCCATAATGCCACACTGTAATGTACAAAACAAAGGGTTGGTCTTTTCAGACTTGTCTGGAAAATTCCTACCTGTGACTATGGAAGTTCAAAAGCTACATATTCATGTAGCTGATTTCATAATACTTGCAACATTTCCATGGCATGCTTTGAAAGCTTGTCCACTGTCCATGTTTTCTGAAAATCTCAAAAAGGGCAATACGACCTTTTCGATAGTCTCATTAGTTGATGTTGTACAGTCGTCTCTCATTGTGCTATGCACGTTCGTTAGCCTCATGTACAGATGGTAAAATTCAGCACAAGAGCCCTTCAGTTCCTAAGAAACACCTAGGAACTTTACAACTTTTTACTGAATTAAAAACACTAACACTAACGTAGGCCAATTACTCATCTCTATCGAACACTCAAATGTACCAATTCTGCTGTTGTTAACAACCCAGCACGCAGACTATTTGCAGCCATGTTTGGTCGTTGTACCCACAATTTGCAGTGCAGTATTCCTCATGTGCGCATGCGATTCAAATTGACTTATGAATGAAAGTCATTGTTTCTTTGTGAATTATGAAAATGAGTTCTCCTCTTTGGACAAAGGAAAATGATTTTCTCATAAAAGGGGAGAATCTGCTGGACTGATTTCGTTGTCTTTGTAATGAAAACTATTAGTTACTGCAAGGAATAATTCATCCAGTATCACTTTGCATCACAATTTGCAACACAAGTAGGTTTAATTTGCTACACAAATGACCGTGTCATTAATGTGCGGCAATTTTTTTTGTTTGCACCGACTCTTGCATTTTCGCTAGTAGTTGATCTCCCACACCTCAGAATCCTTCAAACTGCTGCTCAAACTTTAAACAGTAAGTTCTTCTCTGTACTTGTGTTGTTATTGTTCTTATGTGACTAAGCTGTTCCTTCCTCATGGATACATGCGTGACTGATGACGGAAGTACATACTGTGACAAAAATTGCCCATTCAGGGGCATAGTGTCCAAAATAAATATACTTTGATATATGAACCAAAAGTCAGCACTGGCAGTACTCGTTACTTCACTTACAGTAGCACGTTCAGGAGAACTAATTTTTGATGGAATTAACTCAAGCAAATGGATCCTCTATAAACTAATCATCAGACCTATGGGGTAACGAAATGCATCCATATTAGCTTACTAACCAGACGTGGTTCTAGAGGTATTATAGTTGCATGGGGAGACTGCTTTCCCCTTTTACCATCTAACCAGAGCATACCAAAAATGTGTTGCAAAAAAGCCTACCAGATTGCAGGAAATGGCACCTCTTGGGCCAGTTGTTAAAGGCATACAGACATTCTTTATTTTGAGATCCTGTGTTTCAAAAACTTAATCTTTCAAACAGCAAATTTTTTTGAGGGCTAGCAAAATTTTGAGGGGACTAAAGTCCCCTAGCCCCCTCCCACATAGAACCACCCCCTGTTGGTAGCCTTAGACATATGTATTACTTTTGTTGCTTTTATGCAGGGAGGAAATATTGCAAATGAGCTGGTAAGTTTGCTCATATAATCATCACATTCTTTAAAGAAATGTTTAAGTGACAACATAAGAGCTGGTTCATCACGGTTGTGTCACATTCATTTAGAAAAGTCCAGGATACATACAAAAGTAAAGTAAAACCATTGGAATTTTGTTTACATCTATTACCATTTTTTCAGACATGACTTTCCAAAGTTTGATAAAAAATACAAAACAAATGATGTGAGGTGTTGCACAGTGTCAGTATGTCTTTTGTCAAGCTTATATATATATTGCCTTTTAATTACTTAATTACTGGGTTTCACATCAGTAATTTGGTGATACCGATATTTTTGATGAAGAAAATACATGCTTCCAAAATGAACCTCTCTGGGCATATGACATTCTCAAATGTCATTGAAATAAAGGTGACATAAACAAAGGATTAACATGAGACATATCGTAGGAGTCCCATCTCGTGACATTACAAATATGCTTACTTAGCCAATGTTTATTGATGGTGCAACTGTGAGACACTAATTTGCCTCTAAAATTGTCAATCAAATTTTAATAGATTTTGATGGTATTTGTGGCTCTTTTTAACACTTTCAATGATTAATGTATCCATTACTCCAAAATGTCATTTTCATGTCACACGACTTTCAAAAGATGGCGATATTTTTTCACTGCAGGCATTTTCAAACCTTACTCCACGCAGCGATCTTGTTCATAATTCAAGATATGGCTAGTTGAAGAGTAAGACGATGTCCTACCCAAGAAAGATCTACAGTTGCCCCAAGTATACATAATGTCTGTAATACCTAGAAAGTAAGTGCAATAACTATTATGTTGCTCTTTGAACATTGAGGTGCTGATAACTTAACCTTGAAATTTGACATAAGTGACATTTAGATAGGGTTTGTTTTAGTTTCAGCTTTAAATGTTATGGAAATTTAGGTTACATCTCTTGAAGTGTATTTTTTTTTTTTTTTTTGACAGTCAAGAATATGGCTATCTTAGTAGTTGCATCTGATTGACAGCTTGCTTTCTATATCAATTTTATGTATATTAACCACTGCAACGCAGATAATTCTTTGAAAATCCATGATTTCAAAACGAACATGCTAATTGAAATATGAGAAGGTTTTGAGACTTTCCCTCATTTTTATGAAAAGTCTTGAATATTCTTTTGTTGCAATGGCCTTTATAGTCATATCCTTTTAAACTGCGGCGTGATCGGCATCCCGATGCGCCGTTCAATGTTTGTCAACGGTTAACGTAGATATAGCCTTTGTATCTAATTCATTTTATGCATAAACTATCAGACAGATGCTGAAAGATATCTTAATCAGGCAACTACTGACTTAAGGTTCCCCTGTTAGTGTGTGATGACTCATTTATTGACAGCTTGCCACTGCCGGTTGCGGCCACCTTGCATTCAAGTAAGACTGAAATGATTTAGCCCTATATATTTAAATCATGCATGGGTATAATAAGACAACATGTTGGCTGAGATAAGTCAGTTTTGGGGAAAGAAATACAGAAGCATGCATTATTCCTGCACAGCTGCACTTTCATTCAACATGAAGTATTTGTGGAGTTCTGGTAGCTTGGAGGATGTCAGAACAGTAGAGAATCATTTTTCAAATACGTAACAACACTGCTACCCTTTAACGAAATTACGTCTTTGTTTTAGCATTCATCGCTAATTTACGGAGACCTTAATTAGGGGGCCTGCACACATTTGACTGGAACGAATGTGCACATTTTCAGATACACGTGAGGCTGATCGTAAGAGAGGTCCATGAAGATCGTACCTCAAGTGACGTTTTACACCCGTAGCTATGAAAGAATTTACATTGTTCCATTAGAATTTTGAAAAATTCTGCTTCCAACCAAACTTCCATGTTCATATTGCTTGAAGCTTCTGTAACTGAATCTAATGAGGCCACTTTTTTTTTCTGAGCCAGAACTGGGACCAGGGAGATGTCACGCTGCTAGGACTGATAAAAAACTCTAGCTGCGGTCCTAAGCTGTCGTTTAGGCTTAACTGAGTTTAAATCCTCTCTGTTTTGAACTGGACTTCTCAGGTTTACTCCAGCGTCTTTCAATCTTTTGCTCATGCATTATCCATCTGCACTTATCCCCCCCATTTCTCTCATTCCTAGGTGACAAATTTATGTATGTGGACAGTATTTCATAAACAACTTCAACTTGGAACCCCTGCCTTTGAAGGGGAGGGAGGTAGGTGGTCTGTTGGTGGATGGAGTCACGAGCCTTGTTGGCGGTATAAACCATCAGAGGTTCTACGTTGGTGGTCAGACTGAATGGTGCTTGCAAGGACAAGAACTTAAACTTTATGTGAATAAGGGTCTTACAAAATCCTCAAGCAAAGACCCTTATCTGCATGATTATCCATATGCCAAATAGAAATGTTGAGGAGGAAGATATCTTAGCCATAACCATTTCGCCGACTCAACTGCACGTTCTCAGAAATGGAACTGTATGTATTCTACTTTACTTATCGATGAAAGGCCTGTGACCAGTTATGCAGTGCAGCCAAACGTTGGCAAGTTCATGAAATCGAATCTCCAAAAATGTTGAAAAAAAATCTTCCCTTACTGTACATGTAAGATATATAGTGCCACTGCATTTGCAATTCAAAATCTCTTCAGACACAGCTGTATATTTCCATATACAGAATCTGCTCAACCAAAGTGCATATCCCAGAATCACCTGGCCAAGATAATTATTTACATATCCAAGTTGATATTTTCATTAATTTAATAATAATAGGAATAAATTGAACTTATATATAGTTTTACCAAGGATACTGCACACTTTGCACGCGTGCAGCATGCTGCAATGAAGAAGACTGTGAAAGTTGCTATTGAATGCAGTTTTGAAAACAGCCTTTAAATGTGCCACAGGTTTCCTGCCGAGAGGTTAAAGGGGAGCTGCCTCTCCTGTAAACCTTTTGATTTTTTGTTCTTTTTTGTTTTTGTTCAGAGAAGGTTCAGATGCAAAATGTGGAAAAGTTTGTTCACTTTTCCAAACTAAATTTTTCTGCAGAATGGTCAAGCTTTGGGCAAATTACAGTATCTCAGTTTTGAGGGAAACTTCTCGAAAATAGTTTTAAATTTGCATGGTAGACATATACTTACCCCTAACTTACACTATCGAAAGTCTAACTAGGCAGAGCTTAGGGCACAGAGGGCGCGAATGGGTCAGTGTTGAGCTATCTTGTCTAACCATTGCGATTGTGTAAGCAAGGGGTAAGTATAGTCACTCGTGAATACCATTCAGTGTGTTCTTCCTGTCATTTTAGTGGCAAGTACTGACCCCCTTGTTAAGAGCCACGAGTGGTGTAGCATTTGAAGAACTCTGCTATTGCAAGTCTTCAGATGTGACAAACTTGTGTTCTTTCTGAGGCACAATGTAACTTGTCATCTGCACTGCATGGTGTAGTTAGTACTATGGAAATAACAGATGAATATTAATAGGTCGTGTTACTACTTCTGCGAGTTTCAGCTCGTATTTTTTGTACTTCACCAGCTGCAGTGCTGACGGCGTAATTATGCTGTCATTTGAAATCTTAGTTCATTCACAGCACGCGCATTGCACACCCCAGTTATACCAACTATAATTTCTTGTGATCGTATTTCAATTGAAAGATCGTTTAAACTGTCTGCACGTAGTTCTTTCGTCAGCTACTGATGGTGATGTGTGTATATATCCGAGATGTCAAGAATTAATTATACATACGAGACATTGCCAGGTCGTTTGCCTCTGCAAAGTACGTTTAATTAAAACAGAAAACAAACAATCAAGTGTGAGGAGTTGTAAACATATATCTGAAGGTTTTCAACAGAAGTTAAAGAAGCAAATGCAATTCCTGACGAGGCCATTCGCTTCGCCGGCTGTCGTGATCACGTGGATGTTCAAAGCATCGTCGAATTAAATATTCCACTAATGGGATTACACATATCTCAAAGGTAAATGGCAGCACAATATCAAAGAGACTATGATTTTAATGGTGAGAGAGGCAGCTTGTACTTGCATGCCCAGATATAGCCGTGGTTCGAAATTGAGGACGTGCGATTAATCATTGTCCTGATTTTAACTACTTGCATCCAGCAAGTTCCTGATAGAATTTTAAGAAGATCATCGTGTACTTTTCAGAGCGAGATGTGTGCTGTAAAGGAAGATGTTTCAGCTGGTTAAAGTGGCAGTGTTCTCCAACGGATGATTTTAAAGGGGGGGGCGTGGTGAAGATCGTCTCCCCATGAAATAGCAACCATCCGCAAAGATATTCCCCCCCTCATGCAATAGTTTCATCCCACCTAAAACTAAACAATAGACTACTGCTATTCGAAAGTATTACAGGCCCGAAAAGTGGTGTTGCATGGTAATGTTTTGAAAATCAGTAAGTGAGAAGTAAGGCACAAATACTAAACAAAAAGGCAGCTCAAACAAATTTGCCTAGCAAGAGCTTAGAGCTCTTCTTGGCAACTTTTAGTGCTCTATTTCATGTAAACTTACCGATTCCTACGTTACCACTCCTTCAATCGATATGTGCTGCGTACCTGACAGTGCCCAATTAGTGGTGTTATTCATACTTGATTAAATCCAGTCATTAGTTTCCCTAGAAAAAAAAGTATTGATGCATGTAAAGATGATCGTTACAGGATTGGTTAATTAATTGTTAATTATTTTGTTCTGAAGTTGCAGATAAGGGGCATCACAGTAATCAGTCTGACAACTTACTTGTTCACTGTGCCATTCCTTAATTAGCTCATAACATGCAACTTGCTAAACTGCCTTTGTGATTTACCCATGTGCAGAAAGCCGTGTTATCGGTGTGCCCACATGACACAGCCTAAGTTTCAATTGTCGTACAATGAAGCCCTGGCCGTCAAAGTAGACCGGCAGTGCCGTGACGTCGGTGAAGAACCTGTACTCAGCATCGTTCTTAGTGCCTTAAAGACAAATACCCATCACCCCAGACAGTTTCAATTCAACTCTTAAATTCCTCCACAAGTGTAATCCAAACAATGGATCCCTATGTATATATGAGCTACACTGCATCTTTCGAATTTGCTGTCAATCATAGGATACTGTAACTTAGAACCAGTTGAGAATCTTGCTTTCCGGAAGGTGAAAATGCAGCTTGAGGTGATGAGTTACGGCCTTTAAACTAGTCGTAATCTTCAGTTCAAAATGTGTTCGCCTAGATGGCATCCATTCAGATCTAGCCAAAACAACAAGTCATATCAACAAACAGCTGCTGTGTGATCTAAGATTTATCGGTTTCCATAGACATGTCAGAGAACATGTGTGACTGTAATACGTGTTCGTAATGTCACATAAACAACTTTTGCTATTGCCACATGACTTTAGACCTGCAAACACATGCCTTCCTGACTTCCAGTCAGACAAGACCGATCGACCCGTGCCAGCAGGTATAGGCTTGGAATTTGGCTGGGCTTGACTACAGCTCACCCAATACAGACTGTCGGATGCAATGCGGAACAGTGCGATGCAGCTGCTGAGTAATGTACCATCCTGTACATGAAAAGCATGATTTCATACATAACAAAACTTATATATGCATCTGCTGGAATGTTGCTCCTAGCTTGGTGAAATTTTTCTTTGATGCCCCAAGAGATCAGAAGTTAAGTGACTATGAGTAAAGAAGGTGACTAAAAAGTGATCATCAGCCTGCTGAAATATGCAACCAATAGTGTCCCTAATGAGTGAACATTTTCAGCTGCTCAACACTGCACTCAACTTAGCATTGTCGTTAAAAAAATTAGTTCAAATTTGGTAAAAGTGAATAATGGTTTCAGCAGTCTCTGCCTTTCTTTCAAACAAACTTTCCCGACCGACATCATAATACATCACTGTTAATAAAAATTAAGAATTATGGAGAAGTTGTGACTGTTTTTGGTGTTTAGGTTCTTCTGAGACTCTTGCAAGAATTTTCCCTGCATGTGTGCGAAAGCTTGCAGAGATACAGAATACTTACCATTAGGCTATGAAAACCACTTCAGGGTGACAAAAATTTGATCAAAGGAAGTCATTTGACGCTGCTCCAAAACAGGAGTATTAACATTAGCAACTTACCACTCTCTGTTTCCGTGGGGGAGGCATACCACTTTCAGTGCTAGCACTCATGGATACTACAGGATTGATTCAAATAGTTGGGTTGGTCAGCTGCAGATGGTCTGCCGGCATTGACTTGCGCATCAACTGCCGGTCAGACCACAGTGATTCCGGATCTGATCACTGTCCGATTTTCTTCTAGTTTCAGTTAAAATCTTCTCCACCTCCGGTCGGAGGGAAACAAAAAATTTACCACTCTGTTTAAATGTTTAAATATGATTTGTATCACATGACTATCAAAAAGAAAAGTATACTTATTACTTTTGTGATGTCACATGGGCAGAGAGCTTTTATCAGACACAAATTTGGCAAATTTTTGATTTTCTGTGAAAAAGTTCAATTGCCCTTTTTCCCCCCCATGGTTTTCCTACATTCACATCGTAGACATATACTTACCTCTTGCATCACTATGCATCATTTGACCTTTGCTCAAATCGTCCTCGAAATCAATTCTAGCACTGCACCCTCTAAATACAATTACTGAAGTGAGTTTTTAAGTTTTTTCTCATATTCTTGATGTTGCCCAGTTGTCCCCATCTTATGTCTTGTTTTTATTGTACATTCGATATTTATGCTGGAATACAGAGATCAAATCAAGTTCATTTGCTCAAAGGAATGATTTGTTTTACTGGTTACCATCATCCCTCCTCTCAGGTTACAGCCATATGCTTGACTACATGGACCAAAATGGAGGTTGCATGGTTGCCATAGGGACCATTTGCATCGCTAGCTTGATGGTTTTGATGGTTTAATTAGCAGCTACATGCCTCTTTGTTAATTCTTACGTGTTTATTAACCCTCATGAATTTTTTTTTTTTCGAATTCAGCATGTGATACATTAGACGTATGCTGTGCATAATCATATCCTACTGTAAGTTTATTTGAGAAAATGATTGCAGATTGGAAAAGGGGTAGGGATGTACAGTATGTAACTTTCACATATGACATTACACAAGCCCAATTCAGGGTTACAGCGCAGTGTGCAGTAAAAGTTACACAATTTTACCTTTCACAGAGTCTGCAGAACTTGTCCATAATGAAACTGACAAGATTAAGTCTAGATAGGCCAACCCTGCCTCTAGAGGTCGCAAAACGAACGAGAATAACACTTCGGCCTCCTATTGCATCGATCAGCTTTTGAACCACATACACCACAATGGCATGCATCTCCTGTCTTAATTCTCAAAAAAAAAAAATTCTCTAAGAATATTCTTTAAAGTAGTCACTCGACTAAAATCACCTAATTTTGTGACAGCACGGACAAATTTGCCTCCCTTCTACTCTCAGGCTAAACTGCTACCGTTACATCAAAGCTGATCTTTCTGAGAGATAAACGTGGAAACGAAACTTAACATCAGTACACTGAAAATAACACGCATAGCAGCTGCTCCCAGCATTTCCAGCTTGAGGGCAGCTGCCACTGCATTGTTTTCTGGGAGTACTGAAATGTAACTGCAGAAGGGATTTCTCTTAAAAAAAAAAAAAGAATACCTCATTTTAACAGCTGTAAGGTAATCATAACTGTATGTTTGTGAAAAAGGTTAACAATTAAAAGGTTGTAAGCCTTAAAAATTTGAAAAGCAGATTAGACCTTTAAGCTGTTTGAAATAGGAAGACATAAGTCACCAGGAGGTAGAAATTTTGATGCAATTGAGCATTGAATACTGAAGGAATTTTCTGGTGTTAAAACTTAATTATTGCCAAATATTGTTCTGTCTGATATTATTTTTCAGCACTGCCAAAACAGAAGGTCAAACCGTAGTTCGAAATTGTGATTATTATAAATTTATGAATTTAAACTGGAAAGTATCATGTTAGTGACATTGTGTTTGAAGTACCCACACAAACTGATGTGCACATGGATCTAAGATGAATGTTAAGGTAACTCATGCGTAATTGGGGATCGAGATGGGGGTCTTTAACAATTGAAGTGGTTGCAGCCCAAGGGGGTATTGGTACTGCCTCTCAAAATGTAGGCAACAATGCAGGGAAAAATGAAGGAGAAACAAAATGATGGATCGATCAACTGTGTCACATTTGCACTGATCAGTATCTTTCTGAACAGATGAAAAAGAAAAAAAAAATAACAAAATTGAACAAGGGGGTGGGGAGGAGGATGGAAATGTGACTTTTTGTTGGGCTAAATTAGTTTGGATGAAAAAATCCAGGAAGACGGATTTGTCCTCCAAGTTACATGAAAGTAGTATTTTAAAGCAATTGTGAAAGCTATCCAATTGACATCTTTCTTTGCTGTAAACGTGGAATTGAGCCTTTTTTTCCCCTCAGTCAAAAGTTACTTTTTCCCCTCAGAAAGAGTTCCCTAGGCCTATGTGATCAGCTGAATGTACGGACGTTAATTTGATCTTTTTGCACCTGATCTCAAGGGATCAGTTTTGAAAATATAGGTCTAATTGCTTTTGATGATCTTTTATCAACAAATCTTGTTTGAACCTTTTGGTAGAAACCTTACTTTATGTATTTTTGCTACTAATATTCTACTTCAATTCTTTCAGCTTTCTCAGAGAGTTGCATTCATATCTCTCTGGTATTTGGGTAACCGAATGTTTTCTAGATTTAGCGAAGAATTCGGTTAGTTCTGACAACGTTCTTTTTCTAGTTTGCAAACATTGGAACAAATTGGGACTGTATGCCGTAGACATAGACATGCAGTCCCAATTTTTGCTTGATTTTTCTTTCATATCTTCTAAAACAAGCTAATGTTTGCCTTAATATTTAACAGCTCATAATCAGACTCAGTCCATGCCATTTGAAGATTTTAATGTAAAGATTACGAGCTACCTTTCGGAGAACCCGAGTTTAATTTTCCATGCCCTCAAAACTCGATTGTGTGAAACACCAAACAAGTGGCGGCTCATCTACTATTATCAGAGAATCCCTACATTAATTTAAACAATTATTTAACAATAATGTCACATTAATGCCCCAGGAGTGATCGAAAGCATTGCCAGCTGCAGGAATTTTTTTTTCCAATGGGAGTTAAGTTGAGACAGCAACCTTTGTACCTTAGAAGGAAATTTTCGCACAGAGTCTGAAACCTCAGTGTGCCTGCCACTGATCAACTTCCAGTGGTTACATGGTTACATTTTCTCCAATCATGTCACTCTCAGTACGATATTACCACGATGCCAAATCAAATTACTTCACACGGAAGTAGCGTGCACTTTGTCTCCAAAATAGAAGTTCTGCCGCAAGCACGAGTCTCGTAACCTTGACGTCGTTGGACCGAGTCCTTTTGTTGCAGTAGAAAGTCACCGGTTTCAGGTGACAAAAATCCTCTGCGAAAAACATTCCAGAAATTTACGGATTGGAAAGTGCCAAAATGGGATCCTTTGTTGGTTTTTTTTTCTATAATTTTTTAAAGTCACTGTTGTTCTGTATAATATTATTAAGACTAACTCTTATTCATTCAGTAGTAGCCTTGGGGGAAATGAGAGAGCTTTTATGGCAATGTAATAATTTCATTTGAAAATTTTATGCTTTCTTCTTTTGCATCCTCATCTTTGTTATGATTTAAAAGTCTGCAAACTTTTAATGTGCGGGAACACCGAAGATCCGTCACCTGTGTTGAGAGTCTCTTTAATAACCGTACTCAACTATAGTCCGATTGGAAAGCTGCAGAGGCAATGGTCAATTTTCATTGGTCATTTTGAAGTGTTGATTTTATAGTTTTAGTTCCACCACACACCACTGGGCACAATCTGTATAACATCTAAAGATCTGATCTTAACTATTTCTTTACATAGTCCATCTACTGCATAATGCATAGAACTGGTGCATTTGAAGCACACCATCACAATTGGCTGTATTATGAGTACAGTTATAACACTTTTCCTCTGACACCAAATTATATGTTAATTGCATAAAAAAAGTGTTATCCTGTTTTAGCCTCCTGTTTGTGGTTTTTGGAGTGTTTCAAATGGCAGATATGGTAAACACTATAAGCACTATTAAGTTGTTCATGAAACTAATCAGTCAACATACCTTAAGCGGTGCAATCCTTTGTTTGTAATATTTCAGTCGGTAACTTAATATAATAGATATCCCTGCAAGGCTTGTGTCTTAAAACATCAACAAAAGGGATAATTAAGGACCCCTGACATGTCATTCCCCTGCCCCCAACCACCCCTCCTCCCGAGGGCATTCATGGAACAGCCTTTGCCATCTGGTCTGTATCAATGTGCAGATCTATCCTGGGATGCTGTTGTATCCCTGAAAGGCAGTTTTGAAAGTCTGCAAATTATTAGCGATGGTGGTCTGCCAGTGGTCGATATGAATCATTCAGAAACCATCCTCTTCGTAAATAAAAACGTTTAGGTGTATGCGATAATGGATTGTCCCACGAATCGAGCGCCTTCAGAATTCGCCGGTTACGCCGCTTCCACCTTTTCAAGTTTTTCGTAGGGATCACTTGGAATCGATTGAGCTGTCATTAACGGTCGACTTGTGCGTGCAAGTAAAAGCACACCATATCATTAACTTTTTGTCTTGATTTGCATAAAAATTAGGGTGGTAATAATGAAACTACACTGACACAATCCCATGAACTCTGGAGAACCTTTTTGCCACCTTCCTACAGTACTTTCCCACACTTTTAAGGGATGCAGGAGTTACCTTACAACATTTGCCCCAATGGAATACAAAGGTATGGAAAATTCCTTTTCCAATGATACGAAAGTCTTTGCGACTGGTGGAAAGAAACTCAGCAATTTTAAAGAGCCAATAATTGAAACTGTACTAAAATGTGGCTTGGTATTGCCGATCGACTCGTCTCGTATCCTACTCCATACATACAGCATGAGTAGCTGACCAAAAGAATTTTTCTGTCACTGAAAAGTGGTCTGTGCGATCGCATATTTCGTGCAATAAGTATGAACCAAATCGTTCCCTTTCCATATAAAGTAATTTTTTACATTATAAGGATATATTGCATGGATTCTTGTGTGATTTTGTTCTTAAAATTTAAAGAGATATAGGGATTTATTTTCTGGTGAGCTCTTTGCAGAAATATCAGAGTCTCAATTACTCCTGAACTGTGTACTGCTCTTGTCATTGGAACATTACTTTGTAGGAAAGGGTTCTAAAGACTTGATGCAATTTCTAAATGATACGTAGGCCTACATTGCACTAATCTTTATTCTAAGGGATTATTAAAAGAAATTCGATCTTCGATATCTACGAAAACCGCAGAGTGATGGGTTTCTCGAGCATGAATTAGCTACCCCTCACAGAGGCTTAAGTAACTGGTGCAAAAATGTTTCCACATGTGCAGCACTTGGAACTACACAGTTGCATACAGTGCAACACTACGTACGCTCAGGTGGTACCTTTGCGATCATGAGACGATCTGTCGTCTTCAAGCAGATGTGACAGTGGCTGTCCTGAAAAAAAAAAGAAAAAAGAGAGCAGATGTGACAGTGGCTGTCCTTAAAAAAAAAAAAAGCATGATGTCACAAACTATGAAAAGGTTTTAGTGACAGAGGCTCTCATCACCTTTACAAATTTAATTAGTAGGCTACTTTCTCAGAAAAATGTTTCACAAATTTTGCAAAAGTATAAAATTTCATGAGTGATACGTGCCAACTCAGTTTTATCATCCAAAATGTGGACCTCTCGTTGACAATTGTGTATTCCTGCAGTATATGCAGCTATGTTTGATTGTTTGTAGAGCGTTTTAGAAAAAGGACTTTATTTACACAATGTCCGTGTGATCTGTGAGGTGAGAAAATTGTGTCAATTGAGATTATGGATACTGCAAAACCACTCCTTTTTTCCAATATTTGTTATCATTTATATTTAAAGGAAAACAAAAGCAAGAATTTCTTTCGCTGCCCGTAAGCCTTTTTCTTTCATAATATGTCGTTTCAATAATTATGTTTAGTTTATTAGTAAATTTGTGAAAATACGTCATCCCAGGCATTTTACAAAATCCAAACTACACCTTCAACAAAATTCGTAGGTAACAAACATCGCAAAAAGTTCCCTTAGTAACCATACTTTAATTCACACTCCATAGGCTAAGTCGGCAGTTTGAAAAATAGCTTCCACAGATGAGCTGCGTTAATTTTCAGGTGTATCCTTACTATGCTAGGTCATTAATTACTACCTGGCCTCCCCTCATCTCAATTCTCCCGGATCCCCAACCTTGAAACAACAAGGAAAGTGACAGTACGAATACTGCTCCACATCGGGTGTAAATGAGGACCCTCCTCCTTCCTTACCAAAACGGCAATTTCGGCTCAAGAGGGCAATCTGTCCGACTGATACATTTGCTGTTTATTTTTTGTTGCTCGAAGAGTTTATTTCAGAGGGATTAAAGTCAAAGACGTGTGACCTACAAAATATTATCTTTCTGAGGGCATCTCTAAAGTACGATCCAGAAAAATAGAAGAAAGGCCAAAAAGAAAGAATAAGATCGATGCATGTTGCATGGAAGAGACAGTGTGACAATCATTTACAGGAGGGCCCCCTCTGTTCATTTCAAAAATTTACCTGAAAATGGTCGGCACTTGGGACAGCTGCTAATGGTTTGACTGATGGGAAATTGGGGTAAGCAAAGTGTTTGTTTGCACTCGAAAGGATCTGTTGTTGTTGCAACATGAAGTGACAAGACTGTGACGTCAAGGGAAGGGTGCCGCAGGGGGGCGACGTGTTTCGTGATCGACCACCGATGCCTCAAAAACTTTCGCAGTAATTAAGTGCGCATGTAAAAGTTACCCCTAAAGCAACAAAGCTGAAAAAAAATTTTGCATGCTGATCTATGTCTGAATTTGGGAGGCTGTATGTAGTCACCAGAGGAATCTGCATCAGATCTCTTTTCTCTTCATAAAGTTTGTTGGCTTCAGACTACAATTGAAGCCAGTTAATTTTGATACCATATTCCTCAAAATTTGCATGAAAGTGGCTCATTTCCCCTCCCCCTCCCCTCCCACAGGACGTGCTTGTCACTGCTCACTCTGAGAGGAATACGCCATATATTGATTGGGTAAAACTTAGTTGATTGTTGGTCTTTAACCTTGTTGATTGTTATTGTATAATGTTTGTAGTAGCAGTTTGTGGTGCTGCAGTTGCAATTGCCTCCTTAAATTTGTTAAAATTTTTCAAAAAGTCCTTGATCGGAGTGTTACTGCACCTTACACCAGGAGCCAATTTCCCCACATATGATACATATGTCCCTTCCCTGTTTGAAAATTTTCTGTAACAGAAGTCACCCCCAAATGCAGTTTGTTGCAACAGAAGTGTGGATAGCTGTGTAAGTGTGAAGTTATAATTCTCTACTAAGAATTTTTGTCTTCGTAGGTTAATTTCTGCAAACAATATTTTTAAAATGAGTATCCTCTTTATGCAGCATTCTGTTTCATCACTTCTCCCCTTTCCCATTTGACTCCATTAAATGAGAATGTTGTGCTTTGTCTTCCACAAATCAGGAGTCTGCGTCATCAAATTTTTCAATATCTGAAGGTGGCATGACTATAGTTACAGTAGGTACGACTATATAAATTACATATTTATTTCCAGATATATGTCGCCGCTATTTATTCATTGTTGGCCATAGTGTCAAATTATAGATTCGTTTGGCAGGTGGACATCCTTTCCTGGTAACTATTGTAAGTTGGCGGCAAATTTCATGGAATAGCCAAAAAATATTAAGTTGTAGCGCTTTTCTGAGTATCAGCTGCATTGCAAATCATGAATATTTAGTACATGCTCTGCCGTAAGCTACGTTACCATAGTGACGTTATACAATCATGCATATTCATGCATAGCCAGGACTTAAAAAGTGGGTGCAGGTTAATTTTCATTTATATTACATTTTTATCGATTTATGTTCTCTCTCTGTTTGTTCAACGTCACATCAAAATCGAGTGATTGGTGTCGACTATATATCTGTTCTATATATTTACAGTGAATAGGAATTTTTTTGGGTGATGAATTGACTTAATTAGTCAGAATTGTAACCCTGGAGTTGAGGCATTCATTATTTATTTCAAAGCTTTGTTTTGTCACCAAATGTATCATGAAATGCCTCCAAAGATTCTTACGAAGGGACCGAGAAGTAAAAATGGAAAAGGGGAAGATTTTCAAAATCTATGGTAGCGTTTGGCTCCAGACAGCTTTGTTCAATGAGTCACTGATTTTTAATGTTTTAACTTAGTTAATGAACACAAAAAACTATAAAACTTGTTCAAATATACACAAATGAACCTGTTCCTCAACAACACTATGTGTGAATCTGTCCCAAAGATGGTTTTACAGATGCTACAAGCAAGTGGTGCAGGCCATTTTGTGAAATCCTGATCCTGGCACTAGCTATGTAAGCTAGCTGACCGTGTCTTTTTGGAGTCGGTCTGGACACATTTGTGGCTTCAGCGTGCTGTGAATGGGTCATGCAGCCACAGCAATGTATTTATACCATCTGTAAATTTCTGTATGATGTATTCGACTTTTGTTGTGCATGTTTATTGTTTCCATTAGAAAAAAAGAATGGAAGTACAATACAGTAAGAAACTGCAGGTGTGACTGACTAGGTTTATCAGGTTTATGGTGCTGGCTCAATGTCAAAATGACATACCTTCGTGTTTAATGATTTACATTTCATGTTTTAATGATCCTATAATCTCGGTGAGATTTTAATTATCACACATTGTTGCAAACAATGCATCTAGATGTCAAAACTGCCATCATCGCTTTTGGTGTATGACAAAGTGGCAGGAGCTAAGAATTTTAGTTCAGGGTCTCGGTGCATTCCGCAGAGGCTTCGAGATGGAAACCGTGGAGAGAAGGCTGTGAGCCTCATGGAGGATGAAGACATGTAATCCAGAGGAAATCAGAATAGGTGTGGTAGTTGGGTTGAGGTGTTGGTAGAGGTGATGTAAAGTAGACAATGGAGTTGGGATAATTTTAAAGGAAATATGGAGGTAAAAAAGAAAATCTGCAAAAATATCATATAAATTTTAATGTTAGTTCGGTATTGCGCTCTATACATTTTGGAGTTGTGGTGTTAATTCTTTTTGGTCAGATTCCAGAATTGTGACAGGGGAATGGTATGCATGCATAAATTTGTCTGTAACATGTTGTCAGATTTTAGAACATTCATTCATGGAAATTTAAGAAAATTAAATCAGTCAAACATTGATTTGCAGTGCAGTATCCTCCTCATTGCTCTTACAACAGATGTTTTTGGTTTTTGATGTGCAGAGGTCGGCTTGTTTAACTAACAGAGCTGTCAGAAAGCTGCCGCATTCATTGCTTTCTAACTTCATCCACGAGGTGATGAGAGCTGCTTGTGTGAGGTTCACACAATATTCATCTGCGATATGAATTTGGTAGGTTGGCAGGTATACTCACAAATTTTGCGTGTGTCACACGCACGTATGCATTTCATGCTTCTAACACACTCAGACGCTTGTCCACTGTTTAATCACATGCATGACGCCTCAACTGAACTTGAAAAAAGGCCAAACTCAAAATCTCCAATGCAGCAATCAGCAAGGAGTATGTATTCATGGCTGAATTTGCAGCACTGTAAATTGAATATGCCTAATAGCAGAAAAGGTGGTGGATGATAACTGACAGTAAAATAATGCAGTACAACAGTTGCTCTGCGAATACGTATGCTTGCACTAGTATTTTCCAAGGGGTGGTAGTAGGTGGGGATACTCCCTACCCTAGGACAGTTGTCACACACCTAAAATTTCTCCCTCATACAACAGATGCTGTATTGGATGCTTGTGAGAATGAAATGATTTTCAGGTTTGACAAAAGGAATAGATGCTCGTAAGTAAATTGCGAAGAGGGTTGCTGCGGGTGTGGAGGACATATAGGGACCAGGAATGACGGGGTCCTTTTGATGATGCAGCTGTCTGATTTTCCCTAGTACTTGAATCACAGAATTTATGTCAACTTGCTGTTATTCCATCTTTGATTGTGATCACACAGTGCTCGACAAATTAGTCACTCTAATTTCCTTTCTTCTACAGCTCTGTTTCCTTGATGCAGAATCTCAATAGGTGGTACACACGCTAAAGTTTCCGTAACTAACGACCTTGAACGGGGACGAATGGTGCGGTGGGGATTTATACTAAAGTGCAATGTTCCAAATGCATAGTTACCATTCAGGAGGATTTTTTAAGTTGCCTTTAGAACTGACGATACTCAAACCTAACGCAGATCAATTTAATTTACGTCAGTCAATGAAATGTCTATTTTCATTTTAATGGAAGTACTAAATATCCTTCACCCTAACTGCACTTTTCACTATGAAATGTTAAAATGTGTACATGCATGCGTGACACTGCCTGATATAATTATGTAAACATGCCCTTGGTTATTTTTGTACTTTTTCCATAGAAAAAAAAAAAGGTTGTGGAGGTGGGGGGGGGGGGAACAATGGAACAAAAATGAAAGAATTGCAAAAACCTGCCAGGAACAGTAGCTAGTAGATAACATTATACTTCAAAATAGCATAGCAGACTGTCTGCCCTTGGTAATCCCATCCACCAGTACACACGTTAGGTAAAAGCGCTCTGTCTCCACTAACAGCAAGAATATTTTCACATTGGAACAAGCTTACAAAGAAAAAAAAAGAAAACGAAAGGAGAATTATTGAAAACTGCTAATTCTACAAAGCTTAATAACTAATAGATGAAAAAATATAGCTGCAAGCTACCTCGGTCAGCCTGTCGTTAATTTCACAGAATTTTCATGGTCAATTTGTCTCTTGAGCGGTAAAGTCCGCAGGTAGAACAGAACTGAGGCCAGGAATCGAGGGAGAGTGTTCCTTGTTCACTGTTAATTTGTACGAAAACAGCTCCTGGTTGTGAAATGTACTGTAAGGTACATTAAAGGCTGAATACCTCTATAATTTTGGGACTAGAGTGTGTTGCCAGTTCTGGCATGATGTTGAATCTTAGGATGTAACACGTGTCTGTAGTTGCAGCTGCAGCGTGCACGGAATGAAAGGAAATGACAAAAAAAACAAAGAACTGATGGAGGGAAGCTGGGAAGGGGTTCTTTTTTTTGTATAGTGAAGCTTGATCACACATGGGCATGTATCCACGCCTGGTATATATCTTCCTTTGGTAAACAATGGACGCAAAAGGGGTCTGGTTGGTTTTTGTTTTCCTGCAGTGGACATCACAGTCTCACGTTACGATCATTCATTCGCAAAAGATGCCTCGATTCAAAGCAGATTATCTGTCGGTGCGATTCAAGAACATTACACAGTGTAACCAGTGTTTCTGCCAAGCAGCTATGATGCGATTTTGCCACAGTGACCGGACGACTAACGTTCTTGGGCACAGTCATATCCAGCTGAAATTTATAAGCGGGTCACTTTTTGCCAATAAGTCATTGTTTTGACCCAACGCGTATTTTTCCCATTGGAAACGAATGTAGCCTAGTGAGAGATGTAGGACAAGCAGTATAGCAGCAAATGATCGATTGTGATGCAATAATTGTGCAGGCCGCTGTTGAGTGAGTCTATATTAATGTTATTTGCAGTAGTTGCAGTTACCGTAGCCATGGATCCTGCATGTTCATGAATGCGATCACACACCATAAATCGCCTCAAATCAAGTGTTGCAAGATTTGGACGAAATTTTCAAAACAAAGTTGGGACAACCGCACATTCCCTTCAAGGCTGACAGAAATGGGAAGGGGGGTGCTAGTCCCTGTATTAGATTTTACAGCTCTAAATAAAAGTAAACAGTATACTCTTGGCAAGGCAGATGGTCAATACCAGTTCTTTTTCATCAAATGGTACAATAACTGCCAACAAAGGGTCATAGGTATTCCCCAACCTACTGCCACCGTGATCTGCTGTGTATTCATGCTTTCGGAAAGTTTCCTGCATGACGTATGTTGCAACCTCAAGGAGGCACATCATTTAATGTCTCCATGGACATATCACAAAAGTTGCAGTTGGTGTGGAAATTGATGCCAAAAGAAAAAAAGAGGTTCCTATTTCCACGAAAGGTGAAGTGTTTTTGGCGTCATTAAGTCTGGAGATGCACACCCAACTTTGATCAAAAGGGGATTAAAGTTCATGTACTATGTACTCTCTTTACTAAATTAGCACTTAGTATTTTTTTTCTTTTTATTTTTGCCTCTGTAGGTGTTACTTTCAACAAGAATTCACCGTCAATTGTAAAAATTTCACGTTGAAGTTGTGACAAAAAAGTGAAACAAGATTAAATTCACATGACGATAATGGATTATTAGTTAATTAATCTGAAACTATCTATCTTCAAGTCGATAAGGTAATATAATTGTCAGTTGTCTTATACATGTTTTTGTGATTGTGAGGTGTCTATTTGTAAAACCGATACACTAATAAGAAATAATACTATTTAGAACAAAAAGGTAAATTTCAAAGAGGCCCATGATGAAGGAAATTGCTAGGCAGTGTATATCTTGAAAAGATATTAGTTTATGGAACTGGTCTTGCCCATATCCAAACAATTTATTCAAAACAACATTAAAAATGTTGGAATTTAGTGTGGTATTTCCTTGAATTGTAGCCATTAAGTTTTGATGTCTTCAGGTCGTGCAGAGGATATTTTTGTACTCTGTACATTGCTTGTTATTAGCTAATCTCAGCTCTAAGTTCCTTTTTTTTTTTGTTCATTAATAAGTCCTGCGAGTGTAGAGCTATACATTCCAACATTTCAATGCAAAACTGTCAAGCGCTGTCAAAATTGATGCGGGACAGAATATGTAAGTATCAGACTAGGACATTGTAAAACTTTTGAGTGATATTACAATCTTGAAGAAAAAAGGAAAAGATCGTGATTATAATAGCCATGCAGACCGTACACTGATGCGGTGACCAGATTCACACATAAAAGGTTGCTAGAATCAGAAATACGGTACAGCTCTTTAAAACTGATTATACAGTTTGGGAAGTTTATTGCCATGGCTTAATGGCAAGCTCCAGCTTGAGTAGTTTGTCAGCCCAGCTTTTCCTCGTTTAAAGAAACCCAGAAGTAAAACACCCAATTAAACCAAAAAAAAAACCTAGTTTGTCCTGTAGTTGGGAAAGAAACCAATTCAAAGGGCCTAGTTGGTAGAAACACCTTTTGAAAGGAGTAATTAAAAAAAAAAAACAGTTGATTCAGTTTAGAAATAAAAACCCAGTTGAAGAATGTTATGACCAAATCCCAGGTGAGGGAAACCCATTTGAGGATGTTCTAAAACATGTATTGAACTCATGTACTTCATAAGAAAGGAAAAAGAAAACAGTCCCAACCTACCTTTAAAAACAGTTAACTGGATTTAGTTGGAGTAATTGTACTGGGGAGGGGGAGGAAAAATTTCTAAGTCAGTGACAGGACACAGAAAAGTTGCCATTTTAAAAATATTGGTTAAGGATCCATTAAAGACATAAAGCCCCCTTTTTTTTTTTTACTTTTGTCTTCTTTGTTTTTTTTTCCTCTTGTTTCCTTTTTTTTCTGAGCAGTTTGGAGGTAAACACAGCAATGTCCTTCAACTAAGTCATTTTTTTTTCATTTGGCTTCCATTCCGTCAAAGCGATTGCTGAATGCAAATCCGTGTCCAAGGAGGCTCACTAGGGACGTGACATTAACAGGGCACGAAATCTTTAAGCTAGTCAAACCCATCATTTGCCCAGAAAATATTGAATTTTTCTTGACAAGACCAAATAAGATATTCATTTATTACCATTTAGTATTCAAATGAAGGGCCTTCCTTGTCTTCCGATGGCAGTTAAAGTAATCGGAGAGTCCGCAATATTGAGCCAGGGTCTCGAGAGTACACTCCGCTGACCGACGGTTGTCCAGTTGAGATGGGTACGATAATTTGAATCAAGGTGAGTCCTTGGATGAAGAAAGGCCTTCTTCAACTCACCGAGAATTGAAAAAAAAAGTTCAAATGCCGACATTTTCTTCGTTTCTTTTGTAATTTGATGAATAACTGTCTGCTCTCTTGAGGGATACTCAACTCTTAAGATGAAAAAAAAGAAAAAGAAAAAAAATTTTCTTATATTTGAAGCCTTTGCAAGTCCAGCTAAAACAACTTTGTAGGAACAGATTCTCACGATAAACTACCAAAGGTTGAAAGCACTCTCTGTAAAAATTTGGATGGCATTTGATTTATCGCCTTTAGTTTGCCAGTTTGACCTTTTGCACAAAAGGTCACTTGTCATCTCCTCTGTTTGATGGAATTGACTTTATTTTCCATCGGTTTTTGTCTTAGTGATGCACAACAACTTTGTCAGCCAATCCTCACATGATATCATACATGTTTATCCCTTCTCCAGAGGAGTATACCCTATTACCATACATAACTGGATATCAGGTCATGTTCTATCATGCATGAAAGGTCTTCTCGAGACATAATTTTAGCACATCATGTGTGTTTTGTGAGGACTAGGTGACTTTGTATGTCTTGTCATGAATACACATTGCAGTTGACTTTGCGCATCCTTGCGCGCCTTTGTTGCTCTTCTTGTCTTGGCACAAACTTGTACACCATACAAGATTTCAAACCAATATTTGGTCAGCAAGGAATCACTAACCCTTTTGGCTTTCCGGGTTTTTTTTCTTAGTCTGCTAAGGTCAGGCTTCAGATCCTCGGACAACGACCGGTGAATCTGTAGTTTTCCCCCAAAAAGTGAGAGTCCTGCATCCTTCCCCAGGATCATCGTCATGCCTCTGCAGTAAACAGCACCAAAAATCCATCATTCGGTTATCATGTACGTTGGCCTCATGCAGCCCATTATCCATGATCATTGTATCCTGTGACAGATCCCATTGATTAAACCAAACTATTATTAATGTGAACTCAGTGGTCACTTAATTCGGCGAAACGTCATGACTGTATCTCGATCTGAACTTTCAGCTCTGCGGAGAATAGTAGTATGTACAGTATATTCCTTTCCATGTTCCTAGTTATTTTCCTGTAAAGTTTTGAAAAAAAAAAGTCCAAAAAATTTTCTTTCGATGAAAGTTGTGATGTACTGTGATGGAGTGATCAGCAATAACATATCTTAAAGAAACAAGAGCCCAAAATATGAGGGTGGTGTCCATCACCTACTCCCCATCATGAGAGGTATAGCCTACTCTCTTGTGTATGTTACAGTCTCGGGCTTCGAATGTGTGGATGTGAATATGAATATAACATGCCATAGGTGTAGAGTAACGCTTTGTGTGCAAGATCATGGACCAGGCTTTAAAAGCGAATCTACCGGAAAATAGAGGTGTACACCGCCCTCACTTTTTGGGTTGCATGGCCCCTTTAAATAAATTTGCTGGAACTCTTGGCAGTCGACAGATTACTTTGGATTAGAAATCCATACGCTTATATGCTCCATCTTCCATTAGAAGTAAGAGGTACTTAATTGAAGCCATTGCATTCGTATCGTAGACATATACTTACCGTACTTCACAGCACACGTAATTGACCTTTGTCATTGCTGTAGGAATTATGAGGAAAACTCCCTGCAAAGTTGACAACGAAGGAACTTTATTACAGTCTTCCAGGAAATTGACCTCTTTCAGCGCAGTAATTCCTGAGATAATAATAGTTGAACATTTATGGAATTCTTCATCAACTATGGTCATGATCCTCCAGAAGTTAACTAATTTGATTAATTGGGACAAATGGAAAAAGATCAAAACAAAAAGATAAAAAACTGCTAGCAAAATAGGGCGTATCCTACCTTCAGAAGAAGCTGTTAATCACAACACATGAATCACAAGTTACCGTCGTTTTTTTTCTGACAATCAGAAACATACAAATTTTTCAAGTGTGCTGTTCAAGAGAGCTGCCAGTTTTGGTAAAAGCTCAGAGATAACTTGAAAACCTATGCCCTCACTTTACCAGGGAGGTTAACTTTCAACTTAATTTGGAGGACAATCTTAACAATTGCAAGCTTTGGAGCTTGTTTTCACTTTGGAATTATTGTGCCTTAATGCCAAAGTAGCTAAATCTAACCTCGTTCAAAGATGATAGTTCATTGGGCACTTGATCAATATTTCAGAAACACATGTCCAAAGTCATGTATCAAATGATCATGTGCGAGCTTGCAAAATGGAACTCTTGCTCTTTTTACTGTAAGTTTGCTAAGACTTAATAATTGCCATAATTTTAACTGCATACACATATTAAAGTTTTCCATTTTTCTCTGCCTTCAAAGTTTTATATGAAGTTTTACTCAGATATTTGTATGTGTTTTTTTCTTAAGGGGGGAGGAGGTACAGATTCACCCTGGCTATTTCCTTGACTGCACCTAGGCCTATCATATTACACAACCATTCACTGCAGCAAGAACTATATGCATGTTATTGTTAACAGGAACCAGTATTAACGTATGATCGGTTTCCCTTCTCATATGAAGTCTCAGAAGTTTGAAATCGGTTGATTCATTGTCAACTTCTGCATCCATTATTCTTCTCATTGAAAATCAGAAGAACGACAACCTTTCAGTTCTTGCCTTGTGTATATCTCTCCAGTTCAATACTTTTTTATTTTTCACCTGACCTACATAATTAAGTATGGTTACATCGTGCTCTTAATTGGTTTAAATGCAAATGACCTTCTACATCACTGTTCTACTCCATGCAGAAGTGATTCACCAAAGCCTTCTGATTTAGTGATATCCATTGTACCACCTCCAATGTCAAGGTTACCTTTTATGTCCTGCTATTATTCTGTTTAATAAATAAACCAGTGCCGACGCTGCCGGGTTGTGCATCACTTTTTGTGTCAAAGTTAAAAATGGTTTCATTAATTGCTGCCATTTTTTATTAATTATTTACCTTGGGTATTATGGACGTCTAACACAAGTACTGTCTTTCAACGTTACCGCCATCCTTAGGTACTGCATCGTGGTAATCTCCATATGCCATGAAATACTCCTCGCTCAGGTGTCACTCCGAATGCTTCGGATGTACGATGCGGAGTTACGTACGGACGGAGTATGTTAATTTGCTTTGACTGAAATCCATAAAAATTTTGATGACCAGCTATTCGCATCAATATGTGGCATTTCTCATTGAACTTTTGCCTTTCCAAAAATAAAAAAAAGGCACACAAAAATTTTGTAAATGAAAACTATGAAAGTCTGATAATGGATTTAAATATAGGAAGTAGAAAGTGTATTACATTGTATCACTTTATTTGACAGTTTACTTCAAATTTAAGGCTAAGAGAAAAGTACTATGACAGATATGAAAGAAAATATGAAATTAAAGGGGGTTTAAAAGGGGGAAGGGGCAGGCCCGTAGCCACGGGTGGGCATGGGGGCATGTGCCCCCCCAAAAAATTTCAGAGCTAAGTTGTTTTTTTTTTCATAACATAGTATATAAACTGACAACTGGCAATTCATGTCGGAAAATGCACCATTTTGCTTCTCAGCCACTTTGAATATGCAAAAATTTCCCAAAGGGAGGGGACACCCCCTCCTCTTAGACCCCTCACCCATTGTGTGCCCCCCAAATGCCATGCTCTGGCTACGGGCCTGGGGAGGGGGAGAGGGCTTGGTTGATGGGAATTGAGGAGTAGTACCATGTAATTGTAATGTGATAGTGCATTATAGCACTAAAGTTGACAACAGTATACTGAAGCATGTATAGAAGGTCACTTAAGTTCTTGGAAGCTATATTCCAGTGGTTTTCAACGAATACTTGACCAGGAATACCATTGACCAGTTTTCAGATGCTACCCAGATCCAACGTTTCACCAAAACTCGTATGTGTGACAAAAAATAAAACATTACTTTGTCCTTACTAAGAACACTGCTTCATGGTCATGCTAATGTCAGATGTACATTTTGTGATATTAACTTGCAATGCAAATTTAATGTTGTATTATGACTTCAACAATGAACTTGTAGCCTTATAATGAATTTTTTTTTTTCTGGAGGGGGGGTGTTCCCAGGTATCTGACAGAATGTGGATTTTGGTTAATCAGATCGATTCACTGTACAGCACATTAATGGCACAATAAAGCACAAGTGCCTTGAAGATGCACTGTTAGGTCATTTGGATGCTAAAAACTGTTCGTCAGGAGGGTTGGCAGAAAAATTGTTCACGGCGATTGCTGAGGTTTAGCGTCCTAAAACCCTGACAAGAAATATTTTTCCAGACGAGACTTTAAATTCCTGCTCTGACCTGTTAGATTATGTGAGATCCCACCATGACAACTTTGGTACTTCTTAAAATGTTTTTAATGAAATCATGGTGAAACCTGAATTAACCAGATGAAATCAGATATGGATTGTCGCTGAATAATGGAAAGGTAGGCGATTACGTGTATATCCCAAAAGAGTCTGCAAGTGTCTTGAAGAAATTTTTGAAAAGGCCGAAAGTCATTTTAGACAATAAACCAGAGAGGAGAAAAGGAGGTTTTTTTTTGTATTTTAAAGTGACAAGTAATTGAAGAGGATTCATCAGATATAATTGAAGTAATGTTCTTCATCTTGCTCGATCTTACACGTCAGAGAATACAATTACTGTATGAGCATACAGAGGTTAGTGAGGAATGCTATATGGCTGGAAAAGGGGTGGGGGGACCATAGGGATGGGAGCGAGGGAGGAAGGAGTGGAGAAGAGGAATGGTTGGGGAAGGTTTGGTTAAAGAATTAGGACACCCTTATGACATCTTGTCAGGGAAATTATAGTCAAAACAAAGATTTTTAGCTTAAGTTGCTACGGGAATTTTTAGAAAATGCGAGGAGAAAAGCAATTAAAGAGAATTTGAAAGCTCCTCCTCATCAGTAAACCGAGCTGTATTTGAAAAATAAAAATTAGATTAATTTCACTAAATTTACAAGTTTCTGGTATTTAGCTAGTTGATGGAAAGCGGTGTACCATGGGAACACTTACTTGAAACACATTCCTGGAATCTGCATCACTGCATGGCAGCTATAACGTAACATTGCACATTTACACGTGAAATGTTTTGAGCTTGCAGTAGTTATTCTGTTCGCCGAAGAAAGTCTTTCATCGACCAAACTGCACTTTAGCTGTGTTGAAATGAAAAAAAAAGAAAAAAAAAAAGACAGTACGGTGCTGGTTAATGATCAGTCGATAATGTGTTTCTCAGAATGATAAGTTCCCCCGGCCCTCCCCCCACTTCTGCCTTCACTCCACTTCTATTGTGACACCTATACAGCAAAAAATCATTTGCTACATCATCTGCTGGGAGGAATCGCACCACGACGATGCACTTGTTACTAATGGCTGTGTTGTTTCTTCTCACAACACTGAACGTAATGCCCAGGGGTATTCACACCTCCCTCCGTGCCTGTCGTTACATAAGCTATATCTAAAATACTATCAATCCAAGCCTCGTCCTCTTCCAGCTCTTCTTTGGATCCCGCGGATGAATTGCGAGGGTGTCTTGATCTTCGTCGTCGCTCTCCTTGAAAGGAAGCAGCCAGTTCAGCGGCAATGGAGAAGCGCATTTGGAAGGAAAAAGATAAATTGGCGTTGACGATTCACATGACACAACATGTCTTAAGTGGAACATTTTCCTCATGCATAACAGAGTAATCAAAAGCCGATGGATTTCCACCGAAGATTTGAAACTGCGTTGAATGGCTTATGCCTAGTCTTTGTTTCTTCCCACTACCCGCCTTTTTTTTTCTCTCTTGTTTTCCGATGGAGAACAAGACGTCGGGCTTCATGACGAGGCACCCTTCAGGGGAGTCAGGCTCGTATCTTTGGCTGACAGAGAGCTTCGCAAAGGCCTGAGGCATTCAGTCGGACATTAGAGTCAATAATTTGTGTAGTCCCCTAACCGGCTGACATCTTCGCATTAATTTAATCGGTGCTTCTCCACTGCAATATGTCAATGCGTCTTTTAAATTTGACCACATATGGCAGCAGAAAATGGGGAGCTGCCAGTCAGGCTTGAAAATAGTCAAACGATAATCTGCTGTGGTGCAAACTTCAGCAATCAGCTGAAATGTTGATCTCTCTGTCAGTTAGCTCAAACTTTGTGAAAGATATTTACAGGAATCACCAGTGCAGAAATCTTCTGATTATTGGTAAGTGTTTTGAGACCTGACTTGAAGTACAGCTGTGGCTCACAGATGTTGATGCCGGTTAGTATAAATTTTTTTTTTTGTTGTTATATTTTCTCAGTCCTATCATAGAATTACATACGAGCAATTTACACCACATGTCTCGGTCGTTTGCTTGAAATGTAAGTGTTCAAGTTTATGTTCGTATCTTTGCCGGTTTAATGGATTACTCCTGCCAACAAATTGTGCCACATCAAGTGAATTTGTAGAAAAGTATACATGTCGCATTCATAAATTACTTTTCACCCTAAGGGCGTGTTTTTGATGCTTCCATTTACAAGTTGGTTGAAATTTTTAAGTATCATCTGTTACAATCACGAACTATTCACATTTTGCTGTAATTTTCACTAATTATGCAACTGCTCAGAAAACAAAAAAACAATTCCCCTTACTAATTCCAGTACAAGTTTGCTATATATACAGGTATGTGCTTTTAGCTGTGCAAGTTATCAGCTGCCGTTTGGATTTGGTCGAAAACTTGGCCCACAGAATATTTTCGGAGTGATGTTTATACCCTCCTTAGTTTATTAAGAATTTGATTGCCAAAAATTGAGTGCTATTGTTGGCCGATATTTTCCTAGGGTCGGGTCTTCCTCGCTCATGTTGAATTCGTAGCACTGTAATCTTGGCAGTCTATGCACGCAAATACTTAAACGTAATTTGTTGTCAACATTAACACTAATAACCGTATAGCCGGAGGCATTGTGAGGGTGCAAATGGTCGTCTCCAGGAGATGGCTTTTTAGCTGAATCGAGAATCCTGGCAAATGCTGGAGCTCCGTATCAGCTTGGAGGGATCAAAGATGCAGAGGAGATAAACTGAGGACCGAATTGCCAAAACAGAATAATGTAAATGTATCCAAAGGCAGTGGGTGTTGGTTTTGTTAAAATGAATTCAGATAATTACGAATACAAAGATCATTAGGGGAGATAAACGGCATGTAGACGGGCATTAGTTTAGGTGGAAAAACAAAATGCATGTGAACTCAATGTAGGGGAGTCTGGAAAATACGTTGGGGACAGAGGGGGAGTTACATCAGAAATTAGCATATTTTGTCACAGTGACAATAAGAATATCACCACATGCCGTAATCCGGTTACAGCGGTTACTTCGATTACGCCGGACTCACTAAATCACAGCTGGTTAATTGTGAGTGACTCAGCGGCTATACTGTATATCAGTCCAGGTCCCCGCAGGTTTCAAATCTGTAGTGATTGATAAACTCAGAGAATTGTCAGATGATCATCTTGTGGGACTTAAAAGTCGGTGTGAAAAAGTTGGTGTGAAATGTGAACATGAAAAACAATCTAATTTCTTGTCAATCCATCAGAAACGCTTGCCAGCGAATATCATATCCATCCCCACAGGCATATTCATTGGATTAATTTATTTATTTTTTCAAGGAATATAGAATCAAGCTTAATGCAACAGTAATTTGAAATTTGTTAATTTACATCACTCCTCACTTACCTGTCTCTGCACAATAACCGCACTTGCATCTACTGTGCAAAGAGTGCTGCCTTAAATCGCACTACACAACTGCCTCTAGAACCATACAGTGCCAAATTGCCGCCTCCTTCCCATTCTACCATCATATGTGCTAGGAGTGTGGAAGGAAGAAAATGTCTCATGTGGATGATTCTACAACCTTTAGACATCTGTTACTGAGATCCTGTGCCGGCTGTGATTGGTTAACAGGTGACATGCTTCATTCCTGCACAAACAGTGTAATTCTCATTAATATGCAAAAACTGTGCTCATTCAGGGTAGGTTGGACAATAATTACAATTCTAAAACTGTGGTAAAACAAATATACAAGTACTAAGCTACTAAATTAAGGCCGAGTACCATTAACGGGGACTTTTCAATTTCAGGAGGATAGACAAAGAGAACAGAACGCCCAGAATAAAATTGCATTGAGCATGAGCAGAAGTCAGCATTCCTCCGTCCTGTTGATTTTCAGAACGGTTGTTGACCGATTTAGATGTCTGCAGGGCTGGTTTAAAAACAGGACGGTACAGGGGTTGCCATAGTAATTTAACCTTGTCCACATAGATTAGCTGTTCACCACTGTTACAGTATGCATGGTGATGAGTGTGGAAGCTAACAAAGCCTTGCAACTTCGTAATTGAATGCACACGTCGTTGTGTTGTCATTCTAACGCACCCTCATCTAAAATGCCTTAAATGTCAGGATGAAACACTGTGTGCGCGAGATTTTTCACCCTTTGTCCTGTTGTTCTACCATACTAAATTGAAAAGTCCCTAATATTGTAAATAAGCCTTGGTAAACAAAATATAAATAGAAACAATATAAAAGTACTGTTGAACAAACAAATCACTCCACACAGGGGATGGGCTGGTGGGTGAAGCTGGCCATGAACAGGAGTGAGATCTTTGTAAGGCGATGGCTAGCCGCTCATCTCGAATAAATCAAGAAATCACAACTTGCTTAAGTTTCTTATAGATCTAACTGTACCTGTCTTACACTCTAAGAACCTAGGCTTATTATCAGGCCGCCCTCGAAGATGAATACATGCCATAAGTAGTCCCAACTTTACTATAAATAGGTAGTCCCAACTTTCCTATAATTACTTAAGCCCCTTAGGCTGATTCTAACCAAGCACTAAATGTGACGTGATTGTTCGTTTGAACTAGGCCTTGATTCTTAAAGTCATCTGGAAGCGGTTCAACAATTAGCCTAATGAAGTAATAGTAATGTTACTTTAGTTACTAGTCTTAGTCCAACAGCACCAGTTGCACACTCGCAATGTCAGCGCCAAGTGCAACAGGCCTAATGTAAGTCAGCAACATACTGAGTTCAGATATTCTCTCTTTTCTGAAAGCCAAGTTGATTCATTTTGACTCCTTCCAGATCCCTTTGCACTGAGTCCAAAATTCCTTTCATTTCGTTGAATGTTCACAGTGTACTGTTACATGTGCACAAATAAACTTCGTTTTGTGTATCACCTCCGGCACTTTTCGAACTTTGACTGGCATTCAGATTCAGAGTCAACCAACTTTATTTCAAATCTCTCAAAGTAAACAACAATAACTGTACGTAGAAAGTACTGAGATATGTAGAGTAACAACAAGAAGCTCAGGAGAGCTTATGAACGTTGATATCCGTTGACAAAACGGTAGAAAAATGAAACTAAATGAAAAGTAAAAGAGGAAGACATAAGAAAATAACATTAACATTAACAAATTAAAATGAAAAATAAATTTTGTGTGCTTTCTACAGTTTTTGCTTGCAAAGACTGCTATAAACCGGTATGACTGCAATGATATCCTTTTCATCACATGAGTGGCATGGTCGTTATCACAGCATGAAGTAAATAATCAGTTTTAAACATTTTCCAGATTTTGCAGTATATGTGTTCTACATGCACATTTCTATTCATTGACAACCTTCATGGTCGATGCTAATTTAACTCATTATGTGCATGCACAAGCCCAATTTAGAGACCCAAGCAGATTGGCTCCAATTTTGGACTCTCAAAAAGTCGGGTGTCATGTGACTAGATTTACACTTACTTACTTTGCTTTCCTGGCCTCAGTTTCTTACAGATGACACAAATAGGGATGTACACAAAAGTGTCTCTTTTCAGTGAAAGCATCCGCATTATACCATGTCTATGTGTAGTTCTTAATTACCTTCTGCTCCTGAACAATATTACTGTAGAAATAAAACGACCCAGACCAGTTTTGTTGGCACATTACAACTATGCGCATGTTGGCAATTAAGAATTGTAAATAAAAGAGAGACGGATATCATCAAAGATCATAATAGACGATTCATCTGCAGTAGATATGTGCCGCGGAAGAAGATATCGACTGGATCATTTGTTGATAATTCTTCATTGTTTGTTGATAATTTTCCTCTCGTTTGTTCGTAATTTTTCATTTCAAATTATGTTAATACCGTGAAAACCAGTTTGCAAGTACAAAGACGTAATTGGTCTGTACATGTGACATGTATCTCAATTCACAGTTCGATCAAAGTAACCTGAAGCAATTATTTTACAATACACCACTGCACAGTTGGTGCAAATGGGGCAGGATGAAAACTTCACGTTTTAACGTACTTTGCCGTAATTACATTTTCTAGCATGTACTCTGTTTGGTTGATAGTGGAGTCGAGGCTTTTCTCAGAAGTCCTTATTATAAAACCGTTTATCTAAAAAGTTTGTTTGTGCAAGCACCCACTTCAATTAAGAGACAGGATACATGCTTTGTCATAGAAAATCACGGTAAAACTGCAACTGGTCTTTTTTTTCTTATACCATATCCTTCGCAACCTCTTCCTTCATCCTCCTAGTCGCTTCCTTCTGTGCCCCTCCATCTGTCTGCACTTTCTAGTACAGTGACAGTTCTTTCTCCATTTACATAGCAACAATTTGGAACGATGTGCTTCATTGCACTCAAGCCATAGGCAGAAGGGGCGGGGGAACAGGGGGGATATTGCGAGGATGTTAGAATTTTGGGGGCAAATCAAGGGCCAAAGAAACTCTGCAGTGCTGAAACATTTTGTGTGTATCGTTAAACCTGTTGAGCAGAGTCCAGGGACCAATCACAGGACCTGGGGTGTACAGGTTAAGCCCCAGTGGTGCCCTGGGGGTGAAACCCCTGGAAGCTCTGACTGGAGGGAATGCTCCATGCCACGCTCTTGCTGCCGCCTCTTCCTTGAAGCCCTTCCCTTCAGATATTGTCCTTTAAAGTTACTTTTGTACAGAGCATTTGGACTCAGAAACTGTCTTCTTTTTTAAGGCATTCTTGGAATTTGGAAATCATCAGCAAACAAGTTTCACTATGAGACTTCAAAGGAAAGTCATGTTTTTGTTTTACAGAAAAATCATAGTTGCCAATAGTTATGAGTATGGAATGATAGATTATTCAAAACATGACAGGAAGATAGCCTCCTTTCAATCTTGCATAATGTTTGGAGAAGATGAAACTATCGCAGATTATAGTTGGTGAGACTGAATGGTGTAATAGGGATTATTAAAGAGTTACTTTGCAGACTGTGTTGGTGCATTTTACACGCATCGCTTTCCAAAAGTCGAGACGATTTCACAACTGCCAGAAGACCGTTAGTCAGTCAGTGCAAATCATGTAAACATATAATTTGTGGCCTTTGGGATTAAATGCAGATAAGAAGCATTTGCATAGTCCAATTGTCAATACTGCAAAGCACATAACTGGATTTGATTGAGCAACTAATAATTTAAATCTGTATTATTCAAATCAATAAATTACATTATATTTCGTCACTTGAACCACCACTTTTTTTTATCCTTGCAGTGTCATTACTTCAATTTGAACATGTACTTAGACTGTATATCATCTCCTGGCCCAGGTGACTTTTATTTCCAATAGGAAGATGCTGCTGTTACTTGCTACGTGGATGGAATAAATAGCCTACACTGCATGTACTGCATGTCCTCTGATTAACAGCAATAATTTTTATAGGAAGTATTTTTGTTATTAGAGTGCATTTGTGACACATTTTGCATGGAAAAATTAGCTGAAATCATTTTCCAATATTTTGCCACGTGTGGATCAATAAGTGCAGACAAGTGTGTATGAATAAATTAGATGCGACTATTTTTGCACCTATCCGTAGAACACCGCCATTCAGACAGTTCACAAAAAGTGCAAATGAAACTAAGGTGTACGTCGTTACCTGCAGCTGGCGCCCATATCGTACTGCAGACAAAGGATAGTTGCCATGCCGATCCACATCGAAGAGCTAAAAGCGTTTGTGTGCGTATAGTGCTGCGTGCGTAGATTTGTACAGAGAAGAACGAAATGGTGAATTGTTATAAGTTCGGGATGGATCACTCTTTTCAAACAGGTAAATATAAATTGCTCGAAGTATCTTCTTGTGGCCCCGAGCTGCAGCTTTGTAACTCAACCCATTCTTCTGCCATGCTGATTTTTGTACACAAATGACAGTCAGTGACTCTGATTATTCTTAAAATATTTGTCACCTACCTTACAACAATTGAGTACTGTAGCTTCCACCTTCTCTTGGCCCCTACTTCTCCTTTGTGACTTGATATAAACACAGGGATGTGGCTGTTATTTAGCATTCTGTGAGGTAATATGTGTAGAACTTCATGGGCCGTCCATCACTCAAGATGTTTCTCTAGTTTTTAAGTGGAGGGGTTCAACCGGGTTCACTTGATGTGATTTCTGTGATTAGCATATTACGCCACACTGAAAGAAAACCTTTGTCTTTTGTCACGTGCATTATTGCACGGTTTGACCAAAGAAAGGGCTTTGGACTCCCTACATCAGGTTAAATTTTGCTAATTTAAATTTGACAAGACTTGATTGCTGAAATAAAGGTTTCTTTTCCTGATTTATCTCTCATTAATGTAATTTGATTGATTTTATTGAAAGTTTGTCGTTGCTTTAAGGGAAAATGCAGCCATTCCAATCGGAATTAGTATACCCCTACTATGCTCATTCATGAATGGCACTTTTTTCATAAATGTGATATCATTTTTTGAAAATTTTGCGGCAAAACACCTAGCATTTGCTGTTAGTGACATTCAGCGACCTATGAAAAATACTTAAAAGAGAAATGAGTTAGAATTACAAGACTTAGATAATTTTTTTTTTCAAAATAAAGTAGGATTCACATTGTAGACATATACTTACCCCTTGCCAGACTACTGCATCATTTGACCTTTACTCAAACTGTCCTCGAAGTCAATTCTAACACCGCGCCCTCTAAGGCCCAGCTCGCCCTCGTTTGCCTTTCGCTCGAGTGCTTTCAGCGTGTCCTCTAAACTGCTCGCTGTTTTTTGCCTCGCGCAAGGCGGCTGTCTCGGAACAAACCTTGAGTATTCTTGTTTTTCGTTCCGTGTTTTATAGTCATTCTAGCCTGATATATTTCTCTTATTTTGACTCTCGCTTCTCTGAGAAATTTAAGATTAAATATTTCAATTCTGTGCAGCGTGCCTAGGATCGTTATCCTAGCGCTTAAATGTAGTGTGACTACTGTGACTGGGTTAACTGTTCACATGCCGTTTGGGAAATGGACACAACAAAATGTTTCTCAGAAAGTGTTAACAATTTTAAGACACAAGTGAATGTTGAAATATGTTTTCACAACGCAGTTATATTTTATTTCCATCGCTGTCTGTTTAACATGCTGTGGTAACAGGACTTTACTTGTAAACGGGTCCTCACAGTGAAAACCAGCTGTTTTGGTCTTATGCAGCTTCTGTTAGCCCTGATCTTCTTGCTGGCATAAATGATGATTGTGTTTTACTGCAAATAAATATCAATTAAATTATTGTCAAGAAAGGTAATTATTTCATTGGTGCCAGGTATTTTCTCTATAGTCATCTCTAGTATGTCAGATTTCCCTCCAGAATCTTTGGGCTGTTTTTGCAAAACTTGTGCGCCTCTCTTGAAGAAACAAATTAGGCTGAGCATGTAGACATTTTGTTATGAATATCAGGATGTATTATCCACTGTAGGTCATGTCGTCTTGTATTCTATGATGCATAAGTCATGCCATGAACATGATTTGACACAAAAGTCAAAACAGATATCCACAGAGGTGCAGATTTTCAGACAGCTACCTGATGTCATTAATCTGTGTATGCCTTATCCTTTGTGATATCTTTCAGTATATATATCCTTTGTTTTTCGTTGTTTTCTCTCTTTTTTTCTCTATTGTTTACCAAGACAAGACAAGGCAGTGAAAATTCAAGTGTCGTGAACAATGTAGTCTATAGTATCGGACCTATGAAACATCATGTTTGGTGTGACGTGTCGTGTAAAACCAAGTTGCAATTTTTGATTCACAATGCCTTTTATTCAAATATATACCTCAATTATGCTCATTCGGTGCAAATGCGAACAAAAAAAAAAAAATACCAAGAAAAAGTAACATTGCCGTCGAAAAGGGGTGAGTATGTGGTTGAAGACTCGCCGAGGACTTTACTCCCGGTGTTGAGTGGGTGTTGAAATGCAAGCACTGAACCATTTTGGAAGGTTATCATGATGTGGAAGGGAGTTTTAATATTTAACTGTGTACATGTGATTGCGTGCTGATTCATTCCTCATTTATTCTTAAGAGGATGCATGCGTGATGTGAATTTGTTGACAACAGCTTGGAGTGCTCTCTAATTTGTTTCTCTAAGAGATAATTACCCTAATAATCTCTTGGTGTGACAATTAAAGTCCCTGTTAAAAAGAGATTTAAGGTAATTATTTGATACTTCAGTCAACTGAACCATGACTAGTTGAAAAACAACCTCCGAGTATCCTGGCCTGCGTCGTGGAGTGCAATTTAAGTCTAAAGGTGTAAACACTTCATCAAATGTTATTGTTCTTCTTGTGAGAATCAATTTTCGTATTGTTGCATCACCTTCCCTCTTCAATAGTTTTGTTTACCTGAATATCCATCTTCATTGGATGCATAATAATGCAATATTTGTGCAAGAGTATTAGAAAGGCGGTAATGAGGTATTCTTTATATTCTGGAGTAGTTAAGTTGTATTTATATGCTAATTTCATGACAGCTGTTTCTCCCTGTAGTATTTTATGTCATTGAAATAGTTTTGTTGTGTAAATAGTATGTGTCTCTGGGTCAGCCAACCATCTCGTCAGTTGCATGTTTATTTATTCTCTAACTTGATGTCTCAGTTACTTAACCCGCATCTCATCGCTGTAATACAGTAAACCGTAACAGATGGTTCATACAAAGCCTGACGTGCCTTTCTCAATTTTCGCGTGCAGTATCTCATAAGTGTTCCCCTGCTCAGCAACCTTTTATACCAAGTTCAGGACTCACCCATATTGACTTTATACCACAATGCTCATAGAATTATTGGTTCATGGTCAGTGTTACACTTGTAAACCACCAAATCCACTAATTTGCTGCAAGGAACAAGAGCATACAGAACAACATAGCAAGAGAGAAAGCAAATTGTAGCAAAGTATGAATAGGTCCTAAGAAATTGCTAAAATTCAGTTTGCATAATATTACATTAATTTAAAGGGTGCACAACATTATAACACTATAAGCAACAACTATCAATCCCCCTTCCGCCCTGGCACTTATTTTCATATGTCAATTGCTGTTCACCCAGGTTTGTTTTTCTGTTTTTATCCAACTTTGTAATGTTTGATTAGTAATGAGTCTGGACATTGTTTTGTTTGTGCTTTGAATTAACAATCAAATGTCTGTTTGATTCTGACTTGTAGGAGACATTTATGAGGTCATTACTGTATGTGATGGATAGGTAGAAGGGGTGAAGGGGGTGAGGGATGAAAGGAGAATAGGAGATGCATGAAGTGGAATACTTCTCCCCCCCCCCTGTCACTCCCATGCCCCTTCGTTGCATTGTATGGACAGTTGTCCATACAGGTTGATCTGTTTGAAATATCTGTCTAGTAATAAGTCTTGACATTGTTGTGAGTGTGCATTCACTTACTCAGCACATTACTGAATTGCATGAGACATTTATGAGTTCAATATGTGATGATGGGGGAAGGGGATGGAGGGGCTTGGAGGAAAGCTGGTGTAATTAGTGGAGAGTATTCCATGTACAATAGCTGCATGCACTAATTAAGTAGTGGCATAAATCAAGCTGGGCATTAGCCACAAACTGTGGACGGTTTACAAAGAAAGCCTGTACCAACATGAAATGAACTTTTAAAAATTTTATATTTTGCTTCTCCTAGCTACTTTTCTCTTACTTGAGTTACTTCATGATGCTTTCAACTGTCCTGGATGATTCAGCAAAGTTTTCAAGTGCCGAGCAAATGAAAATAAAAATAGCATAATTGACAGTTGTTTGTACATTCGTCATTGTGTTAATTGTGTTCTCAAAGAAGCTTGATAATATGACATAAGAAATGTTTCTTGTTTGTACAGTATGACCTCTACATTAATATTGTCGTGATGTTGTGTTATATTTGATGCTCACAACAAGTGTGGCCGTAGCAGCTCAAGGATTTGATCATGCACTTTTGTAGGGAATGTCTGTCTGCTTCCTCTGCAGTGAAATCCAGTTTGGTGCATCATAGCTACCATGTTACCAATCAATGTCTCCTTGTGTGTTTTGTGAGTCTTTGCACTTTCTTATTCATTTCTTCTTGGTAAGACCATGACATGAAACTTTTTGGATTTTTTCTCTGAATCTTGTGTGGAAGTTGTAGGTCAGTTTCATGTCGAATCAATTCAGATCAAAATTATATCACAACTAATTTCAAAAGACTGTACATAAAGGACATTGGTAAGCAACACTGAAAGCTAGAGCATGAGAAATCATTTGAGGCACACCATATATAAAAACAGGCAGCCTGTTATATCAAGCTATCGACCTACGCAGACTGCAACAACAGATAGAGTTCATGAACCCCAATGACTATTCAGTGACATACGGTAGACTTCCATCTAGCATTGTAAAAGGATCGTGCAGGATCACTCAACCACAGCACTATCGTTTCGCATGTGATCCTGCAGGCTCCGTTACCATCGGCGAATTCAGGATGATCCCTTTCAGCCGCCTCTGCACGCATGCGGTCGCTCCGTAGCAGCTGCCGATCCGTCGGCCAGTTTCGTACGTTAGCATACATGCCAGACGCAGTTGTCAACTCTCAAGGTTTCACCGTGTGTCTCATGGTCTTAGGTGTTTTGTCTCATGGTAAAAATGCCAGACATACTGATAAAAATCACTTTGATGCAACGCCACACGTTTCTCTATTTAGAGTAAGATTTACGTAAATTCCATCACTGTTTTGAGTCACTACTGAATCACAGAATGTATCTTTCTCAGAGAAGTGACTTACATTTAGCCAAAAAAAAGAATTCAAACCTTCCTAGTTCGGACAACGCTTTTCATGATGAAGTACAGGCACTTTTAAAATCTCCTGGTTTGGAATTTGGTTTGATTTCCGGGTTTTCTCTCGAGAACCTCGTGAAGGTTTGCCATTTTTGAGGTAATGTCAAGTATCGGTGATATGTGCAATCTGTCTTCGATGCCCCGTACCTAATTTTTACGGGCTGTAAACCACCTGGAATGTCTGTCGTCACAACCGCATTATTGCTATCACAGGACAAGATACATGCAGCACTGGCAATTAAGGGAACTATAGATTTATGCCCTGCCTTCATTATATCACCCGTCATGTGACATTGATTATTTTTATGACTCAATGTTTTTTTTTTTTTGGTTTCTATCAACTCACTGGGCCATATGTGCTTCAGTCTCCAAACCTACCATCCCCCCTCCCTGCGACATACCTTTTGAAGTATTGACATTAGTGCCGTCTGCCATTAAACCGTACTCTGAACTAATTAGTCACATATTTTGGTTTAGGTACAGTCGCAACTGAGACTGAGTCGGTAATCTTGGTACATTAATTGTGTGCCCTCTGGAAAGTTGTTTCCACTCTAAGATCGTAGAGGCGACAATTATCGAGAGAGCGATAACATACTTGAAAGTTATTTTTGGATGAGGTTCCCACAAGCAAAAACCTTCTCCATGTCCTGCAATGTTTGTTTTGGTTCTTTTTTTTTTATTTTCACTCTGCCATTCGACTCTCGCTAGGTACATAAATTTCTCGTCTCCACTGTTTCTCCCGATCCACCTTCCCAATCGGTCGTGCATTCGAATCTTGAGATGCACTTGCTGCGGTCGAGCACACCCGCAGTTCGTGTAATCAGACCTCACAAAATAAAACAATTTGTACGTTACACGAGTATAATGACATGACTGTGTAGTCATTGTGTGAATTTGGTCCTCATCATGAAGTCATCAACTAGGGCATGTTTAAGCAGTCAGTGCATTCGGAGGGATACCTGTTAACATTTTAACTTTGTCTCTTCTTGTATATGATTGTTATGTGATTGCTTAACTCTTTAGTAGAGCTCTTCAGAAATAATTGTAAATTGAATGAAATTTTATTGTGCCAATGGATACAGATAACAGGTTTTGTCTGTTGAGATATCTTTGATAATCCACTTGCATTGATTGCTTTCGTACCAGATCGGTCACCGACGTCCGTAGCTTTACTTCCTGTGTGTGCGAAATATGGAATTCACTGCAACTTTTACCAGCTATCTAATACAGTGGTTGATATAATTTTTTTCCCTGCTGCATATTTGCTGACAACTTTGCGATATTCCTTTGATCTTTCAGAAGCAGTAAATTGAGGAGCTCTGAGGAGATGGATTGGGCTGAGGATTTGTTGAGCGCCGATACCTCTGCCAGATGCCAGCTTACTCATTAAAATCTTGAAGCAGAGAGAAAAACACAGAATTAACCATTTTTAACCATTTTTGCCATTTTTCTTACTCTCGGAATATTTACCTCTTTGATGGAATTTTGTTTCACGTGGGAAATACATCACCAAATGTGGAGGAAAAATTACCAGACCAATTAAAGCTTCAATATCAAACGTCCTGAGGGTTTTGTAAAATACAGTCAAAGGTGAATATATATTTGTCAGTGGAAAGCGACTACTGAAGGAGGAAGTGCACTAATATTTTCTTTTGATGAAAAGGGATCTTTTGGAAATATTTCAGATTATTTTACAAAGATGGCTAAATTCAGATTTTTTGTCACAATAATCTTCTCCAGGGACTATGGTGGAGATGATGTAGGGTAAGTTAATGTCTTCATCCTTTTGTACTTTTTTTTTCTGTCTTTTTATCCAGCTGAAGTAATCGAATCATCTATGCAGTTAAATTATTCGCAGGGTCACCAATTTTCTGGTACAAGGAAATTTTTTAGCATTTCATACTGGAGAAAAAGAATATGCTTTTGTAAGTCCTTGTACCTGTTTGTGGTTTTTAAGCACAAAGGGGAAATTATAAAGTATTACCGTTGAAGCATGCACTCATGATTAGTGCCTTACGCGCAATTTGTGGACGTAATGTTTTTGACAAGATTGCAAATGGCCATCCCATTGTGGCTGATGTCAATTAAACCTTTCGCAGCCACTTACGTAATGTTACATATCCTGAAAAGTTTCCGTTTACATTCACGTACGTACTATTACATAAAATTTCAGTGTTCCCACTTTATTTAGTTTTCTGAAAAGGGCAGGTGACAAATAATGGACACTGGCCATGAAAGGGTGAAGATACTTGTGTGGAAAAAAATTTATGAACATAAATACCTTTACATCTTGGTCATTGTGGCATACATTATGTTTGACTGCAGTTATCTTTTGGGTGATACTTTGAATAACTGCTGACCTAGATGTACAGTAGCAAAAGTAGAATGTACATGTTTGCAGTGTGTCATTAATGCGCGTATTGTTTTTTTTACAAGCCATAATGATCTATATAGTGCATACTTTGTCATTTGCATCGTATGCAGTGTATGATACACTAGTAGGCTTTGTTCTAAAGCTTATGGTGCAACCCTCATGGTTTGGTCTCTAGGTGTATGTACATAGTTGCAGAGTTTTACAGATAAGGAAACTCGCACATCTAATTAAGTTTGTTTGTTTTTGGTGCAAGTAATGGCATAAGAGCGTCATTTTTTTTTTTTTAGGGAAAATAAGTTCAAGCAATAACTAAGCTTGTTACTTCGATCATCCCAGTGTGTGCTGGTATACACGTCTGGGGAATGCTGCTGTATATGTGCAGTGTATATAATTGTGACAAATACATCTTCCTTATTCGTGAGAAAACCTGGTTAAGTAGCAGTGGTCAATAGATGGACTATATGCACAGTGTTCTCAGCTTCACATATCATCTGTAGGAATATAATGCATTTTTTTTTCTCCATCTTTCCATTTCATTTTATTTCACTTATACATCATGCATACATACATGTGATAACAAGATAAGATGCTTTCATACATCGTTTTGCAGCATGCTATTAAACAATCCAGAAATGCTCAAACTTTCATCTTCATATTTTGTGTATTCACCGAGTTTGAATTAGGACTCAAAATGCTCTTTCGCTTGTTTACCTTTTTTCACATACTTTCTATTGCAAAGGTTCTGTCCTTCATGGCCCACAAATACACCTTCCCAGTCAAATATTCTTCATTCGTTGCAACTTTTGTGACTCTGTGGCTTGTATTTGTCCCTTTAATTTTCACCGACGACGTTTCATTTGATTGCGGTTCTTAGGGGGGAAACTATTTTATTGAACTACCTAGTAAATTAGTATCACATTGTCAAAGAATGAGATTAAAAAGGCATCCCTGTCGGGATTTACATTATTGCTTCGTATACTCAGCACGCCAGCGTCAATTCCTGGGTTAGGCAGGGGCCTCATATTAGTTTAGTCAAGTTACTTGAAAGCCATCACAAAGCGGCCCCTCAACTACCTCAGGGAGAGTTGATTTAAAAAAGCTCCACAAACCTGTTTTGTAGTCGACACATTACATCCAGTCCTTATGAGATGCGGATGGATGCAAGAACAAATATCAGAAGTTTCTGCATTTCTTTCAACGGTAGATCGTTAACAAAATGAAATGATCTTTTCTTCACCAGGCCTAGCCTCAATCGGTTCCAAGAATAGCTCAAATCTTTGAGGTCATCAGTTGTACATTTCGCTCCCAAATGCTCTAAATGTTTGAATTTTGCTAAAAAGCTAAGAAAAAAAAAAATCAATTTGCCTCTCGGTTCTTAAGCGATCATTGCATAGTTGAAAACTAAAAGATACATATGCAAGGCCATTCCCCTCAGAAAAAGTGAAAAAAAGAAAATCAGGCATCAGTGCTTGTATCGACCATGCATGACTGTTTCATAATACAGTGGTGAATGAGGGCGACAAACTGCCGAGCTTTTAGGTGGTGAATTTAACCAGCGAGTTTCCCTGATACCTTGAACTGAAGTGATTCAACTTTGAAGGCCACAGACATGACAAAATTAGGGAAGGGAAAAAAGTAACTTTTTGCAAAGAGGACAATGCATAATAACACTGAGTTTGTCCTTGCTTATCCCGCTTAGTGTGTATATTTATTTCTGTCTATTTTTGTTTGTGAAGGGTAGGAGTGGGGAGGGAGTAATGAGGAGTTTCCCAAGCAGCAGATATTCTGCTTACGGATTTCTTACAAAATCTGCTGGAACTTGTGGTTGTCTGCTGCAAAGTGTGGTGACAATCTCACATTCGTCTCCGAATTGAATCAGTCTGATTTAACAGGGAATTATAATTTAGTATAAAAAAAAAGTGCTATTAAAAAAAAATTGCATAGCCGTTTTCAAGTTTCTCAGAGATCTGTTTTTTGTCGCAAAATCGGAGAGAACTGCTACACAATTCCATTAGTGTACTGTAGCGATTTGTCATTTTGTGTAGTGAAATGTGATGCGATCAGTTTGTCACTGTTTAATTACCTTGACCTGTTAGTGTAAGGGACACAATACTGGACCATAAACATAAAGAATAGGACATACGTGAATATGCCAGTTAATTTCTCCATATGAAGTTGTGATGAGTGTGCCAGATGTGCATGCCTACAGTAACCATAACTGTCTACTAATTATTTAATGTTACAAGACATAACACAAACAAACAAAATATCAGTTCAATAAGGTTCAGTTTCTTGTGAATTTATTTCTACAGTATTAAAATGAAAAATTAACACCTAGAGTGGCGAACCAAGTAGTGCAAGTGGTACATGCTACGTTAATTACGAAGACACCAAAAAGGGACAAAACGATGTCTTTGAAGAAAATACCCAAGTGAATGTATATCCAGCACTAGCTAGAACATTCACGCAACACACTGACAAAACAAAAGCACTTCTCAGCTTCACCTTCTCACCTTGACAAAACTGTTTGATTTTTCTCGACAGTTGTCTCCAAACTCACGCTGTTTGTAATCTTAAGCATGTGGAATCATGTTGCACAGCCGTACTTAAAACCACAGAGAACCTAAAAGACAGAAATGAAGAGAAGAGGAAGGGAAAGTAAAGTAAAAGGAACGCAAGCTGCCTGTGAGCATGCTCTGTAATTTATCTTGCTCGCAAAACCGCGTCATCCATCCATCTTGGCTGCCCACCAATTTAAAGTGAGGTGAATCGCTTCTGATGGGAGAAATATTTTCCAACTGATTTGACAAGTCTGGCCGAAGTAGAGTGACTGTCCCAATAAGCTCCTTCAGGGAAATTTGTTTTTGCCAGACGTGATAAGTTGATCGACATCGCCAATTTTTTATTCGTCTTGAGTCTATTTATAACGAGGCAGAAATTTCCTTTGAGTAAGTACTCAGTTACTTGATTGGCATGTTCAAAAAGTTTGAAAGACAATTTTCCCCACCTTCCTTGAAATGTCTCATCAGGAAGTGTTCAAACGCATTTAAAAAAGTTTTAGTTTGAATTAGGCGAGTAAGTTTGTTGTGTATCAACAAATACTTTTTCAGCTGTTAAGCTGTCCAACTAAAATCATTCAATTCATGGGACAGGGGACAAGAACTGAGTTGCTGTCCAAGTAAAAGTTTGTACCATTACCATGGCAACTGTATACATCTTCTTGTCAGGGATTCAATTGGAAAGCTAATAAAGATGAAAAGTGTGGTAGATCCTACTGAATTCTTGATTTCCTGTTTAGGTTGAGGCTGGTTTGTGATATTTTTTTTATTTCAGGAGCGCAGAGATCTATTTTTAAGGCACACGGGTGGGATGGGCGGGTAGTTTGGGTGCATAGTTAAATTGATCGACAGAGCTCAATTGATGGTCCAGTACCACTTTGGAGTGGCATTCAACTGGCACGTTGATTGGTATAGCAAAGCATGGAATTCTCTTCTGTTAACCGCATATAGCCTTCTTTTTAGAACCTCGATATATTTAGAAGTATAAGCGCATATCTGCCGAGAGCACAGTGAGATTGCACATTTCGATGACATTAACACAGTCAGTATCATTTCTACCTAATGCTTGACCTGTCTGTGTCTGACCTTACAGAGGCACCATTAAGTTGTGTTGTGAAATTCTTTAAATTTTTTCATCAACCTGCCAAGCTAGTCCTTCACATAATAATGCCAAATGGTCAAGCAAAGAGGATCCCCATTTACAGAGGAACATTAGTGAGTGAGTGATTAACGATTCCATTTGGTTTTTGAAAATTTATGACCAGACACTTGTCACATGATCAGTACTAATCAATATCCACAAAAAAAAATAATTACAGTTTTCATGTTTATTTTATGAAACTTGACTAATTATGCTAATCACAGTGTAAGCATTGTCCTGTGCTTGTACCTTTCAAAATCATTACAAATTTATCGATATCAACCAATGAGCCCATTTAACCTTCCTCTGTTGTGTCGTTGCAATGTGCACATTTACTTGTAGGTCATGTTGATCCAGGACAAAAAAGAATAGAAATATAAATTCCCAAAAGGAAAAAGAGTTATCGATTCTGTTGAGTTATTGACTTAGTGGCTAATTTGGATTTTTTTTTGTTTTTTTTGTTAAAGGTTGGGCAAGAGTGTAGAGATTTATATAGTAAAGGAACACTAGGATAAGGAGGTGGGGGGAGGCACAAAAATATCAAACATGTCATGAATAAGTAACAAAGTCTACCAGTCACAGAGAATGTATGTGGTAGAAGCAAATGTTGTTTGAAGTGTTTGGAAGCAGCTGTAGGGAGGCATGTTGAAATTAAAACTAAAATTATGATTGAAAATCAAAATATACATGGAAAAGGAAGTCATTAATTTGAGCGTGCTCCCAAAGAGGCCAGTTATTACTTTTGAAAATCATGCATGTTACCATTTGAAGGAAAATTGTTGGGATGGCTTCAAAATTGTAAACAAGTAGTCTTTGCCTAGTTTTATGTCATCACTGTTGGAAACTTGTTTAGAAGTTCTCTTTGAGTGAAAAATCTTGTCATTTGACTCTTCCATGACTTGAAATAACAAAAAAAAAACAAAGATACAAATGGGCATGACAGATAGTAGACAAACACTACTTAACAATTTACACGTTATTTCAAAAGCAGTGCACCTTCTTTTGACTTGCTTCAAGTCTGCGCTTAACCTTTTACTTGATAGTGGCCCTTTTTTCTGTGACAAAAATAATTTCAATTCACAGTTTTCCATTCTTATTGATTTGATTCATTTGTGTATCCATGTGTCTTTAAAGCTCACTCACGTGATGTTAGAAACAATAACTGTAAACATTTTGTCAGCATAATTCTGAAACAGCTCCCTCAACATGACAATACTCTGTTTCTGAGTTATCAGGCAGCAAGTTTATTGCCTACTAAGTTACTAACTCACCGTTCAAGATCAGGGCCGTGATGGACATTGCATGTTTATTATTCAAACGTTTGCTCAGACTGGCCAAAACCGCGAATATTTAGAACTTGCTCCAAGATTGCTATCAAGAGTAGAGAATTTTTTATATTTATCTCAAGACCCTGTGAATATTTGTCCAGGTGTTGACAGGGTATGTCATGTGATTTTCTAGAAAAGGTAGGACTGCCAGCTTTATATTCTATTAGTTTGTACTCCAGTTGATGTATGTATACTTCGGTTTATTAAAAGTTTCTTGTAGCTGGCAAGAATAAATAAGTGATAGCAGTATCCCATCACAGTTTCTGTGTGAGAAAATTTATCCAGGGCTTAACTGTACACATAAATTGATTTAAGTCTAATCTCACTTTTACCTTGCATACAGTATGGAAAGCAATACCTGAACCTGTTTTGGTACGGTACTAGCAGATATCATAGCCATACAGTAATTGCCCTAATCATGTAAATTGCCCAAGTTTGACTTGCATTCTAATTTGTCTTCAAGTTATCTAGATCCTTTTCAATATTTAAATACTTGTAAAAAAATTGGCCAATTGCTAGAAAGCTGTCATTGGCCGTTCGTGTCATCTGCAGTTTTTGTACTGTACATGTGGTTTCCCTACACCTCATTGGTGTGTGTATTCACAGGTGAAGCAAACAGTAAATGTCTCTGATGTGAATAGATTTTTTTTTTTTGAGAAGAGTTTACAACATCAGAAAACCAACTTTTTGTCCGCCAGCTTGTTAGTCCACTACACTCAACAATTATAATCAATTATCTCCATTTTGACACCAAGCACCATCAAATCACATTATTTCAATACTCTATTCACATGCAACCACACTAAGCTGGTGTAAAAAGGTGCAGAAGTATCAATATACACACATTTTTCATGAGACAGGTGAACATCAGCAGAGTAATATAAGTATAGGTACGGTACATGCAGCTTGTTAAAAAAGAGATGGCGCTAGACTAGAACTTGTCTTATGGGGAAACTGTCCATGACCACTGAAGTTTTACTGCAGTTGCCAGTGAGGTTGAGGGCTGCGTTAATGAGATGAGTGGCAACACTGGTCAGTTTCCAATAGCAGTGTTGAAATCAAATAGGCCTATAATGTCTTGTATGTCTACATAACTTACGTTCAGTGTATTATTATATCATTTGTGAGGTCTCTTTTATTTGCTTTTTACCTGTTGCAATTCTGCATTGGACTTTCTGAAAGCTATCAATTCTAAATTAGGCATGCACATATACTGTAAGACTAATGGCAAAGATCAAAAACAGAATTGCTTGCTGTGGATAGCAGTTAAGTAATGTTAAGTGCCCTCCTGATAATAAAAAATACTTGATTCCTGTTAAAATGTTTAACCTATATAATTCTGTATTATTGTCTATATGTATGTCTGTCATTCAGTCAGTCTGTCTCTCTGTATATGTAATTAATACAGTGCTGGTTTTGAATAGGGCCTCATACATCTCAACGAATTTTAGACTAAATAGTTGATAAGAAGGTGATTGAACTTGCGATATATGTAGGTATTGCCTGCCAGGCTCGTAGCCAGACTAACCAATTTGGGGGGGGGGGGGAGACACATCAGTGTTGAAGTTTTGTCAGCCAGGGGAGGGGTCTCAGGGGTGGGAGTGTCTCTCCTTCCCCTTTCTCTCCACTTTGGAAAATTTTTGCCTTTTTCAAGGGTTCTAGATCTAAAATGGCACAAAATTTCCATCTTTTCTTCCTGTGTTTTGTATTGAAAAAATCAGGACGTTTTATTGAAAATTAAAAAAAAAAAATTTTTAGGGGGGTACATGTGCCCCCATGCCCCCTCCACCATGGCTATGTGCCTCCTGCCTGCTTAGATGCATGGTGTGAATAACAGTTAGCACCGATAGCCAAACATGTAGCCAGATTGGACATGCATTGCAGGGTACTTATTTTCTCTGTTGTAGAAAGCTCTTCAAATGAAATTAACTATGTAATTTGATTTGTGTTTCACTGCAAAATGTACGAGAATAAAAAAAAAGATTTGTAAGAAACATGTAGAGCTAATTGCAAACCCATCCTTTTATAACAGAGTTGGACAATCAGCTTGCTTGAAAGATTTAAAATTTGCAACCATAATCACACAGACTCATTTTGTCTGCACCCAGCTTGTCTGGATACATCCACCTGCTTTAAGGCAAACTCTCAGTAGCTTTAATTACGATTTCTAAAGTCTGCAGAATCTCTGACTTAGAGCAGAAGAAAATAAAAAGAAAGATATAACTAAATAATATTGAAGGACCCCTTCTCACACCCCAAACATCTGCGTGTCAGAAAATTTCCTCGAAAACTTTCGGGAGCCAACGGAGAAAATGAAAAAAGTTTAGGCGTTCGCAGACAGTGCAGCTGCCACGAACAACAGATTTAAGAGGCCCTTGAAGAAAAGGAAGAGCGATTGAAAGCACAGATGAGTGACAAAGGCGGGTGCAAAGTCATCAGATAGAGGGAGACATTAACTTTTAGATAATTTGAACTCTGTGATCGTAGATGGTCGTGGGTAGGGAGCTCTATTTTGTCTCATAGTTAGACTGTAATAACTGTTATGTATGATATGTCCAAAGAGGACATGTTTCTCCTGTAATTTTCAGTGTGACTTGATCAATGCAATCTTGTATGTATTTTGTTGTGTCACTAATCCTAGTGGTCACAGAGGATGTTTGAGTAAGTTGACGGTGACAGGACAATCTGTCTCAGACTTGCATGTATTTTAACATTGGTGTAAACTGCTCTAGTAGTTAATTTTGTGGTTGGTATAAACTGCTATACTGCAATGAGAGAAAACGTAGATCTATGAAAATTGTACAATCAGATGGGTTGAGCTGATGAAGAAATCATAAATTATGCATCTTTCTTCATATATTCTTGGATCACTTGGCAAATGTTTGGATGGGGATTCTTTAGCCCCTGACTTTTTCATTGGGCAGTGGAGTCACAGTGAGTGTTTGCAGGGTCTCAAGTGACTCAAAGTGTGCCACTATGAGTGTGGCTAGATTTGTTTCACTGAGCCAAGGACACGGATGGGGGGACATCAATGAGTGCGATACAGTGTGTTATGGAAATACAGTATCCCCCCTCCCCGTTGCATTGGCACAGCCAGGATTTTTGATTAGGTGTAAACTGAGAATTGTTTGAAGACTCTCTAAGAGGGGTGCTAGCATTGTTTGGAGTGCCCAAACAGTGTACCAGAAAAAAAAAAAAACATAAGCCCCCACCTCTAGATTGCTGGAGATTCCCAGGCTCAGAATTTAAGCTTCAGAAAATGATATTGTCTATATTTTCTTGGATGAAAAATTTATCTTATTTTTAGAGTTTTCCAATGAAAAAGTGTGAGAAAAATTTGCACATTTCATGATGAATACTGCACTTGCTTGAATTTCAAGGCAGAAAATCATTTTCTTGATGATGAGGGCACAAAGTACTCAGAATTGCATTTTCTTTACTTTTGCTTTCATTTCTCTCATTCTCATCTTTTTCTAGACTAGACCTTAGAGGTCTAGACTATAGAGGGTGCTGTGCTAGAATTGATTTTGAGGACATTAGAGCAAGGCTAAGTGTAAGCCTTAGTGAAGCATGGGCTAAGTACAACCACTTGTGGATACCCATGACTGTAGTGAGCTGTGGGGAATTCATTAATTTACTCTCTTATGCAAAGAACAATAAACAGAACACTAGATGTTAAATTGAGTTCATAGGAATTGATTTAAAGAAAAAATGAAACGAACACTAAAGACCATCTTTGCTCTTCTTCTTTTGCTTTTAATTTAATTAGCCAGTTAATTTACTGGCTTGCAAAGGGCAAATTGGATAGAAACTGTTTGGAGGTTAAATCCAGTGTCTCATTTTGAACTTAGCGGTCTCTACAAAACTAATACAAGTCTCTACCATGCTAGGAACTTCTAGCAACCTCTGATGGTCACCAGTCTACCTTTATCCAACCCAGTTACTGTAGCACCTCCTTCCCAAACTATCACCCCAAAAGTGCTAGTCATTTGGTTGACTACTGTTGTGAAAATTTCAAGTTTCTTCGGATGTTATCCTTTCCAAGGAGTTTTACTCTGGTGCATACTTGCATGCATAGCCTTGTGCCCTCCAACAGGACTCTTATAAGTCCCATATCCTTTTATCATTGGGTTTACAAATGGTGAGAGGGGGAACTGCGTATAGAGAGGCTTGCTTAGCAACATTTTTCAAAATTATGGTGGTGTTTCGGAATGTATTCAAGGCTAATTCCCAACAGCATTCAGCTAATTCAATTTGCTCGTTGTTAATCTGTCTGAAAAAAAAACAAAAAAATGTATTTTGTAAAAAAAAAAAAAAAAATAGCATTTTTGTGTAATTTTCATACTAGAAGTTCTTGCATCCTTGGTATTATCCACATGTACCACATGGTCATGAAAAGTACTAATTAGTTATGTTCGAGCTGATCATTACAAAACAGTTTCTTTACATCATTTAGAATGTGATGTATGCATTATGTTGATTGGAGATGTGTGAACACTTGGAAATGAAAACTTTGTTGTAATGGGAACTGAATTTACTTTTTTCCTCACAGCTTACCTGTCTCGATTGATACACGTTCGGCTTCTTCACTCTCCCTCTGTAGTGTCATATATGTTGAATCACTAATTTGTTTGTCCATTAACGGGCAGAGGGATCCATGACACTAATCCATTAATGAGCTAACGAGAAACATTAATTAAGCATCTAACTCTCCAGCTTGCATCGATCCATCTTTATTCTTTTTTACTTCCGTGGATTTTCGTTCTGACGGAGAGGCTTTTTCCATCTCATCTGTTATTGATTAATTGATTAATGGATTAATGCAATAAACCACAGAAGTTGGTAAAGTATTTCCTTCTGTCTGACCATATGTCGTTAAGTTTTTCTTTTTTTTTGTTGTTGCTGGGTTCAACTTTGAAATGACTTTAAAGGTGACAAAAACATTTTGTCCAGAAGTAACATAGGAGGTGCTTGTGCCAGCAAATTTGTCTGCAGTATTTGACATCAGAAATACTATTGAAGACACATATATTGCTTAGTTGAAGGTCACAAGAAGGGCCACCTCAATCCTGAAGTCTTCTTCTGCCTCCCTATGCCATCTTCTGCCATTTTCTCCCACTTTCTGCCATCTTTTGCCACCTGTCATATTTTGCTGCCATCCTACTGAACCAACTTTCATTTTGCTGTGAAATTCCTCTTGGAGATCATTTCTAAATAGGCTTTGTAAACTTTCCTAGGAGACTTTCCCGTTTTGGAGCTTTTTTGTCAAAAGGTAAGCTAGGGTAATACTTTACTTCTTTTGATTTTATCAATATGTAAGACAAGCTGTGTGTGTGGGCCTACATGTCTAAGTTAAATTTAAGTGCAGAAGAAAGATGTACCGACAAAAATGTTGGAAATATTTCAAAAAGACTGTCAGTGATGTACTTAAGTGTACCCAAGTTCGATCAGAAGCACACTCACCTGTCACTGCAACTTTTGTCCATGTCCTCTCCCTCCTCCTTCTCCTCCTCCTCTTCCTCCTTCTCCTCCTTCTCCTCCTCTTCTTCCTCCTCCTCTTCTTCCTCATCCTCCTCCTCACTCCCATCTTCTCCTATCCTCCTCTCTTCCTCCCTTCCCCTTCCCTCTTCCCATCCCCTATCCCTTACCCTATCCTCCTCTCCTACTCCATCCTTTCAAAACACTAGTGTATGAGATGAGTTTACAGCAGATGCATCATTTGATCTTTTGAAAGTTTGTGTGAACAAATCACTCTTGAGCAACAAATAACTGAATTTCTATCTTTGAAAAACTGATCTCGTGAAAAGAGGACCACTGTACTTGCTCAATTTGAATTATCTATCACTCTTTGTCCATAAAGTATTGGTCTAAACATACGATTTTTTGTTTCTATGAAGCAATTCCTTGTTTTCCTTTAAATGCAAATATCCAGTGTATTTTGTGAGTTAATGAAATTGACCAAAGTCCCCCCCCCCCTTTTATTTTAAAGTCTACAAAGTTACATTTGAAGCATATTGTGCTGTCCGTCTGTTTTTTCAATCATCTCCCACCCCCTTTTTTTGATGATAGACTTTTGAAATTATTGACAATGAAATGTTGAAGGAAGTGCATTTATTAAATTTTATTTTTCCTCCCTCTGATCTTCTGGCTAAGGGGGGGGGGGGGGGAGAGAGGGTAGTGGTAGAATACACATAAACTGAGAAATTCATGGTTGCATTCATCATATAAAAGAGAAAGAAGTGCTCGGTTTGAGTGAATGGATCGTGACGAATTGCAGAAGACAGGTACCGTGAAGTATGCAAATTTATTGTCATAACTCTATCGTCAGAAAACAAACACCGCGACCGAAAATAACACACGTGGCCCTATACTTAGACGTTCCGTCAGACGAGCACAAAGCGCAGTAAATCAGATCCTGATGTTCAGCTCGTTCCATGATACTGTACTCACGAGCAGTGAACAGATCTCGTTCTGGGTTTCACCGATTGGTGCAACATACATGTCATTCTGCTTTCACTGAGTTACGCTAAGCACTTGCTTTGCCAGATGCAAAATACTGAATACAATGATGGTCATTGAATAGAGAACAGAAAATGTTCAGTAGCAAATAGAATGTTATTCAACGGTTCAATGATTTGTTTAAACTTCCCTGGAATGATAGAACAATATAGTTCAAAAATGAAAATTCTTCCTCGTCTCACATTGCATTGTTCACATTGTCCATGTAATTGTCGTCTTTCCTCTGGCAGTTGAAGTTTTCTATCTGTATCTTTCCTTCCATAGTTTCCAGCCAATCACTGCAATTATGATTCTTCCTCAGCCCTAAAAAATCACTCTCCACATCTAAAGCCATCTGATAAGTTTCGTTCACGAATAAACCTTGGATTTTCTTTCAGCTTCTAAGGCTTCTTGTCCGGCATTTTTGGACGAGTACCTTCCACCAGTTACACATTTTTTTCAAAATTCTTTCTTCTTGGTCGCCTTGAGCATGTGTTTACATTTGTGAGGCTTAGACTTTGTTCACTTTATGGAATCAAGGTTTGGAGGCTTTGAAAATGAGTTATTTAGGTAACTGCGAATAATAGTTCGGATGTCACATCTATGTGATATCACAGATAATTATTGTTGATCTGTAATTGTGCTTAATTTTCCCCTAGCAGCTTTCATTTACTTAGAGTTGATTTGTGTAATTAACCAACCACAAGGACAAATTTTATTGAAGGTCACAAAACATTTTTCTTGTCAGCAACTTTTGAGTGATCCTTAATTACAAGCCTTTATAGTTGTATACCAGTGTATAGGTCCTGACCAGGTAGTTTTGAATCACTAGAATGACCAACTAGTGATGTTATGCATGTGTGATTGGAAGAGGGTTAAGACCAGGGTTAGCCATAAGGATCTCATAATGGGCCCAGTGGTGGAGGACTGAATGTAAGGATGACTTGAAGTGATAAAAAATGTGACAGATCGTCATATGTCCATTTAGTGATCGATGAATGTCGACCTTTGAACGCACATGGTCCGGAGTTACGTGATCAATTCCCCCGGGAAACTATTTTCAAGAAAGATACAATTAAAAATTGAAGTGAAATAACCATGACGACAATCATCAATATTGCATTAGAGACTTGAAATTGTCAATGTTTGTCACAGCGAGATAATTTTGATTCATTAATTGTGCAGGAAAGTTGTTTTTGACTTTGAATCTGGTAGGTGCTCTACCAACTGACACATAAACAAGTCCCTCATTTATATTTTAACAATCCAGGTTAGTTTTGGTATGAGAACTAACAGCTGTGGAATTCTAACAATCTCTGCTTTGTTTACAAAATGCAGTTACGATGAGGACATAGAAAGTATTTATGCTGTGCAAAGTAGAAAGAATTATTATGGATGAATAATAACTATGGTTCATAATGAAACATAAATTACTTACAGAGGCATCCCAAGTTGACTGGTTCCTGCGGGGGGAGGGGGGTTTGGTTTTGGTTGGTAGGGATATCAATTTTTAGAAGACTGTGTCACTGGAGTACTGTATATCAGGAAGTATACTTGCTGCAGATGGTTCAGTTACTTGTTTATTACTTACTACGTTCTTTTTTTTCTATCAAGAGAACTTTTTGTTTGATGCTTAGTTCTATTGACTCCTTGTCGCTGCATCGGCAGCAAATTTTCTTGTGTGAGTTTTGCATGCTGTTGCTTCATCTCTCCTTTTGGAACGCGGAATGTTAAACAATATACCAAGAGGATGTGACACGTTCCCTATGTGCACAAACTAGGCAAACATTGCGACTAGACCTGTGGTAGACAAGGGAGAAGACAGACATCATTGCTGACGGTTAACAAAAATGACAGAAACGGCTCACCGGAATGAAAGGGCAGTTAATGTTGAGAGGGCATGCAAGTTATGTACTCACATTGTAATTTAATTTACTTTTACAAATGGAAATATCCCTTTTCCTTTTTTCTATAAAATTGCATTTCTTTCACTTTTTGATTTTTTAATACATGTTGTTTTATTCAGAGGTCTCGCGGAAGTACAGCTTTGCGGCTATGAATTCAAATACATTCCTTGAAAAAAGTTTCAAATTAAATCAAATCATCATGTGCACGTATGCACCACCAAGTTAGCGAGATAATACAGCACTAGCAACACTGAATGTGCATGTGAGACATCTGTAAGTAGGCTTTCAGGGCATAAAGTACTTTATAAAAGCTTGTTTGGGTTCTTTCTAAATATCAAAGAAACTGTAATTTAAGGAAAATGTGAAAATAATGAAACCGATATATTACTCTCCTCTTTCTCCCAAGTGAAACCAAAAGTTGACAATGATAAGATGAATATTGGAAAGTTACCAGTTGGTTGCAGAAAATGCCAATCATCGGAAAAAATATGATTGATGATGCACGAACAAATGGGACCAAAAATCGGTAGGCTCTGCCCGGCGAGGAATCTAATATGATGCTGAATGTCAGTGACAGTCTCTGCACACGTGCACCATCCGACGGGGGGCCTCGCGATCTGGCAAAATAATTCCCAGGCCGTCATGCATAACCCAACGTGACGTTATGAATATTTCGTTAGCAACTCTCGAGGGGCCCCACGCGAATGAATGGGAGTGAAGAAAATATAAGAACGATGGGAATCAAAGGAGAAAATATATACAAAGATTCACGCATATATGACTAAATTTTAATGATATATGTGTTTGGAATGTTTGTTTGCCAGCAGGAATATTTTGGTGTGAGGTTGCTAAAGATGATGCAAAAATTCAGGAGGCCATCCTCTCTTTTTGTTTGTTAATCAATCTACATCTGGTTACAAGACTATGCATCGTTACTTCCAACAGGGTTTACCGGATGTCTTAGCTGTTTCTATCTACTTTCGAAAGAAATTAACCAACAGCTTCTTTGTTGCGTTAACGGGGATCTTTCCATCATATGCCCGACAACTTAATTATTAGTACGTCTTAACAGCTCTTTGATAGAATCTGCCCATCACTGCAGGTATATACTTTATTTTCCTCTTGCGTGTACACTAGTCACAATTTCTCTACAGCAGAATGTCTACATATGATAACAAAGTTCTTGTTTTGTAATTTAGTTGACACTTATTTCACTCTGCTGTACCTGCAGAATTGTTTGATTTAAATCAAGCTGATTAAAATCATGATTGAAATCTTGATTTTTGTTTTTACAAAAATCATGGTATAGATCACGTTTTTTTTTTAAATAAATCACTGATTTAAATCATGATTTAAATAAATAAAAGAGATCAACAAACCCTAATTACTTGTCTTTACACGCCAAATGAATACCATCTACTTTACCATGAGCACCGATAATCCTTTTTCAAACCGTGTTTGGGGCTGTCTGGCCTATTCCATACTCATCCCCGTGTTACCAGCGTCCTCATATTGGTCCAATCCAGGTAAGTTTCTGTATTTCTATGACAGTTTAATCTAGTATTATTCCGTATTCCTTTGTTTTTCCTAATGAAAAGAATTTTGCTGGAAAGGTACCTGGACTCTCGTGCATTTCTAATTGTTCTACATCTGCCCTTTTAAAGTGAAGCATCAAATGAAAGCAGGAATCTGTGTGAACTTCTTTATAGTGAATGTGTTTGACAGCAGACTACCAACTGCTCGTTACATTCCACTACAGAATGTCTCAGTTTTGGAAGATTCACATTTGCTCATAGAAAAATGCCAAAGTTTAATGATCTTCAAAAAAAAAAGAAGAGAAAAATGAGTAATTTCTGCCCTGCGATATTTTCCTAATATGTACTCAGCCTTGCAAAACAATTCTGTGGGGCACCATTCAACACTTCTGCGTAATAAATGTTTTTTTAATTAGGATGATTAATGACATGAAAGTTTTCCGGAGATCTGTAATCACACCTAAACAAGATGAACCAATGGGAAGAGGAAGTTACAGGAAGTTTTGTTAATCAAGAACAATGCGTAGACTCCATGTTCTGATTGCTGCTTAATTTCACATTAATTAAGTCAGTGCTTGGAAATGTCTCGTTAAACGTGACTCCTCAAGTTCATAGATCCAGCTCATTCGACTAGAACAAAAAATAGCTTTAAATCCCGTAATATATTATGTAAAACTAATCAAAGTACAAAATTCATTATGTTTAAAAACTCTTTGTCATCACCATAAATCAAAGGCTCCAAAATCGTGAAAAGTTGAATGCAGTATGGAGGAGGTCGTATTTACACACAGAAGTTTTACCTCCTATGAAGGAAAAAAAGTTTCTAAAATGCCCAGGTAAAACGTTTGGTGATAATTTCAGGAATGGTCCACGTCAGAAAGTTACAGTCACACTGCCTTTATCCAGGGCTGTGATATCATAGCTGCATATATTTGTTACCCATAGGTTTGAATTGATTTGCTACAGTGGTATAATACCTGTGGTGTAAGGGGGTCACCATTTCCTTGCTTCTAAGACTTCTAGGCTATAGGTTATGGACGGGGCCTAAATATAGGACCCCGCTTTATTGCCAGTGCGTGTCAGTTTACTAACCTGCTTTGATTTTTACAGCAATTAGAAATAGATCGCAAGTGTACACAACTTTTAGACTGGTGGTCATATATTAAGCGATAAGATATGCACATGAAGAACAGAAGTTAGAGCACATACTAATTCAAGTAATGCACGTACAGGGGCGATTCTGTGAGGGGGGCTATAGTACTGTAGGCGGCCTCAGCCTTCCCCAAAAAAATTTTGGCTAACCCCAGAATTGGGCAAATGATTTATGTAAACTGATACACATATTTCTTGCTAATATACATATATTTCCTGTTTAAGCTAAGGGCTGAGTTTGAAAGGAAAGCTTACACAAAAGAACCTTTTAACTTGTTCTCATACTGTATCATGCTGTGGTCTATCCCAGTGAATTGCATTAAGGCACAATCCTTATTAAAATATTCAGTCACTGTTATTCACCGCTATACGTACAACAATTTCTCCTTTAACTGTGTTGTTTTGCTCCATCCTTTTTGCAACAGGACATTCAGGGTCTGTGTAAGGATAAGTGGATCAAACCATTTACAAAAATGACATTAATTTTCCAATTGTTGCAATTGATCTAATTTCAAATGGTGAAGGGATCGACAACTTGCACAAAGAAGAACGAAACATATCTAATGCCAGTAAAATGTGCATGCACCAACTTGCCTGAGAGTGGGGGCTATGGTATTTTTGGGGTCCCGCGGCTACTTCACTGAACATTATCCTTCCTAATTAGTGAATTTGCATGAAATACTGTGACTGCTACAACATGTCCTTGCAACGTGAATCGAGTGGATGCCTGCTTCGACTTTTTGTCGCTGCATGTCCTGCAGAGTGAGACTGTAGCAGCGAGAGTGCTACGATGACAAAGGATTACTCTGTCAGTCTGCTGTGTGGCTCAGATTCTGTGAGTTGTGATGGACACAAGATCTCTGTTGATGGAGTGAAAATTTTCTAGGACATGACAGTTGCTACGGTAACTGCACAGCATGACGATTGACTTTTATGAAAAGGGGGGCTTAAATCCGGGGATGAATCATCAATCCCTTTAATACTCTTCAGAGTTATTCTAAGCATCACACCATTATGCTTTTTTTTTTCTGCCTGTGTGAATGTGTCGCAATGTATTTGTGCAACCGCCTATCAACGCGTTTCAGACCAAGATCTGGTTTCGTTTGCAACATCGTCTTTGACTTACTTGAAAGTAGCGACGAAAAGTGCGCACGAATTCCTCCCACATGTACAAACACCCCTCTTCTCCTCCGTTCCTTCCACCTAGGATAATCAACTCCATCGAAGCAATAAGTGGCCCCACATTTTGACGTCAAGTTTATGTTCTTATTAGAAATTAAAAATTTAACCAAAGAAACAAGGAAAAATCTCAAAACCATGTGAAGTCTGCAGTCTCATACGATGCAATTGATTCTGTTGCTTTGAATATTATATTCCTTGACATAGCTCCAGCTATTTTATTTTGGTAATTAATGTCGGAATTGGTCTCATAGGGACAGTGAGACTTAGATATGGCTGAGTGAGTAGAATCTAATAAAGTTGCATTAATATTTCACAGCTATGTTACCTGGATGTTTTTGCCTACGTCAATTCTCGATTCACATGTGTGAAAGTAATAAACTTTGACAAATGGTATCGCTGCCTCTGTGTAGAGTCCTGTTTAACGACTTACGGCATGACAAGCCATTAATTACGACTAATAACCCAAAATTTTCGGAGTTGCAGTATCGTTGTCGCGGAGATGGGGACTACATACCTGCTGTGCCTTTTGCCCAGACGGCTGTATTGAGGAACCCCCTTCATTAAGTGTTCATAAATCAAACAAATTTAAGGTAGCATGAAATTCAGTAGTGATGTTAACAAAATGTGGTTGAAAGAATCGGATTCCTGTGTGGTGTGATGTTAACTGTAATATTTTGCTTGCGTTGTGTTATAAATTGATGGTGCAAATATGCACCCAGAATAAAGTCTGAGGTAGAAATTTCTCAGCCTGAGGTCAGAACGTTTTGAAGACAAAACTTGTAGTGAAATGTGAGTGCATTGAGTTGTCTGGTGTATATTGATATGTCTTGCATACTGTACAGTATATATTGAGATGTCAAATATGTGCTGAGATATCGAGTACGTATATTGAGATGTCTAGTCTATGTTGGAATATCTAATATGTTAAGATGTCTAATATATGTTGAGATGTCTAGTATGTGTCGAGATGTATCACACAATATGCTGAGAAGTTTAGTGCATGTCGAGATGTCTAATATGTCTACTTTATACCTGTCTTATATTTCAATGTCCCTATTGTGTTTCAAGATGTCTACCTATTACATGTTGAGATATCTGTTACCTTTTGAGTTGTCTATAGTGTGCGAGAGCCAGCCATCCCTTACATGCAATTACGTTTCCTTGCTGTTCTGGCATCTGTTTTCATTACTGTTAGTGAACAACAGCAGGCCTATAGCCAGATTAACAAATTGGGGGGGGGGGCACATCAGTGTTGGAGTTTTACTGGCCTGGGAGGGGTCTAAGGAAAGGGAGATCCCCTCCCATTTGAGAAGTTTTTGCCTTTTTCAAGGGTTCTAGATACAAAATGGTGCAAGATTTCCATATTTTCTCCCTGTATTTGTATTCCAAAAAAGCAGGACCTTTTATTGAAAATTCGGGGGACACGTACCCCCTGTGCCCTCCATGGCTACGTACCTGAACTATATCCACAAAGAAACCATAACCCAGAGTTTGCTTGTGGCACTTACAATGTGATGGCCCCTATACTAGTTTATGATTAGACCGATAGTTGATGATGGCCTCTACAATTTTAGATTACATCATATATGATCTACCATATATAATGTATGATAAAAGTCCATGTATTATTACATGGACTTTTATCATACATTGTTCACTCCTAATGCTAAATTGACAATTAGTGGGTTTACTTCAAATGTTTCTAATGTACATTATGCAACCGGCCACAAGTTACACCTGTACAGCTAGGACTTAGGACTCCCAGCCATTCACACTTCTATACCCCAATATCCCTTGCTCCCCACTTCCTCCCTCATGTCCCTGTATCCAAAATGTAGCACTATACCAATTATGCTCAAAACAGAGGTCACTCACTGTACCCAAACCTGTCCAAAAATTACACATCTTCCAGAGGAGCACTCTCTGAACCAAAAGGATATATAGCCCTGTAGGTCATGGAAGTGACTTGGAAAAGGGGGGGGGGAGAAGATTAATTCTGCAAAATAAATCAGGGTTGTAAAAGTCAACCTTCAGCTGTTCCAATACTGAAACAATTTTTCTGGGAAGCATATTTTCAAAGAATCTGATGCAGCGTGAAAGCTGTCATCCGTAAGTAAACCTATAAATCGTAACCACAGTATATGACAATTTAGAAATGTTCCGAAGTGCATCTGTGCTGTGCAATTCCTGGATTTACTCCTACTGTGGCCTTTTAGGCCTACTGTTGGTTTATATCTTAACCCAAATCAACAGCATGCATGGTGGACTAGCATACCGCAGGTGAGAAACAATGAAATTGTTACCAATCAGTTCTGTGATTTTTCATCCACAGTTATCTGTCCAAATATTATCTCATTTCATTCATGATCATATTTAATATCATCCTTTTAGTTTCTAGGAATTGCTTTACTGTTCCAGAAAACTGCATTCCCATACATACCCAAGCAGTATACCCATACGCACACACATGCACAACACATTAAACCCTCAGTCCTATCAGCTTCCAACTACTCCCAGAATATCTCCTTTTAGGATCGTAAACGCGGTTAATGCCCCCTGACTCATTAACTACCACGATTGGAAAAATACTCGTAATGGGAGACTGGTAGCTACAGCCATCAGATGTATGTATGTGTGGTAATAAAGCCGCCTCTGATTGATGAAAGCCGAGACCATCACAGCTTAACAAAGTTGTCTTCATTTAACTACTAGATGCCTGCCTGGCTATCTGATGTTACCAGCGGTTTATTGGCATACTTGTGCTTGCTGTTACTGTGATTCCTTTTTCAGTCTGCTGCCACCACTTTGTTCTCTATGGCAGCAGTGCCAACAGCCTTCCGTGTCTCTCTCTATCTCTGCTGAAGCGTCTTTTCTCCCCGACGAGGAGCACGTCACCTTTCCCGATCTTCAAAGTTCTCATGAAGGGAGGAAGCTAGAATGAGCCTCGGATTTGTTTAGACTTTTCGTCTGTGACCAAACTGATGTCTTTTTGTCTTGTGTGCACAGTCAAGTGTGTGTCTTGTTCTTGGATGAAGGATCACTGATAAAGACCATGTGCTAGCTCCTGGTTTCCAGTCAGCCAAACTTAGCGCCAGAGGGATTCATCTTATCAAATCACCTGGAAGCTATCTATCGGCAAAACTGCAGGATCAAAGAACACTTGAGATTTGTTGGACAATATCAGAAACTTTCATTTTGAAGGAAACTTTCTCCATCCCAGATCTTTTTACTTCATCAGTTAACAACATGGGTAAGCAAATAATTCTCTCTTCTCGTTTGTGGCAGAGACGGTGGTGAGAACTGAGAGGAAGAGGCAGGGGTTGAAGAGGGTCTATTCACAAAACATTCTCACTTCTCTTTTGAGGCAGAACAAAGAAGTGATGAGAATCTTTGGGGGAAATAGCAGGGGTAAAAGAAAAAGTGTTATTTTTCACTAACATGTTTTGTCGAGTAAACGCTCTCTGATACTTTCTCACCTCTTGTGGCGGAGGCAGTGTTGACTTGTCGATGGGGGGGGGGAGCATGGATAGAGTGAGGGGTATTCAATACATATATTGTGAGATCTTGAATTCTCTTTGATCTAGTAAAAACTTTCCACAAATGTAGTTACTGTATTATTACATATACATGTTGTAATATACAGGACTTCGTAATCAATCGATCATCCTTTACTGTACTTCCTTCCTCAGCCCACACTTGGTTTGCATTTTGCACATTAACTTAAAAGCAATGATCGATCTTTTCGAGATGTATTTTTTTTACACATTCGCTTACGAGATGTATGGTAATTATTAATTGGAAGGTAATTAAAAGTAACACCTCCGTCAGAGCTTCTTCAGAAAAATCCTTTCACTGTCCCTGTTGAACACGACCTTAGAAACAGATAAACTAGAACCACGTCAGGCTAACTACTCAGCATACACAAGGAAGAAATGAAGCCGAAAAACAAGTAGTCACCGATTTGAAGGTGATCGGGTGTCATAAAGGTTCAGAATAGGTAAATCTGAAGTTTGGGGCTGTATGGTGACACTTAAGGGCCAAAGGAGTGATTTGCACAAGTTGTTTGTCTATTAGAGATCATTGGCTTTGCTTTCCAATGCAAACTTGAAACCGCATTAAATAGTCACCCTACACTTACCGTTGATTTGATGAATTTGAAGTTGTTTAAGGTGTCTTTGCCTTAAGCTATAACAAATTTAAAACCAGGTATAGCTTTTAGACTTTCACACCTCTCATAGGTAACCCCCTCCCCTTTTTCTTACTCTGAAAGAGTCCTTACCTGAGGTAAAAAAAAAAAAAAAAAAAATTATGTCGTCCAGCTTGAAAAATGAAATACACAGTGCATACTTCTTCACCCCATATAACCTTTACATTACCGTATTGACCAACTTCCATCTTCACCAGACAATTCTGAATCAAGATGTAATATGTTGAACCTTATTTATTCACAGTTTTAAGTAGTAGATTGTACAATACTGTATGAAGACTTATTTGTGCTAGGAGTCACAAATTATTGCAAAATATAGAATAATGGAATAAAGGGAATATCTTTCAACAGTTTTAAATCTCTCAGCAATGAATGAAACAATTGGAGCTCTAAACATGAGAGTTGGAGGAAGGGGATTTATTTTCTATCCTCTAAAATATATTTTATCATAATTCTAGACTTCAGGTATACTTTAAGATTCTTTGACCTTTGATTTAAGCCATCTCATCATAAGAACCGCTAGTCTGGTATTGAGCCGAACGGCACTAGTAGAGAGTGTTTAAGGTAACCAGTACACCTGGCATGGTAGATGGGAGTGCATTTCTAATGCTGAGACAGGAAAGTGAGTTGGTAAATAACCAAACCAGGTGAGTTTTGGATAACCCACCAAGCTTTTGTAATACAATGAGATATTATAATGTGCTGCTACAACGAAAATATTAAGAAATTCATTTGCATTTTATTGGTTTATATAATTGTGGAATTACCTAATTCTTCTAGTTCGATTTTATAGCCTGTGAGAGTTTGAATGTTGGTAAAATACGTCTTTTTTGCTCGTTTTGCTAATTTCGCAGAGGAAATTCATGTTTCGTTGGGTGAGGCACTGCCTAGTCATCACCAAATGTGGCATATTTGTTGTACAATTTTGTGCATTTGGAGAGCAACTAGCCTGCATAAAATACATAGCTGATTATCTGCATGCAACTTGGATCTATAGTATACTTGAGCTTTGCTAAAAATGGCTCTCTTATCCTGTGTTGTGATCCTTTTCAAACTCATTCATATGACAGCATAAACAGGCAATTCAGTTTTGTCATCATATAACTGAACATACTATATGTGCTTTGTGAAAGGTTGACATATGCTACCTTCGTCGATGCACTTGTTACAGTTCCGTATGCTCTCTTTAAGGGAATTGTCCGAGGAGGGAGAGAAGTTACAGTTCTGCAAATAAATTCGCAAAATCTGATTTGAAGTGGTTGAGTCCATATCGCTGATTCTTTTCTCACAACGAACGACAGTCGGCCTTGTTTTGCGGCGTCGAGTCACTTAAGACAGTACGCTGCTGTCGAAAATTAACCTTTCTCGAGATTCTTAAGGCAGAGGTTACACGGTTTGTGTTGGTGTTTTATTCTCTTCCCACGGAATAAATTGCGACTAGCGTGGAGAGATTGCCCTTTGCCGGAACTGTCACGTCAGCTGTGATTTTTACCCAAATGATAATCTCGGAGATTTATATAATTACAGGCTCGGTGCTGTTTCACATTTGATATCGAATCCCTTCTATTAAAGCTGGAATAGTAGTTGTACCGACGATTGCCTGGCCATCTACCTTTGTTCTTCGTCAGAGTTCCAGTTAAAGAGAAAATAGGGAAAAGATCACCTGTCTCATAATCTGAGAGAGAGCTATGCACTCACATTTAAGATATTTAAATACGAAAATTGTCTCGACATCTTTATTGGCCCTACAAAATTCAGACTCACCAAGAAGCAATAACGCTTAATTTCCATTATTTGAAATCAAACAGACCAATGGGAATGGACATTTGTATATTCATTTATGCAAAAAAGGGGTTTAATTGTTTTTTGTACTGGCTGTGACATATTTTGCAAATCTTGACTTTCATTGGCGACTTTTCAGCTCATAGTTCGGCTTTAAGGTAAGATTCAAAGATGTAGACTTCATAGGCCAATCTCAACCTCGCTATATAGCCTTCCTTCGAGGGAAATAGGACATTTAGAATATACCAACATCGGGTGCAGAGAAAATAGCTTCAATCATTCTTAAACCATGCAGTCTCTTCAATAAACATTTGCAAAAGCTTTATCTCCTCAAAACATCATGCACGTGATGAGCAACGGAAGATGCGTCATTTGAATTTTGAAAAGTTTGGGTGAGCAAAATATTGTTGAGCAAGAAATAACAAAATTTCTATCTATGAGAAACTTTTTCTTGAAAAGAAGACTACTGGCCTTTCTCATTTTGAATAATCTATCATTCTATGACCACAAACATTGTTTTTTAAAATATGGTTGTCTTCTGTAAAACATTTTTCCCTTTAAGGCTAAATTGCTAGTTTGAGAGGTGAAATTTGTTGACCGCCCTTTCCAGTGCCACCAAATTCAGTTTTCCAGTACAGTGGCCTCAAACTGACCTATCATAGTAGGTGATTAATGTTTACTATGGACTTTAGACTGAGGAACATGCATGGTAAACAATGTTGGCTGGTGATTGACTGACAATTACAAGGCAGTGTCGTCAGTTGAATCTTTTCAACATAATTTGATGTTTAATTAATGTTTAGTGGTGGATATAATGGTCACAAACAACACGTCCATCGATCGATCCCTACAAAGTGATCTTTGCCAGGTTGGCCCTGGACTAACAGTGGTGTACTGAGCCCATTAACTTATGCTTCTGAATTAGCAGTTAGAACTTTCCCACATGTTTTCTTCGTGGGCGTCAATTTGGGGGAAGAGAGATGGAGGACATGAACCCCCCTTCTTTGAGAGGAAAGGACACCGAATCATTTGTCTCCCCCCCTCCCTGCCTTGAATTGTAAGGTGAAACTACACAAAGACGAATGGCTCTACAATTGTTAGTGGAAGCATAAATTTCCCAACCCGTGTTCTAAAATGTAACGAAAACTTACGTGACTTTGACAGGCCAGATTCACTACTAGGGAGTCCCATTCCCTGCAACCTGAACAGCGTTTTTATCGTCCACTTTACAAAGAGTCCAGAGAGAAAAAAAACCTGGCTCTGATTCAGTTGTAGCATTTACTGCTGCTGACCATTTCAACCCTTTGTCCCAGTCCCTTCGTAGAATGCCTGGAAGGTAACAATTACCTTCGTAGAACGCTCTTTGAACAACGGTCTTCAACTACGTGGCTTTATGTTTGTGAGCTACACACTAATACCGCAGGTAGTTCAGTATAGATGTAGCAGCAAAATGATCAGAACACTATTTTCCAAATCTTACTAGCTTATAAAAATAGCCTGCAGATCGAGTCCAAAGTCAGCTATGAGAGTTGCAACTCACAAATGAAAGAAATGATTTTCTTCAACAGTGCCTTGTCATGTACAACTCTTGATATTCTCACCAGGCATGTGCAAAACCAGACGAGACAAACGGCAACCTTTCTGTTTTGAGAAATTATGTTTTGTGGAGAACATACACTTTATTCATAGCAAAGTGAGGCCCCATGAAGGATTGTAGAAACTTCGTGTAAAAACATCCGATCCATCCCCCCCTCCATTTTTATGTTCAAAATGTAGGGGGGTCAGAGGAGGGGGTGGGTTGTAGAAAGATAAGAAATTAGAAGCAATTTGTGTATTAACTTCAGCGTAGGTTCATGATATCAGGCACCCATTTTTAGGCTAATGATAGTTGTGGCATTTGAATTTTGATGAAACAATTTTCATATATGTATCCTGCCAAAGCAGTTTACCTCATTTTGTGCCCAGGTATTAGAGGAGAAAGAGGCATACACAAAAAGAGAAGTTGATTAATTTTTGTTTTGGAATGTCAGCTTTATACGTAATTACAGTTGCAGGTACGTGGATAAAATGCTATACATAATCAGGAGATGAGTTTCATCTTTAACCAGCTATGTGTGGCAGGTCTTTGCAAGGAAAATGGATGCTCAAACAATTGACCTTAAAGACAAAAAGTCATCACTCCAGACAGCTCAATTCTCCCAACCACTTATGTCTAGTCCCTCCCACAGCCTGTCTAAAATTCCTCCACGTGCGTAATCAAAACAATGGATACCTGTGTACGCTGGGAAAAAAGAGCTACTCCGCATCTTTCGAACTCGTCAATCGAAGGGTACTGGAACGTAAAACCGGTTGAGGATTTTGCGATCCACAAGACAACTAGCTTAGGTTCATAAGTTGCTGCCTTGAATGTAATGTTTGATAAAAGGATGCAGGGGGGGTGGGAGGTTGAGGTTTCGGTGAGTGCCAGTGAAAGAAGAGCAACAGCAATGACGGTTGTCATACTAAGTTGTACTCACTTGGCATGGGAATTAGCCAGAGACAGAGAGCTTACATGTTTGTTTACAAAAAGAGCGATATCTTTCAAGCTCTTCCTATGTACTGAATTTAGATTATAATTTTGCAGGATGTGCATAAAAAAAGATGGTTTATGGAGGAAGGGGGGGGGGCGGTTGATGGTGTCTTGGTCTAATATATCGTGAAAAGATTTTGGCAATTTACCTTTCTGAGGACATGATACACATCTCTTAAATTAATTTTGAAATTTGCAGAATTTCACATTAGTTCTATATTCAGAGAGGGTGTTAAGTCGATTGTGTGGTTTGACGCGGTTTAAATTTCCAAATTGTAACCTCTCCGAGATGTAGAACCACTCAGGTCTAATCCTCTTGGCTTGGGAGAGACAAGGAGGAGGCTGCACTCGGAAAAGTTAACGACAAAATGTTGCTGGACCGGTGTTACAGTGAGTTGATTTGGAACTAAAAATCAGCAGTACCAGCAGGCCTGTGGCCACAATAGCCTATTTGGGGGGCACATGAATGTTGCTGGGGTGTCTCCCGTTGAAAAATTTTTGTCCATTTTAATTGTCTCGGATGCAAAAATGGTTTGAGATTTCCATCTTTTCTCCCTGTATTTGTATAGATTTCAAAAAAGCAGTAGTAGCATTTTGTAACATGTACAGTGTCAAATCTTTTGACCTCGACCCTGTTCTGTCGCAAAACCCCCTCCGCCACTCCTGCCACTCAATCTGAACTATGTAGTGTTCATCCCCTTCACTGTGTTAATATTTACATGCCACTGTATAAGACTACCTCCTGTAACGACAGTAATGCTGTAAGGTCAGTCCATCGCTTTTGTGTGAATTTTGTAAAAGTTCTTTTTTGTAAAGAAATTCTTTCAAATGCCACATTTTAAATCGTTGTCTTATGCCACATTTTAAATCATCATATGTAGACTACAACATTACGTTACATGCCTTTACTCGGTCGAGTATTTTGAGAGTTTTGTCCATTTCTTTCATGTTTTTGCAAAACATCACAAAAAAAATAAATAAAATCACAAAAGGAGAGTGCACTGATGTAAAAATGCTCAAATAGTTCTAAATTAAGTTCTCATAAATGATCTTAAGTTGTCATTTACCGAACTCTTCTAAGCGAATTTTGAGCATTTCTTGTTGTATGTTCTCATGCCATCATCAAGAAGTCTCACAAAATTATTTTTGATTTCAGCGTAAAACCTTTGCCTGCATCATCTGAGACAGTTTCATTTCTCCCAACCGCCTACCTCTAGTCCCTCCCTCAGCCTGTCTTACATTCCTCCACATGTGTGATCAAAACAATGGATCCCTGTGTACGCTGTGTAATAATACGAGCTGCTCTGCATCTTTTGAATTTGCTGGCAATCTAAGAGTACTGTAACTTAGAACCAGTTGAGAATTTTCCTTTCCGGGAGGTAAAAATATAGCTTAGGGTGATGCAATACAGCCTTTAATATATGCATGTACAGTACATTCTTCTTTGCACTATACTGCTCTGTCATATATTGTAACGAAACACTGCTTTATTTTCATAACAGGAAAGAGGAGGGAAAAAAAGACAAAAAAAACAACAAAAAAACAGGCATGAATATTTCAGAGTTAACTTTCCTGGAGCAGTTAATTCCTTTGATGAACAATTGCATCTGAAGGAGATCTGAAGATAAGGCTTAGTTGGCCAAAGCCTTGACTGGGAGAAACAAAAAGCGAAAAAAGCAAAACAAGAGAACAAGAGAGATGAAAGAGCAGAGATGGAGATAATGTCAGGTTGAACGATGATATCTGACGAGAAAACTCCATTTTACGGCTAAGCTACAATCGAATTTACCGTCAGCGGTAGCGATAGGGCTCGATACAGTCAAAGGATAAAAGCAACATAAATTTGCAGACTACAGTGGAAGTTTAAGAGACGTCAACATTTTTTCGTGGGCGAAGGCTGGCATAAGCGTTTGGTTTTTGCTCCACTATCAGTCACAGGCAACAAGTATGTATAGTGTATAGACTCGACGGTTAATTAAATCTGAACGTTATATGCCTGAAAAGTTTGGGAAATTGTTAACGTTGATGCAAAATGTTAACAACGCGGTAGGTAGGGAGGTTCAGAGCCCGAGTCTTCCATTTATGGAAGTATTGAAAAATGACTTTATGATAATTGTATTTAAATTTTTAAAAATCACACATTTAAATTGAGTTACTTGTTTTTTGAAGAGGGGCGTTTGAAGTTATTTTGTTTGTACAAACTGTTGAGTAGATGCTGAACATTGTAAGAAAATCAAGTTTGAAGAATGGCCCACTTTAATGTTTAAGTAACTTCCTTTGGCTTGTATGATGCAACGTGTATAGTCCATAAACTTGGTATACTTGCAAAATTTAATAATAATAGTAACAACTCAAGGTTTATAATGCACTAAATCTCCCAAAGTGGTCATGGCCCTTTACAGCAATGCAAAAAAAGTAGAAAGAAGAAATAATGAACATGGCAAAGAAAACGTGCAAAGATGCGACATGCATAAGATACATTTTTAATTGTTTCTTAAAAGTGTCACTTTACAGAGAACAAACAAGGTTAAATGGTCAATTGCTGCAAAGGACTTGTGGAGCAGCCACAAAACTTGATCTGACCCCCCATGCATGACTAAGCCTTATTTGTGACATAAGAATTAAAGGGGACAGATCTTCTCAGTCTTCTGAATCGTGTGAACGCCAGGGGAGTGTACACTGCATACTTCCACATCCTGTGATCACTAATTATACTTCCCTGTAATCCATCGACTCAAAACTAAATACTACAAAAAAAAAAAAGTACGGAAGTGACGTAACAATTCTGAGGCGCTTGATGAATGAGAAATGATGAGAGGCCATCGGTTGCCTTTATATGGCATGATTTTCATATCTGTCTGTTAAAAGATTTCTTAACTCAAGAAATTCATGACATGTACATGAACCTCATCGTTGCAGAAACAATACACCGTGTAAACCGGAGAAGAACTTCAAACATTTGGGCACCTTTCTTTGCTAGCATCAAATCTACGGACTTTGCAGTCTCTTCTGAAAAGTCAGTAGAAATAAACCCCATCTTACATACAGTTTTTCCAATCTGCGTAAATGAAATGTTTTTTTAACACCATGCTTCACTTGAGCATTGTTCATCCCAGCTTCTTGAGGGTAAGTGGTGGGTTTAGAGGAAGGAAGAGCAGGCCCATAGCCACACTAACCAATGGGGGGGCACATCAGTGTTGGAGGTTTGCCAGCTCGGGAGCTCTAAGGGGAGCCCTTTGAAAAATTTTTGCCTTTTTTTAAGGGTTCTAGATGCAAAATGGTATGAAATTTCCTTTTTTCTCCCTGCAGTTGTATTAAAAAAAAAGCAAGAAATTTTATTGAAAGATTTTTTACCTCTTTTTTGGGGGGCGCATATTTTCCCCCTATGTGACTGAGGAGAAAAGGAGGGGATGAGGAGGAAGAGGAGAAGGAGAGAAATGAGGGGATTGAGGATTCTTGGAATGGTTTTATTTTTATTTCTTCTTTGAATAATCTTCCCATCAACTGTCATACATCAGATAAATTCCATTCGGAAAACCTACCAATCATAGTGCTAATGGTTAACTAAATATGAATTATGCAATCACAGTGCACGATTAATTTCCTTTCATTCCAAATTCATTGGTCCGTAATAATGTCACAATCAAAGCATGAAGACATGGATTATTATTTCATCATAGCCTTGTTTAATGTGGTATTGGATGGGGAGACCCCCCTGTGTTGCAAATAATTCTTTACTAAATTATCAGACCTTAAGCTGTCCAGCCTTTCCATTCTGAGTTTGTGATGACAATTGCCTTTTCATATTCCTTTTATTTGTAATATTCATCATTTCGTGAGCCAAATTGTTGAAATCCTCCGTGGGCATCGTGTGGTAGGTGGCATGAGATATATCAGTGTAACACATAATGCACAGTAGGGGAAGGGACGGGGCACACTGCGAAGAAAGTGTCAGTCAGATTTGTGTAAAAGCACTGTCAGGATGTAGATTATCCTCTCTTTGTGAGACATTGTGCAGTACATGCACCTCCAGTTACGACTGGAGATGCATGGAGATGCATGTAGATGCAGAAATGTAGGTCACTGAGAGAAACGCTCGCATAAGGGATACGTCACCACTGAGCGGAGGAAGAATTTCATCCGGCTTAATTTGCATATTCCAGAAAAGGCTGTTGTAGAATTGTATCATCAATCTTAGTACCTTTTTTTTTAATGATCCGAAAAGGTTGGAAAGCCACAGGGTAAGTAGTCAGATGTTATGAAGAATCAGCAGTTGATAGCAATAACGTATCTTGGTTTTTAACAGGTTGTCGTAGTCACATAATATATTACTACATTAAATATTACAGTTTTGTTCCTTGGCTGCTTTTAAGAAGTCTTCTGTTGCATATGTCTTTCACTATTCTCCCTTGAGAAGGTCTTCCATCATCTTTTCTAAAAGGCAAGTTGATGCTACTGTCATAGAACAGTCAGGGTAAAATGAAATATGCAGCGAGGGTGAAGAAATCCTTTGCTCAATAAACCCTTTGAGAAAATGCCAATAGATATTTGAAAATCTCATTGTTCGAGATTAAAAACTTGTGCAAATCCCAGGGGAGTATATTGTACGACATCATCTGGATTTGACTGCCACTGTCGATGAGCACACATTCACTTCACTCCTTGCCCACCTGCCTCAACAAAACAACTGCACACTTTCATCTACCATGCCAATTGTGTGGAGCCGCGTCAGGGTGTTAGCAGAAATATCTTTGCATGTAGTTGGTTTGATTGAATCACAAAAGCTAACAGAAAAATGTAAGGATGTTGCGATGGTATAAAAAGATATGTAACATAGGACTATGTTCTCTTTTCCTAGTTATCAGTTCTGATGTGTTGTAGCTAAAAAGTGCCATGGAAAAGTGTCTCGGATCCATGCATCAGCACATTTTCCAAATGCTTCTGAGGGAGGCCCAAGTTAGCTTTCATAGTATGCTAAATGAAGTAACTAGAAGTGTTAATACAGAAAGCTCGTTTTTTCTTTAATATTCACTTCAGAGTACATTAGCAACAGTCTCATAAATGTTTCATTTGAAAATGGTCATTCTTTCATCTTCAGCTTTTTTGTGTATTATGGATCATTAAATAATCTCATGTAACCTCAAGGAATGTCCGCATAGTTTCAAGGTAGCCACTTACCAAAGCTGTAAATGATATACAGTATATCAGTGCACTGCCGTCTTTGATGTGAATTACAACAGAACTATCAACAGAGTCAAACCATAACACCCTGCGCAGATTCTCAGCTTCAGAATCTGCGGCGATTAAAATGCTTTTAAGCTCATTAAAATTGTTACGGTGACTTTGCTGTCAACATTTGGAAGTTAATCATTTGTCTCATCAGTGCGCCGGGCCACCGATCGGTCGTCGTCTCGAATTCCACATGTTCCCACTAGATATGGCCTTTAATTAACACCCATACCCCTAATTTAGCTGTGCGTGGAGAGGGTTTGCAAATCACTGCATCTTAATTTGTCATTTTATAGTATTCACGGTCACATGGTACGAATGACGGTGTCAGCTAGGCCAAACTGCCCGCACCTACCTTCACCGAAAGCTGTTATCTCCCTGAGATGTCAGTCCACATACCACATTCATCACTCTCACTGTCACTTTTCCTCTGCCAGTCTCCATCCTCTCACATCCATCCATCCTCTCACATCCATCCTATGCAGCAGTCTTCATCCAGATATGTTACAGTATGTTCCAGATTAATTTTGACAAGATACCTCTGGAGAGAGATTAAGATCATCATTAAAGGAGGACTGACTTGTAATAAAGAATTTGTCTCCGCAGTTCCTCCCCCCCTCTCTCTCCCTCCCCCAAGCTCCTTCATTTCCACCATATCTTTTTAAGCCCTGTGCCAGTTGTGAAATTGGAAAGAAAAAAAAAAAAAGGTTTTCTGTTTTTAGAGAAGGTGACTGACAGATTTGGAATTAGACAATTTTTTTCCCCTGTCAGAATTAAGTGCACCATCTTTTAAATGTTTAAACAACTTATTTTAAAAGCAGTATCTTATAAGAATGTCAATCAACGTTAAAGGTGGCATAGCTGTGTCTTCATCTTCGCCTGATTTGCCTCTGCTTAACATGGACTTGCATGTATTGATACCTAGTGCACATGTCCAAACCTGTCATTTTATCGCGTACGCCGCCTGCTGCAGCTGAATCGGGCCACAGCCTGCGTGATCGAATCAGTTTTATTAACAAGGACTCTGTTGATTTTCATTTCAGAAACCAAAAAAAAATATTACTCTCTAATTCAGAGTTGCAGTGTAACAACGTGATAAGCACACCACATCGAGGTGATGAACAGTACATTGCATGTTGCATGTTTCATTAGGCTGTAGATACGATGCTCTGTTGATCTACCGGCCAGAGTAGAGACTTCTGATTGGTCTGCATATAGTTAATTGTCTGCACAATTTGCATGTCACTGAATATTCATTGCAGAGTCATTGTACTTTACCGTGTATGTTTTATAATGATAACTTTACATGCATCAGAGTGTTCAGGCTATATTTTAATCTTCGATAAAATTTAAATCGTATATTCTTGAAAGGGTTTTGCTTTTCGGGGAAGTAGGTTTGTTTCAAAGGTTAAGTGTTCTGAGCCAGGAATCTTGTAAATTGTGAGGAAGAAAATACATTGATGTATCCTCAAGAGGTATACTCAGTGTGACAAGTAACAAGTTACCATGGTAGCTCAGGTTGTGACATGAATGTCTTTGTTATTTATCTTTCAAATAAGAATCAGAAGAAGCAAATTTTTTTTTTTAGAAATCTGCCAGCGAAAATTAAGAAAGGTTCTCTGATTATGCCCACAGTTTGTTCTGTTTACACTGCTATGAAACAGGCTAATTATTAAACTTGGTCTTCCGATTTTAGGCTATACAACATGCACTTTTGCATGTAGCTGCCTCACCTGTATACTTAATTCTCAGCCAGGTTAATCGGTGCGTGTCGTCGTCACCGATTCAGAAGTGGACGAAACTCATTACAATTTTTCAACCAGTGCACGTATCTGTAATATCATTAATCTGTTACTGGAGCCGGTACGTACATCGACTAAAGTAGGACTTACAACATAATGACACACTTCTCCTGTGAGACGTCATCATAAACTTTGTACTGATTATGGATATGCACAGTCAATTCTTTGCAGCAGATGTTTGATACATTTATCAGCAACTACCACTTTTTTTTTCGTGTGAGTCATACTATTATCACGCACCAATGTAGCATGAAGTCGCTCTGCGCTGCACCAAGTCATGGGCACACTCGAAAGCTCCGTCAAGTGACACTCTTTTATCTTTGTAATATCTCGCTGTTATTTACATCATGCCAGGCAGTGTTGAACATAAATGTGCGTTTGTGATATCAGCTTAAATTAAATCAAGGATTTGTGTTTCCCCTCTCTCCTCCTCTCCCCCCCCCCTTTAATTTATTAACAAAAGAAGGACAAGGCTTTTTCTCAAGCTGAGATACTCGCTAATAAGACATATTTTACAACCTACAAGTAACCTCAGAGAGCCAAGCAGTAAAACTTTGGGGGAGGGGTGGTTTCATCTGTGAGGTGTGGATTAATGAAGGGGAGAAGGACAATTTTCCGAGTACCCGATGTTATGTTTTAGTAAGAAGTTTGTTTGACAGTGAAAAACAAACATGATTTCTCCAGTTTGAAAAGTAGTAGGAATTGTTAACCATGTTTTTTTTTTTTTTGGAGGGGGATTGGTTGAGGAGCATGCAGAGTTTCTTGGTAATGTTGAAGACCTCCTTTGGTTGTGATTCTGTCATGTGTGCTTGTTCTGAAAGAAAATGATTTAAAAGACAGCTTTCAAAATTGACTCAGTTCATTGTATGCTGTTCGTTAATACTTTGTCAACTTGAGAGACAAAAATTTGTTTTTGTGTTTGTCCTTGCAATGATGGCTTGTTAGCAGGAATGCAAAATAGAGAGTGAAAGTTATTGAGTGCGACTATGCCCCAGTACTTTTAAGTCAAAATTAAATTCTTTTCTCTTTCTTTATTGAAAGAAAAATAAAAAAGAAAGGAAAATGCATGGAGGTGAAATTACTCGTTAGTCTTCGAACTGACCGCAAAGTTAGTTATGGAAATCAGGATATGGATGTATGATTGAGATAGCAATTACCATAATATGAGGACCAGAAAAAGTGCTTCAAAACTCAAATTTGGGGCAAAAGCAAACAAACTAATGAAAGGAAACACAAAAAGAAACCGGGAGATTGCAAATTTTACTATGCCTGTTTGCTCCAGCACAAATTGATAACAAAAGGAGAGTGGTGTCCGTATTTGTTTGAAAGCGGTAATGGTCAATCTGTAGTGACCCAAATATGCAAGAAGTAAGGCACAAAGACGAAGTGAAAGGGTACGGTAATGAAGGGGGGTCAGTCGAAGCTGGAACGATTGCCCTGTAGTGCTGGCATCATAGCACGGATCAATTTTAACAGCCATAAAAGTCAAGAAATGTGGGTGATCACCCTTGGGAAAAAAAACCTACCATGTTCCAACAGCAATGTGGATTTTTATTAGAGAGGAGTTAAAACATCCGCTTTCCACACAATATGCAGGTATGTGGGTGGTTTGTGAAATGTGACTGACGGAACTTGATTGACATAAAAGTCATGCATTTAGATTTAGCTGCCTCTGGATCTAGTACCATTTGCAGATGAATGGCTGATTATTTACCTGTGTTGGGCACAGACAAGTCGGTCATACACCCAGGCCATTGAAGGTACTCAGCTGAATTGCACATTTTGTTTCTTTCTTTGTAGTAGTGCCTAGCTAGTATGCTGCTCAATACGATGCTCTGTGTGCTACTGTAATATACTACCTCAGTATATGCTGAATATGCTGTCCAGTGTACGGTATACTATATATACTACTTCAGTGTAAGCTTAGTATGCTGTCCAGTACTAAAGCACAATATGCTGCTGTGTGTACGACTTAAATACAGTATACTACCTCACTATATGCGGAGTATGCTGTCCAGTATACAGTATACTATTTAAAATATACTACTTCAGTATAAGCTAAGTATGCTGTCCAGTATTAAAGCACAATATGCTGCTGCTGCTGTGTGTATATACTACATAATACTATCTCAGTGTATGCTGAGTATGTTGTCCAGTATACAGCAAGGAATAGATTTCGAGGGCGTGGTGCCAGAATTGATTTCTAGTGCACTTTGAGTAAGATTAGACTTAAAAAGCAAAAATGCAGTAACCCCAATTTGTATTAGAGTCGGTCCCCTGTCCTTCTTCGTGGATGGCTCTTTTGCATCAAGTGACAATAGTTTTGTTAATAGATTGCTAAATTTATGCAAGTTATTTGTTTACTTAAATTTGTATACATAAGGTGATTTGTAAGATTTACCCATTTTCAAAATAAAGTTGGGGTGACTGCTTGTTCCCTTTCATGCAGTAATGAAGCAAGGGGTACAGACCTGTAAAGTATAGTCACTCGTGGATACCCACACCAGTGAGTTGTGGAGAAGCCTCTTTAGAACTTGTCACTATAGCAACACAGTGTTGGTTCATTTTAAAGTGGCTATTGGTGTTAAGAAATATCGTAATTCATTTTCTACCATTTATGTTAAAAATTCTGCAAAACTACAGTGATAGTAATTTACGACCAACAATTGTGGCTTTGTAATTGCATTGACACAGGAGAAGTGAAATGACTGTAAAGACCACCATGAACTGTAAGAAAACATAAAACAACTAAAACTTAAAAGAGAGAAATTAGTGTTTTCTAGACTACAGTAAGAACAATTTTGATAAATTACTAAAGAAATGATGCACTTTTTATGTATGAAGTGTCTGCATGATGTCAGGAAAGGCTGTAATATTAAATGCAAATTTAATTTATATTATTGAATGCAGTGTTTTCATAGGTATACATAAGCAAGATCCTCTGATTAACAGATTCTCAAAGATACATAAAATGAATTAATCATTTAATTACTTGAACAGCAGACATTACTCAAGCAAAGTAAAAGAAATGAAAAATAATTACGTTAGAAGAAGGAAAATGACCAAAATTTTTTCTTGTCAGTTCACCTAAGTTGCTTTTTACAAAAGACCCACGAGGAAGAACAGAGTGGTGACCAGGCTTCTTTGGGTCTGCTTGAGGGGATCATAGACTTGATGTTATTTATTTTGTGGCAAGTTTGAAAGAAACCATTACATGACGATATTTTCAGTTAGCCTCATTATTCATGTATCTGTTCCTACAGTTACTGAAAGTGTGAGAAACTATAGTATTTTTATGAACAGGGGTACAGACCTGTAAAGTATAGTCACTCGTGGATACCCACACCAGTGAGTTGTGGGGAAGCCTCTTTAGAACTTGTCACTATAGCAACACAGTGTTGGTTCATTTTAAAGTGGCTATTGGTGTTAAGAAATATCGTAATTCATTTTCTACCATTTATGTTAAAAATTCTGCAAAACTACAGTGATAGTAATTTACGACCAACAATTGTGGCTTTGTAATTGCATTGACACAGGGGAAGTGAAATGACTGTAAAGACCACCATGAACTGTAAGAAAACATAAAACAACTAAAACTTAAAAGAGAGAAATTAGTGTTTTCTAGACTACAGTAAGAACAATTTTGATAAATTACTAAAGAAATGATGCACTTTTTATGTATGAAGTGTCTGCATGATGTCAGGAAAGGCTGTAATATTAAATGCAAATTTAATTTATATTATTGAATGCAGTGTTTTCATAGGTATACATAAGCAAGATCCTCTGATTAACAGATTCTCAAAGATACATAAAATGAATTAATCATTTAATTACTTGAACAGCAGACATTACTCAAGCAAAGTAAAAGAAATGAAAAATAATTACGTTAGAAGAAGGAAAATGACCAAAATTTTTTCTTGTCAGTACACCTAAGTTGCTTTTTACAAAAGACCCACGAGGAAGAACAGAGTGGTGACCAGGCTTCTTTGGGTCTGCTTGAGGGGATCATAGACTTGATGTTATTTATTTTGTGGCAAGTTTGAAAGAAACCATTACATGACGATATTTTCAGTTAGCCTCATTATTCATGTATCTGTTCCTACAGTTACTGAAAGTGTGAGAAACTATAGTATTTTTATGAACAGGAATTGCCTATGTGGTTAATCCATTACGGTAAAAAGTGTCTGGTCACAGATTTCCAGTAAGTGATTTTTTATTGTTAACTACCTTATCCTTGTTGCCTCAGTCATATCTTTCAGTGATTTGCCATCGACATATGAGTTTTACTCAACAGATGTAACAAAATATGATGAATTTTGTGAACCAACTCAATCAGCCTCTTTAAAGCTGCATGTTGTTCAGCCAGAAAAAAAAAAATCTGAATGCACAAAACATAGGACAATTATCTGATCTTATTTAGGCCTACTTGAGCTTGTGAGAATTTATGCATATGAAACTGAAAAAAAAAGAAACCAAGTATGCCAAAAAATGTATGTAAAAGTAGTATTTTTTAGGTGTTTCAACTTTTATAACTTACTTTGTTTTTGATTGTTTGTTTGTTTATGTGTCTGTAACTCTTGAAATGCTTTGGAGGATATTTCTGTGTGGTTTCATTGAAGTGTCTCCGAGAGCGTAGCCACTGTTACCACTGCCATGTACTTTATTTTTAAACATGAATTTGTTCCAAAGTTGTAAAACCTTGAAAAGCCAAGATGAAAGCATCCTACAATATGCTTCTGTATGGGTAACTGACCTCCTTCTTGCTTGCAATTTTAATTACTAGAGGGCCTGAAAAGTGGGGGGGAGGGTGAAAAGGAGGGGGTGAAAAGGAGGGGGTGAAAAGGAGGGAAGAAGGTGGGATTACAATCAGTCTCAAGTTCAGGGTTTCGAAGACAGAAAAGAAAATCAAATCTATTAAAAATTTTGAAACAAAGACCAACGGTGTCTCTTACAGTTGATGGAGAGAGTTGAGATGTTTGAAATTTCTTTGCTGTTCTCTGACGATGAATCTTCACGTCTCGAACGGGCCTGATCGTTCGTGAATTTCCCTTCTGAGAATTAGCCTAACAGCAAAAAAAAAAAATAGTCGCAAAAAGAATGTATGAACAACTAGAAATATCACTGACGAAAATAGGCATGACAAGTTGTTTATCTTAGGCCTTTTATTTTTAGCCATGATCACTTTTTTCCTGTCAGACCTAGAGTATGAGATTGTCAGCGATTCATCCAGCGATTCGCAGGTGTGAACATGGGAAGACGGACGGACGGACGGATGGATGGATGGAACAAAAGGGCATCCGTGAAAGTGAAATAGAAAGACAGAACCATCAGAGAAATCTTGATACACAAACACACTTCGTAAAACTTTCAGAAATAATTTCTATACAGTCAGTTGAGCCGTAAAGATTTGACATTGTCATTTATGCGTTACCAACAACACAGAATGAATAAAAGGGTCACAGTGATGGAACTGAAAAGGCAAAAAGCCTGTTGTTTTTCAGGGAAGCATGAACTGAGGTTGTGGTGCATGCACATACTGTAGCACACAGATCGTTACCCTCAGAATCTAAGGCCTCTGTGGAAAGCAACTTTTATCATGATTGAAGGGACATAACTCTCGCCAGACGATCGGAATAATTTACGATTGAATTTGAGAAAAGAGAGAAAGCAATCGATTTTTGGGGAACAACTCTTTATTGGTCTGCCTTGGCCATTAAGGGTATGACCTGCATTGGGCACAGGAACATTTCACAAGGAAAGGAACAAGTTAAAGCTAGGTGAAAATGACATAACTGAGGTCCAACCAGCCTCCATGGTACACCCAAGGAAGGGCATTAAGGACTGAAATTGAAAGGGATTATTATTACATAATGGTTATTGTTGATTATGGCACTTGGTCAAAGAATTTCATGATTATTGCCTCGTAGTTTTAGGTCGAATGTATTATAGTCCTGAAAAAGGAAAAAGAAAAGTCTATGTTTGTTAATAAATCTACTGACTGTCTGTCATTCTGTATGTCTGTTTGTCATTGTGCTGAAATGGCTGCAAAGTTTTGCTTGTGGTCAGTCATGGCTGAGACTTTTGTCATGTACGAAAGAAACATCAGCTGGAAATTCCACTAGGTACTGGGGTAGTGACGTTTGATTTTGCAGTAGTTATTTCCAGGAGCATTTGTTTAATGCTTTCAAACTGATGAACTTATAGCACTTGTAAATCTTTTATCATTTATTTTATCATAGGCCTATGGGAAGTGGATGCAGGTGGAATTAATCGCCCAAAAGTTGCAAAAGCTTCTTGATTTGCATTTTCTTTTGTAACACCCTGTAGCTGCTCACGGAAAGGTCTCTCTTGTGTTTAAGGATCCTAAACATTGAAGATGTGGGCCCGGACTAGGGGAAAGTGTATATTGAAGCATTTTCAATTGACTTTTCAGCCTCATGGGAGAAAACTGCATACATCATTGAAAGCAAGCTTCAGTGTAAACACATTTAGTGTACGAGTAATATTGCGTATAAGGCCTATGTTTTGCCTCCCGTGTGAAAGGAGTATGTACGTTCCACACAGGATGTCAATACATGCTAATGGTATGTGGTCACCATGGCGATGGTTTCTGTTTTGTTTGGTCAGCAGATTTCCATGAATTACTGGAAGGCGCAGACTTGGTACAGCGCTCTCGAATTATAATCCAAAATGCAAAAACGTACATTCCACAAAGGCTGTATTTTTTTTGTAGAGATTGCATATTGCAGTTGCCAAGGAGACAGCAGTTGGTGCAAATTGACTGAATTGAAGTATGTATTGCCAAGTGATAATGCATTTAACAATTAGTTCATCAAAACGTAGTGCAAAAACATAAAGAAATGTCTTTTGAGACATCTCGGTGTATACGAGATCAACAATAGTGTAGTGCATCAGCCTACTCGAACAATTCTCACATGTCATACATGTTTGTACCTTCTCAAGAGGGATATGTATGTACCCTAACCATTACAGTACATCTGAATATCACGTTCTGTCATGCATAAAAGGTCCTCGTGAGACATGGGTTTAGCACATTATGTATATTTTGTGAGGACTAGGTAGGCCTACTGGTGATATTTTTGTCTATGCATCATTTTTTCCACGGCATATAATTGTCAATGCACGGTAATGCCCAATAAATATCACAGTGCAAATTGGATTATTTTCTGTTCATGGTAGTTGCCTAGTGGTCATGATAACTTTGTTGGAACTGTCACTCATGATAACGTGCCTTGAGTGGGTTGTATTCAATGGAAAAATATTCCAGGTTTAATGTTTTATGTTGCTGTCAGCTTCCACTAAAAGCATGCAGAATTATATGGAAGAGATGATTCAAACTTTTGAAATGTCATAAAGTAATCAATGTATATAACAAGGAAACACACCCGTGTGAATTTACAGCTGAGGCGATTACAGTTATGCCGGATTACATTATATTGTTTAAGATGTATTCCAAATTTTTCTGATAGCACTTATTGATTCGGTCATCTAAAGAACAAATTTTAACAATTGTTTGTTTTACAGAAAGTTTAGTTATTTCGGATGGACTGATTATTCAGCTAAATCATGTACTATACCATTCCACATTGCACAACCTTCCTCTTAACTGCGTATGTGTAGCAATGTATTGTATAATCTCACCATCATCATCTACTTAGTGTACTAGGTACAAATTTTGTAGGGCACCCTTGGAACACCACAACTGTTACCAAATGAAATGACTGATGTCTCGTGCTTTCTGCCACGTACCTTTATCGTAGCCATTGTCGAACTTGGTAACTTAAAGGTTAATGGAAGTCATTACATATTCATGCATCGGGGGGAACAAAGCCGCTAGACCCACGTATGCAGCCCGTATCAGCAGTGTAACTGTAGGCTGGCAACACTTACGAGTCAGTCCTCATAATGTATCAGAGAGAACATCTCCTGCTCGGCCCCTTTGATCCTGAGAGAATATCTTGCAGATCTGAAGTTGTTAGAACTGAAATCCCCGCAGGTTTTTATTTGATGCTCTTGGATCACTGTCAGACGTCATGAGCCCTTACGAGTCATTTACGGAGAAAGGGAACGACGAATGGGGTGCTGCATCCTCGTAGGAAAGAGGAAGGCTGTAAATGAATTACCAGTTTGCTTTGACATTGCAAGGGGTCCGCGTAGATGAAACATTAGGAGAGATTTCCTTTGCATGTTCCTACAGGTTTCTTTGCAAGTGATTTTGAATTGGTAAATTAAATAGAATTCCTGGAAACTTCATTCCCAAAATCAGGCTTACAGGTTAAATATATGCATTCTGTGGTCATTGGCTCAATCACTAAAATATACCTGTTTGCAATAACCAAGAATTTTTATGGGGCTGAAAATGGGGGGATGTTATCTCTTCCTTCTTGGAAGGGTAGTCAAATTCCCATTTTCCCCTCTGGCAGAATGTTCAGAAATATGTATATACCAAACCTTTGTTACTCGTAGCGTCAGTAGATTTGGTAGAACATAACATGATAGTCAACCATGTCGACTGAATGGGCATCTATCACGACTTTCCAATTCACAGCGCCTAATCCCTCACCTCATATAACCTATGCATTACCGTATTGACCATGGCCCAGCATCTGGTCAACACGGTAATGCATAGGTTACATGAGGTGAGTACATCGCTAGCGAATTCCCAAACTAGGGATAATTTGTGGCTTATGGTGAGAAAAGCTTTCAGACCACATTTTACTTTGACATTCTCATTGCCGACTTAAATTTCAAAGCTGCCTGAAAAGATGTAAAGAAAATAAACCTGTGATGTTTTTTTTCTTTTCTTTTGGAAAAAAAAGACGTACAATGTGCTATAAAACAGCCAATTTGTCACGGTGCTACAGTTGCAACAGTCCTCCTATCTTGAATTCCTGGCAGATTACTAAGTACTGTTCATTTTAAGGAACCGGCCGATTAGAATGCATCCTTTATCAGTCAGTTAACTCCCAGTTAATCTTTCTGGATCAAACAATGCTCTGGCAATGTTGTTCCAGACGAAGAACTTGACGTCAATATCGAAAGCAATAATTAAATTTTTTTCACACTCAATCTGAGGTCTTGAAGCAATGTTGAAAATTGAAAAATCGGTGAAGTAAACGTATGCCCCATGATTTACAATATTTGTAATTTTAATATGCTAGCTACTAAACGTAGAGTAGCAAGTTTTTTGTATCACAGAGGAAAAAGAAAAGAAAAAGAAAGAAAAAAAAAACAAATTCACAGAAAAATTTTCTTCCTCAACAATAAAAAAATGAAGGGGAAAAACAAATAAACGGGGGAAAAATAAAAATAATAGAAGTGATGGAACAGCTAATTTTATATTATGTAAATAGCTGATTGTTGAAGGACCTGTGCGAAGCTTCAAATTGAAGTAGGCCCGCTTTGTGAAATGGAATTTGTAGTCGCCAAATGTGAATAATGCTGCGAGTTGAAATTTCATCAAGGTGAATCACCAAATTTGCATTCAAAACCATGCATGGAAAAAATCATGGGATTTGGTCGTTTAAAATTTGTAATTCTTCGTCTTGGTTCTCTTCCAGATTAGTTCTGGTTGAAAATATCTGTTTTATTGGTTTGTAAAAGCTTAAGTTTCATCCAAACATAATGAACAATCAAACCCTCTCTGGCCAGCTAGGTGAAAGTCAAAATAAGTTACAAAAGTACAACACTTTAAAAAAGAGCTTTTACTGTCACTATTTATGTATTGAAAATCCATAAGAGCAAAAACTGGGTTAATTAGAAGGATTTGAGATTGGGGAATAGATTTTCAAGTGAATTCCTCGATGAAGATTTAAACGTTGAATAGCAAATGAAGACTTCAGAAAATCCCCGGTCTACACTGATGACTTTGTTTGTAACCATTGGCACACCGTCAAATGAATGTACAGACGTATGGTAATACCCAGATCAACATAAGTAGATGGGATTCGCTTAATTACGCATTTGCAAAAAGAAAATTAAAGTTAATGCAGAACATGTCGCATTCCAATTGTTCCAATTATTCGACGACACTTTGAAAAGGAACAAAAAAAAGAAAAGAAAAAGGTTGTAGGAGCTAGGATAGGATTTAATTAGGCAATGTGACAGAACAGACTTCGATTATTTAGACAAAACATCAAAATTATTGAAGATAATCCGACCGGGAACGAATTTTTTTGTATCCTAATTTTGCATGGGTCCAATTTTGTCACCAAAGAAAATTGATTGGACATATGTGATGAATGGCAGCCATTCCCCCCCCCCCCCTTTTTTTCTGCCACATACCGCAGCTCTGCTATGGTGTTAATACACCACAATCATCCATGACGGCCATACCGATTGGAGTCCTTTCCATTATACCTTAGGAAGGCATTTCTGGTCGTTAAACAGCTCCGGAGAACATGCCCATTCATGTGATTTCCACTTGGTTATTTTCAATAGGATAAATAATTGATGTTTCTATTAATAAATCCTACGGTTCTTGATTGCGTTCGCTGCCGGTTATACAAACATGCTCTCTAATTAAAAAAAAAAAAAGGAAGAAGAAGCGTGGTTCTCTTTGCCACATGCACACACATTTGTATCAGTGGAGTGTTTTCATTCCTGTTGAAATGAGGAAGTAGGCCTCCTTAAGTAATGCTGGAAGTTTCTCTTTGATGTTTACAAAGAACAAAAGCTAAGCGTTTTTTTTTTTTTTTTTTTGATTTCTATTTCTCTCCCCACTTTCTACCTGGATCGGCAGAAGGCCATTTAAAGTTTGGAGCTTTGGTAAAAATCCCTTGGAACTTCGACGTCTTTTAGTCGTCTCATTCCGGTGGAGAGCACCCTTCGCGATATCGTCCCTTTGCTCATTTGAATCGAGTTCTTATAATCCTGATGCTGTACTCACAAGTCTCTCATAATTGGTGTCAATTTTATATATGATCACAGCTTGAAGAGAGGAGGATGTGATTTTCATTGGTGGTATTACACTCCCGGCAGGCACGTCTTAGTCTTGTATCCTCTTCGGCATCAACGTGCAATAATTTCTTTGAGCCTGTGGGATGCGGTTCAGATTTTTCCTCCAGTGTCTTGTTACTTTGCTTAATCCGTTTCCCCGCTCTTCCTCTCCATTGCTCATTGAAACTGTGACTCTGAGAGTATCCGAAATGTGATACGTTAATCTTCGCTGAGTTAGATGTACCATAATTTGATATGTTCCATCACCGATCATTGTGTAACCCAATCCTATTAACGTCATGTACGTTGTAGAACTCTAAGCTCTGTAATCCTCTTGTCACATATGAACCATTTAAATTACATTTGTTTCAGTATATGAAAGTCTTCTTTCTTTTTCTCATCTCTTTTCATTTGTTTTTAACTTGTACATTCATTATCATGAATCGAGTCCGTGGCTTTTTTTTTTTTTAAAATGCCATCATAGATGCGTAGGCAGGCCGCAGCTATCAGCTGAAGATAGCACAGCATTAATTGCACACGTTGACTGCAGTGCGCCACACCGATCAAGAACATTCCAAGAATTCTGCAGGGTTTGCCAGACACTGTTCTATCGTTCTTCCTGTGAGTGTGGGTGATAGTCGGAGGGAACGCGCCCCACTGTAATTCTCAGAATGTCGGTTAAAGGTCGACGGGGGTCTGATAGCTAGAATATGAATGCATGTAGTCTCTGGGTCTGTGAAATGTGTGTGAGTACTTTGGCCTGTGGCTATTGGTGGTTCGATATGCACATTGCGATCTTTGCTTTCTGATTGGACGACGAACGTCTTGTATATGATCAGCATATTGATATTGTTTAAACAATCTCTACACCACAGGATGATGTACTAATGAAGTTTACGTGTGTTTACTTCAGGGATTATCTCATTTGCTCATCAGACTTGATTCGGGGAAGGGACGGTTCTTAAAATTGCATTCCTGAAACCGCAGTTCTCCTTTTCTCAGCAGCGTATGATAGCCACAATGCTTCATAGCCTAATTGTAGGTCTGAAACATCTAGCACTTAAAGGTCATGTGGCTTGCATCTAGAAAAGAGCTGACTTCCATCAGAAGTCAAAGCGCGAAATCCTGAAAGAAAATCTGTTGAAAATGAGTTAATATCTATTACAGCTATTCTGGTACCACTTTTCAAAGTTTTGATGAAAATGCAAAACAGATGACATGGAGTGTTGCTCACCGTCAGTATTTCTCATAGTGTTACACCTACGTATTTTGCCTCTTGGTTACTTGGTTTCAGATTGGTAAGTGATATCGATGTTTTTGAAGAAAGTTTAGGGTCCAAAATAAAACCCCAGGGCATATAAAATTCTCAGTTGTTCTACAGAAATAAAGGTTAATAAAACAAAGTGTAACATAAGACATACCTAGGACTCCTTCTCTCGATGTCCAAAATTTACATACTTTACCAATGTTTATTCATGATATTGCAGGCGTGAGACAGGAATAATCATCGGTGAAAATGTCAATATTTGATGGATTTTGATGGAATTTGTGGCTATTTTTAATAATTCATACACCCGTACTCCAAAATGTCCTTTTCATGTTACATGGACGTTAAGATGTTCCTGTCTCTGGTTCCTTATGAAGAGAAATTCCATGCAAGTGCTGACAGCACCTGCTACTTTGGCCTTCATCCCTGGATACGGCTTTGCAGCTATGGATGTGTGATAGTTCACACAAGCTTCATCTGTATTGCAAATTGTCTGTATAAAAATATCTGCTTACATATTAGCTGTGTCCTAGCTATCCTTTTCGACTAATTTCAAAGGTCTTTCAACCATTGATAATGTACTCACTGTTTCAATTTAGTCCTACGATGATTTACCATTGACTTATACCCTTCTAAGCCTACATTGTAACTTCACTTTCCCACTCAAAAAAATCGTGCTTTCGAAAGCAGTTATAATTCTTCGGTTGGAATGCGCCGTTATCATGCACCAGGAGTTAGTCGCTTAGGATGCAAAAAAAAAAAAAAAACCATACAGTTAGAAATTTCAAACAAACAACCAACCACATTATCATGGAAAAATCATCATGTTTTTTTAATTCGTTTTTGGCCTCCCATGCAATTATCAAAGATGCCTCTGCTGAGATATTAATGCAGTATAGCCCAAAGCCTATCCATCTTCTGAAGAGCTTTCAGACTTTATCTTCTCTTTGCTATCTTTTTTTTTTCCCCTCTTCATATGGCAGATATATTTTTTTTCCCCTCAAACAGAAATTTGCTGATGTAGTTAGCTTTTTTAATGTTAAAGAGGTGTTAGTTTCCCATACTTATTATTATTTGATAATCAGACGACAAAGTTTGCATCCATGTCATTCCTGATGTGTGCTGTGTCCATCTTGACAATGTCATTAAAAGAGTTCTTTCTCACTTTGTGTACATGCACCATATATTTTCAAGTGGTTTAAGTCAGAAGTCAGGTGGACGTGGAAATTTAAAGACAGGCCTCCTCAAAACATATCTAAATCACCTCAGACACTAAAGCACCCCATCGATCTGCTTTTTCGGTTGTTTTTAAAATGTGTTCGCAGTAATAAATTCTTTACTAGTACCATCGTAGATAAAGATTCTGTAATTGTCACTATCTATAGTCCTGTAAGTTTAGCTGTAAACACACATCATGATTTGGTCTCTCCTTTGCACACATGAAATTGGGATATATTTCCATTGATTTTCTAATCAAATAACCCTGTTCAAGTTTGGAACTGGTGGTAATTTATTAAATTAATGGCAATGGGTTGTTTGCATTTCCTCACAATTGCATGTATTATCTTCAGGTGTGTAATTACTAAGTCAAACTTATTTTCTTCTTCTTCAAATAGTGGCCATGCATGGCACAGTATCGCTTTCCTCAGGTTACATCCAACGACAGTGTTGATCTTGCGTGTGTAGAGGCCACTGTTTGGATTCGATTATCATTTTTGAACAGGGACATCTCTGCGGGAGAGGGAAACACACTTTCTATGCATTTGTGTCGATCCCATTGTATCTTGCTATGGAGTGGAAATGTAAAGCTTCTTTTATTCCCTCCAGATTAAGCGCAAAACTTTAAAGTTTCCACCAAATTCTTGACCAAAAACAAATTGCTAATCATCTTTCAATCTTACATGAATGTCCAAGAGAATTTCCTCCTCTTTTGTCTCATCCACTAATTAACAGAACACTTTGTTAATTGAACGAAATCATTTTTGAACGAAGCAGCTGCAGGGGCTGCTGCATATGCGGTTGCGTGCTCAAATCGTCCTCGAAACCAATCCTAGCAACGCGCCCTCTAAGGCCTAGCCCTCCCTTGTTTGCATTTTGCACAAGTGAAATGAAGTGTCCAGTGTGTGGAGCACAGAACACATAGTATGTTACAGTACATCGTTATAATTGCTAAAAGTTTATATACCGGCAGCACACAAACTCCTCTCTGACTCTAGTCATTGTTTCATATAGAGCAGTATATTTTGCATTGGCTTTGAAGGCCGTTTCATCCGCCAGTCAAGAAATGTTAGCATAATGTCTGCTTGCTGATCTAGACAAGTTTCCATGAAAAAATTTGCGATTTTTGCATCATGGTATAAGGAATTACACATGAATGCGAGAAAGAGTATGCTGGATGGAAAATATTGAATTTCAATTAATGCGTTAGTCACTATTAAAATCATTGTATGTACATGGTCCTTACCATTCAAAAAACAGTACATGCAACATTGTCGAATGATCATACATCGATGAATTCCAGGTGCAAAGGACAGAGTCATCTTGTACTCTTAATCTCATGGACACTAAAACAACAGCAGTTTCTGAAAATATTCCCAGACCAATTAGATTTATATTAATTATTGTAACCAATGGATGAAAGATCACGAGGATGTCACTTAACGAGATGGTATTAGTGCAGATTTTGACATTGTCTAAGCTTGATCATAATTGCATTTGACTGATTGTGAATGAAGGATTTTTGTCCATGTGTAGATCGACAAATTACGGTAAATTAAGTTCACGGTAAAGCTTGGTTCATTATTCCAATTAGAGTGGAGGAGCTGTTGCATTGGAGGTGTGGTTGCTTAGAGATCTTACAGATGTTCCAATTAACTATTACCTGATTCTAATTGGATGGTCTTGAAGTGGGAAACGTTTGTCGGTGCAAAATGGTCAATTAGTTCACTCATGTGAGTCCAGTGTACAGGCTCATCCAATGGACACTCCTCACCCAAACATGACAAGATTAACGATATATCGCTTTTGCAGGCAAACACGTGTGTACAAGCCCACCATTGAGACTCTGGCTGATTGGCCCAGACTTTGGACTTTGAAAGTCGGGACTGTCACAACTGGCCTCAGTTTCTCACAGATAGACCCTCGTGGGGATGAACACTTAATCCGTGCATGCTGCCATCAACTAAAACATTTTGCTTTCAGCCTAATTGTAATCGTCAAAAATTGTGTGTTTATAAACAGTTGCATTGACATCTTGCCTGTCCAATATATGTCTGCACACAAAGCTGTTAATCATTTCGGGCTATGTTCAGACAACCTTGTGTGTCTAGTACCAATTGATGAGACTTTGCTTTTCCAAGCTAGCATATATTACTGATAATTCGGTTCAGAACTTTATTGTACTTGATGATACGCCTTCATTGTTCTCAGGTTTTTTTTTTTTTTTGCTTTTTTGACAACCATGTAAGAGTCGGCAAATGTGGTGCTGCTTTAATTCTTTCTGTAGCGTTGATACAACAGGAAGTGTTGTTTTCATCATGCTGTTGTTTCTCTCAAGCAGTGAATACTGTACAGACAGAGAGAGATCAAAGAATATAAGGTTAGATTAACAGGCTCCGTGCAGAATTCGGATTTCTGCATCTTATAAAAGGGTCTAAGTACGATTTAATAGCAGCAAACGGAAGAAAGAAAAAAAATATGAGGCTGAAAGAGAGAGAAAGAAAGAAAGAAAGAAAGAAAAAAAATGAAAGAAAGAGAGAACTGAATGAGAGGAACTTAATGAAAGGAAAAAGACCGCAAAACAAAATTTGGGTCTGGGTTAATAATACTGGATGTCATTTCTCATGTTGGCATATATGTTTAATAGTTAATTTTCACAGTGGGTCTAGAGTGGATCAACAAAAGTTCGATTATAGCAAAGCCTACGTTGGTTGATTCTTCATCTGCTCATATGAATATTTGTCAATGGTAAATGTTTATTTGCCAGCGGGTGAGTGGATTGCAGAACTCATATATATCCCATAATGCATGCAGTAATTCTGAGAAAGATTCGTCAGTCCATCCTGCTAGAAAGACCTCTGTTGTACGAAGGCACACAAGTCTCATTAGTTCTTTAACTAAGCATTTTGAAATGATTTATTCAGAAATGCAGACTTGTGTGAAGACAAGACGTGTTACAGATCTATATGAAACATATATAGGAAATTGAACAGTATTTATGGACTTAGTCGGGTTTACCAGACTGTTCCTCGGTACGTCTCTGGGATGGCACTTGCAGTTTGGCTCACTTTCCTTGGAGTCATGACCCATGTGGAATTTTTAAAACCTACTGAAAAATCGTGAAAATTCATTTCTGTGTGCTTAACAGTTTGTTTGAATTTGTTTTTTTTTTTGTTTCCCTATTAGACATAGGCTATTCTGACAACTTATATTACTTGCGAGAAGCCTGATTTTAATGCTACCAACACTGTCTGGAGCCCTATGTATCTTGTCTGTAAGATAACTTCTGCTCAAAGTATAACATTAGGCCTATGTGTAGTTCGCAGTTGCGATGTCATTGAAATAAGTACGAAGTACAAGTAGTTACTAGCTCCAGGGTCACAGCCATACCGTTTGCGTGGATATCGACCTCAAAAATATTGGAGTCGCCCATGCCTGGACAGTTCATACTGTGACTACACCAGATAAGGAATTAATAATATTTGGAAAGAAATCGAGAAAGTTGAATCGGCTCATTAGTACTGGAAGAAAAGACGAAGATAATGTCAAGACATTACAAGAGTACAAAAAGTATAATGGAATTTAAGACAATGTGTCCTATGAATGCACATCTTAAGTTATCCTAGTTTGCATGTTCTTTGTGTGGGTTTAGCAAATTATTATTAACTACGTTCAATTTTGAGTTTACTAATGATCTCGGACAACATCGCAAAGGTTGTCTTCGTGTACGTGAAATGCTTGCTGATACTAGACCACATGAGCCAGCCTGTCTATGCTTTATCTCCAGCATTCCATACAGATGTTACCCAAGAGAACTGTCTGATTTGCATTTGAATAAATTTGTACAAATGGTTCATCTGATTCAGTTTAATTCCTAAGGACACTCAGTCTTATGTCATCTGATCATAAAAAAAACTGAAGTTTTAAGCTAGCTCGGTCAGCGTTGTATGATAGAAGGACGCTATGCCAATCAGTTAAAAGTTACGTTACATTTACAGTACTGTCGGCAAGAGGGGGGGGGGAGGGAGGGAGAGAATGGAAGAGATGGAGAAAGATGAACGGCAAACTATTATTCAGAAGTACACTCTAATGTTAATAGTCAGATGTCGATATCCCTTGAGTGATGGCATGCACAGAGGTGACACTATAATCATTCTGAATGAAGTGATGTAATTGCATACTCTAGATTTCTAAAAAAATAACGTAGTTTGACTACTTTGAAGTACGGTATTTAGATATGAGAGAATGGAAAGTGGGTGGGGGTAAGGAGAGATGAGCTTACCAGTCCTGGTCTTTAGGTGTTGAAATATTCTGTTCTTATGAGCTAGGGTCACACAAATTGGAAGGCCTTTTCTCAAGGGAATCGACACGGTCGGCCGAAGGAAGGATGACCAGACAGAGAGAGAGAGGATAAGAGTTGATCAATGTGGATGTCAGTCACTGATGAGGATTCTCCCAGACTCTAAGTAGGCTACTCATGAATATGACCGCATGACTGTATATGAAAGCGCTCATTGAGTCGATATCAATAAGTTTGTGATGATGTTGAAGGGTGTAAACACTTGACAATACCAAACAGCATAATTATTCAAGTTTCACCTCCAAATAGTACATTGAAAACTTTTTGAATTTTGACCCCTACTTGTACTGGCTGTATGGCTGTAACTTGATAGGTTTAGAAAAATTGAGTGAATCTCACGCAACAACTCAATGAGCCTTTCTAATGAGAATGAGGCAGCTGGCAAGGGGAGGTACGGTAGGGAAAAGGAGGGATTATCAAGATCCAGTGTACGCTAGATGCCAGTTTTTTGGGTGGTGTTAAATAAACATTGCAGCATTCGAGACAATAGTAGTTAAGAGTTTAATTGTGCTGAGACTGTTGTTAGTGGCATGTACTTAGCATTATCTGAGTTTATTCACATTGTGTATCTTAATGCTGTTTGCATACGAGCCAGGATACATAGTCCATAATTGTGTATTTTTCCAAAAGAATTGCTACGATTATATAGGATCCGTTCACGAATGCATCTGAGAGGAAAAATGTTTGTGCTTCGTTGGATCGAAGCTTGTGGTGTGTAATGCCATTCAAGTTCCTTTGTAGCGGCTGCTGATGTCAATGCCTGCATACGTAACAAGACTCATGTTGACCTTTAGGACATGTATCAGCAGCTTGACCGGATCTCGTGATGGAAGAGTCACAATTTGTGGAACCACTGAGGAGAATTTATTTTTTCCTCTCTCTCTAGAAATTTCCCCTCATCCAACGATGCGGGCAGCTTCTCGCAGCGTATATGCATGTAGTCGCTCCTAAAATAACAAGCAATATGACAATCGCATGAGCAGCATTAATTCAGATGCAGTGAAGTAATCCGATAGAAAAATCAATGCTGCATTGAGGAGGGAAAACTTTTCCTTTAATGACATCTTTCTCCAAGTCTCCCTCGACCAAATACGCTGCGGAAACCATGTGTAATGTATGCAGTGTGCTTGGTAATGATTCTGTTCAACACAAATTCCCAAGAGTTATTTCTCTGAAGCGAGCACGAAACATTTGCAACCGTTAAAAAATTCCATTTTTTTTTCTCCTGCCTATTCTTGTCTTTTTTTCTCTCTATCTCAGAGTTATTAAATCTCGTCTCCTCAGAACCTCCACGTAGTGTGTTCAGTCTCCTCACAAGGTTCCCTAATTCGATACATCGAAGAGACTCATCTTTTAGTTTCCTCCGTTTCCTCGCGTAATTGTTCGTTTCTTTACTCTTAGGGGGAGGATTCCGTTACCCTTGAGAGATTGCAGGTGAATCTGCCACAATCATGGTCGGATTTCCTCTTTTTCCCAAATTGGAAAACAAGGTCTTTGGATGGAGAAAATAATTGGTGGGTAATAAATGACATAAGCAATATAGATGGCTAAATGAAAACTTAATTTGCTGCAGTAAAAACTTTGCGTTCGTGAATGGAAGGTAGCCTACTATTTATAGAAGAAATAAAAATTTGTATTCAAAGAACTGTATTCTTAATTGATCAGTAACTACCACTCATTTTCTTCGGTGTTAGGGAATAAATCTATCCTGTGGGTAAACTTACGAAGGGGAGGGGTGGGTATCCAGAGGCAAGCAGAGCTTTTAGTTGCAGTTCTTAGTGTTAAATAGACAAAGAGTTTTTTATGCTACTGGGATGAAATGAATATACCAAACTAATTATCTTCATCTTTCTTATTTTCAGATAACTCTTTTTTATGAACCTTTGCAACGTATAGCCTTTTTCAACAACAGCACATGCTATAACGAACAGATATTAGGCATCACTATACACCAGGCTTCAACACGAGCAAAGGGCGGCTTATATGCATGCCACTTCTGGAGCTCAGTGTGACCTGGAGTGGCATGAAGAGAAGAACTGGAAGAATATTGGACAAATATTTTGTAAAGAAAATTTGGAAAGTTTCTGCCCTCAAAAACTGAGATAATTACCAAAACCTCAGATATTTCGAAAAAAGTGTGACTCAGAAAAGTCAGTGGACAAAGTTTGTACTATTTTGCATCTGAGTCCCTTTTGAAAAGAAATAATATAAAAGGGATGCAAAGGGAAGGAGTACCCCCTTAAGGGAAGGGATGTCCCCTTAACCCCCTCCGCAGGTCAGCAATCAGACTTGCAGCAAGTTAAATCGAGATGTCGTCACCATGTGGCACTTCATCAAATGCTTTGTTGCACAGTTCTGTATTCTCTACGTTACCTATATGATTTAATCTAACAAGTTATGTACAATGCACAATGGCTAGCCTATACCGCAACAACAACAGCGAGCAGGTTTTAATCGAGAAATTTAACAAGTTTGTCCCTTGATTAAACAGTTTTGGGGAAACTTTACAGTACGTGAAAGGAAAATGTTGAATTCTCAATATTTTGCTTTTCACCAAATGGCTGGATCAAAATTTTTTCTTCCCCAAAAAGCAGTTAGGACTAAGTACATGTATAGAGAGAGTATCAGGTCATTGTTTTTGTAGGTCATATATCTTGTTTTAGTAGCCTACGTATATCTGTTATCCTTTCCCAAAAGCTTTGTCCCTCCATTAATAGATCTTTGGTACCTGTTAAGATATTCAGTAACCTGACTGCATATCTTCTTTACCTGATCTACGATCAATGTTAACATCCCCAACAACCCTGGTCCTATATGTTCATTAATTGATCTATGATGTCTGTTAACATTCCTGATAACATCAGTCCTATATGTTCATTATTTGATCTATGTCTGTTGACATTCACAATAACCTGGTTCAATATCTTCATTAATTGATCTATGATGTCTGTTAATATTCCTGATAACACCGGTCCTATATGTTTATTATTTGTTCTATGTCTGTTAACATTCACAATATTACCTGGTTCTCTGTCTTCATTAATTGATCTATGATGCCTGTTAACATTCCCAATGACCCTGGTCCTACATTTCCATTAATTGATCTACATTTGTTAACGTTCCCAATAACCTGGCTCTAAATCTTCATTAATTGATTTATGATGTCTGTTAACATTCTCAGTAAATCCTTCCCACGTCTTCATTAATCGATCTGTGATGTCTGTTAACTCAAGCCCGTGGCCTATGCCTTTATCAATTGATCTAGAGCACATTCAATGACACACCGACTCGGGGATTAAATGTCGATAGTTGCCAAGGTCTGAAGAGATGGGTAGCAGATAATGTATTCTTCATAAAGAAAATAGTTTTCAGTTTTATATTACTGTACCAAGAACTCTGAGATTGTCTTTGCTACCAGTTAATATAATTAGCATGAGAAAAATCTATTTAAATCCCATCTGCTTGCCTTGGTTCTGTGAGAAAACCTAATCATCGTCAACGTCACATGACAACGATCTCATATTTCTCCATTTTCTTTGTTTGAAGTAGTCAACATCGAACCTTTCAAATGTTTTCTCCAGGGTCATGAGTTGTTCGTGGCATCGTATTTTATCGTTCATCGTGTTTGCTTTGTAGTATCAAGGAAGGGCCGGGGAAGGGGGGAGGAAGGGAGGAGACGTAACGTTCTGTATAGTAGGTATGGTTGAATGTACTTGCTATATGTTAGGATTAGTGCTTCAGTTGTTAAAAGTCATGCATAATAAATAAATCACACCGAAACCTGACAGTGTGGGGTGGGGCCAGCATAAGGGGGGGCTAGTAGGAGATGAAAGAATGAGGGCAAAGAGGGCAAAATTTAATTATCCACAAATGGGTGGTACCTGAAAATATGAGCTGCTTTGTTATTTGTGTATTTTTAAGTACATTCAATAGATCGTGCACTTAACAAAATAAAAGACGTAATTACTTAAGGTGATTCCAACTAGTTCGGGTAGACTTCACCAGGAGTGCATCCATGGGGACAATATGGTGTAAGAAACTCCTTGCTTACTTGTCTCTCCACCACAGGTACACTCCCATCTACTGTGTTGCTAAATTGCATCATTTTAAGTTCCTTGAAATTTGGAGCCCATATATGCTTTTTAGTGTTTCCTATTTCTGTACTGCACCATTTTATTGATTTTGCCAGATGAGATGGGATCAGGGATTCTTGCTTTCAGGCCCATTGCACCTGGTTCTCAGTTCCTTACTTTTGTCAGAAGGAAGTTTGCACATGAGATGGGAATGCATTTGTTGTGTTGAGACAGATAAGTGAGTTAATTCATAATTGACCAAACCAGGTATTAGTTTGGGATGTTTGTTTTAGAAAAAACCATTGTTAAGGTAGCTATTCAAAATAACGTAGCATAGTAGCTGGATCTTTAAAATAAATAGTTTCTTGCAGATAGAAAGTCAGCTGTTTGTTGCTCAAGAATAGCTTGTTTACATGCAAACTTTTCAAAAATTCAAATGATGCATCTTCCGTAACTCACACATTATGTTTTGAGCAGGTGAAACTCATGAAACTGTTTCTCTAATGTTTATTGGTGAGACTGAATGGATTAACAATGAATAATTATTTTCTTTGTAGTATGCCTCGTTAGTGAATTTTGAACGCAAGAGATCCCTTTAAATGGCAGGCAGTTGACTCAATACCAATTTCAGTATAAAAATGTATAGAAGTGTCAAATGCTGTTGTCACATTTCCCCCATCAAAAACGTTTCTTCGACACTTCTTTTTGAGACACTTCCAACTCATCCAAATACTGGAGGAATGAGAAGTCGCATCTACTTGAGGTTGTGAACCGTTTCATTAGTGACATGCACAGAGGCCTCCAGGTTTTGTGACGCTTCTTCCTGGAACTTCTCACGCTAAATATCACGTTATTAATACTTCAGGAACTTAAACTGGCATTTTGCCTGAAAATTGAATTTTGGCTCTAATTTTCTTGCAGTCGGCAATGAATTTAGCCTTTAGCTTGACCTCTAAATTTTAATTGGAAAATTAACGACTTTTTAACGTGGCAGAGGTGAAGCTGTAGAAGTTGCTTGTCACAAATTTAGAAGCCAGTAAATAGTCACTCGCTTTGGTAGGTAAGGAAGCTCTTTGACATAGCACTCTTCAGGATATTAAAAGGCAGACTGACAGATCAGTTGCTTAAGTAAAGGGAAATGTGCAGTGTAATCATGGAAGTTTTCACTTTCAACTGAAATTCCCCATCCATGCTGTGATGTGATTGGTTCGTTTGAACGCCTGGTTGAATAATTCTTAGCGTAGCCGACGGAATGGATTATCAAGTTCCTTTGGTCCCAATTATCATCACTGCAAGACAGTCAAGTAACACCGCTGTATGCAACATCCATCCCTGAGCCGCAGTGCCATGGTAGCCATGGTAACGTACCTAAATCTGGAAGCATTTTCAGTAAAAACTGATTTGTGGTTCTCTCATTGAGGGTGTCTTTCATGCTCTGTTGGATTGAAGGTCCTGTGCTGAAGTTTGCAACGTTGCTACGATGGCCAGAAAGGTTTTTTCTTCGCTCTTTTGGGGTATTATTTTCAATTACGGTGTGTAATTTATTTTGATGGGATACATCTGACGGAAAAGTCACAGAGGATATTTGAAAAGTTTCCTTTTGCGGCCCTAAAGTTGACGTCATGATGACAGACCTAGCATCCGAGACAATTTTTACGGGTTAATTAGCACAAGCATGGTGGCTGACAAAAACAGAAGTTACATTGAAATTCATCCAATCTTGCCTTTGAGAACTCTAGAAAATACCACATTGGGGTCTACATTGCTTAGTATTTTCACCAACACTCCGCTTTTTTGTCTTGTTAAGATTCTTGGTGATGAAGTAATGGTGTCCTCCCTAGGATCCCTCATCTTCCGTAACCATGCCGTTGCAAGTTTGCGCAATTAATTGAGGTAATGATCGGGCTGAGTGCATGAGACACAATTCCACACTGCAGCAAATTGCAAAACCTGCTTGCCAATCTAGGGCACCTCATTTTTATGGACATTTACAGTAGTCTTCGCATCCTTAAAAATTGTAAATTGAAATGGTCTTCAATTTTCTAAGGAAATTCTTCTCATGCTACTTATGACAATATGTATAACACAGCAAAGGATCGAATCAGCATCCTTTTGGCATTTTTTAATTCCTGTAACTGCGACATTGTGGCAATCGTCCATCAGTTTTACTGAGTGTATTGGTTCCCACGGTCATGAAAAACCTGGGAAAGTCATGGAAATTTTGAACATTATTTCAAGTGCCTTGGAAAGTTTTGAAATTCAGAAAAATTGTGTGAAATCCAATAAAAAGTCATGAAAATTTGAACAAAGGGACAATAGTTCCTTTTATCACTTCCTTCCCAGTGTCATGGAAATCATTTGTTCCTGAGAGTCATGGAAAACTCATGAATATTGATTCCCAATTAGAAAGTGCAGAACGCTGGTCTTGGAGAATTTCCGGGGCGTCAGCTCACTGGCAATAATGCGGTATCATTTCATTGGTATTTTCTCGCAAATACTGGTAAAGCTAATTCTTTTTGAAAAGTTTAAAGAGACTAATTTTAAGTATCTCACAGTACGGAAGAGACCAAGAATGAATATAAAAATCCAGATTTGATACAGAAAAATGATATGCTTTCTATTTGTGGCATAATCTAATTACATGAAATAATAGAGAGCTTTTTCTGGTTTCTTGTCCTTTCCTCGATCGCCACGAGAATTCCATTGAATTTCACCAACTGTTGGATTTCTTTGCAGTGCTTTTAACATGACCTTTCTGTCTTTGGAGTCAGATAGAAATTTAAAGTCGTTGATTCGATTATCAAAAGCTACGGGATCCTGACGACCCATTTTTCCATCACCACGGTTTGTCCTCAGAGCGTCTCTGCAAAAGCTCGGGCGGTGAAGACTCCCGGTTGATAAATTCAGAAGGATATCTAGCTATCTTAATTGAGTTTTACTACTTCCCCTGTGGTGTGTTTACCTGTGACCTATTAAGTACATATTTTATTTAGGGCGTGCTCAACATGAAAAACTGCACGATTTCTCTTGCCCGTAGACATTAAACAATGAACAAATCGTGTTGGAGAAATATCGGTTGAACGTTGAAATCAATAAATTTATGTTTTGATTGGTAACTGTAATTGTGTATACATAGATATGTCAGACATAAAACCAAACGAATGCATTGACGAGTAAGATGGAGCATGCAGAGTGTGTGCGGTCCCAGATTCGTCAATTTTGTGTCCCAGAAATGAGAGAATTGGGACTTAGTTTTGTTCCTGCCAATCCCCCTGATGATTTTTTTATTTCCTTTTGCACTGAGCTTGGTGATAGTCATCTTGTTTCCTCTGCATCTGGAGGGGAGCAACCACATCCAGCTTTCACAAGCTTTTCAAAAGTAAGAAAGAAATGAAAAGACTGCGGGCAACTTTTTGACAGAATATTTCCTTCCTTACCCATAGACCTGAATTTGGTCGTAACTTTCACAATGTTGCGAACTGTAACTTATTATCAGCTTATTCTGTGTTACATGAAGACATGTAGCAAGTTTGTGGGACATTTTGAAAGTTGAAATAATTGTGCCAATTGGTATGATTTTGGATGAGGGCCATGATGACATGGCTGTGACATGCCAGATCAAAGTGTGAGAATATGCCGTAGAGTCTGCAGAGTAACTGTAGGGATAAATGCTAACCAAAAAAAAAAATGTAATCCATACTACTACACATTGAATTCCTATGCCCTCAAGTCACTTTGCCTTGATCCATAGCCAGGTCGACCCATGAATAAAATTTTCCTTATTTGTGACATGTATGTGATCAATCAACAATTTGAAGAGATTTTCAAGAATTCAGTAATTTCTTCCTAGACCAGTGGTTTCCAGCCTTTTTCAGTTTAACCCCCCTCCCCCCTCTTTCACAGAAGGATGTTGAGAAACTGCACCTCTCCCTTCTCTATCACCATGTTAATAAAATAAATGCCAATCACAACATGTATTGTCTGATTCTAAAGTTCCTACGATTCCCTTGCAGAGCTTTGTCAATTTGTTCCTTCTATTTTGATAGTATCACACAATAACAACTGGCCTATGTATGTAGAAATGTGTTTGTAAGAGACGGCATGGTATGACGATTAAAGACCCTTGGATAATCATGAGTGTAACCAAGGGGATTTGCTGGATTCTTGTGATAATACCTTCCCCCCATAAATGAAAACTGAAAAGCATAAATGTAATTGAACTAATAGTTGAAAAGTAATTGTAGTGAAACTTATTTGTTTCTTTTATAGCATCCGCTTAAATTAAGTATATGGTATCCCCCCATTTTTTCAAATGACCTTTTGTCCACCTCCTCAGCGTTTACCACCCCTTGGTGTTTACTGTCCCCTTGAGTTACTAGACCGTCCTCTGGGGGAGTACCACCCCCCCCCTAGGGAACCACTGTTCTAGACTGTCACCAAACTGAGTCACTAGTTTACAGAAATGTCAGCCTTAGTGTGGGCTGACATTTAATTCAGCAAGTATGAAAATGTAATCATACTAGACAATTATATTTCAAAATTCTTGCATGTTTAAGCTTTGCTTTTATTCATAAGAATAAAAGATTGTTTGTAGATTGCGTACTGTTCATTTATTGTGCAAAATAATAACTTTTGTTTTTTCAAAAATCTTCCTTTGATCCCTCTGGCTCTTCATGCATGGCTTACAGTGTGGGAGTGTATATTTTTTTTCACCTCGCTCTGCATTTCACACATACACAATCATCAAGATATGGCAATTTTCATCCTTGGTTGCATTAATTGTGAACACATTAACCTTTCTTACACATTAAGTCAGCGTACCATAGTTGGTTTTGCTCTACTTTTTCTGTGAGACGAGAACTCGTCAGCTTATTTTCAGAAAAGGATAAAGACTTGATGACAAGGTAAAAGGATCTGCCAGATAAGCACTACCAAAGATCTCAGTTAAATATGTGAAAAGATGCACACATATGCTTGTTAGGAGTTATCACAAATGTGTAGCCGATGCAACTTGAAGCCAGGGGCAACTCTACAAGGGAGCTATGAGGGCATGAGCACCTCAAAAATTTGGTTAGTCCCTAGGATTAAAAAATGATTTATATAAACAATGATTCATCTTTATTTTTTTTTTTAATTAAGGTCTGAATGCCTTTAATGAGCTGCCTTTACTAAGGTTCAAGAAGTGCCATTTCCTGCATTCTGAGAGGCAATTTTGTCAAAAATTTCTTGATATGCTATCCGCCAATCTATGGTGGTGCTCCTCTTAGATGGTAAAATGTGAAATAGCCACCTCAAAGTAACGTCCCTAGAACCCGCACCTGCTTCAAAATGACTTCTTTGATATTAATCAAGTGAAAGCTTCCAAAATTTTGTAACTCTTTGCAGCAGAAAATGCAGAATGAATTTGCAACGGAAGTCACAGTGGCTTGGTTTTCCCCGGAGAGTTGCAATATGAATCCGCTTGCATCATCGGTTACTTTTCATCATCGCCCTCTCTCCGAGTTTACGCAGCCCCAATAACGATGTCAGTCCATGATGGATGGTCTTTCTCTCCAATTTTCTCGCCATGGGTCTCTCATCTGCCTGGGATTCGAGTGTCTCGAGTCCTGGTAGACAGCCCATTTATATCTGCCCAACTAACCACAATCGAATGCCAGCGGTCATAAATCTCTTTTCCTGGTTTTGCCTCTCACGGAGTAATGAGGAGGGGTAAATGGGTCATGAGTTATCGCTAATTAAGTCGAACGTTGCCGAAAAGAACACCATCATATTCTCACAGCCGTCTTCTTTACCTTGGGCACCCGCTATCATCGTGTTTCAAAGGTGTCTTCGTCACCTAGTCGTCATCGGTCTAAACAGTCCCGGCTAGATGGATTTACAAGCTTGTGGCTCTCTCAACGCATTAACGAGGAGCTTGAAATTACTCCACTCGTAAATAATTTAGAGGATTGTGACTATGAGCGTACATTGCTCTGCCGAATGTTGAGCGCAACATCCAAGATGAAGCCCCGTATTACTAGCTCTTAGATGAATATATTCTCTGAGGTATCTGTAGCCAAACTCGTTCCATGTTTGTATGTTTCATTTATTAGGCTCCCAACAACATAAAAGATAAAAAGTACCTTTTTGCTGTGAATGAGTTTGTTGGCCTTCATATGCACCAACATATTTTTGTTCTTTAAATTTAAAGAATCAAATTACATGTTCAGTTTTTACAATGCCTAGATCAATTGAATGTCCACAACTTCAGTCTTTAAAATGTAAACTGCATGCTAGGCAAGAACATTTCTCAATCATTCATTATTTGTTCAAAATTCTTTGAAACTCACTCCAAAGTGGACATGAACCAAAAATATTTGGTAGTGGAATTCCTCCATTTGTGGATCCTTTCTGGAGAGTTTAAGGTATGTGGGCCTATGGTTGAAATGCTCTAGTGTTTGTGACCACAGCCAGAAGTGTGCACATATGTCAGTTCCATTTCCTTGTGTGTGGACTCGATCAGGCCGATGGAGTATAGCTGGTATGTCAGTTGAACTTCACTGCGTCTGGACCTGCCCTGTAAAGTGAGCTTATGAGTTACATTTCTGTGATGTGTGTGTGGATCCAGCCACTAGAAGAGTGCACATGTCTAGTTGACTCTCCTTCACTAGTTGAACTTCGTGTTTGAACCTGGTGGAGTGTACCTACGTCAGTTTCTTCTAAATAATTAAAATTGTGCTGACTTGAAATTCCCAGAACCTGAAATTATCAACCCTCTCATGTGCATGATTTAACACATAACCTGTGCACACACATACACCGTTATTTCAACTCTTAACCTGTACACATAGCTTATACTTGTACTATACCACAGCTTTTAAAACGTCATTACGTCATCTGTAACCCTAGGAAGTTCACAATAAGAAGCAAGGGGCCTTTTGGCACCGGTTACATGAAGGTAGAAAACACTTTTTTTTTTAATTTTCCCAGGTCTCTGTCAGATTGTCAAAGTTGTTTTCTTCTTTGCAAGTGCTGTTTGAGGTCCCTTTTTTCATGTTGTTTATTTACTTTGTCTGCAACATCGGTACTTTGTTCGCCGGTGGTCGGTGCACCCCCCACCTATGCATGTTGACGAGGTACAGCAGGCCTTAATCTTGGTAATTAGCAAGACCCCCTCGGATAGCTTCCCGGTCAGAATTTGCAGATCGTTTAGCTTAGTTAAACTGAGGAGTTTGTACAGTAGATGCTTTGAATTGACTTAATTTGCAATGCAAAAGCCGCATTCTGAAGGATTTGTTGCCACATGGCGATATAAAACAGTTTTACCATTGGATTAGAAGGGGAATTACTGTGATGGAGATCTTCATATTTCTTCTGATTTTCTTTGAGAAGACAGTTTAGACGGCTTAGTGCCTTCCTGTTTACCATCACTCTTCGAAGAACGCTTTTCTTTTGAATTGTGTGTGAGAACTAACAAGATGCATGTGTACAAAAAGTCAAGAAAGTTCAACATCTAGGGTAGCTAGGTGAGAAATCATAAAAAAATCAGAGGGGGAAACTATGAATCAAGTTATCACAAATGCTTTGGCTTTGTTTGATGCACATGTGTACATAGACCATCTGCTTTCTGTTGGTCTGTACTGTATGCCCTTAACCGTATGGAACATTGTTATTGCATATCAAAGTCGTTGTTGATTGATTTCAAGGTTTTACAGATCCCCATTCAGAAAAATATGGGAGAAAGTCTTGATGTCCAAGCAAAACGAGTGCCCATTCATATCATCCTTCCTGCTTTATCTGAACTCATAAGACCTCCATCCCTTCCTAGCTCCTCACTTATCCATACCAACTATCACTTCCACGGGAGCAGCCTGTGAGACGAAGAATTGGGACGCGCACTACAGTACATGCGGTTTTACCGTTACGATATCATTGATAAAACATGATTGTATGATTTTAAAGGATAATGTTTCAATTGTGGTTGCAGCTAGGTACTGTAGGCTAGGTTACCATCGGTTCTTTCTTGTTTGAAGTCAATTGTGATTATAAGGGACTTAAGTTCATGCATTTTATCAGCTTATGTTTAACCTATTTATACAAATATACACAGCTGGCATGATGGAACACTTCAAAAACGTATTAGAAGCCTTCATTTTTGTAAACTGTAGAAAAAAATGATATGATCTGGAATATTTACATGCCAAACATTTGGGAGAACTGTCAGTTGGCAATACAGTATAATTACACCAATATGCCCTACTATTGATGATAATAAATATGCCTGTTTAAGGAATTATTAATTGGCAAAGATAAATGGAGTGCTACCATGCAAGATCACTTAGGATGTTGAACTAGTTTAGATCTGAGTTTTTTAATGTGAAACAGGTAATAGATAATGTATAAACATGTGATATCATCAACTTGTGCTTCAGTGAGTACATGAGTGGCACATCGAACACAATTTTTTCTGTGAGTGAAGTGTGAGAGTTTTATGCAAAATTTTGGAACTAGACCTAGTTCAGAAGAAGGATTAATCTGGCAGTTGTATGGAGACCCATCAAGATGGCAATGGATTGCAGTCCTTATTAGCCCTCTTCGCGATTTTACACGGGATTGTTTTTGGACATTTCCGTAGAATCTGTGAAGAAGGAAAGCTAATTCTGGTAGGCTATCAAACTTTCAGACGTATTCAAAATATGCTGGAATCAGCTTTTACGCGACAGCAGTTCTGAAATTTAGAGAGGTAAGATTACCGTACATCAGAAGAATTACCACTGACGGTATCACCGTGTTGATGGAACATGGATTTACTTCAGCAGGCGTAGGTCCTAGGCCTAGGTAACGTTAGATCTACGAAGTTCAAATTAACATTATTTCACTATTACTAGCAACAGTATTAGCCATTGCTTTGTGTAAAATATAGGAGACTGAAAAAACAATGTCAATCTAAGGTTTTATTGTATATTCATCCACCAGTGATTGACCGTGGTTTATCCTCGTGGTTTATCAGTGGATAATCCATGGTCTCCTGACTGGAATGGGCCAATAGGAGTTGACGATTCTTCCTGAGTATGTATGAAAATACAGTTCAACCATATAAATACTGTCATGCTCTTTGCTATACAACGTGTAACCACAGGGCAACAATGTGATGCAATGATGCTACAGAAAAGTTATTTTTCAATCGTTAACAACCGCAGAAACAAATGGAGTAGCTAGAGATAAGCTTTGCACACACACACACACCCACGTGATTTACATCCGATCAGGATAAGCCATAGATTCTCAAGGTAAAAGAGACAAATGTTTTGCATTTTGCAGCATTATTGAAGAGGCTGAAGGAATTAATTTAGGATGACTTATGAATATAGTGAAGAGATCATGGTGTGTACCTCTGCATTATGTGTAAAAAATTGGATACCACATAGAGAAATGAGATGCATTTATGATGTGCCACACCTGATCACACATAATGTGATTGCATAGTTGCAAACATGTTATATCAGACACAGCATGTAACGTCAAGTGATATGTACATACAGATGTGATGTATGACAACATGGGCTACTCTTTATGAAGCAGGAAAGCATATTAATTAACAAGCTTGTTTACTTGAAACAAGAATGTCCACTGACGATATATCATCATTAAGTTAGGTGAAATGTATTAAAATATGAAATTATAACAATAGGCTTAGGCCTTTGCCAAATTTGTAATAAATTGAAGGAATTTTGTTTCATTTTTTTCATGCATCCCTATAGCTCTTGAGAATAGTTACATCTGTTAAGTGTCAATTCAGAAAGGGAGAAAAAAAAATGGAATTATGATTGTGAATGGTCCAGGCCTCTGGTCTGCAGGTCATGAGTCGGTCCCATCGCCATATGAGTATAATAAGGGAAACAAATTGATATAGCACTCAGTATTATCAAGTATTCGATGGCACTTTACAATTGATGCATAATGCAAATATGAGGCAAGTACATGTAGTATGTCACCCTTGTTTATTTCCATTGCCACCAAGTTTTTTGGGAAAACTGATAAGTTTGGGGATAATTAATATGTAAAAAAAGCATATTGTAACTCTTAGTAGTATATATTTAAGAAATATGACCAGATCCATCCACTTAATGCAATTATGTAGTTACTTTCAGGGGCCTATTGACAACACACTCATCATCTGTACCATCGGCCTTTGCTTCCCCCCTTTCTCCGCAAACATCGAGAACTCGGTGGAGCACTAACCTTGTTCTTAATTAATCATGTGGACGGTCGTATTGACCAAAAGACAACGTTATTTTTGTTTAATTTTACTCAATGATGACGATTTTTTTTGTTTTGATGTGTCGTTAGGATGTTGTGGGTTAACAGTATGTGTGTGGTATGCTAAAGTATCAAAAGTACCTGAACATGTATTTGTAGCAGATTACCAGGTACCAGGCAATACAGAAATATTGGAAAAGTAATGAACCTATACTTTGCAATGAAGTGATTGACTTTGACAAGCCCAGAAACCACAGATGTGTGGAAATGAACGATTTGGTCAATTAGACCACACATACTGCTTATTTGGTAAGAAACTTTGCACCTGCAAGTATGCCATCATCCACACTGTCAATTGATCGATAAAGGATATGGCCTCAGAAAGAAGGATATGATATGACATGAAATAATATCCCCTCCTGCCCTTTGGGATGCTTTCATGGAAACAAAATAGTTCTCGTTCCTCGGTAAAAGTACCCTTTTGCACACTGTTCACTCTGCAGTAGATTTTTAAGATCTCTTTATATTTCCCATAATGACAGTTCAAACAAAATTCGAACCATCTGCTTAAATTGTTTCTCCTGTTGAAAACTTGTAATCAATGAAGAATTACCTTCAGAATCTTCTGATGTTACTGTCTTCGGTAATTCTTTCTACCGTGATTCTTAGTTTTGGGCTTATGGCAACATTGCGTGAGTTTTCTACATGAACTTGAAATGGGAGTAGGTATTTATAAAATGTTATTGTCAGCATGCATGCAGAGAACTTAATTCATGATACAACATCTGGAGGTGCATTGCGTGAGGGATTCATATCGTTGAAAACCAGATTTATGCTGTACTTTTCCCGTATACCTGGCTTCATGTATGAATCACGTGCTCACATGTCCTGTTGTGTGTAGGTGACTGCATAGACCATGCATACTGCCCTCTATAACTTGCCCACATCTTATTTTGTCCAGGTCTCATTGGGGCTTGCTTGGTCTTTTTAGCATAGTGTACATGAGAAGGCAAACATATGTTCCCTCACAGAATAACAGGACTATACAGAAAACTTTGATATCCTTTTTCAGATACCCATCATGCACTGCTGCCTTTACTGGGTGCATACTATATTGATCACGCACTGTTGTATCTGTACTGTGCGTATCTACTTTGTTCACATTGGAAAGTTGTAACCCTACAAATCAGTGGTCATTCTTTATGATATTGCTTCTGGTCTGGGATAAGGTTACTGAGCACCTTGGCATATCATGAGTGTTTTAAATTCTATAGTTCAATTAGCCGATATTGGATGCTTCTTTTCCTTTTTTCTTATCACAAAGAGACCAATCCCTCCCCCCCCCCCAAAAAAAACCTTAAAAAAAAAGGGGGATTGCAGAACGCAAGAAATTTGCCTTCTGTCTGAAACAAGTACCTCTATATTCTTCTTAAGTTTTGGGATCAAATTTTGCAATGTACATACTAAAGTGCTCATTGTTGAGTAAAACCTCCAGTGACGAGAGAATCTAGACCAATGATTTGAATTTTAAAATGAGACATAGACTGGATATATGCAGTGTATGTTCCTTCGGTCTAGACGGTCCTGTGAGATGTTTAAAAGTCAAGGTTGCTTCGCCTCAAGCTGTTGCATTTTGACTCACACCCAAATGACACCTGCCACTCCTGCAAACTCTCTAGGTCTCTGGGAGCTGTTAAACAGCTACAGACACTTAGCTAGATTATTGTAATTTTTTCCAGATAAAAAAATAAGGCAAACGGTACATCTGTGCCCCATGCTTGACGAATAGATTCCCCCTATGGGACCTGACGAGGCAAGTTTAAACGTCTATTTAAGAAACATTGGTAAAATGGAAGTGTACTTGTAGACAAGCACAGGCAACAACATTTGGAGAATATCTGGATGAAACTTGATCTATAAAAGTCAGACAAAATGCAAAATACTGCAGCTCATCATACAGTGAATTTTTGTCAAATTCGTCATTACATTTTGTGTGGTTGCAGTATGTAAATGAGAAAAAAGCTTTGATGTCATACGTTGCATTTGTTGGTAGGCTGCCAAATTTGGGGTTTGCTCCATTTGCTATTCTGGACCTTGATGTGATGGTCCCCCCATGGAGGCCATAAGGGAGAAGGAGAGAGTGATGAAGGGGAGGGAAAGTTAGTAGAAGGGGAAAAGTTGTGAGGGGTGAGAAGGAGAATGACAAGTTTTTCCTTGTTAGGGACTTGGTTTGCATCTTCTGCTTGCTCTGTTCACTCAAGCATTGACTCGCTGCCAAGTAATCCTGTCCCGTTAAACAGTCGTTCAACTGATGGTGCAACAGGTTCTGTCCCGATGTTTACTTTATAGTCTTTGTCTTGACAGGAGACAGGGTGGTGCAGGACAGTGATATCAAAGCATCCTTATCAATTACTGTGACTTCTGAGAGTCAATACATGCTGCTGAATTGTCCGCCCTGTTCGGCAATTATTGAAGAGGATTTCAGTATTCCCTTGAAACACGACATGAGGGTGAGCAGGAAGGTGAAGTAATAAATGGAATAAGTTACAGTGTGTTGAAGTACAGTATATTGTGATGCAATCATATGTTAGCATGGGAATGGGATACAGTAGGTTACAGAAGATGTTAATTGGACCATATTTGTAATTAGTGGGAACAAAATGGCGAAAATTTATGACTTCCGCTCTGCGAGCAATTTTTGGGACCACTGTGAGAACATGCCTGTTGCAGCTCTGTGAAGCAGAAGGCAAACAAGGCCAATTCAGTGCATAGAGGGTACGGTGCTAGGACTTTATTCAGGAATGTGTTGTGCATTATTGCGAACAAGGGGTTAGTCGTAAGCCCTACGTGTGAGTTGTGGGAAGTGTCCATGCTACAACGTTAAGGATAGTGCATGGTGACATTGTCACTCCAGATGGTGAAATAAGAACACACAAGGGAAGGGTACTGACAAATGAGAGAAATGAGGTAATAACATTGTTAATCAAACCAACATGCTGCCTTTGTGAGGTTAGAAATCAGTACTCACAGGTAAGGCAATCGATGATGCAACCAACATACAACATAGATAAAAATGTTGGACAGCAATGCATGTTGTGGTGCATCTGCACACAAATGATGATCAAAATTTTCTGATTTGTGGATAAATTGTGGGGTAAAATTAGTGTAGAAAACTTCTGGTGGAAAACTCGTTAGGAAATATTCCAATTTTCCGTTGATTAAGAGGATTAAGGTCAACCTTTATCATGCATGAGTAAGCAAGGGGTGAGTATAGTCACTTGTGAATACCTGCACCAGTGGTTTGTGGGGAATTTACTTGGTCAAAATTTTGACTGCTAAGTGGATGTCTTCATTCAGAATCTTTCAAGCTTAGTTAGACTTCTTAGTTTCGAGGAAGACTGAGCAGTTGTATTGCTATAATTGTCCTCCTTTCAGAGGAATTTGTAAATCTTGGTAAGCAAAACTTTGGAATGCCAAATGTCTGCCTGCTTGGCCCCTCAAAAGAGTTTAACAGCAGCCATAGCTGTCTCTAGAAAAGATTTCAGCAGTTACTGTTATGTTGCCATCTCATCTCGAAGGTTGCAAGGCCTTCGCAGCTGACTAAAATTAGCCGATGCGATCTTAATTCGGCACTCGCTTGAGGGCTCTGTCATATATACTTCTGGACACTAATTACTCACTGCATATCCCGGGGTGAAGGTTCGAATAGGTATGAGTATGAATGGATCGAGAGAGCTGAGCTTTTTTGATTTGACAAAGTACAGAGCGCATTACGAATGAGTTGATTCATCCAGAGGAGATGCATCCATCTGCTCTTTGCAAATTGTTACCAAGTACATCTGGCAATCATTGTTGACTCTTTGGTTACTAGATTCATCTCTCAAGTAGCTTTTCATTCTCATTTTAGGCATCTTACCTCAGGTCAGAGTCATTGATAACACAAGTCCTAGTTCAATTCCACCGTCCTTCTTTTTGCGATACATTGGTTCTTCTTCGTGATTCCTTCCGCGGATTATGATTTTGCAGACAAGCTGGGATTCTGAGCATGCAGTTCACCCTACCATGCAGTCATGCATGTGTGCACAGTGAGTAACACTAAAATATCCACCGTGACAATTGACGTGGTGACCACAACAGTACGTTGTTTCAGCTTCTCATACATGGCATCATGATGTTATCTTTGATTCAGCATGCACTGAAATTCAAAACCATCAAACAGTTTTCTGTGTTCATGCACCGTCAAACCGCAGAAAATTTCTGCATGCAGTGTAATTTTCATGTATGGCGACATGCAACATACTTACGTAGTACCATGCAGGGGCAGTTCTATGGGATAATAGTGGGACTTCAGCCCCCAGAATCTTACTAACCCCTTAATACTAGCCAAATGATTTACATAAAAGCTATAAGTAATACAGAAAGAGAGGCCTGAGAAGTGTGATTTCCTGCACTTTCAGACGTTTCTTTTTTTTTTTTTTTTTTGTAAAACATTTCTTGGTACGTTATGCACTAACCATTGGTGGCGCTCTGAATTACCAAACAAAAATAATGTCCCTAGAACCGCACCTGGTACCATGATGTCGGAGATTCCATCCAATGCTAGTCGCTGTCTCGGTGTCTTTATGGGTAAATTATGTAATGATACATTATGAAGATTACATATTAAGAAGATTAACACATAGTACACCCTGCAAACATTTCTGAAAGGTTGCGTATAGGTTGACGTGAACAGGTATTTGGGTCGGCTGTAAAAGTTGTCTGTTTGTTGCTTAATTCACCTTTTTTCTGAGAAAGTAATTAATCTAAATCACCAGTTTCTGTGACTCTTAAGGAGTCAATCAATGAAAGTTCACTTCAACAGCTGCATGACATCCAAACCCCTCAGTTGATCATTCAGCTGAACTCAAAAACTCCAAGGGGATTGTTGTTGGTTTGTTTCTTGTATGACTGGGTCAAGTTTTGTGTGCTACTGTATACTTTGTGCGCTTTCACTCACACATGCCAAAGAGATACCCTGCAATGATGCTCCGTCCCGTTGAACGTTGTACAACCTTTGGTGACCTTTCGCTACAGAATTAATCAGTTCAAATTTGGATTGTCAGGAAATTGGCTTTGAAAGATGAAAACTGGCAGGTTTGGAGGGCAGAAAAAGAATAGCAATACTTGATGGTTTGTCAGCCAAACTTATTTGCCCAAGGAAGACATGGATGAATGGTGTATGCATGTGAATGGATGGGACTGCCACCAGTACGTTTGTATTTCATGAGGGCATGAAATATTTGTTTCTTTTTGTGAGTAAGGCGCTTTGAAAACTCGCAGACAGTAAACCCGTTAGGATTTCGAAACTGTTTGAGCTTCGGGGTGGGCAGGATCTGTAAGGATATCGTGTTTGCATTTCAGTTAATGTGTTTTTCTGTACTGTATGCGGATTTAGCTTTTATTGATTTAAGTTCTTTCTGGGGGTGGATTCATGAATTTTCAGTAGGCTATGTGAATTTATTCATCTCTTTAATATATGGATGTGGCTGATGGTTTTCTAAGAGTATGGAACATGGTGGTAAGTCTAATGAGAATCCACAGAAGGAATAGGAAAATGTCTAAAATGAGCCCTCCCTTCAAAAAAAAAAATTAAACATCTGATTGTTAAAAATCTCTTCAATTGGTAATTGTGAGTCCAGGATTTACTTCACTTCTCACTTACCTGTCTCATCACAAGAAATTTGCAAATACAAGGCAAGGAAGACCAGATGATAGAGAGAAACTGAGGTAAATCCTAATCAGGAATCCGGAAACCTCCACAGTCACTGTAGACACATTGGGATGGCAGAATGGAAAGGTGTTAGTCAAGGCTGGATGGCACCAAGGATGGTGTTAAAGGTTGCCAGTACCCTTGGCATGGTAGATGGGAATGCATTTGTTGTGATGAGGCAAGTAAGTGAGTCGTTTGTAAATATCTAAACCAGGTGAGTTTTACAATTACATATCTTAGTCAATCTTCCAGTGATTCTATTCATTGATTTTGTTTCTTTCTCATTATTACATACAATTAAGAAAGGATTCATTACATTAATAGTTACCCTAAGAGGTCTAAGCCATCTTGATTGTATCTATGTGGTATGTTATGGATTCACTACAGGAAAAGAAAATGACTAAAGACGTATATTAGCACGAATTAAATAAAACCAAAGATGAAATGGTTTTTTACCCAACAATTAGGCATACAAGCAGACTACACTGTAAGTAACATTTACTGCACTCTCCTCTACAACAATCCTGGTAATTATCTTCAAGCATCATCATGTAATTCAATGTTTGTTGTGATTTTTGCCCAATCATATCTTCTCATTTTGTCACTAAGGTTTAGGAAGTGTCAATCCCATGAATTTTCTGTCCTTTAGAACCTTCGTGCCTCTAATAACGATGTATTGCATGTAGTTACGAGTGAAGGCAACTGCAGAGTATAGGACTAAAACCTCGCTGGAACATTTTATTGGTTTCCACGGTTTTGATTGAACTACAAATTTTGCTGAACAAAAGGGGTCCCAACTTTCTGCTTAAAACCTCACATCAAGATATGACTATATATAGCTGCCACTCAGAGACCTCTCACCCGAGTCTTGCTTGGAAGCAAACGTTTCCAAGTTCTTCCCCAAGCTTGAACAAGCAAGCCTCAAGCTGAGTATAAATACAGCTGATTTATCTTAAAATTCAAGGTGCACACAAGCCTATGATGTATCACTTCAACAACATCAGTTCCACTGCAATTGTTATCATTTTAGTTATTGATGTATCGCACCTGTAATAACGGATACACTCCATTTGCCAGCTCACGGACGCTGCCACTGGTCAGACGGCGGAGGTTGCAGCCGTGCTTTCCCTCGGCATTCTCGTTCCCTTCCTCCTCCCACACACACAAGATGGATGCAGCAGAGCCTGGGTGCAGGCCCCGCAAAAACTAAATTAATCACGCTTACGTTCCCACGCACGAGGAGACATTCCCTTCGTACATGAAGGATAAAGACAATAAAAGGGTAAATGATGATAACCACCAAAAGAGCATAAAGGAAGGGTATTTTGACATCACAGGTTTGTGGAAAGGCTTGAAAAGTGCCCTCTTTTTTTTGGCTATTTTCCATGAAAACTCAAAAAAAAAATCTTTATGTAATTGAGAGGATATCAAAATAAATCTTTTTTTATGATAATTGTTTATAGTCTGCCTAAATTATCACTTGCTGTGCAGAGATGGGGGAGATAGAAGGTATTAATAACTGAGGCCTTCAGTTACAAATAGAAAAATAATAAGAAGGGATTAATGCCTCCTGCAAGGGGAAGAATTTATCTTTTACCTGAATTTTGAGATTCAGATACACAATATGACACTTTTATGTGTGTGCTGAGAAACACTTTTAGTTGGGAATATATTTTGATAACTCAGAACGGTGGGTGAATAACCAGTTTCCTAACAAAACTGAAGTCATTTTTAAATTAAATTTTGTCGGTGCTTGCATTTATTTAGAGTTGAGACTGACATATATCACCGGTCATCAACGTATGGCGGATGCTTTCATGTGTCCTCAATATGGACAGGTCCGTAGCCCAGACTGGCCGTTGAGGGCGGGGCACATCAATGTTTAAGTTTCGCCTTTGAAAACTTTTTGCCATTTTCAAGGGTTCTAGATGCAAATTGGTGTGGGAGTTTCCATCTTCCCTTTATCTGTATCAAAAAAAAGCAGTACCATTTATTGAAAAGGTTTTGAAAATTTTTCCATGCCCTTGTTTCCCCTACAGCTCCCTACCCCACTTACTTTCTGATGGCTATGTGTCTGAATTTGAAGTCTGCTGAGGTTAGTTCTCAGTGAATAAAACCTACATTTGAGTGTAATGCGAACCAAATCAACTTTAGAAAGCCCTGGAAGGATAATAGCTGCAGTTAATGAATGTTAGAAGAAAGTCGCATAATCATGTAACAGATTGCAAGAAGTAAAAGACTAGTGTGATGTCAGGTTTGCTATGTCCATACGGAAAAATCTACATGTAATAAGTTGGTCGTAAAATTTGCCTTTAATGATTGACAGATATCCGCAATAAAATTTTTGAGGATCATTCTGAAGGGGTTTAAGGGGAGACAGAAACATTGATTTGGTGGTTTTAAAGTGCACCAACCAAATTTAACCAAATTTTTGTCAAAGGAAGACATGGATGCATAGATGAGCTGAGAGAGCTACCAGCATGTGTGCAAATTTCTTTATCAGGGCATACATATGAAGAGTCTTGTTTATGAGCAAACAAGGGGACAGTTTGCAGATTTGCGCAAGTTACATAATTTTTGTGCATGCCCACGGTATATTAATATAGTGATGAAAGTGGATCAGTGGTGAAATCGTCAGTTTGCGACATCATAAATGCTGGTGCAGCTTCTTCAAAGCGTGACAGAGGAGGTATTGATGAATCTATCTGTAAAATTACATGCTAGTCAGACCAATTAAGCTTTGGAAAGATGAACAAAGAGAAAACGTTTCAGTGACGGTTAACTCTCCACCATCAATGGACCACCGGGCGGCCAGTTGAAATAGCCACATTTCAAGACTGACATGCCTTGTATAAGTTATGCACAGTTCTGAAATGGTAGAAAAATGGATGAAGGTGGGTAAATTACCAACAGCAACAATCATCTTCAATAAATTCACTGCTAATTGGAGCTCAGAGGCCAGCAGATTTGAAAATTTAAGATCTCACCTTCAGTCATGTACCTTTATAGCCACAATTTCAAGTATGTAAACAATACAGTGAACAAAGCTTAATCGTATAATTCTGGTTGGCATCTTTAACAAAGGTTGTCGGAAATGAAAAATGAATCGTGACCTATCTGGCCACCTCCACGTTTAGATGTATGACTTCACTGATCAGTTCAACTATTCATTTCATCTTTTGCCAACTAAACAAGCAAGTCTGTCTTTGGTTGCATTGCCTTCTGATGCATTCCTTGGGTGAGACAGTTTGCTCCTTAAGCATTTGACTCGTCTTTCACCGTAACATTATTATCCTCGGTGAATGATTGCATTTTACACAACTGAATGACTAGCAACTGGCAGGCTGTCTGCAAAGATGTGTTTGTACATGCTGCAGATTTGGTAAACTGCACAATTTCATACTTTGGTTTTTATTTGAATCATTGTGAAATTTTCTCCGGTCAGCATAAAAAAATAATAAACACATCATTAATTTACTTGCACAGTTGAGTTGAAAATTTCCATAAAGTAGAAGCAGCATAGATTGCTTTTATCATTACATTGCATTTACAAGTTATTTATCATCTATGAATATTGTGATATATTCTTAAACTAACAAAGGGGAAATAATTGGCATGTTGTTTGGATCCCCACTGCCGATTGACCCTCATCAAGCAGTAATTTCCATCCAGCGCTCAATTGCTCAAGTCTGTTTAAAATGTTTTGTCTGTAGACGATGCCAGTTTGTTACAAACGGAGAGCATCTTACGAAACTGGAAGGTCAGTTGCATTCAGTTAGACAAATGTTTGATTGCCCACTCAGTGAGTCAAATTGGACATCTACTGGCTTTTGCCAATCCAACCAATTGACCTGGTCAGGTTTCTCCTATTAGTAGCAGACACCCTCATTCCTCTTATCTCTCTCCTCTTCAATAATAATTTACGAAAGTATTAGTAAGAAAACCGCCCGCCCGTCTGAGGCGGTGGCGTTTGGTGATCGGTCTGACCGACGTGTCACCTCTGCTATCCTCCTGTGGACTCATCTGCATCTCCAGTATTGTTCCTTGACATCATGAGAGCAGGTGATGTCGGCGATGATTTAAGGAGTCAGTGTGGAATGTCACGAACATCAAGCAATGGCGAGCTTTAATAGGCCGGCTTTGTGTTTGTTCAAGCGTCTGCCAAAAGACAAAGAGACCCAACCAAAGTAGAGCCGCTTTTTGTGACACCCCGCTAGGTTCTTGACAGCAGAGTACGTGTTGGAGAGTAATTAGCTTTGCCGTCGTCAAGTGAGAAAAGTAACTCGATGATGAAGTTTATCTTTCAAATTCATCCTCTAATGTTTACTGGAGAAACTCGGGGGGATCTTTGAACAAGTTGTCTCGAGTTGGCTCAGGTCAGGAGTTACGTGTATTAATATATGGAAGGGCAATATGCATGCAGTGTTTATGATGCATATTGTGATATCACATGCCGTGTTAATGATGCTTATTGTGATGTCGCATGCTGTGTTAATTATGCTCACTGTGATGTGTCACATGCTGCGTTAATGGTGCTTACTGTGATATCACATGCTGCGTTAATGGTGCTTATTTGTGATGTCACATGCTGCTTTCCTCGTTGTGATGTTTCTCGCTCTGTTTTACGCCACTTAAAGCGTGAATGCAAGCTGTTTTGCTGTCTCCAACGAACGATCGTTATCGTTCGCTGCCAGCGTGAATGGTACCAGAAACATATTTGTATGATTGTCATTGGCTAATTATCACCTTGACTACCACTGAAAAGAATATCCTTACTATGAGAGCATGCAAACTCTGCAATTGCAGCATAGAAGGGGGCCGCTTTATGAAGACAAATTGTGATCAGTCATTTTGAAAAGTAACAAAGTGAGAATTTGTTTACAACAAAACTGTCCCTACAAACTTATGAGATGCATGAGCAAAAACAAGGATACTTTTTGAGAGGCAGAGATGGTAGAATATATTCAGATTTTAGTAGAAGAATATCTATAAGTTCAGGCTGCTGAGTGATTCAGTTTTTGATATTGGTTCTCCCTGTAGTCACTGTAACCATGGCAATACTGAAGATTGTGAGGTGATTTAGTGTGGTCTAACTGAACTGTTGTACATATGTATACTTCAACAGTTAAACATGTTTTAAAAGTCAAATTCAGCTTAACTTAGTTTACGTATATTGAGACTACTCAAAAATTGAGTAAGTATAGAAACTGATGATTGCAACTTCCATCACAGTTTTCTCCTTGGCTCACTGTACAGCAGGTATAGAGTGTGATTCACCACACTTAGTGTATGATCCTTTCCTTGGTACCTAAAGGGCATGGTTGGTCAGGTACCAGACGATACATACCAGTATGGTAACTTCCGTCAGGGGCTACGCATTTGTCGTGAAATCATAGTGATATACGAAACATTTTTATGCTTGTGCCACTCAGTGGCGCAATGTGCTTGAGTGGAAAGTTGGATCCGAGTGGCAATTTCAAATCATTGTTGAGTCGATCCTAGCTCAGACATTGTTGATTGGTACCCTGTGTAGCGAGTAGTTACATGTATAGACGTGTTCACCAAGTACCTGTTGGAATTTTCAGTATAATTAATGCACCATCCTTGCCGTTACATGCATTCACCATTTTTTTATTTCTTCATTTGTGTAGTTTTACCCATTTTTTTGTATTTATTTGTTTAGCTTTACCCAATGAACAAACATCAAGCACAAGCACAGAGGTGTTCATCAAAACTGTAATTAAACATCTGTTGTACGTAGAAAGAAATGATACCACCACTGATGTTTTAAAACTGAAGGGGGGGGACCAGGGGAGGGGTTGGGAGGATCGAGAGACGGTGACATTCATGTTGCAGAGAATCAACTGAATGCATCGTACGTCATTTTTCGAGAACTCTTCCACCGTGTCTTCTTCTCACTGAAGGTAGTGGGAGGCGCTAGCCGTATATGTGGCAGAGTATGAATAAGGATAGGGTTGAGTAACGATCATCATGTTACCTCGTGTGGCATGCATTGCCAAGTGCTGCGCAGTATGTCAATAATTCCAAATGATATGGAATGTCTTTAAATCAAAAATGAACTCAGTCTCGAGTTTGTGCGTAAGTGCTGTTGTTTTCTTCATTTAAGTAACATACGTGTACGACGATCCCAAAATAGAAACCAGCTCACATTATAATGGAATGAATTATTGAACATTAGACAGAGTTGTTAATAAGTCATTTTTCTATTTTCTTGGCAATGTTAGAAAATGTGTATTGCTCAGCAGTTAAACCCAATCTGGATAATCTTGAGGCAGTGGATTTAGCGATGTCATAACAGCAAGAGTGGAAGGTTTGAAGTCTGTCAATGTCACTAGCCAAACACATCACTGCCCCTGGTTTTGATCAAAAGTTTAGGTTGCTCCGACTAGAATCCTGCCTGCCTGTGTGTCTGTCTGTATATCGATCTTGCTGTGATCTAAAAAATGTTCATTTTATGGTAGGACTGTACGGTGACCGGATACACACACACACGCATAATTGCCAATGGTTGCTAGATCATAGTCAATAGAGTAAATACATGTAAGTTGTACAAATATGAGGTAGCCACGTCACTCATTAATTTCCGAACCAGGAAGTGTGGGGGGAAAAAACACCTATATGGATGAAAGTTGGAACGTAATGTTTATACTTTGCAATTCTCACATTTATACTGAGGTTAATATGAGCCATCTGTAGGCCCACTAGGCTACAAGGTTTTAGGTATTTTGCTGCAGGTTTAGTGCCAATTTAACAATTTATGCTCTCGAATGAGTTCACTATCAGTTTATAACAAACAGATATAAACTGCAATCAGCTTCCTCCCCTTTTATTTTTGTTTTGGATGAGTAGGAAAGAAGAAAAATGACAGATATTAAAAGTGCCCTCTATGATAAAGATTTTGAGATGTTAAATTAAAATGTGAATTAAACATATGCTGCTATACTGACTGTTTGCAAAAGTTTTCTTGAACAACTTTTGGAAGTGATATGTGAAAGCTCCATGTAATCCTGCTGTCTGTGGGTCAGAAACTGTCGAAGGGAACTTACATGTTCAAATGCTCCCTGCTTGTCTACGTGTATAAAGCCCCTCAACTCCAGGCAGCGTTTGATCAGAGTGACGTCTGAGCACCTATAGGTCGAGGAATGATTCTTTGTGACACATGCAAACAACCAGATGCTTAACTCATTATTAACAAACGACCTCATTAACAATAGCTGACAGAACATTTCGGTGACCGAGGGGGCCGTGGGTGGCGACAGGCCTTAGCACACGCTCCTCTTTACGATTGATTCCGTTAAATCAATTTAGAAGGAAAACAATTAGTCGAAACCGAGATTCCTGAGAATGTGAAGATGACGTGACGATACAAGTTTAGCAAGCAATATGACAGCTACTGCTTCATGAGCTTAAGAGTCAAATCTCTCTGTAGCAATTAAGATCTAAGGAGACAACGTTGTTTGGATAATCCATCCATTCAGAAGTGGGAGTCAGAAAATAGACGTAGATAAATCTACTCGGTCCTTTTAGTGCATAGATCAACAAATGCCAGGCGGCCAACAAAGTTTGCGTGTGCGGTCCCGTCTGTGTGTGGATGTTTAACGTCATCGCAGTCTTGAAGGAGATCAGCGAGAGGCATGAGAGGCATCGAAAACTAAAACAAACATACGCGAGATGAATGACTTCGTACTTCAGTTGGTGGCAAACGTGATCAAAGAAGAATTCTGCTGACTGATGTACACGTCGTAGATATAGTCCGCATAGCTCACTGTGTCAAATCGCTGGTTCTAGACGGCATAGCAAAATGGCGACACACCTTTATAACCATCAGAACTGAGGGACAGTATTGTATGCCCTTTTGTTTTTAGTGAGATCGGCCAAGATAAAGAAACCGTTGAATCCTTCATGGGAGCTGACAACGACCCTGCATTTTATTCTTTTGGATTGTATTCGTTTGGGGATGCATTTCCTTCTGACACTTTATTGAATTGTTCAGCTTGTCTTTTTTTCGTTTTTCTTTAGCCTGTTGTAAAAGCACCTTGTACACAAACAAGAACCAAGCAGACAATGTCCCACCCTTTTTCTTTCTCCTTTGGAATGATTAATTGGACATTGAGTAGAATATAGTACTTCACAGCCGTGTTGGTTCAGCCTGATTGCTGACTTTTTCAAGAATATAAGGAGGGTAATTCTCAGATTCTGTTTAGGAATTATTCCTTCGATTTGCAATCTTCGTTGTTGTTCGATATTTGCGAGATTTCCTCTCGCTGTGGCTGTTTCAGGTGACTTCTTGGCTTGCCCTCATGTTTGCATTTATGCTGATATCGCCGACCTTTATCAGAACACTGTTCCACCGGACAGATCGATAGGCCGAAGATACACTGACGTTGTACTGATGTGAGGGCAAAACTCCCATCAGGCCACTGGAATCCATCCCAGATAACCGAACTTTGAAGATAAAATACTATAACATGAGGGCTGGTAAAATGGTGAACACCTGGTCTTTTCAGTTATCTGGTGTAGATAAGAGGCAAGCTTACTCTTAATACGGGCGGTTGGTGATGGTTTTCCATCAATCTTTTGGGCTTTTAAACCTTTGGTGCAGCTGAAAAGGAAGGGCAATTGCAACAGACCTAGGAGAGACCAAGACCTGTCGACGTCAAACCGACTGATTTTTCTGTTGTGTGATTGCTCATGGTTTTAAAACCATAATGAGGTATATCATAACTTTGTGTACTTTTTTAAACTTCTAAAATTTAATGATACCCAGCCGTAAGCTCTTTAATACAACTTTGAGATGCTGTGTACTGTATTTGCCTACTAATGGCACTTGTTTCAGTTTTACCACTGAAGTAGCAGATGTCATGACATTTTTGTTGCAGTTATGGTTTGAACTTAGGTTTTTCTGTAGAAGTAATTTTCACCTTGACCTGTTACTTAATGTGCATTCAAACACTTATGTAACATAAAGACAGGTTGTCATCTTTCAATGGATTGTATCAATTGCCTTTGGGTTTCAAGAAAAAACTTTCTTCGTTAGTACAAATTACTTTCTAGACTATACTGCAACCTGATAAATAATTTCCTTTTCGTGACCTTGCCGTAAAAAGAATCCTGCTTTTATTTTTTCTCCTTCTTGTTTTACTTTCAAATCAACATTTGATTCCATTCATTCCAATTTCCGTAGTGGGATGCTATAAACGATGAGTAATTTAATTAAAAAGCAACTTTTTCAATTTCTCTTTCTCATGGAGGCAAAACATGCAGTTGACCTTGCTTTTCTTTTCATTCCGTTCCCATTTAAACACTCATAAATGTTTTGTCTAAAAAACTCTCTAACAAGGAAAAAGAAAGAGCCTTTTTGTTTCGAGTTGTCATGTTCTTCCACTGCAATTGATTTTGCATTTAAAAGAAATCTTTTGCAAGAAACATTTTAACTTGAGAGACAATATGGAGCCTTACAATTGATTCAGAACCAAAGAATCCACTTAACAAAATGACTTTGCTTTCTTCACTCCTAGGAGGTAAGGGCAGGTGGTGATGGGGGGGGCAGAGTTGAGTGGATCAGAAGGTCACGAATTAAAGAGAAAGGTAGGAGAAGTGTAACTCTGCAGGGCTTTGTAATGTGAATGTATGGCATCATTGCACAGAATTATCACAGATGGGAAGCAGGATGTTAAAATTGCACAGCACCAGTAAAACATGCATACTTTCAGTCCTGGCTGTAAAGATTATCTGAATTTAGTTCTGCTTTGCAAATTGTGAGCTAATTTACATCATAGACTCATACAGTACCTAATCTATGGGATACGGATGCAGGAATGAAAGTCATATGAGGGCAGTGGAGGACATTAAGAGCACACGATGCTAGAACTAATTTATTCAGGACCATGTAAGCACTAAGTTGAACAATGCGTTGAAGTGTGTACGTTAGCAAGGGGTAAGTATAGTCACTTCCGAAAACCCTCATTTAGTCATTGAGTCAGTGAGGTCATGAATCAGAGTTTTCTATTTTTTTTTTTTTGTTTGATTTACTGTAGATCTTCCATGAAGTCACAAATACATGTTTCTGTATGATACGATAACATTTTTTAATGAGTGTGCATTGGTACAGTGAAATCTGCTCTTTTTACATTCATTTTCAATTAGTAAAATTCACCTTTCTTGTATCTAATTCTTTTTAATTGGATTTCTGTTTCATTGTGGGCATTTTTTTTTTTTTTACATTCATTGACGGTAGTTTCAGTGCACTGGTGTGAGATCTTTAGAGCACTAAGTGTAAGGAATTGCGTGGTTCTAAAAATTGACTGGATATCTCTCCTCCATTCTTTTCCTTCCAACAGAGTCACTTTTGATACGGAATATGTGGAGTTGCTGGAGCTGTGTTAATTTCTGGGATAACGCTTACACTTCAAAGGAATCATGGCTATCTTACGGAGGAATTATTCACTAGGGAGGGCGCTCTTTGCCCCATCACCAACATGTCTGCAGACAGCGGTGTCGATGAGAGCGAAATGCAACCCCTCAGCACCGAAGAAATGGGTTCCGACACCAATGTGGAAAGTGCCCTCCGGAGCAGCAGCACCCGCGAAAAGGCTGTAAGAGGCAAGTCGCGAGCGCGCGTCGGTTTCGTGTTCGACAAGGAGGACGAACACGAAGACGAACATGCAGAAATGAGAAGGAAAGTCAAAAAAGAGTTTGCGAAAATGAACGGAAGAACTTCTGTGAATGCATTGCAACACCAGAGAATGAGTCTTTTAGGCAAACCGTTAAACTATAATAGGCAATCCAAGAGGGATGCCAAATATCGCAAAGTTCAAACCAAAATATACAATTTTTTGGAGAGGCCAACTGGCTGGATCGAGATCCTTTATCACGTGCTAGTGTGAGTACCATTGCTTTCTCTATTACCGTATAATTACAGCTCCCTCTATCTCTACTATCTCTACTGTCTCTAATTCTCCCTTTGTAGTGAAATATGCCTTGAATTGTCACTTTCTTGAGAGAGCCATTTATGCTTCTGCCCAATTTTCTTGTTATTCGTGTACCAGAGTATGTCGAAGTAAATTAAGCATGCCCGTTAAATCTAGCACTTGTTGTTTCAGAATCCCCTCATGTATACATGGTATGTCTCGGTTTTGTAATGTACTGCCCTCTTGAAATTTACGTACACTATACGCTGTAACTCACTGATTGTATCATTAATTGAAAGGGAAAACAAGTACTTCAAATGAATCAACGGTACAAAAATGGAATGCAATGTTTGGTCACATAAGGTGCACAACATTGTCATTTGGGGGGGACACAGTGCTCTTCGGAAAGTGTTTACACTGTGACTATACAGATGTTAAAAGAAGTGACCAACATCATATGGTACTGTATGCTATAAATTAATTGGAGACCAATCAGCATCTGACCAGGAAGATTGCTGTCTTCACTTTAACCTCTTCGCTTTAAATTAGATCAATTCAACGTATAACAAATAAACTTTGCTAGCAATCATTCTGCAATTAGTATCAGCTCAACACATATATCAGTAAATTATCCTGTCTAAAGTATGCTGTTGGAAGCAACTCATTAGTACAATTTTGTTAACTTTATATAGCTCTAGGACGGTACAAGTGGAGGTAGTTCAACATCAATCAGAAAGATTAGCAACAGCTTGCTGTAATTGAGACCAATGCAACATGTATGTATACAGCTAGGAAACTTTTCCTAGCTATTATCATACTATACATAGTTGGAGCAGAGTAAATTCAAGGTAACATTAAAACTGACTTCACTCTGGCAAGCACGCTGTACCGGGAACCAATTCCATACATCAGGAAACTTTTTACTGCTTATATCATGAAACGTGTAATTGGAACCAATTCAACTGTTATGAGGAAACTGTCGTATATAGCTTATATCATGAAAATCGAACCAATTCAACCATAATGAGGAAACTTTCCCAGTTGTATCATGCTATAATTGGAACCACAGCAGCATATTATCTCAGGAAATTTTCCTAGCCGTAGAACGTGCTATATGTGCAACCGATTCCACAAGTGATCATTGAGCTCCTTCTGGCTATAGCATGCTACAATCAGAACCAATAGAACATACATATTAAAAGTCGAAACTTTGCCACTGCAGATGTGCAGTAGCTATGGTGTAATTGGAATCGGTTCAAGATGCAATTAGTAAACTGGCGTACCCCTTGCTCACTGTAAATTGGAACCAATTCAACATTTGTTCTCGGGTAATATTCCCGACAGTATTGCATGCTTCAATTGATTCCAATTATGACACAGATGTTAAAGGCATGAGTACATGTCACTGTAACATTCAAATCACACATAACGTAAAAGATCATCAGTTAAATACAGTTGATGTGATTATTGGCCATGAAATGTGACAAGACAGATTTTGTTTAATAAGCTCCACCATGGGAGGGCAGGTGTGCAGGACTTCTTCAAAAAAAAAAATAAAATAAAGAAATATACTTGATGCATTAAAAAACAGGATAGACTTTTCCAAAACAGTTATTGAATCATTTGTGGACCCTCAAGAGGATTATCAGATCAAATACACCAAACAGTATCATCACTGGATAAAAGTTGACAAATGACAAAGGACAAATTCCTTTTGTCTGACTAAATATTGCTAGTTTCATGGTAAGCATGACATATATTATATAACACACTTCCTGGTAATTTTTCTCAAATTTTGTACCCCCCAAAGTATGAAGATATGTGTAAAGAAGGTTCAAAAGTGCTTTTTCGAAGTTTTCCTTCTCTAGCTTTCTTTGCCCTTCCTGACCTTCCAATAGTTTACCGATTTACCCGGAGCCCACCGGCATCAAATGTCGATGGGGTCTTGAAAACTGGGGCAGACAGCCATCTCTGGCTTATGTAAAGCCCCCTACATTGTCTTTGACTTCTAGTAATTAAACAGTAAGAATTATTTGTAAACATCCCTCGTCTCTGTAGATGCACTTTGCTGTGCTCTAGTCGGAAGTCTTGGCATACGTGCGGATTGTAAAATTAAGTTTGCAGGTAGGAACCATTCAAAGCATGCACCGATTATAAACGATACCAGGTGAGGGAAATGCCAATAGTACAACTTCACACCGATCACTCTCATGGCTGCCCTAGCTGCCCAAGTGATGCAATTATATCTAACAAATGATGTGGCATTTGTTGATGCAGCTGTCATGTCCAAGACTCATGAGAAAGTCACGAAACCCTGGCTAATAAACTGAGTGAAAAATTATTTCAAAACAAAGTTTTGTTGTTGATAATGCTTTTAATCACCTAACCTATTGGCTCTGATTTTTTTGTACCATTTTATATTTCTCTTTTTTTTTTTTATTAAAGAAGATATTTCACAACCCTTCATAGTTTTTTTCTTTTAACAAGTGATCTGTATTAGATACAGCATTCAGGGTTATGCATAGGGGTGCACCCGATTGCAAATCTGGCCGGAATTCCGTCCAGATTTGAGGATTTTTCGAAATCCGGCATCCAGCTGGATTTTTTCTTAAATCCGGCCAGATTTGTAAGGAAGCTTTACAATAAAACTTAATTTAACAGCAAGTCTTAATTAGAAATAAAATACACAGACTATGATATAAGACAGATAAAAAGTTACAAGTAGGAGTTATTTACTTTGTTAAACAGAAGTGTCACTGAATCAACCCAAAGCTTGTATTAAAACACTAGAAACGTACTGACATCCCAAGTGTCTAAACACATCACAGGGTGTAACAGCTTGAATAATCGTGAGTACACCATTACAGTATCGTGAAAGTAAAGAAACGTGGAATCAGACTAAGTATAGCAAATCATACTTCAATCTACAATGCATGTGATAAGATGTATAAAAAGTAATGTAAACATATCTGAAGTTTATGTGTAACTGAACTTTAGATCAAATGCCAACAAACCAAATTAGTACTGTTTCTTGTCAAACTAAAAATCAGAAATTAAAAAAAAGTCAAGAGACTAGTGATTCATTGACTATTTAAAACAATTTCACATATCAATGATTCAGAACTGATGAAGTATAACCCCAATGATTAATACATCGAGGAAAATTTCACATAGCATAGTCTCATATTGTGTATTCCTACCCATGAAATTGACCATCAGAAAATTTCTACCCCAAATGTGTTTAGCATCGTTAATAGGTGTTTATCCTTCTGTCCATACCCCCTCTCCCACCCCCCTCTCGCAAGTAATGTTGATAAGTAGTTGAAGGAACGCTCAGCAGATCTGCTCTAGAAGAACAGAAACTAGAAGAGATGTGCACTGGGCTTATAGTTTTCCATTTCTAGAATTAAGAAATTTAATATTCAATTTATAAACAACTTGTCACCCCTATACCCCTCTCCCAAAAGAAACCACTTCATTCATACTTAATACCTAATAGTATGGACAGACTTTATGGTTCTATTACTGATAAAATGGCAAAATTCTGCTCACATAGAAACAAAAAAGACATATATCTTTGTCAAGAAGGTAGAAAATCAGCATCTAAAACTTTGAGGGTTTAATGCCACTTTATTAGGCATATACCAGAAAGATGGTGACATATTTTGACTCTTACAGAGATAGCTTTTGGAGGAATTTATACTTCCGAGAACTAATCAAAAGAACCTACAATGTATTCCTCACAGCATTGTATGTGTATGACTGACGTTCTGACCAAAAGCGAAGAATGAATTTCATGTGACAACGTCAGGGTTCTGCACAGATTTTCAAGAGAGTATGGAGAGTGAATGGGGGGGGGGGGAAACAACCTGATGCGAGTGAAGCGCATGTGCTATTGCAAAAGTGATCACTGGGAGGTAGGTGTTGGAGGAGAGTACATCCGTCTCTCTCTACTCCAGGAATTTCGATAAGTGATGATGCTGAATGATACAGAATGGTGCCACTTGAGATGGATTTCTTGTTCCAGCTTGTAACACTTTTTTTTTCTGCAGAGTACAAGCCAAGGTTTTGTGGGCAATTGGATATTTTTAAAGGAGAACAGGGGGCAGCAATGTTTTTCTTGGGTGGGCTACACCTCTAAGACCTCCCTCTCCGTGGTGAATGCTGAATGTTGAAACAGTGCTTTGACTTGACCTCTGTGTACTGATGTCATCTTGTTATGCTTGTGAAGCTACACACCAATAATTGCTAACCTTTGATATGACTCACTTTTTCAACAGTCACTCTTTGATAGTTCAGTGCAGGAGTTTCTCCCTGCCTAGCTTTCGTCCCCCTGCACACCCTTCCCCTAACGCTTCTTCCATTTTCCTTTTTCACACATCGATTTAACAAAACTTAAGTTAATGACGTAGTAGTAAGATCTTTTTGTTACATGCTGTTCAGAATTCCGTTGTAACATATATGCTAAAAAGATGAAAACAAAATACCAAATTACATACAGACAAACCGACTATAAATTTCTTGGGTAAATATTTTTCAATTAAGGCAAAATAAATTTCTCTTCCTTGGCACAGGCTATCCAGATATATGTCTACATTCTTCAGTTGACTGCAGAAGTCTCTCTCATGCAGCCTCAGTAAATGAGTTTTGCAGCCCTTTCAGTTCCCGTGCAAGAAGTTTCTCTTCGAGTTTGATTTGCGAGGACCAGACGCGTCTGCGAACGCCGTTAATCATCGATGCCGATACAGATGTTACCATGTGCCTTTGACAAACGATCTCTTCAAATACATGAATATTCATTAGGCTCTATTGAATCCACCGTAACAGATCCAAATGCATGCATAATTCCCCAGACTGAAACACATGTAGTCTAGCTACTTTTTTTTTTTGATAGATCCCATCAGGGGGCCACCAGAACATTATAGAGGGGGATAAAAGATCGTCGTCTCCCCGAGTCACTCGAAAGGTCACATTAAAGCTTTGTGGCCAGAACGTGTATCCAACGACTATTCACTGTTTTGCCTCTCCGTCCCTGGAGAACTGTACATGAAGTCCTTGCATTCGACAAGTGATTCGCCACAGCATTAGTTAATGAGACGGTCAGGCATTGCCTTCGCAATTCCTCCTCCCCCCCCCCTTTTTTTTTCTTTTTTGTAGCGAAGCAAAGACCGAAAGCTTTTTTGAAGTTGTACTGACACTTTTCTCTGCATTAAGGTGTCTGCTTTAGACCCCCGGAGCGACGGATCGTGGTTTATTGTCCCAAGTTAAAGTTTAATAGCATTTGAGGAGAGAGAAAATGGACTTTTTGTTAATAATTCAGGAAGATATATGCACGGTACATGTACTAAACGTGAGTTATTCATTCGGCTCTGTCTGTACATAGGTCTAAGTGTGATGTTGGAATCTTGTTACAAAGAGATATAAGTATTGTGTGACTAATTCCTTTCTCTTCTAAATGTAGGCTGTCAATACACTTTTAGTGTTTTAAGAGTGCATATGCGGCAATAATGAAGATACAGTTTCGATTTTAAGACAAATTTCATGCGACAACATCCTTGAGTTACTGCTTTCCCACCGTTAGAACATGCACAGTCTGATTTCACACTGTACCAACAAGATCCTCGTTTATTTCTCCTATGAGATCCCTTACATGAGAATTAGAGAAATTGTATTAAGCTCAGCTTGAGGTTAATTGATCTTTTGCTGAAGATGACAAAAGACATGCACAGATAGACCAGGGCATATAAAGGCAGAAAAAAAAAGAAGTTCCATAAAACTTGTTCCTGGTTGGTGTGAGAATTAAGTATGAATTCAAAGGCTTTGGTCCACAGAATGCCAAAGCTCTAGTGCCAGGTTTGGTCTTCATCAGAGTAACAGAGAATGAGAGAGCATGAGGGCGAGAAGCAAATATGATTATTAGATTCGCAAAAAAAAAAACGGGCATTGCTATGAATAAATGTATGAACCAACAAAACAATTCTGAAGTAAGGTTTTTACTGTGAAGCCCGTGAAAAATGTTTTCAGGATTGTGGTAGTGATGCATTTAATTCAGCAGTATAATAGTAAATGGTGACTGCAGTGAGTGGATTATATATATATATATATATATATATATATATATCATGGATACTTCAACAGTCAGGTCAAGGGCTTGATATGGAGTAATGCAAGTGTCATGTGATAAGCATCATACCGTACTAAAAACCTCCCTTTTGGATTTTCAGTCGTCAATTTTGAGACGTAATACAGTTGCTGCTCGAGCCGTAGAATCTTGTTTCAATTGTCCAATTATTTCAGCATGTAATACACGCACAGGCTGTAACTCAACACTGAACGACCCAGAGTGAATTCGCATGAACAGTGCATGCACAGTGACAAGTTTTTTTACTGAATGAAGATTGTCGACCTCGTTAATTCGTATCCGATACATGTAAGGATGTAACAAAATTAGACCACGATGCTTGGAAATTGAGTTGAGAATTAGAGATAAAGTGTTTTCCACTCCTGCATGAAAAGCAGCGTGTGCTCTTGTTCTGCAGGTTGTTCTGTTTTGCTGGTAACTGTGTTTACATTATCCATAGCAATAAGCAATTTGCTGGTGATACAGCAAATGTTATCTTGTGACCATGTGACATCCATACATCCGGTATTCACAAATTGCAGCTTTAGCTATTGCTATGTATGCATAAAATTTCAACTACATTGAAAACCCTAGATCAAATTGAACTTGTAAATCTAACAGGTTCCTGTTTACATAGGTTCGTCAGCCTATATTCAAGTACATCGGCACAGATACATCAAATTTCAAATTGGATTTCCAACAGGCTTAGGCTACTAATTATCACATATTTTGATACTTTTTCATGTAGTAGAATGTTTATGGGTCCACTGGCTACCATGCAGGACTAAATACCACTTTTTACCTCTTTACCGGTAGCCGGCTCTCACAGGAGTGACAATCTTCGCAATAAGACACTTCTATGAGTCTACAATTCAATGCATGACAGATTGACCTAATTCACACACAAATGTCATGTATGCCACATGCATTGTCATGCTTCTCACATGCTCACATGCTGTTTGCTATTTGTCACTGCATATTAGTCTCAACCAAACTTGTCCATTCCCCCCCCCCCCCCCAAAAAAAGATTTTAAATACAAGATCTCTGTTACAACAGTCATTACAGGGAAGAATTTTCACAGCCTAGTTTGCAACATTGTGAGGTGAATAGGGCCAAATGTGAATACACAATCGTACCAAATATGACCTGCAAAGTAAAAGATGGTACCGACGGAACAATGAAGCAAGGTATGCGCTCTTTTAGTGCACAGGGCACTCTGCAAAGCAGAATATGCATTAAACAAAAAGAGTGTATCGCAAAATAGGTAGGATGTAACTATTGCAGTGTAAACAGTGATACCAATCAAATTAACCAATAATGTTGGCCGATTGAATTATTACAGGAAGATAACTAGCATGTTTGCACACTGAATGGAATTAAACATTATGACAAGGCTTGTTATTCAATTAAACATCATTAACATAAAAAAAAAAAAATGAAAATGACGGACAAAAAGTAAAATAAATGTTGGAACATTATAAGTTACCCTTCAAAGGCTTAAAAATATTGCATTGTCTGGCATCATATTGGATATGCTATCTGAAAAATTGTAAAAAGGTACGAGGGACAGGAAACCTTCCGTAAGCTGACTTTCCCAAAATGACGTTTACCTAAAAATTTCTCATGTTGGAAGGTGTGAGATGATAACAGTTCAAGTATGCGTAGGTACTGTTTCTTGATATGCATCTCAGTTCTAAACATGATAGGGCCTTTTCTCTAGTTCCTGTCATTATATTATTTACATGACGATACCTGCCAAGCTTTTTCAGGTGTTGAACCTTATCAACAAAAACAGTTTGTTTTTGTTGACATGAAATGATTTTATAGAATAGTTTTTTAGCTCTTGCATTTTTTTCCCCCATACAAAGTACTTCAGGCTACATAAATGAAAGTATTGTGAATCCACTCTAAGCTATATCTACAGTAGCTGGCTAGTGAAATGTTGGTGTTATCAATATCTGGTATTCTCAATTGATTTCATTGATTGATTTAATTTTTACTTCTGATCATGCATTCTGCGTCATTCCTACCAAAAGAATCGGGACACTCTGTAAGGTAAGGAATGCATTAGGGAATTCATAGGGAAAAAAAAGATTTGCAGATATTGTGACATCAGTTTGTATTGAAAAAAAAAGGAGAAAAAGAGGCCTACACATGTAGCTGGCATGTGATTTGAAAACAGAATAATATATGAAGCAATGATTAGGGAAAAACCAACAAACACACAAATCCCACCCCCCTCCCAGAAAAAAGAGAACACATAGGAATGAACTGTGTGGCAATTATATCCTGCGGTAAGTAAAATAAAGAAATCTAAGAAACGAGAACAATGTCATTCAATCATTTCGCAACAGTCGTAACCATCGGTGTTGGGGGGATGAGAAATCACTTGAAGATATAGTTATTGTTTTGAATTTTACCCTGAAAGCTCGTTCTATTTGATTAACACGTAGACGCTGTTTACATTATCATACATGCTTCTGGGTGCTCTATCTCTCTACAGCATTAGTTTAGTAATTAGGACATAAGGGTCATGAAAGTATTTTTGACATTTACGGGTTTTGCTTAAAGCAGGCCCGTCTTTGGAGTAACTTTGTAGAGTATGCTTAATAATTTCCATATTTTAGAATGAATGTACCCAAATGTAATTTCTGGCTCCCAATTGTTTGCTTTTGCCTACGGTCACGATGAGAGTTGTCATGTTCCAGGGGAGGTTATGTGTTGTTTTGATGAGAATGTTGTATTATAGACACATAACATGTTTACAAGTGTAATGTAGTCGGTGACATTAAATTAATAAAAGTTCATAATATTCACTTCAGGAACATTCTGTATTGGTTAATGAGAAATCCAGGATTTGGCCTCTGAGCTTCTAGTCTCTTTTCCCATCTGTCGTGTTACATGCGATTATACATCCTCATGAATTCTTGGCTATAATACCCGGCTTCCTCAAATGGCAGCTCACTTGCCACTTGTGGTGCGCGACATGTATCTGAGTGGTGTGCAGAAGCACTGGAGGCTACTGACAACGTTGGACGTTCTTTTTCAATCATGCCGACGAAAATTAGTTTGTCTCAAAAATAGCTAAATATGCCACTTCCCACAGTCTCATGTAAGGACAAAAAATTGACCATTTTGCAACTGAACTCCTTCTAAAACACAAATTTTTACAAGGGGACACCCCTCCCCCTGACAGCGATCAGTCGTGCGTTTATATCAAAACCATTTCGCCATGTGGTGCTTCCACGCATTGACTTTAGTAGCCTGCTCCATACGAACATTCATCAAGGGAAGAATTTAACGAGATCTTAAAGGGATTTTCCAATGAAGAAACTTTTCATTTCATAAAAATTATGAACATTTTGCTCGCTACTGGTGAAAGTCGTACCTGAATAGCATGTTCATTTGGAAGTTACGTGGTTTGAAATACCTATTTCAAAATGGTACGTTCGACTACCATGTGAAAAAGCGCCCTTTAATTGCACTACCATTCCGGTTTTTGTTGCCCCAGGCACATATCAAGGCAATCGCATCATTCGAAAGAAATTCAATACCGCTCTCCATTGGCTGACTGGCCTCCTTTTTACAAGACAACACACAAAATTGAAATTTACAGAAAAATATGTCCAGATACGAAATCTAACAGCGATTTACCATTGAATTGCACTTTCAAACGAAAATTTGGTTGGGTAAGAAGCAATTTAACAAAATATAACAGTCTTCTTTCGTTTTTCCTCTTGCAAACAAACTTCCTCCCCCTCTGCAGTATTGTCAATATCATTAGCTCCGTTCGGACTGTACCATTACCGTGAATTTCCAAATAAATATATGTTTTTGCACCCCATTAAACATGAGATTTCAGTGACAAGCTTTTCAGACATACTGACATTATATTTTTATACCTTATTACGTATATTGTATGGATTTAACTTCATAATTTCAACCTTAACACACACTATAAATTAACACCCAAAGTTACATCGATCACACCTTAAGTTTGTGTTACTTACGTGGCGTACAACCTTCTCTACTCCACAGCGTTACACAGCATACAGTCTAGTCCTAATTGCACTGCACAGGCACTACACTGTGTACGACTTAACTGCTGCAGCAACGCTTCGCGCCAAAACAAACAAGTGGTATGAGATCTTTTGTAAGGAGGACGCACACTTAGGGAACAGCAAACCTTACACAATTTTTGTAAGGATCAGGCATCTGGAAGTAAGGATCAGGCATCTGGAAGTAAGTATTTTGACGAATTCTGCACCAAATTGAAAAATTCAACCACATAAGCGGGTGTAAATGAGCCATCAAACACTATCTTGGTATCCTTTATCCAATAACATTCAAAAATAGTGCCACTTTTGATGTGTGGCTGAAAAATTCTGTCAGCATCGCGGAGGTAGCGATTACGTAATACGTCACGACGAGGGAAAGAATTTGTCCTTCAAACGTGAGTTGGAAGCCAGTGGCTTCCAACTCACGGCAGTGAAACTAAAGGGCGCATTCTCACATGCGAGAAACTTGTGATGCCACACGGGCACACCTGCTGGAATATCCTTTGCTGTTCTGTATAATCTTTACGGTCATGAAAAAAAACAACAAACAAAATCATTACCACAATTTCAGGTTTTGCGACCTTAATTTCAGTTATCTTCTAAGGTAAACTTAATGTAGGGAGGTATCAAAATGGCGTTTGGGTAAACTTGAGACAACTCAGGGGACCTTGCTCGACCGTATCTTTTTCTTCAAACAGCAATCTCTTGAGTTTGGAACAAAATATTGGCATGGGGTTTGAAATACCTGCTGTAAAAAAAGTATTCTCTTTCATTGTAGAACCCTTCCTTTTGTCACCAAAGTATTCCTTTCACTGCTGGGTGTTGCATATAGTCAGCTAACTTTCTAGCAGAACAAATTTATGGGCGATGTATATTCTGATGTAACAAATGAAAGGACTGTTAGTCAATGCTGGACTGTGCAACAACAAGGATAATGCATAGTCAGGGCCGGGTTAAAACGAGCGATGCACGAGGGCGTAGTTTTAACGCACAGGTGCACAGTTGATCGACCTCGTTCATACATGCAACATGAGATTTTGATAGCAAAAATGAAAACTAAGAGAAAATTTGGGGTTTGTAAATAAGCGCACTTTTGTTGAAAACAAACTGCCAAGAAAAAGGTAAGCATGATTCACAACATTGTCAAGATTGTTCGTTCATTGTGAACAAAGCACCGCCAGTGTTTTGTGTAAACGAGCAGACGACAAAATGCCGTCGATCTGGGTTTTTTTCGCATTCATCTGCAGGTGGTTTTACTCTAAACATTGACAGTGTTTCATCTGTAAGGACGATGATGCACAGTCACCTGAGTGACTGACTGACAATAAATTTTTCCTAAGCATGTATGAAGAAAAGTTCACCATGTCAGTTTGCATGTGTTAGAAGGATATCAGTTAAATTTTCCATGCAAAGTTCCATGCCATGTATGCACTTCTATGCAACTCCATGTATTGCACTGTGATGTAACAGTCTTCTGACAAAAACGTCATAAAGAAATTGTAAAGTCTGACTCGTGCTTAACATTGTTGCATTCATTGTCACCTCTGGTAACCGCTAGTGTTTCTTTCATGCCACAGTTTTTCCGTAAAGTTTTAATGAGATGGGAATTCGCTCTCCTCTGTGGGGGATACTTGCCTCATGTGAGAGTGACGTCACTCTTCCTGAAAGAGTGGAGTCGTTAGAAATTTCACTCTTTGAAAGGGTATTGACAGTTGTGAGAAATGCTTTGTTTTTATTTTTCTGGGTCGCATTCCTCTGCCATCCATGCATGATCGTGGTTTAGAAACTGACCGAATCAACGACCAGAATTTGTAAAAAGGAAGATGTATAGATAAGGTACGATGAGTCAGTGAAACGAGAGGTAGACATCGATTCAGGAGGTGGATCAGTGAAGCAGAAGGTAGACATACTGAATCAGTGAAATAGGAAGGGTAGGAAGTAGACCTACTGATTCAGTTTAAGTAGGAGGACACAGGTTAATCTACTGGACCAGTAGCCTATATGTCACTAGGTAGATACTCTGAATCAGTGAAATAGGAAGGGTCTAGGAGGTAGTCATAATGATTTAGTGAAGTAGGAGAAAAGTTAGACACAGTAAAATTGGTAGACAAGCTGAATTAATGAAATAGAAAGGTAGACATACTTGAATCAGTAAAATAGGAGGTTGACATACAGAATCTGCGAAACGGGAAGATAGGTAAGCATATTGCGAATTGGTGTAATAGGGGAAATGGTAGACACACTGAACTGGTGGACTTGGAGAATAGGTAGACATAATGAATCAGGTAAATAGGAGGATTGGTGTCAGTTGTGAGAAAAAGTTTGCATAGTGTCTCCCAATCTGCGTCGACAAGGATCTTTCAAATTAACCATATTTTTCTTTTTTACTTTGATGATGGTAGAAGTACATATGGACAAAAACAGATTTCCTTGAGCGAGGGGAAAGTAACAGTCCAGAATTGTGAAGTTTTCCGTGAAATTGAGAGAACACACTTAAGAAAATATTTTTGACTTTTTGTGCACTGACAGTGAATTTTTTTTTTCTTCTTTGGTGGTAAAAGTTGGTCTGTTTAGGATAAACTTTTCACACAAAATCTTTGTATAATTTGAATATGACTGATGAAAATAGCTTGTTTACACCTTGAACTATTTTTGTGAGTCCTCTTATCAAATAGAATGGTAAAAATAGCCGGCGATGGATCGACTGAAGTTATCTCTAAGGTGTTTATTTGTGTCTTTGTGTTGCCTAGAGCTATAGTGTGTGACTCCGACCGTCTCTAGTCGAAACAATTTACGGGGAAAAAGGACCGCCTCCGGCAGATTTGTTGGGTTTATGAAGGACTAACGAAAAGGGCACAAAGGGAAATAAACTTCACGTATAAAATTGTAAAATTGGTCGATAGGGAAATGAAAGATGGAACAAAAGTGGAAACATTGATTTCAAAAAGTGCCAGAAATGTAGCTACATTTGACTTAAATGATGTAGGGACTATGGTATTACATACCATAATCCTTGAACATACAATAGAAGTTAATATCACAACCAAATCAATTGTTCAACCACTTGCAATTTATGAATTCTTTTCCACCGTCAGATCCAAGGGAGGGGGGGAGTGGGGTGATGGCCCAAAGGTAGGCAAAAAGATCGGAATTTACACCGGGGAAACCAAGTTTTTAAGTCGAAAATTAACTTCAGAATTGTTTAATTACTCTTGCTGCAGCAAATTGCATCTAAGGGTATTAAGCTAAAGAAATATTTTTATCCCCTCCACTTACACCCGTCTCCCATATCACTATACCTGCAAAAAAAACAAAGACTCTCTGGAACCCCCATGCAGTGTTGTGTTCTTTCCTATATAGACTTAAGCCAGTACAGTTAATGAAACCTGTATAAACAATTTATGATTAGGTGCAAACTGTTCAGTGATATACCTGGATGTGTTGTCTGTAAATGAACTGCACATAGCACACATACACATATATCAGATGACATTATCAGGAAAATGTCACAAAACATCCCACGTTACATTACGGTGAACCAAAACCGAGAATTAGAAAGGAAAATTTTCAGTCGTGATTTGATACACAGAGAGAGGGATTCAGAGAATTGAGAAATATCTTGGTAAGGTGAATTTTTAAAATGTGGCCTTGTCGAGAGAAGCGTTCATACCACGTCAGTGAACAGAGCCACTGTGGTGCATTACTGAAATAAAATCTACTCGGCATGATTTGATGTAATCTCCTACCATCGTGCATGTCAGCTTCGTTTGCTACCGTAGTTTTTACATCTGCTCGCAGCACTGCAAATGGTTGTGACCTTGGTGGAGGTATCAAAATAACGCCGTGGGAGCTAGACTTCGATCGTAATTCCTCTCCAACTGCAGCTGAAAGTAACTCTTTTCTTTCTTCGTTTTCGTTCCCAAAAACTCGGATAAAATGATGGGTTATGATTGCCAGAAGATTTTACTTCCGTATCGTCCCTGCTGATCGTCCTCTGGCCATTTTGGCAAACTTACAAATTGAGCGGCTATGGAAGTGGATCTGTTGATCTATCCGAGTGTAAAAAGTATTTCCTTTTATTGCCATTTGTCTTTGTGTAGTAAAACACTTTTCTTTATCTTTTGTTTGTTTGTTTTTTGGGGTTCTTGAGAAAATATACTGCATTGGGTCTTCTTGGTGTAATGCTTACACCTCAGGTGGTGGTTTTAGCAACAACAAGAAAGGATCATTACCGTTATTATCAGTGCGCACTTGGAACGACAGGCTGAACGACAATTTATTTTACCAACAGCAGGATAAAAAATGAAAGCAAATATGAAGAACTGCATTCAAGAGAGAGACTGTTGAAATTCAAACAAATTTTGACAATTTATTTAAGTCTGTTTGTGATGAGTAAGGAAAATTATATACTGCCCTCTAGAATCATATCCTCCACTCACCCTCCTTGATCCTTGGTCAAAGAAGACAGGCCAGGGGAGATCCTCTCATCCGTTGGACCATGGGGGACGTCAAATGTCGGTCCCTGTGGAGCAGGTTTGACTTATATTGGATTCACCCCTGCCTCATTACCCTTTGATCACCTTTCAAATAAGAGCAGGCCAATTTCTTGCCAGTGTTCATCATTCAACATTTGGTATATAGTCTTATCGATGACACAACCCAAGAAAAACTAACTCTTGAGACTTACCAAACTATATTGTACTGTTTTGTTATTGCAATATATTGGACCTGCATATCTGACATCCCCTAGATTTCCTAAGTTACCAAAGAACCCATTTGCTCTCCTTATATCAGAGAATATTGTTTTTTTTTTCTCTCTTCATTCAAGCTGCAGCAATTAGTGGAAAGATCCCTTTGCCCTGTGATTCGTTATGTAAACATTTAAATTGACAAGCCGGTGTTCTCGTTTTATGACTGTTTAGTTAAAGGAAACCAATAATGAAAGTGTTTGCAAATTCCATCAAAGTCGGCGATCTCATTATTGCCATCAAATAGGCCTATATATGTGATCTTTGGGTAGCACGTCACTGGGAAGGGGAATGCCCCTCCCTCACCTCCAGAAATTTTTTTATCATGGAGATGCTTAATGACACACTATGGTGCCATTACAGCTGATTTCTTGCTCTTTCGAAAATGGCAGTAAAAAGTCTTTTTTTTTTTTAATCGTCTGATCAAAGCTTTTGTATGGTAGACAGGATTTTTTTTCTACGGGCAGCAGTCACTTTTCATGTAGGTTGGTCAAACCAACTCCATCTCCTACGGAGACAGATTCTTCAATCAGTACGTTTAATTGTAGACCTGCATCGCCCTCCATGGTGAAAAATTGCAGCAAGGGTATGGGGAATAATTCACATTTGATGTAGCACCTTTTTTTTTCTAAAGCTTTTTTCACCTTTCTGTAGTCTTTCAAAATCTTAACAAGTGGCATCTGCTGCACATGCATTTTTGCATAGCAGTTTGCATATAGCACTTTGTGTAGTGCAGCAAACTACAATTTACAGACACTAGAAAATTAAATCCATTCCCTGAAAGATAGCTACATATGTGTACTCTCAATCTGTGGCTAATTGCAATCTCAGACCAATAGCAAGATGAAGTTATCGAAAAGCAAATGAACGGAAACATTGAGACAAAATTGCGACTGCAGAAAAAAGCCTCTTTCCTGATTTTGAGAGGGGATTTTAAAGCATCTAAAGGATTTATTGTAAATTTGATCTCACGTTTCCTCACATACCCTAGTTCATCTGCAAATAACAGGCACCATGAGCTACTTAAAGTGTAGCGACTTCTTGTCAACTTTGTGAATCATCAGGAAGGGGGGGAGGGGCCAAGGAGAAGTATAGTGGGCCAAACATGGGTTTATATTAAATTGATCAGTTCAAAACTGGATGAAGTCATCTACGAACCTACATACCTTGAGCCTGTTGCAGCTCTTTTCTATGAAAATATCTCATCTCTTCTCACTGTGGCAGTTGTTCCGGCTGGTACAGATTATGTAAGACTTGTCAGTGATAAAACTTTTACAATTTAACGGGCCTAATTAAAGGACAACTACCACCTACATAAAATGTGGTTTTCCTTTTCAAAATTTAGTTTTCCTGCCAAAAATTTTGTCATGACTTACTTCTAGGTCGCCATGCTATGTTCACAGTTTGCATTGCACAGTTGGCAAGTCCATCGCCAGGTTGACATTGTTTCAGGTATAAGTGAGTAAAGTCTTCAATTTGATTCAAGCAACTAAAAGAGAATTTGATTGTCTGAAGGAAAACCTTGTATAAAATTTGGGCACTTGGGATATGCCTGGATCGACTTGCCACTGAACTTCTTCAAAGCTTGTTCCACGAAAACTGACACAAAGGAAGTCTTAAACTAAAATGTCATTGCATAATTTCTAAGTGTTAGATTTAGCTCTGAAAACAGTTACGTGATATCACTACCTCATGAAAATGCTTAAATGCTTTCTTTATTCATTGACTAAATTGGTTTGTTGGAAGTCATTGAAAAGAGTAAGTCTACCTGACAAGTTCCTAGGTTACCTGCCTCCATATAAACAGTGCACCTCTCCCCTGAACTCATGCAACTCAGCCTGTCCATTGGGTTCAGACCTCTTAAACCCAGCTCCCACTGACTCCTCCCCTCTATTTGGGTGGGGACACTTCCGACCTAGCTGGGCCCTTTGGGAAGGAGGCAATATTTCACATTAGGGATTTTGATTGGAATAGCTTCATTTACAGATCCAATACAAAAACGATCCGAAGTATTTCACAACACAAGATCGGGACCGGGGGGGGGATTGGATCTGTGTCGATCATGCTTGTGCAAGCGGAGTCGTAATGTCCAAAACCAGGCAGGCATTCCGATTGTTATGGTACGTTGTCTCAAACAGAAGGACTAGAAAACAATGGAGTGGATCTTAACAATAGCAAGCCAAAATACATCCGAGGTTTCCTGGGACACATTAAAGTCAGTGAGAGTAGGTGAATGCCACCCCGGGAAAATTATGATGACGGTCCAATTTGAGGGTGGACTTGTTGGAAATAGTGATATTTCGGATACAGAATGTAACCTAGATCTGGTGGTGATGATCACTTATTTGAAAGAATTTTCTTTAGTTGTTTTTTCTTTCTTCTGCCTGTATCAAAGACATGATTTTTATACGTAAAAAAAGACTCGTAAAAAAAGATGTTTTCTGGCAAGTAGTTACCCAAGCACAATTAGTTGGCAATGTATCAACACGTTACCTAATTCAATAAGACAATATTAATGTGGCAAGCATTTCAAATGAAAGCAGTATGGATATTTATTAACATATTTTCAAAATACGACAAAGGCTTCCAGGAGCAGATAAATGAGAATGACGTCGTAGAACAATAAGTGATACCCAAGTTCTGCATCCCACGGCAAAATTAAGGCGTTCTTGTGAAAACTGCGTTGCACAAATCCAATGGAAATTTTTGGATGACATAACTTGCAAACAGCTAAATGTTTGCAAAATGGTTGCTTTTACTTCTGTTTTTCCTGCAAGTTGTTGTTAAATATTTAATGTACAAATTTTTGGGTTGTATGCTTTATATAAAGTATGGCAAATGCTGAAGGCAGAGCTGTTTTGTGTTACCACATAAGACACCCCCTCTGGTTTGTTTCCATGCCTCTTGCAAATAAACATTGCTTTGTAGAATCACAAATCATGTAGCTAACATATCAGATATGTATGAAAGGGTGGCTTCAGTTTTTACCAAATTGTGCTCATTTAAAACTCACCTAGCATTTAATGGTTACCACTTTACAGTCAATTAAAGTAAAAAATGACCCTGTTCACAAATTTAAGCTCAATTTTTTTTTTTCATTTTATAAAACAATTGGCAGTCATCAGTAATAAGATTCAAATTGAACTCTTGCAAGATCTGTGTTAGTATGGACAGAAATACCTCCACAACTTTTTTTTCCAATTTTTAACCGCAGCCTGAGTCTTGTGTGACTTTCATACGATGTGTGTCTCCATCGCTGTGGTCAACAGTCAGACATCGTGAAAGTAATCAATAAAACATGTTTGTTTCAACACAGGAGGCTCGATCTGTAGTTGACAAGTTTCATAGGAGAGTGACAACGAGGTCACTGAACTGAATATTTTCTTTTTTTCTTTTGTCTTCTGAAGTTATTTCTTGTCGGGCAGCTGCTTCAGATTGCCTGATGCTGACATGATAGCAGGTATGGGTTGATGGTTGATGAAGCATTTTGTCACCTGTTTTTGAAGTCTGAGATACTGAAGGAGTCTAGCGTGAGGCTACCACATACGGTCAGATCGTGAGCTGTCTCCGCGTCCTCAATACGAGATGGCTCCATGATCAAAGATCAACGCTCGTGCGTTACTACCCCTCCCGTCCCCCCCTCACTGTCGTCACACACCTGACTGATCATGGACACATGATACACTGTACATGGCATATCGTTGCCGTTTAATACACACGACAGTCACAAGCATAGTCATCTTTTCACATTTGTTTTCATCCTTAATTCCTCGATCAGCCATCCTCTCAAGTGCAGATGTCATAATGACGTCGACATCTTGAGTGATTTCATCGAGATCCTTCACAGATCGTAAAAACGGATATAGATCTGTGGAAACAATCGAAACCGTGTCACGGTGTCGTAACCGGCGGAGGCTAGCTGGCACGGGGGATCTCTGCCAGTTGAGCTGACGCTGCATACTTCATTTTACTCTGGCATTCGATCGACCATATTGCATTTCGTTGGTCGATGCGCACAGAGCCAACTGATGTGATCGTGTGACGCTGTCTTTGATCCTCTCCTTGAGTGGATGGGTCAAATTGGCGAGCGATAGTCACGTCGTGCAAGATTACACATTAAATGAGTCGCCTTAAAATCCAATAGGCCTATTACACACTCCACAGAAAAAAAAAATTCCAAGAGATGATACAAGTAGAACGCTATCAGTTGACTGGTGAATGTTTTCCAAGACTAAGAGAACACATGTTTGGCATCCTTTTCGACCGAGTGACACATACAGTGAGTGCTTGGTTGTTGCTTGTGTTAGGATGTTTTTAATATACTGTAGGTACTCGCCTCGAAATATTCCTTAAACTTTTGCATTGATGTGCTAACTATATGACAATTCAATTTATTGGCTTTTTTAATTCCTTCAGTGGATTTCAGTCAAAAAGATGAATTAGAATCAACTGCTGAAAATTCTGGATATGCCAAAATATTTTAACTGCCAGAAGACCGAAACGTTTAGCCGTGTTGTTGCATGTGGGCATTAATTTGCACGCTGACTTTTTTTTAGGAGGAGTATTAGCATCGCATTAATGTCCTCACACGTCTTTATGCCACAAAAATTTGTCTTGTTTTACCACAAATTTATTTTGCAGTTGCCCTGACTTTATTGTCAGAGATGTATAGAGTGTAGGGTCACTATACGGTCACACACACCAAACTCTTTGCTCATGCTGTCCCAGTCAGGCATCAACTGAATGCTGAAGGGTAAAATAGAATCGCACTCCCATTTTCCAGTTTGTGTGTTGTTACACATAGCTTTTCTTTCCGTGGACATTCTGTGGTTTTTTTCTTTCTTTTGCGTGCAGCATGGCAGATCTATACCCAGTTTACATGAAGTGTCTCGGGCCCCAGAGAAAAGGAACCCCCAACCTGACCTGACCCTTTTCACATTCCATTTTGGAAGGCAGGGTTCGTACAGAGCCTTGGAAAAAGTTGTGACAGTACTTGAATTTAAGTCTGTCATTTTCAAGGCCTTGAAAGTGTTTGAATTCTGTTCTTTTGCATCGAAAGTGCTTGAATTTTGATGATTTGAAATATTAGTAAACATTCTCACTTAGACCGGATAATTATCGGTAATGTGTGGACCAGCGCCCGTTTTTATTCCTTGCCAACCTCAAGTGTGCATAATAATTCCTGTAAATCTGTTTGTGATATGTAAAAGTGGTTTGATTTCCCTGAAGTACACTTGATTTTCATCCTCAGAAAAGTGTACGAACCAGTGAAATAGGAATGAGGAGCTATTTTCAAGTTACATACTTAGATTTTCTTCCCATGGACATTTCATGCTGTTTTGCTTTCTTTTTGCTGGGCACAGCATGCCGGGTCTATATGCATGCAGGTTAGTCATTGGCTCTCAGCCCCCCCTAACAAGACAAACCCTTCCCTGCTTCCATTCCTCTTCACATTCCATTTTGTATGAGAAAAAGGTAGGGATAAACTTATGACATCCCCTTATTTTAATGCATCTTGTTTGATACTGAAAATGACATTGCACGCAGAAATTGGCCTAAAAAAGTGCATTCAGTAGACCCTCATTAGTAATTATTATTCATTACATCTTCAGAGAATTAAAGTGTGTGGTTTTCTTTATTCCCTGCATCTCCCCCTCTCCCCTCTTCAGTGTCCAGATGTGATGCATGTAAATAATCAAATACTCTCGATGAAAATGTATGACCAACTTAGATGAATAATGTTGATCAAAACACAATCTGAATCAAATGATTTAAATTTATTCAAATAAAGATACTAAAGGAAAAAACTGAGTTCAGAGTTTAAATGAAATGGATAGAAGTTTGATCATATTCTGGAGTGAAGTGAACATTGGTTCACTTGGACAGCAGTGAATTGTTAGTATTCACCGAGGTTTGGCCTCTGTCTGTCATGTTTTAAATCAAGTTTTGGGGTGAATTGTGTGAAGGTTTGATCTAATGATTTGAAAATCTCCCTTGAAGTATTAAAGGCACCAGTGTCTTCCTAAGTCTTACTGCAACACACAAGTGCATGGCACATTGACATTTTGAAGTTAAGTATATACAGTATGTTAGTACGTTGTGGGTTGCAAGATAATTGCGACATGTTTTCCCTCCTGCGAAACTCAGAGTGAGTGATACGTCATCCTACAGTATCTATGAATTATGCATGAAGCTGTCTCGAACGTTATTTATCATAAAATGCGCAACAATTTCAATATTTGCGTGGACCGAGTGGGTGTTGTTTTAACTGGAAAATACCTTCTACGATCGTTTTTGATTATTCCTCACTTACGACAGGAGTTTGGTGATTGCCTGGACTATATTCTATTAAGCTTGTTGCAAATAGTTCACCAGTGGGAAGATTTCTAGAAGATCCACTTGGGTCAAATAGAATAAGTTAGGCGAATATTTAACACAACTATTATAACACATGAAAAGAATGTAGACCAACAACCTGCACTGAACAAAAAAAAAGGCCCCGTCCAAGCATAAGGGGAAAAAAATTATTGTTTGCCTATTGTTTTGGGTTCTTTTTTATATTGAGTATTTTGCGTCCACATATAACAATGGTTAGGACAGCTAGCTATTTACACATGTTGGAAAATGGAAGGAATTCTCCACCATCACTTTTCCTGTTTCTTGAAAAGATTCCAACAGTTTTGTTTGCAAGTCATCAAACTAATTTTCAGGAAATATCTCACAAAGTTAAGGAAATGACCTATTTTTTTAAATCTTCGAAGTACAAACCTGGTGCAAGAAATCAATTAGTTGTAACATAGTACCAGCAAATCTGGTTTGAACGTTGCTGTTGATCTTTAACTCACACAGTGGGTTGCAGTACTAAGTCTGTTCTGATCTCTTATTGGGTGATAAAACCTCAGGCGGGCTAGACCTTAGGGGGGCGCGCTGCTAGACCTGTTTCCGAGGACATTTAGAGCAAGGCCAAATGTATGCATTATAGTGAAGCAAGTGGTAAGCATAGCCACTTGTGAATGCCCACACCAGTGAGTTTTGGGGATTTCACCAGGGAGCAGCTGAAACATACACTTCAAAGTTTGCTTTGAGCGAGCTATCGTAAAGGATTAGTTGACTTATACGATTTTGTTCCGTAAATGATGCTGAACTGGAACTGACAAATAAAGGATTGAAATAACTTTGAGACAATCATGCAGCTTATCTTCACTTGATTTTGTGAGTCTGAAAGTGTTAGCAGTAATTAAATTTTTGTGCACCTTAGTAACAGCTCCCCTGGTGTCACTCACAAAAAGTTATCTTATTGAATGCACACATTTGTGAGGTTTTGGCGTCGCAAGACCTTGCCAGGAACACAAGTGCAAAAAAGGAAAGTCAGTAATTTGTCGGATCTACATCAGTCAAAATTTTCAGGCTCGTACTGGAACCTAGTTTTTCACATCTCAGGAAGCAACTTCCACTGTCAAAATCGTAACTGATAGAACGGTAAAACGGTCATATATTATAGTAAGTTTTCTTGTTGGTGGAGAATTCCTTTAAGGACACGTAACTGGGAATTGCATACTTCGTGTAATATTGTTACTTGCACCTAGTGTGCATTTGAGTGTGTTAACACCGACTGACAAGTTCCTTAATAGACCTCAGATCCAGAACAGATGGGGAACCCATCACACATACAAGATTCTTATTGTACTACAGTTCTTCTTGATTTATTTACTAGCTTTAGTAACAAAGTTTATTTCCTACCAGTATTCTCCTTAATTGCATACCAATGGGTCAATCTTCATCTGAGAGTTACTTTGAGCTATTTAAACAGACATTAAAATTCACCAAATGAGCAAAATGCCATAAGGTAGGACAGTACGTCAATCGGCAGTGACACGCCTGTCGCAGCGTTCTGTCATTTCAGTAGATCTGTTTGCAGGTGAAAGTGCTTCAGACCCTTTGACATTTTACTCTCATTCCTTTGTAAGTTATTCAAAGCCATAAGCTTGATCCAATTAACTTGTTCCCGGTCTTAAGTAACCGATTAATTTGTCCGAATACTGTAGGACTGAAAAGTACAAACAGAGTGGGACGTAAGAGATACATCGACTCTTCATTATGATTCAAGCTATGATTCAACAGAGTGGGAAGATGGCAGATATATGTTAATGGTCAAGGTACCTCGGTTGATCAGCAACTGTAAACTGAAAAGCACACTGTAAGGGACGATATGACCTTCCGGACCAATGATGCATGCAACGGTAAGTCATTACGTACAATTATCAAGGTACGGTCTGAGCTGGTCAATATGTTTCAGAAAAGTTTTTTTCACTGAAATCGCTGATGCTTCCCAAGAAAATTTAGAACGTTTTGGTGAAGTGGAGCAAGGGAGGCAGAGAGAGACTTAATCAACTAAGAGTATTCTAGATAATTAAATTAAGGTAGAAAGGTAAGAAAGACTTGACAAATCAGTTGAGCCAAAAAATTGAAGCAAAGATGGATGAGTAGTTATTGGCTTTACAACTGTTTTCTTTCAAAACAATTCAGCCAAAACATTGATGCAAAGATGGATGAGTAGTAACTGGCTCTACGACAATTTTTTTTATAAATCATAGGTCTATACATATAAATTAAGCAGCAGAAAGCCCAATATGAATTTTGCTGTCAGACGCATGGAGGACAGCAGGGAAAATTTGGATATAAACTGTGTTTCATGTTGACTCTGAGCTTGAAGTTGATGTTGGTTTCTAAGATGTGTTGTATAGGCACTACAGTCCCCTTTGTCCAACTGGATACCAGGAAACCCAGTAATGTTGCTATACACTTATTTGGGCTTAGATTTGGGATTAGTGCAATTAATGGAGCACGTATTACGCTCTCGTGTACAGACTTGGTGGCAGATCATTGTCATGTAATACATAAACACGAAAATGATTATTCATCAGTTGAACAATGGATAATAGTACAATTAATGGAGCAATAAGAAGAAGGAAATATATTTGCCTGCAAGAACTGCATGTGTAAAGAACAAAAGAGCAAGTGACATGGTATTAGTTTGACTATTAGCGTAATGCTTGTTTTTCCTGTCTATCACATCGTCTTAGTAGTGAGGTGAATAAACCTTAGACTTTGTAATACAAATACATACACAAGCCTTCACATCATTAATAAGTGTCCAAACGCCACACGTGTACAAGGACCTCCGCCTCGGGCCCGCCTTGGGACTCGACGACCTCCACATGCAATGACACAGTTGCCACTTAAAACACAGGGATGATGTACTTCGGCTGTAATTTTGTACGAAAAATTAATGCTCTAAATTCCCATCCATCTAGTAATTTTTTACCTTTTCTGCCGGAAATGATGAAAGCCTCTCAGATGCACGGGTGTCAACAAGTAATGGGAAAGAAATAAGCTGTCAAACTTTGTGTTATCACTTCTGTAATAATAAAGCACAATAAAGCAACAGAAACAGAAAATTTGGTGTAATCAGCATGAAACCAATGAAGGAGACGACATATTCTATCGGCTGTATATTCAGGTAAGCCCTCGGAATCGATCACATAACACACTTGCACATTCTAAATCATATTACCTAATGTATACTCTTCCTTCGTAGTCATGTTAGGCTTTGCCTTGAAGCTAATCCTTACAGTTTCATGCCATCTGTTCAGGGTCACATTCCTGGCTGACATTTTGTATCCGTTTTCAGTGTTCAGCAGGTAGGGAAGGTAGTGCACACTGTACAATTCGTAGAAAGCCTGTTTAATTGAGAATTCTCCGTAGAGGATCCATCAAGTAGTACTTCGTTGGATGTTGGAGGACCCCGTTAATCATCCTCACTTGAGGCTGTTTTAATGCTCAGCAGATCTGCTCAAGCATAGCAGGAAGCAACCAGGCAGACTAATATCAAGAAGAGGGAGAGAGGGGGGTGGGTGGATGGTAGGAGACAGGGTTCAGGGGGTATGGTGTGGAGGGTACAATTCCTCTTTTCAAATCATCCTCAGCAGTTGTCTTAAATGATGCAAATTATCATCCTTTTGAATGTCTTTCAGTTTCTCATTCATATGATGCCCATTTCTTCACAAAATGGTGTACATATAACTCGATTGACGGTCCTATATACAAACTACCTTAGTTATCAAGACATGTTGTTAATATTCGTAATGTTACCTGCATATCGCACACGACGTTAATTACAAGTCATGATTTTTCAGTGGCTCTCCATGCCATTCTTCGAACATAAGCCTGGAACATGAGTTCAAAGTTACAAAATTCCTCGGTATCTTGTGAAAAGGCTAGGTAATTACTTTCTACAATTTTGTGGTAAAGTCCAAAATTTCCCAGACTGACGGCATTCAACACCTTATTACAATTCTTGGTTCTGTGTTTTTATTTTTTCATTTTTTTCTCCTCTTTCTCTCTCTCTGTGACAAATTGATGAAAGTATTCACAGACGTGAAAATTTTTCCCACACTAGATGTATTCTAGTCATCTCAATGTGTTCGTAACGTCGCAGGGTAGTTTTTTGTGGGTAATATTCGCCTCTGTGAAACAATAATTATCATATGTCAGGAACCTCACGACGTATCAATAAACTACTGCTTACGTGAACAATCACGCGAAACAATTGTGCTGCATGTAGTCATCAAACATGCATCTCGGCATCTCGTTCCTCTTCGATGGTACCACATGTACGATGTTTCATGTATGAGTCTAAGCACTTCTTTGAGGCCGACGGTAGGGCAAGTAGTTTTTTTCTAGGAGCCTTGTGCATCTCAGTCAAGTATTATAAAGAAGCTACATGTTGAAACTAAGATGTACTGTATCTCTACATGAGTGTGATTATGATCCATAGCATATGTGATGTCCCGGTGTACATAGAGTACAGTTAGATTACAAGAAACGAGGCTATCAAAGCTAATTGATTCATCGAACTGTAGAATGTGAGAAAGTGGAAGAAAATTGATGCACAAGCTTCAAAGAAAAGAAAGAAATTGTGATGATGAAAGAGGAATTTGCTTCAAACCAGTAATCAACCCTGACTTTCCTGTGAGGTTCGATCAGGTCAGCAAAGAGACAAGAAATGAGTCCAGAAGGAAACCGAGGGCGCAAGGTTGATCTGTCTAGTCAGTGACAGTTTCGAAACTGTAAGATTGATGTCTTCTGTTACCTTTGAAAGGTTATAAGTAATTGCCAGCGACCAAAAAAGAAAAGAAAAAGAGATTCATACACCGCATAGTTGCTTCATGTATCAAAGCATTAGTTCAGAATGCATGTGAAGTTGTGTCAGGTAAACTTCTTTTAAGTTGACATGATGTGAATGACACACACCACCTTTAAAAGTAAGAGCACGCCCAGCGGTGTTGTGGTGTTCAGAAGTCACCTGTTGCACCCCTGAATTCCATTTTAATTGGCCCGTTGGTTGGGATCAATATCCGCTTGCATTACTTAATCAGGGTTCGTCAAGGAGCGTTGACAAAATGGAAGAAGCCATAAATGACGATCCCCGCAGAGCATCCTATGCATGAAAGTTTCCTGTGGTATGTTACCTTTGCAACATGTCAACGGCAAGATTGAAACTAAAAAATGGGAACATATAGTACCTATAAAGAGATAATGGAGATTTTTTTTTTTTCAGATGAATGTTAAAGTGCTTCATCAATTAGAGCAACATCATGGTGGACAAAGTACATGATCATGGACAAAGTCACCTTGGTAAAGGAGAATGGAAAAGCTTATTTGCTTCACTCCTCACTTACCTGTCTCTGCACAACCAATGCACTCTCATTGTTTCTTGAGCCCATGGAGTGCTGTAGGTCGCCTCCTATTATAAGTCCATGGGAAACACCCGCACGAACTGTTGTAGGTCTTCTCATCTAGCTGTGGTGGTTTTGTGGAGTTTTGTTGTGGATTTACACGAGGGATCGATCTACTCCTTTTTAACATGCCACCTAAAGTTGATGAACGGATGAAAAGTTTTCTTGAATTGTTTGCTACTAACATCCCTTAATTTTAAAAGGGGTGTTCACCCTTACAGCTGGTTGTGTGCTGTGATGTGTTTACCACATGCACCTGTATAGTTGTGCTGTCACATAATTGTGTAAAATTGTTTAATTGTGTACAATTGTTTATAAATTAAGAATCACAGAAACTGGGTGCTATGGTAGTGTGGTATTCTCAGAGAAAAAAAAAAACAGAAAAGTCCATAAACCATGTGGCATGAAAAGTCATACAACACTCTCACTCTGCAGGACCATTACATTCAGTTCTCAGTAGATGAGCTTAATTGTCAATTGCTGAAGAGGACAGCTTATTCACTGAGACAACTCTAAATTCTGAGTTGGTTCATCAGTCTCGGAGATCTGCGCTCTTTCGAGTCTAATTTCCATCAAAGACCAATTGGTTACAATGTCAAACTCACAGACTTTCTCTTGGTTTGTGGTGCCTGTTGTATTTTTTTTTTTAATACATTAAATATTCATTCAGCCACTTTCACATAATTTTCGTGTTATTCGACGTTTTGCGCGTTATTTTTACCCCCTGGTTCTGACATCATACGCGACCTTCTCGGCCAAGCGCCTTCACGGTTCAAGTAAGACAACTCCAAGTGGAAAAGCAAAACAGAGTTCATTTCAATAACGCCAGTGTCATTTCGCTGCTTCTCTTCAAACTGTCAAACACGCAACGAGCGAGATCGAGGGATGTAGATCGAGCGTGCTTTCTGTTCCTTAAAGCCCTGGCTTATGTAACATTTCAAGCTGTTTCTAAATTGGGGAGTATTTTCTTTTCCTTCAAAAATGCCTGTCTTGTTTAAAAATGATATGGAAAATTTTCTGTGGGAAGGTCTGCTTGCAATAACAGCAGGAAAGCAACCCCATAGGGAGATGGAGAAAAAAAAATAGATGATGCAAAATAGGGGCAAAAAAAAAAAATGACAGATGAAAAAGTACCTTATTCTCTTTCTCTCACAATCTGGGAATGACTTGCCTCTTGATGTTATTTTGTTACAAAAGTAAGTGTGACATTCTTCGATCAGTCTGCTGGAACTGTTCTTGAAATAAAACCTTTAAAATTAATGCATGATATTCCTCCTATTTTATTTTTTCAAAACCAGATGTTTTAGTCACAAAACCAGTGACATCATTCTTATCGTATGTCTGTTGCACAGTATTTCTATTTTTTTTTTTACTCCTCCACTCAATGATCGGTGATGTTGCTTTCTGTTTTCTAGGAGAGCATTGGGGCTATTTGGTAATTGTTACGTATGATCTTGATGCACGTGGGCAGGTCGCTTTGATATTAAACCACGTCACCATTTCGTTTTGTTTATTAGTCCCAATGGAGTCACAAGGATGACCTTGTTTTGTGGCAGGGAGAGTTACAGTCAGATGATATGTTGTGACAGAGGAGTATGTAGGTCAGCACATTTTATAGAATGTTACTTAAGTGTGACAACGGCGAACATAACCATAAAAATAAAAACATCAATAAAAGGAAGAGACAGTGTAATAAGTCATAAAAAACTATGTCAAACATTAAGAAATAATGAATAAAAGAAGAGAACCTGGTATTACAATAATAGGCTATGAATAGACAGCAAAAAAATGAGACATATAATGTCAATTGTTAGTATTGAGAATAAAACATATTTTTCTTTCATATCAAGCTATCGCATTTTGTGTATTGTGGTTGTGTAAGGTATTTGTGTATGCATAATGCGTCACAGATGAAAAATTTGATAAAATAAAGAAACGAACAAACAAAAATATATCAACTAGGCCAACATGCGAGAAACATTACTAAATGTAGTTTGTAGATAGAATCATAGTGAAAAAACTGGCAGACCAGGGGATCACTGTGTGATCATCATGATTCATGCACATAATTTTCTGGTTTTAATTTTGACTTTGAGCTGACCATTCTGAGCAGACAGTGTTTTGTACTATATAGCCATATACACCCAGCAGAGTAGTCAATAAGTGAAACCAGAGGATGTCATACTTTTTAGTCTGTTCGATCTTGTATGAAAGCTGAAATTTGCTATTTGTATGGTACAGTATAGGACAGCAAATTAACGTAGTGTTTATTGCATTAAAAACGCACCAACATGGCAAGTAGAAGAAAATAGTTTTAGTCAATAATAGTTAAACGATTCAGGTTTCACCGATAAACATCAGCAAAGAGCTTCATCTTCAACTACTACGAACAAAGATGAGTAAATGAAGATGCATTACTCCAATGTTTGAAAGTTTGGTTGAATGCATTATACTTGAAAAAAAAAAACAACAACTGAATTTCCACTCTGCGAGAAACTTATTTCTTAAAAAGAAGACTACCGTATCCTGTCTTAGTTTAAATAATTTATCATTCTGTGTTCATAAGTATTGGTTTTACAGATGCAGTATTATTCCGGCATAAAACAAGCAGTAGTTTCCTTTCCCATATATTAAAGGGTCCTGGTCCTAAATTATTTTTTACCCAGGTCAAACTATCGTGAGCATGACAGTCACTTTTTTCAAATCTTTGCTTAATCAAATGCTGCATTCTCTGCAGCTTGTTCTGTATTTGAGAGGCACTCTTGCATGACTTTAGTTCTGTGCTCCATATTGAATGGTTCGCTTGTCTGGAACGATTCCTCCCCCCCCTGCTCTCCATCTTAGCCTACGTCTGTCTTTGAATTGTGTCCTTCAGAAAGGAGCCATCTCTGATAAAGGCCGGAAGGTCTGTCCCGTCTCTGCAAACATACATCAATCCACCTGCTTTTAAGCCCGTAACCAATTAACAAAAATACTTCCCTCCCCTCATCACTCTGTCTCTTAATATTCTGGTTTCTTTGTATCTTTCGAAGCACTCCCCCCCAATCCTTTTTATCAGATCTTCAAACTTTTGGTCAAGTTAATATTTTTGGTGGTTCCTCACGTCTATTTCTGGAGACATTTCACCAAATTCCTTCTAGACTGTTGTTTTTGAAGTGAAGTGCAAACAATGTTAATCATACTCTCCGTGACTTAAAATAGACTCGCTTTATGAGTTGCACTATAGCATTTTGAAGCTTGTCCTTCTGCTTTAATAGCTGTCTTCCCCTCCCCCTTCAATCATACCTCTCTCTCTCTCTCTGTCCTATTTTTTTTCTTTATCTCTGTCTCCGACCATCACTGAAAAGTTGGGTTATTTTTATAGATTGTACCAATGAGAAAGTGAGCCTCGTTAATAAATTCTCGATGACATCGAAATTTTAAATTGAAAGGCAAACAATTTTAATCATACTCTTTGGCTTAAAATAGACGTACTTACGAGTGGTAGCATTTTCAAGCTTGTCCTTTTTCTTTTAATGCTGTCCCCCCTCCCCTCTCTCAGTCATATCTCTCTCTCTGGCCTGTGTTTACTTTCAATCACTTTCAGCGATGATCATCGAAAAGTTGGGTTATTTTTACAGATCATGCCAATCAGGAGTGAGTCTCGGTGATACATTTTCCATGGCATAAAAAAACTTGAGCAGGTGGATTAATCTGTTCGCATTCAAAGATTGATAAAACTTCCTTTGTTTTGATGGACCTGCTATTAAACATTTTGAACACCAGAAAATAAATCTCTAATGAAATAAATAGACCAAAGTATCCATAGAGATGAATCTCATGGATAGGTTAATCTGATATTTAACAACAAACAGCTCACTTCTTTTAAAATGTCAAACAAAATGAGAAATCTCAGCCGTCAGTAGTTTGCTTTGTAGTTCATCTTTAAGTCCCCAATCTTCCCTGCTTAGTAATGTTTTGCAGTTCGAAGAAGAAATGCAGTTTTCCACTCATTTTTGACACTTTCCAGCTACCCAAACTTTTCTGCACTAGCTTCTTTTCATCCAGTTAATATTTAAGCACACTCAGGCTTCTTACATCACTCTTTACAAAAGTCTCATTTCTCAAAATCCTTCCATGCTCATGCAGGCCCCCCCCCCATGCACCGCCTGCCTTACCCAGGTTGCCGCACTATAATATGCTAATGCACCTCTTTTAGTCCCCCCCCTCTCCCACCTCACCCTCCACTGAATTACTGTGGGAGGATACTTCACATCCCTGGCATCACTGGTTGATGTTTCACGTTTTAACACAGCTAAACTTGTACATGAAACTGCATGACAAAAACAAGTATCCAAATTGTGTGTAGCTCCTTCCTTTTAAAATTCTTCAAACCTTTTTTCAAGAGACAAGGGCATTATAACAAACGTATGTTCAACCCATCATCAGGGGCTGTTCAGGTTACGAATGACCACTGCAGGAATTTCCTGCCTCGTTGCGAGAAAGCGGCCATCCGCTGCAGAGGCTTAAATGCCCGAAAGTGTGAGCAGTAGGTTTATAAATGTTGTATAAATGGGGGTCACCCACATTTTCTTTCAACCGTCACAGCCAAACCTAACGGCAGGCCCGTAGCCAAGGGGGTGGGAGCGTTCGAACGACCCACCCCAACTTGAGGGAGGTCCATTTTTCCAGCCCTGTGTTTGAAGGGTCAGCTATGAAATATTTTATATCTTGACATATTGAGGCCGAATTTCCGTTCACTTTTAGCAGGAAGATAAATCCTTTTCACTTACGTCACTGTATAGAGGCTCAAACTGACCACAATATCTCATCACCGCATATATATACTATGTGGGGTGATGAGATAATAAGCTGAAAAACGCGAATGCATGGTTATGTCATTGTGACTGTGAATATCATTGAACTAGATACAACATAAAGCCCGGGACACACTGCCACGACAACTTCAAAAGCAACAAAGACAACAGACATTCACATGGATATTTGAGTGTGCAATTCTACAATATTACTAGTTGGGCCCTGTGGACTACATGCAGGCTGTAACTATGTACTTTAAGCTATGTTTTTTTTTTAAACCTTATTTCAGAAATTTAACCAATCACTGCGTGATCATTCTTATTGTTTATTACCTGGTGCTTAACATTGTTTCAATGGAACAACAATTGTCTTGAAAAGGTTTATATCAAAATCCGTATAGTCTGAAGCCAGACAGTCTGACAGTACATGTAGGTTATTCTACTACCAGATTACATGTATGATTTTTTTTTTCTCAAAATGTTTGGTACTGTGTGGAATTCCTGGGGAAAAGGGACTTCTGTTGTGTTCTCTAAAATGCTGCAGATTGCAGGAGATCTGCAGATTTCAAAATTTTCTGGGGAAACATTCCCCAGACCACAAGCAAGTGCATGCTTACGGCACGCGACAGCCGCTTCCGTACTTGGAAAAAGGTCCACATCTTGGAAAAAAGACCAACCCCTCCACATGGGCTGGCTACAGGGCTGAACGGTTAGGTTTGGCTGTAAAGGTTGAAAGAAAATGTGGGTTCAGCGAATCCGACTGTGAAAGTTTTGTGTCTGGAGATGACGCACAAAAGCTTGTTATTGGTGAAAGTTAAGAGAAGGAGTTTAAAGTGGGAGATCACATGTGGTACTGTATGCAATTAGCATAATTAGACCCAGTTGGTAATTTTCTTTCCTTCTGTGTAGTAAATTTTTGTTCATATTTTGTTCATAGTTAGAACTTCTGCAGTAACTTAGTAAACCAGTTTGAATGTTCCACTTTAATTTGACATTTTAAGATCTAGACTTAGCTGGTATTAGAACCAAAAATTAAAAACCCAACCAACAAGCACTTGTACTGAACTTTTCACGTGAGAAAGCATCCCAGGCTGTTACCTCAATTTTTGTCTCCATGGGCCACCCCTACAACCAGCACAGATATACTCATTACCTGATCCAGTGAAAAATAAGTTTAGCCTATTTATTCCTACTCGTTAACATTTCTTGGTCGTTAAATGTTCCTTAGTGAGCAGTGGAGATATTCAGTGCGGTTCTGAGATGTGTGCCACCTGACTAGTAAACCATCTGTCACTTTGATGTCAAATATTGTTGTACGTACCGGCACTTCATTTTAGGCCTATGAAATTTTGAAATGAAAGAAAGAAAGAAATGAAACAAAAGTTGCCATATTTTCAATATTTTGTAAAAGTCATGTGTAATACATACACTCTTCTATACCTCAAAACAAGAACCTCTGTCTATGCAACGATTCACTGGCTAGTTATTTCCTGTTACTAATCCACATTGTGACAGTCAGGCAATGACATGTCAGAAATATGGCATGGTTTGGTTTGCTTTGCACATTTTCCGGAAATTACACGCATTGTGAGTAAATTTCAGAATGGCGTCATTGACCGGTGCGTTCTCTGGAAACTGTGAACGAGCTGTTCTCCAAGAGGGGCGAATCTCCCCAGGGTCGGCTACAGTGACAGACGCAAGAAAGAAAACACGGAAAGTTATCGTTGCGATAGCTTGGTGAGACCTTATCTCAAGTTGGCAATTTAACATCAACAGTCAGAGAGACAAACGGCATCAAATATGTAACTATGTGACTCTTCCAAGTCAAGTTGTTTCACCATGGCTCCAGGCCGGTTCAATAATCTAACTGATCTCATATTCCACTGGCAAACAAAAAAGAATTGGTCATAAATACCATCAGAGCTGAATCGAAAAAGTTTGTCGTTAAAGAGGGAAGTTCATGCTTCACATGGCACATGACATGCGAAATGAAAATTGCTACAAATTTATGAGTTTTCAAAGGAACGGGTACTCGTGGAAATGAAATTGAGCTTGTGAAAAGGAATATGGCGGGAAAGAATTTTCAAGGAAGGAAGTTCTCCACTGAGTGACAATGAATAAATTGTGTTTGTATTTCCTCTTCACCTAATCTCGCCCTGATCAAGCTCCAATATTCTGAGAGGATGATGATTAATCGCCGCCAGCTTTGGCGTTTTTCATCCTTCGGTGAATTCTATCTGAAACGTAATTTAAAGTTATGCAAAATATCCTGGCAATAACTCAGTATTTGCTCCGCTGCTCGCTCGAGCTCCCAGAGCTCGTTCGCTCGCTTAACTCCTCTTTCATCTTCCTCTCTCCCAGCTTCTCAGCTCTCTCCGTTGGATAGGCTTTTGACATGGTTTTGTTCTGTTATTTGTTGTAGTATTCATTTTCTTTCTTTTTGTGTGTGTCATTGTTGTCTTGTTACCAGTCAATATGTGTTGGTTTAATTTGCTGCCATCTGATGTCGCACACCATGTTGGTTTAGTCGATCGAAATGTGCGGTAATCCACGGTGCATGAAAGCATGCAGCGACGAGTTCGCTCGAGCAGCGGCAGAGACGGCTGCGACCACTCCTTCGTCATCGTCGATCTGATCTACGCTGCCGGACCGATATCGGAGAAACTAAGTGATAACATTCCAGTAATTGCTCAGTTTGTTTGGTTACACTCGGTCAATTTGCTGGTTACATGTGTTTGGTATGATTTTAATGTTTCTTTGATGATTCCGGTTTCTTATCCTCTGTCGTAGCATCATCATAGGAATACCACCGATGATCGAATCAGCAGTTGCATGATGGTCCTGAGTCAGATCCAAGTTCCATATTGGTAGACCTTCAGGTCTCCTTCACCCGAAACACTTTTCACAGTCTAAAGTCAACAGCAGATTGTTCCATCATTTTTCCATTCATACTTACAGGTTACATTGGCTTTTCCCTTTCAATACTTTTGATAAAAAATACTTAATCCACGAGCCTTAGTTTCGGTGACTCTTTGACACCGCTTGAGATTACTGCCCAAATCATTGTGTTTTCCATGGAAATTTAAGGGGGTCAGCCTGTCCCAAGTGAAAATATCCAAGAAAAAAGACCCTCACCCCGCAAAAGCTTGCTTAGTCAGCCAGCCAATCCCCACACATGATAGCATAGGTGTTCTCGAGAGGACCTTACCCTAACCGGCATTACGATAAAGCTGGATATCACGTCATATTCTATCATGCAGAAAAGGTTTTCTCAAGACATGATTTTAGCACATTATGAATATATTTCGTGAGGACTAGGTGGTTCAGCCCAAAGGAAAAGGAGGCTACTACCATTTTCAAATAGAGTTGGAAATTGTCTCTAAATGGCACCATTTTGCATCATGCAGTTATGAATAATATCTGTAGGTGAGGTTGAACTGATATCCTGGTGATCACTTTCCAGTCATGTAAATTATGCTCCATTGCTGTCACAATCAAAATCTAGCCATGAAGATCACTTACAAATGTGTCAGTTTTGCACATTACTTGAACAGAAACATTCCGTTGGTGCGACATTAGTATGAATAAAGATGTCCCACAGAAAATATGTTGTCGGGCATTTTTGCTGGATTTGTGAGTTGACCATATTGAATCTGTAGTATCTCAATACCACAGTACAACACACCTTAATACTGTTGCAAGTGGCCAAAGGGAAAGATATGTTACCTCTTTACAGAGGGTATTAGATGCCTGGGATTTGTAGTGTACAAATGTGTATGATATATCAATCTGACAAGCTCTGCTTGCTATGATTTATAGGAATGCAGGATCCACATCAGCTACAGCGTGACATCAAGGAGACCCAACCCTGACGGCACATTTCTTCACAAAAATTCCCCTCTGTCGCAATACTTGTTCTGGCAAATTGGGTCCGTCACTTTCATGCCAACAAAATGATGTCCGTGCATTTAAAACAAGTAGTCCCATCATTGTTTTGCTGGCCGTTTTGTTCAACAGTGGGAAGAGGTGCGATGAGTCATTTTTGCAAATTCCTGACCAAAAGAGTGCCTGAAACGTGTAAATGTTTTGCTTAAATCATTTTTAATTGCTTATCATTTTTACTTCTTAACTTCAGTATAGATGTTTCAGTCCTAATGCTTGGACTGGTAGACCGTGGGCAGGAGTTTCTTTATCTGCCTCCTTTAATTTGCTGTGATAGAAGTGTGTTGTAGCAGTACAGTATAGGCTAGCCTTTCAAGGTTTGCAACTCAATTGTGTGCATTCTCAACTTCAACAAAAGAAGAATGTCAGATGCCAGGTGTGCATTTAATTTCATTACTGCTAATACTGTAAGACCCAACAATTCCAGAGAAAAGAATCTGCTCAATTAGTTCAAAGGTATTTGTTCCTTAATTAGGTGATTCGAGTTCAGTGTTATTCACCAATTTTGTTTAAGTCAACTACTGTAATCCTTACACAATTAGCTCACTCAGACTGACGCTTTGATCTCAGATGTTTGCCCCCCCCCCCCATTTTCAGAGAAAGCGACACAAAACTCAAAGAACTGTCTCATTGACATAAATGAATACATTTACCTTGTCTTGTTAAAAAAGGGATGGAATGCAAATAAACCAGAAGAGGCAGAACTCAAATGCTTTGTCCACCAGGTCCATCAGTTTCTTTTGTTGTCTGTTCACTCAAAAATTCTAACACATTCAGAACATCATCCTACAAAGAAACATTAAACAGCTAGAAGCATTGAAAGTTAGCAGCTATTTTAGTTTGTTTTTGTTTTTTTTTTAATGGAGAAGGGAATTCGAGAGGCACCAAAGTTATTGATCACCATCTTGGGGTCTAAGAGTATGGGTGTCCGCATACCCGGAAAGTGTCAAAGAGGCCTAGGTGTAACATCGGGATATTTACTATTACTTTCTGTGCCTATGCATTAAAATCACAGGTCCCTACTCTCCCAGGCCCCCCATGCCCCTATATGTACCTCCCTTCATAGTTAATGATGTTGTCCAACTGTGACCATATAATTCTGCATCATTTCCCAGTGAATTGCAGTTCTAATTTGTAATCATTGTCAGCTGCCGAAACCGAAAGTTTTGATTTCGTAAATAATACTGGCAGCATATCAGACTTTTTTTTAGGACATTTTGTTTCTGAATGATCAGGAACCTGCTTTCTTCTGCCCTCCCACATTTTTCCCCTGAAAAAAATTATCCCCTGAATTTATCCTCGCTTAATTAGCAGCATATTATTCCATCATTTGTATAAGAGACATATTTATTCAAAGTTGCATGAAATCGAAATTTAAAAAATAATTTATAATCACATAGCCTATCACATAACCTGTCCTCACATGACAACTGCACACTCGAATCCGTCAGTCTCAGCGCACTGCTTTTAGCATTGCTCAGATTTGTTGTTCTCTGCATCAGGTTATTAAGTTTCAAAACATCACAGCCCTCAGCTCCCCGATCTGCTGGTGCTTTTCTTGATGGATTTCATCTTAAAGTACAGAATTATGACAGGCACCACATCAAAGTCTGAGGCAGGTGTGTGTTTATGAACAATCTCACAAATTTCAAAAGGTGTGACTCAATTACCAGGAACTCTCTGCCATTTAGTTGAATTTCTATCTCGTTTTATCATTTCTAAGAGTGACTTTGCTTTGCCTTTTTTTTCGGTGGGATTTTCATGCTTAGCTTCAACAATGATTGCCTTTGTTAGACCCTGATAAACTAATTAAGGAAAAGTGTCTAAAGTTCCAAACTAATTACCTCGGATGGTGCTCAAACAGACAGAAAATATCTCAAGCCATTAATCCCGTTGCATATTTACGTGACACCCTCGTAGTTTGAATTAGCATTATTACACCAACCTGCTTACAATGAGTGATTGAAATGTCATTTAACAGTGAATTTTTTGAAGTGTATACAACGGATGGCGAATGTAAACAAAATGTAACACCACTGTAGTATATTCTTTAGCTGATTAGTTATTAAGACTGTTCCTTCTTTTTTTTTTAATAAAGCTTTGTACATCTTGAAAATGTCAGGATTTTGGTGGATTTGTAAAATTGAGTCTGATGAGATGATAGACCGCCAAAAACTTTTGAATTCCTACCGTAGATTGATACAATCGAGCTCCCTGCCTCTCCGATGAAGTCTGAAATATGAAGCCAAGGAAGAGAAGGAATGCTCTTGTTCCAATTGTTCTCTGAATAAAAAGATGGCTTTCGTGAAAAAAAAAAAGAAGCTCTTTTGCTATTTTTATATAAGATTGGCATCTGGTGAGCAGGAGGCTTGGAATGCCTAGAGGATCTACTAACAAATATTATTACAATTTACAGTGCAGAGAATTTATCAAAGATAGATGAGACTATACCGAGAAACAAACATCATCAGTTTCATTCCCCCTCCCCCCACCATATATTTTTGTAATTAAAGCTGCTCATGGTACGACTCTCAAGCTGAGCAGAAATTTGAAAAGTTGAATATCTCAAGATCCAGGGCAGCATTACTTTGGTCAAAAGCATTTGACCGATAGAAAACGCAGATGCAAAAGTTTTAGCCTGAGAGTCAACATATTTAAGAGATCTATCTCACTTTTAACCATCCACAATGATAAATTACTCCCTCTCACCATGTTTTCAGTTTTTTTCTCCAATTTTTCTTCTTTCTTATTTTTCTCAATTTGCTCGTCAAATTTCGCACAACATCTGAATGTATCATGATCTGTTCTTGCTTTTGTGATGCTCTTAACAAAGCCATTGATGGTACATGTTTGACAGAATCTTCACTGGCAGGGATAAACTTCTCTCCGAATTTTACAGACCTGTGCATTTAACGGCATTTCATTTTCATAATTCTGGGAAGATTTTCGGCTTCAGGCAAAAGCAATCTTTTGCAAAAACTAAGTACATTTGTCAACCAAAACCAAAAGGAGAAAGAAAGAGAATACCTGTTTTTTTTTCCTCTTCTAAGTTCGTTTTCCTCAACCGTGTGTTATTCCCCAAAACCTTCTACCAAAAGAAAGAAAAAAGAAGCAAATAAAATCACAGTTAAAAATTGGGTAAAAATCTCTCTTCACCCGAGGATGCCTTTTAAAATCAGATTAACAGGATTTGCGCTCTTCCAGGGAGGGAAAATGTTGGAAAAAAACCAAAAGGTAGTAAAAGAGTAAAAAAAAAATAAGCCAAAAAGAAGCAGAAAGAAGAAAATTTTACAGATGATGAACACCTTGGAAAGATTTTTTTTTTGTCTCTCTTTGAGAGAAAGAGAATCGGTCTCAGCTTTCCATAAAACAGGGAAGATTCAAAACGTCATATTAAAAATTCTGAGATATCGATCAGTTTTATGTCATTTGAAAATTAACATGTCAGAGCTTAAGAATGTGGTGTTTATGGTTGGAAAAGAGCCACAGGGACGGTCGTTTCCGTAAATTCCCTCCTTTGCAAGACGTAGACTTTTGCTTTGGTGACAGTTGCATATACACAACAGGGACAGAAACTTAGATGTGGTACTGTGGGAGGTGGGGGGTCAAGTCAGTGGCATTGAAATCGTTCAAAAACTGCATGATTTAGTGTATTGCGTGCAACGGCAAGTCCTGGCATTGTAAGGAACAGCCAGCCCATCTTAGGGATGTAATAGTTTTGGCTATAAATTTAAATCCAAGCAGCGGATGTCAAAGTGAGAAGTTCAGGAGAGTCTACACACTTTTTGCCGCAAGATTGCCCGCCATTATCTCATTAAGGCTGCTTGTGGCCGCTGGTTGCATGAAGTGCATTTTACTCAGCTGAGCAGGGATTGGTTGACAGGTACGTGCATAGCAATTAGCTTGATCCCGACCAAGTGATACTTTCCAAGTTCAGCATGCAGTTTTATCTTGGCAATGGAAGCTTCCACAGTAAATGCAGTTTAAGGTTCTAAATGGACTGGAATATGCCTGTGGCTTTAGGATCTTAGTCAGAGAGGGGAGGGAGGCCCAATTAAGGAGAAAAATGTACCAAAATTTCTTGTCCCTCCCCTTGGAATTTTGTTCAGTGAAAAAAAAAAAATATTAACATGATGTCACATGTGTCAAATGGCTCCACATTGTCTATTCTATTTTGTCCTGCCTACCTTCAATTTTAAAGACAAAAACTCATCACCCCAGACAGTTTCAATTCTCCCAACCACCTACCTCTAGTCCCTCCCTCAGCCTGTCTTAAATTCCTCCACATGTGCAATCAAAACAATGGATCCCTGTGTACGCTGTGTGATACGAGCTGCTCTGCATCTTTCAAATTTTCTGTCAATCTAAGAGTACTGTAACTTAGAACCAGTTGAGAATTTTCCTTTCCAGGAGGTAAAAATATAGCTTGGGGTGATGTAATACAGCCTTTAAGTCATGAATCGCGGTCAGATTTTCATCCTGTTGTGTATTTACTTTACACAATTCATGGAAACTAGATCTTACCACTCAAATTCTATGAATGAAACCGTTTTGCAAATACAGCTTTTTTTTTTTTTGGCCCCAAGATATGAGGCCATAGCTGTTCCAATTTATTGCATTTTGACTCTGGAGTGCAGTTTAAGAAATTCATCGAATTTAATCTTTTAAGGAATCTTGGTGGAAAGAAGTTTTTTGCAAATTAAGACTTTGTCAGAATGCAATGAGTCAAGATGGTGACAAAACTGCAATGGAAGTGCTAATTCAAATCACAACATACATTGACATTTTGTGGTATCAGTCACATGGTACCTAATCAGCACTTTGCCAGACTCCTCCCTTCCTTGTGACATATTTCAATCCTACTACTTGCTCTTTTCTGTCTATGTTGTAAAACCTGAAAGGTTAGGTACCAAGTGTAATGTGCCACTTTGTCAGTATGCTAGTATAGGCCTATACCAAAGCTGGGCAGATTGAACTATCGTGTATCAATGAAAGCATATATTGCTTGGATTGCCTCTTAGGCATCACTGTGCAGTTTAACAATGTTAGGATGATGGTACTGTTTAATACCAAGCAAAGCATCTCTCTCTAAGTGCATTGTTCCCTTGTAATTACCAAATATGCAGTGCTTGATAGCTAGCATGATCCCAAGAGAAGCATGTATCTCATTCTGGCATTATGAAGACTGAATTAGCACACGGCTGAAAGGTACATATGCCACACAGAATTGGTTTGATGGTTTCTAGGTTACTTGATGGAATATGGAAAGCATGGATTGCATCCACTTTTCAGCTGTTTTTCTAATCAGTAAAATGCTCTTGAAAAATTAGTTAGTTGGGATGCGCAAGATTAGTTCAGCTTTATTACATCATATGTTGTACATTCCTGTATAATATTTTGTCATGCAATGTGTTTTCAAGTCATCAGACTTCCCCGTAATTTTTGTATGAGTTGCCTTTATTACTCCGTTTGCCTCTATCATGTAACGACGTTCGATCGCATCTGCCGCGGTGTCGGATTTCGCCCGTAATCGGCTTCCATCACCATCCTAATCCCTCAGACTCCTATGCATCTGCCACATTTTAAGAAAAGTTTGACAGCTTTTAAGACCCAGCAGCAGAAAATACTCCTCAAAAGTTTCTCTGGCGACTCGTCGTTAAGCTGCCAGCGGGAAACGACGCTTCTGGTCGCACTGGCATTGATGTGTTTTAGTGACAGCTATGTGTGAATACTCCCGGTGTATGATGATGATGGAGCATATAGATGCTGCAGAGGCAGAATGGGGGGTGATAATGAGTGGGAAGCTAGGTTTATTGCCGTTCACATCTCCACTTGTGTCATGTTTGCTCGGTTCGTCTCGATGAGACTGATGTGATAAAAATCATAGATGGGGGAGTGACTTCTGGATCCAGAATTTTATCATGAAGAGGATTTTGTAAACATTAAAGTAAAACTGTGCCTTCTTGTTGGCAACTCAAGCAGGATTATTGGTGTGTTCTGGCACACCAAGAGGACTCTACATTCACTGGTCTGATACAGACCTCTGATTGGGCTACGTATTTAATTTAATGCCTGAACATTCACGATTCTACGATATATGGTTAAATACATCATAGTACCACAAGCTAGTGCATGTCAGTTGAAACACTGACAAAATGTAAATGTCCCATGTTGAAGAAGGTTCTGTATCCCACCATGCATGAAAAAGTGCTCATGATTTTTTCCATCCATTTTGAAATAATTATATAAATAAAATTCTTTAGTCACTTGCCTGTCTCAACATAACAATTAACTGCAAACCCATCTACCATGCTAGGATACAAAAGTTAAACATTTTAAATTGCCTTTTTTTTCTGAGAGAATATTGATTTGGTCAAAAGTTTGGTTATTTAGCCAATTTTCTGCTAGCTGTCAGCAATTCTGTTGTTTGGTGAGAAATGCAAAAAAGATGTGCATTTAAATCTACGATTCACATCAGATAACGTAAATTAATTCATCTCTAAAGAGAAATCGTCAAACAGAGGAAGCAAAATTATTTCCCTTCATCTTTACAGTTTCAACCGGCACCAGACTCCCATAGTTAAGAATCAGGAACATGAGATAAGTTACCGTTTCAACATATACTTTACAGAAAATCTTTGATCCTCCACCAGATGTAATAATCCTCATCAATTAGACTGATAGGAACAAAAGTGTAAAAGCTCTTACATATACTCCCTGTTACTATGTTTACTATGGTTACTTGTATGATGCTTGTTAGCATATCAGTGAAACTGACATACCCTAGAATTTAAAGTAGTAACTCGGCCATTTCTCGACCAATGGCGACTTCCAGTAAAAAAAAAAAAAAAACTCAATTCTTTTACAAATTCCATATAATTACAAAATAGCATGCAACTTTTACAGTATAAACTGTAGTTATAAAGACTTTAAAACTGTTTTGGGATTGTATTTTTATTGGCCTCTTCCAGACAAAATTTAATTAAGGGTGAAAAAAGACTCGTGGAGATCAAATGTGTCTTCTCGGGCAAAAATTTCACAGGACAGTATAAAGGGACTGGTGTCTAAGTCTGACACCACCGTGTCGACCTAACATTTGCAAAAAAAAATAAAATATGAATGACACTAATTTCCTTCTCTATTCTAAACTAAGTCCTGTGCATTTGTTGAAGATGGAAGGCAACTTTTTGTGACAGCGGAAAAGGAACATGATGAATTATTGTCTGTTACAATCCCATTAAAAGGGAAATACTGTGTTTGTTTTACAATAAAAAAAATCAAATTAAACCAATGATAGATTATTCAAATTAAGGCAATATGACAATTATCATTAATTTTTTAATGTTTTTAATGAAAAAGTAGACTTTAAGTTATTTGTTGTTTTGTTCAGTAACTCTTCTTATGCATAAAGTCTCAATGTAAATGTTTAAAGGGGCCCAGTCTATTCATCCTATTTATGGTTCCACAATTCACAGTACTCCTTCACCACATATAAACCTATGCAAGTGCAGAAGGACGGTGACCGGATACGCACACACACAATTGCCAGTTGCTAGATTATGGTCAGTGTGGTAATGCATGGGTTATATGAGGTGAGTACATCACGCGTTAATTCCCAAATTTAACTCCTTAGGTTCTGGGGATTTGCAATATATGTTTCTGAAAACAATGTTTTCAGCTTACACCTGAGGATCGCAGATGCTGTACATGCATAAGGAGACAATTTTGAAAAAGAATTGTCAAAAGATGTCACAGACGGAAATGGACATATAACAGAGAAGATGCCAGAACATTGGTAAAAAAGAAGAAGCAAACCTCACAAAAATAAACATTGTTATTGTTGATAACTGAATTTTAATACATTCCTTAAGTGTTTTACAGATGGCCTTTGTGAAAGATTTCCCCCTTTCGATTATCTTAACCGAGCACTCCCCGCGTCTTCGTCGATTGTCATCTTTCGTCATCCAGATGGAGAAGTACCCGTGAAGACGTGGGGAAATATTTCTACGAGTAGTTTTCAACCTCTCGGTTTCCTCATCCCAAGGCGAGCAAGTCAAACACTTTTTCTTTCCCTCATTTTTTTTTCTCAACCTCTTTTGACATTTTATTCAGTGCTCTAGGGACCCACAAATAAAAAAAAATAATAATAACAAAATGAAATTCACAGTGAATAAAAGCAGCACATTCCTTCTATTTTTCTTCCAATATGCCTTTCTGCATAAATAAATTGATTGTAGATGTTTGCATACCAGAGAGGGAATAAGACGTATTCATCTCTTATGTTTGATTGAGACAGCCAATATGATGATAGCTGGGAGTAGTACGATTGTAATATCCACCGTAGCTTGTCTCTGGCTCGATGCTGTTCTCTTACGTACTGTGATCTCGGTTGACGGAGTAACTCTCGGAGCTGTTTGATAAGCTAATCTTCCAACTCCATAGGCTAATCTATTACAGATGGGAGATCCAATGAACTGAACGAAGTTTGGTTGTCGGCTGGGGGCATCACCCTGGTTGGGAGGATGGGGTAAAGAGGATCCAAAGCCAGTACAAAGAGAATTAGAGACTTTCTGCTGGACGTTATGAATGTGATTAAGGTATAGGAATGTTTACAACTTTGTAAAAGTGATTGGCTTCCCAGGGGACATTTTTCATGCATGAATGAATCTGTGAGGAAAATATGTGGACATGAAGTGTCATAAAATGGATGTTCAAAGTTTGAAAAGAGAGAGGCTTGCAATTGTTTTTGAGTGTTATTCATACATAAATGAAAATACTATCGATGCTTGAAACTTTGAACAGACAGAGGCCTAACCAATGAACATCATCCATGAATATCTGATGTCAGTGTGTGAGTGCTTAAAGTTTGAAATGATGCAGACTTGTTAGCCTACAATTTCATACATGAATGAATGTGTGATGAAATATGTGGCTACTTCAAGTTGGTACAGAGCTGAGAGGCTTGCTGGCGGACTTTGTCCACATATGAACGACGCACTTGTTGAAAATATGTATGAATGATAATAGACTTTGGCAAGGTGTTATAAAATGAAACACTGTGGGATGGACTACTGCACATTATATTAAAACATGTTTACAGTGTTTTGAGCCAAACATCACAATTGAGAGGAATTGAGAAGTGGGTATTGCTAACTTGGGAATAGAGGTGAGGAAATAATGGGGGGATGCAAGACTGAAGAGAAGGAGGGGAATTTAGAAATGGGGGTTTGTGTACATATACATTCATTGCATGTATAGTGCCCCCCTATTTATCTGACACTCTGACTGTTCAAGGTCTTTAGCGATACACTTACCCTAACTGTTCCCAGAGCTAATTGGAAAACCTTCGGTGATCATGCGTCTCTGTCAGCCGGGCCCGGGCTAAATTAGCTGGACTCGTTCGGCCATTTGTATTAGGAAATCTCCCCTAGCACAGTTTGAGTCTTGCCTGAAGACCCATTTTCTTCGAGTCGGCTTTTCCTTAGGGTTGTGCAGCGCTACTGAATACTCTGCAGATTTTAGCGCTCTATATGTATTTATTATTATTACTATTATTGTTATCAGTAGTAGGAGATAATCGGCAGAGGAAGGTACGTAAGAGATAGTGATGGGAGACGGTGGAAATGGTGCGATGGTACGTTGGTGAAAGAGAGTAAGATGATGAGAGGGAGACTGAGATGGTAAAAGGAGGAAAAGATGGTGAGATCAAAATCTGTGGGCGGATAAAGATTTTGCACATTTTCATAAAGTGGGCCATGGGGTCCACATGGGACCTTGTATCAGAACTTCTTGAATACGTTAAATGGCCCACTACCGAAGCAAAACTGTGTGCAAGTTTCAAACACATCCAAGAAAGTATGTGCAAGCAGAAGCATTTTCAATTATTGTGGAGAGACATAGCTCATGCATGAATCTGCTCCTAATATGACATCATATGACATCATACAGAAATAAAGATGTTTCAAACGGGAGCTTCCAACTGTGAAATTTTAAAGTTTGATTGCATAGCATTGGATGATATCACAAGCACACCAAAGGCAGTTTTGGATATCAATTTGTCCAAATATTTAAAAAAATAGCTTTACAGCATTTTAGTGTAGCCTACATGTCATGACGTCTTTATGATCATGCTTCTTTAATTCCCTAAATCTAAATTTATGGCCAAAAGTGAAAGAACTATTACAAATCAAAGGAAACGAGGAGTTGTTATGCAACTTTCCACATTATTAACAATACCCATTTTGTCAACCCTCTATCATACACTTACAACAATTTTGCATTAGCACTCTCCTTGCTGTCGATATTAAATCTAATTCTGATGGTGTATCGTGAAGTTAACGAAACTCGCAATGTAGAGAGTTTTTGACGTTTCAGTCATATAACTGTCATTGAGACATTATACTTACATATCACCCCAACCTGCTTCCATCATCTCTAAGCATCAAAAGAAAAGGGTTTCAAATTTGTCAAATCTGTTCTCAGAATTATGAAGGATTCTTCAACGCTTGTATTGATTGCCCGGACAATCCTGACAGCAATTGGCTCGAACATCGAGCAAACTGAAGCGGACTTCTGAATAGTGACCGCAATCATGTTTGACAGTTTCAACAATCTGCCTTCCACATGGCAATCTTTTTGAAAGTTCAACAGTCTCCATTAGAATGGAAGCGCTTCAACCCTGCGCCCAAAGCCTCTCAGAAGCAGTTCAATTTGTCAGTTTAGACAAACCGACTGAGAACATTTGCATTACGCTGTGCATGCAGCGTTTAAAGTTTTGAAAGATAGAAAAAGCCAAGTGACGATGTTTTAACTCATTACTGCAATTAATCGTCACAGAATCTTGCAGGGAATCATCGTTGTTCTAGATCGTCCCAGCAGGTCCACTTGCAGCGATCCCGAGGGAGTGGCTTTATTTCTCCGTCATTGAAAATTGGTGGAGTGGATGAAATGGAACATCTCCCCCTCAACCCTGTAGATCACTGGCTAAAAATATTTTTATATCTAGATGATGTACACATTGATACATAAACATTTATAGCACTCCATAATTTCTAGCCTGCTATTCATGATCATGTATAGCTTGCTGTTTGTTGCTGTTTTAAAAATTTCTTTGTCATCTAAGATGTTTCCTTAGCAAAAAATTTCTCAACAGGAGAGGGACACCCTCACCCCTTCAGAGTCCCATCCAGGATTCCACTCAGTGACTGGGGTTATGCTTCTACATAAATTTCAAATCACATCCCCCCCAATAAATTACCACCCACGGATGACCACCCAGGAGTTCGTTCATCACAATGTCAGTTCATGGAGATGTCTTATTTGTTTTTCCCTCCATGTTTATCCCTCCCTGTTTATCCCTCCCTGTTTATCCCTCCATGTTTATCCCTCCATGTTTATCCCTCCATGTTTATCTCTCCATGTTTATCCCTCCATGTTTATCCCTCCATGTTTATCCCTCCATGTTTGTCCCTCCATGTTTATCCCTCCATGTTTATCCCTCCATGTGAATCAATTTAAAATATTGTGTAACCAGCCATTGGCCAGTGCTCACAGATTTCCATGATGGGCCGTGTTATTGCTGGCTAGGCATACTGCAAAGTCAGTGCTAGCACTCGTGAAGAATGCCCAGTTGATTGAGACAGGTGTTTAGGCCAGCTACAGCAGCTGGTCTGCTGGGGGTCGACTTGGCGATAGTTTATTCAGGAAACTAAAAACAGATGTAAACTAGAAATGCGTTTGCCTGCAAATACGTAGAATTGTAGTGCGTGCTATAGGCAAGTCCTCATTGTTGAGAGTGAGCCAGTCTTCGTGGATCTACTCCTGATAGTAGTAGCCTTTTGGGGAAAGGAGTGCCGTTTCCATTTGGCCCCTTTTGCAATCCAATTTTTTATACCACACTGTAAAAAAACAAAAATTCCATTGGATCTCTCTCATAACGTTGTAAAACTGCTGACACTTATCATTACTATATATGTCCCACAAGACTGCACTGCTCTGAGTTCATAACTGGCTCTCTGTTTCACCACTGAAATGGAACATGAGAACAGTGTATGATTCTGTACAAACTAGGACGTCATGTTGTACCCACTAAAAAGCAGTGAAGCAGAACACGATTCTGTATTGCACACAAATTTCGAAACAAAGATTGATACTCCAGGTTTATCACTTCATTGGAAAAGGTTGAACCACATTTTATGGTGTCCTCTTGAATTTATCCGCAGGACTCTGTCATCACTTTAATTCCTTAAATCGTTCTTGCAGTTGTGGCATTTGCTTTTCCTCACAAGATTGTGGTTTGAAGACGGCCATAACTCACACTAACTGCTATTGTTAAAAGGTCAAGGATGCATTTTTGTATGAAGTGTGTTGCATTGCCCTCAACAAAAGAATTTGGCATTTGACCGATAATCACAAGATTGTAGTGCGGCTCACTACGATTACTATGTGCATTTTGTTTTACTTTTTTAAGTGTAGTATCTTATTTTAGTAACTTTCTTCAAAATCATAAAATTCTGTGCACTTTTGTGGAAAAGTTCAATTTCGATTTTTTGTGTGGTAACCCTAAATACTAAAGTGTGAGTATGAGGTTGTTAATACCATCTCTGATCTAATTGGCTGAAATCAGGAGAAAAGACATTGTCTTCATGGACCATCGAGGCTTTGTCAGGCTCCCTCGCCGATAATTTTTTCGTCATCTTACTCTCTGTGGCTTGTTTCTTTCCTGTAGATGCAGCAGTTACCCTATCATTGATTAATAATCATCTAGACATGCTCCCTGATCCAGACATGTTGTTGCCATGGTTACAACTAGGTCTTTTAAAAGGATCTTTTGAAACCAAAACAATACTACAGTCTGTCAGTAAAGGTTTCCCTGCGTCACCTTCATCTGGAAGTTATCCTCTCGACTATGTATCTTTGGCTCATCAAAGAACAAGTTTTACAAGGTTTTCAGGTCAAGGGCAACATCAATGTGTTTACTCATCAGGTCCTGAGAGGAAAGGTAAAGGAGCTTTTCAGAATGGATTAACAATTTGTGTCATTAAACTTCATCTTCTCCTGCACATGCAGGGAGCATTTTGGATGTATCAAATGGATATGCTGAGATAGAAGAGATTAACGGAGAGATCGAGGCGGATGGGAAGAGGTATAACTTATTTGGTGGGTGGATTGGTGGGACAGTAGGCCGCAGGCAAATGAGGTCAGAGAAGAGGATAGCAGAGACAACAAAAGAAGATGAATGTTTGAGTTGCACAAGCGAGTGGCATTCAGGCCTGCTGCCAGACTAATTAATTTGGGGGGCACATCGATGCTGGAGTTTTGCTGACGAGGGAGATGGTTCTAAGGGGGGTGTTTCCTTTCCCTTGAAAAAGTTTTGGCCTTTGTAAGGGGTCTAGATGGAAAGTGGGGTAAGATTTCCATCTTTTCTCCCTGTATATGTATTCCAAAAAGCAGGGCCTTTTATTAAAAAAATGTTTTAAACTTTTGGAATATTTGCTGCATGTTCCCCCATGCTCCTCCTCTCTTGTGGCTATGTGCCTGGTGGCACTACCAGTGATGGATGGAACAGGTGGTGAGTGGATCGAGCCCGAGAGTTTAGGAATGTATGAGGGATGTAGAGAGAGATGAAGATGCCATGATGGAAGGTATTGAATTAAGTGTTTGGGAAAGTTAGCAACAGATGGGATCAGTAGCAGGGAGAGAGATTAAAACCAACAGATAAAAGGGTGTGGGATAAGAGGATAAGTAACAGACCAAGGTGAGCTGTGATATGGACACCTTAAGGGTATAAAGAGAAATGGACTGTGGAGGGTAAAGGCAAGAATTGAGAGGAAGGTCAAAGGAAAGGGTACGTTATGGGATGAAAGGCTAAATGAAAAGGATGCATGGAAAGGGGGTCTGAGTGTGCATGATTTTGTGGCACATTGCCAAAACTTAGACGTCAAAAGGTGCATGTGGTGTCATACTGTTCCCCTTTCCCCCCTTCCATTTGGAAGGCTTAACGTACGTGGCCATTCCATTTTGTGAATGAACACACCTCATTTCTGATAGATATGGTCAGCTGTTGATGGCACATGGTGATGGTCTCAAATCATTAATTGGTCGTGACGTGTGGTCCGAGAAAGATTTCCTGATAATTCAATTGAATCGAGAATTTAATCAGATCCACTAGTGGACATTAAACCATTTACAGTTCATACTTGAACTTTTCACATTTTTTTGTAGAAAAATTGATACAAAAAGTCTAATCTGACAAGCAAAAGCATGCAGTTCTTTACATCGCTGGTGATTTATTTCGTGAAAATTTCCCCAACTTTTGTACTTGTTGGAAAAAATGATCAGTGAAAGCAAAAGCAATCACTCAAACAAATAAATTTTTGCCAACCTCCCAAAACCATCCCAACCATCCATTCTCCAGATGGGGAGGTTGGTAAAGGTAAAAAAAAAGCAAACTGCACGGGAAAAGCAACTGTGAGAATTTAATCATATTTGCATTGTCTAATTGTATTAATGTGCAAATTGCATCTGTATGCTGATTGCATTTACATGCTAATTGATTTGTATGAGATGGTAAACCTGGCTGCTGTTGTTTTTTGTTTGTTGTGTTACATGTACTCAAACATTTTTTTAACAGCATTTGTGAAAACATTTTACACAGATCATATTTGTTGTTTCTCTTAAGAAGTCAAAAAGAGGTATGTGGCCTCACTTTCAAGCAAACAGTATCAAGAAGTTTTAATAACTTTCTTGCTTTTGAGCAATGCGAGCTTCAGGAGAAGCAGTAAAGATGGTAAAAGATGCCAAAGAAGTTGCAAGACCAACTCTTTCGTTGTGTATGTCACAACATTACAAAGTCTGTTCATTTCTTTGAGCAACAGTGTCAGTTTTGTGCCTGGATATGATCATAATCATGGATAATATTCTCATTTTAAAAGTTCCTTTGATGTACGAACTGAAGCCAAGTGACTCTCCGAATTTTCTCACCCCCCTTTCCCTTGATCACTGTTGATTCTGATAAGATCCATGAAGTTGATACATCATTAAACATTAACAGCGACCGTGATCGAATGATAAAAAAGTTTATCCAGCGTATAGAGATCAGAGGCAGCATATGTGACGAGAGCGACGAGTAATTGATTAAGTGGGTTAATGTAGGCAATTTTTTTTTTTCCCCCCTTTGCCTTGCCCGTCTTAAAAGTTGGTCTTTGAATCATGTCAGAACATTTTCCAATATAACTCCGTCCATCAGTTCTGTCAATCTCAACAAATTAGAAGCAATGGGGTGATGTTTGTTGCAAAAGAAAGATTTGGAGATGTTCTCAGGATTCAGTCCTTGAAGTAATTCTTTCGTGTTTTGAGTTTGAGAAGATGAGTATGGCGGTTTATTACCGTACATTTTGAATCTACAGGGGTGGTATTTGTGCATCAAATATCATCTTTCTCTCCGTGCAACGCTCGATCTTGTTTCCTTTCGTAAAGTTCCTTTGTCTCTGCATTCCCATCATGCATATCTTCAGGGATCAACCTGTCAGATGTCTACGTTACAATGTCATAGCCAATGCTCGCTTGCCGTCAGATACTGGCTTAACGGTTTCGCTTGATTATGCTCGCGTTTTATTTCGCACAAACGTTTGAAATACTGGCCTCCTATTTTCAGCATGACTGACATACACAACTGTCTAGACATAGGGCCTAAAACAGGTCATGGAAAAGTCATGGATGAAAGTGACATGGTGCACAGGGTCTATATACCTTCCCCCTTTGGCAGTGAGATGCACGATGGTGCAATCTATGAGAGGTTTTAACTGTGTAGAATGATAAGATGTATTTCCATTTTTACAAATTTAAGTTTTGAAAATTGACATTTCATGCCCAATTATGGAAATTCCCCAACCAGCAGTTTTCCCCTGACTAGCCATGTTGGTTAGAGAAACCCAGCCCCCCCCCCCCTCTTGCACAGGTTACTGCCTTCTGTTTTCCGACTGCATTGTTTACCTCTTAATGTATCATCTTTGCTCTTGAATTTGCTCAAACTTTTTTTGCGGTGTGCAATTATACAAAGCAATTCTCTTGTGGTACCTTCATCTTGCTTGCAACAGTGAATATTTGTGCAAAGAGGAAGTCCTTTCCCCCCCCCCCCCCCCCACATAAGTAAGTCACACTTTTCAATGATGATTACTATCAAAGCTGTGACATTTCCACATAATCTGCTGCTAGCATCAAGCTGAAGGGGACCCATATCTGATATCTGCACCCTAATATTTCTGTTATTTTTCATGAGAAGATTACATAGGCAGCACTACAATTCCCAACATTTTGAGTCATGCCCCTGCAGGCTTGATATCACCTTTCTTTTCCCTCTCTCGCTCATTTTTTTTTGTTTTTGTTTCGGCCAGTTGAGAGGACTTTACAGTGTTGCTTTGATTGAGCAATTAAAATGTGCTTCCTTGCCACTCCCAGGTACCATTGAAAAAAGTCTTGTAAGCTTTAAAGTTTATCCCCTAGCAGCCAGAATGCAACCTGTTCTGCTGTGCGACAACATGCACCGCTCTGGATAACGTATCACGATAAAACCTTTTGATTCACATGTACAGTACGTAGTCCTTGATCTCCCAAAAAGCTACGATGAAGAGCGGAAGAAAGTCCGGTCTGGTCATGACCGATCCTCGCAGTTTTGTACCGAGTTGACAGATTAATGTTGGAAGTGAGTGTAAAGGACATTCATAGATGCGATGATCGTGGTTCTTCAGTCATCTATACGGTCAACCCCCCAATGAGAACCTCCGGGCTGCCTCTCCACTATCAAGGAGGCGGCAATTTACAAGTGCTCTCCACGCAGCAGATTTTACTTTCAAATCGTCATCCAGTATCAACCTGGATGCGACGAGATGGCTCTTGACTCCTCACATTCTTTTCTCGACGTGATACAAATGGCTCTCGCAGCATGTCTCGGTGGTTAGCCTCGATCATTGATGTCTCGGCTTACGAATTCAAGCTACAGTAGGATGCCTCGATAGCCTCATCCTTGTGTACTCTACGCAATAAGAAAGACATTGATACATAATATTCCGTGGAAGGCTCGAAAAAGAAAAAGATTAAATAAAAACAAGATTTACATGACAAGTGATGTGGCTGTAGGCAAATATGACTGCGACATTCATTCATGAAGTAGCAGAAGGCGGCCAAGCCAACCGCTGCCGGGGCAACCCAACGCCGAGTGTGTCGAGAGGTTACCTACACCAGTTTTGGCATATATATATGAAGATATTGGAGATTGCTTGCAGTCATGTTTTGTAATTTGTAAAATTTGCAGTAGCAGATCTGCATTAACATCACAGAGGGAGGGAGATTCTGTTGGAGTGGAACGACTCGAGAGAAACACGCAAGACGTAAGGCAGCGCAGAGAGAAATTGACCAAGTTTCATTTCGTAAAACAGGATGAAATTATTAGTAATCAATATGACTGGTAGTAGAGAGACATTGTGACAAACCCAAGATGAAGGATAAACACTCAGAAACACAAATACTCCAGAAACTGCACTTTTAACCCTCCTGTGGTCTCTTCAAAGTCAACTGCGAAGGTTAAATTTTATAGGTATGTCATCAAACCACCTTGGTTAATGAATATGCAGATTGTCCACTCATATGATGGACAAAAGCATTGTGGTCTTGTTTCTTGCATGTGATTGACGAAGTCATGTTGTAACATGGGTGTTTGATGACAATTTAACTGTGGGGTTCAAAGGACTGATAGGGCATTGTCAAGTCGGTTTGTCTATGTGGAGCAGAAAAAGAAGACATTGGGAAGGAACTCAGCGGTAACATGAAGATGAGATCTACACGATGAGTCACATGCATTTGCCAGTATAAGTGCTCCCTGTGAAGCCTGGCAACAAACTACTGTACAACTTAGATGAAGAATAGGTTAATTTAGATTAAAATAACAGACATAACCTACATGCATACATACAGCTGAGCTGACAGCTGACTCCAAATGCAACTACAGAAACAGTTAACATTTTAATAGTCACACTCTTACTATACAAAGGTAGTGGTTAGATGGATCATTTACAATTGTACCCATTTAGTGGTTGAATTTTGGCGTATATCTTTTATGATGACTTGTCAAAAGTTTTCCTTTTTTTTTTGCCATGCACCAAATAAAAGACATGTCCTGGATTACATTTGAATTTCCTGACAATTCCAGCAATTACATCAGTAAGGCACCTCAGGCAATGAAAACTGAAACGGCAGTCGGACCACAGAGGGCGCATTTGGGGTACATCTTTATATGTTATTACAGTAGAGAGTCCTTTGACCCAGGATATAGCAAGAAAATGAGTATCACCGAGTTCTCGTGACTTGTACAATAAACCGCCAAAATAAGTAGGACTTTTTGACTACACGATGTCTGCATGAGGGACAGCCAGAATGGAAGAAATTGAACCCAATTGGCATTCTTAGGTAACAAGTACGCTGCATATGATTCAGTGACTGCATGTTCCATACTGTTCAAATGAGGGGGAGGGGTCATAAATAATATACATCTCTTGAATATTCAAACCACTGTGACAGCCAGCACTTAATGCGCACCTGAGAGTTTCTTTTCAACGCCACAATCCACAAGGAAATGCAACTCCTATGACATCATCATTGGAGTTAGGGTTAGGAAAGGGATCTCCATCAGCTTAGTAAATGTCAGGCATGTATTACTTTCGTAGCTTCTAAACTGGGAGGGCATGTGTCTCATGAATATTCAAAACATTACGATAACATTACCACATTCTTACATGTAAAAAGCTGCATTGCTTGTGTCAGTTTTTTTTTTTTTTCATCACAAGATATGAGTTCGCTCGAGTTAATTACATTAAAAGTTTGTGATTTTTCCATCATTACTTCTCCATTATTCTGTGTCTCACCTCATTTCACATACTTTCAACATCATTATTTGTAGCTGAATCTATTTTTTATGTTTAATTATGATCCTGATAATTTACAGTTTCCAGTCGTGAATGATACCATAAAGATGTGATATCTTCTTTCATAAGAATTTGACTGAAATGGATTCAACAGCTGCTTTAATTATGAAACAAATGTATTTTCGGCATCTCTAAATCACAAAGTGACGACATCTTCCTTTGCCAAAATCTGTCAATCACAAAACTCTTGCAATTCGTTTCTTCTTCTTGATTAAAACAAAAAGATGTAGGTTTTGTTTTTCACTTTGATAGTGACAGCAGCTTTATTTATTTGTGTTTGACCAATATAATCGGAGATGACGGAGAAAAACTAATTAAATGAAGATGGCAAGCTGAAGCTGCCTGTAACTTTATTACAAAAACAGTTTCAGTGATTTTCAGAAATTTCTGATATGGAATATTTTAATTATGTTTGCTGTTCATACTCAGAAAAATTATTTCCATTTTGTATTAAACTTGAACACTTCATTTAATTAGGTACAGGGTATGTTCAATGAGTAGTAAAAATGATTTAACTGTAAGCAAATAAGAATTTTAATTAATTTTTCTTGTGGTTTCGGGACAATAGTTTTTCTGAAAGTTTTACCCTGTACTCCCATTTTCTAAGTTTGAGCGAACAAGCAAATTAAGAACTCTTTTCATTTTTACACAAAGCATGCTTGTTTCAAGTAACTTTTAATTGATAAGAGTTAGATGATAATTTGAGAATGATGTATATGTGAACTTTTTAAAGGTCTGTGCGTACAGTGGAGCATAAAAATGGAACAATGGTTGCCATGCGTGTAGGACTGTTGTGTTTTTGATGATACGCAGCGTTCGAAATCGATATCATTCCTCTTTTCACGGGAAAAAAAAAAATGTTCTGGAACTTTTACGAGATAAACGCAGAAACGTGTTCTAATGCTAACATAAGCCCTCGTTAAAAAAAGAAATTCCGGTCTCAGTAATCCTCTAATGATCTGTCAGTCTCGTTAATTAAGTGACCAAATGCAAGCTTTCTCTGCCTGGCCATTTACCGGTTAACAGATTTCTAGCCATTCCATAAGTTGTCATTTCATGGGTGACATACATTGCTTTAGGATCTTTCCCGTTATCCTGTCCAGTAACATCACTGAGAAATTCGTTGATTGCATAGTCAATCAGACATGATGGTGAAATATTGACTTTTCAGTTCTGCAAATTAGTCTGCACTGCATATTCCCTGCTTGAGCTTCTTTCATTTACTTCATGACTCATGTACCTGTCTCAACACAACTACTGCACTTCTGTCTATGGTGTCAAGATTACTCCAGGTAGTGGCACACCTGGATTGTAGAGTGGGAAGCTCAGGTGCTTGTCCAACATTAAGCCGAACTTCGCTAAATGGTGTTGAGAGGTTACCAGTGTACTCTTGGCACGGTAGATGAGTGTGCATTAGCTATGTTGAGACGAGTGAATCATTCGCAAATAATCAAATCAGGTGACCTTTTGGATGTTTACTCGCAGTATATATCATGTGAAGTGGGGAGGGGGGTTGTCATATTTCCTGACAGATTATAATAGACACACAGCAGAAAGTCTTTGGGACTGATAGTGATACTGAGGAGATCATGGCTTTGTTAAGTTGTCACACATGTATCCCATAAATTACCTGTCGTAACATAAAAGACAAAGTTGCACCCTAACAGACAAAACAAACTTCATTGAATGATGTCTGGTGGAATTGGATGGGTGGAATTGCAGGATGTCACTTTGGAGGATTTAGCAGACACGGCATGCCTTTGCTAATATATCCCGGCAGGGCAGCTTACAGTGCATGTACATCACCTAGTCGCCAACAAAATACATGCTGTGCTAAGATCATGTCTCGAGAAAACCTTTTCATGCACGATGGATTGTTATGTGATATCCAGATATACCATAATGGCTAAGGATATGATCCTCTTGAGAATGCATGAATATGTATGACATATGAAAGAAGTGGCTGTATGTAATATAACTCATGAATATTCAATAACATTGCAAGGTGAGTTGGTGGTGGCAGCATTTCACATTTTAAGTAATATGGATGAAATTGCCAAGTGTCTTCAAATTAAGAGCATTTCAAACACATGTGCCACCCCAGTATAGAGAGAGTGTACGTAGCATTTCTTAACCTGCTGTCCATGGTGGACAATAACTCAGCAGAACTTTCACCGGTGGGTGAAATTTGGGTTGTAAAAATAAAGTTGGAGGGGAGAGAGATGAGAATATGGGCAAACATGCCTGCAAAAGTCATAAGACATGGATTCCTTGCTTTGTGCTTGTTCAAAGCCTCTCCGTCCTGCATGGGATTCAGTTGGGTCTTCCTAAAGGGGGGGGGGGGAGAATCATAACAAGTATAGAATCCTGAAATAAACCCTACAGTCGATTTTTTTTTTGTTATAGCTCCAAAAGAACATGTGTCCTGTGGATCACCAAATTGTGCTCTCTAGACAAAAGGCAGTATTTGTCTGTCTCACCTGAAAACACCTAAATATAAAATTTTCTAGTCGTTCAATAAAATGTCTAGAAAATCTGCCTGCCTACAATCTTGGACACAATTGTTGGGACACTTTGTGGTATGTTGCAAATATAATACTGAATTTTAGGTGAGAGGATAACATGAAACCCCGTGCCCCTTTCCAATGTTGCGCTATAAGAGTGAATGTACACTTTGAACAGTAATCCCATAGCCAACATTGAACAAGCCAGCGGGGTGTTTGACGGTCCAAGATTGTAGGCAGTGGGATCTGTCAATGGGAGGGCTATAGGGGTATCTTGGACTCTGCATACACCTGAATTAGCTTGAAGCCTTTGAAATGTGATGAAATATTTATTTTAAGGTACTCTAACCTTGAAAGAGCATACCCCACATGTATGTCTTCTGGATAGGATGTTTGTCAGATACACTGTAAGTGTTCACTTGCAGACAACACATTATAGAAACAGTGGCAAATCTCATCAAAAGTGTTACTAGTTCATAAAAGGCACTTCAAGCATTATTAACCATGTTAAAAAAGAGAACATGAGCACAAAACTTAACATAGCCTGAAATATTACCTTTTCCATTATAAAAAATGATGTATTTATAGTGAAAAAGTAGAGGATATGAATCTCCCTTCTGCCATCCCCGCCCCCCCCCCCCCATGCTTTCCGGTGTGTTAATTTGTGATAGACCTTTTCAATTGTAAGTCTCTCAGCTGATCGTGTGCCTTTGAATATCTCCCTCCCCCCACCCAGCAAGACAAAAGTAATTCATTCCTGGTTTCAAATGTCATAATGGCATATGATGTTGAATATCATGGCCAGTTTCTCACCTTTCTATTAGAGGAAGTGCCTCTCAGTTCATTAAAGGTTTTTTTTTTTCTTTTCCACAAACCTGGAGAATGAATTGACTGACTTCACGTTTTTCATCATCGTGTAACATTACTAATTGAACATGTAATATAGCTGCTGTGGATGCTAATCTACATCGCTCTCGATCCTACGACGTTTCAATCTTCCTCATTTTTCATGTGTTTCAACGAGCCTTTTTTTTTTTTTCTCATTTCGTCTTCCAGATTTCTTGTTCTTTTTACGTGCCTTGTACTGAGTGTGTTGGTTACCGTTAAAAATGCTCACGTGGTCCAGACTTGTAACCGGATAGTTTTTGTACTGGTAAGTTGATCTTTCTCTTGAATATAGCTGCCGCGACTTTCTGTTGAAACGTTCAAAATTCGAACAATTAATGAAAGCTGATGGAAAGTATGTATTCCACATTGACCTGGGTGACATTTCCATGTCGATGAGCAAAAACAGCTGAGGAAAGGGACTGGGGGCTAAGAAAGGGCAAGGCCTATGGTCCCCTTTGAATATTACAACTACGATTGTCACTAACATGCGCAAGGTAGACTTGCAGTAAGTTGTAGCATTTTCTGAGACTCATTTTTCAAAGGTCGCACCAACAGGCGCAGAGTTGTTGCAATGGGGTACACCAAAGTCATTTTTTTGCCATCTGGGAGACTCAGATGCAAAATGGAGCTATCAATACCCCCATTTCTAACTGGCAATGCATATACTTAATTCACCCATGTTTCTGTGCCTGATGTTGCCTTTTAAAAACAGATCCTTTTTCATTTTTTTTTTTTTTTTAGAGTAGGGGGTAGCATAGCAGTTACAGAGCAATCGAGCAGGGTGCAAAATTATTAGGGGCTGAGCAGGATCCGTGCAGAATCACGGCCCATCAAGTTAACTACGGGAGAGATTAAGTAGCTAAGTCACAGAGTGATGGCATGAGGGCCCAGTGTAATATAAAAGTGAGGTCAATGCTTCGGTTGCAGAAAGAGATAGCACACACTTAGCATGCAGACACCAGTAGATCCAGGGAGGGCCAATGAGAGCCATGGGTGAGATGGTCCTCCTGGGACCTCTCCACTATATCACTGTGTCAGCAGTTCCTCCCTCCTCCCCTCCCCAAGCAAGGGTCCAGAATGTGCTAGTGAATACAGAAGGAGAGATCAATGAGTACAGAAAAGAGTTGAATGTAGTAAAAATTGTGATGAAATGGAGGTATCCACAGGGTGCCAGTTGATGTTTAGGATGGGGTAGGGTGTTTGAGGAATGTGCAGTGAGAAAATGCATGAACAGGGTGTAGGCTGTTAGAAGAGGATGCATAGGATTGTTGTAGGGGGTGTAAAACCGCTCCGTAGGAAATTTGCCATGGGAACAAGGAATTGCATGCAAAGTAAATTTATATTTTTTAACAAAGTGAGTTAAATAATTGCAGACATTGCAGTTGTAACATCGATCAATAGGTCTTGAGACCTTTTTCCTTCACTCGCATTTCATGGTTCAACAGTTTATTGCCCACTCAATCAAATTTCTTGAGTTACCGTGAAGTTGTATGTTTGAACTAGTCTATATGTTCGAATATAGATAATGTGCTGAGCTAAATATTTTGTGGCCTCAAAAGTGCTTGCTACTGTATTATGCAAAAAGTGGTTCAAAGTGGTGCGGGGGATGGAATGTGAGGAGATACGTCGTACTTCGAGGCATAACTCAGAAGTCATCTGCCAACGTACGCTCATAAATTGTCGCAATCTTCTCGGGTTTGGGAGGGATAAACAAAGAAATTTCTCGCTTGATGAGTGTCGGGTAACTTTATCGCTTGGCAACTCACTTTGCAATCCTCAAAAAAGGAAAAAAAAATGTAAATGATGCAAAAATGTTGATTCGGGTAATCATCTTTATGGATCATGAATCACCTACAATGTGTAACTTTATTTGACGGGCATAATCGAGGCAAACTTGGGGTAATTAGCTTTGTAAAATACATCTCAAGGCAAATTTGAGGTAATTAGTTTCTTTTTTGTTTTTTTTTTTTTGCTTCATACCTCTCGTTGTCAGCGGAACTTGAAATGCAAATGCTCCATATTGCCTGACTTTGTGGATTTTTCATGGTAGTTGGGGATTCAGATGGAAGATTTTATTTTCCACCATACGCGTTGGTCGTTTCCGTCTTTTGTCGGCGTTTTTATGTCTTAACTTACTTTGCTGTATTGAGTTAATTGACTTTTCTTGGTCAAAATTGTTTTGTTTATGTAAGTCACTCCTCCTTTACCTATCTCAGCACAACAACTGAACTCCCATAACCTTATCAAGAACGCTGGCAGGCTTGGCAAGCAAAATGGGAGCGCAGTTGTTATGTTGAGACAGATAAGTGAGATCATTCATAAATAACCAAACCAATATTCCAAACATCCCAAGTTTTGGGATGTTGTAAACACTTTTTTTTCCCCATTTATCCCTTGATCTTTTCCCTCTTTTTCAGGAGGTTGGTTTAGTTTTTGTTCTAAGCACTGAATGCATCTTAAGAGTCTGGTCAGCAGGCTGTCGTAGCAGATATCAGGGCTTCTCAGGAAGGCTCAGGTTCACTCGTCGGCCTCTAGTCATTTTAGGTAAGGTATCCAGAAGACATTTTCTCAAGTTCATCGAGTATCATTCTTGATTTGGTCAGAGTAAACCCAAAATCAGTTTATAGGGTCACTCTGGTAGTCATTACACACTCAGTTATTATGTCATTGTGTCATAGTGTCGTAATCATAGTTATAGTTGTCAGTTATAGTACCATAGTGTTGTAGTCATAGTGTGAGTCTTACTTTGGTAGTCATTGTATAAGGCATATAATGTGCATTTCCAGAGTGAACTTAACAGTGTCATAGTGCCACAGTCATAGTGTCATAGTTATAGTGTAATGACATGTCATAGTGGCATGGTCATAGTGTCAAATGATCATAATGTCAATTTGTCATAGTGTTAGTCCTGGTTTCAAATTCACAGTGTCATAATGTCACAATCGTAGTGTTGCAGTTATAGTGTAATGGCATAGTGACATAGTAGTCAATTAGTCATAGTGTTAGTCATAGTTTGAAATTCACAGTGTCATAGTGTCACTGTAGTCATATTGTGATAGCTGTCATAGTATTGTCATAGTGTCATGTAATATTCCACAAACATCATTACTGGGTGATCATGCATTTAAAAAATACAAAACTGTACCTCTCAAGCAATGGTACTACTGCCATCTTCCACCCATCTGCCCCCAAACACCCCCCTAAAAAAAAATGGTCTTCTAAAATGTAGCCATTAAAGGGACATCAAATACTAAAACACAGTTGCATGTATGGCTACATTACTGACATCATCCCCGCTAAATGAGCGACTGAAATGTATGGTTGTCATTCATCAATGAACCATCAATTTTTGAGAAAAAAGTGGGACACCCCACTCCCCAAACCCATACGCCACTCCCTTTCTCAATTTTAGCCACGGGATGACAGTTCACAGCATACAGCCACTACTTTTGCACAACATTCAGAAGAAAAAGCAGGTGTTGTGTTATGTCCGAGTAATCTTGTTATCTCGAGTAAGATTCAAGATTGCAAATTTGCCCTGAGAGTTTTTCACAAGTTTTTGTCTTGGGTTTTGTCTTGGTTTCGACTGCCTCTGTGGTAGACGTACTGGACATTAACGATAGCAGAAAGGTTTCCGTTACAGAGAGAGAGAGATGTTGAGAACAGACGTCCTCGATTTCATGATATTAGGGTTCCCATTTATTTGTTGATTAGACTGGCACACATATATTAAATAAATCAAGTTGATGACGATGATAAAGTAATTGATACAACAGTTACATAACGAGAGGGAGAGAGCGATACTATTGACCTACATAATTCATATAAGGAGATACATGTTGACAGTTCAAAGACAAAATTACGATTGAAAATCATGTCCTTCTCGAAGCTTTGAGATTACGCTATTACAGTTGAGGGTACGGAGTCACTAGTCATGTGAACCAATCAGATTATGGAATCCCATTATGCAAACACGATGTAACCTGCAATGAATCAACCCTGTAATTATAACGAAATTGTTCCCTATATTAGCATATGCTCCACCCATTCTAACTAAATCTATGTATTTCTTTGCTAACCGACAGAAGTCAAATATTGCTGAAGGACAAGTTGATAAATTTGCATGAGAACACCAGAGACTGACCTACTCAGTCTCCAGAGACATGGAAGTTTGTGACGAACCTACTGTATACAACATTATTTTAAAGTTGTTTTATCAATAAGAAATAAATGTTATGCATTTTGATCCAAACTGGAGCAACACACCAAGTTTTCAGTTTACTTGGGCCATAATGTCCAGTCATATCTAAACATGTGCTTGGAGTAATGACTCATGCTACCAGGACTTTCAGATTAATCCAGAAAACTATATGCCCTTAATATTTGAGAGCATTTTCCCAGGGATATATTTATTTTCCGTCTTCATATGGAAATGAGGGGTTTTGCAGTTCAAACAGTTTCGATGTATTATGTACCAATGCAGTTCATCTGAATCCGAGAAGGTTGCTAATAGTGCAGCCTCGAATCGTTATGGCTCATTTGTCGAATTAAACATTAAGCCTGCCATCTATTCCTGTCGACCAGCCGGAAACCCAGTTATTTCTGCGTAACTGCTGGTGCTGAACGCAAGTTTTAAAATTGATACATGTGATATTTGTGAGAAGCAGAAAACCACAGAAGGGTCATGTAATGATCGGTATTCATGATCGTGTGTGAAAGTAAGATTTTATTTGGGAGTCTTTTCGCCCAGCTGTTGGCACATGCTAGCCTAACAATAGGATAGTGTAGGAAGTCCTAGGCTACCCATGTGTTAGTGTTAGGGTACAGACTTTCTTTTAGTGAATCCTTGTATTTTTTTTTTTTTTTACCCTGCCTCACGTGCAACCCTGAGGATTGCATGTCTTTCATTAACCTAGCTAGCCAACAACCCGCACAGCTTCAGCCTTGCTTGAGAAAGTCCTAAGCTGAGTTGCGGCCCCCAGTCCTGGAGTAAGTACTTCAACTATGAGGCTTGCGTATGTACCACGTATGGAGGTCTCCCGTGATTGGCATCACTGTACCTTGGATAAACAGAAGATGGAGATTAACAACCTCCATTATTGAGTGAATTCCTGCACCTTTGCTATCAATTAAAGTTCAGAGGATATTAACCGTCAGCCAAAATGAAGGGAATAAAAACATATTGTTATGTCATCAGGTTACACCTGGTGTAAAACCATAATGCATTGTAATTGGCCAGGTCCATTTCTCATCGTGGAGACGTTCCTTCTTCGTTGTTCCATCTCGTCAGGGAACTTTGTGAATTGAAATTTAAATTAACTTGAATGGCATACTAGGCAATTAAATTTGACAAACAGAAACGACTCTCAAATCTTGTTTCTACGAGCTTGTTTTTGTAATATCGAAGGGACTTTTTTCGCAGGGTCAAGCAAGCGTTGACAGTGACATGGACGGACTTCAACGATGTGATGGTATGGGAGGAAGTGGAGGGATGTAGGTGGAAGGTGTACGATGGAGAGGGACAAAGGGAGAATTGAGGGAGGTTCTGGATAGTAAGTTTTGTTTCCTTCAACATGGTACTGATCCTTGAGGAAACACAGAATCAGAGGTCGTGGATCTACATAACAGTTGGGCAAAATTTCTTTCTCATGCAAATCCCTCACCTGATCAAACTGGATATGGACATGGCATTGACAATTGACGTAGAATTGACCTGACTCCTCACTTTAACTGTCTCATTTTAGAGCTGCCCTCTCGTCTACCATAAGTGTATGTTGGTCCCGTAATTATGTACCTTTCGAAAGTATGTGGCTGCTCGGCAACAAACTTTTGGGAAGCTAGCTCCCGATCCCCTTCTTCATGCTGTTGAAACCTCCAGGCAGTGGCGGCACTACAGGGGGGCATGAGGGGGAATTTGCCCCTCCAGATTGTTTCCTTGCCCCCCCCCCCAGTTGCCCCCCCAGTTGCTCTCACCCTTCCCAATCAGATCTTGTACTCATTCAAAATTAATCACAAAACTACCTGTGGTCCCCCTGGATCCTTGGTCCAAACCTGGACCCCCACCAGGACCCTGGACCCTAAAGCGGACCCCTGGACCCCACCCGCAAGGTCTCACGCTTCGCGCGAAAATCTTTGCCCCCCCAATATTTTCCTCTGCCCTCAGTTTGCCCCCCCTAAGTCTGACATCCTGGCGCCGCCACTGCCTCCAGGATATAGTTACAGTAGATTTTGTACCTTACGTATCTTTTGACCATTTGCCGTCTAGCGTCTAAAGCTGCCAGTCCTACGTAAACTTGGATTCCTCTCAGAGAAACATAAATTGATTGTGGTAAAGCAGTGTAGATCTATAGGATTGTGTGACATGCTTCTAGAAAATAGCACCCTACATTCAGAAGTTGCCTAGTAAAACCCTGAGTATAACCATTGGAATTTTGTTCATACCTTTCACCTTTTTTGAGATATGGCTTCTCAAAGTTTGGGAAAAATGCAAAACAGCTGATGTGGAGTGTTGCCCAGTGTCAGTATTTCTTCAGTTAAGACTACATATTTTGCCACTTAATTACTGAGTTTCACTGAGGTATATTGATATTTTCAAAGAAGAAAATACATGCTTACTAAATGAAGCCCTCCGGGCATATAAACTTCTCAAATATCCTTGAAATAAAGGGTACATAAGACATATCATGGGATCTATCTCTTGACATCGCAAATTTGCTTGCCTAGCCAATGTTTATTCATGATACAGCTGTGACATACTAATTTTCCTGTAAACGCTGTCAATCTTTGATGAATTTTGACGGAATTTGTGGCTATTTTTAATACTTTCGAAGCTTAATGCACCCAGTGCTCCAAAATGTCATTTTCTTGTCACACGACCTTTAACCCCTTCCAACGATGATGTTGTTCTGTGGCATATGGGTCGATTGCACTGCTATGTGCTGTCACATATACGCTACAGACATACTGGCAGGCAGAATATGCCAGGCCTCCTAGTTTCACAGATGTTCCTTCTCCTATCAGAGAGTTATTATGCAGGTGACTGTAATGGAGTTGAATTTGTCATAACGCTTATTTAACCAGCATATCATCCCAATAAATGAGAAAAACGTACCCCATAAACTGAAGCTTCGCCGAATCATCCTTTCCGTTGTATCAAACTCGTCGAGTACGATTCCCCTCGATCTCACTGAAAGATTTTTTTTTTTTTCTCTTTGTGCTAAAAATATCCTGCTTCGATCATAGATATCGTCGTGGCAACGGCTTCGTCACTCATCATCATCGTTGGCAGCAAGCATGCCAAATTCCTGAAAGGCGCCTTACCTGGCCTGAGGTTCATCCAGATTTTGAGGCTGGTTAGGTTAGACCGCCGAGGCAACTCTTGGAAGCTTCTTGGCTCAGTTGTATGGGCCCACAGACAGGTAAGGGACACCTTTTTTGTTCTGGTTTTTTGGTTTTGATGAATATCATAACCTTTGCATTCATGATGGCACAAATGTGTGTATGATGTGAGGGTGTAGGTTAACTCAAGAAACCTGTCAACTCTCCCGGTTTTACCAGGGAGACTCCGTTGTTTTGTCCGGATCTCCGGCCCTCCCGGTTTTTAGTCCATATGTAACATTTCTGAAAATAGCCAAAACAGCACAACGCTTATTTGAGCGACAGGCCCTAAATAGAGTGTAGTGCATCAAACATCAGATTATCGTGTACAAAATTTTCAACTATCATGCCATAGCTTAGTGCTAATTACAACAATAGCAGGTTGCTTTGTGAGTAACTTGTTAGTTAATTAGCAACTGTGTTTAAAAAAGGGTGTATACATGTACTTACAATCTAAGTGGAAATAGGCCTACTAGGGCAACTTGTGCTGTATGTGTGTGATGATTTTCTCTGTGGCACTATTTTCACCATTCTCCCTATTTTTTTTACTCATCTCCCAAATTTTGGCTCTGAAAAATGTAAATCTCCCTTTTTTTGGGTGAAACAGGTTGACACGTCTGTCTCAAGGTGGGGAACTTGGACAGATCTGTTAGTGGATCTTTTCTGAGTACAAGAATCCTTTCGTTTTTGGTTTTAGTGGAGGTTAGAGGTTATCTAAGGTCAACATGAGTCAAATAGTGAAAACCTTTCAAGCACAATGTCTCAAGAAGGGAAGGTTTGACAGATCTCACAATGAGTTTGTGGGCATCTCTTACTGAACACAATGAGCCTCTTGTTTTTGGTGGAGGTCAAAGGTCATATGGGGATCAAGGGGCTCAAATAATGAAAACCTTGTAAACCTAGAATCCCAAGAAGAGAGGCTTGGACAAATCTGATGTTTAATTTGTAGGTGTACCTCATTGAGCACGGGAAGTCTGTTGTTTTTGGTTGAGGTCAAAGGTCATGTGGGGTCAACAGGGGTCAAATAGTAAACATTTTGTAGACATAGTATCTCAAGAAGAGAAACTGGGACAGATCTCATATTTGATTTTTATGTGTATCTCATTAAGTTCAAAAGCCCATGGTTTTTTTTTTATGGAGATCAAAGATGTTTAGGGTCGACAAAGCTCTTGTAGTAATTAAAACCCTTTTAAACACAAGATCTCAAGAAGGAAAGGTATGACATATCTCATATTAATATTTTGAGGCACACTGAGATCATACTGCCTCAAAAGTTACTCGGGCTGCATACACACCTTCCTGAAATCTTTTCAAGTGTCCACAAAACTCATTTACAGAAATCACTTGTGGATGATATATGCCACCACCTGTCTAAATTTGTTAATACAACTCCCTGGTTCCTTTTTTTCTATCCCTTACTCTTCGTACTCTCTTGCAATACTTTCTTTGTTTGTAATACAGCGGATTGCAGATGATTTTGTTGGCTACAACTTAACTGTTTTTTTTTTTTTTTTTGTAGAATCTTCTGTAGCTTCTGCATATATGCATTTGGTCTACTAATTCAACCTATTCACATTTTAGTTCGGGCCACACTGCACGTACCCATTCTAGACTTCTGAAAACTTGTTCTATTACTTTTCTTTTCTTGAGTAATTTGAAGTAACTTCCTTTTTGGGAATTAACTGAAAACATTCATATTCATAAGTGAGAGAATTCATCTGTTTCAAATTACTTCTAAAATGGGAGAAGATTGTCCACTGTCACACGATCACATGCATTAGGAAAAAACGGGATCCTAGTTCCAATTTTCAAAATATTCAATCACCTTACCGTAGAGTTTATTATAGAAAATAAAGCACTCTATGTATGTCTTTAAATTTAGACCATATGTATTTTATTTCCCTTTTATCTGGGGGTTCAAAAAGGTGTAAATGCCTTCACAGTAATTTGTGACTGCATTTTATCTAAGGGTTGACCAAATTTCACTGCACAATTCACACACTGGCATCCATTGCTGGTCTCCTGCAGGAGCACCGCAGGTTTCCGTGACAAGGTTCATTTGCCTATTATTGCTCGCTCACTGTCGACCTTGAGTTTTAAGAATAAATGAGATCAGAAAGAATTCATCGATCTATTCTATCCGGCGTATTCTGAGAAGACAAAATGGTACAATTGGAAATGTGCCGCATAGATTTGGGAAAGGTTAATACCCCGACGTTCCTCAAGTGAGTGATAAAGCTTTGGTGGTCATCCGCAAATGCCAGCTAAGCTGTGACTGCAATATATGTTTGCCTCTGTTCGCTTTCCACATATCACCTGTTCCTACATAATTGCACTTTTGCTGACTGTCGCGCGACCAGCGTTGGTTTAATACTTGTGGAGTCGAATGTGCATGTGTAATGTTCATCGAAGAACAATTTCATTAGCTTGTCTCAATTAATGTTCCAAATGCAAAACCGTGGAGGGAAATAGTGGCAAGTATCAATGGAGTGATGAATGTATAGAGCCAAAGTTAAAATAGGCATCATCGTGACGGTGTGTCTGCATGGAAATGCGAGTTCCTGCGATCTAGAGGGGAATTTTTATTCCAACATTCCTTGATCTGCACCAAGTGATGGTGGCACTCCACTGACATTTATAATCTCCCCACAGTTGTACTGTAGCCATCATGTAAGTAATAATGGGTGTCAGTTGAGCCTCAGGTCCCCAAGATGCACCCACCCAGGAGGGATGACCCATGCCATCACTGGTTACCATGGTGAGGTTTCCTCTGACAGGTCAAAGATTTGTTCAGTTTCTTTTTGTCTTCTCAGTTGCTCATGCTTATACCAACATGCTCTTTATGACGGAACTTAATTGCTTTCATTACACTACCTGATAGTACCTGATGATGTGCACATGTTAAAATTTTAAAGGATGCAACGATTTAATGAAGCGGAAAATTCGGAGACCCTATGCGTCAACATTTTGATCTTGGCTATCTGGGAGGAATGTAAACATTATAGATACTGTATGACTTGAGGTGTTGTCATCAAAATTCAGATTTTGGTTTGCATATCTTAGGTGATATACTAAAGCCCAGCAATGAACTGACTTTGGGCAAACTTGTGCAAGCTGAACTGATCATCAGTCACATGTTCTTGTCGCAGACCTCATCCTAGAAAATGAGGTTCATTATCTAAGAAGTTTTGGCATGGCAACTTTATTTTGAGGACACAACCACATTTTTCATACTTTGCATCTTAGTTGTCCCTTGTTTGATCAAATTTCAAGAACTTGTTGCAGATGCGTGCAATAATTTTTCAATGGTGAACTGAAACTATGGTTCATGATCTTCAAGATATCTGGAAGTGTTCATGTAATAACAGACAAAAACAGGCAAAAAAAAAAGAAATGTTTCCCGTTTGCTGCGAGGTTGCATCAAGCTGCCGACCGTCTTGTCTTGCCGCCATCATTCAATTTGTGAGTCAACTTTCTGAATCAGCAAAATTGTGCTACCTTAATTCTCTTTGTATTTCTAATGGTCCCACTATAGAACACAAAAGAAAGAGGGCAAAATACTGCTTGTTGTGTCTGTATTCGTGGATATTTTTTTCTTCGATTCGTTGGTTGCAGGTGTCGCATCCAATCACTTGTTGATGAACAATCATCAAGTAGGTGTAACTTTAATTTAAGAGAAGATGTGGGCAGATGCCACAAAAATGTGACTCAAATTGAAAATCTGGGGACTGGTGGCAGTTGTGATGAGATGTAGTCATATATATCTCTGCCAACACGTACACCTTTCGGTTGATTTTCAGGGCCAAGTTAAAATCAGGTGATACAAATCCCATCTGTTTATATCTGGTAGAAATTCACAGAAAATTTCTTTTCACAACTATAAAGAAAAACGGTGGGAAAAAAAAATTCAAGAGAAAAAGGTGGCACTGGGGTCAGTGACCAGGCAACAACTTTCACTGTTGACCAGATGAAAACTAATTAGGTTTGTCGTCACAAAGAGCAAAAGTCCCATCAGCAAATGTGCATACTAATCAATTCCATTTTGAAAAAAAAAAAAAAAAATACGATATTTTTTGACAAATACAAGTGCAAATGTGTACTTTATTAAGAAGTTCAAATAACACTGTGTCACAATATGGCATGCATGTTGATAACTAAATGTTAAAGGTTGTGTGACATGCATCTAGCAAAGAGCTCTCTTCATTCAGAAGTTGCAAAGTAAAACCCTGAAGGAAAATCTGTTGGAATTTTGTTTATATCTGTAGCGGCTTTTAAGATACGACTTTTCAGAGTTTGAGAAAAATGCAAAACAGACGACATGGAGTGTTGCACACCGTCATTATTTCTTTTGCTATGCCGATATATTTTGCCTCTTAGTTACTTAATTACGGAGTTTCATGTTGTTAGGTGATATCAGTGTTTTTGAAGAAGAAAATACATGCTTCCAAAATAAAACCCTCTGGGCATATAAAATGCTCAAATGTCCTTGAAATAAAGGTTACATAAACAAAGGATTAACATGAAACGTATCATACTGTAGGACTCCGTCTCTTGACGTCACAAATTTGCATCCTTAGCCAATGTTTAGTCATGATGCAGCTGTTGTGAGACACTCATTTGCCTGTAAATTTGTAGGTCTTTGACGGATTTGTATGAAATTTGTGACTGTTTATAACATTTTTAATTTTCAATGTAACCAATACTCCAAAATGTCATTTTCATGTCACACGACCTTTAAGTAGACACAGTATCTAAGGTGAGCTTGGTGTAACACTGAGAGATATTAAATGTCTGGTTCTTAGTATCTTAGTAATGTAGAGACACATACACATTCTTCCAGTAATGTTGAGGTGATTTTGAAGCAAAGTTTAAGGACTAGCAGACTAACAGACCCCCCCTGGATGTCAGTCTTATCAGGGTATTGTGCCCTATACCTACCACATTGGAGTCATATGCTGTTAATGCCAGGGACCCCATGTCAGTGCCAATTCCTCCCCCCCTCTTGTTTCCTGCATACTCTGGCTTCCACCTGAAACTTACCAAAGCCCCACGGGGGGCAGAAATGATCACTTTGGGAACCACTGCATTAAATTAGCTCAGTCAGTGGTAACTATGCAGAAGACTTAATAGAGCAGTGGCAGTAGGAGGGGATGGACTGGTTCACAGGGCAAGGTACTTTGTGGAGACTTACTCCTTGGCTGACCAACAAGGAAAGGACATCTGAGGGGAGTGAGTGTCTCCGGCTTTTCCTTTAGAAAATATTGGGAATTAAATAACAGTGAAATTCAAAACACTAAACAGCCACAAGTTTGTTCAATTGACTAACAGATATTACTCAATTAACATGTAAGAAAAGGTGGTGCACACCATTTTTCAAAGTTTTCTTTGTAGGAAAGAAAATCATGTTTAAACCAAGTTTCTCCTAGATCGAGGGTTTTTTTTCAGAATTTCATCGTTCAGTCTTTCTCCCAACTACAGCTACGTCATTATGAAAATTGTCCTCCCCCAACAACACTGCATCTCCCACCCAAAACTATATGTACCCATCGACACCACGCCCAGTGACTCGATTTGATCAGCCCTTTAACATGTGGGTATGTCAGATTTGTTTGGTAGCCACACAGCCACCTTAGAACGAATGTTTTCAGTGCTAGCATGCTGCAAAGCAGGTGCATCATTACAGTGTGCAGACTATCATGTTGAGCGTAGGTGAATCTATACCTCAAAAACAAGTGTAAATTCGCACAAAATGTGTCACATACCTCAAGATCTCCTATGGCACCTCCTTCAAGATGGAACAAGTCTCGGTCTCCTTCTCAATTCCTATTTAAAAATCCGTCTCTTTTTCCTTTCTTCCTTTCCTCTCTCCCCTCTTTTTTTGTAGGGGGGAGAGGGTTTTTTAGTGGGGAAGAGGGGGGATTATCATTAGTTATTTTTCTAGGAGAGAAGTGGAACAAGAACAAAAAAAAGGTTTCTCATCTTTTCATCAAGGTACTGAATTTTTGAAAATATACCCTGAGAAAGTAAGTCAGTTCATGATCTGGTTGTGTTGCTGGCTTACGCAGCAATGGTTTGTACGTCATGTAAGATATACACACCTAGGGGTGTCCTGAACAGGTTTCCATAACTCAATATTCGACAAGTGGAGATATGGATGGTGAAGCCAGCCGGTCTGTTTGGCGATTCCTTCGCTTGGCTCTGTCAGGCGATTTGAGTCCTACCAAAAGGAGTTTTTGGCTCATCAAGTACTAGTTGTGGAGCAAAAACAAACAAGATTCCTGTAATTCATATTGACTTTATTTCGTTGGATGCAATATGACGTCCATTTAGGTCGGCAGTTTGGTGTTGCAGCAGTTGCAGTAATATCAAAGAAATTTGATTTGCAGACGTATAACTGGCAGATTAGAGGAGAAAATGTAGGTGCATGTTGGGTGGGTGTGTACAACATATACATGAGGATGTGATGTACCGAATGTTATGTCATAGAAGTATTACTCTGACTAGAGTAAACTTAAGGAAATGACAAACAAAAGTGCCAGATAGTGACAGGTGATTAATTATCATCATGTTTGCAGCTTGGTGTATTCACATCATAGACATATACATAGCCCTTGCTGACACTGAAGCATTCTTCAACTTGGCACAATGCACACCTGAAAAAAGTTCTAGCACAGAGCCCTCGGTACCTATGCTTGTCCACTTTTTTTTATTTTGAGAGACAATGTATGCCAAATTGGGCTGAAGAAATCCTCCTAGAGTAAAGGATGGGATTGTCAAAAGTGGGGGCGCAGTGTGGCCCACCTGTGTTCCAGGGGCCAAATGCAACCTGTAGAAAAGCACCATCCCTGCAAACATTTTGCTGTCAGTTTTTAAGACGGCGTCTATGTCGTTCTGATGTCCGCTGCGTCGCCGTTTGCATAGTACTTCGACGCCAAAGAACTCCATCTGGCATCACCTGGACAAAAATTTGACAGTTCAGTGTCTATTTAAGCAAAGGGACTGTAAAATTTTAAGACCTCCATCTGACATTGTTTTTCAATTGCAGAAGGGATGCTTCATAGAATGGTCAATATGACATTGACTTACCTCTAATCACTACCTGACCTCAATCCAGGCCAGTTGGACTCAAAAGCTGATGTCCAACCAGCGGGCAAAATGTTTCCATTGATGAGGCCCCCAAAGTCTCTTTTGGACAGAAGTAAAACTGAAGAGAATTAGAAAAACACAATGAACGAAAGGGGAAAAGTTATTATTTATTTTGTTAAGTCTCACATCCAGGGGTTAGAAGTTGTGATTTGTTGTACGGGGAATTAAAAGAATATTTCAAACCATCCCAATCTAGTGTCACAAAAGGAGAATATGCCATAACGACCATACAAGGCATTTTCCCCAAAAAGTAACACCCACTTGGTCCACAAAGGTATTAAAATAGTAATGCATTTCATGATAAATAACACTAAAGACAGCCTCATGAATAATTCATAATCACAGCCTGATGACGTAAAAGTCGGACACTAGTTTGTTTCTTTGCGACTTTTACGTCATAGGCTTTGTCAGGCCTATTAGAAAAATTTTGGCAGTTTCAAATGATCCATATTTACACACAAAGACTCAGAGCAGATTGAAAGTTGTTGACATGTAGTTGCCTGGCCTATTCTTTTAACTCCTCCATTAATTAGTCGGCTTTTAGGAAACAAAAGAACGAGAGGTTGCCAAAAGTTCCCTCCAGGTATTTCTCTAAGTTAGTTCCATATTTGTCAGTGAACGCCAGGAATGCTATGCATGTCATGAAAGTGTATCAGTTGCGTTTGCTTTAGTCAGGTGTTCGCTTTACGTCAGTAACAGCTTTTGAAGAATCAGTTTGGCTCCTGTTACCTGGATTTCTTACACGTTTAATACCGAGTCGTTGGAACAGACAACTGCAAGAAATTTGTAGAAGTAGCTGACTGCCTAGTATCAGTGTCCCGCCTCCTGTCAACGTTCAATCGGCGGCAGCAGTATCTGCCCTTTTCACCGACCGAGTGAAATTTGATCTTGGAGACGTTTCGACCTATCTGGTGGGCTTAAAGAGAGAAGATGGTAAAGCTCCACACCGGCCAAAGTGGGAGGCAGAAATTGTTCTACAGTCTGTGAAGATGACACAGGCTCACGTGATGTTTGATGTGTAAAGTCAAACTCTTAGGCCAGCCAGCTTTGTGAGTTATTTCAGGTGATTGACCTAAAAGTGGTTAATGGCATTAAAAAAAAAAAGCAAGAAAATGTGCAGAGGAGTCTGCAGATGTGGGAAGAATTCTTAGGTGTAGACAGATGAGACAAGGGAATAAGATGTATCCGTGATGACGATGAACCACTGGCAGTTGTTGTTGGATAGCTACAAGCTTTCTGCTAACATTCCCAATTTCAATAGTCCTAATGAGGTCGCATGTAACGGTGTTTCACATTTTGACATATTTTGCTCTACTATATTTCATTGCATTTTTACGTCTTCTTGTATTTTTTTTTAAATAAGCCATAACCTCCCATCCAACACAGTACAGAAGGCAGCAGAGAAGTTTGAACAACAAATTTCCCCTTCCATGACAGAAAATGCATGAAAATACTCGTAAAGGAAAACAGTCAAAATTGAACTATTGTTACCTGTGTATTAAACAATTAAAATGGTAAGAAATTTGGCAGTTTCCGCAGATAGCTAGGTACACATACCACAAGTTTCTGGTTCATTTGGACATCTGGGAAAAGACTGCATGGAATTTCCCCAAATGAAAATTTTTGCTGCCCAAGAAATTTGAAAAATTAAAAAAAAACCCATAATTACGTGCATGGGTAAGGTTGACAATTTTGTGCCCAACTGGGTGCCTCGTGGAACTGTGCTCAAAAATTTGTGGTGAGAGGCTGCAGCCACCTCCCCCCATCCCAAGTTTTAGTCTCAGAAATCAACAGGGACAAAACTGTACATCACGTCATATATGCCAGCAGGCTTCTCTGCCATTTCTATTTCACCCCCTTCCCCATAATCTGACCTCACTATGGGCCTACCCTATATTCTCATTAAAAAAAAAACTAGCTTTTCTTTATACCAGCTTGCAAGGTGGGTGTTTTGGAATGCAGCTGTACGTTTCTTTTCCCAAGGTTACCAAGATGTCCTTATTTTTTTACCAGATGGCCGTAAAAAATTTTTACCAGGTGACTGTTTGGATAAGTGGCTTCCGTTTAATTTTATATGGCTAATTACACCAGTGTTATTTATGTGCAGACAATCCAATCATGTACAAAAAGCGATCTGAATGATGGCCTGTATTCCAATGAGATGTTTGTTTTGTTATAGGCAGGCTCTCCACCCACCTGCCGCTTTCGTTGATCACATACCTATTAATACCAGTTGCGTTATGTGTTTGTTCTTGGATTAAAATAATATGATATATCATTATATTGTTTAGCATGTTCCATGGGGTGGCAGTGGACAGGAAAGAGGGGTGTGGGTGTGATTGAATGGACAGGTTTCAAACTTCTAATACACTTACATCTCAATTATCCTTGATTTTGTTAACCTCTTGCTCTTCTGCTTGGCGATCTATCACACGTGTTGCAAGCAAACGACTGGAACGAATCTATTGGAATATATGTTTTTTTGCTAATCGCGGTGAGTGCAAACATTAAAAAAAAAAAAAGTTTAGAAAAATATCGCACGAATGAACCTTCGTGCAGATTACAAGGTGATGAGCAACTGAGCAATGTAACCCAAAGAATTTGTTGATGCTTTTTTCTTTGTTTCCATGGGAATTAAAGAAGAAATAAACCCAGGCATGCAAGAAGGACCTTCCATAAATTAAAACTGATCTAAGAGCCAAGCCCGATAGCCAGCCACATCGACCTAACCTCGTTCTTTTTTCTTTTGTTGTAGTTTAAAACCTCTCTCATGATATTTGTCACTGTTAAACCTCCATTTCGTATCCCACGGCAACATACCTCTCCGCTTAAACCGTCGCAACATTCGAATGTCGCAACGGCTGTTCTGATGGAAGAATTATAAACCTCTCCAGCTGATGAATCGGAGTACCTCAGGTTCTTATCTCAAACCGCAATTTGCTCGCGTGTTTGTTTTTATTTCTTTCGCTGTTTGTTGTTGAAGGACAGAGCCCTGAGTTTCTCTTAATTTTCCAGTTTCGATATAGTTTTCAAAATGTTTGAAAGCCATCAGACGAATTGGTAGGCTATGGCTTGGTCTTCTGGAGTAAGATTTGAGCTCAGGAACATTAGCATGGCCTCTCCTTCGTATTCATTTTTTTTGCAGTGACTTCAGCAAAGTTGATTCGTCATATGCCTCTGTATCGCATCATCGTCGTTGCTATCCTTGTCTCTTTTACAGGTGTTTCGGAATGATTTACTCAACGTAGCATACGTTGCAGTTAGGTTTGAGTGTTCACGGCAGGTTATTAGTTATGATCATCACCAAAATTTAGAGGCAGCACCCTCTTCGGTTTCCTCCTCGGTGACGCAGCGATGACATCACAGTCGATGACGGCTGGTCTGGACGTTGGCCACCTGTCCTAGTTTATGCGACTCCAGCCGATAGGACGAACTAGGATATCGAAATCGATGCAAACTTCCTCCGGGGGGACAATTTTATCGCTATGCAATCTTCTTAATTAGCTAAAGCTTTCTTTTCCTCGGGCAAGATGACCAAATGATCCACTATCAGCAAAACTAAACCAAAAAAGTTTGGATCAACTTCAAGAATGTTATAACGCAAGCACGTAAATCACAGAAGAATAGATGGAGCTGAAGTATCGATAAAGTGACTTTGACAAAATTTTTCCTCTTTCAGTCGGAAACGAATGTAGCATTGGTTGACTCTGTTGGCAATGAATGGCCATATCCCAAGTGTCTCCTCTGACAATTTTGTATTCCAGCCAGCTGTCTGCACTGCCCGAAGGCACGTACCACTGTTGGAGAAGAGAACTCTACTTGAACGCAAACTGCAGTGAACCTCAATCTTGATTCAAATATGGTGAGGGTGGTGGGGGGGCATGTCATTGATTCAGAAGTACTTTACCATAACACATATGCCTGTCCAAATTTTAAGAAAAAAAAATGATCCTTTTGTTATTGCTTTTCATTTTGCTAGTTTTTACAAGCAGCAAATAGTAGTGAAAGTTAGAAGATATCACTGTGGCATGTGTACATGCTGTACAATTCTACTGCTTGGCATGTCATCATTGGCGCCATTATCACTCTGCTGGCGCCTTGTTACTGGGTTTCTGATCATGCATTCAACAAAACCAGAGAAAGAAAGTTTGTTGTTATGTTTTATTTTCTTTCGCGCTTTATTACATAAAATAGTTTGTTTTACTCATGATGTATCTTGGGATATGTTCGGGGGGGTGGTGATTTCATGTTCTTCATGTAGCACTAGCTTGTTTCCCTACATGAATAGGCAAATGTTTTGCTACTTCAGTTAGCTCGGTGTACTCAGATATTTCAAATGCAACGTTCATGCAAAGAGAAGATAATGTATAAAACATCCCCTTGACGCTTAAGTGGTTGTCTGTTTTCTTTTTCACATTTCTTTTTCATGTTTCTTTATTTTATTTCTTGATTCAAGCTCGTCTTTACATTTCCAGTCGCTTGTATTTACATTTTCAGTTGCTTTAAGGAGGGTGGGCTAATTATTTGTGTGATGGAAATTGTGAAGCAATTTTTTTTTAAAATAAAGTTTTTCAAGTTGAAAAGAAACGATACTTTACGTACGTGAAAATGTACAGCATGGTGAATATTCCTTCAGATTAGTTCCAGGTAACTTTGGCTTGGATGATTTTAAGGAAACTACACTATAAAAGAAGACATGACTCTACACAAAATGGTCCACGGTGTGCTATTTATAGTAGCAAGTATATTTGTGTAGCTCCACTCCCCAGAGTGAGCCTCACAGAATGTAAGGAGAGTCATGACTTCAATTTCTGGGCAATTAATTTAGCTGGTAACAGTGATCGTAGAAACGAGGTAACATTACCTCAAAGGCTCCCTAGGATCTTTAGGAGACATTGAAGGAAGAGGAAATAAGAATAGTTCCCTGTTTGTAACTTGATTGGTAAACAGTTGTGATCTAATTTTGACTTAAGCTGTCTCTGCTATGTATGATTGCATGCACTGCCAAATGCCTACTCTATGCATGGTACACTTCCAGGCTTCAGATCTTCTGACAACAGTTAAGGGTTCTGTGATGATGAGGTTGGTATTTCAGATCACTAATCAAATTGGGACTGGTAAACATTTGTCTCAATTTGTCTTTTCTAGAAAAAGAAAAATGTCCAGGCAATGTGATTTTTGGTTTTAATTATAATTGTAACCCTTGCAGTTAAATGTTGCCTTGTGTGTGTGTCTGTCTGTGTGTGTGCTTGTGATAGCCTACCATGCAGTCATGGGCCTACAGTACCTTGAAGTTCAGACAGACAAACTTCATGTTTGACAGAATGCACGCGGTACTGCATTCGTCGCAAGAATCGGCTTTGTGGTCCAATTAGTTGTAAAAAGTCCTCATAGTTCAAGAAGGGGACTGTATGTTGGATTACCATATTAGGTATAGTAGCCTTTATTACAATAACCCCAAAGAATTCCAAATGCAATAAGAAATCATCATTGCTGGAAATCTCAAACTTTTTTAACAATCGTTTGAGTGGTAAGTGATCCCCGCGCTCATTTTGCTCTTGGGGCTTCCTTTGTGATATCATGCCTTTGTGGTTAATTTGCCTGCATACTCACCACTGCAATATACTTAATGTCATCATTTCGTTATATGTCATTGCAACATTTTTTTTTTTCACATTTTTTTTTTTCACATTTTTTTTTTTCAAAGGTCATGCTTTTTTGGAATACAAATATTTTGTATATGGAACCATACCGGAACCCAGGCCGGCAAAACTCCAAGACTGATGTGCCCCCCACATTGTTAATCTAGCTATGGGATTGCTGTAATGTGATTGATAAATTAAAGAATTGGTCCCATTTTATTCTATTTTGTAGGAGTTGCTAACAACATGGTACATAGGATTCCTGGCAGTGATGTCGCTATCATTTGTGGTCTACACGATGGAACACGAAAGAAATGCGACAGAATACGGTACATTACCAGACGCTCTGTGGTATGGTCTGGTGAGTATAAGCTTATAAACTGAGTCTTATCCATGTACCCATGGTGTACCATCTCACCCATTATAATTTTATCATTTTAAAAATTTCTGTTTTAGTTGCACCCGTAACCTTTCAAAATAGGACACATAGTAGGTTGCCAGCTCAGAACACTAGCCTTTGCACTACTTAAATGTTTCTGATTAAAGCTACTATGATTTACCCTGATCAGAAAAAAGCAGCTTATTTGAATGTTGTTCATGACAAGAAAACGTTGAGAAAAATATCAAGATTATCATTCCAAATCTTTAATTTAACGGTGAGATTTATGGTGCATATATGTGTCCCAAAATGTTCTCAGCTGCAGAGCCCCATTTTCTGTGTAAGTGTTTGAAACACAGAAAATAGTTTTAACGTAAGGTCCGCCGTGTCTCACTACATATGGTGTAAATGTCCCACAAAATGTGTGACTTAGATCTGATTTTATTTTTTATGTTTATTTTGTATTCATTTTCTCGTTCGACCTGGAGGAGGCAGTCGCCCCTCCCCCCACCTCTGTCTGAATCTGCAGTTTCTTGATTAAGATGCTTGATATCTTCCCAGTCCTCCTCGATTATGAATTCTTACCAAAAGATTAACCAACTTCAACTGATCTGATGAGTATACAGCCATTTATTTGATTTTGTCAGATAAACAAGAAAAAGAAAGTGTAAAAAGAAAATCTACTTAAATATCAACAAGTTTTGTCAAGTTTTAACTTTTTCGATTCCATTTTCGTTTTCATGGTTATCTACTGTTGTCATAATTCACTAGCATTGAAAAAAAAAAAAAAAATTGGTATGAATTGATACCATTGGCTGCTGTGGAATTTGGGAGCTCAGTTTTGAAGTCAAGGGTCTTGAGCTCCAGTGAGGTAGCGAGCCAAAGAAATGATGATCGTACAGTCCCTGGCACGGTTTGGTGTACGTTCATTTCTTTTATCCGTGAGCCTGAGTCCAATAACCTTGGGTGATGTTACACGTTACACAGGAGAGCTGCATTTCCGTGCCACAGGCAAGCATGCATCAAAAATGATTCAAGAGCAGTGCAACTCTTCTTCCTGTAATCATGCTTTCGTAGAGGAAAACGAAATCTCCAAATTCCAAATCTGCCGTGATGAAAGATGTGAAGATGGATAGTTAATTGTCACAGTGGACTGAGTAAGTTATGAGGCTGTGCTCTTATCTTCCTAAAATAGACCAGTGAAGTTGGCTTGATTTCTTCATTCAGATTAGATGCTCCAAAAATATTCACAGTTTTGCCAGGAAAATGGTAGATTTTTCAACCTAGGGGAGAGGGCAGTTTTCCTCCTCGTCCTTCGCCCTTTATTTATGATCAGTAAATCAAGAGAAACAAACAGCAGCTGTTCCGTCTTTAAAAAAAGTACAGAAAATGCTTTGGTCCAAGGATTTTTTTCTGTTTAGAAAAGATTCTAATTTCTGGTCTTTGTAAGATGCATATTTATGGGGGGCATTGAAAAATTGGAAATTCTAGAAAATTTGCACCAAAACTTTTCGTAAATAGATGTTTGAGCTCAAAGACTTCACACAAACTTAAAAAGTTTCTTCATCATTAAAAGCATTAGATCAGCCAGAAGTATTTATCCCCCAAAACTTACATTGATCACCAAAGTGACTTGGCAACCAAAACTCTGACCAATAAATACAGGTTTATCCACAGGATCATCATCTTCATTAGAAGCCTGCTTTAGGTTTAGGAAACGTGACACAACATTGACAGTTATGCGAAGACTAGCTGAAGTAAGGCATCAAGGCACCATGAAACAACTCAAAGTACCCTATATACTGGTCATCATACCTGAGTGCAATTTAGGGTTTCAGTTAGTACACCAACTGACACTGTCACATTACTCAGTTATCATTAATGCATGATAGGGATATTTGAGATGTGCTATGACAGGTTAAAGGGGCACTTTAACAGTAGAAAGAGAAGCATTTTGCAAAATTTCAGAAAATGGGCCAGTAGAGCCCACATAGAACCATAGACTACAACTTCATGAACACCCTAAACACTAACAGAGTATCTTTATGACAAACTATCAATATTGTACAAGAGAATATGAAGGACGTGATGCACTCTTCAGAATTTCATAAAATGGACCATAGGGTCCACATGGGACCTTGGACTGAAATGTTTTGGTAAATCACACATGGACTACCACCCAAAGAACGTTGTGTACTAGTTAAATATAAATCTACGCAAGCATGTGTGAGAAGCAGCATTTCAAACAAATTTTCATAAAATGGGCCATAGGGCCCACATAGGACCTTGGAATAAAAATCCCTGAAAACCCTGAAGGTACCAATTAACAGAGTATCATTGTGACAAACCATCACAAATTGTACAAGAGACTCTGTGGGAGGAGAAGCATTTTGCAGAATTTCATAAAATTGGCCATATGACCCACACGGGACCTTGGACCAAAAATTGCTGAACACCCCAAATGGCCCATCACCTATGGAACATCATCCAAGTTTCATACAGTCCAAAGCGTGACAGAGGAGAAGAATTTTGAACAATTGTGAACAGGTAGATGAAAAGACAGTCACAGATAAACAGATGGATAGACAGACAGAGAGACAGACAGATGAGCCCTGTCACAATAGCTCACACCAGGTAACTGGTGTGAGCTAAAAACAACATTTTCTGTGAAGTAAGAATGGATAGATTTGGTTTATTATGTAGTAAAGCCACAAAGAATACAAAAATCTTCTCATGTCTAATATCTATCATTTTTAAACATCGGCATGATACATTGAACTAGCTGTAAGAGTTAAGGCAGAATCCTTGATGATAAAAAAAGAAGAAAAATCTAAAGGGCACCTTGTTTTGCAGGAAATTTGTCTTTGTTTGATGGATATTAGTATAATTCATATCACATTGTTACATACAAAAGTTGACAATTTTTTTGTAAAATACTGTTTTCATGAAAAGTGTAGAAATGTTATGTTGTCTGCGACAACGACCTTTACGGGTGTGCGTGCAGGTTTTTGTTTTTGATTACATCTGGTCTAGTCGTTGTTGCTTTTTTTTTTTTTTTGGAGGGGTAGGTGTGGAAGCTTAGAAGGAAGCTAAAGGAAATGATAAGAACATTGAAATGTCAAAGGTAGTCAAATTCTAAGAAAAAAATTAGAGAGAATTCGGTCTCAAGGGCTAATGTACTTTGCTGCTTGTAGAGGAAGAAATGAGTTGGCTTGTCAGCTCTTGTGAGTGAAATGAGTTGCACATTTTTCGATAGAGTTTAGATATTCAAGCAGCTCTATGCATGTTGTGCTTTTTAGATAGGTACAGCCATAAAATAAAGTTTACTTCTAATTCCTTAAATCCTTGTTACCCATTCGAAATGATGGCACACAGGGTTCCCTCAGTCATAGAAAACCTGGAAAGTCATGAAAATTTGGAAAATTATCTCAAGGTGTGCATGGAAAAGTTTTGAAATTCATGGAATTTGTTAAAATTCCTTGAAAAGCCCCGGAAATTTCCACGAATTGACACATTGTTTCTCTCTCCTAGTAATACCAAAGTGCATTCCTTGAAAAATTGTTTATTCTCTTCACCTCACATTGCTGTGGTCATAATTTTGCTGTTACAGTTGAAAACTTTTTGTACGACATTAGGGGGGAAGGTCATATAGTAAATCCTTTTTTTTTTATGGGAAAACCATGGAAAATTCATGAAGATTGATTCCCTAATTTAAGTGTATGCAACCCTCTGCATCGAACATTTGGTTAAAACAAAGCCCATCCATTGTAACTTTTACCTCAGGGTGTACTTTCTTTTTTAAGACACTATATGGTTAAAAAAGTTTTTGTTGAATTTAATTCGCAAGATTTTCTAGTCTGTAGATTGTGCTGCAAGTATCGTTCAAAACCCGCAACCCAATCCAAGTGTTCTCCATGGGGAAGGGGGGGACTGTTTAAATGAGGTAGCCTGCCCCTGAGTTTGGAGTTCTTCATTTCCGTGATCATTTATATAATATAAAAATTCAAATGTAACAAAATAACACAAAGAAGTGCAGAAATGAAATTGGGAGAGTTGAGTACAAGGATGCTGTTGTTTTTAGTGCAGGTCATTTGGGGTCAGCAGGGGTCAAATTGTGAACACCTTGTAAACATGACATCTCAAGAAGGGAAGCTTGGACAAATTTCATGTTTGGTATGTAGTACGTATTTGGTACATATTTGGTATTTCTTGTACTCTGATAGAGTACAAGAACCCTTTTTTTTTGTTAGTGGAGGTCAAATGTCATTTGAGAGCAACAGTGGTCAAAATTTGAAAACATTGTAAACACAAATATCTCAAGAAGGGAAGGTTGGACAAATCTCCTATTTAATATGTATCACATTGAGAACAATATCTCTATTGATTTTAGTAGAGATCAAAGGTCAGTTGAAGTCTCAGGGGTCATATTGTGAAAGCCTTGTAAACACAGTATCTCAAAAAGGGAAATGTGGGCAGATTTCGTATTGATAATGTAGGTGTATCTTGTACAAGAACTGTATTGTTTTTAGTGGAGGCCAAAGGTCATTGGAGATCAGCAATGGTGAAAATGTTGTAAACACAAATATCTCAAGAAGGGAATCTTGGAAAAATTTGTAGGTGTACCACATTGAGCATAAGATCCTATCGATTTCGGTAGAGGTCGAAGGTCATCTGAAGTCTTAGGTAAGGCTATTCGGAAAACTTACCTAAAGAAGGAGAGCTTGGGCAGATCTTCCATTTAGAGTGTAGGTGTATCTCATTGAGTACACAAGAACTTCATTGTCTTTGGTGAAGGTCGAAGGTCATTTGAGGTTAACAGAGTCACATTATGAAATTCTCATAAACATGTGGCAAGAAGGAAAGATTTGACAGATGTCATATTCAGTATGTAGTTGTATCTCATTGAATAGGACAACCCTTCGGTCTTAAGTGGAAGTTAAAGGTCATGCGGTGTCAGCAAGGGGCAAATTGTGAAAACCTTGTAGACATATGTAATCTCAAAAAAGGAACCTTTTGCAGATCTCATATTTCTTTGAAAGCCTAGGTAGCTTGTGACACATCCCAATGTTTATATTGTCAGATTCAGAAAAGAAAATGCTCATACTTGGATTATCAGAACCGCAATGCATTTGTGCATTCTCATTAATTACTCTGTGTACTGTGTCTGCATTTCTCTTTTCAGGTAACTCTAACGACTGTTGGCTACGGTGACAAAACCCCTGAGAGCTGGTCTGGCAAAATGGCTGCCGCCACCTGTGCTGTCGTGGGCATTTCCTTCTTTGCGCTTCCTGCGGTAAGCAGCAGACTCCTGTTTTATGTATAGCGCCCTCTGTCTTGTGTTTCTTTCTCTTCTGAAATTGTAATGCAGGTGCTGCAAGCTATGCTATATACAGTACTACACCCCAGTTTAAATAATTGTCAGAATCCACGACCGAAGTAGCGGGCTGGTTGGACAATTTGTGAAGATTAAAGAGCGTATGTGCATTGTCCCTTTGGTGTATAGATCTATCCAACTAATCACCTATGGGATATGACTTTTGCTTAGAGACCAGCTACAACAACAATTGGCTTTGTGTGTATGTAGGGATATTTTTGGTACATCCTCTTTGAAGAGACAAAATGAAAAGAAGGGAGAGATGATGGGGGGGTTGGGTTTGAACTGACTCAAAGTTTCAGACTCAAAAATTTTTGAGGTTATTAATTGCAGAGCCTACAGGTGGGTAGTAGTTTTGTTGGTTTTTTGTTGTTGTACCAATGGGGGGAGGGTGAGTGCTCACTCATTGCACCCTCCGTCTCTGTCAGTTCTGCTGTTCTCCCAGCTGACAGTGCCCAACTGATCAAAGGAAGGTTTCTGCCAAATGGGTGATGCTATCCCCCTCCCCCACCCTTCCTGCTTAATATTAACACAACCGGTCTTGAACTCATTGTTATTACATCTTAAAGTTTAAAACAGTTGGAAAAAAAAGGAAAACTTGAAAGCAAAAGGAGAAAAAAATTCATCTATCAGAGTAAGCCTGAATGAGTAAGCATGTCAAATGGAATTTAGGCTCAATAAAGATTTCCTGCCTAGTGATCGCAAATTACCTGAGTGGAGTCAATTTCTCCTGTCACATATACTCAGAAAGATTTGTGTAATCTCCTCCAGCTGACCTTTCTACAAATTAAATTTGAACTAGATTATTTTAAGATTTTAAGATTTTTGTCTTCAATCCTGGATGTTGTTACCTTAAACTACAAAGCTATTGGTCTGAAGTTTACACCATTCCCCCTCCTCCAGAGAAAAAAAATACCCTGTCAATTATGTCTTCCTTTGATGCTACTCTGTCCGGTCTAGTTTCGTCAGATGACCTCAAATTTGTTGCGAAGATGCAACATTTGCCATATTTGCTTCTTCTCTTTCACGGATAATTTTCACTCTAAAAGGGACGGCGGGCGTCATCCTCGATCAATCGTGTCCATTCTCTCTCCCTTCCAACGAAATCGCTCCGTACCCTGAGCAGAGACATTTTTTAAGTAAATTTGTAGCAGGCTAGGTGTCTCATTTAAAGTGATTTGGTCACTTTGCTGACGTGGAATGCCTGAAAATATCCTACGAGGTGATCTGCTGGATGTGTCCCTTGCAGTCTCAAGTTATTATCGAGACAAAGCTGTAATGTTTGGGCGGATGCTCCGTGCTTCAATTGGGTCACGCAAATAAAAGAGACTGGCCCAAAGGGGGTTCTCTGACACACAGTTTGGTAATTTAGTTTTTTTTAGCTCAGAGCCTAGCTGGGTTAAATGAAATCCATCTTTCTGACCTTTCAATCTTCAAGAATTCTGGGACAAAATGAAGTAACAGAACCAGGAAAAAGGAAAACTCTTTTATCGAACATGGATATTGATACTACGTCAAAAAATTGGGACTGGGAAAGTGTGTTCTCATTGAGAATAGACTGGGGTAGGACTAAAGACACCAAGGTTTGAGAGAGAGAGGAGTTGGTCTAGAGATGAAGCAACTGAGAGTGATGTACCTTTGGGATGGAGCACACTTGGAGATGGTGCAGATTTGTAGATGGTGCTGGTTTAGGGTGGTGCAGGTTTTTAGGGTGGTGCAGGTTTTTAGGGTGGTGCAGGTTTTTAGGGTGGTGCAGGTTTTTAGGGTGGTGCAGGTTTAGGGTGGAGCATGTGCAGATTTAGGATGGTGCAGGTTTACTGTGGAGCAGACTTGGGATGGTACAGTTATGAGGATGGGCCAGATTTAGGGTGGAACATGTCTTGGGTGGAGCACATTTGGGGGTGGAGCAGGTTTGGGGTTGGTGAAGGTTTGAGGATGGCGCAGGTTAAGGATGGAGTGGGTTTGGCTGGGTGGAACAGTTTGGGGATGATGCGATTTTTGGAGTGAAGCAGCTTTGTGATGTAGCAGGTTTGGGGATAACGCATTACTGGGATGGAACAGGTTTGGGATGGAGAAGTTCCGGGGACAAAAGCACTCGTGGATGTATCCGGTTTGGGATGGAGTGGGCTCATTTGGGGATGGTGCAGGGTTACAGTGGAGCTGACTGGGGAGATGATGAAGATTTGGGGTGGTGCAGGGCTTTTGATGACTGCAGGTGTGAGAGTGGTGCAGGTGTGAGAGTGGTGCAGGTTTGAGAGTGAAGAAATTTTGAGGAATTTGTGAGATGGAAATAGATGAGGAATTTCCAGTTGAATTGTGCAATTGACATAATATGCAAATTAAGGAAATAACACATAAGACAACTGACATTCAACAATCATAACTGGCATAAACATATGCAGCTATTTCATTTTTTCTTTTATTGGAAGGGGGGAAGCTATGATTGATAGAGGGTATGTAATGGCAGGTTAAAGATTGACAAGATTTAGATGAACATGCATGGTCAGATCTGGTTGGCAAGCGGTGCTCATATTTGGGAAAGCTATGCATGAGGAGAAACAGTGGCATCATTAACTGTTTTTTTTCTGACATTTTTCGTAACCATCCAAACCATCAAATTTAAACCTGCCTTTTGCATCGTCACGCACATTTAGCAATGGCTGTCCTTTTTTGTGATTCTTTACAAAGTCAACTATTGTGATATTGAGCTCACAGAACGTTTTCACGGGGACTCATAGTCACCCAACCCGACAATGCCTGTTGCTAAAGTATCCCCCGAGGGGAATTTAATCGACTCTCCTGGTTCATATTCATTCCCAGTCAAACTGATCATCGTACTAAGTAATTGGCAACACGCAACATTATATCCGTACCAGTTCATTTTAACATTTGCTGAAAATATTGTGGTTGCTACACATGCAACTGATCACTGCAACGTCTCAGGGAACTGAGCTAGCCGTTAACCGTGACGTTAGTTTGCATGTGCCTGCTGGGTTTGTGCAGGGAATGTATAGACACATCAGGGATGTTTATATATAGGCCTGTACGTCATATGTTCCAGAGCAATTTCAATGTTCGTGAATGTTTTGTCATATGCTCGAGGGTTTGCATTTTGGCGGCGATCATGATCACTTTTTCAAATCATTTCGTTCATGCTCTTTCTTGTTCAGTCCGATGTTTTTTTTTTTTTTCTACAAAGAGAATCGATCAATGAATCAGTTAGTGCCGTATCCGTCAACGACAGACCCAGTTTTTACTCAATTAAGACATTCAAGGAATGAAAACAGAAAAACGAGAATAAAAAATAGAAAAGAGTTGACATATGTTTGCCTTTACAGAAACTGAATTTATCGTTCTGCAAACTGAATTACTTTTCTTTGACCATGGCATATTACTTCTTTTTTTTTTTTCGTGTGCGCGTGATTCATGATGAGTTAATTGCTCCATTTATCAATTAGCCAGTTGCACAGATGGAAAGGTCTCTCCCTTCTGTCCCTTTAAGAACAATGTGAGAGGGACATGCAACCATGCATCCTTGGTTTGTATGGTGACTCTCTTGCGATTTTCGCGATTTTGATACACTTCCAGTTTCTACCCACTCAAGGAAAGGTCACAAGGAAACCAATCCGGTAATTGCAATTAGGTAGAGACAACGATTTGGTACATTTAAGACGGAAGTTTGTTCCGATCACTTTAAGATCGGTTTACTCACTCCTGGGAGCCAGTTCATTCGTCCAAAGAGACGATTGTAGACTTAAGCAAATCACCACATTGAAATGTTTGAAAAGAAACCAGGGAAAAAAAAAAGGATAAAAATGGCTCCCAGGGAATTGTCTGCCATAATTGAAAGAAAACATTTGGGGGTCGGTTGGCTGGAGTCTCCTCACAGATTTATAGAAATGGGTTTGTTAATATGACATTTTCAGTATTAATTCCCAACAGGCTTTATCCGCTTCAGCTTGCAGAATACGGAAGAGTGGCTGTAAATCTTTGAGCCACTTCTGATCTTCTTTTGAGGTTTACATAAGTTAACTAGTGTATTTAGTTGTTTCCTTTTCCATACCTGGTAGAGTTTTCGAAAGGGTAGAGAAAATCTTGCCTGGCGTTACGGTTTGTCTGATCTGATTACGGTGTGATAAAATCTGTATTTTTTAGGGGGGCAGTGGATGCTGAATCTTCAGTTTGTCAACCTAGCTACCTGAAATGAAGTCATTTGCAGTGTTGAACTGAATGTAAAGCTTGAGTGCAACCTACTTTTCAATTATGCAAGACTTTTCAAAAGCTGTAAAAGGTGTTTGGACATTCACCATCTGTTTCCCCTGTCCTAATTATCATCCATACTATGACAAACAAACACAATTAAAGCTTCTCTCTTTTTTTTTCTATTTGTAATCAAACAAAACCTCTTTTTACTTTCCTTGAAAAATTTGTAGCAGAATTAATGTGGAAGTGTACAGAGAACGTTGTGTACTCATGTCGTTCGGTAAGAGGTCCACCACATCGATCGTCTGCCCCTCCCTCTCATCCATACCAACATGTAATAAACAGTGTAAAACTCATTGGTGGATATGAAAACCTTTTTAAAATGCCCTTTCGCATGTTGCCTCCAGCCTTGGTGGCTTTATACCTGTACGACAAAGTCTCTCTTGAGGAGTTCAAACGCTGTTGCGGATGATACGTGCTGTATGTACCTAGCAAGGCATTCTCAGGCTGGTCGATGGGGAATCGCAAGACACATTTCAAGTACAGAAATAAACTATTGGATCTAAGTTATTATTATCCTAATTCAAACTAGAAAAAGGATTCGTTAACATCATTCGGAAGAGAATTTCCCTTAACTTTTCTAATCTGTTGAGACAAAGCTTGGGACATAATTCCTGTGTTCTTGACAGACGCTGGAAGTTATGAAATTGGCTGAAAATTCTCTTGCCCTAATGTGAAGCGCGTGTCATCTTCTAGGTATAATATACGGTCTTAAGTTCACAATCAAACACAAATTTAAGATGTCAACGAAACTATTTTCTGGCTCTCGCTAAACGGTGTGGAGACAAAAGAGATGGCTTCACAAAATGGCAAGTTATTACAGGTTGAAGAAAAGACAGGTACTTTAGGGCTAGAGATTTGGGATCAATTTTTAGCAAAGAGCTCACCAAGTGTTCAATATGGTATGCATGTATGCATATTTTAAATCCTAATTGTTTAATTTGTGGTCTTCTGGAAGTGCAAGTAAAGTATCCACATATAAACAAAAGAAGGTCAACGTGGATTTGGTTACTTTCCATTCTCTGCCTCCATCTCGCGCACCTCCAGAACCCCAAAACACAGTATTTATCAAAGCCTGTTTAAATTTGACACAATTGAGTGAATTTTTTTCAATCTGCTGCTTCTGAGATTCCTCTCCATGCATGTCCAAAATTTTTTTTCTGCGAGCACCGAGGCACGCCGGATGCAGTGTGTCTTCCGATGTTTCTTTCTTCCCTCGTAACAGCAGCTGCCGAGCAACGAGAGAGTATGCACATGGATGTTATGTGTGTTTTGTCTGTCTTTTTTCCATTTTTCTTCTCTTTAATTTTTTTCTGGGGGGTTGGAAGTCTCCTCAAATGTCAAATGCATTCTCTAAATGAGGTGAGTTCAAAGTCTGAAATTTTCTCAACGCATGGCACTCATGATTGGAATCTTGAGCTATCTTCAAATATGGGTTAAAATGTGATTTTTCGCAGACGTGTCGCCGAAGGTGCCAGCTAGGCCTATCAGCAGAGGGATATAGAAGCTGTAGCAAGGTACTCTGTCTTGGGACTACCAAGCAAAGCATGAGTGCGACAAAATAAACATCAAAGTTAAAATAATCTTGAGGGGGAAATTTCCCCTTCATTAATGAGACACACTATTGATCTATAGAAGCCAACTCTTTAAGTACTGTGTCTAAGGGCCTACCCTCAAATAGTTTTCGGAGTGGATGAGGGCATTTGATCCCGATGTGACCACTCTTTGAATCAACTCCACTTGCTCATGCTCTTTGTAACTAAAAGGTTGGGATATGTCCGAGACAAATATGGTTACAAATAAGGCCAGGTGATGATATAAACATTCTCTCCCCCCCCCCCCCACCTGGTGCTGCCACCGCTAACAACCAGGTAGCAATTAAGAGTTTTCACCAATGTATGGAGTGTCATTTAAATATGTATAGACTTCTTGCCATCCATCAAAATTGACCACACTCAGTACTCAGTACATTCAAATGTTACATGCATGACCTTCACATTTATCCACAATTAATTTAATTAGGCAGTCATTGTTTATTTTTTATGTTATTTTTTGTCCTATGTCAGGGTATTCTAGGCTCTGGCTTTGCTCTGCAAGTCCAGCAACAGCAGAGGCAGAAACATTTTGCGAGGAGAAGGCATCCAGCGGCCCAACTAATACAGGTAGGTATCAGCAGTATCGATATACATGCAGGGTATACAGTCAGGGCCTGTAAATAATGCATGGACATGTAGGAGGTATGGATACATGCAGGGTCTGTAGGCAGTGACTGATTTAACTGGGAGGAGGTGTACGCCCAGTGGGTGATACATGCAGGGTATAGTCAGGTCCTGCAACAAGTAGAGTTTGGTATCAGGTAGGGTGGATGCAGCTGATATAATCAGGCCCGGAGCCCGAGACAAATACACGTAGGAAGTGTACTGTGACTTGAGTACATGCAGGGTTAATGTCAGGACCTGCAACACAGGCAAGAGGTATAGGGTAGAGATACATGCAGGCCCATCTAGCTCTTATTATGGCCATCACTCCATCAGGAATGTTGTGGGTCTTGGTTTAAATTGAACACATAGTCACATGTTAATGGATTAGGCTATTAACACTTAGAAATATTGGTAGAACCTGTTCTCCTTTATGATCAGTATCAACTACTTCATAACATTAATGTTTTCACTCTCAGTTTGAGGTTACAGAGTACCTCTTCTTAGCCAAGAAAGTTTTGTCAGTCCCTCCCCAAAACATTGGTAGGCATGTGTGATGCAACGTCATAAACTGAAGAGGAGCCATTCCCACTGCACTTGTCAAATCATCAGGGTTTGTGCGTATATGTGTTGTGTCACATGTAGTACACCAGCATTGGACATATATAAGGGTAACATTACAAGTAATGTTGCAACTAATGCTACACACACACAGGAATTGACAATATTAAAGACATAAAGTATTTGGTGAATGAAGCAGAATCTCTCCAAGAACTTGGGAAAGTGGAGACAGCTCTTCTTCGTCTGCTGATTATAATAATGATGATGAATTTGAAATTGATGATGATAATGATGAAATTGACGATGATGATGATGATAATGATGAAATTGACGATGATGATGATGGTAACGATGATGATGGTAACGATGATGATGATGATGATGATGATGATGATGATGATGATGATGATGATGATGATGATGATGATGATGAAATTGATGATGATGATGATGGTGATGATGTTGATGGTGATGATGAAATTGTGGTATCAGGTAGTGTCAGTTTTCTCAGAAGTGAAGATGACAATATTCGTACTGAAAAAGATGAGTTGGAGTGTTATGGATAGACATGGGTGTCAAACCTGTCAAAAAAGAGGGAGAGGTTTCCCCTCCACATTTCGATGGGTGGGAACACAAAATCAAATGTCCCCCACATTTCATTTTGGATTGCCCCCCCCCCCCTCACAGGACAGATCATTTACTTCATGACCTGTACATTCAAAGTTTGAACTTGCAAGATGCAGTTAAAGTCACCATAATTCCTGAGATTCCTTGTTTACAAGGTTATTTGCAATGTCATCTCTGTGTCTAACACCAGACTTGAAAAAAAAAAAAAGAAGACATGAACGATGTTGTACATGAATCAACAATCAATGCATGCATTATTACATACCCATGCATGCAGACACAAATCTCTGATATATTGTTTTAGGAGGGCAGTATTGGATATGACTGAAAAAAAAGCCTCATAAAAAGCATATTTAAAGCCAAAAGAAAAAAGCCACTTTGAAAATGTAAAGATAATTGCCGACTACCTGAAGATCTCTATTGGCATTTCGCTTGCTGCTGTTGATGACCCAATACTTTTTCCACCAGATAATCATTACATATCATTCAAGATACAGTATTGCTTCCCTCCCACTGACCATGCAGGGGAAAAAAAAAAAATCCTCCCCCCAAGATGTTGCCACACAGTGAACATTTTGGCCCTTCCAGAACTGCGGGTGGATTCAGAATGAACTGGAGGCAATTTTCATATTTACTTTGAGCTACAAGATGAGGTGGCTCAAACCTATGGTTTGTGATAGTTGAATGTGGTGCCTTGCAAGTATCAATTTGAACCTATAGCATTTGCCAGTCATGAGAAGCTGATTGTAACTAATTGTATTATGTCCATGATATATTAAAGACCTCAAACGGTCATATCTGCTCTTGGTTTGAAAAGTAGTTTACCTTTTTATTTTAGCACTGTGGAGAAACTGCATGGCCAACATATTGAGACTGACCTAATGGTCTGATCAATCCATCTTTGTCAACAGTCTTTGAGATTTGTCGTGTTTCAGCATGCAGACTTATTTCTTTGGTGATAACTGTCACTGAATCCTTCAACTGCATATTATAGTCAGCATATTGCAGAAATATTGAAGCCATTGAGAGCAGAAGGGAAAATTATAATAGAAGAAATGTACGTATTATTGGTAAATGCTATTTGGTTGTGTAAATGCAGTGCTCTAAATTGATTGACGTATATTGTCAAGAGCATACTCAGAGGTGGAGCCGTGGTTCTTGTTTGGGGGCTGGTGCACGAGATTTATGCATTGTGGGAGAGTGTCTTCCATCTGATGGACTTACATGAAAATAGTGCCCTCAATATTGTGGGCAAGTTTCTACATGAAAAAGGAGAGGAGCTATTCGAGATGTCTACTTTGTAATTTTATTGGCAAAATTCATCAATTTTGGAAAATTTAGGGGTTAACCACTGCACCCCCAATCTGCATGGTCACTGTCGGACACATGAATGAGCTCCTATTATTAGGTCAGAAGTCACATTGTGTAAAAATGACTTTTTCACATGATTCCACTGCAAAGTTTAAGCCTTTGATTGCATAATATTGACGGAGCCAACAGTTAGGCCAAGAAAACCCATTGTAAGAATCAATTTATCGATGTATTTATGAAAAAAAATCCCCACTGGTCATTATCAGTGTTAATGTACAGTGACATGTTAAGTAACAGTTTGAATTGACATAGAGGTCTTCTATATTCAGAAAATCATTCCTACACCTTCTAGTTGGTTTAATTAGGACAATGAGCTCAGTCATTCTCATCTTATTAAAGAGGGCGGTATAGCAGGAGAACCATCTAAGGTACTATTCTGTATGCCAGCCACAGGGTCAAGGTTGTGTAATTAGTTCGCCAAGGCCAAGGGAGAAAATGAGTGTAGACTTCTCACCTCTCATGCCGGAAGATCGCGCAGTCTATTCATTGAGAGAGTCAGCTATGTAAATTGCCCCCTGGCAGGAGAAATTGAGACAGTATACACATCATTGGGTGCATTTTCAAGCGCTCATTTGCATATTTTATTTCAAATATTTCAACTTTGATTGACAGCTACATATTTTGTCTGAATGTCATTTCAAGTTGATCTTCTTTCTTGTCTATTGTTTTTCGATTTCATTCCACAGATGGGAATGGATCGTCTCCCAATTTAATTTCATGATGGGGTCTGAAATTTATCAGCCCTTGCCAAATTCGGCGCCTGCATGATAGTGGGAATTCATCACTCTTTTATTTTCTGTTTTTCATAACCTTCTCTTTTTTCATTCATTTAGTGTTTATGGCGTTGCTATGCTGCTGACCCCAACTCTTCGTCAATAGCAACCTGGAAACCCCACCTCAGGCCTGTAAATAGCCCAACGACTGGCAGGTATAGTCAACATTGCATGCGAAGTGGCATTTTTGAAAAAAAAAAAAAACTTGATGTTTAGAACAGTTTCAAGTATCAGAAATATTACCGATTCTTATATCCAGAGTAACATTTACATCAGGATATTTGCATGTATGTCAAAATCAATACAATTAACACATGACCATTTTTTTTTATTTTTCTATTCAGTACTTAGCAATGAGGGACATTTGTTATCAAAGTGTAAGTTCTGTGTTTTGTTTACTGCAAGTAAATATCCCGAAACACTTCACTGTCGAATTGAAGTATCGAAATCTTCATCCGACTGTGAAATTAACTTTGGCAAAAATTTCTTTTTTTTCCAAATTTCAACTTAACACTGGAAAATAATACACTGTAAATATTTAACATTAAAATGGACCATCAACTTCTTTTTCTTTCTTTTTTTGATGCAAAATACAAGCAAAAAACAGTTTCTTTGTCTCATTTTTATGGGTTGAAGGGGTTCTTTCTAAATCACTTGCCCCACGCAAAACCCCGCCCTCCATATTCCTCATTTTCTGAGTAATATAAGGACTTGAAATTCAAATCAAGTAACCTCTGCAAAGTGTCTGCAATCCATAATTTTGCTTTTTTTAAATAGAGGAGACCATTGTAATATTGGAATCTGAAATAAAATCCACCCACATGGCCTGTCCCGTGATAAATTGTAAGTAGCACAGCCTGGTCCAGAACAACACATCAATGCAAAGACACATATAACCGTCTTGGGGAATAAGTGAACAGACAATAGGGCTGCAGAACGTTCTCTGTACGCAGCGAACAATCTCACAGGGGTGTATCGTCGATTGGCTGGGCATTATGTGACGCAGTTTGGTGCATGTATCACAAGACGAGTAGGCCTATACCCAGTGCCTGAAGGTTAGGACATGACCAATATACTCGTCATATGCAGTCAAGTGGTTAAAAACCAGTTTGACTGATTTCATTGTGTGAACGCATATGGATCTTTTGGTCAGATTCAACTGAAACCCCTATACACAGAACATGTCGGTCCAATATTACCCTCTATGGTACTTGATAGTCAAGGTGAATGGAGATTAACTGTAGGCCTATATGCCCGTTTTACCCCTTACAGTATATGGGCGGAAACACCCAACCAACTTGAGGTTTACCACCATGGCAATGTTTATCAAAGGCACATAATTTTTCTGTAATATTTCCATATATTTGTTACAGCTGAAATTTGTAAATATGTTTTCATGCAATCATCTTTGGTTGATATGTCTCAGAAAGGAGTGGAAAGAAAGGAAAAGTACAAAAATGAAATATGAAAATTTCCCCAGGATGTGTCATGTCAAAAAGTCATTGTTAATGCTGTGTCATGCAAGCCACTGGCTTCAAAGACACCTTAGAAGATCAAACATACGTCTCCAGTCAGGTTGGTGTTACCCATAGAAACCAGAACGATGTCAGGCTAACTACTCACCATTGAACAAATGAAGCAGTAGAATAGTAGGGGGCATCCTTGCCTTTGAGGCAAAACAGCCCTGCCTGCGGAATTTGCCGTATGTAATGCACATACGGCCCAAGAATTTGTTCGTTCAATCGATATCTAATTAATCTGTTGGGAAAACAGAAGTAAATGCAACCATTTGATTTTTTGAGATCACTTGGTAATATTCAGGGAAAACTGCATTCCAACATTTAGCTGTTTATTGTCTACAAATTTTTGTCCGATTTGTGTTACGTGTTGTCACGAGAACACGTTTCACATACGGATTCATTCTGGTGTATATATATTTCTGTGGTGTTACATCACGATTTCCACCCCAGTGGACTAAAATTGCCTGAGGCTGCACACAAAGAAAATGGGTTCTTTTAAAATGTGGTCATGGAATTGACATTATTGGAATCTTCTAATGCTTCTCATTCTTAGGTTGTTGCAGAATATTTCTAAATAAGTTATTTTAAGAAGCCAAATCTGGCACAATGAGGCACAATGGTGGTTGAAAAATGTTACTCTTTTTTCTAATTTAGTCAAGGAAACACGTCATGCATGGCCTCTCACAAGGGGGACACTTGCCCTCCCCCTGCCCTCTCCCCCCCCCCCCCCGAAATCATGCATTTGAGTAAGATACTGGAGGAATCATATTATACCAGACATTTGTAGTGGACATGTAAATTTTCAAACTCGTCCTCTAAAATACAAAGAATACTTAGCTGAAATTCACCATTCCATTTCCTGCCATTTGAGAGGCATTATTATCAGAAAACTTTCTTAGTACACTACACTTCAACCAGTGGTGACCTTCCGCTTAATGTCATGATGGTTTGACCCACTACAACCCTTGGTCCCTTCCAACACACTCACCCCACTGATGACAAAACAAAGGATGGTTACCCCACCACATGAAATTTCCAAATGAAAAGCAAGGTCCAATTCCTTTGATGTATATGGAAGATATTTGCACTGTTTTTGGTCAATGGTATAAATTAGTGCTTCAAAGTTAATATGAAGACAACTTGTGGAAGGATTCCATGGTAACTCATCAATATTTTAAGGCATATCAAACACTTTTGTTTCATGACTTTCATTCTTACACATCGCATGAACAGTTCAGCGGCTTCTTTGGTGATTTTGTCGTTTATCCTCTTTGAAAACTTTAGGAAAAAGCATCTTCAGGTGTTGAATGTTGACAAGCACACAGACTCCTTCAAAACTAGATTGTTTGCAGTCATCCATAGAGTCAAACAGAAACAAAAGTCTTAGTTTTCACTAACACCCTGGCTCTGTTTGGGTTCCTTCAAAACCTTTCATATTGAATGATCCAAGAATCACATTTTCAGGGCACTGCTGAGCTTTACCTTATGTAGGGTCATGGAAGTTCCCATGGAAGACCAAGATGGTGATTTGTGTGTTTTGTAAAATTTTGGCTAAAACAGGCCAGTTGCGGTATTTGTTCCACTGATGCTAATACCCTGTACTTCATCGACCAATCATATTCTCTCTCTCTTTTTTTGCTTTTCAGTTTTCGAACCAATAATCTCATATCCCGTCTTTCTATCAAACGTAACGCCAACAGCCCCATGCTCCATCGGCACAGCGAGAGGATGAAGAAGGCCAACAGTTCCGACGTCTACTACGGCGAACACGAGGAGAAGCGCAGGACGCTTAACGTCAGCTTGAGCAATGACAGTCATCATTCGTTCAGGGAACAAGAATCGATGAGGTCCACCCACAGCCTGCAAAGAAATTACCATAACCAGAGTGGTAATCAAAGATCTAGTGACATATTAATAATCACAGCAGTAATTTGCCCCAGTCAGCAGTTTATAGCAGGTTCTAGCTAGGAGTGCTTTCGGATTATGCTGTATTGATGCCACATAGCGCAAGCTGCTGTAATGTAAGAAAAGCTTTCTGACGAATGCTGCATTTGGCTACGATATTACCGACAGTTAGTCTCTAATAAAATGCCATGGCCTCTCCTGATGATACCATTGATATTTGTGTTCCATTGAAAGGGTCTAACAGCCTAATAACCCTTATATATCAAGTTGTGAAGGCAGGGTTAGAGCAAACAGTCCTTGTACCCTTATCCCCCATTTCCAAAATTGTTACAGACGAAAACTCATCACTCAATCTAGACATGTCGATTCCCCCGACCACTTGCGTCTAGTCTCTCCCTCAGCCTGTCATAAAACTCCTTCAGATTTGTAATCAAAACAATGGATCCCTGTGTACCCTGTGCAATACGAGCTGCTCTGCATCTTTCGAATTTGCTGTCAGTCTGAGAGTACTGTGATTAAGAACCAGTTGATAATTTTGCTTTCCGGAAGCCAAAAATATAGCTTAGGGTGATGCAATACAGCCTTTAATGCAGATTATTGACGATCCTGCTAACCATTTGGGTCAGACAAATTTTTGCACTAAAAGTATTAAAATCATGTACAGGTTTGATTGTAAGTACAGGTAGTATATATTTTAAATTGGCACTGGAAAAGACTTGTGGAGTATCTTAGCACAGTCAAAACATCACGGAACTCAGTGGATCCCCATGTGCTACCTGCAAATGAACTTCAGTGGGTCAGTTATTCGCAATTCAAGTTGGTTTTTGAAAATTTGTGACCCAGACACTTTTTTACGTATACATGCACAGGCAGCACAAAACAGGATAAAACTCCTTTCGACAGTTTTCATAGAAATTGCGTGTGAAACGCGACTGATTATGCTCCTTATAATCATTGCCTTTGTACCCTTCAAAGCCATCATCAAAAAATCATTGATGTGAACTCAAGATGTCGCTTTAATATCACAGACAGACTAGCAATTAGTGAGGAGTATTTGCTATGTGTAGTGTGTAGCATCAGTGTATGACCACTTGTACCATAGGATATGGATGCCATGACATGAAGAAGAAAGGCTTTGATGGTAGTTATAATCACATCCATAGGGCCTCTTAGAATTATCTTGTGACCGCATAAAGTATATGGGGAGTGATATCCTCACAGGTGTTTAAGTTTTTCTTCAAAAATGCACCGTCCATTGAATTGAATTGAATTGTTTCGAGTAAGTAGTACCTAACAAGTTGGCTACAGAATTGGCACAATAAACACAGCTGGTTCAACCCAAAGAATCGTCAAAAGCACACAAGAGAAAAGCTATTAATATGAAAAGGGGCTTGAGAAACGTCACAACTGACGCACATTGAAATTAGCAGTAATCTTTAATCTCCCGCAGACAGGGGGAAGTAACTTAATTCCGACTTCCTCGAAGTCGATAGATTAGAGGAAGGAGAGAGAACGAGATCTATTAAACCGCTAGCAAGATAAGCTGCGGCCCCCTCCATCACTGAACTGACAAAAGAGGGAAAATGTAAATAGGGCACACCCTTGCTGGAGATGCGTAACCGGGGGCAATTATCGGAGATTAGATCTTCAGACAAGGAAACATGAAAGTGTGAAATTGATGATAAGCACAGCTAAATTTACAAGATTGCAGAGGGCTTCACGGGCCTCGATTAAAAATAGGGGTGTCAGCGGCTGCCAGACTTTGGAAGTAAGGTATAGAGAACTCAACTGTCCATGGAAACTTGTTATGCAGAGAAGTGAAAAATTTATTATGTCCCTTTTATACCCTCTGGAAGGCAACAGAGAAGGCTGCTGGTCTTTTGCAACTTTTGGAACTTACTTTGTCTTGGTACCCCTCCCTGGCATCCATGATATATCTGCAGTTGGGGAAATTTTACTTAATTTAGTTGCCTTTTTCGTCTTGTTTGGTAAAGTCCTTTGTGCCCCTTGGTGATGTGACCTTTTGCTTAAGTAAGTAAGTTAAAGTAGTTAATCTAAGAGAGGTGGGGAAAGGGGTAAGAAAAAGGATAAAATTTGCCATCTAAAGAAAAAAAACATTAAAACATGTGGCAACGACTTAGACATATATAAGACTTAAGGCAACCTGCACAGAAAGCTTCATGAAAATCACTGCCACTGGTCTGAAAATAGCTCTTTTTTGTTTTTCCAATTTTCAGTTTTGCAAGAACTGGTATTAAATTATGGAATCAAGTTAGGAGGAATACAAAATTAAACCTGTTTTGAAATTTCAATCTGGCCTGTCAGTGAGACAATGAATGGTCGCAGTGTAGTAGTCCTCTTCCAATAAAGTTGTCCTTAGTGCAAGTTATGCCATTGTTACAATTTTAACAAACTTTTAATTTTTTAGGATCCCATCCTTAAGACACTTTTTGCAATTCGTTTAGGTCCCAATTAATCTTCAAACTTCATTTTTTCAGAGAATTTAGAAGAAGAGCTGTAATAACCGACTTAATTCTTCATCAGCTAAACAGGAGGTGACTGCTGCCTGGGAGAGGTGGGGGTGGGGGAGAGTAGACTGGAACAGTGGTGGTTTTTTCTAACAAGCTCTTTATCTGTCTATTATCTGGTCATACAAACCAGCCTCTAATTACTTTGTTTTCATCTCAAACAATTACACCTGCGGAGTGATTCAGTAATGTCCAAGAGAATTAATTTTATGGGACAACAGATACACTACCATACTCTCTCATGATGATAGTACTATATGGCAAACCTGCGTGAAAACTTTTGTTGAGATTACTGCATTGTAATGGGGTAAGGATCACCGCCGACAAAAAAAAGTGGTAATTTTAGAGGGGATCCAGGGAGGCCCTTTTCATCGTGGTAACAGATAATGAGTTCTGTCATACTGTGAATAGGCTTGGCCACTTACTTGACTCCACTTTCCTCCGATTCCACTCCCATCGAATTTCTAAAACTATAACAAGACTTCGTGAAGATCGTTTTTCTTCTTTTTTTTTCTCTTTGAATGCTTTACAATTTGAATTGCCAGTGATGCTTTATTTTGGTAACCACAGTGTTCCGTTTTGCCTGCGTTCATAGCCAGAAGTCCAATTGTTGCCCACCAACACCGTCTGGGTGTCCTCCAGCAGCTGTTCGATAACTTGATCCTGCTCAAAGATATGCATTTGTTATTTATGGAACAGCAGCAGTTATGACTACAATGAAATGAGTAACAAGTAGGAGTTACGATAAGCTTCGACTATCTGGCTACGACCCTGTGCTTGACTCCAATTTTTGGAGTCACCTGATTTACCCAAGCCGAAATTGCGATCTCCGAAGAGACGCAAGTGCGACTGTCACCTAGACAGAGAGTTGTGGGTACTTCTTGACGTACCAATGAGACCTTTCAAGTGTGACTGGCACTCATGAATTACACCCCTTCTGGTTGCTTGTGACATCCAAAAACCCCTGTTTGGAGTGAAACGAGCACACACACACCAATATTTACACTTCTCGATTTCCTAGAGGACCATCCTAAGAGTGTAGCAGGGACACACTCACCTTGTCAATGCTTCTGAAACATACAAAACAGGAGGGAATATTTTAATAATCATTTTCAATATTGAATAGAATACTGGTACCATTAAGTTATCTAATATCAACCATAACTTGAATGCTCAACCGATGGCATACATTTTAATCTGACCATCCGACACACACTAAGATTATGTCACATAATTTTAATACTGGTTCTTTTTCCTCCTCTGTCCTTAACCAGCTGAATGGGATGTGCCAATAGGTGTGACCAAATTAACAGAGAGTCACAAGAATGCAATACGAGCCATCCGAAAAATTAAGTATTTTGTGGCCAGGAGGAAGTTCAAAGAAGCTTTCCGGCCCTATGATGTCAAGGATGTGATCGAACAGTACTCGTCGGGCCACGCCGACATGCTGGCCAGGATAAAAAGTTTACAATCCAGGTGAGTAGTTAAGGTGGGCTTGTCAATTAGCAAGCTCCTATATACCACCTAGATTTCTGTTCATCACATAAGAAATTGGTCAAAAACTTGGCAAAACTATTTTTCTTGAACTACAGTTGTATTATTGACCAAAGAATATTTAAAAAAAAGAAAAAGCTTTAAAAAAAGGAAAACAAGTTATGCACTTGCTTAGTTTCAGCTCTTCAGCATGTTTTGTAAAGTTAAAAGAGAAGAAGTTTACAATGTGTAATTTTCAACTTTTGATTGCTATTCTGCGCTTCACAAACTATGTACGATTGGTCAATTAAAGTGGTTAACAAGAGAGAAAACCTGAGTTTAATTCATAAAACCCATGAAATTGCATTGAAAGGCCGTCAATTTCACCCCTTGATAATTTTATTTTTTTTTTACTTCTTTTTTTGGGCCGTCAGACTGGATCAAATAATTGGAAAACCTGGGCTGGAGAAAAGGAAAGTGAGAGGCTCTGGTGATTTGGAACTCTATGACCCGACAGTGAGCCTGCTCTCCAGAGTGGTCAAAGTAGAGAGACGTGTCACCCTGATCGACAGAAAGTTGGACATGTTGATCGAAATGTACCGGGAGGAGAGGCATGCCAAAAATAATGAAGATAAAGGTGACAATGCGGGGGAGGATGAAGCTCCCAAGGACACGATAGCAGAGCCCATTCCACGAGGTTTCGCCAGGAGGAGAGGCTGGAGTTCATTCCAAAGAACGAGAGAGGTCGAACCTGCTGTAGAGTCCTCTTCTTCCTCCGCGACGTCCCCTGCGGAGACCACAGTGCGGAAGCTCTCCGCGTCTCACCCGACCCTTGTCCCCGACCCGGACGGCGCCCCGGATGGTGTCCATTTCCACAGCGAACTGATTCAAACAGACAACAATAGTTCGGAGGCCACGGAGACCAGCAAGCCAATCACCCAACCCAAAACGAGGTTTGGAAGAAAGTTAGGCCACGATTCCAGCCGAGGTGGTGACAAGGCCCAGAAGAGGGGCAAGTGCCACGAAATACCTGCCTTAAATGTTCCAGAGCCCGACGAAAGCACGCCTTTCCTGGAGGATCGTCCCACGAGTAATCTGGAAGTTCTGGAGATAATGGAACCAGAGACAAGGTTATGAGTGCAAACAAAAACAAATAAAAATAACAAACAATAATAATAATTCAAAGAATCGTTATGATTGTAAACTTTCTTTGCATTTTTGCAAAGTCCTTTTTCTTCTAGATTTTTAGTAAAAACTTATTTTGCAGTTTTAAGTGCTACACTTTACTCGGTGCACAGTAAGAGGTGTTTGAATACCTCGGTGTGTCTGTCTGAACGTCGAATGACATGCATGTAGATAGACATTTCAGAATGAGGTTCACAAGTCGTGGTGTAATGCAAGTTTTCAATGTTTTGTGGTATTTGATGAACATTGGTTGGGTCGACCAACAGATATCCAGCATCCATCAGAATTGATCAAGCCCCTTCCACACTATGCTACCAGATGAGAAGCATCTCCTTGCAACGAAATTATTCAGTGTGGAAGTGTACAACTAGTCGCAAGCAGTCGCGCAACTCGGTCTCATGAGACGTGCGACTGATGAAAAAGGGCAGCTTTTTGAATGAAACCCGTGAAGATCACTTAATTGAAATATACGTGGAGAGCGTATCCTTGGACCTTGTCTCCTCAACACAATGTAAAAGGAGTATATAAAACGCAAATTTCATCATCGGCTGATAAGTTTATCATCTTTTTAGTGAACTAGTCTTTGAAAAACATTCAGCAAGAAGTGAACATTGCACATGCACCCGGTACATGTACGTGGTATACTAGATGTCTTGTACAGGATAATCACATTAGGGCCTAGGGCAAACTTCCCTACAAAGGCTTGTGTACTTGTCTGTAATAGACTAGGCTGCATGAAAAGTAGACTCTGCAGAGTCTGCTTGGGCTGGAAAGTTTCTGTGCCTTATCTTGGTTCTGCCACCTCTGAAGAAACATCCATATATTTACTGCACTGCTCTGCCGGAAGAGTGTGTATTCCCCTCATTGATCGCTGCCTGGCAGACTCTGGACACTCGTTTTAATTATTCACACAACTTTAACTAACACCATTGTTTTTACTACCAAATTCGGTAGGAGCCAATCACGGCCATCGTGAGAAATGATGCGAGTGGTGATGGGGTAAGGACCTACAACTGATTAGTTTGTAAATATCATGGTAATTTTCTACACTTCTTCAACTGTTTTAGGTCTCTCTTAGCAATATCCTATTTCTGCCGTGGGCAAATCTGGTGATAGGGTGAAAGTTAGCCTAGGTAACATTATTTTCTCTCATTCTTCGATTGCTGCTATTGGCTCATTTCATGAGACCAAGGACTAGTATTTTACTATGTATTAACCGTAACGTCAAACATGACTGTTCATGTGTACATAATTATATCGAGTGTCCAAAGTCTTTCCAGCTGACGGCGATCATAGGGAAACGCGATTACTAGATGAATACATATCCTTGGTTGGGTATAAGTAGGCTGCAGCTCAAATTGTGAGGACTGAATCAAAGGAGGAGAAATCATTTGTCGAGAAAGACGTTGCAAAGTCTACATGAAAAGAGGTGAATACTGTGAGAAATGTCTGTGCTGTAAGCTGTACAGTGAAGTGTGTCGAATTCTAGCCCTAAGTAAACATGGAAGGACAAAAAGATGACCAGCAAATGCTCTCTTTTTTGATCTGCGACTAGTTGCAAAGTGTGAGCACCTCCCTGTCAAAACTAGCTAGTCCTTCGTTGCTCATTGCGACAAGATCTCAGTGAGTTGTGTCGCATAGTGTGGAAGGGACTTGAGAGACTGCGAGACATCAAATTGCTATAACTAATATTTTCTCTTTTTTAGGCAGATAGTGGATTGCAAACCTGAAAAAAATGATCACAATATCAATTGATTACCACCCCCCACCACCCCCTCTGCTAGAAGAAAAATGTCCCTTTTTGGGATTTCTCTCTTTAAATCTCAAGGTCAATTGAAAATTTGATGCATAAAGTTGAAACAGCCATTCAACAAATTGTGGAAAAAGTAGTTGCTTTGACAGAAGTTTCAGACAAAATAGAGGGCAGTATTCCTGTTTATAAAATCTTAGTTTATGAAAAGTGTCTGATTGGGGCATAGTTCAAGTAGAACGTAGCTATTATACTTTCTCCACTGACTTGCACACTAACGTAGGAACCTTTGTTGGGCCCTTCCTGCATACAAGGTAGGTCATATGGGTCATTCCTCGCTCTATCGTGGCATTTACAAGTTTCTACACCATTTCAGAGTTTGCGGTCAAACGGTGAGAGGTCTGACGGTGTGACACTGCCCCCCCCCCCCTCAAGTTTGAAGCAGATACAGTTGGTTTTTTAAAACAATTTAAGATTTCATTCAATTGTCCTGATTTTCCCTCATCTGCAATGAAATATTCTCAAACAAAAAAGCCATCTCCGTAGCTCATGATTCTGGGGCACTTTTCCAGAGGAGGGTGAACAACGTGCCAGCTTCAACAGATGTCTGTGCATCTACTCTAACGATGGTGGAGTACTCATGTCCGATTCTACCGTCATTATTTGGGGGAGGGCTACTGTCCTCATTTTACCATCCGAGCACAGCGCCACCATTAGTTTGTGTGTAGCATACCAAGAACTTTGTTTCCAAAAAAATCCTCACAGATTGCAGGAAATGGCACTTTTCAGGGCTTGATAAAGGCATCCAGACGTTACTTTGACATCTTATGTTTAAAAAGCTTTCTCTTCCCCCCTCCCAAAAAAAGGTGAATGATATGTCAGGTTACTGTATATAAATCATTTGCCCAAATTGGGGTCGCTAGCCAGATTTTGGGGAGGGGACTAAAGCTGCCTAGCCCCTCATAAAACTGCCTGGGTATACTGCCTTCAGCATTTTTGACATTTTTCTTTCAAGGTGAAAAGAATTATAGCAGTACATGTCTAAGGTCAAATTTTATTCACCTATGAAATTTTGTTTTGATGATTAGCTTGCTTTTAGCCCAATTGGTCAGTATTGTGAAGCATCACACAGGGTCAATACTCAGTATTTATTAGGGATAGTGTAATATTTGTGCAAAATATTGCACTGCATTTCTTTTTAAATTAAACATTACGTTGTTAGGTCAATTGCTATTATCTCAGGCAGTCTATTCACAAACAGAATTCACTATTTTACCTTTAGATGTTTCCAGTGTCATGTGTATTGCGTTTCTCAAGTAGCAGAGAATGGTTTGCAAAATATATCAAAGCTGATGAATAAAACAGGATACACTGGATAATTACCACAGGAGTTTAATAGAAGTTGGTACAGTCACAAAGGGAACAATTAAAATCAAAACAACAATTGTTAATGCAGGTCAGGAACTGCCTCTTACAGATTTCTAACGCCTAGAAAAAGTGTAGCGAGGCATGTAATGTTTTATTTCCTGACTCCTGTGAAAAGGGAGGTTATTATTTAGCAGGAGATACATCAGAAACTCCTTCCATACTTTTCCAGCCTAGTTGCTGCAAAGAACACATTTTCTACAGATTCAAAGGGCTGAAAGGGTATTTTTATAGGAACATAAAAGGTTCACGTTGTCTGCTGCCGTCGTTAATTATGGATCGGAAATTCTGTCCATAGCCATAACATTGCCAGTCACTCTTCTTGAAAATTTTCAATGTCCCTTACGTTCCAACGCCTACTTGAGTCTACCAGTTTGATGCTGTGTAACTTGCTGTACATGGGTACAGTATGCCTGCTGCGACTTGGAACATTTGGGAAACGGATAAAATGCTACTGTACATTAATTTTTTAGCCTTGCGACGGTTTTGATCATTTGCATATGTCGAAAGGTCTATTCCTTATTCTTATACACCAGTCAATCTTGATTCCAAGGAGATAAGAAGTCATTTTGATTAGACGGTGGTCCCAACTTGACTGTCGGCAATAACCTTCTCATCACGGCTTTGTGCTATGTAATCCTTGTCATTGGGTATCAGAAGTTGTGAGTTACTCGGATACGACTAGAAATCGGATGTATCACGCAGAAGTGAGCTCTGAGATGCTCCCATGCCTTACGAATGCAAACTCTGTTATCACACACTGGGGAAAATCTAAAATGATTAGAATAAATCAAGTTCCCTCCGATGAGTCCTTGAACTGACTTCTAAATTCCACCTCCCTGCTCTGTCCAATTATTCTCATTTCTTGACTGAAGGCCCCTTGAGAATCATGTATAGCAGAAATGGTGCATTGATTGATAATCAAAATTTTATCTATGGGCATGGGGAAGGGTGAAGTGCACATGCCCCTTCTCCACCCCCCCCCCCAAAAATATCAGAGTAGGGATCTATTTTTAATGCAACATATCGCAGCGACGTAGTCCGGTCCAGGCAGTCCTGAGCAGAGACCAGTCTTGAACAGGTGCTTGGAACCGATGCTTGCAACAAGTGCAAGAAGTCGTTTGCAAGGCCAGCCTCTGATACAAGCCTGATATATTGGCACAGAAAAATGGAAAATTTTAGTGTAGTTAAAAGTATGGTCATGATCATGCCCTATTTTGTGTTCAAGCCAAAGTGCACCATGAAATTACTCAGTCAGTAGCTGGGGTAACAGCATTTCCTTATTCTTCCCCTGCCCTTCCTCCAAGAAAAAAAAGTAAGACTAAGGGCATGTTGATAACCACTGACGTGAATGATCATCATACTGTAAAAATTGGTAATCATAGAAAAAAAAATACAACTGTAATCTGTGATATAAATGATAAGCACAAACGGGCCAAAGATTTTTACTAATACTAAATTGAACACAGTGATGTAAAGAAAGTCACCACATGAAAAGAAGCAGTGGCAGTGAGGGAAATATATAACAGTTTTTCACGATTACTGATCAGTCTCATCCAACATGTATGTGAAAGGAGAGGAAGAGGGGGGGATGTTGAATGTGTGTGGGAGAATAATACTGACTTACAAGTATGTGTTTTTGCTGTAACTGTGAACAATGGTATGGTAGATTTCACTAGGTACATTTCGATTGTAATATTAACATTATTTAATCTATTCCAAGTTGGTTTAATCTGAATCTAAATCACAAAAAGTGATCAAAACATGTAAATCTATCTATGGTAATAACAGCGACTGAATAAAGTTTGATCTGCGGACGATCGATGACAGAGGTTTTAAATAAGATGTGGGAGTCTTAATTGGAGACGATCTTGGAAGGGTGATATTGAGGGTGCATTACTGTAAAATGAAATATCTGAATAATAATATTATATATTACTAATAATACTTCTAATAATACTGCTATTAATATCATTACTATAATTATTTATATATATATACATATATATGTGCTCCTGTGCAGATTGTACAATACCAAGGGGCATAGTCTAATCAACCAACAGGTGCCAGACTGCTTCTCTTCAAGCAAACTGAAGTTCAGTTGATTTTTTACAAAAAAATTGCAGTCTTTTTTTTTCTTCTGGGGTGGGGTTCGTTTTACCATAACGTCAATTGCTTAGATGGCTTACATAAGACTTTTTTTCTTAAGTAACAAAGTTTCTCTTCCTATTCATTTTAATTTTTTGGCTTTTTTTTGAGGAGCAGTTGACAAAGGAATTCATAGTGCAATTTATGGGTGCAAACTTATAACCAAGCTTCCATGGTGTTCTGTTTCTTCTTCAGCTCAAAAAATTGTTACATAAACTATTTTTATCTTTTTTCTTTGTCTTTGAGATTGATTAATTAAGGTGGAAGAATAATTTACATTACTTTGCCATGATTTTCCTTTTAAGCAGTGGTAACAGCTGTAGTCAAGTTTTTGTGCAATATTTGTTTTGTGATGGCCTACCATTTTACATGACAATAGATGAGGTGCAAGAGGGGTAGCCTATCCATTCAGGGAACTTCTGCAGTAACAATATTCCAATCCGTTTGTTATGATCCTGCCTTGGGGAAGTCATTATTTTCTATTATAGCCAGAAACAACTCTGCAACAGACTTGGCACTACTGACTTTGACACGGTGTCAAATAAGGCCAACATTATTTGGCTCCCAATCATGTTGCCACATTATTCATCAGAAACAGAGGTTTTCTCGTGGTTACTGCTTTCCACTTTTCCAAGCATTGGTCAAGTTGCTAGATTCAACACATTCACTAATGAGTACCAGAAGAAAGTGTAGGAAGGTTACCATTTCTGATTTCTAGCATACTTTGTTGCACTTTACTGCCAGACCTGTAAGATAACGACTTGTACTAAAAATGTGCGCTTTTTGTGCGAGTCTTCCAAGGAATCAAATTGGATGGTCCTGCCTGTTTCAGAAACTGTATGCAACTGGATGTACTGTAGTTACCGTATCAGCCGTGAGTCAATTTCTTATGATTCAGCGTTGTTTGTTTTAACCAAGTTTGTTATTGCATGACAGATCCAAAACTGGTTCATAAAAGATACACCCTTCCACATTTTAAATTCCAAACAAAATGCCACTATTGTAAGATGTCCAAACAGTCAATTTAACAATGAGGCGACATTGCTCACAACATTTGTCACCGGATAAAATCTGAGGCAGTATAGGGATGACTCGGTATTATATGAAGGAGGGTGAGCCAGGATCACATTTACGGGGGGGGCAAGTGGTTGGGAGCCCATTGATTATCTCATTGCAGGTTTTTTTTCTGTAAGTGGGGGATCTCTACTCACAAATTCTTTTGTCAATCTTCATTTACCCCTCCCACCCTGCCATCCTCCCTTTATATTATTCCTTCTTTTTTTCAAATGTCAGCAGCCCTTTTGTGTTTTGAAAACCACATTTGACATCAGCTAATGAAAAGACTGAACAATTAATTTGAACAATTACTTAGCAAACAATATGAGGACAATTAGTGGACAATTAGATGGCAGATGACTGTACGATTAATCAGTACACAATTTTTTGCATTCACTGAAAAACTCTAGAAATTGACTTTTTACAATCTTTAAGGTAGCAGCAAAAGCCCTCCTGTCCACCCCTCCCCCCCCCCCCACAAAAAAAGGCACAACGAATTAGAAACGAGTCATTTTCAATTTAACTCATGAATCCATGCCATGACTTCACTGGTTTTGTTTTTATTGCATTAGGTCATTTGCAAACATCAGAATTTTAGAATTTATGTAGGATGGTTGAGTCCCTCTCAAAATCACAGACCTCCAGTCACTGTGTTAAAATCATTGCAGTGCCTTAGTTTGGTAGTTTTGACCACTGCCATTAATAAATACAGTAGATGGGATTGCTTGGTAGGTATGAGTGTGTGGGGGTAAGGGATTGTTGAAGTGGCAATATGGCAGTGAAACTATCCATATGTGGTTATTCTTCACCGTTAACATGATTTTCTTCTGAAGGCGATCTGGATTTCTTTTTCATATCTGATCTGGCATTGTATTACACCAGTTGTTTTTTTTTTTATCATGATGCAAGTTTTCATTTTGTCTTTTCTTTAATATAACCCTTTGTAATTTTTTTTTTTTGTCCGAATGGGTATTTAGCCAAGGAATGTGCAATATATGTTTTTTTTTTATTTTGTGTTGGTATTTTTTAATTGGTTAGACTTCAGATAACCATGATCCATTTACTTCTAAAACATGTTTTCAATTTATAACGATCAGATGTGTTGCATTTCAAAATCATAATATCAAAGGTGTGTGTAGTAAATATGGTGTTTGTAAAAGATTTAATAAAGTCAGCAGAATGGATAAGAGCACTTGCTGCTACCCCCCCCCCCCCATCACCCAAGCAGGAAAGAGCCCTTTCTAAAAATACCCATGTTTATTGATCCTATGGTTTGATTAGTTTTCAATCAATTTAAGAACAACTCCATCAGCGGTCCGTGGTTCCATATCATATTTTAAAAATGACAGGAATACCTTGCTCTGTGCATGCTGCACATTGTAGGCCCATTTATTTTGCCTGCCCCTGAATGTACATGTCCCGGTCAGAGAACAATGGTTGAGGACAGTTCGAACATCTAATCAAAAACTACTACTTCTGCTACAGCTGTGTTCCCATTCAAGGGCGCATGGGGGATCACACAGGTTTTAACAACCTCCAAGGGTGTTAACTTGATCCAGGGCCGTTTCCACATTTGAGCAGATCACCGTGCCGTTGTTGGAGGTCACCGATGTTTGCAAGTCAAGCTTCCCATTTTGCCACACACTGTCCAGAGGGTACCACACAAACACTGGACCCAGTGTTGTGAATATTGGTTTACCCCCCCCCCCCATCTGTGCAAGTTGAGTGAGTAATGTTAATCTGCATTCTCAGTACAGTCTAACGTATCACGGGGGATTACGATCCACCGCCCTCACTCATAAGGGAACACAGCTCTTGAAGTAGTGGACACATCACACTTATGAACCCCAATGATGCCTGAGAATCCTTTGGTCACCGAAAAATGGGTAGGCCAGCCAAAGGAGAGTTGACTTATGCAGATTAAGTTGATAACAGGGCACTGGCTGGATCACTTCTTGGATACGATGGTTGGTTTTAGAATCGTCGGTGCTTGCCACAGGATAATTGTCGAACCTTTGTCATGTTTGGCATGCAGCTTTTGCTTCAAAACCGACTGAGTGGTAGGCCTTATTTCCCGCTAGTCCCATGACCATGAAAGTTTCAGACCTTCACCTCCATCGACGACAGATGAACCATGTCGACGTTCCTACCCACTCCCCCTGATTCAGCGATGACTTTCGGTGGCGACGTTCATCAGTAAATTTAGGTCTGAATCTTTTTTCTCCAGTACAAACTTCAACAGATGTGTAGTTTTTTTAGAAACACCCTTTACAAGTACAGGTTAAAAACAAAAAAAAAACAAGCAGGGGTTAAAAACAAAAAAAAAAAAACAAGCCCCATGCAATTCAATCTTGGGAATAACAACAACAATCTTGGAATAACCTTCATGACTATTACATAACAGATTTTGTTGTAATGAAATCAGATGTTTAATTTCCAATGGCCCCATCAATTCCAATTTCCAAACTATTTCCAAAAGGACCTTTTAATCTGTTACACACACAAACACAAAAGAAAAGGATTGATTATTAGATGGATCCATGACTCCAGTAAAGAAGAGGGAAAAAGAGGCGACTTGTTTGTTTCAGATTTCCCTTTCAAATTCATCTTTTGATGGATAATGTCACAGCTCAGACGCTTTTTCAAGAGATTATCACTTTCGACAGGCTAGTCTATCATTGATGTTTATCATTCTCTATTTCAAGTGCATCAATACATTCTACTGATTCATCAAGTCAAATTGCATCAAAAATTAGGCAATCGATCTTTTTCGCTTTTTCCATTACCCGTTTGGCGTGGTGTGGGATGGGGTAAGGTTCTTTTGAATGCCACGGAGATCTGTTTGAGGACGACTCTGATTTACGGTACAAAGAGTTGGTGTACATACTCGTATATAGTATACATATATAAATATAATATATAACATCTATAGAAATATAAATTACTGTTGTTATATAATATAATAGTGTATGACTGTACTTTACTTTTTGTACCCCTGGCTGGTGAAAAAAAATGAAAAAAAAATATACAAACAAAAAAATAACATAAATCACAATGCTTGTAATTGTCTCTTCTTTTTGTTATTCCCACATTTTCTGAAATGACATTAAGCTGGATATTCAGGATGTAAGAAAACAAGGTAAACCGTCCCCCACAAGTTCCTCTTCTGTGTTGGTCTGGTTTAGTAACAATGAATATGGTGACAATCAGAAAGATTTCAAAAACAAAATAATTCTCAGAATTTAGGGATTGGCTGGAGTTTACTTTCTCTCCTTTGAACTCTTGTGTTTATGTTTTTTGCGTTTCTTGGAGTGGTGCCGTCGTTTCTTCTTGAGAGGTAGCGATGGGCTGTTGCTCCTCTCTTCCTGACTGGAGGATTCTCCCCTCCTTGGTTCACGCTCTTCTCCATCTTCCCTTTGGTCACGTTGGTCCAATCTGCTTCCTCCTCTGTGGTACACAACCTCTCCTTCCTCGCTACCGCTCCTCTCATCTTTGGTGTAGCTTCTTGATCTGCTTCTCCGTCTCTTACTTTTTGTCTCTGCATCTCTGTTTTTGTCCTCTGCCCTCCTCGAGGCGCTTTTGGGGGAGTGATTCACCTTGCCGCTCTCCTCCCGATATCGTCTGATGGAAGAGAGCATCTCATCATCGGCAGTTTTATCGTCACCATCTCGACCATCCTCTCTTTGACTCGACGCTTGACCCATCCTAAGAAGTAAAAACAATTTATGTAGCAAACATAAATATTCATTAGTGAACATTCAGCAACCCACCAAATCCGTAGCTTTCTTTTGTTAGGTTTCACGTTCGTATCTCGAGAAATGTGTATCATACCTGATATTTCTGGCAATGTTAGGTTATAGTCGGAGATATATATGAAAGATTAAAGGATACAAATCTTAACACATGTCAAAATGTATGATATGTAATGGACTGGGCGGTTTGAACCCCCCACCCCCTAGCGTAACAAAATTTTTGTTTTGTAATATAATTCATGTCTTAGAATGCCTTTCCTGCATAATAAAATGTGGTGTTATCACCACACATACTGTCAGGGTTTGACTCGAGACATAAACATGTATGACATCATATAAAGAATGGCTGTAAAAATACAACCCATCCAACTTTGAGAATATTTTCTAACCATGTGCCACACCTCTGTTCTAAATTGTCCCAAAATTATACCAAAATGTCATAAGACGCATTTGTAGAGCACTTTGGGTGTGGCTGTACAGAAATTGTTTCGTTTCTAACTATGATCAGATTTTAGGGAGGCTAAAAAAAAAGGGGGGGGTGTACGTAAAACGATCATTCACTTTTCTATCACACATACATGTGGAGTCATTTCTCTGGCCAGTTTTTGGGCTTCGAAACACATTTTTGGGAGGAGAGTAGAGTGGTCAATGCCAAATTGGGCATCATCCAAACTGGCGAACCAACCTGTCTGATCCTCATGGAATGCTCTCTTTATCTTAAATCATGTTCCATGAACACCTTTCCCGCATGATGTATAATATCATGAGAAGATTGGCTGGTCAGAACCATCCTATACCAAAAAGCAAAGCACAGGTAACTTCTAACTATTGCCTATACCACAATTATGTTGCAGCTCATCACCAGCGATAGGAAAATAACTTAACTGGGGATGGCAAATTATCATCATATAACTGCAAGCAATTACATGATCTTGGTTTATATTAATGGAGGTGACTATGGCCTTTAGGTTTTCCCTCTGTGAGTAGATAACCTGGTTGGTTTTCTCAGCTGAATAAAACTTGTTTAAAAATTGAAACATAAAAGTATGATTTGAGATCAACAGAACCTGGCAAACACTATTCTAAAGAGATCACACTTGCAAAAACTTCAAACTTGGAATTCAGGTAGCATAGTCAATAAATAAATTCTATGATGTGTACAGGCTGTTGGCTCAAAAGTCATCTGAATGGCTAAAAACCTGGTCACAGGCTGAAAAACTGTGTTAATACAACATTTTTCAGTATGACAAGTCCCCTTCCTTATATTGGTATACAATCCTCTTTGAAATTTGACAATGAATAATATTTCGAGAAGTATGACTGATGCCTTCAGCTGAAATCCTGTGTCATGTGGTCATAACATTGATTAGAATGATAACATCCCTACCCTGACAACCAAACCCCTCCACCACCACAAAAAAAAAAAAACATTCTGAAAACTATTCAAAGAAAAAAGAAAAATGATACAATTCCATATTTGACTCCATCAAAGCCTACACAATCCCCAGGCACACATAAAAAACGAACACAGTATTCGTTTTCGATGCCATGGCTTACATTTCCTGGCCATCTGGATGGGAATTGTCATGGGAAGCTCGCCACTCTGCAGCCGCTTCTTCCATCTGATTGGCGATGATTTCCCTCATAATCTGCCAAAATGAGGAAGGAGTTTTAAATTTAATACAATCATGCTGAACTTTCATTCCACTAAAAGGATAATTAAGAGGATCCCCTTCAAGGAAATTCACTACATGTTTCTAGACCTGCAAAATTTCCTTCGACATGCTTATGACAAATAGTCAGTCCACCATGTGTCACATACAAATGAACATAAAAAGCTCACTCCCAGGCATTTTCAAAATCAGAAAAAATTCATATGCACACAGCTAGGACAAGCCAGAGTCAAAAATTCAAAACTGTTTAGTTTTCCTTACTGCTGGATGTGAAACTTGACTAATGATTATTGCAAGCACTGTCATGTGGTTGCACCCCTTTACATCCTCTCCACAAACTTATGGATGTTAACTCAATCAGCTGCTTCATTGTGCAAACTAGCCTACCACCTACCAAAACTTACTGCCCCTTGAAGCAGTGACCACCCTCTAAAAATCAATCCAGTCCTGCCCCCCCCCCCCGCCCACAAAAACTGCTCGGCCAAAAAAGGTGACGACGGGCTACTGCCATTTCTAACATTTCAAACAGCAAAAAAACTGCCACTGCATGGCACCATTTTGCATTATTTAGCATCTCCAATATCAAGCTGTGATGTTGAGTCCCCACTCTTCTCAACCCCCCCCCCCTCTCCCCTGACTTGAAAGTCTACCAAGAAACCAGGTTTTCCACTTCAGAGGGAACTACTGCTTTAATTGCAGCAACATGGCATATCGTAGGAAAACAAGCACAAAAGCGCAATCTCCTCAAAACATGCAAACCATGAGTTATGAATGATGCATCATTTGCAAGTCTGAAACTCTGGGTGAACCAATTTTTCTTGAGCAACAAATAACTGAATTTCTATGTGTGAGGAACTTTTTTTTTTTTTGAAAATATGAATTTCTCTCTGCAAAACAAAAAATACTTTCCCTTCATTACAATTTCTAGTAAACTGCAATAGCTAATAAAGACAGTGTTCATATGACAAATGGTTGCAAATGCCCCTGGATGACCTTTTGACCTGACTTTACTAAATACTCTTGATACTCTTATCTCTGGGAGCAAAGCGTTAGTTATCATCACAAAGCAGCAATGTCTCATGTGTTATTTTACGGATCACTCCTCCAAAAGTTGGCAAAGGATGACCCCCTGGATGAGCAACCAACTCAGATTTGCTTACCTGTAGCTTTTCTCAAAGTGGTCCCGAACACCCCATGTGGCAATTTAAGGAGGTTGAAGGAGCGCAAACAATAAGGAGGCATGGGCACCCGTTTGGGTGTCCCCATTATGACACATCACCACAGTGATTTAGGGCATGATAAGGCATCCAGGGGGTCTGTTTCCCTAGTTTTTATACTTTGTTTCTTTCTCCCTCCAACCCCCAACAAAATCCGGCACCCTCAGCCATCGAAAGTGATACACGCCACTGGAAAGGGGGGACACTGGGACAGTTCAAGATAGTGAATGGGGGTGATAGTCTCAAAAGTTTGAGAACCAACTCAGCTGATGGTTTTGGACCTCATGTCTGATAAAATTTCACAAGTATGTATAAACAAGAGCACTCTAGGATATCTGAGTTGGTTGCTAATGGGGGATCATTGCGTTAGCCTTGTATTGGATTAGCTTGTATCAACCTTGTGACAAATTCCATTAAAAATCCAGTTGAAATCTGAACTGAGCTTAATTGGACTTTTTGTGGGTTTCATTAAGTGGGGCTGTTTTGCACAGTTCAACTGGACTATAACCAGGCTTTCCTGCGTGGCACCTCTTTGGCGGCCGCTGCAATTCGGCTGATGCCCCAAAGAGCCTGCCGGTGATGGTCAAACATTCCTTTCACAGAGACCAAAACTTGATGAACTTAATATTCACGGCCATTGGTCCACACTGTACCATTGAGTACAAATGGGCTGTGTGCAATGGTTCCAGGTTTCTCTTTTAATTTAAAGCCCTGCTTCAGCCAATCACCGTAGCCCTTTGTATGGAAGGTTGCGTGGTATTTTTGCGGAATTGGAAGGAATTTGTTTCTTAAGCCAGCAGACATTACTTTTTTGTAGCAGGTGAACGAAAACGCTAGTCTGCTGGGCAGGGTTTACCCAGGCTCAACTTGCCCCTTGATATCAACTTAATTCAATCCAAGGTTGACTGGTCATCGATGTTTAAGCATGCCATTGTGACAGAAAAGATGGCAGCTTCAACTGTTCCTGGTTATATGAGAGCCTTATGAGGTTTTATGGTCACATGACAGCTTTACCAGATTTAATCGTCACATGACAGCCTCATAAGATTTGTTTGGTCACATGACAGCCTAATGAGCAGGTATCTGGTCATATGACAGCCTTATGAGATTTTTATCTAGTCACATGGCAGTCTGAAGAACTTTTATTTGGTCATATGACAGTCTCATGAGATTTTATGGTCACATGACAGTCTTATCATAAATGAGTTTAGTTGCACACTAGTTGGTGACATCAAGTGAAACAGTTGACAGTATTCTGAGGACATTTCAAAAAGTTAATTTTTCCATTGCCCAAGAAAATCCACCCTACCATCAGAATAAGGAAGGTTAGACTCAACTCACGTCGGTTTGAGACCGTTTGGTGATGTGGACATTTTTAGCTCGATAGCTTTGTCTTCGTCTCTTGTAGTCCCTCATCTGCTTGAGCATCTCCAGCCGAGACATCTTCTGGCCGATACGTGGTACTGCAGAGGAGAGTGGAAAAAAATACAGCCAATCCTCACATGACATCGTACATGTTAATGAGAGGAACATACCCTGACCATCATGGCATATCTGAATATCACGTCATGTTCTATCATACAGAAAAGGTCTTCTCGAGACATGATTTTAGCACATTACGTAAGGAGAAGATGAACCAGAAACTCAAATGACTTTGTGATTCCTTACCGCTATCTCATTTTTTCATACACACACAATCACTTACACACAAAAGCAACCTAGTAGAGAAGGGAAAGGACCATATCAAAATGAAAAACAAAATGCAAGATTGATAACCACATTCTGTATCACTTGGGGTATCACTTGTATCACTATGGGTTTGATGTTACCAAGTGCTAATATGAATGAGTAATGTCATTCACTCAGCATTGATGACAATTGTGGTCATGAAGGAGGTAATGCACAAGTTGATGGAAAGTTCATGACACCAAATTGTGGTTACAGACCTGAGACAGTGCAAGTCAACAAGGTCTCCATGGGAGTGGACTAAAACAATAAAGTACTTTCTAAATCTTGACAGAGAGTTTCTGGCAACAGGGATATTCTCTGAAGGCTTAGAAAAAGTTATAAGTGCTATGTTGCTATGTCAAGTGGTTGTTTGGCATAGAAAATGTTTCCACAAACTGAAAAAGAATGAGACCAAAGTCTATCTAGCAGCGACTTCTGCTACGAAACAGATCTACATTTTGGCAAATTTCAATTGGAAATAAATACGCATTATTTTCCTAATATGAGTGATTTAATCACATGCTGGGCTTTTGAACCCAGCAGAGATCTTTGGAATGATAGAACTTATTACATTTATTTCAAGTCACATCACAGTGATGACAAGTCTCCCATAAGGGCAATTCAAATGACAGACATCAGCTGCTCATCAAGTGCTAACAATGTTGACACTCTCAAGTTCTACCTGAATTCAGTTGCTGAGATATCAGCCTTTATAGATTTCCATACTTTAAGCTCTGGTGACCTGAAATGACCCTTGACCTCCACGAAAAACAATACCGATTGTGTACTCACAGTGAATTACCAACGGTTTGAAGTTCAAGCACCTTTCCCTCACGAGATACTGCGTTTACAAAGTTTTCACACTATGACATGTTTTCTATTGATGTTACGTGACCTTTGACCTCCACAAAAAATGACAGACATTATCTACTCAATAGGTGCTACATATGTGTCTGAGTCTGAATGAGTCTGAATGAGACTGAAGTTCCCGCAACATTTAGTTGCTGAGATGTCTCCCAATAGGTTTTCTTACTTTAAGCTCTGGTGACCTCAAATGACCTTTGACCTCCATGAAGACCAATATCATTGACTCACCATGGACTACCGACACACCAAGTTTGATATTCGAGTACCATTCTCTTATTGAGATACGGTGTTTGCAATGTTTTAAACAATGAAATTTGACCTCACGTGACCTTTTCGGTTGCTACAAATGATAAGTGTTTGAAGTTCCCACAACATTCGGTTGTTGAGATATCGCCCTTAAATCCTTTTTGTACTTGAAGCTCTGGTGACCTCAAAAGACCTCTGACCATCAAGAAAAACAATAGGGATCATCTACTCATGATGGACTACCATCACACCAACTTTGAAATTCACACACCTTTCCCTTCTTGAGATATCGAGTTGACAAGCCAAGGCATCACATACACACACATACACAGGCGCCGTGACCATCACATAGATTCCTTGCCTGCCTCCGGCAAGGAAGCAAAAATGCCATCAACTGGCAAAAGGCCTTGTTTTGATCAGATCTATGAATGAAGGACAAGCCACTCTCTCGATAAATTTGTCAGTAGATGAAGCAAGATGATAATCTGCTTTAACAATGAATGACTTCCTTTCTCAAATAGTTTAATTTTCTTATAATTTTGATAGATGCAAGCATATCAAAACAAAATGACATCAGCAAAATTTCTTAATTCGAAGTTACCAGCCAGGCCAGTTGGAAATGACTGAAAAGTTCGTTTTGATTAGTGGAAGGTGACACCATTAGCCAGCTTTAAAAAAAAAAAATAAATCTTTCCTATTTTTTTTAGAGAGGGAGGTAGACTGAACTGTTGTCTGAAGATCAATCCCAGCAATTCATGCACAGTTCGCATCCTATCGGCATTTCAAGCATTTTCTGTCCGGCGAATTTTTATTGAGAAATATTGATAGCACAAAGAAATCATGCGAGCATTTTAATTTCAAAATTTGAAGTGAAAACTGCAGATGTAGAAAAACACACATCCTATCCAGCGTTCTGGCTGCGAAAGAAAGCGGCCTCAGATTTGACTTTTCCTTACTAGATTAAAATCTGGCAATACACTATGTCAACGTAGTTCCTGGGATCCCTTTCTGTTGTCAGAATGCAATTCAGAACCGAATAAAAAAAATGACCTTCACTCGCATTAGGCATTATAAGGACACGCTGGTGGATCCAAAAGGGTGCCAATGGGGGTTAGGGCCCCACCCAAATTAGGGTCCACAAAACTGCTTTCATTAATACCTACGAAAAATGAAACTTTTTGGTAGATAATTAACTTCACCATTTTACACTCTCGCTGCATTAAACTGCATCTGAGATCACAAAGATGTACAAAAACTTTCCAGAGAAGACACCTCCTGTTAGATCCCTCCTGCATAATATCACTGCACCAAAAATGTAGTCCCACAAACAAAAGAACTTGGATCAGCCAGTGGAAATGTTCCACCCCAACATGTAACACTTCTTAAAGTGAGAATTGAAGGTGCATTGAAGACAAAACAAGTCCTGCACTTTCTAGGGAATCAATAGACCCCTTGCACTGACGTCATACAACAACAAACAAGGGCGCCCTCGTTGAGACAAACAAACAAACAGTACATACTACTACGCAAGACACATGTAGATCGAATGGTAGTGACACAACCTGCCTATGTTAAATTTAGCAGCTTATCCTCAAGGAGGGCGCTTCACTAAATCACTGTGACGTCACACCAGGGGTCTATTTCCATGACTTTCCCAGGACAACAAAGAGAATTTCCATAACATTCCTCCTGACATCTTACATGAAAATTTCAACTACAACAGAAAATGCCACAACAAGAGGAGGTGATGAGAATTACAACTTCTAATATTTCAAGTGAGAATCAAAGTCATTTTGGAAAATTTCTGAGACTTCACACTATTTCTCAAAATTTTGAAACCAGACACTGAAATGATTTTCTAAATTTCCCTGATTTTTCCATGTTTTCCGTGTCTACTGAACCAATCACTAAAGCCAACACCATCTCATATTCCATCTGCAACATTGGCTGTATGCACAACCTCCACACAACACTAGTTACACTTTTCTTAAAATTTGACCTTTAATCTAAGGCTGTGTTGGGCAATACTTGGCTACACAACAGATCATGACTACTACCGACAGTGACTGCATATGTATGCTAACTTCAACTCATCAAGACATAGCCGTGTTCTTTGTGGTATCAGAACATTGCGTCACATGGTTATCGCAGAAATAACTAGACACACTTGTGAAGATGAAAAATAGACTTTGATGACTTTTCCATGACTATTTCAAGACTTTAATATGGACAAGTTTTCAACGTCATGAAGCAGAGGTTCATACCGTCTCTGCTGCCTCCTGCACTCTCTGCCTGAGAGATCATCTCGTCCACAACCACGGACGAGGAGCTTCTCAGCTTCCGCCCCTCTGCGACGACGTGGTCGTAAATGGCTAACTTCTCGGCTTGGGTGAAATCTGTCCGAGCCCTATCTGGAGTCCTCGGAACATTTTTGACGGTCGGCTTCCCTGGAGAGGAGTTAAGGGTAAAAACACAGAGCCGAATGACACACAGCAGAAAGAGGAATAAATGAAAAAAATACTAGAAAACATGGTAAGGTTAAACAACATGATTGACAGAAGAAATGCCGTGTAATTGACACTGCCCCCTGACACATGCAGTAGGTACTCAACCTCTCAACGTGTGACTACTACCATAGAATACTAAGGCAAAGTTTAAATGCACTTTCAGCTCGCTATGCATCTTTTGTTTTTAGACTAATGCAAAACGTCTCTGCAAAAGTTCATCTTGTGACTAAAACAGACACTGTACTTTATTACAAACTTTCTGATGTATCCACCACATTGACACAGAACCTCATCTGGAGTGTTTAAGTTGCTTTAATGCCATAAGCAAAGCAGACGTGGCGATATGAAAGATGGACACATACATTTATCTCCATGCAGTCAAAACTAGAGCCAAGACTTTAGTAGAGTTTAGGCCCATCTACAGCAGTTGATCTCTCTTGTTGTCATTTCTTGGTTGCGATTAATGCATACTTACGACTTTCATGTGGATCCAGGCAAGAAAGTAGGCTACTGTTTTAAAGAGGGCATATTATGTAAATCCTAAGTTTATGTAAGTCCTAACTTTAGGACATAAATAGGTCTTATTCAAGCTTACAAGAGTAGTTTTCATCAAAACCTACCAAAAGTGCTATTGTGGCTTATGACAATTTTCAACCTATTCCAAACAGACAAATTGAACCACCACCCTCAACCCTCCTCTCAACACCATTATAATTGACAAAAATGTATTCTTTGAAGATATACAATTGTTTTTCCTCTTCAATTTATTTCACTTTTTTTTTGCGTTGTAGCAGGCCAAAAAAGTAGAATGAAGTAGATTTTTCAAGACAAAATTAGTAGTAGTAGGGAGGAAAGTGAAAAAGCAAGAGGGAGTGGGACAAGGATGAGTCACTTGAAAGCCTGCGTACCTTAGTCCTATTTGGTCACAAATCTTAAACCTACATTACTCTAATTTACTGAACAGTGGTGAAGTTCAGTGGTAGTCCTGGCATCCAAGGTGCCCAGATTCTCTACAGGACAACCAAGTTTTGGTTCAAGGTTGTCCTTCGGACAACCGCATTCAGTTAGTGCTCGAATCAAGTTATGATTTTACTTGCAATGTCTGGAACATTATGGGATAAAATGTGGTGATTAAACTCCTGCACACAATGCATACTTATGTTACTGGTATTATGGTAAACCAAACCTGGAAATGTATGTACTGCAACTCGTAACATGATTTTTGGCAGGACAACTTGATTTTGACAAGGAAAACCTCATTTTGTACATTTGTTGTCCCTTGGACTACCAGATGAAAATGCTAAAACATCAACACTGCTTAACAAGTAACTCTGTTCTATCATCCACTTCTAAAGTGAAAGAGTTTTTTAAAAACACTTCAAATGAATAAATTTTAATCTTTCCTTCCGTCTTATCAATTCAAAGCTAAGATGATGTAAATGACGGGATCTTGACGGGAGACCATTTTACAGTAGAAAGGATAGGCATTAAGCAAACAAGTCACAAAAGGATACGTCTTCAAGGATACAAGGCCTTATCAAAGAGATGAGTTTCCAATAGCAACCGCCTTACGATAGTGATGCATTTCCATAGCAACCACCACGGAGACAGCAACAAGAAAAGCTAATGAGCCTGTAAAACGAGAGTGTGCAAAAATGTCATACAGTAGTTACACAATATCGGAAGTTTATTCAAAGGGAACTTTAGACCAACACATGTGACGGCGATGTCGTGAGGGGCAACTGCGAACCACACGCTGGAGAAATCGGAAACTGTGCCCCCAACAAAGCAGCAAACAATTCACAAGTCATACATGATCCTTTCGCTCGTACGTCCAGACTTCTCGCCCGGTAGGACGTCACAAACACTACCAGATATTACCTATGGGACATGAAGCGAGTCCACGACGGTGTTGCGTATCTGCTGCAGTTGTGTGGATTTCATCTTTTTGAACTCTGTGGACATTAACTTCAGACCAAACAACATAAAGGATAATTGGCCTTTTCCAAGATTTTTGACTATTTTGATGAAAGGCACGTGGAGAAAGTAACATGTAACTTTCTCACAAAGTTCTACCTCTCTTATCGTTAAAATTCTGAATGACGACATTGTACATCAGTCTCACTAGCACATCTGTCACCAGACTCTGCATGCATCTTTGTCTCTTTTTTTTTTTCCTCAGATTTCTTTCTTTCTTTTGTGCAAATGAATTCACAACGACAAAAAAAAAAAACCAAAAACAATTTAATCTTGTCTATCTCATTCAGGACAATTAATCCCACATTTCAGAAAATGTCAGAGCTCGCAGAAACAATTATGACAGGTAGATAATTATCCAACATGATCTCACAGCTGATCACCACCATCACAATGAAATGTCACTGTAGCTTCATGTGCCTCCTCACGCAAGGTCGACCAAGCTCATAACTGGGGGAGAGGGAAGCCATCATTAAATCTGCTTTCATTAAAACATCTCGTTTGGAACAATACCAGTTGTGATAAATAGAGAAACAAAGATGCCAAAAAATAAAATAAACAGCAGAAAAGCTAACAAGAGTTGATGAAAACAACAAAGGTTGCATAAACAACCAAGGACGACAAGGTCGGGAGGAATCGGTGCTAGTTACCTAATTGCACTTGCTTCTTATACAGTAATTTCAAATTCTAAACAAGTAATGAGCTGGACTTGCACCAGGGTGTACAGTAGTATGTGTTCTAAGCATAAGGTGAGGGTCCACGCAACAGCACAGGGGGTCCAAAGGTTGGGCAGCTCCGGCGCTCTCTGACTCATAAGCACTGCTACGGAAAAGCACTGGCAAAATCTTAACATTGAATTTACAAGGCCGCTTTTCCTGTCACATTTACTACATTTTGTGACATAATGCCAGATATGAAGGCGTAAACTGATCACGAACGCAGGGTGGGAATTATTAGTCTCAGGCAGGGTTGCCTGAAGTCACCCGCCACAGCTACAACCTTGCCAGATACAATTGATACAATATAAGTGCAATTTGAAAAACTATGAAATTCAGACTTTAAGGTCCTAAGAAGGGAGAGGGGAATCTGATCAATAATAGTTTTAATTTGTTCTCAGGATCGGAGTCCACCTATCAGCAGGGAAGATCTGTCCCCCCCCCCCCGGGGCTACCACAATCATCATGTGAGGGACACATCAATAATAGTTTACATTTTCATGGAAAAAGGATAAATTTACTGAGAATCATGTAAACTTGGAAAAACACGAAAAAGTGAGCAGTTAATGATACAAAAAAAAAGAGGAAATTGAAAGTCTTCAAATGCATAGCAAATTAACAATTTCAGTATTTTCCCCATCATTTTCGAAAAATAATCATGTAATTTAAGTGTGATCCAAGAATCAATGGCCCCCCTCAGAATACTTACAGTCAAAAAGAACTTTGAGTTCCATCAGGTTACGATATTGAATTCTAGCTTTGCAAAATGGAAAACTTCTTTTTTAAAACTGAAATTTCAATTCAGATTTAGAACAGGGAAGAGAACAAGGAAATTGGATTGAACAAAATGGTAAAACACTACCTTAATGCAGACCTTGCATGTTTCATTGCTCCATTATTCATTCATATTTGCTCATCAAATGGTGGCCATGATTCATTCTAATACAAGCTTCATTCTCAAATGGTATTTTCTCATGTTCAAACTGCTGTGTGGTCTTTTTTGTTTCTTATGCAAATTTTGCATGAATTAAAAAATTCTATTGAAATATCCTAAAGAGTCTTACCCATGAGGCAAGCAATCACACCCACTGCAAAGAAACATCGAAGTGACATACTGCTTAAACAAACGTGACTGGTACCATACAATTACGGGGGGGGGGGGTGTAGTCCGCACCTAAGATGCAGCGGTGCCAGACCTTGCCGAACATTCGCAAAATGGCAGTTTCTCAGAGTCATTGTTGGATTGGGCAAACTCCAGGCTATCAGGCACAGCATTCCTGAAAAATGATCTCGTCGACCAAAATTACACCACATCGCGACGACACCAACCAAGGTAGTATTGTCATGAGAGACCAAAAACAATAATGGCATTGTTAAATATCCGAACTAAAACAAAAAAGTCTGTGCAGGCGGTTAGATGGTGCCTAAAGCGAACTCCTTCCATTGTGGATTCAGATTACAGTGTTCGTATGGGCTAACACTAAAGTGTGTCGAACAAGGGTGCAGCCATCAGCACAAACTAGTGAGGGAGCTTCTCAAAATCATGCTGATCTATGGTTTTTTTTTTCTTCTTTACCATGTATTCCCAACAATTCACTGGTGCAGGTATTCACAAGTGACTATGCTTACGTCTTGCTTCACTGATGCATTCGTTCAGCTTGCTCTAGATGCCCTTGAAATTAATTCTAGCACTGCTCAGTGTAAGGTATAGCCTGCCCTCATTTGCATTTCGCTCATAAGTATATGTCCAAACTGTGAATGCATCTGACCATGCCCCTCAGTGTGTGTACACAAGACAAAATGAGCCTCCTTCCCCCCCCCCCCACCAGTTTTCAGGAGGGTCACAGTAATACAGTTGGGGAGCCGGGCGACTCCTTCCAGGGAAATTCTGGGTCTTGCGGGGAAATCCACCCGGCAGTGAAAAAAATACAATCGTAAAAAAAAGAAAAAAAAAAAAAACAATTCCTTCCACCCTATGAAAATCCTGCAAACGGCCAAATAATAGAAAAATTCCTTTTAAAACTTCCAAAAGTGTTTTCACCCGATGTTTTTTCCTTCAAGGATCATTCAGAACTCAGAACGCTACTCCAATCAAGTCTTGTGCATACTTCCATATACAGGCAAAGAGCCTGTACAGTATGAACTTGCAACAGAACTTTGCAACGTTATTCATAACAGGTGTGTGGGTTGGCTTGGAAGCAAAACACAGCACAGAATCACAGTGTGGCAGATGGGCTCAAAACTGTAGATAACAGCCTTTCTTAGTTCATTTTTTCACGCCTATGATACATGAGGTTTCTTTTTGGCAGGAATTATGGGAAAAGTGAAACTTTATTTTTCTACCAACAAGCATGTTTTCAATTTGTAGTAACGAGATGAAAAAGTGCATGCAATCCACTTATCTTTTTGTTGTTCTCATTAACCTTACGTGATGGAAAGTACATGCAAAGTACATCATTAGCCATGTCCGCCATGAAACTGTTTATCCACATAGGTATATGGTATTACAGGATGTTACTCGTTCTCTTGCTTCGTTTTTGTTTTACGTCTTGTAAATATTGTTACTTAATTTTAACCTTTCATTGTCGCCAACTTTTTTCTTTTTACTAAAATGCTTACATGTGCGCGATATGCCCGGTAAAGTACGAAGCTTTCGTGCATACAACTTGAAGCACGTGACTTGGAATTTTCCTCAACCTGCAATCACAGACTATTCCATAGCTTGGTATATTGGTATATTGGCGCACTTACAAAGAGGCCACAGTAGTGTAAGTGAGTTATATTAACCAAACCATGTGAACTTGTGAGTGTAAGCTATCTACCAGACACTAAGACACATGAATCACATTGAAATTTAATGCAGTATATAACATGAGCAACATACTCAGCGCACAGGCAGAAGAACCAAGACTGTGTTAAACGTTTTCAAAATATCATTTTGACATACTTTTACTTCTGGTTTTATCTTGTACATACCACGCTTATTTTAATCACAGTAAGGTAGAAGTCATGTGGTTTTGTAAACAGTTATGTCCAAAAATAACTGGTAAATAATTCCATTCAAATGTGTGTTCCAAATACTCCATCCACGTTCAATCTTTACCAAAAATTGAAGTAAATTAATATTCTTGTAAATAAATGCCCTTACTTTTACTCCTGATCAATATTTTTCAAGTTATATATGTGGAAAAACAACGTTGGCAACTGTTTCCAGAAGATTCTATGTATACCACTTTGCTATGTTCAATGTTAACTGAAAAGCATAGGCTAAGGCCTGCCTTAGGCTTCATTCGCAACTTATGTGCAGAATGACAGCTAGCGGACATATCACAACCCACAGAAATTCAAAATAACACGTATTTCTATGATCAAAACCCTTAATGACACCAATAGTCTGTAATTCAAACGTTTAGTCTAAACAATTTAAAGTGATTACTATCAATGAACAAAGCAAACAAAAAATATTTAAATATTTCTGGAAAAACTCTGAAGTCTGCAATTTACAAAAAGTCATTTGTTCCCTGTAAAACAGAAATATGAATTGCCAAGGTGGTTAGACTACTTGATATATACACCCACTACATTAGAATATCACTAATTAAAATTTTTGGAAGGCTGTGCACGATCTTACCTGATTCTTTTCACAAGACTTTCAGGGATATTCAAATTTCAAAAATGTATGTAATACAGTTTACTCTACATGACATGTGCAACATTCATAGAACCTTTTGATTTTGAAGCAATAGCAATGATATTTTTTTTTTATCAAACTATCATGTTTTCACACAATAAAATAACATTTTCCATGGATTTCATTTAACATGGATTTCAAATGGTTCAGAAGCATCCAAAAATGCTAAAATCGCTTAGTTTCCGGGGACTTTGCCCCCTGGACCCCCATCGGGGCTTTGACCCTGGATCCCTCAAGGAGCCCATGAACCCACGCTGGCATCGCAATCACTTCGTTATCGAATGATGCCTACAGTGCCATGTTAGGCCTGCCGGGAAATCTGACTGCAATGTAATTAGCCTCCTGGGAAATTTACACTTTTTCCAGCCGTGGGCAGTGTAAAGATCATTGGAAACAAGGTGCTTGCTAGGAGTTCCGATGGTCACGATCACAGGGCTCTGACCGTGTGAGCTAAAACATCCTTATACATGGCTACCTGTCTGATTACATTCTGACACATAAGTTGCAAATTCACCCACTCATGTCTCTATGGTGCCTTTTCAACATCCCTTAAAGTCAAATAACACACTCCAAAAGCATGTTTTACCCACTGAGAAAGACAGTCTGCTTACCATTGGCTCTGGAAATGATTTCACTCTGGATTTGTTTACCTGAAAAAGAAAGCCAAAAATGCTGTGTGATGATATCTCTTATTGCAATGCTGACTCAAAAGAGCAGTTTCAGCAGAATTCTTTGGCAGAGTTAAAGGGGAAATCAGGGTTTGACTGAGAAAATTCTCTTTAGTTGATCTTTCTTTCTTAACTGATTGTTCACCAAATATAGAGACGTTGGGGAGGTGTTTGAAGGTAGAAGAAACCGTAATTATTGCACTAATCACTGTTGAATGAGAACTCATAATATTTGTTGGGCATAAAAAATAAACGTTCATGTACAAGACCAGACAGCCTCCTGTACACGATTATACCAAATTTGACTCGTTTCTCAAAAATTTTCCACATTTTGAGATAATTTTGATCATATCTGTTAGTTATAAGTCATTGTATGATACCAGCGGGGAATTGTAGGGAAACAAATTGTGAAAATTAACCCTGATTTCCCCTTTAATTCATATACTGTAGCAAGGGGCCCCATGTAAACACGGAATGATGACGGATCCACATCGACTTAATATATCCATTTTTTTTTTATGCCGTACACATCTTCAGTGCGAGGAGCCAGAAATCCATGGGGAACTGAGCTCTGCAGTTTTGTACTTTAGTTTGTATTACTCCACAATACTGAGTGTGATCGGCCACACAACATTGTTCCTGTACAAGTGTTCCGCACAGATTTTAGAGGAGGGGGGGGGATGTCGGGTCATGCGGGAAGCGATCGTGAAGCGATCGTCAGAAAGGTGCTTGGTGGGAGGCAGATCAACCTCATCTTCAGAAATTTTTGATAACTGAGATGCTCAAAATGATGTAAATGATGCCATTGAAAGATAATGTGTGGCTTTTTATTGAAATGGAAGAAGCCTATTGTCATTTTTTTTTTTTTAGCTGAGTGAAGCATTAAATAGGTGACAGAATTCTTTTTCAAGGGCAGTCACTACTTCCAGGTGGGTAGACATTTTACACAGGGCACAGGTCAGTCACCCCCCCACCTCCACCTTCTTCCACAGAGAACTACTGGATGATCCCATCGGTCACGGACACATTTCGGTCGTTTACTCACCGATGCTCATAGAGAATACTGAACCATGGTTTTGGTAGAAGAAACTGGACGAAGGTGTGGACATCTGCAGAGAAGCAGGGGAAAAAAAATCAGACTTGCTCTCAACAGTAACATTAAACACATGGTAACATTTTCAAAGCTGTTTTCAAAGTGACTTAACAAATTTAATCGTTCAAATTCTAATGTCATATGTTGTATTCATGATGCAGTGATACTGTAGCACTCCTGACATTTCCTCCCCATGAGTATTAAACTGAAGTTGCAGCCACAAGAGCTTTACATACGACATATTGCAAGTGAGAACACAACGAAATATCACTTTGTAAAAATTTCCAAAACTTTTCAAGGGCTTCACACTATGAGTCTCCAAATTTCAAAACTTATAAAAGCCTTCAAAAATTTTCCAAATATTTACAATTTTCCCAGGTTTTCCATGACTGGGAAAAATAGAATTGGAGCACTGGTAACCATTACGTGAGAAAATGAAATGCCACAGAAGTGTATAGTTCTGTATATTGCACATCTTTAATACCTGTTAAAATGATGTGAGGATAGGTTCATGAACAATGTGATGTCAAGTACACAACCACTGTTCACTTGTAGCAATGAAATGGCCATCTGCGATTTGGTTATTTAAATATCCCATATAAAATGTCTCTGAGGCGCTATATATCGTTTCGTATAGTACTTACATAATCTTCCTTAGAATAGCCTTCATTTGACCATTGGCAGAATTCCACGTGTTTAGAATATGAACCCTCTGGAACCCAATGTCTGCGGTCGATGGGACACTGCAACATGTCATCACCCTACTCCACAGTAAGAAAAAAAAAAAAAAACCAGTGTTCTTATACATCGATGTTGTGACCATAGATGTGAAAAGTATTGAGTAGGCCTACTTTTGTTCTGTGGCAATTCACAAAACAAAAGCAACAACATTTAACAAATCAACAAAGCAACAAAACTTTCATGTGAAACTCAGTAAAAAAAAAAAAGTTAAACTTAACAATCTGGTAAAATGTGCAATCATAAATTTCTGCCAGGTCAAACTTTCAGGGACAATTTTAACTGTTCTCTGCTTTATAACCAACCATGTCTAAAACAACTACTATAAGGATGATGTAACAGCAGTCAACAAATAATGTTATTAAAGGGGAAGTTTCGGCAAGGGACAAGTCTTCTGACTTATTTGAGCCATTTCAAACCATTTTTCGGTCACATTTTTGATGTTTTGAAAAGAACTTCTGATAGACGACACAACATGTTCAAACTTCCCTCCCAACAGTTTTTAACACTTTGCATGTTAACATGAACATATCATGCTGTCCAAAAGAATTTCATTTCAAAACATTGACAATATGAACGAAAATCGTTTGAAAAGGCTTAAATAATTCAGAAGAGGTGCCTTTCCCAGAATTCTCCTTTAAATTTATACTAGATTCACCAGCATTCAACTGTTTTCAGTCCTTTATCCACATAAAGTACTTCATAGCAACCACTCTGTAGTAGTAAAACAAAAGAACATAGGGGCGGGCAATATCCCGGTACCCAAGCCTGTAATGGTATTCGCAGTACAGGAGTAAAATTTTTTCTGCAAGTACCTGTACTTTAAGATACTTCGCAGTACTGGGGGAATTTCTTGGTATCGGTACCATCTCCAACAAACCAACAAAAATTTGCTTTTTCACACGTAGCGTTAATACTTACTTATCAACATCAAAACGGACCAAAAATAAATTCCAGATCCGGGTTAAAAGCTTTCATTTCAATGTCTCACAAAAAACAAACAGCAAGGACTCTGACAGTAAATGTATTCATCGCGTAAACGACCATGGTTATTAAACCTGGTAGACAGTACACAGCTAACGAAGTGCAGCTATTTTCCATCACGTTGGTAAGATCATGCAAACCATGCAGGCTGGGCCTACACATATTGCCTATATTGTTAACAGTAACTTTCTGTAAACAAAGAGTAAAAGCATCCGTGTGACATACTAAAAAAAAGGACATTAAAGAAAAACAACTCAGATATGAAGAAGTGGAAACGATAAAGTTATGTTTAGGTATAATTCCAGTGTTTTTTGTGTGTGTGTGCGTGCCTCCTGGGTGCTTTGTACATTCTTTACCCCATGTAATCATCAAAAGTGACTCACTTGGTTACTCCAGCAGGTCTGTGATGTTGATGTCACAGGTTCGATTTCCACTCGGCAATGGTTTTGCCATGTGTTTTTTTTTTCTTTTTTTTTCTCTTTCTCTATTGTTAAACCTTTGCTCAAGTTCCTACATAGCCGCAAACCTCATCCCTATTTTGCTGATTATAACGAAGTCTGTATCAGCTAATGACAATGATGGAGCATAAAGAAAAACAAAGATTAACTGTTTTTTTTCAAGGCCTTTTTTTTACGATCTTCAGATGGATCGTGATATGAGTTGCCGTTGGGGATACTATTTAATGATAATTACTATTGTATGTAGGCTATAGATGCTCAAACATGCTACGTAGGCCTGACTTTACGGAAATCAGGTTGCTTGGAAATTTAAAAAAAAAAGGACACAAAAAGTTTGAAGCATTTGAAAATTGCTTTTTACAGTATATGGTATTTGAGCACAAAGTCAGTGGTGTTTGTATAGCTGAACTGCTGCTGATCGGTCTATATTAAACCATGTTCATTATAATAATACCACCAATGAACCATATAGGACAATCCCACCAAAAATTTTACATCTGAAATGTGTTGTAAGAGAATTTCCTGAAACTGGTACACTTCGTTGTAACTCTGTCAGATTAACTCCGATTAACACAGAAATTGCACAGGTGTAAATATCATACTCAAAATACTTTCTGAAATCCTCTCAATGAAAGGAAAAAGTCTCCTTCTGTTTTCGAGTTATGAGCAATTTTGCCTTTTTCAAATGTGAACTTTAACTGCCTCCTACATATGTCTGTGGCATAACTTTTTTAGCTTATCCTGCTGCTACAGTTAGCCAATGTACAGTAATCCAGTTTCATTCATTACTCAATCGATGGGCTTATAGTGACTATAATCAGGGTTAGTCAGTTTGTGGGGTAACCCGCTGAATTGCTTGCCACATCGCCTGCCAAAACCCCAAGCAAAACTAGCTCCTACTTGAGGAAACTTGACTCTGCAATTTTTGTACAGTGAAACACTTGTCGACATTTTCAACACACAGTAATACAATATGCATCATTACATACTCAATCCATGTTGCTACTATACAAGTGGAGAGTAAATTGTAAATCCATAGTGAATTTGTTTGTATTTCTGGAAAAAGTACAACAAATCACGAACAGTGTGCAACGATTTTATGTGACGACATAATATGTAAGTAATGAACAGTAATCAGATCACCTGAATTTCTAGGCTGAACATGGGCGACTGGGTATGTTGACAAATGATCACATCGGCAAAAAGTTGGTGGTCGAGTTAGTTGCTGTATACAGTACTGCTGTCAAACCCTGCTGAAGCTGCACAAATGTAACTTTTTACCTCACATTTGATGTTCCTTTTTTGTCAATGAATTTACCTGTAGACACAAATACTTTGCAAGTTACTGCATTACTATCACAGTACATGTACAGTAGGGCACAGAACCTCTTGTTTTTACCACATTGAACATGGCGCAGAGGCTCTTGTTTTTATGACACTGAATTCGTGGTCAGTACCGGTACTTTAAGTAATAACAGTACCAAAGTGCTACAAATACTGGTGTTGATTTTCCTGGTACCGCCCAACCCTACAGTATTGTACTGTGTCTCACAAGATACAGTACACATACTGTAAGTACTGCAGCCCATACTGCACATCATACACTATGCCACTGTAGTCAAATAGGCCACACTATATTGTGTAGACTACTAAACCTAAGAAATACTGTAGCAGACACTAATAGTAATACTTGCAATATGTATTAGTAAAGCCATCTGTTCAAACCTTACAGTACTGTACGGTACTTAACTGTGCTATTCAGGGTTGTCACCAGACCATTTTGAGAGCCGGGTAATTTGTGATCGCCGTCCTGGGGGGGTCTAAGGCGACCTCCCCTTTGAAAAATTTTTGCGGGGTGGAGAGTTCTTGGATGTAAAATGGTGCTCTCTAGATTATAATTATGAATTCTGTACTTTGGTTTTGACCAGTGTGGAAATGTTTAAGCTTACTTGGCCGTTTTGTGGTAAAAAAAGGATAATCACTCAGAATTCTAAAGAAATCCAACAATTTTATTCAGTTAAGTAATGAAATTTGTGCCACACTGTGATGCTGAAATTGACGGCGAGTGCCGGGTGGAGATTTTGAGAGCTGGGTAGCACCGCCCGGCGTGGTGACAACCCTGGTGCTATTGTCTTGTATTTGGACAATAATGAGAATTGTAAATGTATTGTATGAATGAAGAACAGTACTTAACATGCATACTGTAGCTCCAATTACAGTAAGGCCTTGAGAGGTTTGTAGAGATACGACCATTCGAGACTGTCATCGCTGTTGTTTCTTTCACATATTTCCTTCAGGGTATTTTCCAGTGACCCAGGTCTTTTATTTTGGTCAACCATGGGTCAACGGTTAGGTCGATATTGTTCTGACCTTTTGGAATTTGACGTGTGGCATGTTGGCGCGTGGTTTGTTGTTATCCTGCTGCGGCTAGCACCCAAATTCCTCTCCAGGTAGTGGTTCTGGAGTGGTCTCCACGCTCTCGTTGGAAAAATACACACGTTATATTGCAGCCGTAGATCCCTGAAAGCCGAAGCATAATAACCTGTTAAAGCTGCTGTAAATTTCCTGCTAATCCCATAAACCCAGAGCGCTGCCGAATGCCGTGCCTGCATAGGTGGTCCTGCCCGGCAACAATTGTAAGTTAATTATTGTAACCTGCTAAGAGATTAATTGTAAGTTTCTTCGCTAAGCATTGTGTTGTGTTGTCTTTCCCATGGTCATTCTTATTTTTTCTTGTCTTCTCTTTCTTTCATTTGTTTTGCTGGGATTGTTATTCTGTACTTGTTTGGGTTATTTCTGTTTTCTTGTCTTTTACTCGTTGTTTTTTTTTTTTTTTGCTCAGGTGTGTAACTTGTATGTTTGTTATTTTTCTCTAGTTTTACCATGGTTGGTACCACGCGTAAAATAAAGGGCATAAACCACCTCTCTGTCTACCGCTTCATCACTGGAGATTCGTCTCAGTGGCAGAGACAAAAATTATGCCATTGGGCTTCTTGAGCTGAAGATGTAATCTTTCGTTAGGAGAACACATCAGATGCACTGATCAAGCCATGACTAGCCTATTGTAGCCCATGAAGTGTAGGTGTCCATGAAGTGTAGGTGCCCGTGAAGTGTAGGTGCCCGTGAAGTGTAGGTGCCCTTGAAGTGGAGTGTAGCTCATACCAACGCGACATTTGACCGGTCAAGCAATACACTTTGACCCGTTACGTGAACAGAGCGCAACAATAGCCGTTGCATACGTTCTGTCAGTGTGGTCCATACGTAGTGTGCACTGTGCTGCACATGTATAATAAATAAATCCACTGAGGCATTCTACCAGCGTCACTGGGATGAAAGTCCAGCAGCTGGCTTGAAAAATAGAACACCACATCTGGAAACAGACTGCTGGACTAAAAAGAGATCTGCCTACAGATTTTACTGACTGATCACAACTAACTGATCACACAACTACGCAAGACTGACTACGAACAAAGCAAGTTAAACATGGGACATAGTCTTAGTGCATAGGCTTACAGTACTGGCTAGACCTACACACAGGCTAGAATGCCTCACCATATTCCCACATACTTAAGCGTATTGTGACCTTTTCTGACATCGCTTAAAATTTGCAGTTCAGGTAATGTTGTCTCCATCTAGCAAATTAAGTTAAAACCACCAGGTGTGATGAAAAAGTTGACAAGAACCCCTGAATTGGCCACTGGTTTGCAGAAATAGGCTTAGTTGTGTTTAGCCAACACATACTTCAGAGCAGCAACTCTCGGCCAGTTGTGGTGACTCCACTTTCCTTGGAGTCACGACTTAGATCCTTTTTTCTTTCTTTTTTTTTTTTGGTGTGCAAGCTTAATAACATAAAACATTAAAAACAACCTGTCTCTTTTCCTTTGCTCTTAATTAAAGTAGTCAGCTGTCACTAGCACTACATAAAAAAATGATTCAAATTTCTGTCCAATTCACTCATACAATACCACTGCACACAGCAGCCCACTTTTCAATGATGTGTCAGTGGCAGCTATGACATCATTGAAACAAGAAGAGTACTGCAGCTTCAGGGTCGCAACTTTTCAGGCCATGAGAATCCAACTCTAAAAAGTCATCCAGGCCTTAAGTGCACAAACCTTTCAGTGTCTATTGCCAGATATTGAAAGCTTAAGAATACATCACAATATAAAAAGAGGTTATACCAGACAACCACTCAGGTTATGAGAAGACAGTTAAAAGAGGCACAAAGTACATATCCGTAGATTTTGCAAGGTCTCACTGGTAAAATTTTTCCTCTTGACCTAGCTTCACTCATATAAAAAATGACACAAACCATCTGTTGCTCATCAAGAACTATGGAATGGATATCAAAGATGTCAACATTGTTTCATTAATTTTCTTTCTTACATTTTTGTTTGTTACTGGACACATTCATAACTTCAGGGTAATGTATGGATCTACTTAATAACATCTTGAATCACAAATCGGTCTTGCTTGCCGAGGACTTCAAAAGGGATCTTAAGAGATCTGACCTTCTAAACTCAATTTTGACAACAACCAATTAATGGCATAGGAAGAAAAGAAAAAAACAAAATGCACAAACGCATTGTGGTTTCTATGATACGATTTACAGAATTTTTTTCTGAATCTAATATAAAATCATTAGTACATGTCACTTAAAGCTACTGTACATGCTGAAGTTAAGTGCTCATTTTTGGCATTAGTGTACGTCCACTAAAGGGAAAAATTACAAGTTGGAATAATTCCTAGATGTCATGATCTATAATGATTACTCATGTTTGGTTATGCACTAGGTGTGAGACATTCAATAATCAAGCATTAAGTCCCAAATCCTGTAAAGCCGTTTCCTAAAATAAGCTAGATCAAATGTTGCCAATGTAAAGTCCATTCAATTTGAGTGTTACTTTAGCAACAATTAATGTTATCCATTGTTCTCCAGATATAGTAATTTACTTGAGCATCTTTATATCATTGCACATTTTACCCACAATTTAGTAACTTGGCAGAGATTAAACAGTTTCAGTCTTTACCTTGTCTATAAAATTGAACTTTTAGTGATATCTGTCCACTACTAGTTATGTTAGCAAAAAGTAACATTAGCACAACCACTTTGCAGCAGTTGTGCATGAGGTAATTTACACCTTTTTTTGCTTTGGGAAAACGTTTAGGGCACATATATTGCCACATAAGTGAAAAGCTAACCACTAGTTACACACAATTATATAAGACTAGCACTTTTGGACAGATAAGTTACACTAACAGCAACGGTGCAGTGTTTTCTGTCCAAACTGAATTACCATCAATATTGAGGCATACATCAAACATTTTTATAATTTTTATCATGCTATTATGTTTAGGTTTAACCGATTAAACTAATCTGATAGAGAAATGAAAGTTGGGAAATGTTTTTCCTTTTAGTGAGTACAGAAATGAGGGTAGACAAAATGTTGCTAACATAACTCTACATTATTTCACTGCAACACTGCAAGTAGCTCAATATTTTGGTACTTTGGTACAGCCAGACCGGCGATGGGGGGAAATGAAAGCAAAGTACAGTACAGAATGAGCGTAGTCCTTCTGAAATTATGCATTTTAAAATTTGCATAAGTGTATGCGACGGCATATTAAACATTCATCCAAAATATCATCATTCAATTATTCCTGGTGTTTTGGCCCTCTAACAGTTACATTAGCAACACCAATAAGTTTCACAAGTTACTAACCTGAAAATGCATTGTTTTTATTTTCACACTTTTATATAGTCCCTTTGCAAAGTGTGAATGGATTATTGAAAATTTAGGAACTGTCTTGAAGAACAATTTGGAAATTTTGTAACATTCATGGGATAAGAAGCTTACATTTTGTCAGTCCAAAAGTTAACTTAAGCAACATTGTCTGTCCAAAAGTTACGACAGAAACATTGTGCATACAAAATATAACGAAAGTCGAAGTTATCTTGAAGGATGTAAATTTTTGAACTGGACACACTGAGAATTATCACAAGCAAAAAAGTTCTGACAAAACACATTTTGACAGTTTGGTGCCTTGTCGGAGCAAAGGAACCGTACTGTGAAACATGCCAAATACTCTTGTCCATCGAACAGGGATATTTAATGGCAATCCATGGAGCAGGTTTTGTTTTGCATTGGCAATTGCCTGGTTTAACCCCGGCTCATTATCCTCTGGACACTTATCAAAAAGAATAGGCAAACCCTAACGACGTTCATCCATGATCAACACGGTATAGGGTCCTTAATGGGCACATGTGAGCTTCCTGATCTTCCAACTTTCAAGTTCAAAAATGTTAAAATAGGGGTTCATCTTCAGAATCACCAATTCAAAGTGAAGATCCTCTTTTCCTAAAATTTTATGATTTGATCTACAGTAGATGAATATATCCACACATATCACCCATGGGACTGTTGACATGTGGTCACGTCTTTGTCTGGATGGACTGTGCATACAGTAAGATTACCCAGGAGCTGTTTGCACACTAGGAGTGAAATATGGGCCTAACTCAGGTTGTAGATACATACTGTACAAGTGGTGGGGCATGGAAAGAGCCAGTATCTTTAATAGTACTTGCTTGTTACATGTAATTCAGAGCATGGGTGGATCCAGTGATGTAAGGTCTTACCTTTAGTTACCAGATGAGAGACATTGTAGATTGCTTCTGTATCCATGACTTTCTATTTAAGTAAAATGACAAGTAATGAACTCACCACTTTTTTTTGTATAAATTAATAAGTCAAGCTTTGGACCAGTGAAAATCAAGATTATTCCAATTTGGGTCCTTCAGCATGCTGTCAAGAATTGCTACTGGTGCTGTCATTCTTCTTGCTGTATGGGGATGCTGTACAGCACACTTTCAATGGAATCACATTTTCAGCTAGTCTGCCGACATTTCAAGGCTAGTGATGCAACAGAAACCTTGTATGTGACATCACCGTGAGACAGTGAAGTGCCCCTCCTTGAGGATAAGCTTCTAAATTGAACAAGTGAAGTTGTGTGTCTGTCATTCAATCTAGATACACACTGCCCCTAGTGTAGCCATATGCACTGTTTGTTTGCTTGCCTCAAAGAGTGCTCCCTTGTCTCTTGTTATGTGACATCAATACAAGGGGCCTATTGGCAGATAACTTAAATCTAAGGACTTTCAGTCATTCTTCTCACTCTGACTGCTTTTGAGCATGGATTAGGTGTACAGTACCTTCCTGTTATGCCAGATGCCTCTTATCACACCCCTCACATGAAAATGATGAGCATTTTTGGAGAGGTACTGTAAGAACTATAATGTAGCAGCCATGCCCACAGTATGTACCCTACAGGATTATCGACAGGAAAAAGTATCACCAAGGAAAATGTCAACAAGGAAATTTCTCAACAAGCAAAACTGAAGATGGGAATTACTGCATTAGTGGACATGCCAAGTATGACCTAAATGGTAGCTATGGCAACTGGCAGCATGCACTACCTGAAAAAAAGTGAGGAGTGAAGTAAATAAGCATCTTACATATAAGGCTGCCACTAATAGAAGTTACGTTATGTGGAAAAATGGAGAAGTTAGTATCCATTTAGGCTCACCTGCAAACTCTCCGATGTCCAACCAAACTTGGTGAGGATTCTGTGATACTTCGATTCGCTGTGGCTTATGAACTCATCCAGGTCCTCAAGGATCTTTTGACGACTGGAAGAGCCCCCATCACTTCGAACTGACAATCCTGGGATGCCTGCAGCCATCATGTCTTCAGGCTAGACAGCATTTAAAACAAGAAAAAAGTGAACGTCGTTCCTGCAGATGCTAAAACACAGAACAGATGGAATGAGTAAGTTAAAAGAATTACAAATAATAACTAAGAGAATTGGTGTTGTAAATATGACGTAGGATTGCTACTGCAAAATATTGATAATTCTGACTGTCTCCAGATTGAATGAATCACTTTGGCTGTCATGAATAACATGATCTGGGGTGTGGCCACGTCTGCTTGCATAACATGTTGTTGACTTGTTACGACTCTATAAAAACATCTTGGACCCACAGACAGGTCTATTATTTTTCAAGCTGGACTAAGCACTTTGTGTGTTTGGTTGCTCCATTTCAATATAGTTCTCTTAAAATTTCCTTTCTGAATCTAGTGTTGTTGCGATATCCCGATATCGGCCAACGATATGTTCACATCGACTTTGCTCCTGATATTGTTTGTGAACATGATTCCAACAATATCATCTGTACACTTGAGGAAAACTAAGTTTCGTAAAACAGATTTATAAGATATATGGGCAAAAATGTGACGACTGTGCACAAGCCATAGTTTTACACATATTTATTCATGTGTTCTTTGCTTCCAACTTACCCCCATGGCTTAAAAAAAACTTTGACAAGTGTTACACTTAAAAGTAAAGGGTCAAGTTTCCTAAAGTAGGAGCTAGTTTTCCTTGGCATTTTTTCAGGTGATTTGGCCAGCAATTTGGCCGGTTACCCCACAAACAAGCTGGCAACCTTGATTATAGTCACTACAAGCCCATCGACTGAGTAATGAATGAAACTGGATTACATTGGATAGCTGTAGCAGCAGGATCATCTAAAAAACAATAGAGAAAAAAAAAACACACACACATGGCAACAGCAGTGCCGAGCAGGAATCGAACTTATAACATCACCATCGCAAATCCGCTGGAGTAACCGAATGAGCCACTTCATACATAGATGATTTCATGGGGCTAAAACCATTGCTACAGTAAATAACTTTTTCTGTTACCACTTGTACAAAGCTTAGCTGTTCTTCTACAATTCACTTTTGTTTCATGTGACACGGAGATGCTTTACTCTTTGCTTCCGGTGAGTTAGTGTTAACAAAATTGGCAATATGTGTAGGCCTTGCCTGCATGGTTTGCACTGATTTTACCAAGATAATGGAAAATAGCTGACTTTATTAGCCATAAGACAGTAACCACCACTGTGTATTATACTGTGTTCAAGGCTAACCATGATCCTTCATGGCGATAAATACATTTACTTTCAGAAGCCTTGAGGTTTGTTTCTGTGGTATATTGAAATGAAAAGTTTTAAATTGGATCTGGAATTTATTTTTGGTCCATTTTGATGTTGATATGTAAACTCGCTACATTCTAAAAAAAACAAATTTTTGTTGATTCGTTGGAAGTGGTAACGGTACAGTACCACCGCAACCAAGAATTTTCCTCGGTAATGCGGAAGTATTGAGAAGTACCAGGTACTCCCAGAAAAATATTTTCCTCCGGTACTGCGAATACCAGTACTGCGAATACCGGTATTGACTTGGGTATACTGCCCAACCCTACCATCTATATGTGCATAAGGCAAGGTATGACAGATTGCAGATCACAGCACAAACGTTTTCGCTGAAATAACTCACAATTTCTTACCTTCCCCTGAACTTAACCTCTTTCACTACGAAAGGGCATTCCACTTATATTCCCTGATTTGCTTAAGTAGTACGATGGTTCCTTTAAAACCAAAGATTAGTCCAATTATGAGACATATCATTGGTGCAAATCCCTAAATCCCTTTTTTGGGAACACTTTGTACTACTGAACAGATCACAGAAGATAATGAAATTGGAACATCCATGGGTAATAAAGAGGTAAAGTTCAGGAGAAGAAAAGAAATCGTGAGTTATTTACAAGAAGCTTTCATGGTGTGATCTGTCATACCTTGTCTTCTTTGGGTGTGTTAAAGTGTATCACTGCCTGTTTACTCTTAGTGAAGGGTCCACAACAAGAGGTCATTCCCTTAAACTAGTCAAGCCAAGAGATGAAACTTCATTACGCCAAAAGTTCTTTACACAACAGTCTATTGACTCTTGGAATTCATTGCCAGAGCATGTTGTAAGTGCTCCTTCTATTAACAGTTTTAAAGCTAGACTGGATAAGCACTGGAAAAACAGACCAGGAGTGTTCGATTATACTGACACTCACTAACTTATGGTCAACCCTTGTTTCAAGTGATGTGACTATAACCTTTCACTGAGCGATGAAATGGCCAACAACATCGAAACTGATGATGATGATGATATGTAAGCTAATGCTAGGAAAACCTGTGCTTAGACTAGCCTGGGCCTGGGTGTTCGAAAATGCACTACACAAAGGTGTAATCCAACCTAGCCACGTAGACCTAGCCTAACAGTATTTATATATTCATGAATCTATCCCCTAACCCTATCCCCTCACCCTGAATCGTGACACCTAACCCGATCCCATAACCCCATCCCCTAACGTTAGGCACTATTTCGGTAGTCAGGGCAGAGTGGTCCCAGGGGCCGTATTGTCCGGACACCATACCTACTGCATTATGCATATATTAGGTGTGTACATAACCCTAGGACATGTGCCTACGACTGTACGAGTCCGACGTAGGTATGAGCACGAAAGGCAGACGTACAAAGCAACATATCTTACTTTACAATCGGGTCACTTTAACTCTACCTGAGTGTTTCTCAATGATGTTACTTATTATTAATGTTAGGATAGTGCAGACTGCATAGCTGTCCAGATGTAAATGACGTCGGTTCCTTGCTGAGTGACATTCCGTACTACCACTTGGGATTTCTACACTTGCCTGGCCGGTTCTCGGCGCGGCTTTCGCAATATGGCAAGCCAAAGTGGTAATAATTCCCGAACTTCCTTGAGTTTATATTGCCAAGATTGTGTGTGAGGATTTTAATACCTTATTGAAATGAAACCGTCACCCATGAAGCGTCCATGTATTCTATTTAGCACCGTTATCTATTAATCAATACATATTATTGATTTAAAGAGATATTATTTTGATTTAATGACTTGTCGTCTTCACATGTCAAAGTCTGCAAATAATTCAAAAACCGTAAACCTATTTAATGTGTACTCGATTTGATGTCTACATATATTCCAACTAATTTATGTACACATATACCTATACTAGATTTAATTGATCTCTTTGAAATCGCTCTGTGATTGGTGTTATGAAGTAGAATGTTCATGGGTTAGATATAGTTGCAACATGTATTAAGAATCTCAAACACAAAGACTAAAATATGAAACTCCGTTGTGTAAATCTCTGAAAAACGTTACTGTAGAATATGTGGGGTTTTTGGGGGTTCTCAGTCGTGTTATGACTGCCCCAGCGGCGGAGACGTCAGAACCGGATAGAGACAGAGAAGGAGAGTTTCCTTTGATTTGATCAGAGTTCCATTTATTGATGATTGGACTGGCACACATAAATCAATTAAAATCAAGACGAGGATGAAGAAGGAAAAGAGAAAACGGAGAGATGAGCTGACAGTGACACAAGCGAGGATAGATACACAGGCCTACATAATACACTGAGACGACGTTGACAGTTAGACATCCAGAGAGCCAGTGCCGGCGGCGTGGCGAGGTCGATGGATTGACCCACGCTAAACTGCTAAGGGTCACGGGATAGATTACCGACACTGGCCAATCACAGGTCAAATGGTTTACCTACGTAACTTAGTGAGGTGGTTGCCATCCGTGATTAACCAATCACGAAAGGATTGCGCAACCTTTCTGAGAACAGGGTCTAAGTTTACTATTTTTAATGTGTTGTCTGATTTGACTGTCTGAGGGAAAATAAAGAAAAAGTTAAACAAATCTGGGGTAAACACCGGAAGACTGACCTTTGTACGACCTTTTGCGTACGGTGGGGTGGAATGACCATCTCTATACAACATCCCTTTTCCCCTTTAAAATTTTGTTACGCAGTAACCAAAATTTTACTAAAATATGAGGTTCTTGTCAACATTCATTAAAGTATAGCGACCATAACAATAGGGAATTGTGAATGCAATATGAAAAAAAAATGTATATGAAATATGATATTCGACAGTAATACACCATGTAAGTAAGAGCTCTTGTACAGCAAATGTTCTGTACACATTGGGAGAGGCGGGACAGTGGATGGGAAAGTCAGAAACATCACAGTCAATGATAATCAAAGTGAATCAAAGTTTTCAAGTAATAAGACAAAGAAAAAAAAAATAACTGTTACATTGTAAGTGCACACACTCACAAAGATAATAAAGTATGCGACTGAAGACAGTGGTCACACACGAACAGATGGACCCAGGAAAATATGCAATGACCCGTAACATCGCTTTCCTATCTGACATGTAAACACACAGCTCATCAGAGGCACAGTACATTTACAATTTCATGTATTGCTACACGAAAATGTTCACATTATATGTTGACGTTCCTTGTCGTTCAACATTCACTCTGTTAAAAGGAAGAAAGTTAAATCTTTTGTGAACCAATTACACTAAAACAATTCTGTTCACTCTTGTGATCTCTCTCAAAGGAAGAATAAAAGGTGACCATCTCACGCATTTGCATATGAAGACAAATAACATGTAAACAAACTTTGTTGTACATATTGACCTTGACCGTTGCCATGGCACTAAGGGCATACAATCCAGAGTGGAAAGTAAACAATAAGAAATATTCCCTGTAGGTGCGTAGAAGAATACCATGAAAGGGTGGCAAACAGGTGCAGAAGTGAAAACTCCTTTAAGATTATTAGTAGCGTGTAAATGGTAAACATGAAACAAAGAACATTTGCATTACTTCTGTTTTAAAGAGATGCCTTTGCATTTTCTCTGGAGAACCTGTTAAAGGAACATTGTTCTCAAAAATGAAATTCACAACGTTATCTGTATTTGCATAACGTGACACATTCCACCAAAAGGAAAAGTGAGCAGTTGGGTCACTTGATTTCAGAAGCAGTTGCAAATCACCTGCCTTATATCTTGCTTTCTCGACAACAAAACCATCATTCGGAGAGAGATCAGATAAGCATAAATGTTTCACAATTGTCGTGTTGTCTTCACGACATGGCAAAGCAAGACATTTGTTGTCTTCAAAACACAACTTAGATGATTGGAAAGATTGACTGGACTTGTACAGTCAAAGCACAAAATATCTGAAGCTGTGATTGGTGTTAACTTGTCACCATGTTCATCACAGAATAATTGAGGAGACTTTTCCTCTAGGAAAACATTAACATTATTACTGGAATTCTTCTCAAGAATTTCTTTCAACTTGGAAACATCTTGAATGTTTTCCTTCACTGCTGAAGCTTTAACATAGCATGGCTTCAGTCTGTTAAAATTAAAAACATCATTTAAGATTTCACCTTTCAATGTTGCTAACAGGAAGTGACTCCTATCGAGCACTTGGTGCACTACCAGTGGACCAACCCACTCTGCGGCAATTTTCCTGGAATTGGCAGTGAGACTTGAACTAGAGGGATGGTAGACATATACCAATTGTCCCACTTTGTAGATTGGATTACTTGACCGACACTGTGCAGTCTTAGCTTGTTGTGAAGACTGGTGTCGCCTTTGAAGATTTAACATTACCTTTGACAAATGTGCAAACCGACTTTTCATTAGATCTGCATAATCTTCATAAGAATGAGAAAGACCTGCCATAGGATCAAAGGTGACTTTCGTAAGATCTGATGGCTTTCTTCCAAAAATTAACTCGAATGGACTGTAATTGCCCAAATATGGTGAAGCAAAGGAATTGTAAGCATATGCCATAGTAGGAACATATCTTACCCAATCTGTGCCGAATTGGTTCAAGTTCACTTTCAAAAAATTTGACAATGTCTGAATGTGCCTCTCTACTTGCAGAGACCCATGGCTTACAAACACTAATTAATTTCTGATCAATGTTGAGAGCTCTACACAACAAATTCAATAACTTTCCTGTAAGGGAGGCAGCAGCGTCTGTGATAAGTCTAGTTGGAGGACCAAAAATCGTAATAACTTTCTGCAACAATGCTTCACAAATGGTTTCAGCATCCAATGTTTTAAGTGGTACACACACCAAATATCTTGTAATTTCATCACAAGCAACCATGATATGTTTGTAGCCAGCCGTGGACTGTTGGCATACTCTTAAAGTCTAGACTGATGCTGTCAAATGGCTTATAGGAATCTGGTATACGAGAGTGAAACATACGTGACTTATCTGGCTTACCCTTGAATTCTTGACATCTGAGACATGCCTGTACATAATTATTCACACATTGGAACATATTATGCATGTAAAAATGTTGACGTAACGTCAAATATGTACGCAAAACACCTTGATGACAACTCAAAAGATTATCATGATATTTCGAAATGACCTGATCAATCATATTGTCTGGAATGACCAATTGTAATGTTGTTCTAGACTTGTTCTTAGGATGAAGATACACTCGAAAAAGAAGACCATTGCAGAGAATGTAATTCTCCGCTTTCTGAGAAACTGCACGTGCACCTTTAGAATCTGAAGGCAAAATATCATGAGCCAAATAATCATAAATTGGTTTGAAATGTAGGCAAGACTCTTGCTGAAGTTGCAATTCATGTGCATTGAATGGTAAATCATAATCCCTGATTATCCTACGTTGAATATTCTTCATTACCTTTTGCAATTCTCTCTGTTTAGGTATGTGACCTGTAACCAACTTGTCTATGCTTGGAAAAAGTGGCTTAGGAGGAGTATACAAGGCAGGAGGGGGGTCATGAATAACTTCCTGTGGGGTAGAGGTTTTATCTACCAGGCGTGGTTCAGGTTGCATCATTTCAGGCATTTCATGCTGTGAAGAAGGGTGGAAACTAGGCAATGACGGCAAATTACGTTCAGGCAATGGCAGTGGCAAATTACATGAAGGCAATGTAGGGGAAGAAGAAACAGGTTGCTTAATGACAGAAGATGGCTCTGAGTGAGACGTAGTCTTTGAAGATGCTGACTGTGTCTTTGGAACATTTGAAGAAGCAACCTTCGTTTTAGGAACAGTAACGTTAGTTTGAGTTTCCTGTTCAGGTGCCTTTGGCGTTTCCTTACTTGCAGTCTTTTTGCCTGAAAACAGATCTGGGATATGCACACCTAGAGCTTTAGCTTTAGATCTGGTAATGATAGGGTGACATTGCTCTTCAGTTACAGGGGACACATTATCATTAAAGCTGTCACTGAATGCAAGTGGCATTATACGATCTATCTCTGAATCATCTGGAGGAAGAGCACGTGACAAATAATCTGCTAACACAATTTCAGAGTCTTTCTTATAGCCCACTTTCATCGTATATTCTGACAATCGAAATAAGAGTCTACTAACTCTCTGTGTTGGTGGCTCTTGCTTAGATCTGAAAATATCTGCAATAGCTTGAATGATCAACATAAGCATCAAATTCCACTCCTTTAAGAATGTACTTAAATGCAGTAACATTGACAAGAAGACCATACAGTTCCAATTCTGTTACACTGTAACGTTGGCATGCATCAGGCAAAATCTTTGAGTAGTATCCCAAAATTCTCTCTTTACCGTCAATGATTTGAGTAAGATATGAACCTGTTGCAGTTCGTGATGTATCACTGTACAAAGATAAACGACCTGTTTTCCTGGGCATATACAAAATTGGTGACTCACACATGAGGTTACGTATTGTATCGAATGCATTTTGATGAACATCTGTCCATTGAAATTCTTTGCGTTTCTTACTCAATGCATGCAATGGTTTCAGAGTTGTCTGAATGGATGGATAAAATTGTGAAACATAATTCACTGCACCAACAAATCTACGAACTGCTTTAAGATTTCTGGGACGTGGTGTGTTTCTGATTGCATTACATCTGGATTGTAAAGGTTTAAAGCAAGCATAACCTTCATTGTCTATACCAATTTGGTGTCCCATATACGTAACAGACTTACGAAACAAATGACACTTCTGAGGAGAGATTCTAAGACCATGGTCAATCACAGGTCAAATGGTTTACCTACGTAACTAAGTGAGGTGGTTGCCATCCGTGATTAACCAATCACGAAAGGATTGCGCAACCTTTCTGAGAACAGGGTCTAAGTTTACTATTTTTAATGTGTTGTCTGATCTGACTGTCTGAGGGAAAATAAAGAAAAAGTTAAACAAATCTGGGGTAAACACCGAAGACTGAACTTTGTACGACCTTTTGCGTACGGTGGGGTGGAATGACCATCTCTATACAACATTACTTCCGCAACTATCGCACGGCACACCAGTAACGCATGTTCACAGTTTCAAGGCCTCCTCTCTACTGACACTTTCTCTACACTATCCCCCAGCTACACCCAGGCAAGAATCTCAATCCCGCACATCACGAAATTCAACATAAAAGATCTTACGTGACAAAAATTCAAACAACGGCAACCTACTTTAGTAAAAGAAGAAGACATCAAATTTCAAGACGACAATTGTTAATCATATACAAAGCTGCATATATTCGAATTAATGTCTAGCCTACATGTAAATTGAAAATTTATATACTTTGGCAAAATTCCAGATGAAAATGTGCATGTTTTTCATCATGTTTAATACATGTTTATTGAAATAATTTTCAGTAAAAGATAAAATGCGTTTAACTTTTGGCTCATTCCAAACGTCCAAAACGTGGTATAATATGGTAATAGGGTAAAATATGGTGCTGATATAACATACTCCAATAATTTGACTGGATATGCATTCACCTTTTTTTTTCTCCACCCATCATCAAACCTGTTCATGTCACGGAGCGCTCGTTCTTTTACCTCCGTAGATAACATATTCTGCAGCAATAGGAATGACCTTGTTTCTTTCTGGCAGTCTCATCTCTGACGTCAAGTGACCATTTACCTGTTTATTGTAATCGGTCAAATCATCACGGTTCTGAAGTCGAACCCTCTTTGCTTATTGTGGTGGTTTCGTTAACACCTTTTCATAATATTTCATAAGTCACTGCCTTTTAAAAAAAGGTGACTGTAAAATTTCGTATTCTTCGTATTCGTGGTTAACTACAGGCATAAATTTCTATATACTTTCATTCGTCATCACAAGGATAAGTTGTTTAAAATTAACATCACCTATCCGACTAATGTGGACAAAGTGAATTATAGTCGGTGTACAGGCATAAATGAATCATTCTGGGCTCTTGAAGAACAGTTCTTACCAAACCTCTTTGTAAAAAAGTAAAAATGAATTACGTAAGCCTCGAATGATAATAGGATATAGAACCAATTGAGCTCTCATCATACTATTGAAATTAGTTATAATGCGTGTGTACTTCAACTAATGTGATAGATATGGTCAATGTTTTCAATTATTTATTTTTTTTTTTTACTTTTTACTCTTATAACTGGTTCTTCTTTAGCAGAGAAAATGCCTACCTGTTAGACTGTCACACAACATTCCAAGACTTTATGCACCGTAGCTATCGAGATTCCTTCCTTTTTTTTTCTACCTTCTACTGACTACCTCTGAAATAAAATTATAAACAAAGTAAGAAACAATAGATATGCTTATACCAGGTTTGGAAGAGGTTACGTAAGATGTTTATCACAATACCTAATCTTCCTTTCAGTCCCGCGTTAAGATGACACGTTCGATGTGTATCCATCCTTTTCTTGAAAACCTGCAGGTAGTGATCTCGAAGGGGCGTGGTCAATAAGTATAATTTTTAGATCAATATAATGTACGCCTATGAACGTGACTATACACTGACGTCAGAAACAGTCTCGACCAATCAAATATTTGCCGTACTAACCCTAGGTAAGTGTAGAGAGATAATCATCTTCGTCAACAAACGTGTAGAACAAAAGAAAATAAATAAATAAAATGGCATTGTTATGCAGAGCATTTGCGATAAAAATATATCAGTTTTTGTCATAAAGTCTTTCTACTTAGGAATTAAAATCAGTCTTGATGAAGAACGGTGGGGGTGATACATGAAGATGGATCAAGGTCTTCTCTTAGTATTTCTCTTGGCTTCTGTTTCAGGTAAGCTCAAGAAACCGATTGATTTTCTTATTTTCTCTTTTTTTTTTCCTCCTAGAGGTGTGGTAGGATATGTGATGGGGGAGATGTGATGAGGGGGGGGGGGACTTGGGGTGCATTATTTTTTTTAATCCATCGTTTAACTATATTTATAGTCTAGATGGCTTAACCGATGACGTGAACAACAGCTCAGTTGTTTTTGTTAGGAACTCGAAAATACAGTGCATGATGACGTCACACACAAAAAGGATTGCCTTAACATTTGAACATTAGCATGTGGAGATGTTTTATGTTCATAGTAAGATAAAAAGTCAAGTAACATACAGTCACGTGACGATTCTGTTCGACATGGAATCTGACCAACAAAAATATACCAAGCGTGTATAGCATTTGGATTAAAAAGAAAAAAATTAGAGGAAGGGCTTGTAATTATGTGGGTAAAGAGAAGATGCATGTGTAATCCGAATTTTAAAAGCTCACTCGAATAGTAACGTTATTTACTAAGCCAAGGCGGAAATTGCAAGATACTGTTGGATTAGCTAAAGGATTACGACAAAACAATATTCCTCATTGAAGGTGTTTACTATGTATTTATGTATGTATTACCATATACACACAAGCGCCTTCGCAACAACATATGGTACAATTTGGTTGTTGGGAGATTCGGCTCTCATAAATATTGGGGAAATGGGGAACAATACATCCTGTGACGTCACTGATGAAAAACTTTGGTTTCGGCACTGAAAACTAAAACAAAATCACGAAATTTGACTTCTAGCATATTACTAACAGCGGGTTGTCATTATTTTGCCATCTGTCTTGGTGAAATATTTTGTAAACCGGTAAATTAAAGTTACTTTTTTTCAATAGTTAGCAGTTTAGTTATCCATCGGACGCGAAATATTATTAAATGGTAAAAATGTTCCCAAGATTCACAGGATCTTATGAGAATCACATTCCTATAGTGTGAACTTGAAGAGTACTGAAGTGTATTGAATACTGTCAATGTGAATCATCGTCTCCCCTTCTCCGTTGAGGGGCACAGGCGGTTAATTTATCATACTTTTGTCTGATTGAGTCAGTTGAAATTTTAACTTTCAGTATAAAACATTAACAAATTAATTTGTATATAGACCCATGATGAGCGCACATTGACTTCCTGATGCTCAAACTTTCGAAGGCAGAATAAGAAATATTAATTCTGCTCGAAGGAAACAACTGCAAACTGTAATGGGCTACATGGGTCTACAGCGTGTATTTTGTTTGTTCTCTCCGGCATCACAACCATTGTCCCTGTAATAATACTGATCAACCGCTATCCTAACAGAGAGAGAAGGTGGGGCTTTTGATAACTAGGGTTACTTGACATTGCGAAACATATGTTATATCCATGATGTTTCACACGTGTATTTTGGCTGATGAAGGTTTGCAATGAACTAAAAAGTCTATTTGGGCTGTGTCATCTCCATGTTCCGCAAATGAGATCAAAACAGAGAACTGCTACACATTTCTACAGGTCTATGTGTTGGGCGACCATCTCGTGAATTTAAACTGAGGGGAGTTTTTGAGGTAAGATACTTCGTCACTGCCACCCCAGGTCCACGATACCACATCGCTCAGGGTCGGTGCAGTGTGGCTTGGTGTAGTCGTAATGGAATAATCTTGGTCAACACTCGATGAATCTTTCCCCCTTCCTTTCCACATTCCCTCAACGCCCATATTTCCTGTTAGTTGTACTCCTATGTAAGACCCCATCTGTGTACTGCTCTGCTTTTAATTTGCTATATCCTTGAATTGCAGGTGCTTGCACATCGTAGTAAGGGCGTGCTTTATGTAAGATCTTTTAGAACTGTATGGGGTGTATAAATAAGTTACTAGAAGAACACACTACCAATGTTCTGAACACAAGAGTCCGTAAGGAGAAGAGACTAGGGACTGTTAACGATTTTTTTTTACAACTACCGTATCTACGATTGGTGAGTCTTGTCGCATCTTGGGTAGTCGGTACGGTGTGGTCCGAGCCTAAGGTTTCAATCGTTACCGTAGTTACACGCTGGTTCAATACTGTTGATCAATTGAACAATCCCATTAGTCGTGGATAAGGGTAGACTGAGGGGTGTAACAGAGCACATCGACTTGTAAACTACTTTTTTAGGTGTTCTCTTTATGTTCAAAGCTGTTATCCAAATATCCAGAACTACTCAGTATGCCTACCATTACGTTTCTGAAGATTCATCAGTGAAATGAGGCAACACGAGGGCCTATACTCTAATAGTTCCGTGCCTTTCTCTGTTTGTTCACGGCTTCTTTTTGTCTCACTTTAAAACCAATTTTTACGCATATTTTTCTTTATGAAAGTTACATTCTTTGCCGCTTGCGGTAGATTCAATTTAAATATGAATAGGTACGGATATTGTTCTTCACTTTGTCATCAATTTACATACAAACTTCATTATTTGACATCTTCGAAAAGTTTACCCTAACACTTTCTTCTTTTTTTTCCTTTGGGCATGTTTTTAGTGAACAAAACAATTAAGGGATGATGGTGGGTGGGTGGGGGGGGGGGGGTAGAAACATGGTTTCAAACTTAAATCTGAGTTACATATCGAAAGTTTTAAAATAATTGTGAGCCGCAACTTTTTTTTTGCTCCAAAGACCTTGTGTAGATATATTTATGAAATGTGTCAATAAGTTCACCCCACCTTATTGAGGGAAAGGGCCTAAGGCATTTGTTTTACAGTGAAGTTCGATTGTATTTCTGGACTTTACCTGAACTTGTCGCAAAGAAGATGTGAATTATGCACTAAAGCCATGCAGTGGCCCACGAAGAAAAAATGTCACTTGCGTATGGTTTACGATTGAAATTCGCTACTTTCGTCAAGTAGTAGTTAAATAGTAGCAAAGTGTCGCCTTAATTCGCAGGAATAGTAAAAGCAACGCCAGCAGGTTTGAGTATGTTCAAAATTTTATGCGACGATTTTTCCTAAAATCTAACTCTACATGGTAGCAAAATCCTAGAAAAATCATTCTCAGAAACGTATCACTAACGTAGGACTAACGTCGCGTTTGGTAGAATTCGCCCTTGTTTGGCCAAAGCTCCTCTGATTTTGCCTATGGTTGTTTCGTGATATAATTAAGTGATAAGTTAGAACGAAGTTAAAGTTCTAATATTTTGCGACTATCTGGTGTAACTTTGGCGTCCCTGTTTTCACGTGAAATATATTCACTTATTTTGCACGTTTATTTTGCAACTTTTACATTTTCGAAAGTGCAGTAGTCGCAAAAACAAACGTGCAAATTTGTTTGTGATATTGTAATTTTACCCAGGGTAAACAAATTCGCATGTTTATTTTTGCGACTATTTTGCGTTCCGTGTAGAGACGCAATAGTCGCAATTGCGAATTTGTTTTCATGAGATACTGACTTAACAGGTGACGTTAACGAGTTTGCCAAAAAAGGTTGTGTGACATGCTTCTAGACAAAGCGCCCTTTATTGGCCATGTGTGAAAAGCCGTTGGAATTTTTTGTTGATATCTTCTATCGTTTTTGAAATATGACATTTTCAAATTTCGAGAAAAATGCAAAACAGAAGACGGGGAGTGTTGCACGGTGCCAGTATTTCTTTCGTTAAGCCTATATTTTGCCACTTAATTGCTTACTTGCTGAGTTTCACATTGATGATTGTTCACGATATTTTTGAAGGAGAAAATATATGCTTCCGAAGGTAAAACTCCATGGGCATACAAAATTCTCAAATTTCCTTGAAATAAAGGTTGCATAAACAAAGGATTAACATCACCAAAGGACTAACATAAGAGATATCATAGGAGTGCATCTCTTGACATCACAAATTTGCATACTTAGTCAATGTTTATTCATGATATAGCTGTGAGACACTAATTTGCCAGTAAATTGGTCTATCTTTGACGGACTTTGATGGAATTTGTGGTAATTTGTGATATTTTCAATGCTGAGTGCATCTAATACTCCAAACTGTTATTTTCATGTCACACGAACTTTAGTCGATCGGGTGCATCTATCTGAAATGCAGTAGTGTGCGAAGATGTGAACCTACTTAGTATAGTAGCGCATGGTAGCCAGTCCAGGCCACTTTCTTTGTTAAGCAAACGACTCTCTTGTTCACTGTTTTATTATTGCAAATGAGCCTATTATGAAGGGAAACACTTACTCCGTTATAGCTCGGTCTGAAGATATATGCGGCACCCATGCGTGTGAGAACTTGCTTAGATTCCGCTTGTTTTCTTTTGTACGTCAAACTTGTTTGTTAGTACTTCTCTTCATCATGCACATTTTTTGTTTAATTTTTTTTGTAACTTGCACAGGTGAAAATTATGACTCTCGTTTAACTGGTACCGGTGGCAACCGGGGTACTTTAGAAGTACTGTGGGATGGTATGTGGAGAAACTGTTTGTCCCGACCTATTTGACACCAATGCGGCGAAGGCAGCGTGCCGGTAAGTGCATCCTCTCTCTACTAGCCATCTGTCCTTCCTGGAAATCCCCATTCAGCCCCAACCACCTAAGCTACCTCTTCCCACCTCTTACGAGTTCATATGACACGTCTCCTTGAGTTTAGAAAGAGCGCCACACAGTCCATACGCCCAGCCTTCTTGTTGTTTGTTGGTTCTTCAGTAAACTGCCAAGCTTTTGTATCCTTTCGGACGGTTCTATAGGCACATGGAATCGTTTCAACAAGCAAAGTAATTGAGCGCAATTTGCCATAGTTCCCTTGAAATACCGTTGTTGGGAAAGAAAACCCATCCTTTGTGATCTCCAGATAATCTCTTCTTAGACCTGAATTCACTAATGCCATGATGCCTAAACCATGAATCCATGGAAATTCTTGAAATACTCTGCTCGCTTAAAAATATTTCAGAACTGTTTAGATATAGTGCAATCTCCCTGTAACAGCTCCAATGATGATACAACGTTGGGAATGGTAATGGGCTGCGTGCTGGGCCCGTCTCGACCGGAGGTTGTGGTTGTCTCACTCTCTTCCCGACCCCTCCCCCACACCCCTCCCCCTCCCAAAAAAATAGAAATTGTCAGAGCGATAATAGTCGGAAAATCTGAAATACCAGCCGAAACTATATTATCTCGGTCTAGCACTTTTTATGACTTTAAAGGACGGCAAATACTGCACTAAATTACATCTAAAGTTACCTAGTAGGTGAAAATTTCTAAAAAAAAAAACAAAGAAAGAAAAAAAAGGGGCAAGGACACCTCCTTTGTTACAAACCTCTCCTAGGCAAACTTCCATCCCTCTTCTCACGCATGCTCTTCAGCATCTATCAAAATGCTACTTGCATGACAGTTTGTGTTTCTCATCGAGATGGCTGTATAACATTTCGACGGTTCCAGCAAACTAAGTAAAAAAAAAAATTGAAATCACCAGAATGTAAGAATTGATGTAATACCTCTTCTGGAACTAGAATTTCTCTCGAAAACAAATGTAAACTACAATAGACCCAAAATATTGCACAAAGGCTTAGTCTAAGGTTACTGAGTAGTTGAAAAATTCTCAAAAAGATAAAAAGCATGATGTAGAAAGTAGAAACTGTTGAATTAAAATTTCTGGAAATTAGGATAGGATAAAAATTTTAGACACATGCAATCCAAATTATTACCACTTTGCAATAGAATGAGGTTTTTCTAAAGTGGTTACGTGTGTTGTGTAATGAAAAACCAGACGGATATGATTGTGTTTGGATCTATTCTTTTTCTTTACTTTTTAATGTTCACGAGAGGTTGCACATGCATGGCGGGACCATGTATTTTTAATGAACGAAAAGGACAGTGGCTGCTTTGAAAAGTAATGGCATAAAAACGGTAAAATACAGAGATCACATCTGAAAATTTACGGTTCTGACTGTTAGCACCTATATAGTGAATATGCAACAGTACAGGTCTCACTGCAGTGTATCAACTTACTACTCAAGTCGTTGCTCCTTGGTCGGTATCTGGAATAGAAGTATTTGGTGAAAGGAAGCCCTTTATTTACAAATAATCTACAAAATTATCACATCATTGATCGACAGTGATCCTGAGTTGTTTTGACTAACTGAATATGCAACACCGGTATACTTCCTCCCATTAGGCTTGCTCAAAGAAGCACACGGTTGATTTTAATGAAAGGTGTCAAACACTACATTCACGTCTTTTGCACGTTTTGTCGTTATGTTTGAAGAATGTGACATCACATGGCAGACCTTACCACCTGAAAACTATTTTTCCTTCCCTAATTGTCTGGATGATGCAATTAAAGGCCTTTACAAACTTTTGAACTTTTCAATGATTTACTCTTTGCCACGAAATCACTTTAATTGAGAAATTGCAGACATGAGATCAACATTTCGATACTGGAAACAGGAACCCCACGACACCCGGAGAGCGACGTTTCCGGTCACTCTGGGAGGGGGGTTTTTCTACAGCCAAGTATTTCTTGTGAGCTCTGCGCCAAACAAAGTGGCGCTACGCTTAGATTGCCCTGTCTTTAACCAACCTCTGGTCCCCCAATACTTTTTTCGTTCCTCCTAATCTAGTTGTGCCCATTTCGTACAGACTCTTCCTTTATAAAGTTTTGGATCTTATCCTGATAGGGTATTAGCACTGTCAGAAACTGCTGCATTGGCGCCGCCACTCAGTTGAAATAAAAAATTCAAGTCAGTGGGAATTTGGGTCCTTCACAACCCGTAAGGCTATGACCTTAGCTGGCTGCGTGTACGAAAACATACGTTTGTTCAGTAATAATATTGAATAATAAATTGCGCCTCCATTTAAACTTAAACACTAATTAATGCAACCAAAAAATGACCATTTTTTCCGTTTTTATTTGTAATCTCTCTTTTAAATTTTAATTTCATTTTTGTCCAACAGAGGGATGGGATACTCTTTCCTTTGTAAAGAATCTGAACTAGAAATTGGTGACGTCAATGGACAACCGGCAATGGCGTTTCTTAATGCAGAGCCACAATGCGGTGGCTGGGAACTGAATCTGACCGAATGCTCCTGGCAGAATATCACCGTACCAGTCAGTTGTTACAATCGCACGAGAACGACTGTTCTTACCTGTGCCAGTACGTATCTACATAGTAACCGTTAAAAGGCCAAGCCCTTGAAAAGTGAGAGTGGTGTCGGCTGCAGTTTCGTTTCTGGAGGATTTCTCTAAACGTCTGATACATCGCTCACACAAAACGTAGTCTATATCGATGGCATGTCAATAATGTTCATAATCACACATATTCGAAGCACGAAACCATAGATATTCAAGCTCGGGAGAATATACCGCATATGAAACGAAGTGCTGTAGATAGCAAACGGACACCGGCCTCAAATGGGGGTGGGGGGGGGGATGTGACCTCATATATAGAGGTTACATCGTGTATTGTACATCTATATCTATGTATATATCTATGTGCTTTATCTTCATCTCAGTAACTATTTTTCCTTATCTTTAAGCGCATCGAAATGTTATCCAGATAAGCTATTCGTGGTTGTTGGTTAATACTACCTCGATGCTCTTGATTTTTTTTTTTTTTTTTTGAAATCGGCTTTCGTGAAAGATGTATCCTACATTCACAAACTATGAGTCTTTTGACCCGACGTGACATATGTACCAGATTTAAGAAGGAATTTACACATAGGCCTAATGTTGTGGGAGAATTATGTTTTGGTTGCAGGAATTTACTAAAGGCTGTTTCAAAGGGATGCCTTCTGTTATGTTGTTGTTGTTGTTTTGATAATTCAACGTGGTTTTGGTAGCATGGGGTTGACTGATTCTGCCAGGCAGACGTTCGTTTTATTTGGTTCTTTTGTAGAAACAGTGACCTGGTACACGACAGATGGAGGAACATAGCATTTGTCGGGCGGGGACCGGACATTGTCTTGTCTCATATACGTTATCTTGTACAAATAAAGAACTGCATCACCAGATTGTTTGACCTATCTTTTTCTTTCCCGTTATGTTCCTCGCAGATTCCACAGATGTGGAAATTCGCTTGACCGGTGGTATCCTGCCCAGCGAAGGCGTTCCTGAAGTGAGGTGTAACAGAGAGGACAACTGGTCCATCTTCTGCTACAACGAACACTGGGACGTCCGTGACTGCAGGGTCATTTGCAGACAAATGGGATACAGAACATGCACCACCTGGTCAGGTACGACTGCGTATAACCACACAGGGAGGGACGTTCTCTTTTCTGAACCTCACTGTGGTGGAGTTCGAGAGAGTAACATCTTAGAATGTCCAGGGGAAACGGATCAGAGCTTCTGCAGTATCGACGTCGATGGTGTTGGCTGGATGAGCTGTGGACACGGTAAGAGATAAACATGCATAAACATCACGGTGTTGTCGTCACTCGAGTCTTGACTCAGACTCGACGCCCGGTGTACGTGACTCGAATTCGAGAGGCAAGACTCAGAGTCAGATTAATTGAAAATGAAATCATCCCATAAAGAGGTGTCCTGCATGAGAAAAATCGGTGTAAAAGGTGCATTGAAAACATTATGCATTTGTGCACTCTCCCCCAACGGAAAAAAAACAGGGTTGCCTGTCTCGCGTACAACCTCACGATTCAATGTGGAAGTGCACAGTCATGGGCAGGATTACAGATGGGGAGGGAGGCAGGCATTTTCTCAAATACTTAAAAATAATATTTCCAGTCTATAGCGTTTTACCCATGGTTCTTCAACGTTGTCGAAAATGTAAGTTGAAGTGCTTTTTTATGAAGTATTGACACTTTTGATGAAGTGTGTTAGCTTATTTAAAGGGGAAATCATGGTTTATTTTCACAATTTATTTCACTACAATTGCCCACCGGTATCGTACAATAAGTTGTAATTCACAAATAGGATCAAGATTATCTCAAACCATATGGACAATTTCGAGAAACGAGCCAAATTCTCAACAACAAAAAAATTCGGTGAAGAACTCAGAAAGTCTGTAACATCCATATTCATCGAATCAAATATGAATATTCAATACTATCGCCTTTTCAAGGTATGAGGACGTCGGGCTTCCTATTTAGTACAGTAAACAAAACATCAAACGAACAGTTTCATACGTAGCCTACGTGTGCTGTATGTATCATCAACTATCACTACACTCGTTTACTTAGCATTGCGCAATGCACGAACAGCATGGAAACCGTAAGCATTCGGTTATGTTTATTCATATAACGTCATCTCAGTCTTACGCCGTGATTGTTCAACTAGAGGTAAATTTTCTCAGTCAAACCCTGATTTCCCCTTTAACGTATATCTTACGTTGACGTCACGCCCTTAACCCGAGAAGAAACACGCGTAGGCGTGCACTTTTGAAGCGTGGTGGGCAGTTGTACGTATAGGCCCACCTACAGACATGAACACCCTACGGTATGCCACATCAAATTTCCTAGGTTTTACTCTACTGGTTTACTAGAGATACCAAACCCTACGCTAAATCTACTGAAACTTATCAGATACCTCGACAGAAAATCGTCAACATGCACTTGCCGCCTTAAAGGCTTGATTAAAGGGAAAGTGCTTCGTTGTGTAAGTAGTTTGTAACAGCAAGGCTGATTTCATTGAGAAAAGAGAAACTTCGATGGCGGAACTAATTTGCCACGACCATTGAAGGCATTTCCTTCGAAAACATTGAGCACCAAGGCCAATAGAAAGGGAACCACCTTTGACAAGCCAGCTGTAAAATAAGTAGAAAATCCAAGATTGTCGACCGACAGTCCAAGATTATTAGTTGATAATCCAAGATCCTCTATGGTAACCCGGGTTTGAAAACGAGACACTCCACGATTATCAAAGATAATGTGGACTTTCCACCGACAATCCAAGATTATCGACCGATAGTCCAAGGTTTATCGCCCACAATTTCGGATTGTCACTTCCATGTACAAATTATTTTGATAACCTTGGTTTCTCGATCGAAAATCAAATCGAAAGTCATTTTAATCTACAGCAAATGGTAGTTAAAGCACCATGGTTACCGACGATGCCTTGAGGCATCTTTACCAGTGGCGTAGCTTGGACATTTTCCAGATGGAGGGAGGCCGGGGGTGGGTCGAAGATATGAAACGTCCACCAAATGTTTTCAAGATTACGTGGGTCTCGCTTGATCCGGAAAGTGAGCTTGGCATGGATTGAGGCAGGAAGTGGCGGCACCAAAGGAGGGGGGTGTCTGGTATTTGTCTCCAGTCAGAAACTTTTCCCAGCTGTCCCCACTCAGTTGAAATGACCTGGCAAATGCATATACGTATATGTCTATTCCCTGTTTATATTCATAATTTTGCATTTACCTTCCCGTTGTAGAAAGTACATGAGACTTTTCTCCCATAGATACTCTGAAACCTCGGAGCTTCCAGGAGCTTCGTCCCATGAACCCCTTAATAGACTTTACCTCTGGACCCCATAAGGGGTCTTAAGTTTTCATTTGAAATATACTATCCTGACACTTACCGTAATTTTTCACCCAGAAATATGCCAAAAGCTCAGAGTTTCGAGAGGAGACTTTTCCCCTGGACTCCCACGAGGGCTCTTCCGTCCCCTGGACCCCAATGAGGGGTACTAAATTCTCATCTTTTTAACTTAGGAGAAGAATAGGCGAAGTAATTAAAATAGTTTGGAAGGTTTGCGTTTAATGATGCACTTTGAACAAAAGTATACCTATTCTGAGATTTACATTTTCACCCAGAGATATGCTAAAACCTCACATCGTCCGGTGGCTTCAATCCTGGTGCCGCCATTGAGGGCAAAAGCTGGAAAGATCCGAGTGGCGTACGCATGATTTTCTGGGAGGAGGGGGGGGGGGGGAGAGCAATCACAGGATTTCTAAATGCAAGTGAGTACGTGGAGTGAGATTTATTCGGGAGGCTACCTAATCGAAGCGCAAATATAGTTACGGACAATCAGGGCCTCTCAGACAGCCTGAAATGGCATTTCGCAGACTGGTGAGGAGAATGTAAGCAGTCATTATTTTGCGCATGCATTTGCAGTAAAATATTTACCGCAATAAAAAAAAGGGCATATGCAAAATGATAAAAAAAAACAGATGAAAGTACCAACTTGGAATTGCGGAACAAAAAAGCTACCCAGATTTGGTTTTTTACTGTTTTATTTTTTATTTTTCCCGAATCTCAGGTCCATACTTGTCCTTTCCCATACTTTTTGTAAATATTTATGATGTTATCCCAATTGGGCCTCAGATGGGCCCTTTTCGACATTTAAGTGCATGACCCAATTTTGTGTCCAATACTCTGATCTTCTGTATTTAGTTTTGGGGTAAGGTCTGTTTATGACCCGAAAATCGCTTGAACAGGTTACAAGTAATCTTCGGCACATAAATACAATCAATTTGCGTTAAGACCACTTACACCACAATAAAAGAGAGCCCAGCTAGGTCCCAACCCGGCCCGGTTTCTGACCAAGGAGTGCGTAGCTCAACCCACGACCAAAAAAAAAAAAAAAACAGCCTATAGTCATGGTATTTATTTCATTTGTAGGTCTTTCGACCAATGTATGTAAAGGTAGGCTTATGATTTATTTAAATCATAGAAATGTCTTAATGTTTTTTTAATAGTTTGTGATGATAGCCCAATTGTGCACTATCTGGGCCCCCTTTGGACAAGTTAATTGCATGGCCCAAGTCAGGCCCAAACAAAACCCACTTTGGTCTGGTTTGGTGTATTTAGGACCGCAGTTTGTCAGGTTAAAAATTTTCTCGCGATAAAAAATTACTCACAGTCGCTTTGCAAGACTTTTAAAAACAGATCAACTGGGCACCTACGGGACCCCAGTTGGGACCAAATAGAGCAAAGCCCAACTCAAACCCAATAACAACCAGCACTCATTCAGTTATATTTTTGTAGTTCTTTAGACTTAAAATATTGGTAAATATATGAAATCAATTGATAAAAAGAGAATAGCTAGACTTGGCCTCGTCTAGGTTCAAATTGGAACCCAAATAGTAATAACCCAACAAAGGCCGAAAACAAATGTATTCACTACTTTTGTTTTGTAGGTACTCTCACTCTCTCTCTTTCACTTAGTAAAAGAAAAACATTTGATCTTTCACTTTAAAACCTTGTTTCAAAACTGAATTGAACGCCCAATTGGGTCCCTATAGAGCCCCTAATACACTCTTACCTTTAGCCCAACACCAATTAAGCCCAGCCAGCAAAGGTATAGCCCAGTTGGGTCCCAATGGGACTTATTTAGTACCTTTAAGTGTCTAGTTAAAGATTCCATACATCTTCTCTGACTTCAATGTTATAGTCCTAAGTTTTATTTTCCTAAAATGTTGCCATGTTCTATCTCAAATTTTTAAAATTGTTCACTTGTAATTTGTAATGTCTTTTACACCTGTTCATTCCTTTATGGTATACATTTTGTCTGTTACATATTTGCGAAATTGTAAAGATGACCTCGGGTAAGATTAGCCATGGCTAACAAAGCTATCCTCTTGAAAACTAGGTAGAAAATAACTAAAAGCATTCTTTGCTTACTAACATTTCGTGAAGTCCAGTGAAAGCACCAGCTAAATACATTCATGCTTAGTCCGCTTCTTGCACTGCGTGCATGCAAAACAAAGCACGAGGCGTGAAAGCAAGATTAATCTAACTGTCGTCGTAGACAACCCCCCCCCCCCCCCCATGCGTAATGGAATAATCACATTTCCGTGTATTTGATTGGTCTACCGTCCATTTCTCTACACGATGAAACCAATGCGACTTACTGTCCAGAGAGGCTTGCTATAAGCGGGGCTGCTGTATACGTCAATGTAAAACGTCTAAGGGTTGTGAAGGAAGGTACATGGTGGACAAGTATTGAGCTTACTGTGATAATAACTTAAAGGGCAAGAACAGTTGTCCTTAGCCCTTTTTTTTTAATGATAACTAAATATCACCTTTTCTTCAAGTAATTCCATCATATTTCATGATAGAATATTGGATCCAAGGAAAATTAGCGCTTTTCATGATTTTCACAGTTAAGTGACAAAAATATTGTCACATGATTCTTAAAAGCCATTCATGAAATACGGTTGACTACTGCATTCTCCTTTTTTCTTCCTATGAAGGGAAGTTTCTGATTTTCTGAGAACAAATTTCTCAAAACATCAGTGTGGTGTTCTTTCATGTTTTTCACATGAAAGATGTGTTTCAAATGTTTATCTATGTACTTTTACTTGTCGCTAGTGCATATTTTTTGCAGTTGTCAACAGTATTTGTAGTCAAATGAGATTGAGAACATGAATTTTCCGGTCAGCTGTTTTGTACTAGATAATCACAATAATTAAGGGACACGGTTGGGACAATTTTTATTTTGCTTTTGTTAGGGATGGGGTTGGTAACTGGGTGTACCCCTAATTCCTGAATAAACTCAGTCTGTTTTAAACAAATTAAATCTCAGCAGTTACTGACGTGACTCATTTCAAATCCAACTGGGTCTTTACTGTTCAAAGGAGGTTTAGACTGAACAGACAGTTACAACCATTAGGATGTTCATGCGTGCTTGTATTGATACAATTTTTAATTTGGACCAGCTAAGTCGACTTGAATTTGAAATTTCACTGCTTAATACCCGCCTACCATTTTGCCAAAGGGTCACTTTCTTCGTTTGTTTTTCTTGAAACCGACTTGATCAATGATAGCCTATATTGACTCGAAATGACTCGCCCAATTACTTTTGGGACTGGACAGAGCACTGACTCGATTTGACTCGACAACTATAGCTAGTGCTGACTCGACCTCACTCGATCTGTAACGTGGACGACTCGACTTGTTACTCGATCTTAAAGTTAACTCGTTACAATCATGCTTCACACCATCGTCCCGTAGATTTTCGAAGTAATGTAAAAGGGAGGACACATACGAGAAAGGCCCAACAGAAATTTCTTTGCAGTCCCGTAATTCCAATACGACAAAAGGTTCCTTTATATCTCGTAACATGATCCTATCAGGCAAAGCTTGATAAAACATTTAAAAGTTTGACGTAAAAAAAAAAAGAAAATTGCTCCTCAGAATATGCCTTTTCTTCTCCTTTTTCTGCTTCTCTTTTTAAAAGTATAGAAGTAAATATTTCAGGAGTAGACGTCCTTTTATGTGGATCTCAACATACCTGTACGAACCGCTGTGGTGATTGGCAACAAAAAGAAGGCTGCCAATGCGATCGCCTCTGCCGTGAATTTGATGACTGTTGTGTGGACTACGAGGACGTTTGCGAGACCGTCGAAGAGTCCGGCTGGCCGAGGAACGACCGGTTCGGTACCCTCTACAGGCCGGAGGATTACGCTTGCATCAGCGCTGGCGAAATCGAAAACCACGACAGTTCGCAACTCTTTGCCGTCAGTAGATGTCCATCGGCCGGCGTCGGAGAAGGCACCAGAAGGTTATGCGAGCGAGAGTTCAATGTCACGGACGTAATGACGACTATCCCGGTGGTCGATACAAAGAACAATACCTTCAAGAACATATTCTGCGCTATCTGCCATGGTTACGACGTGGAGGATGTCTCACCTTGGGACCTGGTAGTTTATTACGTGACCACTCAAATTGACCAACTGCCCTATAATGAATTATTTGATGTTGCCATCCCCGAAGGAGGTCACTTCGTACCTCAGCCGTATCCATGGCAACGTTACCGTTGGTGTTCTACAAACATATTATCAGTGGATGTGTGTGATCCAGACTACAGGAACACGAGCATGGCACACAGATGTGACCAATACTACGCACCCATTGCAATTTCCCACATGTTCGATAAGCCAACGTTTAAGAACCCAGATTGTCGGAATTGCGATGGTTTCGTCAACTATCGAAATCCACCGATGGAAGCAAGCTACTGCTCTCCAGTATCCTGGCGGTGTTTTGGTCCAGGAAGTTTCCCATGTCTGGCCTTTCTTCCGCTATCACTGAAGCCGGACGCCTTCGTTTCTGTCGGGTTCAATTACTCCAAATTAGCCACCTACGAGGGGAATGCAGGCCGCTCGTGCTCGACGGAGGGATTGGCCTACGACCCATTTTTGGATATTTGCCGCGTACTAAACTGTCCGAGGTATCACCAACTGGTCGAAGGCAAATGCGTCCCGTCCAAAGGTGTGTTGAGCCATTAACTGACTTAACATTTTAGTGGGGTTTATCAAATTGAAGTTTCGCCATATCGAAGGTTTACTAGGGTCTAATTTAAATTAAACAAAATTGATCACAATGTGTCTTCGAATTAGTGAGCCATCGGCCTAGTACAGACCTACGATCCAGTGGGCCAACTCCACCTAAGCCAGTCGGAATGTTTGATCTAGCTAACCTTCGTCTTGATGAACCTTCGACCTAGTGAGCCCTCCTTTTTGTCAAAATCTTGGATGTAGCGAATCAGTTCGATAAATTGTCCTTCGATCTAGAGAGAATCCCTCCCATTCCTCTTTATAATGTTCGGCCGTCAGACCAAATTCAGCCTTCATTGTGTGCTAATGCACAGCTTGCTGCTACGCTGTAAGCCTTTTGTTTACGTCACAATCATCATGGACACAGCATGGGCAGCAATGTGACTTTTGACACCCATCGTGGTGCAGACGGGATTTATTAAAGGGTCGGTCTTTTCCAGAGTCCCGTGCTGCCAAAGTGCTGCCCGGAGTCCCTCCATACAGGTATATCCGAAAGGCGGGGGATAAAGGAAGAGGGTGCATATTATACTATATATATTTTCAAATATTACATATGCTACAAAGTCACTAGGCAAAAGTATTCTAACTTAGAAGGCAAGAAAAGGGTGAGTCGTAGGACCGCCACCGCCCTCTCTCTCCACCCACACCCGACTACATCCCCGACACTCCTTTACAGTCTCAGTCCAGTGATAAAGGGGTGTTTTCCAAGACATTTAAACACTGCTCTAGAGACAAGGGGTTCAGCCTCGAGGAAAGGGGGTCCTTTATTTGGGTAAAAGGGTGGGGGATGTCCCGATTGTCCAGTGAGGTGATTCTGATAACAATAATTCTCGAGATCATTTGTCTTTCGCAATTCTTGTTCTGTGTCCATTCGCTTTTCTCAGTGCCATTCGATGAAGGGCCCGAATTTCGGCTCAGTGGGGTCATCAACTCACAGGGGCGTGTTGAGCTCAAGCACGTAGGCACATGGTATTCTGCCTGTGCAGAACTCTTTGATGCAAACGTATCTCGAGTGATGTGTCGGTAAGCCTTAGACCAGTTGTAGTGTATGTAGGCTCATCTTATTTCTATCTGTAAGTATTTCAATTAAGCTCATATTTGACTGGCTAATTTCTAGCCTTCCTTCGATGTCATAATAGGCCTAATTTTTAAATAAACCCGGTATTGAAAACATACACGGTAATGGGTGATTGGAATCAACTCCTTGTTGAAATTTAAGTATGTTACAAAACTAGGATATTTCACTACTAAAACTTACTGCTGAAATTAACTTTAGACATATTCAAATTCATAGGCTTATGCGGCTGAGGGGGGGGGGGGGGGGAGGAGATCGAATTTAAGGAAAATGTATGTGACGTTCGAATTTCCGCAAATGATGACGCAAAACATCTAAAAGTTCGAGCAATAGGAGGGAAATGAGATGGATGTTAGTTGAGATGGATCTAATTTGACAGCATATTAGATAAATTTCACCTGTCATATAATATCATCAGCTACCTCCCCCTAAGTGTCTTCAAGATAATGTCCAAGGACCACCTCTCCCACTATCCACGCAAGTCGTAAAGGACTAGCCAAACTAAGCTGGCTGTGGATAGACACGGTAGTCAGTTCTCCTAGCGTCAAACTACTGTCAAGTCAAATTACTGGCTACTGCGTAGTATAGGCGAGACGGAACAAAACAAGAAACCATGGGAGGAGTAAAAGAGATGAGTGACGGCAGGTCTAATCACCGTCGGTTACCGCGGAGGGTACAAGACCCTGCACTTCTTGGGGTGTTCTAAGCTGCATGTACCCAGTCTTGAATATAAACGTCTGCGGGAAAAAATCAAGGGAAAGCAAAATCCTTCAGTTGATCAGATTAGGGAGATTTCGTAACCCTCGGAAAGAACTGCTGACGTAGTGACATAACTAGCCTTTGTCACCATGTGATGAGTCTGAATAGAGCATACGGGTTTGGGTGGTGGGTGTGGGGGGGGGGGGGGAGATTATAAGCTTATACTGTGTAAGTGAAGCGCTATACCATTTGTAGGTGCGTAGGGTACTAAGAAAAGTTTTAGATAATACTGTTCCTTAGATTGCAGGAATGGTACTTCCCTGCCTCCGTGGCCTTGTGATTTTCAGCTGACGTCTTTACGTTTTAGTCATAGGGAAGGGGAAAGGGTTGAAGAAGTGGGAATGTAGTAATGACACTATCTATAAAGTGGAGTGCTGACATCAGTTTTTGAGTATAGCGTACAGCGAGAATGTTTCATGTAATACTGCCTCTCAGATTGCAGGACTGGCATGTTATCTTCATGTTTTAGAACACACGTTTGGCAATTTGCACTCCCACTATTAAATGTCCCCTCTCTCTCGTGGACGTCCATTGCCCTGAAAAAGGGATTTCATGTGTGCATTTTCTCAATTAAGGAGAAGGAGATAGATCAGTAAAAAATGATAATACATATAACACATAGGTTGAAATGATACAAGAGTCATAATGACTTATGCCTCCTATTCATTCTTTCTTTGAGCAGTCGGCAAAAATGGGGGAGGGGAGAATTGGGCAAACTTTTAGCCCTCACTTTTTCATTGACTGGGCTAAACTCATAGGTCCTCCCTTTCTGCCGCCACTGGCCACTATTGGCAAGGGCTAAAGGCGCGAAGCTCCAGAAGGTTTTTGGGGGATCTTCTCCAAGAAAAAAAAAAAAAAACTGAAAAATACAAGCCCTTAGAAAATTGGGGAGAATAATCCCCCAAATGGTTCCCCACCCCCTGGTTCCATCGACCCTGCCGTACAGCATAAACCAATGAACAACTAAAATTATGAATGATTAACAACTGAATACGACCTTTGCATGAATGAGGTATACTTGGTGCATACTATGCAACTGTAACATAACTTACATGATATAGAGAAAAACTTATAACAAAGCCAAATACACTACAACTTGGAAACTGAGGAAAGATAATACCATCTTTCTGTTCAGTTTGACCTAATTTGTCTATGAATGTAGTCCAAAACATTGCAACACTCCCCCCCCCCCCAACAAAAAAAAATGACGGAGGAAGAGGAGGGTCTACATTTAGTGTGATTTTTCCCTTCTTTTTTTTTTTTTTCAAAATTAGCAATTTGTCGATGAAAAGATCTAATTGTTGAAGATAATTTTTTTGAAAAGAGATTATTTTTCCTTGTAGGATTTAAATGACTTATACAAGGTTTAAGTAAATGAAAGCAATGAGACCAGGTCGTTCTTTAAAACGTCCTTTCACAGTAAGTGTGAAAAGAAAAACACAGTTTGGAGTATTGATCAAGTTAATCATTAAATATGTTGGAAATGGCCACAATTTTCATTAAAATCCAGCATGCCATTTTGCAATCAAATTTGTTGTTAGCAATTGTGTCCTGAACAAGCATAAGCCGACCGACATATGCAAATTAGTAACATCAAGGGATGGAATCATGTGATATGCCTTATGAAGTTATCTTTTGTTTGTTAAACCTTTATTTCAAGGACACTTGAGAATAACATCCGCCACGAAAGTTTCATTTTGGAAGCATGTATTGTCTCCTTTAAAAAAAAAAATATTGATATCATTTACCACTTTGAAACCCAGTCATTGAGAGATAATATACGTATATAGTCCTGACTCCTGGAAGGTGAAAGTATACTCTGCGAAAATTAAAATATATATATGACACAACTATGATAATCATTTCCATTTGACAGAGAACTTGGATATGACGATTACTGTACGTATTCGGAGGGTAGACTGACTACTTTCGAGTACCTGGAACCGATGGATCCGTACACAGTGGACATAATCTGCACGGGGGAAGAAAACTCACTCAGTGAATGTGCGACTGCTTTTACATTTGATAACTTTACCCTATGCCCCGAGAAAGAGAGTGAAGTTACAGTCTCATGTATGAGTGAGTAAAACTGTATACAATGATTTGCAAAGTCTTTCATGAAAGGGGGAGCTGGTAGTAGACGCTTTGACCATATATTGTATACATTTAGCCCAAATAAGGTGACGGGGCTTTTGGTTTGGTACTTCCGAAGCTCCCCCATTATTTGGCTGTAAATGTTTGGAAATGAAACCAGAAACATTCTGTTGGGATCTCACTCCAAATACAAATGTTTAATTTTTTTTTTGATCGATTTGTTGGGGCAATTAGTATAATTTAGAGTATTTTTAGACATGATTTGAGTATTTTGGGTACCGTAGGTATCAGACAGCTTTCGATCTGTACGTCCACTAGTCGTCTGCTATACGTTTATTACGTCATTTTGACCTATCACTGGCTCTGGGACCTCACAGACCGTCTCCCTCTGACTTGCTAATGATCTCACTGTTTATGTTCTATTATCGTCATTATTAAAATAGACCACGGAGACGTGGAGCTCAGGATGATTGGGTCAACCATAGAGTCAGAGGGCTTCCTGCAAGCCCGTTGTGGAGAGAACGACGCCGACTGGGCTTACTTCAACACCGGAGAATTCGGGTGGTCGCAAGAAAACGGAGAAATCGCATGTTCCATGCTCGGTTACGACACGTTTGCCTACGTAGCGAAGAAGAAATTAACCGAAACCGACGCATTCCCTGTGGTCAACAGAGAATTGGATTGCAATGGCAGCGAAGAGGATCTCTTCTTGTGTCCCTACGAAGTGGTCAACTCAACACCAGAAGATGGAAGATACGCCTTTCTTTCCTGTGGTTTCGGTAAATATCGTTCCATGTCGGTTACTCGGAGAGTAATCGTGGCTTCTAGTGTACGTTCATCTAAGTTACTTGTAACTTAGGGGTACTTCTTTTTTTCGTTGGGTCAATTTGTGAGGTCGCGGAATCCCTATTAATTCACACCCTTATAACTTTTGATTGTCCGTATATGGGGCATTCCACGGTATTTCTCTGTCGCGGAAGGGACATTTTGCACAATTCAAACATTAATAACTCAAAATAGGTGATTTGCATGGTTGTGTAATATATTTATTCAGAATCAGCCTCCCTGAAATAACCTTAAACTGTCACCATTTTAGTAATAACATAAAAGATCATGTAATTATAGCCTCGTTAGTGTGCGTCGAGGACGGGACAGAAAATGGACATGGATTTTCAAGGGTTAAAGTGAAACTAGAATTGCTCTGAATGTGGGTTGGGTAAGGTGGGTTTGGTTAGCAAGTTATATTTAGGAACCACTTTCCTATTTCAAATTGTCATGAAAATTTGAAGGGACTACTCTTTAGACTGTGAAATTGATGTTTTAAAAAAAACCAGCGTCTCGGACGGGACATTTCTCAATGTTGCGGACGGGACAGCATTGATTTACACAAATTGTGCATGTCTCTCTTGATCGAATTAACATGAACAATGAACAACAGTGTGGACTCGTGGGGTCTAAGCAAATATTGTAAAAGAATATATGTTCAACCACCTCCCCTGCCCCCTCCCAACTCTCCCCCCCCCCCTCTATTGCAACCGCTAGGAATTGGCATACTGGTACCATGTCTCAATGGCAAAATTAAGAGCCAAAACCAGTAGTGAGGAGTTATAGGGTCCAGGCCTTTACTTTCAAGAGATTATATGTTCAAGACAACCCCAAGCACTCTGCACCCAGTGAGAACCCTGTTTAAGCATGCATGCTCAGTGTGAATTACATAGAGCACGGGGCCTGGACCTTGATTCATGCACACAAACAATTTAGCGTCTATACAATGAATAACCTAGATCCACAGTAAACTAGCGGAGGCCTACAAATCACATGCATCTTACTTTAATACTAGCACACATATATCCAATAACTTCTACACTCCATCATGATTGTGATTCTACACAATAGAAAACCACATTGACCTGGACTCAAAGGCAGGTCCATTATGTAATAGAATTGCAATGTGGACCCCATGAGGCTTTCAGAATAAACTATCAAATCTCACCTTAATTAAGGAATGATATGTGGAAGTAGGAAGTAGATGAAGGTACTGCAATGTGTACCATGTCATTGAAAAATGTCCCGTCCGCGACAAAATGTCCCGTCTGCAACAGTTTTTCATTAATTAATTACTCCGGTTAAATGAATGCAGTGGACGAAAGGAAGACAAAGGGGGGGGGGGGTATTGCATTAAGGCCAGTAAGAGAATTTTAAAAAAAGAAAAAATTGAACCAAATATTGCTGAGTAATGTTAAAAATCGTGTTGAAATTGTCGCGGACCGGACAATTCAATTTTTACTAATTAATTAGCATTAATTAGCAGTACAGCAGGAACTTTGAAATTGATTCATGATGTAACCTATAACATGCTAAGTATGTCCTGACTACTTCTATACCATTCCTCTTCTGTCCCATTCTGTATTACCAGAAAGGGTAATATCCCGTCCGCAACGCTTTTCTCAGGTTCGTTGACTCTGTTTATTAATTAATTACCATAAGAGTGATTTTTTTTTTCAGAAAAAAAGTTTATCACTAGGAACTATGACTTGTGCGCTTGGATAATTGACTAATCACAGGTGGATACTTTGCATTTGGAATTTACACATTCATGTCCAAATTACTGTGGAATGCCCCACATTGGTTCTATGATTGCGTGACCATCACTGATTGAAAGCAACTTGTTGAAGAGTTTTAGTACCATGCACCCTCATCAAGTTGCCGGAAATATGTCAAAAACAAAAGGCTTAATGTGAAATCTAAGTGTTTCCTTAGTGAAGGGGACACAAAAAAAACCATACATTTGACATCCATATAATCAATTACCCAACTTCAATCTGTCCGAACTGGCTTAACTTAGTACATTCTACCACCACAAATTTGTTTCGTAAAGTACAGATGTACTTCACTCGTCAGTTGATTTCTTCTGACTGAAGTAGAGAGGAATGTGCGACGTACAGCAAAGTCGCTGAGGGATGCTACAGCTTCACTTCTTCTTTGTGTGCGTTCTTATGGAGTTTAACAAGATTTCTTTAGAATGTCTGCATGTAGACATCATCGGATCGCTTATTATGTGTAGATTTCCTGGGGTTTGTATATTAAGCAACATTTTTCTAGTAGGCATAAATTTGCAGCGTTTGGATATATTGCTGTATGGTCTAGCACGCTTCAGGATTTTCCACCTCAACTTAAAATCGAGATTGTTATCCTTGAGTGACCAGATGTGCTTGCGTAGTCCTGTTTCGCTTCTTTTGCGTGGGTGTATGAAAGAACTGTTATGGTTGGTGTATATAGCTTCGAAATATGTGGCGCATAGTCGGACATAGGTCTCAGCTTTTATTCCGTGTTGTAATGGTTGCTTGGTGAGATAAGGCCCTCCTCTTTACATCTACCGTTCACTGGACATTCATGCTTGTTTCTGCAGTTGCAGCCTTTCGGATGGGTGGTCGTTTGAGAGTTAACGACTGATTTGTTGTGGTCGGTGATGATCGGCTTTGCATGTTGGGCATGCAGCTGTAGATAATGAAAGAAAATGGTGGAAAAATACTACTAATACTACTAAAAATCGATCACGTCGAATGAAATAAACGCACAATTTGGTTTGCTGGGTATAGCTTGTTGAACCATCTCAGAACTGATGTAGTATTTTATGGAATTTGTTACATTTGACCTAGGTACCAGGGTCAATTGTAACATATATACAGTGTGTGTCAATTGTAACGATGAACTATGTTATTGAAACAAAACATAAAAAATGGAATGAAGTGTATTGTATCGTTTGCAGGGGTGTACAAACACCTAGCAAACCATGTCCTCTGACACTAGTGAAACTACAGACGCAACATGAAGAAGTATATTGAACGGAAAGATAACATAAAAACTTGAGCTCTAAAACTGTGAACAAGTTGTACAAACAATATTTAATTGTGGTCAAAATATGTAAAACCCGACATCAGTACCGTCCTAACTAAGTACGAGACGGAGTCCGAATCATCATCTATACACCTTCTTTGGCGGGGACTGAAAATTGCCTTCACCTGTGGTGCAGTCAGACTCACAGCATGCAAGTGGGACGGACATGTTTGGCCTATCATCCCGTTACAGCTGTCCCCACATAGTACGGGCAGTGCAACTATGTGTTACACTAGTCTGCCGTAAAAAAAAAAAAATCGAGTCTTCTTTCACATAGCATCAACGTACGTACGACTCTTAAACTGTTAGGTTTCTTTTAATTGAGCCAGTTAAATTTATGGCAAAGTACAATACATCATATTGAACAAGGTTCTAAGATGCGAAATCACAGATTTTAACATAATGCAATATAGCCCTACCATGACGGCGGTACCATTATGAAGTAGGAGATTTTTCTTAGAAGTTCATATTTCCAAAGAGAGCATGCTATATAGCTAAGTGGGCCTATTCGTCGATAAATATAGCCTAGCTTGGCTAATTTTCATGAAATTTCTTCGTCTTCTTTTCTCCAGTGGAAAATCGGTTTGAGAGATCGTTCTTTTTCTTTTCAGTGGCATCGATTTTGAATGAAGAAATCTTCCTTTGTGGGAGTCACCACACCTGTAGAGACAGATGTGGGTCGTGGAAAGAAGGCTGTAGCTGTGACGATCTCTGCGAATATTTCGATGACTGCTGTTTCGACTACCACCAAGTATGTCACGACCACGAAGAGCAAAAGCAAACTCATCCAGAGTTTGCGAGTTCGCCATTTCCGAGGAAGGTACATTGGAGTCAGTACGAATGCCACGATTTCGAGAACGTTCACATCTTCGTCGTGTCCAAGTGTTCTCCATATTGGACGAATGACGTAATTAAGAATGCTTGTAGAGAAAAACAATCCCCTCGAGACGTAATCTTCAGCACTCCTGTCTACGACGACGACGGGGTAGTTTACCGCAATAGGTTCTGTGCTCTCTGTAATGATATCACACCTGACCAGTTGACTTCGTATCAACTTATGATAAAATTAAACGTTTCGGGGTCTTCTCAGGCAGCATTTCTCTTTGGGGGTATTGTTTTTCCTGGAGAAGATTTAGGCACTCCGAGGACCTGTTTTACAACACCTGATATTTGCAGAAGTTCCAACTTAGAACTGTGTTTAGCGTATAACGCACCGACCGTGCTAGGCTACCGAAATCCGTCCTGCTTGACCTGCGAAGAATCCATTGATGGAAATGGCTTTGCACATTGCCAGCATGGTTACTGCGGACAGCCTATACCCCGCTTGTGAGGGTCCAAAGACAACCCCTATCCTTGAACTGTTCGAATTCTCATTGCAGAGCGAGAAAACTGAAGAAGTTTGCGAGAGGTCCCTTGGCGAATTGTTCGATCCTTTCCTTCAAGTTTGCCGGTTCATGGGCTGTCCAGATGGATACTTCTATTCTCTCGGCGAGTGCGTGGAAGGAGATCTACCATACGGAGCCCCACAAGTCGTACTGAAGACGACTCTCCAAGAGTCCATGAAATGCATAAAATCTTCCCTATCGATACAGGAAATGGAAATTAAAGAATTGTTTGTAACACCATTATCGAGCAATTTGACATCAAAGGGTCCGTTTCTGGTTTCGGTCGTGACCGAAAGTTTATTAGCCTCTTTCTCTGTCAAGCTGACGCTGGACTCTTTGCTTTTGCCTAATCGCGGGTAGATACGAGGTATACTACAAATGTGGTACGGCGGCGTTTCATCTTCTCATCAACCAAACTTTGCAGAACATCACCCACTACGAGGAAGACTGCTACGGTGGAGCTAAAAGTTTTGAGCAAGTACCCAAAGAACTTTCATATTCTGGGTGGTTTCAAAACGTTTTCAGTTACGAATATAACCCAACGACGGAACGGTTCGATCGTCATGACTTGTCAGACACTTGCTGGGATTCGTTGAACTTTAACTTAAAATGCTCTGAAAAATCCGTCATTAACCCGGGAGAGTTTCTACTCTCGTCTTCGAGTTCATCAGTCGTGGCAAGTATCCACGGTTACGAAATCACTTTCGGCTCTGGGGAGTTTGAGATGATGCGCAACGGCTCGATACGCGTATGTTCTGATGCGTTAAGCGTGGCCTCTGCTCTCTACGATACGATATACACTATCTGCGTCGTGGTCTCTTTGATAGCGCTAATGTGCACGTTCATAACTTACCAGACGTTTCCAAAGCTGCGAAATGTGCCTGGTCTCTGTCTGATGAATTTGATCGCCGCCCTGTTCGTGGCCAACTTTCTGTTTCTTTTCATCCATGAGATGGTCCATTTCCCGACAGCATGCACGATAATCGCTGCGGCTTCGCATTTCACCTGGTTGGCGTCGTTCGCCTGGATGTCTGTCCTGTCATTCCACATGGCCCGCACTCTCGGGACACATTCGATGCAACCTCATACAGTCGTCAATACCAAAAAGGCGGTTTTAAAGTACTGTATCTTCGCCTGGGGACTGCCTGCTTTGATTACGGCTATTTTACTGATCATGCACTACTGCAACCAATGCACCGGTGACTTTGTGTTTCAATATGGCGGCACCGAGACCTGTTGGATAGACGATGGCTTAGCTGTGTTGGTGACTGTCGGTTTGCCAGTGGGTGCGATGCTCCTGTTTAACTTGGTCGTGTTTCTATACATCGGAATCTCTCTTAGAAAGACAAGATATTCTACAAAGAACATGCGAACAAACAGTGCAATGGCCAACGACCTGCTGGTAGAACTAGCAGTAAACACAAGGGTAATTTGTTTTATTTTTTTTTGTTACATATTTGTTATAGCATTGTGGAAAGGATATTCTCCACTTTCCAAACCACCTCGCGCACACATCTTATTGAATATTTAAGTTAAGTGGCATTTTTTTCATGCTCTTTTTCCTCTTTTTGTTTGTTTCAATAGCTTTTTATTCTGCTGGGTATCACGTGGATTTTGGGGTTCATCCAAGAGTTTTGGCCCATCCCTCTCTGGCAGATTATCTTCCTGGTTTCAAACTCGCTACAAGGTCTATTTATCTTTGTTATGTTTGTCATAAAAAAACGTGTCCTGAAAATGTGGAGAGACCTTCTCTTTGCCTGCAGAAAGGAGACGTCTACCCCAACCACGAAAGAAGTGGATGACCAGCCCAGAGAAGTCCAGGACGCCCCAGCAGTGATTTCTCAACTTTAAAATACGATATAGCGCCGTCACTTACCCCGACACATGCATAGACATACACACAGACACACAGACACGCACACACGTCCTCTCCTACTACTCATATCCACATCTTTGCTTGATTTTCATGTGACTTCGTCCAGGTTTTCGTTAACATTTGAAAATCTGCGCACGTTTATTTCTTCACACTTAATTGTTTGCCGTAGAATAATAATTAATAAGTTTAGTTTTTAAGTACCCAAAGGCGCTGAGGTACAAAAGATATATAAAGAAACTATAAAAAAAAGTAAGCACAATGAGATGTAACTACGAAAGATTAAAATATTGGGATAATGCAAATTGAGCAATTGAACAACAAAAGAAAATATCTTTCAAAACCGAACAAAAGAAACGAGGTATGAAAACGCCAAGGTAAAACTGAAACAACTACAAAAAACCCGCCTCTTTAAATAACAAAAGAAAAAAGATTTAAAATTGGGTTTAAAAGAAGTAGTAGTTCTACATAGCTGAAAATGTAGGGGTAGCCTGATCCACATGGTGGGTGTGTAATGTTGAAAAGCTTGGTCGTGATACAAGGACTTGCCTCCTGCATGCACGTTCTTCTACGCCAACAAGAAAGGCTGCCATTTACGACCCTTAAAGCACACACACCAAAAAAGAAACTGCTGACCGTCAGTGTATTAACGCCATGTGTTTATACAGGTGAAGACGAAAATAACGTGAGGGTGCTGTCATTATTCGTTCCCCCCCCCCAAAAAAAAGGGGGGCCAGATAAGATACCTCTACAATTTCAATTCAAATTTCAAGTGATGGAAATGATAAAAATTCTTATACTGAGGTATTAAATAGTCCTACACTCACTACACCCATCTTAAAAATCTGTTTTCTTTCCACGCCCGTACTAGGACAAAGGATAAGGGGTGATACATGTTCTTACCAGCATTAAGCCTTAGTCACACCTGAATGGTAACGATAAAAAAAAAAAAAGATCGCACGAGTGCAATTTATGTTGCGCCAGTGACACCTCAATGATATCGAAATTTTGTTCAACGAAGAGCGAGTGTTATATATCGCTTCATTGACGATATATTCCTCCAGAAACTACGATAAAATGTAAGGACCAATCGGAGAGTGCTTACATATGACGTCAGTGCAAAGTCTTCGACATGTTTGATGGGGATCTAATAACGTGCAATGATGGGATATAACCGTCATTGACATAATGCCAACGACATCGTAGCTGATATCGTTGTGACAGCGGCCGCTCTATCAGGAACAATATTATCGTCATCGTTTTCGTTACAGTATTCTGGCGTTACCGTAGATTTATCGCTTTCTGTAGGTCGTTTTTTATATCACCTCACGGTGATTTGAGCCCACTCAAGTTGCAAAAATACCTAGCGCGATTAAATGACTGAACAATTCTCGTTAACTGTACTTTATATGCCCATAGGCAAATATTTAGAATGGAAAGATGTTCATACAATAATTTATAGCTGGAAATTTAGCTAGAAAACAAGAACACATGGAGTGCCGTTAGTACAAAAAAAAAAAACCGCTGTAAAGTTTGTGTATATGTGAGACTTAGTCTTATTCTGTCATTCGATCTCTAAGCACCTAAAATAGCAATGTGTATACGGTTCTTTGTTTGTCTCAAGGGGGCGCACTTGTTTGTTGTTATCTGACGTCAATGCAAGGGGGTGGTCTGTATCCTCTGACCAAAGCATCAACGAGAGCTGGTTCCGTACATTACATGTGTAGGGATGAGATAAAAAAAATCGTGCATCTACACAAGGTAGGTGCACAAGGAGTCTACTCGGTGTTCCAGAGGTTCAATGTTCTTAATGTGATGAACATATCTGATAATATGCCTACCCAAGGGCCTATAGTAGCAACTCGTAGGGTTTAACCAAGGAGGTTCCTTGGTTTAACCATAAACAAAAAAATCAGATTTCCTGACTATTCAAAAATTGGATTTATCACAGTGTGAAATTTATCCTCTTTGAATCCTGCAACTTTGTGCTTAATACCGTGGATCCATGATCGTGATGTAATTATTTACAAGTTTTGTACAATATTTCGATCTTGATGATGAAGCATGAACGTCCCATTGTAATGGGATCTAATGGGATCCCGGTAAATCCTTCTCATTTTCAATGGGAATCAACGTGAAATTTGGACAAGTTCAATGGGAAAATCACGCGACCGGGTGAATGTCCCTTACATATCAATAGGGTCCCATACATTCCATTTGGTACCCATACATTCCCATTAGGAATTCCAATACGGTTCAATTCCCCAGTCATAAATATGAAAACTAGAACCCTGTCAGACACATAGTCACGTCTGATTGGCGTGAACAAAATGATGTATCCATTATGCTTCGCATTTGGTGAGTGTAAATGTTGCTTTTTCTTCGTTTATTTTGCCAGGTAAGAGCGATCAATGCGGATCTGTATTTTTTTTTTTTAATAATAAAGTAAATTTCTTATCCTCCTAGCTCTTAAAAGCCAGGTTACCCGAAAAAAAATTACCCGAACATATGGTAGATTGTAGCACAAAAAGGAAATTTGATGTTTTTTATTTTTATACATATATTTGTGTTTAGACGAGGGGAAACTGTTTTTCTCGAGGGGGAGATGGGGTGAATGTTCACTGTGTTCTGCTTAATAAATTGTAGATATCATTCACAGTATTTCAGTAAATTAAACATTAATTATGGAATATTAATTTTCGACTTCACTGATGACACGTGTTACTGCGATAGAAACAGAGATGATCATTGCAATGTATTTGGTTTCACCATTTTCGGTGCCTTCGGTGTTTCTAAATGGACATTGAAATGTGAAATGCCCGGCGTTCGACGGATTCGTGGGTAGATATCGTTTTGTCTCATGCATCGTTAATTCGTCACGTTTCGGTCATTGTTTTGTGGAAAGATACGTAACTGAGAGATTTTATGTATTTCCAAGGATACTTCACCATAGAATATATCACAAAAGTAAGTTAACAATCTGATGCCTCACCAGACGCTCTGTGCTTTGTTATATTATTGAGTTATTTCATACGATCATATTCGGTATTGTAAGAGCGTTAGGTCTGTCCTGGAAGATAAAACACTCAAATACACGGTCGGACGTTCTCCTAAGTTTGCACCACAGTCGTTTGGATACGGTAGTTTCATTCCCTTTCAAAATAATGAATGATGGTCTCGGAAAGAAAAGGGGGGGGGGGGATGTAGAGAGGACAGGTTTGTTCCTAGAGAGACGGAAAGTCTACATGGAAAATGATGTTATCCCAGTACGCTTAAAGTCAGCAACATTTTGGAAATTTTTGAACTTGTTGCCAATCGGGTAGCCATGGTAACGCATATATCGTCAGTGACATTATTTGTGATGACAACATCGAAATTTTAGGACAAAGAAGTGAGACTATGGAAAATTTTATTTTTCATTAAGGAGACGGCGTATAATGTCAGCTTTTCAAATAACTTGATTTGAAACCACAATTTAAGTTAATTCTCAACATAGGGTCACTTTAAGAACACGTTCTTTATGAATGACTTGTACGTAATGTTGTATATAGTGAACGTTATGCTCCACCGTATACACCAGAGGTCATACAAAGGTCCAGTTTCCGGTGTTTACCCGAGTTTATTAACTTTTCTGTATTCCCTTCCGTCGGTCAGTGTATAGACAACGGAACACATTAAAAATAGAAAACTCAAACAGGGGTAGGGAGAATGGGCGGTAAACAAAAAGTAAGTCGTTCCCAAGTATCCAATCTAAAGAGGGATAGCTTACTGCGGAAACTCCTGGTGGAGCAATATTATATACAGCTTCTCACCCTAAACGGAGGTGGGAACCGGGACGCACTCAAATAATAAATGCCAAAAGGGCCACCCCGATCAAAGCTCAAGCAAGTTGGTAATGAACACCTCCCTGGCAAATCTTTTACCAACACCAACAAACCATGGACAGGTAGGAGTAAAAGCGGATAATGTAGGCAAATCCGTCATGTTCTTTCACGAAATAGAATCACAGGGCCATTCACATTCGTTCCCAACAGACGAAAGACTCGGGACACTGCCAGCATGTTCGTCCCAATGAGAATCTGATAATATGTGTGTTCCAAACAGGTATCCTGTGGGTAAGTTCCTTCGTTATGACGAGCGTGTTTGGGCCAGTTAGAACGGGACAACCCGGCCCAGGTTGAGGTGAGAGGCCTGGCGTATTATGATTGTCAGGTCTGAAAGAGACAAGCAGATGAAGTTCTATCGGTTTCATATTCCACCTTCCGACGGAGATTAGTTTTACAAAGCTTTTCAGGCGTCCTAAAGAGACTAACGAGGAGGGGACTGTTATGGCCCAAGACTGTCTGAGATTCCCAATAGACACAGAGATAGCCTTCACTCCCCATGAGCACATCCTGCAGATCGACTGAGCAGGCCCACATGCAGACAAGGAACCAACCTGTTCAGGATCAGTGGAAGAGTCTTCATCTGGAAGTGAGGCAGATGAATAAACTGATTAAGTATGAGTATCGGTCTCCACTACCCCCCCCCCCCCACCTGTCTTTTTACGTAGATCTTCCTCAGAGATCTAAGTAAAAAGTGACGAAATTCGACGTTCATTCTCGTACCTGGTAAAGCTCGCCCAAAGTTGGGGTCGCTGTAGGTATGAATGAGCAGATCAGTGAGGTTGCCTAGATAATAGACAAAGGTTTTTCAATGCCCTTTAGTTCAATAATCCCCAATTAAAGGATTAAGTCTCTACTCTGAGGTCACTCTAATTGGATTAGCATAAATTAAAGTTTTCGATGGATCTTCATCTAATAACACCTCAGTCCCTGATCCTAGAAAATACTGCAACCGTTGGGGTACAGGCGTCTAATTCCCTCATTTCTCCATTCCCTTCTGCGGTAGCCGTGCGATGAGCTCCCCGGTGGTAGGCTACCTTTAATCCCCAAAGAGGAAAAAAGAACAAAAGTGAGCGCTAGAAGTTCCATTTACCAAGAAGGCAATGTCTATTTCAGCCATGGCCTTAATTATATGTACTTTCAGCTGAAAGGCCTAGTGAACGATTTTGAAGTCACGTACATTGCGCAACAGAGAAGACTGAGTGACGTCAGGATGAATACCAAAGGTGACCACTTCACAATTCCTCCAGCTAGCTAGCTAGCTACATAAAGATTTCCAACTGTGCGCGCCCTCAATCGCCCTTTCAAGTCCACGTTTTCGTAGTGAGTAGCACGTTTTCTTCTTCCTCCAATTCGTCATGAAATTTAACCGTAATTTTATGATTACTTTTCGGTGGGTGCATTATCTGTTAGGAGAAAATATGCTCACGTAAAACTCTGAGAAATTGCTCTGGCCCAGGAGTTGTTATTTGTATGAAATAATATGATTATGAATGATAGTTTCCTCAGTAAAGACCGAGACTTAGGCGGGTGGCCTACTGCCAGTAATACAGTACATTGTTAGGTGTGCAATATGTAGCACGTTACGCCTAACGTTTGGAGATTATTGAGACTGAGAGCACATGTTGTAAAGCACTAGGGCCTAGGGACAGTATTGTACAGTGCACATGCTGTAGACCTTAAGTGATTTTGTGCCTTTTTTTTTTCTGTTTGGGTGTTTTTTTCTGTACCCTTGATGATGACATAGATGTCCCTCCTGATCCTTTAATTTTTTTTTTTGTAATTCTAATCTAACACAAGTAGGTCACAATTGCAGAATACCCCGCCAGAACGAAGCTCTCCTTTTTAACGGACTACGCAGTCAAACACTTGCAGAATACCCCACAAGCCTGAGCGAAGCTTTCCTTATTACGGGGCTACACTATTACTCTACCACTTGTAAAGACTGTAGGCTATCATCGCAGTCATATAGATGTCACAGATAGAAATGGACAACAATGAGTCGTTCTCAAATTAAAAAAGCCTTTCGAAACTATATCTTGATTTCGACTGCGTATCCCCGTATCCTTTAACAATTGTATTCCGAATTTCCGACTGCGTATCCCCGTAGCCTCTTAAAACTGTATCCTGAATGTGACTGCGTACCCCCGTAGCCTCTTAAAACTGTATCCTGAAACTTAGAATTATTTGAGAACGAGTCATCTTAATTTATTCTTATTCTCGTCTTACTGCGTAGCCCCGTAGCCTTCAAAAGGACATTAATTGCCTGTTTTGGTTTCTTTTTCATTAAAGGCAATACTAAACTGAAAGCAAATTTCCATTGAATTTCCTACAGGACTTGGTATTTTTTTTTCGATCAAGCCTATCCTCTCTAATACTTAAACATATCTCCTTTTATAAAACCAAAAATGGTTATGTGCAATACGCATAGCGCCGCTTAGCTTCGATATGCGGGGTATTCTGCAATTACTCCGCGTAGGCTTAACCACTACTAGCCTAGTAATAATACTAGTATAACTTAACCCACAGTCTGCATTCCATGCACTACAATGCCAGTCTGAAATTTTATTACCTGATGTGCAGATATTGCAATGAAAAATCCGAAAGAAAGTTGCTTGCATGTGAATGTTTTATAAGTTTTGAAGGTAGGCCTATGCGTTGTGATGAACAGACAAACGATACAACAAAAACACGCTAACAACTACAGTATACTCTGTGTCATTGATACTTGTAAACGTTCAACTTGAGTGTGTGGTTTCAAGACCTATGATATTTACATATACTTCACAAGCCTACAAGTGGTTGCATTTTCCCGCACATCTCTTTCCCTAAACTAGTGGCGTGAACTTTCAAATATTTTGTCTTGTTTTGTTTCCAAGCAGTTACAGGAAACCAATCAAACACCTTCTTGTGTTATGAACATGCAAGAAATTAAACCTTGAAGAAAAAAGAAAGCTCATTACATTGCTAGATATGTTTTGTTTTGGGATTAAGGATAAGCCTTTCTAAGCGGCTTACAAATGGCACTGGATGCCATGCTGGTGGAACAACATCGGGTTTTGAAAAGCAGGTCGGAATATACAATTACAATTGACTCTCACAACATCAAGGGACTTAGGACAGACAGGAACTAAGGACATGATTGAGGGTTATTGTCAAGACAACACCTTCAAGTACGGTACACTGATTGATCTAACCCCTTTTGAAGAATGAAAAAACTCTGTATGATTGGATGAAGGTTGTGAACTGATGTACACAATTTGAAAATTACAATGTGTGTGTCTGGCTTGGCCTGGATGATAGACTATAGTGTAGCTCCTTAGCGATTGTGCATTGCATTATGGGAAATTTTATTTGAGTTAGGCTAGGCCTAAGTCAAAACTTGCGGCCGTAAAATTTTCTGTTGTGGTATGTTCCCACTTAATTCACATGAAGTCCAACACAAAATATGATCATTTCCAAATATTTGCCAAATACGAAAGAATGCACCTGCAACTTCATGTTTCAAGAGTGAAGCACAATGATCGTGTAGAGCAGCTTATGTTGCTGTATGTTGTATCAAATGAGGTACTGTATACATACATAACACCTGTGTTTTGTTAACGTATGAAAGCTGTTACAGAAGGACCCTCAAATTTTTGCATGTTTTGCGCACCTTGTAGTTTCCAACCAAAGTCAGTTCCGAAACCTACTTTTTTTTGTGTGTGTGTACTTGAGGCACTTTAAACTTTCCTGACGAAAATCATATTTAGTCCAGCCAAACAAAAATCAATTGTCACGTAATGCACAAATAGTGTTATTTTACAGGTACTGTTATTATACAGGTAAACTTGGTGAAAGTCACGTACCTCCTAAAAAAAAAAAAAATGCCAACATTTCGGACATTCCACCATGTGACTGCCCACTCCCATTCCATTGTACCACCACCAATATCTGTAACTCATTAACCTCCCTCTCCACTGTATGGCACCTCGCCCCCCTCCTCTCTTGTATTCCTTGACGTAGATGATTTGAGTCCCTGTCTACAAATATGGCATTAAAAAAAGTCCATCCGTTCACTAGCAGCATGCTCTAATTATCACACAATCCTTCCAGAGCGTTCGTCGTTATTGTTCGCCTCAATTTCGACAACGATTAAGGCAAGGTACAGCAAACGTGACTATTCTCCGTTTCTGGGCCTATACAATTTGGTTGCAGAACCCACAAAAGTCACAGACAAGTCTTACAGGATGAAAGCATGTTGTTGGTTGTGCTAGTGTTAACCCTCCGTGGGCTGATGTTACGGTCCTGTGAAGCCTGTCCAGATCATGAACTTGAGAATTGGCTGAAATTGCCTGAATTTTGGAGCACCTGTAAGGACTTGTGCCTGCAAGACAGCACAAATCTTTCTCAGCTCTACGACCTCATCATTTCAAAGCTGATAGTGGGTATGGGGTTGGATCACATTATTGAAGGTTGTGATGCTAGGCCTCTCTAGAAGAGCCACTACTGTATTTTGTAGATTTGGTCTGACAGATGATCAAATGATAAATCGGAAGTCATTTTCTGAAAGACGCAGTCTTGTCAAATTTCAGTGCACCTAATCTGTTTGCTTTATACTTTCTCGTTCCCTCCTAGATTTATATTTTCAGGTCTGTCTTTAAAACTCCATCCCTGAGGCACAGTCAAGATGCCCAAGGAAGACAGGTCAAAATGGAAGGCGGATTACATCATCAAGATGGTGGTATGTATTTCGAATAATTTATAACGAAGTTCCAAAAGTTAAAATTTAGAATATAAGACAGTAGGGCCATGATAACTCTGCTTTAGGAAGCATCAAAATTTTCTCTGTCATGGTCTCATATATGTAGCTGTAGTCTCAGGCAGTGCAGAATTTTTGGAGTTTCCATGTTCTGTGATGGTGGTGGCAAGATTTTTGTGACTAGGTTGTAGACTAATGAATTGGGAGTTGGAGCTGCCACAAAGCATTCAAGGAATAACTTTATTCTTTTCCATGAATTTGCTTTGATAGTTGGCTGGGGTGGGGTGATTTAATTAATAAGTATCACTGGGCTACAGACGGCTTGTCTTCACAAGTGCTGTGACCAGAAGACAGACCAGACTGTCTAACTTCCCAATCTCATCTCCTTGTGGTACTGAGTAGGCCTATGTCTCTTGTAGCCAGTTTGATTTTGATTCCTTGTGTAAGCAAAGGAACCCATGCAGTCAGTTGGCATATGTTTGTGTGTGTCTGTGACAATTGCTTGGGTACCCTCTAACTCAACAAGGGAAAGTCAGGAAGAGAGTCAAACCTGGTATGTAGATCTGCCATATTGAGAAGGTGTGCCATAAACGTCATCTGGGGGCACTGGGGTCAAAGTTTTGAAAACATTTTGCATTCAGTATCTCAAGATAGAAAACTAGGAGAGATTTTACACTTGCTACATGGATGCATTATAGTGAGCAGATACATTTGATCCATTTTTTGATGGCGCCAAGCAAGAGGCAAAGGATAGGGGGCCTATTTTATCCCTAAACAGTGATATCATGGCATTCTCCGGCTACCCTACCACTTTCTCTTGAAACAGAAACTCCTATTTGATACATTGTGTATCATCCCTACTGCTACATTGTACATATCATCACTGTAAGGGAAATTTGATCCCTCAGTACACTCTATGTGTGGAGCTGATTGTCAGGTAGGTATATTCTCCTCTCTCTCATGCAATGGATGCTTGGGCTCTTGTTGTGTGACTGGATATCAAAGAATTGTGTGACAGTGATCAGTCAGAAATGGATTATGACAACAATGTGAGAACCTTGAGTCCTAGAGCCTCAAGCCGGTAATGAGAAGGTGCTACACATCAAGTGTAATGATACTGTAATTGTGGCATTGTAGTCCTGTGGTAAACCACTAGACTTTTTGTAGCAAGTGGTACAAACCTTCCAGTAATGGGTTGTTTTTTCACCTTATGTCAATCTTTTTAACATAAATCATGAATTTGTTTTTACATTGCCATGTGTGTTGCAGCAACGAATTATACCAACACAACAGTAACATTTGTCCCCCTGATTTTTGCTTTTAATACTTGTTGTTCCTCAACTGGTGGAGAAGCCTTAAAGTACAGTAGGTGCATCGCCCAAGAAGCTGTTAATTTTGATTTGTCAACCAGGGACAGTTTGGTACACTTTAACGAGAGATTATGGCGTAAATTGTCAGATGAATCACATCTGGGAAGATAAGTCGGAGCTCCTACTATGTTTTCATTGTTTTGTTTTTCTTTCATTTGTGCTGATTTCCAGCTCAATGGCCTCATTTGCATTTTCCATCAACTTTCAGAACCTGCTTGATGAATATCCCAAATGTTTCATCGTCCGTGCTGACAATGTCGGATCCAAGCAGATGCAGCAAATCAGAATCTCTCTCAGGGGTCAAGGAAGTAAGCCAGCATAAAAAAAATTAAAATGAGTGTAAAAATCTTAATGTTATTTATAAATTGGTTGTGTTTAAAATTGATTGGGCTGGTGCCACCAGCCCAAATGATAGTGGCTTTGCACGTCAACTTTAAACTCAACGAATGTCGACAGGTCATCATTAGAGAGTCAGAACAATGTATTCACAAAATGTCAAAAATGATTCCGTATTTTTCACGGTTCCCACTTTGTGAATGATGCAATTTACAGTTTTGCAATTTTGGACTTATTCAGTGTCTACAATATAAAACAGAATCAAAAAAAAAAAACAATACAGAAAAGATGACTGAGAAAAATTTAATGCTTAAAAGAGAGTGGTGGCGCTATCCATAATAAGCCCCAGGTGAGCTAAGCATCAGCACCATACTGGTGTACTATTATGTCTTGCATGGTAGCCTACACATGTAGTGGAGGCAGGCACACATTGCTTGCATGTTTCACCGGATCATGGTTAGTGGAGCTGGCTTGTTTGTTTTTGCAACACTTTTTCCGTTCAACCAGGACTGATTTGTTCAGTAGGTTTCAGAATTAAAGAATTGAAGGAAATGTGAGATGCTGACTGCAATATAATGCACTATTTTAGCAGTTCAGAACCAAGGTGATTATAGTTGGGGGTAGGCAACCTCATGCAAGGACCTAGCTGCAACTAGACCAATAGTAGAGTGGTACCTGTGCTTTAGTTACTGTATAGTGTGTTTACTGCTGGCTCATATGTTTATGCACACTTTTTTTTTTCCTGGTTTGAAGTTTTGAAGGATGTGAAAGTACAATGCTTGAGTCAGGTACCTTCTTTCTCTCTTTGGACACAGTCATGGCCATCTTGTGTTGTACTCCCCACACCTTTCTTCAGTACTGTATTACTCGACTTCACCCATATCTGGAAGTGGAATGGTCGCATCGTTCCTTTTGACAACAATCGTAACCTAAATATTATGTTTTTGTTCCTTTCAGTCGTCCTGATGGGGAAGAACACGATCATGAGGAAAGCTATCAGAGGACATCTTGAGCACAATCCAAACCTGGAAGCGTAAGTTTGATCGACCCTTCGCTCCCGAAAAGAACGGAGGAATGTGGGTGGTAGTGGGGCTTTTACATTCTCAGGTTATTTTATGCACTTTTTCGTAATCTGGTCGTGTTAGGATAATTTTGTCCAAATTGAATGTAAGTAGATCTATACGAATGGGTCAGTGTTGATCACTGGTGTGTGGCCTGATGGCCTCTGTGGTGAGTCCTCTTAGATGGACTGATGGTGATCAAGTGTTGTTGAGTTTTGTCTTCGTGGTAACTTCTCCTGGATTGGCTTTTGTTGATAGTGGGATGTAAGCTTGTGTCTCCATGGTAACTTGTCCTGGAGTGATGAATGGCATTGTTCATGTGAGTTGAATTATGAATTATGCCTCTATGCTGAAGTAGAAAGAAGTACCAGACTATTAAATCTCCCAGATAGTCCGACACCTTGCACTGCACAATGATGATCCACCCAGCTCGCTTTGACGATTGCTGAAGAAAGCTTTGTTCTCACGTTCAAATATCACAATCTGAGTGCAATGCCAGGTGACCTGACCTTTTTCTACCAAAAGTGTGTGTGAAGTGTGAGTGTTTCCTGTGGACGTTTCGATGGTGGATGGTGCTTGGTACGGACATGGATGTTGAGTTGGAGTTGCAAATATCGCCAGTGAAAACAGGGGAAAAATTCAAGCATGATGCCATCTTTTCTATTTTGTATGTTTAAGATTTATAATGAAACTGTGGTTGCCTAGAAAACAAAAATGACTTGGGGTCATATTTTTCATAGACTATGGTTAAAGGGCATTCGGTTGCCAGCAATTTTGCAAAACAAATCTGGTGTACTGTCTGAAAGTAAGAATATGGGGTGTAGCACTTTCCTTTATCCTGACTGTCAGTGCAGTTGGGATCACTTTGACTTTCTTTTTGTCTTCCTACCAGTCTGTTGCCTCACTTGAAGGGAAATGTCGGCCTCGTGTTCGCCAAGGGAGACTTGCCAGATGTCAGGACTCTTCTGTTGGACAACAAGGTGAGTAAAAATTACCTGCCCATGCGTTAAGGAGTTGATTATTCAATTTCGTTTCTTTAATCTGGATTACCGATACTAGACACTCCGGTGCTCAAAAGTGATCTGCTATTACGTATCTGAAGGCGTATAGGTATCTTTGGTATTACGTTCAATATTGGTTGGACTTGTAGGGACAATGTGAGAGTTCCTTTTTTCTTGTCTCCTTTGTTGCATTTTACAATGATGATCCACCCAGCTCGCTTTGACGATTTGCTGAAGAAATCTTTGTTCTCACGTTCGAATTTCCAAATCTGAGTTTAATGCAACTTATTTTTTTTTCCTCTCCCTTTCACATCTTGTCTTTGTTACTCTCATCAACTTTTCTGTCTGTGTTCTTAGTGTGGGAAGTTGGGACATTCTCAATGTGCTCAACTCAATCCATCTGCAGTACTGTAGTTGTCATGGTGTTAGGCATTGCATCATGGGATACAGGCTGATAGAGTGTGCAGTGTGTGTACACAACCAACTGAAAGTGGCTCTGTATTCTTCACAGTGAAGTAGGAACAACTGTCTGTGCTTGAAACGACTCATTAGAGAGAGGGGGGGGGAGTTGGAGTTGAGATGCACTTACAAGTAAGTACTAAATACTTATAGAATAGTTGGGTTTCTCTCTCCAAGTTTTCAGTTCTTAGTATTTTTACTTTTAGGTTTGTGTTTTGTTGCCTTTGCAATTCTCTTTTCCGTCCCCTTTGTCAATCTCTCACCCATTTCTCCTTCGCTAGTCGGTTTCCCATCACCCTTGTTCTCTTTCCCACGTTCACCTTTTCCATTATCTTCCCCCTGTCCCTCTTTGCCATTTTCTTCACCTCGCACTTCATCCCAGCTCCTTTGCCATTTTCTCTCCCATTACCCTACTCTTCATCTCCTGCTTTTATCTCCTTCCCACATCCTCCTGCCACACACTGTTCTTCCTTCTTCCAAGCCATTTCCATCCCCTCTGAACATCCTACATGTATACTACAGTAGTTGACTTATTCCTAGTTGGGGATCTTTCTGTCTTGTCTTGACTTTCAGGTTGCAGCCCCTGCCAAGGCTGGTGCTCTTGCTCCCAGGGATGTCATCGTACCAGCCCAGAACACTGGTTTGGGACCAGAGAAGACTTCCTTCTTCCAGGCGTTGTCCATAGCAACCAAGATCTCCAGAGGTACCATTGAAATTCTTGTAAGTCGCTTGGAATGTTCAACTCTAAATGAGTATTGGTTTTGATAGAAATCTAACCTTTGTAAATGATAGCATGTGTGTATGTGTTAGTGATGCCTCTTTTTGAATCCTTGCTGAAGGCAGGCAAGGAATCTATGCAGTCATGATGGTGTGTGTGTCTATGTATGTGTGTGCATATGTGACTCTTTGGTGTGTAAACACGGTATCTGAAGAAGGGACAGGTGCCCAACCTTCAAAGTGGGTGTGTAGGTAATCCGTAATTGGTAGATGATCCCTATTGGTTTTCATGAAAGTAGAAGGTAATTTGAGGTCACCAGAGTTTGACATATGAAAATATACTAAGGGAGATATCTCAGCATCTGAATGTTGCTGGAACTTCATACTAGTCACATTGGTAGCCCTTGATGAGTAGATAACTGTATATATGATAACTGTATTCTTTATGAAGATCAAAGGTCATGTGAGGTCTGTAGAGGTCATAGTTTGAAAACCTTGTAAACACAAGATGAGCTCTGTCATTTCTTGTGGAGGTCAAAGGTCATTTTGAAGTCAGTTGAGATTATGGTGTGTAAACTTGTAGACATGGTATTCCACAAACAGTAAGCAGTGATCTGCCGCTGCTGGTGGGCCCCGGTTGGGCCTGACTGACACGTAGAATTCCCGACTGCCTCAATCTGCAAAAGTTTTTATGTTACATAATGTCTTTCTTTTAATGTAAAATCATTTTCCTAAAGTACCTTCTGTCCTTGTCACAAAATTAGTGCAAGAAAAAGAAAGGAAATGATTGCAAAATGAAAACCATCTGATTGTGTAGACTACTGAGAATAGATAAATGCCACTGTCACTGCTTTATTTCTGCTACAGAGTGATGTCCACCTCATCAAGGTCGGAGAGAAGGTCGGGGCATCTGAGGCAACTCTGTTGAACATGTTGAAGATCTATCCGTTTTCTTACGGTTTGGTGATCGAGAATGGTATGTAGATGTTTTCAAGCATCTTCTTCCTACTTATCTTAATTATTCAAAAAAAAAAATCATGCATTTGATCCTACTTTCTTTTTCTTTTATGACACAACTCCAGAGGAAAACAAAGAAATCAGAAGAAAAATTGCATTTGCATTTTACGTTATTCAAATAGTTCATTATTGTTAGGGGAATGCAGGGTGGTGGTGAAGTATGGTTTGACATGGTGGAACATCTTCAAGCAAGATCTTGTCAAGGGCCAAGGGTTTGTATTTTTACAAACAGAATACAGCATTAGACCCTTCTTGCTTGCTATAGGTCCACCTTGACCGCCACTCCATCTTCTCAACAAGCTCGCTAAATGATTAAATTTTACCGTAACCAGGTAGGAAGGTTGGTCAATTGGCCCATCCTTAGTTCGCCTCTTACCCTGTTCCCGCAAAGAGTTTGTTGAATGTGATGATGATATTATGGCATGTTGCTAGTCCGGTTGCCATTAAGCTCCAGAGCCAGAAATGGTGGAACCTACTGGAGTGGTGACCAGATGGTGACCAATGTTGTAGCCATTAAAATGTCTGAACAATCAGCAACTCACCATTAAGTTGCTTCAGTACTTGTCGCCTCTACAGCCTGGCAATGTATCATTGATGAACAGGGAAGGAATAAGTGTTTGCACAGGCTCAAAACTTCAGACCGTTGGTACCCTCAGTTCATGATCGCTCACCTGAATACTTCTGTTCCTTGTGAAGTCATACTACAATGCTTCACTTTGCTTGTTAGTATAACATCATGTATCTTTCATATAAGTCATGACTATCAACTGTTCCAAATTTGGCATACATTTCAAAGTTTTTCTTTTTTTTCTTTTTCTTTTTTCCGCACAGTGTACGACAACGGGTCAGTGTTCCATCCCACCATTTTGGACATCACGGATGAACAACTGCACGAGAAGTTCCTCGTGGTGAGTACCGCCTTGAAGGAGCAAGGCGACAGATACCTCAAAATGATGTGACATTTGAACAGTAAGATACCAGTATCTAAGGCGGAACAGTTCTGTGCAGCCTAAAGCACAAAGTCAGTCTTTGATGAATTGGTGCTGCTAAAATAGTCAGAGAAACTTTTTTTTTTCCCTTTCTTAATGACACATTGTTTTCCCATGGGCATGACAACTGGTTTCCCTTGCAAATATGAAATACAGCTCAAAAAAAACCTAGGCATTTGATGTCCAATTGACGGTGTTATTTTCTGCTACCTGAGTGGGCGATAATCACTGCGATGTGATGAAAATGATTGGCTACAAAATATACCACCCTTGCCTTTTGTCTTGATTTGGTACAAAAAAACAGGATTTTTAATAGCTTTCATTATTATTACAAGAGGATGTTGGAAGATTTGAGAGGCGGGGGTCAAAATGTTTATTGTTACGTGTGATCTGCACAGTACCACCTGAATTTTTGTGGCAGAATTTTAAAGGTAATCAGTTGCAACAATAACCTCGGTCCCTCGAGATCAGTGGGCATTATGCAGCAACGAAAAGTTGCTTTTGATCTCTCTCACACTGTTTAATGATGCATTCTTGTCCTCTACACCTGACTTTGTTCTAAAATTGCTTTGTGTGGAAATAATTATTTTAAACTAATATATCTTTGTCACATGTGTGCCATTCACCATTTAAAATCCGTGATGTGGTAGAAGCCAAATTGAAAATTTTCGTTGTTTCTTTATAATTGTAACTGCCGTAAAAAGAAACATTACCAGACTTGTAATAGTTGTGATCTTTAATTGTACATTTAACCTCAAGTCGATACCAAAAAAAAAAAGAGAAGAAAACTTATTCTATTTTTTCACCAGTGTCAAATTCCAAGGATATGAATTTCAAAGAACAACGAAGACGTTTCGTTGTAATTTGCATATCCCACATGCCATGAGTGTCACACAGCCTCTATGTGAGCTCTGAAAGACCAGAACATATGTGCACTGGATCATCTCTCATCACTGTCTGGTTGCTAACTTTATTACAATGGGTAGTAATAAGTCGCCCTAAGGTGATTTTGGGTTAGATTTGTGAGGCTTCCCTAACCAGTGTCCTAACCTCAAGGCAACTCTAAATCCTCCTTGTTCAGAGCAGTCTTGCTTTGAACTAGCAATATCTTGAGTTGTGAACAAGTTAAAGGAATGTGGTTTGAAGTTCCCTACAGTGAAAAATGTGCTCTTTCATTCATGATTCATTTATGATCTAAGTTGTCACCAAAGTATTCCTTTCACCTTGCAGGGTGTTCGAAATATTGCCTCTGTGAGCCTTCAGATTGGCTACCCTACCCAAGCCAGTGTACCGCACTCTTTGGTGAATGGTTTCAAGAACATCCTAGCCCTGGCCTGCGCCACGGACATTGAGTTCAAGGAAGCAGAACAGGTAAACCGGCTTCTTTGCTTTGATGAATATGTTGTGATGTCTGTCCTGTGACATTATTTTGAGGACAAAAAGGGCAGTGTGTACTTCTTTTTGAAGTAGAAAGTCTAGAAGAGACTTCATGTAAGCCGTCCTCAAGAAGAGAGTTCAACAGGTTGTGAATTGAATAGATTCGGGAAGGTCTTCATACAACGGACGGGGATAAAAACTGGGTTCACATGGCAATCTACCACCCATGAAATCCCATCTATGACTCACTTTCCTGTAAACTTTTTAATCAATATTTTTCCCTGGTCCTACTCGTAGATTTGAATTATCCCTCCATTTGTTTGAAGTCGAAGTCGCGACTTTGCCTGCGACACATATTTGTATAAGTTAAGTTTTGAACACTGCAGCTTTTGTTTAACGTGTATTGCTAATCAAAATGGGTCGACTCATAATCAGTTCTAATACTATTTAGCAAAAACTGCCAATTAATTTGTTCACATCTTTTTCATCCCTTGCAATATATCTTCAGTTTGGGATCGTGGACCAACATGATGTTATTTACAATGGGATAGTGCACCCCCCATAACCCCCGTAACCCTTGTTGTGACTGAAGTTGCTCAGTGGACCCCTCAACCTGGTTTGGCATTCGTGACTATCGGGACCAAACGCATCAGTGACTTATTGTGGTGCTTTTTGCTTTCATGTGATTTTAAAGTTTGTGAAATCTCAAAGACAAGATCTCAAAACAGCAAAATTCCATATTTGGCATGTAGATGAGCACGGGAGGAAATAAAGTGAACAAACCAAGTAGAGGTTTTGGCCAATCAATGTTTGAGTTGGTTAGCAGTCAACTTATTGTGATTAGTAAATGTTAAACAGATATTGCAGTGTGAAAAAGTTGAAAACTCAACTCACTGAAATGCATCATAAGCAGGGATAAATTAAGCCATCAAATTTGGAGGACATTCCCCAGCTTTCTTCGATATTTTGTCACAAAATCAGTGAAATCCTCAAAGTTCTATGTACAAAAACTGGTACATAATGGGTTTGTGTGGTAGTTTGACCATTTTGTATAGCAAAATGAGCTGTGAACTGGAGAAATTATTCCCTGATACACAACATTGTGGCTTTAACTTCAAACAATTGTAGGGAGTATGGAACTTGTTAGGTGGGACCACACAAAATATTGATTTGCAAGTGTCGCAAAGCTTACGTTAAATGAAATTGCAACCGGGGTTTTTAGGGTGGCAAATTGGGATGTGCACCCCGTTTTTTTCATCCCCAGTAGCTGAGGCCAAAGTTTGGTACAAGAGAACTGTAATCCTCGGGAGGTGGAGTGGGGGATGTGGGGTTGGAGGAAGAAGAAGCTTATTTGGCGAGGGATGATAAACTTGTGAACATGTTCTCAGAAGAGAGGATTGGATGAACGTCATGTCGATGGACACCCGCAGTGAAAGAATCCGGTCCAGTTGTCGAATAGGGCCAGTGTCGTATAGCACTCCTCCTGCTACATAATCACAACTGTAAGCTGGTTCCAATTGGCTGTTACCTTAATACTAACCTGTGTGTACCGGGCATTCGTGGTATATATTTGCCAACAGTAAGCAGATGATTAGTTATGTTAGAAAAAAAAAAATGAAGAACATCTTTGAAACGTCAGACATCACATTCATGTTTTTCTTCTTTAATTGCTGTGTCTGTCCTCAGTACTGTATTTCAATATTTCTTCAAACTGTTGTTTTTTGGAGAATTTGCGTAACAGATGTAGCTTTTGCTTGTGCAATAGCCCTCCCCCCCCCCAAAAAAAGGCATGCGTTTTGGGTTCACATTGATTTCTGTGTTGTCTCCTTTCTTCGAATCAGGCAAAGGCCTTCATCGCGGATCCATCTGCCTTCGTGGCTGCTGCTCCGGCCCAAGCCGTGGAAGAAGCCCCGAAGGAAGAGGCAAAGGAAGAGAAGAAAGAGGAATCAGAATCAGAGTCGGATGATGACATGGGATTCGGTCTCTTTGACTGATCTTCCTCCTCCAGCGACAACTGCTCGAAATATTTTAGCAAAAGATGAATTTCTCTCCACCAACTGGGTTCATCATCTTGAATGTCACAAGTTCATGGAGGTTCGACAAATGAAAAGAAGTTCATGCCTTGAAACATTTCAAATCAAGCCAAATAGACAATAAATATGATGAGAATATCAAGCAGATTTTCACCAAAGAAAATTTTGTTGGGGGAAATATCACAAATCCACTAAGGAATGTTTCCGTGAATTGTAATGAAAAGTAATGTGAAGGCATGAATTTCTTTTTTGGGACCAACTTTGTTTGACTGAAAATTTTGCAAAGCCTCTCTTCTCTGTCTGTATTCTTTCATGATCTTGTGAACCAATAAAAAGGAAGAAAATTAAACAGCAAGATTTTTTTTTTTTAATCTGGCCTAGTTAAGTTGAATATCTTCGAAAAAGGTTTTGGTGGGTACAGCTCAAGTTATGAATACTTTAAAGCAAAACAGAACTTTTGTCTGTAAATTTGATTATTTCATCACATGATTTGGCATCAAGGTTTGATATGATAGGAATGATCAGCTATATTTTCCAAAATGAGGTGTTAACTGGCACAAACTTTGGCCATCTAAACATCTAAACCTACTGTTGAAAAGGGGTTGCATTTTGTGACTTCACGTCATAGCAGTCGTCACACTACGTTATTCAGACCATAAAATTAGGGTCGAGTGCCGACAACATTGACTGTTGGTTTCAATTTACGGCACATTGCTTGGCTTCTTGCTACCTGTGGCACTGCCCAAGACAGTTTTACTTTTAGCAAAGAAATATCCCTGGATGTGGAGAAGTAGACGCCTGCCGTTAGGCTATGGCACACTGCGCCAACCCAATTGGAATGCCACAAAAGTTCTTTTGACTGGTCGTCTTGTTTGGAAATTAGGTGAATTTGGCTTTTTAAGCTGCTTTGTCACCATGGGCATTACGCATACATTTCACGGTGCATTGAATGTGTGTGCACGTCAGCACTACAATTTCTACTCGTTAGCGAGTCTGTCGCAGCATGAGTGTGACTTCTGTTCACCAGTAATAACTTATTTCTGGTTCAGATTAGCTATACACAGTGAAATTTGCCCTCCCAGAAAAGTGACCAAAACAAATGACAAAGTAAATTAGGCAATCTTCAGAGTCATAATTTTTTTTTTTTCTTTTTAAATTCACAACTTTACAAGTGCAAGAAAATGAGCTGCAGGGCCAATTCAGAAAATACCGTAACTCTATAACAGAAAAAAAAAAAAACACAGAACACACTCACACATGTATTCTTCTTAGAATTTTCTAAAATCTGTCATTCTGTAAGTGTCTTCACTACAAGTGTTCACTCACGATAACTTGTTGGCATAAAAGGGGGATGGGGGGTAAGATAGATGATGACCATAACATCAAAGGGTCATATGGATCAAACATTTAAATAAGTGGGCAGTAGGAATACCAAATCTGCAGTTACTTTCCATCAACAAGCGACTTGATTACGGTTTCTGAACCTGACGAACAATGAGTCACTGTAGTGAGTGTATTAGCAATTCTCGTAGTTTCGAGTTTTAACCCCCCCCTCCCCGTCTCAGAGTTGACAATCTGGATATAAAAGGGCAGAGAACTACGGCAACCCCCCCCCACCAAATTTTCCATATAGCCCTTAGCAATGCGAACATGACAAGTGTGCGACATAAGAACACCACACAAAGGTTACATGACAGAAAGGTTATAGGATATCATGACAACTCTTATGGATTTTGGTATCTTTGATGGCTAAATGTTCAGAATACTAAATGTCATACCAGAAACAATTGACAAAAGGGTGACTTGGATCACTAATAACTCCCTGGATTCACCCCACCCAGCCACATGCAATGTTACATTTCTTGATGCCTCACATAATATCACATTTTATTCTGGAAATTTGTTCACCGTTAAAAAAAAAATCACTCCTTTGATATTTCCAATATTTTCAGTTTAGCAGCATCTTTGAGACTCTTCCATCAGAGGAACAAAAACATTTGGGATATCTAAAAGGAAAATGATCAAAACTGTCATGATAAAAACACGCCGAAAGTCTGGCTCAAATAAACAGATTTGTTCAGAAAATCAAAATTGTAAAGCCTTGCAAGTATAGTCTACCTACAGCAGCTGTTAGATGTGAAATTGAATGTTTGAGGAAAAGAACACCGCACTGCATGCTTTGCTCCAGAAGATGGCAAAAGCAATCTCTTCAGAAAACTTGGTAACATGAGGCACTGATGCTCTGTTTCCATTGTTCTATAGATATTTAGACTGGGAATACGACTTAGAAGTGATGCTGACACCCAGTAAGGTTTAGAGACAGAGGCAGTCTTGAAAATATTCAAATTGATAGAATGTTCCTCATCCAAAGAAGATATCCGATTGTTTTGGGCTAGAATAATGCTCTGAACAAAATTCTGCTCAATTTAACCAAATTTCAAAAGGTTATTTTCAGAGCTAAAGGAGCATCCTTATCGGTAAAAACCGATATGCCTGGCTCATTGCTTGTGTTGCCATTTACCACGATGAGTTGTGAAAGTTTCAAGTTTTGGAAATAATCTGCACTGGAGGAAGAAACCTGCCTTCCGAGGCTAACTCAGGTCTGGCTCAGCTTTATGGCAAGATTCTCAAGATTCAAGAAGAACACAGAGTGTGGTGGTAAACGATGACCACACATACACAGTATATACCAGCATTCGTACAATAACCTTCTAGATAGCAGAACCAATCTGATTACATCAGCAATAATGCATCTTGGGTAGTAACAGCGATTATGTCCAGTTGATAATTCAAAACAACAATACTGAAATGTCACCCATTCAAACTTCACCCCAAGCATTCCCACACCAACTAACCGATGCACACACACACCCCTCTCCCCCCTGTCAAGAAATTACTCTGACAGATTTTGACAGAAATTGTGCAGTCATGCATGAAATGTTTATTCCGAGTCGTCTGACCGTTTGTTCTAATTTCCTGTCTGCAGTTCAAAATGCGACCAGAGGCCCAAACCTCGGGTATTTAGAAGTGTAAAAGTCTGTGATGGGCCATTTCATGGCATTCACATGAAAAAAAAAGGCCCATTGATCAAGAACAATTAATGGTGAGCAGAACTTCATGTACCTGAAACTTTAGGACGGTTAGCATTCACCATCCAGCTAGGGGTTCAGCATGGTATTGAAACAACAGTAACCTTACATTTGAGTTTCACTCGTGGGGAGTAAATCCTTGGGAAGTTTTCTCTTCAAGTTTCAACAGCCATCTCAGCAACAGTGATCTTTCAATGATTTTCACCTTCCTCCTCCCCCATCAACACTACTAGTATCCTCTGGTGATGACTGCAGCATGAGATTCAGCAGGACTTGACATACAATGGGTACCATTATGCCACCCTGGTATTGGATTACTAGATCCGCAATACACTCCTCGTCTATTATGGGTACCTTAACTCCACACTGGAAACTGCTTTCAAAATACAGCAGTTGTGTATTGCCTTGCTAGCGGTCAGTGAAAAGCATACAATCTCTGGAGATGGAAAAGGGGGTGGGGGGTGGGGAGGTGGGCTTGGCTTAGAGGAGCAAAGAGGAGGGAGACAAGATCTTGGATATGACATGAGCTATGAAGAAGAAGTCTTCAAAAGGATTGTCAGAAATGGTTAAAATCCCTTTGCCATCTCTCATTTGTTATTTTAACTTTATTACAAGGCGTCTGGACAGGTCTCCATTTTGTAACCGTAAGTCCTGGTGCATTGTGGGATCAAACAAAACAACACAAAGACCTTCTCCCATGGCAGATACGACTGACACCGCTGTGCTGTATCGTCACAGCCACACATCTTCAACTTGTGTCCATCAGGGACTCCACGCCATGCGATGACGACGAGTCCTTCTGTATGCTCTCGTAAATCGTTGCCAGCTCGGGACTGGATCGAATCTGGTTGATGAATTCGTTCAGCTGAGGACTCTTATCTGCAAGGGTGGGGGGGGGGGGGAAGAGACAGATGACTCAAGCTTTATAAAAAAATGTCAGATTTGTCCATTTCGCACTTAAAATAAAAAATATTCAAACTACAAAAAACTTTCCAAGGGATCCTAGGCGATGAGTATTATGGGATCATACTGTTTTTGAGAGGATATCACTTATGCCACTTTCAAATTGCCGACTAATTTCTATCCAACAATGAATTGGACATTTATTCTAATTCAGCTCAATTATGTTGACACATATGTTAACTGCAGCATACCTCCCCCCTCCCTCTTCATGTGATGGAAATTCAGTGAAAATTTACTTATTAAACTGCTTACAATTGTTAATAAATTTACAAACTGAATTCATCAAATTTAGACATACTGCTATCTGGGATAGATTTCAGAGCGTTGATAGCCCTCATTGCCGACCTCTTCAGCTCGTCTTGCTTTTCGAATTCTTGCTTCACCGAGTTAGCACGTACCTTCGTCGTAAGGGTGGCCCGAAGGGGTTCTATGAGTCTTTCAAAGCCTGAATATGATAAGTTAAAGTCTTTTTCATTTCGAGTACTTGCTGAGACAGCATATTTGACGTGGGACACTAACTAGAAACAGGCACTTTTACAAATTTCACATCAGCTTTGACTTCATTGATAATATCTGCTTTAAGATTGCTTTCACACCAAAAGCATTTCAGTGTCTGTGCTTCGAGCGTCTGATGCTCCAGCATTTAAACACCCTGTGGTCTTTCAATCTACCAACAATTACAAGTGAGCAAGTAGAATGTTTCATTCTACTTTTCCAGACTGCCACACAGATATAGTACATGGATGTGTTTGTGTGAACCCTGCTTGCCGAGGATCAACCAATATTGGACCAAAAGGGACACCAGTAAACGGCTCAAAATGCTTTGCTCTGCTAGTCCATGGTGTGAAAGCTTTGAGCAGTTGACAATAAAGAATTTTAAAAAATGCTTGTGATGCTTTGCTTGTGGTGTGAAAGCATCTTTAGGATCAATGACAAAAACTGATTTCTCATACAACTGATTACTCGAGACCAGACAATTTTCATGCAGTTAAATAGAAGTTTTTTCCAGACACCCTACCATCCTTTACGATGGCATACCCGCAATATTAGTTTCCAAAAAAGGTTTGCCGTATTTCGAATGATGCCTACAGGAATGTTTCAAAACAATTTAATATGCTGTTGATGGAAAGAAAAGAAAAAAAAAAAAACCAAGCCAAAGGCATTGCGGTTTCAATGATTCCGTTATGAGTACTTTGACTATCTAGCATATTGCATATTGTGAGGATGCTGACCCTAAATGGTTCTTGACCTCTAACAAAATCAAAAGCTCTCTTGCACCTGATAGGGTGCATCTGAAAATCAAATATGAGATCTGTCCAAGCTTCTTTTAATGTTTACAAGGTTTTCACGCCTTGACCCAGTTGACCCCAAATGAACACTGAGCTCAGCAGAAAGCAGTAGGCTACTTTTGCTTCATAAGGCACAGCTTCAAACTCCATATCAGTTATGTAAATGCTTTCCTTCTTGCAACATGATGTTCATTTTATTTTAACAATTTGATGTGCTTTGACCCACAATGACCTTTGAAATCCACCAAAAACAATTGTCTTCTCCTACTTAATGTAACACATTCACCAGCTACATATCGAAAATTTCCATGGTTCCTACCTTGAGATACGGTGTTCACAAGATTTTCGGTGTCTAACCTCTGGTGACCTCAGATGAACTTTGACCTCCACCAAAGTTTCTTCTACTGAATATGGCCAACCTACACGTTAAGTATGAGAAGTATCCATCATTCCTATCCTGAGATATTGTTTTAACAAGACTTTCAGTGTCTGACTTCTGGTGATCTCAGACGACCTTTGACCTCTACCAAAAACAATAGGATTCTTTCTCTTTATGTGATGAACCCACATACTTAGTATAAGAGCTATCTTGAGACGACATGTTAACAAGATTTTGAGTGCTTGACCTCTGTTAACCTCAGATGACCTTTGACCAAAAACAATAGGGTTCTTCCTCTTATCATGAGACATCTATGTACCAAGTTTGAGAACTGTCGCAAGTTCCCTCCTTAAGATATCGTGATATCAAGATTTTCAGTTTTTGACCTATGGTGACCTCAGATGACCTTTGACCTCTACCAAAAACTACAGTGTCCTTCCTCTTAATATCAAGCATCTATGTACCAAGTTTGAGAAATGTCCAAATTTCCCTTCTTGAGATATCTTGATAACAAGCTGGGCATCACAAACACATATAAGCACATACACATGCAATCATGACCACACATACCCCCCTTTCAATCGAAACCAAAAAAGGGTGATGACTTACGTTGAAGGAGGGCATTGGGACTCAAGGTCGAAAGACGAACCAACATCAAGTAGGTCAACATCTGAAGGACAATGTGAAGAGAAAAAAATAGCATCAGAAAACTGCTAGAATTGTTTAACATTTCTCAAGACCAAGGCCTATGTAACGATTCAAATAGGAACTGATGATGGTCACAAAACAGACTTGTGTTTTCTTAAACTGGCGTATTACTCGTAGCTGCCAAATTTCTGACTATTTACACCCTGCAAAGGAAACCAGAGATGAGTATTTTCTATGTGTCTTGGCTGATAGAAAGGACTCCCTTTCTTTGTGTCACAAAAACAGTCTAGACCAGATGTAAAACAAAATATTCATGCAAAATCCATGATAAAATGAAACAATATGTCCACAGCTCTCTATCTACTCCGAGCCTTTGTGTGCAAAACTGCCAAAAACTTTGGATAGGCAGACTAAGCCTATGATGTGAAAGCTGCACAGTGACAAGAGAGAGCAAAGTCAGCGTGCAGCTTTAACCTCAACATGATGTGACTATGAGTATGAGGCTCTCTCAAATGTTATCGTAAAATGTGTTACCATGTCAAAAATTTCGGTGGACAAAGAGAGAGGTGGGCTTTTATGGGAAAAAGGCTTGCATGATTTTTATCAAAAATTTTCTAGGAGCATGAGGATGTTCCAAGCTATTCTTTAAACCAGAAACGTCATCAATTGATCACAGCTGCACTGATGATTTCTGTCTGGTCTGGTCATTGCAAGATGAAATATCATATTGTGATGAAATGGGTCTATTAAATGACGTCCTTCTTCAGCTTAAAAATTTAGCTACTAAAACTGGAATCTGCATATCAAAAATCTTTCAGTCACTAATTACACACCACGAGGCACATTCGTGTTGCTCTCAATCTGGGGGATCGTCCATTAATTGGCGTCATCCGGTCGTGTTTTTCGTATGTGCTGCAAGGGAAAAAACTGGGGAACATGGGGGCGATGGGAAATTAAACCTTGCCCTCCATACCTTGACATCGTAGTGGTCCTTAAGTCCATCCTCTACGTGATTAAGGAATTCAAAGATGTCGAGACGATCCAGGCATGAATCGAGAAGGGTGTACATGCATTCAAAGGCAGCCTGTAAGGAGATAAAGAGAAAAATATGGAACAGTATTAATATTGTCATTTATATTGTCTTGATAGTCTTAACATTTGCTTGGTTTCCACTTAGAGTCAGTTGACTAACGGACCTGACGACGAACACAGGAAGCAACTGGCTCGCAAAACTGCCACCAAGTTGAAACATATCACCCACGGATTGTTTCACGGATGGGACTTTCACAGCAAGGGAGTTACTACTGTGCACCAAAAACCGATCCTGTGTAATCATGTGGTAAATACAGACTAAGCGGCAACTGAGGGCCATCTCTTATTTCTTCTGCAAAGCTTTATCGAAGCTGGTTGTATAATCAATGCCACATTACCACTACCACCATCTTCACCCCATAAGGGACATTTCCGACCACAATTATCCCATCAAAATACTAGTGTATGATATGAAGCAAGCTTAATAAAGAAGAGCTGCGGTCGGAAACACGATGCGATTTCCATCACCGATTCCACCACGGATTCTCTGAAAACGACGGCGACACCGTCATCGTACCTTTCTGATGTCCAATCCATCGTCGACGGTGTGTTTGAATGGTCCCATCTCAACCTCTCTGATAAGCTCTTTCTGAACAGAGAAAAAAAATGGAGAGAAACAAGCAGGGATGATGAGCAAATGGTTCAAATATTTCATGGCAAGTGAAAAAGGGAAACTTTTGGAAAATGCCAGCACTTTAGGAACCCTTTTCTCTTTCTTTTTAATCAGTTCAGCCATCTACGGATCCCCGTTTAACGATACTCCGGACTAGACGTGAGATGACTGTAAGTTTACGAGGTTTGTTTTCCCGGTTTATGATTTCAAATATCCAGCTGTTGTTGTTGTTGTTTCTTTTGACTTATAAACAGGATGGATTACACAACGGTGAAGACATGCAGTAAACTTCATACTACAAACTCATTAATTCTTGATTTACAAATACATAATGTCCGCTGCAGTTTACTTACATTTCGCTGCCAGCTAGACCTTAACTTTAGCCAGGGTGTATCTGTCACACAATGACTGCCCTGTCAAAGTCAGATGTTTTCGAAATTGCTTCACTGATATTCAAGGTTTGGTAAAATATCTGTCTAGCTCTAAATGCAACTCAGAATCTAAGGCTCCACCGCGATGATACTTGCTGCATGACATCCTATGGCAACGTCAGATAACATTAAAAATGTCGCCGAAACTTGAAGCCAATCATTCTGAGACGACAAACGCAAGTCTGAAACATCTGGCTAAAAAAACAAAATGATTGGGTCTACGACAGAAGTACTGACCTTGACTTTCGTTTCATTGTACAGGTGGGGTAGAATATTCTCGAGGAGATCTCTAATTAAGCTGGGTTTGTTGTGAGCGACGGAATTAAATGTGATGAGCGCCACCCTCCTGACATTAATGTCTTCATCTTGCATCGTATCCAGGAAGTCCCCGATACAGGTCTTCAGCAGGCTGTCGATTGGCTGGGGCTATAAAAATGCACGTCGTTCAAATATCAAAAAAAAAAAAAAAAGGATGCATTTTGGGCTTCTGTAATGATGAAATAGCTTAATGCAATGGAGAAATTGTGATATTAAATTTAATTGTCGACTGTCAAAGACTGGTCTGCAAATTTAAGTTACACAATTTGTCCCTGCACGAAGAAAAAATCATGGTTTTTGCCACAGAGGATATTTAATAGTACCAAATGTTATGTGATGTTAGGGCAATTCAAATGTCAGCTTTGCAAGATGTCCTGCCATGCCATAAGGAACAGAAGGTTTATCTGCAATGGAATATACAATCTGGCTGTCACTCAGTCACCGTTCTCCGTCCCAGATCTCTCTCAGGCCAGTAAATTATCTACATAAATTGCATTCTAGAAACTTAATGATGAAAATTTCATTTTTTTGGGACATGAAGTGTATTTTGTTTTATTTAGTTTTGATCAGACAAGAGTGGGAAACACTGCGTAAAGATGCCCCACCTGATCAGAAATTGTGAATTTCACAGCTGTGACAACGGTGCTCTTGACGTAAGACGACTCCGTGTGCAGAGAATCCTGGCGATGAAAATAAAACATGCAAAATTGAGAAATGTTTGCACTGCTATGTTAGCAATCCCATTGCAACCAAGCCTCATTGATGGGTGTGGTACTGAACAATCAGATGAACAGTAAAACTTCTGACACTTGAAACCTGAGTTTTTTGGTTAACCATGACTGTGTTCAGCATTATCGACAGGCTTAAGATACCATCCAACAGAGGTGGAAAGAAAACCAGAATTTTATAATTTTTTTAAATTCTTAATATTATTCATTGAATAATTTAATTTTAAATAATTTTAGGAAAATATGAATTGGTAAGAGACAAAAAGCAAAATGAAAACCACAAATGCCTACTATGGGTCACTTTTTTTTTTATCAGTTTGCACAACACTTTGATCTTCTTCCTTGGACAAGTCGCGTCTTCCTTTTTTGAAGTGGTCAGGTGGTGACAAGTTTCCTTCGAGGTACTAGATTCAATGTCTGAATCGGACCTAAATTTGGTTGGACGTACCTCTGTGCACTTGCCTTGTTTTGAGAGCTTTTGATATCCAAAACAGTTAACCTACACTAAGAGATCTTCAACATACAAAAGAATAAAGGAACATAGGCCTAATGTAAGACAAATCAATGAATACAGGATAATCGCAGCACAACTGATCCATTGATGAAAGACAAACAATTTGATATCAGAAGACTTAAAAGGATGGTCTAGCCACAAATATAGCTCTAATATGTTGAAGAGTAAGTTAATCTGACCATTACAGTGAAACTTCCACTCAATTCCCATGTGTGGTTCCGGAGATATGAGCAGTTGAAGTCGCCACATTTGTTACCAACAGTTGACTTGAAGCAAGCAGGAGTAATGCCATCTCCCCACACTGATAAAGCATTTTATGTTTTCCTTTAAACTTTACACAAAATTTAATACTTCAGTATCTCGTGCTATCATAATGTGAACGTTTGAGGGGTATGAGAGTTTTGCGACCTTCACATAACCAGTACCTAACCTGACCACCTATTGATTTAAAGGGCAAAATCATTAATTCAATAATAAAGAAAACAAAAGACTATTCAGCTATGTGAGGAGATGACATCACTCCTGCTTGCCTCACTTTCACAATGGGTAGAAAAGGGGGTAACTTCAACTGGTAATATCTTGAGATCTGCACATGAGAACTGAATCCAATTTTTACCAGAATGGTTGGATAAACTTACTCTTCAACATATCCAAGCTAAATTTGTGGCTAGACCATCCTTTTAAAAAGTCTGAAAGATTGCTAAACGTTGTCACGCAATACCTTTTCTGGCAGCGGAGCAGTAGTTTCCACAGTTCAGGGATTTTCTGGGGTATGATCGGAGCAAACTGCAGTTTGCAGGGTAACAGGGATATGATCAAAGCAAACTGCAAATGGCAAAATCATCCCTGCAGCCATACCTTTAACTTGGGCAACAGATTGGCGGAGTCTATCAGCGTCAGTTTTCCCAGGCACTCTGCCACAACATTCCTGGTACCTTCCTCAGGGCACTCACAATGTTTGAAGAGCATAGTCCTGCAAAATGCATTTTTTTAAGCAAAAATCGCTTTATGAATGAGTTAGGGATGCAATTTTTATCTGTGCAGTGCAAAGGGGATAAGAATGTGTAACCTGACTGGAGAATGGAACAACTTTTAAAGGGTGAAAGGAAAAGGGGAAGAATGGATGAGGGGAGACATGGCGGAACCTTGTGAATGAAGCAACCGGGGTCAAAGTAAGTTTCATAAACTTAGGCTAAGGCAAAACCACCCCCAGAAGAGCAACTGATAGCATGTTTATCTCCACAAAAAGTACAAATGATAGATTTTACCACATGCATTGACTCTCAAACACACTACAGAATTTTATGGCAATCTGGACTCTTGGAACAAAAGGATATTAAAGAAACAAATTTGGGCCGAAATTGATTCTTTTCAAAGCACAAAATAACGTTCCTGTGTGACTCATCCTAATTCTACATCACTATCAAGGGGAAGGCCACAGATGGCGAAACAAATTTTTCCGAGGACATCTCGGAAGACTGAAGTGGGCACGACGACTTTTTGACGGCATCAGTCACTTCGAGCCTCTATCAAAATTCAACAGCAAGCAGAAGAAAAAGGTTGAAGGCCAAATGTCAAAAACACGGAAAAGATATGAATATGTCAAAGCAAACCACACCCTGTCCCTATGAAAAATTCCACATCCCCCCTCCAGTCACCAACTCATCACTCTTTACTAACAAAACATCATAACAAGCATTTAACTTAAAAACTCACCAAATATTTGAAACAAATGGAGTCAGCTGTTCGACAGACGCATCGGTAGAACTCTGACAGGTGATAATCTGAGATGTGAAGTGAGCAATGATGAAAGCAACAGTAAAATGAAATGTCAAGTTTCGAGGACTGTCTCGTCTTGTCTTGACTGACCACCAGTAACGACAAACAAATATGGTAATTGATACATTTAATCTGATAAAAAAGAAAAGACAGCGTCAACATTAATGCAACTATGACTGTTTGATTCTTAAACATCTTCTGTACTCCACTGATTTTGGTTCTTTCTCAAATATATGACTCTAAGAAAACCCTTGCAAAAGTATGAAGGCTCCAATCTCTGACATCAAGCATAGAGCTTCAGACTACCCAACGTATCCGTATCAGTCACTTACTGACAGAGTTTGATTTTATTAAATATTTCAGAGGTTATCCATATTTTAAAGTGATCAATAACTCCTATTTCATGCTCAAATCAATCCCATGTACCGTCGCTACTGTTTACGCTCGGCAACAGAGAAGTGCAACAAGTATCGTTTCTGGTCCCAAGGGCCACTGCAGGATAGGATTCTACATGTATGCGGCCATGGGGACACACACATTCATCGTTCTCTTTTTTCATATCTCTTTTTTTTTCACTTTTGACAAAGGATTGAACAAAATCGCTTCTGCTGCAATGGAGTAGCCATTTGGTAGTAAAGGGAAGTGCTCTATCAAATAATAAAGCTTAACAAAGGCCAACACTCCATAATAATACCCAGAAACCAGTCACAAACAAACAACAAGAGCCCAAGGGCACTCTGGTTCCTTGCACAGATGGAGAGCATATAATGTAAATTATGAAGTAAAAGGGAGCATATTGCATTATTTTGTACGACAGCCCATATGGCCCATTTCTGACCATGAACTCTCACTGCATTACATAAAATCTGTAGAGAGAGAAACATATTTCATGCTTTTATAAAATGGCCCATTTCAGACATTGGACCCAAAACAAGACAAATATGTACCCACATGGAACCACTTCCATAGCACTAATGTGACCAACCATCAACAGTTACATACAATCTGTAAGAGAAGAAATATTTTGCATGATTTCACAACAGCCTATGGGCACTATGGTTCCTTGCACTTGAAATATACATACTGTAAAATGATATGCCTGAGTTCATAAATATCAAAAAAGACATTTCCATTAATGCAATGAATTGCAGATGTTGAACTCCAATATACAGCAATATCCCATTCATTTTACAAAACACAAACAGCTGTGAATCTCTCATTTAAAGAAGGGGCTCTGCAAATTGCAATATGGCTTATCTCATCTATGCCCCTTTAAAGTCCAATAAACTGATAGAATGCCCTGGAGGGAACTACTGGGGTCTAGTTTAAACTGGTAAGAACACCTACTGACTTATTTTCTTTCATTGTGTCCTGCTCACGTCACTAATTGAAAAGACACTTACATGAACGCACACATTAGCACTCAGGCACAAGGAGGTAAACTGATCCAGCCAAAACTTGTCTGGTGTGACCACCTACAGTAGTGCCAACAACACTGCTTCTTTTTCATTTGATCAAGGAACTGCTAACTCAAGCAGTACTTCCATGATGCACTGGAGGGGGACTGATGGAACATATGAGCATCCATAGCATAACAGGGTTTTCAGACTTTGCCCCCAGTTCCCCCAGATAACCTTCGGCCTCCACCAAAAACGATAGGGCACACCTTCTCTATATGGCAAACCTACATACCAAGTTTGACTTTCATCTGACTTTCCCCTATTGAGTTAGAGCGTTCCTAAGCAAGTGTCACAGATGCACACACACATACCCACGCACACACGCCAACCTGACTGCATAGGTTCCTTTGCTGACGCAAGGAACCAATAAAAGGAAGAACAAAGGAATAAAAGCAAGGAAAGAAAACTTTTCTAAAATTAACTGAAGACAAACCACCAGTGCTAATTAAAAAACCAGAAAGCCAAAAGGCTTTGTGATTCCTTGCCACATGGTTATATTATAACAAGCATGAATTATTCACATGACAAGTATGAGATCAACTGCAGTTACTGGTCTTGAAACACCACATTAATAAGCCTTTAACCCAAATAACCTTTATTTTGGTGACCTCAAATGACATTTGACGTCCACTAAAAGCAATAGGGATCACCTACCCAGTATGGGGAACCTACACATCAAGTATGACATCAGTCAACATTACTCTTCTGGAGATAATGTGCTAGAAAATTTTCACCTCGGGGGACCTCAAACGACCTTTGACCTCCTCAAAAACAATAGGAGTCATCTACTCAATATGACTAACCCACACACCAAGTATGACATCAGTCACACTTACCCTTCTAGAGATACTGTGTTTACAATGTGTTTACAGTTTGACTCAGGGTGACCTCAAGTGACCTTTATTTCCACCAAAAACAATAGGGATCATCTACTCAATATGACCAACAAACACACCAAGTATGGCATCAGTCGCAGTTACCGTTCTTGAGATATCATGTTTACAAGGTTTTCACATTTTGACCTCTGGTGACCTCAAACGACCTTTGACCTCCACCAAAAGCAATAGGGATCATCTACTTAATATGACCAACCCACACAGTAAGTATGACATCAGTCACAGTTACTCTTCTGCAGATACTGTGTTTACAAGGTTTTTCCAGTTTGACCTCCATTGACCTCAAATGACCTTTGACCACCACCAAAAACGATACGGACCATCTACTCAATATGTCTAACCCACACACCAGGTATAATATCAGACACAGTTACCGTTCTTGAGATATCGTGTTTACAAGGTTTTCACATTTTGACCTCTGGTGACCTCAAATGACCTTTGACCTCCACTAAAAGCAATAGGGATCATCTACTTAATATGATCAACCCACACAGTAAGTATGACATCAGTCACAGTTACCCTTCTGGAGATATTGTGTTTACAAGGTTTTTCCAGTTTGACCTCCGTCGACCTCAAATGACCTTTGACCGCCACCAAAAACAATAAGGATCATCTACTCAATATGACTAACCCACACACCAGGTATGACATCAGTCACAGTTACCGTTCTTGAGTTATCGTGTTTGCAAGGTTTTCACATTTTGACCTCTGGTGACCTCAAATGACCTTTGACCTCCACTAAAAACAATAGGGATCATCTACTCAATATGACCAACCCACACACCAAGTATGACATCAGTCACAGCTACCGTTCTTGAGATATCGCGTTTACAAGGTTTTCACATTTTGACCTCTGGTGACCTCAAATGACCTTTGACCTCCACCAAAAGCAATAGGGATCATTTACTTCATATGACCAACCCACACAGTAAGTATGACATCAGTCACAGTTACCCTTCTGGAGATATTATGCTTACAAGGTTTTTCCAGTTTGACCTCCATTGACCTCAAATGACCTTTGACCGCCACTAAAAACAATAGGGATCATCTACTCAATATGAACAACCCACACACTAAGTATGACATCAGTCACAGTTACTGTTCTTGAGATATCGTGTTTACAAGGTTTTCACATTTTGACCTCTGGTGACCTCAAATGACCTTTGACCTCCACTAAAAACAATAGGGGTCATCTACTCAATATGAACAACCCACACACTAAGTATGGCATCAGTCACAGTTACCGTTCTGGAGATATCGTGTTTACAAGGTTTTCACATTTTGACCTCTGGTGACCTCAAATGACCTTTGACCTCCACTAAAAACAATAGGGATCATCTACTCAATATGAACAACCCACACACTAAGTATGACATCAGTCACAGTTACCGTTCTTGAGATATCGTGTTTACAAGATTTTCACATTTTGACCTCTGGTGACCCCAAATGACCTTTGACCTCCACCAAAAACAATAGGGATCATCTACTCAATATGACCAACCCACACACCAAGTATGACATCAGTCATGGTTACCCTTCTTGAGATATCGTGTTTACAAGAAGTGTCACATACACACATACACACGTACACACACACACACACGACATCACCATCGCATAGATTCCTTCTGCCTTCGGCAAGGAATCAATAAAAGGATTCTACTTTATATATTTCATGATGCAATTATAAACCAATGTTTATTTCAAACCAGAGAAGAAATGTTTAGTTCATGGAAAAATAGCTGATCTCACATACAAAGGTACAAGAAAGACACAAGAAATCTGATAAGAGCTGATGTTGGTTATGTCAGTAAGCTCACCTCTTTGAGTGAATGAAGCAGAAGATACTGTCTTTTCTGCTGTGTCTCTATTTCTCTAAGCACAAATGGCAGGTACTGTGTCAGATTCCCTACACTGACATTGCCTGCAGATGGAATAAAATTGAAAAAACCAGAGAAGTCAGAAGACTTTGTAATTCCCTGCCAGTGTCTATTTTTTTCTCCAAACAAATACAATCACTTTAAACAAAGCGACAAAGGAAGAAGGAAAGGAACCAGAATACAAGAATGTATTGAACAAGAATTGTGGTAATGATACATCTCTTATTAAACCCAGGTACTTCAGAAGTGGATAGAAAGTTCCTGACACCAAAGTGTGGTTAAAAAGTCTGCAAAGGCAACCTGAAAAATATTTCCCTGCTTAAGGGTACTTCCATTGGGAAAAGATGAGTACAACAAAGTACTTAGTGAATCTTGACAGGATGTAGCTGGCAAATCAGTTGCTGATAAATCTAAAAAGCTATGGTAAGTGAATTTAAATGACTGTTTTGAGAGGGTTAAAAAATAAGATATTGGCTTTCAATAGCTTGTTGAAGAAAATTAGACCAAATTCTACTTGGCAGCATTTATCTGCCATTACACATCTACTTTTTGGCAAGGAGCAAGGGGGCAGATGGGAGTGATCCATCCTATTAAATTTCAGTGACGACAAGATGTGACACTTGACTTGCCCAAAATATTACACAATTGCTCTCTACAATTAGGTCCACAAAATGTCAACTTTTGCTAAACATGCAAATCTTTATCTTTTGCTTTAACTCACAATGGACTACCAACGAACCAACTTTGAAGTTCAAGCACCTTTCCCTTCTTGAGATATCATGCTTACAAGCCAGTGCATCACATATATATACACACACACACATCCACCCACGCCATCACCATTGCATTGATTTCCTCACCTGCCTGCGGCAAGGAATCAACATGAATTTACCAATTTGTAGATCAAAAGTTGGAGAATCTGGGCTTTCAAATTCTGAGAGATAAATTCATCCAAAACACTCTCGTTTGTGTTCACTAAGTCTGTTCATCGATAGCGGGTATGCATCAGTTTATGATGGAAACTACCCGACACAATACCTCGAAATGACATTGCACACTTCAAAGGATTCTCTCAAAAGAAATATTGCATGCTTGGATTTTACAGAAACACAACGTCGAAAACCGTTTTTGATTTTGAGACTATTTCCATGTTCCAGAAATACAACTGCACTGAAGGAAGTACCCACACTTAATAAACTTGTCTCCTCAAAACCAAGGAAACATATTCATTGTTGAAATCTAATTACAAAACAAAGAACTGTCCTTTTTCTTTTTTGTCACTGTTTCTCATGTGTGACATCCACAAAGAATTTGACGTCAACTGAGGATGCCAGTTTCATGAAGAAATACATCTTTTGAGAAAGTCAACAAATCTGTAATGAGAGGTTGCAACTAATCCCACAGCCACCAGTGAATGAAGAGTAAGTTTCTAGTAAACCTTTGCATGTTTTACAGTCAAGAAACTTTCAAAAGAAAGGAAGAATGGATACTTTTGAAGCAACTGGCATAAACAAAACTGGGATACCCTTGACTTGAATCCCAACAAACAACTGATTTCACACATGGCCTCGACTCTTCCATTCCATAAACATTTATCCTTCTCGTCACCAAGAGCTAAAGGTAACTTGAAGCTCATAGTAATTTCGAGAGCAGAGTCCTTCTGTCCTGTCTGACAGGTACAAACTTGTAACATCCTCACCCGAAAATCGCGATGATTCTTGTCAACGTTTGCAACCAAATTGTTACTCACCGAGAGCAAAGGAAGCAGCAGACTTCACCTCTTCGCTTGAAGATGAAAACGAATCTATGATGACGGTCCTCAGTTCTTTGTTCCCTCTTAAATCACTGAAGTGGAAACAAGAGAAACAAAAGTACAGGTTAAGTTTTGTGAGCAAATCATATGGCTACCGACGGAAATGCAAGGAAGGAAAGAGATAACGATGCAAATAATCAATGCACAAAAGCCCCTCGGGTTCAGTAGCTCACAAAAATAAATGGCACTTTCATTTGAACTTGACTAACTACGGGACGTAAAAAAGTGTTTCCACAAATTGGGAGGTGAAAAATCTTCCATGGTCTTTGACAGCAACTTCCTGTCAATCCCCAGCCATGTCTTCTTTTGTGATCATCACAAAAAAGTTCAATCTTTATTCATGGGAGAGTGAAACCAGGTGAAAATATTTATTTTGCTTTCAATATACATTCCACAAGTGGTCTATGAATCAAAGAATGATACCATTTACTTCAAAGATTTAAGAGATGTCTGCTTTCATTGTTAAGTTTTGACGTCTCAAATTTTGTAAAACAGCACCAGTTTAGTGAAAAAGGGACACTGCAGGCTTCTCAACAGTAACCAAAGTGATGATCTCAATCGTTATTTTGGAACTCCTTTTTACATCAAAATGCATAATCAGATTTAAAATTATTTAACAACATTTCCCTTGTCCAGACGCATATCTACTACTTGGCAGGTCACCATGGAAACCGACCAACTTCCTCTGATACTCACACATGCTTTCCTATCTCTCCCAGCGACAGAAGGGCAAACAGTTTTATCGAATCGGTGGACTTCGGATTCTGTGGCAGAGAAAAATTACCAGAAAGAGAGAGTGGTCTTCAGTCTTATCAAAATCAAGCTGTGCAATCATGCCATCACTGAGTAGAGTGCACTGCATGAAACAAAAGATCATCTCACAACCAACAACTTTGACCTCTAAAAATGGCAAATACATTGGCATAATTCTTCCAGACTATACAGACATTAATTTCAGACAAGAAAAAGGGCAGTTAATTGAGAAAAGAAACACCTACAGTCCATCAGCCTAGACAGTGTAATACAGTTCAATGCCATGCCATTTCCTTAATAAACTGCTACTCATTACCTCACGAAGAAATATTCCATAATACCATATTTCTTCTGTCAATATTCATTGTGGCAAATTAATTTTGACATGTGATGAATACTGTGGCAATCGGTTTCTTTTCTTCATAAACTACACCAGATGTGACAAAACAAACTGTCCACGACATGAAATTTTCTTCAAGACACTTGTGCTGTGAAGCATCTGTACGAGTGACAATGAAATCTACTACATCCACACCTGTATCCTGACATTTTTCTAATCAATTGCATTTCTGGTCGGCAAAAATGGTTTACTTTTCACATCAAAATTTCCTTCAAATGCTAAAGATATGTAACGCAAAGACATTTGCACGGTGTGACACATACACACTTTTCTGACTGCGGAAACCCTCAATCCGGGCATGGAGGAGTTACCTACCTTGATGTCATTCACACACTGTGTGATAACAGAGCTCCTCTCTTCGGGCGATGAAATCGTCAAGACAGCCACGCACTTTGCGATTGAATGAAAAGCCTTCGACACAAAATGAGAGATACAAGCATTTCACATCTTTCAAGAATGAGCAGAAGAGAGGACAAATCAAATGCAACCATGTTGTGTACAATGTAGTGACAGAGCACTGTCGTCTTAACAAATCAAAGAGTAGCGTAGTTTAAAAGATGTCTTCTGCTATTGAAATGTTTTACATTGTAGGTTCACACTCATTATGCACGGACAACCCAGTGTCTCACCTTTTTTCTTACAATCTTTGAGCACAGTCTCTGTTTTCACAACTGTAGAGTACAGAGCCAATGAATGAAGAAAGATAGTCGCCGAATTCCATTTTGAAATATATATATTTGACCACCACCTAGCACGCCAGAATCTTAGCATTTTCAAACATCCACCCTTGTAGCAGTTTGTATTACACTGGTGTAAGATATGAATGCAACCCCTGGTTTTGAGCTGACATGTACTAGACCCTCCGGGATGCAAAATGACCACTGCCAATGGTGATGCAATGGCTGGCACCAGGTAGGGGGGTTAAGCTTTCAGGAGTAGCGGGACATGGAATTGTGTGAAGCAAGCTCTACCAAGCTCTACCAGATTAAAAAACAGAAGGCAAAGCTGGCATCATGGAGATGGCTGATTGAGGTTGTTGCTAATGAAGTCATGAACGCTATGAGATCACCGCACAGGATGAATGCTTTCACCGACTGGAGAACAATGGATTTGGCTAACAAGAGTAACAGATTATGCAAATACAAGAGGACGGCTGGAAAGTGATACGTAACGACACCACAAAATATTTTACCTGTTTGTGGACTGCAAAATGGCTCCCACTGGGCTGAGTGGAGTCTGTAGGGTTATAGATGGGTGCCGTCAAGAGGCCCAAAAGGTCCCTGAACTCCATCTTAGGGGTCTTGGTAGCAACAATAGCTTTGAAGAATGCAAGCAGTGAAACCAATGCAGCACCTGGGAAGCACAAAAAACATCACAAGGTTAAGTTTTCCAACATTGCGTAGGAACTTTGTTTGCAAGAATGATCATCCTGCACAATTTCCCACAGCTGAGGTCGTGGCTACAATTATAAATACACACAATCAATTGTAATAGAATCTTTACAAAGTCAAAACGTACCCCCCCCTTGATTTTGAAAGTCCTCTCAAAAATTTGTTTAGAGAGGAATTTCCCTCCCAGGTTCAATTTCTTAGCACAAACACTGAATTATGGTCAGGATATTTCACATTCTTCCAATTCCACAGATTGCTGTAGTGTAAGGTGCTCACAAGCAGGCATTTCACAAGAGAATTGGATGATATTCTCTTGCCAGAGAATGACTAGATTTATGTTTGCATTATGTGTCACTGCAGACAGTGTGTGACATAATTTATGGAAGTATGATGGGACACAATTAGCTACAGTACGTGCTATCCCTGGCAAAAAACAGTGCCACGGGTTGGGGTCCCATTCAAGGGCCCCATGTGGCAACACCGTGGAATAATTCAGCCCGCCAACAGGAGACCCTTGCATCGACATCGGTAATTTTGGCATAAAGCTCACCTTGTAAGAGTGGGGACCGGACCAGTACGAAGATCTCTTTCATTATGTTGTCACAGTCCTTCCACATGCTCTTGGGGTGCTTCACACACAACGAGGTCAGGAGGTCAAGGGTCAACTGGGAGATGTGTAGATCACTCTCATTAATCAATGGTGGTACCTCTGCCAATATGTCATCGATCACAGGCTCAGAAATTTCTGTTGCAAAGTAAAGAAAGTGTATCGATACATTTGTAAGTGCCCATGATGAAAGTTCACGCAGTATATATCTTTAACTTTAACAGATCACAGATATAAAAGTGATGCTCAAAGTAGCAACTCTTGGTTCTTGGTAGGCATACACCGTATGAACACAATTTTGAAATGTATTCTCAAGTCTTCACATGCAGTGCAGGGAGACATGCCTCATCGTACCTCATTATACCATACCTCAGCTTCGTGCTGCATGGCATACCCTTACTCCTCTATTTGAACTAATCACCTATTGAAGCATGTAGTGGAGTAACATATATTCAAAATGATGTTCCTTGTTGTAGATCACCATTCCATACCTTGGCGTAGTGTAAGACAGTTTATACAATGACCCCTTTGTCTTGACTCTTCACATACAAACACATGATGTAGAGTAATATGTTCCAAATAACGTACCCCATCATACCTCAACTTCCATACCTGACCTCATTGTAGTGTAGTATAGCATGTACTAGAGAATTTATCTAACTTCATCAGATATTCAACAGATGTGGTACAACAACATATCCATGAAAACCATATCCACTGTAAATACAAACAAACATCACAACGTACATGCAGGAAACATCGTAATAAGAGTGCACTTCCAAATAGCAACATGATCACACAACATGATCGCAGAGGCAGAATTCGAAACTACCACGGCTTCAGCAGTTCCTCAAAAAACATAACTCACATATTCTGAGAGTACTCACCGTAATTTTTAATGATGATGTTAAGAGTACCTAAGGTGGACAGTTTCAGAGCTCTGTGGTTCTTTCTGAGGAAGGTGGCGAGGATGGGAACTCCTTGGGGCTGGAAGAGGATAGACAAAAAAAAAAGATAAGTTGGAGACTGAGGAACCTATCGTCACAAGTACTGTTGTGAATTTGTTTCCATCTAGCATTTGGAAACAAAACACTCATTAAGGAAAAAGTCAATATGGATACAACAAAAACAGTCATTATGTGTGATAGAAAAATCATACCAAATAAACCAGTGGCTACCACTCAATTTTCATCCGACTTTTCCAACAGGAAGGAGGAAGAAAAGCAGTTTGAAGAGGAAAATAAGCAGGAAGAGCAGAAGGACAAGTTTGAGTTGAGTTACCAAAATAAGAGAAATATCAATCTTGAGGGGTGAGCCCTGCAATCATCATCAGAGCCTTGACGGTCTTCAGTCGAGTGATCTCAGTTCCTCAACCGGTCCAGAAAGATCGGCAGACAGGTGCCCAACTCGGACGTCAGGTGGTCTCCCAGGTTGCAGATGATCTGGCCCCTAGTCAGTGATGAGAGATAAAATGTGATGTTCTCAGACAGTACGAGATAAATTGAGAGACGAGATGAAAGCAGGTGATTGACACAATTTCAACAGTACCACAAGAAGTTACCAACATGCAAGACTATAACTCTCTCCTACCACAGAGATGCCATCAACCAGGAAGACAAAGCTTGTTTGGTGTAGTTCACTAGGGTTTAATGCAATGTGGATATTGACTGCTGAAGTCACCTAATATTCAACACAGCAGACTTTCTCCCCTGACGAAGATGTCACCGATATCTAGACTAATGGTTGTTTGGTTTATATTTCTTCAGGAGTTAACTGACCCATGAAGTAATCCGAACACGCCTATATCATCACTCTACCGTTTCTCCTATGACAGTGATGTCACCAATATCCACACAAAACTAAAAGGGCAGTTGAAACTTTGGGCCGACAAACAATTCTTGAGCAACAAATATAAACCCAAATTCTATCTTATTGCTGGAAAGACAGCTATCGTACTTCCTCAGTTTTGACTGATCTATCATTTTGTGTCCACAGACATTGGCTTTTATATCATAATTTCTTCCTGTCAAACAGGCAGCAATATTTCCCTTAAATCAGCATATTTCAACTGGATTTAATTTAACTGTGAAATTGACAATTACGAAAAAGATGAATCTCTCTCTCACATGCAAGATATCGCTCTCTCCTTGACCTCCTGATCGATATCTGCGGCTTTGAGTCGAGTCAGGGTGCACTCAAATAAATCCAGGACAAACGGCGTGAAGTCAAAGGAGGTCTCTACGTCTGATTGGTCGACGTTCAAAGAAGAGAAAAAAAATAAACACTAACAGAGAGGGCATGAGAACAGATCTTTGCAATCAAACAACATCAAAACAAGACAGAAGGTGAGTCTTTTGTTGTAAAAGAGCAGTATGAAGACCCCCCACAGTATGGTTGGGGTATACCCTTGGAGGAATATGGGTGTGGTATACACCCCATGGGGGTGTGGGTGTGGCATATTCTCCATGGAGTATATGATCATTGTTATCAAATCTGCATCATTTTTTGTTTGAAAAAGGTGTAGACTATAAAATATCACACAAGTCTACTTTTGAAAAAATTGGCATAAAACATTAATTTGCACACAAAAAAAGGAGGGTTACTTTAAAGATTGTCAGATCACAACCAAAAGAAAGAATCCTAAGCAGACCATTGCTAAATGTTAATTTCATGATTTGAAATCCTGTCCTTCATTATTTCAAAAAGCTCTGTCAGGACTGATACCACCAAGCTTATCCCATGACATAAAATCTCACTTTTTGGTCTTATAATTTTGAGCAGACCACTTCTAACAATGGTTCTAAATAGTAGAAAACTTCCTTTCAATATCAACTTGGTTTTAGCAATTAAAAAAAAACACTCGAGCACAAACTAATTACATGAAATATAAAGCTTCATATATTGGTCTTAGAAGTTTGACCATGACTACTTTAAACAACTCCCTTTCATGAAATAAAAGCTCACCTATTGGTCTTATGACTTTGACCAGTGTCTGTGTGACAAACAAAGCTTCAGAAGTCGTCTTGTAGAATGAGTCACCAACTGCTGCGATGACAGGCTGTCCAGTAAAACATGGGGGAAAAAAAGGAAAATACCAGCCTCGCTACATGACCTAACATAAATGTTGTTGAAAAACTTACAAGACACAACGATATTTCACAGCACTTAACAAAGAACAAATTGAATCTATCACGAACAAGATATTGACGAGGGGTGTGAAGTGCCTGCCGTAAAAAATGTTCTTTTACTTGAGAACCTCTTAATTTTGTCACTGGAATATTACTTTTAACTTAAAAGAGTTCATATTCTTAAGCCATATGTATACTTGAAAGTGATAAAAAAACAGATACGGCTGTGTGACATCACATATTCCCGTGATGCAATCTATCATTTTGAAATAGACATTTCTTAGAAAATTCTATTCTTCCAAACAGAACAAGCTGGGATACTGAGATACCGTTTAAACCAATGAAGAGAGAAATGTAGTCTTGATTTTAAGACATATTGATTTTCCTCAGAGACCAACGCCTTTAAATGAATTACCGGAACAATGATGCTGAGGTGAGGGTGGAAGACTTGAGGGTTATGGTTCAACAGAAGACAATTGAGAAACGTCAGAGTGTCAATCTTCATGTTGGAACTGCCATTTTTGTCTCTACGGAAACAAAAACAAAAATTATCAGAAATGAATCTTTCAAAGTATGACCAGAAATTGATTGAGGAAAGGGGATTACAATGAAAAACAGAAAATGGTTTGCTGTGCTCTTGCTTTTGCTCCTAGAGAGTTCATTTAGAGGAAACATCTTGATAACATTAAAATACAGAAAGATACTTTTGACTGTTACATTTGACATTAAGAATTTGACATTGGTAACAGGCCTACATTGGCAGATAATTATGACCTTACAGCTTTTAAGATACTTCAGATGCTGATAGCCTGATAACAAAAACACTAAATACTGGTTTACAGACTAAAAATGGATCACATTCCAATGGTACGCTCCATCTCAACTTTTTACAACATCATACCGTATGGTGTTCTTCTAGTACTTTTGTTTCATGCTGTGCACTCTACCCAAATTATCTGATCCTAGCCTGTCTACCTACTAATGGCTCCAATCCAATCTGAAATATGATTCTACAGAGAGATTAACTTTAAGACCACGCCAACATTTTTCACTCTGATCAGACAAAAGCTATCTTTTGATATGGCTTCATGTCATGATTGTTTGACATTCTATTCAGCTATGTCTCACATGACTGTATTTAATTGTCAACTTTGGGGTCTTTTTCAACTAAATGTAAAAAAAGATTAAGTTGCAACTTGCAAAATTCAGATCAAAATTGAATCAGATATAAAGACCTAAGCTACACACCAACCGTATCTTTTCCTGGTGACGACAATTATAGCAATGGATACCTGTACCGCAGATGCGAGGCTAACATCGATGGCGGAGGGCTTTATTCATGGTAACGGATGTAAACCACATTACAGCATATCTCATGACAGACCACTACAATATAGTGTGTTATCTGGCAGCAGGAATGAATAAACTGTAGCACACTACAATTGATAATTGCCAGATAGTGATTACAGAGTATTCGAAGAGCCTAGTAGCAGCATTCCACTGGATAAATACTGCGTAGCCAAATAGGCCCAAACTAGATAATACTGTGTAGCCCAATAGCAGGCCCAAACTAGATAATACTGTGTGGCCAAATAACAGGCCCAAACTAGACAATACTGTGTAGCCCAATAGCAGGCCCAAACTGAATAATACTTTGTAGCCCAATAGCAGGCCCAAACCAGAAAATACTGTGTAGCTCAATAGCAGGCCCAAACTGAATAATACTGTGCAGCAAAATAGCAGGCCCAAACCAGAAAATACTGTGTAGCCCAATAACAGCCCAAACTAGATAATACTGTGTAGCCCAATAGCAGGCCCAAACTAGACACTACTGTGTAGTCCAATAGCAGGCCCAAACTAGATAATGCTGTGTAACCCAATAGCAGGCCCAAACTAAACAATACTGTGTAGCCCAATAGCAGGCCCAAACTAGATAATACTGTGTAGCCCAATAGCAGGCCCAAACTAGATAATGCTGTGTAGCCCAATAGCAGGCCCAAACCAGAAAATACTGTGTAGCCCTATAGCAGGCCAAAACCAGATAATACTGTGTAGCCCAATAGCAGGCCCAAACTAGATAATACTGAGTAGCCCAATAGCAGGCCCAAACTAGATACTACTCTGTAGTCCAATAGCAGGCCCAAACTAGATAATGCTGTGTGGCCCAATAGCAGGCACAAACCAGAAAATACTGTGTAGCCCAATAGCAGGCCCAAACTAGATAATACTGTGTAGCCCAATAGCAGGCCCAAACCAGAAAATACTGTGTAGCTCTATAGCAGGCCCAAACCAGATAATACTGTGTAGCCCAATAGCAGGCCCAAACTAGATAATACTGTGTAGCCCAATAGCAGGCCCAAACTAGATACTACTGTGTAGTCCAATAGCAGGCCCAAACTAGATAATGCTGTGTGGGCCAATAGCAGGCACAAACCAGAAAATACTGTGTAGTCCTATAGCAGGCCCAAACTAGATAATACTGCGTCACCTAAATAGAATAGCTGTGTGTCCCATGTGAACAATAAATACTGCACTCTCAAAGGAATAATGGGCCATGGGCTCCAAAGGGGTCCGAAAGTGAGCTCACAGTTAAATTGTCGGCAGATTTCCAGCTCACAGATCTGGTCAGCTAATTCTAAAAATACACATGCATCAAGAGTTACTCACCCCAGGGAATACTGGATGCCTGGCACTAAAGCAGGGATGTGATTGGCCAGGGCACCAGGCGATACGTGGATCAGCTCTGTCAAAAGACATAGGCAGCCCTGTCTCGTCTTCGTACTCTTCTCCTTCATCTGCTTGTGGACAGCTTTCACGATGTTTGGTGTCTGTTGCCGCAGCAATGCTACGGGTCTGTATGTGCGAAACATCATCATTAGAAATTTGCTTCCTGAACTCTCCTTCATCTTTTAACATGAATTTCAATATTTTTAAATATTTCTGGAAATGATTTTAACACTCTTTTTGAAAGAAAAATTTTGTATCTTGATGACAAAATATCTTGACATAATTTTCTCCTTTTGTCTGGGAAACTAAATATACCTTTGCCACATCGGGTTGGCATAATTACTATTACCACACATAACGAAAAACCTTCAATTCTACTCTAAAATATTATGAGTTTGTTTGCTCCACTGTAATTTTGATGTGGTGGTATCTCTGCATCCCTTCTCACAGCCACAAAGTGAATAATCTTCATCGATGCCTTGATATCACAAAATTCAAGAAATGCCTCTTTCTTGTGTTACTTTCAATAGATGACTTTTGAATCTATTCTTTGGTGACCCCAAAAATGACAGACAATGTCACTTCAGTGACCTTTGACTTGATATCACCTTCACTTTACACTTTCTCTTTGTTGTTCTAACTCGACAACACCCTCCTTCTCTTTCGTTTAAAGTGATGATAAGCTGGCCTACTGTATATATGTGATGCTAGGTGAGTTGGATCTACGCTGATATTGCTACATTCAGTTTGAGAGAATGTAATCTCTCACATTTTGCTCTTCTTGTTGTACACAGCAGTAAACGTAACGCTTACCCTTCCTCCTGTTCCATTGCATCAGGGTCGTAAATGTTGACATTGACTGGTTTTGTCTGTTTTAGTAGAGCTATGTAAGCCTGAAAGATGTCAGCTTTTACATTTTCTTCTCTTTCTGTAAACAAACGCAAACACACCATTACATCAAATTTTGTCGTAACACTGGTAGCCATTTGCCATTCTTCCAAACTGTCCAAACAAACGATGAATACAATTGATGGGGAATGCTTTGTAATAGAAAGATTGCAGCTGTGTGTCGGAACGGCTCAGAAATTAACATTGTGTGACAGTACAAATGCAGAGGATACACATTTCGACTCAAACACATGTGCGTAAGATGCTGCTTGATTCTTACGGTCATGGGACGTTAACAAACCTTTGAATCTTGCGATGAGGGCAGGAGATACAGTCTTGTAAAAATCTGGGAGCATGTCATGTCTGGATGCAATCACCGCTTGCAGACATTTTGCAGATGCCCGACGGACCTTCCAGCTCATGTCATCGTCGTCGCTGTATTCGTCATCACTTTCCCTGAGGGATTCAGGAAAGAAAAACAGCGCCATCAATGGACAGTGCCATGGTTCAGCCGCACCTCCTTTGGCTGAGAGTACGGGGCAAAACATTACCATCATGTCAGAACAGCAGCGATGTTCTGCCATGCAACGGGCATGGTGAAAATGACCCAGTCACATACCTTTGAAATGACTTACTTGGAAATAAGACCTGTAACTTCCAATTGACATACAGGCACAATATTCATCCTTCTAAATATGACAACACCTACATAAATGACAATTTCTTTTTCTTTCTGCCGAATTTAAGGAATCATAGGTAGCTGTCATGAATAATTTTTTTCGCAAGGATGGGGAGTTCCAAATTTTCTTTCCAGTCAGATCTCAAACCATTCATCATTAATTTGATGAACATCCTTCAACCTATAAAGTTTTCTTTGCACCAGTAGATTCATACCCGTGTAAAAACCTAAAAATTTCAAGAATGACCGAATAATGGGTGCTACCTTCAGTAAAAAAAGTGGTGCATATTAACATTTTTTTTGTTGGGAGGGGTTAACAGGCCCTGTTAAGCGAGACATGGGTGCCACACAGCGCCTGGCGTATCACTTGCTAACGATACATGCCAATGACCTCAAAGACTCACCCGTCCTCTTCTCCATCTGTGTCCATCGCATCTTCTTCCTCCTCCTCGTCATCATCGTAGTTGTAGTTCGGATCATAGCAGAGGTACTTGAGGCAAAGTTCTATGATCTAGAGGATCAAAAACAGCAGGGGAAAAGAAAAAGTTACAGATGGAGAAACTTGCACTTATCCCTGCATGTGACACAGATATACAGGATATGCCGTTTAATGGATGAGATGAAAAAAAAGGTAACTTGGGATACATGGATAAAATTGTACTTTTGTAAATAGTCTAAAAGGGATTAATGATAAATGAGGTCACATCTAGTTCACTTGTGATCAAAATGGTTACTTTAAAACATATTACACTAGAGTAAACTCCAAGGTGGGTTGCATTATGAGCACAAGCATATTGTTACTGAGACAAGATGGGGTGCTTGGAGCTACAGCTGGAATAAAAGACCAGCAAATAAAAGAAAAAGTATAGCATTTTCTTGACGTTTCAACCAATTGTGAGTGTCTTCAGTTTTAGTGCTTGAAATGGAGAGCCATGAACCCAAGTAATTACTAACTTGGTTTCTCAAAGTCAACTGAACATGTAAAATGCTGAATTTTTAAAACAATACCAGATAGAGTGTTTCCATGAACCAAACCCAGTGCAATGTGTGGCCAGCAGGTGCTACTGGGAACTTTGCTGTTCAGGGTCTCATCTCTGTCTTGTGATGAAGACGACATGCATTTACTGTCCTAATGATCTACAGGTTCTGAAACAGTATATTACTTTTATTCTTTTTAAAAAAAAACATGACCAAACAATGAAAGGCTTCTATAATCACAGATGGAAGATACAACAATGATTTTTAGTCCATTTCTGTTAAAACCTATAACCACATCTCCCAAATATCAGCATTTGCAGTGATATTTTCATTCATGCAAACAGTACAGCTGCACTGTGAAAATTCTCGGGTAAAGAATTACGAAGACAAGGACAGAACAGCTGCTGTCAACGACAAGCGTGACAATGGTAAGTCATGAATCAAACAACCATTTGAGAGACACTATGTTCTCTGGTTGCGTATGAATAATGTCAACAAGTTTCTGCTGGCCTTTACCTTATGCAAGTATGGCGATACTTCTTTCGGGCACCTTCTGACGAAAGATTCGAATGCCTGTTTACAAGTTAAAAGGGTAAGAAAAATATTAACTCTTACATCTTTTAGTTAAAGAGAAGCAGAAAGACACTTGAATTGCCAAAGCCAATTAATCAAATAAAGATCAGATCAAAACGACTGTGACAGTGACAGTCATCTAAATCAAGAGGGAACGAAAGAAATGGAGAGGTAGGGGCGGGGGAAGGATGGGGGAAGGAGAAGTCACTTCAATTGTTCATGACATGTATGTAGGAACTACAGAACTTGGGGATGAATCCCAGTATGTGACAAAATGCCTGACATCACATCCTTGGGTCAAAATGTTGGTAACGTTTTCAAGAGAAGCTGGCTTACTTAAAGTGGGATAAATTGTAACCAACATGTTTGAAAACCACAAAGTCAAAGTACTTTGTGATTCCTTGCCAATATCTCCTTTTTCTTCCAAACACATGTATACAAGCACTTAAAACAAAAGCTACCATGGGAGAAGGAAAGCCACCATAGCAAAACGAAAAACAGAAGAATGTAAACCACAAATGAAAACCGCAAATGAAAGCCACATATGAAAATTGTGCTAATGATATATCTGTTACTAAACCAAGGTAGTAAAGTTGACAGAAAGTTTGTGACACCAAAGTGTGGTTAAAAGTCTGAGAAAGGCAAACAAAAAGTATCTCCCTGCTCAAGGGTAGTTCCCTTAGGAAAAGATTATTAAAGCAAAGTACTATGTCAAACTAAACAGGGAGTTGCTGGCAAATAAGTAGCTGATAAATCTAAAAAGCTATGTGAAGTGATATTAAATGATTGATTTGAAAAGGTTACAAAAAAGACAGGGCTTTCATAGCTTGTTGAAGAAAATGAGACTAAATTTGATTTAGCAACATTTACCTGAAACAAACATCTACTTCTTGGTAAGGAGCAAGGGGGGGGGGCATAGATCTGAAGGATCCATCGTATTCCATTTCATTAATGACAAAATGTGACACTTGACTTCCCCAAAATATTATACAATTGTTAAATAAGTGGGTCCACAGCTGTCAGCTTTTTGCTATACATACACATCTGAAATATCATTAACTCTGTGATTTAAACATTTGACTAAATATGAAAACATGATTTTCTCAGTCTCTCATGGGGCAATTCAAATATAACAGAGATCATCTAACTCATCAACTGCTACCAAGTTTGACAGTTTGAAGTGCTAGTTACTTTATGTTGCTGAGAGATCATGTTTTCATATTTTAACCTCTGGTGACCTCGGACGACCTTTAGCCTCTATGAAAAATGATAGACATCATCTACCTTTCCTTCCTGGAGATACTGTGTTTACATGGTTTTAAAGCTACGTCTTCTACTGACCTCACATGACCTTTGACCTCTACAAAAATGACAGACATTATCTACTTACTAAGTGCTACCAACAATAACACCTTGAATTTCCAGCAACATTCCATTACTGACATATGTCCCTTTGACTGGTTTTCATACTTTAGGCGCTGGTGACCTCAGATGACCTTCGACCTCCATGAAAAACAAAATGGATCACCTGCTCACAATGTGCTATCAACACACCAACTTTGAAGTTCAAGCACCTTTCGCTTCTTAAGATATCATGTTAACATTGTTTTAAAACTATGTCTTCTATTGACCTCACATGACCTCTGACCTCCATAAAAAAAATGCCAGACATCATCTACTCATCAAGTGCCACCAAACATTCCATTGCTGATATATCTCCCTTCATAGGTTTTCATATTTCATGTTCTGGTGACCTCAAATGACCTTTGACCTCCATGAAAAACAATAGGGATAATCTTCTCACAATGGACTACCAACGTACCAACTTTGAAGTTTGAGCACCTTTCTCTTCTTGAGATATCGTGTTTACAAGCCAAGGCGTCAAAACCTGCAATGACAGACCTGAAAGATCAGAATAACTGATGCCAGTTGTGACTGTAATGTCAGCCAGTTAGGGGTAAGGCCACGAGAATGCTCACCTGGAGACAATATTCCTGAAGTTCATCGTCTCCTTCAACCTGGCAATATTTAACAATCAGGGGGATGATCTTTTCCATGTGTTCCCCAACACGATGTCCAGCTTGACGACTGACAACGTTAAAAAGAGGAAAGTTAAGCAGGAGAAATACTAAAGTGTACTGTCTGATGAAGAAGGGAACTATAAGTATCATCAATAATTACAACACTTGAGTGGCCCTCTACAGTATCAATATAGCAACAGAATTGCAACTGCAATGACAAACAGCATACTGCGCATGCTAAGCAATGGGAAACTTTAAGCTATACCATACATCACAAACATAACGCATCTTTCTCTTACTTTTAAAAAACATCATTCCCTGTGCCTCTTCTACTGAGAACCTAACCCTCCTCCCATCTTTAACCTCTCTGTTCCTTGCTTTACGGTCTAGGATATGAGATCCCTCCCTTGCTTTAGAGTTTAAGACCCAAGCTCTCTCTCCCTCACTGGTCTGTTTTGGTTGGGTCTCTTCTACCCTTGCTTGGTCTGATGGAAACAACACACTGATGTGTCCTGCTTGTGGAGAGATTTCAGGCTCAATTTCTAAGGTTCATACCTAAAAGAGGCAATACACTGAATAAATGTCCACGTTGTGGACAGGTTTCAGGCATAATTTCTAAGGTACATACCTAATAGAGGCAATACACTGAATAAATGTCCTGGTAGTGGATGGACTGCTGTTGGCGCTCAGTTCAGTTTAGGAGGAACTCGATCAGGTCATTAAATAAATTTTTATTTGAGCTGAGCACCAAATGACCTGAAAAAGAAAAGACATGGAAAGATGAAATTGGGAGGAGCTGCGAATGGTTCCATAAGTCCGAATATTTTAAGGGTGACCTGTTACTGTGGACCGCTTCCCCTAGAACCCCAAAAAAGAGCTCAGTTCTACTGATATGACTACGTAACACATATGGGATAGTACAAAGTCCGTTCCTTCTCAACAGTATCATTCACTGAACAGCTGTGGCATGACACTTTTTTGAAGTTTAGGACGTCAAATTATTGTACAGACAACATGATTATAGAAATTTTTAATCCTCGCAAATGTCAATGTCGACATTCAAAAGTCATGCCAAAATGAAAGTTCAATGCGAAACCATGGTGAGGTTTGCGTCAATTGTGCACAAAATGAGTGGCGATTTATTAGATGAATTCGTGATTTGTGCTCGGCTTCCGTCCTGCGACCCGTCGGATGTCCGCCGAACGACACTCACCCAGAGCGATGATGGCTCTCTTCCTGACGGCCATCCGAGAGCTGCTCAGCTGAGGGAGGAGAGCTGCTTGGATTGTTGGATGGAAGCTGAGAAGAAGAGCTGTGCAAAAAAAAAAAAGGGGAAAAAAAAGAAAATAAAGATTAAAAAGGAAAAAAATATGATGGCTCCAGTGAGACTGCTGAAATCTACACACCTACTTAGATTTCTTTGGTCTCTGTTTTGAAAGTTTGAAATCTTCTCTGTAAAGCAACGAATCTGTATTTTTATTGCAAACAGAATACCATATACCTTACGATATACCATGCAGCAATGTTATGGACAATTCAGAAGTTGCTAATTTACTGGCAATCATCACAAAGATCAAACAATGAAAATTGAATCTTACTGCAGCATTATACATCCCTGCTTCTGTGTACCACGTAATACATCAAAAAGGTGTACATTTCAAAAGATTCCAAAACTGCTGCTTCATCTCATTTTGAGTTGATAACTATATGAGGTAACTCTTACGGCAAATAATGGTTAATGACTCCAATCATGCAAGTATTACACGATTGCCACCCTCGCTTTGAGCAACAATCAAACGTGATCACCAAAACATCTTTGAGTTACTTACGTCCAAATCTGCTGAGAAGGTCACCGAGAATGTCAAGGGCTTCAAGCTTGACTGACACGTCCTCTTGCTGTGAATGTCAACAGAAAAGAGATGAAAGAATTCACTCAACATCTATGAATATTCCAATCAGATATTTAAATAGTCAATCAAGTACAAACACTTTGCACAGTTGCGGCTATAGAATGTCAAAATGAGCTTCACATTTGCATTCACAAGAACTTGTTTGCCATTCAAAAGTACTTGCTTTAAATTCCAACATCTACAAATATTCCAATCAGATATTTAAAAAGTCAATCAAGTACAAACACTTTGCACAGTTGCGGCTATAGAATGTCAAAATGAGCTCTACATTTGCATTAAAAAGAACTTGCTTGCCATTCAAAAGTACTTGCTTCAAATTCCAACATCTACAAATATTCAAATCAGATATTTAAAAAGTCAATCAAGTACGTACACTTTGCACAGGTGAGGCTATAGAATGTCAAAGTGAGCTTCATATTTGCATTATAAAAAAAACTTGCTTGCCATTCAAAAGTACTTGCTTTGCATTCTAAAGTATTTGTTTTGCATTCAAAAGTACTTGTTTCCATTTAAAAGTATTTGATTTACATTCAAAAGTACTTGCTTCATATTCAAATGCGTGCGAGATTGAATCTATTTTCTGTTGATCATGAACAGAGAAACAGCTTGGACTCAGGTATCAGACTCATACTGATATATATGCAAAGAAAAGATCCTATTTTCCACCAAATTGTGACAAAATTTATGTGTTTTAAGTTCTCCACTTTGCAGCAGCACTTAAATGTTACAGTTTGTTCAGTGTGACTAAAATGTTTATTCATGTTTCCTTGAGACAAAGGGCTAGGAACCCTTTGCATTGCTGGTTTTAATGCTTTGGAGTTCAGTCACACAGGACAGTTCAGAGTGGCAAATAGCTCAGGAAATTATTCCATCAGGCTGCTATTTTTTGCAAATTTTGGAATTTATGATTGCAGAATGGACCTGTTTACTAATTCACATTCTAACTCAAGCATAACTAGCATGAGTGTGCATTAGAGCATTCAGCTATTTTTTTCCCCCTTTTGTTGTTACAAGGAGAAATTCTCATCGACTCTCCTGAAGGATTTCAGATTTAGTATTTAACATTTCTAGAACACGAAGGTGCCAGTTTCCTTGATTGTTGAATATTGAATAATGACTACCAAGATTTCAACCATTCCTGGCAATACATAAGTACATTTTACACTTGACCATTGGAACTATACACCCATATAATCTGTTTTTTACAGGAAAACAATAAAAAAAATTACTTATCACATTATAGTCTAAAATTAAAATGTAAGACTATCTTGAATAAATTAAGATTATCTCAGAAAGAAATGCCAAAACAAACAACTCTTATTGGTGTTTTTCTTTCAATATTTTGGAGCCCCTTTATTTCATTGGTCTCTGACTGAACAGACCCTGCAAATATAATTTTGACTCTCAGAGCCGGAAGAGATGGAGCATCAGACACTGAATGGTGACTTTGACCAATTTTGTACTTTGAGGTATTTCACGGCCACGTCAGGCTGACGGAAAACTGCTTTTCTAGATGTATTTTTACGGAAAAAAGTCTTGGTAAGCCAGAGCCCCCTTTGATGCAGGCATCTCTGAAGCATTTGCATCCCTGGGCAGGAAACTTGTGTCCTGCACAGCAGATCCTAAGTTTGTCAGACCTCCTGGATTTATCACTTAAGACGAGAGTTGAGAGTTAAAAAAAAAAGAACAACTACAAACTGCTCAAAGAGAGCTAAGGACTGCAGCACACATAAGATAATAAGATTAAGGAGAAGACATCTAACTAGGATAAATATGGTTTTGTCCATACTTACCTTTGTTATAGCATTTGTCAACTTTCCTGTAATCCCTTTACAAATACTCATCGCTAAGGTGTTTGAAGATGTTGGTAATTCATTGATCACGGTCTTCAGGCCTGAGTGAGCAAAACAGAAGTAAGGTATGTAGACAAGAAGAGAACATCCTCTCAAGAGTCTCAATACTGCAGACCCCTCCCCCTACAAGGGAAAGAAAGTCCCCCCCCACATGACAATGGGTAAACTTATGACAAAACTCAGCACCATGGACTAACTATACTGCTGTCAAGAGAAATACAGAGGCACTTACTGAAACTACATGAGAAACCGGTTTGGCACTATTCTCTCTGAAGTTGAGTTTACAAAGGACAATACGTTGTTTCAAGATATCAAAATTTTGCTCAATTCCATTTCAGTAATAAGTTTTCGTGAAAAAGGAACTTTGCACATGGCTTTGAACTCTTGAGATAAATTAACATGGACTGTAGTTGATCTAGCTGCTACAATACACTGAGTTGCAGACTTTTGATTTTTTGTCACGGTTGTTGTTTGTTTGTGACATTTTGCAGTGGGATACACATACCATCCACTAGAGCCATTTAGGACAGCTACTGTTTGTACAAACGAACAATTACCATTGCAATGTGGGACATATATTTAACCCACACAAATTAGATACCACTGCAATATCGGACACGTTCGACCCACTCAAGCTAAATTAGATACCACTGCAATATGGGACACATATGATATTCAACCCACTCAACCTAGATACCAATGCAATATGGGACACATGTTCAACCCACTCAACCTAAATCAGGTACCACAGCAATATGGGACACTCAGTCGACAGAGTCAAGTTACAAGGTGAGACGAACAGTACCACTGCAATGCAGGATTTACAGTGAACCTACTGAAAGCTACTCAGTGCGAGTATCATACCACTGAAATATTGGATGCATGGTCGACTTACTGTAAAGTGCTTTACACCCTCTGACAACTACAGCAGTTTCATCCATGCAATGTATCTCAGCAATGTATCTCAGAATTCAATCCATGCAATGTATCTCAGAATTCAGACGTTCAGCCACATGAACAGAGCAGCCTCCAGTAGACATTGAGTTGACTTGTGAAGACTTTGACGGGTACAATCACATCGCTACTGTTCGTAACAGGCGTAGTTAGTCAAGTTTCACATCCAGAACTTATGAAAACTGTCAACATATTCAAATTTTTGACGGTGGCTTGTCGAGGCTATGTGCATTTTAGTGCTTATGTGAAAATGTGTCTGGCCATAAATTTTTGAAACCCAAATTGAATTGTTCACTCAGTGATGTTCCTTCGTGTGTGACACATGGGACACTTCTTAGTCTGACCATGTGCCATTATAACTTGGCAAGTTTGGAGACAAGAAACTCAAAGGACTTTGTGATTCGTTGGCAATATTCATGAAGAATACAGGACATGATGTACATACCAATTTTGAAATTCAAACACCTTATCATTCTAGAGAAAGTATGCCTACACTAAGCTCTTTTGACCTCTGTGAGTACTAAGCAGTTTTATATCTTTTCACAATTTGATCTATGGTAATCTCGAATGACATTTGACCTCCACCAAGATCAATGGGAATCAACTAAGTCACTATGAACAACCCACACACTGAGCATGAAATTAGTCAAGATTATGCTTCTTCAGATACTGTGTTTACACGGTTTGAGCTCTGCTGATCTCAAATGACCATTGACCTTCACCAAAAACAATAGGGATCATCGACTCTCTATGACCAATGCACATACTAAGTATGAAATCAGTGAAGATTACCCTTCTTGAGATATTGCATTTACAAATTTTTCACATTTTGACCTCTGGTGACCTCAAATGACCTTTGATCTCTACCAAAAATAGTAATGCTCATCTACTTAAAATGACCAACAAACATGCAAAGTACGGCATCAGTCAGGGCTATGCTTCTTGAGATATAGTGTTTATATCATGTTTACGAGGGTTACACAATTTGACGTCTGGTGACCTCAAATGACCTTTGACCTCCACGAAAACAATGCGGACCATCTTATCAATATGACCAACCAACATGAGTATAAGTCAAAATTACTCTTCTTGAGATATCGTGCTTATAAGCAAGGCGTCACACACACACATGTACACACACAACATCACCATCACATTGATTCCTTTTGCCTTCTGCAGGAATCAAAGATAGTGAATCTCAGCGACCCAAGTCTACGAGACCCTTTACAGATCATTTTGACTCAAATTGAAAGGAAGCAAGAGGACAAAGTACGAACTTCATCCAAACTCACCGATGCTGGAGATGTCTCTCAGCTGCTCCTTGTCTGAGAGCATGTTATCACAGAGAGTGCCCACTATGGTCTCCACCTGAAAGTCCTTGACTTTGGATACGAGAGGTCCAAGACTATAACAACAAATGATTGAAGAAACTTAGCAATACTTAGTGTCTCCAACTCTCAATGAGCAAGAGGTCTACCACCTCTGAATCGCAGACATACCTGATATTTTCCGATAAGACCTTCTTTCCAGATGCCCAAATCGGTTCGTGACTCAAATCAAATGCAGCAGAGTTCATGTAGGCTATCTCAATCATAAAACCAAAATATGGCAACATATTTTCATTGTAAAAAAAAAAAGCACTTGATGTGCACAGTGCACATGGTACAGCAACAAATTTTTCACTGCAAATTACTGTTGCAATAATGTCAATTTATCTATATCTATTTATGATATAGACTAACCACTTACTGTAGCTGCAAGATCAACATTATCATTTTTATCTTAGCTACAATAAAAAAAAAATATGTATAGACTCACCACTTCACAGCAAGGTTCTGAACTTCACCATTTTTATCTTCTAACAGCTTTAATAACATTTTAACTACCTGAGAGGGAAAGAAAAAATTAATGAACGTACAGCAAAGTGCTGCTGTTGTATTAAAGTAAATTCTTTGTTACCAAGAGGGCAATCAATGGAATAAAAGAGGATCAAATAAAATCAGTTTGAAGATTAATGGTTTAATTATAGTTTGCAATCAATAAGTAAAAAGATGAGGATATGTGTCAAAAAATTCTTATGCTATATGCACAGTTCCCAATACCAGGCCTGTGAGACGAGATATGCAAAAAAATCTGAAAAAATCCAAACTTTATCTGAAAATGGCGAACAGCCAACGGGAAAATGGCCACATAACTTTAACGGGTGGAGTTCAGGGGCCCACTTTAGTGACTGGAGTTCAGCAGCAGAGCCTCAAGGGAAGCACCTCCGTAAGCTCCTATGTTTTATTGTGTTGAAGGTGTGAAGAGATGCTTTTTCTGGGCATGTTTTCAGTTAAAACTGGTGTTGGAAAAACTAAAATTTACCTTATAAAAATGCAAATTTCACCCTATATTTTGTATGGACAGGACACTGATAAAAATAAAGTGCAGCACAGTCATTATACAACCTGAAAGCAAGTGACAATGCTGAAATCAGTAACATTTTACGATTTTATTGTTCATTCAATTTAATGACTTGCCCAGTATCTATAAAGTTTATACTATACATCTAATACTTGTTGCGATACACAGAGATCATACACGTGGTTGCTAAATGGTTACTTCCGAAACAACTGAAAAATACAAAAGTATCCTTAATATGCCATCCACGTTCAATCTGTGCCAAAAAGCAAAATAAATCACTATTTAAAATATGAAGTTATGAACATATATTTCTGTGATCAAAACACTTCACAGTGCCAACAGGCTACATCAAACATTTAATCTAAACATATTTTTTAAGTGAACAGGATCAATGAGCAAAACAAGTCATGATTAAATTGTTTGTAATCTATGAGGCCGCGAGACCGTGCAATGTAAGAAGCAATTAGCCTTACGCAGTGGTTAAGTACAGGCATGGTTAGTCCTCATTCAGCAGTCTGTGCACTGAATTTCCTGCGTTGTACAAAGGCATTACAAGCTCCGCGAAAAATTAGCAACCGGTACCTAGCACATAGTATCAAATTCCGGTCATTCCCGTTTTATTTGTTACTTCAAATTCTCGATTTTTTTTTCTAAATTGGAAATTTGAGGTCTTCTTTTTCAAATCGGAACTTCACATTTAAGGAGATATTGAAAAAGATCGGAATTCCGACAAAAATCGGATTTCACACGCCTGGATCAGAACGGCCATTCTCCTTCTCCTGCTAACCTTAGAGCTTCACTGCTGTTAAATTATTTCACCCGCACCAAGGTCCACGACGCACAAGTCTAACCACACTAGCCTAAACAGTCATCGAAAAACAACACCCCCGTATCTTGGTAACTTTCACTGCACCCTCTAACTGTACACACAATTGCTAATCTTATGTGCATGGAAATAACCTAATCCCTGGCCTAGGTCTACGAATATGTGTGATTGGCAATGCTACACCCAGTCATTTACTCTATTTGGTTTAATCCATCATATGCATGTGCAACTCAGTGTTGCTGACAAACAAAAAGAAAAGAAAAATGTTCAATGTAACCAGACCTGTCGAGTCACTCACAATGGGGGGGGGGGACATCACCCACATTTTCCAGTCTTTCCCCACTCAATTTTTCACCTGTCTGAATCTCTCGCACTTAAAAATAAAATATCCCCCACTTGCCATAAAGTTTGTTGCTTTTTTTAAACATTCATTTTGTTGAAGAAAAATGGAAGAAAAAAAAACCATGCCAATCATGCCCTGCTAAGAAGAATGTATCCTAAACAGTAAACACTTGATACTTTGAAATAAGGAATAATCTGATGAAGGTTACAGGAAATGGGAAGTGTCATTTCAGGGGTACACAGTTTGTCAAAAAAGTTTAGTATGCTCCGCGCAAATATGACGGTGCTACGCTTAGACAGTGAACATGCCATGTCAAAAGTTTTCGCCCTTTAAAAAAAATCATCCCACAAAGCACAAAGTGATTTACTACATAATGATGATAGAGGGCAAATTGAAAGGACATGAACAACAGTGCCAAACCGCATATAACTGCAATCCACTGCTTCAAAACATACCTTCCTTTCACTATCATCATCCAGTTTGATCGAGTCCTTCTGCAGCTCCGTCATGAGGTCATTGGTGGCCATGAAACGGAAGTCTTTGTCACTGGACGTCATCTGGAAAATTCAATCAGTTGAAATTACTGCATGCTAGCGATACTTTCCTTTCCCCAAAGTGCACCAGGGAGAATTATAAACAAGTCTCTCTTCAATCACAGACTTATCCAGTGCCTAATTAATTCCCAATATAGCACCACTGATGCACCAAAGCTAAGTGCAACCAATTTCAGCTATCTTTGAATCTCAAAAAACCTAGGCTACACTTACAGTACCAGGGTAGTCTCCCCTAACTAGTCTGCACACACACACACATTAACAGCGAGACAACAAACTACTTTGTTGCACAATCTTGCACACAGAAATCTTTGAGAACCTCACCATTTCCCTTTCATTCAGGCTTCCAAATGCTCAAATACACCAAATGAAGATAAAAAATAATGTATTATGCACAATTTGTCCAATTGCAGGGGTATTTAACAAAATGAAGTTTTTGGCAATGGCTGTTGGCTGTGTGGTTGCTGGCGTGAATACATGGTGTAAAAGGCAATTCAGCATGCAAACCGTCAGAAGCAGTCAACTAGCTAAAACCTTACCTAAGCTACAGTGGGGGATACTATGGGAATATGATTCATTTCTGAGGCTTCCTAACATACAAATGGGGTAGAAAAGCAATATATCTTAACAATTTACATATTCATAGTCTTCTTAGCAGTACCTACAAGCACATGGCTGTTACTTTGGCAGGATTTGAAAGGTTTTCAACTTATTGGACATAGCAAATTGTATTTTTCGTAATAAGTTTTCAAATTACGTTTCCATTCCCATGGATGAAGAATCAGTTTCATTTCCCTTTCAATAATATATAATTTACTGAGTGTGGTTTCCCAGCCCAGTTTATCCCAAAATTAAGATTAATCATAGCCTAATTTCATAACCTTTAGGCACCTACACTACTAGTTCAACCTTCACCTAGAACCATCACTAAGTAGAGCACGTATTTCTATTCTAAGATTTTGTAACATTGATGATACCACAGTGCTTCATTCAAGCTGAATGATGTTGCTTCATCTCTCAAAAATGTTCACTACCTACTGAAAACCACCCAGCACATTCCCAAAACTTTTCGTCTCTTAGGAAGGTCCGAGAATGATTTATAAAAACATAATGCAAACATTTAGGGTGATCAGGGGGGATGTGTGTACATGACATCAAGGGTGATTGGCCAAGCGCTATTGAACGGCGCAAGCGAGGAGCTGCTTGGCATCGTTGTAGATTGCTAACAAGTGTAGAAGTTTGTTACATTCTGTTCAATGGTAATACATGATGAGCAATGTTGCCAGAATGGCTGAAAAATATATCACAAAAAAAATCACATCTCAACCACCTCTTGACCTATTTACAATTAGGGCCTGGGCCTGTTTGCTTGGCTATTTAAGGGCGCATCTTATCGTGCTACATGTGAATAGGAATTACCTAGTTTTTTGTGTGGACAGGTAAGCCTGGGTTTGGCCTACCCTAGGTGAAGAAACACTGTGCTAAACTTATAAACATTGAACATTTTTTTGTCAGAACATTGTTGCTGTGCGTATTATAAGGATACAGTGGGTTGATGAGGAAGACTGTGTCCCAAGCGGAGGTACGGTCGCGGTGTTAAGGTGGGGGAGGTCACATGATTATGACATCATGTGACTTAATGAATACACTTCCATGTATGTTATTATGATAACATGCATTAGGCGGAGGCACAGTCGTGGTGCCACTGTAAGCCCAGTCTTAGTGTGTCAATTGTTGGTATGTTAATCTACCGTGACCGTGCCTCCAGTTCCACGGTGGAAAGCGTTTGGACCGTTGCATTCTGCAGTTGTAACATTTTTACAAAATGATCATACGAACTCTATTTTTCCACGCCAAAAATAACTTTGGGACTATTTTTTCCTTAGAATTGCCCCAAAATTTTTCACCTCAGTGCCATGTCTTTGCACTGTCGGGAATGTAGACACAGAAGTAATGACATGCCTAAGTTCATACAAAACATCCTCAATCCCCTAACCCTGTAATACAGTATATACGCCAACCCTGTAGTACCCAAACATGTATTAACCCTATACACCATTGCTAGCAGGCCTACGAGTGCTCATTCAAGCATATCATTGTCTATCGTGTGTGGTCACAGATTCTAAATTTGAGCCAAAAAATTTGAGCCAAAAAGCTGTGTTAGGCCTAGCGTCGCAAGGGCTATGAATTGTGATGGAGTGTAATGAACTCATGCCATGTAATGGCCAAAGCACATCCTAGTGAAAACCCCACACCCACCGTAGGCCTAGCCTACTCTTGGATTTGCACAGTGTGGTGTAAGTTTGCTACTGTGAGTGTGAGCTAGGCCCCTAGGCCTAAGACATGTAATTCAAACCCTGTAAATATGTGCAAATGTTAGTATCTGTTGGCCATTGGGTAGGATTCCTTTCTGCAATCATATCAATGTTCGTTTCCAAATACCACGCCCCTTTCGTAATGCTCTCTTGACAAAGTCCACGTCTGACGTTAGGCCTAGCTACACTGACCCAATCTAGTTCTTTGACATTGACTAATTTACTACACCTTACACTACACAGTAACACTAACAGTTAGGCTACTCTTTTGTGCACACAAGAACGCCCAAACTATACAGTGGCTACGTACGATAAAATATAGCATTAGGCTTCACATGAAAGTAGTTGAATCTACGCAAAATACCTTCTCCAGCAAGTTGGAGATGTGGTAAGATACACTTGTCATGATGCTAGTGGTAATCGCTACTTCTGCAAGAAATTTAAACGCTTGGTGTCCCAAAAGTCATAGATTGCACTTATTTTTATCACCGTACAACTACCACCAGAGTTCGGGACCGACATGCCCACAGATGGGTTTTCTTGATACGCGACCTTTGTTAGGGGCTAACACGCATGCGCGTGTTACTTTTTCCGTTCGATACTGATGAAAGCGGCAAATCTTTCTTACATAATTTTTTAATACTATAGTAGCATAGGCATTTTGTGGAGTTTGCACCTGAGTTTGTTCGTCTAATTGTATTATACTTCTCTCTCCGAGTTTCATGCAGAATGATATATAGTATGATGTGTTTTAAGTTCTGCACAACTATAAAATCAACTATAAAAAATTGATGAAAGGGTTGGTAAACAGAAGTAACGGCCTGTTCATCAAGAAATATTGAAAGAGCTAGTGGAAAGTACCCTTTTTCGTGCTTGTGTATAAGAAGCTTATGGTGATCAATCTATTTACGAAAATTATCTCCCAGTTTCAGTCTCATCCTGTTTTACAAAAGTTCTTGAACGCATTGTTTGTAAGGTATCTTAAATTTGCTTTTATCGATAAGTGTAGTGTTATCAATACGGTTTCCGTCCAGGTCATTCTACCAAACATGCCAAATAGAAAAGTTCTGCATGTTCTCATTTTATACACAAATTTGTAAATCGTTCCCATTAAGGTAAGTTTAATCGGTTCGAAATGATATGCTTAGGTGTAAACAAATCATTAAATGCCGATTTTTATTCGACTTGCTTGATCTTTACCATTACCAAATTTTAAATGACATTATAATTTAGGGAATTTCTCCGCAAAATAATGCACCACGTCTTGCCCATACCCACGTTTACGACAAAATTGTAGATCATAATAAAACCAATTCTTCGCCTCCTGCTAACCAGGGTAGTTTTTGTCGATATACAGAATGCAGTCCGCCGCAAAGGACTGTTTCCCCTCTGCAGAGGAATTTTTTTCTGGTGAGAACCAAAAATTTTCTGCGCGCTACGCGCGCTGTAAATTGGAGCCCCTCCAAGTTCTTCAATAGTTCGATCCCACGTTACCAGACAGCATAGGCCTTGCCCACCTTTACAAGTAACATGAAAGCAAAGTACGCAGTTTATGTAGTCTTATAGGTAATTTCAACCCATGTCACAAAGCCTAGTTGCTGCTGTTCTCCCATATGCTGTCCATGCGGTATGTCTATAGTGACTTGAGGAGAGAAATACAGCGTAGGTAGTATGCCCAATAGGACCCAACTGCCAGGATAATTATTGACCTATTGAAGCTTTTATTGGTACTGAAGTTCTAATATATTACTGTATAATAACTATTACAATTCGCGCCCTTCGCGAACTTTCCAGTATTACATTTTAGATTCCAGGAAAAAATTAATCACCGCCAAAACTATATGTTCCTAGGAAAGGTGGCTTGAAACAAGCACTGTTAATTTTCGCCATCATCTCAAGCAGCCTTCTTGACCAAGCGACTGGCCTCATGATGTTAAACTTATTGTCCCGTCAATGTATATGACACACTGCAGCCCAACACATATAGAGAGGATAACCTGAATTCTGCGTCAGTGACATGGAATTTCGCAAAATCCGAAACGAAAGAAACCTGATCAATAAGGCCTATTACAAAATTTAAGGCATTCTGGTAAACCTTATATTGCTGGAGCTTCCGGAACCCCCACCGCGGGCTCTACCCTCTGGACTCCACGTGTGTACACTCGAGCCTTCCCGGCTCGGTGGTGCACAGAAGATGCACTTGTCAGGGGAATCAGCAGGTTGTGCCCCCCCCCCCCCATACCTTTGAAATCCTGCACACGCCACTGCTGGTACCTATGACACACAGCTCCCAAAAAAGCGTGTTCAGCCCGTGGAAATATATTTATGACTACAATTATTAATCCTCTAAGTTACCTCAATTTGGGAGAAGAAACGCTTTTTTGTGCCATATGAATCAATCTTATAAATTTATGATTTACGGCAAAAAGAAGGGGCCTGCCTAATGAAAAAAGTATTCAATGGGTGGGTCGTAGCATGAACATCAACAATCCAGTATAGCCAGAACTTGCAAGAATGCTACATGAAACGAAAACCCTATAAGCTACATCATGAACCAACACACCGTAACGTATTTGCGAGGTTTATATGGCGATGTAAGGTGTCTAGATTGACTCCAATTTAACTTGGAAAAACCACATTCACTCTATAACCTCCACCATTGGCAAACGTATTGGAATACTTTAGTTAAAACATATTCTTCTCTAAGAATAGCCTATACTTCTTACATTATATCTTACGTTGATCTACTCCCATCTTACCTATTACCTCACGACATGGTCTGGTGCAAAGTATAAAACACAATTAAATAAGTTAACGGTTCTTCAAAAACGAACCTTTTCCTCATCTTTCGTCTGTTGATTATAATGACCATACGTGCTAAGCTTTCTTATCACAACATCTGTTAAAGTTCCTCGATTTAATGAACTTGAAGGTTGTCTTATCTACTTACAGTTCTCTTCACCACATCCTTCCGCTTAGTCTTGACAGTGTTTTCAGTTATAGCATCCACGCACATAATACGAGAGAAGCAAATATATCCACATCCCACGCTACAATATACATTCTTTGCTAAGAACAATTTAGTGTATCGGGCAGGTTATCCTGGACTAAATTGCTTTCGGAGAGTCCTTCAAACCTACCTTCAACTAATTATTATGTAAACTCTTATTAACTGCTTATATAACGAACGTGAGTCTGTTGCTAGTTTGTAATTGTTTCTTTTGTTTTTCTTGTCCTCATGGAGTGTGACTACTGGTTAAGCGTACTGAAGTTTCCTGGAGCACTCCTTTTCACAGCGTTACCCTTTTGTATGGAATTAAATTTTGTTATGACTGTACTTTAAAATCGATATTGATCGCTGCATTGTGAAGAAACAAAAATAAATAAAATGGAAAAATTAAATGTCAATGTAATAAGTACATTGATTGTGTTTTCAAACTTGGAAAATATATGCTAAAATTATCGTGGAAAGTTGCTTCTACCATTAAGTCGATCATCTTTATGTGATGTTACTTTCCACATGCTCGACACGTATATCCACGCAAAGGGCGAATCCAGCATTTGCGTTCCAACTGGAACGATGGTCGTTAACGGCACTTCCACGTGTTTTGTAAGCTGCGTGTGCCAAGTCTTGAAATATGTATCTCATGTTTGCAAATTTTCAATTATTAAAAACAGAAGTAAGTCTATGAAAACGGTAACATATGTACTACATGGGATGAGATGATACAAGAATCATAGTCCATTATGTATCCTTTTTCGTTTATTCTTGGAACACTTGGCAAATGTTGATGGGGGGGGGGGGGGCTAAACATATCTTTAGTCCCCATATTTTTCATTGGGGCAATTGGGTCACTGGGGTTTTGACGGAGTTCAAGAGACCCAAGGGCATAGTTGAAATATTTTTTTTCTAACTGAGCCTGAGACATGAACGAGGACTGTTGTATGTGATACAGTGTGATACGGAAACACAGTATGCATCTATATATTGCAGTGGTGTACCCAGAAGGTTGGACTAAGGGTGGTCTGAGAATTACGAAAGGACTCACTATAAGGAGAGCGCTACTTTCTGTTGGAGCGGAGCGTACCAGCAAAGAGAATACGTAAAAATACCCCCTCGATCGGCCGTAAATAGCCAAGGCTCAGCAACATTCGCTACTGGAAGTGGTACTGTCACTATTTTATTGGAATGGAAAACCCTTCTCCTGACATACTGGAGGTTTTCCCGCCTTCAAAGTCTGATGAAATTTGTAAATTCCATGATGACTACTACACTTGCATGAATTTTAAAGGCTGAATATGGGCAACACCATGATCGACTTCAGAGGTGTGCTCAAAAAAGCCCAAGCTTGCATTCCCCTTCATGCACATCCTCTTCCATTTTTTTTTTCCTCCGGTGAAGAGATAAAAAGTTCGCCAGCGGTAATCCATTTAAGTCGCCCGTCTCCTCTAATTGTAAGATAGCGCCGCCACTATGTATATGTACTTGACAAGGTTAGGTCATCATTGAAGGTATTAGAAAACGTCAGCAGATCAGCAGACTTGACAAAATGCATGATATAATATTATAGATTGGATGCTTCCAGCCACCTAGTATCTCGAATTAAGTGCATTCTATCACTGGTTCTTTCAAGGCATCTTTTTTTTTTTCTCCCAATAATCGTATGCGGACAGACGGCTTCTACGGAATATTCACATCTAGAAGCATGTAAATTTTATTAAAATGTAAGCTCCAAAAGTTTATAAAATTTGTTTCATAGAAAAGTACCAAGCTCTGATCATGACTTCAATGGTAACTCAAATACTATCACCCAGGCTGATAGCAAAAGTTTGGTGAGCCCGATGACGCCCCTCTGTCAGTCACTTCGTCGCTCTGCTAGAGATGTTTTCAGTGGTATGAAAGTCCGCCGATGACGGCGACCTTGGCTGGTTTGAAACTGTAACCCATTAAACATGAGCTCCGTCGACCATATGACCACCGGGGACTGGCTGGATATTTGCTGACTGCGTACGTAGGAAGTTCTGTAACCCTTCTCATTGGGTCATATTCTGTCTCTCGCGCAGATAGGTTGGCATACTTTTGAATTTAATTTTAAATGATTAACTTAAAGACCCCACCCCTTCTCCTCAGCCAGGAAAGCCTGTCTGCAAGTCATCAGTTTAATTGGAAATAAATGGGGCATCTTGCAAACACGGAATTTTAAACATAAAATGAGCGACAATCGTTGTTCCAGTCGGTACTGCAAATTGTAAAAGACTATTCAGTTTCTATTCACTTGAGATCGTTACACGTCTCATAACGATAAATATCCGACATTCCTGAAAAATACCAAATTTGGGATTCAGACCTGACTTTATTTCTTTCTTATCATCAATCGTTATTAATTTTTGCTCCAGCGAGCCGTCCGATCCTCAACGATTATTCTTTGGCCCTATAGTTGATGCCCAAATTGGGCTTCTAATTGGTATAGTATTGTGCGGGTAACCCGGTTGCTGCCGAACTCGTTTTGTCACTGGGGGGGGGGACTCTCTCGTCCAGATTGGACTCACTGATTTGACCAGAACTGAGTAGTAACTGTCGTCAAATGTTTTGCAAATTTCATCTGGCTGTTCTTGCCAGGCTTACGTATGTTCTATTGGGATTCTTGGTATATGGAATTCTACATTATCCAAAATATGTAGGGTTAGGAAACTTTTGGAATTGGCTGGACTTCATTGGGCCCGATTGGTAGTGACGACGTCACGTGGGTAAGTTACGAATCAGTTGCTAGGCAACCGGATTCATTTCCTAAGTCAGGCGATGATTGAGAAGATCACTGCGAACATGTATACGTATTGTATCATTAGAAGACCGTACTAAAGATTTATTAGCAGATCACACTGATATAACTACAAAAAATGGCAACGTATTAAAGTACAGCACAAGCTCTTTGATTGTTTACCAAAGAACACCACGTTTTCACAAAACCTTTTACGCATGTGCAGTGTGTAATTACTCCAGATATTATTCCTCTAACTAAACCTTTAGTCTAAGTCTTAACTATCTTGTAATTATGCATTATGTCTTCTGCTTCAGACTTACAATGAAAAAAGAATAATGACCTGTTCTGCACAAGGAGCTATGACACACGGGATTTCAGAGTCGACTTTCTTTGGAAATTTTTAACCTATGCCCTAGAAGAGTGGAAATAGAGGTCATGTTATTGTCCCAATGAAGACTCGATTGGGCAAAAATTAAGAGTAAATTATCCTTCACCTTTCTTGAAACTTGTCACTTACTTCATTGTTGCAATCCACAGAATGAAAACACCGATAAATTTAAAACAGAAACGGTCATAAATCAGCTTTGAGTGAAATCATGAATAGCCCAATTGGGGCCTAAATTGATCCAAACGCCTATACCAACAATATAGCCTCACTTCAACTCAGCCCAAACAGTAAAAAACCCAACTTTTTATGACCAAATCGGGTGTGTTGGCTGCTCTCGATTCGTCATTACACCCATGGCTCTACTATTGAACAATTTAAATTCAGATACAGTACATATCGCTGGTGAAATCCTTGATAAAATTGTACGAGTCACTTCAGTTATCGGAATTAGTGTCAAAATCAATAGAAATTTTGTTATTTAGATGGAGGGGCCTTGTAATATTTTTTACCTTAATAGCATATAAAAGAGAGTTGTTTTTTTTTGGGGGGGGGGGGTGGTTTCAGGAACAAACCCTAACCATGATGGTATGTCTCAATATTACCTCATGTTCTATCATGCAGAGAGGGTCTTCTCGAGACATGATTTTGGCTCATTGCAGACATTCCCTGAGGACTCATGTCATCCATATACGGGTTGATCAATACCCTATCAATCCACGCATGAATCCTTTTTCATAACCACACTGCGAATATAATTTATTTAATAATCATTGTATAAAATTCATGAAAAAGTTTTCCCTGTCTGAAATTTCGAGAAGTTTCATTGAACCAGAATCCTGTTTTATGGCTTGATTGCTGATAGCTAACGCTTTTCTTGGTGCTTTATTCCCTTTGCTCACGAACATTAAGGTTATTATAATGATAAATCGTGTACGGAAGCAGGGCAAATCTTGGAACTGTACTTGAGATTGTGCATTCATCCGCTGTACGCAGATTATGTGTGCTTAAAGGATCTATTTTTCCGACAAGGGTATGAATCTTTTGTGACAAATCGCGCAAAACCCGGAGTGCGATTCCAGAGACCTACCCTGTAAGGCTAAAGTGCCGCTATGCTGGGATTTTGCTAGATTCGACAGACTTTTTATCTGTCAGAATTTAATTAACGTAGATTAATCTGCACTATAGTTTAATAACTTCAAGTTATGCCTCCCTGGCTCTGTCTATGATATTTCCATTCATCAAACATTGTGGTAAAGAGAATGGCCGTTGGTCTACGTTAAGATAGATGACTTTTTGCCACCACGTATGTCCTAAATAGAAAACAAACTACAAATACTGGAAAAAAATGATGATTGTTGTCCATTTGAGCTTTTCTGATGTAAGTTAAGTTGACGACACTTGCAACATTTGTGACATTTTTTTTTTCAATTTTAATGTCGCCTAACTTGAAGTTCCCCGTAAGTTTGTCTTATGAACTGTGGCAGCAACACGTACCGGGACCAGTATGGAACCCGAACACTACACGAAGGGAGATATACAACTGTCATAATGGTTCTACGTGTCTACAATGACCTACAAATACGGGAAAATACGGAAAAAGTTAGACATCGTGCGACTACGTAGAATTTTCTTGTTCCATGTTGGAATATTCAAAATTCCATCAATTGGTTTAAAGGGAGCATTAGTGAGCTAAACTAGGACTCATGGGATCAAACTACGATTATTTCATATCTACGTTATGCTCACAACTAAGGGGGGGGGGGGGATGTCCTACTAGGCTAATTATCGTGAACGACATAAAATGAAGTAGGATACAACACCCAACCATCTTATTTTGGTCTTGCCTCTTAAAATGTACGGATTCTTTAAAGCATGATGTATTTTTTTTCAAGTTGTTTTGTCCGTTTATTGGATCACAACACAACAAGTAAAGAGCACATGATTAAGAAAAAGAAATAGAAAATACAACATAATTAATCCAAGAAAAAAGAGATTCGACCATGATTGTGTATTAGGCTACTAAATAATCCTCAAGTCTTCATACAGTACATGGAAAAAAAATACATGCAGTTGTACATGATGAGCAGTCTAACACGTTCTGGGACCAAATCCACATGTCATATGCGTGACTGTTCGAAGACGATTCAGGGCAGACTACCTTCCACACCTCCCCCCCCCCCCCCCGGGTTGCCAATACGTGACAAACAGTCGTCCTAGTAGCTATGAAAATGATAGAAATACTGCTGTATCATTCTCCAACCAGTATTAGTAGTTCCATGTTAAAACCTAGCGTTGTGATAAAAACCTGACATGATTTACATTCGTAAGTCACGGACCTATCCCCCATTATACAATAACTAGAGCACTTCAGACTAAAAAAGGCACCTGTGTCGTACCTTCAAAACTGACAACCGTGCAAACTCTACACCTAAGAGGCTCTTCATCTACTTTCTATGATCACAGCCCTTGCAGACTCGAAATGATGCCTATACAGCCTTATGCAGGTAGTTGCTATTTATCAGAGCGTCCGGCTACAATGTATGCAAAAATCGGTCTTTAAAAAGTGATTGCGTGCGTAGGCAAAAAGTAAAAACATTGAAATTTCATCTCCAAAAATTTGGTAAGGCTTTTAACAATCTGGGAAAATAAATAGGTTTCAGTTGGTTAATTTTGCCATATGCCATTTCAAATTCTTCTAACATAACGACAAAAAGTGTAGAATACGGTAATGTAGTGTTTGACAGTACTCATTCAAATCAACGGTGTGCTTCTTTGAGCCAGCCAATGGGAAGTATACTAGTATTAAATATTCAGTTACAACTCAGGATCACTGACGCCGCGGACAAGGTTGTGTTCAGTTCGTAGGTTATTTGTAAATACAGTGTTTCCTTTCACCAAATACTACAATTCCCCGATACCTACCAGGGAGCAACGACTTGAGTAGTATATTTTTGATACACTAGTGAGACCTGTACGGTTGCATATTCATTATGTAGGCGTTTATAGTAAGAACCGTTAATTTTCAAGTATGATTTCTGTATTTTTACTGTTTTTATGCCAACCTCGGTGCTTTTCGAAGTAGTTACTGTCATTTTCCTTCATTGAAAGACATAGTCCGTTCATCTACAACCTCGCGTGCACATTTAAAAATAAAGAAAAAGTTAAGAACAAACATAATCTTATCTTTTTGTTTTTTCAGTACACACGCAAACACTTTAAAGTCCACACACTCCTTTTTATCACTTCAACTGTGTTGCATTCCAGAAAGTTAGTCCTGCGTGCCTGTTGCGCAACCGGGTGTCCATATCTCCTTTCATAAAGTATCAGTCGACAGAGTAAGACTAAATTCACTTTTTCTTCCTTTAATTTTGAGATACTAAGGCATCTTTAATACTTTTTTTATGATTTGATCTAAATAACAAATCTCGTAAACCACGTTTGTCACTTTACACAGCACGGAAATTAGCCTATTTACAATTTGATCTCAAGGGTTTCACGGTTCACAATGGAGCACTTTCTCTTTCTTCTCTTTCGCTCAATTGTAAGGTCAATATTAAAACCATTAAAAAGTGCGTACCTGTATTTAATTGACAGCAATGAAAGAAAGTCTTTGTACATCAAAATTATAACCCCTGTAAAATGCAATGCACGTAGCATATTTTCTCCATGCTGTACGATAAGGACAAAATTGACGTAGCTTCTACGGTTATTAAAAAAAAATGCTGGCCCTTCAGTCATGAAAATTTTTTCTTCTGTTACTTCCGGTCAGTAATTTGATGGATACAGTCCATTTTAGCACAGATCTCCTTCTGTGATGATGACATTTAAAAATGTTTGCCGCCCAACAATCCCGAGGCGAATCCAAACAGGGGAAAGACAAAACTGATGATCAAATCTGCCGAATTTCCCGGATGCAGTTGGTCGATGAAGGTCACGAGGTTTTTCCAAAATTCCCTGTCCTTCGCGGAGTACATGAAATTAACTTTCATCCTGAAGCGGTTCCAGATGTATTTCAGATCCATCCCCATGACGACAAAGATGGGCAGAATCGAGATGATCAACTGCCTGCAGACGACGAGGATATTGTACGCAAAGAGTACCGGGTTTTCGTCGCAAGTGTATACACACAAGTGATACGTGGAGTTAGTCTCATCAGGGACGATGGATTCTTCGTGCCAGCTCCTCCACCGACCGTAATCAACCTCGGTGCCATTGAATGAAAACTTGCTGATTTCGTAATTCCAGGTCAGGAAGCAAGTAAAACCAAAAGTGGATGTAAACAGATTTAAACTATACCAAGGCAAGATCAATCTCCGTAGCTCAAAATATTCTTTGAAGAAAGAGCGAGTTTCCTCTATGCAACTCTCCAGGTCTCCTTGGTGTTCTGAGATGAACTCGGACGTTTCGTTGCCTTTCTCTTCTACGCAGACTCGTTGCAGGTATAGAAAGTAGCAAAATCCACCAAAGAACAGTCCGCTCAAAACTCGAGCTATCACCCAAAGGTACTCCAAAGAGTATTGACAGTCAAGACTCATCTTTAAGAAAGCCGAGATCTGCAACGATGCATAGAGCGCTGGGAGAAAGGCAAAAACCAACAAGAAATGGCCAGGCTTTGGAAAAGGAATCATCTTCGTAGGTGCTTTCAAAGCAGCGAATTTTCTGACGCAGTTGGCTTCATCGAATAAATTGAGCCAGGTCACTATGACGTCATTTCTCGGCAACATCAGTTTGCACAAGAGTGGAGCGACGCATATGATCTGTGCGGAGGTCACGGAGGGCCAGTAGCACATGAATGACGCGAAGCGAAGAAAATGGTCTTCTTTGCCGAAATAACAGAACATGTAAAAACCGAAAGAAGTCAGAGACAAGGCAATCAACAAGATGCGAAAAATCGTGGATAACAGCCACACGAATCGCCTCTGGTATGTCCATGATTGATCTTCACAAGATAATAGGAAAAGAAAAGACTATGTTATATGTACATGCTCTGCATGTACTAATGTTAGCATAATGTATGAATAAAAGGGTAAATAGGTCAACAATAGTTGACCTGTTTTATAACATATATGTTCCACGTGCATGGTAAATAAAATATGGTATATTTGCGTCAGGAACCTTTGTCTCTCACATTTTAATAGAATTTGATAATGTGTGGTGCTAATCAGTTATTTTATTCTCTACTTGTAGCCTGAAAACATAACCCGATTGTATTCCAATTTGCAACGATAGGCCTGTATGATCGTGACAAAGATTGTGAAGTGTTGGGAAGATGATCTGTCAGAATTAAAAATGAATGGTGTCATCATATATTCTCCACACTAACTACAATGTTGAGTATTTGCAGGCAAATGCAATTTTAGTTTCATTTTTTCTTTTTAATTTCGCTTGTTCGGTTGTTCTCGGTATACATACAATGAAAGTCTGGAAATGAGTGTTTAATGACACAAAGAATTAAAATAGGCGCAGTACAAAGAGAACGAAAGCACTCAAGCAACCTCCTTTAACAGGCTTAACTAGCAGAGTCACTCCACAAACGAAAAGAGATAAAGATTGACAACAATGTATAGGATAACATACCTGTATAAACTTATATATTAAATGATACCTTAATACTTAAATTAGAATTCCGGGCAAGTAACATGCCTTTTGACTTTTTCAAGCAATTTCAAACCATTTTCGTTCATATTCTTGACTTTTTGACATGACCTTCTCGTAGACAACACGATATGTACAAACTTTCCGGCCCAGCTCTAATTCACGACAACTAACCGGATTGTCCTAGATAATGAGTAATTAGATGATTTATTGCCCTGTCTTTGGAAAGGATTACTTCTGAATCCTTCGTACGTATTACAGATCACGTTTTCCAGTTTTCCTTATCTTCGAGCTATTGTTCTGAGCGGCCTAAGTGCTGTAATGTGGTCTTTTTTATGAGAAATTCCTCTTCTTATTTGTTCAATTGAGCCATTCAATCTCCCGACAGTCACAGTACGGTATGTTCTTTACAAACAACCTAGGGAAATATCGTTGATCGCCATTGAGTCTTGGCTGAGTCTTGGGCGACGATCCCGGCTGATCTAGGGAGTATTACATATATAATACTAGGGATCTAGGGAGTATCATATATATATATATATATATATATATATATATATATATATATATATATATATATATATATATATATATATATATATATATATATATATATATATTCTGCCATGGGACAGGTTACACCAGGTACGTGGTGCCTATAGTTTTCGGTAGCTAATAAACACTTATGTGGTGATAGGCCCACTTACAGTGCCTTAGACCATGTTCGTGATTCCTCTTGTCCGTTGCGTCATTTATCGGGTTGTTCCATTCAACGGCCCCCATAAACCACATCAAAACTCGCAAACCGATGAATACACGACGAGAGTCGTGTACGCAGTTGGCAGGGCGAGTTGGACGGTAGAGCGGCTTCACTTCGGACGCCATCAATGGAACACTAGTCTCTTGGAATCGATCTCTGTGATTGGACACAAAACAGAAGACACGGTTATTCCTGCAAAAGAAAAGGTCAAATTTGACCCAATCATTACGATTACACGTAAACTTTGAACAATGCACTCCCACGGGAGCGTGTCCGGAAATTTATCACAGGACGGGACGAAGCTTGTAGAGGACTGCCCGAGCGTAGCTTCAACGTGGGCTGTAGCAAAGGTTTTTAAGAAACATTAGTTCGTATAAATGTCCCCCACTTCGCTGGAAATGGCACTTACTGAGCCTTTTCTTTTTTCTAAAACATTGTATCTCCTGCTAGCAATATCACAAAAATTAAATAAAAATAATACCCAAAATAGTCTCGGGGACGACTGCCCCCTTCGTACTCCTCCCTCCGCTTTGCTACGTCCCAGGATGCACTTGCAAAGTAGATGATAGAGTAGTACGTGACGGTATTGACAACGAACGAATGAAATAAACTCTCTCCCTTGAACTTATGTCTTAGTTTGTTGACACAGACATGAACCTTAGGCTTCCTTCACGGCTCAATATTCTTTCATATACAAAAGGTGGCTTCACAGAACACGACATCTAGATTTCAGAAAACAGATAAACAATTTCTTACCTGGAGAAATAGACACGAAATCAAGTTTTAATATTCAAACGAAGAACAATTTTCGAAACGGTTCCTTCGATTCAAAGCCTCAAACACTATGTTATGTTTCGACGCTGATGAGTCTTTTCCTTATCTTTGTTGTGCCTCAGTCACGTTGAGTAACTTCAATCACATCTCTCAGTTCTGCATATATATATATACACATATATATCAAGTTAATTATAATCATATTACACTGTCGTTATATATACATATAAATATATAAAACACTCATTACTGGCAGTGTTGTACTGGTGAATATTTAACCGCACGTGCGAAATGAAACAAGCAGTAGCGTATAGGAAACTCACTTGTTTAAAGGGACTGTGTTGTAGAAGAATTCTTTTTGTTATTTCAATACACTAAATTATCCAACACGCACGCTATAAGAACAGTTTACAAATGGTATGCTTGGTAGCGGTATTTTGTCAATTGTTGCTGTTTTTTCAGTTGGAGTAACACTTTCTCGATGTGTTTAGGTTTATTATGGAACTGACTTCTTGACACTGAACTGAATCGCCCTGCACTACGTCCTCATTGATCATCAAGCTGTTAAATAATAAATTATATGTTACACAAAATATTTATAACGAAGAAAGGATAACCAACGCACCAATTTTGAAGGTCACTCACGTTACCCTCCTTGAGATACTACGTCCACAACTAATCAGTCACTGATAGATACTTTCCTTACAATATTTTCAAACTCCACCGCTGGTGACCTTAAATGACCTTTGACCTAAATGAAAAACAAAAGAGATTTTTCATCTACTCACAATGACCAAACTATACACTTAGTTTGAAGTTCCAGCAACTTTTGTTTCTGGAGATACAGTGTTTGCAAGGTTTCTAAACTATGACCTCTATTGACCTTGTGTGACCGTTGACCTCCCTAAACCTGACAGCGATCATTTAATCATCAAGAGCAACGAAACGCTCAATCAAGTAAAGCGTAAAATCGATAACAAGATACTAACAATTCTTCTTGAAATTCTAACGGTCCGCAGCCGTCAAAAAATCTGACATTTCGTTAGAAGAAATTTTAAGTTCAGTTCGATATTACAATCTTGTTTTTCGAACTAACATCTTTATCCATGAATCTCTAAATTTTCCGATTGTCGTCTACTTGAACTCTGCTCTGTGATCTGATGTCTTTCATTCGCATCGATTTTAGATTCGTTTCCTCTGTTTATTGATACCGTATTCCATATCACAAGGATAAAATTGTCAGTTTAAGACTGAGCCAATTTAAAACAGCTAAAAGGTAGAAATTAGAAAAGAGAAGACAAAAATTAAAGATCGATCGAAACTTTGGATATTTACAAAAGGAACTTTTTAAGAAACGAAATACGCTTTTAACTCCAGAACTCTTTAAGTTGATTTACAAACACAGCTTGACTAAAACCGTTTCTAAAACAACATTTTCTTAAGGAAGGAACTTTATTTTTAACCAAGGAAATATATACAGTATGAAGTTATATTGATATTTCCAAGTGTCTAATGTTTGAAATCAACTTCAGCAAATACAGCCGTCAAAGTGTAGAATCAGTGTTTATACTTTGTGTGAAGGAAACATTTTAACTATTAAGAATAGGTCACTTTGAAACCGCTGACTTTGAACAATGCAGTCAGCGCAAATAACTAATTTACCATATTTGTTTATTTGTAACATAATTCGAAGTCAAAGGTGGGAATGAGACATAGAGCTAAGTCTTTTTTTACAAGCCTGATAAAACTTTATTTCTATCTAATGACTCATATACAGTGTATTGAGACGTTGATATTTTACAACTTTTATAAATATTTAAGTTTTGAAATGATTTATCAAATACAGCAGTCACTCTTCATAGACAACCAAGAAGGCGTTTACAATATTTGCAGACTAATAAACTTGATTTCAACGCAAGACAAGATATTTTTTTAAAGGAAAAAATTGTTTCATCTTGGTAATGCTTTTTTTTTTCAATTGATAATATATACATAGGCGCTAATTTTTTTGTGAAGTAAAACTTTATTTCTGTCTTGAGCTTACATACGTGTGTGTCACATATACGGTACATAACAAAGATTGGAAAATAAATGTAGTATTTACAGGTATTGACATAGGGACAGTTTCTGCAGTTTTGTTTTTCAGGAAAAACTTTATTTCGATTCAGAACATATATACATATGTACACATACACATAACCAGATTAGGAAGATGTAAAATTTACAAGTATTTACAGTGTAATTAATATAGGCGTACATATTAAAAAAACATATTCAGTATAAGGTGTTTAATAACTGATCTTGTAAAAGATCCTGATCTGGAGGGCAAAGTACTTCTTCTGGTCAGCAGTCGTCAAAAATGTGACATTTTATTGCATGAAATTTTAAATCCAGTATAATACCACAAACGTGTTTTTAGAACTAACGTCTTTTATCCATGAATCTCTAAATTTTCAGATTGTCGTCTCCTTGAACTCTGTTCTGTGATCTGCTGCCTTTTATTCGTATTGATTTTAGATTTTCTCCTGTGTTCATTGATATTCTAATCCCAATCACAAGTAAAAAAATTGGAAATTAAAAACTGAATCAACTGAATATATAGCTAAACGGAAAAAAATTAGAAAAAGAAGAAATTAAAGATCAAAGGAAAGTTTATATATTTAAAAAAAGATTTTTTTAACAAACGAAATACCGGTACTCTTTTAAACCCAGAGATCCTTAAGTTGATATAAAAACACAGCTTGACGAAAACCCTTTATAAAAAAAAAACCTGTTGTAAGGCAGGAACTTTATTTTTATCTAAGGAAATATATACAGTATTAAGTGATAGATATATTCTAAATGTTTAATATTTGAAATCCATTCGCAAATACAGCAGTCAAAGTGTAGAATAAGTGTTTCACTTTGTTTGAATAAATATTTAAATATTAACAAGAGGTAACTGTTTGAAAACCTTTTATTTTGCACACTGGAGTCAGCGCAAAATAATTAATTTTTCCTTTCATCAATAAAATCGATCAAATGAAATTAAGTTATTGATCATCCACAAAGCCAATTATGTGACAAAATGACATCATACACTGAGCAATAACGTTTCATCATTTAATCCATGTTTTTATAATACTCTTTGCTCCTGAGCAAACATGTTTTGAAGCAAATCCATATGCCGCCAAATAAGAAAATAAATCAATTTCGACAAAATATTATTTTAAGTTTCAATACATGCATTGATTTTTTTTTCGAAAAATGTTTCTTAATTTTCTGTAAGTATAGTTTTCTTTCTAGGGCTTTCGTTACTGGGATCTGCTTTCCTACTGCCCCCCTCCTTGGACAAATAAAAATGTTTGTCCCTACTCAGATATCTGATAGAAGATTTAAAAGGAGAAAATATTAACCAGTCAGTCCGCAGACTACAGTTAGATTTTTGTGGCTCGAATTTTTTTGCTTGCCCTGAACTGTGCCTTGCCTGGTTCATCCAGTAGTGCCTGGTGCACTTATCAACTTTTAGTTTGTACCCACCAAAGAACACAGAAACATGTTGTAGCACTCCATCATTGTCTTCTCTTTCAGTTCTGTATCTGCCAATGCTACAAATGATACCAACTAGTTACTGAACGGGCATACTACATCAAACAGGCCTGTCTTCTCAAATTTATAACCTAAGACCAGAGCTTAATTTCCGATTTAGGGGAAAAAGTATATGCTAGGCATATACTGAAGCCCTATGTCGTTTAATTTAAAGTAAAAAAATATGTCTCAACGCTAATTCTCATTTCTTTGTTAGTATGCCGAAAAGTAGCACACTCATGCATGGTACTCAGGCATACTTGTAGCCTATCCCATTAGCCAAACGCTAATGAAATTGAAAGGATAACATTACACAGCTTTAGTGTGTTCAATTAACCTGGCACAGGAACACGGTCATGGAGGGTAAGTCAAGTGGTTGCGATGTTCGTAACCAGATTTTCTAGTTGGTCATATAGATTATCGAAGCATGAGGTGTTTGACCTGACCTAGGGTGATGAGGGTTTGCGAGGGAAAACTATGTGGTTGATTTGAGTAACAACTTCCTGGCTATCTTACTCTGGAGACGCATATGGTATACACGGTAGTTATTCTCTTGGAATAATAGACCCCTTGCATGTGATGTCACAATGATGCACTGAAGCGCCCCCCCCCCCCCCCCGACGATATGCCACACAATTTAACACGTACACGTTGCTCATATGCCTCTCGGCGTACACTTGCCTAGCGTAGCTATACGCACTGTTTGTTTGTGTATCCTCAGAGAAGGTGCCCTTTTTTGTTGGTATGTAACGTCAATCCAAGGGGTCCGTAAACGTTTAACCTGATCTGTTTACCCGATCTTCTGTCAAACTATACTTGTACAAACTATACTTACACAAAGAAATAGTTAAGAAGAGAAACATATACATATTGAGAACGCAATAAAATTAAGATGGTATGTTTGCTTGACTGTACAGTCACCAAAGTGGTTTTCAAACTCCTTCCAGGGTCATTGCCAAGCCCATTTTCTTTGAGGTCCATAATCCGTCATCAAATCGTTGATTGTGGCCATGAGAATCTCCATACTACACACTTGACACGTCTTTGCCTCCTGTCTCAAGTTTAGCCGGACTAACAAGTAATGAACCACTTCCAAGCTATATGGTAGCTCACCTTGAAATTTATGCTCGTTGCTTTCATCTATCAGACCAGTTTTGGCTTTACGTTTCTGGCCTTCGATAAATTTGGTATTGGGTTGTACCGGTTTCGTTTCAAATGTTTGGCTACGTCTTTCACTGTAGTCTCGTTTTCTTTAGACCGATCTTCAGAGTTATCCAAGGTAGCCTTTCCAGTCGTATTTGACGTCGTTGTTACAGGTCCTTCGTTCGATGAAGAATCTTCAACGTATACACTTTCTCCTCTAATTCTAATAGCGTCTCCATTTTCCTGGCTCCTTGAAGTTTCGTTTGATACCGCGACGATTACTTCACCGTTCAGTTTGTCGTCATCTTCATATGATATTTTTTGTATCTTTTGATGAGGTTGAAATATATCTTCGTGTGACGTTCTCTCTGTACGTGGTGCTATAACCTCTCTTGCTGTAGTACCTTCTTTTACTTCCTTTTTCCAAACAGAATATTCGTCCAAATGATCCCCCGTCACTTTCCCACTACATATATTTTCATCTCTTGTCTCGCTAATTGTCCCAGATCGTCCAAATTCAGGAAGTTTCGAATCATCTCGAACGGGTGTTTCATTTTGTTTACATTTGTACAAGGGGCAGTTGCGCATCAAGTGTTCTTCACTGAGACACTTGTTGCAAACTGGAATCTCGATATAATGTTTTATTCTAAGATGCAGTCCTCCTATTTCGACAGCATGCGGGATACTATGACCATTGGAAGGAAGTTCCATTAGAACAAAACGAACTCCATTCTCGACGTGTGGGAGTTCTCTGTAAGTTGTACGTGTCCATCTGCTTCTGATCTTACAGCCACTTTCCTCGAGTCTCTTTGTCAGTTCTTCGCCATCGACAAACGTCGGAACACCAAGGAAGCTCACCGTTGCTACGGTTCTTGTTACTCCTGTGACATTGCATAGCTCTTCTCCAATTTGCAAACCCATCTCCTGCAACCAATCTGCATCTTTCTCTTTCTTCAGAGTTATCATCCAAACTCCTGATGTTTTCACGATACCTAAAATATTCTCCTTTCCAACTTCGTCGGTAACCGCCTTAAGAACGTCGACTGCTTGAAAGGAACGGTCGATCACCCTTACACTTCTGTCCTTTAATGTACTTGACCACGTCTTGGAAGACCACATCCTTCCCCTTCCTTTGGACAACAGTAAATTCCACACAACGTTTGGTACAAGTTTGATGCCAAATGCAAGTAAATTTGGTACGCAAAACTTTAAAACAAGTCACTAACTTGTCTCCCCCAAAGAACACATCTATGGACAGAAAGCAAAGGAAAAGTAACAAACAAGTGAAGAAAATCCTTTTGATCTTATTGACCAAAGCTCACTTTTGTAAAATGAGCGGTTCAGTGAGTAAACAAACTGATCTACCCAGACTGAGGGTAGATGATACATAAGCATCTCGTATATAATTGAGATACCGGGGAGACCAACTGGGACACCCATCGCCTCAGCTGATCTGATTGGCAAAGCTACGTACGCAGTAAATGTCAAACCAACCGAAAGAGAGTTTTGTGATGTTAGCATTATCAGGTCATGAGATGTTAGAGGCACTACATGTGATGACATAAGAGTTAAAGAGAAACCTGGCCAATAACCCCAAACAACGTTGTTTTTCCAAACATTGGCACTTGAGTAGCAGTGAATACGTCATCACCACACAAGGTTCCACCCCATCAATTATCCCCTCCCAATTATCAAGTTTCTAGTTTAACCGTCTACGTACAACTCATGATCAAAACAGGACTGTATAAGTGTGAGGCAGTGAGCAAGAAGGATAGTGTTTATAGACAGTAAGCAAGATGGGCCGGATTCAAGCATGGGCTAGTTGGGTAAATGCCCAGGGAGTCACATTAAATAGAAACCCCTACAAAAGTACTCTGAAACAAGTACTCTATTTTTGGTGTAGAGCATTCCAGGTTTTTTACGACAAGTTGGAAAATGACAACTGACGTTGTGATTTCTCGAAACTAAGCGCATTCAAATTTATGAATTCAGGTAGGTCATAGGTCAAGTTTACGTTCTGGCTTTTATTCTCTTAAGAATCAAATATATGGAGTTCAGATCTACGTGAGATGGGGGGTCAGTGACTAAAGCCTTTGTTCTCCTTTCGTAACTTGCTCTAGTGTAATCTTGTGGATAATTTAAGTAGGAGGCATATCCCATCAATTTGTGCCCCCCCCCCCCACACACACACACACTTCCGTAAATACCACCATGCTTACGCACCCGGTATACGCTTGATTCGAATGTACGGACAGCTAAACATCAAAGAGTTTGTTGTGAATATGATATTTTGTTATTGCTATACCTTATAAACCATTACACCGCCATGATGAAACTATCCCTCTTCCAAAGTCTGTTGCATGTTCATCCTCTGCTTGACTACACAATACCACCTCAGGGAGAAAATAAGACGCAAAGAAGCCCCAACACCTAACAAAGTCATTTGAGGAGGTTTGTGCTCAATGAAGTATTTACTAATTCATTATCTCTGCATTTTGGACAAAGTGAATGCCAAAACACTGGATTGCACAGATCAAGTGACAAATTGACATCTGATCATATCCCACACCGCCTTTGACGTTATGAGGTATTTATATAGAAATTTTTAAGAAGGACAGACACTGCATGTTATCGCAACGATCTCCTTTTTTAATGGTGATAAACGCAAGTGACACATGTATGTAGTAGTACTAGTAGTGGGAAGCCTAGGCAGACTTACTCTTGGAATGGAATATCTAATCATATAGGAGAGGTTTCTGTTACACAAGACCTAACCTAAGCAGCTAACATAGCGATGTTCTAAAGTGACTGAAGAATTAAATGCGATTTTATATATAATCAAGAAGAATTTTAGTTTTCGTAAACAGGATATTGTTGTTAGGTTTTACAAGCAGTTGGTTAGTTAGGCCTCAATCAAGAGTATACCATACTGTTTAAGCTTGTAAGTTGGAACAATTTTTTTTTTTTACTTTTAAGAACGTCCAACTTCAGTTGTTGACTAGCGCCTTTTAGGTTGTGCCTTATTGTGTGGTTCTCTCCTTTATCAAATTTCGATTCTCTAGAACCGAAAATATTACGAGGTTATTAAATTCAAAACTAGAAGATGTGGTTTATGGTTTAGATAATTTATCCTTCTTTTACTTTCCAGCGCAACGTTCTGAAAATAAAATAAATACAAAACACGACTCATTATATGAATCATTATGATTCCAATTATGATCAATACTTGTCGTAAACTTTCTTCACAAATGAGAGTGAATGAATTAAATGTGCTCTCAAGTTTTGACCGACGTAACCTTCAGTGAATTTACGACAGGAATGGAAAAATATTTTAAGCTACGTCAAGAGTTTGAGGCGTAGATTTTTTTTCATAGTTTTGTCACCCAACGGGATCCTGAATGGAGAGTTAATGTCCCCCACGAACAACTAAACTAACCTAAATTAATCTAAACTACACTAACTTCACCTAACATAACCTAATCATATCTAAACTCACCAGCATTGAATTACACTCGACTCTCCCTACCCGAATTATGTCATTCAATTAAACTAAATAAAACTACACTTAACTATTAAATGAAGTAAGCTAAATTGAATTAAATTAAGCTAAACTAATCTTAAGTAAATTAAACTAAACAAAACTGATCTAACCTGAAATGAACTAAAGTGGACTATATCTCAATAAGCAGCAAAAGATGGAAACAAGTCTGATACATTAATTGGCAGCCTTATTGTTGGTCGTTTCGGTGATGTATGCTACCCGGTGGTGCTAACTTCACCATGTCTCCAGCAGCCCAAAACACCACCAGCCTTTGTTGAAATTGCGTTGCTGACTTAAGCCCATTGACACAGTGTATGAGAGATCAAAATCAAACATTGCTGTCCTTTTCCAAAGGAGGATTTGTTATGAACTTTTCTTTTGAGGCATGCAGGACTCCCAGTTCAATGTTGTTTGTGTATTCCGTTGTTGCTGTTGTTGCGTAAACTAGCGTGTAGCTCCCAGCACCTATCATTGGGGCCCCACGCCCAACTGCGGTGCCCAAAGAACGGTGAAGGAAGGTAAAGATGGAGTAATGTCTTGTTTTATATCGGCTCATTATTATGTTTGTATTTGATGAATTTATCATCAGTAAATCTTATTCTTGTATTTTTAATTACTATTTTTCATGCAACATTTAAAACTGTGAAATATTAAAATGAATCACCTATTTTTGATCATAATTGTGTCTGGGAAATGCAATTTCAGGCAATCTGGGGGTGAAATCTGTAAAAAAAAAAAAATTCTGGTACGCTGCTCGCGAAACCATTGTCGTGCTCCGCTTATCAGTCACTTCCCCATCAATTTTCAAAACAAAACGGCGCCCTGGCTTGCCGTGTACGTTCCAAGATAATTCATCTTTTGTTCGAAATATTGCTGGTGCTATTGTTAAGCGCGAATGTATGAAAATATTACATCTACCATACCAAGTCATTCCCGCGACACGTGACCCTCCATGCAGCCGACAATGAGACCCCAATTTGTCCATTACTTCCAGTGTTAGGATTCCTATTTCTATGATTGTAATGCCTATGACGTCGTGGGCATTACACTTAGGCATACCTCTCATTTTTCAGGGACAGTTCTTTCATTCAATGTTTCATGGCTCACATTGAGTGGTTTGCCCCACAGTTGGGCGAATCATTAAGACGGGAACGAAATTTCCTTGGTAGGCGGCTTAAAAAAAACCTAGTGCTTCATTATGGCACTTGTCGGTACGTATTTTATTGCTTCGAAAAGTGAATAAATTTTGAGTCCTTGGCGGTTGTAAGAGGGGACTTTAGCTCCCTTCCACAATCACCTTATCCCCCCCCCCCCACCCATTGCGCGAAAACCAAATAACGTTGTAAAATATTGTTCATATTGAAAAAATATTACATATTTCTGTATAGGTATGTGGCCCAATCACGGAAGTGATAGCTGTAACCAATCTGTAAATGCACATGCCTATACTCAAGAGGCCACACAAAGTTTCTTTCATTGCACCATTTTATTTATTTATTTATTTATTTGTGGATGTGGTTAATGCTAAACGTGTGTAACTTTTATTTATAATGCCACCCTCGACTGAAATAAAAAATAATTTGACACACAGTGTACAAATGTTAACCGAAAAAGTGCAGTCGTAATTAATAATAGTCCATTGTGTGTTGCTGAAAACGCCCCCCCCCCCCTCCCCTAACATCAGTCCCAGGCCAGTAAAAGAGCGAAGTTTTAAAGCAAACCAAGCAAAGAGAGAACACGCTGATTTTGATAGCTTGTCAACAATTTCACCGGATAAAATTTTCTTGTTCATTTTTATTTTTCTGTAGAGTGAATGTTGGAAAAGAGATCTCCAAAATAAAGGCTGTCTGGATGCATTTAAGGAGACCCAAGAAGTACCATATCCTGCAATGGGAAAGGCTTTTTTTTTGAGGAAGGGAATTTCTTGGTACCCCAATTGATGACGGCACTTTGTTCGGGTGGTATTAGACATCCCCTCCCCCTTCCCGATGAAATAAATGTCTCTAGAAGCCGTGCCTGACTTGAGTACCGTAAGTCAAAGTAACAAGTATACATTTAAGTAGACATGCTAATCTTCCCCTTCCGTGTATCGTGTGGATCTGTAAAAGGTTAAATCCCCCTCCTCCCCAACCGTGGTAGCTCCCTGGCTCAAGGATCTGCATGCAATATACAGCACACACTTTTACAACAATACCACGCAACGCCCACAGTAGCTGGGCAGTCCTATACCTATGTCAACCGGGTTGTAGCTAGCCTACAATAACGCGCTGCTAACCAGGGAACTGCTAAATAATGTAAAATAACCTGGTAAAGGGTAGGAAGTTGTTATCTAAATAACCGCTCCTTGTTTGTTGAATTGGTTGGGATTTTCCTAATCGCATTTCTAGTTTAGTGAACCAAATCCTCACAATTATTAAGGCCATACACTCAGTCAAGGCTGAAGTATTATTGATCAGGAATTAAAATGGACGGTTAACATGCCAGGACAAACCAAGTAAGGAAGTAAAGTACATTGAGTTGAAATCCAACGCCATGTATAGAAGAAGGATTGGTGATTGCCAGAAACTAATCACTTAATGACAACAACAACAACAACAACAACAACAACAACAACAACAACAAAGTCTGTTCCTACTTGTCAGTGGTTTTCTTTTTACTAGATTACAAAGCATTTACAGCTCCATGATCCATGAACCGTATCAAAGACCACAATTCTTAGAAAGTTGAAGACAGTTGCTCCACAGGAGTTGCTTGGTTCAGTGCCATGTCTTCGAATGCCCCTAAATAAAGTGAAAGAAGTGCAGAAAAAAAAACAGAAAGAAGTGGAGAGTGGGAGTGGAGTGATAAAGAATGAAGTGCCAACTAACAACCTCAAAGCAGGGACAGGGGGGTCATGGTGCAAGATCAGGAGAGAAGCTACCGCACAGTCAGGGGGAGATCCCCCTGCCGACCAACTAAAATGAAATTAAGGACGTCCATTTCAGCTTTCATGAAAAAAGAAAAAATAAAGGAAAAGACATAAAAATGAGAGCAATGAAAGAGAAGGTAAAGAAAATGCAAGCTCAGTACTTCAGCGCCCACATCCAAAAAACGATGGTGGTGTTGATAATATTCATTCTTCAGTATTCAAGCAAGTCAAGTGTTCATCGTGAAATGTGCAAATTTTATCAGACTTTTACCGTCTGTGATAAAAAATTACCTCTTTTATACCGTTTTACCGAAAACTTCAAATGACGTAATGGTGTGGATTCTCTAATCAAGAAAATACTGATCGCACCATTTTCTGGAACTTATACTTTCTGAGTTTGGTAAGAACGATTTACATCGATCTAAGGGGATGTTTTTATGTTATGCTCAGCTCCAACCGATGCGGATACACCTGTTACACAGTCTTCTTATATTTCTCTGTTAACCCCCTAGCCCAAAATTATGGATGCAACATAGCCATACTGCATTTCCTTATCACACAGTATCACGCACTTTGATATCTCCTCATTCATGTCCCAGGCTTAGTAAGGAAAATCTAGTCCTTGTCGCCCTTGTCGAGTCTCTTGACCCACCCCCTGGAAACAATCCTAGTGACTCCACTGGCCAACGAAAAGAGTTTGGGACTAAAGACAAATATTTCCAAACACTCCAAGAACATATTTAAGAGGATGCACATTTTTTTTCTTAAATTCTTGTTTCATCTCAACCCATCTGATATGTATTACTATTTTCACAGATTTACTTTTGTTCTCATTAATTGAGAAATTGCAGACAAGAGATACTTACTTCAAGAATGTGCACTTCAAGAATGTACACTTGCAGCTAAGAACTACTAGGAATTGCGTTTCTGGCCATATGGGGAGTTTGAAAACCCAAAGACTATCTTTCACACTCAGCGCCAACTGATGGTTTCACTCCGCTAAGACAGAGTAAAGGTGGTATCTTAAATAAGCATGTGTTTCGGTTCCCAGAGAGTGTTCTTGAATAAAATTTGTTGCGTTGAAAATGGCACTGCCAATCATCATTTACCTGGCAAGTATTTCTGTCAAAAATTTTCTCGTGAGCTGGGCGCCAAGTGATGGTGGCTAATTTGTTCTCTTAGTCAAAGTAGTTTTTGCCCCTATAAAATCCTCTTGAATGAAATGTGTTCCTCACATCCCCGGACTCCTTCCCCCAAGGTTTCGATCTGCATGCTCCTCGACTTTAGTCGATCATTTACGTTTGGAACACCTAGGAAGTGTCGTGATTTTATCATTATATGGACGATTGTATTAGGAAAGGGCCTATTTAAAGCGATTTATGTAATTAATTGTAATTATAATAATTTAATTTTGTAATTATATTAAATTACATTTATGTATGATATTTAAGACAATGCCCCCCCAAAGATGGTGCCGCGCCCAGTGGAGCCAGGGACGCTGCACTACGTCACATTTGATTACGTAATCACCATATAAGATGATATCAATTTCATATGTTTTAGCTTTTCATCAAGCCTAACAATCACAAATCGTTAAGGAATTGTTGGTTTAAATTAGACCGCCGGGATCCAACCCAATCGTTCATAGATCTATCACCTTGTTTACATTAATTAATTAATTAATTAATTAATTTTAAGTACCAACTGAAATAAAAAGACAAAGAAAGACAAGAAAAACACACATTTGCAAAGGACTGGTAGAATAATATCATAGTTGTTGCTTTCTCTAAATGAAATAAAACTGATATTTAATTAGACTCTGTTCATGTCATTTTGCAAGATTCCTTTTTCCTTTTTAGTCCATGGTTTCAATATAGGCACAACCTGATGACGAAAAAAAAACTTAAAATATTGACTTGGATGTCGTGTGGTTGGATCTTCTTTGAGGAACGCGTGAAGATGGTGTGAGAATCACTTCAAAATTTCATTTTTGCCATTGAGTTGTCTTCATGTATTTAGCCGTGGGGAGAACCAAAGATTTTCATGATTAATATTTTTACTATTTACTGAAGATTCCTTTCAGTCGGATTTGTACGTACACCCTTTCCCAGTTCGATGATGACTACAGTAAACATGTTATTTTCTCAACTTTGGCCGGGTACTATCAAAGTGATGGCTACTGTTTGGTACAGTTGCATAACCAAACATTGTTACCCCTTTTTTGGAGGGGGGAGGTGAAGGGGAAAAAGAAAATACGTTAAGGCACTGGCCACACTGAGTGCCACCACTTGCTGTGGAACATGTCAAAAGAAACCATGTCATTATAAAATGAGCCTGGGTAGCGCATTTAACCGTTGGTTGTTACGCCACTGCATCTGACTGTTTTGCATACTCTTTCATCCTTCATTCCAAATTATTTCTTGCGGAAAAGTGCTCATGTTTTTCCTTTAACAAAACAAAAAAAAGTGTCCTTTAAGTGGACCAATGTGCCTCGTCGGAAGTGTTTTGTATTGTCGTGTCCATTGCCACAGTATACTTGGAACTGTGGACATTGTACTAAGCAATTTACCAACCCTTCGTGGACATCAGCACGAAGTTCCACTAACCAGCAAGAGGACATGTCCATATAGAACCGAATGTCTGGTAACCCTAGTTATCTTTCACATTTAGCTTTCCGAGTCTCTTTTTTTAATAATACCTCTCTGTTGCATTGCTTAAAGTGAGAATTTGGACGCCACAAAATGTGTATTGTTTGTGTGAATGCCAAAGGGGGTACAGCATATATGTGGCAATGTACAGACTCCAAATGTCCACAAGCTACAACCACACAAATCATTTGATCATTTGTGCAAAGAATATACTTTGAAGCCTCAATCTTGTCGGTCGATCAGATTTTTTACAAAGCAACATTTTTTTTTTTACCAAAAGGTGCTTAGTCAACGATGTTGACGTTGTTGCGAGTTATTTTACGTCTGTCACACAGATCTTGGTGACTCTAGTAACTCTACTTTTCTAGCAGCGTAAATCATAATTTGGAGATGATACATTTCAGCCTGTGCAGTTGGTGGTTTTGCATCTTAAGTTCAAACTGAAGATATATGATGATTGCAATCTATGATTATGACGTCACTTGATGATTGTTATGATTGCAATACTGCTGGATACCCAGGGGAGAAGGAAAACTATGCCCTTTACCCCTCTGTAGTCCCTCTTTAGTCCCCCCCCCCCTTTAGTCCCTCAACTCACACTGCAGTGGTCGAATGTGCATCAGGTCACTCACAGTGTACGTCAAAGTGATAGGGGTTACCAGTGGCTAGTGTGCAACCTGAAGAAACTGAAGGATAACAACTTTCTCATCCTCCTTACGGTAACATCTACCAAGAGAAGGAACTTTTTCGAAGCCCAGGAATTTTTTCAGAATGTCATGGAGCAGTTTTGCCGAGCTTACTCAACCAAAAAGCTGATGAGGGGGGGGGGGGGCGGCGGCCTGCACTGGTGGGAGAACAAAAAATATGACACCAAATGACAATGGCAGATCCAAAGGGGGACAATGGTGACCGTGGCTCTTTTGTGGGCCCAAAAGTTAAATAGAATTACACCTAGGGAAAAAAAAAATTCCCGAAGAAAAATTAACTTGACGAATGTGCAGAACCCTTTTTTTGGCACCAAATCACATTTCAGGGCATACGGTTCTTGGAAAATTTCCCTAACGGGACGAGAACGGCTGAGAAAACGTCTTGGATCCACCAAAGGCATATGAGTATGTAGACAAAAAATAGAGAACAACTGAAAAGGGAACACATGTCTTTATACTTGCAATAGTTTTTTTTCTTTTTCAATGACAAAGAAGACAAAAGTAATACAAAAAATAAAATAAAATAATCTGTCAAACTATATCAAAATGTAAAGAAAAAAGTCTCGTATATGACAAAAGCAAAGAAAGGAAAAAAATGTGAAATGTTTGTGATTGAAGATCACGAGGATATCAAATATCGGAAAATTAAAACTGAAAGATCTCCGTCAAGGGAAACTCATGAAACGCTAAAAGTGAAAGTACTGTCATAATTTGTTTTTGATTTTTATACAGCAGATAAATTAAAATGAGGATTCAAAACTATATAATTCTTCATACAAAAAAGTAAAAAAAAAAATTCTTTGCATTGATCCCAAATATTATGCAAAACATCCAAACACAGTTACCTTCAGCTTTGAAATGTGTTTGTCACATTTCTTTTCACCTTGTTGAAGGTCAATATTTTTACCTTCAACTTAAGTGACACTATCTTTTCTAAACCGCAGTCTAACAAATTTCTTTGATAAAGTCCCGTTGAGGGTGAAGAGCTGTCAGAGGCAGTCTAGTGGTGTAGCCTAACCACTAAGTCTGAAGAAGGGTGAGGATGTTCTGGAATTATGCATCGTAAAGGGTAAGGATGGGTCTGGAAGTGAGTTAGGAGCTCTGGGATAAAGTCAAGAGGAGCGTGAAGAGCTAAACGATATGTCTGGGTGGGGGGGGGGCTCTGGGATTTCAACCACTTATAGCAAAGTGTATTCTGTGATGTGCATTTGGGATGTTGACCTTCATCATATAGACTGCGACGGGAGGAACCGGAGGATGGAGTTTGAGACACAAAGAGAGATCAAAGAACTCACATCTGGTATCTTACAAAGTTTCCATAACTGAAATCTAATTAGATCTGATGTCCAACAAATGGGATGCATGCAATTCTAGATCTGCAAATGATATTTGCTGTAATGATCATACACAGATATGCACTGCAGAGGTTCCTCCTGTACGTAAGTGAAAGCGTAAAACAAGAGCTAAATGAAGCTCGAAAAGGCGTAAGTGCTGTGGTGTCGACATCGTGACATTGCAGCGAGACCACAAAACACCTTGTGATTGCAGTAACAACGTACACTAAGCATGTATGGGTCGGTAGACAGAACACTTAACATTATAGTCAGCTACTGCAAGAAACATAACGGTACTTTTTACTAGCCGTGACAATTACTTTCACATTTCAGGACCACTCGGACAATAATTCCGATCTTACTCGAGAGCACAAAAAACCGATCTCAACTATCGATGAGCAACACTGATTTTTTTCTAAGTTATTTGCCAGCTTTTACGCAAGATTTTATGACCTTGAGAAGCTGGAGAATTTTACCGAGACAAATACAGTTCTTGAACCTGACATACCAGATCAGCACACCAAATGTGAAATCAGTTCACACATTTTTGCACATGTAACACCCTTGTTGATCCAAAATAAAATCTTTGAGGCTATGCCTTGCGGAATTTCTGTACTTTATGTTTGCGATCATGGACTGCTTTTCCTCCTGGAGCGAGTTCATCAATGAACAAAAACTACACGTAAACCATGTTTGCAGATTTTGGTTACTTAATAACCCCATTTCCCTGCCTCATACATAATGATGAAAATACCGTCAAGTCAAAAAAGAATGCTCTTATTGAAACGAAACACCCCAGCATAATTAATCGATCAAAGATAGAAAAGTTGCTAAAACATTCATCAACGAGCCCACCGATCTGACTTGGTCATCTTTGTGATAGATTCATTAATGTGGACATCAACAGCATGGTGATGACTTCCTTTTTGCGAACACAGGGAAGAGGGGAGGTAAATCTGGTCCGGATTTTGCTCAAATCCTAATCTCTTCTCCAGCCACATCGATGATCGGTCGTTCTCTAATACATCGTGGTGTCTTGGATATGTTGATTACTTAATCCACACTGAGGTTGATTTTGATCACGCAATGGTCACAGTTGCCGGCGTTGTCCTCAAACGTCCATACGATGCTGTAGTTCTTGCCCACGGTAAAAAAACCACCCATGGCTTGATGTGAAGGGTTCACCTCAATGCTACGGATGCCAGAGAGGTCTGTTGCGTTTGGTCGGGTGTATTCAACAAATACATGTTGTATGCCTTCTGAAACCTCCGGTTCTATCGGGTCCTCTGGACAGTCGAATATCGTAGGAGGCTGCGTGTCCACTGTGGATCACGGAGGAAAAAGTCTGGATTAGATTGAATGCATGCATATTCACAAAATGCTGAGATGACAATAACCCTTCTAGCTATGTCTATTCACCAGTCTAGATATAATTTTAGTTACGTGTGAATTAATGTGCGGTGGGCCAGTTTGAATTCGAAGGTTCTCTCGAGAAAAATCCAAATAATCACAAAGCCATAACATCGTCACGACATGGTCAGTGACATGCATAAAAGGGAAGCAGTCAATGCCCCTTTCACCGTTTGGCTGCAGCTCGGGTAAAATGGGCCGATTGAGGCAATCAGAGGTGAACAATCTGTAATTTTCGAACCGTAAATGTGGAAATGAAATACATTCTAAAATTCCACACATTAAAAAAAAAACAGTCACAGATTGCACTGTTTTGCATTTTTTAACATGAATAATTTTCCACCGGTAATGGTGGTGGCACACTCTTTCCCTACAGCCCTCGTTCATGTCAGTTGGATGAAATGTGTGCTCTGCAGAATCTGGTCTTCATACCCATCAAAACCAGACATCACAGGACATGGTTGCACAATGCAAAAATATTCTTCAACCACAAGGTTAGTGACACAGCGCATAACATTGACTGTTTCCAGTACTAACTTTCTGTGCAGTGGGTTCTCATATATAGTGCACCGATAATTGGTAGTTGATCTACGTGCACTATCTGGCCAATAACTGGTTCATGAAAATAATGTCATTTGTTTAAAAAACTGATTTAATATGAACTCAAATAGGCCTTACATGTTAAATTGGTCCGCCCTAGGCGTCCCTAAAAATGAAAGTGCCAAGACGAGAAAAGTACACAAGCAATGGTATGAGCAAGGTGATCCTGTGGACCCCATGAATTCTTGTTAATTCAGTCTCAAAGGTTGAGCATTTTCATGGAAGAAATTGGATAACCTTTTTTCCAACTCAACCCCACCTCACCCCCAAAACCCCATTTTCCCACTGAAAGCCGAATCATTTCTTCGACTTTCCACCACATACTCTTCACTTCTTAGAGACTCGCCATCCTCAAAAATGCGAAACCTTGACATTAACCTAAAAAAAAATCACCCTCCAAAACTGTAGATTTTTCAAATTTTAACACGTTTATGATGAAGGGTGTTCTCTGAAGCATGTTTTTTTTTTTTTTCCCACCTTTTTGACATAGTATCTCTTGAAGAAGATATTTGGCTAAAAACAGTCAATTTTGTAATGAGGATAATGATATATTGGCTGTTCAATAATAACTTACAAAAACACTGGAATGCATTAACTTTGTTCTTAATAGTAAAACATCTAGCACTGCTTCTAAGTGAATTTGACATCTGAACATTCTCAACATGAGATGACGTTCAAACCGTGAGACTTACAGGGGTAAAAGTCTGCCCTTCAGCCTACATTAGCATTTATAGGTCTCCCCAAACCGTCAGACTTACAAGGGGTGAAAGTCTGCCCTTCAGCCTTCATTAGCATTTACAGGTCCCCCCTAATTTCATCTCTCAACCTTCACCTTTAAGTTCACGTGATATCCTCTCATTGAGACTACATGTCCCTAGTTTTCTCATCTGCATTTTACGGAGCATTATTCAAGACCTTTTGACTCTCTTGTCACTTTTCCCTCCGAAAACTTTCTGCCGATGTATGTTACGGCGATGAAACTCACCCTCTACGATGGTTACGTTGAAACTGCACGTCGTGGTGTTTCCAGACAAAAACGTGATGTTGTAAGTAACTAAGGTGTCCCCGATGGGGAAGAGATACGGTCGATTATGTGAGACGCTCCTGTTGTGTAGCCCCGAGATAATTGGCTCTTCCCAGGTCAAATTCAGGGTGGTGTTGCCCTTCTCGATGGTGAACATCCGAGAAGTGCATCCTGTCACAGTTTCACTAATGGTGCTCGTATCCCCCTCTGAAAAATAAAGAGTACGTATGGATATGAGCTGACCTAATTAAAGTAACAAAGTTTTTAATGAAAGGTTTATCTGAGGGGTGCTACAGATCTCAACCTAGTGGACACCAGGATCCAAGGATGGCATCTAGACTACCTGTAACATTCACCATGATCTTTTTTCACGGTCAAACCAAGAGCTCATGTCAAGTGTTATTTTCACTGCATGGACTCTCAAACAGGTCCATTAGAATACCTGACATTTGGTTTCTGATGAATAAAAACAGAGCTGGGAAAAAAGGACTGCCCATTTTCTGATGCACATGGCCTCAATCTACCAACATGATTAATTAATGAAGTCAGGCCTTGAAGGGTGGCACTCATTTTATGTTGCTAGGCAACCACGTGAGTGTGAATTCCTCTGGCTTGTATGCATTACAACTTTACATCAGGTGACTGCCAACTTAACAATTTTAAATCAAATTTGGTCTATTTGATCTACTTTGACAAGGTTAAATTCAGATGGGGAAACCTCAGATTATTACTCTTGGACAAAAGGAAGCCCTTCTTACAGTGACACAACTTAAGATTGAGCCATGAAACTCCCAGTAGCTAAGCTTCATTGCTTCAATGTGCAACTACCACATTTGTTCCTGTTGGTCACAGAACAGGTGATGCGCTTTTTTCATAGTTTTCAACATGTACCTTTAATACCACACAAGCTTGTTAGCGTATTTTATGCACTTGTGACAACTTTCTTCTATCACGATTTTATATGTCCATGTTATGTAACACCCACCAAATGTTGATATTACCATAAGTGGATTAGCTGACCTTTAAAACATTGGTATAGACCTCACTTTTGAAATGCTAGCAACAAGTTCATACAAAGTTTTGTTAAAATCCTAATGTTTTTTATTTTGTAAGGTTTCACACATTGGTGACTGGAGAAATGTATAACCATGCATACCACATCACAAGGTTAGGCTTTAGTCACAGACATGAGAATAGGCTAAAAATATCATTTTCGAGAATTATAATGACCCATGAGATCATGTTATGGAATGGGTGCAGCGGCTTATGGCGTACACTTATTGGCATAAAGTATGTGATTTTGACATCTTTCACCAATCAGGACTTTTGTGGATTAATACAGAAGGGAGTTTCCAGAATCAAATGCAAGGGATTTAATTTCTGTTGTAATTTTTTCCCGGGTCAAGCCATAGCTTGACGACTTTAGGATTTGCTAACTCAGTCCCTCCTCCGCAGCGATCACCGAAACCAGTCACTCAGGTCTCCAACCAATTGAATGGTACCAAATAAAATTTTATGCACTGCGAGTGACCAGTGAAGTTTCAGTTGTCTTGCCTTCATTTTCTGCCTCTTTCAGGGCATCTAAAAATTCATCGAGGTTAGTGAATTCAGAAGGCCATTTGCCCTAATGGGCAAGAAGCTTTTAAAGTTGCAGTTCAGCCCTGTAACCCCCCAGACAAAATCTTCCAAGTCTTTTACCATCTGGTAATCAGTCAGGGGGGGGCTATGAAATTTCAACCCAAATTCCAAGTTTCGCTGACGTACACTTCATGTGTGACAAAATTCAGTGCACATTAGAATGTGAATATCTTCACTGTCATACATGTGCATAAGACACTGCACATGGTGCAACATTACTCTGCAAAACAAAAAGTCATATCATGACTAAATGGCATTTACACTTTCAGGTACCCAGCCAACTGTGGACAACAGGCACCCCTCTTTCTAATTTTGGCCCAAGTCACAAAACAAAAAAAAAACCAAAAAAAAAAACAATTATTTGTGGGGGCGTAAGTACCTTTTCCCAGACAACTGATGAGTCTAAATTCCAACTATATGGTGACAAAAAATGAAAAGATGGATTTTTTTAGTTACCACAGTGGCTTTGAAGTATAACTTTCAATGTTTGAGTGAGTTAAAGCTGGAGTCCTAATCTACCTGAGATCTAACAAGTAGGATAGGGTACTTTATTTACTCAATTCAGATATGCTGTCTGAAAAAAATATTCACAATTTTCTCCCTAAAGTGGTAGCATTTTTCAACTAGAGAAGGAGCTAGGCAAACCACCTTTCCCCTTCCATCCTATATGCCTATGTAAGTCAATGACAAATAACATTGCACTTGACCAGTGAATGTGTCTGTAGAGAAACGCCTCGCTGTGCAGAGAGCCATAGGAGCTTTTCCAGGCTGCTATGATGACTGGACCTTTCACATCTGGTAGGCTCTTGACCCTGTCACATGACCTTCCGTGAGGATGGCAGCAGCAGCATTGAGCCAAACACAATTTCCCTTTCATTGAAACATATGCATCTGAGCGGTCTGTCTCTTACAGAGTAGACAGCTTAAATAAGATGTAACCTAGAGGTGATAAAAGCTTTCTGAACTCTGTACATGACCAGAATTTTAGAGCAGCAAGTGGTCTCATTACAAGGGTTGCAAAGGTTGCAACCATTTGTAACCATCGCGACTAATTCATGGCATCAACTAATCTGATTGAAAGCTGCCTAATAAATGGGTGGGAGAAGCTTCGTTCTCCCATTTAACAAACTTACCGACAATAAAATCTACGCAGTTTTCATCTCCTGGTACGCAGAGACATTCGTATCCTACTGGTGAGTTGGGGTTAGACAGACAAATGGCTGAAGCATCACACGGATCATCGGAACACGGGTTGTTGACTGTGATGACGTGGGGAAAAAGGTAAAGAGAAAAAAAAAAATGGTTCACTCCACTGGGCCTTTATCAATTTCATGACAGGATATTCACCCTACTTGACATGACAGCAGAATTCTGCATTAGAAAGTGTCATGAATGACTACTTGCAAATACCAACAATGCCTGACTAAAAAGGGTGACAGGGAGGGTGGAATAAGCCTCTCCTCATCTCAGTTCTCTCAAGGAATTGTGGGAAGAGCGGAGGAGGAACATGCAGCCCTTACCATACATAGTGCATGCACTTTTTGACAGATTAACACATATCTTTTAGATGAACGAGATGGTTTACATAGTACTGTTCAAGACACAGAACTGCTTGGCAGTACAGCAAATAGTTGGAGGTACCAAAAAGAAGTTTAACCAGCCCTCAAGGTAGGAACAGGCTTCATTAATTAAGGGAAGCCTCAAATATTTAACCTATGATCATCGTAGGTTCAAGAAACTTCACTACTGATGCTCATTTATGCAGACTGCTTATTCCACACACTTGAGTGCACAAAGCCTTCTCATGGGCTCTGTGAGGCTAGGAGATATGTCCCACTAAAGTATGAATCATTTACTGTTGGTTACTATCCTTATTACAATGGGTAACAACAGCTTGATGATCTTACAGAAGCTTAAATTTTGTGAGAAGTTCCCTACATATGATGAGTGCCACTGGGGGTAGGGGGTGGGAAATGTCAATGTAATACACAGACAATGTCCATGTAATACACCACTTCTTGCTGTCCCTAGGGGGGTATAAAGGGGTGTCCCCTCCCCTGATATCCCTTGCATTTTTATTGTGTCTCAGGAGCAAAATGGTTCCACAACCTTTGTCCAATATTTCCTAGCCAAAAGGCTTCTTCAAAATGGCAGATTTTTAGTGGTGTATCATCTCAATTTTGAGGCAACTTTTGAAATAAGTTTTTAAGTTTATTTTTCTCTCTAGTTCTTTGCCAGTAATTTTTTGTCCAGCGAATGTTTTTTGTGTGTCACTACAAACGACATTTACATGCCACAGGTGGCGTGTGCCACAATTCGAGGAGGCCTGCTCTAAAAAATTATGCCAAGACAACAGGTGCAGTTTTAGGGACATTATTTTTGGAGGAGGAACTAATTTTACATTTTACCATCTAAGCAGAGCACCACCAGGTGGTATCGTGAAGCATACCATGAATATAGATTTGTAAAAAAGGCCCTCAGACTGAAGGAAATGGCGCTTAATTTTTGGGCCTTTATGAAATGCATCCAGACATTCTCTACGCTGAGATATCCCTTTCAAAAATCTTACTCTTCCAAAAAAATAAAGACAAATGATAGTTCATTGTAAATCATTCGCCAAGTTTTCATACAGTTAGCCAAATATTTTGGGGGTCAAAGCCGGCCCCCTTAGTCCCATTGCAACCACCCCTGCAAGACAACTAGAGCATTTGTACTTTTGGCTCAAATGTACGTCTCTTTAATATGTCTCCTATCCCACTTCAAACTGGTCATCAAAATAAAGCAATTTTTACTTCTTTGAACGAAAATTCGAGTGTTACTGTTATGCACATCACTACTTCGTACAAATATTTGAAAATTCTTCTGTCTCCTTACAATCATCTTTCACGATGACCTGGAAAACGCAGCCCGCCTTGGGGATTCCGTTGCCGTTGAACATGGTCCAGGTCACCTGACTTTTGCCAACTGGGAACAGTGCACCCGTCTCCGGAAAAGACTCCACGTTGAGACCACAGACGATTGGTGGTTGGTCCCAGAAGACCTGCATGTATTCCTGTAAGCCCGTGCTGAACTGCTGGATGTCCTCGGGGCAAACGTTTGTCTCGCATGTAACACCCACTGAAATGAAATGGCAAGAGGTAGTGTAATAAACAGAACTGGTGCTGTTGCTGATGGTAACCTACGGGAGACCAGAAAGCAAAGAGGCTTCTAGTGATTTATTGCTAATATTCCCTTGAATGTCCACATGCCCTCCTAAGATACTGTGCCCCAGAGAATTAGTTTAGTGTGAGACCCCCATCTCAATTCAAGTACCGGTCTTTTCTGTATGTATATAATGTATACCATGTGATGTGGCAAAACTGAATCATAACAACTACTTGAGAAAGTGGTGAATTTGAAGCAGTAAGACAGGTTTAGCAAATGTTAAGCCTTTTTTCTAGTTGTGGTGTCTAAATTTGAAATTTCACATTATTCACAGAAGTTTTCCTCAAATATCCTTCCAGGTTTGTAACTGATTGCCAAGAATTCTACAGCCAGCAAATGATATACATGATATTACAGTTAAAGTTATATCTTTGAAGTCAGTCTGTTACCAGGTACTACTGACTCTTTGCCTGGCTGGAAATACACAAAATACAACTTCTCTCTTCTCATATCTCACAGGCCCAAAAAAAAGTTCTCAGAGGCAATCCACATTGATATGACAAATCAATCCTCTCTGAATTTTTTGACATATTCCACAGTGTCATTTGTTGGACAAAGATCTCTCTAAGATTGATAATACCTCATTATCTCAGTGACCTTAGAGGTCAATGGTCACTTGAAATACTAGGACAATTCTCTCTGTATCCCAGGGATTGTATCTTACTAAAGCACGATCAAAAACCAATTGCTCGTCCTTTGGGAAGTTTGCACCATATAACCAGGGAGGTGTTATTAGATGGAGATCTATCCAAAACTCTTTCTTTGAAGCCTACTACTTGCCGCCAGTAATCTCTTTTGTGTGTTGTTCTTGATGATTCAATAGGTTTAGGAGGTGTTAAGAACTAAGCGCAGACGGGAGATGTCGACTGCCTACATATCGATGAGCAGGTCGCAAAATTTGTCCCTTGCCTTAAACATTGCCAGTCGCTTAAGCTGCAAATTAATTGGAGGGTTTCGACTGCATTTTGACGCTATCTACAACATACTTGTCTAGTACCCTACAACTTGCTCAAAATGAGGGTGTCTTTTAGATCATGCGAGTGCATGCGAAAATAAGTCAAAAGCTGACAGCAAAGTTTAGTCTTATACTTCCTTTGCTCATTTGCATAGACCATGAGCATTGGTTTATAGCCAGCATCATTAGGTTTTTTGGGAATAAACAGTCGTTTGGAATGTCCGAACAGTGTTTAGTACTTGACTGTCGGCAACTAGTTAGACATTAAAGCATTCCTTAAACTAATCTTTTTTGTTGGGGTCGCTGTTGGTATGAATGAGCAGATCAGTGAGGTTGCCTAGATATTAGACAAAGGTTTTCCAATGCCCTTAGTGTAATCATCTCCAATTAAAGGATTCAGTCTCTACTCTGAGGTCAATCTAATTGGATTAGCATAAATTGAAGTTTCTGATGGATCTCCATCTAATAACACCTCCCTGATATAACTATCAAAATAGCTCAGTATATAGAAATAGATTTATAGCAAAAGGGTGATAAAGGTATGTAACTTTTTGTTGTGCTCTGCATTTAGAAGTCACCGAATTCAAATTTACAAGACCAAAAACACTACCTGAATTTTATTAAAACATGTCAAGTATCGCTGGTCTTTGCCTGCTGGTTGTACTTAATACTTGTTTACCCACTAGTGGAGAAAAGTTAAAGTACCAGCTGAAAGCTAACATTTTGCACCTTCTAGAGACTGCAAATAACCTTCAGTTTACATCAACCTCCCTCTCCCGAAAAAGGGTTACGCACCTTAACACCACCTGTAAACTGCAGCTTTACTTTCCCTTTTCACTGTACAACCTCTGATATGCCCCATATGACCTTTGACCTAAGAAAAAAACCCTCCACAATCTTATTTACTTAGAAGGAAGTACATGCCCTCCAAGTTCTACTTTATGCAACATGTGGTTCCATGAGATACCTCAAAGATTGGCAGTCTACATTCTGCCTACTGGTGACCTCAGATGACCTTTGACCTGCTCTAAAAACAATCCCAGCCAAGGTTTTTGCATGTCCTCCCCACACAACTTTGATCTGTCTTGCACCTTTCCATCAAAAGTTGGAGCATTAATGAATGTACACAAGCTTTTAACATTGTGGCCTCTGATGACCCCATATGACATTTTACCTCCAAGAAAGTCAACACAATGTTGTTGATTCAAAAGGGAGTACATACCCTCCAAGTTTGAAGTTCATGCAACATGTAGTTTCTGGGATACTGCAAACATGCTTTGTCTATATACTAGCCACTGGTGACCTCATATGACCTTTACCCACACCAAAAACAATCCCAGCTGAGATCTTTTCCTGTTCTACACACACACACACACACACACACACACTGCTTTGTTTTTCATTCATTCCGAGGACCTCATTGTGCTCACTTTTGTTTTTTCTTCCTCAACCCTAACCTTAACTATAGACTCTCTATTGTTAATCTTGAGAGTACCGTTCTACAGGGGACCTAAAATCTATTGTTTCGGTCCTTGATCCCACTCGAAAACAAGGGCACACACACACCAAGTTTCACCAATCTCATACCTTCTATTCAAAAACTACAGTGCCCACAAGATTGTTGCTACACACACACATGCACACACCCTCACACACATGCACACACATGCACACATATACTTAGAACCAAAATCATCTTGGCCTAGATTCCTTGCCTATTTTCATCTATCCAGAGAGTTCAAGTTCTTCTAACTAGGCTATTTCATCTTCTGACTAGGCTACTTCATCCACTGACTAGGCTACTTCATCTACTGACTAGGCTGCTTCAAGTCCCACTCACATCTGTCTCTAGCTTCTCCTTGTAAATGGGTAATGAGCTAACGTCAGCATGTTTTGAAGACGGAACTCTGAAGTCAATCAAAAAGTGATCACCGACTCAGAATTTCATTTCAATACCCCCGAGTAAAAATCAGACAAATGCAGATACTAATCACCGGCAGTAATGCTGCCTTGAAGTCTTGATTCAGAGGAGAGCAGATCAATTACCTTGCTGTACTATGACATTGAACCTGCAGTAAGCAAAGTTACGTGAGGCGTCGCTGTAAATCATAGTCACAGGGGTCAAGCCCAGTGGGAAAGTGTCTCCAGATTCGTGCGATGAGCCGGCAAAGTAAGCGGTGCCCGAGGAGTCCATGTATCGTACTTCATCCCAGATCACCACTGCTTCAATGTCCCTCGCGTTGACGGTACGGGTGATGTCCATCGGACAACCGATGAGAATGGGTGGGGTGGTGTCCAGAACGAGTCTCCGGACTGAAAGACACGAGAATCACATGCAGATGAAAAGCTTGCTTGCTTGCTGTTAAGATCCTTATGGAGGTGCGTAGCACAAAGACAAAATTTTGGATAAAAATGCTTCTCAGATAGCCCCCCCTGAAATAGCATCCACCCCTCTCAAGCGGTTTCACCCCTAAAAAACTCCGCTTGGTCACAATATAGTTGACACATAGGCTACTGTCAATTAAATTAGAACAAAAAATAGTCTTTAAGTGGTGCCATGTTGCATCACTTAGCATCTCAGTCAATTTAAAATTTCTAGAGGTGAGTGGAAACTCACTCCTTTCAAGAATGCTCCCTGGTAATCACTTCGCAATCGCGTATGCACTTCATGCGTGGCCACCTCTCTCCTTAAAATTTGCGGACCACTGAGCGTATATTCTGCAAGATATGTCGATCAATCTATGGGCATGTCGCTTTCAGCATGGATACTTTTTTTTTTTCACAACTCTGATTATGCCTCGCCTTGCCTGTCAAGCATATACAAATGGGAGATGATATTGAACACTTCCCAATTTTCACAGAGTGCATAAAGTCCCTCTGAAATTCTACATTTGACCAACCATGCGAACTGTCTTGCTTTGCCTCATGTGGTCAAATTCAATTTGGATACAAACTTCAAGAAATGACTTGTGCTATGCACATGGACCATTTTTATTCACTATTCCTAGCTGTGAGGTTAGTAAAAGATCGAGTTGATAAGATCAAAGCAGATGCCATCTGGGTGATCTCCTGAAAATCAGGGTGGCATGAGGACCTGTTTACCCTTACCAATGTTGCACAAAAATAGCAGTGAATGCACTCTGTATGTTGCAAATTCTGTGGCCAACACTGAAAAGGGGAGAAGTAGGGGTATAAAAAAAAGGCAGTTTTGTCCAAGATTGTAGCTTACATAGTGTGAATCAGCATCGTCAGTTTGCAGCCTACCATCACTGACCGTCGAGAGATCAGAGATGGCTATAAATTTACTCACTCTCACAATAAACACCAGTGAAATCTTCGGGACAAGTGCAAAGGAAGTCACAGTCCGTGAAACTACACGATCCGCCGTTCTGGCAGAGGTTCATGCCAGAGTCGCATGGGTTAATGACTGGAAGCGCTGGTAGAATAAAACAAGAAACAAAGATTATGGCATCTTACACAAGTCCAAATATACAATTAGTAGGCCACTGTGCAGGTATGAAACAGATATGATAACATCTCTTCAAATCTGCCAAGAATCAAGAAAGCGGCTTAAATATTTAGACGTCCCAGCTTTCATGTAGGTCAGACCAGTCTATGGAGGAACCGTCCTCTTTCAGTTAACTGGAGGATTAACAGTAACTTTGTGATAAGATTAATAGCTACATTCGATGAGACCTGGCCCGTACCGCTGAACACACCTGATTAGTGACCAACCACCATCAGACTGTAAACACATTTTCCATCAACTGAAAACCGATACTTAACGAAACTTTGCTTCAAAACTAAAAAACTAGACACTTGACATTAAACATATACGCCTTCAAATCTATGGATATTTGGCTAAATTTGAAATTAAAAGATATTTCGCAATTCTAAAGTCTGTTTCTATCAGGATCCCGGTTGCCACCAGAATGACATGAGTCTCCTTTCAAATGAAACAGAAATTATCGACAAACTGACCGCAATTGACCTCCTTGATCGTGTCAGACACAGCATCAGCTTTATCTGCCCTGTCTGTGCCCAAGCCACTGAGTAGTAAATTTTAGTAAAGGGTCACTTACTGCTGGCAGGCCAGAAGCAGGGAACAAGAAATAAACTGACCACTGAATCTTATAATCACTGACCATCAGAAATTACACTTCCCTGAATTGTGCAAGCCCGGGCGGGGGAGAGGGGTCTCACAGGCATATTCATGGCATGGCATGTTAACAAATATACAAATATGTACCGGCAGATATGGAGACGAGCTTTGAGGAGCAACTTTGGCTAAAACGGTCATTTCTCAACTTTACATTTTGGCAGATTACTATCGTATCAAACTGGGCTCACCTGTCTCGCAGTAGTCCCCGGCGAAACATCGAGTGCACTCACACCTGACACCTTGAGCGTTAGTAGGATCCAGGGAACACTCTCCCGTGCCGCATACGTCTGGATTGTCACAGGGGTTGCCAAGATTGGCTGTAAAAGTCATCAGCATGGAATAATGAAAGAAAATCAGCCAGAAAATGACAGCCATGAAGGAGTAGGGTTTCTCTTTATAGCGACAGCAAAGCGGACCCTTCTTTTTCTTCTACAGTATGTTTGGGAGTACCAGTGGCATAATTTGAGCTTAACATTGTCAATTTCAATTTATTTCTCATGTGTTTTACAAAGTATGTACATTTAGCTTCATCCGCTTTTCTTTGTTTTTTTTTTTTGTTTTTTTTTAAGGTAGGCAACTTGCATTAAAATATGTCACATCAACAATTTAGCAAATACAAGAACACTGTTACACTCACCATTATGAATGAAGACCCAAAACTGGCACTGTTGGACGACCGCTTGAGAGTTGTTGAGCAACATGAGTGCGACCGCAGACATCCCAGTTTCGAAGAAGCTGCCGGGCGCTCTCGTCGACACGAGAGCTAAATTGCACATGGTGTCTGGCTGTTCCCATGTGACAGAAATGAACTCCACTCCTGTGTCGGCAAACTTTGTAATGTTGGGCGGGCACCTGATCTCACATTCTTCAATGTCTGTGGAGTTAATTTGGCGATACATGATGAGAAATGAAATAAATGCAAACTTTTGAATAAAAAAAAAATGCAGATGAATGATTTACCTCACCTACTTATGACTGTGACCGCTGTGACCTTTTTCTGTTCCAAACTTACTTCAGTGAATGCAGCAGAATTTCCCTTGATTGCCAAAACCAGTCATCGGCAGAAAAATACGCCCATCAATTGAATTAAGATAAACAATTACAGTCAGTCACCAATCAAACAGAGACTTGAAAAAAAAAGAAATGCAGCTTCCTTAAATACCATTTAGTGGTGCCTATGTAAACACACTACAATATATTGTAGAATGCCAGACCAACACAAAATACCACTTTCAAGTATTTTGATTGGGAGGCTCAATACTTCATTAAATGACAAGAAATGCAAGCACAAAATGCAAGAAAAACCAACCCTCCCCCAAAAAAAAAACGCTCAGTGAATGTATACATACTCTCTACAATGACCCGAAATTGACACATCGCCTTGTTTCCGTGGGGATCGCAAAACTTGTACATGACAGTGGTCACACCCACTTCAAATTGGTCCCCTGGAAAATGGGACTGATAGAAGAGACTAACTGTCCCCGAGTCGTCGATAGCTTGAGGCATCCGCCACGAGGCAGGGGTGGTCGTATCTCCATTCTGAGTCCTGGCCATGACGTCAGATGGACAAGAGGTGACTATTGGGCTCACTTCATCAACTGAGAGATAAAGAGGGTTGAAACAAAATTGAAATTACCAAAAAAATTGACACACATTTAAAGAAGAAAACCATTTTGGTTTACAGTTTTAAAATCTCAACAGATCACAAAAACTGAATTTAAAAAAAAAAGTTAGATAGGCAGGTGAGTGTCAAATTAATCCAATCTTCAGACCACTCAAAACCAAAGAGAGTTAAACCAAACAGAATCAAATCAATCGTTCCAAATGTCACCCACAGCCAAATACCCTGCGACACTAAAAAAAAAAAAAACAAAAAAATAACTTGGGGAATCGGCCCCTGACAATCAATCAAACATGACCAATGTATAGATCGAAATCAATTTCCAAACCACTTAAAATGGCAACAAACGGCAGTACATTCATTTTATCCAAATCGGGTGAAACCAAGTGATTCAAACCCAACAGCTTTCTGCAACCAAACTGACAGTGACAAATATTTCTGGGGAGACAATGGGGGGTTCTTCAAGGGGCCAACTCACCACTTGTAAGTATTTCGCAAATGGTCCCTGCGAATCCACGTGGACAGATGCACTGGAAACTGTCTGCCAGCTCTTGGCAGGTCCCCAAATTTTGGCACAGATTCCTGGAGCAGAATGGTCGGAAGCCTGTGAAATGCCAAACAAAGAAGGAAAGTTGTGCATTGCGTTTGAGGGTAGATGGTGCACCAGCACGACAAAAGCAAAAAAAAAAGAAAAACCTTTCAACTCTTTCGAACAGATGTGGAGAATATTTCCTTCAACTCGTGGATGGATAAAGGTGATCATAGGAAATGTGAGCGAAATACTCCATAAAGCAATCCAAGTGACAACCACAATGCACACATGCATTGCAGTTACAATGATTTTATTATGCACATTCTTCATGAGTCTGACATATTTTGTAGGCTAAGCCCTGTTGACCACTAAATGATCTTTGACCTCCACCAAAAACAAAAGAGTCCTTGTAATCAATGTGATACACCTACATATGAAATCCTACATTCATCCAAGCGTCCCTCCTTGAGATAGTGTGTTTACAGGGTTTTCACAATTTAACCCCTGTTGACCACAAATGGTCTTGGACGGCCACTAAAATGAATAGGATACTTGAACTTAATGTGGTACACCTACACACCAAATATGAGATGTGTTCAAGCTTTCCTTCTTGAGACATCTTGTTTCCAATGTAGTTGTTACATACATACATACATACATACATACATACATACATACATACATACATACATACATACATACATACATACATACATACATACATACATACATACATACATACATACATACATACATACATACATACATACATACATACATACATACATACATACATACATACATACATACATACATACATACATACATACATACATACATACTTCTAAGCTTCTTTTAGTCCATGTGGTACACCTACATACCAAATGCGGTATCTGTCCAAGGTTCCCTCCTTTAGATGGCGTGTCTACAAGATTTTCACAACCACTGTTGACTCCAAACGACCTTTGACCTCCACCAAAATAATACGGTTCTTGTACTTAATATGGTACACTTACACACAAAATATGACATTTGTCCAAGCTTCCCTTCTTGAGATATCATGTTTACAAGGTTTTCCGAATTTGACCCGTCGATCCCAAATGAGCTTTGATCTCCACCATAAGCAATAGTGTTTTTCTACTCAAAGTGTTACATGTACATACCAAATATAAGATTTTAGAAGCTTCCATTCTTGATATATTGTGTTCACAAGATTTATCACTGCATGGGGTATATCACAGCATTTAAACTTGAAAATCAATGACAAACTTATCTCCGTGACCTAATTCTTTCAACCTTCTCCCAAGTCAACAATCTCTCAAACACTTAGTGGCATGGCAAAAAAGACAGACAATTGACGCTCAGTTACCTCGAACAACGGTGACATCAAAACTGCATGAAGAAACCAGATCTCTGCCGTTTAAGAACTCCAGGGTCACCGTCTCCACGCCGACCAAAAAGAAACTGCCAGATCTGTGAGAGGAGGAGACGGTGTAATTGCAGGCCGTTGACATCTGGTTCCACAAGACCATGGCGAAGTCCTCTGTACTTTCAGTGACTATGGTGATATTTGCGGGGCACCCTGGAGTACAATCTGGTGGACTGAACCGAGCTGGAAATGCAAGAGAGAAAAGGAAGGGAGTCACTGGAACAAGTTCTAAGGCATTTTTAGAGTCTACAAAGTAGACTCAAGCGAGTCTGAAAGGTTACCACTTATCAATTTTGTTGTCGGCATTTTTTTTTAATAATCTTGTTTGATTCAAGGCCAAATGATTCGTCAATCGCATTCTGCCACATTTGAATTAATCCTTCGGCAACCACTCACGTAAATATTGCATGTCCTGAAACCTCCCTTTTTACAGCCACGTAAGTACTATTGCATACAACTTAACGTTCTTCTTTATGTAATTGGCTGAAATGGTAGTGTCCAAGTAATGGACACTGGCTGTGAAAGGGTCAATAGTAACTACACTGAAAACGGAAAGCAATTACTGTTATGTCGTCACACCTCATAATTACAAGACATCAAAGTCTTAATTGTTCAAGCTACACAAACTAACTTCTGTTTGATGTTCTTTTCGATAACAAAGTTTGAAGTGATCTATAAAGTCTGAGTTAATTTCTTGCCCACTCATTAATATGCAAAATATGAGCACCAAAAACAATAGGGCATGTCTAATTAATATGATACATGTGCACACAAAGTTTGAGACAAATTAAGCCCTCGGTAATTTAGTTATCAAGTCTAATACCTCGCATTGCAACCGCGTCACATACACACACATACAAACACATGCAGACTTGACCGCATGGGTTCCTTTGCTAACACAAGGAATTAAAAACATGTAAGAGGATGATTGTTTAAAGAGTTTGATCTATATAAAGATTTTATTACTTTTTGTTCATGGGAGGGGTTTCCTCTCCACCAAAAATGACTTAAACTGACCTGATTAGGATAAAAATAATCAGTATTGTTCTCAATTTCTACACAGTACTACTAAAGAGAGTTGTGGAGTAACCAACCATTCACGGTGACGAGGAATTCACAGTCGACGCCATTTCCAGATGGATCTTCAATTCGGTATGTCACCGAGGTGGGCCCAAACAGAAAGAAGTCTCCAGATCGGTGGTTCTGGGAGACTACAAGTGTGGTGCCAGAGTCATCGGTGGCTTGCGGCTCGTCCCAAAAGATGAAAGCTCCGCCATCTTGTTCTAAAGCCACATCAGTGATTGAGCTGGGGCAGAAGTCAATTCTTGGTGGGGTGACATCAACTGGAGGATCAAAACGAGGTATTAAGATGAGAGGATGCATAAATTATCTGGAGTGACCACAACCTACGACAAAACCCTCCCAACTGAAGGATATGACACAGACAGAAGGTCATGTAAACCTAAAACTACAGTGCCTGCTTTCTGTTGGTAGGATACTCAGCCACTCATAAACTGACTCCATAGCATTTGATGCTGTTACCTTTAACCTCTCACCTAATGGGCTAAGTTGTAGAGTGATGCTCTGCAGATGTGATATTCTATGTTAATCGTGTCACGTTGACACAAGACTAGGCAAAACATAATGTGCTGAGATTGTTGAATCTCATTCCTTGGTGTCATGTTTAAACTACATCAAGAAAAGCAGCGCAATCACAGGGGTAGGCTATGGAGGCACACAGTTAGGATAGTCAGCTAGCCTACATATTCTCTTTTGATGTACCTGCATCTTCTACCGACGTAGTCACTTCTTTCTTTATGGCACCTTACAGACCTTTCCTAACATACTTGACTGAATGAAGCACTTGCAATTTCGTACGCCAAAAGGAGGTAAATTGACATTGTTTTCATTCTTTATCTCCTAGCTTTTCCTTAGCAACTGGCGGCAAGAACTGTATCTCCATGTGTTCCATTTTTTCCATATAAAGTCTTTCTGTTGGTGGTATATTTCTACCTTGAACAGAGCTCTAATAACAAGCCAATATTTAAGTTGCCTCTGTGAAATGCAAAAGTGATAAATATTTGTTTGTGTGCCTCCAACTGCCAACGTGACAAGCCAATCTTCATCCACTCCCTGCCCTGCCCTCCCCCCCCCACCCTACAACTTTAAAAACCTTACTAATCATTTGTTAACCAGCAGTTAAATTTCTTCAATATTTTTTTAACTCCTCAGTTTGTTACTCCTCATATCACTTTTTCTACTTCAGTTTGGCACATTTCCTAAGTGTTTGTACAGTATTTCTCTCTATCCTGTCTAATTGAAAGAATTTCACAGTTCACCCCTTTCTGGGGATTTGATGAAGCTGACATCAAAAAGTATTCATGAATTCTGCCTCTCACCTACAGTTGGCTGATTGCAGTTGACACCTAAGAAACCTTCACGACACAGGCAAATGTACTCATCTTCGATGGCTATGCAAGTTCCAAGATTCTGGCATGGGTTGTCTTCACAAGGATCTGCAACATTTGAAACAAAGTAAAACTTCATCGGGGCTGTATCGATTATTTTAACACTGGAATATGAGTTGTACAGGCAATCGCCTGGTCATCTACTTTCATTCTTCGGAAATGTTTCAGGGAAGAGAAAGTAGAGTAACAGATCACCTGCCCAAAAATCTGAAAGAGATCTATGCATTCATCTTCCAGATATTTGAATAGGAAAATTGTCTGGACATTTTTGTTGGCTTAACAAGATTCAGACTTCTCCAAGGAAGCCTTAGCTGTCAATCACTGGTTACTTGAAATCAACAGACCAATAAGAGAGATTATGAATATTCAGGTATACAAAAATGGCACTTCAACAATGTTCCTCGTAGTGGCTAAAACATACTGATTTTCAGTGGCAAAATGTGACAAATTTTCAGCTCATATTTCAGCTTTAGGACATTAGGGGACCTTAATCAACTACATAGATTCATTTTTCTTTTATTTTACATTCTAAAATCAATTCATGGATTTTATCTTTAAAACAGACACTTCCATTATTATGCACATTCATGCAATTGTGTGGCACCTAATCCTTACGTTTCATTTTGTAACTACAGTTTCACATTTATGTCTCAAGAAATTTTTGCATATCATGAGTGATGTCATTTCAAATGGTTAGGGTAAGGTCAGAACCATTAGGAAAGGACTGTTACAGATCGTGAGACATATTATCATGCATACTGTACGTTATGGATTGAGTGAGGTCTCATTAGCAGTGTGCAGACAAAAAAATTTAGAAGGCTAAACTTTCATCCACGTCCTTCAAAGATTTAGAGCAGAGGCAACACACGAGGCCAGTATACGACTGCAAATGAAATACTGGGGAAGACTGAATTCCTAAAGGGAGTTGTGTCCCCCTCATCTCAATTCCAGAAAGTTTTGGCTATAGAGATGCCACAAAATGCAAATTTTTTGCTACTCTTGGAGATGGAATTCTGCAAAGATTGGGGAAAAAGTGCTTTCATGAAAATTCTATTTTCATGATTACTTTACTTGTAATAATTTGGCAAAAACATCACCTTTACTGATGGAGATTATGATCATGTGGAAGTGTCCTTTGTTTGAAGTTGCTGTTGTGCAATGTTTCTTTGGTGGTAGTTTTGGGGACAGTCTATTAAAAGACATCCGTTCGTCCGAACTTCCTCGTATGGCCCACTGATAACAAAGCCATCGATCATTTGTGTGAACATTGGGTCTATTAGCCAGAATAGGAAAATGGTCCAATAGCCAGCAGAATAAGCTAATCCAGCAAGTCTGAAGTCAGTCTCTTTCAGTAGTTGAATTCAATGGCTCACTATATTACTAGCCTTGAATTTCACCGCCTGTAATTTGTGAGGAGCTCTGGTTGGTACACCATGATGAGGCAAGATTTCAGACATAGATTTGAGACATTTTGTAACAAGGGTAATTATCTCGCACCATTAACACGGTTGGCCGGGGTTGTGTCAAATCAAGCATGCAGGGCAGCTGGTGAGAGGTGGACTGGATGCTATTGAGTACAATATTCGTAATGAAATGATGATAATGATGATGAAATTTCTCATACAGAAAATCATCCTCTTTGTGGTAAGGGACAATGGGATGATAAACGATTGTGTAAACCATTTTTCCCTCAAAAAGTTGGATTGCTCTTATCATGTGTACAACTCCCTTAGGTCTTTCCCCAGGAACGGATGTTGCCCGAAGCAAGTGATGTGCCCACTCTGCCATGTGATACTTTTGGATGATGTGCAAATAATTTGACCACGACTTACAGGCTGGACAACATATGTGAAATGGATCTGCTAAAACCTCCAAAGGGAGTATATACACAAGAGCTGAGGAAGGAGTTCTTCCATCTTTGAACAGTGAGGACAAGCAAACTCAGGAAGGGGGGGGGGGGTGAAATGAGAGACGACCAAGCAGAAAGTCAGTCCCATGACACTTGTGTTTGGGGCCTTAAAGTTGAGATCAATCTGTCTGAAGCCCCTACGGACATGTACATGTCACGATAACTTTTAGTTGGAAAAGATTGGGAAATTTCAATGATGATCATGATGTATCAATGCTACAAATAATTTCACCTTGCTCTGAGTGTATTTTGCTAGTTAGATAAACAATTTTCCGATAGCGCTAAATCTTACCACGTGGATCTCTTTCACTGCAATTTCTTCCGATGTAACCATCCGTGCACATGCAGACATAGCCAAAGTCATTCTCACGGCACGTGCCTCCGTTTTCGCACGGTTCCTCAACACAGTGCGGACTCAAAACTGTGGGAGACAGAGGAGAAGAAAAGCACAACGTTCTACGATGTTTGCATTTGAGTATAATTCTAGACAACAGGGGAAGTATTTGATCTTTGGGTCTCTTTCAAAGAGGCACAATTCAGGCAGTTGATAAACTACAAAAAGCAGGATAAAACATTGTTTTCTGAGGCCAAGTGGATACCTACATGACTCTACAGTGACTGTGAATGAGCAATCCCTTGATAAATCCAATCCTCGGACAGCCCCTCGCACGGTGGTGACTCCGAGGGGAAACATGCTCCCTGGGAGGTGCGTGAACATCACAGGTAAGCCACATACAGACTCTTGGTGCTCCCAGCTGACGACCACGACTGTTACACCTGCATCAACGACCAGTGTGAAGTCGTCAGGGCATTCCAAAGTGCATTCTTCATCATTGACTGTGAAATGAAGATGAAAATGGAATATAATTCACTGTTGGTTCAAAAATGGCTGCTGATACAAGCGACATTGAAGACAGGATTGGATAAAGTATTACTAACTAGGATATGCGATTGAATCTCGAATAGCGTCGTGAATTAAAGTCACAACCTATTAAAGACAATTAATTTTGTGTTCTACACAAAATGAGATTTCCCTATTTTGCTATTCCCACAGTTACAACCCTCCATATTCTATGGGAAGTTGACTTTTCCTGGAGGAAACGGCAAAGAATGTTCCCAAACCTGATGACTTTTATTCTCCTCCTGATAAGGACTTTACTTTCCTTTATGAGATTTTTCCCACTTCCTATCAGGATATCCAGTTTTTAGAAGAATCTCATAGGTTTCACACTATTTTCTATGAAGAATCTTAAGCTTGCACCTTAGGAACTCTTCTGCTTAGAAGTACTGAAGGCACTTCTGTGAGCATAGACCGGTAAACAGCTTCCTAATCCAATTAAAATGGGCTACCCAGAGGTGTTGGGAGCAGCCTCCCATTAGACCTAAATACATGGTCCGTTAACTCCCAGTACAACAATGATTTTGTGTGCACTGCTGTGTAACTAGTGTTTTACTGAACAGCAGGTGAACTAAACAGAAAGGTGGTGTCCTCTATTCAATCATTGGGCATTCACATTCAAGGTTCTAAGCAGCCTGAGAAGTACCAGGGAGCTAAAGTAGCAACTTCATTTTGAGATGTATTCCTCTTCCGAGATGTCCATCCTCACCTTGGCAGAGACTGCCAGAATAACCCTCAGGGCAGGTACAGATGAAACCAGACTCTCCGTTGACACACGTCGCGCCATTCTGACAAGGTGACGAACTGCATCTGTCCAGCAAGTTGCAATCTGGTCCAGTGTATCCAGGTTGACATGAACAGATATATCCAAAGGACCCAAGGTCGATGCAAAAGCCAGAGTTTTGACATGGCTCTGAGGCGCAGGATAGGGGTTCGGTGCAATTCCTGCCGCTATACCCGGAGGCACACTCGCAGCTGTACCCACCGCCAATTTCTGGGGTGCAGGTCGCACCATTCTGGCATGGGTCCCTCGCACAACCGTCGTTAGGAATCTCGCAGCGGGCCCCAATGTAGTCCGAAAGACAGGCACACAAGTAAGTCAGAGGGGTGTTTGGTGCCTCTATGCAGAATCCATCATTCAAACAGGGGGATGAATCGCAAGGGTCTGAATGAAGAAACCAAATTTTGAAACATTTTTTGTTTTGTCTTTTGTGAGACGATCGTGTGTAAAACAACTGGCAAAAGGTTGATTATCTCAATGGTGCTGACTCTATCGAAGGCCATACAGCTTTACGTATTTTAACACTAGTGCGACGAGAACGAAAATGACGACTTCACACCTAGACCAATGCAATGGGTTCAAAGTATTCTTTCTTTCAACAATGAATACACACTGTACTCTTATAAGCATACTTAGTATCAAGCGCAGTATAGACACATCTAATTCTACAATATACAATCAAGAATAGCAGAGATGGTGCTCTCAGACATCCGCAGCAACTGCTAACTATGAAAAAACATATTTTTGTCTCAAATGTGCACTCACTCCAAAGTATGAAAATATCTTTCACACCGCTCCATGCTCACTGTTCTCCACCACTCTCTTTTAACACAACAGAGCGACGTTTCAATTGACGGCACTTACTTTGAAAGACAGGAACAGTGCAGTTTCTCCCGGTATGAGTGATTGGACACATACACTGGTAATTATTCCCTTGAAGCTCATTGCATGTTCCACCAGACTGGCAAGGATTCGGATCACATGGGTCAGGCAGGGTATCTGTGCAAATGAGCAAAATTGGACGATCTTTCTTGAGCCAAAAAACAAGGGGGGGGGGGGGGAGTTGTTCCAAAAGATTGTTAAATGTCAATATTTACATCAAGTTTCAGCAACTGACATTGTATTCCCACTTTCTTCCAACTGGCACATCACTACATAACCAATTTGTGAAGAAATGTTTGAAATACTTGGTGAGAATGCTATAATAGGATTTGAGTCAGTCACCTCAGGTAGAAGAGACCAGTAATTTACCAACCGAGCTTTTCTGAAGAATTTTTACCCAGTCTGTGCAGAAGGCATCTTGTTCAGCCGGGGAGTCGTACACAAAAAGTATAGTAACAGTACATTCACCCCTTATGAAGTCTTCCTTTTTCACTTTGTTTTTGGTGATAGATTGTACCAATGAGGGCTCTTCATTTTAGAGAGACCTCCTTTAATTTCCCTTCGATGAAACCTTTAAGAGGACAGATTATCTCTGTTTCATTTGGTGGGTTTGAGTGACTGTGAAGTTTGATTGGCTGTGGGTGATACCCACTGAACATCTAAAAGACCACACTTAAAAAAATTTAAAAAAAAAAAGGGATATTGCAACACTTTCCAATTCACAGTTTTAAATATCCCATTGGCGGTAGTTTTCAGAAATAAGCTTTTGTATTGAACTAAGAGAAGCTCTATAGCTCACCGTCGATGATGAAGATGCTGAATGTGCAACTACTGATGACTAGACTGCCTTCTGAAATTACGACGCTCACTATGGTCCTTCCTCGGAAGAAGAAACCTCCAGATTGGAAGTCGGAGGAGACGGTGTAGTCGGCGCATCCTGGGAGTTCCCATTCTACTTGGTAGTAGCTCTGCCCTCTCAAAGGAGGCACGTAGATGTCCTCGGGGCACGTGCAATCTTCTGTAAGGATTGGCACAATCGATAAAATGAAAAATTGAAAATTCTAAAGTACTGAGGATGTGCGAGTCTGTTTAGTGACCGGGGTCAGACCATCAAGGGGCATGCAGAAGCAGTTGTCAATTGGAGAGGACTATTTTCATCAACCTTCTTGCTGGCAATATCAACAACGTGAAAGCAAGCAGAGATGTCTGTTCACCTTATTTGGAAAAAAATGTAAGGGTATTCTTTATCAAAGCAAGCTGTCTTTAATACTCGACATGGCTGTCAAAATTTGCTGGGGCCCAGCTGATGATAAAATCCTGACCAGATCTCACCTTCACTCTGCTGCATATTTCTTCTGAATCTTTCTTCTACAATGTCTTTTTTCAAAATTGTCGTTTATACTTCACGTACTTTCATTCACGAAAATTTTGAAGAAAAAAACTTACAATAACAATTCTCACTGTGCATTTCAAAGCATTTCTTTCTATCATGTTTGTCAAAGTCTTGTTTCTACTATAGATCCATCCCTCTCATTGCAAACAGGAAAGAAATGTTCTGTTGAGTTGCTGTAATACTATGAGTGACCCATTACACCTACACTTCCTCTGGTGGTTACTTTCTGAATTCTTGTGGCCTTGACCAATCTATTAAACCAATAACTAGTGATTGCAATTTTCCAAATAAACTTGCTTTCATTACATGTTCTTGCCGTCCTTGGACTGATGAATATGGTGAAGGGTAGGGGGGACGGAGGGGATAAAATGGCAGGCTGACAATGGTTCAGATTTAAAAACCAGCTCACATATGTAGACTAATGCAAGAGACTCACCACACAAGCACATACACACACAAATGTACATAAATACATGAAGCTACAATTGTAAAATGTACCTCTCTCTTCGCAAGTGATGCCAGAGTAGCCGCCGTAACAGACACAGCTAAAACCCCTCTGGTAGGGCACGCAATCTCCGTTGACGCAAGGATTGTTGAAGCAGGGATCCGGCAGGGTGTTACATCTCGTTCCCGTGTAACCCGAGGGGCAGAGACACTCGAAGGTGCCCCCCTCACGCACCTGGCAAGAACCCCCATTGAAACAAGGGTTAGGGTTACAAAGAACTGGGGAAAAATGAGAACAGATAACATTGTTCATGCATGCGGTGAATTGACACTCTGCGGTAAACTTACACGCTCAAGCTGAAAATTTGTATATGTCGGCCACTCATGGGGTGTGCAGCAGACAAGCGTACCATGTACCTTATGATTTTATCACTGTCTGGTGAAAAAGACGCAGAAACTAATTCAGTGACGGAACTCTTTCCATACCATTGAACAACATCCAACAAAAGACGAGCCTGACCAACGGTATCAGGACCGGTTTCTGAAATTGCATCCCGGGTTCAAAGTTTCACTAACATGGCACGCGAAAAGCTTATGATGTCCCTTCATCCTCACAGGTTGGAGAACAAAATAATTGGCATGCCAGCCCTTACATGCGAGACATGGTATCGGTTTTGATGTTCAAAGCAAAATGAAACGTAATGATGTGAGTAAAATTCATTCAATGTGATTGACTTGGTCAACTTGTGAATCTCCCCAGTGTGAACTGAGTCTTATATGGCCCTACAAATATTTAATTGGGGTGTACACATCTCCAAAGACAAACAGACCATTTCACACAGGGTGTTATACATCCCTCCAATTGAAAACGGGGGAAATGAACTTACAACCTCTACCGCTTGACGCAGCAGAAACCTGCAAGCAAAAACTTCTGCAGATGTAATTGGTCTAATACCAATTACATACTCTGTGCAATTTGCCGGCAGGTACGAGCCAAAGGCTTGCCAGGATAAACAAGAGTCAGCTGACAGAGGCAGATCCAATAGTTTTGGTTGGGGGGGTGCAGATTTATGCATTGTGTGAGAGTGTCTTCTGGGTGAAAGATTTACATAAAAAATAGTGTTCTCCGTAAATAACCATAATTAAATGAAACTTATAATGCCCCCAATCCACCAAAGTGCTCATGGCGCCTTACCAAAACAGAAGAACAGAAAAAGCAAAAATAGGAAGTAATGAACATGCTCAACAAAAAATTAAGAGCTAAGATGCGGGATGCATGTAAGGTAAGTTTTCATTGTTTTCTTTTGATGTGAGAGTTAGATCTATACCAAAACTACAACAAGAGGAGCAACAGTGAGATGTCTGCAATGGAATATACAAGACACAACTGATCAATTTTGAAAAGTTTTGGCGAGTGCACATGCACCCACAGCAACCACTGCCTGATGATGTATCGAAGAGAACGGCCAGCCATCGCAGTACCTACCTCTCTCTGCGCAGGTGTCTCCCATATACGATTCTGTGCAATTGCAGAAGAAATTTAGACCACGGGTCAGGCAGATGCCGTCATTCTGGCAGGGGTTACTCTGGCATGGATCAAATCGCTGGTCGCAGAATCGTCCCGTGTAACCCATCTCACACAGGCAGAGGGCCTCCGTCGTGTCGACGTTCGATATGACGCAGACCCCGTTCTCGCAGGGATCTGGGAAACAGGGTGCTGAGAAAGAAAGTAATAAGGAGGAAAATGTGATTTTTTTGACAGTTATCAGTGAAAACTAGACTAATCAAAATTGAGAATTTTTAGTAAAAGAGCCTTAATATATCACAACTGGATGCAACTAAGAAAGTCTCTGTGCTGATTTTCACTGACTGCTCAATACAAGCACACTTCTTCAGTCTTCAAGTAGCCTCATGGATTAATGGGATGCAGTTAAAAAGAAATCAACAGTATTGACAACTTTGTCTTTTGTTCAGAGTTTACCACAAAGTGGTTTGTTATCTTCAAGTCGTTGTACAGCTACTCTACTGAAATCAGCTAACACTGAGGCCATATAGGCCACCATGACAACACTAGAAAATGTAGTACAGCAGACACACAGCTGTTTATGAGAGATACAACCACAAACCTAGTTTCAAGCATTTGTTTTTCTTACATTAATCTGTTCACACCACAGATGCGCAAAACTTTCGCTGAAAATGGGACAAAGGAAATGAAGGAAAAGTATAGGAACGTCGGAGGAGGATGGATCACCATAATGACACTAGAAAATGGAAAAAGACAACTCACTGACGACGAACGACTGGCATCGGTCCCCTTCGAAATTGTCCAAACAATCGCATACGTATCCCCTGGGGTCCAGACTGTCCAGGGTGCAAGTCCCGTCGTTGAAACAAGGGTCACTCAGACAAACAGAGTCTGCCAAAATTTAAAAAAAAAAAGAAACAAGTAGGAACAAAACATAATGAATCCATTTCAAATAAGCACTAACAAAATAAAAGAAACAAGTAGGAGTAAAACATAGGGAATCCATTGCAAATTAGCACTAACATGTACTCAAGTTATTTTAGGGCTGATTTTCTTAGCTGGCCAAACAATCTACCATGCCTCCTTATAGTGGTCCAGACTTCATATTGCGACAAAAATCATTGAAATTTTTGGTATCAAATTCTGACGAGTATTGTTTTGCTTCCAATGACTGCACTGCTTCATCAATATTCCACAAAAAGACTTTTGCCCCAGAAACGATGATGGCTTACCGCCACAACGGCAACAGTTGGTTCAACATCGATTGCCCTTTGGGTTGCAAGTGTACCCAGTGTCAGATTTGCTTCGTAAGGAAATCTATGCAACTCGAATCTGACAACATGATGCCCAACTGGCACATATATAAAAAATACAGCAAAAGACCACTACACCAGACTGTGAGCCACAATGATGAAATTGCATAAAGTACAACAATTGACCGATTCTGGCAAAATGGCCATCGGTCTGAAAGTTGGAACAAATGCTGAAATAAGTTACCCGACCCTCCCTCCACCAGTTGGGCCAAGATCTGCTGTTGGGTCTCATGGGAAGATGTTTACAAGAAGGGTCAGAAGGGCCACTCAATACGACTTAGAGGTTTTGGGCATACTTGGTCATTTCAGGGCCATTTTATACAACCTGAGCAGTTTTAAACTGAGTATGCCATCACAAGCAATTTTCTCTAGTTTGGGCATAGTCGCTTAAGAGAACGACTGTCTGATATATAATTAAAAACTGTAATTATAAGTTATAATTAAAACTGTGATAATAAATTCAAGAAAATGAGCCAACTATTCACCAACTTTTGTTTTGAATATTTCCTTGTCATCGACAAAACACAAGAGGTCACGTTGACTTTGAGCTGTTCTTGCAAATATTTACGATCCACTGATATAAATGATCTCCATTTTGGTTCTCAAAACCAAAGTTAAAACAAAACAGAAACACTAAACACACCTGCTATCTCACAATTGTTCCCGGAATAACCTTCCCTACAAGAGCAACTGGTCGCATCATCTTCAGAAACGCAACTTCCCCCGTTCTCACAGGTCAGGGACAGACAGGCATCAATGACGGTATCGCAGCAAGGTCCCATGTAACCTATATTACAGATGCATATTGGTAAAGTGCTCGTGACGGCGATGCAGAGACCGTTCTGACAACAGCCATTGTTGTGGCAAGGGTTGACTGTGGATGCATAGAAGAGGAAGGAACACAGATGTGCGGTAGTTTTAAGTAGCAATGTGATGAGTAAGATTTATAATGGAAGAAACTCCTGCTGGCGTTGGACCGATACCGCCCACATCCAATGACAGTGGTTGTATCTTTTCTCAACAATGGCCAGTACAGATCACATGTCGATACTTTCAAAATGAGTCTGACTGAACACCAAAGTAGAGTATGGTATACTGTATATCAGTATTATCCTATCTGTATTATCCTTACTAAGGCACGCTAGTATGAGAAGAAATGGTAAATTCCAATTGAAAGAAATGTGACAACAGTAACTTCTCGGCAATTACCAAGTTTTCCAAACCAACTCTGTCAGCAATGATTTTGCCCAGACAATGGTATTTTGAAAAATAAGTATCCAAATTTTTCAAGGAAAAGGGTATACAAAAATTTGCTTAAATTTTCTTGGCAGAAATTGCATGCGACCAACTCCTGTGACAAAATCTGTGTACTTATCACATACTGAATTTTATGTAATACACCATCTGATTTGGAAGAGTCACCCTTTGGGGAACATCAGCTATGGCAAGCTTAGGACAAAACCAAAGTACTGTACTAGCATGGAACACATTACGTCCTGATGTCAAACGAACACTGAACTCGATGTACTCAACCCACAGCAAGAACGTGACTCTCATATTAAACTATCACCAAAGTAAGCATTGTGACGGAGTAGAAGCATGAGGTAAAACAAAAAAAAAATGGAAATGAGTCCATTGCTACACTACAGGACACCTACAAGACAATGAAATGTCATGACTCTTGCATGATTACTTAATGACTCTTGCATGATTATTTCATGTCTTTTGCATGATTATTTCATGACTCTTGCATGATTATTTCATGGCTCGCATGATTATTTCATGACTCTTGCATGATTATTTCATGATTCTTCAATGATTATTTCATGACTTTTGCATGATTATTTCATGACTCTTGAATGATTATTTCATGACTTTTGCATGATTATTCCATGACTCTTGAATGATTATTTCATGACTTTTGCATGATTATTTCATGACTTTTGCACGATTATTTCATGACTCTTGAATGATTATTTCATGACTCTTGCATGATTATTTCATGGCTCTTGCATGATTATTTCATGACCTTCACGTGACCATTTCATGACCAAGCATACAAGAATTTGATCTACGAACAATGGCACAGCAATTGTGAGAGAAAACAATTTTTTCCCCCCACATCACAAATTTACAATTTATTCTTATTTCTGTGACTTTTCCATGACTTCAGTCACTTTTAGAAAATTTCATGACTGGGCCTGAAAGGGAAAATAAAATTTCGTGACCTTTCCAGGAAATGGGAATCCTGCAGTGTAGCACAAAGTGAAAGAGGTGACAGAGTAATGACAGATTTGCATAATATGTGAACTGACAACCTGAGGGTTATCTGCACAAACTGAAGCCAGCCGAACAAGTCATGTCAACTTTTCAGGTAGGAGCAGAGAAAATACCAACACTTTGTAAATGAAAACTGAATCACAACTGGGCTTTTGTGGGTCACACACTGGGACACAAACACAATCATTTAGTCACTTAGTTTCAGAGATTTCTACTCACCAGTTTCTTCACAAGTAGGTCCAGTAAAGCCATCCAGACACCGGCAGGTGAAAGATCGAACTTGCCCAGATGGGACTTCCTCACAAACACCACCGTTCCGGCAAGGCATGTTGTCACAGACACTGCGAGGGATCTGGCAATCGCTTCCCGTGAAGCCCATCACACAAATGCAGAGATACGGCATCTCGCCAAAGTTGATGTCCAAGCAAAACCCGCTGTTCTGACAAGGTTCCGAAAAACATGGAGTGACTTCGCAGAAAGCACCAGAATATCCTGGTGGACAACTGCAGCTTGCTATACCAGCAATGGATTGGCACGTTCCACCATTAAGGCAGATGTCGACTCCTTCACAAGCGTTGAAGGGAAATTCACAACGATCCCCAGTGAAAGCCGTGTCACACAAGCACGAGACATCACCCCCTTGGTTTTCACACTGGCCACCGTTGAAGCAAGGATTTGATACGCATGGATCAGTTAATTCGTTACATATGAAGCCAGCATAGCCTTCTGGACACACACAGTAGGGAATTAGACCCTCGGTCAGTTCGTCCTCGTCCAGTCTGCACTCCCCTCCATTAAGACATGGTGAGGGCACACAGAGGTTGGCAGTGCCGCAGGTGGTGCCTAAGAACTGCACTGGGCATTCACAGCTGAAACTGTTTCCATCGTTGGTGCAGGTACCTCCGTTGCGACAGGGGGAAGACTGGCAGGGGTCGATCCGTGTCTCGCAAGTGATCCCCACAAATCCAGTTGGGCACAGGCAGGCAAAAAGTGACTGGATACCAGAATGACATGTACCCCCATTTAAGCAAGGCTGGAGGTCACAGGGATCTGCAGAGCAAAAAAAACCACAAAAATTTAAGAGTAAACGGACCAGTAATAAATATTGATAATGCTAAAATGAAGAGAGCGATCGGCAGGGGTGATTTACCTGTAGCTGGCGTGGTCGGTTCCTGTGTCACAGCTACCTCACACCCTTCTATCAGTTCCGATCTGCAGAAGACCAATCCCATTATACAAATGCTGCAAAGAGAACCCGAATAGAATGTAAGATCTGATCAAGATGAACTCATTGAAAACAGGGACAAAGAAATGATTAACCAGTGTGACTTCAACAGAAAACTTAATCACACTTTTCTTTTTCTTTTTTTTTAGGGGGGGTTGGGAGGACAAATATGCTTAAAATACTCTGCTGGAATGGGTGACACTCAAATTGTTATTAGAATTCCAATGATCGCTGAACGTGGTATGAACAACCGTGTCACGACTGACAGATCACTTTATGGTTTTCAAGAACAAACCAAAACTTTGTTACCTTACTTACACACACAAGCCAGCCATCCCTGGGCAGTTCTAAGGATTTTACTGGTAGCAACAAATCATTGCACTGGTGTATTGCCAAGTAATGTGCTACGATCATATGCTCAGGATTGGCTGCAAAATACGTCAAACTCTTGGAACAGGAAAAGTGTCTTGTGGTCCAGAGATTTGTACTTTCACTTGTAGAGTTTCCCCCCCCCCCCCTTAGTTACTTGGTTTGCACCTTTTGCTTGCCCTGTTTACTCAGCATCAGCTAGCTGCTATATTATTAGCCGTGTTCCTATTTGAGTGAGCTCAGTGGATCAAGATTTACCGTGCTAGATCAAACTCTAATGGGAACACAGATCAACAATGCTCACTCAAGATAAAGATCCACCGATTTTGATGCACCCATCGGGATAGATCAGATCAACCGCGCTGGATCAAAGTTTGTAATGGGAACACATCAGCAGATCAAGTAACCCTGGATCTCCGGTTTAGTCCTTCTTGGCATGCATTTGCTTTCCGGTGGCAAACAAGGGTAATTAGTTCTAACTTAAGCCGCGCTGAGCACGTCCCTTCAGGCAAGTGGATACAACATAGTGCAGTAGTGTAGCATACATGTGCAGCGCACATTTTCTGCCTGTATTTCACTAGTGATTGATCGACAAGGGGCTACTGCAGATCTGATAATGGTACTAATTTAGAATCCGTACCAATCTGACAAGGTATCAGATATAACTAACAGAGCTGGCGAGCACGTTCATATGGTACGGATTCTAAAGTTGCGCCATGATAATTTATAAGAAATTTGGTCTGTTCGTTGACTTATTTTTGGTATGTTGCTTTATAAAACAATTTCTTCTTACATCTGTTCTGATAAATCGAACCACTGATATAAAGTGTATATAAATGGGCGAATGGCAGTTTATTGCAACAAGTTACAACATTCGTCAACTGCCTTCGATGTAATAGAACTCTTAACTGAGATAGAAGCACGAGCAAACTTGCCAAAACAGCAATGTTTACCTCCATATTTAAAAACAAAAGACGTTATTGACGTGTATTAATACCTCACGCTCCTCGGTACGTCGTGGAAGTAGGCCCAAAGTTAGTGCTAAGCTGCAAAATTATGATATGACCAATACTATGCTGCTGTTGTAGTGTGCATGCAGTTAGCAACACGCGCACATGTACATTTATGTGATACAGTGCTAGTGTGCGATATCCGACTTGTAAACGTTGGTGACCTTTTCGTGCTTGCGCAATGTGTTCATATAACATGTTGATCTACCGTGCTCACTCAAATGGGAGCACGGCTATAGTCCTGTCTGGGCAAACAGTTGTTTAATTGACGATACAATAAGCTGTGTACATAAGTTAACTTACTCTTTATCTTTACTAAAGGCAGAGCTATGCAGGACATGTGTGATATCAAATCATCCTCATCAATACTGTGGTTTCTGGGAGTCAATAGATGCTGCTGAAATGCCTGCCCATTGGGAGGTTATAGAAGAGGATTTGAGCAAGTTGGTATAAACACGGCAGCATGTTGGTTCTGCATGATTGTCTTCGAGCTACCGATGATCAACTTAATTGACTTTCTTCTGATCAAAGTAAATCAGGGTTGGTAAGTAAAAGAATGCAAGGGGGAGAGATGGACATTTTTTTCTGTCTGGGGTCTCTACAAACAATGGGTGCAAAGAATCTTACCATTGTCTGCACTGATCAACGAAGTCGTCACCGGAGGTGTATGTCCTTCCTTGCACTTGGCAATTAAAGTCTGCAAGAAAGTGACAAAAAAAAAAAAAAAGAAATCATGATGATGACATGAAAAACATGCAGAGAATGCATTTTGTTATTATAAGTGCTATAGGAAAGATGTCACTTTCTGAAAGTTTTTATGACTTTCCCAGGGAAATCTTGTCTGAAATGCAAACATTTTTCGAGGCCTTGAAATAATTTTCCACATTTTCATGATTTTTCCAGGATTTCTATGACCATACTGTATGAAAAGTTGAAAACCCTGTTAAGTGTCATTTGCTTCAACTGAGCGAGTGAAAGGTGTGATCATAGAGATACAGTGTTTTACATACAAATTGAATGAGATATATACTAACGAATCATTACATGGTTAATAAAATATTTTAAGTGGTTAGAATGCTTAACACCTTTTCATAGTGTACTGTAAGCTGTCATAGATCTATGTACACTTATCTCTAGATCTTTTCATCTGCACAACAAGGTGCTTGAATATGTAATGTTGCACAGGGCAGCCCTGTTACATTCGTGACCCTTTTTGGGGTTCACCTTGATTAACTGGTAGATGCCATAAATGGAGGCAAATTCTTTTGAAGATTGCCGGCAACTTGCCAGCAGTTTTTAACCATCATAGGTTTGTAAAAAATATGTCGATAAAAACTCTATACGCTTTGATTTGCATGCAAGAGGAAGTAAACAAAATCAAAATTAAAAACAGAAACATAATCAGACATCGTTAACCTCTAAAAGAGAAACAATTATGTCCTCATGAAGCATCTGCTGACAACTGGTGTGTTCTACTTCACTAATATGCAAAACAAAACAAAGGAATACCAATTAAGAGAAATAAACAAAATAATCAAATCCCCAACTAACTCGACCAGTAGACAATTCTCTGAGAAATTCAGGAAGGTCGGAGAGGAGGTCTGATAACCACCTCTCATTTCAATTCACACAAAGAGGATATGTCCCCCCTATTCCCCTCTCTACCCCCAGGTTTTCCCGACTCACCCTTTGGTGGCAGGAACATTTGAAAATGAAGTTACATGGCGGTGATGCAGCCCTGCATTTGCAACAAGTTTGGCAAAAGTGCTCATCTTCCTGAGACTCTTTTGACACATTGCATTTTTATGAAAGCTCTTAACAACCATAGAAATAGATGAACTGAGGATAATGTCACTGTAACTATACCCACGCACTGAACAAATGAAGCTGAAGAAAAGTAGGGGGCGTCTTACACAGTAAGACAAACCAGCTACGAATTCAACATTAACATCTGTGACTTACCAAGATTGCAACTGACGCTCTGGCCTTCCTCATTAACGTAAAAGGAGGCGCACATCCCACAATTGTTCACCTGGCATGTGGCATTTGGGTACAGTGGACAGCTGGACACCTGACAGGGATCAAGGGGACAATCAAACTGAGTGACCCCCTCTGGGCACACAACATCCTGGCAATCAAAGACTTCCTGGTCATCGGAGAAGAAGGCGACCCTGCAACCACCGCAGGAACTGCTGCGACATTCCGCATCTGGAGCAAATGGGCAGAATGCGCCATCACACTGATTCGGAGGACAAGATTGGATGAATTCACCGGCAGGGCACGAACAATCGACAGGATTGTCATTGGAGTCATAGAAAACTGCATCACAGCTGCCGCAGAAGTTCGGTCTGCACGTAGCATCTGTTCTAGCAGGGCAGGTGGCGGTGTCACATGGATTCACATCACAGATCACTGGTGGCAAATCCTCTGGGCAGTCAGCTACATGAGGAGCAGCAAAAAGAATGTAAAATAATGTATTAATGTATAATTTTTATATGAATGTTCTCACTGAACTTTCATTCAGGTTTGGTCTTCACTTCCTGGGCTCTGTACGGTAGTTCTAGGACATGGTAACACCATCAAGAAACTCATTACACAGCACTTGTCACAATATCACCACAACTCATCCCATCATCATGCTTCACCATCTTGTCACCACAATCATCATCATCGTCGTCGTCGTCATCATCATCGTCACTGTATAGTATTAAAACCAGGCCCCAGGGGACATGACGGACGGGGACGGGACCAAGTTCCTGAACTAGCTCCCGGAATCCAAGTTTCACTAACGCACATTGTACGAGTGACAAAATTCAACATGTCTGCTTAACTAAGAACACTTCATTGATTGTCATATACATGTCTGTACAGCATGTAAGATACCAAGCAATATGAAATACAAGACTTCTCACTCAATGAACTTGTAGCCTAACAGAAGATACAGTATATTTTTGGATATACCCAGGGAGCCGACATACTATGGGGGGTACCCAGGCTTGAATTTTGGACCCAATGCAAACATAAATCATCATCGTCACCAACGTTTATCGGTAGAGTCACTAAAGTCATAACCACCATAATTTCATCCTCATCTTCATATCGTGATGATCCTCACATCAGCATCATCATCTGCATCATCATCTTTATGACCTCTTTCTCTATTTTCATCATCATTGTCATCCTCAGTAATTAATCCCTGCTTCCATCACCATCACAATGTTACTATACTGCCATAATCATAACCACCATCATCATCACAATCATTATCATCATTTTATCATCATCATCTTCATATTTCCATCATCATTATCATCATCACTGTCACCATCACCATCATAACAATAAAAGTAATTATCATCATATCATCATCTTTATCATATCATCTTCATCAACATATCACTACAGGGTTTCCCCTGGTACTTAATTCCGGAGGCTGCCGCCTCGAAACTTTTTAAGACCGCCTCGTCAAAAAATACCGCAATTACCGCCTCACAAGTTTATACCATGGTAAAAATCCTAGAATAACCCATTCTTGAAGAACCTAAGTATGGACTTGAACCCGAAATTCATGGCGGCATCAGTTAATTCGCCCTCACCACCTCATACTCCTCAAAACACAGGGGAAACCCTGCACTACATCCACTATCATCAATATCAATATGATCATCTCTACCATCACTATTACCATCATCATCACTGTCCACCACCATCATCAACATCATCACAGTCAAAGTAATTATCATTTCATCATATCACCATCATCATCATCATCATATTGCTACCACCATTCAGTATGATCATATCTACCATCACCATCATGGATCTCTATCACTATCATCATCATCATCATCATCATCATCATCATCATCATCATCATCATCATCATCATCATCACTATCATCACATCACAAACAAGAATTTTTAAGCCCATGCACTCTTGGATTACAAATGGCATGAATATATATACAAATTCTTCATACTTCATTAGCTTCCAAATACAGTAGTCACGGGACACAATCCTCAAAATAGTGCAGGATTCTCCATCACCTGCAATATTGCACCATCAAATCCAAATCCATGGATGCATTCATGCACTGTAGTGACAAGACAAAAACATACCTACATACACACAGAAATACACACAGGACTTACAGTGAGAGAACAAACGCAGGAGAAGAGAATGAAAGGAGTTCAGCAGTGCAAAATGACCGAGCATTGTAAGTTACGTGCATGCAGAGAGCAGGTTCTGTTACGTGAATTGCACAAATTCCCGTCTTAAACACTACTTTGGCAGATGAAACTGTCCAACTTTCAAATAGAAACCATATTTTCTCACTGTAGTCCATCAGTAGTTTGTTTGCTAATGTTCTAAGTTTAACAAAAACGTTTTTTTTTTCTCACATAACAGTGAGTTATAGGTCGAATACAAAACAATTCACAGTTACTGTGCAACTACTATCTTTACGGTGACAATTTTGCTACCTTTGTTGGAACTTTATCAAACTAAGTTCACTGTTAATACAATTGAAGTTTTACAATGCTGTAGCTTGCAACGAAGAGCTGCAATACTTACAGCCGGCAGCATTCCCAAAGTTTACTTTCATTTGTCCTTATAGTCAAGGAAATTTTTCATGAATATTCTCTATCTTTTGTAAAGCAGAACTTCCAACATAACAATGACAAATCCTGCACTCGGGAATACCATTTGCCTCACAGCCACAAGGTAGGCCTAGATAGTGCTTTATCGATTGTCACAAAAGAATCACTGAAGCTTGGTGACAGCACCAAACTTGTAATCCATATCAAAGCAGTCCTGCAAAACACAGCATAACACACACTGCCGTTGGGGGTTGCCATGACGACATATACTCACCGTTACAGTCTACGACGATTCCGTCGATCGCAAACTCCGACTTGCACTCCCCGCAGACATTGTGTCCGCAGACAGCGTCAGGGTATAGCAAACACGTGTCAGTGATGCAGGGGTCAAGGGGGCAATCAACAATGACCTCATCGTCGGGGCACTGTAAATCTGCATGCGTACGAGGAGAGCAAACCAGCACAGGGTGAAACATTGAGACGTGCATGATATGGAAGAGAAAGGGTAGAGGCGGAGGAAGGTGCATGGTGAGGAAGATGAAACAAAAGAAGATGTTATCTAAAGAAAAAGATGGCAGACAATTTGAAACATTCTAAGCTGCAGCACTACCCCATAAAGAAAAAGGTGCATTCTACTTCTTTTTGAAGAGCTATCTACTGTTTTGTAGGCCACAGCATGGAAAGGTCACAAAATATGGATGTCTTCGAGAGATTTCCTGCTTAAACCTGACAGTTTGCCTTAATTTCCTCCCACCTTGAATCGGTGCTGGTAAAATTTTTATTCAAAGTGGAAACTATGCAAATAGACCTTCTTTGCAAAACAGGGTTTGATTCTTTGAGGTGTGACCTTTTCACACTCTTGCATCTAACCAGTGCCAAATGACTCGCAAAAATTGACAGAAACAAAAACTGCATGTTTGACAATACTGACTATCGAAGTTAGATGATAAAGAAACGTCAGTGGAAAGAAGAAAGCTAGCTACATTAATTGTGAGAAGAATTTTGAACAGTAGATCATTTGCTATGTAGCCTTCAAAACTCCAAACAAACCATTCTCTGAATAGTAAGTACTGTACAATCAGTAAAAGCGGGCTTGGTGCCAGGATAAATTCTGCCCCCCCAAAAAAGAAAAGTTCCCATAATCGACAAAAACCACAATTAAAATTTGACATTTTGGGGGTTAATGAGTGGGATACTGCACAGTTCAAGAGACTGAAAATCATGAATTAAATTGCACATGCAAACACCGAATGACATGGCTGTTTTTAATAGCCCCCCACCTCCACTCACTGTCTTCCAGCAATGCAGGTTTAAGGTTAATTTGCAAAGGAGAATTCACAAAATGATACCCATGAAAATTCGAGCAGCTTAAACAACAGTTGTACCTACAGTATCACTGTTCAAGCAACAAGCAAGAAAAACTCCACCGCATAGGAGTGTCACAGTGGCACAGAATGCTAGAAGGCCTACATATACCTAAGTCATTGTTACTTCCTACAGTTTCTCTTCAACATGACATAAATGCCATCAGATTGACACAAAGTGTTGTTTTAATATTGAAGCACCACTGTAATTGTCTGAACTGCATTCCTTTTACGATGAATCAATTGGTGCTAACATTCTCGGGCACCGAGCACCTGGACTCAAGTAAACAAAATGAACATGCAGAAGAATCAGTTTCTAAACTACCTCAGTTGTACTGTATGTCCTATCATTGGGCAAATTGTTCTTATGCCAAACTACTCAACAGCAGAAATTCTGACAAAACCATAGACTTCCATAATTGAAAGGGAAACTTTCACTTCATATCTCGTTGTGAATCGTGCCGAGTGAGAGAAGTTTTCGAACGCTGGCATTTAGCCGTATTAGTCACGTACTTCTAATTCTGGGACCAACCACTCGAAGATCTCGCCAAATAATTATAAATTTACAAACAAGCTTGAATTTAAATTGATAACAGCGATCCACTGTGATGAGAAATTTAGATTCGGTGAATGCGTTGTTAAAAGAAGCACTGTGTGGATCATGCAGGAAAACTTTAAAAAAAAAAAAGAAGAAAATGCTAAATGCTTTCACTATCCATCTTTGCATCTTCCCATGCAGCATCTACCCCATGTTGTCTACTTCAACACACACAACTGAGCATTTCACACAACACGTACCTGAAAGGGGCAATTCGCAGAGCCGGCCGTAATGTTCCGTGTTGCCACAGAAGCAAAAGAAATCGGTCTCGCTGGCGAGGTAGCAATCGCCACCATTCTGACAGGGGTTCACCGGTTCACAGAGAGAAAATTGGCCTGCTTTAGAAAGCAAAAAGCAACAAAATATAAGTTTTAATGCAAAATGACAGACAAATGGCTTTAGTTTGTGACAGGGAAGGGCATGACACAACTGCAGTTGCCTTTCTTTTCTTCTCTTTCATTGGTTCAGAGGTGGCCTTAGAAGCAATCAGGGACAATTAGCATGCGCATAATGACGAATATATTTCCTCTTTTTTTTATATATGATGAGAGAGACCTTACGGCCATGGTTGAAGAAAACAAGCAGTCGTCCCTTCTTAATTTTGAATCTTGCAACTCCCTTCTCATTTCTCTTACGAGTATTTTTTCATGATGTTGCCCAATATCAGTCTAGCAAGCGATGGGCAATATGCTGCAAATTTAAGGCAAATTCAACAACAAATGTGATCATGTAATGGAAAAGAGCGGCCATTCATGAATTTGTATAGGAGGATAAACTGATCAGTTTGGGATAACTGTATTTCGACTTTGACTACCGCACCTTTTGGACTCCCCCTACCCTTAATTTGTAAAAGGTATCCCCTGGTAACCATTTTCCCACCATGAGAAACATGGAGAACCAACCCATGACCTATAATTACACATTAACTACTTTATAAATCCTACATAATTAATGTTAAACATGTTTCTGCCTCCCTTATTTTATAGTACTATTCCTTTTAAATTGTCTATTAAAGAAGCTTCCTACATATGGACTACAACTATTACATTAGGCTAAGAGGCTTCCAAGGTACCCCTCGGTTGTTTGTTGTTACCTCCCCCCCCACTCCCACTGGATACTCAGTGCCAATGTTGGGGAAATGAGGCCATATGGAATCAAACTTTCCTTTTTCCGAGTTGTCACATTTGACACATTCAATTTATCTAGCAGAAACCATAGAGATGTGTGTCGTAAGGCATCTCACAAATTATTGTTTATTTGTTGTTAAAAAGAGCCCTCCTCTGTTCCAATGCAATGGAACCTCCCCGTCCAATCCAAAAATGTTAACTGTTTGAAATTTTTGCCACGATGGGCCCGACATTTCATAAAATAGCTTAGAGAGTTAACTGTAGTAGTTTCCTTTTCCTCACCAACAAGGGTGCCTGGTTTCAAACATTTGACATTAATATACCAAGCAACAAAAATACATGCTCTAACATTAATAATGATGTTGGCTTCAATACACCGAAGGCACCAAAACTCAGTTAATATACCAACTGTGAATTAAACAGGGTGTAATTAGCAGTAACTAACTCTCTAATTAGCAGTAATTCACTCTTTTGTTAATAACACAAGTTGCAATGATACATTAATTTTTGCAGATTATTGACTTTCACATTTTGTAGAACCTGACCATGCGAGTGACAAATTTAACACTATCTACAAAGACATCGCTTTGTCCCCCTAATTTTGGTGTCTTGATAACTGATGGCATATTTACCACTGGAACTAAGTCATCAACAACCCTCGGTGAAAATAATCTCTGTTACTTTTTCACTCATAAAAACAACATCACATCAGAGTCCAGTACATCATTGAATTAAAATTTGAAAATAACTTTGTTTTTGTGTACTCTTTGTTGTCCTATAACTAACATAACAAAAAAAAATGTTTAAAGGATTATACAGGTAAAAGTATAACCTAGACAATTATACTGTGTACACATCTGGTTTGTTCACTTATTGTAATAATTCATATACTTCTTTCTTTTAGTCAGCGACAAAGGTCACCACCACAGAGGGGACATCCCAGTCGAACGCTTTCCTGGGGTATGCAGACAGCTTTGTCTTTTGTTTATTGCTTGAAGTATTTTAGGCGACAAAAAGGGTCACACAAAACGAGTTGCAGCTATCTATAGAATCTAGAACTACCACGCCTTCAAAACGTTTCTTTGAGAAACTGCAGACAATATGAATAGCATTCTTGCAAGGTGGTTTACCTCACCTGTAAAAGACTAATATATGGATTCAGGCTACAGAACTTCTGTTGTATCACCATGATTTTGACTGAATAGCCCCCAAAGGAAAACCCACACATTCTCGCTTGTTTTTATTTGTAAGCGAGTGACTTGTTTACCCAAAGATAATGAAGGTGTTGAACCCTAACATTCAGACTGCAATCGAAAGAAATGGTGACTTTAATCTCTCTGACATGGCCCCATATGACCATGCAGTTTGCATCGATACCATGGTTTTGTGACACCCACACTTTGAATCAAAAGCAGTTTAATTACCCACTGATTTTGACCAGCTGTGCGGCGACTTTTCACCATTTAGGATGTTGGCTGACGGCAGAGATTTCCTAATTACCCTTGACGGCTGTGACAGTACAGCTATCTTTCTCTTTTCACGACAGGCTATAATACAAGTCTTACGAAAAATTAGGAAGTAACAGAAAATTTTAATCATGATGTAATTTTCATGTAAATGTAATCACCAAACATGACATTCCCCAGAAGTCAAAGATTGTGCAGATACTTTGTTTGTTTTATCCTTCGGGTGATCCTGTCACAATAGTCACATTATGTCACATTTGTGTTCAGCAGCATGACCCTGTCTGCAAAAGCCCCCTGAGACAGGAAAACCAATTCTCTTTCAAACAAAGGATTATGACATTGTTGTGGGACTTCACATACTTTTGTGTGGACCTTCTTTCCAAATTAGCCATAAACATGCAAGGTGTCAAAATAATTAGCAGAAAATGACATACTTGACAGGCAAAAACCTTGACCATTCAATTGACTCCACAGTTTAATTTGGAAACTTCTAATGCAAACGTGAACAAGGTGGGAGACTCAAACCTAATGAACAGTCTTTTCCACATGCAAATTTGTTAAGCAGAAAAAAAAATGTTTCCGACATTTTTTCCACATTGCTTTTGCTGGTTGTACTACTATAATCTTTGAAGGATCCAAGAATTTTGCCTCATTTTGAAAGCGACTGACTGGATGAGGATCCAAATTTGCATTTCTCACAAGGTCTGCATCATGCAGTATATCGTCAACTATGACTTTCTGAGGATCAGACTCTGAGCATTGACAGATTTTTTGAGATGCAGAAATTTCTCTCTTTTACAGGAGCTCGTAACCGGTGGGTTGGTGGAATGAGAAAGAGAAAGTGGTATCAAAATGGCATGAAAAACTGCCCATGCATGTACTTTCATGTAGCTACATTTAGTGAAGGAAACAGTTATCAAAAATAGTTTTGTAATGAACCCAGTTCGTGATTTGTTTATGGTTCCAGTGATATCCGCTCTGTATTAAAGTCAAAGTATCGTTGACAAATTGGGCTGTTAATGAAGCAACTTTACTCATACTTTCTTCTTATTTTCTTTTCTGGCCACAAGCTTTATTTTGATACCAAAATTAATTTACCCAAGCATGCCAGACTGATTCACACTTTTGCCCGTCATATACTGCCAACTGCAATACTGCGTATTGCCAACTTTGACGTCACACTCTCCCTGAGGTCACAAGTTTATGGGTCTGTTTTTGCCTTTTTTTGTTTTTTTTTTCAAGTTCATAAAATAACCTTCAAACTAGTAAGCCCATCCAGGTAGAACCAGACTTTTCCAGATCTTTAAAGACTGTGCTGTTTGGACGAGAAATCGAGACAAGTAATGTTTGGTTGGAACCGGATTTTTTTTGTCAAATCTTCGATATGAAAGAAAGTTCAACATACTGACATTTTGGACAAGGCACTGCTGACTCACATTACTGAACTTGTTTCAGGTACAGGAGACACAAAACATGTGCAGGATTAAGTAACTCAGAAAAGGTAGCTGCAGTTGAAGCAAACACATGAAGATTCCAAACTGATGGAAAGTAGACAAGTTGAACTTTTGCATAGAGTTACTGTAATCAGTCACTGGGAGGGTTTGTCAATGTGTAGTATGCAGCAAAAATACCACAAAAATACCTGGTGAGGCTCAAATACTCCTCAAAATGTTGAAACAGCACCTTACAGTACATACACTTTTGTCATGCATGAGATTTCAAAGCTGACGTCATATTTCGACAGATACCACCCTCTACAGTACATGAACTGACTGTGTTTGACTGGTATGGGCCAGGAATTCAGGGCAAGCAAATAGGTATGTCTGGGGACTCTTTCAGCAATGTGGAATACTTTTATCCTTTAATTTGCATAGTCTGCAACCTAAGTGATCCTGTGTTTAAATATCAAATTTCATCTGGTAGTCCAAGGGACAATTAATGCCCCCCCTTACAGCCAGGTGACTGTGCATCCATGTATATATCTTCGGATAAAATCTTCAGAAAAAAAATCTTTGGCAGAATCGTACTTTTAGCCAATATCAACAGAAAAACAGTGTTTGCGTGATATGGTTTACATGATAGCACTGCATGCAGCATCATTTGTTGTGGACACTTGCAGTGAATGATAATTAAAGGGACAGTAAAGTGATGTGACTCACGTGACATTGTGACTCATGTTACAAAGTTTGATGCTTTAATACTTTTTTACTGAAGAAGAGATGTGAATAGGGTTATTATCAGTTTGCTTGGCATCAAGACTAGGAGGAGAATTATAGTGGGTTACTTCACCTTGCCACTGGATTTTGTGATATGGACAAAAATGTAAAAAATATGTGACTCATGTTACATTATGCTAAACCACTATGTTTGCATCACTCTTGGAAAAAATGTGGAGTATTTCAGCAAGGTGTACTTATTGAAATACATGACACATTGTGTAGTGTCATAAGGTACAGATACATTGCAATCTACACAGGTATAGGCGGTAGTTGACATCTAGACATGGATGCTCTAAAACAGTAAAATAATAGTTACTTTGGTTTCTAGCATTCATCAGGTATGATTTCAAAAAATTATTATTCCGATCTCATGATTTTGGTGATTTTCATACAATACGAATTGTTTCCCAACATAATAGTCAAAATTTACCTTCAAAAACACACTTTTCACTTTTGGGAGCTTGTCCTTATGTTCATGGGATTGTCTGGGCGTCATTTCAAAATTAATTATCTGCCAAAATTAAGGTCATGACTTATTTCGTGGTTGCTATACTATTTTGCACTACTAAAGTTGTCACCACTTTTCATGGAATGCTTCCAGATATTGTGAGTATAATGTCAACTTGATCTTCAAGCACTGACTGAATTTGGTAGTCTAAAGGATGGACTGGAAACGACATTTGGTTGTTCTGTAGGGATTCGCAGCACCTTGGACACGACACTAGGGCTACCACTAAACTCTATCACTGGTATTCCAGTATGTAATTAAGGGTATTTCCGTTCAGTATCAATGACTGTGACCGATCGATGAACAACCCAACAGGAGAAGAGCAGCAGCAGACAATGAAACAATCATGGATTGTTTTCATGAAATTGAAATTGTTTGACCTTTGATTTCAGATCTGAGAATAATTTAAATTTACTACAGGTAAATCACTTCTTAAGACATCACTTTTTACTATTTTTTTTGGTTTCTGGAAGCTTCATCGACTGTTGAAGTTGGTGGAAGAAACATTTTTGCTTTAAGAATGGACAAATTTGCATGTTTATCCAGTTGTGACGATGCCGACAATGAGAACCTTTTTTTGGTAAAGTAGAGAAGGAGAGTAAACTTTATTGCATCCAACAAAAGAAATTACATGTCTGCAATAAAAGAAGTAAAAGATATATTAAAGTTGCAATATACAAAGAACAGGGTTGGCAAAAAGGATAAAAGACATGAATATGCACAATCAGATCTAATAGCCAACAGGACATAATGGATTTCATTAACATACATGCAGTGTGTTTGCAGGGTACTGTTAGAGAAGCAGAAAGGGAAAAATAAAAAAAAAACACAGCTCACAATGTTTTAAATGATGTTTGATGTACCTATTCATACCTGAGGGTCTGAATTTACGTTAAATCCTCGCAACTCCCTGTATGTTACCATCAAACCTACAGCACATATGATGAACTGAATGAGTTGCAAATTAAAACATGTTGATCACAGGACCAACGACTGGTACGTAAAAGAGTTGCGAGAAGGGAATCAGAGCCTCTTTGAGACGGTAATTTTCCACAAAAGGTTATTTTTGCAGGCAAATGAAACTTGTTACAGTTTCCCCGCCTGTTCGTTTCATTCCCTTTCTTTCCTTTCAAAATCTGGAAGAATACCATAATTTGGTGAGATCTTTGTTGGCAGACCGTCAATTGATTGATGACAAAACTGTGTACTGATAGGGTCAACTTATTGTACAGAAAGTTGCCAGATGTAAATGGGAAAGCTACACTGAAAGCTTTCATGATTCCAGCGATACTGTAGAGGAGCCAGGCAGGACAGAAAACATCTGCAGCGTTTATCTAAGTCTGGTGTGATCGTTTGTCTGGCAGGAAAGAACTGAAGACTTCTCTTTCACATTTGTTTCATTCAAAATAATGAGGATAACACTAATCTCCATAAAACAACTTTATGAAAGGTTGTGAAAAATAAAAGAGATGCAGTTTTTTTAAGGAAGAGTGCACAGTGATCCCATTAATAACTTTTCTCACCTGTTCATCTAACGTATTTTTCAGCTTTCTTCCCAAAACATTAAGTTTCCTGCCGTAATTTTTCGTCAGTAAATATGGTTTGCTGATTTTGTCATTTATGATGTCACAAATGCCGTCATTGTAACAGTAATGTAAATAATGTAAATATTATCTCTGAAAGTCAGTAAGATCTTTAAATACACTCTCATGTCCATGCATACTTGATGTTCAACATTGCATTTCTGTTGTACAGTGCGTAGTGACTATTACCGTACATCACATGTTGTTTCCATTTTACATTGCTTTTGGAATGGGGCTTCAATTGTCAATCATAGTGTATTGTTTAAACAAGAACCAGTTGTGCCGAAACAGCAACAGTTCAACAGACGCTGTGTACTGGTACGCTTCTCCGACATTTTTTACACATTACTATGCATTATTTAAGTAAACCACGTACAGTACCAGGTGCTATATCTTGTGACCGCAAAATACGAAGTCCTTCACCAAACCGGCGAACGGCTTTCACTCAATTTATAAAAAACATTTGAGAGCATTTTAATTGTTTCCAGTAATCATTGCTGAGCCCTTGGGATTTTTTTTATTAAGTATTCAGTGGCTAGAAAAAGGTAAAATATATGTAACAAATCTTCCCATGACATCACCAGGTACCACTGGAAATTAATGTGACCTCACATCATCAGTTCTGCTTGAAACGATTTCTGCTGACATCAAAATCCTGGCCTGACAGTGACGTTTTGGTCGTGATGACACTAAAATGTGAAATCAAGACTTACCTTGGCCTAGGGTAGTACTTGGTAAAGTTGAAACAAGCACCAAAATTGCAAAAAGGATCTGTTTTGTGAGTTTCTGCCACTCTGAAAAGGAACGAAAAGATAAAAATATATGTTTCAATTTTGCTCCGTGAAATTTTTTGTGAAACCTGTTGGGTGCGAGTACTGGAACGTTTTAACATTTTTGTCACATTCGCGATCTAAAATTGTGAAACTCTGGATTCGGGTAGCAATTTCAGAACTGCGTCCTAACATCGTCAATGGAGTACACATTTGGGAAAATACGGGCAGAGAGCAGATATGCATACTGTAGCTACAGATGCTTTGGTTTTGTACAGAGAGAAAACATGCTTGTTAGGGAAAACTCACAACACAAGAACATCTCAGAGCAAGCCATTGATGCCCATTGTAGTAAGGATAGCAAACAGAGAGCAATCAGTCACACTTCACTGCACTTATCTCCTGGCCTCACACAGCCCATATGCAGGCTGTGTGCACTCAAGCAACTGGGATATGCACCCTTATGGAAATCTTAGTCTGATTTAGAGTATGAAAAAGCTATGAAAGTGATAAGAATAAATCTGAGTTAAGGCAGGAATGAACTTCCATACCTATTTCTGATTGAATTCATACTCTATCTTGATCAATTTCTGATTCCAAACTGATCAGATATAGACAGGAAATTTCCTGACTACATCCAGATTCAATTCTGATCTAATTTGATCTAATTTCCTGATTAAGGAGCTGAAATCCTGACTTAAAAGAATGAAAGGAGTCTAGAAATGTGTCAATTTCGTACCTAATTTTCCTGCTCTGAAAAATCTTGATCTTAAAATTTCCAGCAGGGCAGTTTGCACAATGAGCAGCGATGTGTAACTTTCTGGACCTATGCTGATCTTCGCTTAGATTTGTGAGGCTCACCTTAATGACTACATGTTCAGCGGTAAAGGATGATATGTAAGTATGTGAAAGTATTGACCTTTCTGTCTGTGTAATACATCAGTAGTTCACCTCATTCAACAAGACATGCACACCCTTCCTGTATGTATAACACACAGGATGTTGCTCAGAATACCTTGGCTGTGAGATGCATTTTTGAAAATGAATATGATTTTATCTTTCTCACTAATTTAGAACAGATTATACTTTGGTTCTGTATTTATTTCAGGTTCACCTTCTACGGTAACATTGGCCAGCGCCTAACTTTGAGCATGAGTGAAGAGTGAATCATCAGCCCAGTGAGGTCTATGGGTTTGAGGAAGAATATACATATGAGACAAAGACTGATATTGCAAGGCCAAATCTATACTGTATTACAGTAACATTTTCTGAGGTAATGCTACCACTCCAATGACTCCAACTGATCTCACATACCCTGTACGTGATCTCTAAAGTCTAAACCTCTGGAACACCTGCCAATCACTTACATATGAAGAAACATTAATACCAAAAGAAACATGCAAAACACCCATTCTTTAAACATCAATGTTTTCTTACCAGGACAGTTGTTTTTAAACAGACTCATAACAACCATTCTTACACTATTGTTTGCATTCTGACTTGATTATGTTGACTTTCCGGTCTATAAAGATGTCACAGAATGTCCAAGTGACCTTTAGGTGACCTCCAGTTTTTTTTGTAATTCTTATCCCTAACATGGGTTGGCATGCAGCTTAAAAATATCTGAAGTTGTTATTTTAGTTGTCAATCAACAGAGTGTACGCACTCAGTGATGTTATTTTGCGTGTATTATCCAGAAGTATCTGTGCATGACGTGTTTATTCTGCATGCACATGTTGAGATAGATTGATTGACCAATGAAAATTGTTGCCATCAGCACTCTGACCAATCAGATAAGTGTATGTGTGAACTAGCTTTTCTACTTTTTCACAACTAGCACTCATGTTCACAATTACAACACACGTTATCCTCAGCTTCTTCTACATACTGTAAGTTGCATATCCCGTTCTCTGTTGAGCCTTCGGCATCATGCCATTAATCTTTGGAATACCTTACCCAAGAAAGTAATGAACAGTCCTAGTTTTAGATCTTTCAGGTATAATCTTGGTAAACTGTATCTAAGTTCTTATTGCATTCTACTGTCCGGAGCCCTGCTTCACTCTACTTTATTGTGCGAAAGCAAGCCCGTAATTCGTAGCCATGTATGAAGGAATGATGGTGCTTTGGGCTGTGGTGGGGGGATGTTAATTATCTTTTTAAGTTTTCGTTGTCTCTTTTCTTCTTTTCTTTTCTCTGATATTGCACTAGGGAGTTGAGCACTTTGTCAAGCCTGTGAGGGTTTTTTGTTCAACTTCCTTCACGCCATAAGTAAACAGTTTACTCCAATTGATGTAATTATTGTATATACTGTATATATATATGTATGTAAATATGTATGATGTGAAAAACAAATAAATGAAATGAGTTTGTGTGGCTTTGGAGAAAAACAATTTTGGTGCCTGGGAGTTTTCAGTCTACTACCGTAGTGAATGGATGTTAATCATTTGCCCAGCAGCTTTTTAGGTCATCAACCCATAATTATCATCTCTACAATTCATTCTCGAACTTCTGAGCAAAGTCTTCAACCACAACTGCATTATTTCCTTCATCTCTGGAACTATTTATTGTGTGCTTGTCGTATTTACGGATTTACCACCCAGATTTAGTCAGGAAACCATTGTGAAAGGCGTCTACACTACCGCAAAATCCAACGTGACCAAAATTTACCAAACTCTGCCTTACAGTGCTGAACAGAAATCAGCATTTAAATTTCTACAGTTAACACACTTTTATGTGTTCAAGTAAACCATGATGGGTTTTAACTTGCATGTAATCACATTTTATGGACTGCTGTGAGTGCAAGCTGTGTCTGTTGAACTGAAACTGTAGCTAGCGTTGCATCGTTCAGCCTTAAGATGTGACTTAAGCACCTTCCATAAAACTTCACCCATCTAACATACAAAACCTGGGAATTTTCTAACTGCTGAAAATTCAAAATCCCTACAATCTGATAATCTTGTTTCAGCAATTAGTCCAAAGTTCCCTACCAGTAACATGACCCCATCTGGTAAAGTTGTACCTTGAAATTGGTTATTTTATCCAATATTTACTTAAGTTAACAATACTATGTAAGCCTGCCAAACTTTGCGCACTTCAATGACATTAGCATTCATGACAGCCATTACAATGAGGAGTGTCCTCTTAAACGAATCCTACAGTATGCACAAACCTGGGGCAATGACCTAAGAACAAGCTAGCGACAAAAAACAGTCATGAACACTTCCATTCAGTGGTCAAAACAATGATTTGCAAATTTGTAACATTAGGTAGCAACTGCAAATACTGTAACTAGGATGCTTTAGGCCTAGCTTTACTCTCCCGTGCAAATGTAACACTGCAAAGTTGACTAATCAGGCAAGGGCTATTAAATAAACAGCGCCTCAGCTTTCTTTTAGGTCATTTCAAGGTATGGTAGTCAAAACGATGTCAAGCTGATTAGGCCATTACATTTTCGGAATGACTTTTTGGGGGTGCACAAAGAGTGGTGTGTAAAGTTTGGTGTATGCATTGAACTATCCAGTATGCTAGCTGATAGTGATGCTGAATAATATGCTATCACAATGAAGCACGTAATTGGGAGATTTTGGCATAGCTCCCAAGTTCAGAGAGGCTAGATGCGGGTCCACCCCTGATCTGTCCGATGGTGAATCGCCGCCCCTGAGGAGGGGTTTAAGGGGTGCAGGTGTCCCCCTCAACATTTCATGAAGTTTAGGAGTGTCTACACCCAAAATGGTGGCAAAAAGAAATCTGTTCTGCAGGCCCACTGATCTTTTTCCTTTTTCGCCTTTGCCGACTACGGAGATGTGAAATGCAGGTTTTTTCAAAGGGTGTGGCAGGCCAGCGGGTTTGGGTGTTCAAATGCGAGTCAAACCTGCGAAATGTGGGTCACTTGGGAGGTATGTTGCGGTAGTTCATAACTCACAGTACTGTAGACAATATAATGACATAGGCTAGGATCATATTAGTCCTTGAGCAGGACCAAAGATGTGAATGCTGCATAGCATAGACCCAGGACTGTTCAAAGAGTACTAGTAGCCTATAGATGTCCATTAGTGCATTACTGTCTAGATCTACCATGGGCCCTAATTTGTACTGACCACTGTATGCATGTATTTCTCTATTGCCTACAGGCTAGGCATAGATATTTGTGCAAATGTATAAAAATCCAAGAAAAAATTTTCTTTTCAAAACGAAGACTACTGGTACCAAGAGAAGGTATCACATTAATCTGGTGCTAAGCTCAATACAGAAACTATAATTTGTAGCCTAGCTTAAGTCCCTGCTAGTGACAGTGACACTGGCACTGCTCTGCGATCTCGTGAAACTGGTACGTGTACATTGAAGTCTGAGCTAAAGCCGACTTCAAATTTTATGCAATGTCAGTAACTTAAACGACAATAAGATTGATAATTTGAAAGCTTAGCGCCGTTTCAGCACAACAAATTCCTGCTGAAACGGCTCGGCCAGTGGTGCTCACTCTCACCGAAGCCGATGCCTTCGTCGAAATCAAGTTCGTTGTCTTAATCGTGATATAATTTCTGCCTGTAACTGTAGGTGCCGTGACAACCGGTTGTTCCGCTGCCCATGCTACGGCCAACTAGGTCGAAGTTGACGGAACTTTCGCCCAATTGGCTCATGCCGAAATAAGTAACTGCGATGGTGGGCAATTGTACATTTACAACATCTTCATATACATTTGTTGTGTTGGCAACACTTGTGGCTGGCAAGCCCGCAGGATTGGAACTCATAGTTATTGCCCCAAGGAAAATAGAGAATTCTTCAAAGGCGTTTGCGCATTGGGATTTTTTCTCGAAACATCCCAAATGTTTTATTCTTCTCCACAAAAAAGAAGAAAAGAACTTTGTGAATTGAAATTCCACAAAAAGTTGCCTCATGTTGCAGAACTTTTCGTTTCACAATTTTTTTTATGCTTCAAGGTTATTCTTTGTTTAGGCCTGCAACAAAAGAATCCTTCACAAATATTTACAAAAAGAGAAAAGGTTATTACTTTTATTGCTTATTAGTCAAACATGGGATGGGCCCCATATTGACAAACATATCTGGCCTATAGTCTTTGCACGCAAAGTAAGGTGCCAATATCAGTAGGGGGCCAATATGGGTCAGCTCAGATAAGCAGATGACCTATATGCGGTAGTTCTGGGGTCCACGTGGGCAATTTTCCTATATGAAGGCTATCCCGGGGTTGTGTCAGTGGCTATGGCTAGCCCATATTGGACCCCTTGCAGATATTGGGTGATATGGTCCACATATGGAGTCACCTATATGGGTGAGTCACCATATATGTGTTACCTGGGCTCAAAGTCACTGTTACTTTTATTACTACAATACTATTATCTTATTACTACTATTACTATAGGGCCTATCTGTATTTTTTATTTCTCATAGTAAATGGATGATCAAACAGTTGTGTCAATTTCAAAAACGTTCTCGTTCAAAGGACGAAAAACAATAAAAAAAATTACTGGACATCGTTACAGTTTTGGAAGTTTCTTTCGATAAGTTGAGAATATGGTTTAACATATAACGCAACTTGAATATAGAGAAAAAAAGAGCTAGAACGAAAAAAAAAGGAGCACTAACCCAACGAAACAAAAAAAAAAACTTCTTTCTTTGTAGACCTATTTAGTTTCTTCCCTTTTTTTTTTAGAATTCCTGTGGTGCACACTCTTTTACGTAATATTCAATTCAAAGTGTGTAGTATTACGCCAATATGCAAAAATGTCGTCACGGCCCGTCGCGTGACAGCTAGAGACGATGGCTATTACCAGGGCGTATTCCGCAAATTATGTATTGAAAAGCAAACCTAAATGCAATCAGCAATTAACAGCTTCATATTTTGCTTGAGCACACAGTAATGAACCACCCACAGACAAGTGGTATCGGTTCATCGTAGCATTAAAACTTTTTTGCCTTTTATGTTATTTTTATTGAGTAGTCTTTAGATGAACGACTGTTTACACAATCCAATAAAAGCAACAGCTAGCGAGTGTGTCCCATCGACGCGTGTCGGCGTGCTTACTGCAATCGGATGACGAAGTCCATATTTAAAGCTGGGATATGAGTTGAAAGTTTGTCACTGAAAGTCAAATTAAGTGTAAAATGTCTTAGCAATTACAAAAGAAACGTTGTTTAAACCCAAGGTAATGGCAATTGACTGCCAATGCTTTTACGTGAATAACCCCATCCTATCCGCCGTCCCTCCCGCTCCCCCAAAAAAACCCCATAGAACTGCACCTGATCCATATTGATCTATAATTGTTATATGTTTAAAGTCACAATACCACACTCGCACGCAAGTACTCACATGTACATACATATTCTTTGATCCAAATCATTGACATTCTCTGATATATACGACTGAAGAAGGGAAAAAATGGGCTTTTTATCCTCCATAGTCGGTGTCTCCAACTACACTTTTCGACACAAGAATCCCACACTTCGTACGGTCACCGGCCTTGCAATTTCATTTGTTGAGCCTTATTTCAGTTTTACGACCCATAGCCAGTAGATTACGTAATCAGAAACTTTCCTCTTCTGTCTCGTGGTTTTAATATCGCTAATTAATTGAACAGATTCGTAAAGGAGTGTGCTCGGTGACCGGTCTCCCAATCGGCATAGTAATTACGCATACGATCTTACTTATACTTTGCTAACCATTTTGCGGGAGATAAAATATTCTGCATTTACCGATTATGAATACCTTAATTATGCCCACATGAACCTGGGAACCACATGAACGCGACATCACATTGTACCATTAAAGGCAGACAGTATATTTTTATTGTAATTTGTAAATGGTTAACTGCTATTATTTTTACAATTGTCTTTCCTGCTTGCAGAAGGCAAAAATTTGACCCATCAACCGTCAATACCTAATAGGGCATCATTCAGTATGTTGTGAAACAAGTTAGGATGGACTTTTTGAATATTTTTGTCTACTTACATCCTAATAGACTTTTGAGCCTTTTAGGTGTCTCTACACTGACACGTGACTTCGCAGGCACGGGAAAGACTAACACCGCGATTCTTTCGCAGACTTAATCCATTGTTTGGAATTCCATGGAAACAGTATTTCAAATTCTTGCGGTTCTCTTCAACAAGCACACCGCATTCTTTTTGTGCTATTAATGGAACACTTTGCTCTACGGCTTGATATTGTTACTAGACTAATTTAGTGCAAGAAAAGAATGCAACTGTCAATAAGTCAGTTTATGTATGTAATGACAAGTTAACAAAAGCGAAGTTGTCTTTAACATGGCATTCAAAAAACATTCCAAGTCAGTCAGAAAGAAAACGAAAACTGTGAGAATTCTTATCATTCCGAAGAAATTCCATCAATATATTGCATATTTGAACTCGAAAGGAGAATTTGTAAGGACGAATTGCTACAAGTCTGTAACTGTGGCAACGTTTGAAAATAGATAATTTGGAGGTTTACACGGTTGATTTAATCTGCCCTTGCGTGTTCAACTTAGAAATTTCTATTCTTCTTAAAAATATTTTCCAACAATGCAATTAAGCGTTTCTTGGCTGTTGAGATACAATGGAAACTAAAACCACCAAATTCATGCACGTAGTTTTGTTTCTAAGGTTTCATATTCGTATATAGAGAAATGTATCATACCCGATGTACGTGACAATGTTAGGTTATGGTCAGGGATATTAGAAAGGTTAGGGAATACAAGTCATAAGTCTTGTCATATATGCATGATATCTTGTTATGGAGTGGGTGCTGTAACCCGTACGACTTTTCATTTTTTTTTTCCTTTTTGGTAACCACATCTTCTCATCTTAAATGGAAATAAGGCATTTGTTTGACAGAAAGCAACCACATTTTTAAAAACCGCCATGTTTATGGGCATAGAATGATAGACAATTCACAATAAGGAAGGACAATAACCTTCTTTTCAAGAAATAAGTTTCTCATAGATAGAAAGTCAGTTACTTGTTGCTCAGCAATAATGTTTTTTACCCAAACTTTTCAAAATTCAAATGATGCATCTTCCGATACTTATCACATGCATAATGTTTTGAGGAGATGAAGCTTTGGTAGATGTTTAGTGATGAGACTGAATGGTTTAACAATGATTAAGCTATTTTTCTTTGTATACCTTGTTAGCATATTCTATACGCCCTATTTCCCTTTAAGTTTGAATTTCAGTTGGTCTCTTTTGCTCATGGTTACACAGTAAAAATGACCTATCCCAACGTTATTGTGATACGGTCAGGGAGGCTGGGGGGGGGGGGTTCGTTCATAAAAAGCAAAAAAAGGAAAGTTTTGTTTTAGAACGCTTGTTTAAAGTTACGGACGAAATCTGTTTTGAAACCGTATTTAACGTTTATATTTATATTTAACGTTTATTTTCTTTTACCAACTTAAGATCATTAATACGAGAGACGTTTTTTTTTTCCAGTTTCAATACATTTAAATTAAAAATCCGTTTTTGAAACGGTCGAAACAACGTGTACACAGGTTAAGGTTGTTGCATGAGTTGTGTGCTTCCACAAAAGTCACACCATTCCAGCAGAAAAGAAAGTTGATAATCGAGAACGGCTTCATCAGTCCGTCCGACCTACAAAAACATGAATGTTTAAACACTTTTGCGTCCGTTGATTTTCTGTCCATTCTCCGTAACAACTTTTTGTTGGGCTGCCAGTGTGACGCTGCCACCGCGCTGCCAGTGTGACGTCACCTGATAATGCGTGTAATAGGTAGCACAGTACGCCAACGGTGGGACTCCTGGTGTTGGTGTACTATTGAGCGTGGGTGTGTAAACTGTTGGTATAGGTACAATTAGTATGAAACTGACAGTTTCTTTCGACCTCACCGATTCAAATTGGTTTTCATGTATATTTATTCAGTAACTACTGACAACGATAGGCTATATATACCTACCCAAACTAGAAACGTCTAAAAAAGTTCAGAATTACAAGGAACAATTTCCTATGAAAAGGAGTTTAAAATAAAACAATGCAATTCTTTTTTTAGTCCGATTCGAGATACCGATCTAGCTGTAAATCCACACCAAAGGAGGATTGCTATAACAATCGGTGTCAGATCCCTTTCGATTCGCAGTGATATTATGCAATATTTCCAAGAGAACAAAGTAAAACTGTAAAGTGTATAAACAGTAGAGGACATGCAAGCACATAAGGTACTCCAACACTGAAAGGAATCAAGTACCAGCTAACTGCTGGAAACCTTAACACCCTTACGATCACCCTTCTCGACAACATTCTACCGCAACGTGAATGTTGTTTGCTCTTTTCCTTAAACCTAGTAACGAAAATTTACGAGAACTATGTTTGGAGTATGATGGGGTACACAGAATTATATATACTTCAAGTGTTGTGTGTGAATCCAAGCTCTTTTCTCAGTACCAAATGGCTACTGACTTCCACACATCTGAAACTAAACTTCCCTGCAACATCTGGGATTCAGACATGGGATTCAGTTTCAGATATCTAAATTTTTAATTTTCTGACATCTCAATTAGATCGTCTTCAAATATCTCTTGTTCAGTTGTCAGAGTATCTATGTTCGAGACTACCTCTATATCATAGATATCCTCTACCATTAATTCTTATATCTGACATTCAATTTTTCATATCAGAAATAAAGTTTCAAAAATATGTTATGCAATTTCAAATGTCCTCAGTTTGCATTTCCGATAATTCAGAATCCCCTTGGGAACATGCTGAAAACACTTTACAACTGTAAAACACTTAAAAGATCTACAAGACAATCTACAGATGAGAGAGAAAAAACGAGCAGTCCTTTTCTTCGGTTTTCGTACCCCAATTACCAGGTATCTCATTGGTTTCATTGCAAAGTATACAGCCAAATTCGAATTTAGTAATCAAACATGTTTATGCCCTCTCAAGAAGCAAAATCATGTGCTGTGTGTCCTATCACACAGGAAAATTTCTGCTCCGTATGATTTTGTTACGGTTTAGATAATCTGTGACGACATGGGTGTGTTCGAATCTCTTCATCTCATACATATGATTGTACATTAAATTACACTATAATGTAAATGCAACAATTCGAATCTTAAATTATTCAAAGAACTGCTACGTATCATCAAAAGAAAGACGTTGTCATGCCGATGAACTTTTTGTGACCGTTACCACAGCAACTAATGGCTCATCAAAAGAACAAAAGAAAACCCCTTTGTCCGAATTCTACGTGGGTAGCGAAAAAAAAAAAAATGCAGTAATAATTTTAATTATAAAACGAATTTTTTTTCAAGTGAGACTGAAATTACGTTTCGTTGTTCTCATGTTTTTGTATGCTATATTTGGTATTGTAAATTTTTCACACAGTATTGTGTGAAACTGCTAGCAAAAAGCGAAGATGACGAAACTGTTGGAGCTTCTCCGTACACGTGGTTGTGTGACCTTCAGAGCGCAGTGAGTCATTTCTGTGAATTTTGTATGCGAGAAATCCAGTAACGCAAATGGAACTCGATGATTAGTTAGAACTGATGAAGGTAGGGACTGGTTGGAACTAGTTGCAACCAGTAATCGAGGCCAGCTGCTTATGAAATACTGGATCTTCCTGGTCAGATCCGGTCAGCTGGCTGAGGCGGTCCTTTGCCGCTTTCAGTCTACATCGGCTTTAAGTTGAGAAATCATCCTCGGACCAGCCCAAAGCCTGACGTATCTCTCTCTCTCTCTCTCGATTGGAGAATACTCATTAACGTTGCTAATAAATAGAGGCATTATGCGATAAGTGATAACATTGTCTATGAAAAAAAAAGAGTTTACAGAAAGTTGGTACAAATAAGAACAAAAAGTCCAAGATCGTCATAGGTTAAACTTGTTATGGCCTTTTTTGCTCTGTTAGAAATATGTCAGTAATTTACTTAAAGGCTGTATGGCATCACCCTAAGCTATATTTTTACCCTTCGGAAAGCAAAATTCTCAACTGGTTCTAAGTTGCAGTACTCTTAGATTGACCGCAAATTCGAAAGATGCAGAGCAGCTCGTATGACACAGCGTACACAGGGATCCATTGTTTTGATTACACATGTGGAGGAATTTAAGACAGGCTGAGGGAGGGACTAGAGGTAGGTGGTTGGGAGAATTGAAACTGTCTGGGGTGATGAGTTTTTGTCTTTAACGATCACTGCTAATGTCTACGGGTATATCCTGGTCCCGGGGACGTACCCAGGAATTTTTGTTTGCGGGGATATACACAGCTACTGATTCTCCCATTGTGGAAGAGTGACGTTAATCTGAAGGACTTAAATAAAATATGATACTTTCGGTATGGTGTACTAGTTTGAAAATCGTGGCGAATTTAGAGACCAACACTGAAGAAATGTCTGCGATAGAATATTAAACCAGGGAGTTGCCACTCACTGATGCAATGATAGATCACCGAGGAAGAGGTAGGACCTCGAAATATAAGTCCACGTTTCTCTTATATATTATGTTGGTATTATAAAGGCACTCTCACTCATGTTATGGACGTGTGTGATTTATGCCTTGGTATCTACATATATGTTTAATTTTTGACGCACTGATTTCAAGTTGATCAGGCTAGTTCGCTTGCCCAATTTTACCCACTCACTCCAATGCAAGTACGAAGAGTCTCCCAGGCCCACAAAGAACCGCTTATGATTGTCTAACTTGAATATACGCTTTCTCCACCCAAAGCATATCAATTTGGAAGTGAGACAATTAGCTGTCGGGTTAATTTTTCTGTGGAAACTTTGTTCAACTTTATTAAGTTCAAATTGAGTAAACATATAGGTATTATGTTCGGTACGTGAAGCATAATCACATGAGCCTTTCAGGATGATTCTTTCCATAAAAGTCACTATTATGTTGGGTATGTGAACCATCAAAATGTGTCTTTCAAAACCATTCTTTGCACAGTAGTGTCAGCGGTGAGTTGCAGTATGTGAACCATAACCCTTCTTTATAGTCTTTCAGCAACATCGCCTTTTGGACTCCTGAATAGCAGGTGTCCCACGGAGCTGTGTAGTACACACTAACAGGTAATTATACTGCACACCTGATGAAGAACAACCTGTTACAACGGTTACCAGGAAAACGCCACTTTCTCAAGAAGAACCGTTTTTGCCTCCGCAGAAACCGGTCTGTACAAATCTGGCCAGGAGTTGCCAATGCAATTCCCTGATTTGAACCAGTCATTAACCTATTTCATGATTCAATCAGGACATCGGCCGTTCATTTCTGGTGACATGTGTATCCAGGCAATTAGTTGCCATTGTTCCAGGGCTAGGGATCCATCGCTCACTTAATGAGGCAGCATACCACACTGAATATCCCCATTTATTTTCTCACTCAACTGGGTCACTTTAATCTCACTTATAGATGGACAGAGGTTGCGCAGAATTTAAGGACCAATCAATTCATCGTTTGTAGAAGAAAGTTAGGGTTTGCAGCCAATCACAACGATGCTTCAATCAAAGACATATTTGTGTTGATCTGGCAGCATACGTATTGTATTTAATATACTGTATAGACGATACAGAGGCCTACACTAACGTTTGTGCAAGAAGGTTCTACAAAGTTCTACAAAGAGGTTCCTTGCAGAACCTCCTTGTTTTGTGTGCCACCGTCACACCCTTGGCTGCTTGGCCTCTGTGGCTAACCTAAAACAGACGTTTAGAACTCATAATTGGAACTCAAATGATCAGTTTCGAAAGGCGACCCCCCCCCCCACTCCTTCCCTCCCCAGAAATGATTCTCTTTCCATTCATTCATTCAATTTCGCATTCGAACCGCCTTCAATAATCCAACTTTTCAAATTGTCACTCTATAACCATCATTGTTCAAACAAAATAAGCTAAAAGGAAATCCCCGGAATCGTCCATTTCAAGTTCAGATGAGAGTATCTAGCAATCATCAGTGAATTGGTCATCCGTGACTCTGTGATCACTGACGGATCGAATTCCTTTGTTTTTTTTGGGGGGGGGGGGCAAACTGATCTAACAGAGTTATGGAGGTAGGGGTGTAAGAGGAGGTGTGTCCCACTTGAAAAAAAATTCTGTGGGGTCAATGAACGTGCTCAGATGAGATTGTTGCAACAAAAGAGTGCGATTGTGAAGTTAATTTTCTTCTAAATTATTCCGTTTTCCTGGGTATCAGTTTCACATGTTTGGAAATATTTACCTTGGTCGATCTTGGATTTGGAAAGAGCCACGGCTTCCCCTCCCCCCCCCCCCCCCCCCATCTTCCTGCCTCTCCACATTGGATCCGTCAGTGACTGTGATAGGGTACTATAAGAACAGGCAAAATGAACTGAATTGTATTGACGCACGCGCACACTTGAAAGAGACGATTTTCGTGGTTTATCATTTGAACAAAGGCCTATCCCTCCACCAGCATTGTTCAGTCAATAAATATGGGCCCTTTGTCTATTGTCTGTCGACTGCATTTGTAACCCTATTGTGACATCATAAAGGTCTGATTGAAAATTCCATTCCATCATTTTATTCCGGTCAACTGATACAACCTTGACTTTAGTGTAGTGGAAACCGAATCGATGATAATACTACAAGTTTATTATTCCCTATCAGTTTTGTAGAAGATAATTGACACAGAGGGAGACGACAACCACAGTGGCGATACGAGCAGGCCTACGGTGCCGTCACAATTTCGTGGACAATAATGTTTGAAAGAGAAAAAAAAGCAAGAAAAGAAAAAGAAACTGACTTGCATATAACTGTTACAATAATCAACATTATAGGCTTAAAAGACTGCTAAACTGTTACCTACGAGTAGGGTTACTTCATCCAGATCCCGATTTACAGGGTTTGTCCCGTCTTTAAAGGGAAACTGAGTGTCCCGGCTGGTGAGACAAGTCTTCCCGATTTTCTCGTAATCTATTATCGCTGCAATGTTCTATGTTATGATCTGTATCATGTTTTTTTTTGGGGGGGTGGGGTGTTGCGGTAAAATTCCATTACTTTAATATCTGCATCACAAATTGTGCACTTCTCAATCATATCCACCATACATCATACAGAATTATTTATCATCCCCTCTACAAAACTAACATTGGTTATAGAGGTGTAACTTTCCAAATCTGTGTTTTGATTGCACTTTGTGATCAAAAAAAAAAATTCTTCTGAGGCTTTGCGCAAACCGATGGTGAAGCTTGGCTTAGATAAGTGGCACAACTGTCTATAGTCATTTTAACCAATGATCCAAGGAGACAAATGAAAGTCTGGTTACTCCCTTAAACCCTTACCTCACCGGCAGTTCAGTCTCCAAGCGTTTTGTTTTAGCTTTGCGACATATGGTACCTTAAATCTACCTGAGTATCACATTTTAATGCCTCAGTGTGAGTTTGTCAATGGAAGGTGAATTCCTAAGGCGGTGCTGTCTCATGTTCCCCAAACAAGAACGTGACCAGTATGATGATGATTTTTAGGACAAAAAAAAAAACGCACTATGGGTGAAAGGCAATTTAAAAATAAATTACCATGACGATAAATGTACAACAAATACACCCATTACTAGGATGAAATTTGGACCTTCACAGGCAAATGGAATTTGATACTCATAGTTCGGAATTAATATTCTTATGAGAAGCTCAGTTAGATATATTTTAGTAGATTAGTAGAAGCTTCCTCAAGTTTCCTCAAGTCCTCAAGTTTACTTACCCAGTTTTTGTTTTTTGCGGTTAACTTTTTCTTTTTAAAATTCAGTCGGGAACATTCTCTTATTTGTTTGATAAGTTTTCAAAAATTATGAAAATTTGAGGACACACTTACCCATGACTTTAATAGTTTGTTCCGTACTCTATAGAAATATATTCTCTGGCGAAGTCCTATCACCTCCTTCCTCTTAAAACAAATATCACACTCTTCCTTTGTTTTCTTATGGTTTCGATTCTGTAAATAGTAATGTCACAAATTGCTGTATTTTCTGGTTTCCTGATATCGATGGATATGATGTTATGGGCCTCTCATCCTCTTAACCAGTCATCGTATTTCTCAGTGTAAAGCTAAAGAGGTAAACGAGTACAAATTTGTCCCTCACTCTATCTCTCGATGTAGATGAGTTGCGATTAAGAAGCACTGCAAAGATCTCCTTCGACTTAAGTGAAACCTTGTGACGCCTGATCTTTCAAATTATCCCGGAATATTAATAGCATAGCAAATCACTTGACTTCCTACGGAGGCCTATAGGGAACGAAATTATCGCATCGACAACCCAGCTCAGGGTCATAATCGTCTGGGAATTTTGCATGTCGAATTTGTTCCCTTATCGTTATCAATGTACATTGTTCAACGACGTTTACAAAAAGAAAAAAAGTTGACGAACGCAAATCATTTTTTTTTATTGCGATTCCCGTTGGAGTGTAAAGATTTCAAAAGATGTCTGTAGGTTAGAAACGTCGTGATCAATTTTGGTAACATATTTCAAAAACTTGAAATGGAAAACTCGTTATTTGGAGAAAGAAGATTGCCCTGAATTGGAGAGGCAGCTCAAAAGTCATCTGATCAACGGGAAGATGGACTCCGTTGTTTCTTTTCAATCTTAGATGTTGGCTAACACCAAGTACACCATCTGTTCTTTGACTATGCGATGGGGCGTGTATAAATTGTCATTACTATGCTTTCTCTACTCTTCCGTAGAATCCTGTCTAGGTTTTGTTCATATTCTTTTTCAAACAAGTAGATATTTGGTATGTATAGCATGTGTGTGTGTGGTGAAGGTGTACGAACAATAGAACGATTGCTTGCCAGTTTTCCATTGCAGGTAATAACTGTACGCAATTAATGACGTCATTGGATTGGAATGCAGGTGTTGCACTTCGTCACGCAATCCGTAGACATCCATCTAGTCTCTCTCTGTGACAAACAATACAAAAAAATGTATAAAAAAAAAAACGAACGCCCTTTTCGATTTACTATATTTGGAACTTACTACTATGACACGTTCCAATTATATTTCCGGTGGTTACGTCCACTGAGGTGCCTAGCAACAGCTTCCTGCCATGAAGGCCCCTTCTGAATCGTTTGAACTTGCGCCCTTAATAGCATCACCGTTTCAGAGCCGTATATACAGAGAATTTGGCTAACTTAATCAGAGGCGCCATTTTGTTACTCTATGAGCCGATCTCTACATAGGACTACGTATATAGCAGGATTGCATGCATGGCCGGTCTAAAGGTGGGGGGGGGGGAGGGGGAATGGCACTATTGTGGTGCACTGTAGTACAGCTTAGGAACACTTGACACAGTACCGAAACACCCAATGTATAAATGATGGGGGGGGGGCTAAAATGGGAGAGGGGCGCGTGCCCCACCCTTAAACCGGTAGTGGCCATATGACCTGTCCATGTGCTTGGGTAAGCATCTTACCTGTTGACATGGAATCCATGTAGGAAGTGATGAGCTACTTGGTGGTTCCATATGGACTGTCCATGTGAGCACATCAAGATAGGCCTACACACATGTTCCTAGTACAGAATCCATATGGTCAACCTGAAATGGAGCCTTGTGGCCCTTAACAAAACCCATCAAATGTATGGCAAACATACTGATACAAACGTGGGTTTATCGTTGACTATGTATGCGTGCACACGGTGGGGTCCACATGGACAGACCATGGGGGCCCCAACGAAGATTGTCCACGTGGTCCACGTGGTCCCGTGTGGCCGCTATATATGGACATACGTGATGCCACGTGTATGGGACTAGAAGCAGATGAAGATGAACGAATGTGGGCCCAGTTGAGAGTATTTAGGTTATCGATCATACGGAAAAAGACTATAACTATTGGAAGCATTCCTTATTGCTGAATTACTACAGCATAAGTCATTTTCCCAAATAGCTGACATTTATATCCACCTACTTTGCATAAAATCAAAGTGGATCAAACTGGGTACAATTACCATTTGTGTTGTTCTTTTATTGCGATTTCTTCTTCCAATGAAAAGCAACCCCCCACCCCTCCTTATGCTCAAAATGTTCAGAATGCTACAGAGCATCCAGTGGCTTCACCTTATTGTACTCCATCCCAGGTGATGCCCCAGACACCCCGGGGGCCCTAACACTGTTCCTGAACCCCAGGCCATCTCCGACTTCGTTTTAGAAGCCACCATAAATGTGCTTATCCATCTTCGACCAGATCCTAGGTGTTTTTTTTTTTTCATAGTTTTGTCGATGATAACCTCTCATCAAAATCACGTGACCAGTGATACTGCGTTGTTCCTTTTGTAATTTTGAGGTTCTCTTAGTCCACTGATAGATATAAGAGACACCAAAATTTCCAAATATGATCAAATAGTAAAAATGTAGGCATATTTTGTATGGGATTCTGCCTTGTTTATCCTAAATGAAGTATCGTGAAGAAATATCATTGTTCACACCTCAGGATACTGTTGTTTGAAGAAAGAAAACTCATGAAGGTGAAGAAAGATTCCAAAGTGTCTCAAGGTTACAACAAGTTACGTAACAATGGCATTTTGCAAAACTATTCTTTGATGTTTTCTTTTGTTAATGTATTCACAGTCTTGACCGTAAAATTTGACATTTTCAATATTAAGTTAGGTTTACACCATGTCTTGAAATGTCACGTACACGGAAAGATGACAACTCCTTAAAAGTATTTTAAAGAAGAAATAATATTCAATGAGCTGATTAATTTCTTTCCGAAGATTTAATGCACCAATATGCAGTTGCTATAAATAAGAGAGTGGCAGGGTGGCACCTGATGCAGTGAAGCAGACTGAAAGGTACAGTACCAACCATCACCAAGCACGGTGTACCCACGCAGAGACTGAATGACAAACAAACAAATCAACAAAACGTCAGAAAGCAAAGCAAATTTATGTTGATTTGTTGAACTTAGAGCAAAATCTTAGGAATACCAATTAATATTTTCAAGCGTATTTTAAAATGAGAGGACTGTTTTTTTTCAATGTTATCAATTGATTAGTTTACACGATTCGCATATTTGCAGCCTCGACATCTAATTATTTGCAAAGGGAATCAAATGGATGTTGAGTGTTTTAGTTAAAATCAATCGCTTTCGACAAACTTTGATCAATGATTTGGCGGACTCTCTGTCTGTCTGATTGAGTCTCTCTGTGTCTGTCTCAGTCTCTCTGTGTGCTTGTCTGGTTCTCTCTGTGTGTCTGACTCTCTGTCTGACTGTCTATCTAAATGACAGAGTGAGTCTCAAAGTGTGTTTGACTGTCTGTCTATCTCTCTGTCTGTCTAACTGAGTCTGCCTGTCTGTTTCAGTCTGCCTGTCTGCCTGTCTGACTAAGTGACTGACTGCCCGTCTGCCTGACTAACTGACTTTCTGAGTCCGTGTATCTAACTGACTGAGTCTCATAGTCTGTCTGACTGTCTGAGTCTGTCCGTCTGTATGTCTGTCTGACTGTCTGTTTTGTTCATGACTGGTTGACGGACTGTCTATTCCTGCATGACAGACCTGGTGACTGAACCATTGACTGAGAGATTGAAAATCTGTGTGGCCCACGTTATCATGAATTAATATATACAAAACCGACGTGCATGTAGATATACCTTTTGGAAGTGAAATGCTTGTGTCCCTGTAGTAGCTTCATCACAGTGACTTCATTGATTGCCAGGAACAAACTTACATCAAATAAGTTGACTGGTGTGATCGTTCTATATCATAATATTTCCACTCTCCCCAAACAAGTTAACTGTGCTGATTCATTCAATTTATTGTCATACATAAGTAAGGTGGCATGTTATCAGTGAAAAAAAAAGTCAGCAGATACGTCTAGGATAACTATAATGTAATACAAGGTGGTCGAATTTACCAATTGAAGACTAAAGATGACGAAGCTTTGAAGCTTGCTTTGAAAGGTACATGAACATCTGTAGTGTTTGATGTTATCTTTTTCATATGTAAATACGTAAGTAGTCCCACTAGTAATGTTTTGGGAGGATTTAAGTTTTAAAAAGTTGCAGGATCGGAAGAGCATATTAGGCTCACATCACTTAATGAAACTGCAAAATAGTGCTTCAAAATTGAAGGGCAATTTTTATGAACAAACTGCACCGATGAAAGCTCCTGTTAAAATAACGGTTCAGGTTAGATATTGTTCAACACATTCTTAGTTTATAGCAAAGAGGGTTGTGATATGCGAAACAACCAACGTAATGCACAGATTGAATACAGCAGTATGTGAAATGTGACGATTCGCGGCTAAACCATGTACATAGTGCAATGACTGACGGGAGAATGACCTTGAAAGAGGTGCCCTGAACGGGATAGTGACCACTTTTTCTCAGCAGTCTTACCAAGGGGGAGGGGGATCAAGCTCTGTCAAATCAACCCTATCACCAAACAGAATCGCAGGATCATATCCACTGGTTAACAAACAAATTATTGGTTGTACCATAACAGACACAACCAAGAGATGGACCCTATGGTCCGTATGGTTCAACGTTTGTCGGAAACGTTCCCCCTCTCCTACCCAGAACGAATACCTCCTGGACTTTTACCACCAGATGGAAAAAATCTGTACAAGAGGTTGGCTGTTTTGGGAGTTCTGAAATAACATTCTATCATGTTCGTAGATGGAACTCCTCGAAGCTGAAATTACACTCCCCACGCACACACACCCACACACACACAGGCACATTTTGTAGAGGTTCATTTGATGACACAATAACGCTATGGATTTTTCTTTTTTAAATAGGCAGAAATTTACAACGTTACTCCTAGCTAGTGTCCGCTTCGATTTTGGTCAGTTTGCTTACTTGTGTAATGTGCAAAGCCTTTTGACTCTCCCTACATATAACACCCCCCCCCCCCCGCCCTCTTATGATGTGCCGGATGGGTCAGTTTTTTATATGAGCAACATTTTTAAAATATCAACAGAGTGACGACGGTAAAGTAAGTCCAAAGGTCGCAAAGGACTGGCATTTACAATTTAACAAACAAAGGCGGATAATTGGCTTTCAGTCTATTGTTCTTGGTTGTATCAGCTAGAAGGAATTTAAAGTGCACCTCCCTGGTTGTATAAAGGAGATGCCGGTGCATTGATGGTATACATAATGCCATGACGAAGCATGAGATCGAATGGTTTAAAAGTTAACAAAATTCAACGCCTTATTTTAAATTTTTCAAACATACTAAATCGGTTTTTCTTTTTGTGGTTCAAACAATCGAAAGGCGAAAACTGCATGGAATACCATAGTCAGAAAAGCAAAAAGAGAAAAAAAAAAACAATGATGGTAACAATGAAAAGAATTTAAAAAATAATAATCTTTGGTGTTAAAGAAATAACCTGTGAATTCCTAGTAATCGAGTGATCTATTTAAATCAAATGAAAAAAAAATAAAGTACAGAGAAAAAAAAGACTAAATGAATGGTATGAACCGTTTGTGTAAACCTGGTCCATATAATCACTTTTGTATTGTTCAAAACTCATCGTGCAAAATGACAACTGACTGTCTCGTGACAGAATATTAAAGGAAAATGTTGAGTGTGTGTGTGTATTTTTTTCACAGAAAAGACCCTTATTTTTAAAAACTAATATTTATGGACACAGAATGACGGATTAATTAACAATAAGGCAAGACAGAAGCCTTCTTTAGAAGGTAAAATTCCCACAGATAAAAACTGAGTTTATTTGTTGCTCAAGAGTAGTTTCTTCACCCAAACGTCCCAAACTTACATGATGCATGTCCGGCAGTTCATGTAATTCATACTCATGTTTAAGAGACAAAGCCACTGCTGATGTCATTGGTGAGACTGACTGATTCAACAACGAGTAAAGGATTTTTGTTTGTATGCTATGTTGGTGCAATGTAAACACAAACTTTTCCTTTAATTAATATTGATCCCAAAACATTAATCGATTTGGGATGTGGCAGAAAGGCACCGTGGCCTCAAATGACCGTTGCTCCAATTCAGTTCATTCAACCATTTTCCAGATAGGGCAGAAAATTAATGAAATATGTAGCTAACCGAAACAAAATTACCAAGCCCGAGGATCAAGCCAAATGAGTACGTTATAAATGGATCAATATTAATCGAACTTTACATTGCAGTTTCTTTGATGTACTGATAAAAGCTGGCAATGCCATTGCAAAGTCCAAAAAAAACCTAAACTGTTGTGTTGATTGAAGTCCAGGAATTTCTTCAGGGCAGTCCTAAGGCAAATATTGTGAATAGGCTGTCACTACTTAGTAGGCCCCTTTTGGTTTTCACGCTTTTTCTGTTGTGTGTCCTTGGTGATAAATCTGGTACGTGATAATCAGCATAAGGTGAAGAGAAGGCTACTTTGGCAGGGTGTGAACTGGTAAAGGGTCTATGAAAGTGTCAATTATCCGCAATCGATTAAAAATCTGTTACATCGAGTTATTGCCTCGTTCTCTTCTCTGTCATAGGATTGAGCCATCACAGAATATTGGTGCTGGCCATTGATACCTTCAATGGAGTTTTGCATAGGATGAATACGCTGTCAAATAGACGCGTCTCTGCATGTGATTGGCTAAAACCTGACCTCCTTTTATTGTCGAAGCATTGATTGGGTCCATATATTCCGTGTCCCGATGGTGGTGCAGATAAGGAGAAGGGTCCCGAAAGGACTAGTTGATTTGCATTCTCTTTTTCCGTATTTTCATGGGAATACAACTGATTTCAAACAAATAGTTTATATTCCACAAATAATCCAGGTTATCCGAGGCGATGCAGGCTTTAAAATCAGCTGCTTGGGATATCCTTCACCTGTCGAGCCCCCCCAAAAAGAAACAAGGGCCTTATCTCCACTGTTCAAGATGGCGTATATGAGGATGCCTTGACTGCTGGTCAACATGTCGGACAGATGAAAAAAAAATGAAAGTGATTAAGGTACCTGAACGTGTTTGCTAAAAATCCAAAGATCACCTGCCCTTTAAACATTGTTTTTATTTATTTTTTCCAAATTGGTGGACTGTTGCGTGCTATAGCAGGGTTTCATACGGTGGCTATACAAATGGGAATCCGGTTTACACTGCACCAGTTTCTTTCTATGTAGAAAAACAAGACCATTGTGGTAAAGATAGCTCTAAACAGTTTATACTAGTACCAATCGAAAGACTCACCTGTACACAAAAGATCAATTTTGGCAACTGTTAGTAATATAAGTTCTCCTTCTCGTTTCGAATGCGCCTGTTTCGTGATATGGTGTCGAATGAAAACAAGGTTATTAGAAATGACATGCCAAGCATAACTTGGAGAGAACAAAAATGGAAAAAAAAGTGTTTTGGCGCAATCTGAAGTGACGTCATGAACAAAGTACATTGCTTGCACTATCATGATGTGAAATCAATCATGACGCCACACGCAATAAAAGTTAACGCCTTCAGACGTGAGCACACTGTATTTTATCAATATAAAGTAAAACAGTTGGTGATATTCAAATAAAAGTCTGCACAACGCAAGCGAGCAAATTGGTAAAAATATCCTTGCATGAGACTGCCTTTAACTTCAGAAGGACCGTTCAAATTCTACGTGGAGACTGGAACCACCAAACTCTTAATATGTCGGCATTCGACCGACATATCGGGCCCTTTTCCAAAGTCCACTCGGCTTACTCCAAACAGTCCAGCTCAATGCAGGATGGGGTTGTATGAATACTTGGTTGACGTTGGCACACGCAGCGACTATGTAAACTAAAGACTTTTTTTTCACCCGCTAAGGATTGAGCACTTGTTAATGCAAGAAGCAATGATGAAGGTTACATTGGTATCGCTTTAGTTCACCCGGCATTCCTGTAAATACCGCTCTCAGAAATTTGAAATGAAAGAAATGAAGAAAAATGAAAAAAAAATGATTGCAAAACATACGTCTACTTTTACGTCACATGACGTAAACATGTGCCGGTACGAAACAATGTGATTATTGGCTTGATCATCAATCTGACCACCGTTTTTAAAGCATACACGGTTATAAACACTGCTATCTAGGATATACGTTTCCAGATAGCTTATCATTAAACCGAGTTCAATTATCATAATCGTAAACGAATTACCTAATAGACGTGATAATTTCTGAAGTAATAACCATTGGATGGTGCTTGACCAGATACGGACGATTCCTGCACAACAGTTTAACTGTTAAAAGATGCTGTTTGAAGATGCTTTGAAAAACATCAGTTTACAGTTCGAAGTATGGACTTACATGTTCGTAAACCTTAGTTACGATTACTTCACATAAAGCAAATTTAGTGTTTTAACTATGACTGAAAGTAAGCATTCCATTCGAATGTAACATGTTCTTGTCTAATTCTGGGAAACGAATATAAAACATCAACATCAAACATTGAACTCTGCCACTAAATACCCATGAGTCAAAGTGCTCTTCCCACGTACCTCAAGGAAGAGTGGGACTACGTGAGAGATATGCACAGTGTAGATATACAACATGTGGTTAGTACGTAAGTTCGACTGACAGCAAAAATTAGCAGTGATTGTATTCCAACTTCAGCAACGTATCATGTTGCTAACAGTGATTTTTGATGGAGAGCAAATATCTTTTTGGAATGGGCAACTGATAGCTGGTACAAAAACTGAAATTTTAAAAAATATACTTAAATTATGCTGTACATCTATATCTGACAATCGTTATTTTTGCGCCCCCCCCCCCACTTCTATCTCGTCACACGTTTTGTGTTTATAGGTTGGAGCCAGGGTAAAGTTCATAGAATTTATGTTCTTGTTGCCAAGACAATAAAGGGCCACCCGCCGTCATTTTATGTCTGACGTGATTAAAAATATTAAGGTGAATACAAATGAAGATAACACCATTTCGAATGGGATGGGAAATATTTGGGTCAACACTCGTGGCGTGTCTATCTCCCTCCTAAAACTTATTGACGTTGGCAACTTTTGAATTTGCTCAAACACCATGGGTCCCTTAATCTGACCTTGTTACTCAGTTTAGGGTGACCCAGTATTAGACCAAATATTTGTCAGATCTATAGAAATTTTTGAAAGGGAGATTCCAGATTCGTTTTGTTTGTTTCGACAATCTCTTCGTGTTTAATGACTGGAAAATTTGCCCACAACTATTACTTAATTGCCGCCTCAGAGTTCTCTGTTAAAGTGAAGTTACTTAATAAACTTAACTGCTTTAGGATCGACAACGAAACTACAAACAAGAGGGCAATCCACGGAGTTGCATCTCGTCTCCATCGTTTTCCATAATCATTAGCTCTTTTACATGTATTATAGTAGATAAAGAGTTAGCTAGCACACCCTGCCATGGATGTGTAGATAACGTGTTGCGTAAATGCAGTCGTCATGCGTGCGCCTCAAAGTACACATTCCTATGCAGATCGCGTGTGCGTCAAAGTAATCCTTTGATTTCCTTTACTTCACAGATCAGAGCGCCACGACAAGAAACACTGCACAATCATTTGCATTGCTCAATTTCTTTTCCCGCCAAAACCTTCTGTTAAAACCACTCAATTCCTTGGCTAGTGTATACACGATATGCAACAGTAAAAACATACTGAGTATATGTATTAACAAAAGAATGTAAAATGACAACTTATTAGATATAATCGATCAGTCCATACATGGTTGCAGAGGTTGAAATGTTAAGTCACATTGTATGAAAAGCAAAGATGTAATAAGTTATGTTGCACCTTGTACTAACAGAACCTACCCTACTGTATTATGTACCCTATTGACCTACAACGTCGTCGATCGAGTGTACAGTATATATCATAATCATGTACTTAACGACCAAGTTTGAATGTCATTAGACTTACTGTCTAGCAGGAAATCCCAACACAATTTTTCAAAGCATTTTGCGGATTCAAAGTTTGACCTGTGAACTTCTGACCTTAAGTATTGATGGGAGACACAGCTCTAGACCAATGGAGGAATTACGAAAGCAAAATTTCTTAAATTGAAATTTTCTTTCACATACACACCCGCGCACACACAGCATTGTTTTCCATTCATTCCGAGGACCTCATTGTGTTTTTTTTTTTGTTTTTCCTTCCTCAGTCTTAACCTTAACAATAGACTGTCTATTGTTAATCTTGAGAGGACCTGAGAAATCTATTGAATTTTCTACAGAGGACCTAAAATCTATTGTTTGAGTCCTCGATCCCACCCGAAAACAAGGGCACACGCACACACACACACACACACATCTTCACACATTTTGACCCCTCCCATAATGGGGAAGTTCCAGGTCACCTTAAGTACAATACCACGTTAGACCCCCCCCCCATGTCTCATTTAACAACCGTACATGTTAAAGTAACAACCTTTGCTGTGGCAACTGAAAGAGCCGTAATACATTTTAATGTCCCAAAGCAACTAAAATATCGCATCTGTACATTACATATAAAGGGATGAGATAAAAATGTCGACGTATACAACTGCAGTAGAAAGACAATGCTTACGTGACACTACGTATTGAAACAAGAAGAGATAGGAAGCAAGATACGTCAACACACGACTGTTTATATGTTACATTACTACTTTTTGAATCATCTCCTTTTCGTCGATCATTATATGACAGTAAAATAATTCTTGATCATTATTTTGGCGATGGTGAGGCTGTCACGTAAGGACTTGTCCAGTTTTACTTCAATATGTGACAATATTTTTCCACCGACTAAATGACTCAGGACTACGTAAGTTTTTCATTGTGATGTCAGTTTTGGCGCTCCATACAACAGAGGTGTCCATACAACAGAGGTGTTCATACAACAGAGGTGTCCATACAACAGAGGTGACTGTCCTACGTGTTCTCTGTTTCTGCTATCAATCCATTTTCGTTACACCGACGAATGCCTCAAATTTCCTAATAATACCGTCATGGGGAAGAAAATGGTCGTCAAGGAGTCAACAGTTTGAGGACTCTTTAATTCCCATTTGCTGTTGTCTTAAGTCGTCTATGATCCTCAGTAGTCTGTGATAAAGGATAGGTTCGTTTATTTTGGTAATCTTAAAGGGGAAATCAGGGTTTGACTGAGAAAATTCACCTTTAGTTGATTTTTCTTTCTAAACTGATTTTTCACCGAAATATACAGACGTTGGGGAGGTGTGTGAAGGTAGAAGAAACGGTAATTATTGCGTTAATTACTGTTGAATGAGAACTCTTAATATCTGTCGGGTACAAAAAATAAACGTTCATGTACAAGACAAGACAGCCTCCTCTATACTATGACCAATCACAGCGTAAGACTGAGATGACTTTATATGAATAAACATAACCGAATGTTTACGGTTCCCATGCTGTTCGTGCATTGCGCAAGAGTTAAGTGATAGTTGATGATAAATACAACACACGTAGACTACGTATGAAACTGTTCTAGCCACACCTCCGCATACCTTGAAAAGGCGATAGCAATGAATATTCATATTTTATTCGATGAATATGGATGTTACAGACTTTCGGAGTTCTTCACCTATTTTTTTGCGAATTTGACTCGTTTCTCGAAATTGTCCACGTGTTTTGACATAATCTTGATCATATTTTTCAGTTGTAACTCATTGTACCATACCGGTGGGGAATTGTAGTGGAATAAATTGTGAAAATAAACCCTGATTTCCTTTTTAAAGACAAAAACTCATCACCCCAGACAGTTTCAATTCTCCCAACCACCTACCTCTAGTCCCTCCCTCAGCCTGTCTTAAATTCCTCCACATGTGTAATCAAAACAATGGATCCCTGTGTACACTGTGTAATACGAGCTGCTCTGCATCTTTCGAATTTGCTGTCAATCTAAGAGTACTGTAACTTAGAACCAGTTGAGAATTTTGCTTTCCGGGAGGTAAAAATATAGCTGAGGGTGATGCAATACATGCATACAGCCAAAATATCTCCACATATGCTGCCAAGTATTCAACGGTTCAAACAGGAAGCTTGTTATTCATATCTCTATTCCAGGACACTTCCGGAACCGTCTCATCTAGTTATCCAAAAATTAGATTTCTGCCTCCTCATCTCTCTTCAGTCATGTCTCCATCCTGTAACAGCTCGTCGTTATGATACACCGGTCTATCTTGATTCCGAAGAGAAAACCACTTGTTTTGATTTGTGAGACATTGGTCCTAAGGCTGGCTTGAAAATCGGCACCAGACTTTGCAAAGTAGCATTGCTCTTCGTAATCCTTTTAGGGTAGGGGGTTTCAAGCAGATGTGACGACAGGTTACTTTGATATTAAACAGGAAACTTAACTGGATGTAGCACAAAGATTATGCCGTATTCATCCCTTATGAATTTTTAACTCTTTATCATCCCAGAGAAAGTCTAATCGGATTAGGATAAATTACAGTTTCAGTTGCATCTCCCTCTCAATAAACTGCTCCCTTGATCCAAGCACTGTTAATCGAAAGGACCCACCAGGCCCCTAGCCCCCATAACGGACGTGTATTACTCATGCATCAGCTCTGATTGCATTCCTAGTATCAGGTTTGTGCAGTGGGCCTACGTCAAACGGCGGTACATACCAACACCTGCTGGGAAAGTTACCAGACCCCAGCTCCTGAATGCAACTCAGTAATGCAATTCACATGCCTGATGAATTACCTGACAACACATATGTCTAAAAAGTTTCATCAACAGCTCATTAATATTCATAAAATAACAAAGTAGTTCAAAATCTATTTCCTGTTTCTGTAAATGGGCCATTTCTATTGATAGGCCTGTTAATTTATATGCCTATCAATGGAAATGCCAGCTCCTGCAAACCTACATAAACTTATTGCCATATCTGCCATACTTGTGTACTGAGTGTTCAAGAAACACGTACAAGTAGTTTTGTTCACCTTATCCTCACAGAATTTTATTTCATTTTTTTTTTAAACGCTATGTCTTGAGAAGACTATTACTGCGTTGATGCAGTATGATGTGGTAACCAGACATACTGTAATGGTGAAAGACTGTCCTCTCGAGAAAACTTAAACTGCATGACTACTATGAGAGGATTGGCTGCAGCTCTGTTATGCCATATGGTGATTTAACAGGATATCTCTTGTGCAAAACGGTATCCATGACAACTGTGTAGAGAAAATCATTGAAAATTCATACACCCTCATCGTCTCTTTCAACATGCAGGATCCGAACTTAGTTTTGGAACTTTGGTTTGTGTGCATGATTACGTAAAAAAGTCACAAAGGAGAGAAAAGAAATGAAATGTGGACCACTTTGAAAGTGAAGATTGAATTCACCTGAAGTGAAAAAAAAGAAACTAATAAAGTGAGTCAAAGCAAGAAAGAAAATCAGATAACTCGGACATGGTCATTAGAGGGCGCATTTTCATCAAAGGAAGCAACCAAGGTGGTAATAATTTGTGTTAACTTTCTCAAGAGATGATAGAGCCGGGAGGGTTGTTGGTAAGTGTATAACGTGAGATTGACTTTACAAGCACTTCTCTCATATAACTGATTGGCGTATGACTTTTTCACAACTCGGGTTTCACACTCAAATGAGTCTCCGTTTTTTTTTTTCTTCCTTTTTCAAGTTCTTTTTTTTTTCTCTCTCTCTCTCTCTGTCATTGCACCATAACTGCCGAAAAGAGAGGAAGTCCATTGTCGCCTTACAACAAAGGTGGTGGTATGGCATTCAACAATCTTTTTATTTTAAAAGAAACCTCACATTACCACACCAACCACATTGCGTGCTCTCGAATTCTTGTAACGTGTAACTCTCAAACAGTGAACACGGTGAACAATATGAGCGAGCTCCACGTGCTTGTTTCAGTTAATGCCACCGGCTGAGTACACTCCGTATAATAACCTCAAGCTGATCTGACTTTGAACTGTCTGTAAAAATTAACAAAAGGAAAGAAGAGCGGGAGGGGGAAAGTATCCTTATTTAGTCCAATTCAGTCAAAAAAAAAAAATTCAAACACAGATTTGTTCATCCATGACGCAATTGGCAGTTTGATAAAATCTTTGTCAACCCCCTTTTTTGTATCTGTCAAGTTTATGTGGGTTCTTAGATACCGTATCCCTATTTTTTGTTTTTTTTTTGCAGATTTTTGGGGGAGAATTAAGGGGTGCCTATTGTATTTGAGCCAGCTGCTGTATAATTGTCACAATGTCAGTCCGTGACCTTAGAGAATCAGTCATTTGATCGAGATAATATCGGTTAAAGGTTTCTTTAAATAAGATACTGTCTTCTTCAGTAGATCAACCTTTTTTTCGTGTCAGATCGGAAGACTATGATATAATTAAAAGCGCAAACTTGGCTTTAATAACCGAAATGATTGGTTGCTAAGGCCACGTAACCTTCGGTTGCTGGCAAATAATTTGGCATTGTTTAATATTCCAATGACCCGTGTACCTATCATGGCATTTTTACTGTTATTTGTTTTAGTTGTTTTAGGAAAAGTTACACAAGAAATGCCACGAAGTGTCTCCAGAAAAACACAAAGCCAAGGTTATACCCCGTAAACATCTATCCAATTTCTTCATGTGTAATGAACCTTTCATTTATTTTCGAAAGTAGGATGACCATTTGGTCTGAGTGTGCGATATTAGTTATTAAAAGTTAAGCTATTACATTTTAGCTATTAAAAGTTTTTTTTTTTTTTTGTATGTCATCCCTTTGCAATAATTTAGAGATAATCAGAAATTTGATTACACATTACGAATTTTTCTTACCTTGCCACATATTTATGAATTAAAAAGAATAAAAAGTAAAAATTAACTCCGGATATGTCTATATAAGGTAGTGAATTAGTAAAAGGTTAGTGGGTGCATTTTGTATGAGTGACTTCACCGTATCATAATTCCATATTTGTACAAAAGAATACAACCTAAAAAGTCATCTTTTCTTCATCAACCAAGATGTGTAAAAGAACCGTTTTGTTTTGGTTTAATTCATGCTGTTGTGTTATGCTATCAGTCGAGCTAAGACTCTAGTAAGCTTGTAAAATCATGCAGTGTCTCAAGAAAAATAAAAGGTACTTGGAAGTGCAAGGTTGGCCTTATTTAGAGTATGCTAGAAGATTATCAGAAACGTGTTAAAAAACATTAATCTGTCCCACAATTTATTGTCACAATAAATCGTTTCAAAGTTAAATAAATATTTTTTTTTTAGTATCTTATATCCCAGAACTCGTAGGCTAAACATCACAGAGGATTGCAGGACACAGCAAGGGCTAGAGTTTTAGTTTCCATGACAATCTAAATTTATGTAATCATGATGGAACTGTAAATAATGGATATCGAGACAATATGTTGTTTAACTTCCTAAGCTATCACGGATAACCCAGGTGTCATTGCTTAAGATGGCGCTATTCTAAATCGTTGTACTGCCATCATAGAGAAACCGGTCGTCCAGAGTGCAACATTCCCACAGAGAAAGAGCGCAAGTGATTGTTAAACCAGTTTCAGGCTTGTATAGACAAGCGTCTGCAAAATATTCATCTCCTCAAAAAATAATGCCTTAGATGAGTAACGAAAAAGCATCATTTGAATATGTTTTGTGAGAGAATAGCTTCGGTGAGAAAACTCAATTATTCTTGAGCAATAAACATAACTGACTTTTAGGCAGTCTATATGAGAACCTAATTTCTTGTAAAGACGGTCACAGTCCATCTTCATTTTGAATAACCTACCCTTTTGTCTCAACAAACAATGGTTTTACATAATTTTGATCAAAAGCAAGCTATTTATTTTAATTTAAACTGGTTTTGGCTATAGTCTTTAAGCAGTAAGCTCATTTTGCATTACACTTGTTTCTATAACACATTTGGGAACGATGGACAATAGATGGGAAGAAAAAAGGATACAGTGTACGCTTTCACTGAATTTCCACTAAAAATCCCCAAATTGCGATTTAATACCTCGAAGCTTTCGAGATATCATGTCCCAAATTTGAGATGTTAAGTCGAAATTAAGAGATTTCACCTGGAAATTTTGTGACAGTGAATGCAACTTTTGAGTTATTCCTTTTGAAATAGTAAATCTTAATTTTGAAATAGAGGACTCCGAAAAAAACTTTTTTTCTTGTCCTATCTTGGCCACCTTATTTTGGTATAGTTTGTGCATCGTTGTAAGAAAACTTATACGAGATGCAAATCGCCCTAGTAGGTAACACACCCTAGGCCTTTATATAGCAGTTACAGCAGCTGGAGGTTTCTCGGCAAAAAGTAAGGTTCACCTTGTTTACTTAAAGTCCCTAAGAATTGATCCATTGGATATTTACCAATATAATATACCAAATAATTTGAGTTTCTTTGAGAAATGGATACCGGTAAATGTGTATTTTGTGTGAAAATGGAGTCAATCTGTGTAATTTTGACGATGCCATGGCTTTTTAGGTGGACGGAAGAAACCTTATTGGTGTAAACCCTTTTCACTAACTTTGAAGAACGTTGAATGAAATTTGTTGACCTCTAACTCAAAATATGGTCACTAATGAATGAAAATATGAAAGTACCATGAGTAGTCAATGTGCCAGCTTTCCATAGAGTCATGGGCGTCAATCCTGGGTCCCCTCGCACCCCCCCCCCTCCACATTTCGAAAGGGGGATATAATATCAAATGTTCCCACACCCCCATATTTCGTAACAGAGAAATGTTTTGGCACACTTTTTCAAAGGTAGCAGGACATTGCAACAAATATCACCACACAGTTTTTGTGGGTGACTGATGTAATCGCTAGGCTGATAAATGCTCAAAGGGGAACTCTTCGTGACGAATTTAGGTGTTCATACATCAAGGATAGACCCATCCCAAATGCCAAATGCGCACAGTATTTTCTTTGCCGTGTTATGTTAATGTAAAAATTAGAAGGTAATGAATTGACTGAATTACCTTGCCGGTCGAGATTAAGTTACGAGGGATACATCCATTGATTGTGTACTTGTTGTTTCTTTCGAAGCAGTTCGAAATTAATGAATGACGCTACCTCGGTACCCCCCCCCCCCCTCGTCCCCCTCTGTTCTTTACGTAGAGTAACGGTAATGTTTCGAAGGGCAATTTTTAAGTTAACTAATTTTAAGTTTGTATAAGTAAACTTTTATTTACCGTGACTGATTTTGTAATTGCTTTCTTCCATGTTCACATTTCCTTAAACGTTAATTAAAACATTACAACTTTATATTGAATAAAGAATTTCTAGCCGAGGCGAAATTAGGTCCAAAAAAGAAAAGGAAATGTCTTTCGTACGCTCACTGTGGACAAAAAGATTGTGGTACGTCCCCCCCCCCCCCCAATCAATACACCAACAAAAAATTCAAATTACCAGAAAAAGGAGAAATGAGGTCAAAACTCTGTTGGTGATCGTGTGTTTGAATGAATTGTCCATACACACCCAGGGCCATCTCGACCGGGCGGTCCCCCCTCCCTACTCAGAAAAAAAGAAGAAATTCAGAGCGACGATAGTCGGAAAATCTGAAGTACCAGTTGGAATTTTTCAAACCTAAATCTAGCACATTGTATGACCTCAAAGGAAGCCAAGTTCTGCACTAGATTGCATTCAAGTTTACCTTGTGGGTTAAAAATTTCTCAAAAGGGGTTGGAGACTCCCCTCCTTCCTTACAACCCTCTCGCAGATCTAGACTAACCATGACTCATCTCATGCCTCCCCATCTATCAAAATACTATTGTATGGCATCTTTTTCTCTTCAATGTGGCTATCATTTTCAAAAGGTATAGGTACGAGTTCTACTTTGTCATGCAAGCATCGACGGTTGTACCAAGCTAATAACCAACTGGAATCGATAAGGATAAAAATTGTTGGAATTACTTTTCTGGAACCATGATTTCTCGGTAGTAAAATGACTGCAATAAATGCAAAATATTGCACCAGATTTTGTTGAAGGTCAGCTGCTAGTTGAAAATTTCTCAAAAAGAAAAAACTTGTTACCGTTAGAGAGTAAAGACTGTTGAATTAACTTTTCAAAAAATTACGATAGCATAAATATTCAAAAAAAGAGCAATCCAAATTAGTACCGTTTTGCCATAGAATGATGAGTTTCATTAAAGGAGAAATTGCAGACATGAGAGCCTTATTTCGAACCTGGGTATGCCTAGGACATCCGGGAAGTGCCGTTTTCGATCATCGGGGGGAGGGGGGGTGTAAAGCCCAAAAATTTGTTGTACGCTCTGCGCCAACCGATGGTGGGGCTCCACTTGGATATCCTGTCACACATGCCCTCAGGCCAACCTCCGTCCCTGGATAAAACCCCTGGACACACGTCCCCCTCCCCCCCCCCCCCGGCATTGTCCTTTTGACAATATGTGCCTTCAGCCATTGGACCCTTTTGGCCCCCACCTGCCAATCAACAAATTTATCGTGTGTCTCAAGGTGTGCAATGCTTGACCAGTTCTGACCTTTCAGCACCATTCAAAGAGACAGGAATCCTTCATTACAATGCTTACAATTCTGCAAATACCTCAGATGTTAGCATTGTCACAGAAATTTCACTTAACATACACGCTTCCTTAATCCAATCGATTCAAATAATTCAATCTAATTCAAATAAAACAATCCCGTGTTAAGTTTTTGACAAACTCTCATGCACGATATACATCCACCTTAAAGACTGAGAAAAGCTATTGGACTTGTCCAATACACCCAATGTCATCAAAACTTGCAGTGCGTAGACCAGCCTTGGCAGCTGTAATCATTCAAACCTGTCAGTTAGCCAATCAACATGTCCCCTCCTCCCCCCCCCCCCATTTCAAGTTGGATTGACACCCCTGCATAGAGTGGTAGCTTCCATGGCAAAAGCCTTGACAAAGTTTTGGCGTTTACTGTAACATAATTTTGATTTCAAACAGAAGTCCAAACAAAAGTGATCTCCAGCAGGAAATGTTTTGTCGAAACGGAACCCAGAATTGTGTATAAGGGTACGGGGTGCTCCAAAGTTGGCTATAGTGGTCGTTACACTGAAAGGAAGAGGGGGGGGAGGTAAGCAATGTGTAACTTGGACTCATTCTGCAGGCAAACTAAAAAAAAAGACGTATGCCACTCCTTCCATTCGTTAGTGTCACAGCGCAATGTTTTTATTTTATTGCACTTAAAAGTAAATACAAAAAACAGCAAAAGGTGTATGTATAATTAATCTATCAGACAAGTTTAATAGTTCTGTTTCAAAAGCCAGATGAAATAACGGCAAATACGTACTGTACGATCGTTAGTCAGGCAAGGTTACTGGTGTGAGGGTTGCTGTACAATGTTTGTAAACTACAAATGTAAGTTACAAAGCAAGACAAAATGTTCTCCATAAACTGGGAGAAAAATATAAATTAGTAAAAAAAAAAACTGTACATCTGACACGGCGAATATATGAACTCCACGTTTCACCACAGACACGCCAGTAGAAGCTAGTATGCCTGTGAGGAAAGGTTACGAAAAAACTAATCAGAAAGGGAAAGATATGCACATTTTTAAGACCACGTGGACTCGTTTGACCAATAACATGGAGCAGGAATTAAACCACGTTTTCTTGGTTTCTTTGGGGGGAAGAAAAAAAAACAAGATCTGTGTTTCCAATAGAACAATCATAAAACACTTTTTTAACAGGAAATTTGCGACGTCTTTTCTCAAAGATACGAGAATGAGAATACGAAAATTTAACGGTGGAAAGAGATATGCATAAATTAATCAACGGTGAATGAAATGAACTGATTACGAGAGATTCAGTTGATCAAGAAATCTGCGATATTTACATAATGATTCCCTTAGTTAAGTGTATACACTGAACACCTATGTACAAAATATTCACACGTGTCTCCAAAAACTACGAACTTAACGGACTAATTTTCAAATTCAGCCTTTGACATATTTGCTTAAACCTTCAAAAACCGAAATGATGACGTAATGAGACGTATTCCCAAACGACAACCAATGAAGATCAATCACACGTCTCATGTAACTCTCATATCTGTCACAAGTCGTAGTCTCAGTCTCAGTCGTTAGGTTTAGGAGACCCGAAACGGAATATTTCAAAGTCTACCAGCGACATACCACAGATCGTCATTCGATAGCGACGATCTTCGTGGAGGATGTTAAATGAAGGCGACCTTACAGTCCCTCTAACCGTTCACTGTGAGTAATGAGAGTAATGGTATTAGCGCATGGACTATGTTACAATGTTTACGCATGCGTGCTGCTGTTTCAGCAGTTCGTATGATCATTGACCCTGACGATCTACACAATAAGTCTCATTGTTTAAACCGACTATAGGCTTAAGAGGAACTTCTTTTATTCCAGGATTTTAAAGAGCATCGACTTTGAACAGCCCTACGTCATTAAAACAATTTAAACTTACAGTCTTATGATTAGCGATTACTTTATTAGAACCAATTGAGACAGAATTCCGTTTAGGGTTACCACCAGGCTCTTCCTCCAATCCCTCCTTACAACTGCTCTACCGTTATTCGGGATAGCGTCGAAAACACACGAGAAAGGTGTTGCCAAATTACTTTAATCAAACGCAGCTGAACGTGTGGAAACTGATGCATTCTTAATGTATACTTATGGTTGTAAGTTCGATTGTACACCATGTCTTACTCTGTTACGGTTTCCAGCAACAAAGCAGCCAATCCTCACATGATATCATATATGATAGGGTTTCATCGAAGGAACAAACCCCAATCATGACGGTATGACTCGATATCACCTCATGTTCTGTCATGCAGAAAAGGTTTTTCTCGAGACATGATATAAGCCTATTATGGAAATTCTGTGTGGAACAGGTGAATATAGAGAAGTTGTTGTGTTTCGAAGCAAGAACTGCTCATTCCCTCCGTGAATTATAATGATGTACCCTGAAATCTAGTATTTGAACTATAAATACACCATCAAGACTTTGATACTTTGGGTCTAGGTTGGTACAGCTTTCACTCTGGGAGTTTCCGAGTTCAAATCCCAAATGGAGCGTCTTTTTTTTTTTCAACATATACTATGTCAGCCTCTGATGATTCATACACACATTCGTAAATCCAATGTGGTACTTTGCGAGGGCAGGTCCAGGGATATGGGGTTGGGTGTGATTGCGCCCCCCCCCCCCCAAAAAAAAAAAAATTCCAAAATAAATCAATTGAGTCATTATATCGTAGACATCTCACTGTTACTTTTCTCACCATGGTTTTGGTACACAAACTTTTACACCACATTGAGAACACCATTTTTAAGAATATCCTTCAGACGGAAGGCCCTCATCCATAATGAAACTAGTGAAACTAACTTTTTGTAAACTATACGACTTCAAAGATAACAATTCCATCGATGTTATCGTTCGGGAATGGCTTCCTCATCTTAGCATGCTTTCAGTGTAATCTTCATGGTGTCTTAAATCATCAAAATAAATATTCACTTTTTTATGTACATAATGCTTAGAAATTTAATTACATTTTGCAGTTTTAGTCCGAGCTAAAAAAAGGAAGCAACTCCACGATTTAAGTTCAAATCTATAAAGCGACTTCTCGAGTTCAGTCCAAATTCAAAAAGCAGCTTCTCGAGTTAGGCCAGACTAAGGGACTGCTCCCTCGGGTATACACACTTCAAAATAAAGAGCGCCATCTCGATTTCCGTTCACCTTGTTTAGGTTTTGTCGCAGGAAAGCGTGCCCAGTATCTGAGAAACAAAGCGAAAAATCTTCAGGTAGTACTTTTGAGACAGAGTTGACGGTGCAGAACGGGGAAATGTACAGTCAATATGGGGTTTGAATGCGACACACAATACAGTACTCCTCATAGGGCTTGCCAGGAAATAAATACCAGATCCAAAAGGCAAAATATGCACTTTTCAAATAAAAGTGAAACACCTTCCTGTCTAAGTCTTAGGCAAATCACATCCGAACGTAGCTCTGGAACTATATGAGGGCACGAAATATTGTAATTATCTTTAGTTTGGTAGGGTTTTTGTTTGCAAATGTGTCTGTGTGTCTGAGTATGTGTGTATGAAAGTGTGTGTGTTTTTTTTTTTCGTAGGGTGTTTTATCGCAAGAAGAATGAGCTTACTGCATATATGGTGATTGACGGGTGTACACTCGCCAACCCCTTGTATAATGCAATTAGCGAACTCACATTGCTTCCTAACTGTGATAATACCTAACTCTCTAAACTGTATACAACAAGCGGATAAAAAGTTGGGAGAATGGCATGAGAGTGCCTATCTGCATTGTCTCTCATCAAAAAAAAAAAAAAAAAATGCCCCAAAATATGAATCATGAGAAGATTATAAGCAGAAATGACTTCCATTTGTTTTTCATCAAGCATTCTCTCCGTTGGCGGAGATGGCCGATTCAGATTCGAAACTTATCATTCATTCGACTGGAGTCGAAAGACCGCAGAGAAGAGTACCGTGATAGCGGCACGATCACAATACCTAGCAGACACTCAGCCTTCAAAATGGGAAATATTGGTCTCTTACATTAAGTTGCTTAACCAGGTAAAGAAACCCTTTCAAAAGACTCTTTAACATGATAATAATGGCGGATCGGTGACGACATATTACATACTTACCTTCTTAGTTTTATTACTCGATGTGAATCTACCCTGAAGAATCAATATCGCTTTCAGATGTTCCTTTGTCACAAGCTTCTGTTGTTGGTGCTTCAAAACCTGACAAAAATGTAATGACAAAAATGATAAAAAGGTAATGACACCGTGAAAATACTTTACAGTTCAATTATATGTCACCAAGACTGCTAACTTGCCCACCTCGCTCTCCCCCCCCCCCCCTCCATCCTCACCCAATCTGCGACCGTCATGCTTTCACCAATTAATTATCGTCACATTTGTAATAGTTGTCTGCATGAAGGAAAAACATTTGACTGAGATCCATGGCAAACCGCCTGAAAATCGATTTTGGACAAGTCTTCAGACTTTCCAAGAGCTGACTGGACAGTCCTCCCATGCAGCAGCTCCGGTGTGCGCCAATCAGACTTTTCCAATCTAAACAATGTAAAATTATGAAGGTCTCCATAATTCTGCGATTACATTCATACATCACATTTTTCAACGTCATCCCATACCAGAAATTTAGACACCTAGAAACCCTATGGAACACCAATAAACACCCAGAAAGCCTCACTATATATTCATACAATGTACGTGGTCTGAAGTCATAAGTTCAACTGAACATTCAGCTAAAGAAAATTACATTGGTGCCGATATCTTCGTTCACTTGTGGTGAAATACGTTGATGTGTTTCAAGTTTATGTCAACCTGCTTCTAGGGACCGCCTTATAAGTCTACGTTTAATAAATATTGTGTGTTCAACAACTAACGCAAAACTGCAAAATATCAGTGTTACCACGACGCCGCTTATGACATAATTACTGTACTTGCACATTTTTGCAGTAATCTGAGTTGTGACTTTTGTATTTAGTCACCTATCGGGTGTCATGTAAATCGATTGCATGCATGCAAAAAAAAAAAAAAATGGCGATTACTTACAGCAACTGAAGTCTCACAGCTCTGCACTTCAGTAGATTCGATGACGGCTACAACCTGACTCAAAAGCTCAACGTAATTTTCCTGAGAACATTAGATATACAAAATAATAATAAAATCCATATTTTCGTAAGATGAGTCTTGTAACGTAAATTGTGAAGGGGCCCAAAAGATTAGAATGGTTTCGAAACGTATATATATACTTATTCAGTGATGTGCATCCCACGTTACATCCTTTTAGAAGCATTTGTCTTATCTTGTTTTACATACTGGTATTGCAAATCATTCTAGACCGTTGCAGTGGTTGGTTCTAACAGTTGACGTTCTTTCATTTAAATGATCATAGAAATATAAACAAGAGGGCAATCCACGGAATTGCGTATCTCATCGCTTAGATGCATTGATTTCAATAAAGTCTTAAATACAGGGCCAGCACATAGGGATTTGTAATAGTTTGCTGCAACCACATATTACAGCTACGGTGCTACTCAGACGGGCTTGTTGTAGTTCCGGGCACTGCTTCTAACTTAGAGCAAATATTCTTCAAACATGAAATGGTGGTAAGCAGAAGAACTGAGCATAAAATGGTGGTATTGATATCTACTGTAAGGTAGCAAGCTTAAGACTAGAGTGGTGCCTAGTCTTCTACTTAGGCTCAAGTAACAACAATAACGGCTCATAACTGCTGCATACTTGTACACGAATTTGTAATTGTCAACCTTGGTAAGGATTACCATCGTAAACCTATCCGTAAAAAGTGATCAAACAACGTAATGGGCATCTGGTGTTCTGATCAATGTACAGCCAACAAAAGTAACGCATAATATTCTTTTTCAAAGAGATGTTTTTTTTTTAACTTTTTGATAACAAATCAACTTACTCCCATGGCAGAGCCAAGTGTTTCTCCGATCCTTGAGTTTTCATAGCTTAACCTCGTTGCTATTTTAGTTCGTTTATCATCACTGTCACATTGATTTTTTTTGCACCTGGAGAGAGGACACACACACACAAAAAAAAACAATACACACAAATAAAATAAGATTAAAAAAGATCATAATTCGTTGCATAAGTGTAATATTCAGAATATCTTATATCGACTACCGGTTTTTTCATTATCAATTTGAAATCGCCTACAATTTTGAGGATGCGGTGGCTTTTTTTACACAATAAAATCGTGCACTATGTACTATTGCATCGTGATGCATCGGTAGTACCGCTCATATCTTTTAAGGGATATCCCAGCATCAGTTTAATGGAATCTTCAGTAAAAAGACTATATTTTCTTCACTGAATTCACTTAAATCTTTGAGGAAAGACTGTTATGCTCTTGTGAAGTTTCCCAATTGCCTCAAAGAGAAAGGTGATTGATGGTCTTATGAATATCCCACGTGACTTTTCTTTCATGAACTCTTATACAGTTGCTACTATTATTAATAAAATAAATCATTTTTTTACACACATAAAATCTATTGGTGTTTTGTTGCTACTTACAAAGAGCAGCCGCAAATTTGCGCCGTTTACGGAGAGCATCAAGAAGAGCCTCACGTCACGTGAGGTATTCATAAGATTATACGATGCCTTAAATGTGATTGATCGTTTTATTAATGTTTTATGTGACGTCAGTCTTGTCTTGACAACTTTTTGTAAACGTTACTCGCTACCGGTTACTCTTCGCTTGTTCTTGTGCACAGTACATTAATACTATTATCAAAGCAAAGCGGTATATACTCAAACGGTCTTCCTATGTTTCATTGCAACTTGAAGTTGAGTAACCCGTTAACTTGCGGCATTAGAAGAACATTAACAAGAACTTGACTAAGACTAAGCTCACATAAGACTTTGATAAGACCAATAATCACTTTAAAAAATGCCTTTACCAAGCTTTTTTTCTTACTTCACAACGTTTCTTTTTTTCATTTTTGTTTACTTTCCAGATGTGCAATGTTTCAAGCCTGGAGAAGCTATGTGAAAGCCCGGATTCTGCTGTGATACTGAGTTTTCAACTTCATCATTGTATGAATCATCCCTGTAAGCCATCCTTTCATTGAACCTGCTGTATAACATTGTAATGGGATTTTTACCTTGTGCAGATCGCATTAAGGTACGCAAGATGAACCTTTGATTCCACTTCTTCGTACCAATCACTGAAGTAGGCTGGATCTAAAGCGCGTACGAAGGTACTGATGACGTCACAAAACTCCTCCGTAATTGAAAAGTCGGAAGACCTGTTAGATGTAAATGGGGATTGCTTGATGAATCTAAAAAAAAATACATATACTTTTGTACATATTTTATCCACTGTGCACAAACCCTTTAACCACTTTGTGGCGTCACTCTCATTAAACTCATCGTCCGTAGATGTGAATGTACGTATTGTGGGTACGTTAATTCCCACACCGTTATCTCGTTTGTAATTCAAGACATTGCAGTTGGTAACTTGAAAGGACGATTTCCAGATATCTCAAGGTCAGAAATCGTTAATAAGCGAAGATTTAACACGATGTAATGCAACAATGTGAAGCAGAAATTTCTTCAACATTTTTTTAATTCACCCAGAATATACTATTTAGATACGGTTTCCACCAATAAAAGAAATCCCGTTTACGATTTCAGTGCACTTGATGTCAGTTGGAATAAAGACTCACCATGCTGTTGAAATAAGGACTCACCATGCTTTTGTTAGTAACTGTTCGGCGTGTGTCTCCATGATTGGATGAAAGACTTTCTTCTTGAAATAGTCCAAGCTGATATGAAAAAAAAAACGAGCAAGAAAAGTGGGGGGGGGGGGGTGGGATGGACTCAGTTTATATGTACAGAGTGATGCAACTGGCGAGAATTGAATTAAAAAAATCATAGGCGCATTTTCTGTAACCATGACAACTGAATCATTCTAGATTTTTCAGTTTATTGCGGTTATTTCGATATATACCTCCCTCACGCTAGATACCTTCACTTGGCTACTGGCTTGTGACATCGCTTTAACACCTTTCCCCAAAAATTGTTTTCCCTGTTTTCAGAAAATATTTGCCACACTGATGTTGATTTATCCACCAAACACTATCTCCTTCAATACCAAAAAATAAAACATTGTATCTGTAAACACATTGTGGAATTACACTGTGAAAACCTTGTTACCACGATCTCAAACAGAGAAGCTTATACAGATGTCATGTTTGGTATGTAGGTGTAGAACACTGAGTAAAAGAACCCCAACTTTTTTGTTGAGGGTCAGAAGTCATTTGGCGTCATCAGAGGTCAAATTGTGAAAACATTGTAAACACGATATATCAAGAAGGAAAGCTTAGACAGATCTCATATTTGATGTGTAGGTGAAACACATTGAGCAGAAGGACCCTAGTATTTTTGGTGGTGGTCTTAGGTTATTTGGGGTCATCACAGGTCAAATTGTGGAAGTATTGTGAACATGATATCTCCAGAAAAGAAGCTTGCACATGGATCTTATTTTCTTTGTTTGTATCATAATTACAAAATATAGCCCGCAAATCAAGATTTTGTATATTTCCTAACCGTGATTCATATAGGATGGTCAACATGTTGGTATGGACGTCCACCAAGACGATAATGCACACCATGGAAGTATTGCCATATACTCACTGGCACTCAGCTGTGGCTAAACGCGCTAGTTAACCTCCTAATTGACAGCTCTGTTACCCTATAACCTATTCCTTTGGTGGATTGTTGGAGATTAAAGGTCATTAGGGGTCAACATATCTCCACCTTATATGCAATATGCCAGATTCAAAGTGTACATAATTAAATCATCGAAACCACAATGCCTTTTGGTTCTCTGGATTTTTCTTATGACTTCCTTTGTACGACTTTTCTATTGCTTTTGATGTCGCCTTTTTTTGTTACTGATTGAGAAGTGAAACGAAAAATGCTTTACGTCGAATAAGAATATCATCAATTTACCATTCGTTCGATTGTTCCTCAACGAGGCTTATCAACCGTTCAATACCCTCCACAGATTTTTCCAGTGGATACTCTTTCGAAAGTGAAGACAAGTTTTTGTGAAGGACTGAAAAATTGTTCAGGATCGCATGCTGGAAAAGAGACAGGAAAAGAGACTATAAACGATGATTATAAGCCCAGAATATTCGATCGCAATAAAACTAGTGAAAAGTACCAAAATCGTCATAACATTGCTGAACGAAGAAAGATGAGTAAAAACAAGAAACCTGCTCAATCCATGTTCGTACAGCGTAGATCTGACATGATATTAAAGGTATTTGTACTGCAATACTGGAAGACAATTTCACAACAGCAATCAGTTATTACTATAAAAAGAAAAATTATTTTCCTTTCTACCAAAATTACGATGACAAAAGCGATTCAATTTGAGTTTAATTCGAACTGTGTCTAAATTCCGCTAGTGGGGTAAGAAAATGGTTTACTGTTGCGTGTTGGTGAGCAATTGTGGCGACATCCTTGGTCTTTCTCTCTTTCTTCAGAAGAGCCAGGTTGGGGCATTTGGGGCAAGAAGGCGACAGCTTAAAAGGCGTGATGAAATATCTGGCAGCGCCTGAAATCATATATGCACATAGAGAAGGAGAAACATGATGTGAACATTAACGACGCAACCAGGTAATTATCAGAACAATGAGTATTGACTACGTCATCTATTTACATTATTCTTTAACAGACACAACATGCACAACAGTGTATTTCTTTAAATTATGTTATCATCTTTTGATGTTACCAGTGAATGAGAGGTGAAGTCAAGTATTATCAATGTTGATCTTCGGAAGATGGTTCAGCGGCAATACTTACAACCGTACGGTAACAGAGTCTTCATCAGTTCGTTCTTCAATACAGAATGCATTTTCTCGTAAGCACCAAAACCAATTTTTTGTGAAACGATGAGCTACGAGAGGAAGAGACAGGGAAGTTTATTTCTTTTGAGGAGGAAGGAGACAGTGGCGACAGAAAAAAAAAAAAAAAAAAATTTAAAAAAAAAATCGGAGAAGGAATATTTTGGGGACAGAGGGGTTCAAGTATTTGAGAGGACAATCATGGCCGGGTTAATGGTATAAGTACTTTATGTGAAGGAAAACAATGAACTTGAAGCCACAGCACAATTTTTCTACAGGATGTGTGGCACGGAGTAGCGCTAGAAGATGGACTAACAGTTGGAGACATGGGAGCACATTGCAGGGCGTGACAAGAGAAACAGAAGATTAGGCCAGTGAGAAAGGAGAGACGGAAAGAATGTACTTCAAAAGCGTTCAATAAAAAGAAAAAAAAAAACGTCCAAAATTTCATGTTTGCAGATGGTAGTGAAGCTTAGAATAACAGCAGAAACTTGATAGAGGGGCATGGTATGCTACTCCTTACCGTACACTTGTAACACTAAATGTCGAGCTTGTGTAAACAGTCCAGTTTGACGGTAAGTAACAGTAAGAGTTGATATAAATACTGCTCGATTATTATGTGGTTTCCCCTTGGGACGATCACGGGCATCAGCTGGAACACTAATTTTGACAGCCCCCTCAAAAGACACCACCTTAATACTTGGTCTACTGTGCATCTTTAATACTAGCTAAGGAATATAGTCTTCCTTGCTTCCTTTGTCTCACAGTATTCGACCTTCAAACACAACCAAACGTTTGAAAGAAACGAAGGAAGTTATTGCGTGTTGGACACTTACGTTCTCGCCACATATGCTAGTCACGTCTACCGGCCATGGTGTTGTTCGGAAAGCCACATTGTGGCTTTTTTCGATTTCTTCGCCTGACAACCAAAGCTGGTGAAAAAAATTTCATTAATTCAACATGAAAGAAAGGTACAGGGACTGACCGAAGGCTTGGGAATACGTAACACGTTTCTGTCTTTACCATGATGTGGTCTTGCTAACAGACTCAGTGCTCACAGGACAAAGAAGCCTGAACATGCAAAGTTTATATTCCAAAATTGATTAGCAACTAGCTAATGAGACAATTAAAAGGTCAATATTTTTTTTTTTTAGATTCCAAGACAGTTTAACAGTTTTCGGATGAACGAAGTTCCTTTCAATGAACAACACTCATTTCTGTACAAACTCACTGCAAACACATACACATTTGTATAGATTTACCTGTCTCAGCAATGGAACAAGCTGTGAAGATGTGAGTTGGGTGAGTAGGATTGGTTTTCCAACCTCTGTAATACATTTCTGACTTTCATTCTTGACTTTAAACTTTTACACTTTACTCCTCATAATCCGTTGCCTTTGTTCATTCTTGAAATCTGCACGGCTTTGCTATATTCTCCGAATCTGTTGCTTGTATATAAAATTTGCGAAAACAACCACCGCACCAGCTATTTTACTGGTAAAGCGATAGTCAACGAATTAAAGACTTCCGTTCCACCCGGTCATCAAATTTTCTATTGGTTGGAGACCTGCAATACGTACCTTTATCTCAATTTCTAGACATTTGTTTAGTTGTTTCTGTACCTCGGTAGACTGCAACTCTAAGTACCTTAATTTAGTAGAAGATAACAGGAAGAGGTTTTCGTACTACAATATTTCCATATATTTAGGTTAAACGTTTACCTATTCGGTAGTTCAAAGGCAATCACAACCATAAGTGTATTTAACAAGTAAAAGTTGCGACTTAAAAATATCTCCGCCTTTCTTTTTTACCAGAATGCAGAGATGCATTGTGGTTTCGATGATCCGATTAAGAGAATTTTTCGGAATCTGATATAATAGCATTAGTATGTGTCACATTGAGCTCCGTATGCTTTATATGAAATATGAGATCTGAACAAGCTCCCTTTCTTGAGATCATATTTACATGTTCATAATTTGACCCTTGTTGACATGGAATGACCTTCTATACCTCCATTAAAGACTAACGTTCTTGTGCTAAATGAGATACAACTACACACTAATATGACATCTGTCCAATCTTCCCTTCTTGAGGTAATATGTTTACAAGAATTCCACACTGTGACCCCGTACTCTGAGTAAGCGTTACATTAACGTTCATCCCGACTCTACTCACTGCAATGTACGTTCCTTACTTCCTATAGCATACTTGGTACACCCAAAGCAGCAGTAACTTGAAATTTCATGAAATCACTGCTTACTACATTATTCACACATAACCTACAATCTGTACATGCAATGTCTATGTTAAAGTGCTAACCACACACAGCCATATGGTATACTTGTTGGCTGTTAATTTTGATACTGTAGGAGTAGGTGTCGATGCCATGCCCACGTATACCAGGTAAATCCACACAGTTTTTTTACAAGGTTTTCACACTTTGACCCTTGCTGACCTCACGTGACCATTGACCTCCATAAAAATAAAAAAATAGCGTTCTAGTACTCTATAAGATACACCTACATACTTCATATGACATCTGTCCAAACTTCCCTTCTTGAGACATTGTGTTAACAAGACTTTCACAAATTGATCCGAGTTAACATCAAATGACCTTTGACCTCCACCAGAATCAATAAGGATGTTGTACTCAATGTGGTACACCAACGCACTAAATATGACAGTTGTCCAAGATTCCCTTCTTGAAATATTGTGTTTACAAGGTTTTCACAATTTGACCCATGTTGACCCCAAATGACCTTTGACCTCCACCGAAAACGATAGGATTCTTCTACTCAATGTGGTACACCTACATACCAAGTATGAGATTTGTCCAAGCTTTGCTTCTTGAGGTATCGTGTTTACAATGTTTTCACATTTTGACCCCTGTTGACCCAAAATGACCTTTGACCTCCACCAAAAATAATAGGCTTCTTTCACTTAATATGGTACACCTACATGCTACTTATGGGATCTGTCCAAGCTTCCCTTCTTGAGATATCGTGTTTACAATGTAGGGCATCAGGGACATACATACACACACACCCACACACACACATATGCATGATTACAAAGGTTACGATTATCAGCGAAACCAAAAATAGGCCCTCTTCTTTACAAATAGAATTTCTACAACAGGTTAATTTCTTGTCAACCATAATGAGTGCGTCGTTTTGCTAAAGGTCGGTTTCGAAGGGCTACAAATAAGAATAATTAAGGCACACCAGAATGATTTTCAAATATTATTTGAAGAAATTGCAATCGCATTTAACCGCATATTTAATCGCATATACCTGTTGATGAAATTGTGGTGCTTGTCCGTATTTACAATACTCAGTTCTTCATTTCCGTCACGCCAAAAGTCGACAAACAAGCGCTTGGGAAACCTTTGCCTGAGGGAGGAGAGAAGAGATGCAACAATCAATACAAATCCCCAAGATGTGTAATTGATTCTTTTGGAAAGATATGTGTTGAGTGAGACAGTTACATTGTGGATCTTACTCGACCGCCACGTTCTCAACTCGGCAGGGCAAGATCTTCTCTTTGAAACATAAAGTAATCCTAAATGTTAGTTGTTTATTACTTTTCCGTCAGAATAACAAATGATGGTAATTTGAATTTACTGCTCTCGAAAACATTGTGAGCACTTAGCTTTGAAATGCCTCAGACAGGAAAACCTGAAAATTGCCTATGGTGGACTCGAATGTCTGCCACTGTTGTCGTAGCAACCACTTATGTTCAAAGAAAACACCAGTTCACTGCAGTAGCAAAGTTTGTATTTCACGACATCTATCAGAGATATAAGTTCACTTCATCCCATTGTCTTTGCACTTGATAACATCATTAGAAACACTAGTGTTGAGTCGAAAAGATGTTAGCCAGATCATGCCATTCATCCAACAGCCCGTTCGAACAGTTGCACATAAAACAATCTAAAAATTGTGTCAAGTTTGGATGGTAAAGAACGAACACGATGATTTGAGCCAACACATAACTCCAGTACTTAGAATCTATTTTCAGTGTCCAAGATTCCATTCGTATGCAGTTTGCTCCACAGATCTCCAAGCGAGATGGACAGCCACGTGTGAAGAGTGATCACAAAGCGATCGGAGGGGGGGGGGGGGTGTCTTTTGAGTGTGGAACTTTTTAGGGGAGGGACGTGTAGCAACCCGCCCCTCCCCTAAGAACCCCGAGAGCACTGGTATGGAATAACAAGCTGACAAAATTACCTGAATTCACCGAGGAATAGCAATATGGAGTTCATCTGTGCGTTACTCACAGGTTCTGTACACAAGTCCTCCATCTATGATCAGAATAGACACATTAACACATAATCAGGTCAAACGTCTAAGTATAATTGCAGTACTCGTGTTATCACTACATTTCAAAAAGAACTCTCGCGGAACTCATAGTTCACCACAGCGTGTAAGCTTGTACTCTGTACTGTGTCACAGACAACGTAACAGTCAAAAGTATCACGTTGGATTTTCACCGCAAAATGAAATATGGCGAGAATGTTATCTCTGCATTCCAATCATACAAAAAGGATACTGAAGTGAAGCAAAAAGAAGCTGTTTTTGGTTTCGATGATAATCGTAACCTTTGTAATCATGCATATGTGTGTATGTATGCGTGTATGTGTGTGTGTATGTGTGGGTGTGTGTGTATGTATGTCCGTGACGCCATACGTTGTAAACACGATATCTCAAGAAGGGAAGCTTGGACAGATCTCACATTTGGTATGTAGGTGTACCATATTGAGAAGAAGAACCCTATTGTTTTTGGTGGAGGTCAAGGGTCATTTGGGGTCAACAGAGGTCAAATTGTGAAAACCTTGAAAACACGATATCTCAAGAAAGGAAGCTTGTAGTGATCTCATATTTAGTATGTAGGTGTACCATATTGAGAAGAAGAATCCTATCGTTTATGGTAGGGGTCAAAGGTCATTTGGGGTCATTTGGGGTCATCAGGGGTCATCAGGGGTCAAGTTGTGAAAACCTTGAAAACACGATATCTCAAGAAAGGAAGCTTGTAGAGATCTCATATTTTGTATGTAGTTGTACCATGTTGAGTAGAGGAACCCTATTGTTTTTTGTGAAGGTCAAAGGTCATTGGGGTCAACAGGGGTCAAATTGTGAAAATGTGACAAATGTGACACATACTAATGCTATTATATCAGATTCAGAAAAAAATTTCTCTTAAATAGATCATCGAAACCACAATGCATTTCTGCATTCTGGTTATCCCTTTACTGGAGTAACTCTGAATTTTCAAGGCATGTACGAGAATTATAGCGTAACTTACAGAACTCTCATTAACGTACTACGTTTTGGAAACTTGAGATATTAACAAATACTTTTTTAGCACTGTATGGGCGTTGTCATACTGTATGTCGCTACGCTGAAGAAACAGGCTTACACTTACATACGTTTTTCATTAAAAAGGTTCGATAGGATGACTCCGGCGTTGCAGACAGTAGAGAACTGTAATAACGTCTTAAAAAAAACTTAAATTCTATGTTGAAAGAACTGTAACTCCAGAGTCGGTGGAACGCACGTTCGGTTATGGATTCGAAGTTACAACAACCAAAGCTGTAGAGTAGACCAATTCTAAACAAACAAAAAATAAACTGTATTTGTCGATTACCTGGTCTATATAGTTCTCTAATAAGTTTGAAGTAAATACATCTTGTATCTTGCAAGACGAAAATGTTTATCAATGCCTACCGACGTGACTCAAGAGTGGACTCAAAAGCGAATAGTACCGGAGAAAGTCAACAAAACAAGTTGCAGCCAAAAAACTTACCTGTCTGGACAAATGATCTCGGTAAGCCACTACCATATTACGGAAAACATAGTCATCTTCCTGCTGGAAGTTGTTAACAAATGTCTGTGAAACAAAAGAAAACAAAATGAAAGTCTTCCCAGAGGTTATACTTGCCTTGAACCAGAGAGCATGCGCTCGAATATGTAGATCAGGTAAACGGGAACACAGGCGTAAAGATGGGTTTCTTGTGCGTAGTCGGTGTGGATCACGTCTAAATTAGATGGTCGCTTGACAAAACTTTATTTCGGGGTCTTCCTTTGAGGTTTTCATACTTGGCTGAGAGATGCGGTGTAAGTGGACGTTTGAAACTTGGCAACATGTAGGCTACAATCTAGGTGTGAAAATCCTTGTATGTCCACAGTATAAAAGCTAAGCTTAAACGGTATTTCAGAACAAGACAGGCGGTATAATCGGATGTTTAATGATCGTACCTCGACATGAACATCGGTTTTGTAACAAGCACTTCACAAAGGTACAAGTTAACATAAAGTTGTGTGCTTGAGCGGCCCGAGAAGGCAGGTAAAATGTTACCAACAGTTGTAGGGTTTTCCATCATTTTTCTCTCCGACTTAAGCAAATATTTCCAGAATTACTTCACAATGTCTTGCAACATTTAAAGATTTTTTCCATATTCCATGATGATTTTCGGATATTTTTGCGATTATCTTCCAGTTTCAGTTAAGATATTAAGGATCTCACTTCGAAGTTCGATTTTGGGTCAATGCAATAATCAAAACGAATCGAAATTCACTACTGCCGTTGTCTGTACTATACCGTAACCTGTTTTCCATGAATGAAAACTCAGTGCAGCTTACTCTGATTTCTGCTAAGTCGAGGGATAGTGTCTGCAGATTCTTTTGTAAACAGAGGGCCAGTTTCTCCCCTTCCAGCTCAGACGGGTCTCCAAGTCTGGAGGGACGTTAAAGCACACACAAAAGAAGAATGAGATGTTAAGTTTCCTGTTTTCAAACGAATATATTCCTGGAAACAAATGATTTTGGAAAACATCGAAGTATACATGTATATTTGGTTGCAATATCAAATTGTCTGACATTGTCTGAAGATTGACAGACTGTCATGTATTTTAGCTTAAAGAAAACCAAAACAATCAAAGTATTTTGTGATTCCTTGCCAATATTTATGGAAAAAAAATAAAGTTAAATCACGTTATCCCTCTTGAGATACCATGTCTACAAAGTCTTCAAACTAGGACTTTTGCTGATCTCATGTGACATTTGACCAGCCTACAAACTGACAGATATCAAGAGCTGCTGTTGCTAACAGTGTGCAACATTCAACTGCTGAGCTGTCTTCCTTAACAGGTTTTCAGACTTTCATCTCTGGTGACCTCAAATGACCTGTAACCTACATGAACAACGACAGGAATCATTTACTCACAATGGACAACCTACACACTAAGTTTGAAGTTCCAGCAAAATATCCCATGCAAGAGATACTGTGTTTACAAGGTTTATAAACTATGACCTATACTGTTATCGTGACCTACCCAAAACGTGATGGAGATCATCTACTCATCAAAAGCAAACAATGTTAAGACTTTGACATTCCAGCAACATTCAAACAGCCTTTGACCTGCCTGGTAAAGAATAGGAACCATCTACTCACAACGAACTGCCTACATACCAACTTTTAAGTTCGAGCAACTTTCCCTCATTGAGATACCGTGTATGCAATATTTTTAAACTATGACCTCTACTCGCATGCAGATTAGCTAGAGGGCAAGAGGTCGGCTACGCAAGTTACGAGCTCCTCGTGAGCGAGCAACTGGTATCGGCTAAGGAAGTGTCCGTAGGTACACACACACACCCATACATACATATAGGGACACACACATACGACATCACCATCGCATAGATTCCTTGCCTGCCCTTGGCAAGGAATCGAAAATGATGAATACATGGTAAGGAGGATCATCGTCGCAGCTAACTACACTGAGAGACGATTCCACTCAATGACAAGAGTAATGACCGTCTGGCATACCTGAAACATCTCAGTATTTCGTAGTTCCATATCAACTAAGTTTTAAGCACCGATTGATTGAATAACTGACTGATTGATTTTTGACCGACCGATGGATTGATTCAATGGCTGACTGATTAATTGATTGATCGAACCCTCTTTCAATAAATTAGTCAAAAGAGTCTTAAGTAGTCATATAATTCATTTAATACCATTTTGACTAACTTAAGTGAAAATCATGTCTCAAAGGACTAATGAACACTGTTTTTTTTCTAACTAACTTATTTCGAGAGTGGTATGTGCTTCCAAATTCATATCGTTTACAGACGGAAATCAGTGTTCATTTTTTTTTTCACATTTCATCAGCAGAGAGTATTTCATCACAATGCAGGACATAATGTGGCAATGTACGACACATTCTTAAGAACATTCTGCCCCTTGAAACTGGGCGAAATGACTTCGCCGACGGAAAAGAGTTCTACACTTGGCCGATTTTTTAACGATACAAAACCGCAAATAACAGACTGACCTTGGTACTTCTACCAGGTGTTCACAACTCAAACAAAGACTAAGGGTATGTTTCACTACTGAACATATCAAGGAATAATGTTCGTTCGTGATGAAAAGCACGCTTTTTGTATAAAGTACCTACTTGATATGTTTTGTTGTCCCAAATGTCAGCAATTTGACAGACTGGTCTGGAAACTTTTAATTCAACTCCCGAATTTTTAAATTTTATTTTGGTGCATAATTTAAACAAATCTGAACTGATTTTTTTATGGTTGAGTGAGGTTTGGGAATTACTCTCCTTTCAAAGAAGAAGGGTTATAACAAACGTTTTTTTTTTTCACTTTTACTTGACGACAAAATGCTTCCCTGCATCATTCCAGCCATACTCTCCTATACATAGAAAAACACTCGATCGCGAGTGCAGAATTGTAGCAGTGTTGACGCAGCACAACCGATTCATTTTGGGCGCTTAGATTTCATCTTCTTTTTTTATGTAGTACCGGTAATGCATACTTTGATTTCAGCTGGATTCAACACATGCTGCGCGAATATCACATGTAACTTTGGCTGAGTGTTAATAACTTTCAAGCATTTATGTATTCAATGATTGAATCAAACTCACCTCCTGCTAGGAACGTTCCTCAGTTCTTGAAAACATTGATGTTCCCATCCAAGAGGGCGTTTAAAAACTGACTTGAAGTCTTCTTCTTTTTCAGTATTCTCATCTTGCCTGGAAACGAATCAGTGAAAACTAATGGTCCAGCAGATCAACGACACATATATAAAAATCATACTTACATTATTTTTGTTTTTTGTTTTTTTTTTTTTTTTTAGCCTAGCCTTAGCACAGTTGAGAACTATTTGCTACTTAGGCTGCCGCCCTTTTAAGTTTTCTTTTTTACGTAAAGCAGAAGGAAAAAGTTATTCGTCACAAAAGGTAACTATCTATGCAGTATTTTCATTAAAAAATGTTCTGTTATGCTCCAACTAAGGTAACGGTCCACCTAGGTAGTCATCACACAATAAAAGATAGCAAGTACATAATAAAGAACGCCACGTAAGGTTCGCCCCGTTCCCCCACCCTCCCCTCCCCAAGGCTGCATCCACGCAACCACTGTATCAGACGATTAGCAAGTACATAACAAAGGACGCCACTTAAGGTTCTCCCCACTCCCCCACCTTCCCCTCCCCAAGGCTGCATCCACGCAACCACTGTATCAGACGATTAGCAAGTACATAACAAAGGACGCCACTTAAGGTTCGCCCCACTACACCACTCTCCCCTCCCCAAGGCTGCATCCACGCAACCACTGTCTCAGACGATTTGCTTGGCACGGTCTCTGTTTTCGAGTTGTTTTCATATATTGTCAAATTATTCAGTTATAGAGTCATTTGTTTTTAATGACGGGGAATGTCACCTCCCGTTCATCAGCTGTGTACCGTCAATTTGACCTAACCCGAACGAGAGGACTTGTATCTACCAATGAGATCAGACATGATACAATCAAAATCGAAATCAAATTATGATCCGAAGACGGATTTCAGTGGAGATACAGAAATGTTAATAATACGCCATAGAAATAGAGTGACGTATACTTCTATGATATGCACTCACTTCCTCTGAATTTCGATGATTTCGAAGCAAACTTTCAAATAGCTAGGATCGTTCTTTGCCAGGCGAATTATATCTTTCATGGCCTCTGTGAGTTCTGACGATATCTCCATCTGTAGGAAGTGTGAAACAACAACAGAAAGGTTACGGTGTAGGTGACCGTTAACAGAAAGGGGTATTTTCCATCATGATTTGAGTACAGACATTACTGTGGTCATGCAAGAACAGAAAATAATGTATCATGCAAAATTGATGTCCAAATTATAATTCAAGCAAAACACAAAAAGGGTGACATGCAGTTGGTCAACTTCCTCTGTCGTATTTCCATTTCGTATTATTGTTTTTATTATTATTAGTTTGGTTACAACTTAAAAGAGAATATCAGACCCATGACAAGGCTTTATGAAATTGTCAAGATGTAAATCGTTCGTTAAATCCTCTCCATCGTGCCTATTGGCAATACACGTTAACAGGTGATACATGATGATTAGAAAATATTGAAACCGCAACAAACCTTGGGGAATTATTGTAGGTTAGTGAAACAATAACGAAAAGAAGAGACGTTAAGCAGGCTGCTTACCACTGTCTCATTAACATGCTGAACATCAGAGCGGAGTTCATGCAGGTCATTGATGTTCTGCAAATATGGATTTGGAAAACAAAATAAGCCCAAAATTAACAAAAATAAACAAAAAGAGCCTCAGTGTAGACCCCCCTTGCATTGACCTCACATAACAGCAAACAAGGACGCCCTCCCATGAGGATGATTAAACGGATAGTACATGGCTAGGATAGTGTAAATTGGATGATGCAGAGACTCAATGTGTTAAAGCTTCGCAGCCTATCCTCAAGGAGAGTGCTTCACTGTAACAATGTGACGTCACATGCAAAGTGTCCATTGATTTCCTAATTCGTTAATCGTTACCACCCATTAAAAAGAAAGTCAAAGGGCTTTGTGATACCTTGATAATATTCATGAAGGACAAAAGACATGTACATACCAAGTTTGAACTTCAAACACCTTATCCTTCTAGAGAGAGCATGCCTACACTAAGCTCTTTTGACCACTGTGTGACATGTGTATTAACCAGTTTCATATGGTTTCACAATCTGACCTCTGGTGACCTCAAATGAAATTTGAGCTCCACGAAAATCATTGGGAATCATCTACTCACTATGACCAAGCCACACACTAAGTATTATATCAGTCAAGATTACGCTTCTTGAGATACTGTGTTTACAGTTTTTTTGACAGTTTGACCTCTGTTGACCTCAGTGACCTTCACCAAAAACAATAATGGCAATCTACTCACTATGACCAACCCGCACACTAAGTTGGACATTAGTCAATATTACCCTTTTTAAGATGTGGTGCTAACAACGTTTTCACCTTTTGACCTCTGATGACCTCAAGACCTTTGACCTCCACCAAAAGAACAGCGATCATCTTCTTAATATGACCAACCCACACACCATGTATGAGATCAGTCAAGGTTACCCATCGTGAGACATCGTGTGACATCGTGTTTACAAGCAAGGCGTCGCATACACACATACACTCACATACACACCATCACCCATGTGTAGATTACTTTTGTCTTCGGCACGGAATAAAAAAAAAGGTAGAAAGTAACATCGCGCACAGTGCGTATATAGTTAAAACTGGACCAAATTATCCGAGAGTAGGTTATTGTAAAGCTATTTTTTTACTTTCTTTTCAAATATATTACGTTCACTGCATTTCACATCTTTGCTTCAACTACATAAGGCCTACCAACACTGTACGTTGATAAATATTATTTCGTAGTAAAGACACCCGAACTCCTCACTCTCTCCACTATTCTGTGCCATACGCAATCACGAGCCTTTATTTCTACGTCATAATTTCGTTTCAATGCAAACCCATTGCAACATGATATCAAAAAGTCTCCGTAGTTTGAAAGGACGGCTCATACAAGTGGTATAGAGTCTCCATAATTTCCAATAGATCGTTTGGGTAATGGGGTCAGACCAATACAATCCCAGTCGTACTACACTATTTGTGTTTAATGCTGGTATATCCCGAAAGAGATATGAACGTCAGTTTCATTAACTGTAGTCAGGTTGACGTATATAATGTACAACGTTTCAACAATTGTGGCCCCCCAAAACTCGTCAATGCGCATGAACTGAATGTTATGTGTTGGGTTGTGTGAGCGGTGGCAGTGTCACCGTTGGCCTATGCACTTAGAACCTGTTGAGCCGGGTGATCTATATCGCATAAATGCTCACCGACCAACAGATACAGGGACCGTCGAATAGAAAACGGTCGAGCGTACTGGGGAACTTTTGCGGGGAGCTGTATGTCGGTTTGATGGACGATGAGAGAAATTATAATAAAGGAGAGAAGAGCTGGTGAATCCAAGAGGGTAACTGCATGTAACGGGCTTGGCAGAATAGCCCTTCGCATGGGCTAGTCATGTACCAAAAGGAATACAGAACGAACGATGAGCTCCGAGGGATGACTTCAGAAACATTTTTGAAGAACGAAAACAAAGGATGAACTTGGAGAGTGTTAAATATCACATTCATACTGTGATGCAAGTTCACATGGAGTTCAATTACTGTGAATAATAGATTTAAAAGATTATTTTGATATTTGGTCGGAGGGGAGAATCAATTAATGGAATATTAGGAGTGTGGTGAGGTTAGTATGTGCTTAAGTTAGGTATTATACAGCAAATTGGAAAGTAACCTTACAGGCTATACTGCTACATTGTTACACTTCACAAAGGCCTACCATGTCAAAACCCAGCATGCATGTCATGTTAAACCTGCTAATGAAGTTCCCTGTCGAGAAATATGTTTGCTTCCACATTCGTTTGATCACCCTTCTTTTTTGTTCTGCGGCTGCAATAAGTTCGTTAGCTGTCCAGAATTTCATCATGCATTAGAATTAAATGACGTCACATTACGTTGATATCGTTCAACTCTGCTGGTCGATGAGTTTTCAGATCGACTAATTCTGCAACTCACAATTTTATGCGGTGAACACATCTTTCTTTTATTAATCAAACTGTCAGTAACATAAAACATTCCTCCAAGTGAGCTTGAAAACATGAATCTTCAAGTTCATTACAAAGGGAAACGCTGAGCTTAAACAGCGGGTTTTCTTCTACTAAATTTTCAAGAGATTTTGGAAGATGTTATAGCTATTTCTCACCATAACCATTGCAAGAACATAATGATGGGTCAGTCGGGGGGGAGAATGAAACCAAAAGTTATGTAAAATCTTTTCCATACAAAGATACTCGCATTTATTACGATGATTTTTTCCCCGAAAGGAGACCTCGATAAAAAAAAAAAACAGTCAAAACTTGTCGCTGGAAACTGAGGAGGGTATGGCATGAGGGATGGGGGGGGGGGTGGTTGACAGACAATATAGCACTCACCAGTCTTGCGCCGACGGGACCACTGTTCCAGTTTACGTCACGTTCTGAATGGATAATTCTGTGAAAGAAACATGAGCGAAGAAAAAACCAAGCATAGAAAGCGTTATTCATGATATATAAAAATTGAAAAACGCCAAGATTTAGGATACACTCTGAGAAAAACTGGGTCCTTTAATGGCGCTCCAGAGAAAACCCGAAAGAGCTCTTCTAGAATAAATGGCAGGGATAACTTAAAAAGTGAAGGATCCTATTGGGGGTTATTTGTTCTCAGATTTTTTCACGTCAACCCCTCCCCTCATTTTTTTTTTCTTAGAGTGGTATAAGCAATCCCATGCCAAGTGAAGAATTACTCGTGGCTTTTAGGAGTGGCGACGTGGGTATCTTTCTAGGAGAGAAAAATACCCCCCCCCCCCATATCACCGGACACCCCCTTCTGAGGCTCCACGGGTGCCATTTCTCTCTTGGAGCTTTCCCCCAAAAACCTCATCTGGATGACTTGACCCCGCCCTCAATGTCCCAGCCATGTTGCCACCGACATTAAATGATTTGATTGGCAGACTGATTTAAATTTACTGTGGCAGACTTGCTGACCGACTATACGTGTGAGTATAGCAGCAACAACAACATTTGGCGGGAAGATTGCCAGAGTACAGAAATCAACTATTCTCTGTTAATTAGAACTCCGGACGCGTTAGTAGGCCTTAACGGAACACTCATTAACTGTATGTACTTCCTGAATTGTTCGTTGCTTTATGATGTCACATGAGAACAATGAGGAGGATCGCTACGGCGTGATGTGCACTTCACTCTGTAGTGGGCTATATCGTTAACAACAGAACTAATTATCGTCTGCGATGAAAGCAAATATTGAGCACGGATTATCGTGTGACTTATCTAGTAGGTCTACTTCTGTAAATTCATTAGTGAGTTACGTGCATTGCTTTCTCTTTTTGGTACTAATCAATTGCAGGTGTATACCTCAGCCTAGGTCTTTTCGCAGAGACTCCATACTGAAAACAAATCCCTCCGATTAAAAGGGGGGAACCTCGACTGAGTACGTGCCATGCAAGCCAGCTGTCTTTATGACCCCTCCCCCTTTTTGTTTCTTTCATGTAGCATTAATATTCTGACCTATTTAATGTAGACCTACATTGACTGTAGTCGTAATGATACTCTATGTCGGTATTGCAACAATGACAGTATTGCAACAACAACCCACCAGGACGATTGCTGGCGTTATTCAGTAGCCCACTGTTTTGAAATTGTAAACATTTCAGCTCCTACATTCGGTAAGAATCTGTTGACACTTTGTTTCTGATAACTTCCTCGCATATAGAAGACTATTGGCTTCCACCCGCAAAGCTCTCATCAGCGATACATTTTTCCACTGACGGAACTTCTGACAGTAGCATGCTGCCATTGGATAACGTGCAATAAAAGGCAGCTCGAACATGGAAAAATTGTCTTTTTCAGCTATCCTTATTTTTACATCATTTGGGGAAAATGACCCTTAAGGGGGAAGTACAGATGCCATAAAAAACAGTCAGAAAGTAAAACAGTTAGTGTAAGCTATTGTGGAATCGTGTACACGAAATATGTTGAAATTTTGAAGGATGCGGGATTTTCTCTCTGTATCTTGCATTCTGAATTCAGCTTCAAAATCTTTGTTGAGTAGCATTTTTAGAGATGATGTGATAGGCCGGGCCATTTGCAATCCAGGGACATGTTTAAGGGGTACATTGCGTCGATATCGATGAGTTTGGGGGTATTTGGAAGGGTACAACTACATGGCAATTCTTGCATTTACCATGAATAATCAAGTTTCATATCCAAAAGTAATAACAACTTTCAAAACTTTTGAACTTTCTTTCCCTGCAGACTTGCAATGCCTATGTGCATATGGGATAGCACTAATGTGAAGGACACTTGGGAGGTGTGGTGAAATTCAGTGAATTTCACAAAACAACTTAATGTGCGCCGTTAACAATGGTTGATATGGACGGTCCGTTCATGTAAGTGGATCCTCAAAAATGACAAATGTTAGTAAATGGAGACAGTTACTTGTGGTATACGATACATGACTTAGCCTATACACCACACCCCCCTGCAGAGGCAGGAACTAATGGAATCCTTCAAAGCCTTTCCAGCGAACTAGCTAAATTTTTGCAACATTGTTTTTGGGCAAGTTTTAAGTTCCTGAAACGAGGCAAAATCAGGTCCCTAGTCCCTACCAAACGATGACTTTGCAAATTGCCTTTCGTATTGTAAGAGAACGGGTCGTGGTGAATTGTCACAAGGGAATATCATATCCAAAATTTGAACGTCCATTTTGGAAACTACGTCACAACCTTGTTTACTATACTTTAGTGTTGTTGAAAATATGACATTTTCAAAACTAAATCAGGAGCACTTTTCCCTCAATTGCCAAACGATATCACGATATCAAAGGGATAAGCTGGAACCAAAGCACATCTGAATAAAATATGTGTAAAACCATGGATTTCGTACGAATCCCACAGTACAAAATAGTGTAATCCCCATAACTCCCTGGTGTGGGTGTTTACGAGTCACGATACTTACCTTTCGCCTCACCGATGCATACATTTGACCTAGCTCAAATCCTAGAAGTTAATTCTAGCACCGCGCCCTCTAAGGCCTAGCCCGCCCTCGTAAAATAACCTTAATTCTGACATGACACTTTATTATCAAGTAAATCAGTTCAGTTAACTCAAGTTTTAGACAACCTTTAGGTCTAACTTCTACTTTCCTTACGTTATTACTGTAATATGCCATTCAAATTACATATTCTATTACATATATATTTTTTTTTTTTTTCATCAAATGTGCCAATGATTTTGTTTGGGTTAATTCACAAGCGATATCAGGAGCAAAGTTTTAAAACGTGATCGCTTTCCGATATCACAACGTCACTACAACACTTCTACACTCCATATGCAACTTTTGTTTTGGGTGAACAATTTAATCACGAACAATAATATGGTACTCTTTCGTTTTCTGTTTTTTATTAATTCATTATTTTACTTTTTTACAGACTGGCTTTGTTTCAATATCTTTTCAGCTTAAATATAAATACTAATCTGGGAGTTATCTCCGAGTTTTTCACAATGCAGAGTGACTACTCCATGTGGAACAGCCTTGACCGACCTTAGTCTCTGATAAACCGATTCGGTCCTTTACGTTGGCTGACACTCAGTAAGTAAGTACACGGGGTCGCTCACACAGAGCATCGGATGCGTGGGCTATGTTGATTTTGAATGTGTGAGAGTGTAGGCCAGAGTGCTCCGTAAGGAACGCCACGATAGTAAAGGGTATTGAAGGAGACCTTTTGACCTATAAAAACATGTTAAAGATCTAAGTGTTTAACTCAACAACGGCGTTGATATCACGAACTCGCTTAAGTAACTGTGCTGTAGAATTCAGAAACGTTCGAATTACGCACACTTTGTGACGTCATCCACGTTATGCTGGATTTGCGTGGTGCCTCGTTCTGCGATCATTTACTTCAATAATGTCCTAGTTGCAAGACATGCATGGGACATGCGCTCTCTTTCGAGCAAACTTGTGGACAAGTCATCCTCATCTCGCTTGACAAAATCTTTACATCATCAAACATCACACACGGCCTCTAATCTCAAATTGTCGTAATCATTATGGGCATTATTTTATAAACAGTGGTTTGTGAGTATGTGTGTGCGTGTACTCATCTAAAAGATCTCAAATAAATTACAGAGACAAGGAAGACCGCAGGGTGACAAATCTTCAGTTACTTTAGTGCGACGCAAATCTTGCAGCTTCAGTTGCAAATATTATATGGCTAAACCGAAGGGAAAAGGCAATCTTCGATTAATAAAATAAACAGTCAATATATGTCTCATACTTTTTGAAAATAAGCTATCAGTATCAGATGATTTCATCGATTTAATTTGTCAGGATTTAGGCCAATTCATATTATTGGGAGGATGAATGTTCAAGTGGGTTTAACCTCGAGAAATGGGCACAGAAAGAAGTAAAGCCTTTCTCCCAGCTACATTCATGAATACAATAGAAGTAAATTACGCAGCCTGTCAAGCCATTAAAGTGTTCTAGGAAAGCGAATAGTGACACATTTGTTATTACAATAGGAAAAAAAACACACGATTAGAAGTGTTCAAGGCTACAAGCTTCTTCTGATGTCCTAAGTTATTAGATTCATTAATAAAAGCGTGAAAGGAACCAAAGTTTGGTGCCTCTGAATTTACACCTCTTCCAAAAAACAAAAAAAAAAATTATATTTGCTATTCGTCTGGCCTTGCAATAACTCTTGCACAAAAGAATCGCACTCTTTGATGCAAATTTAGACCATAACTATCCATTGAATACAAGTCATCAGACATCATTCGCAGAGCTGGTACATACAAGCAATCGCATACAACACAGCAGAACGGTTCACTTTTATCGTTTTCCGGCAAGTTTACAAGAAGATCATGGAACTTTTAATGCACAGTGTACCACGAAATCTCTCAAAGGCCTACATTGCCACATTATGTAGAAAGCATAGTGATAAGGTATACTGCTGATAGGCCTAATAGCCTAACGTTATAAACATATATAGAGTAAGAGTAAACAAAGGCTATTGCGTTCGAAACGAAAACCTTTTCATAAACCTTTTAGAGCCATTGAACAAACTTCCAATGCACACTTGTGTATGTGGAAGGACTAGCCTGGCACTGAAAAGAGGAACTAACCCAGCAAATTTTAAAGGCCCTGCACTTAGCTATGCACAAAGGACAACATCATTCGATTTAAAAGGCCGTGCATAATGTGGAAAAATTGAGACAACAATATAGCGGATCCTTTTCTCACAGTATTGAGTGTATACAATATGGAGAGTTGGTCGACCGTGACGTTCTTCAGTGTGCATTAGGTGAGATTCCATTTCTGGTATCGTTTTGTCATAACAAGTAAGTGACTTAACTTGACACGATTTGACAGCAATGTGACTGTATGGGGAAAGCAATGGAATCAATGCTTTCCAGTGACACAAATGTGAACGCGCGTCAACAACCCCCAATAATTGAAGCCTATGGGACTGTGTGTAGTTCTGATAACCGAGATGACCACTTAAAGGAGGGGGGGGGGGTTGTTAAAGGAGGGGGGTTGTTAATTCCATTGCTCAAAGATTCAAAACACACCATCGTACGGAGCATGTCAATATTTTATAAAACTAACATGTGCACCAATAAAGCGCATGATAGTCCCATCGAGATGGCAATGATGATCGTTTCGTGAGACGTTTTCACGCGTAACATCAACTTGCAGAAATATTTTGCCATTTGCTAGTTTGCAAAGTCATCACAAACAAATGAGACTAAAATTGAAGTCCCCACCCCACCCATTAGGGTGGAGGAGGAGGAAAGTCCATCAAAACTTTTTTTAGATCATCTATAATCCAAGCAAACAGTTAAACTGGCTTAAACCCTTTCTCTGTTGTTGTTGTTGTTTTTTTTTATGCTTTTTTTTCTGCCACAAGGTTATAAGCCGCAACAAGATCACCCTAGAAACACGTCATCTTACCAACTCTTCTCTCTCATTGGACGACGGAAGCTATTGAGCGTTTGTAACTAGAGTTAATCTACTGTTTCCAACTCTATTACCCTCAAAAATAGGGATCAGACATAGGGTCAGACGAAACAGAGCAGCTGAAAGGCTAAGAACTTTTCATTGTCTTCATCATACGTTCAGACACGTGAAAGTGCTGCATCGTTGCACCTTGGTTTCTCGTGGCATGCCAAAATCCAGAAATCGGAGGATACCTCTCCTTACAAATGTACAAATAAATCAACTTGTTTATGATACTCACTGATCGTGGTATGTCTGACCTCCTCAAAAAACTTGGTTTCAAAGGTCAGAGATTATAATGGTTCAGTGAGGAGTTGTCGAGAAATGTTCTGGACATGATTTCATAACATTTGGGGTTTTCTTGGCATCGGAACGAAGGTATAGAGGGTTGAATTTTAGTTTGTACAATGCCCCGGGAGTCTTAAAAGTTCGTTAGAGAATGGGGAAGAGTATAATAGCCTGAATCTGATAATATATGGATACAAAATAAGGGACCGTTTTTTCTGTCATTTATTGGATGATAACAGTATCCAGAGGAACAGTTATTGTTTTAGGGTATACAACTTCAACAAGCTAAGCCTCTCCATACAGCTCGTCGTCTTAATTCTTTGTTTAGGCGGTAACTCCACGTTTTCGGATTCAGAACACGTAGGCCTATACCGTGGAGACATCCACTTTAATCCACTTCTATGGTATGGTACACTCGCTTAACCCATGTTGAATGGCACCAACTCTTATCCAGTATACACTACTTGATTGCAAGCAGGGTATAACTTCATGCAGTCGCTAATGTACAGTCGAAGATCAAAACACACCCGTTTGAGCTATTTTTTTAGCTCCGTGGTCTTATCCACCGAACCGCGCATAGAAACTCAACAAGGTGAACTTACAAAAGCTCCCAAACTACAATATCAGCACACGCACTGCTATTCTTGCACTCGTATTGGAGGGTATAGTGTTCCACAATGCCCGTCGAAATAACCCATTCCAATGTACTCTTATTAACTGCATGGAAAGGGTTATTTTCAATGTTTTCCACGGTAAGATAAATCATGGTTACACGAGGCGAATAACCCCTCTCAATGCAGGTTAAACTTCCCAGCAGGTGTTGGTATGTACCGCCGTTTAACGTAGGCCTACAAACCTGAAGTGACGCATGAGTGATACACGTCCGTTGTGCGGGCTAAGTGCAGGTATGTAAGGACATCGTGGTTACCTTCCTGCTATTTCTCAATTGTGGGTTTGCTCTATGCACATCGATAAAGCCATCTCAATCATAAATACGTCTTAACCTTATAGCATTATTATTATTTATCTACACAAGCACTTTTCCTTTGGAAGAATTTATCGAGGGGATTCGTAGATTAATGAACCCAGAGTATGCAAGTGATTTACCAGCTGTTAGGTTGCAAATTGTTTGTTTCTTGAGTCCCAAATTAAGTAGCCTTTGCGAATTGAAATTTTAATTGAAAGTTTATTACATGGCATTTACATCAGACACTCTAGGTCGGAAAATAAACATTCCGATTCAGGGAAAATCTAGAACCTAGTGCCCTAGTACATTATTAAACAGGCTGAAATCACGTGCTTAGCTGCTGTCAGATGCAGTGATAAGATTTTAAACTGGAAAAACTGAATTCGGTCAATTTGTTATGATGTATGAGATATACGGTATGTATTAAGATCACGTGACCTGATCTGACGCACGTTAGACTGAGTTCGTGTATATACAAAATGTTATGGTGGGATATATATATATATATATATATATATATATATATATATATATATATATATATATATATATATATATATATATATATATATATATATATATATATTGGGATCCACCGGGCTTCGAACTCGGGACATGTATCTGTGCTGATGTTTATGGCAATATAAATTCCCTGCAATATTGAGAGCTACAGTAATTCAAATTCAATGTTACCTGGCGGTAAGATAGGGAACGGAATATCAAATTAACATCGTTCACAACCTTTGGTATTATGTATGTTACTTCCAACCACATATAACAACATCACTCAATCTTGAAGGATTTATCTTTCAGATGTCACTGTGGTGCAGACGTGACGGTATGTTGGTCTTTCGAGGAAAGCGAAGGATTTCGGTGCACAAAGGAGAACCCCCCCTTTAACGGACTTCAATTACAGGGACACCGTTAAAGGGATATCCCACGTAAGTTGCATTGTACACTTCAAGAGCCCCCCCATATATATTTGGATATATAGGTATAAGCCTATAGTTATGAAAACTATTCCTTACATCTGTAGAGTCTTCTGACAAACGTACTTACATTCCATGCAAATCATAGACTTTATGTTAAACGTGACTCTTAAGACTTCGGCAAAATTACGGAACAAAATACTTATTTACATAATTAATGCTTACTTTTTCAAATACGTAGTGGATTGTACGTCTGATTCAAATGCTGCTTTTCTCCAGCTGAGCTGTTGGCGGCAAACCCAGTTTCAATTCATATTTTGCACAAGATTAATGTTTTGTGAGAAAGAGAAGTGTTCGTCTACCTCAACCACCTGTAGGTCTTTAAATAGTCAATAAGCAGCAGGTTAACTGGTACTGCCTGACCTTTCCCGTTATTACAAGTTTACTGCATATGACGATAAACAACTTCCACATAAAGCATGTAAAGCAGTATCATTTACGAGAGTTCGTGGTTTTAAAATAATCTCATAGGCCGTAAATGGCCGCCTCGCTGATCGTCACCTAGGATATACATTCATGTGACCAATCATGAGAGAGCAGACGGTGTAATTTGGCGGGAATATAACACAATGGTTTGAAGGGTGTTGTATAACACAGCTGTTTGAAGGGCGTTGATCGTCTAAGGTCATCTGTGTAATATTTTTATAGATTTTGTTGCTCATAAACTAAGAAGTCTCAGAAAGTTCAGATACATCAATCAGTTTGTGATACCACATGTTTTTGTTTTTTCTTCATCTCCTCACTCTCGTCTCTTTCTCTTTTTAAGCATCAGCTTCCCAGAAATGTGATTCAGTCATCGATTCCTCCTGGGCAGTTTTAAATTGAAGGAAAGTCGGGACTTTCTACAATGAAAAAGTGATTGCGTTTGAACTGAAAAACCAGAAGGATAAGACTGTTTTATCTTTTCTTTTTCTTTACTTCTAAAGGTACACGTGAAGGTTGTACTTGCACGGACTACGTTTTTCAATGAAGGAAAACAGTAATTACTTCGAAAAGCAATGGCATTGTCAAAAAACAGTAATAAACAGAAATCATACTTGAAAATTAACGGTTCTTACTAAAAGCGCCTACATAATGAATATGCAACAGTACAGGTCTCACTAGTGTATCAAAAACATACTACTCAAGTCGTTGCTCCTTGGTCGGTATCAGGAATTGTAGTATTTGGTGCAAGGAAGCACTGTATTTACAAATAACTGATCCCAACACTGCAGTGTCAGTGATCCAGAGTTGTTTTGACTAACTAAATATTCAATACCCGAGTTGCTTTAAAATTGAAGTTTAAAGGGACATATTTACAGACCAAATCGGCCATGTGTTTGCTAGCAATAATGATAATAAACGGATCTGTAAGGGCAGTTATTTTCACTCACTGGTATTTAATATTAAATGGATGCAACATTATACAGCGATGAGACTATAATAAATTTGTAACTTGATGTATATTAAGAGAAGAACCATCCAAGGTAGATACATGTTACGGGATGTGAAATAAATCAGTGCAGCGTCACGAAAAGGATTACTTCACAATGTGTCCGGAATTTTGGGTGGGTTTTATATTTGTGGAAAGTAAATTATTTGAAAGTATAGTGACCGGATTATTATCTACTTACTTGGCATTCTTGTTCCATAGCTTTTTGGCATCTTCAGACATTTCAGAGAAGTCGGAACTTTGCTGTCTCCGAGGACTGTGGAGAGATAAACATTACATGGTTACAAATAGTATTGGTCATAAATGAAAAAAAAAAATGGCATGGAATGTAAAAACCTGCGGAGGCCATGACGGGCTTACGGACGCTAGGTGGATAGCAATGGCTAAAGTATGTATATCATTTACCTCTTGACCCGACTTTGGGCTTAATTCTCCTGATTACGTAACAGAAAATGAGTCCTCACAGTATCATAGTATGCAAATCACTTTCACTTCAGGGATCCGATTAAAAAGTGATTACAAATGACGTCAGAGAAGATTTTCATGTCGGGACATACGACGTATCGCATCTGTGACGCCATGCAAGATTGTTGGAAAGTGCACACGATTGACAAGTAAAGACACACAAAGACATGCAGGTAATTTAAATCCGTGTCATGACACGCATGCTGCAGCCTGCATTTTTCACTCTTCGTATTTGTATACCAGAACCGACGATTTAACAGTTTTAACAGATGGCTGAAGTGGTGTCGATACACGTCACAAAAATTATTGACGAAAGCTGTAACATGCAGCTAGTTCATGTGCCAGTAATTTCGCAGTCCGCTTAACATTTGAAGACGTACCAACATGTCCGTGTAAGCCACTATCATCATACAATATGATTAGATTGCGTTGAATGTGGTAGTGCAGAGAAATCTTCAACATACAGTAGGCACCTAAAATCAGTGAACAGAGCGAGGTCTACATTTTGACATTGAAAAAAGAAGGCAATATTACAATCAACAACTTAGTCCAATTCTTAACTGGTGATACCAAAGGTGACATCTATGTGAATATAGATATATAGAATACATCAAAAAGACAGTAAAAACCTCTAGATGGCGGCAATGGTGCAGAAGCTCATACGTTCAAGTATACGAAGCGTCAGATTAGGTATTTTGCAACGTTTCACAAGATGACTCATAGGGCCCATCTTTTGGGCCTTAAACCCCAAATTCCTGAATACAGCTTAAAAGATCCACTAACGCAGTGTCATTATAACAAAGAATCAACATCGTACAAGAGCATTTGAAGAGCTTTGTAGAGTTTTACAAGATGTGAAATAGTTGCCGACGTGGGATCCACTATCCAACGAAGATTGTGTATATGAATGCATGTGAAAGAGAAAGGATTTGGAACGTTCATGCGGACATGTCATCACAATAGCTCACGCCAGAATGCTGGTAGGAGTTCAAAAGAAAGTTCTCATTTGACGGACGGAAATTGCATCTGTGAACCAGAAAGTCAAAGGACTTTGTGATTAATTACCAATATTTATGAAAAACAAAGGATAACCAACAAACCAATTTCGAAGTCCGATCACCTTTTTGAGACACCATTTCTACAAGGTTTCCGAATCATGATTTTCGTTGACCTCATGTGACCTTTGACTATCATAGAAAATGAAAGAGATCATCTACTCACCAAGAGGTGCTAATGTTAACAGTTTGAAATTCCAGCAACATTCAGTTGCTTAGATATTTCCCTTGAAGTTTCAGACTTTGACCTCTGGGTGAACTCAGTGACGTTTGACCTCCTTGAGAAACAATAGGGATCATCTACTCATACTGGACAAGCTATACACCAATTGTACAGTTCCAGCCACTTTCCCTTCCGAAGATACTGTGTTTCTAAAGTTTCTAAACTATGACCTCTACTGACATCGAATGACCTTTGACCTCCCCAAAACATGACACAGATCATCTACTCATCAAGAGCAACCAAATTTATAACAGTTTCAAGTTCAAGCAACTTCCAGCGGCTAAAATAGCTTTCTTAATAGGTTTTCAAAATTTCTCATCAGGTGACCTTCGATGATCTTTGACCTGCCTGGAAACGAATAGGGATCTTCTCACAATGGACTACCTACAAAGCAACTTTGAAATTCATAGAACTTTTCCTCATTGAGATGTTTACAACGATTTCACACTATGACCTCTACTGACGCCACGCGACCTTTGATCTCTCCAAAACAGCGAACATCTACTTATAAAGCAATACAAATAATTAGAACTTGGAAGTTTCAGCAACATTCAGTTGCTGAGATATCTTCCTTAGGCGGTTTTAAGAATTTCCAATCAAGTGACCTCAAATGACCTTTGGCGCATCTTGAAAAGAATAGGGTCAACTTCTCACAATGGACTACTTGTACAACAACATTGAAGTTCAAGCAACCCTCTGTCATTGAGACGTCGTGTCTACAAGTCAAGGCGTCACACACACACGCACACACACACACACACACATACATATGCCAAAACTATCGCATTAACTCCTTGCCTGCCTTCAACAAGGAATCAAAAGAGAGGGAAGTGGGTGAAGCAGGCGGGGAAGAAGCGTCACCAAGAAGTTTATCAACGATACATTAATTCAGAATCACTACACCGTTTTGGGAATGATATCGAAAATCGACAGGCATGGAGGGAAATGTTGTTGGGAATTGTACCCAATGGTGACATTGGCGCAGTAATACACAGCATACACTATGACAAATATACTAACATACAAACATTCCTTATGCACTTTCAGGCATGCATCCTTGCTTCTCAGTTCCATTTAATTTCTTTAACTTTTTGTTTACCGCTCTCGTTTTTCAAGACTTCCACAGCAAACCACAGTGCTTATCGAGAAAAAGAAAGATAAAGTATCTTAGTGGTAGCTACCGTCATTATTTACGGAGGAAACATGATACACCATGCACCAAAAATCAAGCGAATCAAGTGATGCTACAAGCCTACACCACTACTATACTTTTCATCAAACCAAGTGATGATATACCACCACTAATTGTTGAGCGAACCTAGTGATGACACACTACCAGTAAGTGTTCATCAAACCAAGTGACGATTTACCACAACTAGTTGTTAAGCAAATCAAGTGGTGATATAATCACCACTAGTCTTTCACTGAATCAAGTAATGATACACCACTACTTCATTTTTTTTTATCAAGCAAAGTGATGATACACCATCAGAAGTTATTGAATAAACTAAAGAATGACACACCACCACTTATTGATCAGCAAACTTACGTGACGACACACCACCACTAATTGTTAAGCAAACCAAGTGCTTATACATCACCACTAATCTTTCAGCGAATGAAGTGATGATACACCACTACTACATATTTCATCAAACAAAGTGATGATGCACCACCACAAATTGCCGCGCGAAGCAAGTGATGACACCCCGCAATGGCCACAAGTAATTGTTTCGCAAACCAAGTGATGACACACCTCCGCTTATTGTTAAGCAAGTCAAGTGATGATACATCACCACTAATCTTTCAGTGAATCAAGTGATGATATGTACACCACTTCTACATTTTTCATCAAAGAAAGTTGTTGAACAAGTAATGACAAATCACCAGTACAGCAAATAAGTGATGATACATCACCGTTGATTGCTGAGAAAACCCAAGTGATGATACACCACTACTAATTGTCAAGCAAACCAAGTCATGATGCAACCTTAAAGCACTCAAGAACCCTTCCCACTGAGTTTCTTTTTTTTTCTCTCCTGTTTCCTCGTTCCTTAACTCCACCCTGTTCATCTCAGAACAGATCCCCCCTCATCCAAGCTCCCAACAAGGAGGGTAAAGTGCAGGCGGATCCACCCAGTCCCAAATAGAATGAAGAGAAGTGTAACTCTCAACTTGAGTCTGTTCTTCTTAGGTTATGGCGCAGGTTCACCTCGCAATTTCCGTCTTTTCAATCAGCGTAATTATATCATATATTCATTGAATATTCATTGAACATTTGCATTTCTGAGCGAAAGTGGAAAGTAATCTCTATGGACTAAGGCCTATTCTTTGTGAAGGATACTGACATGTGTGATAGACTTTATGAACCGCACAATTTTATCAATTAGTGCAATTCAGTTGCTCTGATGAACCAAAATATTTAGAAAACAGAAGGAGCGTTTCCACATAAAAACCCTAGAAAATTAAACTTCTGATGGGTATATGGACTTCCCCGAGAGTACATATGACACGGTTGTTTTCTCTCTTTTCGTACATGTGGTCTGAAAAAATGATTACGTGATTGGAAATTTGATTTTCCAAATTTGACTCAATTGGCAGAAGGTAACCTACAGGAAAGTTAGATTATACGAAACATATGGAAAGCTATAGTACACGAAACATACGGAAAGAAAACTAAAGAGAAAAAAAAACGCAAAGAAATTCCTGCTACATTTGTATCTACTGTTTTGATTACATAAATATGCCAAAAGCGGGTTTCCCCGGATTGCAAAATCGGCATGTCACTCGGTCTTGGCGCAGTCACTGCCAATTGGCCTGTGAGGCTTTCTTCCTGATTGAGTGTACAGTACGTGTCATTGTTGAAGTTGTGAACACAGTTTTGCGCTGCTCGTTAATCTTTCAGGTACATTTATTTTATGAAGCTTTTAGTGTCTTTCGTGCATCGCACACAGATGATCTACACACATGGTTGTTGGTGACAAGATAAAACAGATCTGTCTACCTTTCTTAGGAATCAGTCGGCCCAGGAAAAAACGACCCTAGTGACACAATGGTCTTCCTCATAGGCAGTACCCTGGATAAGCACTTTATGCACGCGAAACCGACTTAACATTAATCACTCAGCTATGTTAGGGATCATAAAATTATGTTTATGAGGTCACATATGATTTTCATTTTGGGGATTTGTTATGAATATGACGGTTGTATGGTTCGAAACTGACATTCGACAGCACAACTTGTAGCCGTTGAGCAGTGATGTTTTATTAATGGCACGCAGACTGACACGTGCATTGTAGCATAGCTACAAAGCGGAAATGATGCGCTGGAATGATGCATGTATTACAATGTATACAATACAATGTATGTAAGTACAAACTTGACTTTGATGAAGAGTTGGGTGACAGGGAGGGTGCGACTTCTGCGGTTGGGGTACTAAAAGATGACATAGAAAAAAAAACGACCAATACGTTCTCTCTTTGAAGACTGAGGTATCTTTTGTTTCATATTCTTTATTCCTCAAATTCATTCTTATGGTCCTGCATGTAAATTCTTATGATTGCATCGAACGTACATATGGTCCCACATTTTGCATCCTCCGAAGCGAATAACTCGAGCATCTTCGGAACATTGCCGAGGGACATATCCAGGCAAGATTTGAAGACAAAACATTGCTCCTATCGGTGCCACTCGTAACACTCAACGTCCTTCTTGTAAAATACAGGCCGGTGGATCACTTCACTTTGCATTGGCTGACTCACTGCGTTTTGGCTTTAGTCTGACATACGGGTAACAGTCTTGTACGATTGGTGGGCCTAAGGAGGTGAGGGGGTGGGATAGTGATGGGTTTGGTGAGATGACTGGGCTGAGCACAGTCTAATGTTGGTGCAAGATATTGCTTAGTGGTGTTTTGTTTATGGGTAGCGTATGTTATCATCGTCCATAAGACATCTTTTGAACATCTATTGAACTCATCACTACATTGCGATTGGCCAAAACCGAACCTTAGCTTATAAACGACACATTAAATGGTCCTTTCATTCTGTGGCTACACTGACCCCCAGCCATTGTGCATCTAGATGTAAACTCTACGCTGTTTGTGAGACCCACGCAAAATATACGCTATCGCTATAAGATGGGTCTAAGTCGCAGAGCTTAGGTCCATATTGGGTCCAGAGGACGATTGAGGACGTCACACTCTTGAAGGAGGGTGTTCATATGTACGACGGACATTGGACAATGCCCCAAAACGGTCACCTCACCAAACTGTGGACACCCAAAAAGATTTTTAATCACATCATATTTTGAAGGTAGACTTTGCCTTTACACTCCGAAGGAGTGTGAAGGCAAAGTCGTCAATCAAATTTTAATAATAGGCCCCTTTGCATTGACTTCACATAATTAACGAATCTGGGCCCTCCCCAAGGGTAACCAAACTAATGAATGGCTAGCCTGATTAGGTACACACGTTAGCTTGCCCTCTGGAGGGACGCTCCAATGTGCCAATGTGACGTCACATGCGAAGGGTATATTGTTACCATCAATATACTGATAGAATGACTCACAAAAGCCAACTATTACAAAGGATGTAAAACCGTAAGTCTGACTCATGTTTTGATGAACAGTTCAGACAAAATTAGATTATGGCGTTGCTTACATGAGGAACTAAAATAAAAACATTGCATGCAAAAGAGGTTAGTTATTACGCAACTGAATCTTGCTAACAGCACATGAACTACTGAAGGTGGGAGTTTCCCTATAGTCCCTCACCGTTTTGTGTGTCAGTTAGGCCAGGGAAAACCTAAGGCCAAAATGAACTTCCCACTCGTCTCTTATTGCGTAATGAATATCAAATCATACTCGGCAAACAAAGAAGAAAACAGAGTCTCAAGTTACAGTATGTTGTTTGTTAGAAAAACACAACATGCAGAGTGACATGAAAGAGGATCTAAAACAAAGTGTTTTCGTGTTTTCCTTCCTGAAGTTTTATTTACGACTTAAAGGCTACAACATCCTCCCATCCCCGGCCTCCTCTCAGAGGTATTTATTCTAGTACATGGGCTAATTATCCTACACGAATAGTGATCTGAGACGGGACAGAATTTATCACAATTCTTGTATGGTTGAATTTATTTGCCAAAACCTAACAAATTATAACAGTCAACTATGCTTCATTTACCAGAACTATTCACAATCTCGATTCGGGGGAGGAATTGTTGCATGCAATGGCAGATGACCAGTGTTCACCATACATAGCTTGAAGATACAAGCACTTCTCGTCAAGTTACAGATTGTAACACATTTTCGTTTAGTTGAAAAATCGTGAGGATTTGCGCTTGAGCATTTAGGTTTAGGAACTTAGGCTTACTCGGAAGACAGGCAAACGACACATTGACCGGCATGTTGAATAAGTTGATCTATGACTATGCAACGTGTTTAAACTTGACATGAATGGTCGCAGTGATTTGATTCACTCATTTGTGCCACAAGACAATCACAAGTTATCTCCGTTGTGACAGATTATTCAATAAAACTGCAATAGACCGCCCTCCAGTGATATCACATAACAACAAACGAGTGCCCCCCCCCCCCTCCCTTTTACGACAAACAAAGCACAATTCTAGGTCCGCACTGATCATCGAATGACATAGACGCAATGCACATACACGTGATAGAGCTTCATTTTGTGGGTCATTGTGATGTCACGTGCAATAAGGGTATATTTCAGAGAAAATGTTTCAAAAGAAAAAGTTCCTTCTCATCCCTAAGATGTCATTCCAGATTCATCACTAAGCAAGTAATGACGTCGATGAAAGTTGTAATAAAGGAATTTAAGCCAATTATCCAATCACGGTCAGACCTTTACAGTATTTGTGTATCGACTCGTCAAAGAGGGCTGTTATATCGTTTATCTCTTACAGCAAAACTTTCAATGGATTGGATAGGTTGCCATGGTTATTGAGCACTTTATGACGAACGAAAGGTCGGTTACTTAATTCGGTTCGCAATGTGTAGGCCTACACCCAGCTCATAGTCAGGAGTAAAACGAAAGATGCGCCGGTGTGCCTATGGAAGTGAGGTTAAAGCGCAGGTGGCCCAAACCTCTAATTCTATCCAAAACCGTTTTCGTCAGGCTGATTGGCTGTTACGCAGCAGAAAAAAAAAAGAAGAAGACACCAGCATCAGCAACTCTGTCACAATTGTCTTTCATATAGGACTTATTATACTTTGTAACAAGCTAAGATTCTCCATACTGCTCAGTCACGAGGGGGTCTTTTTTTTTCATATATGCTATTGGTATCAGCTGCTTCTTTCAGATTGACACCACATGCCCTCTAAAGGTTGCCTAATCATCTTCACAGTCTCGAATACATATAAAGGGTATAATATAGACCATTAGGTAATCTGTTCGGGTATTGCTTAAAGTAGGATGTGCTTTGGTTCCTGCATTTCCAAAAGTACATCGGAGGACTTCTTACAGTTGCAAAAAGCAGTAAGTCTGCTGTACCGTACGAGGTCTATATTTGTCCGAAAATGAAAAAAAAAATCATTTAATTTTTCAAATATTTCAATTTAAGCAGAACTAGTTCATGTTGTAAGTGTAAGGAACATTGCAGCGAACAACCCAGAACGTAAAAGTTGATCCGAAAGACTAAATCAATTTTCCTTTGACTGTAATTAACACTCCAGATCGTGAAATTTGAAACGTGAAGACGAAACGTGACAAATAGATGTTGTTCTCCAGGTTGGTATCAAATGAAAGAGAAAGATGGTTAATAATGAAGGCTGCATTTTCTCATCAAACCGCACATCTTGCTTTGAATGTTATCAACCCCCTACCCCCCCCCCACCAAAAAAAAACAACCTTTCCTTATTGGTGCTGTTGTGTTGCTGTTGCTTTTCCTGTTGTTTTTTTTGTTTTTCTTGTTGTTGTTGTTGTTCTTGTTGTTGTTATAGTTTTTTCTCGTTCTTTTATGTTCTCTCTCAGCTTGACGAATATGCTGCTCAGAGTATGGAAATAATCTGACAACTAATTGACGCTCTGAAATGGAATTGACTATCAATTGGCACCGGTACGTATATCCTACACAAGGAACAAAAATAACAAAACAAGAGAACACAGCCCTGTGACGTCATTCTCGGCCATGACGATATTACCTCGACGTTAGAACATATACAGTGCAGTGACTGTTGTTATATTGTGGGAAAACTCACACCGTGATTTGAAGGTAAATTCCCCTTTAAGCAGCATCGTGCTATTGTTCCTGTCAGTCTTTCTGCACCATACTTTGTGAAAATCATACGATATTTGAAGCAACTGCCATCTATGTCAATACTTATTGTGTGCACAAATCTTGGTCAATACACCTAAACGGCTGTCTGCAGCACTCGCATCAAATAGAAAGAACAGAAATCGAAGGACTGTAAAGTCATATATTTGCATACTATTTTATTCAGGTATAGAATATCCCCAGGGGTTTTCACAGAACTTGCGCCATGATGTATAATGTCAGTGAATGAGTCACGCTGTGGACGGGGACACTACAAATTTTAGTACTTTAAAAGTGCATTGGAGGAGACGTCGCTATCAACATTATGCAGGGTGATATATGTATGTAAGAAAATATTGGGAGCACTGCGTGAACGTATAATTTGAACGTCTGACGCTGTAGCGTCGACAACTGGAAAATTCGCGTATGTACGTATGTGTGTGAGTGATAGGCTATTCAAGGAAATGCCATCACTTTTAAAGATGTATCAGATTTTACGTTCTATAGCACAAAATGACAAAGCTGTGTGCCTATATATTGACATTGCAGAGCCTGTTAAACCGACATGTATACTCCGTTAGATTTTGAGCTTAGGTCTATGCATTAAAATAATTTATAAAGACCAAGACAATCGATATAAGCGAGGCGGCTGTTTAGTGCCAACGGTATACCAGAAAGATCAGCTAGCCGTGTGGTAATTGCTGTGACAAGCTTGGTGGAAATTGATACGTGTTGTAATTTAGCAGTGGTTTTGATACGTTAGGATAAACGACTTCAAACAATGGATAGTCTAACTAAAGATGCCGTGTTTTTTTTTTGGGGGGGGGAGGAGGTCATTTATTTTCTTTTCATTCTTTTATTATTCTCTTTTATATGAAGTCCTTGCACACTGGCAGGAATACCAAACTGAACTTAGTTCCCGTGAGGTGGAAAAGGCACACTGACTGGCTGAGAATGTGATACATAACTATCCCCATGCTGTAGGGGAATACCGTCCTCAAATGTATCCAAGTGATGTTTACAAAAACAGCCGCAAACATACCCAACGATACATGAACCGCTTACATTATCACTAGTGTTATATATGATGCAGTAACGACTTTGTGTCTACATGACCGAAGAGATGTGGGTCTATATGAGAGTGGTGAGGGGCGTTGTTGAAATATTGATAGTACGATATTCCTTTAACGAAATTGCTATTAATTTTAATCACCTCCTCACATTGCAACTAATCATACTGTACGTATATTAGCTATTTAAAGGGTAGGAAAACCTTTCCTCCATCTGGCCCCTCCCCCCCCCCCCACCCCTCCTTGTTACTGACATTCAAATTTTAGACTGACGCTTTCACTATAGTGTGTTTCTTCTTGAAAGATGCGAAGAACCCAAAGTGCATGAATTATATTCCTGCAGACTAACATTAACATCCAAACCTCCCGTCGACACATCCATATGTTACATCTCACTTTCACCGGGCCTCGTGCCTCGTTTCAGGAATGTGAGATCGCACTTGAGCATCATTATCATCATTTCGTCTTACCGAGGAAACACGGAACTGTCCCGCGAAGCTGCACATAGACCCTCGTAACGTCAAATGAAAAACGGAAGTTCCCTCTTGCATGGTGCAACTCATACTGCATTAGCATAAAATATATAAATAGGCCTACAGACGGACGTGATTTCTCTGGTGGGTGTACAATTGCCCGCAGTACTACAATATATTATTGCACAGGGATAATGACAGATACGCATGCCTTCCGCTGTTGATCGATCTGGGTTTCTCGCGTGCCTTTCAGGCGAAAAAAAAAAATTAACCGAGAGCAATTACAATAGCAGATTTTAAATCAGGTGGAAGAGGTGACTTAAGGACGAGAACATAAATGTGCATTAACTAACACACTTTATCTAATTAATATATTGAATTACTGAACACAATGCACGAAACAAACAAAATTTCGAGAAACAAGTTAAGATATATTGACATACAGCTACAACAACACTATAAACCACGACCGCTGTGATATGACGTACGGGTTGCTGTTGTTAGTATCGTCTTAACTCCTCCGTAGTCCTATGCATGTGTATACATCATAGAAATTGTAAGGTATGCACTTTCATGTTCTTAGGAGTAACGAATACGACAACGAATAGTCATAGTAGTTCAAACTGCGATACGTAAATAATACATGATTTGTACTCACCGGAAGAATTTCGTGAATAAATTTGGTCTGGGCATTTTTACTCTATGAAATGGTTGTTCTGATATTAACTTTCCCATGAATCGACGTCGATAAACCAAAGGGGTCCAATTTTTATTCAACCTCCGTCCGAATCAAAAGCAGAACCTTTTACATTGTTGACAGTTCATATATCCGGGATTCACAGTCCCACGTTAAGTTGTTCATGCAAACCTGTCAGTTCGATGCACACTGCTGTGACTTGTCACCGAAATTATGTACTAGTAATAGTACGAATTAGGCAGCTGTCGCACAAAGCTTACCTAGCAAAGGCTAACTTGATGAGTGGAAAGTGAAGTTAATCAGCAAGTTCACACTAGTCTGTAGTCGACTATTGACGATCGGTTTAAAGGTATCTGTTTTCTTTTTTTATCCGGTGTCAACCTCAAGCTGAACAGTCTGACGCAGACGTCACTGAACTGAGTATAGTTGCGAACAAACGTAACATACTAATCAAAGTAGGAAACGGAAACTTGTAAGTGCCATCGTTAATGAGTTATTGGAGAACTTGATCATAACTAGACTATTGCCATGATACAGCAGTTCAGTCAGGGAGCCCGGCAGCTTCAAAAGTTGATGTACTTAAATATGAGCAGTGGTGAGTATGCATCCCCCACCCCCACCCCCACCTCTCTACCAAATCCATTGTACCCGAGAACAACTAGTATCCCCTTGTCGTAATGTACGTGACCGGAAGCGATGGCGCTATTGTGTCAACGTGGTGCAAATAACAAGCATGTTCTACAAATCGTCCTTGGGCCAGTAAGTACATTGACCCAACCACTGATGGACTTGGCTTTTCAAGGGGTTAGCATGTGCGTTGCTGTGTTATAGCTTCTGTGTAATGTCTGTGGCATGTTTTTTTGCTTTTTTTTGTTTTTGTTTTTACGAATTCATACCTGTCGAGGGACCACAGAAGGTCAAAAGTCCATAAGGGCCACCAAGAGGTTTGGATGAAAAAATTGTGAAGGGGCAGTGACGAAAGTATCTAATGTACCAAGTCTTTTCTGGTCATACCTTGGGTTCCTACACCTTGCAATGTTCCCGAGTTCTCTCAGATAAGGTAAAAAAATGACTGGGCCCGATCTAGTTTTCTTTCTAGGTCAGTGTGTTGTCCATTCCGTTCCCAGTGTAGGCATTTCAGCTTTCCTGATTCCCATCAATAAATATTGTACGTGCAAGGAATAAAATGTCGGTCAGATCCTATTATTACATCAATGCCAGGTCGGCATTTCATCTTGGTCAACGTTTAGAGGTCGTGCACAGGTTGTCTTCCGTACCACGTGATGAACCTTGCTAGAAGTATTTTGGCATGTTGACTTCCACTTCCTCTCTAGAGCAGGCATTTTTAGGGTGATTGCATTCGATATTTTTTTTGCTTAGTTCACAGTCTCATTTGGAGAGATAGAAGCTGCCTCTTTAGATAGCGTTTCGTTGCTTTCGAAATTAAAAGAGACATCTTTGATTAGCACCATCAGTGCTTCACATACAGCGGACCATTCCTGTTGAAAGATTTACAACAGACGTCAGCAAAGGATCTGTATTGATAGTTTTTTTTTTTTTTATGTTGCTCTTTTGCACACTCTACATCTGTGTAGGTTTAGCAACTATGAGCCAATGACTTGAAGTTAAATGTAAACTAGACGAACAAATGAGGACGTTCTTTCTTTGTAGATCTAATCTTTCAGACTACACTATAGTATCTCTTTGATATGTTTCCATTCAGGCTTTGAATATAGGTTACTGCAACAACTACCGTGAGTACATGTAGACTCTTAACCTGTCGTTTTGCGATTTGAAAAAACGAAGCAGTGAGATGCACTGAACATGCTGGGACATGTCCGTATGTGATGTTGAACATAGATGTTGGATTAAAATTTGAAGCAACACTGAACGTCGACCTTGTGAGAAGAGACCAGCTTTTCGATAAGTATGTAGCTAGGACTAAGACCACCCTTAGATACTTTACAATGAAAGAATCACCTCTTTACAGTGGGTATGCTACAGTGGGTATGCTTTCAGTATCTAGTAGCTAGTATATCACTTGCCTATGGTTTGTGACTAAATTTCGCAATTTCGTCAAATATAGCAAAACAATAGCAAAGCTGCCTGTTGAATTCGCAGGAATCACAAAAGCATCTCCAGCATTGTTGAATACGTTCAAAATTTTCTGTGACGATTTTGTGTTAGTCTAAGACCAAACGATAGCAACGTCTTAGTACAACAATCTCAGTCACGTACCACTTACGTAGAACTAACGTCGCGCATGCTGTAGAATTCGCTCTGAAACAAATGTCTTCTGGTTTTGGCTAGGTTGTTTCACGACCTGATAATTTAGTACGAAGATAGTGATAATATTTTGCGACGTTCTGGCGTAAGTTTGGCGTTCCACGTGATACATATTCACTTACTTCGCACATTAATTTCTGCGACATTTTCGAAAATGCAGTAGTCGCAATATAAATGTGCAACTTTGTCTTCGTGAAATACTGGCTTTAGATCTGTGCTAAATCTAGAGACAATTTTCGTTGCAAGAAAGCAATGTATATTTTCAAGCGATTCCACGAAATACCCCCTCGTGTACTTATGAGTTTAGTGGCGTCAGAGCCGTAAATACGGCTCTCTTTGCGTAGTTTATGGCCCACGTTCTAACCAGAAGACTTACAAACATACTGTTACTGAAGATATTGGCTACATTAAAAAGACTCAATGGACATAATGCTCTGCTAAGCATGGCGAAGCATTGTAAGATAATTTGTAAGTCCGAGGACTCGACAGTTTTTTCTTTGCTTTTAGAGCTAGAGCCAGTGTGAACAGTATAGGTCACTTGATTAGGGCAGAGGTTGTAAAATATATAAATGTCAGGTCACTGTTGCATGGTTAAGAGAAGGCGTCATCAATTGATTACTTGTCTCGTCACTCAATATAGAGCAATGACAACCAATAACAACAAATAATTACAAGAAAGAAAAAAAGACGAGGTTGTAGATCACGTATGTTGCATGACGTAGCAGAAATGTTTTTAAGAAAAAAAAAAGACAGAAATGAACACTCACTTTCTCTTTTCGTAGATACCTCAGTGGACTATTCAAAAACAATAAAGACAGTTTCTTTGCTACTTTATGGGTGAGATTTCTGCATTTTACCTGCTCTTAACCTGGCAGGCTGTCACTATCAATCCTCCGACGGGAACTTGGTCCTCCTTCCTCCATTCATCCCCGCCCACCCACCCACCTACAAGTATTCCCCCACCTCATCTTCGTGATCTATCCAAACGGAAGCTGTTGCACATCAACCCCCTTATCGCAGCCTGCGTAGCGTCTCTGTGCAGCTGTCGACGCTATGTGTTTTTCGTAGCTATATACTGAATCGTCGTCCGCCACGGAGGGCAGGGGCGCCCTTTTTTCTTGGCAACGTCGTCCAAGGATGGAAGGTTGGAATTTGGACATTCGTCACCTGCGACTCATCCCAAGGACTGTCCCCATTAACACCGAACGGTTCACGGTTATTAATACTCAACTTCGGATAAGAACCAATATCGACATTACAAAGTCGCTCATTTATCGAGATGAGTTCAGTCGGTCACGGTGTCCTATCCAGACGGTTCACAATCTTTGACTAACAGGAAGTAATCGTAAAGTATAACTCAATTCAAAAAGATTTAGTATTGACAAGTCATTTTGTTTACGTCCATCTTGAAAACAACGAGTGTGCCCCAGCGGATGAGGGTGCATGTGTGTGTGTGTGCTTTTCTCTTTTGTATTCCTTAAAATCAAGAGTGACGTCATCTCTAAGTAGAAAAGTACAGTGTAGATGACATTCTTTACTGAGATGCAATGAGCTTGCATTGCCAAAAAATAAAAAAAAAAAACTCATAAACACAAGCATAAATGACACATTCATTCTTCATTTTGTTTCAAATCATGATGAACTGACATTACCCACCCCCCCCCTTCCCCCAATAAATAAATAACCACTCACACATAGACTGATACCATGACGTTTTTAAAGGTGGATCTGGCGTTACGTAAATCGGAATCAACAATTATGTTCATCAATATCACCATGGTAACAGATAATTAGGTGCAGGCGCAGCAGGGAACCTCCTCCAAAAATGATTCAGTGTAAGTTACATTTACGAATTCTCCAATTTAAAATTCTCCAATTATTAGTAAGTTATTACTAATAATTGTAAGAAGCTATGCACTGTTTGGCATTTGACTAAATTAGTTCACAATAAAAGCATGACGGTCTTATAGCGGTCGCTTCACCCAGTGTATGTTCGTTCGCCATACCCGGTCATGTCCCTGTCGTTTGGACTACCATACTTTAGTTTATTACACAAAGACTTACAAGTGAATTGAATTTAACGTAAGATCTTACAGGAACATTGTGTCTTTTGTAAGTTCATGACCTGTTGCTTTGCGAAGTGCAGGGTATGATAGGTTGTGGGAGGGGGTGGGTGGTGGTTGTGGGGAAGGGGTGGTGGTTGTGAGATATTCGTTTCCGTTCCTCGACTGACATGGCGGATGTCTTCTAAGGCAGATTTTTTTCGAAGTGAATAATACTCAACTGAGGTGAAGAATTGTGCAATTTGCGTCTAGTTTTTGATTGTGTTGAATGTAATCATTTCATTTTCACGAATTTTATCCTTTAAAAAACTTATTCCGTCCATCGCCGATAAGCCGATTTCGAGAAATCTCCCGATTGGGAATCACCACAGACTACCCAGGTGTTGTAATGATTACCTTCCCCTTTGCTCTTGCCACTGGTTTAGGGGATTACCCATCCTCTTCCCTATATGATCAGCTTCTTGTTTTTCATTTTTTTTAGTCCATTTTTTCCCAGTCTACCGGCACCTCCTGCACTCAAGCCTCGTCGTGCGTCCTGGTCGCGATAGCTAGACTCATGCATGTCACGTCCTCTCGCGATCCATATTTTTGAGAGTAAAGTGCTAAACATGTCGTTCGGATTCTCCCCTACGCGTTTCCTGTTACGCATGACTCTGGTAACATTTAACGTAAACAACGAAGCTACTTCCAGGAAGCACCGGGTCAAATCAGTGAATCCGAACGATTACAACCCCCTGTTATAACGGTGAGAAGTGGAGGAGATAAGGCAGGTAAAACAGTCATTTTAATGGGTCGTTTTCCACTTTATTTACTACAACCATGATGTATTAAAACAAACACGATTGTACGTAGGGACGTAGCTCCAACGTCAGCTAATACCGTTAAAAAAAAGAAAAGATGTTAGAAAGGCCTTGTCGTTATACTCCATCATGCCCATATCAGGAGAAAATACAACAACGAACTTTGGCTGGTCGTCTCGTGGTATGATGAATGAACGTATCAAACCTGAGATCCGTCAGTCAAACAACCGTGAATATAACCATCGTGTATGAGATAGAGTCTACGCGGTTTCGTAACTGGAAGAGACCTTTTCGTATGTGCTGTTTAATACTATTATGCAGATAGATTGAGTGGGAAATCATTTCTGATAGGCCCGTCTCCACCGGTTAGAATTTGAAAAAGCAATACAATATGGAACTATCCCTTGTTTTTCCTTTTTGTAGAATGATAGAATCCGTAAAAGTACCATGATTTTAAAATTCTGCTCGCTAAGGATTTCATCACCATTTATGATATGCATATATTTTTATTTAGTAGAACCTACAGTGTGTGTGTGTGTGTTTTTTTCTCTTCTTCTTTTCTTCTAGTCACGTGAGTTGATTAGGCTCCTGGAGAGTATTATCAGGCTCTCTCAGGGGGAAAATACGCTAAACGTCACTCTGAGAGTGGTGACGTAACACGTAACATAACCCCGAGTAACGTAGTGCTACGTCACACTCGTGAGAAGTATGTGATCTCAGCGTGCAATTTCGCACAAAACATTCTTGAAATGCAGAGGCCCGTGGCGGGGAGATACCCTGCTCCATGGCCGGCGTGTTTTGGTTGTTTTCAACAGCGAAATGAAGGGCACCGCGGAATATCGATATGGTGAACGTGTAGCAACCACAGACAAAAATTGTACAAATGAAATCAGAATACTAGACTTATTAGAAGTCCTAACTGAGAGACTGATGATGGACGCCATTTTGGTCACACTTGTGACAATCTATTTTGCCAGACTTCGCCTTGCAGTTAGCAGATTATACTATAGGTGACCAGTTTATCAGTCGAAAGTGTAGCGGGTCACTCATTAGACAAGGAACAGCGTTGATTAAGACTGGTGATATTTCAATTAATATTTATGTCTACCATGCTCTTGAAACATAGGCAGAAAGACTGGAAATTCAAGTAAAACTTCCCTTATTTCAGCTTAAATGTTATTTATCGTCAAGGACGCAAAGCATGCAGATACTTTGCGAACGCCCTTCGCTACATATATCACAGCCTGAAATGCATGTGTGGCACTACGGGACGTCTTGAGAACACCTATTAGTTCCAGAAGTGGCTTGTGGCCAATACACTTTAATAATCAGAATCACTTCAGAAACCCGATAATTGCACAAGAATTTCTTCTACCTACCTACTAAACTACCTACCTACCTACCTACCTACCACCTACCTACCTATTTAAAAATTCCTGCCTAACTTGAGCTACTATACTACAACTTGGACTACCTACGTTTCTACCTTCTACCTGCCAATCTAACTACCTACATTTCTACCTATCTACCCACCTATCTACATGCCTACCTTCCTTCCTATCTACAAGGTGATAATTTTTTTCTTCTGGTGACCGAGACGAAAGAAAACTCCAAGCACACAAACTTCATAAGCATTGCAATGATGGATTTGCCTCACGACTTGGAAACTCTTTGAGCGAAGATTGGTATTATTTACTCAAGATTGCGTCTATAGAATCAATGACGTATGGTACTATAATAATTCAAATTAGATTTTTAAAAAAGCCTTGCTGGACAAAGAGCGAGCTTAGAACGTTATTTCCGGAAATTGCTACAATGTTGCATTGCAGAATGTGCGTGAACTCATCTGAGACGTGTGGGGTGATGTATGGTGCAAGATACAGACGTATTTCACCGGTCATTGGACTCCCTGGGGCATAAGGGGTATCCCGATAAGAGATTTTTGTCTATTTAAGATGTCTTATATCAAGAAGAAAAGTGTTATAACACTGTGCACAGCAGCAAAATTAGCCCTTCATAACCACGCATAGGGAGAGAAATTTCAGAATTGAAGGCATAGAAACTCGTCCCAAAAAACTAGCCTAACGCACATGGTGATGTCAGTAGATA